>JAWZYU010000028.1:16890200-19390200 GCA_038380435.1 Ryuthela nishihirai
GTGATCTTTTGATGTTCAAAAGATGGTGATCTTTTCACATTCAACAGATGGTGATCTTCCCACATTCAACAGATGGTGATCTTTCCACATTCAACAGATGGTGATCTCACATTCAACAGATGGTGATCTTTTCACATTCAACAGATGGTGATCTTTCCACATTCAACAAATGGTGACCTTTCCACATTCAACAGATGGTGATCTTTCCACATTCAATAGATGGTGATCTTTCCACATTCAACAGATGGTGATCTCATATTCAACAGATGGTGATCTTTTCACATTCAACAGATGGTGATCTTTTCACATTCAACAGATGGTGATCTTTCCACATGCAACAGATGGTGATCTTTCCACATTCAACAAATGGTGACCTTTCCACATTCAACAGATGGTGATCTTTCCACATTCAATAGATGGTGATCTTTCCACATTCAACAGATGGTGATCTCATATTCAACAGATGGTGATCTTTTCACATTCAACAGATGGTGATCTTTTCACATTCAACAGATGGTGATCTTTCCACATGCAACAGATGGTGATCTTTCCACATGCAACAGATGGTGATCTTTCTACATGCAACAGATGGTGATCTTTCCACATGCAACAGATGGTGATCTTTCCACATGCAACAGATGGTGATCTTTCCACATTCAACAAATAGTGATCTTTCTACATTCAACAGATGATCTTCTTTTAACATCAAACAGATGGTGGTCTTTTCACATTCAACAGGTCATTCAACAGCTTTCGGCAGTCAACAGATGACGATATTTTCACATTCAAAAGTTGATCTTTCGATATTTAATAGATGATGATATTCCGTATATTTAACAGATGATGATCTTTCCACATTCAACAAATGATGATATTCTGTGGGTGAATGTTTTTTTTTTTTCAGGTTTAATGGGCGAAAGTCTTCCGACGTTAAATAGAGTCCTTTCTTCTGTAGTTCAATGGATGACAATGTTTTCAAATTTAACGGAGAAAGGATTCATGTTCAATAGATGATGATCTTTTTCCAATTGAACACATAATAATATTTTTTTTCAGTTTTAATGGGAGAATGATTCACACTTAACGGATGACAGTTTTGTTAAGTTCAAAGGATTTATTTTCTTACCATGGATAGGGAGCATGAGAGAGGTAAAAGGTTATGGTAATCACTCTACGAAAGAGATTTCCACAAAACTGACATCTGTATCTGGGAACATCAGACTCAGAGTTCGAAGGGGTGACTCAGTCCTTAGCACACCAGGCTCGTGATCTGCAGTTTCCAGGTTCGAGTCCCACCTGGATCGACATTGAGATATATCTCCGCAAACTTCCTGCCCTGTCCCCTCGATCAGCAGAGGACACTGATGGGCTTGGAAAGTCTGTCGTACATCGGATGGAACATTAAGCCGTGATCCTCATGTGTTGGAGAGCTATATCCTGTGTACTTTAATGAACACACTAGATGGCCTTGATGGGAGGCTACCATCTTTCTCCCAACAGCTGTCCAGTGGGTTCCCTTTCCCCGACCTTCTCTGAGCCGTCGGGGTCCTTGAAACCTGGCCATTTAGCCCACTGTGTGCACAAAAGTGCCACTCAGAGTTAAAACAACCAGAATATGAAGCTATTACCAGTTGCACCTCCTCTCATTGTACAGCAGCTGAATTCCTAGAAGGAAAACCTGTCTCAGCAACAGAGACCTTCCAGGTTTTTTTTCCTTTTTGGAAGCAGCAAAAGTCAAAAATGGTCACGCGATTTGCTCATTTCTCTTCTTGCTGAAAGACGAAAGTTAAAGGCAGCAGCAAAGACAACTGAATTCCTCCTCCTTTTACAGAAGGAGAAAGGATTCCTTCCAGGAAACGATTTCTTTTCGAAAGAGGATCATTTTTTTTTCACGGAACTTTGGAGATTTAGAAAGGACAATGATTGTTTCTGTTGCTTTGCGATGCGATGACATTTATCACAAAAGTAATAATTATTCCCCTTTGATTAATATTTCAGGCTTGTCTGCAAGAGTTTGTTTCTGTGTGTCTGAAATTTTGCAAATTGTTAAGATACAAAATGAAACAAATCATATCATCCATAGTAAATTCAGGTTACGTAGATATAAAATTCAATTCCAGCCGTGTCGGCAATAATTTTTTTCACAAGGGTATTTATTGAAATCAGAGTTGGGTTGTTTTGCCTCTGAACGGGGGACGGGGGTGACCTCAGTCGGTAGCGCGCCAGGCTCGTAATCTGTAGTTCCCAGGTTCGAGTCCCAGTTGGGTCAGCGTTGAGATTTATCTCCGCAAAATTCCCCACCCTGCCCAAGGTCAGTAGGGGACACCGATGGGCTTGGAAAGGCCGCCGTACGTCGGATGGGACGTTAAGCCGTGGCCCCGTGTGCGGGAGAGCCATACCCTGTGCACGTTAAAGAACACGCTGGATGGCCTTGACGGGAGACTACCATCTGTCTCCCAACAGCTGTTCCAGTGGGTCCCCTCCCCCAACCTTCTCTGAGCCTTCGGGGTCAATGTGACCTGGCCATTTAGCCCATTGTGTGCAAAAAAGTGCCGCTCAGAGGTAAAACAACCCAACCCAAAGCCTCTGAACGGCACTTTTTTTTACACCATGGGCTAAATGGCCAGGTCACATGGACCCCGAAGGCTCAGAGACAGTTGGGGGAGGGGACCCACTGGAACAGCTGTTGGGAGACAGATGGTAACCTCCCGTCAAGGCCATCCAGCGTGTTCTTTACAGCGTTCACGCACACGGAGCCGCGGCTTAACGTCCCATCCGACGGACGTCGGCCTCTCCAAGCCCATCGGTCAAAGGAAAGGATTCGCTGAATAGCTGCCACGGGACAGGGCAGCCTCCCGTCAACACCATCAAGAATGCTTGATGTGTTCATCAACCTTCCCAGGATATGGCTCTCTATCATACACACGGGACCACAGCTTAACATCCCAACTGAAGGACGGATGCCTCTCCGAAACCAAACGGTGTCCTCTTTTCACTTGAGGGAAGAAGGTGAGTTAGCGCAGATAAATCTCAACGCAGACACAGTTGGATCCCGCCGAATTTCGGAAATGAGGACGACGAATCGGCAGTATCATTTAATTATGCACCTAAAAATGCTTCGTCATAAGAAGCTGGAAAGAATGAGTCAGATTCAGCACATCGGTGATTTGTTTATGAGCTTCGGAATCCTTTGAAATGTTGTGCCGGTTGGCTTAGGTTGGATTGTTTTCCCTCTTAGCGACACTTTTTTTGCGCACCATGGGCTAAATGGCCAGGTCACATGGACCCCGAAGGCTCAGAGAAGGTTGGGGGAGGGGAATCACTGGAACAGTTGTTGGGAGACAGATGGTAGCCTCTCATCAAGGCCATCCAGTGTGTTCTTTAACGTGCACAATGTATGGGTCTCCCGAATACGAGGCCACGGCTTAACGTCCCATCCGACGAACGGCAGTATTCCCAAGTCCATCGGTGTCCCCTACTTACCATGGGCAGGGCGGGGAATTAGGCCGGTTGGCCAGGCCCTACTTTGGGTAAGTTAGTAGGATGAGAATGTATTTATACTTTGATTCAAGATCTCAGAACGTGAGATAGTTCGCACAATGCATACTGCATCTCTAGCTATTTCTTCACGGAATACATTTAATATATGAATAAATATAATATTATAATTATTTTCAAATATATATAATATATAATTATATAAATGCACATAAATATAATTCTTTTTGATCAGCGACTTTGTTAATTAAAAAAATTATATACAGAACCAATGAAATTTGAATGAATCATATTCAAAAATCTTAAACCTAATTAAAGTTTTATGGTGAAGCAAAAGGCGATTCTACGCTGATTTTCGCTCAACAGATGGCGCTGAATATTGCCCAATTCCTAGGGGTGGGGTTGGGTTGGGTTGTTTTACCTCTGAGCAGCACTTTTTTGCACACCATGGGCTAAATGGCCAGGTCACATGGACCCCAAAGGCTCAGAGAAGGTTGGGGAGGGGACCCACTGGAACAGCTGTTGGGAGACAGATGGTAGCCTCCCGTCAAGGCCATCCAGCGTGTTCTTTAACGTGCACAGGGTATGGCTCTCCCGCACACGGGGCCACGGCTTAACGTCCCATCCGACGGACGGCGGCCTTTCCAAGCCCATCGGTATCCCCTACTGACCGTGGGCAGGGCGGGGAATTTTGCGGAGATAAATCTCAACGCTGACCCAGCTGGGACTCGAACCTGAGAACTACAGATTACGAGCCTGGCGCGCAACAGACTGAGCCACCACCGCCCCCTAGGGGTGGGGGTTGGGGGGGGATTGGCCATAGGAGGGAGGACATCAGGAGGCTTCCGTATTGTCTGTGCTAAAGAGGGACTCAGAACTGTTTTCTAAAAATAGCCTCAATAGGAGGAGAACGCCCAACGAGAGGCTAAGTACCCAAGTCCCTACTCCCTTGAGCTTCCGATTTCTTTTCCTTTTCGCAACTGAAACAGTTCTTACCATGATTTTGCTCTTAAACGTTTTTAGTTTCATTTTCATAGATGAAACTTCTTTACGTATCCATAGTAAATACACAGATAATCTGTAGACATAGAATTCAACAATTATTCATCTAAAAAAAATTATTTCCCATCGAGTCAGTAGTAATTTTTTTCAGATGAATAATTCTTTACGCATATTTGTAGTTTAGTTTTATTTATTTTTTATATATGTTACAGTTTCAGTTATAAGTCATTCTTTCAAAAAAACAAAAAATCAAAAGGAATAGACAATATCGAAATATTCAAAATGGTGTATATTTAACAATTTAATATATAAATACATATGTATGAGCCGTCCCATGGCCGAGTGGTTAGCACGCTTGGCTACTGATCTAAGGGACCTGGGTTCGAGCCCCAGGTAAGGCATGGATGTATGTGTCGTTTTTCTGCTGAAGTCCTGCCATCCTCTCAGACCTTCTACTATGGCATATAAATCTGACAGGCTCCTGTCAGACCTCTGTGGCAAGCAGCTGCTTGAGGGGGTATTTATTTTTATTATTTATTATACGTACGAGTTTTGTACTGTGATTAAAAGATTTCATTGCGATGGCCAAGGGATTAGCTTACTTGACTACTAATGAAAAGGACCTGGGTTCGAGCCTCGGATAAGGAAATGATATTTCGTTTCTTGTGTTGTCTCTCTGGTGAGGTTTAAATTTTAAATTAAAAACCCCCTCAAGCAGCTGCTTGCCACAGAGGTCTGACAGGAGTCTGTCAGTTTATATATCATAGTAGAAGGTTTGAGAGGATGGCAGGGCCTCAGCAGAAAAACGACACATACATCCATATCTTACCCGGGGCTCGAACCCAGGTCCCTTCGCCTTCCACATAGTGATATCTGTGTTATAGTTATACTCACAGGCTATTGTCAGACCGATATGGCAAGCAGCTACTTGAAGAACTTTTTTTTCACAAAAGCTTACCAGAATCTAAACCGATTAACTCTAAATTTCGTATACTTTTTAGTCTTGATTTTCTCAGAACTTTTGCATTTTCAAAAATTTGGAGTACCTTTGAAATAATTAGCTGAAAACATTTTAGTTGCTCTGAGTGGGATCAGAACCCGGTCTCCCAGAATCCATCCAGGGCAACCAATTGTTTTTCAGCTAATTATTTGAAGTATTTCTTGTCTACAGAATATATTCCTGTCATACTTTATTACTGTATTTAGAATACATTGTTGTTGAATATTGTACTACCTAAACTACTTTGCGTATGTGCATTTGTAAATGCCTGGTCTAACAGTTGCCACTATGTTACACTAATCCTAGTATTTGAAATGATACCTGAGGAATCATGTTCGCTAATTATTTCAGTGGGGTTACAATAATTAATTTTTAACAGAAAATGTATTTAATACCGTATTTCTTCGTTTCTAAGACGCCATCGATTGTAAGACGCACCTTAATTTCAGTACCACTACCAACAAAAAAAAAAAAGTTTTGATTCTAAGAAAAAAAATAAAACCCTAAAATATATCTAACAAATATTTTTATTATAATAGAATTCAATTTAAACAAAAATAGTACCTATTTATCAGTAGGTATGTTATTCATCCCTTCCTTCTGAAACAATATCAGAGTCTACTTCACATTCAGAGTCTGATTCTTCTGAGCGGTCTTTATCTTCATTATCCCATAATATATCGTCTTCTGAGCCATCGAGAGCGTTGGTGATGCAACATTTTTTAACTGAATGTTGCACTGTTCTTTCTGGGATTAGCTTCCAAACTGTTGATTTCCCATTCCGCCAATTTTGCTTTTTTAATTTTTCCGTAAGGTGGTCAGTCAAAAACTAGCTCAACTGTCAGCCATAACCATTTCCAAGCTCACTATAATTCCCTCACAGAGCTCCACTATAATGAAATAACGGTGGCTTCACATTTGGAAAGCGCGGGAAAATACTCCCGCCACTTTATTCTCCAATGGAATTGGAGAATGCGATAACGGTCAAACTTGGAAGCGGGTCTTCCGCGTAAAAACAAAACGTGTGGTGCCGTGAGCAATGCAGGGAAAATTTGAAAAAAAAAAAAAAACTGCGATTTTAAGACGCCATCGATTCTAAGACGCACCCCGTTTTTAGAGACGTTTATATGGAAAAAAAAAGTGCGTCTTAGAATCGAGGAAATACGGTAGTTGCCAATGCTAACTTAGGGTAGCCGCTTATAAAAACAGTGTTTCAGTTTTTAATGCGTAATTTTAAACTAATTTTAATTTTAATTAAATAGCGAGCAAACTTCTTTAGCTATTGAAAAGCACATTTAGAAATCCATATCGAACCAGGGCCAGACTTATGCGTAAGTTAACTAAGCTACAGCTTAGGGCCTCACGATTATGAGGGCCTCAAATATTGATTTGAAATTTACTGTGTGACGATGTTATTAATTTAAATTAATCTGTTATGCAAACACTGTTCATTTTAGCTCTACAGAGTCATTATTGTATAACAATGCTGGTATAATGTTTTCATCACATCAGTTTTGTATTTATTTTTAATGTTCCCTTCAATAAGAAAAATAAATACAATATATTTCAGAAAACTTGTGTTTCGCCGATGAATGGAACAAACTCGAACCCACGCTCTTCAGTCACTTGCCAGATTGAATTCTATGTCAACAGGTACGTTTTGGGGCCTCTTAAACTCTGTACCTTAGGGTCTCTTAAACTTGTTGCAGTTTAGGCCTTAGAAGGTCAAAGTCCGGCCCTGTGTCCAACGCTAATTTTTTTCCAATGCAACAAAATGTTACGTACTGCATCAGGCAGGGGCGGGGGTGGCTCAGTCGGTAGCGCGCCAGGCTCGTAATCTGTAGTTCTCAGGTTCGAGTCCCAGCTGGGTCAGCGTTGAGATTTATCTCCGCAAAATTCCCTGCCCTGCCCACGGTCAGTAGGGGACACCGATGGGCTTGGAAAGGCCGCCGTCCGTCGGATGGGACGTTAAGCCGTGGCCCCGTGTGCGGGAGAGCCATACCCTGTGCACGTTAAAGAACACGCTGGATGGCCTTGACGGGAGGCTACCATCTGTCTCCCAACAGCTGTTGCAGTGGGTCCCCTCCCCCAACCTTCTCTGAGCCTTCGGGGTCCATGTGACCTGGCCATTTAGTCCATGGTGTGCAAAAAAGTGCCGTTCAGAGGTAAAACAACCCAACCCAACGCATCAGACATTTGCAGTCAAATCCCATTGGATATATTTAGTTCTAACTCAGAGATATCAATTTCTTCCGAAATAAAACGACTAAAGCTATCGTTATTATTGATGCCTGCTTCCCCAGAATTTCTGAAAATCAAAGTTTTTTTTTAGAGTGTTTTTTTTACTTTCAGTTATAATAATTGTGAAACTCAAAGGAAAACAAATAACAAATTTTCCTCTTTTTTTATTACACAGAAAAAGTAATTTTGATTTTGGGCCTCACGATTATGAGGCGCCTCAAAAATGAAGTTTACTGTGCCACGAGTGATTTTAATTTAAAGGCTACGAAAAATTGCCCCCCCCCCTCGTGCTTTCTCCCACACTAAAAGAAGGGGGAAATATGAAAATGATTGTTCCCATAGATCTCCTGAACGCGAGTTCCCCGTCCTGCCCACGGTCAGTAGGGGACACCGATGGGCTTGGAAAGGTCGCCGTCCGTCGGATGGGACGTTAAGCCGTGGCTCCGTGTGCGGGAGAGCCATACCCTCTTCACGTTAAAGAACACACTGGATGGCCTTGACGGGAGGCTACCATCTGTCTCCCAACAGCTGTTTCAGTGGGTCCCCTCCCCAACCTTCACTGAGCCTTCAGGGTCCATGTGACCTGGCCATTTAGTCCATGGTGTGCAAAAAAGTGCCGCTCAGAGGTAAAACAACCTAACCCTGAACGCGAGTGCGGGAAGTAACGAGCTATGTGTCGAATAAAAGCTTATAACACGGAGAGTGTTATAGGCCTGAAGAATGGCAGCTTAACCCTTCTTAAACCATCTCATCAATCAGTTCTGACGTCACAGCATACCGAGAGATAAAATTTGCAAACCACTCACGTGACGCTTGCTTTCGGAAAACTAACGAGCACCTCCTTCTGTGAGCGAACGTGAGGATTAAAGAAGGCTTGAAATAATTTTTTTTTTTTGATATGAATTACTCTTATGCCAACAGATAGAGAAATTCTCCCTCCTCACTCAAGATGCTAGAGAGGGTGGTCTCTTCTCAGACAGCTCTAGCACAAGGAGCGGGACACGACTCGCGCGTGTATGCCCATAGGGTGTTGTCGGGGGGAGAGTGGTGAACTGTGGTGTAACTCTCACCTCAAGGTTAGCGCTAAGTGATGCATAGGGAGGCGTAAAAGAGGCAGTTAAAAGAGATTCCCATGATGTCAACATTTGCCCGAAGAAACGAATTTCAAATCGCTTTCGGAAGGCTTTTCTGTGGGTTCGTCCCTCTGTGTTAATTCTGTTCTTTGGGTTTTTGTTATTCAAATTGTCAAGACCGTGCAAAGAACTGTCTTGTTTCTAGATATAATGTTGACGAAAAATATTAATAGTGCTTCAAGGTCTCCATGAATGAAAAATATTTTAACCTTTTCCTCATACGGGAACTAGGGGTAACGCATTCGTCTCGCATCCCCTCGTTAAGGCTAGGTTAAGGTTAAGGCTCGTTAGGCTGATTTTAAAACTCGTTCTACTTTTGGTCCCAATATCTCAGAAGTGAAAGAGTTGGTACATTCATGTGAAAGAAAAAATCTAGAATTTTAAACAATTCTTGGTGCTTGGAAACGAATAATTCGAAATACTTCATTTCGATTATTACTCGGAAAATTGGAGAACCTTTGGGGAGGGGTTGGGTTGGGTTGTTTTACCTCTGAGCGGCACTTTTCTGCACACCATGGGCTAAATGGCCAAGTCACGTGGATCCCGAAGGCTCAGAGAAGGTTGGGGGAGGGGACCCACTGGAACAGCTGTTGGGAGACAGATGGTACCCTCCCGTCAAGGCCATCTAGCGTGTTCTTTAACGTGCACAGGGTATGGTTCTCCCGCACACGGGGCCACGGCTTAACGTCCCATCCGACGGACGGCGGCATTTCCAAGCCCATCGGCGTCCCCTACTGACCGTGGGCTGGGCGGGGAATTTTGCGGAGATAAATCTCAACGCTGACCCAGCTAGGACTCGAACCTGGGAAATACAGATTACGAGCCTGGCGCGCTACCGACTGAGTCACCCCCCCCCCCCTTTGGGGAGGGGTAATAGGCCCTTTTGATACTGGTAACTGCAATGGGCAATGTCTCTTACAGGTGTTAAAGGATGCGCTCTCATAGTTGCCAAAGTTATAAAATGAAAAATGTGTATCCTTTTACCACAAATCATCAGAATCTAACATTCAGGTGAGTAAATAAGTCTTTGGACTCCATTTTAACAAATTTTGTGGCTCCATAATTGGTCGAGGGGCGTAAACCTGTACATGAAATGTACCAAAGACCATAATTTCAGTCCCAACCTATCTTAGCTACTGAAAAGTTTTGTAAAATATTCTACACGCGTAAATTAGGAGTAAAAATTTCGCACTTCATTCAAAATAAAAGAGAAATTTTTAGAATTTTTTTCTTTATGGGACAGAAATGACATGGTCATGGAACAACGGTACTTGCACAACGTCCAGAAACCCTATCTTTTCAATGAAAGCACTATTTTGGTCGGAAATTTTCCTCCAGGGTCTGTGGCGATCCATATTGTATCAAAAAGAAAAATATTAATGTTAATATCATTTCAGCAATTTGAGGTGGTCTCTAAAGATTGGCGCCGTATGGCTCAAAATTTGAGGTCTAAGGTATCTCCCACTGCCATACACAATGGTAGGGGATTCGCTATGAAAGTCTTAAATCGTGGAAGATTAATTGTGTTCCCTTTTTAAACTTCGAGTGGGTTTTTGTTCCGTTGTGAGATAGAGGACGTCGCAAAATAAGTTAAATGGTGTCATAAAGTTCTAAATGTGATTGCTCTCTTAGGTTCAATACGATGAGATTCTATCATCGATTAATCTTTTACGTTTTATGTGAAAAGTATCATGAGGACAATTCTTAGATTGTGGTGGTGCGTGGTAAACTATAGGCTAAATCATTGGCTGCTTTTTTTGATTCTTATAAATTTTTAGAAAGTAATAATTTCTCGTGATATCTAATGCATATACATATAAATATTAAATATTAAAAAAGAATACAGATAGTGGTGGCATAAATGTCTTTCAGGTCGTCTGCTTTCCTTAGTGGATGTCAGACTGCTATAAAAATTAGCAAAATTTCATTTCCTGATTGATGAAAAGGCGAATCTGATGACTTTCAAGATCGCACACTCTTTCCTGATTTCTTGTCATTTTCATTCTCTTGCAATAATTGGAAAATAAAAAATTAAGTTTAACACATAGAGTAGAAAGAGGTTGGGTTACTTTGTCTCTGAGCTAGACTGTTTCCAAGCGATGAGCTAAATGATAAGGTCATCAGGATTCTAAGGTCTCAGAGAATGTTGGGAAAAGGGGAGCTGGTGGGCAGCTGTCAGGAGACAGATGGCATCCTTCATGGACATACACTGTGATGTTTAACGTACAGAGGGAATTGGTCTCCTACAGATGAGGCCAACATTTTACGTATTTTGCTGTGTCATTTAGTAGCGCATGGGTTGGGTTGGGTTGTTTTACTTCTGAGCGGCATTTTTTTGCACACCATGGGCTAAATGGCCAGGTCACATGGACCCCGAAGGCTCTGAGAAGGTTGGGGTAGGAACAGCTGTTGGGAGCACTGGATCATAAAGTTGGTAGACAGATGGTAGCCTCCAGTCAAGGCCATCCAGCGTGTTCTTTAACGTGCACAGGGTATGGCTCTCCCGCACACGGCGCCACGGTTTAACGTCCCATCCGACGGACGGCGGCCTTTCCAAACACATCGCTGTCCCCTAATGACCGTGGGCAGGGCGGGGAATTTTTGCGGAGATAAATATCAACGCTGACCCAGCTGGGACTCGAGCCTAGAAGCGCATGTGTGTTCCCCTTTTATAACCTAGGACGGTTAGCGAAGATAAACTTAAAAAAGGTGTGTTAGGTTGGATTTCAGCCATGGGAACTGCAGATTACAAGCCTGGAGATCTACGTACATAAACACCCTAATCCCCAACAGTAGACAACAATGAGATATCTAGATTTTGTTGCTATCGTTTAATAATATATACTAGATTATGAATAGTTGCTTTACACTTCCGGTTTATGTGAATGGAAGACCAAATTAAAGTCTCTTTCGAAAGCAGCTTTTAACGGAAAAATGTTACTAGAGATAAAATGAAAATCTCAGTCAAAAGTCTCGATATTGAAATTGCCGAAGATGTTTGTTTAGTTTTTAAAGAGTTACGGAAACTAAAGTATTTAATATCAGTGATTCCAGCCATTAGAATTTATTTCAAAAGTAAATTAAAACGTAAATATTGATCTTTATACCATTCAGTAAAATAAGTGCAATTTTGGAAATTTTTATAATTATTCTTTCTGTTTTCATCCATTTTAAGCTGTTTTAAAATTTTTTGGAAATATTTTTATACTCGAATATCTCTTGAAACTTCAAAAGAGCATGGTAGAAAATTTAGATTTGGAGAGATTTGAATGAAATCAATATCTTTAATCAGTTTTCTCTCATTCCACATTGCACGTATTTGAAAAGTGGAAGAAGCTTCTCGAATACCTTTTCGAATATAATGTATCTGAATCACTATACACGAAAAAATCTATTCTTCAACTCATCAAACGAACCGAAAATATCGATGTTTAAAATAGCTAATCTTTCTGCTGGTAGTTATAGTCTCATGCAAATAACAAGACGGACTTAGGAGGAATAAAAAGTTGGACTTTGCATTACTTAGCGCTAACTTTCAGGTGAGAGTTACACCACAGTTCGCCACTCTCCCCCCGACAACACCCTATGTGCATACCCGCGCGAGTCGTGTCCCGTTCCTTATGCTAGAGCTGTCTGAGAAGAGACCACCCTCTCTAGCATCTTGAATGAGGAGGGTGAATTTCTCTATCTGATGGCATAAAAGTAATTCATATCAAAGAAAAAAATTATTTCAAGCCTTCTTTCTCACATCGTTTTTCTAATGCGTTTACAAACATACACATCCTTCTGCATGAATTTGCAAGCGTTACAGACATTTTAATCATTGAATCTTTCATATTTTTGTCACCCTGACATATTAAACGAAGAAAAAATTATTTCAATCCTTCTTTAACCCTCACGTTCGCAAACAGAAGGAAGTGCTCGTTAGTTTTCCGAAAGCAAGCGTCACGTGAGTGGAATTGAGCATTTTATCTCTCGGTATGCTGCGACGCCAGAACTGATTGTTGGGGTGGTTTAAGAAGGGTTAAGCTGCCATTCTCCACTAAAAGTTTCTTATTGCCATATCACTTTTCACCCCTTTTACAAATCATCTTTCTAACGGCTCCCAGGCTCAATAAACATAGATGTGTGTCGATATCCTTTACCTTCCTAGGGCGCATTCCTTTTGCACCTCTAGATAGATGATTCAACAAGACAAAGTCACGTTTATGCCCTATTTGTTTCTCGACGATTTCTCGCAATTACTGTAATACTCTAGACAAGGGGTTCTCTACGTAGGGTACGCGGTAAAATTTTTTGGGGTACGCCGTGAGAGCTGAATAGTAGCTAGATATATATGTTATACATACGTATGTTTTGTTTTATTCCCATTATTATACTATAACTATAGTTTTATCTATCTATACAAGGGGTACGCCAGTTACATGCACATTTCCAGGGGGTACGTGAAGCATCAAAGGTTGAGAACCACTGATATAGATGTTTTATTTTATTCCAATTGTTATACTATAACTATAGTTTTATCTATCTATACAAGGGGTACGCCAGTTACATGCACATTTCCAGGGGGTACGTGAAGCATCAAAGGTTGAGAACCACTGATATAGATGTTTTATTTTATTCCAATTGTTATACTATAACTATAGTTTTATCTATCTATACAAGGGGTACGCCAGTTACATGCACATTTCCAGGGGGTACGTGAAGCATCAAAGGTTGAGAACCACTGATATAGATGTTTTATTTTATTCCAATTGTTATACTATAACTATAGTTTTATCTATCTATACAAGGGGTACGCCAGTTACATGCACATTTCCAGGGGGTACGTGAAGCATCAAAGGTTGAGAACCACTGATATAGATGTTTTATTTTATTCCAATTGTTATACTATAACTATAGTTTTATCTATCTATACAAGGGGTACGCCAGTTACATGCACATTTCCAGGGGGTACGTGAAGCATCAAAGGTTGAGAACCACTGATATAGATGTTTTATTTTATTCCAATTGTTATACTATAACTATAGTTTTATCTATCTATACAAGGGGTACGCCAGTTACATGCACATTTCCAGGGGGTACGTGAAGCATCAAAGGTTGAGAACCACTGATATAGATGTTTTATTTTATTCCAATTGTTATACTATAACTATAGTTTTATCTATCTATACAAGGGGTACGCCAGTTACATGCACATTTCCAGGGGGTACGTGAAGCATCAAAGGTTGAGAACCACTGATATAGATGTTTTATTTTATTCCAATTGTTATACTATAACTATAGTTTTATCTATCTATACAAGGGGTACGCCAGTTACATGCACATTTCCAGGGGGTACGTGAAGCATCAAAGGTTGAGAACCACTGATATAGATGTTTTATTTTATTCCAATTGTTATACTATAACTATAGTTTTATCTATCTATACAAGGGGTACGCCAGTTACATGCACATTTCCAGGGGGTACGTGAAGCATCAAAGGTTGAGAACCACTGATATAGATGTTTTATTTTATTCCAATTGTTATACTATAACTATAGTTTTATCTATCTATACAAGGGGTACGCCAGTTACATGCACATTTCCAGGGGGTACGTGAAGCATCAAAGGTTGAGAACCACTGATATAGATGTTTTATTTTATTCCAATTGTTATACTATAACTATAGTTTTATCTATCTATACAAGGGGTACGCCAGTTACATGCACATTTCCAGGGGGTACGTGAAGCATCAAAGGTTGAGAACCACTGATATAGATGTTTTATTTTATTCCAATTGTTATACTATAACTATAGTTTTATCTATCTATACAAGGGGTACGCCAGTTACATACACATTTTCAGGGGGTACGTGAAGCATCAAAGGTTGAGAACCACTGATATATAGGTTTTATTTTATTCCCATTGTTATACTATAACTATAGTTTTATCTATCTATACAAGGGTACGCCAGTTACATACATATTTCCAGGGGGTACGTGAAGCATCAAAGGTTGAGAACCACTGATATATATGTTTTATTTTATTCCCATTGTTATTCTATAACTATAGTTTTATCTATCTATACAAGGGATATGCGAGTTACATACACATTTCCAGGGGGTACGTGAAGCATAAAAGGTTGAGAACCACTGATATATATGTTTTATTTTATTCATATTGTTATACTACAACTATAGTTTTATCTATCTATACAAGGGGTACGCCAGTTACATACACATTTCCAGGGGGTACGTGAAACATAAAAGGTTGAGGACCACTGATATATATGTTTTATTTTATTCCCATTGTTATACTATAACTATAGTTTTATCTATCTATATAAGGAGTACGCCAGTTACATACACATTTCCAGGGGGTACGTGAAGCATCAAAGGTTGAGAACCACTGATATATAGGTTTTTTTTTATTCCCATTGTTATATTATAACTATAGTTTTATCTATCTATACAAGGGGTACGCCAGTTACATACACATTTCCAGGGGGTACGTGAAGCATCAAAGGTTGAGAACCACTGATATATATGTTTTATTTTATTCCCATTGTTATACTATAACTATAGTTTTATCTATCTATACAAGGGGTACGCCAGTTACATCCACATTTCCAGGGGGTACGTGAAGCATCAAAGGTTGAGAACCACTGATATATAGGTTTTATTTTATTCCCATTGTTATACTATAACTATAGTTTTATCTATCTATACAAGTGGTACGCCAGTTACATACACATTTTCAGGGGGTACGTGAAGCATTAAAAGGTTGAGAACCACTGATATATAGGTTTTATTTTATTCCCATTGTTATACTATAACTATAGTTTTATCTATCTATACAAGGGGTACGCCAGTTACATACACATTTCCAGGGGGTACGTGAAGCATCAAAGGTTGAGAACCACTGATATGTAGGTTTTATTTTATTCCCATTGTTATACTATAACTATAGTTTTATCTATCTATACAAGGGGTACGCCAGTTACATACACATTTCCAGGGTGTACGTGAAGCATCAAAGGTTGAGAACCACTGATATATATGTTTTATTTTATTCCCATTGTTATACTATAACTATAGTTTTATCTATCTATACAAGGGGTACGCCAGTTACATACACATTTCCAGGGGGTACGTGAAGCATCAAAGGTTGAGAACCACTGATATATATGTTTTATTTTTTTCCCATTGTTATTCTATAACTATAGTTTTATCTATCTATACAAGGGGTACGCCAGTTACATACACATTTCCAGGGGGTACGTGAAGCATAAAAGGTTGAGAACCACTGATATATATGTTTTATTTTTTTCCCATTGTTATTCTATAACTATAGTTTTATCTATCTATACAAGGGGTACGCCAGTTACATACACATTTCCAGGGGGTACGTGAAGCATCAAAGTTTGAGGACCACTGACATATATGTTTTTTTTTATTCCCATTGTTATACTATAACTATAGTTTTATCTATCTATACAAGGGGTACACCAGTTACATACACATTTCCAGGGGGTACGTGAAGCATCAAAGGTTGAGAACCACTGATATATAGGTTTTATTTTATTCCCATTGTTATACTATAACTATAGTTTTATCTATCTATACAAGGGGTACGCCAGTTACATACACATTTCCAGGGGGACGTGAAGCATCAAAGGTTGAGAACCACTGATATATAGGTTTTATTTTATTCCCATTGTTATACTATAACTATAGTTTTATCTATCTATACAAGGGGTACGCCAGTTACATACACATTTCCAAGGGGTACGTGAAGCATCAAAGGTTGAGAACCACTGATATATATGTTTTATTTTATTCCCATTGTTATACTATAACTATAGTTTTATCTATCTATACAAGGTGTACGCCAGTTACATACACATTTCCAGGGGGTACGTGAAGCATCAAAGGTTGAGAACCACTGATATATATGCTTTATTTTTTTCCCATTGTTATTCTATAACTATAGTTTTATCTATCTATACAAGGGGTACGCTAGTTACATACACATTTCCAGGGGGTACGTGAAGCATCAAAGTTTGAGGACCACTGATATATGTTTTTTTTTATTCCCATTGTTATACTATAACTATAGTTTTATCTATCTATACAAGGGGTACACCAGTTACATACACATTTCCAGGGGGTACGTGAAGCATCAAAGGTTGAGAACCACTGATATATATGTTTTATTTTATTCCCATTGTTATACTATAACTATAGTTTTATCTATCTATACAAGGGGTACGCCAGTTGCATACACATTTCCAGGGGGTACGTGAAGCATAAAAGGTTGAGAACCACTGATATATAGGTTTTATTTTATTCCCATTGTTATACTATAACTATAGTTTATCTATCTATACAAGGGGTACGCCAGTTACATACACATTTCCAGGGGGTACGTGAAGTATCAAAGTTTGAGGACCACTGACATATATGTTTTTTTTATTCCCATTGTTATACTATAACTATAGTTTTATCTATCTATACAAGGGGTACACCAGTTACATACACATTTCCAGGGGGTACGTGAAGCATCAAAGGTTGAGAACCACTGATATAGATGTTTTATTTTATTCCAATTGTTATACTATAACTATAGTTTTATCTATCTATACAAGGGGTACGCCAGTTACATGCACATTTCCAGGGGGTACGTGAAGCATCAAAGGTTGAGAACCACTGATATAGATGTTTTATTTTATTCCAATTGTTATACTATAACTATAGTTTTATCTATCTATACAAGGGGTACGCCAGTTACATGCACATTTCCAGGGGGTACGTGAAGCATCAAAGGTTGAGAACCACTGATATAGATGTTTTATTTTATTCCAATTGTTATACTATAACTATAGTTTTATCTATCTATACAAGGGGTACGCCAGTTACATGCACATTTCCAGGGGGTACGTGAAGCATCAAAGGTTGAGAACCACTGATATAGATGTTTTATTTTATTCCAATTGTTATACTATAACTATAGTTTTATCTATCTATACAAGGGGTACGCCAGTTACATACACATTTCCAGGGGGTACGTGAAGCATAAAAGGTTGAGAACCACTGATATATATGTTTTATTTTATTCCCATTGTTATTCTATAACTATAGTTTTATCTATCTATACAAGGGGTACGCCAGTTACATGCACATTTCCAGGGGGTACGTGAAGCATCAAAGGTTGAGAACCACTGATATATAGGTTTTATTTTATTCCAATTGTTATACTATAACTATAGTTTTATCTATCTATACAAGGGGTACGCCAGTTACATACACATTTTCAGGGGGTACGTGAAGCATCAAAGGTTGAGAACCACTGATATATATGTTTTATTTTATTCCCATTGTTATTCTATAACTATAGTTTTATCTATCTATACAAGGGGTACGCCAGTTACATACACATTTCCAGGGGGTACGTGAAGCATCAAAGGTTGAGAACCACTGATATATAGGTTTTATTTTATTCCCATTGTTATACTATAACTATAGTTTTATCTATCTATACAAGGGGTACGCCAGTTACATGCACATTTCCAGGGGGTACGTGAAGCATCAAAGGTTGAGAACCACTGATATATAGGTTTTATTTTATTCCCATTGTTATACTATAACTATAATTTTATCTATCTATACAAGGGGTACGCCAGTTACATACACATTTTCAGGGGGTACGTGAAGCATCAAAGGTTGAGAACCACTGATATATAGGTTTTATTTTATTCCCATTGTTATACTATAACTATAATTTTATCTATCTATACAAGGGGTACGCCAGTTACATACACATTTTCAGGGGGTACGTGAAGCATCAAAGGTTGAGAACCACTGATATATAGGTTTTATTTTATTCCCATTGTTATACTATAACTATAGTTTTATCTATCTATACAAGGGGTACGCCAGTTACATGCACATTTCCAGGGGGTACGTGAAGCATCAAAGGTTGAGAACCACTGATATATAGGTTTTATTTTATTCCCATTGTTATACTATAACTATAGTTTTATCTATCTATACAAGGGGTACGCCAGTTACATGCACATTTCCAGGGGGTACGTGAAGCATCAAAGGTTGAGAACCACTGATATATATGTTTTATTTTATTCCCATTGTTATTCTATAACTATAGTTTTATCTATCTATACAAGGGGTACGCCAGTTACATACACATTTCCAGGGGGTACGTGAAGCATAAAAGGTTGAGAACCACTGATATATATGTTTTATTTTATTCCCATTGTTATACTATAACTATAGTTTTATCTATCTATACAAGGGGTACGCCAGTTACATACACATTTCCAGGGGGTACGTGTAGCATCAAAGGTTGAGAACCACTGATATATAGGTTTTATTTTATTCTCATTGTTATACTATAACTATAGTTTTATCTATCTATACAAGGGGTACGCCAGTTACATACACATTTCCAGGGGGTACGTGAAGCATCAAAGGTTGAGAACCACTGATATATAGGTTTTATTTTATTCCCATTGTTATACTATAACTATAGTTTTATCTATCTATACAAGGGGTACGCCAGTTACATGCACATTTCCAGGGGGTACGTGAAGCATCAAAGGTTGAGAACCACTGATATATAGGTTTTATTTTATTCCCATTGTTATACTATAACTATAGTTTTATCTATCTATACAAGGGGTACGCCAGTTACATACACATTTTCAGGGGGTACGTGAAGCATCAAAGGTTGAGAACCACTGATATATAGGTTTTATTTTATTCCCATTGTTATACTATAACTATAGTTTTATCTATCTATACAAGGGGTACGCCAGTTACATGCACATTTCCAGGGGGTACGTGAAGCATCAAAGGTTGAGAACCACTGATATATATGTTTTATTTTATTCCCATTGTTATTCTATAACTATAGTTTTATCTATCTATACAAGGGGTACGCCAGTTACATGCACATTTCCAGGGGGTACGTGAAGCATAAAAGGTTGAGAACCACTGATATATATGTTTTATTTTATTCCCATTGTTATACTATAACTATAGTTTTATCTATCTATACAAGGGGTACGCCAGTTACATACACATTTCCAGGGGGTACGTGTAGCATCAAAGGTTGAGAACCACTGATATATAGGTTTTATTTTATTCTCATTGTTATACTATAACTATAGTTTTATCTATCTATACAAGGGGTACGCCAGTTACATACACATTTCCAGGGGGTACGTGAAGCATCAAAGGTTGAGAACCAATGATATATAGGTTTTATTTTATTCCCATTGTTATACTATAACTATAGTTTTATCTATCTATACAAGGGGTACGCCAGTTACATACACATTTTCAGGGGGTACGTGAAGCATCAAAGGTTGAGAACCACTGATATATAGGTTTTATTTTATTCCCATTGTTATACTATAACTATAGTTTTATCTATCTATACAAGGGTAGGCCAGTTACATACATATTTCCAGGGGGTACGTGAAGCATCAAAGGTTGAGAACCACTGATATATATGTTTTATTTTATTCCCATTGTTATTCTATAACTATAGTTTTATCTATCTATACAAGGGATATGCGAGTTACATACACATTTCCATGTGGTACGTGAAGCATAAAAGGTTGAGAACCACTGATATATATGTTTTATTTTATTCATATTGTTATACTACAACTATAGTTTTATCTATCTATACAAGGGGTACGCCAGTTACATACACATTTCCAGGGGGTACGTGAAACATAAAAGGTTGAGGACCACTGATATATATGTTTTATTTTATTCCCATTGTTATACTATAACTATAGTTTTATCTATCTATATAAGGAGTACGCCAGTTACATACACATTTCCAGGGGGTACGTGAAGCATCAAAGGTTGAGAACCACTGATATATAGGTTTTATTTTATTCCCATTGTTATATTATAACTATAGTTTTATCTATCTATACAAGGGGTACGCCAGTTAGATACACATTTCCAGGGGGTACCGTCGCTCAAAAAAGTATCCGAACACTACGGTTGATAAAAAAATTCAGAAAAAATATCTGGCAACGATTTTTTTAGAAATTAGTGATCTGGCAACCTTCGTGTCACGTGACACGAAGGTTGCCTGATCACTAGTTTCTAAAAAAATCGTTGCCAGATATTTTTTCTGAATTTTTTTATCAACCGTAGTGTTCGGATACTTTTTTGAGCGACAGTACGTGAAGCATCAAAGGTTGAGAACCACTGATATATATGTTTTATTTTATTCCCATTGTTATACTATAACTATAGTTTTATCTATCTATACAAGGGGTACGCCAGTTACATCCACATTTCCAGGGGGTACGTGAAGCATCAAAGGTTGAGAACCACTGATATATAGGTTTTATTTTATTCCCATTGTTATACTATAACTATAGTTTTATCTATCTATACAAGGGGTACGCCAGTTACATACACATTTTCAGGGGGTACGTGAAGCATTAAAAGGTTGAGAACCACTGATATATAGGTTTTATTTTATTCCCATTGTTATACTATAACTATAGTTTTATCTATCTATACAAGGGGTACGCCAGTTACATACACATTTCCAGGGGGTACGTGAAGCATCAAAGGTTGAGAACCACTGATATGTAGGTTTTATTTTATTCCCATTGTTATACTATAACTATAGTTTTATCTATCTATACAAGGGGTACGCCAGTTACATACACATTTCCAGGGTGTACGTGAAGCATCAAAGGTTGAGAACCACTGATATATATGTTTTATTTTATTCCCATTGTTATACTATAACTATAGTTTTATCTATCTATACAAGGGGTACGCCAGTTACATGCACATTTCCAGGGGGTACGTGAAGCATCAAAGGTTGAGAACCACTGATATATAGGTTTTATTTTATTCCCATTGTTATACTATAACTATAGTTTTATCTATCTATACAAGGGGTACGCCAGTTACATACACATTTTCAGGGGGTACGTGAAGCATCAAAGGTTGAGAACCACTGATATATAGGTTTTATTTTATTCCCATTGTTATACTATAACTATAGTTTTATCTATCTATACAAGGGGTACGCCAGTTACATGCACATTTCCAGGGGGTACGTGAAGCATCAAAGGTTGAGAACCACTGATATATATGTTTTATTTTATTCCCATTGTTATTCTATAACTATAGTTTTATCTATCTATACAAGGGGTACGCCAGTTACATGCACATTTCCAGGGGGTACGTGAAGCATAAAAGGTTGAGAACCACTGATATATATGTTTTATTTTATTCCCATTGTTATACTATAACTATAGTTTTATCTATCTATACAAGGGGTACGCCAGTTACATACACATTTCCAGGGGGTACGTGTAGCATCAAAGGTTGAGAACCACTGATATATAGGTTTTATTTTATTCTCATTGTTATACTATAACTATAGTTTTATCTATCTATACAAGGGGTACGCCAGTTACATACACATTTCCAGGGGGTACGTGAAGCATCAAAGGTTGAGAACCACTGATATATAGGTTTTATTTTATTCCCATTGTTATACTATAACTATAGTTTTATCTATCTATACAAGGGGTACGCCAGTTACATACACATTTTCAGGGGGTACGTGAAGCATCAAAGGTTGAGAACCACTGATATATAGGTTTTATTTTATTCCCATTGTTATACTATAACTATAGTTTTATCTATCTATACAAGGGTAGGCCAGTTACATACATATTTCCAGGGGGTACGTGAAGCATCAAAGGTTGAGAACCACTGATATATATGTTTTATTTTATTCCCATTGTTATTCTATAACTATAGTTTTATCTATCTATACAAGGGATATGCGAGTTACATACACATTTCCATGTGGTACGTGAAGCATAAAAGGTTGAGAACCACTGATATATATGTTTTATTTTATTCATATTGTTATACTACAACTATAGTTTTATCTATCTATACAAGGGGTACGCCAGTTACATACACATTTCCAGGGGGTACGTGAAACATAAAAGGTTGAGGACCACTGATATATATGTTTTATTTTATTCCCATTGTTATACTATAACTATAGTTTTATCTATCTATATAAGGAGTACGCCAGTTACATACACATTTCCAGGGGGTACGTGAAGCATCAAAGGTTGAGAACCACTGATATATAGGTTTTATTTTATTCCCATTGTTATATTATAACTATAGTTTTATCTATCTATACAAGGGGTACGCCAGTTACATACACATTTCCAGGGGGTACCGTCGCTCAAAAAAGTATCCGAACACTACGGTTGATAAAAAAATTCAGAAAAAATATCTGGCAACGATTTTTTTAGAAATTAGTGATCTGGCAACCTTCGTGTCACGTGACACGAAGGTTGCCAGATCACTAGTTTCTAAAAAAATCGTTGCCAGATATTTTTTCTGAATTTTTTTATCAACCGTAGTGTTCGGATACTTTTTTGAGCGACAGTACGTGAAGCATCAAAGGTTGAGAACCACTGATATATATGTTTTATTTTATTCCCATTGTTATACTATAACTATAGTTTTATCTATCTATACAAGGGGTACGCCAGTTACATCCACATTTCCAGGGGGTACGTGAAGCATCAAAGGTTGAGAACCACTGATATATAGGTTTTATTTTATTCCCATTGTTATACTATAACTATAGTTTTATCTATCTATACAAGGGGTACGCCAGTTACATACACATTTTCAGGGGGTACGTGAAGCATTAAAAGGTTGAGAACCACTGATATATAGGTTTTATTTTATTCCCATTGTTATACTATAACTATAGTTTTATCTATCTATACAAGGGGTACGCCAGTTACATACACATTTCCAGGGGGTACGTGAAGCATCAAAGGTTGAGAACCACTGATATGTAGGTTTTATTTTATTCCCATTGTTATACTATAACTATAGTTTTATCTATCTATACAAGGGGTACGCCAGTTACATACACATTTCCAGGGTGTACGTGAAGCATCAAAGGTTGAGAACCACTGATATATATGTTTTATTTTATTCCCATTGTTATACTATAACTATAGTTTTATCTATCTATACAAGGGGTACGCCAGTTACATACACATTTCCAGGGGGTACGTGAAGCATCAAAGGTTGAGAACCACTGATATATATGTTTTATTTTTTTCCCATTGTTATTCTATAACTATAGTTTTATCTATCTATACAAGGGGTACGCCAGTTACATACACATTTCCAGGGGGTACGTGAAGCATAAAAGGTTGAGAACCACTGATATATATGTTTTATTTTTTTCCCATTGTTATTCTATAACTATAGTTTTATCTATCTATACAAGGGGTACGCCAGTTACATACACATTTCCAGGGGGTACGTGAAGCATCAAAGTTTGAGGACCACTGACATATATGTTTTTTTTTATTCCCATTGTTATACTATAACTATAGTTTTATCTATCTATACAAGGGGTACACCAGTTACATACACATTTCCAGGGGGTACGTGAAGCATCAAAGGTTGAGAACCACTGATATATAGGTTTTATTTTATTCCCATTGTTATACTATAACTATAGTTTTATCTATCTATACAAGGGGTACGCCAGTTACATACACATTTCCAGGGGGACGTGAAGCATCAAAGGTTGAGAACCACTGATATATAGGTTTTATTTTATTCCCATTGTTATACTATAACTATAGTTTTATCTATCTATACAAGGGGTACGCCAGTTACATACACATTTCCAAGGGGTACGTGAAGCATCAAAGGTTGAGAACCACTGATATATATTGTTGCGGATTACAAAAATGGATAGCCACTGAGCGTGAGTATTAAAAGCTATATTTCAAAACCAAATTCAATACAAGGTAAATTGTTACAAAGGAAATATGGATGAAGTATCTTATTAACAAATTAACTATTAACATGCACAAGTCATCAATCTTCCTGCGTGAGCACACAACATCAGCTCTGTGTATTTTACTAAATACTACCTTTTACTTGATTTACCAGGTCACCCGAAGATCTTCACTCGTAAACCAATTCTCGTCCTGTGCTAATAACTTTTCACACACTAGCCGAACAAAAAGACAGTCCGTGTAGACATTCGAAGTTAGCCATAAAAGTTCCCACTTTTATACTTCCGCGTATACACAACACATCAAGTTACTTCTTGATACTTAACGATAAAAGATCCCACTTTTATCCTTCCGCGTATACACAACACATCAAGTTACTTCTTGATACTTACGCGCACTGTCTCAGAACAGCTCACCGTCCATTTTCGAACTCACCCGACCGTTACAACACAACGACCGTTACAATACAAAACGACCGTTAACGCTCCACTCTTCTTCTCCAAATTCTCCCAACGTTCTTATTCGTTGGCTGAAACTTTGCTTTCGGTTGCCAGATTCTTCTGTCGTAACACTGCCCCCTTCCTAGGTCTTGTTCGTCCCGAACAATTCTGGATTCCAAAGTTTCTTCAGTTCTTCGATGAAACGGGGCCAAACGATCCACGTGAACCACCTTGCACTTTGTAGCTGGACATCGACGAATGCGATATACCACGTCTGTGTCAAAATGAAAGCGAATCTCATTATGACGTAGATTTCTTTTCTGACTGAAGCCTCGTCCACAAACATAATACGTGTAAGGCCTATAGCCCTTGTGAACACGTTTATGTCTCTGCAGGGAGAAGAATCGACTAAGAGTTTTCGTGCAAAACCTGTAAAAAGTTTTCTTCTTTGTCGAAAGTTTTCTTCTTTGGATTTTTACTTCTATCAAGAGTAACAAGGAATGAAAGTCATTAGTGACATAAAATCTAGGGAGAATTTTCATCCTGCAATCTGACCCTTTTGTCAGTTGACTTTCACTTAATTCAGAACTGTCGTGATGAACCTTCAGCCATATTTCACCTGATTCAATTTGATCCCCAAGGTGCTTCACAACTATAATATCAGCTCCATAATTCTTTTTAGCTCTTCGGTCCATCTCCTCCTTCCATACTCTTGCTAGAACTGCAGCTTCTAATCCGACAACCTTACCTGTTTCTCCTGTATAAGTGAAATCAGTGATGTGTCGGGCTGCTAGCAATATTTTTTCTGTTTTATCTTCACATAGCCAGCTTGCAACATCTTCAGATACTCCTTGTTCTATTAACATGTTACGAAACTTGTTCAAAGCATTGCCATTATGCAGAACCTTGCAGACACGTGATGCTTCATCTACCCTATTATCCACAATGTTTACCAAACGCAGAAGTTCTCCTCCTAACTCTTCGACGAGCTCTTGCAGTTCCAAGGATCCGTTACCGAGGAAACACTGAACAGCTTCCATCACTTCCAGAGAGTTGTCAACAGAGTTTTCAAGAGGTGAATCCATGTTGCTGATAACAGCTGAACAACTCAAACTCTTCATTCCACGAGCTTGTGATGCTGCAACCATTTTCTTAACTAAATCAACAGCAACATCTTCTGTACTGATGGGATCAATAGCTCCTTTTCCGAATTCATCATCATAAACCAAAGCGCACACTCCTTCAGCCAGCTTTTTGGACACAATTGAGCATCTCATTAGAGGAACGCTATCTACGGTAGCCGTCAGATCCTTGCAGCGGTAAATCTCCTTATCTGTTGGCACCAGCTCCTCTGTCTGTCCTACGATGCAGCATCCGACGTCTTCCATCATCTGCTCGATTTTATCTTTAGTGCAGTCGACTGTGAAGCCAGGGATGGATTCCAATTTGTACAGAGTATCTCCCGTCAATTGGAGAGCACGACCGGAGATCATAGGGACCTTGAGACCTAAAGCAGCAAGTGCAGGAGCCAAGACAAGACTCACTTTGTCGCTGACAACTCTTGTGCTGTGTTTATCCACCATCCGATGGCGCCACTCGGGTCTCCAGCAAAACACATGACCCGAGGAGGTCATATTTGCTGTTTCTTCCGAATTCACTTTCTTGGAGCTCTCATTGTAATTAGCCAGGGAAATATCAGTCATGATTGCCAAATTGTTCATTCTGGAGATCAGCGACGAGTTCTGTAACATGATATTGTCCACTTTAGAGCTCTTGTAATCGTGATAAAACTTCTCTATATTCTTATAATCTAAATGGTTATAATGTCCAAATCTGTGCATTGACTGTTCAGAAAAGAAATTCAGCATGGCTACGTTAAGATTTTCTGAGGGCTTCACTTCTCTCTGATCGTAACTCTGAGGCTTAGTTTCATCCAGAAAGTTAGTCTTTGAAGTACTGTCTCTGCCTGAAGCTCTTTTACTAGCATCACTTGTTATGCTTCTAAGCCATTCTTCGGAATTCCTCTTCCTTAATTCCCCACTTTCTATAAACGATTCAAGTGTGGCTATATGCTTCGGAAAAATCTCTCCGACTTCCGCGGTAAAGTCGAATGGCACTTTGTATCTATGATGAATGGACGCCTCTTCTTTACTCGGACCACTCTGCGAAACGTAAACTCTGTTTCGTTCCCCCTCATTACCACTCGTTACTCTGCCTTTGCGATAATTGTCCATGACACATTTTGCTGACGGCGAGGAATAGAATACCTTTCGTGTGGATCTCTCTTCAGATCGTGCCAGACTTGTATACCTAGGTATTTTGAAGTGCAAAGCGTACTGTATAGTCTCACAGCTCTCTGATCTGTGTGATTGTTCTTCACAGTTCCTAGACATGTCACCAGCGACATAGACACTCTGCCATGCATCACCAGTAGTTGCGTGGTCAAAGGCATTATCTGCGCTATCTCTACGATTCTTGATTTCCAGTAGCAGATCCACATTTTTATATGCGTTGCCTTTCTCTTTTTCTTTTCCATGTTTACAATCTAACTTAACACTATCAAGATCAACTTTTTCACTGACAAATTCAACATTTAAACTATTGAATTGTCTATTGAGTTCGGTTTTACTATCCTTGAACTGATCAATAATCTTACCAACTTGAGGAGCCACTTCATCTCTCATCTCAGTATTTTGTGCGGCCATTTCGGCTTTCAAGTCACCTATTTTATCGCTTTGGGCAGCTAGATCACTTTTAATATCAGTCATCTGCGTAGCCATATCGGCTTTCATATCGGTCACCAGCGTAGCAATAACGGCTTTCCTATCAGTCATCAGCGTAGCCATATCGGCTTTCATATCAGTCATCAGCGTAGTCATATCGGCTTTCATATCTTTCATATCAGTCGTCAGCGTAGTCATATCGGCTTTCATATCTTTCATAACAGTCATCTGCGTAGCCATATCGACTTTCAAACTATTTATCAACTTTACTAATTCATCCATACTTCTAGTTAACGGCATTCAATAAATAATCCCACTTCTGACACCAAATGTTGCGGATTACAAAAATGGATAGCCACTGAGCGTGAGTATTAAAAGCTATATTTCAAAACCAAATTCAATACAAGGTAAATTGTTACAAAGGAAATATGGATGAAGTATCTTATTAACAAATTAACTATTAACATGCACAAGTCATCAATCTTCCTGCGTGAGCACACAACATCAGCTCTGTGTATTTTACTAAATACTACCTTTTACTTGATTTACCAGGTCACCCGAAGATCTTCACTCGTAAACCAATTCTCGTCCTGTGCTAATAACTTTTCACACACTAGCCGAACAAAAAGACAGTCCGTGTAGACATTCGAAGTTAGCCATAAAAGTTCCCACTTTTATACTTCCGCGTATACACAACACATCAAGTTACTTCTTGATACTTAACGATAAAAGATCCCACTTTTATCCTTCCGCGTATACACAACACATCAAGTTACTTCTTGATACTTACGCGCACTGTCTCAGAACAGCTCACCGTCCATTTTCGAACTCACCCGACCGTTACAACACAACGACCGTTACAATACAAAACGACCGTTAACGCTCCACTCTTCTTCTCCAAATTCTCCCAACGTTCTTATTCGTTGGCTGAAACTTTGCTTTCGGTTGCCAGATTCTTCTGTCGTAACAATATGTTTTATTTTATTCCCATTGTTATACTATAACTATAGTTTTATCTATCTATACAAGGTGTACGCCAGTTACATACACATTTCCAGGGGGTACGTGAAGCATCAAAGGTTGAGAACCACTGATATATATGTTTTATTTTTTTCCCATTGTTATTCTATAACTATAGTTTTATCTATCTATACAAGGGGTACGCCAGTTACATACACATTTCCAGGGGGTACGGGAAGCATCAAAGTTTGAGGACCACTGATATATGTTTTTTTTATTCCCATTGTTATACTATAACTATAGTTTTATCTATCTATACAAGGGGTACACCAGTTACATACACATTTCCAGGGGGTACGTGAAGCATCAAAGGTTGAGAACCACTGATATATATGTTTTATTTTATTCCCATTGTTATACTATAACTATAGTTTTATCTATCTATACAAGGGGTACGCCAGTTGCATACACATTTCCAGGGGGTACGTGAAGCATAAAAGGTTGAGAACCACTGATATATAGGTTTTATTTTATTCCCATTGTTATACTATAACTATAGTTTATCTATCTATACAAGGGGTACACCAGTTACATACACATTTCCAGGGGGTACGTGAAGCATCAAAGGTTGAGAACCACTGATATATAGGTTTTATTTTATTCCCATTGTTATACTATAACTATAGTTTATCTATCTATACAAGGGGTACGCCAGTTACATACACATTTCCAGGGGGTACGTGAAGCATCAAAGGTTGAGAACCACTGATATATAGGTTTTATTTTATTCCCATTGTTATACTATAACTATAGTTTTATCTATCTATACAAGGGGTACACCAGTTACATACACATTTCCAGGGGGTACGTGAAGCGTAAAAGGTGAGAACCGCTGCGCTAGACCATTATCGAGATTCGTATCAATCTTTCAACCCTTCTAATTGTTTAAGGTACAGTCGCTCAAAAAAATATCCGAACACTTTGGTTGATTACAGTATTCAGAAAAAATATCTGGCAACGATTTTTTTTAGAAATCAGTTGTAGAAATCAGTGATCTGGCAACCTTCGTGTCACCTGACACGAAGGTTGCCAGATCACTGATTTCTAAAAAAATTCGTTGCCAGATATTTTTTCTGAATTCTGTAATCAACCAAGGTGTTCGGATATTTTTTTGAGCGACTGTACTCTTTTGTCTGCAGCATTGGAGTCACCTCGCGATAATCAACGTTGACCCTTTCTCCTTGTAAATGTAAACTATAATGACTCAACGACGAAGTCCTTGCCACTGTAATGAATCCGATCCACAAAAATGAATTTATTCGTAGGCGTGTCTCCATGCGTATGCGTCGATCTTTGCACACAGGGGGAAAGAGGGGGGGGGGGAGAAGAGGGGGAAGCTATAACATGTCTTCACTCGATCACCAAACCCATCTTGCTGAACATTTTAACCCATCCTGATGACGTTACTATGCCATTCTGGGGGGAAGCTCTCTGTGGGGGTCGACACCCCACGTGCTCAGACGAATTGATAGGGGGCCTACATCCCCTCATCGAACACGGGGTTTTTTCGATGAGCAGCGCCGTATAAGTTTTATTACACCCATAAAATTTATACGGCTCGTTCGAGTGGGTCACCATAAGTTTTATTGCCCCATAGAATTTATAGTGGGTTTTTCGATGAGGAGCCCATTATAAGTTTTTTGCTCCCATAAATTTTATAGTGGGATTTTCAATGAGTATCCTACTATAAGTTTTATTCCCCTCATAAAATTTATAGTGGGGGTTTCGATGAGAAGCGGGGCAGGGGTGGCTCAGTCGGTAGCGCGCCAGGCTCGTAATCTGTAGTTTCCAGGTTCGAGTCCCAGCTGGGTCAGCGTTGAGATTTTTCTCCGTAAAATTCCCCGCCCTGCCCACGGTCAGTAGAGGACACCGATGGGCTTGGAAAGGCCGCCGTCCGTCGGATGGGACGTTAAGCCGTGGTCCCGTGTGTGGGAGAGCCATACCCTGTGCACGTTAAAGAACACACTGGATGGCCTTGACGGGAGGCTACCATCTGTCTCCCAACAGCTGTTCCAGTTGGTCCCCTCCCCCAACCTTCTCTGAGCCTTCGGGGTCCATGTGACCTGGCCATTTAGCCCATGGTGTGCAAAAAAGTGCCGCTCAGAGGTAAAACAACACAACCCATATTCGATGAGAAGCCCACTATAAGTTTTATTGCTCCCATAAATTTTATAGTGGGATTTTCGACGAGGAGCCCGCTATAAGCTTTATTGCCCCATAAAATTTATAGTGGGTTTTTCGACGAGGAGCCCGCTATAAGTTTTATTGCCCTCATAAAATTTCTAGCGGGATTTTGGACGAGGAGCCCACTATAAGTTTTATTGTCGCCATAAAATTTTTAGCGGGATTTTGGACGAGGAGCCCACTATATTTTGTTGCCCTCATAATATTTTTAGCGGGATTTTCGACGAGGAGCCCACTACAAGTTTTATTGCCCCCATAAAATTTATAGTGGGTTTTTCGATGAGAAACCCACTATAAATTTTATTGCTCCCATAAAATTTATAGTGGGATTTTGGACGAGGAGTCCACTATAAGTTTTATTGTCCTCATAAAATTTATAGTGGGATTTTCGACGAGGAGCCCACTATAAGTTTTATTGCCCCCATAAAATTTATAGTGGGATTTTTGATGAGGAGACCACTATAAGTTTTATTGCCGCCATAAAATTTATAGTGGGTTTTTGGACGAGGAGCCCACTATAAGTTATATTGCCCTCATAAAATTTATAGTGGGTTTTCGATGAGAAGCCCACTATAAGTTTTATTCCCCCCATAAAATTTATAGCGGGTTTTTCGACGAGGAGCCCGCTATAAGTTTTATTGCCCTCATAAAATCTATAGTGGGTTTTTTCGATGAGACGCCCACTATAAGTTTTATTGCTCCCATAAATTTATAGTGGGATTTTGGACGAGGAGCCCACTATAAGTTTTATTGTCCTCATAAAATTTATAGTGGGTTTTTCGATGAGAAGCCCACTATAAATTTTATTGCTCCCATAAAATTTATAGTGGGATTTTGAACGAGGAGCCCACTATAAGTTTTATTGCCCTCATAAAATTTATAGTGATATTTTCGACGAGGAGCCCACTATAAGTTTTATTGCACCCATAAAATTTGTAGTGGGTTTTCGACGAGGAGCCCGCTATAAGTTTGTATTGCCCCCATAAAATCTATAGTGAGATTTTCGATGAGAAGCCCGCTATAAGTTTTATTAATAAATAAAAATAAATACCCCCTCAAGCAGCTGCTTGCCACAGAGGTCTGACAGGAGCCTGTCAGTTTATATGCCATAGTAGAAGGTCTGTGAGGATGGTAGGACCTCAGCAGGCTCTCATAAAATCTATAGTGGGTTTTTCGATGAGGAGCCGATGATAGTATAGTAGACCCCGAGTATAGTGGGTTGGAGACCACCCCACTATACTCGGGGTCTAACTACTTACGCGATGGTGTAAGTAGGAAAAAGACACGCTTCTCCTACTGGTGCCCGCACGGATATCATTACCATTATGATTGATGATCCTAGCCTCAATATATCAGTCACCTGCATTGTGACCGAAATATTTTATAACAGTGTTGCCAACACTGCTGTATTAGTAAAGAGCTGCTGAAGCTGTGCAGTCAGCTTAATATGTGAAAAATTTCTAAAACGAATTCCGGGGACAATTCTGGGGACGACACGAACATATTTTCTGTCTAAGAGTGCATTCACCTTCAGTTCTGCCGAGTCGAAATCTGTGCCCAGCTGCAGAATCATTGTAACAAAATCCTCTCAAAGTTTACGAAAGATTCCATTACGAAGTCTGAGAACTGAGTAAGCAGTTATGAGTCACGTGTTTTTTCCTGTCAGAGTGATGCATCGCATGAGTGGTCACGTGACGCGCTCATGCAATTACAAGGAAAACAATACCGGCTCGCTGAAGAAAGTGAACCGGCTCTCAGAGCTCGGGTTTTCTATTTCGCAGGTAGGTTTTCAGCAAAAGATATATTTTGATTCCTTTCTATTGGTGGATTTAGGGGAACATCGAGAGAATAATTAAAATTATTTTTAACCTTTATTTTTTAAAAAATATGGTAGACAGAGTGGTGTCCGCGTGCAAGTTCAAATCAATCACTAAGTAAAATGAAACAAGTATGTCGTGTTAGAACCTATTAGAGCAGTGCTTTTTATAATCTGGACCGCGGACTCTCAGGTACTGTGAAGCTTAAGTCACGGTTGGTCTTTTTTTTTTACCCATGAACGGCACCTTTTGGCACACAATGGGCTAAATGGCCAGGTCACAAGGACCTAGAAGGCTCAGAGAGGGTTGGGGGAAGGGACCCACTGGACAGCTATTGGCAGACAGATGGAAGCCTCCCGTCAAGGCAATTTAGCGTGTTCTTTAACGTGCACAGGGTATGGCTCTCACGCACACGGAACGACGGCTTAACGTCCCATCCGACGGACGGCGTCCTTTCCAAGCGAATCGATGTCTTCTACTCAACGAGCGCAGGACGAGGGTTTACCCGACGTAAATATCAACCCTTTTGCATATATTATATATAATGACGTATTGTCAAAGATTGGTTTCATTAGAGTGATACGGGGCGGGGGTGGCTCAGTCGGTAGCGCGCCAGGCTCATAATCTGTAGTTCCCAAGTTCGAGTCCCAGCTGGGTCAGCGTTGAGATTTATCTCCGCAAAATTCCCCGCCCTGCCCACGGTCAGTAGGGGACACCGATGAGCTTGGAAAAGCCGCCGTCCATCGGATGGGACGTTAAGCCGTCGGCCCGTGTGCGGGAGAGCCATACCCTGTGTACGTTAAAGAACACGCTGGATGGCTTTGACCGGAGGCTACCATCTGTCTCCCAACAGCTGTTCCAGTGGGTCCCCTCCCCCAACGGGGCGGGGGTGGCTCAGACGGTAGCGCGCTAGGCTCGTAATCTATAGTTCCCAGGTTCGAGTCCCAGCTGGGTCAGCGTTGAGATTTATCTCCGCAAAATTCCCCGCCCTGCCCACGGTGAGTAGGGGACACCGATGGGCTTGGAAAGGCCGCCGTCCGTCGGATGGGACGTTAAGCCGTGGCTCCGTGTGTGTGAGAGCCATACCCTGTGCACGTTAAAGAACACGCTGGATGGCCTTGACGGGAGGCTACCATCTGTCTCCCAACAGCTGTTCCAGTGGGTCCCCTCCCCCAACCTTCTCTGAGCCTTCGGGGTCCATGTGACCTGGCCATTTAGCCCATGGTGTGCAAAAAGGGCCGCTCAGAGGTAAAACAACCCAACCCCTCCCCCAACCTTCTCTGAGCCTTCGGGGTCCATGTGACCTGGCCATTTAGCCCATGGTGTGCAAAAAAGTGCCGCTCAGAGGTAAAACAACCCAACCCATTAGAGTGACTAGACGTTGCCCGATGTAGAGCTCTTTTCACGACGAATAAATGTCTCCGAAATTGGTTTTTATATATTTTTTTAAACATTAACTGCCCAGCACGGGCAGATATTTTACTAATAGAATAATAATGGCAACACTGTTTAGCCGAGATCGATCGATGATCCAAGATTTTTTGCCGCTTGAGGCGAGATAAAAAATGACGCCCCTTTGACAGGCTTTGTCTTAAGAACAAAACTTCATGTTGAGTCTGGGTTGGGTTGTTTTACCTCTGAGCGTCACTTTTTTCCACACCATGGGCTAAATGGCCAGGTCACATGGACCCCGAAGGCTCAGAGAAGGTTGGGGGAGGGGACCCACTGGAACAGCTGTTGGGAGACAGATGGTAGCCTCCCGTCAAGGCCATCCAGCGTGTTCTTTAACGTGCACAGGGTATGATTCTTCCGCACACGGAGCCACGGCTTAACGTCCCATCCGACGGACGGCGGCCTTTCCAAGCCCATCAGTGTCCCCTACTGACCGTGGGCAAGGGGGGAGAGTTTAGCGGAGATAAATCTCAACGCTGACCCAGCTGGGACTCGAACCTGGGAACTACAGATTACGAGCCTGTAGATACAGATTACGAATCTGGCGAGTTACCGACTGAGCCTCCCCCGCCCTCTTTTTCTTGCAGGCCGCTAACAGGATCAACACTAATAAACTTATTTAATCTCTCGCGAACACACCAATAAAAATTAGGGGTGGCTCAGTCGGATAGGGCGCCAGGCTCGTAATCTGTAGTTCCCAGCTTCGAGTCCCAGCTGGGTCAGCGTTGAGTTTTATCTCCGCATAACTCCCCGCACTGCCCACGGTCAGTAGGAGACCGCGATGGGCTTGGAAAGGCCGCCGTCCGTCGGATAACACACCCTGTGCATGATACATAACACGCCGGCACAGCGATACCCTGTGCATGATACATAACACGCTGGATAGCCTTGACGGGAGGCTACCATCTGTCTCCCAACAGCTGTTCCAGTGGGTCCCTCCCCCAACCTTCTTTGAGCTTTCGGGGTCCTTGTAACCTGGCCATTTATCCCATGGTGTGCAAAAAAGTGCCGCTCAGAGGTAAAATAACCCAAACCAACTAAAAACTTTCTTCTTTTAACTATACCACACAGACTAAAACAAACTATGTATTTCTTCACACTCTAATTCCTCTTAATTGCAACAACTTGTTCCTTATTTTTTACGTTAAGTTCGAAGTAATTGTGATGCAATTCTCATGATATAAATCACGCGAGTATCAAGATGATACTTCACATAGCGGTTCATTCTAGCACGTTTATCTGTCGGGTTGGGTTGGGTTGTTTTACCTCTGAGCGGCACTTTTTTGCACACCATGGGTTAAGTGGCCAGGTCACTTAGACCTCTAAGGCTCAGAGAAGGTTGGGTGAGGGGACCCACTGGAATAGCTGTTGGGAGACAGATGGTAGCCTCCCGTCAAGGCCATCCAGCGTGTTCTTTAAGGTTCACAGGGTATGGCTCTCCCGCACATGGGGCCACGGCTTAACGTCCCCTCCGACGGACGGCGGCCTTTCCAAGCCAATCGGTGTCCCCTACTGACCGTGGGCAAGGAATTTTGCGGAGATAAATCTCAACGCTGACCCAGCTGGGACTCGAACCTGGGAACTACAGATTACGAGCCTGGCGCGCTACCGATTGAGCCACCCCCGCCCCGTTTATCTGTCGTAACAATATTATTACATTATATATTATTAATATATATATATATTTTTTAAATAAATAAATAAATATTGCCATCTCTTGAGGAAAAATGTGTTTATCTTTTTTACCATTCTGATGATGCCTTTATCCTACACAATGTGTATTATATATTTTATGTATACTATACTTCGTACTTTTTCCTATGATAAATTGTGAATATACACGACACATGGACACTTGTCAAAGCGGAAAATAAAACTATGATTTTTGATTAAATTTCCCTGAAAAAATAATTTAAATCGTTAAAATGTTTTAAATTGTTGAAATTAAAAAAAATGAAAAAATATGGAAAAAATTTTTTACTTTGAGGAGCTATTTCATCGTCGAAACGAACTTAGAATGATTCTGATTTTTTAATGAATGATAGATCTTTACATATTCAACCGTCGAAGTCCCCAGATTAGAGGGGGGGGGGACTCAGTCGGTAGCGCCCCAGGCTCCTAATCTGAAGTTCCTAGGTTCGAGTCCCAGCTGGGTCAACGTTGAGATTTATCTCCGCAAAATTCACCGCCCTGCCCACTGTCAGTAAAGGACACCGATGGGCTTGGAAAGCCCGCCGTCCGTCGGATGAGACTTTAAGCTGTGGTCCCGTGTGCGGGAGGGCCATACTCTATGCACCTTAAGAACAGATGGATAGCCTTGACGGGAGGCTACCATCTGTCTCCCAACAGCTGTTCCAGTGAGTCCCCTCCCCTAACCTTCTCTGAGCCTTCGGGTTCCATGTGGCCTGGCCATTTAGTCCATGGTTTGCAAAAAAATGCCGCTCAGAGGTAAAACAACCCAATCACAGATTCGATAGAACTCAACCACAAACTCCCCGCCCTGCCCTGTCATTAGGTGGGGCGTCCCATCCGACGGACGGCGGCCTTTCCAAGCCCATCGGTGTCCCCTACAGACCGTGGGCAGGGCGGCATTTTGCGGAGATAAATCTCAACGCTCACCCAGCTGGGACTCGAACCCGGGAACTACAGATTACGAGCCTGGCGCGCTACCGACTGAGCCACCCCGCCCCAATGGCCAGGTCACATGGACCCCGAAGGCTCAGAGAAGGTTGGGGGAGGGGACCCACTGGAACAGCTGTTGGGAGACAGATGGTAGCCTCCCGTCAAGGCCATCCAGCGTGTTCTTTAACGTGCACAGGGTATGGCTCTCCCGCACACGGGGCCACGGCTTAACGTCCCATCCGACGGACGGCTGCCTTTCCAACCCCATCGGTGTCCCCTACTGACCGTGGGCAGGGCGGGGAATTTTGCGGAGATAAATCTCAACGCTGACCCAGCTGGGACTCGAACCTGGGAACTACAGATTACGAGACTGGCGCGCTACCGACTGAGCCACCCCCGCCCCCCTGTGCACGTTAAAGAACACGCTGGATGGCCTTGACGGGAGGCTACCATCTGTCTCCCAACAGCTGTTCCAGTGGGTCCTCTCCCCCAACCTTCTCTGAGCCTTCGGGGTCCATGTGACCTGGCCATTTAGCCCATGGTGTGCAAAAAAGTGCCTCTCAGAGGTAATACAACCCAACCCTGTCATTAGGTGACAACGATGGGCTTGGAATGGCCGCCGTTCGTCGGATGGGACGTTCAGCCGTGGTCCCATGTGGAGAACATCCGTACCCTGTGCACGTTAAAGAACACGCTAGATGGCTTTGACAAGAGGCTGCCATCTGATTCCTAACAGCTGTTCAGTTCTTGCCCTGCCCAAATCGTTCTCGGGGTCCTTGTAACATGGCCATTAGCCCATCGTGTGCAAAAGAAGTGCCGCTCAAAAGTAACCGATGATGATTTTTTTTTGCGTTCAACAGATAGCGATCATTCTACATTCAGTAGATGACTACGCTTTCGAAATTCAACCAATGATAATCTTTTCACATTCAGAGGATGATGACACATATTCTTGAATTTTTCGAATAATGGCGACTATTTATGGAAAAATTTCACCTATCGGACTGGCGTTATGTAAAAATGTTATGTTGTTTAGTAAATCTTTCAAGTTCGATAAGATAATGAACTCATCCCCCTTCTTTGTCTTCCAGTTAAAATCGTGAAACCAGGCAGGGTGGCTCAGTCGGTAGGGCGCCAGGTTCGTAATCTGTAGTTCCCAGGTTCGAGTCCCAGGTGGGTCAGCGTTGAGATTTATCTCCGCAAAATCCCCCGCCCTGCCCACGGTCAGTAGGAGACACCGATGGGCTTGGATAAATCCTCCGTCCGTCGGATGGGACGTTAAGCCGTGGCTCCGTGTTCGGGAGAGCCATACCCTGTGCACGCTAAAGAACACGCTGGATGGCCTTTACTGGAGGCTATCATCTGTTTCCCAACAGCTGTTCCAGTGGGTCTCCTCCCCCAACCTCCTCTGAGCTTCCGGGGTCCATGTGACCTGGCCATTTAGCCCATGGTGTGCAAAAAAGTGCCGCTTAGAGGTAAAACAACTCAAAAACAACTCACCTTATAATTTGAGCCACCTTTCCCACTTTGCCCTTATCCATTAGGGGACACCGATGGGCTCGGAAAGGCCGCCGTCCGTCGGATGAGACGTTAAGCCATTGCCTCGTGCGGGGGAGAGACATATCCTGTGCACGTTAAAGAACACGCTGGATGGCCTTGACGAGAGGCTACCATCTGTTTACCAACAGCTGTTCCAGTGGGTCACCTCTCCAAACCTTCTCTGAACCTTCGGGGTCCTTGTGATTAGCATGCCCCTTCCCTCCTTTGAGAGATTTTTAGATGCAGCCCTATATGAGAGTAATTAAATTTCCCAGGAACTAAGGTAAAGAACTTGCAAATCTCTAAAGCCCAATTTAGGGCAAACGTTGCTACATTTTCGTTCCTAAACAGCATTTAACTGTAAAATTCTGATTCCATGTGAACCAGATGCATCCAGGCAACCGTAGAAATTCCATTTTTTTTTTATATATTCTGAGAACATCTTCCCTGTGAATGAACGGTAGTGCTTAAAATAAGAGAAGGGCGTTTAACAGCATTCTTGCCTAATCGGAAAGAATGAGCTTTCTCTTTTACCTGTCAGTCACGGGGAGGCAGTCGACCTCCGTAGCCATGGAGATATCGCATGGCGCCAGAAGACCTCCCAGGTCACTCAGAACCTGTCTGACTCATTCACCTTGTGGCGCCCCCAAGTGGCCACTCAGATGTCCTTCTCGATGGCCGACAATGCTGGAGATGTTAGAAGGAGAGGAGACAGGAATGTGGGAACATATGGCAAGTATGATCCCTAGCACTTTGCCTGGAGATAATTTCGCTGGGAAGAGGAGGCGCTTGAAGCGAAAGATTTTCTCAAAGATATCAGAATGAATCGCATTTAATTCTTTGTCGCGTTTTATTTTTACACAAGAGTGGAGAAAAGAATTGGAGGGGGGGGGGGGGACACAGGGTAGGATTAAAGGCAGAGTCATGGAGCTCCAAGGTCTGTAGGGGCTGGGTTGGGTTGTTTTACCTCTGAGCGGCACTTTTTTGCACACCATGGTCTAAATGGCCACAAGGACCCTGTCTAATGGTCACAAGGACCCCGAAGGCTCAGAGAAGATTGGGGGAGGGGACCCACTGGGGGGACACTGGAACAGCTGTTGGGAGACAGATGGTAGCCTCCCGTCAAGGCCATCCAGCGTGTTCTTTAATATGCACAGGGTATGGCTCTTCCGCAAAAGGGGTCACGGCTTAACGTCCCATCTGACGGACGGACGGTGGCCTTTACAAGCCCATCGGTGTCCCCTACTGACCGTGGACAGGGCGAGGAATCTTGCGGAGATAAATCTCAACGCTGACTCAGCTGGGACTCAAACTTTTTGCACACAATGGGCTAAATGAGTAGATCACAAGGACCCCGAAGGCTCAGAGAAGGTTGGGGGAGGGGACCCACTGCGGGGACACTGGAAGAGCTGTTGGGAGACAGATGGTAGCCTCCCGTCAAGGCCATTCAGCGTGTTCTTTAGCGTGCACAGGGTCTTTCCAAACCCATTGGTGTCCCCTATTGACCGTGAGCAGGGCGGGGAATTTTGCGGAGATAAATCTTAACGCTGACTCAGCTGGGACTCGAACCTGGGAACTACAGATTACGAGTCTGGCGTGCTACCGACTGAGCCACTACCGCCCCTCCCATGTGTACGGGCATAGGCTTGATATTTTTTTTATCTTTTTTAAGGAACTATTTATTTAATTTCTTTTAACTGCCTCAATCAACGATAATGCAATCTTTATTATATATTGTCGTGTGAACAAGTAGTTAGCACGCTTGGCTACTGATGAAAGGGAACACGGGTTCGAGCCCCGGATAAGGTAAGGGCGTTTCTGCTGAGGTCTCGCCTTTCTCACACAGATCTTCTCTATGGGATATTAAATTAACAGGCTGCTACAAGGCCTCTATGGAAAGCAGATGTTTTAGGGATAATTTATTTATATGTCTACGGGGTTAATTTTAACTTTGAGCGGTGCTTTTTTTTTGCACACAATGGGCTAAATGATCAGATCACAAGGACTCCAAGGGCCCAGAGGAGGTTGGGGGAAGGGGACCCACTGGACAGCTGGTAGCTTGTCCCATAAAAAGGGGAAATATGACAACGATTGTTCCATTTTGTCTTCCGAACGCAATGGCCAAAAGCAACAAGTTATGTGTCAAATAGTAGCTTGTGTGATATGGGGAATGTTACAGGTTGAAAAATCTCTACCCCTTTCTCTTCTTCCCATCCTAAAAAGTGGAAATATGAACGAACGATTTGGAATTCTTCCCATCCTAAAAAGATAGATAGATAGATAGATAGATAGATAGATAGATAGATAGATAGATAGATAATTTATTCTCAGAATATGCAGTATTTTACATTTATACGTTTTTTACCTTAGAACTGAAGTTATAATGAAATATATACAATGTTGTATTTCTCAGATACACAACTTTAAAGTATTACATTTTCTAATATATTGTTACGACAGAAGGAATCTGGCAACCGAAAGCAAAGTTTCAGCCAACGAATAAGAACTTTGGGAGAATTTGGAGAAGAAGAGTGGAGCGTTAACGGTCATTTTTGTATTGTAACGGTCGTTGTGTGTTGTAACGGTCGGTGAGTTCGAAAATGGACGGTGAGCTGTTCTGAGACAGTGCGCGTAAGTGTCAAGAAGTAACTTGATGTGTTGTGTATACGCGGAAGGATAAAAGTGGGATCTTTTATCGTTAAGTATCAAGAAGTAACTTGATGTGTTGTGTATACGCGGAAGTATAAAAGTGGGAACTTTTATGGCTAACTTCGAATGTCTACACGGACTGTCTTTTTGTTCGGCTAGTGTGTGAAAAGTTATTAGCACAGGACGAGAATTGGATTACGAGTGAAGATCTTCGGGTGACCTGGTAAATCAAGTAAAAGGTAGTATTTAGTAAAATACACAGAGCTGATATTGTGTGCTCTACGCAGGAAGATTGATGACTTGTGCATGTTAATAGTTGATTTGTTAATAAGATACTTCATCCATATTTCCTTTGTAACAATTTACCTTGTATTGAATTTGGTTTTGAAATATAGCTTTTAATACTCACGCTCAGTGGCTATCCATTTTTGTGATCCGCAACAATATATTCTTCTTTATACATAGTCTGTACAATAAAAATCATATATTTATTCATACCATATATATGGAAAATTTTAATATTATATTTCATTAGTGTTTTATAATTTTACCTACATTTTTCAGTACAAGTCTGAGAAAAAATGTTGAGTGTTTCACGAGAATAAAAACTCGCTTGTGGAAAAAATTTAACAGTTATGTTGTAATAAAATGAAAAGGCAACATGCTTCAGTTTCACATTTCCTTACACTTTGCTAGCTTGATCAAAAAATCTAAGTAAATATTTAACTAATTTATAAGTTTGAAAATTATCATTAAGAATAAATGAAATAAAAAAAAATAAAAAATAAGAAGACTCTACTGGGTAGAAAAACAGAAAAAAAATATAAAAATCTATATTGAACTGTGCGTTAGTAAGTGGTTCAGTTGAGCACCTTAAGGGCAACTCAGCATCAAATGAAATTTTATTACATTTAAATCTTTTTTATTTCTAAAACATAGTCTCAATATTTACCACATTCAAAATCCATTTTCTTAATTCCTTATAGAAAATGTTATCATTTCTTATTCCTTTGATGTACTCTGGTAAGCAGTTAAAAAACTTTGGCGCCAAATAAACATAATGTTTTTCAACAATAGTTTTTTTCGCTTTTAAATCAAGTAAGAAAAGGTTTTTTGACAGTCGAGTATTCTTTTCAAATGTCCGTAAAGTTTGAACATTAAAATTCATCTTTATGTATTTCAGTACCTGAAATACATATAATTCCCTTATTTGTAAAATACCTAATTCATTGTATACATTTGCAACGCTTTCAAATTTTCTTAGTTTCATCATGCATCTAGTTATGTGATTCTGCACATAGTGTAACGGTTTGATTGTTGTCAAATAGACTCCACCCCACGATAATAAACCATGGAGCAGACAAGATTTAATCCAAGAAAAGTAAATAATTTTCAATAAAGATAAATTTACGAATTTCCGGATATAATAAATTTTATGTATAATGCAGTTAATCTTTTTAACAACATCAGATATTTGTTTTTTCCAGGACATCTTTCTGTCAATAAGAATACCCAAATATTTATAGCATTCAACCCCCTCAATTTTGTCACAATTGCAATTTATTTCAGAGCAAACTTCAGAGTGGAAAATGATCCTGTCACGAAAAAAATATAATCTCATTTTCTCTTGGTCTAATAAAAATATATTTCGTCTTCTTTGTATTTCAAAAGAGTTTATTAAATTTTAGCCACGTTCTTATTTCTATCCAGTCGCTATTTATATTCTCTAAAATTTGCTTTTCCTCTCCAGAATATATTAGTGCAGTATCATCTGCAAATGAAATTATTTTACCATTCAAATCCAATGTACAGAAGTCATTTATATAAAGTAAAAAAAAATAAAGGTCCCAAAACAGAACCCTGAGGGACACCAACTTGAACATTTGTTTCTTCACTAAAATATTTTTCAATGTTTACTTTTTGCTTCCTATTCATTAAATAGCTCCTAATCCATGAAAGCAAATTTCCCCTAACACCACTGGTTTTTAACTTTTATAATAATATATCATGATTCACTGAATCAAAAGCTTTTTTCAAATCCAAAAAAAAAACAACTGTTTAAACATTTTGATTTAAATTTCTGTAAATTTGCGTAGTCATTTCTAAAATCGCAGTTTGAGTATTCAAACCTTTTCGAAATCCAAATTGGTTTGGGGCAAATAAATTGTGCATGTGTGTGTCGTTTTTCTGCTGAGGTCCTGCCATCCTCTCAGATCTCTTACTGTGGCATATTAAACTGACAGGCTCCTGTCAGACCTCTGTGGCAAGCAGCTGCTTGAAGGGGTATTTATTTTTTTTATTTTATCCCAAAAGTTAGTGGAAATATGAACAACGATTGTTACGTTGTATCTTCAAAACGCGAGGGCTGAAAGTATGCGTCAAATGAAGCTCGTGACATGGGCAATGTTACAAGTTAAAAAAAAAATCCCACCCCACTCTTTCTTTCCCCCTAAAAAAGGGAAATATGAAAACGATTGTTCCTTTATATCTTTAGAACCCGAGGATCTATAATTACGAGTTATGTGCCAAAAAAAAAGCTCGTATGAGGACTTTCGTAGACTTTTCGAATTTAGTCGTCCACCATTCTCTCCCCTTCCCCCGAAAAAGTGGCGGATTTTCGTGGGGTGAGACTTTAATGAGTCATATCTCAAATTAAAACTTGTGACGTCTCCAATGTCATGAGCTACCCCAAACACGACTGCAAAAGAGAAGAAAACTGTGGTCGATATTTATGAGTCATATATAAAAAGAAAGTTTCTGAAGGTAAATGTTCTCAGTGACAAAGAAAAAATATAAATAAATATAAAACGTTTAGAAATATTTATCGCTCCATATGCGCCCTAAAAAGTAGAAAATAAACCTAAAGCATATCGATGGTGCAATTAGTCACTGAATTCGAATTCACTTCAAAAGAAGATGGGACTCTTATTTACCTAATCAACAAGATTGCGGCGCCCTGTCTTCCAATTTTTAGGGTGCATATGGAAAAAGGTTTTTTTTTTTAATTTTTTAAATTTATTTATATTTTTTCGACTACTTCTCTACGTTTATTTATATTGTTGCGGATTACAAAAAAAATGGATAGCCACTGAGCGTGAGTATTAAAAGCTATATTTCAAAACCAAATTCAATACAAGGTAAATTGTTACAAAGGAAATATGGATGAAGTATCTTATTAACAAATTAACTATTAACATGCACAAGTCATCAATCTTCCTGCGTAGAGCACACAATATCAGCTCTGTGTATTTTACTAAATACTACCTTTTACTTGATTTACCAGGTCACCCGAAGATCTTCACTCGTAAACCAATTCTCGTCCTGTGCTAATAACTTTTCACACACTAGCCGAACAAAAAGACAGTCCGTGTAGACATTCGAAGTTAGCCATAAAAGTTCCCACTTTTATACTTCCGCGTATACACAACACATCAAGTTACTTCTTGATACTTAACGATAAAAGATCCCACTTTTATCCTTCCGTGTATACACAACACATCAAGTTACTTCTTGATACTTACGCGCCTGTCTCAGAACAGCTCACCGTCCATTTTCGAACTCTCCGACCGTTACAACACAACGACCGTTACAATACAAAAATGACCGTTAACGCTCCACTCTTCTTCTCCAAATTCTCCCAACGTTCTTATTCGTTGGCTGAAACTTTGCTTTCGGTTGCCAGATTCTTCTGTCGTAACACTGCCCCCTTCCTAGGTCTTGTTCGTCCCGAACAATTCTGGATTCCAAAGCTTCTTCAGTTCTTCGATGAAACGGGGCCAAATGATCCACGTGAACCACCTTGCACTTTGTAGCTGGACGTCGACGAATGCGATATTCCACGTCTGTGTCAAAATGAAAGCGAATCTCATTATGACTTAGATTTCTTTTCTGACTGAAGCCTCGTCCACAAATATAATACGTGTAAGGCCTATAGCCCTTGTGAACACGTTTATGTCTCCGCAGGGAGAAGAATCGACTAAGAGTTTTCGTGCAAAACCTGTAAAAAGTTTTCTTCTTTGTCGAAAGTTTTCTTCTTTGGATTTTTACTTCTATCAACAGTAACAAGGAATGAAAGTCATTAGTGACATAAAATCTAGGGAGGAGTTTCATTCTCCAGTCTGACCCTTTTGTCAGTTGACTTTCACTTAATTCAGAACTGTCGTGATGAACCTTCAGCCATACTTCACCTGAATCAATTTGATCCCCAAGGTGCTTCACAATTATAATATCAGCTCCATAATTCTTTTTAGCGCTTCGGTCCATCTCCTCCTTCCATACTCCTGCTAGAACTACAGCTTCTAATCCGACAACCTTACCTGTTTCTCTTGTATAAGTGAAATCAGTGATGTGTCGGGCTGCTAGCAATATTTTTTTCTGTTTTACCTTCACATAGCCAGCTTGCAACATCTTCAGATACTCCTTGTTCTATTAACATGTTACGAAACTTGTTCAAAGCATTGCCGTTATGCAGAACCTTGCAGACACGTGATGCTTCATCTACCCTATTATCCACAATGTTTACCAAACGCAGAAGTTCTCCTCCTAACTCTTCGACGAGCTCTTGCAGTTCCAAGGATCCGTTACCGAGGAAACACTGAACAGCTTCCATCACTTCCAGAGAGTTGTCAACAGAGTTTTCAAGAGGTGAATCCATGTTGCTGATAACAGCTGAACAACTCAAACTCTTCATTCAAACGAGCTTGTGATGCTGCAACCATTTTCTTAACTAAATCAACAGCAACATCTTCTGTACTGATGGGATCAATAGCTCCTTTTCCGAATTCATCATCATAAACCAAAGCGCACACTCCTTCAGCCAGCTTTTTGGACACAATTGAGCATCTCATTAGAGGAACGCTATCTACGGTAGCCGTCAGATCCTTGCAGCGGTAAATCTCCTTATCTGTTGGCACCAGCTCCTCTGTCTGTCCTACGATGCAGCATCCGACGTCTTCCATCATCTGCTCGATTTTATCTTTAGTGCAGTCGACTGTGAAGCCAGGGATGGATTCCAATTTGTCCAGAGTATCTCCCGTCAATTGGAGAGCACGACCGGAGATCATAGGGACCTTGAGACCTAAAGCAGCAAGTGCAGGAGCCAAGACAAGACTCACTTTGTTGCCGACACCTCCTGTGCTGTTTTTATCTACCATCCGATGGCGCCACTCGGGTCTCCAGCAAAACACATGACCCGAGGAGGTCATATTTGCTGTTTCTTCCGAATTCACTTTCTTGGAGCTCTCATTGTAATTAGCCAGGGAAATATCAGTCATGATTGCCAAATTGTTCATTCTGGAGATCAGCGACGAGTTCTGTAACATGATATTGTCCACTTTAGAGCTCTTGTAGTCGTGATAAAACTTTTCTATATCCTTATAATCTAAATGGTTATAATGTCCAAATCTGCACATTGACTGTTCAGAAAAGAAATTCAGCATGGTTTCGTTGAGATTGTCTGAGGGCTTTACTTCTCTCTGATCGTAACTCTGAGGCTTAGTTTCATCCAGAAAGTTAGTCTTTGAAGTACTGTCTCTGCCTGAAGCTCTTTTACTAGCATCACCTGTTATGCTTCTAAGCCATCCTTCGGAATTCCTCTTCCTTAAATCCCCACTTTCTATAAACGATTCAAGTGTGGCTATATGCTTCGGAAAAATCTCTCCGACTTCCCCGGTAACGACGAAGGGCACTTTGTATCTATGATGAATGGACGCCTCTTCTTTACTCGGACCACTCTGCGAAACGTAAACTCTGTTTCGTTCCCCCTCATTACCACTCGTTACTCTGCCTTTGCGATAAATGTCCATGACACATTTTGCTGACGGCGAGGAATAGAATACCTTTCGTGTGGATCTCTCTTCAGATCGTGCCAGACTTGTATACCTAGGTATTTTGAAGTGCAAAGCGTACTGTTTAGTCTCACAGCTCTCTAATCTGTGTGATTGTTCTTCACAGTTCCTAGACATGTCACCAGCGACATAGACACTCTGCCATGCATTACCAGTAGTTGCGTGGTCAAAGGCATTATCTGTGCTATCTCTACAATTCTTGATTTCCAGTAGCAGATCCACATTTTTATATGCGTTGCCTTTCTCTTTTCCATGTTTACAATCTAACTTAACACTATCAAGATCATCTTTTTCACTGACAAATTCAACATTTAAACTATTGCATTGTCTATTGAGTTCGGTTTTATGATCCTTGAAGTGATCAATAATCTTACCAACTCGAGAAGCCACTTCAGCTCTCATCTCAGTATTTTGTGCGGCTATTTCGGCTTTCAAATCATCTTTTTGAGAAACTATCTCCGTTCTCAACTCATTATTTTGTGCGGCCATTTCGGCTTTCAAATCACCTATTTTATCGCTTTGGGCAGCTATATCACCTTTAATCTCAGTATTTTGTGCGGCCAGATCACCTCTTTTATTCCTCAACTCATTATTTCGTGCGGCCATTTCGGCTTTCAAGTCACCTATTTTATCGCTTTGGGCGGCTATATCACCTTTAATCTCAGTTTTTTGTGCGGCAAGGTCACCTATTTTGTTAGCCATATCGGCTTTCAAGTCATTATTTTGACTTTTAATGTCATTCATCTGTGTAGCCATATCGGCTTTCATATCAGTCATCAGCGTAGTCATATCGGCTTTGAAGCTATTTATCAACTTTACTAATTCATCCATACTTCTAGTTAACGGCATTCAATTAATTAATCCCACTTCTGACACCAAATGTTGCGGATTACAAAAAAAATGGATAGCCACTGAGCGTGAGTATTAAAAGCTATATTTCAAAACCAAATTCAATACAAGGTAAATTGTTACAAAGGAAATATGGATGAAGTATCTTATTAACAAATTAACTATTAACATGCACAAGTCATCAATCTTCCTGCGTAGAGCACACAATATCAGCTCTGTGTATTTTACTAAATACTACCTTTTACTTGATTTACCAGGTCACCCGAAGATCTTCACTCGTAAACCAATTCTCGTCCTGTGCTAATAACTTTTCACACACTAGCCGAACAAAAAGACAGTCCGTGTAGACATTCGAAGTTAGCCATAAAAGTTCCCACTTTTATACTTCCGCGTATACACAACACATCAAGTTACTTCTTGATACTTAACGATAAAAGATCCCACTTTTATCCTTCCGTGTATACACAACACATCAAGTTACTTCTTGATACTTACGCGCCTGTCTCAGAACAGCTCACCGTCCATTTTCGAACTCTCCGACCATTACAACACAACGACCGTTACAATACAAAAATGACCGTTAACGCTCCACTCTTCTTCTCCAAATTCTCCCAACGTTCTTATTCGTTGGCTGAAACTTTGCTTTCGGTTGCCAGATTCTTCTGTCGTAACAATATTATTGTATTTCGCATACAGTATAAGAAGGCACTTTGGATGCTTTCATTGTTTTACCAGTCCGGCTTATTCTTGTTAATAACTTCAGCACTTCTGAAAAGATTTTTCACATTTACCCATACAAATTAGCATGTTCAAACATGTTAGATAAGTATTAGATAAATTCACTCTAATTGGTTCAAATTTTTACCTTGTCATGTGTGGAGTACAAAAGATTGCAAACATAGTAAGTCATTTCAATTATCCGACAATTTTTACAACAATCAATTATCTATTATATCTTTATATCCATGATATATACTCGACAATCATCTATTGTCTATCAATCTATACCAAGGGTACCCATACCAATTAGCATGTTATACATTCCACATTATACGAACTACTAGAAAAAAAAGAGATCTCAAGATCGACCACTTTCCTCTACGATGTTTAGAAAAGAAAACAGAAGGAAATATGAATGAGATCCTAGAAGATAAAAAAAGAATACAAAAATTAATACTTGGTAATCGCCCGTTTGCCGACCCCAGATCTATACGTACCATGCATTAAAAAAAAACTGCATTTAGACTGATGTTTGATATCTTTGATTAATATTGAGAGCTCCAAGCCTATGGCTTATATCTCGACGTCTAAAATAGTGCCTGATTGGCAATAACAAAGCCAAAAACACATAAACCCCAAAGTGGCCACACGGGTAAAACAAACTTGCTAAAGAAGCACAACTAAAAGATAAACATGCAGGTGTCATACTCCACATCTTAAGACGCTTGAACTGGTTCAAAACCAGTGGATCATAATAAATCTAAGATCTAATTATATCATAAGGATTATCTCCCACTGCATCGAAAAAGCTCTGCGCGAGCTTCCGAATATGAGTGTGTATGTGGTCAGTGCTCAAATCAGTGTGAATGGTGTTGTTTTACACAAATCAGGGAGCACTGACCACAGATCTCAGGATTTTATTTAGGAAGCTCTGAAGCCTCCTGACATTGCTGTTGGTAGTATTACACCACACTAGTGGGGTATATGTCAGGACTGGCCGCAGAAGAGTCTTATAAAGAAATAATTTCTTTTCTGGAGACAGTTGGGGCGAGGGTGGCTCAGTCGATAGTGCGCCAGGCTCGTAATCTGTAGTTCCTACGTTCGAGTCCCAGCTGGGTCAGCGTTGAGATTTATCTCCGCAAAATTCCCCACCCTGCCCACGGTCAGTAGGGGACACCGATGGTCTTGAAAAGGCCGCCGTCCGTCTGATGGGACGTTAAGCCGTGGCCCCGTGTGCGGGAGAGCCATACCCTATGCACGTTAAAGAACACGCTGGATGGCTTTAACGGGAGGCCACCATCTGTCTTCCAACAGCTGTTCCAGTGGGTCCCCTCCCCCAACCTTCTCTTCGCCTTCGGGGTCCATGTGACCTGGCCATTTAGCTCATGGTGTGCAAAAAAGTGCCACTCAGAGGTAAAACAACCCAACCCAAACCCCCAACCTTCTCTGAGCCTTCGCGGTCCATGTGACCTGGCCATTTAGCCCATGGTGTGCAAAAAAGTGCCGCTCAGAGGTAAAACATCCCAACGTTAAAGAACACGCTGGATGGCCTTTACGGGAGGCTACCATCTGTTTCCCAACAGCTGTTCCAGTGGGTCCCCTCCCCCAACCTTCTCTGAGCCTTCGCGGTCCATGTGACCTGGCCATTTAGCCCATGGTGTGCAAAAAAGTGCCACTCAGAGGTAAAACAACCCACAACTGGAGACAATTGCGAGCTCCATCCTATCAGGGGTGCAAGTTTACATCTGATGATTTGAGCCTTTGAGAGCACATGCGTTTTTTTGTTTCTACCTTTATAATTCATTTCTCTAAAAATGAGTTACATGTAGGAAATATGCATAAAGAAAAAGCATAAAACGTTAGCCAAAGTACAGCCGAAATAAAGGAATAAATTAAAAAAATATATCAATCAGATTTAAGATTCTGGAACGCATCCTCCTCTATTTCAAATGTTTATAAAAAAAATTCGTGTCTGACTCAAACGATTTCACCTTACACAAATTATTTGAAGAACGCATCCATCTTTAGCAGGGAAACTGGTTCTATCACTTTGAAAGATTTCAGTTTCATCGAACAAAAGTACGTATCATGTCTACCCATATATCCTTATGAAAACATTATGTTATTAGTCCAAATGATAATTCATTTATTAAAAGAATTAACATTAGTTTTGGTAACTTTTAAATGATAAGAAGCGAAAGAAAAATCTGAAATCCTATTAATCAAACAATAATAAAAATAAAATTTCAGCTTTTTACTTTATCTTCTTCGTAGAAATTCATCGAAATGCATTTGCATAGTGTTACTTTTATAAAGAGAAATTAAATATCAATTTCAGCATCAGGAACATTAACCACAACATCGGTCTTTTTCGTTTTGTTGTCTCGGTGTCCCTCTGTAGAGGTTAAAGTTTGTTTTTACAGAAAAATAAAAATTATTGATGAAATAAATAATTCTCATTTTCCCAATTTCCGAAAAACTATAACTGCGCCCTCGAACGATGGAAAAGATTGGAGAATACGAAAATTTATTAAATGAATGTTGCAAAGCGTGATTTTTATAATAGAAATTTGAAAAATCGTGGTAGAATGTGAGGCCATTGGCAACACCCTCTCCCTGAGTTTTATTATGTTGTTGGGTAAAGGGGACCCACTGGACAGCTGTTACGAGACAGATGGTAGCCTCCCGTTTTTCAGCGTGTGATTTATCATGCACAAGGTATAGCTCTCCCACACACGGGGTCATGGCTTAACGTCCCATCCGACGGACGGAGGCTTTCCGAGCCCATCGGTGTCCCCTAATTACTAAGGGCAAGTTGGGCGTGTTTCTAAGAAGATAAAGCTCAACCCTGCACAAGTGGGACTCGAACCTGGGAACTGCTGGTTAAGAGCCTAACACCATTCCGATTGCGATGGAGATGCAAGGGTGAGGGGAAGCAACTCTTAAAGAGATAAATGAAAGAATAATTTTTGTATTCTATAAAAATAAATAAATAAATACCCCCTCAAGCAGCTGCTTGCCAGAGAGGTCTGACAGGAGCCTGTCAGTTTATATGCCATAGTAGAAGGTCTGTGAGGATGACAGGACCTCAGCAGAAAAAGGACACACACATACGTTCCTTACCCTGGGCTCTATGCGTACTAATAAAATATTCCTATTTGCATTTTTCCAATCATTTATTAATTAGAATTTTCGTTTTTAGGGGATGTTAAATATGCGAAATAAGTTCATTCTCTAGGAAAACAATCATAACATATTTGCCAGAGAATAAGTGTTATTCTTTTAGTTTAGAATTAATTTGGGAATACATTTAACATTAGGGCTTAATAAAGATATTTGCAGAAAATTACTCTCAAAAATAGGCAGTTTCTCTAGAATTCCTTTTCTTTTGCATAAAAATAATCCAGATATTTCAATGCAAGTGTTACACTGCATTACGCATTTTTTCAATTTGTGTGGACATTCTTTTTTAGTGGAATAACCGCAAATTGCAATTATTCAGAAAGATATGAACATCACAAATCTACCTGTATTCGTCACTTTAATGTCCTCTGCGTCGATGATCACGTTTTCTTCGCTACGAAGCCTCGATAATAGTTCCAAGACTCACCATCTGTACATCATTTGGATAAAAAATGGCATTAATCATATTTCATGACTTTACACTTTTGCAATCATAAAGCAAATGATGTTATACTGCCCTTTCAAAGGGGGCGGGGGTGGCTCAGTCGGTAGCGCGCCAGGCTCGTAATCTGTAGTTCCCAGGTTCGAGTCCCAGCTAGGTCAGCGTTGAGATTTATTTCCGCAAAATTCCCCGCCCTGCCCACGGTCAGTAGGGGACACCGATGGGCTTGGAAAGGCCGCCGTCCGTCGGATAGGACGTTAAGCCGTGTCCCCGTGTGCGGGAGAGCCATACCCTGTGCACGTTAAAGAACACGCTGGATGGCCTTGACGGGAGGCTACCATCTGTCTCCCAACAGCTGTTCCAGTGGGTCCCCTCCCCCTTCGGGGTCCATGTGACCTGGCCATTTAGCCCATGGTGTGCAAAAAAGTGCCGCTCAGAGGTAAAACAACCCAACTGCCCTTTCAAAACATTACAGAATTTCCTTGTTATGTCAATGACAAACTAATTTCAAAGTTTTATAACTTATAAAATATGCGCTTAAAGGGTTGGGTTGGGTTGTTTTACCTGTGAGCGGCACTTTTCTGCACACCAAGGGCTAAATGGCCAGGTCACATGGACCCCGAAGGCTCAGAGAATGTTGGGGGAGGGGACCCACTGGAACAGCTGTTGGGAGGCAGATGGTAGCCTCCCGTCAAGGCCATCCAGCGTGTTCTTTAACGTGCACAGGGTATGTCTCTCCCGCACACGGGGCCACGGCTTAACGTCCCATCCGACGGACGGCGGCTTTTCCAAGCCCATCGGTGTCCCCTACTGACCGTGGGCAGGGCGGGGAATTTTGCGGAGATAAATCTCAACGCTGAAGTTGAGGAAGAATGGGGCCGTTTTAAACAGGATTTTTTGGAAACTAACAGTACTCTTTTAGGAAAAAAGGAGCAGAGGAGACAGAATTATTTGAGTGATAAGGCACTTGAGCTTATTTCGGAAAGAAAGAACTGCAGGAATGTCCTTAATCAATACCCTACTAGTCGTAATAGAAAACATTACAGAGAGCTTAATATACGTGTAAAGGATCAGTTAGCTGCTGATAAGAATCTTTGGCTTGGCTGACAAAGCTGTGAAAGCACTCCACGAACTTAAGAGTGGGAGAATTGCAGTTCCACCCCATCTGTTGCGATTTGTTCATCATGACTATTATCCCATTGTACAACTGTCTTAGATAATTTGGCAAGTGTGAAAAAATCTATCCATCCACAATGATTATCAGTGTAATAGCAGCATAACAGCAGAGAGCTGTACCAGATAGTTAATATTTTGTATGGGAAGAAACGAACAGAAATACAGGGATTGAAGGACATACATGGTGAATTCATAGAAGGTGAGGATTCTGTCATGGCTAGGTGGGCTGAACATTTCAGTGATGTTCTAAAACCAGTGGTTCTCAACCTTTTATGCTTCGCGTACCCTCTGGAAATATGTATGTAACTGGCGTATGTGTTCTATAGAAAGATAAAACTATAATTATAGTATAATAATGTCAGCGACTTTGTTATTAGATCTACCGACTTTTGAGCTCTCACGGCGTACCCCAAAAATATTTACCGCGTACCCCACGTTGAGAATCCCTGTTCTGAACAATGTAGTTAGTTCTACTCTCATTGTTTGTATTGATGATAGATGTCATTACTGGCTTTAATGTTGACCCTATAACACAATCCAAAGTTATTTTGGCTATTTTTAAACTACATAAATTCCTAAGGGTAGATGAAATTACAACAGAAATGTTTAGAGCTGGGAATGTTTCGGTTACCAGTTGGATGACTGAAATTTTGAATATCTTTTATGATAAAAGGCATGGTTCCTAAGGAATTTACCAGAGCTATTATTATCCCTTTTTTTTAAAAAAAAAGATGATCGTAGTTCTTGTGATAACTATAAGGGTATCAGACTACTCTCCGTTCCAGGCCGCAAAATTCCCCGCCCTGCCCACGGTCAGTAGGGGACACCGATGGGTTTGGAAAGACCGCTGTCCGTCGGATGGGACGTTAAGCCGTGGCACCGCGTGTGGGAGAGCCATATCCTGTGCGCGTTAAAGAACACATTGGATGGCCTTGACGGGAGGCTACCATCTGTCTCCTAACAGCTGTTCCAGTGGGTCCCCTCCCCCAACCTTCTCTGAGCCTTCGGGGTCCTTGTGGCATGGCCATTTAGCCCACGGTGTGCAAAAAAGTGCGGCTCAGAGGTAAAACAACCCAACCCAACTCCCGAACATGGTCGTTAAGTCCATGTTCGGGATTTAAACATCCAAACCTCCAGTTGGAGGCTATCCTCTCTCTGCTCAACCTGGGGCCTATTTACCTCAAGCTAGAGTGTCCATACGTCCTTGTGTTTTCGGATTTCTTCCGGTTTTTAGAGAGAAACCAGGACAAATCCCGGTTTTTCGAGGGCGCACAGTGGGGTCTCATTCTGTAGCGTGCCAGGCTCGTAATCTGCAGTTAAGGTTCGAGTCCCAGCTGGTGGTTCTGGTTACCAGATTTGAGTCCCAGCTGGGTTTGAGATTTTTCTCTGCAAAACCTCTCATCCTGCCCTCGGTCAGTAGGGGACACCGATGGGCTTGGAAAGTCCGCCATCCGTCGGATGGGACTTTAAGCTGTTGCCCCGTGTGCAGGAGAGCCATATCCTGTGCATGTTAAAGAACTTGCATGTTAGATATGCAAGTTCTGTTGCATGTTAGAACGTGCATGTTATATATTATCTGAACTGTGCATGTTAGAGAGCCATATCCTGTGCATGTTAAAGAACACACTGCATGACCTTAATGGGAGGCTAACATCTGTCTCCAAACAGCTGTTCCAGTGGGTCCCCTCTCCTAACGTTCTCTGAACCCTCGGTGTCCTTGTGACCTTAACATTTAGCCCATTGCGTACAAAAAAGTGCCGCTCAGAGGTAAAACAACCCAACCCGGTTTTTCATTGTTCCGAAAAACATTTCCGGGATGTTAAAATATCCTTGTTTTTTATGACAACATTCAGTCAGCTCTTGATTTACGTGTATTTTTACAATTTTTTTAGACTAAGTAGATCACTGTATTTACTCCTTTTTACAATTTATGTGGACATTTTTTGGTGAAATAACGTGATAATATTACTTGAGCTTCAAACAGCCGATACGGGCTAGAGATGTTGTGTGTTGTTGGCGAGGAATGAATTTTATTTCAACCATCCCACGTGAGGGTTGGGTTGTTTTACCTCTGAGCGGCACTTTTTTGCACACAATGGGCTAAATGGCCAGGTCACATGGACCCCGAAGGCTCAGAGAAGGTTGGGGGAGGGGACCCACTGGAACAGCTGTTGGGAGACAGATGGTAGCCTCCCGTCAAGGCCATCCAGCGTGTTCTTTAACTTGTGCAGGGTATGAGCTTTTCCGCACACGGGGTCACGGCTTAACGTCCCATCCGACGGACGGCGGCCTTTCCAAGCCCATCGGTGTCCCCTACTGACCGTGGGCAGGGCGGGGAATTTTGCGGAGATAAATCTCAACGCTGACCCAGCTGGGACTCGAACCTGGGAACTACAGATTACGAGCCTGGCGCGCTACCGACTGAGCCACCCCCGCGAGATGTAGGCTTAACGTCAATATGTGCAGAATAACTTCAATCTGCACTTGACGAATTATTCCTCTCATCTGCTGCGAATTGTTCATTATGACGGAGAAATATTTCCCATCCAGAATTCACTGCTGGATCATCTGAATAACCGAACGTATATTACTTCCAATATGGTCGTCAAAGCTTGGTTCTCATCGGGATAAATAGCGACCGGATACTTAGAATCACATGGTAAAGTTTCAGAGCTTAGCCATCATAATCTGTCTTAAAAAAGGGTGAATTGCCCCGGCCTTAGGGGAAGGGGGTGGCTCAGTCGGTAGCGCGCCAGGCTCGTAATCTGCAGTTCTCAGGTTCGAGTTCCAGCTGGGTCAGCGTTGAGACTTATCTCCGCAGAACTCCACGTTCTGTCCACCGTCAGTAGGGGACATCAATGGTCATGGAAAGGCCGCCGTCCGTCGGATAAGACGTTAAGCCATGGCGCTATGTGCGGGAGAGCCATACTTTAAGCACGTTAAAGAACACACTGGATGGCCTTGACGGGGGGGCTACCATCTGTCTCCCAACAGCTGTTCTAGTGGGTCCCCTCCCCCAACCTTCTCTGAGCCTTAGAGGTCTATGTAACCTGGCCATTTAGCCCACGGTGTGCAAAAAAGTGCCGCTCAGAGGTAAAACAACCCAAAAAGCTAAAATGGTAGAGCAACTGGGGTATAACCAGAAGACCAGAATTCGTGTCCAGGAGGCGGATGGCTGGATTTTTTCACACTTTCCAAATTACTAGAATTGAATGTCACTGTAGTGTCACTTCATTCCTTCCTGCTTAGTTAAATTAAGTTCAATTTTCTGCGAAGTTCCACTTTCTAGAAAAAAAAATGTCCCAGTTTCTGTAAATTGAAATCGGAATCATAACTGTCCATCTTTAAGCTCTTTCAGTAAATGCCTCTGTTAGCGCGCTTGACTGCTGATCAAAGGGACCTGTGTTCGAGTCCAGGGGAAGGCATGGACGTTTTTGTTGTCTTTCTGATGAGGTCCCGTCATCCTCACAGATTTGCTATGGCGTATTAAACTGATAGGCTCCTGTCACACCTCTCTGACAAGCAGCTGCTTGAGGGGGTATTTCTTTATTTAATCAATCGAACCTTCCAATCGTTACCCTACCAAATTATGACCCAATATATCCTACTTAACCCATTGTGTGTCAAAACGTGTCTCTCAGAGACAAAGCGACGGAAAAAAACACAGTATTCTGTCAATCTGTGAATTGGTAAGTTACAGGATTTATCACCAAATATCAGAGCTTCAGCGAGAAGAGGTGATGTCTTATCAGCAAAAGTATCCGTCCTCTCTCCCTCCCCTCTGCCTCTCTCTTTCCCCGTGACTAGAAATAGCTAGCCTCCCCCCCCCCCTCGGTGAAAATGTCTGACAACTACGGGTCGCTAACTGCGTCCGAAATAGGCCTTGGCCCCGAGTCATGGTCTGCCGTGAAGCTCTACGAAGAAGAGGCAGATATTTGTCTCCGAAGTGATTAGGCCGCAGAGAGCATCCTTTGTGCGAGCGCCGACCTTTGCCAGCGCGAGGTATCCTCGGCTTTTGGCTCAGAAAGAAGACAGTTGACGAACAGGTTTTCGTCTGAGCGAACACGCACAATAAGTTTGTCCCTCACACCTCGTGTACTCCTCCTCTAACCCCCCCCCCTCTCCCACGGATATCTGGCGTAATTTCACTCTGATGTCTAGGATGCCATTCATTGGTTTCGTTGCGGACATTTAGCTGCAGATCGTCGTTTCAGTTCTCATCTCTATGAAGACTTTGAAACGGGAAAATTGTCAGCATTTCCTAATGGTATGTAGCGATTCTGTCAGCAGAGAACTATGCAACGCTTCACGGATAAATTATTTTAATTTGTACAGCTTGTAAGAAATACGTTCGATGGCTTTGGAGGGAGGCTTACTTATTTCTTCTAATGACTGTCCACTAGATCTCCTTCAAGTGGGGGCGGGGGTTGGCTCAGTCGGTAGCGCGCCAGGCTCGTAATTTGTAGTTCCCAGGTTCGAGTCCCAGCTGGGTCAGCGTTGAGATTTATCCCCGCAAAATTCCCCGCCCTGCCCACGGTCAGTAGGGGACACCGATGGGCTTGGAAAGGCCGCCGTCCGTCGGATGGGACGTTAAGCCGTGGCCCCGTGTGCGGGAGAGCCATACCCTGTGGACGCTAAAGAACACGCTGGATGGCCTTGACGGGAGGCTACCATCTGTTTCTCAACAGCTGTTCCAGTGGGTCCCCTCCCCCAACCTTCTCTGAGCCTTCGGGGTCCATGTGACCTGGCCATTTAGCCCATGGTGTACAAAAAAAGTGCCGCTCAGAGGTAAAACAACAACCCAACTCCTTCAAGTGCCCTTGAGGTCCCTGTGGTCTGACATTCTTTCATTTTTCAGCTGCAGTTTTCCGCAAACAACAGACCAAACACAACGGCGGGATTTGACAGTCAATTAGCCGCCAGGCTCGTAATCTGCAGTTCCTAGGTTCGACTCCCAACTGTGCCAGCGGTGATATTTGTCTCTACTAAGCACTCACCGTGCCCTCGGTCAGAAAGGGTCTACCGACGTGTTTGAAAAGGCCTCCGTCAGTCGGATGGGACGTAAAATTCGTGGTCCCGTGTGCAGTACAGCCACACACTGTACACATTAAAGAACACTCTGGATGACCTTGACGGGAGTCTTCCATCTGTCTCCTAACAGCTGTCCAGTGGGTTCCCTTACCCAACATCCTCTGAGCACTCGGGATCCTTGTGACCTTGCTATTTAGACCATTGTGTGCAAAAAAAGTGTCCTTCAGAGATAAAAGAAGGAAACTTTTAAATTTTTTTCTGAAAATGTAATATTGACAGAGAGGTAGTTCAAATCCCCTCTGTTTAAAATTCTCGGTTAAAGAAATGGCGTCTCTTTTAATTGACAGGGACATCTGGATAGAAATTCTCTCCCCTAATCGCAACCATTTGATTGGTTGGAACGGATCACTCACTGCTTTAAATTTCAGCAGAATATCGAGTTAGTTTCGCACCTTTTGAAAGCTTCCGTGTTTTGTTTCCAGTTTATTTATGGGTTAGATTAAATTATTAACTTTAATTACTTAATTCAACCCATTGGAGAGCTGCTAGAGACAGATGGTATCCTTCCGCCAGAGCCACTTAATTGCTCTTCAAAGGGGCAAGGGTGGCTCAGTCGGTAGCGCGCCAGGCTCGTAATCTGTAGTTCCCAGGTTCGAGTCCCAGCTGGGTCAGCGTTGAGATTTATCTCCGCAAAATTCCCTGCCCTGCCCACGGTCAGTAGGGGACACCGATGGGCTTGGAAAAGCCGCCGCCCGTCGGATGGGACGTTAAGCCGTGGTCCCGTGTGCGGAAGAATCATACTCTGTGCACGTTAAAGAACACGCTGGATGGCCTTGACGGGAGACTACCATCTGTCTCCCAACAGCTGTTCCAGTGGGTCCCCTCCCCCAACCTTCTCTGAGCCTTCGGGGTCCATGTGACCTGGCCATTTAGCCCATGGTGTGCAAAAAAGTGCCGCTCAGAGGTAAAACAACCCAACGCATTGGAGAGCTGCTAGGAGACAGATGGTAGCCTTCCGCCAGAGCCACTTAGTTGCTCTTCAAAGTTCACAGGGTATGGCTCTCATGCATCCGAAACCACGGCTTAACGTCCCATTCGCGAAACGGCGGACTTTCCAAGCCCATCGATATCCCCTTTCTGACCGAGAGCAGGGTGGGGGTACCTTGGATAAATCTCAAAGCTGACACAGCTGGGACTCGATTCCGAGAACTGCAGATTACGAGCTTGGTGTGTTATTATTTTTTTCTCGTCCATTAATCAGTTTAATTGAATGATAACCAGTAAACTGATTGGTTACGAAAAAAGCAACAATTCAGAATTAACTGATGCACATAACTATATTAAATTGCGAGAAGTCTACTAGTTTTCGAACAAAAGGAATATTCTGCTTTTGTGATGTTGATAATCCCTTTGAATAATGCTTCGAAATGATAAACGATCTTCAATGATTCTGAACTAAAACATCGCATAAAATCATTGATTGAATTCTTGACGATGATTATTCTAATTCTTCCAACGATGCTGTTAGTTAAAAGAGTAATCCCATCCTTCTTTTGCAAAATTAATTCTATGTTCAGCATCTTGAGAAAGATTCAATCGTCCAAAAGAGGACGTAGATGGATCTCAATTTCCGAACACTCAAATTACAAACAATTCCTACTCGTGAACATTGTGATGACCTCTGGGTTCGGATCCTGTAGTACTATGTCAGATGTAGTGGCTCGTTCGGATCCTGTCCGACTGTGCCAGCTGTGATGACCCTGGGGTTCGGATCCGGTATGACTATGCCAGATGTGATGACCCAGTCCACACAGGAGAGAGGGACGATGAAATTATTACTTAATTTACTTCGGTGAATTCACAGATTCGCGGGTTTTTACGCCCGTGCCACTGTATGCCTTTGAAGAAACTGGTGTTGAATGAAGAATACGAATTGTCTATCAATTACTCCACGAGAGTTATATAGGGACGACACTATTTATTATTCACACTATATACAGCTACGTGCTGGGAATGAACTCTACTCCGTGGGCCTTTGCTGTTTCACACTGTGGTTCCTTCTGAATCCACAAAACTATTATCAAATTCACCACTCAACTCCGTGAGCTTTTGCTGCTTTGCTACTGCAAATATTACTATAATGAGGTGGAAAATTGCACACTCTGCAATTTCTCACTTTACAGACATCAAAAACTCGGCGAAAGGATTTTCCTTTGCCTACACTGTGGCTCCTCCTGAACCACCAGAATAAAAGACAAGATTTTCCAAGAATCTGGATTCCCTCTTGGAATCGCACCCTGATTTCAAGGGTTACTATTGAGAAAGACGGCGTCCTTTTGACGCGTGTCAACGCGATCTCTTCACTTGACAGCTAACGCACAGACTCATTCTTCCAACTCCTTCCCCTAGCCTCGTGCGCGGACTTTCGCGCCGCGGGCTAGTTAGTCATATACGGCATAAACAACTGCTGGCATTCGTCACCACTTCCATGGAGCAGCTTTAGACCCGAAAAACAACAACAGTGAGTCATCCCAGCACAAACATTTCCAAGAACACATAAAAATATATACAACAATATAATACAACAAAAATATACAATGAATAAATAAATATAAAATTCGAGGGACATGACAAACATTCCAGAAGTTGAATAATCATAACTTCCTTATTGGCTAAATAGATATAGTTCTCACATACATACCAAAGTGTGATCCTGAATACTATGTCTCCCCCTCTTCCGACCCCGATTCGTGACTGGCGAGTTCGTAATATTTAAAGAAAATTGAGTTAGTTTTGTGTACCTAAAAATAGTTCACTGAACCAAAATTTTCCACTTACAATTCTCCCAAATAACCTTGGAAAATTCAAAAGTTTCATCTCCAGTTCCTCCAAATGGTTCTGCTAAACTTAAAAGTTTCATCTCCAGTTCCTCCAAAATGACCTTGCCAAACCTGGGGCGGGGGTGGCTCAGTCGGTAGCGCGCCAGGCTCGTAATCTGTAGTTCCCAGGTTTGAGTCCCAGCTGGGTCAGCGTTGAGATTTATCTCCGCAAAATTCCCCGCCCTGCCCGCGGTCAGTAGGGGACACCGATGGGCTTGGAAAGGCCGCCGTCCGTCGGATGGGACGTTAAGCCGTGGCCCCATGTACGGGAGAGCCATACCCTGTGCACGTTAAAGAACACGCTGGATGGCCTTGACGGGAGGCTACCGTCTGTCTCCCAACAGCTGTTCCAGTGGGCCCTTCTTTTTCTTGCCCCACCCCTTTTATCCGGCCTCGCAAATAACATCTTTCGTAAGAGGCGGGGGTGGCTTAGTCGAGAGCGCCAGGCTCGTAATCTGTAGTTCCCAGGTTCGAGTCCCAGCTGGGTCAGCGTTGAGATTTATCTCCGCAAAATTCCCCGCCCTGCCCACGGTCAGTAGGGGACACCGATGGGCTTGGAAAGGCCGCCGTCCGTCGGATGGGACGTTAAACCGTGGCCCGTGTGCGGGAGAGACATACCTTGTGCACGTTAAAGAACACGCTGGATGGCCTTGACGGGGGGCTACCATCTGTCTCCCAACAGCTGTTCCAGTGGGTCCCTTCCCCCAACCTTCTCTGAGTCTTCGGGGTCCATGTGACCTGGCCATTTAGCCCATGGTGTGCAAAAAAGTGCCGCTCAGAAGTAAAACAACCCAACCTCTTTCGTAACAAAAAAAAATGAGTAGATTAATCTTTTTTTTTTGCGAATAGAAAGTTTTACTAAAAGAAAGAAGAAGCCAGCAACGATACTAAGTTACTAATCACTACCACATTTCCGCTTCCTCATAACGGCCAAGATTCTCTCTTCCAAAGAAGACGATCCTAAGATGAAGAAGCATTTGGCCATGCTGGGATGTAGAGAGGATGTCATAGCATCCTGCTGTTCTATCAGCTTCTCTTTGGAGCTTGCATTGCCCCGAAAGGCTCGAGGTCGAGGTTGGAGGGCACAAAAAGCTATCACGGTGAATGTGCTCAGTTATCTCGCCGACTCGACTACGGTCTCATTTCCATACAAAGTGCACCGGCTGGGGGGCCTCACTGCGCGGGGAGTTCGTCTCGCTGCAACTCCTCTGTGAAACTGATCCCCCGGAATGAAGGCAGATTGGAGGAGATTGCTTCCCTGGTCGGATAAAACAGATAGCATCGACAGACTCGTTTATAGCAGAGTCAGGACTGCAGCCAGTAATCAGATGCATTCCAAATAGCGGTAGTTTGTATGTGGACTTTACTGCACGCTGCAGACGCACCCTTGGGTCAGCATCTATTGGCAGTAAATCTTCTCAGCTTAATCCTCTTTTAACTTAACTCCGAATCAGGAAGAGATGATCAAGGAGATCCCTAACTACTGGGGGGGGGGGGGAGAGACATCAGCCGAAGATGCTGAATTATACGATACTTTTTTTTCGGAATAATGCGATTAAGAATAAAATTATCACAACTACTCGTTAATCATGAACAACGGTATCGAAAGAGATAAGGAGAATGTTTTAGGTTTTCTTTTAAATATTAACATAAATTTCTTCTTCTATTTTAGATAAACTAAATATCTTCAACTGCATATAACAGATAGAGGTAGACGAAGTATTGAAGAAGAGGGTAACACAAGTTCCTCACTTTTAGAATGATAGATGTTCTGGGTATTTTTTGGATAAGTATCATATAAGGGTTACATTTTGGGATATTATTGAGGGAAAAAATATGAAAGTTTCAAGTTACAACTAAAAAGTCTAAATCGGTTCTGTTGAATACGTAATTCTTGTTTTCGAAAAATAAAGTACTGTAAAATCTTTAAAATGCGGTCCCCTTGAGAAAGAGAGTCACCAGATTTTCAAAGTTTTCGGTGATAAGGTTTTAGAGATGTATACCTAATGATTCATCAGGTTTGGAACATTTTTTTTTTCTGGAAAGGCCGCCGACGGATGGGACGTTAAGCCGTGGCTCCGCTTACGGGAGAGCCCATACCCTGTGCACGTTAAAGAACACGCTGGATGGCCTTGACGGGAGGCTACCATCTGTCTTCCAACAGCTGTTCCAGTGGGTCCCCTCCCCCAACCTTCTCTGAGCCTTCGGGGTCCATGTGACCTGGCCATTTAGCCCATGGTGTGCAAAAAAGTGCATTAAAGTCCTTTTTCAAAGCCTTGACGGGAGGCTTAACGTCCCATCCGACGGACGGCGGCCTTTCCAAGCCCATCGGTGTCCCCTACTGACCGTGGGCAGGGTGCTTAAGTCAACTAACAACTCATTATCTATTTCAACAGTCGTTGTGGACCTGTTTTGGCGCTATTAACTTATTTTCACAGAGACGGTTGGATTGAATTCTTTTACCTCTTGAGCGGCGGGGATGGCTCAGTCAGTAATCTGCAGCTCCCAGGTTCGAGTCCCAGCTGGGTCAGCGTTCAGATTTATTTCCGCAAAATTCCCCGCCCCGCCCATGGTCAATAGGAGACTCCGATGGGCTGGGAAAGACCGACGTTCGTCGGATGGCCGTTAAGCCGTGGTCCCGTGTTCGGGAGAGCCATACCCTCTTCACGTTAAAGAACACGCTGGATGGCCTTAACGGGAGACTACCATATGTCTCCCAACAGCTGTTCCAGTGGGTCCCCTCCCCCAACCTTCTCTGAGCCTTCGGGGTCCTTGTGACCTGGCCATTTAGCCCATGGTGTGCAAAAAAGTGCCGCTCAGAGGTAAAATACCCCAATCCTGTCGGAATAGACGTTAAGCCATTGCCCCGGGTGCGAGAATGCCATACGCGTCCACATTAAAGACACGATAGATGGCTTTGACGAGAGGTTACCATGTCTCGCAACAGCTATTCAGTGGGTTCCTCCCCCAACCTCTTCTGAGCCCTTGGGGTTCTTGTGACTAGGCCATTTAACACATTGTGTACAAAGTGCCGCTCAGAGGTAAAACAACCCAACCCATAATGGTGATATACGATATTAGAGGGCTGATAAAAATTTCCTCTCTACAGATCAAAACACGTCGAGAGTCAGTCTGAAGACTTAATAGCGTTTCATTTGTGAAGAGCCATGCGTCTATTGACCTGGGGTCTAGTCACGATGTTGTCTGCGTCGTGTTAAGCTCTCATGTGGGAGGGATTCAAGAGAATACAAACCGCAGATCGTCACGCATAGAGCCCTCTCTGATGAAGGATGCTATAAGCAGTTTGTCTCGCAACTCTTTTCCCAATTGCCGTAAATAGCTCCAGTGGGAGTTTCGTAGCTGCCATCACCCTATGAGGTGCAAGATAGCGGTCATTGGACGGCGCTCTTGGACGTCTTTGACCTCGTCGACGGCTAACGCCTCTTGTCTGTTAAAACTGGCTCAAAAGTCTTTAAAACACCGAGTGTCCCTAGCCATATCATTCTGGCATCGGGAGGTGTTAACTCAGTCGGTAGCGCTCCAGAGTCGTAATATATAATTCCCAGGTTCGAGTCTCACCTGGGTCAACGCTGAGATTTATTTATGTGTCAGTAGAGGACATCGATGGGCTTGGAAATGTCGTCTGTCGAATAGGACGTTAAGCCGTGGCACCGTGCGCAGAGAAGTCATACCTTGTGCACATTAGAGAACACGCAGAATGTCCTTGACGGGAGGCTACCATCTGTCTCCTGACAGCCGTTCCAGTGGGTCCTCTCCCCCAACCTTCTCTGAGCTCTCGGGGTCCTTATGACCTGGCCATAGCTATTGTGTGCAAAAAAAAGTGTCGTTCAAGGGTAAAAACCCAACAACTGGGATCGGCAGGACTCTAAAATACCGATAGCTCTATCCTGTGTGAAACCATTCATATGATCTATCTGAACCATTCTGTTGTTACGAAGCGCTCTACCAACATGAACACAACTCTTACTCAATAGGAAATGACCGGCTATGAATAAGAGAATAATTCGAAAAGCTAGAGATACTCTGTAACTCGAAAAGCTAAAGATACTCTCTAACTCGAAAAGCTGAAGATACTCTCTAGCTTTTCGAGTCCCATACGTAAATTTTGCCTTGTCAGATGATGTTTAGGTGGCGTACGACCTTGCATGTATATTATTCTATTCACAAAATGTAATATTAATAATTATTTGTGAAATATATACGTTTGTGAATTATGCTGAATTTTTGGATACCAGTGAGTTTCTTTTTTTGTTAGGGAAGTGTTTTGTTAGTATACTAAAAACCGTGCCCCTTGACGTTTGATCGTGTGTACTAAATACTGTGCCCCTTGACGTTTGATCGTGTGTACTAAATACTGTGCCCTTGACGTTTGATCATGTGTACTAAATACCTTGCCCCTTGACGTTTGATCGTGTGTACTAAATACTGTGCCTTTGACGTTTGATCGTGTGTACTAAATACCTTGCCCCTTGACGTTTGATCGTGTGTACTAAATACCGTGCCCTTGACGTTTGATCGTGTGTACTAAATACCGTGCCCTTGACGTTTGATCGTGTGTACTAAATACCGTGCCCTTGACGTTTGATCGTGTGTACAAAATACCTTCCCCCTAGACGTTTGATCATCTGTAATAAATACCTTGCCCCTTGACGTTTGATCGTATGTACTAAATACCGTGCCCTTGACGTTTGATCGTGTGTATTAAAACCGTGCATCATGACGTTTGATTGTGTGTACTAAATACCGTGCCCCTTGACGTTTGATCGTGTGTACTAAAATACCATGCTCTTGATGTTTGATCGTGTGTGCTAAATACCGTGCTGCTTGACGTTTGATCGTGTGTACTAAATACCGTGCCTTAACATTTGATCGTGTATACTAAATACCATGCAGCTTAACGTTTGGTCGTGTTATTTTTTTACCATGCCTCTTGACTGTCGTATATACATACTAACCTGAAAGATGTCTTCTAGACCGGAGTCCTCAATTATGGTCAGATATATTTCTAACGACTAACTTCATGGTATAATGCTTAAAGCCACCAACAGAAGAGATCTTGATCAGCGGATGGTAGCTCAGTGGTCAGAGCACCTGAAATATTATTCGGAGTTTGTGGGTTCGGATCCCACCCGGTTGAAGGCAAAGTTTTAGTTTTCTGTATACTCAGTATTAGCAGCAGATAATGGCTTGAATATAAACCAATGGAATGTTGTGAATACAAAAGAAAACATTGCAAGATTATTTGAAAATTTTATATCTCTATAGATGTAAATTTCAATATTGCTTAAATGGTGCTCATAATAAACAATTGCAAAAAAATATTCCCTGAAGAGGTCTGACAGGAGCCTGTCTGTTTGATACGTCATAGTAGAAAGTCTGTGGGCAAGTTAAGACCTCAGCAGGAAGAGTTGGGTTGGGTTGTTTTACCTCTGAGCGGCACTTTTTTGCACACCATGGGCTAAATGGCCAGGTCACATGGACCCCGAAGGGTCAGAGAAGGTTGGGGGAGAGGACCCACTGGAACAGCTGTTGGGAGACAGATGGTAGCCTCCCGTCAAGGCCATTCAGCGTGTTCTTTAACGTGCACAGGGTATGGGTCTCTCACACACGGGGCCGCGGCTTAACGTCCCATCCGACGGACGGCGGCCTTTCCAAGCCCATCGGTGTCCCCTACTGACCGTGGGCAGGGCGGGGAATTTTGCGGAGATAAATCTCAAAGCTGACCCAGTTGGGACTCGAACCTGGGAACTACAGATTACGAGTCTGGCGCGCTACCGACTGAGCCACCCCCGTCCCCTCAGTAGGAAGACAACACAAACATCCATGCGTTAACCGGAGCTCGAACGGAAGTCACTCTGATCAGTAGTCAAGAGCGGTATAATCAATCAAGTATTGCCAGCATCTCTTTGCACGAGTCGGCTCTAGGCATTGTTTTTGGCCGTTCTTTCAGTTTGTGGAATTTCATGGCTTCCTTCCGTCTTCTTGCACCAGGGAGGTCTTCGAAACTGCCCTCTTCTCTGAGTTTGCTAATCCATCAGATAACAGTGCGATATGAACAGGCGTGATCCTAAATATACTCTGGCATATATCCCTAAAACAGGCAAAGATTCGTTCGGGTTCGGTTGTTGTTGTTGTTTGTGTTGTTTACCTCTGAGCGGCACTTTTTTGCACACCATGGTCACATAAATGGCCAGGTCACATGGACCCCGAAGGCTCAGAGAAGGTTGGGGGAGGGGACCCACTGGAACAGCTGTTGGGAGACAGATGGTAGCCTCCCGTCAAGGCCATCCAGCGTGTTCTTTAACGTGCACAGGGTATGGCTCTCCCGCACACGGGGCCACGGCTTAACGTCCCATCCGACGGACGGCGGCCTTTCCAAGCCCATCGGTGTCCCCTACTGACCGTGGGCAGGGCGGGGAATTTTGCGGAGGGGTTGGGTTGTTTTACCTCTGAACGGCACTTTTTTGCACAACATGGGCTATGGCCAGATCACAAGGACCCCGAGAGATCAGAGAAGGTTGGGGGAGGGGATTCACTGGAATAGCTGTTGGGTGACAGATGGTAGCCTCCCGTCAAGACCATCCAGCGTGTTCACTGGGTATGGCTCTCTCGCATACGGCGACACGGCTTAACGTCCCATCAGACTGACGGCGGCCTTTCCAAGTCCATCGGTGTCCCCTACTGACCGTGGGCACGGTGGGGAATTTTGCGGAGACAAATCTCAACGCTGACCCAGCTGGGACTCGAACCTGGATTCTCTCGGGACCGCAAGGTCAGCTAATGATAATCATAGAGAGTAAATAGATTTTAACTCAATAACGTGATAGACCACTCGGCGATGGAACGACTAGAAAAATCTAAAAATAGCAATAATTTAAAATAGTTAAAATATCTGAAGTGAGCTCATTTTGCTTTTTGTGAGCTCCAGTCTGAATTTTAACACTCTTTTTGCTCTGGGTTGTCATTATTATTTTTTGTAATTGTGTTGATGGGACTTATAACCAACTGATTTCATGTCCTAAAGCAATGTTTCCCTAAGTGATACCACCCCCTGGGGGACGCTGGAACGATCCAGGGGTCGGTAGTAGCCTCGGGTGAAATTGGGGGGGGGGGCGGTGGAAGCATACAGAAAGAAGGGAAGATATGAAAATTAAAAAAAAACGTTCGTACATGTTTCATCTGTTGTGTAACAGAGTTAAAGTCGTAAGTTGGGTTGGGTTGTTTTACCTCTGACACTTCTTTGTCAGCGGCACTTTTTTGCACACCATGGGCTAAATGGCCAGGTCACATGGACCCCGAAGGCTCAGAGAAGTTTGTGGGAGGGGACCCACTGGAACAGCTGTTGGGAGACAGATGGTAGCCTCCCGTCAAGGCCATCCTGCGTGTTCTTTAACGTGCACAGGGTATGGCTCTCTCACACACGGGGCCGCGGCTTAACGTCCCATCCGACGGACAGCGGCCTTTCGAAACCCATCGGTGTTTCCTACTGACCGTGGGCAGGGCGGTGAAATTTGCAGAGATAAATCTCAACGCTGACCCAGCTGGGACTCGAACCTGGGAACTACAGATTATAATGTCGTAGTGATTACTTTATTTTCCAAATAAACGCATAAAATGCAAGTTATAACCGATCAGTGGTCAAGCGAACGTGTCGCGCATTGTCAGGAAACCCATCATGGATCGGCAGGAATATGTGCATCTTTCTGTTTGTTCGCTGGAAGAAGGTAGGTTTCCAGGGGGGCGCTGAGTAATTTTTTTTTTTTCTGAAAAGGGGGCGGTAGGATAAAAATAAATTTGGGAACCTCTGTCTTAAAATGAGAACATGCGATTTCCACATATGTAGAGAACCGAAGAAATGAAGAGTGAAGGAGTGTAAGAGCATACGTGATAGAAGAAACGACCATGCCATCAGGGGACTCGAACCCGGATTCCTGCAGTTGCAGGATCAACGCGATACTACTGCGCCACCAAGGAGGCATTCCATTAATTTTGGACTGAACCCTCATTAGGCATTTCATTAATTTTGGACTGAACCCTCATTTATTCTGTGACGGGATTCCAGCTCCAGAAAACAAAAGAATAGTGGACCTTATCGAAAAACATTTTTCATAGCAGCAAGGAGGAGCAATCAGTGGGTGGTCGATAATATGAGCATTACAAGAATTATTCAGAGTTTGGTTAGGATTATGTAAAATTCAGTACAGTCGCTCAAAAAAATATCCGAACACTATGGTTGATTACAGAATTCAGAAAAAATATCTGGAGCGTGTACAGGAACAAAAAATATCTATCTATCATAGTGTTCGTGTACAGTTCCTGTACACGCTCCAGTTACCGTTCACAGCAAACTGGAGCGTGTGCAGTTACTGCACACGCTCCAGTTTGCTGTGAACGGTAACTGCACACGCTCAATATTTCTGTGAGTGGGCTCAAACGATCCAGGTTTTTGTGAGCTCACACGATCCAATGTGCTGTGAACGCTCAATATTCATTGCATTATATATATTCATATGCATTATATATATTGAAAAAATATCCGAACACTATGGTTGATTACAGAATTCAGGAAAAATATCTGACAACTTTTTTTTTAGAAATTAGTGATCTGGCAACCTTCGTGTCACGTGACACGAAGGTTGCCAGATCACTAATTTTAAATTCCGACTCGTGCAAAGAGATGCTAGCAATATTGAAATTTACATCTTCGTGTCACGTGACACGAAGGTTGCCAGATCACTAATTTCTAAAAAAAAAACGTTGTCCGATATTTTTTTCTGAATTCTGTAATCAACCATAGTGTTCGGATATTCTTTTGAGCGACTGTACGAAAAAAAAGGATTTATCTGAAGTTTTCTTTCGTGTTTCAGTCAGGGAATAGATACTACCCTGTAAACTCTCCTTCGCTGCACGCACTGACGCCGTGCAGTGAACCTTCCACATTCATCCCACTATGTTTTAAATTTTGTCACAGGAATGCATTTGTTATACACCTACATTGCAATGCAGAAATTTGGAAGAACCTTTTTTTGAGTTGGGTTGCTTTACCTCTGAGCGGCACTTTTTTGCATACAGTGGGCTAAATGGCCAGGTCACATGGACCCCCAAGGGTCAGAGAAAGTTGGGGGAGGGAACCGACAGATGTTAGGGTTGGGTTGTTTTACCTCTGAGCGGCACATTTTTGCACATCATGGGCTAAATGGCCAGGTCATAAGGACCCCGAAGGCTCAGAGAAGGTTGGGGGAGGGGACCCACTGGAACAGCTGTTGGGTGACAGATGGGAGCCTTCCGTCAAAACCATCCAGCTTGTTATTTAACGTGCATAAGGTATGGCTTAACGTCCCATGCGACGGACGGCGGCTTTATCCAAGTCCATCGGTGTCACCTACTGACCGTGGGCAGGGCGGGGAGTTTTTGCGCAGATAAATCTCAACGCTGACTCACTGGGAGTCGAACCTGGGAACTGCAGATTACGAGCCTGGCGCGCTACCGACTGAGCCACCCGCGCCCAACCTTTTTTTTTTTGATATGTTGAAAAAAGATAACACAAACTCTTTAGCTGTTTTCGGAGTGATATATTTATTTCTTGCAAATACAGGTATAGAGTTTCCTGATGGAACCAAGATAACATTTATAACATTTTAAAAAGAAAAATAGATTTTATTTTTCAGATTTCGATGATTTGTTTGTTGCGTCGTATTCATGTACAGTCGCTCAAAAAAGTATCCGAACACTATGGTTTGATTACAGAATTCAGAAAAAATATCTGGCAACGATTTTTTAGAAATTAGTGATCTGGCAACCTTCGTGTCACGTGATTACAGAATTCAGGAAAAATATCTGGAGCGTGTACAGTTTGCCAGATATTTTTTCTGAATTCTGTAATCAAACCATAGTGTTCGGATACTTTTCTGAGCGACTGTACAGACGAACATGTGGATAGTAATCGAAATAAACTTACTATCGATAATTTAATTTGAGTTTTATAATTTAATAAACTATATATGCACTTTCGTGTGCTTCAAAATTTATTGCAGCAAGTATCACGCTAGTGGTAGATTGTGAATATGGGTTGGGTTGTTTTACCTCTGAGCGGCACTTTTTTGCACACCATGGGCTAAATGGCCAGGTCACATGGACCCCGAAGGCTCAGAGAAGGTTGGGGGAGGGGACCCACTGGAACAGCTGTTGGGAGACAGATGGTAGCCTCCCGTCAAGGCCATCCAGCGTGTTCTTTAACGTGCACAGGGTATGGCTCTCCCGCACACGGGGCCACGGCTTAACGTCCCATCCGACGGACGGCGGCTTTTCCAAGCCCATCGGTGTCCCCTACTGACCGTGGGCAGGGCGGGGAATTTTGCGGAGATAAATCTCAACGCTGACCCAACTGGGACTCGAACCTGGGAACTACAGATTACGAGCCTGGCGCGCTACCGACTGAGCCACCCCCACCCCCCGCAAAAAATGACTTCAGAACTTAAAACCTAGTAATAAATATTGTATCAAAGTGTTTAATAAAATAATAAGTGTGCATTTTAGTGGTTTGTGTAAATAATTATTTCACTATTCATCAGTTTATACGGAATACTTTCAAGAAGTTCTTGACACGTGTCTGTAGATTGCACTCGTTCCTCTGAAGTTAACGAGCTACGACTTGTGTGAGGGCTTGTCTAAACTTGTCACTACGTGTTAAAACCAAAACAAAGGTCGTATCGTCATTTCCGTCTTCGCCCGCGGCACGTATTGTCCGATCTCTGAGATCTGCGCATTATTGCTATGGAGTCTTCTCAGGAAGGTGAAAGATTCTACATTTTCACAAGAATGCAGCTTGGGGACAACGCGAAAAAAATTCATGCCGATTTATCACAAGTATATGGGCATCGTGCCTGTTCATATGGCACTGTTACGGGATGGATGCGCAAATTCAGAGAAGCGCGACATAGCTTCGAAGGCGTCCCTCGTGTAGGAAGACCGAAGGATGCCGTGAACGAGAGAACCATCGCTGCTGTTCGTGAACTCATCAAGGAAAAACCCACACATCACCGTTCAGGTAATAAGTTTAGATGTAAGTGTGTAGATTGGCAGTATGGAAACAATTTTTGAGCAATATTTAATGTTCCGAAAGATCTGTTCTAAATGGGTAAAAAACACAAATCGAGAGAAAAGCAAAAATAAAGCTACAGCCGACTCGTGGATGGAAATGCTGGCGATGTTTGAACCTAGTGACCCCAAACGGTTAACATACCACAGGTAATGAGACATAGTGTTATTATTATTACTATAAAACTGTCGAAAAGATCGACATCTTTATTTGGATGCGGAAGATGAACCACGTCCGCAAATCCTCTGAGAAGACCATTGCTCAAGGAAGAGGATGTTCACAATTCTTCAATTCCCACGGAGTGGTAGTTGTGCAGACATTATCTGAAAACGTACAGTCGCTCAAAAAAGTATCCGAACACTATGGTTGATTATAGAATTCAGAAAAAATATCTGGCAAAGTTTTTTTTTAGAAATTAGTGATCTGGCAACCTTCGTGTCACGTGATTACAGAATTCAGGAAAAATATCTGGAGCGTGTACAGCAACTGTACACGCTCCAGTTACCGTTCACAGCAAACTGGAGCGTGTGCAGTTACTGCACACGCTCCAGTTTGCTGTGAACGGTAACTGCACACGCTCAATATTTCCGTGAGTGAGCCCACACGATCTAGTATCAAAATAATATGACCACCTACAGTCGCTCAAAAAAGTATCCGAACACTATGGTTGATTACAGAATTCAAAAAAAATATCTGGCAACTTTTTTTTTTAGAAATTAGTGATCTGACAACATTCGTGTCACGTGACACGTGGGTTGCCAGATTTCATTAATTTCTAAAAAAATAGTTGCCAGGTATTTTTTCTGAATTCTGTAATCAACCATAGTGTTTGGATACTTTGTTGAGCGACTGTACCGGGAACATTAGGTGGTTAAGAGCTGGTGCGATATTTGCTCAGTCAGTCCTCGCTTCACGTGAACAACCTACGCTTATGAAAACTTTTGTGTAATTTGAGATGCATTTCTAGTTTATTACTCTTTTGAACTCGCCCTTGTTAAAAGAGAAATTTCAACATACATTATTTTATTCATTTATTCGAAAAAGGATATTTTTTGTAAACACAATCTTCTGTTATATTGACAGTTGTCTCGAATATAAACTTAGTTTTGCTGCGGTGCTTCTTTCAGCACTTTTGCCACAGGAATCATCCTCAACCCAACCCATCACACAAAATGCTAATCCAGAAATAAATTGCGGAATTTTCGCCTCTTCTCGTTGTTCCCGCTAGAAGAGAGAGAAAAAAAAAAGATGAATATGTCATCACCAGAGCGAATCTCGATAATTCCGCATCACCGTGAGTGTTTATAGGAAAGAAAAGAGACGAGCAGATGCGGCGGGAAATTTTCACCGCCAGTGCTTCTGACTGTCCCGCCGCGTGGCCGCTAATCCCCACGCCACGCGAGCGGCAATGCGCGGCCAGACAAGCGTGTGGCCGCAGGGCGCGGGGATTTAGTCTTCATTGGCCGACGCTGGAGCGAAGGATCTAGCTCGTGCCAGGTGGCGGTGTTCGCTCGCTGGTGATGGGTGGAATGACTGAGAGGAGAAGGAAGCTCATGATGACCGCTACAGAATCTCAAACATCATCCCAATGAATAAAATTCAAAAAGAAAGAGTAATTTTTTGTCTTTGAATTTCAGATATGATCTTGAAAGTAATCTGTTATATATTTCAGAGAGTTTGTTTCTGTGTCTGTCGAGGCGGGGGTGGCTCAGTCGGTAGCGCGCCAGGCTCGTAATCTGTAGTTCCCAGGTTCGAGTCCCAGCTGGGTCAGCGTTGAGATTTATCTCCGCAAAATTCCCCGCCCTGCCCACGGTCAGTAGGGGACATCGATGGGCTTGGAAAGGCCGCCGTCCGTCGGATGGGACGTTAAGCCGTGGCCCCGTGTGCGGGAGAGACATACCATGTGCACGTTAAAGAACACGCTGGATGGCCTTGACGGGAGGCTACCATCTGTCTCCCAACAGCTGTTCCAGTGGGTCCCCTCCCCCAACCTTCTCTGAGCCTTAGGGGTCCATGTGACCTGGCCATTTAGCCCATGGTGTGCAAAAAAGTGCCGCTCAGAGGTAAAACAACCCAACCCTGTGTCTGTCAGTTGAAATTTAGTTTATAGATTCATCTCACAGTAAGTTTTTTAGACCCTACAAAATTAGGCTCTCTCCTAAACGTTTGTGGCGTAAGTCTATTTGGGTTGGGTTGTTTTACCTCTGAGCGGCACTTTTTTTGCACACCATGGACTAAATGGCCAGGTCATATGGATCCCGAAGTCTTAGAGAAGGTTGGAGGAGGCGACCCACTGGAATAGCTGTTGAGAGACAGATGGTAGTCTCCCGTCAAGGCTATCCAGTGTGTTCACTGGGTATGGCTCTCTCGCACACGGAGACACAGTTTAACATCCCATCCGACGGACGGCGGCCTTTCCAAGCCCATCGGTGTCCCCTACTGACCGTGGGCAGGGCGGGGAATTTTGCCGAGATAAATCTCAACGCTGATCCAGCTGGGACTCGAACCTGGGAACTGCAGATTGCGAACCTGGCGCGCTACCGACTGAGCCACTCCCGCCCCGTAAGTCTATTCGTTGATTACTTTGCGCATCGATGACGTACTACTCCATTCATAACTTTCGAGTCACCATTCATAATCGAAACCCACCAAAGCTAGAAACCAGATGGGGGTGGGGACTCAGTCGGTAACGCGCCAGGCTCGTAATCTGCAGTTCCCAGGTTCGAGTCCCAGTTGGTTCAGCGCTGAGATTTATCTCATCATGAAATTATATTTCATAATTATCAGTGGTTCTGTTAAATCGTCAATAACTTCCTTTAAATATTCAAAGCATATTGTAGAAAACTCAGTATTTAGAGTACATCACAAATATCTAATAGTATTAGAATTGCCCGTCTTTGCTTGTGCCTTGATATAAAGACTCAGACTAGCAAAGCGGATTCTTAAAGGGAGCACTCATTTATCTACGGGGTTGACACGTCACCAGTGGTCGAAGTTTTCGGTTCCACATAATTCCGCAGATTCTCGACCGATCGCTAATGAATTTTGTGTGGTGGTCCCACGTGCATTTTGCTGCGTAGGGTTTAGAGATCTTGTTCCTAATTGGGTTAGGTTGTTTTACCTCTGAGCGACACTTTTTTGCACACCATGGGCTAAATGGCCAGGTCACATGGACCCCAAAGGGAGAAGGTTGGGGGAGGGGACCCACTGGAACAGCTGTTGGGAGACAGATGGTAGCCTTCCGTCAAGGCCATCCAGCGTGTTCTTTAACGTGCACAGGGTATGGTTCTCCCGAACACGGGGCCACGGCTTAACGTCACATCCGACGGACGGCGGCCTTTCAAAGCCCATCGGTGTTCCCTACTGACTGATGGGCTTGCTACCGACTGAGCCACCCCCACTCCAATATGTCATTAGTCTGGATGGATCTGAACCCACGACCTCCTGATAGCATGACAGGTGCTGTGACATGGGAAAAGGGTAATTTTTTATTCCTTAAAATTTTTAAAAATACTATTATTTTGTATAGGTGCTAATAAAATATTATTACATTTATTTCCATTCATCCTCTAGTTCGAATTTCCATTGTTATAGGGTGCTAAAAGTCGAAAATAAAAAACCTCATTCTATTTAAAAACGAGGTTCTCATATTTTCCAGAGTTCATGTAGGAGCATCAACTAAAATGTTTTCCTGATCCAAAAACTCCAAATGATTTGGGGCGGGGGTGGCTCAGTCGGTAGCGCGCCAGGCTCGTAATATGCAGCTCCCAGGTTCGAGTCCCAACTGGGTCAGCGTTGAGATTTATCTCCGCAAAATTCCCCGCTCTGCCCACGGTCAGTAGGAGAGACCAATGGACTTGGAAAGGCAGTCGTCCACAGGATCACTGTAAAGCCGTGACCCGTGTGTGGGAGAGCTATACCCTGTGCACGTTAAAGAACACGCTGGATGGCCTTGACGGGAGGCTACCATCTGTCTCCCAACAGCTGTTCCAGTGGGTCCCCTCCCCCAACCTTCTCTGAGCCTTCGGGGTCCATGTGATCTGGCCATTTAGCCCATGGTGGGCAAAAAAGTGCCGCTCAGAGGTAAAACAAACCAAACCATATTTTCCAGAGGCAAAATGTTATTCTAGTTTATAAGCAAATTATGCATAGAAATCGTTATCTGTTTTAGAATGAAAAGTATACATGAAAGAATTAAGTGTCAGGGCAAATTTACATCGTGCATGATTTTAAAAAATACGAAATTTTTTATATCTTCTTTCTTGCATTAAAAAACCTTTAAAAAAAACTTACTTTCAATAAGATATCCGAACTTGGATCGATGGTCGAAAACATTTGGCCGTAGCTAAAAAATGTCGTCAGAGCAATTTATATTCCTTCACCTAAGAATGAGAATAAGAAATAAGAGAGCTTAATTTGTAGAAGACTTGGACAAAATTTTTACAATAGAAATATGTAAGGTACGAAATAATAATTTTAGCAAAAAAAACATGACAAATAGTTTATTTATAATAGTTTTATATGCACTTATTAATTTGTTATGTAAAAAATATTATTTCTTCTGAGTGATTAAGAATGTATATTACACACTGCGTTATGAAAATATTAGAAAATCTACATAGATTGTTTTACCTCTGAGAGACACTTTTTTACACATAATGGGCTAAATGGCCAGGTCACAAGGACCCCGAGGGATCAGAGAAAGTTGGGGGAAGGTACCCAGTAGAACACGGCTTGACGTCCCATCCGACGGACGGCGTCTTTATCAAGGCTATTAATGTCCCCTACTGAACATAGGCAGGGCTTAAGTTTTTTGGAGATAAGTCCCAACGCTGACCCAGCTGGGACTCGAACTTAGGATCTGCAGATTACGAGCCTGGCGCTCTGACTGAGCCACCTCTGCTTGCGCAAATCTACAGGTTAAGTCACGGGGAATATACCTAAGAAGATCTATAACTTCCAAATATATATTTAGGGGAAAATATGACTAAAGAGGAATTAAAGATCATAATCAAATCTATTTAAGTATCGATTTTCAACTATATTCATTCGGTATTTAAAACGTTATGGAAGTTGGAATATTTCCCAACAGTAATAAGTCATAAGAATTTATCTCAGAAATTAATTTAAACTTAATAGATATTGTTCCCCACAATTTAATAAAAAATACTTTTTGGAAATTTTTGTAATGATTATTTCAGTACTAGATAAGTATGAATGAGTTTTTCCATAAAACAAGACAGAGTAAATATCCCCTCAAGCAGCTGCTTACCACAGAGGTGTAACAGGAGCCTGTCAGTTTAACAGGCGGCAGAAAAAGAAGACTCTATTTGGAAGGCGAGACCTCAGCAGAAAGAACAACACAAACATCCATACCATACCAGGGGCTCGAACCCTGGCCATTTCAACCTGTAGCCAAGCGCCGAAGATAGATAATTTATTTTTAAATATTTCCAGCTTCTTTAACTTTTATGAACATTGATAAAACATCGAGATTTAAATAGATATGCTTATAATCTTGATCTTCAATTGCCTTTTCTCGTTAAATGTATAATTTAGATTTTATAGAGCTTGAAGTTAGATTACCATTGGTATACCATGAAAAATCTTTGATATTTGCGTAGGGTTGGGTTGTTTTACCTCTGAGCGGCATTTTTTTGCACACCATGGGCTAAATGACCAGGTCACATGGACCCCGAAGGCTCAGAGAAAGTTGGTTGGGGGAGGGGACCCACTGGACAGATGGTAGCCTCCCGTCAAGGCCATCCGGCGTGTTCTTTAACGTGCAGAGGGTATGGCTCTCCCGCATACGGGGCACGGCTTAACGTCCCATCCGACGGACGGTGGCCTTTCCAAACCCATCGGTGTCCCCTACTGACCGTGGGCAGGGCGGGAAGTTTTGCGGAGATAAATCTCAACGTTGGCCCAGCTGGGACTCGAACCTGGAAATTACAGATTACAAGCCTGGCGCGCTACCGACTGAGCCGTCCTCGCCCCTATTTTCGTAGGACAGTATATATAGGAGTTCATTAAGTCTCGATTGATTCATTCAAAGAAAAAATAAATTGCAACGGAAAAATGAGACTAAAGCTTTTATACATTCCTGAGGTTCTTTTTATGTGGCTTTTTTTTACTTCTTCCCCACATGGCATTTGTGGAGCGCACGCTGTCCAGAGGTTTGCACGCGACGTTTCCTCCTATTAATGATGCCGTAAGAAAATCGTTTTCCGCACGTGTTTACCTTCCTAAGGACCGCTCGCACGAGGAGCGTCGGGCTTTCAGAAGGGACGGAGAAGTTCTCAGCGATTTCTGCACCTGCTTCCCGCTGCACGTCCAGGTACAGTGATGCAAGTCGGCAGCTGTCACATGCGTTCTGTCAACAGATATGGAACGCCGCGGGGTGGAAGTAGGCATGGCACTGTGGAGGGGGGGGGGGGGTGAAGGGAAGTGGGAAAAAAAAAGAAGAGGGTGACAACGGGAAAAAGTCCACAAAAATCTCGGCGAGCAGCATTTTCTCAGCAAGTGCAGCAGAAGAGCACGCTGGTGTCGGTAATGCAGTTAGAGGGACCATCTCCCGCGTCGCTGGCTGCTGCCCCCAGCTGGGTCACGTGACCAGGAGGCGGGGGCCACCCAAATTAGATCTCTGCACTTTGGCAAAAGGCACTTCTCTGCCATTACCTCTCTTCATTTCCTATGCAGATTGGCACGTGAAAGCAGGCGCCCTCTCACGCCACACGTTCGCTTCAATTTGGCTCCGAAGCTGTTCCATTTTCGGTCGCACGCCTCGGCCCTCCTGGAAACGGTTGGCTTGCCGACGAGTGGCAACAATACTTTGTCTTCTTTGTTATTATTCGGGCTGGAGGGAGGAAAAAAAATTTCTTTTTCTGTCAGTGCGAGCGAGCGAACGAGGAATGTCATCATCTCCGAGCAGAGATTGCAAGGAGAACGAGCATACGTGAAGATAAAATATTTATTTGAATTTCGTGGTCATGAAGTTCACGTCTTTGTGTTCTCCGTGGTGTGTTCGTAAACACCGCGGGCACGAAACAGCTGTCAATGTATTACCGAATACGATTTGTAAAATTGCACACTTGCCGAGAAAACTAATTGAATGAATCAAAGAGGGGTCGAAATTTATTCTATTTTCTGTATTGTATGTTTTGAAGTTTCATAGTGGTAGTAGCCAACGCGTTGATTGTTCTAGTTTTGTAAAATGCAAATCTTACGAAGGAATCATTTTTAGCTATTGGGGCAAAATGAGCATCATTGTAATGTTGGCTTGGGTTGTTTTACCTCTGAGCGGCACTTTTTTGCACACCATGGGCTAAATGGCCAGGTCACATGGACCCCAAAGACTCAGAGAAGGTTGGGGGAGGGGACCCACTGGAACAGCTGTTGGGAGACAGATGGTAGCCTCCCGTCAAGGCCATCCAGCGTGTTCTTTAACGTGCACAGGGTATGGCTCTCCCGCACACGGGGTCACGGCTTAACGTCCCATCCGACGAACGGCGGCCTTTCCAAGTCCATCAGTGTCTCCTACTGACCATGGGCAGGGCGGAGGAATTTTGCGGAGATAAATCTCAACGCTGACCCACTGGGACTCGAACCTGGGAACTACAGATTACGAGCCTGGCGCGCTACCCACTGAGCCACCCCCGCCCCATCATCATTGTAGGGAGTTTTTTTTCTATCTAATTGGTTGCTAGCTTACGGCGTGAAAGTCATTTTCATCCAGAGTTTATATGTTGTGCATCGGAAAAATTTAAAGTATATTATTATTTAATACTAGCTGAACGTACCCGGCTCTGGCCGGATGTCACTTTTAACCTGTATATTCTTATTTTCATTGCATTAAAGGTAACTTTTGTAAGTCCCCCCCCCCCGGACCCCTAGAACCCCGGATTCTGTTATTTCCTGCATTAAAGGTTAATTTTGTGAGTTCCCCCCCTCCGACATTTTATCACAGTTTCAACACGAAAAATTTCCCGGTGTTGCAAAGGTCATTGCTAACTCGGCGCGCTCTCTCAGAGACGGGTGTTTTTTCACAATTGCCTAGTTTATACGTTACGAGATTAAATTTACAAGATTGCTGCTTCTTTAATAATGTTTGCAACAATAGCTCCTGACGCAGTTTTTTTTATCGAACACGGCTTTTAAAACAATGGGAACAGTCTCGCGCTGATGCGTTGGGTTGGGTTGTTTTACCTCTGAACGGCACTTTTTTGCACACAATGGGCTAAATGGCCAGGTTACATGGACCCCGAAGGCTCAGAGAAGGTTGGGGGAGGGGACCCATTGGAACAGCTGTTGGGAGACAGATGGTAGCCTCCCGTCAAGGCCATCCAGCGTGTTCTTTAACGTGCACAGGGTATGGCTCTCCCGCACACAGGGCCACGGCTTAACGTCCCATCCGGCGGACGGCCGCCTTTCCAAGCCCATCGGTGTCCCCTACTGACCGTGGGCAAGGCGGGGAATTTTGCGGAGATAAATCTCAACGCTGACCCAGCTGGGACTCAAACCTGGGAACTACAGATTACGAGCCTGGCGCGCTACCAACTGACCCCCCCCCCCCCTCGCGCCGATGCTCTTATGAGAAATCAGGCTAAGCTTAGAGCTTTATATTTTTATTCTTCTTATTATATGATTATGGCTTCTTTAAAAAAAATAGGGTAATGTTATTTTACCTCTGAGCGGCACTTTTTTGCATACATTGGGCTAAATTGCCAGGTCACAAGGACCCCGAGGGCTCAGAGAAGGTTGCGGAAGGGGACCCACTGGACAGCTGTTAGCAGACAAATGGTAGCCTCCCGTCAAGGCTATCCAGTGTGTTCTTTAACGTGCACTTTAACGTGCATGGGCTCTCCCGCATACGGGACACGGCTTAACGTCTCTTCTGATGGACGGCGGGAGCAGGGAGTTCTATGGAGATAAATCTCAACCCTGGCCCAGGCGGGACTCGAACCTGGGAACTGCAGATTGTGAGCACAAGGATTCTGAAGGTTCAGAGAAGATTCGAGGAAAAGGACACTGAACAGCTATTAGGACACAGTCGTAAGCCTCCCGTTAAGCCCATCCAGCATGTATTCTAGTGTGCACAGGGTACGTTCAATGGTTTAACGTTCCATCAGACGGATGGAGGTCTTTTCGAACCCATCAGGTCACAAGGACCCCAAGAATTAAGAGAATAATAGGAAAGGGATTCCACTGTCTTGATGTTAAGGGGCAGATCGAAGCCTCCCGTCAAGGACATCCAGCGTGTCTTTTAACATGCACAGGGCCACAATTTAATTCTCATCAGATGGACAGCGGTTTTCTTCGAACGTCGGTCTTTCCATTCTTCATGGAGAGCATACTGAGCAGTGGCGGCTCGCGTATAGGCACTGTGGAACTACAGCACTCCCAATTTCAACTTGATATTATCGATAACATTTAATATAATGAGTCCTTTTTTCTTTAATTCTTTCTTGATACTTGTACAATATATAATCCTTAAGCTTAATGTCAGTAGCCATCCCCCAGTTTATGAAAAAGATACAAAAATCTTTGTATGGAACTGTGCGCTTCACAGTACTAGCGGCGAGGTGTTTGACTGTTGTGCGCATGCGCACATAGGAAGCTACACGCGAGGCTGCAAGGGAGAGAGAGCACTGTCGTTCTCGCAGTGCCGACCCTGGCGTGCTGGTTGAAGGTAGTTTTTTTCTACTCCGCATGTGTTGTGCTTAAAAACCGTGTACCTTATTCTTGAATGTGATAAAGTGTAGAATTAGATTATTATCCTGCTTCCAGCTATTCTATTTGATTCATTTTTTTTCGGTTCTTTTATTTTTTCGTTTTTTTTTTCCTTTTACACAATTTTAAAACAAAGGCTAAAAATTTTCTGGAGCAGCATCCCCACTAATTTTAGCTACGAGCCGCCACTGATACTGAGAAAATTTTTTGAGTAAAATTTATACGCAGTCACAGTGGATACTTCAAGTGTTAAGTGAACCTTTCAACCATTTAGTTGATATTTCATTTTCAGCTTCGTAATAAACTTAATTGGAGCTATAATTTTCGTGTGATATCTTTGCTCGATTTCCATTCTGGAGACAACAGAGGAATAAGAGGGCAATGCTCTGCCTGATTTTGTGTGAAATCAGTTAATAAATTGTTACTGGGTTCGAGCCCCGGGTAAGGCATGGATGTATGTGTCGTTTTTCTGCTGAGGTCCTGCCATCCTCTCAGACCTTCTACTGTGGCATATAAACTGACAGGCTCCTGTCAGACCTCTGTGGCAAGCAGCTGCTTGAGGGGGTATTTATTTTTTTAATACTGATTAAAAGACATTGACAGTTTCTTCTTCTACGCTGTTTGACCAACCAAAATATTAGAGTTGGGTTGGGTTGTTTTACCTCTGAGCGGCACTTTTTGCACACCATGGGCTAAATGGCCAGGTCGCATGGACCCCGAAGGCTCAGAGAAGATTGGGGGAGGGGACCCACTGGAACAGCTGTTGGGAGACAGATGGTAGCCTCCCGTCAAGGCCATCCAGCGTGTTCTTTAACGTGCACAGGGTATGGCTCTCCCGCACACGGGGCCACGGCTTAACGTCCCATCCGATGGACGGCGGCCTTTCCAAGTCCATCGGTGTCCCCTACTGACCGTGGGCAGGGCGGGGAATTTTGCGGAGATAAATCTCAACGCTGACCCAGCTGGGACTCGAACCTGGGAACTACAGATTACGAGCCTGGCACGTTACCGTCTGAGCCACCCCCTCCCCTAAAAATATTAGAGAATTCTCATGATATGTAAATGGGAATCTAACTTCAAAGCCCTATAACTTCTAAGATATGAGTTTAATGGAAAAATGCGATGACAGGTTAATTAAAGTTCATAATCAAATCCATTTAAGTCTCGATTTTCAACAATATTCGTTCAGCATTTAAAGAGTTATGGAAGTCAGAATATTTCGCAAAAGTAAGGCATAACAAGAATTAAACTCAGAAATTAAACTTGAATAATGAGTATCGTTTCAAATCATTTAATAAATATGCATTTTGAAAGTTTACGTAATGATTATTTCAATATAAGACAACTGTGAATGATTTCTATAAAACAAGATGATATATTGTTAAATATCCGAGCTTCCACAACCTCATTAAATACTGAAAGAATATTTTTCAAATGTTTGATTTAAATAGATTTTATTGTAATCTTTAATTTATCTAGAATCGTATTTTTCCGTCAAATGCACGTTTCTGAAGTTAAATTCTGATTGACATAACATGAAATTTAACTAATATTTTGAAAGGGCAGTGAATTTTTGACAGAGGTTTTGCCTTACTCACAGTTTTTCATTTCCAACTGCAGAAGTGTCAGTCCTCGGTAACGTACAGCCGCTCAAAGAAGTATCCGAACCCTACGGTTGACTACAGGATTAAGAAAAAATATCTGGCTACGTTTTTTTTTAGAAATTAGTGATCTGGCAACCTTCGTGTCACGTGATTACAGAATTCAGGAAAAATATCTGGAGCGTATACAGCAACTGTACACGCTCCAGTTACCGTTCACAGCAAACTGGAGCGTGTGCAGTTACTGCACACGCTCCAGTTTGCTGTGAACGGTAACTGCACACGCTCAATATTTCTGTGAGTGGGCCCACACGATCCAATGTGTTGTGAACATTAACCGCAACCGCTCCAGTTTGCTGTGAACGGTAACTGCACACGCTCCATATTCATTGCATTATATATTCATACACATTATATATATTAAAAAAGCATCCGAACACTATGGTTGATTTCAGAATTCAGAAAAAATATCTGGCAAAGATTTTTTTAGAAATTAGTGATCTGGCAACCTTCGTGTCGTTGCCAGATATTTTTTCTGAATTCTATGATCAACCATAGCTTTCGGATCCTTTTTTTTTGAGCAACTGTGCAGTAATTTTTTGGCGTACATATGTAAACTACGAAGGAAATAATTATAGACCAGAGATTAATTTCACAATACTATTGAATTTTTATTCATGACTTAGAATTTGCATTTGATTGCGCCAGGAATAGATTATCTACTCATTTAGGTAATTGCAAATTACCTGTTCGGTTTCCTCAACAATAGTTACTCTTCTAAAAATGAGCATCATCAAGGAAAGCAACAGATTCCTACCACACCTTCAAGACGCTGAATATGTTGCTCCAAAACGATGCGACGCTTTCCTCATTACAGGTTACCTAAATGTCTTTCCTGAAGTTCATTTTCTTTCACCTGGCGTAGAGTAAATGCGCGGTTCACGCACACACGTGCTTCTGGGCATTAGGGAGACCATGCGTGCAGAATAATGATCCCCATTATGAAATTCAACCTTGACAGCACGTAAAGGTCATTGTTAGGAGAAATGGATGTACCCTGCAGATGTTTCGCTCCCCACGACGATATAAGTAGCACAATTCTAACAGTCCCCTAAACCCCTTTCTTTAGTTAGTATCTTGAAAATCAGATCTGTTTGCCAATTGCACATTCAATGGAATGATATATTTGCATAAATTATTCTCTTTAATCAGAGTAAATTTGGGGCGGGGGTGGCTCAGTCGGTAGCGCGCCAGGCTCATAATCTGTAGTTCCCAGGTTCGAGTCCCAGCTGGGTCAGCGTTGAGATTTATCTCCGCAAAATTCCCCGCCCTGCCCATGGTCAGTAGGGGACACCGATGGGCTTGGAAAGGCCGCCGTCCGTCGAATGGGACGTTAAGCCGTGACCCCGTGTGCGAGAGAGAGGCCTATAGCTGGGCACGTTAAAGAACACGCTGGATGGCCTTAACGGGAGGCTACCATCTGTCTACCAACAGCTGTTCCAGTGGGTCCCCTCCCCCAACCTTCTCTGAGCCTTCGGGGTCCATGTGACCTGGCCATTTAGCCCATGGTGTGCAAAAAAGTGCCGCTCAGAGGTAAAACAACCCAACCCAGAGTAATTTAAATATTTCTCCTCACTTAAGGACGCTTTTTTTTTAATCAGAAAAATGCGCACTAAATAATAGTATGCCTAAAAAACTCCTTTTCGACTAGAAATTCTGTTTCTGGACAGAATCAAATCCTTAATTCTGATACAAATCGTCTACTCTCCTAAACGCTGCTTAGATAATTTTATAACTTCAGGGTATTAGGCTCTTTTACCTTTGAGCGACACTTTTCTAGCATAAATGTTCTCGATGGCCAGGTCACAAAGACCCCAAGGGCTCAAAATTGCATTATGGGAAAGGTTCTAATCGGCAGATGTTAGGAGACAGAGGAAGACTCATGTTAAGAACATCCCCGTTTGAAGTCATTTTCCAAAAACTAATCTAATGAGTTTTTGGAAAAAATTAATTAGTTTTTGGATAAAATTAATTAGATAACTCTAAAATTTAATTTATTGTTTTACAGCATTTCTAACAGTGGGATTTTTTTTATCCTCAGCGGCACATTTTTTTCTCGCACAATTGAGGGAAGAGGACCCACTGGATAATTAATAGGAGACAGATGGTAACCTCCCGTCAAGGCCATCCAGTGTGTTCTTTAACGTGCACAGGGATGACTTAATATCCCATCCGACGGGGGGCGGGGGTGGCTCAGTCGGTATCGTGCCAGGCTCGTAATCTGTAGTTCCCAGGTTCGAGTCCCAGCTGGGTCAGCGTTGAGATTTATCTCCGCAAAATTCTCCGCCCTGCCCACGGTCAGTAGGGGGCAACAATGGGCTTGGAAAGGCCGCCGTCCGTCGGATGGGACGTTAAAACGTGACCCCGTGTGCGGGAGAGCCATACCCTGTGCACGTTAAAGAACACGCTGGACGGCCTTGACGGGAGGCTACCATGTGTCTCCCAACAGCTGTTCCAGTGGGTCCTCTCCCCCAACCTTCTCCGAGCCTTCGGGGTCCTTGTGACCTGGCCATTTAGCCCATGGTGTGCAAAAAAGTGCCGCTCAGAGGTAAAACAACCCAACCCATCCGACGGACAGCGGTCTTTCCAAGCCCATCGGCATCCCCTACTGACCATGGGCAAGCAAACAAAATAGAACTAATCTCACTATAAGCAAAGTTAAAGGACCGAACCCGAGAACTCCAGGTTAATAGATAAACATTCTGTCACCGCTCACTCAAATCAGCGAATGAAACTCAAAAATAAACGACATTTGAACTCCGGAAACAAAAACAATCTTGGTTTCAGCAGATAGGTGGCGACGAACGATCTCTATCCATCATTGCCCGAAATCTTCTAAATCGCAATCTTCGTGCAAACCTAAAAGTGTTAACTATACAACCCTCTCTTTCATAGGCGTCTTTTATCAGTTAATGAATCTTTAAGGGCGGGGGTGGCTCAGTTGGTAGCGCGCCAGGCTCGTAATCTGTAGTTCCTAGGTTCGAGTCCCAGCTGGGAAAGCGTTGAGATTTATCTCCGCAAAATTCCTCGCCCTGCCCACGGTCAGTAGGGGACACCGATGGGCTTGGAAAGGCCGCCGTCCGTTGCATGGGACGTTAAGCCGTGGCCCCGTGTGCGGGAGAGCCATACCCTCTGCACGTTAAAGAACACGCTGGATGGCCTTGAAGGGAGGCTACCATCTGTCTCCCAACAGCTGGTCCAGTGGGTCCCCTCCCACAACCTTCTCTGAGCCTTCGGGGTCCGTGTGACCTGGCCATTTAACCCGTGGTGTGCAAAAAAAAAGTGCCGCTCAGAGGTAAAACAACCGAACCCAATTCAGCTACATCTTTTGTTAAGTCCACTCCGCGGGGAAGCAGTCATCAACATAAGAAGTGATCGCAATTGCAGAGTTTAAGGTGGCAACAAGAGGCGCCTTGTGCAGTGCAGAGTGAGGCTTTTCTTCTACTGTCAAGATAAGTTGAGTTTTTGTTTATCTGGTAATAGAAGCTGCTTCATCAAGGGGATGCTGAACTGTGAATGATGGAGAGGGAGGTTTATGGAGCTGATGACACACAGGACAGACAGACTAAGGCGCCGGACTTACAAATTGGTGTATATATTGGACAGAGATAATATTTTCTCTTTTTCATTAAGGTCTTATTAAAAAGAAAAGCATTTTTTTTACAGTTTTCGAAATTTTGTAATGTAATCATTAGTGCTAAAGCAAGTAGAAGAGAGTGTTTGCAAAACAGCTTTTTGATTTTAGCCGGGTGAGTTAAGATTTTGACTAGGAGAAGTGGGGTGAAATAAAAAACGGATTTTGTGAAAGAAGAAAAAAGATTGACTTTGAAATTTATAGTTTAAAATTTTCGTTAATAAACAAATATATACAATTTTATCTAAGTCATATCTTAAAAGTCGCAAGGAAATCATTAAAGCCGTAATTTATATTTGGAATAGCCAAATCTTGATGGCAGAGATACAACTGGAGAAAAGTATAGCGCCCCCTGGTGCCTATGGGAATTTGAGTTTTGAAGAAATTGAAATTTTTCATTTACCTACTTTTGCGCTCGTTAACAGGTAATGCATGATGGGATAGAAATGCAAATATCAGTATTTTATTAGTAAATATAAAACATAATTTTTTTTATTCCTTAAATTTCAAAAGTTGCTTTTCTCACACATTTCCGAGAAAAGGTGCTAAACTTTTGCTGTCAGTGGAATATCTGATGACACTCTCTCATCGAAATTTCAGATTTCTATCATAGACAGATTATTTGAAACATTCGTTAAAAGTTTCGCCTCTTCCGTATTTATTGATTTCTGAAGATATAAATTAAAACTATCTAAGGATTCTAAAAATGCAAATTACATTTCAATAGTCCCAATCCAACTATGAATGAGTTGCATTTCGCATCCACCCTGGGTTGTTGGGTTGTTTTACCTCTGAGCGGCACTTTTTTGCACACCATGGGTTAAATGGCCAGGTCACATGGACCCCGAAAGGCTCAGAGAAGGTTGGGGGAGGGGAGCCACTGGAACAGCTGTTGGGAGACAGATGGTAGCTTCCCGTCAAGGCCATCCATGCATTTAACGTGCATAGGGTATGGCTCTCCCGCACACGGGGCCACGGCTTAACGTCCCATCCGACGGACGGCGGCCTTTCCAAGCCCATCGGTGTCCCCTACTGCCCGTGGGCAGGGCGGGGAATTTTGCGGAGATAAATATCAAAGCTGACCCAGCTGGGACTCGAACCTGGGAACTACAGATTACGAGCCTGGCGCGCTACCGACTGAGCTACCCCCGCCCCCGATGGTCACAGTCTCACCGCGAGCCAGAGTGATACCAATGAGCCACCGAGGCGGCATATTAGTCTTTAATAAGCCGAGAACTTTTAAATGCCCTCGGCAGCGCGTACTGGCTCAGCCGGTAGCTAGTAATCTGCAGTTTCCAGGTTCGAGTCCCGCTTGGAACAGATTCGATACTTTCCTCCGCGAAACCGCCCCCCCCCCCCCCCCGGCCCTGTACTCGTCAGTAGAAGAACCGATGGACTTAGAAATACCGCAGTCCGTTGAAGGGCACGTTAAGCCGTGGCAACGTGTGCTTACGACCATACCCTGTGCACGTTAAAGAACACGCTGGGTGCCCTTGATGGAAGGCTACCATCTGTCTTCTAACAGATGTCCAATGGGTCTTCTCTCCCAAACATCTCTCAGCTCTCGGGGTTCTTGTGAATTGGCCATTTAGCCCATGATGTGCAAAAAAAGTGTCGTCCAGAGGTAAAACAACCCAATCCACATCGGCGAAGGGCTCTAGCCACAGTTTGTTAATCGTTTTCTTTTCCCTTTGGTGGTGAACTGGGTTGTGCTGTTTTACCTCTGAGCAGCACTTTTTTTTGCACACCACGGGCTAAATGGCCAGGTCACAAGGACCCCGAAGGCTCAGAGAAGGTTGGGGGAGGGGACCTACTGAAACAACTGCTGGGAGACAGATGGTAGCCTCCCATCAAGGCCATCCAGCGTGTTCTTTAACGTGCACAGGGTATGGCTCTCCCGCACACGGGACCACGGCTTAACGTCCCATTCGACGGCCGGCGGCCTTTCCAAGCCCATCGGTGTCCCCTACTGACCGTGGGCAGGGCGGGGAATTTTGCGGAGGTAAATCTCAACGCTGACCCAGCTGGGACTCGAACCTGGGAACTACAGATTACGAGCCTGGCGCGCTACCGACTGAGCCACCCCCGCCCACATGTAAAGGCATGAATGAATCAATTAACAGACTACCTTGCTAAATTAATTAAGTATTTCTTCTGGAAATATCCCCTTCACCTTAAAAATTGCAATAACTGGGGCTTATCTGCAAAAGTGGTGTTAAAAGTAAATTAATAGTAAAATATAAAACTATTGTTATCTTGTCCACTGTAAATATAATTCTAGAGAGGTATATTTTTAAGAAAGCTACGAAGTATCATCAAACGTATTATCTCTAATAGTCACCGTGGCTTCCAGAAGGGAAAAAGTACTGTAACTCTATGATTTTGCAGATTTGGGTTGGGTTGTTTTACCTCTGAGCGGCACTTTTTTGCACACCATGGGCTAAATGGCCAGGTCACATGGACCCCGAAGGCTCAGAGAAGGTTGGGGGAGGGGACCCACTGGAACAGCTGTTGGGAGACAGAGGGTAGCCTCCCGTCAAGGCCATCCAGCGTGTTCTTTACGGGGCGTGTTCTCCCGCATCCAGCGTGTTCCATCCAGCGTGTTCTCCCAGCATACGGGGCCACTGCTTAACGTCCCATCCGACGGACGGCGGCCTTTCCAAGCCCATCGGTATCCTCTAATGACCGTAAGCAGGGCGGGGAATTTTTGCGGATATAAATCTCAACGCTGACCCAGCTGGGACTCGAACCTGGGAACTACAGATTATGAGCCTGGCGCACTACCGACTGGGCCACCCCCGCCCCTGATTTTGCAGAATGTGTTAATAAAGCCTTGAAATATGGAGAAAAAGTTGCTGCTCTCTTACTCGTCTTTAGTAAAGCATTCGACACATTACATCACAATATGCTTTTTCCAAAACTTGAAGACTATGGAATTACAGGGACAGCCCTTATATGGTTCAAAAATTACCTATGTAATAGGATTATTATAACGAAAATTTGAAATGTATTAAGTAGCGAAAGAAAGGTACATGTTGGAGTGCCACAAGGTTCTATATTTGAACCGTTGTTATTCCTCCTGTATATTAATGATATGACTAATTTAAATTTAAAAAGTAATTTATTTCTTTATGCAGATGACACTGTTATTTTAAACAGCAGTCGCGACTTGAATGCGCTATAAGAGAATTAAAGTATATCTGCAGTTGTTTCGTCAGATGGCTGAATCTTAATTTAATATATATAATAATAATATATAAATACCCCCTCAAGCAGCTGCCAGCCACAGAGGTCTGACAGGAGCCTGTTAGTTTATATGCCAGAGTAGAAGGTCTGTGAGGTTGGCAGGACCTCAGCAGAAAAACAACACGAACATCCATGCCTTACCCGGGGCTCGAACCCAGGTCCGTAGATCAGTAGCTAAGCGCTCTAACCACTCGGCCACGGGACAGCTAATATATAAATAACGATAAAATTAAATGGCTGATCTTTCCCTCACCAGTCAATTATACTGTTGAACATATCCAACAGTTTAATTAAGACCCACAATATTAATTGCATAAAGAAATCTAAAGCTTATAAAATTATCATAGCATTGAATTAGGAGATAATTTTAAATAACTGGGTTTATATTTGGATCCAACTTTTCGAGGAACACTCATGTTATGAAAGTTTGCGGAAGTCTCGGATATCAGGCCACTAAAATTTACAAATCGTAATTCTTAATCGATCCCGAAGTCTGTCTTATGGTCCACAAGTCTCCTTGTGTATATTTAATTAGAGATGGAATACAAAATGGATCACTTGCATCACTTAAAAAAAAAATTAAAAATTAGAATCATCTATTGCGAAAAATATAATTCCATACAAGCTTAGAGATACTCTTCCAAAAGCAACAAAGTTCTTTGCAAGTGAAAGATTTGCATTCTTAAATATCCTCTCAGTACAAAATCTATTTAGATAAGGCATTATCCACGATAACCCTTTTTAATGACACTTATAAAGTACAAATTACACATGATAAGCATACCAAACTTCAGACCAATATTTATTTTCGCATAACTATTTTTGTTAATAATTATGGTAAAAAATCTTAAGGAATATAAAGTGCCTGAGATCTTTAACCAGTTGCCAAGGGAAATCTTGTATCTAAACACCTTTGACGAGTGGGGCGGGGGTGGCTCAGTCGGTAGCGCGCCAGGCTCGTAATCTGTAGTATCGGCAGGTTCGAGTCCCAGCTGGGTGAGCGTTGAGATTTTTCTCCGCAAAAATTCCCCGCCCTGCCCACGGTCAGTAGGGGACACCGATGGGCTTGGAAAGGCCGCCGTCCGTCGGATGGGACGTTAAGCCGTGACCCCGTATGCGGGAGAGCCATACCCTGTGCACGTTAAAGAACACACTGGATGGCCTTGACGGGAGGCTACCATTTGTCTCCCAACAGCTGTTCCAGTGGATCCCCTCCCCCAACCTTCTCTGAGCCTTCGGGGTCCATGTGACCTGGCCATTTAGCCCATGGTGTGCAAAAAAGTGCCGCTCAGTGTAAAACAACCCAACTTCATTCAAAACTAAATTCGCCGCTAGAAGGTTAATCAGTCAATTTGCGAAATCTCACATTTTATTTCATATTGACAGTGAAGTGCAGTGTGAAATCGCTGATATGTCTGCGAGATAAAAAAAAAAGGCAGAGACCATTCAGGCATGGCATGCTGTCCTTCATGAGGTTAACCTTGGCTCTTGCAGTTCCCTGGTTCGGTTGCAAAAAAAAAACGAAACTTTCGTCGACGTGAGGGGAAATGAGGTTCAATTTTCCCTTCACTTCTGATTCTGTCACGAAATATTTCTTTTTTTTTTTTCCTATTCGCTGTCTTAAGCATTGATTCTGGGTCACGGGTCTATGTGCGTGACACAATTAGAAAGCACATTTATTCCTGGAAAATTCTGATTTCTCATTTTTCGAGAAATGAAAGACTGAAATTGATTCAGAGCGATAGAAGCTTCAAATGTCGCATATTGCAATTATACATTTTGTAATCGATTTTATTTCTTCCTTTTTTTTTCTTTCAAGCTATCTTTTGCGTATTTCCTAGAATTGGAGTTTAAATCTCATTTTTTGGTAGCTATTCCAAAATTGATTTTTCTCCGAGAGAATAGATTGCGTTCTCTATGAGAGAAAAAAAAAAGTTCTTAAAATTCTATTTTTTGTCAGTAAAAAGTCAAATTCTCAGCTCAGTGACTTCAGAAATTCTTTTTCTTTATGAGTTGGGGGGCGGGGGTGGCTCAGTCGGTAGCGCGCCAGACTCGTAATCTATTAGTTCCCAGGTTCGAGTCCCAACTGTGTCAGCGTTGAGATTTAGTTCCGCAAAATTCCCCGCCCTGCCCACGGTCAGTAGGGGACACCGATGGGCTTGGAAAGGCCGCCGTCCGTCGGATGGGACGTTAAGCCTTGACTCCGTGTGCGGGAGAGCCATACCCTGTGCACGTTAAAGAACACGCTGGATGGCCTTGACGGGAGGCTACCATCTGTCTCCCAACAGCTGTTCCAGTGGGTCTCCTCCCCCAACCTTTTCTGAGCCTTCGGGGTCCATGTGACCTGGCCATTTAGCCCATGGTGTGCAAAAAAGTGCCGCTCAGAGGTAAAACAACCCAACTTTATGAGTTGGACGGATTTATATCAGGGTAAATAGCCGAACTAAGCGGTGGCATTAGGAGATTTCACACAGAATAAGCTTCTTCTCACGTAGAATCAAATCTGAGGGCGCTGATTCACTTTCAAGAAACAATTTTCTTAAAGGGAAATTGTTAGACGAATATAAATCAATCTGCATTGGAAGCTGTTAAAGACAAGAAAGATATATTCCTAGTACTTGATCTCCTCCCCCAACTTTTATTGCGCAAGGCTCGTAATCTGCACTTCCCAGATTCGAGTCCCAGCTGGGTCAGCGTTGCGATTTATCTCCGCAAAACTCCCCGCCCTGCCCACGGTCAGTAGAGGACACCGATGTGTTCCGAAAGGCTGATGTCCGTCGGATGGGACGTTAAGCCTCGATATCACCGCAAATATACCGTGTGCGGGAGAGCCATACCCTGTGCACGTTAAAGAACACGCTAAATGGCCTTGACGGGAGGCTGCCGTCTGTCTACCAACAGCTGTTCCAGTGGATCCCCTCCTCCAACCTTCTGAGCCTTCGGGGTCCTTGTGACTTGAAAGGCTCCTGTCAGACGTCTATGGCAAGCAGCTGCTCGCTGCTTGAGGGATTATTTATCTTGGGGCGGGATGGCTCAGTCGGTAGCGCGTCAGGCTCGTAATCTGTAGTTCCCAGGTTCGAGTCCCAGCTGGGTCAGCGTTGAGATTTATCTCCGCAAAATTCCCCGCCCTGCCCACGGTCAGTAGGGGACACCGATGGGCTTGGAAAGCCCGCTGTCCGTCGGATGGGACGTTAAGCCATCGTTCCGTGTATGGGAGAATCATGCCCTGTGCACGTTAAAGAACTCGCTGGATGGCCTTGACGGGAGGCTACCATCTGTTCCAGTGGGTCCCCTCCCCCAACCTTCTCTGAGCCTTCGGGGTCCATGTGACCTGGCCATTTAGCCCATGGTGTGCAAAAAATTACCGCTCAGAGGTAAAACAACCCAACGTTAAAGAACACACTGGATGGCCTTGACGGGAGGCTACCATCTGTCTCCCAGCAGTTGTTCCAGTGGGTCCCCTCCCCCAACCTTCTCTGAGCCTTCGGGGTCCTTGTGACCTAGCCATTTAGCCCGTAGTGTGCAAAAAAAATTGCCACTCAGAGGTAAAATAACCCAACCCTTGTGTTCACTTAGGGCTGGCTTGTGACTTGGCCATTTAGCCCATTGTGTGCAAAAAAAGTGTCGCTCAGAAGTAAAACACCCAACCCACTTTTGTTATGATTTCTAGTCACTTTAATTAGTCGGTTTCCCAAATCTCACATTTTATTTTATATTGACACTGAAGTCTATTTTCTGTAATATTCTTTTACACATTTAAATAATGTACAACGTCATTGTTCATTTTGAGCATTGTTCACAAGCATATATTTTCGATTGTATCAAAGTATTTCCTATTCTTAGTGTAGTATCCCTAGCATAATTCAGTGAAAATTTGTATAAATATATATATTTTTTATAAGTGCTTAAGATATTTTGATGTCAGGATATTGATATTTTAATGATAATTTCTATTCTTTTTATATATACATAATCTTGTTATTGTGAATGGTTGTTGCCTGCAGCTATTTCTGTTGGCTGGGAACGTCAGTTGACGACCTTCACCTACTGCAGTAGGGGCATTGAAAGTGTGAGAACTAAGGTTGGGTTGGGTTGTTTTACCTCTGAGCGGCAATTTTTTGCACACCATGGGCTAAATGGCCAGGTCACAAGGACCCCGAAGGTTCAGAGAAGGTTGGGGGAGGAGATCCACTGGAACAGCTGCTGGGAGACAGATGGTAGCCTCCCGTCAAGGCCATCCAGCGTGTTCTTTAACGTTGAGTTGTTTTATCTCTGAGCGGCACTTTTTTTTGCACACCATGGGCTAAATGGCTAGATCACAAGGATCCCGAAGGCTCAGAGAAGGTTGGGGGAGGGGACCCACTGGAACAGCTGTTGAGAGACAGATGGGAGCCTCCCGTCAAGGCCATCCAACGTGTTCTTTAACGTGCACAGGGTATGGCTCTCCCGCACACGGTTCCACCGCTTAACGTCCCATCCGACGGACGGCGGCCTTTCCAAGCCCATCGGTGTCCCCTACTGACCGTGGGCAAGGCAGGGAATTTTGCGGAGATAAATCTCAACGCTGACCCAGCTGGGACTCGAAACTGGGAACTACAGATTACGAGCCTGGCGCGCTACCGACTGAGCCACCCCCGCCCCCAAATGCTTGGGATGATATCGTGCAATAAACTGTTTTGACAAACTGACAAATCACGGATTAAAAATAACAGGATAGTAAAAAGAAACGAAACAAATAAAAAAAGAGTTTGTAGCAAAATTTCTGCTTCAAAACGTGTTAATGAACGGTCTCTGATGTAATAGAAAGAAAAATATTTTAACACCAACGTAAGTTAAGGAAAAACTAAGTAAGGAAAGAAATTAACACAGCGCTGGGCACTTTATTGATGCTACAGTTGCCAATAAAACTCTCCCAATCCTCGAAACATTTATTTACTTGAAAAACACAACTTTAACGAAATGTGACGAACAAGTCAATTTAATTTCCTGCGCCGGTTGTCAGTCAGCCGTCAGGAGAGTTGCGTAACTGAATTGTTCGGCGCTTGGACCAAGGAGGTGAAGAGCGTGCCAAGGAGGTGGAAGAAGAGCAACTTCCTCGAGCAGAGAGGAGCTCTCCCGATCAAAAACGTCTTGCTGCTCTTGAGACATCCCTGAGGTTCGCCATCTCTTGGTAAATGAGTTTGGTCGCCCGCGACAGCCACAGGAAATTGCAGACAGAGGTAGGGGGCACGTCTACTGTTTGACCAAGCAGAGATTTCCACGATGTCGATCCCACCACAGAGGGGGTGCTTAGAGGGAATGAAGATCTGTTGGGCATCCTCATCACACTCGCGGCAGGGGCTAATTCTGCTCCCTCGATATCAGGGGGGCACGCAAATAGCTGACTGGAGCATTTGGCTGAGAGATGCTTGCTGCTAACACATGAAGAAATGTTGACAGTTTCTGATTGGGATATCAGGTTGCTGTAGAGGTAGCAGCATTTGCCTCTAGGAGTCTGCAGTTTATGATACAGGGCGATTTGGATTCTATGGGAGATACCTTGCTTTTGGAAAAGTATGTCATAGCACCATCATTGAATGATTTCTAATTCAGTTGGGTTGTTGTACCCTATGGGTCACAAGGACACCAAGAGGTCAGAGAAAGTTGAGGGAATGGAGACCCACTAGACTGCTATTCCTTCTAAATCTAATTCAGTAACATAGCTGCTCTAAAGGTGTGATGGGTTGTTTCACCTCTGAGTGGCACTTTTTTGCACACAATGGGCTAAATGGCCAGGTCACATGGACCTCGAAGGCTCAGAGAATTTGGGTTGGATTGTTTTACCTCTGAGCGGCACTTTTTTTGCACACCATGGGCTAAATGGCCAGGTCACATGGACCCCGAAGGCTCAGAGAAGGTTGGGGGAGGGGACCCACTGAAACAGCTGTTGGGAGACAGATGGTAGCCTCCCGTCAAGGCCATCCAGCGTGTTCTTTAACGTGCACAGGGTATGACTCTCCCGCACACGGGGCCACGGCTTAACGTCCCATCCGACGGACGGCGGCCTTTCCAAGCCCATCGGTGTCCCCTACTGACCGTGGGCAGGGCGGGGAATTTTGCTGAGATAAATCTCAACGCTGACCCAGCTGGGACTCGAACCTGGGAACTACAGATTACTAGCCTGGCGCGCTACCGACTGAGCTAACCCCGCCCCAAGGCTCAGAGAAGGTTGGGGGAGGAGCCCCACTGCAACAGCTGTTGGGAGACAAATGGTAGCCTACCGTCAAGGCTATCCAGCGTGTTCTTTAACGTGCACAGGGTATGCTCTCCCGCACACGGAGTCACGGTTTAACGTCCCATCCGACGGACGGCGGCCTTTCCAAGCACATTGGTGTCCCCTACTGACCATGGGCAGGGCGGGGAATTTTTGCGGAGATAAATCTCAACGCTGACCCAGCTGGGACTCGAACCTGCGAACTACAGATTACGAGCCTGGCGCGCTACCGACTGAGCCACCCCCGCCCCGCTTTGCCTCTAGGAGTCTGCAGTTTACGATACAGGGCGATTTGGATTCTATGGGAGATACCTTGCTTTTGGAAAAGTATGTCATAGCACCATCATTGAATGATTTCTAATTCAGTTGGGTTGTGTTACCTGTGAGCATCACTTTTTTTTTTGCACACAATGGGATACAATGGGTGACAAGGACACCAAGAGGTCAGAGAAAGTTGAGGGAATGAAGATCCACTAGACTGCAAATCTAATTCAGTAACATAGCTGCTCTAAAGGTGTGAACATCTGCCTTTAGGTAATGATAGACTGCAGTTTGTAATACAGGATGGGGTTGGGTTGTTTTACCTCTGAGCGGCACGTTTTTGCACACCATGGGCTAAATGGCCAGGTCACATGGACCCCGAAGGCTCAGAGGTTGGAGGAGGGGACCCACTGGAACAGCTGTTGGGAGACAGATGGTAGCCTCCCGTCAAGGCCATCCAGCGTGTTCTTTAACGTGCACAGGGTATGGCTCTCTCTCACACACGGGCCACGGCTTAACGTCCCATCCGACGGACGGCGGCCTTTCCAAGCCATCCTACTGACCATAGGCAGGGCGGGGAGTTTTGCGGAGATAAATCTCAATGCTGGCCGAGCTCGGACTCGAACCTGGGAACTACAGATTACGAGCCTGGCGCGCTACCGACTGAGCCACCCCCGCCCCAGTTTAGAAGGGATTGGCAGTTATAAAAGCTCACAACCTAAAACGGGGGCTCACATCAGCGTTTCTTATGAAATCACGCACTTCCAAGAGCAAAATAACAGAATTCGAATTAATAATCTAAAAGCGTTCCTGGGGACAGGAACAAAATCGCCGCAGTCGACTCATGTCGTGAAACTTTCATCGTCACCATGGCAACTACTGCTACATAACCTTCACCCCTTTTTACCGTTTAACAGTTGGAAAGAGAATTTTTCTGTCAGAGCAGAAAACTGGTAAGTGGCATTAAAAACTGCTTCGGGTCGCCCTTTCTCGGAAAAAATAATTTTTTTTCTCCCAATGACAGACATTTCGAATATGTTAAAGTGTCGGGGTTGCTGTATAGGCAGATACAAGGAATAGGAGTTTTACCACTGAGTTGGGTTATCTCTGAGCGGCACTTTTTTGCACACCATGGGCTAAATAGCCAGGTCACAAAGACCCCGAAGGCTTAGAGAAGGTTGAGGGAGGGGACCCACTGGAACAGCTGTTGGGAGACAGTTGGTAGCGTCCCGTCAATACCATCCAGCGTGTTCTTTAACGTGTACAGGGTCCCGTGTGCTCTCCCGAACACGGGGCCACGGCTTAACGTTCCATCCGACGGACGGCTGCCTTTCCAAGACGATCGGTGTCCCCTACTGACCTTTGGCAGGGCGAGGAGATTTGACGAGATAAATCTCAACGCCGACGCAGCTGGGACTCGAACTTGAGAACTGCAGATTACGAGCCTAACGCGCTACCGACTGAGCCACCCCCGCCCCACTGAGTGTGGGGGGGGAGTGTCTCAGTCAGGTAAAGCGTCTGGCTCGTAATCTGCATGAGAAGCAAAATTTATAATTAATATGTTAGCTTCCATAATTATTAAAATGCTAAACGAATATTGCGAAAATAAAATAAAAATTTAGACAGATTTGAATGAGATCTTTATTTCATTTACAATGATGTTGTTTCATCAGAAGTTCCATGGTTCGTGTCCCAGATCGGTCAGCATTGAGATTTATCTTCGCAAAACTCTGCGCCCTGCCCATGATGAGTAGGGGAAATCCGTGGGCTGGGAAAGACCGTCGCCCGTCATATTGTACGTTAAGCCGTGGCTCCGTGTGCGGGAGAGCCATACCCTGTGCACGTTAAAGAACACACTGGATGGCCTTGACGGGAGGATACCATATGTCGCCCAACAGCTGTTCCAGTGGGTCCCCTGCACCAACCTTCTCTGAGCATTCGGGGTCCTTGTGATCTGGCCATTTGGCCCATTGTGTGCAAAAAAAGTGCCGCTCAAAAGCAAAACAACCCAACGTAAGAACGGTTTTTCCAAGCCCATCGGTGTCTCCTTTCTGACCGTGGGAAAGTTTGGAGTTTTGCGGAGATAAATCTCAGCACTAACAAAGTTGGGACTTGACTTGGTAACTGAAGATTACGAGCCAAGCGCTCTACCGATTGAGCTAACTCAACTCATACGTGATGACGGACTCATGGAATTGTCTATTTTTAAGCGAAAGTTTTTAATCTATGCAATGATTGAAGTGACCGGAATTAGAAGGCCCGAAGAGTACAAACTAAGGAAAAGCCCTCGAAGAAAAGCCCGAATAAAAGTCTAACGGATTAAGTTAACAGTAACCGAAATGTAATTTTAATGTTTACGTGTTTAAAACTTTACACAATTTTATTTAAATCAAATACCTTATTTCTAGGCTATTGAAATGCATTTCATCCTTATTGACTAGTACTGGTGGTATTTACTAAAACTGATGACGAAACAAAATATTAATAACTTTCTTCAGCGAACTTTTCAATAGCGCTTTATATGGGTTGGGTTGTTTCACCTCTGAGCGGCACTTTTTTGCACACCATGGGCTAAATGGCCAGGTCACATGGACCCGAAGGCTCAGAGAAGGTTGGGGGAGGGGACCCACTGGAACAGCTGTTGGGAGACAGATGGTAGCCCCCCGTCAAGGCCATCCAGCGTGTTCTTTAACGTGTACAGGGTATGGCTCTCCCCCACACGGGGCCACGGCTTAACGTCCCATCCGACGGACGGCGGCCTTTCCAAGCCCATCGGTGTCCCCTACTGACCGTGGGCAAGGCGGGGAATTTTGCGGAGATAAATCTCAACGCTGACCCAGCTGGGACTCGAACCTGGGAACTACAGATTACGAGCCTGGCGCGCTACCGACTGAGCCACCCCCGCCCCACCGCTTTATATGGACGAGCTCAGATCTCCGAGGAAAGAAGCTGCTTAAAAATGAGTTTATCTTTAGTTACAACAGAGAAATATTGTGAAAACATTCAAAACATATGTTCACAGTTGTAATAAGAAAATTTTGACCTATTAATCTGCCAAATTGTTAAGATACTCAATATCGCAAAAGCCGAGATCATCATACGAGAACGAACTCTATGGTACTGAAAACCATTTCCAAATTGTTCTACTGATTTAGGATTGAAAACACATTTTTATCCAAATATCTCAACTGGAGATTACATTTCTGAAAAATCTCAGCTCGTTATATATTCTCGTACCCCATATTATTTTCTAGCATGCATTTTTTTTTGTCAATATCCCACTTTATCCAAACCCGGATAATCGAGTCTACATTCAGAAATGTAATATTGAGAGTCTTCACGCAGTGCTGTCCAACTTCTCTAAGACTGCGGCTATTTTTCCTTTCGCCAAATGGGGCGGGGGTGGCTCAGTCGGTAGCGCGCCAGGCTCGTAATCTGTAGTTCCCAGGTTCGAGTCCCAGCTGGGTCAACGTTGAGATTTATCTCTGCAAAATTCCCCGCCCTACCCACGGTCAGTAGGGGACACCGATGGGCTTGGAAAGGCCGCCGTCCGTCGGATGGGACGTTAAGCCGTGGCCCCGTGTGCGGGAGAGTCATACCCTGTGCACTTTAAAGAACACGCTGGATGGCCTGGACGGGAGACTACCATCTGTCTCCCAACAGCTGTTCTAGTGGGTCTCCTCCCTCAATCTTCTCTGAGCCTACGGGGTCCATGTGACCTGACCATTTAGCCCATGGTGTGCAAAAAAGTGCCGCCCAGAGGTAAAACAACCCAACCTTTCGCCAATATTTCACGGGTCAAAAAAAAGAATAGGACAGGATAGGTAATTGAAAAGTCAGTTCACGTCACCTCAAAAAAATAATTTATTTATACGAAAAATAATAAGCAATATTAAACCAATATAAATTTTCTAAACCTTATCAAATATTTAATAAATTTAATGGGAGCATTGTGGTCGTAGTTGTTGGGCAATAAGAATAGAACGAGTAAGTTGAAATAATGCAATAATAATTGCAAATAGAATGAGTATGTTGAAGATTGCATATCAAGTAAAGTAATATAAGTTGACAAAAAATTATAAGGTGGATTACAGATATTTATTTAACATTTCAAGCAAAAACCTGATTTTATTCGCGGGCCACAAAAAACTTTGTGCGGGCCACTAGTTGTACAGCGCTGGACTCTACAGTATTCAGAAATGAAATAAAGATTGAAATTTAATATCCACTTTTCTCACAGTTTGAGTTGCGCAAACGACATATCAGATTCTCTTTTTCGAACAGAGTTGACAGAAACAAATATGGCGATCTCACCATCCGAGAGCAATGATAAACGTCTTAAATCTCCATCCTCCAGACTCTTCCTCAGATTCCAAACTGAGAAATTATACAGGAGGGAATGAAAAAAACATCACAGAAACCATCACACTTCTCCTCGCCGAATCTCGTTTTCCTCACCGAGTTTCTCCGCCAATTCACTCCCAGAATTCCACGCAAACAAGAAAGAATCATTTTTCTTCCCTCCATCATCCACTCAACAGTCCGCCAAAACTAGCATCATCCCGTTTGCTCGCGCAGCGCTTGCCTTGAGGGGAAAGTAGCCGAAGGGGGAGAGAGAGGACAGTCAGCCACTTTAGAATGCAGACAAACTCTGTCGCGCGCGCGCGCGCTCTCTCTTCTCCTCACCCCCCCCCCATCTCGACGTTCACTTTATATTAGACGCTCGGCGTGTTGATTCGACGCCGGGGCCGTTCCCATCTATCACCAGGACCAACCTGTTATCTCTGGGTCGAGCGTCCGCCCTGACTCACTGATGGGATGCACTCGCTGCCGCAATTTCATCCTCCCGGTCTCTCGCGCTCTTCCGTCCATGCTGTCGCTTCCATCTCGCGCCCAAGCCTCCCAATACTTCACGGCCAAGGAATGATATTAATCACGCGCTGCTCTCTCTTATCCGCTTAAAGTGAGGTCAATAATGATCGCCCCCCCCTCACGGAGATGATTTATCTGTTTTAATTCCGTCCGTCGTCGTCATCGTCGATGTAATTAAGTTGAATCCATTCACAAATCGTACCCAATTCGAGGGTCCAATTTGCGTGCCAAGAAGCTCTCTCGCTGTGTTTATTGTTCGCCGTAGGCACTTCCTCGTATTACGCAATTAACTAATAGTTTGAAGCGGGCCACTCTCGTCACTTCTAGCTGGCTTTGTCCCCTTTCGCCAGCAAAGGAGCTTCGCGAATACTTTTTTGACCCCCCACCCCCTATCTCCAAGTGGGAAGTGCTAACTCCAATAACTTAGAAATATGCAAATGAAGGTTTCTCCCTGCCTTCCACTCGTGGGTACCGAAGGAAGTGTTATTGTAAACCGTCGATATAAGTAAGTTGTTTTGGGTTGTTTTACCTCTGAGCGGCACTGTTTTGCACACCATGGGCTAAATGGCCAGGTCACATGGACCCCGAAGGCTCAGAGAAGGTTGGGGGAGGGGACCCACTGGAACAGCTGTTGGGAGACAGATGGTAGCCTCCCGTCAAGGCCATCCAGCGTGTTCTTTAACGTGCACAGGGTATGTCTCTCCCGTACACGGGGCCACGGCTTAACGTCCCATCCGACGGACGGCGGCCTTTCCAAGCCCATCGGTCTCCCTTACTGACCGTGGGCAGGGCGGGGAATTTTGCGGAGATAAATCTCAACGCTGACCCAGCTGGGACTCGAACCTGGGAACTACAGATTACGAGCCTGGCGCGCTACCGACTGAGCCACCCCCGCCCCGTCAATATAAGTAAGACCTTCCATTGGGGATGAAAGGGGGGATGAATGACAGAACTTGACGACTCTTAGCACATTGCCCATTGGAAAAGTACACTGCTTGGCCAAATTGTTATGAACTTGCGCTAGGTATCAGGAAACATGCCGATATATGCAAAATTTGATACTGAATAAGTATTTTACGTCAGTACAAAATCGTACAGAAGCTGTGAAGGTATGGTGGAAAGTGAACTGCAAAATAAATGAAAAGACTGATCTGGGTTGGGTTGTTTTACTTCAGAGCGGTACTTTTTTTGAACACAATTGGCTAAATGACCAGGTCACAAGGACCCCGAAGGCTCAGAGAAGGTTGGGGGAGGGGACCCACTGGAACGGCTATTGGGAGACAGATGGTAGCCTCCCGTCAAAAGCCATCCAGGGTGTTCTTTAACGTGCACAGGGTATGGCTCTCCCGCACACGGGGCCACGGCTTAATGTCCCATCCGACGGACGACGGCCTTTCCAAGCCCATCGGTGTCCCCTACTGACCGTGGGCAGGGCGGGGAATTTTGCGGAGATAAATCTCAACGCTGACCCAGCTGGGACTCGAACCTGGGAAATACAGATTTCGAGCCTAGCCCGCTACCGACTGAGCCACCCCCGCTCCAGACTGCTCTGACTGACTTCGAAAGGGGCTCATCGTTGGAGCGCGATGGGCAAGAGCATCAGCAAAGAAGGTGATGGAACTCGGCGGGAAATGTCAAGGAGTGCCAATTGTTGAGAATTCGAAGGCAGACGAAGTAACCCAAAGTGCACGCAACAATGTTGTCAACTCTCAGAACCAACAGATATTCTGTTGATGTTAAACTTCAAAATCCTGCAGGAGATGCAATGACTGAAGAAAGCTTTAAATTGAACGGAACGATCTTCTAATGGCAAAGGTTGTGTTCCTAAAAAAACGCATGAAATTTAACAATCGATATCTGACATTTTTAGACTTTAAATCCAATTTCATAAAACATTGGGACTGGGGTGGCTCAGTCGGTAGCGCACCAGGCTCGTAATCTGTAGCTCCCAGTTAGAGTCCCAGCTGGGTCAGCGTTGAGATTTATCTCCGCAAAATTCCCCGCCTTGCCCACGGTCAGTAGGGGACACCGATGGGCTTGGAAAGGCCGCCGTCCGTCGGATGGGACGTTAAGCCGTGGCTCCGTGTGCGGGAGAACCATACCCTGTGCACGTTAAAGAACACACTGGATGGCCTTGACAGGAGGCTACCATCTGTCTCCCAACAGCTGTTGCAGTGGGTCCCCTCCCCCAACCTTCTCTGAGCCTTCGGAGTTTTTGTGATCTGGCCATTTAGTCCACTGTGTGCAAAAAAAGTGCCGCTCAGAGGTAAAACTACCAACCAACCATAACATTCTTAAAAATTAAAAACGTTGACATTAACATTCTTAAAAAATTTAAAAAATAAACATTCTTAAAAAATTTCGCTCCCCCCAGCCAAGTAGTTGTAACCCCCCCCCCTCCTGTTAAGGAGTCGCGCCCCCAGCTTTTGGAAATCATTGCACTAAGGAACAACTTGCTCCTTGAAAGGGAATTTCACCATCACTTTCTACCTCCAAAATCCAAAACCCCTACCATGAATAAGATCGTTTACAAAATTATTTTAAAAATTTGCGTTTTGCAAATTTAGTGCCCTTTTAAGGGGGAAATTGAAAAAAATTGGAAGATTCGGAAAATGTAGATTCTTATCTCTCGTTACTACCTTATTAACCAAAGAAGAATTTTTTCATTTATCTCTGAAAACATTGAATAATACAGGCAGACGAGGAAGAAATAATCTTACAGACAGATGACAAAACCGAAAATTAATCGTGATTTTTTTTAATGAGTTAAATAGATACGTAAACTTTTCTCTGATTCCTAATACTTAGCAGAAAACAAATAAACAAGTTAAAACGAAAACTGCCACGATTGTTAATCCAGTTAAATTACTTTGCCCAGGAGATGTAGGGTTAAACTTGTGTCTTCAGCAACTCTTCCGTTAGGAATGGTCTTTCAAACTCCTTCATCTTTTCATTGCGTCACATATCATGTCAGCTGACGACTTCGGTTGTTATACAGTCGCTCAAAAAAGTATCCGAACACTATGGTCGATTACAGAATTCAGAAAAAATATCTGGCGACGATTTTTTTAGAAATTAGTGATCTGGCAACCTTCGTGTCACGTGATTACAGAATTCAGGAAAAATATCTGGAGCGTGTACAGCAACTGTACACGCTCCAGTTACCGTTCACAGCAAACTGGAGCGTGTGCAGTAACTGCACACGCTCCAGTTTGCTGTGAACGGTAACTGCACACGCTCAATATTTCCGTGAGTGAGCCCACACGATCAAGTATCAAAATAATATGACCACCTACAGTCGCTCAAAAGCCGACCTACAGTCGCTCAAAGAAGTATCCAAACACTATGGTCGATTACAGAATTCAGAAAAAATATCTGGCAACGATTTTTTTTAGAATTTTTTTTAAAAATTATCAAATTTAGTGATCTGGCAACCTTCGTGTTACGTGACACGAAGGTTGCCAGATCACTAATTTCTAAAAAAAATCGTTGCCAGATATTTTTTCTGAATTCTGCAATCGACCATAGCGTTCGGATACTTTTTTTGAGTGATGTACCTCTGAGCGTGGCATCCTTTTTGCACTCAATGGGATTAAATGACCGAGTGACAAGACCTCAATGGAGCAGAGAAGGTTAAAGGAAGGGGACGCACTGCACGACTCTAAGAAGACGGATGATACAGCTTCCCGTCAAGGCCATTCAGCGTGTTTTTTAAGGTGTTCAGGGTTTGGCTCTCCCGCACACCGGGCCACAACCTTACACCATATTCAGGGCCGGATCTCTTAGGGGAGGGGGCGGGTGTTCGTGTCGTTTTTCTGCTGAGGTCCTCTCAGACCTTCTACTATGGCATATAAACTGACAAGTTGCTGTCAGACCTCTGTGGCAAGCAGCTGCTTGAGGGGTATTTATTTATTTATTTAATAAGGAAAATGGAGGACGAATATCATTTTACTCGTGCATATTTCACGCATTTTTCAAGAAATATTTGGGGCGGGGGTGACTCAGTCGGAAGCGCGCCAGGCTCGTAATCTACAGTTCCCAGGTTCGAGTCCCAGCTGGGTCAGCGTTGAGATTTATCTCCGCAAAACTCCCCGCGCTGCCCACGGTCAGTAGGGTACACCGATGGGCTTGGAAAGGCCGCCGTCCGTCGGATGGGACGTTAAGCCGTGTTCCGTGTACGAGAGAGAGAGCCATACCCTGTGCACGTTAAAGAACACGCTGGATGGCCTTGACGGGAGACTACCATCTGTCTCCCAAAAGCTGTTCCAGTGGGTCTCCTCCCCCAACCTTCTCTGAGCCTTCAGGGTCCATGTGACCTGTCCATTTAGTCCATTGTGTGCAAAAACGTGCCGCTCAGAGGTAAAACAACCCAACCGAAGAAATATTTTAAAAAAAAGCCTTCTAAAGGAAAGGAAAAATGTTTTAGAAGAAACTTGTAAAACGAACAGTGAAATGAAAAATCCAGTCTCTTGATGCCCCTCCTTTATTTGCCCGCTCTAGTATTCCCTTTGCTAATTTTTTTCCTGCATCCCATCCTGGTCCCGTCGGAAGAACAGCGGCCTTTCCAAGCCAGGGAAGAGAGAGAGAAAACTCAACGCTGGTTCAGTTTTGATTCGAACTAGGGAACTGCAGATTACGAGCGTTGGCGTGATACAGACCGCACAACTCCTATATCAGGCCGGTGGACCAAGTTATGACGTCACCATAAGTAGTCCTGTAATGTAGATAATTTTTATGCATTTATTTGCATTATTATTACTGGTGTACTTTTATACTAATCTTTTTATTAATGTTTATTTATAAATATGTCTTATTTAGAAGAAAAATTATTTGAATTGATTAGCAATTATCATAATGCTAACGTCCCGTGGCCGAGTGGTTAGCGCGCTTGGCTACTGATCTACGTGACCTGGGTTCGAGCCCCGGGTAAGGCATGGATATTCGTGATGTTTTCTGCTGAAGTCCTGCCATCCTCTCAGATCTTCTACTGTGGCATATAAACTGACAGGCTCCTTTTAGACCTCTGTGGCAAGCAGCTGCTTGAGGGGGTATTTATTTTTTTTTATAATAAAATACGAATTTTTTTTTTATAAATAAGGTATATTTATAAATAAGCATTAGTGTAAAAGCTCCCCACTAATAATAATAGAAAGAAATATATAACAATTGTCTACATTACATGTGATTCATGTAGAACGAAAGAAACAGTCTCTCATGTGTTACTTAATTGCAGCAAATGTGATACTCATAGAGATCAAATGTGATACTCATAGAGATCAAATGTTTCACTCACTCAAAGATCTTCTCGGACACCAGAATTCGATAAAAAGAAAATATACTTTTAAATTAATTTTACAATTTTTAAAGGATACTAGATTGATTGACAGAATTTGATTTAGTGCCCAAATAGTGCCATGATGTTTCTGCATTAGGAGATGAATCGCTCTTAAAATTTTAATGATTTAATCAAGAACTTTCAGTTTCTACTGAACTTACCCCCTTCCTTCAGAAAACTCTGGAATGTTTATTCGACCTCCAATCTAAGATTACTGGCAATTTTATGGTTTTGCTTTTGAAATTTCGGTTTTCCAAACTCAGTTGGGAGAACTCTAAGATATAGTGCAGGACCTTTCTGAAAAGAATTTCCGGGCGAGAGGGGCGAAAGGCCGCGAGTGATTTCCGGAATAATAGTTTATATTGATGAAGAAAAAGGACTACTTATGCAGACGTCATAACCTGGTCCACACGCCATCTGCTGGATCGCGTTCCTCTCTTTACCAGTTAGGTTCATGTTCAACGCTCTATCGCAGTGGTTTTCAATCTTTTATACTTCACGTACAGTCGCTCAAAGAAGTATCCGAACACTATGGTTGATTACAGAATTCAGAAAAAATATCTGGCAACGATTTTTTTTAAAAATTAGTGCTCTGGCAACCTTCGTGTCGCGTGATTACAGAATTCAGGAAAAATATCTGGAGCGTGTACAGCAACTGTACACGCTCCAGTTACCGTTCACAGTAAACTGGAGCGTGTGCAGTTACTGCACACGCTCCAGTTTGCTGTGAACGGTAACTGCACACGCTCAATATTTCCGTGAGTGATCCCACACGATCTAGTATCAAAATAATATGACCACCTACAGTCGCTCAAAAAAGTATCTGGTTCACGTGACACGAAGGTTGCCAGATCACTAATTTCTAAAAACATCGTTGCCAGATATTTTTTCTGAATTCTGTAATCAACCATGGTGTTCGGATATTTTTTTGAGCGACTGTACCACCTTGGAAATGTATATGTAAGTGGCGTACCCCTTGTATAGGTAAAATATAGTTATAGTATAATAATGCCAACTTAGTGACTTTGTTACTAGGTCTAGCGACTTTTGAACTCTCACGGCGTACCCCAAAAAATTTTACCGCGTATCCTACATTGAGAACCCCTGCTCTATGGTTAAAAAAGAAATGAACTACTATAAAAAAAAATAAATAAATACCCCCTCAAGCAGCTGCTTGCCACAGAGGTCTGACAGGAGCCTGTCAGTTTATATGCCACAGTAGAAAAACTACTATATAAGTAGGAAATGCTGGAACGAGAAGGGTTTATCTAGAGACATCTTTTCGAAGATAAAATGAGAATAGATCGAAAGTGTGCGAGTGCAGTGACATCACCAGTGATCGGAGGATGGAGCTGGATAACGTCATAAGCAGTGCTCAGATCCTTCATCCCCAAAGAGTAACTGATGAAATTAGCGAGAGGACCATCGCTTTGCCTCGATGAATGACAAAAGGTTGCCCTGGTTACTTTCCAGCATAGCTGACCACGTCACTCGTTGTTAGCTGTTACATGCGCCAGTGAATCCGAGGGCGATTTATCGCTGGGAATGCGATGATTAAGTGGACTGGGAAGCGATGGATAGAGAAATGAGAGAGGGAAAACAGCAAGGACGCGAAACAGCGTTTATATTTAGACTTAAGGGTTGACCAAGAGTTGTGAAAGGCAAGGTTAACCCTAATTGAGAAATGGGGAATGGGGAATCATATTTATCATATCCGATCCTTCAGAAGAGAGATTTATCGAGGTTTTGATACCGATGAATAAAGGGAATTACTTCAGGAGAATCTCTTTCCGACCTGGTGGATTAATTGATTAACGGTAAATTGTTACAACGCGATCTGTGGAAGTCCACACATAAATTTTCAGAAGTAATTTCATGTTGAATATATATTTGGGTTGGGTTGTTTTTCCTCTGAGCGGCACTTTTTTGCACACCATGGGCTAAATGGCCAGGTCACATGGACCCCGAAGGCTCAAAGAAGGTTGGGGGAGGAGACCCACTGGAACAGCTGTTGGGAGACAGATGGTAGCCTCCCGTCAAGGCCATCCAGCGTGTTCTTTAACGTGCACAGGGTATGGCTCTCCCACACACGGGGCCACGGCTTAACGTCCCATCCGACGGACGGCGGCCTTTACAATCCCATCGGTGTCCCCTACTGACCGTGGACAGGGCGGGGAATTTTGCGGAGATAAATCTCAACGCTGACCCAGCTGGGACTCGAACCTGGGAACTACAGATTACGAGCCTGGCGCGCTACCGACTGAGCCACCCCCGCTCCGAACACATTTGGGAGAGAGTGATGCAATTTGGCCTCTCTTTCTATTGTTTTCCGCCCGTCATTTGTGTTTGTGGAAACAGTTGTTCTCCCACATCTTTAGAACGCGATGGATAAGCTTGATGGTTCATATGACAAATGGAAGCTTGTGAGCGGGGAGTGCCGCAGGCTATAGAAAATGTAACATCTCATCATGATGTCTTTCTTCGCCCCTTAGAAATGATGAATGTGAAAACGATTGTTCATATATATATATCTTCCGAAAGTGAGGGCTGAGAAAAATGAGCTATGCGTCAAATGGAAGCTTATGACGTGGTAAGTGCAAGTTTCATGTCAAATGAAAGCTTGCCGCATGGGGTGTGTTATAGGCTATAAGCATTTACCCGCAATGCTTTAGTCTCCTGGGGCGGGGGTGGCTCAGTCGGTAGCGCGCCAGGCTCGTAATCTGAAGTTCCCAGGTTCGAGTCCCAGCTGGGTCAGCGTTGAGATTTATCTCCGCAAAAATTCCCTCGCTCTGCCCACGGTCAGTAGCGGACACCGATGGGCTTGGAAAGGCCGCCGTCTGTCGAATGGGACGTTAAGCCGTGGCCCGTGTGCAGGAGAGCCATACCCTGTGCACGTTAAAGAACACGCTGGATGGCCTTGACTGGAGGCTACCATCTGTCTACCAACAGCTTGTTCCAGTGGATCCCCTCCCCCAACCTTCTCTGAGCCTTCGGGGTCCATGTGACCTGGCCATTTAGCCCATGGTGTGCAAAAAAGTGCCGCTCAGAGGTAAAACAACCCAATCCAACTTTAGTCTCCTCCTAAAAAAAGGGGCACTGAAATATGGAATTGTTCGTCTAGTGCAGGGGTTCAGGGGTTCTCAACGTGGGGTACGCGGTAAAAAATTTTGGGGTACGCCGCGAGAGCTCAAAGTTCGCTAGATCTATTAATAAAGTCGCTAAGTTGGCATTATTATACTATAAATATAGTTTTATCTATCTATACAAGGCCAGTTACATACACATTTCCAGTGGGTACGTGAATAACATACTCTTCTTCGTGAACTGGACCACTTTGTAAAAGGGGACTTGGCCCCTTTATCATGTGGTCCACCAGGGGGTACATGAAGCATAAAAGTTTGAGAACCACTTTTCTAGTGTATCTTCCAAACTCAAGTGCTCACAGTTACGAGTTAGGTGTAAAAGAAAATATTTTCACTTGCGAACTGTCGTAGGCGCGTCTTTGAATTTTGCTCCCACCTTTTTTCACCCAAAAGTGGGGCGGAAATTTTGCGTGGGTCGACTCGAACGAGGTGCATGTCAAAGCTTGTGTGATGCGCTACCTCGAATCAACCCTTCCTCTTTCCTCCCTGCCCCACCCCCCCAAAAAAAGCCGAGGAAAAACTTTAATAGTCGCATGTCAAATAAAAGCTTCTGAAGATATGTTTTTTAGTCTGGCGCTTAAAACACTAAATTCAGAGATAAAAAAAATACTTATCTTCGTATGTGCATTCTAAAAAGTAAAACATACTAATGGTGATTCAAAGGAAAATTGATTTCAAAGGAAAATAGGTTCGTTGATTAGGTTAATCGACGCCTTGAGACGTGTAGATTCCAGTTCTCAGGTTCGAATGGCAACAGTGTCTACATCAATATATTTTCTCCGTTAGCCCCACCCGGTCCTCGGTGACAGAGAGAGTACAGATGGACTTGGAGAGGACGCTATCCTTTGTAAACAACGTTAGACCTTATTCCCATGTTCTGGACATGGGGACACGACTTAACCTGTCCCCTGGATGTTAAAGCTCAAGCCATCTGTCTCCTATAAGCTGTCCAGAACTTACCCTACTCAATGCCGAGTCTGTGGATCCTTGTGACCTGGGTTGTTGTTGTTTGGGTTGTTTTACCTCAGAGCGCCACTTATTTGCACACCATGGGCTAAATGGCCAGGTCACATGGACCCCGAAGGCTAAGAGAAGGTTGGGGGAGGGGACCCACTGGAACAGCTGTTGGGAGACAGATGGTAGCCTCCCGTCAAGGCCATCCAGCGTGTTCTTTAACGTGCACAGGATTTGGCTCTCCCGCACACGGGGTCACGGCTTAACGTCCCATCCGACGGACGGCGGCCTTTCCAAGCCCATCGGTGTCCCCTACTGACCGTGGGCAGGGCGGGGAAATTTTGCGGAGAAAAATCTCAACGCTGACTCAGCTGGGACTCGAACCTGGGAACTACAGATTACGAGCCTGGCGCGCTACCGACTGAGCCACCCTCGCCCCGCAAACAGGATTGAAATGCATTAAACTTTGGCTTATTGGATGAGGATTATTCCTCCTACGTTTGGGGTAACATGACCCTCTATTTGGCAGCGAAAGTGAGAATGATTTATAACATGGGGCTCCAGGCCTTTGTTCAAAAACGTGCTCTGAATTGGCCCAGGCTTTGTTTAACAGCACCAAGAAGCCGGAAGAATGGCTTTGATTAATGACATGAAAACCTCTCTTACTATCTCAATTTCATACAGGAAAGAGTCAATTAGGAAAAAGAAATTTGGCCTTTACTGTATCCAAAAACCAGTTTCTTTTATCATTTACGTCAGTTCCTCGTTTTCTCGTTTGTTTTTTTTTCAAATACTTGCACTTCTCGCGGAAAGAATGGAACAGAGCACTAACATTTTGGCTGAAATGAGAACAAAAAGAATGGAATTGAAGATGAAGCATTCTTCTTTCTTGGATTTGACCTATGGATTGACCTTATGAACTCCTATCCGTTGCGCGATGGTTTCCTCATCAGCTCCGAATATTTGCGAAATGGATTCGGTGAGAAATTTTTCTTCTGATCGCAGCTTCTGTGCACAGAGTGGGGTAAATGGCCAGGTTCCAAGGACCCCAAGGCAAAGTATGTATAAGGAGAAGTAAGTAGGAATAAGTGGTGGGGTGGCTCAGTCGGTAGCGCGCCAGGCTCGTAATCTGTAGTTCCCAGGTTCGAGTCCCAGCTGGGTCAGCGTTGAGATTTATCTCCGCAAAATTCCCCGCCTTGCCCACGGTCAATAGGGGACACCGATGAGCTTGTAAAGGCCGCCGTCCGTCGGATGGGACGTTAAGCCGTGGCCCCGTGCGCGGGAGAGACATACCCTGTGCACGTTAAAGAACACGCTGGATGGCCTTGACGGGAGGCTACCATCTGTCTCCCAACAGCTGTTCCAGTGGGTCCCCTCCCCCAAACTTCTCTGAGCCCTCGGGGTCCATGTGACCTGGCCATTTAGCACATGGTGTGCAAAAACGTGCCGCTCAGAGGTAAAACAACCCAACCTAAGAATAAGTGGCGCCGCCTGTCGGTTTTTTGTTGAACCTGATCTTGGCAAATTCATGTTTTGCAAAAAAAAGCAACTATTAGTCGCTCTTTATAGTGTTATTATAATATTACATACTAATATATTTTTAAAATCACTCTACACTGGTAAATTATTTTTTATATTTAAGTACAGTTTAATATTATATTACAAATTACTACAATATTTTCATAAATGCATTTTTTGTGTTATCAATACTACTAGTACTTTTTAAAATATACAAACTTCAAATTTCAATGACTACTAGTTCTTGGAAATTTCGCCTTGTTAACGTTAGTCTAAGAATTAAACAGCCTGACGCTGGGGGGCGGGGGGGGGGGCTCCGTCGTTAGGGCGCCAGGCTCGTAATCTGTAGTTTCCAGGTTCGAGTCCCAGCTGGGTCAGCGTTGAGATTTATCTCCGCAAAATTCCCCGCCCTGCCCACGGTCAGTAGGGGACACCGATGGGCTTGGAAAGGCCGCCGTCCGTCGGATGGGACGTTAAGCCGTGGCTCCGTGTGTGGGAGAGCCTACCTTGTGCACGTTCAAGAACACGCTGGATGGCCTTGACGGGAGGCTACCATCTCCCAACAGCTGTTGCAGTGGGTCCCCTCCCCCAACCTTCTCTGAGCCTTCGGGGTCCATGTGACCTGGCCATTTAACCCATGGTGTGCAAAAAAGTGCCGCTCAGAGGTAAAACAACCCAACCCAACCTGACTGGAAATAAAGGAGAGAAACAACCATTGCGCCCCTTTATTATGACCAGAGAAGAGATGCGGGGAGACAATTTAGCCCAGTCATAAATTAATCGCATTTTATTAAGAAACTAGGTTGTTGGGTTGGGTTGTTTTACCTCTGAGCGGCACCATGGGCTAAATGGCCAGGTCACATGGACCCCGAAGGCTCAGAGAAGGTTGGGGGAGGTGACCCACTGGAACAGCTGTTGGGAGACAGATGGTAGTCTCCCGTCAAGGCCATCCAGCGTGTTCTTTAACGTTGTGTTGTTTTACCTCTGAGCGGCACTTTTTTTTGCACACCATGGGCTAAATGGCCAGGTCACATGGACCCCGAAGGCTCAGAGAAGGTTGGGGGAGGGGACCCACTGGAACAGCTGTTGGGAGAGATGGTAGCCTCCCGTCAAGGCCATCCAGCGTGTTCTTTAACGTTGTGTTGTTTTACCTCTGAGCGGCACCTCTTTGCACACCATGGGCTAAATGGCCAGGTCACATGGACCCCGAAGGCTCAGAGAAGGTTAGGGGAGGGGACCCACTGAAACAGCTGTTGGGAGACAGATGGTAGCCTCCCGTCAAGGCTATCCAGTCTGTTCTTTAACGTGCACAGGGTATGGCTCTCCCGCATACGGGGCCACGGCTTAACATCCCATCCGACCGACGGCGGCCTTTCCAAGCCCATCGGTGTCCCCTACTGACCGTGGGCAGGGCGGGGAATTTTGCGGAGATAAATCTCAACGCTGACTCAGCTGGGACTCGAACCTGGGAACTACAGATTACGAGCCTGGCGCGCTATCGACTGAGCCACCCCCGCCCCAAAGAAACTAGGCATAACAATACTATCGCAGGAGTATTTATAAGCAAAACAACTGACCATTATATTGTCATGGCAGTCATTAAGTGTGGACGTTGTAGTCATTATTTACATTATTCTGAAGATGAAAAAAGAAGTTATTTCATCCCAAGGACTTTTATTTTCTTAATTAACAGTCTTCCGAATATTGATAAAAAATATAGTACCTAAACAAAAAAATTCTCAATTTTTCTTCTCTACTTAATATAAAGCAGCCGCAAGAACTTTAAAATCATTAAATTATTTAATGATTTTAAAGTAAAAAATTCTAAATCACGATCGACAAGATAAAAAAAGAGATCACTAGTAAAATGAAAAAATAAAATAACGGTTGATAATACATAAAAATAACAATACCCACAAAGGATGCTAAAATTATTACAAATGTGCACCTTAAAGAACACGCTGGATGGCCTTGACGGGAGGCTACCATCTGCCTCCAAATAGCTATTCCAGTGGGTCCCCTCTCCCAATCTTCTCCGAGCCTTAAGGATCCTTGCAACCTGGTGATTTAGCCCATTGCGTGCCAAAAAGTGCCGCTCAAAGGTGTCTTGGCACAACCAAAATTTTACCCAAAAACACCAAATTTTAGCAATAACTACGGTGAACGTGTCAGCAACTATACAATTCCACTTATTTTTATCTCTTTGTTAGATAGCTAACTATTCTTGCATTATCAAAACTTGAAAGATAATCGTATACTCTTAATATCAACTATCATTTATCACTTTTATATATATGTATCAGGAATGATTGTGTCGAAATTGGACGGCGGCACACTCTCGCTGAGAACAGCCCTTACCACATAATTCCAAAGATGCTCGATACGATTTAGATCTGGGGATTGTGCAGGCCAATGAAGCAAGAAAATCCTGGAACCATTAAGTGACAATACGTGCCTTGTGACCAGGTGTATCATCATGCTGAACGTGTCCATCCCAGTGAGGATAAACTGTAGCCATGAAGGGAATAACTTGATCAGCAACGATGTTTCGCCGTGCTGTTCAAATGTCTTTCGACGGGTTGTTGTTTCAGGGTTGTTTTACCTCTGAGCGGCACTTTTTTTGCACACCATGGGCTAAATGGCCAGGTCACATGGACCCCGAAAGCTCAGAGAAGGTCACATGGACCCCGAAAGCTCAGAGAAGAGGGGACCCACTGGAACAGCTGTTGGGGGACAGATGGTAGTCTCCCGTCAAGGCCATCCAGCGTGTTCTTTAACGTTGGGTTGTTTTACCTCTGACCGGCACTTTTTTTGCACACCATGGGCCTAATGGCCAGGTCACATGGACCCCGAAAGCTCAGAGAAGGTTGGGAGAGGGGACCCACTGGAACAGCTGTTGGGGGACAGATGGTAGCCTCCCGTCAAGGCCATCCAGCGTGTTCTTTAACGTGCACAGGGTATGGCTCTCCCGCACACGGGCCACGGCTTAACGTCCCATCCGACGGACGGCGGTCTTTCCAAGCGCATCGGTGTCCCCTACTGACCGGGGGAATTTTGCGGAGATAAATCTCAACGCTGACCCAGCTGGGACTCGAACCTGGGAACTACAGATTACGAGCCTGGCGCCCTACCGACTGAGCCACCCCCGCCCACTTTCGACGGGTAACAGGGGAAGAATTATTAAATATTTAATGTCAATGTGTAAATACCTCTTATGTGTATATGTAAACTATTTTTACGGCATGTATTTAATTTGTTCTGCGTAAACACTACACCAAGCTTGGCAGAGAATTTATTAACAGCTGTTGGGGGACAGATGGTAGCCTCCCGTCAAGGCCATCCAGCGTGTTCTTTAACGTGCACAGGGTATGGCTCTCCCGCACACGGGCCACGGCTTAACGTCCCATCCGACGGACGGCGGTCTTTCCAAGCGCATCGGTGTCCCCTACTGACCGGGGGAATTTTGCGGAGATAAATCTCAACGCTGACCCAGCTGGGACTCGAACCTGGGAACTACAGATTACGAGCCTGGCGCCCTACCGACTGAGCCACCCCCGCCCACTTTCGACGGGTAACAGGGGAAGAATTATTAAATATTTAATGTCAATGTGTAAATACCTCTTATGTGTATATGTAAACTATTTTTACGGCATGTATTTAATTTGTTCTGCGTAAACACTACACCAAGCTTGGCAGAGAATTTATTAACCATATTTTAAAGTGTTTATTTTCCCTATTAACTGCATGTTCTATTTGTTTGTAGTATGTAGCATCTGTATTTAGAGTCGAGCTCTCAGAGCTTGCAATCATCAGCTCTGTACGTGTAAATGCAAAGGCAAACAAACGAACTATCAAGAGAAAAAGGGTTGGGTTGTTTTACCTCTGAGCGGCACTTTTTTGCACACCATGGGCTAAATGACCAGGTCATAAGGACCCCGAAGGCTCGGAGAAGGTTGGAGGAGGGGACCCACTGGAACAGCTGTTGGGAGACAAATGGTAGCTGTGTGTTCTTTAACGTGCACAGGGTATGGCTCTCCCGCACACGGGGCCACGGGTTAACGTCCCATCCGACGGACGGCGGCCTTTCCAAGTCCATCAGTGCCCCCTGCTGACCGTGGTCAGGGCGGGGAGTTTTGTGGAGATAAATATCAATGCTGACCCAACTGGGACTTTGGGAACTGCAGATTACGTGTCTGGCGCGCTACCGACTGACCCCCCCCCCCCCCCGTCACCCAGTATCCGGTAGAGCCATACTTTTTGCATATTAAAGAATACGCTGAATGGCCTTAATGGGAGACTACTACCTGTCTCCTAACAGCTGTTCACTGAGTCCCCTCTCCAAACCTTCTCTGAGCCCTCGGGGTTCTTGTGAACTGGCCATTTAACCCATGGTGTGGAAAAAATTGCAGCTCAGAGGTTAAACAACCCAACTCCTTTGACCTAGCATTTAGTTCGTTGTGTGCAAAAAAGTTCTGTTCCGTGGTAAAGTGACTCAATCTTCCTTATCTTCGACAAAGCCTCACTCCGATCAATTCCTTTTTCAGAGAAAGAAAAATATAATAATTTTGAAACCACCCTTTTGCATCTTGAATTAATAACGGCTTGTGTTTAACTGCTTACCAAATTTAATAAAATATATGCATACAAAAAAAAAAACACTTTTGTTTCCCAAAAATAGTAAATGTTCACCAAATTTTAGACCATATTTAATCTTAAAGTGTTAACTAGATATTTACTTCCTGTTACTCTATTATATTCCTCATCTTCAAGCAGCCATGGGCTACGGAGGTCCAACCAGACCGTGCAATTAGTTCTCCAAGCAAGTCTATCCTGAGCTACATCTACTGCATCTGGCCACTGCATACCAATTCTAACAAGGTCCTGTTTCACATTGTCTGCCCACCGCATACTAGGTCTCCCCTTCTTTCTGTGGCCTTTAGACACACTGTTCATAACCCTATTCGTCAATCTATAATTATTCATACGGGCAACATGGCCAAACCAACGGAGTCTCTCTCTGCACAATATGCTGCTTAAAGGAGGTTGCAAACTCCTTTGCCTAATCTCATCATTAGTTACAAAGTTGAACCACCTAATACCCAACATACTGCGTAAGCATCTAGAATCAAAAGCATCTAGTTTCCTGTTATCTTGTTTACAAAGTGTCCAGGTTTCACTACCATAACTAACCCTAGAAAGAACCAAACTATTATACAGCCTAATTTTAGTCTTTAGGTGTATACGCCTATTTCTCCACACTCTCCATAGATTCTTAAAAGTCCCGGCAGCAATCCCTATTCGTCTGTTAATCTCATGCCGCACATCACCATTATCTGTTACATAGCTCCCAAGATAATTAAACTGTGACACCTGCTCAAGACTGCAACCATTCAGATTAACTGAATCACAGCCTGCCTGACCAATTTTCATCACTTTAGTTTTCTCTCTGTTTATAACCAAACCTACTCTACTACCAGTCTCATCAACAGCTCGAATGAAAGAGTTCATCTCATCAACATCATTTGCCAAAAGGGCTAAATCATCAGCATCATCTAAATCAGAACTTTTCGTATCTCCAGCCCATTTAAGGCCAAAATCTTTCCCTTGAAGTGAATTTCGCATAACATAATCAATAACCAAACTAAAGAGAAAAGGAGACAAAATGCACCCTTGTCGAACACCAGAAGTAATGCTAAACCAATTGCTACAAGCCTTACCAACTCTCACACACGACTCAGTGTTATTATAGAGAGCTTTCATTATGTTAACTAACTTGTCTGGTATACCATATGATCTCACAATCAACCACAAATTATGACGATCAACAGAGTCGAAAGACTTTTTGAAATTAACAAAGCTAGCAACCAAAGGTTTCTGAAACTCTAAACATTTCTCAAGAATCTGCCAAAGTGAAAATATCTGATCCACACATCCCCTACCACTTCTGAATCCACATTGCTCATCACGCAATTGACTGTCAATCAGATTCTTAATTCTATTAAGCACAATCATGGAAAGAACTTTACCTGGAACAGAGAGTAGGCTGATACCCCTATAGTTATCACAAGAACTGCGATCACCTTTTTTGAAAATAGGGATAACAATAGCTCTGGTAAAATCCTTAGGAACCATGCCTTTATCATAAAAGATATTCAGAATTTCAGTCATCCAAGTGGTAACCGAAACATTTCCAGCTCTAAGCATTTCTGTAGTAATTTCATCTACCCCTGGGGATTTATGAAGTTTAAGTTTAGAAACAGCCAAAATAACTTCAGATTGTGTTATAGGGACAACATTAAAGTCACCAATGCATCTATCATCATTGCAAACAATGGGAATAGAACTAACCGCATTGTTTAGAATATCACTGAAATGCTCAACCCACCTAGCCATGACAGAATCCTCACCTTCTATAACTTTACCTTGTTTATCCTTCAATCCCTGTATACCTGTCTGTTTTCTACCACACAAAACATTAGCTATCTGGTACAGGTCTCTTCTGTTGTGCTGTCTAACTGCTTTCTCGGCTTTGTCAGCCAAGCCATCTAGCCAAAGATTCTTATCAGCAGCTAACTGATCTTTTACACGTTTATTAAGTTCTCTGTAATGCTTTCTCTATTAGTACTAGTAGGGTATTGATTAAGGACATTCCTGCAGTTCTTTCTTTCCGAAATAAGCTCAAGTGCCTTATCACTAAGATAATTCTGTCTCTTCTGCTCCTTTTTCCTAAAAGAGTACTGTTAGTGTCCAAAAAATCCTGTTTAAAATGATCCCATTCTTCCTCAACTTCAGTAGTAAGCATACCATGACTGTCATAATGACTAAGTAACGTATCATGGTAAGCTTTGGCTATAACTGGGTCTTTCAGAGCTTCAGTATTAAATGTTTAAGCTAAGTATTAATGTTATTAATGTTATGCTAAGTTTAAGTTGCAAGACATTTTTAACAAGGTAATGGTCAGATCCAATTTCAGCTCCCCTATATGCCCTGGTATTTCTAACAGAACTAGCCCATTTGCTGTTAATTAATATATAATCAATCATATTCCTATGCAGCCCATCAGGTGAAACCCATGTTTCACCTGATGGGCTGCATAGGAAATGAAACACCACAAACGCGGTGTTTGTAATATGTGTTAGTTATTCTGAAACCATTGAGTTTACTTACCTGTAGGTGACGTTGCCCATTGCCATTGCAGCTACCAAATAAAAAAAGGGCCAATCACCCGTCCCCAAAGGTCAGAGTCAGTACCAACTTTGGCATTGAAGTCACCAAGAACAAGGGTAATATCTCCTTTCTTGACAGAATTCAAAATATCCTGAAGTTGTTCATAAAACCTATCCTTCTCATCCTCATCGGCATCCTCAGTGGGGGCATAACAGCAGATAACATTCAGGTCTTTAACGCTTGTCTGAAATTTTGGTGTAAGAAACCTTTCATTAATGCACTCATATCCTAGAAGAGCATCACTAGCGTGTCTGCTGAGAAGCAGACTCACGCCTTGGTGATGCTTATTGTCGTCCCTCCCTGAAAAGAGAAATTTAAGATTATTTTTAAGAATCTGACCTTTATCTATCCATCTGGTCTCTTGCAAACCGAGAATATCTAAATTATAATGGTGGAATTCTTGTGTGAGGACATCAAGAGAAAAAGCTCTATGCAGAGTCCTCACATTCCAACTACCTATGGAAAGAAAATGGTTAGTGGGATGTTTAAAGAAACTATGTTTATTGAGAGAAGGAATGCCGACAATATCAAATAGACCCCTAATCGCAGACATGGGGCAAAGGCCCGTTCCCCCACCACTAAAGGCCATCTACACTGGAAGACTTCCTCCAATGTAGAATTTGACGATGCCAATAGAAACAAAGAGTTCAGGTGCCTGCGATGACCTCTGCTCAGGATTATCTACCAGTTGATAAACATATCCTGTGAATCTATTCACTTGGGGCTGTCAACCCACAAACAAACAGAAAACACAGCGGAAGATTTTCCCTCCACGGAAGCCCACCTGTGCAGCAAAATCAGGATCCATAATCAAGCTCAGAGCCATATATCTGTCCAGTCGAGTGGTTTTATATGGTCAGCACCAGGACCCCGTGTGGTTGACCACTCCTCAGCAGGGTAGAAAAAAAAAAAGAAAAGTAGCCGTAGTTGTCCAGATCTGTAGGCCACACTAATCTGGCAACCCTCCCCTTCCGTTCACTTCCACAAGAGAGTATCTCTTTTGAAAGGTACTAACGGTCTGCACCACGAAAAGGCGGGGTCGGACATTAGGTGCTAGGCCTGGTCGGTTCTATTCATCATCACAGGGGATTGGTGCATAACTCTCCTTCCAGTGACTACCTAGCTACCATTTACAGACCTAATTATTAGACGATATCTAATTTTAAATCAAATTTCTTGAGTATGAATCTTTGCATGCAGTCTCTTTGCTTTTACTTCTACTCTTCGTTCTAATGAATCTGTCGTCCTTATTATAAAAAACACCTCAAAATTTTTAAAGCCAAGTGAGAACGAATCAGTAAAGTGTTGTCTATTGGAAGTTGTCCAATTGAAGTCAGGATACTAGTATTCCACTTTACTACTTGTTAAATCCATTTCAGTATAGTAAATTTAGTGTTATAGATTTGGTGAACATCTATTAAATTCGGTATAACCATAGTAGTTAAAATACAGGCATTATAAAACAATAGGAACCGTTGTTATTTTAGTGACGCAAATTTCGTTTTTCGATCTATCATCATTTGGTATCTAAAACTTTTTTTTTTTGGAGTACAGTGCTAGGGGTTCAGAGTTTAATTTGGTAAACATTTAATTTGATCCCATTAATAATATCCACGGTGCCCAATAATTATCCGTCGGACTGAACACCTGAATCTAGTCGCGCAGCTGCTTAATTTAGTCCTCATGTTTTTGTGCAATCCGAAAACTCGGTTGGGTTGGGTTGTTTTACCTTTGAGCGGCAATTTTTTGCACACCATGGGCTAAATGGCCAGGTCACACGGACCCCGAAGACTCAGAGAAGGTTGGGGGAGGGGACCCACTGGAACAGCTGTTGGGAGACAGATGGTAGCCTCCCGTCAAGGCTATCCAGCGTGTTCTTTACAGCGTTCACGCACACGGGGCCGCGGCTTAACGTCCCATCCGACGGACGCCGGACTTTCCAAGCCCATCTGTGTCCCCTACTGACCGTTGACAGGGCGGGGAATTTTGCGGCGATAAATCTCAACGCTGACTCAGCTGGGACTCGAACCTGGGAACTACAGATTACGAGCCTGGCGCGCTACCGACTGAGCCACCCCCGCCCCCGAAAACTGGGCGAAAGACTCTTGCTCCAAATGTCGCTTAACCTGCCATTTGACGTAACGATTACACAAGCAACGACAAAAGTTAAAAAGAGAATCCTGAAGCAGTTTCACCCCCCCCCACCTCCTATTTGGCGCCTTGTTTGCCACTTATTGTATTTGCCCCATCACTCAATAGGGGGGGAACAAAAACCGAATGTGGTCTCGAATTTCCCAAGATAAACTCTCCCACGTTCCTCTTCGGATAAGTCACATTTATAAACCATATCCGAACTGATCATCCAGTTGATTGCCGAGTTAATCTCCCTTTCCGATCAACGCCCCCCCCCCCCTCAACTCATCCATCACTGACTCTCTCTACATATCGGCAGTCAATCAGGGAACCTTCTTTTTTTATATTCCCACCCATTCCGTCCACCATCCTCACCCTCCTCGTATACACAGCGACAGTTGGCAACAATAAATCACCGATCACTTAAAATGCGGTAATTGTGAGGAGGGGCGTGATAGCAGAGGGAGTGGCGGGGGAGGGGGAGTGAGAGGAGGCGAGGGAAGTCACCCTTCACAACGCGGGAGTCAACAACCCTATTTATCAGTTCCGGTTTCCGCATAGTTACGCCGCTCGTGCATGTATTGGTGCGATCAGTCACTTCGAGTGAAGTAGCTCATCGCCCATCTGCCACACGTGATAGTTATCGGCGTCGATCCCCGAGGCGCTGCTGCTGCGCGCGTGAATATTTGACGATACGATTGAATTACGGGTGCTCGCGTGTCGCCAGCCCACGTGCACACCCCCGGATCTAAGTAAATTACAGCGAGGTGATGAGATGCGGCGACTCGGAGCAGAGAGGATGGAGAAAAAAGAAGACTGTGATGAGCATCGAGAGAAGAAGGGAGGAGACGACGCGCTTCCGCAAGAATAGCAGCATCTCGAACGGGACAGAGCATATCCATGGCAACCGAGGAGTGATGATAGATGATCCACTTCATCCACAGTGCCTGAGGTGATGACCCGTTAATCTCTGATGGATGCACACACAGGAAACAGATTCCTAATCAGTAAATCGGTCGTACATCTTACAATTGCTGTGACCTTTTGGGATGGCTCGATGGGATGTTGGATTCCCGCTTTCAAGTCTCAGCTGTGAGAGCGTTGAGATTTCCTCCCGCTCACTCGTACCCTTAAGTAAACAGAAAACGGGCCTGAAGGACCTTCTACTCTAGGGAACGTTAAGCTCTGGCTCAGAAGAGAGGTCCTGTGCTTCACAACAAACAAGAACTGATGACGAAAAGGCTACAATTTGTTAATATCCCTGTGAAGTAAGATTGGGTTGGTTGTTTAAACCTCTGAGCGGTACTGCTTCCCTAAACTTTCTCTGAGCCTTTGGATCCATGTGACCTGGCCATAAGGACACCAAGGGTTGGGTTGTTGTTTTACCTCTGAGTGGCACTTTTTTGCACACCATGGACTAAATGGTCAGGTCACATGGACCCCGAAGGCTCAGAGAAGGTTGGGGGAGGGGACCCACTGGAACAGCTGTTGGGAGACAGATGGTAGCCTCCCGTCAAGGCCATCCAGCGTGTTCTTTAATGTGCACAGGGTATGACTCTCCCGCACACGGAGACACGGCTTAACGTCCCATCCGACGGACCGGGTCACAAGGACCCCGAAGGCACAGAAGTTGGGGGAGGGGACCCACTGGAACAGCTGTTGGGAGACAGATGGCAGCCTCCCGTCAAGGCCATCCAGCGTGTTCTTTAACGTGCACAGGGTATGGCTCTCCCGCATGCAGGACCACGGCTTAACGTCCCATCCGACGGACGGCGGCCGTTACAAGCCCATCGGTGTCCCCTACTGACCGTGGGCAGGGCGGGGAATTTTGCGGAGATAAACCTCAACGCTGACCCAGCTGGGACTCGAACCTGGGGGTGTCCCCCAGGTTCGAGTTGAAGGAAGTTTGGGGGAAGGAAATCCACTGGATTAAGCCTCTCATTAAGGTCATCCGGCGTATTCTTTCACTTGCACAGGGTAAATATATATATATGATGACAAGACCTACTAGTTCCGCCTGAAGCACTCCCAGTATAGGGAAATGCCATATTCACCACTATCTACGGTCAGGGGCAAGACAGTACCATAGAGATGCAGCTCATCCCCGACTACCTAATGGCGAACAGTAGGATAGGAGTAAAGCTATGGTTTTCGTACACACGTGTTCAGGGCCGAATCTAGGAGAGGGGTGGGGGAAGGAAAGAGGTCATGCTACGTAGTTAGAAAGAACGTCATCAGTCGAATGTGACATTAAGCCGTGGTCCGCGTGCAGGAGCTTTTCATGTTAAAGAATACGCTGGAATGCCTTGACGGAAGGATACCACCCGTTTCCTAACAGCTGTCCAGTGGGTCCCCCTCCCCCAACATTCTCTGAGCCCTCGGGGTCCTTGTGACCTGGCCGTAAGGCCCTATTGAGAACGCCAGTAAAGGTAATGAAGGCTAAAAATTATAAACTTGTGTATTTTCAAGCATTTTTTTCATGAAAATGTTTAAAAAACTCCAAAACGAAGGTGAAAAGGTCACACTGAAATGGAAATTTAGTCGCTTCCCCCCCCTCTCCTTTAATATTTTCTCCGGCTTGAGTTGCTTGCCCCCCCCCCCTTTTTTTTTTCTAGATCTGGGCCTACACAAGACCATAGCTTACATTCCCATCCAATGGACGGCCATTTTCAAGCTCGTCGGTGTCCCCTTTCTGACCGATGGCATAACGAGAGTTAGTGCAGAAAATTCTCAAGGAAACTCGGTTTGGATTCGAACCCAGGGAACTGCAGATTACGAGCTTGGCGCGCTACCGACTGAATTAAATCCCGCCGTACAAAGTATCTCCTAAGTGGTTTTCTAAGCGTGAGGCTTCTTGTGACCTTTCCATCAGTTAATGGATTAGAAATATAGTGCAGCTATGACGTATAAGAATATCCAGTGGGTCAATAGAACTGGCGTGATCGGACTTTTTATGCAAATACGTTAGTTTGTGGACTTTCGAATGGTTCTGTTGCCTTAGTAACCTGTCTGTTTGGCATTATTAATGAGAAAATTCTTCGGCTATGCGATTTACTTACAAAGTGAAACAAAACAGTATTAGAAAATTAAAGTCAAGATTTTAGTTGGTTGGTTATCTCTGAGCGGCACTTTTTTTGCACACCATGGGCTAAATGGCCAGGTCACGTGGACCCCGAAGGCTCAGAGAAGGTTGGGGGAGGGGTTGGGTTGTTTTACCTCTGAGCGGCACTTTTTTGCACACCATGGGCTAAATGGCCAGGTCACATGGAACCCGAAGGCTCAGAGAAGGTTGGGGGAGGGAACCCACTGGAACAGCTGTTGGGAGACAGATGGTAGCCTCCCGTCAAGGCCATCCAGCGTGTTCTTTAACGTGCACAGGGTATGGCTCTCCCGCACACGGAGACACGGCTTAACGTCCCATCCGACGGACCGGGTCACAAGGACCCCGAAGGCACAGAAGTTGGGGGAGGGGACCCACTGGAACAGCTGTTGGGAGACAGATGGCAGCCTCCCGTCAAGGCCATCCAGCGTGTTCTTTAACGTGCACAGGGTATGGCTCTCCCGCATGCAGGGCCACGGCTTAACGTCCCATCCGACGGACGGCGTCCGTTACAAGCCCATCGGTGTCCCTTACTGACCGTGGGCAGGGCGGGGAGTTTTGCGGAGATAAACCTCAACGCTGACCCAGCTGGGACTCGAACCTGGGGATGTCCCCCAGGTTCGAGTTGAAGGAAGTTTGGGGGAAGGAAATCCACTGGATTAAGCCTCTCATTAAGGTCATCCGGCGTATTCTTTCACTTGCACAGGGTAAATATATATATGATGACAAGACCCACTAGTTCCGCCTGAAGCACTCCCAGTATAGGGAAATGCCATATTCACCACTATCTACGGTCAGGGGCAAGACAGTACCATAGAAATGCAGCTCATCCCCGACTACCTAATGGCGAACAGTAGGATAGGAGTAAAGCTATGGTTTTCGTACACACGTGTCCAGGGCCGAATCTAGGAGAGGGGTGAGGGAAGGAAAGAGGTCATGCTACGTACTTAGAAAGAATGTCATCCGTCGAATGCGACATTAAGCCGTGGTTACAAACTGTCAATAGAACTGGCGTGAATAGAACTGGCGTCAATAGAACTGGGTCAATAGAACTGGCGTGATCGGACTTTTTATGCAAATACGTTAGTTTGTGGACTTTCGAATGGTTCTGTTGCCTTAGTAACCTGTCTGTTTGGCATTATTAATGAGAAAATTCTTCGGCCGTGCGATTTACTTACAAAGTGAAACAAAACAGTATTAGAAAATTAGAGTCAAGATTTTAGTTGGTTGGTTATCTCTGAGCGGCACTTTTTTTACACACCATGGGCTAAATGGCCAGGTCACATGGACCCCGAAGGCTCAGAGAAGGTTGGGGGAGGGGACTCACTGGAACAGCTGTTGGGAGACAGATGGTAGCCTCCCGTCCAGGCCATCCAGCGTGTTCTTTAACGTGCACAAGGTATGTCTCTCCCGTACACGATGCCACGGCTTAACGTCCCATCCGACGGACGGCGGCCTTTACAAGCCCATCGGTTTCCCCTGCTGACCGTGGGCAGGGTGGGAGTTGTGCTGGAGTGTCGTAATCTGTAGTTCCCAGCCGCGACTCGAACTGGGAACTACAGATTACGAGTCTGGCGCGCTACCGACTGAGTCACCCCAGCCCCTTAGAGTCAACAGTGGTTGGGGGATTTTCTCGAGAGATTGTGGCTGTCAATTTTTAATCTTAGAAATGATTTTAATTCAGTTTCCAACGTGAGACGTACTCTTAGATAAACATTCCATGAACTACAAAAGAGCCCGTCAAAATTCAACTGGCAAAAACGGAAAATTTAAAATGGCGAATTAAAGAGAACAAAGGGAAAAACAAAAAAAGGTTCCACGTCCCGAAATCTGGTTGAGTCGAGACTTGAAGTTTATTTTTTATTGCAATAAATTTCCTGCGTGAAAATCGACGATCTCCTCCTGGTGGAGGAAAAAAAATGGGTTCTGAATCTAGTTTTTAGGTCTAGTTTAGGAACTCTGGGTCCAGTCATTCACGTGCAGGAAACTATGATGTCTACCACCTACCTAAACATCATTGCAGACCAGGTACATTCTTTCATGGCAACGGTATCTAGTAGTGCCTTCTTTCAGCAGGATAATGCACCATGCCACACTGCCCAGATTGTTCGGGAATGGTTCATGGAACATAAGGAAGACTTCCAGGTGTATCCCTGGCCTTCACATTTCCCAGACATCAATCGACCATCTGTGGTTTGTGTTGGAACAACATATCTGATCTGCGGCGGCTCAACCACGTAACTTACAGAGTTTAAGGATCTGCTGGTAACGTGTTGGTACCAGATACCACAAGACACCTTTAGAAATATTTTAGTATCCATGCCTCGCTATGTAAGAGCTGTTTCGGAGGCACATGGAGGACCAACATCATATTAGGCAGGTAATCTTAATGTTTTGGCTCTTCGGTGTATGTTGATGCACTCGCCGACCACCACCAACACTTGTTCATGGCTATTCACTTCTCACAATAGGATGCCTTCTGTCAACAAGACAACACCACATCTCATCGCTACCATTTTGCGAAGGACTTTTTAGAGAAGCATTCCAGTGAGTTCACAATCCTCGAATGACCCTCTCCCAATCTTGATTTGAAACCTATTGAGCATCTGTAAACAAAGCGGACAGATGCATTTGAGCAAAACCTACCATCGGCAACTGTTGATGCTTTACGGTCGGCTTTCCTGGAGTCATGAGCTGCGATACCGCCTGAACATTTCTAACACCTGGTAGAGCCCATGCCACAGTAGGGGTTGGGGTGTCTCAGTCGGTAGCACGTCAGGATTGTAATCTGTAGTTCGAGTACCAGCTGGGTCAGCGTTGAGATTATCTCCGCAAAATTCCCCCGCCCTGCCCACGGTTAGTAGGGGACACCGATGGGCTTGAAAAGGCCGCCGTCCGTCGGATGGGACGTTAAGCCGTGGCCCCGTGTACGGGAGAGCCATACCCTGTGCACGTTAAAGAACACGCTGGATGGCCTTGACGGGATCTGTCTCCCAACAGTTCTCCAGTGGGTCCCATTTCTCAACCTTCTCTGAGTCCTCGGGGTTCTTGTGACCTGGCCATTTAGCCCATTTTGTGCAAGAAAAGTGAGGCTCATGTATTACATGGTAAATACAAATATAAATGATCGTAGAAAAGTAGTGGAGAAACAGTGTTAAATCGAACATTCGAACATTCACGAAAATCAGCCGTACTTTAAATATCGTGTCAAACCGAAATTGCGTTGGAAAAATTCGTGTTAGATTTTTTCTGGATACGTTCTGGTTGGTGGCATTCTCCCCCCACGCCCTAGATCGGTTGCCGGGTCCTAGTAATCATTTATTACATTGTGTGCAAAATTAAAAATGTCTCTGAGAGTCTAACAAATGAATTTATAATTGCAGAAAGTTTTCCATAAACTCATTTTTAGCGTTAAGTAGTTTGATTGGGTTGGGTTGTTTTACATCTGAGCGGCACTTTTTTGCACACATTGGGCTAAATGGCTAGGTCACATGGACCCGAAGGCTCAGAGAAGGTTGGGGGAGGGGACCCACTGGAACAGCTGTTGGGAGACAGATGGTAGCCTCCAGTGAAAACCATCCAGCATGTTTTTTAACGTGCACAGGGTATGGCTCTCCCACACACGGGACTACGGCTTAACGTCCCATCCCACGGACGACGGCCTTTCCAAGCCCATCGATGTCTCCTACTGACTGTGGGCAGGGCGGGAAATTTGCAGAGATTAATCTCTGACCCAGCTGGGACTCGAACATGGGATCTACAGATTACGAGCTTGGCGCGCTACCGACTGAGCCCCCCCCCCCCCGCCAGTAAATTTGAATAATGCTTCACACTCGCAAAAACAGAGTGTTCGAATACTTTTAGAAATATAGTGTACATAAATGCTGCAAGGATAGTTTCTGAAAGAGCTCTTTAAAAATGGGTTTGTGATTGTGTATTCTGTGAGAGGGGTGTGGGTTGTTTTACCTCTGAGCGGCACTTTTTTGCACACCATGGGCTAAATGGCCAGGTCACATGGACCCCGGAGGCTCAGAGAAGGTTGAGGGAGGGAACCCACTGGAACAGCTGTTGGGAGACAGATGGTAGTCTCCCGTCAAGGCCATCCAGCGTGTTCTTTAACGTGCACAGGGTATGGCTCTCCCACACACGGGGCCACGGCTTAACGTCCCATCCGACGGACGGCGGCCTTTCCAAGCCCATCGGTGTCCCCTACTGACCGTGGGCAGGGCGGGGAATTTTTGCGGAGATAAATCTCAACGCTGACCCAGCTGGGACTCGAACCTGGGACTACAGATTACGAGCCTGGCGCGCTACAGACTGAGCCACCCCCTCCCCCTGTGAGAGTGGAAGAGGAAAGTTACCCCATAAAGAGTAGAGCCATGGAGACGAAATAAGATATAAGAGATAGCGGAAGGTTATTAGTCTGAAGAGATCTGGTAACAAGGCTTGATGGGGAAAAAATAAACATGGGAATGAAATATAGGATCTTGGGATGAAGTCATAAGTTTGCTTTCTTTTTTATAAGTGTACTTTTTCAAACCATAAATCATCGTTAATGACGAAAGAATTCTGTTACGAAATTTTTTTATCAGATCAATTTTAACGTTGAGCAGTGATTTATCGAGGAGAAAAACTATTTCTCAGGACTCCTCTCGAAATAAATTAGAGCTGAAATACATTCCCCAGTCAATACGGAATATTTCAGAACAGTAATGCGTCAAAAGACTTTAAAATTAAAAAATTCATATAAATTTATAATAAATATTATTTCCAACCATTTAATAAAAAAAAAATACACAGTCGTATCAGGTTGGGTGGTTTTACCTCTGAGCGGCACTTTTTTGCACACCATGGGCTAAATAGGGAAGGTCACATGGACCCCGAAGGCTCAGAGAAGGTTGGGGGAGGGGACCCACTGGAACAGCTGTTGGGAGACAGATGGTAGCCCCCCGTCAAGGCCATCCAGCGTGTTCTTTAACGTGTACAGGTTATGACTTTCCCGCACACTGGGCCACGGCTTAACGTCCCATCCGACGGACGGCGGCCTTTCCAAGCCCATCGGTGTCCCCTACTGACCGTGGGCAGGGCGGGGAATTTTGCGGAGATAAATCTCAACGCTGACCCAGCTGGGACTCGAACCTGGGAACTACAGATTACGAGCCTGGCGCGCTACCGACTGAGCCACACCCCCCCCCAGAGTCGTATCAGAATATATATGACCACATACCATAGTATATTTATAATAGGTGGTCATATTATTCTGATATGACTGTGTACATTTTAGAAGTTTGCGTTATAATTATTTTTAATATTGGACAGTTTGTAACGTGTTTTTTAAATATAAAACAAGACAATTATGAGTTAATTTTATAATATCCTCCGTCCGTCCAATGGGACATTAAGCCGTGGTTTCATATGCTGGATGTTATTGTTTTACCTCTGAGCGGCACTTTTTTTGCACACCATGGGCTAAATGGCCAGGCCACAAGGACCCCGAAGTCTCAGAGAAGGTTGGGGGAGGGGACCCACTGGAACAGCTGTTGGGAGACAGATGGTAGCCTCCCGTCAAGGACATTCAGCGTGTTCTTTAACGTGCACAGTGTATGGCTCTCTCGCACATGGGGCCACGGCTTAACCTCCCATCCGACGGACGGCGACCTTTTCAAGTCCATCGGTGTCACCTACTGACCGTGGGCAGGGAGGGAAATTTGCGGAGATTAATCGCTGACCAAGCTGGGACTCGAACCTGGGAACTACAGATTACGAGCCTGGCGTGCTACCGACTGAGCCACCCCCGTTTGCTGGAGATGCTTACTCTGTGCACATAAAGAACAAAGAGAACAAGAAAAAAGAGACGAGAATTTATAAAACAAGATAATTTATTGTCAAATATTCCAGTTCCATAATTTTTTTAAATAAATAAAAAAAATAATAAATACCCCCTCAAGCAGCTTCTTGCCACAGAGGTCTGACAGGAGCCTGTCAGTTTATATGCCAAAGTAGAAGGTCTGAGAGGATGGCAGGACCTCAGCAGAAAAACGACACAAACAGCCATGCCTTACCCGGGGCTCGAACCCAGGTCCCTTAGATCAGTAGTCAAGCGTGCTAACCACTCGGCCATTGAAAGAATATTATCGAAAATTGAGATTTAAACAGACTTATTTATGATTTCTATCGTCAGTCACATTTTTCCTTCTAATAGTTTCTTCTAATAGTTGTCCAGTAGGTTCCTCTAACCCAACCTTATCTGGGGTCTCAGGGTCCTTGTGACCTGGCCAGTTACCCCATTTTGTGCAAAAAAGTTCAGATCAGAGGTAATACAACCCAACCCAGGGACACAATCATATATGAAAAACATGATCGAGGAGAAGAGAACCTTTGGTGGAGGTCGTGTCAAGGTCAAGATTTGATCATCACAATAGGAATGATGCAGCACAATTGCCCAGCTAACAACACCCAGGGGGCGGGGGGGGGGGGCTCATCGGTAGCGCGCCAGGCTCGTAATCTGTAGCTCACCAGGTTCGAGTCCCAGCTGGGTCAGCGTTGAGATTTATCTCCGCAAAATTCCCCGCCCTGCCCACGGTCAGTAGGGGACACCGATAGGCTTGGAAAGACCACCGTCCGTCGGATGGGACGTTAAGCCGTGGCGCTGTGTGCGGGAGAGACATACCCTGTGCACGTTAAAGAACACGCTGGATGGCCTTGACGGGAGGCTACCATCTGTCTCCCAACAGCTGTTCCACTGGGTCCCCTCCCCCAACCTTCTCTGAGCCTTCGGGGTCCATGTGACCTGCCCATTTAGCCCATGGTGTGCAAAAAAGTGCCGCTCATAGGTAAAACAACCCAACCTAACAACACCCAGTACAACTTTGGAATGGCAAGAGCAATATCCACATGGATAATGCGCCAAACATTCGCTCGTGTTAGCTATGACAGTCGATTGCTGTCGCGTGTACACATGCTCACTGCGAGACAGAAAAAACTGCGACTTGAATGGGCACGTCAGCACCACATTTCGACCACAGACATGTGGAAATCTGTTGCCTGGTCAGATGAATCCTGTTTCCAATTCCATCATGGCTGATAGGCATGTTTGCATTTGGAGAAAACAATTTAATGCCATATGGCACCAGGATGTATCGTCAATATTTGGCAGGCTGATGGCGTTATGGAATCTGGGTCCACTGAACACAGTGAATGAATGACTAGACTGTACTTCTTACCTTTATATCATCGCTGACCAAGTACATTCTTTCATAATGATAGTGTATCCAGAGAACTTCAATGTCTAAATAAGATAATTTGGGGGGGGGGGGTTGTTTTACCTCTGAGCGGCACTTTTTTGCACACCATGGGCTAAATGGCCAGGTCATAAGGACCCCGAAGGCTCAGAGAAAGTTGGGGGAGGGGACCCACTGGAACGGCTGTTGGGAGACAAATGGTAGCCACCCATCAAAGCCATCCAGTGTGTTCTTTAACGTGCACAGGGTATGGCTCTCCCGCACACGGAGCCAAGGTTTAACGTCCCATCAGACGGACGGCGGCTTTTCCAAGTCCAGCGGTGTCTGCTACTGACCGTGGACAGGGCGGGGAGTTTTGCAGAGATAAGTCTCAATGCTTGCTCAGCTGAGACTCGAAAATGGAAACTACAGATTACGAGCCTGGCGCGCTACCGACTGAGCCACCCCCGCCCCCAAATAAGATAATGTACATCGTCACATGTCCTAGCAGTTTGCAAACTGGTTTCAGGAACATAATGAATTTTTTATCTACCCATGACCATTCAACTCACCCGGATTTAAACCCAATTGAGCACGTTCGTGACCTACTGGAAAAGCTAAATCGATGCTCTTACCGTCCACCTAGCAATGCGCATGCATTATAGGACACATTATGGGACGAAGGGATAGCACTAACACAAGACAACCTTCAACACCTTGTACAGTCCATGCACCGACTGTACGAGTTGTATCACAGCATCTCGTGGGGCAACCTGCCCCACGAGATATTAGGTAATGCTGCTAATGCAAAATCCAACTCAGTATACAGTACTGTGCGAATTAGTTGGGACAAGCGAAGCCTGGAGAACCTCTTCGATCCGGCCACATCTAGCAATCCCCCAAACACCCAGCCAAGGTCATGTTTTGGGGATGTTTCACAGCTTCCGGGCCACAGACGCTTCACCCCACTGAAGGAATGATGGACAGCAAAAAGTACATAGGCGTTCTGGAGGCGAAAATGGTCCCAACACTGCAGAAGTTGTTTCCTAACGGCGATGGGGTATTTCAACAGGATCTGACTCCATGCCACAATTCTAAGCTTGCTAAGAGCTTCTTTACCCAGCAACATTTGGAGATATTGGAGTGGCCAGGAAATTCACCCGATCTAAACCCCATTGAAAATTTGTGGGCCATTATTAAAGCGCGCCTATCTAAGATGGATTGCACGACGAAAACCAAAATGATCGAAAGTGTCATGAAAGTGTGGTACCATAATCCTGAAGTTGGGTTGGGTTGTTTTACCTCTGAGCAGCACTTTTTTGCACACCACGGGCTAAATGGCCAGGTCACATGGACCCCGAAGGCTCAGAGAAGGTTGGGGGAGGGGACCCACTGGAACAGCTGTTGGGAGACAGATGTTAGCCTCCCGTCAAGGCCATCCAGCGTATTCTTTAACTTGCAAATTGTATAGCTCTCTCCCGCACACGGAGCCACGGCTTAACGTCCCATCCGACGGACGGCGGCCTTTTCAAGCCCATCGGTGTCCCCTACTGACCGTGGGCAGGGCGGGGAATTTTGCGGAGATAAATCTCAACGCTGACCCAGCTGGGACTCGAACCTGGGAACTACAGATTACGAGCCTGGCGCGCTACCGACTGAGCCACCCCCGCCCACGATCCGGAAGTGAAGGAGATGTGTGGAAAGCTAGTGGCATCAATGGTTGAGAGGGTGAAAGAAGTTAATTAAAGCTAAGGGGGGTCACCATTAACTATTAACTATGTACACTATTAAACAAACGAATATTTTAGTTGTGTCTTTGTTACTGCATTTTCCTATTGTCCCAACTAATTTGCACAGTACTGTATATTATTAGACGTAAAGAATGGAAGGACGCTTTTTACATTTGTTATTTAACATTTTTTATAACAAGGGTAATATAATAAAAGTTTTAACTACATATTATTACAATAAATTTTTATGTATCTAGGAGAATTATTATTTAAAAATTGAGAAATTACTTTAAATGAATATATGGAAGAATGACACTGGTTTAAAAGGTTTTTATAACATGAACAATTGCAGCTGCCTTTAACTATTTTTAAGATGCTGATTTCAGATCTGGCCTTAAAAAATGGCTAGCACGTCACGTTTTTATGTTGTTGGTTATTTTGACTCCTATTAAGATCTTCCTAATACCAACACCTCCAGGTAACTGGGAGGATACTAGATATTTTATTTTTTGTGGCTTGGCAACACTGATTTCCAAGTGGGAGAAAAACATGCAACAGTAACCTAACCTCAAACCGCCATTCTTGTTGTTTTCATTGTAGGAGGAACACGTGCTGTACGCTGAAGAGTGAATTTTGGTGTTTAAATAGCACAAAGGAAGCGTCGCAGATGTTTTAATGTGCCAGATAAAAAAAAGCCTATAACTGGTATTTTGGATGTCATGTTGGAGATCAGGACAAAACATGCGCTCTACATGTGTGTTGCATTTCGTGCTTTGTTGGCCTGAATGAATGGTCGAAAGTTAATATACAAGAGTAATATATATAGATATGTGCGCTTTAATAATGACCCACAAATTTTCAATGGGGTTTAGATAGGGTGAATTTCCTGGCCAGTCCAATACCTTCAAATGTTGCTGGGTAAAGGAGCTCTTAGCAAGCTTAGAATTGTGGCATGGAGCCAGATCCTTTGCAGTTCCTGTGGTTTGGCGTGAGACAACTAGTCACTTGCATTATTGCTATTTTTTGCTTAACTAAAGTATCGTGCTTTTCGAAAAAAGAACGAAAGCAAAATACAATATCCAAATGTGCATTCAATCACATAGTCAATTCTTCATGGTGAAGATTTTCCTTCAATCTCCAACAAACTGGGAGGAGATGGATTCATATTCATCAGAGGAAGACTTTGAGACACATAGATTTTGATCCTACATACACCCCTAAAAAGTTAGACGAGCCTCAACTGATTCAGCAATATGAACTAAATGATCATGTTCGAAATCTAGGACTTTCCAAACAACAAGCTGAGGTTTTAGATTCAAGACTTCAAAAGTGGAATCTTCTGCCAAGGGTACCAGAGTTTATCTGTTCAGAAAGAGAAATTTGGCGTTATCAGCTTATTACGAGATGCAAGATGGTTTGTGTTTCTGCACAGATATTTCAGGCTGATGGAAGAAATTGGAACAACTCAAGACCCTAAGCAATGGCCTCTATTTACAGATTCATCAAAATTCAGCTTAAAAGTTGCCCTTTTGCATAAAGGAAGCCAGAAACCTTCCATTCCAGTGAAACGCTGTGGGAAAGAAGGAAACTTATGAAAGCGTGGAAAAAAATACTCACTGCTATGAAATATGACCAGTTTAAGTGGACAATATGTGTGACCTAAAAGACTTATCTTTTTCTCGGACTTCAAGGAGACTTTACAAAATATTGCTATTTTCTGTGTTTATGGGAGAGTAGGGTCAGAAAGGAACACTACAAAACAAAATACTGGCCCAAAAGAGATGTCTTTATTCCTGGAAAAAAGTAATGTGAGGTAAGCCTCTAGTTGACCCCTCTGATGTTCTGCTCCCACCACTACACATCAAACTGAGGCTTATGAAAAGCTTTGTAAAGGTTATGGATAAAACTGTGGTAAAAGGTTTTTGACTTGAAGGAAAATTTTCCAAAACTAAGTGATGCCAAACTCAAAGAAGGGATCTTTGTTGGTCCTCAGATCAAGAAGCTACTGAAAGATACTGTCTTCGAAGACAACTGAATATGAAGGAGCGTGCAGCATGAAAATCCTTCACGTCTGTGATCCAGGTTTTCTGGGGAATCACAAAGAGGAAAACTACCATCAGCTCATTCAAGATCTTCTCAAAGGCTATGAAAATCTTGACTGCCGAATGTCTTTGAAGATCTATTTCTTGTACTCGCATCTCAACTTCTTTCCCAAGAACTTAGGATTTGGGTTGTATTGTTGTTTTACCTCTGAGCGGCACTTTTTTGCACACCGTGGGCTAAATGGCCAGGTCACATGGACCCCGAAGGCTCAGAGAAGGTTGGGGGAGGAGACACACTGGAACAGCTGTTGGGAGACAGATGGTAGCCTACCGTCAAGGCCATCCAGCGTGTTCTTTAACGGGTTTTATATTTAACGGGTTTTATTAACCAGCGTGTCCTTTAGTTCATATTCCATCCAGCGTGTTTTTAGGGTATGTCTCTCCCGCACACGGGGCCACGGCTTAACGTCCCATCCAACGGACGGCGGCCTTTCCAAGCCCATCGGTGTCCCCTACTGACCGTGGGCAGGGCGGGGAAATTTTGCGGAGATAAATCTCAACGCTGACCCAGCTGGGACTCGAACCTGGGAACTACAGATTACGAGCCTGGCGCGCTACCGACTGAGCCCCCCCCCCCCCACAAGAACTTAGGAGCTGTCAGTGATGAGCAAGGGGAAAGATTTCACCAGGATATCCGAACCATGGAGGAGAGACACCAAGGCAGGTAGGACCCAGCAATGATGGGTGACTACTGCTGGTTCTTGCAGAAGGAAGATAGCTCAGCACATAAAAGATAAAAATTAACTTCTTGTAAGTATAAAAGATCCTTACCCACATTTTCTTATTTTGCGTTTCAATATTAATTCATTTGTTACTTTATATTCAGTGGTTTATAACTTATGCCGTCCCATGGCCGAGTGGTTAGCACGCTTGGCTACTGATCTGTTTCGGGGTTCGAGCCCCGGGTAACGCATAGATATATGTGTCGTTTTTCTGCTGAGGTCCTGCCATCCTCTCTGATCATTTACTGTGGCATATAAACCGACAGGCTCCTGTCAGACCTCTGTGGCAAACAGCTGCTTGAGGGGGTATTTATTTATTTTTATTATTATAAATATGATGTTTCTAATTTTTTTCACTGTAATCATGTAATTAATTAACGGGTTTTAAGTTGCAATTTAATAAAACAGTCACATTTATTTTTCATTTCCCAAATATGCATATTCATTGAAATTTGAAATATATCGATCCGTAATTTTAAAAAAAACTGTACGTGCTGCAGATTTTTCACAGCCATATTTGAATTCAGCACCTCAAAATTAGTTAACATCCCATTTGACCAATATTATTTAAAAGAAAAACGTTTCAATTTGTTGTCTAGTGTTATCAATTGAAAATTGAGAAATCTACTTTTGCATCTTTTAAACTACAAAAAGTGTTTTTAGTAAACTTGCTTTTAATCATCCAAAATGAAGAGAATTTCAATTATTTGATACAAAATGTTCAGTTAGATGGAAAATGAAATTAAAGTTCCTCTCAAAAGCTATTTACAATTAAAAGCTATTTACAATTTAAAATATCCGATAGTAAAAGCAACTAGAAGGACGCATATCGCCTCTGGTGCATATGAGAATCTCGTTTTGAAAGAGAAAGAAGTTGGGTTGGGTTGTTTTACCTCTGAGCAGCACTTTTTTGCACACCATGGGCTAAATGGCCAGGTCACATGGACCCCGAAGGCTCAGAGAAGGTTGGGGGAGGGGACCCACTGGAACAGCTGTTGGGAGACAGATGGTAGCCTCCCGTCAAGGCCATCCAGCGTGTTCTTTAACGTGCACAGGGTATGGCTCTCCCATACACGGGGCCACGGCTTAACGTCCCATCCGACGGACGGCGGCCTTTCCAAGACCATCAGTGTCCCCTACTGACCGTGGGCAGGGCGGGGAATTTTGCGGAGATAAATCTCAACGCTGACCCAGCTGGGACTCGAACCTGGGAACTACAGATTACGCGCCTGGCGCACTACCGACTGAGCCACCCCCGCCCCCGAAAGAGAAAGAAGCTTTTCCTTTACCTGCTGTTTCATTTTCCTTAAAAGTTATAATTTCAGCTAGCGCGTAATGGGAAAAATGCAAATAGTATTTTATTAGTAATTATACAAAATAAAATATTCGTTTTTTTAATTTTTAAATCTAAAAAATTGCATTTCCTTCACCTTTCTCAAAAAAAATGAATATATTAATACTGTCACTAGAATGCCTCTTGAAAACTACCACTAATTTTTCAATTTTGATTCCATGGACGTTATTTGTAAAATAATTTTAGTTTTACTTTTCCACAATTTCAGTGATCTGTAAAGATTGTAGATTTAAAATATACATAAGTATTTGAAAAATGCGAATTATATTTCGTCAGTACCAATCAAACCAAAAAAGATTTCTAATTATCATTTTGATTGTTTGCAATGGAAACTTCATGCCGTTCACATTTCACCACCAGAATTTCGTATTTCTATCATTAATACCTCATTGCAATATTCGTTTGAAATTTTAGAATTTTCAAACTTTTTCACTGTTAGAGAGCGCAATTATAGTGTTCGAAAGAGTCCGAAAGTGCGAATCATAATATTTCATCAATTTCTGTCTAACCTTGAAAATAATTTGTCATTTATCTCTAAATACAAACAATTAAATGCTAAAACAAAAAAAATTGTCTTTTTCCACCCACCCTGGGTCTCAAAGGTCAAGTCATTATTGTCAATGGGAATATCATGGCATTCACATTACACCACCAAATTTAAAATTTCTAGCTTAAATACGTCGTTTGCAATATTCTTTTGAAATTTACCTTTTTCCACCGTTAGAGGGCGCAATTATAATTTTCGAAAGATTTAAAAATTGCGAATCATATTTTATCAATTCCCATCTAACCCAAAAAGAATTTTTCTCTAAAAACCGTTATCTGGTAAAATTCAAAAGTTGTATTTTCCCACCCCCTCAGAATCTAAGAGGTCAACTCACTGTCGGCAATGAGAGGCGGGGGTGGCTCAGTCGGTAGCGGGGGTAGGTTCGTAATATGTAGTTCCCAGGTTCGAGTCCCAGCTGGGTCAGCGTTGAGATTTATCTCCCAAAATTTCCCGCCCTGCCCACGGTCAGTAGGGGACACCGATGGGCTTGGAAAGGCCGCCGTCCGTCGGATGGGACGTTAAGCCGTGGTCCCGTGTGTGGGAGAGCCATACCCTGTGCACGTTAAAGAACACGCTGGATGGCCTTGACGGGAGGCTACCATCTGTCTCCCAACAGCTGTTCCAGTGGGTCCTCTCCCCCAACCTTCTCTGAGCCTTCGGGGTCCATGTGACCTGGCCATTTAGCCCATGGTGTGCAAAAAGTGCCGTTCAGAGGTAAAACAACTCAACCCAACACTGTCGGCAATGAAAACCTCGTGACCTTCGCATTCCACCACAAAAATTTAAAATTTCTAGCATAAATACGTCGTTTGCAATTTACTAATTTGAAATTTTCGAATTTTCACTTTTTTCACCGCTAGAGGGCATAATTATAGCTTAGAGAGATTCGGAAAGTGCATACCGTAATATTTCATCAATACCTATTCAATACAAAAAGAATTTTTGATTTATCTCTGTAAACAAAAATGTTCGATGTCTACAGATGGACAGAGTTGGGTTGTTTTACCTCTGAGCGGCACTTTTTTGCACACCATGGGCTAAATGGCCAGGTCACAAGGACTCCGAAGGTTCAGAGAAGGTTGGGGGAGGGGACCCACTGGAACAGCTGTTGGGCCACGGCTTAACCAACTAGAAGGACGCATATCGCCTCTGGCGCATATGAGAATCTCGTTTTGAAAGAGAAAGAAGTTGGGTTGGGTTGTTTTACCTCTGAGCGGCACTTTTTTGCACACCATGGGCTAAATGGCCAGGTCACATGGACCCCGAAGGCTCAGAGAAGGTTGGGGGAGGGGACCCACTGGAACAGCTGTTGGGAGACAGATGGTAGCCTCCCGTCAAGGCCTTCCAGCGTGTTCTTTAACGTGCACAGGGTATGGGTCTCTCCCGCACACGGGGCCACGGCTTAACGTCCCATACGACGGACGGTGGTCTTTCCAAGCCCATCGGTGTCCCCTACTGATCGTGGGGAGGGCGGGAAGTTTTGCGGATTACAGATGGACAGACAGACGGGCAAAGCGAAACTATTACCTCGTTTTCTTTGAAACCGAGATAAAATTCATAGTTTCTCTCTCTGTTGAATATAAAACAAATTTAACCTCTACTACTACTCTTTGAGTCATAAATATTACGACAAATTGCCCTTTGAAGTCTTCTAATGAAATAGTCTAAACAACAGCTTTCTTCAAACAAAAAAAATTACAACAGATTAACGAAAATATTTCGGCCCTGGAGTGAAATTAAGTTTTTAAAATCCGAAAGGTTCCTGACAAATCCACGTGAATACCTCGATTCTTTCTTAATTCTTTGAGATGCAAGCAACCCTTTTCTACGAAACAGTCTTTATGTGGTCACATAGTTCCCTCAACTATGCCAAATAAAAAAAAGCCTCTTGTTAAGGAAACTGGTACAGCGATAGAGGGAACATTCCCTCCTTCCTTAAAACCCACGAGCCGCGTGACCTAGCGCAGCCTCCAGTGCCTCCATCAGCACAGATGGCTCGCGGCGTGGGATTTCCTGAGGTATTATCTGAGATCGGCTCGCACGCCCTCCAAACCGCGGATGGTAATCTCTAAAGTCAATATGGCGGAAGCTATTTTCCGTGGAACGAGGAGACGTTGATCCGTGGTCGAGCCACGCGCCATTACAATGACTCGGAGTGTGTGGTCTCGTGGGCAGCGTGTGGATGAGTGGGAGGATGCGGATTCGGGACTCCAAGCCGAAGAAGATGGAGACGAGAATGGGATGGAAACAGAGACTGCTGCATCAGTGGAGGGAAAGAAATTCCATAACTGGAAGCTTTATTGCTCTGTCACTGGAAGATTATACTCAATATATATAGAGAGAAGGAATCAAAATCGCTTACGTAGCAGCTTGGAACCATAGTTGGAGAAAGATGTGAGAAAGAAATTCATTATTTCATCGAGAAGGCTTCTGATTTCAGTGGTTTGCTTTTTTTGGAGTACGGATGCTTATTCCGCAATACTTTTTGAGCGGTTGCAGGAATCATTTCAATTTTCAATATAAAAATTTTCCTCTGTAAAATTATGCATCGAGTTCAAATATTAACTAAATCCACGAGACTTCGAAAGATTGTTGCAGCCACTTTATTACTTTGACCCTTTCTGTCTTTTCCTTTAATTTTATAGACTCTTTCTGTCTTTCTCTTTATTTTCTTAACCCTTTCTATTTTTTCTTTTTATTTCTTTTAATTTTTTCTTTTTTCTTTTACATTCTTGGCCTTTTCTGACTTTCTCTTCCATTTCCGTGACACAATCTTCCTTTCTCTTTATTTCCTCGGACTTTTCTAATAAAAAATAAATAAATACCCCCTCAAGCAGCTGCTTGCCACAGAAGTCTGACAGGAGCCTGTCAGTTTATATGCCAAAGTAGAAGATCTGAGAGGATGACAGGACCTCAGCAGAAAAACGACACATACATCCATGCCTTATCCGGGGCTCGAACCCAGGTCCTTTAGATCAGTAGCCAAGCGCGCTAACCACTAGGCCACCTACCTTTTCATTCACTTGATCGTTCTTATCTTTTTAATTTCTTGATCGTTTCTATCTTTTCAATTTCTTGATCGTTCCTAACTTTTTATTTCCTTGATCGTTCCTATCTTTTTATTTCCTTGAACATTCTTATCTTTTCATTTTCTTGATCGTTCCTATCTTTTTATTTTCTTGACCCTCTCCTTCATTTCTGTGACTTTTTTCAGCATTTTTTTAAAACTTTCCTTGACTCATTTTGGTCATTTCCTTTGTTGCTTTTACCCAGGACCGGCGCGAAGCGAGTTCAGCGCGTTCCCTGGAACCCGGACTCGCGCTTTAAAAAGTCCCGTGGTCCACGAAAATCTCATCGTATCAGACCTCTGTGGCAAGCAGCTGCTTGAGGGGGTATTTATTTATTTATAAAAAACGACGAAATTTTCCCATCTTTAACACAGCAGCCGACACGATGTATCCTCGTTCCTCTAGCTCCACTTCCCACCACCAGAGTGCATGTCAGTTATTTTCCAAGCCCAATAGTAAATCCAATAGCAGAATCCGCTAATCGATGACTATTCTTTCAATAGAAAGCGAAATCGGTCAATTCTGAAGACAAAATTAAAGATTTTGCGGCGAAAAAGGCGAGAAAAATTATGTAATATTTATAATATACTCGGTGTTCCTATAAGTTGTATGAAGATATTTATTTTAAGTACAAAGTGGGTACATAATTTATTATTATAAAATTTAGAAATACATATGTGTTTTTTTTTTTGGACCCCGCACAATTTTGGAACACGGCCCCGCAAAAGTTCACGCTGGTCCTGCTTTTTACTCGTTTCTGACGTTGTATTTTCCATCAGTTAAAAAAAAAATGCGGAAAAAAAAAAGGCTTATCTTCTATCAAGATTCTTTACCATTTCCTTTTGGCTTTTTCCTCTCTCTCTGGAATGAGATAATAGGCGGCAATTAAATTTCATTTTTTCCCTTTTATCCATCACATTAAATTACTCTGCCGAGTCTGTTGTACCTCCATTGTTCACATCATCACTTTCATCAAGTACTACTTGTTAGATCGATTGGTATAACAGCACTCTTAAAGCAACGAAATCGGGATTTTAACCAACTCTTGCTACAACACAAGACCGGTGGACCAAGTTATGACGTCATCATATATATATATAGGTTGTGTTGTGTTACCTCTGAGCGGCACTTTTTTGCACACCATGGGCTAAATGGCCAGGTCACATGGACCCCGAAGGCTCAGAGAAGGTTGGGGGAGGGGACCCACTGGAACAGCTGTTGGGAGACAGATGATAGCCTCCCGTCAAGGCCATCCAGCGTGTTCTTTAACGTGCACAGGGTATGTCTCTCCCGCACACGGGGCCACGGCTTAACGTCCCATCCGACGGACGGCGGCCTTTCCAAGCCCATCGGTGTCCCCTACTGACCGTGGGCAGGGCGGGGAATTTTGCGGAGATAAATCTCAACGCTGACCCAGATGGGACTCGAACCTGGGAAGTACAGATTACGAGCCTGGCGCGCTACCGACTGAGCCACCCCCGCCCCATATATATAGGATAAACAGGATAATGTAGTAATGGAAAATTAGCAGGCTGAATTGGCTTAAGGTTCTCAACTTGGGGTATGCGGTAAAATATTTAGGGCTGCGCCGTGAGAGCTTAAAAGTAGCTAGATCTAGTAACAAAGTAAAAATAACCATTGTTATACTATAACTACAGTTTTATCTATCTATATAAGGGGTACGGCAATTACATACACATTTCCAGATATACACATTTCCAGGGGGTAAGTGAAGCACAAAAGGTTGTAGATCGTATAATCACATTCGATGTACCAGGTAATAATTTTACCCCTAACCATCTCCGTCATAAAGATATGTCTATTTCGCATGAGTAAGAACAAAATATATAAGTAAACCACCCTTAGGTCGGCCCCTAAGGGCAAACATAAGAAAAGCTAAAAATAGCAGTATAATTGTATAAGAAACCTAAAACAGGTAGGTCTCCTCAGAGAACGCTACCGTTTTAGGCCTCTTGTACTTGTTCAAAACAGTATGATCGTAAAGAATCAGAGAAGAAATAATCTCATTGGGATTATTGCTTACAGCCTCAAAAAATCTTTTTGAGGTGCGTTTCATATGTGTATATATATGGTCGATGCCCAGAAATTCAGTCTCTTTATGGAGTTGTCTGTTAGTGACAAACCAAGGGGCATCGACCGCAGTTCTCAAAATCTTTTTCTGTAAGATCTGAATCTTACGAATATTGGTGGGTGTAGTATTCGCCCATATGGGTGAAGCATAGAGAATCACCGGTCTGATGATCATATCATAAAGTAAAAGCTCATGATCAATCATTAAAATGGAATTTCTCCTAAGGAGTGGGCCTGGCTGGCCCCTCAATGAATTGACTTTGGAGATTATATTATTTATGTGATAGTCCCACTTTAACCTCTTTTGTATAACAACCCCAAGATATTTGATAGAATCACTCCAATCATTGTAATGGAGGCAAGTGGGATTCGTAATACGCTTTCCAGTAAAAAAGATGGCAGAACTCTTGTCAGAGTCTCTATCTTTATCAGTCTCAGTCTCTATCTTCCATTTTTCGTACTATGTGCCCAGCTCGGTCCAACTATGCTGCAGTCGCTTCGCAGCGATAGCAGGACCGAGGAAGAAAGATGGTAAGGCAAGGTCATCTGCACAAAGTGCAAGATGAATACGATCAAAGGAAGGTAAATCGTATTAATATATAAAGAGAAGAGTGTAGGACCCAAAAGGGAGCCCTGAGGCACACCTGAAGAGATGACTCTTCTTGTAGACATGGCAGATTTAATTTGGACTTGAAATATCCTATTGGAGAGATATGATTGGATCAAGCAGATGAGTCCAAATGGCACTTCGGCTTGAATAAGCTTCTGTAAAAGGCCGTCCAACCAGACATGGTCAAAGGCTTTGGCCACGTCCAGGAAGACGGCTGTAACCTTGACTTTGGAGATTATATTATTTATAATATAATCTCCAAAGTAATATAATAGATTTAGACGGCCTTTTTGTTAAGGGATTCGGCGACTTTCTCCACCACCCTAAAGATCTGGTGTTCAGTAGATGGATTCCGCCTGATACCAAACTGGATCTCAGGAAGAATAGGGTGGCAGCCAAAACAAAAAGTTAAGAACCACTGATCTAGGTAAATTATATATTTGTTTTTATTATTACTGGTGTACTTTCATACCAATATTTATACTGTTTATTATTAAATAAATCTTATTTAGAAGAAAAACTATTCCCATTTATTAGCAATCATAATAATGCTAATAAATAAGAATTATTTTTCCCTTTAAATAAGCTATATTTATAATTAATAGATTAGTAATAGATTAATAATAGATTAGTATAAAAGTTTACCAGTAATAATAATAGAAATAAATAAATTAGAATGTTCCAGAATACAGGACTACCTATGCTGTCGACATAAGTTGCTCCACCGGCCTTATGTTGTAGAAGGTGTTGGGTTGTTTTACCTCTGAGCGGCACTTTTTTGCACACCATGGTCTAAATGGCCAGGTCACATGGACCCCGAAGGCTCAGAGAAGGTTGGGGGGAGGGTTGTTGTTGGGTTGTTTTACCTCTGAGCGGCACTTTTTTGCACACCATGGGCTAAATGGCCAGGTCACATGGACCCCGAAGGCTCAGAGAAGGTTGGGGGAGGGGACCCACTGGAACAGCTGTTAGGAAACAGATGGTAGCCTCCCGTCAAGGCCATCCAGCGTGTTCTTTAACGTGCACAGGGTATGGCTCTCCCGCACACGGGGCCACGGCTTAACGTCCCATCCGACGGACGGCGGCCTTTTCAAGCCCATCGGTGTCCCCTACTGACCGTGGGCAGGGCGGGGAATTTTGCGGAGATAAATCTCAACGCTGACCCAGCTGGGACTCGAACCTGGGAACTACAGATTACGAGCCTGGCGCGCTACCGACTGAGCCATCCCCGCCCCCTTGGGGGGAGGGGACCCACTGGAACAGCTGTTGGGAGACAGATGGTAGTCTCCCATCAAGACTATCCAGCGTGTTATGTATCATGCACAAGGTATGGCTCTCCCACACACGGGGTCATGGCTTAACGTCCCATCCGACGGACGGAGCCTTTCCGAGCCCATCGGTGTCCTCTAATGACTAAGGGCAAGTTGGGCGTCTTTCTAAGGAGATAAACTCAACCCTGCACAATTGGTTTGTTGGGTTGTTTTACCTCTGAGCGGTACTTTTTTGCACACCATGGTCTAAATAGCCAGGTCACATGGACCCCGAAGGCTCAGAGAAGGTTGGGAGAGGGGACCCACTGGAACAGCTATTAGGAGACAGATGGTAGCCTCCCGTCAAGGCTATCCAGTGTGTTCTTTAACGTGCATAGGGTATGGCTCTCCCGCACACGGAGCCACGGCTTAACGTCCCATCCGACGGACGGCGGCCTTTCCAAGCCCATCGGTGTCCCCTACTGACAGTGGGCAGGGCGGGGAGTTTTGCGGAGATAAATCTCAACGCTGACCCAGCTGGGACTTGAACCTGGGAACTACAGATTACGAGCCTGGCGCGCTACCGACTGAGCCACCTTCGCCCCGTAGGAGGTGTTGTTTTAACACAGATGAATCTACTTGAAATCCATTGGTCCGACAGCTGATAATATATTGTGATGCAATGGCGGCGTGTCAATAGAGGCTATTGGGACGCAGAGAAGGTTAAAGTCATTCAGAGATTTTTAAAAATCTAAAATCTAAAATGTAATCGTCAAAATGGAATTGTTAACCCGGAATGATTCTGGGATCTCTCCTCCCTCTCGAGAGGAATTTCATTTTCTTATCCCACCAGCAAAATGGCGAATTTTCCTTTCAGGTTAAAAGTTGATGAATTCAAATTTAAAAGCATTCGCTCTCAAAAATAATTTTTAGCCATTTTGTCATAATATTATTGCAGGTTGCGTCAGGAAATATCAACAAATAAATACAACAATAATTAACGACAATGGATAAAGGAAAATAATTAAATATACACGCATTTAAAAACTTTACTATTTTCAATTTTGTGTCATTGCACTAAAAATATTGCATTTAAATTTATATTAATTAGGTATATCACAAAGTTACCTGCAATAATATTAGACAAAGATTTATATATATATATATAAAAAAGTTTTCCTTGTTCAAAAGGTTATTAAAAACGCTGTCAATTTAAACCTTTCCAGTGTCCAGAACGTATATATCCGTTTTTAGTACATGAAAACGATTTTTTAAAAAATAAAAATTGCCATTTAAAATTTTTTTAATAGATATCTTATAAAAATATGTAATTTAAGCTTGATAAATAATATTTTCTTTTTTTATTTGATGCATATTTTATTAAACTATGACAGAAATAATTTGTTAAAGCCATTTGTTTGCGATTTCTTAGAAGTTATATTAAGGTATTGCCAATTTGTTTGTTAACATTGCTCTGTGCTGAAGCAATCCCCTAATTTAAGCTCAGAAGTTTGATTTTTCAACAAATTTTTCCTTAAAGTTTTTAAAATCTCCAGATAATTAACAAAGAACTGCTACTTTTTAAAAATGGAAGATTTTGGAAGTAATTATGAAATGCGTATTTTTTTTGGTATATCACTGTAAAAATTGTTATTAAAATTAATATGTTACTATAGAGTTCAAAATTTTTACTACAATAAAATTCAGAATTAAATTCTTTTTAATTTGGTATATAACATGAGCTATTTCTGTTGATAAGTTATTTATTAAAAATATTCTAAATGTGACTTGTTTATTGGACTGCAACAAGCCTGGACTTTTTCTCAAAATATAGTATGGAGAAAAAAATTTCAAAATGGAAGAAATGTTTACTTTAAACAAGAAAATTTTTTTGTTATTTAGAAATAAATATCCTTTCTATTCATGTGCATTATAATAATTTCTGTCCATTAGCTTTTTTTTAATAAAATTTTTTTGTGTTACCAAATGCATTTTTTTACTACATGACTCTAAAAAGTCCTTTTAAAATGAAAATATTTAACAAAAAAGACCACATTTCATTTTCAGAAAAACCCAGAATTAAATATTGATTAATTTGGCATATAACATGCCATAATTCCTTTTACTCTTTATTTGGCAAAAAAGTTCTAAAGTTAAATTTGGCCTCTGGATGTAAACCAGTTTTTCAGGCTGGACGCTGGAAGTGTTAACCAGCGAAGTTGCCTTGGCCCCTAATGAAGCGACATCACTGTTGTGATGTCATAAGTTGGATTATTTTATTCTTGAGCTACATAATTATTTCAAAGCACCAGATAAAATGATTCACTGAACAAATGTTTAACATTGGATAAAGAACCTCTTCAATTTCATCCAGCGAGTTCGTTAACGTATAGAAAATATGGCGGCATTTCTGTATACTAGTTTGTGTCGTTTTTCTGCTGAGGCCCTGCCATCCTCTCAGACCTTCTACTATGGCATATAAACTAACAGGCTCCTGTCAGACCTCTGTGGCAAGCAGCTGCTTGAGGAGGTATTTTTTTTATTATTTTAATGAGTTCAAGACTGCTGTGAAGAAACGGAATTTTTAATGCTATTTTTTTCCACAAATATGGAATAATTTTTAAATATTTGAACTCTGATCGTCGTCCCAGATATTTATTGGTCAGCGTATTTACTTGTCAGCAGAGACTCAGGTTCGAAACTAATTCATTACTTATTTATTAATTATAAAAATATATAAATTTTTGTTTAATATTATTGCAGGTAGCTTTATGATTTACCTAATAAATGAATATAATTTTAAATGCATTATTTTAGAGAAATAACACAAAATTGAAATAAGAACCTAGTAGAAAATTATTAATTTGTATGCATTTCTCTGCTGAGATTGGTTATCACTTAAATTTTCTCGGCGTTGCAAGATTCTGATCAGATTTTTATTAAACCTCTTCGGGAGTATTGTAACCTCTATTATGGAGGACGTTCAAAAAGTTCTTGACAGGTGTCTGTAGATTTGCACTCGTATCTCCGAAGTTAAGAAGCTGCGAGTTATTTAAAAGCTTGTCTAAACATCTCATTCAGTGTTAAAAACAAAGGCCGTGTCATCACATCTCTGGGGCTGGGGTGGCTCAGTCGGTACGCGCCATGCTCGTAATCTGTAATTCCCAGGTTCGAGTCCCAGCTGGGTCAGCGTTGGGATTTATATTCGCAAAATTCCCGGCCCTGCCCAAGGTCAGTAGGGGACACCGATGGGCTTGGAAAGGCCGCCGTCCGTCGGATGGGACGTTAAGCCGTGGCTCCATGTGAGGGAGAGCCATACCCTGTGCACTGTATGATGGCCTTGGCGGGAGGCTACCATCTGTCTCTTAACAGCTGTTCCAGTGGGTCCCCTCCCCTAACCTTCTCTGAGCCTTTGGGGTCCTTGTGACCTGGCCATTTAGACCATGGTGTGCAAAAAAAGTGCCGCTCAGAACCCAACCCCCATCACATCTCTCTTCGCTGCGGCGCGTCAAGTTCGGTCTGCGAAATCTGCATTGTTGCTGTGAATCCTGCTAAACACGGGTCAAGATTTTACATTTTCACAAGTATGCAGCTTGAGGACGACGAGAAAATAATTCATGCCGATTTGTCACATGTACAGTCGCTCAAAAAAGTATCCCAACACTATGGTTGATTACAGAATTCAGAAAAAATATCTGGCAACGATTTTTTTTAGAAATTAGTGATCTGGCAACCTTCGTGTCACGTGATTACAGAATTCAGGAAAAATATGTGGAGCGTGTACAGCAACTGTACACGCTCCAGTTACCGTTCACAGCAAACTGGAGCGTGTGCAGTTACTGCACACGCTCCAGTTTGCTGTGAACGGTAACTGCACACGCTCAATATTTCCGTGAGTGAGCCCACACGATCTAGCATCAAAATAATATGACCACCTACAGTCGCTCAAAAAAGTATCCGAACACTACGGTTGATTACAGAATTCAGAAAAAATATCTGGCAAAGATTTTTTTCAGAAATTAGTGATCTGGCAACCTTCGTGTCACGTGACACGAAGATCACTAATCACAGGTCAACGATTTTTTTTAGAAATTAGTGATCTGGCAACCTTCGTGTCACGTGATTACAGAATTCAGGAAAAATATCTGGAGCATGTACAGTTGCTGTACACGCTCCAGATATTTTAGTAGTTGTCAGATCACTAATTGCTAAAAAAATCGTTGCCAGATACTTTTTCTGAATTCTGTAATCAACCATAGTGTTTGGATACTTTTTTCAGCGACTGTATATGGGTATCGTGCCTGTTCATCATATGGCACTGTTACGGTGTGGATTTGCAAATTCAGAGAAGGACGGCAGAGCTTCGCACACCTCTATCGTGCAGGAAGTCAGGAGGCGGCGAACGAGAAACCCATCGCTGCTGTTCGTGATCTCGTTAAGGAAAACCCATACATTACCGTTCAGGTAATAAGTTTAGATGTCATTGTATCGATTGGCAGTATAGAAGCAATTATTCATCAACATTTAAAGTTCCGAAAGATCTGTGCCAAATGAGTCCCTCACAATCTGAGAGAGTAGCAAAATATGGCTTGAGTCGACTCTTAGAAGAAGATGCTGGCAATGTTTGAACCTAGTAGTCCCAACACGTAAGGAGACGTGTTTTTTTTACTCTACAATTCCCAGTAAGATCGACAACTCTATTTCGGTTGGGAAGGTGAAACGCATCCGTGAATCCTCCGAGAAGACTTTGGCTCAAGTAAGAGGATGTTCACAACTTTTTTCAATTCCGAAGGAGTGGTAGCAGTGGACACTTTACCTGAGAGTAAATGGCTATAAATATCTAATACTACACCAACAATGTTTTGCCCAAAATAGTTAAGGAGATGAAGGAGCAGCGTCCAACAATAAGCTGGTTGTTTTGGGTTTTATGGCGCATGGGCAACTAGGCCATAATGCGTCAAATTAATGACAATATAATAGATAAAAGTCGTGTATACCCGCAACCAAATTTAAAATCATAACGCTACAATGTAAAATAGTAAAACAAGCAACGAACAAGTGTGTAAGTACAATTTAAAACAACTGGAGAAACACAGAATAAAATAATCCCAGGTGTAAGAGAAAATACTAGGTAAAAATCAAATTCTAGTAAGTTGTTGGGTTGTTTTACCTCTGAGCGGCACTTTTTTGCAGACCATGGGTTAAATGGCCAGGTCACATGGACTCCGAAGGCTCAGAGAAGGATTGGGGGAGGGGACCCACTGGAACAGCTGTTGGGAGACAGATGGTAGCCTCCCGTCAAGGCCATCCAGCGTGTTCTTTAACGTGCACAGGGTATGGCTCTCCCGCACACGGGGCCACGGCGGCTTTTCCAAGCCCATCGGTGTCCCCTACTGACCGTGGGCAGGGCGGGGAATTTTGCGGTGATAAATCTCAACGCTGACCCAGCTGGAACTCGAACCTGGGAACTACAGATTACGAGCCTGGCGCGCTACCGACTGAGCCACCCCCCGCCCCAAATTCTAGTAAAATAACCACAATATTTTAAAAAAGAAAAAAAACAGATGATAAAAAACAATGATCAGATAAAAGATGTCCGAGTGTAAGAGACTCGGACATAAAATCGTGAAAATTAAAATAAAATTTACGTTCAAAGTTAAAAGAGGGGCAATGAATTAAAATATATTTAATAGTTAAAATGGTGTCACAAAACTCGCACTTAGGTAGGTCGTTAGCCCGTAGAAGAAATGAATGAGTACGAAACGAATGACCTAAGCGGAGCCCAACAATAGCGATGTCAAGCGTTCTCCTTCATGACAATGCCAGTGCTCACCAAACCCGATAAGTTACGGCCTACCTGGAGCAGGAAAAAAAATCCAACAGCTACCCCATACTGCATATTCACCCGATCTTGCAACATGTGGGTTGGGTTGTTTTACCTCTGAGCGGCACTTTTTTGCACACCATGGGCTAAATGGCCAGGTCACATGGACCCCGAAAGCTCAGAGAAGGTTGGGGGAGGGGACCCACTGGAACAGCTGTTGGGAGACAGATGGTAGCCTCCCGTCAAGGCCATCCAGCGTGTTCTTTAACGTGCACAGGGTATGGCTCTCCCGCACACGGGGCCACGGCTTAACGTCCCATCCGACGGACGGCGGCCTTTCCAAGCCCATCGGTGTCCCCTACTGACCGTGGGCAGAGCGGGGAATTTTGCGGAGATAAATCTCAACGCTGACCCAGCTGGAACTCGAACCTGGGAACTACAGATTACGAGCCTGGCGCGCTACCGACTGAGCCACCACCGCCCCCTGCAACATGTGATTTTTCGGTTGTTTCCAAAAATTAACAAGGAACTTGCTGGAAAACTTTTTTGAAGGGTTCAGGACATTGCAAAAGGCGTTCATTTCAGAGTTGGGGGAATATTTCCCTTAAGGAATACCACCAAGCGTTCCAGAATTGGCGTAGACGTCTGCAGTTTTGCATAGAATGCTGGAGAGGAGTACTTTGAAGGATAATAAAAGTTTTGTTGAGATAAGTGCAATGGTTTTGTTATGCAAGTGCATGTGAATAAATTTTGAACGCCTCTCGTACAGAGTCGAGATTTTTCACCCTTCCGCGGGAGTTCTGTGACAGAATGGGATAAATGATCAGGTTACAAAGACCCCAAAGGACTAGGTTCTTTATTCATTTCTTAGGTCGGCCCCACTTGATTTACATTCTATTCTTGGTTCATGTGCTTAGCAGCAAAAGATAGTCTCTTCCTGCTACCTTCAATTAATAACCAAGTAAATTAAAAATGGCCAGGTGACAACCACTTAAAAAAGCTCAGAAAAGGTTCGAGGAAGGGGACCCACTTTTTCGTTTCCCCCTTTTTTCAGGGGGGGGAGAAAGCATGGGGGTCAATTTTTCGTAGCCTATGACATTTCGAGTGGTTAGCACGCTTGGCTACTGATCTAAGGGACCTGGGTTCGAGCCCCGGGTAAGGCATGGTTGTGTGTGTGTGGTTTTTCTGCTGAGCTCCTGCCATCTTCTCAGATCTCCTACTATGGCATATAAACTGACAGGCTCCTGTCAGACCTCTGTGGCAAGCAGCTGCTTGAGAGGGTATTTATTATTTTTTTTTATTTATGACATTTTCCGCGTCAAAAACTTTCATTCGACGTATCGCTTCTAACTTTCGGTCTATGGGTTCTGGAGAGAGAGAGAGCTTAAGAATAGTTTTCATATTTCCCTTTTTTAGGGGGGAAGAAAGCATAGGGGGTCAATTTTTTTATAGCCTATGACACTCCTCGCGTCACAAGCTTTCATTTGCCGCATAAATTATTAAGTTTCTCCATCGCGTTCGATAGATACGGTGGAACAATATTTTGTCAAACTGGCAATCCGACAAATGTCATAGCAAAAAGCAATAGGTTGGGTTGTTTTACTTCTGAGCGGCACTTTTTTGCACACCATGGGTTAAATGGCCAGGTCACTAGCACCCCTAAGGCTCAAAGCAGGTTGGGGGAGGAGACTCACTGGAACAGCTTTTGGGAGACAGATGGTAGCCTCCCGTCAAGGCCATCCAGCGTGTTCTTTAAAGAGCACAGGGTATGGCTCTCCCACACACGGGGGCCACGGCTTAACGTCCCATCCGACGGACCGCGGCCTTTCCAAGCCCATCGGTGTCCCCTACTGACTGTAGGTAGGGCGGGGAGTTTTGCGGAGATAAATCTCAACGTTTGCCAGCTGGGACTCGAACCTGTGAACAATAGATTACGAGCCTGGCGCGCTACCGACTGGGTCACTCCCGCCCCTGGGGGAGGAGATCCACTGGACAGCTGTTGGGAGACAAGTCCTTATGACTAAACCTATAACACTGAAACTTTTCACGCCAACATTCCTTCCATACCGATAAAAAAAAAATTCCTTCTTAGGAATAAACAACTACACTATATATGAAGATCCAACACAAATAATATCATTTCTCTGTTCATCTTTCGGGGGCGGGGGTGGCTCAGTCGGTAGCGCGCCAGGCTCGTAATCTGCAGTTCCCAGGTTCGAGTCCCAGCTGGGTTGGCGTTGAGATTTATCTCCCAAAATTCTCCGCCCTGCCCACGGTTAGTAGGGGACACCGATGGTCTTGGTAAAGGCCGCCGTCCGTCGGATGGGACGTTAAGCCGTGGTCCCGTGTGCGGGAGAGTCATACCCTGTGCACGTTAAAGAACACGCTGGATGGCCTTGACGGGAGGCTACCATCTGTCTCCCAACAGCTGTTCCAGTGGGTCCCCTCCCCCAACCTTCTTTGAGCCTTCGGGGTCCATGTGATCTGGCCATTTAGCCCGTGGTGTGCAAAAAAGTGCCGTTCAGAGGTAAACCAACCAACCAACTGTTCATCTTTCCTCTCTCGCTTATTGTTCTTACTACTTCTTCTGGGGGGCGGGGGGGGTTCATTCGTTAGCGCGCCAGGCCCGTAATCTGTAGTTCCCAGGTTCGAGTCCCAGCTGGGTCAGTGTTGAGATTTATCTCAACGCTGACCTAGCTGGGACTCGAACCTGGGAACCCAAACCCAACTTCCTCTGGACCTGACTGATTAATATTAACAACACAACAGAAACCTGACAGCATGCAAATGGAAAGGAGCTCAGCCAAAAAAAAACTGCCGTTCTGCTTTCAAAAATTTCACTCTTCACTTTCATCAGCCAACGAACTATTGGTCTCACTTGGTCAAAATATATGTGTATATAATGAAATCAAAAGAAAAGTTGGACGTTCCATACAGCAAAATATAAATTTTTAATCAAAACTCAGCCCGATGCAGATGGTCGTAGAGACCTAATCGCTGACATATGATTTGCAGATGAAAAAAAAAAATGGTAGCTTCCCGTCAAGGCCATCCAGCGTGTTCTTTAACGTGCACAGGGTATGGCTCTCCCGCACACGGTGCTATGGTTTAACGTCCCATCCGACGGACGGCGGACTTTCCAAGCCCATCGGTGTCCCCTATTGACCGTGGGCAGGGCGGGGAGATCTGCGGAGATAAATCTCAGACCAGCTGGGACTCGAACCTGGGAACTGCAGATTACGAGTCTAGCGCGCTACCGACTGAGCCACCCCCTCCAAAACGGTCAGAAGAAATGGCCAGGTCACTAGGACCCCGAAGGCTCAAAGCAGGTTGGAGGAGGAGACTCACTGGAACAGCTTTTGGGAGACAGATGGTAGCCTCCCGTCAAGGCCATCCAGCGTGTTCTTTAAAGTGCACAGGGTATGGCTCTCCCGCACACGGTGCTATGGTTTAACGTCCCATCCGACGGACGGCGGACTTTCCAAGCCCATCGATGTCCCCTACTGACCGTGGGCAGGGCGATTCCAATAACTCACGATTTATTTTTCCTGAAGAGGAAAATCACACCTAAGTTTTTTACTCAAACCTGGGTGCAAACATTATGCGAGCCAATATGATTTTATGTCCCAGTGGCTGCATTGGTAAAAGGACAGGGTTCGAGTCTGGAATATGCATCATATTTTCTATCTCGTATATGTTCGCTGCTCTTTCACGTTATTCGTAGATTCTTTTCTAATATATGCTTTTTGGTCTTTTCTAATATATGCTCTTTGGGGTGGGGGATGGCTCAGTCGGTAACGCGTCAGGTTCGTAATCTTCAGTTCTCCGGTTCGAATCTCACCGTGCCAGGCTTATCTCTGCTAAACTCCCACCTTGGTGAAAAAGGGGACACCGATGGGCTTGGAAAGGCCTCTGTCCGTCAATGGGATGTTAAACTACTAATCCGTGTGTTAGATGGCCTTGATGGTAAGCTCCCACTACCACCTAACAGCTGTTATTGTCTTCCGTTAACAGCCATCCCAATGGCTGAGAGATTAACATTTTCGAGAAAAAGACCTTTTCTTAATTTACTCTGAGCTTTCTGGGTCGGGGCGGGGGTGACTCAGTCGGTAGCGCGCCAAGCTCGTAATCTGTAGTTCCCAGGTTCGAGTCCCAGTTGGGTCAGCGTTGAGATTTATCTCCGCAAAATTTCTCCGCCCTGCCGACGGTCAGTAGGGGACACGATGGGCTTGAAAAGGCCGCCGTCCGTCGGATGGGACGTTAAGCCGTGGCGCGTGTGCGGAGAACCATACGCTGTGCACGTTAAAGAACAAGCTGGATTGCCTTGACGGGAGGCTACCATCTGTCTCCCAACAGCTGTTCCAGTGGTCCCCTCCCCCAACCTTCTCTGAGCCTTCGGGGTCCATGTGACCTGGTCATTTAGCCCATGGTGTGCAAAAAAGTGCCGCTCAGAGGTAAAACAATCCAATCTTTCTGGGTCCTTGTGACCTGGCCGCCGTGTGCAAAAATAGTGTTCAGAGGTAAAGCAACCTTTCTCTCTTTGCATTATATTCACAGGCATGCGCTCATTACAAGTGGCTGCTTGAAATATCTAGTTTTATTAAATATTTAGGGGAAGGGGCGAATTTTTTTTAGTGGGGAGGGGGAAAGAAATTGATGAAAAAATTGGGTCGCGAATTATAAACATTTAGGAACTCCACTCTAACGTTATCTCACGTCATTCCAAATGAAGGTTCAAGGACCTTCAGTGGCAGTTTGAGAGAAGACTCAGCGTTATGCTCTTCTTTAAAACACTTCAGCTATCATTGCAGAGAGTGAATATGCTTCTATATATATATGCAGACATTTTGGTAGTTCCTCCTCTCCTTAAACCACTCAACAAGATTTGTGCCGTTTTTCAGCTGTTGAGTGTCTTCCATCGACTGCAGAAACTCTCTTATAAAGAAACCGGCAACGACTGACCCACAAGTGAGGTGGAAACAACGCCACTGCATCACCGAGCAGCAGAGAATGCTTCTCCCCTCCCAGAACTTTCATCCCCCCCCCACAGCGGAGTTAATGGACTCAAGCACATCCCCTCGATCTCCCTGGAGTCGTTACATGTCTCCCCGCATATTCACTCGCCACAATGTCACACCCTCCCCAAAGCGTCGGCAGAAAATTGCCTCACCCTACGCCAATACGCGATCTAAGGACTCTATTTCCGCAAGCGAGGGCTCAGAACACTGGGCTTGATTAACTCGCGCCATGTGTTGCAGCCAAAACAGAGTCTTAGGAGCGTTCTCCGAGTAAATATGTACGCTGACTGCAAAGCATACCACAGCAGCTCTTTCTTAAGCTATTGCCTACACTTCGATGCAAACCTAGAAATTCTAGAACGTAGCCTCACATCACCTGTGATGCTTTTGACACCAACTTGAGTGGCAATTGTACTGATCTGGTCGCAGACGGCGTCTCTTGTAATGAACCTTTCCGCGATTCTGTGGGAGCGTGGAATACGGTCGTTCTATTGCGACGGAAGAGATTACTTTCCATTTCGCTTAATAGCATTTCCATTCTCTCTTCACGTTACGGTTAGATCTTTCCAAGGTGCAATTTTATCTTTCTGTCTTTTCTGGGTTGTCGGAATTGTCTGTAGAAGGGAGGATGATTTCCTTCCCGAGGTTAAACTCCAACGTGGAAGAATTTCGGAAGACGTTCAAGAGGTGACGTGTGACTAACGCTTCCAATAAAAAAAAATGCCAAAAGTACGAAAGCAATTTTCTGAATGCTATCTGAAAAAATCTAATAAATTTTGATATTACACTTCTGAAAGTGGAAATCGCAACACCGCGAAGGAAGTGATAGGTTGTTGGGTTGTTTTACCTCTGAGGGGCACTTTTTTGCACACCATGGGCTAAATGGCCAGGTCACATGGACCCCGAAGGCTCAGAGAAGGTTGGGGGAGGGGACCCACTGGAACAGCTGTTGGGAGACAGATGGTAGCCTCCCGTCAAAGCCATCCGGCGTGTTCTTTAACGTGCACAGGGTATGGCTCTCCCACACACGGAGCCACTGCTTAACGTCCCATCCGACGGACGGCGACCTTTCCAAGCCCATCGGTGTCCCCTACTGACTGTAGGTAGGGCGGGGAGTTTTGCGGAGATAAATCTCAACGTTTGCCAGCTGGGACTCGAACCTGGGAGCTACAGATTACGAGCCTGGCGCGCTACCGACTGAGCCACCCTCGCCCTCACACCGCGAAGGAAGTGATGTATACGCCTGAAACTCTCACAGGACGGAAGCTACGAGGGTAGATGTGCAAATGATCAAAAAACGGAACGTGAGATGGCAAGGTACGTGCGTTTATTGCAGATTCATCAGTACATAGCTGGCTCGTCTCAGGCGGTTATACAAGCCTGTAGACGTCTGAGCCTTTCCATCAGTCAGGTGGTTAACGGTGTCCTGAGGTATGGCGTAGCAAACAGCATCGAACTGGGCACACAAACTGTACTAGGTTCGCAGCTGAAGGGAACTGGCGATCCATAAGATTCCACACATGCTCAATGGGAGACAAGCCCAGGGAGTATGGTGGCCATGGGTGAATGTGCACACCTTGGAGACTGTCCACGGTGGTCGCAGGACGAGTCTGAAATTTCTTCTGATAAATTTAAACAGGGCAAGGGCCGCAATGGCCCAACTCAGTCAGGAGATAAAAGAGGAAGGAGTCGATGTTGCTCTAGTGCAAGAACCTTATTGCACAGAGAACATCATTAGGGGGCTCTCTCTGACCAGCAGGATATTTTGCATTTGAATCCCAAAGTGAATGCCAACTTGGCAGGGTTGGGGGTGGCTCAGTCGGTAGCGCGCCAAGCTCGTGATCTGTAGTTCCCAGGTTCGAGTCCCAGCTGGGTCAGCGTTGAGATTTATCTCCGCAAAATTCCCTGCCCACGGTCAGTAGGGGACACCGATGGGCTTGGTAAAGGCCGCCGTCCGTCGGATGGGACGTTAAGCCATGGCCCCGTGTGCGGGAGAGACATGCCCTGTGCACGTTAAAGAACACGCTGGATGACCTTGATGGGAGGCTACCATCTGTCTCCCAACAGCTGTTCCAGTGGGTCCCCTCCCCCAATCCTTCTCTGAGCCTTCGGGGTCCATGTGACCTGGCCATTTAGCCCATGGTGTGCAAAAAAGTGCCGCTCAGAGATAAAACAACCCAACCCATCTTGGCATATCGCTGACACAACGGTGGTAGTGGAGATTGGCTATGGGAGGCCAATATTACATGTCATCTCCATCTACTATCCTCCGAGTCATAACATTGAGGACTCGCTGACCGAGCTGCAAAACGTCCTGGCTCGAGTCAATTCTAAGAATCTAGTTATAGGAGGTGACTTCAACGCGAAGCACCCCTTATGGGGATCAAATAGACAAGACATCAGAGGAGAAATGACTCTGGATTTTATCAACTCTATTGACCTTATTTTATTGAATGATTTGGATACACCAGCAACTTTTCATGGACCTCGAGGTCAGAGCTGGATCGACTTGACCTGGCAACTCCCGGATGTTTCCTCGGATCCAGGATTGGTGCGTTAGCGACAAGGTCACTAACGACCTTGTGGTTAGTTCCTTGTGGGCGGCACAACACCTCCCCCACACTATATTAAAAGGTTTGCGGTCGGCAAGACCCCTGACTGGTGTAAACTCGCGCGTTGTGTTGCACTGGGTCTGGCGAAGATCAGCCAGTGCGTCCTGAACTTTAGTGATTGCCTTTAACTCTGAACAACATCCTCAGAGAACTAACTGAATGTTCAAGTTCTGGTTGTGAGATAGATAACCTTTGGGTTCAAGAAGCAACCCAGCACAGACAGTAGATCGGTGCCCTGGTGGACACCTCAGCTCAGTATTAAAAGTTGTTGTTTTACCTCTGAGCGGCACTTTTTTGCACACCATGGGCTAAATGGCCAGGTCACATGGACCCGGAAGGCTCAGAGAAGGTTGGGGGAGGGGACCCACTGGAACAGCTGTTGGGAGACAGATGGTAGTCTCCCGTCAAGGCCATCCAGTGTGTTCTTTAACGTGCACAGGGTATGGCTCTCTCCCGCACACGGGGCCACGGCTTAACGTCCCATCCGACGGACGGCGGCCTTTACCAAGCCCATCGGTGTCCCCTACTGACCGTGGGCAGGGCGGGGAGTTTTGCGGAGATAAATCTCAACGCTGACCCAGATGTGACTCGAACCTGGGAACTACAGATTACGAGCCTGGCGCGCTACCGACTGAGCCACCCCCGCCCCTTTAAAAGAAAAAGGGTCAGAGCTATTAGGAAAAGGTATTAAAGATGCCACAATGGGGACAGAAGTTCCAGAGAAAAGTTGTATAGGAAAGGACAAGCGGTGTATAATCTCGCTATATGCCAAGCACAGTTGGCCTCTTGGCAGCAGTTTTGTATCGAAGTTTCTGCACAGAACCCCTTTACTCTGCAGTACAAGCTGGCTACGGGGAAGGACAGAAAACCTCTGGGTATTGAATACGTTCACAAAGCAGATGGGTCCAAGACCTCTTCCTTTGGCGAAACAATCCAGGTATTATTAGAGAATCTATTCCCGCCAGATGACAGCTCTGATGATGCCCAACATCAACTCCTGCGGGAATACAGCAGGCTTCTACCGGACACGGAAGATGACGTTCCGTTCACGGAAGAGGAAGTGGGAGAGATGATCAAGGATATGGCTAGGGGTAAAGCCCCTGGCTCTGATGGTCTGACAGTGGAGATAATGTCGCAGGTATTTAATTAACACAAAGATCTGTTCTCCCAGCTCTTCAACATCTCTTTGAGACTGGGGAATTCCCCACAAGCCTGGAAACAGGCTGACCTAGTTCTTTTTAATAAGGCAGGCAGAGATCCGGCAGACGTAAGATCATACAGACCAAATTGGCTGCTGCCGGTGCTGGGAAAAATTCTAGATACGCTCCTGACAAACAGGATTGGGTTGGGTTGTTTTACCTCTGAGCGGCACTTTTTTGCACACCATGGGCTAAATGGCCAGGTCACATGGACCCCGAAGGCTCAGAGAAGGTTGGGGGAGGGGACCCACTGGAACAGCTGTTGGGAGACAGATGGTAGCCTCCCGTCAAGGCCATCCAGGGTGTTCTTTAACGTGCACAGGGTATGGCTCTCCCGCACACGGGGCCACGGCTTAACGTCCCATCCGACGGACGGCGGCCTTTCCAAGCCCATCGGTGTCCCCTACTGACCGTGGGCAGGGCGGGGAATTTTGCAGAGATAAATCTCAACGCTGACCCAGCTGGGACTCGAACCTGGGAACTACAGATTACGAGCCTGGCGCGCTACCGACTGAGCCACCCCCGCCCCTAAGGTTGGGGGAGGGGACCCACTGGAACAGCTGTTGGGAGACAGATGGTAGCTCCCGTCAAGGCCATCCAGCGTGTTCTTTAACGTGCACAGGGTATGGCTCTCCCGCACACGGGGCCACGGCTTAACGTCCCATCCGACGGACGGCGGCCTTTCCAAGCCCATCGGTGTCCCCTACTGACCGTGGGCAGGGCGGGGAATTTTGCAGAGATAAATCTCAAGGCTGACCCAGCTGTGACTCGAACCTGGGAACTACAGATTACGAGCCTGGTGCGCTACCGACTGAGCCCCCCCCCCCCGCCCCCTGACAAACAGGATGTATTTCCACTGCTATAAGAACAACTTCCTGAACATTAAGCAATTTGGGTTCAGGGCAAACCAGTCCACCACTGCCGCTATCAAACGAGTGGTGACATCATTAAAGTTAATAAAATGCACAAGATGCATACCTCTCTCATCGCCTTGGATGTGATGGGCGCATTCGACAACATCTGGTGTCCTGCTATTCTTAGTCGACTAAAAGATTGTTCTTGTCCTAGGAACATCTACGTTCTAGTGGCCAATTACCTCAGTGAGAGGGTGGTCAACTACTCCCATGCAAGCGGAACAGCCTCTTGGAGAGAGGCTGCCCACAAGGTTCGTGCAGTGGACCATTCCTCTGGAACTTGGTCGCCGATACTGCCCTGGAGTTGATTCTACCTGAGGGTGTCTGGCTCCAGGCTTATGCAGACGACATGCTGCTTGTCATATCGGCATCCTCCAGAGCGAGACTGGAGATTGTCGGCAACGCAGCATTGTCAGTACTTGGGGGATGGAGTCTGCGCAATAAGCTTGGGTTCAGCTTTGCAAAGACAACATCCATGACAGTGGCTAAAGAGGGTGTCCTCAAAAAGAGGTACTCGATTTACAAATTACATGGCAATAATATTCGCCACATGACGACTTTAAAGTACTTGGGGATCACTCTGGATGAGAGGATGAGCTGGATCCCACACTTGCAGGACCTTAAGGTTAAATGCACAAACGTTATGTGTAAACTGGGGCGAATGGCTCGCGTCTCGTGAAATTGTCCTCAAAGAAATTTATCTCAGGCGCACGGATTGGATCCTAACTTATGGAGCGGGCGCCTAATGGTGCCCGACGGACCACTCCATCATGTGTTGAAAGCTGATTGCAGCCAAAAGAGCAGCTTTACTGCGAATCACCAGGGCTTATAGGACCACATCTACGGATGCCCTCTTGGTGTTAGCAGGGATCCCTCCGCTATTTTTGACGGTCGGAAAAGAAGCGACCATTTTCAGAATCCTGCAAGCTAAGGAGAAAGCAACATTCCTTGGAGTCCAGTATGACCCCGAGGATTACGACAGAGAAACTACTAAGTGGGATATCCATCCCACCAGAAGACAGTGTGTCATGGTCCACGGAGTTACCATCAGGTTTTGGAATTGAGATTCAATTGATGGTTCCAAGAGCGGGAATGGTGTGGGCTTAGTCTACACTGATGGTTCCAAGAGCGAGGATGGTGTGGCTTAGCCTACACTGTCTACAATCAAGGAGTTTAAAGTGTACGATTATAAAAGGTTTCAAATAATGGCTCAGCCTTCCAAGAAGAGCTGATCGCCATCAGAAAGACCCTTAACTTGGCCTTCTATGACGGCAGTCATAATAGCGACATTCGGCTGTACACTGACAGCCAGGCTGCTCTGCAAGCGTTTAAGATGCAAACAACAGGCATCAAATTGTTAATGAGATCAAGCGTATCCTGGGTAATCAGAACATGCCCAGAGTTTCCTTCTCCTGGATCAAGGCATGAGGGGAATGAGGGGAATGAGCGGGAAGACCAACTGGCCCGCTCAGTAGGTAATAATACTCAACCTGTGATAGCGGTCAAGACTTCGAAAACTACCCTGAAGTCTATACTATGTCGAAGAGCAATGGACGAGTGGCAGAGGCTCTGGGATACGACCGAGAATGGTCTTCAAACAAAGACATTCTTGCACAGGGTGAGTCTATCCCTGATGTCTTCTGACCACTACTTGACGCAGGTCCTGACGGGACACGGGAGTTTCCCAAAATATCTGGAGTGCTTTAAGATCGCTACCCACAGTTACTGCGGCTGTGGGGCTCCAGATGCAGATGTCGGGCACTATATCCTCCGGTGCCCGATTACGGAAGATTTCGCTAACGAACTCAGGAGCTCCCAGGCGATCAGTGAGGTAGCAGGCGATCGGTCATGGTATCCATCGAGAGTGCCCGAGTTAGGGCGCATCTGAGGGACATGGGCTGGCTCCGGGACTCTACTTTGAGAGCAGAGCTGCTTTTGCTCTCTTTCTTATTTTCCACTTTCAACCCGGGCTGCACTCTTAACCCCCTTTAATACAACCATACTCCAAGTCCCTACTGGTCTCCTCTGAGACAAACTTCATCTTCTACTTCCAGGCTTGTCTTGCCAGCTCGTGTAGTGTCGTGAGACGGAATACGAGCTTTCCCCATGGGGGGCTGGTCCTTCGGGACCCGCCCCCCATGGGGAAACCCCTAGTCCAACCCCTAGTCTATATCTAGTCTATATCCTAAACCCCTAGTCCAACCCCTAGTCTATATCTTTAACCTTTCTTTTCAAACTGGGATTTTTCCAGACGATCTCAAAATCTATATTGCACTTCCGATTTACCAGAAAAGAAATAAAAACTGTCTTTCAAACTACAGATCGTACTCGATTTTGCCTGTTTTTACCAAAATATTTGAAAAAGTAGTAAAATTCAGAGTATTGAGTTATTTAAATAAAATAAATTCTTTTCGTCAAATCAGTGACCGAATGAGTCACTGAGGGTAAGGGAGGACTTCAGTAAGGTTGGGTTGTTTTACCTCTGAGCGGCACTTTTTTGCATACCATGGGCTAAATGGCCAGGTCACATGACCCCGAAGGCTCAGAGAAGGTTGGAGGAGGGGACCCACTAGAACAGCTGTTGGGAGACAGATACGTCAAGGCCATCCAGCGCGTTCTTTAACGTGCACAGGGTATGTCTCTCCCGCACACGGGGCCACGGCTTAACGTTCCATCCGACGGACGGCGACCTTTCCAAGCCCATCGGTGTCCCCTACTGACTGGGCAGGGCGGGAAATTTTGCGGAGATAAATCTAAACGCTGACACAACTGAGACTCGAACCTGGGAAATACAGATTACGAGCCTGGCGCGCTACCGATTGAGCCACCACCCCCGCCCCGACTTCAGTAAGGATCACGTGATACTGATGCCAATGATGAATGAAAAGAAGCTTGCACGAGGAAGAAAAAAAAAAGGTTTGTGCTGACGACAAAACAATGATAAGAGCAAAAAAAAAAACCCCTGAAATACAGATCTCTTTAAATCCAAATTTGTGAAACTGTCTTAGACAGAAATCGGGATTAAGTACGGAAAATAAATGGGTTCGTTGCGTAAAGCAAAATTTAATTTTTTCCCCTTCATTTTTTATGTGATATATTGCTTCGAGAGCAGGAAAAAAAAAAATCTCGTGGTGAACTATGAAAAGTGATTGTCACATGATGCCTGACGTCACCATTCAATGGTGTGGAATGCAGTCTCTTCGTTAGAGGGAATGATCTTGGAGAGGGATGATGATGATCCAAGCATCTCTCTTTGTTAGAGGGACCAGCACACACACCCAGGAAGGAACTTCCGCAGTTTTCTCTTGTTAACACTCACTTGAAACTAAGTGGGCCATTATGATGTGTTGGGCTAGCTCTCTCTTTCTCTCTGCCTCGATATATATATGGGAGATGTTACTCTTTTTTTTTCAGTCCGATAAGAGTTGGGTTGTTGTGTTATCTCTGAGCGGTACTTTTTTGCATACCATGGGCTAAATGGCCAGGTCACATGGACCCCGAAGGCTAAGAGAAGGTTGAGGGAGGGGCCCCACGGGAACAGCTGTTGGGAGACAGATGGTAGCCTCTCGTCAAGGCCATCCAGCGTGTTCTTTAACGTGCACAGGGTATGGCTCTCCCGCACACGGGGCCACGGCTTAACGTCCCATCCGATGGACGGCGACCTTTCCAAGCCTATCGGTGTCCCCTACTGACCGTGGCAGGGCGGGGAATTTTGCGGAGATAAATCTCAACGCTGACCCAGCTGGGACTCGAACCTGGGAACTACAGATTACGAGCCTGGCGCGCTACTGACTGAGCCACCCCCGCCCCCCTCCGATAAGAGTGGATTGCATGTGAGAATAACAGGAACAATGTCATTTGTGGGGATAATTTCTGTAGAATTTAATGGGGAGACCAAAGGAGGATTTAAAAAATATATTCTGTTTTTCTGGCTTTCTGAAGACTACGAAATTTTGGATTCTTTGAACTTTCAGAATAAAAAAATTTCTTATAAAGTATAGACGCCCCTTATTGATTTAGCCAGCTGAAAATTGATTGGCAGGGAAATTATTGGAATGAAATAGTGTCATTTATGTGATAATTGCAATGGAAGTTATTGGAAGAAAAAAATAATCTGGAATTTTCTTTAAACGTGCTACTTTTTTCTGGCTTACTGAAAACTGTGAAACATTGGTTTCTTTAAACTTTCAGAATATAGGAAAAAGTGTTTATAATAATAGAAGTACTACTTATGCTTTTTGGTTCCATGCAAGTAGATTACTGGGGCTTGATAGGAACAAAGCAATGTCATTTCTATAGTAATTTCACACAATTTGCTAAATGACCAGGTCACAAGGACCTCGAAGGCTCAGAAAAGGTTGGGGGTGGAGACCCACTGGAACAGCTGTTGGGAGACAGATGATAGCCTCCCGTCAAAGCTATCCAGCGTGTTCTTTAACGTGCACAGGGTATGGCTCTCCCGAACACGGGGTCAAGGCTTAACGTCCCATCCGACGGACTTTCCAAGCCCATTGGTGTCCCTTACTGGCCGTGGACAGGGCGGAGAGTTTTGCGGAGATATATTTCAGCGCTGATCCAGCTGGGACTCGAACCTGGGAACCATGAAAGTTTAGAACTGGGATATTTGTCCCAACTATCTGATATTTAGGTAGCGAAAATCATCTTTCTTTTCTTAAAAGGCTCGAATTTACTCTTTAAATAACGAAAGACTTTTCGCACAATTTACTTGAAGAGTTACAGTATAAAATTAGAACATAATGCTTCCAACTTTTATTGGCAATCGCTCCTTGGCGCGACTCAAAATTCGCAAAGTTTCCACTTTCCAGGTAAGATCAAAGAGAAAGGGTTGGGTTGTTTTACCTCTGAGCGGCACTTTTTTGCACACCATGTGCTAAATGGCCAGGTCACAGGAACCCCGAAGTCTCAGAGAAGGTTGGAGGAGGGGACCCACTGGAACAGCTGTTGGGAGACAGATGGTAGCCTCCCGTCAAGGCCATCCAGCGTGTTCTTTAACTTGCACAGGGTATGGCTCTCCCGTACACGAGGTCACGGCTTAACGTCCCATCCGACGGACGGCGTCCTTTCCAAGCCCATCGGTGTCCCCTACTGACCGTGGGCAGGGCGGGAATTTTCCGAACAGACAGAATTAGCCAACTATTGAGTAATACAGGTCATTGCGACAGGTTCGTTCTCTGCTACCTTATTGTCAGTTTTCTATTAGACCTCATTCAACACGGAAATGTGACCATCCGTCAGATGTAGTACTATCCTGTACAGTAGGATGGCATCACTCAATCATATTTCCTCCCCTTTTCTTTTTTATTTTACGAGTCTGGCGCGCTACCCCACCCCAATGTAGAAGCGAGCCATCCCCACCCCAATGTAGAAGAGATATCAGGAAAGTTATTTAAATATATTGTGTTTTCTTCTTTTTGTGAAATATCGGAGCCATTCAGTCAGTCAAAAACTTCTTCACCACTTGAAACTGGAACTGTCTCTCCTTCACATCGTCAAAAATGGGACAATTGCCTAAAAGTAAGACTCCTCCTTAGTTCAAAGTTCATTTAAATTGTTTCGAGCAGATTACAATTACGTAAAAATCTGAAAGTTTCTTGGAAGCAGAATCTTCTACATCAAGGTCTTCTTGTCCTAAAATGTTTTTAAATCTCAAGTAATATTCTTTTTTTTTATATTGTTACTTTGTTGTTGGGTTGTTTTACCTCTGAGCGGCACTTTTTTGCACACCATGGGCTAAATGGCCAGGTCACATGGACCCCGAAGGCTCAGAGAAGGTTGGGGGAGGGGACCCACTGGAACAGCTGTTGGGAGACAGATGGTAACCTCCCGTCAAGGCCATCCAGCGTGTTCTTTAACGTGCACAGGGTATGGCTCTCCCGCACACGGGGCCACGGCTTAACGTCCCATCCGACGGACGGCGGCCTTTCCAAGCCCATCGGTGTCCCCTACTGACCGTGGGCAGGGCGGGGAGTTTTGCGGAGATAAATCTCAACGCTGACCCAACTGGGACTCGAACCTGGGAACTACAGATTACGAGCCTGGCGCGCTACCGACTGAGCCACCCCCGCCCCATATTGTTACTAATTCTTCCCTTTGATGTTCATATTCTTCTCAATTAAGAAGCATATGTGATATTATTTCTTTCGCATTGTAACTAAGGCACTTTGCAGAATTGAACTTTTTCGTTTTAAATAAAGAATCTCTGGTTATATTTATTCTTGTCATACCGAAAATTACAAAATGGAACAGTTCCATTCTCAATCAAATCTTTGATGATTGAAGTATTAACATCTGTTAAAAGCAAAAGTGATGTTAAAAGGATTAAATTAATTTTTTTCTTACATGATATTTTGATGTGTGTATTCCTCACGGAATTTTCACGAGAGAATTTTGATTTCCCCTAAAAGGTCGGCGAATTCATTTCCCTGAATCCGAACGCATGCAAAGATCCATTGCATTATAAATTCTATGCGATTTTTCAGATTGTTGATGAAGATTTTAAAATGCTCTGAAAAATACAGTTATTGTTTAATCCTTTTGGGCCATCTTGAATAAAATGTAAAGAGTACTCTAAGATCAACTCCAGCACCAATATTGTCTGCAGCATCACCTCCAACGCATTTGTAAACCTGATGATGTAGGTTTGGCCATGTTGCCCGTATGAATAATTATAGATTGGCGAATAGGGTTATGAACAGTGTGCCTAAAGGCCTCAGAAAGAAGGGGAGACCTAGGATGCGGTGGGCAGACAATGTCAAATAGGACCTTGTTAGAATTGGTGTGCAGTGGCCAGATGCAGTAGATGTAGCTCAGGATAGACTTGCTTGGAGAACTAAATTGCACGGTCTGGTTGGACCTCCGTAGCCCATGGCTGCTTGAGGATGATGATGATGTTATTTTTTCCCTTTCGTGTGATAAAACTAAATCAGTTGCGAACGTAATTTTTTTTAAATCGGAATTCATCACTCCAGGCTATCCACTGACAATTTTTGATGCTCTTTAGGCAAGGCGTTGAGCCAATTACAATTCAATGTATAGCACGTGTTAAATTTTGTGAAGTCTCCTTGAAGCCCGATGAAAAGATATACGACTTTTAGGTCACCACATATTGTCCACTTAAATTGGTCATGTGAAAGCATGGAAAAAATACTCACTGCTGTAAGTTTCCTTCTTTCCACAGCATGTGTCACCAGGAAGGTTTTGGTTTCCTTTATGTAAAAGGACAACTTTTAAGCTGAATTTTGACGAATCTATAAATAGACACCATTCCTTAGGGTCCTGAATTGTTCCAATTTCTTCCATCAGCCCTGAAATATCTGTGCAGAAACACAAACCATCTTGCATCTCGTAATAAGCAGATAAAGCTAAATTTCTCTTTCTGAACAGAGAAACTCTGGTATCCTTGGCCAGAAGATTCCACTCTTGAAGTCTTCAAACTAAAACCTCAGCTGGTTTGGAAAATCCTAGGTCTCGAACAAGATAATTTGGTTCATTTTGGTGAATCAGATGACGCTCGTCTAACTTTTTAAAGGTGTATGTAGGATCAGGATCTGTATTTGCCTCAAAGTCTTCCTCTGATCAATGCGAATCCATCTCCTCCCAGTTGGTTGGAGGTGTTGGTATAGGAATATCTTCTCCATGAGGAACTGGCGTTATGGCTGAAGGCACATTTGGATATTGTATTTTGCTTTTGTTCTTTTTTGAAAAGCAGGATACTGTAGTTAAAACAAAAATAGCAATCTTGCAAGTGACTAGTTGGCTCACGCCAAACCATTGAAACTGCAATGGGCATGGATTTTATCATACCTTTCAACCTTTAACTTAGGCCAACAAAGCACGAAATGTAGAGCCCATGTTTTCCTGATCTCCAACATGACATCCAAAATACAAGTTATAGGCTTTCTTCACAATTTTTGTCATAAGACCGACCCTGGGATTTTAATATATAATTTCCATACACATAACAAAATTTATCTGGCATCCGCGACGCAGCCTTTGTGCCATTTAAACGCCAAAATTCAGTCTTCAACGTATAGTACGTGTTCCTCCTACAATGAAAACAACAAGAATGGCGGTCTGAGTTATTATTATTGATTACTATTACATGTTTTCTCCCACGTGGCAATCAGTGTTGCCAGCCACAAAAAGTAAAATATCTAGTATCCTCCCAGTTGCCTGGAGGTGTCGGTATAGGAAGATCTTAATAGGAGTCAAAATGACCAATAACATAAAAACGTGACGTGCTGTTTTTTATTTACATTTTTTTTTACATTTTTAAAGGACAGATCTATAATCAGCACCTTAAAAATAGTTAAAGGCAGTTACAATTGCTCATGTTATAAAAACCTTGTAAACCAGTGTTATTGATATTAATTGATAAATAAATGCAACTAATAGAATTGTTCGGCGTTGCTCAGGGCGACAGATATATTAAAGGGTGCACCGACACTCCTTAACTTATGAAGTGACGTCATTGGAGGAGGAAGGCTTTGGCTCCCCGGAAATACTCTGCAAATAATGGACCGATCAGTCTTGAATTTGGTATGGTAGTCACCATTTGTAGGGGTGGGGGTGGCTCAGTCGGTAGCGCGCCAGGCTCGTAATCTGTAGTTCCCAGGTTCGAGTCCCAGCTGGGTCAGCGTTGAGATTTATCTCCGCAAAATTCCCCGCCCTGCCCACGGTCAGTAGGGGACACCGATGGGCTTGGAAAGGCCGCCGTCCGTCGGATGAGACGTTAAGCTGTGGCCCTGTGTGCTAGAGAGAGGCCCATACCCTGGGCACGTTAAAGAACACGCTGGATGGCCTTGACGGGAGGCTACCATCTGTCTCCCAACAACTGTTCCAGTGGGTCCCCTCCCCCAACCTTCTCTGAACCTTCGGGGTCCATGTGACCTGGTCATTTAGCCCATGGTGTGCAAAAAAGTGCCGCTCAGACGTAAACCAACCAACCAACTAAGAATTCATGGGAAAAAAATTAAGAAATTCTTACTTTATAAATCTAATAATTGAAAAAGGAAGCAAAATAAGTTAAATGCAAATGGTGAAAAATAGTAACCTAATGATTTAAAAGTCAAGATAATTCATAATTTATTTATAATGACATTTTGGAATAACTTTTACATTCATTTAGTATTTTTCAAATTTCCATTTTTTTGGGGGTTGCTTTATTTTTGAAGCACTTTTCTGCACACAGTGAGTGAAACCGCCAAGTCACAATGATGAAGCCATTTGGATACGCCGTTGGGGCCATGGGCCACAAAGACGCAGTGTCATGGCCGAAGACTTGGACAAAACACCAGAATCATACCTCAGATCAGGGCTGGACTGAACGCATAAGCTAACTAAGCTACAAGGGCGGGGGTGGCTCAGTCGGTAGCGCGCCAGCCTCTAATCTGTAGTTCCCAGGTTCTGAGCCCCAGCTGGGTCTACGTTGAGATTTATCTCCGCAAAATTCCCCGCCCTGCCCACGGTCAGTAGGGGACACCAATGGGCTTGGAAAGTCCGCCGTCCGTCGGATGGAACGTTAAGCCGTGGACCCGTGTGTGGGAGAGACCCTGTGCACGTTAAAGAACACGCTGGATGGCCTTGACGGAAGGCTACCATCTGTCTCCCAACAGCTGTTCCAGTGGGTCCCCTCCTCCAACCTTCTCCGAGCCTTCGGGGTCCATGTGACCTGGCCATTTAGCCCATGGTGTGCAAAAAAGTGCCGCTCAGAGGTAAAACAACCCAATCCCTTCTCGAGTTTCTATGGACTATTGGAGTCTGTGACCTGGCCATATAGCCTATTGTGAGCAAGAAAGTGCCTCTCAGAGGTACAATAACCCGATCTATATCAGTCATACAACTGTTAATGAAATTCCCATACTTATTTGAAAGCATAGCTTTTAAAATGGATTGAAGCATTACTCTCAGAGATAAAACAATTCGAGAGCTCTCACCCTTGCTACTAAATTTTCCTTTGTAAAACCCTTTTCCATAAACATACACATTAGGCAACGTCTCTGCTCCAATTTTAAGGGGCGAGGGTAGCTCAGTCGGTAGCACTCCAGGCTCGTAATCTGTAGTTTCCAGGTTCGAGTCCCAGCTGGGTCAGCGTTGAGATTTATCTCCGCAAAATTCCCCACCCTGCCCACGGTCAGTAGGGGACACCGGTCACCTGCCCATGGTCAGTAGAACGCCCACGGTCCAACCACGGTCCACCACGGTCAGTAGTCCTGCCCACGGTCAGTAGGAAACACCGCCGTCCGTCGTATGGGACGTTAAGCCGTGGCCCTGTGTGCAGGAGAGCCATACCCTGTGCACGTTAAACGTGGAGAGCTATACCCTGTGCACGTTAAATGCAGGAGAGCCATACCCTGTGCACGTTAAACGTGGAGAGCCATACCCTGTGCACGTTAAATGCAGGAGAGCCATACCCTGTGCACGTTAACACGCTGGATGGCCTAAGGCCATCCAGCGTGTTCCTGCGTCCATCCAGCGTCTGTCAGCCATCCAGCGTCCATCAGCCATTAATTACACTAAAGCTAATGTAAAGTATTCCATCTAGCGTCCCCAGTTTGCAGACAGGAGTTACCAACTGTCTCCCAACAGCTGTTCCAGTGGGTCTCCTCCTCCAACCCTCTCTGAGCCTTCAGGGTCCATGTGACATGGCCATTTAGCCCATCATTTGCAAAAAAGTGCCGCTCAGAAGTAAACCCAACCCAATCCAATTCTAAACACGCTAACAGTTTCAAATTAATATAAAAAAAGTAAAATAAATACCCCCTCAAGCAGCTGCTTGCCACAGAGGTCTGACAGGAGCCTGTCAGTTTATATGCCACAGTAGAAGGTCAGAGGATGGCAAGACCTCAGCAGAAAAACGACACACACATCCATGCCTTACCGGGGCTCGAACCCAGGTCCCTTAGATCAGTAGCCAAGCGCGCTAACCACTCGGCCATGGGATTTTAAAATAAATTGAAAACAGCAGTCAAGTTCGCGCCTTCTTGCACTTGATGCATGTCACCACGTACCACACTTACTTGCACCCAACCACTACTGCGAAAGAGAGAATACGTGTATGAAAGGAAATATTCCTTCACGTCAAGAGTCTTAATTTCAGTTTTAATCAGAACTTTCACCTCATTCTCCAATGCTAGAGATTCGCGAACAATGCCTAAAACAGGATGTCGCTTCATTCCGTCGCAAACCATTCAAGCTGCCTCTGTAAGATCCCTTACTTCCTGTAACGCAATAGCTGACATGTGTCTGCTGGAAGAGCGTGCCTCTTCCGTTCTCTCTATCTATAGGCCACAAGCACGCAATGCAAACCCCCGCTCACACATCAGCATTTGGCGTACGAGATCTCGAGACAATGCTGTCGTTTTCTCACGAGCGAGCAGAGGTTGGTGTCCGATTTAGTGAAAAATCTGTTCGCTTTGGGAAGTAGTGCAGGCTTACACACGTGGCGTGAAGAATGAGACTGGACTTGACAAATACCTACGTGACTCCATTTCATGAATGGAAAATTGCCTTTTTTTTCTCCCTTTATTATCTGAGCTCGCAATGAAATGGAAACGAGGCATTCAAGAAAAACTGAATGGGTGTGGTTACAAAGAGACCTTGTAAAATACGAGGGTCAGGATTTGTATTTAGGTGTATGAACAGAGGAGGTATTTAAATATGTAGATTGTAATCCGTATGAATTATTTTGACACACTAATTTCTCACGGACTAATGACAAAAGGCCATAGCTTTCGTGATATTTATTCGTATGCAGTGGCGTAGACAGATTATGGTAAATTCAGAGTCTTAATTAAGGGTGTTGCACTCATTTTTTTTGCTATCCTATTTATGAGCTGCCATGAATGGTACTTACTGGCTACTACATTTTTCATATGCAAAACATCCTTCTGTGCATGGCATTTGCTTATTTAAGTCACGCCACAATTGACTCTTGGAATGTTTAAAATTTATTTTATAATGGATAAGCATAGAGCAGACTTCTGCAATATTTTTTTCTTTAAATCGGATTATCTATTTCGTTAACATATTATTAAGTCCTCAAAAATAAATTGGCAAGGGATGGGCTCAGTCGGTAGCGCACCAGGCTCGTAATCTGCAGTTCCCAGGTTCGAGTCCCAGTTGGGTCAGCGTTGAGATTTATCTCCGCAAAATAAATTCCCCGCCCTGCCCACGGTCAGAAGGGGACACCGATGGTCTTGGAAAGGCCGCCGTCCATCGGATGGGACGTTAAGCCGTGGCCCCGTGTGTGGGAGGGCCATACCCTGCGCACGTTAAAGAACACGCTGGATGGCCTTGACGGGAGGCTACCATCTGTCTCCCAACGACTGTTCCAGTGGGTCCCCTCCCCCAACCTTCTCTGAGCCTTCGGGGTCCATGTGACCTGGCCATTTAGCCCATGGTGTGCAAAAAAGGCCGCTCAGAGGTAAAACAACCCAAACAACTCTGACAAATACTTTCTGGTGTAGCATTTTCTATGCCGAGCAGTGTATTTACGATTTTGGTACCCTGTGGATCTCGATGTACTTGGCCGCACGGTCCCAAATTTCGTCCCCCCTTTTCCCTGTGTGACCTAGTATTGAGTTAAAAAACCTAAGTTCCCACCTGCAGTAGGACGACTTAATACTGCCTTTGGGAATGTGGGGTATCTGACAACTGCAGCAAATTTACGCTATTATGACTTTACCAACATAGCAGTAGTAGTAAACACAGTAGTAGGTCGCTCGAAAAAATATCCGAACTACTGTTCGGATATTTTTTCGTATGGCTGATTACAGAATTCAGAAAAAATATCTGGCAACGATTTTTTTTAGATATTAGTGATCTGGCAACCTTCGTGTCACGTAACGTGTTACTTCGATATTTTTTTGAGTGACTGTACCTATAGTTAATAATACAGTTAGTAACAGTAAATGACAATAAATTTCGCAGCTGGCTGGCTGCTGTTTTACCTCTGAGCGTCACTTTTTTGTACACCATGGGCTAAATGGCCAGGTCACAAGGATCCCGAAGGCTCAGAGAAGCTTGGGGGAGGAGATCCACTGAAACAGCTGTTAGGAGACAGGTAGCCTCCCGTCAAGGCCATCCAGTGTGTTCATTAACGTGCAGAGGGTTTGGCTCTCCCGCACACGGGGTCACGGCTTAACGTCCTATCCGATGGACGGCGGCCTTTCCAAGTCCATTGGTGTCCCCTACTGACCGTGAGCAGGGCGGGGAATTTTGCGGAAATAAATCTCAGCTCTGACCCAGCTGGGACTCGAACCTGGGAACTGGAGATTACGAGCCTGGCGCGCTGCCAACTGAGCCACCCCCGCCCCTCAAAGTAAATTATGACAAATATGAAACATTCTAATAAAACGAATTGCACGAGTATTGTATTTTGTCTACATCTAGAAGCCCATATTTTGTTTCTGTCTAGGGCGGGGGTGGCTCAATCGGTAGCGCGCCAGGCTCGTAATCTGTAGTTCCCAGGTTCGAGTCCCAGCTGGGTCAGGGTTAAAATTTATCTCCGCAAAATTCCCCGCCCTGCCCACGGTTAGTAGGGGACACCGATGGATTTGGAAAGGCCGCCGTCCGTCGGATGGGACGTTAAGCCGTTGCCCCGTGTGCGGGAGAGCCATACCCTGTGCACGTTAAAGAAAACGCTGGATGGCCTTGACGGGAGGCTACCATCTGTCTCCCAACAGCTGTTCCAGTGGGTCCCCTCCCCCAACCTTCTCTGAGCCTTCGGGGTCCATGTGACCTAGCCATTTAACCCATGGTGTGCAAAAAAGTGCCGCTCAGAGGTAAAACAACAACAACAACTTGTTTCTGTCTTTACATCTGGCTTGCAAAATGAGGCCCGAAATTGAAAAAGGCAAACATCTGGTCCTCTTGAAAATGTAATCGAGTAGTTCCGAGTGAGAGAATAGGTTCAAAGTTTTTCCATCTAAATGCAAACAACGATCGATTCTTTCCAGAAGACTTTCTCTTACGTTGCTAAGAAGATCTTCAATGTTTCACACTTTGCAAATTTCAGGAACTCGTGCAACCTTTGTAGTGTCCCAATTTCAATGTGCATAAAAGAAATGGAACCAATATCACGAAGGATTTGAAGAATAAAATATTTCAACCTGATCCACAAATCATTTAAAAAATGTAAAACTAGAGTTAAATATTATATTTTTTTAAGTTGGGTTGTGTTGTTTTACCTCTGAGCGGCACTTTTTTGCACACCATGGTCTAAATGGCCAGGTCACAAGGGTTGGGTTGGTTGTTTTACCTCTGAGCGGCACTTTTTTGCACACCATGGGCTAAATGGCCAGGTCACATGGACCCCGAAGGCTCAGAGAAGGTTGGGGGAGGGGACCCACTGGAACAGCTGTTGGGAGACAGATGGTAGCCTCCCGTCAAGGCCATCCAGCGTGTTCTTTAACGTGCACAAGGTATGGCTCTCCCGCACACGGGGCCACGGCTTAACGTCCCATCCGACGGACGGCGGCCTTTCCAAGCCCATCGGTGTCCCCTACTGACCGTGGGCAGGGCGGGGAATTTTGCCAGGTCACAAGGACCCCGAAGGCTCAGAGAAGGTTGGGGGGAGGGGACCCAATGGAACAGCTGTTGAGAGACAGATGGTAGCCTCCCGTTAAGGCCATCCAGCGTGTTCTTTAACGTGCACAGTGTATGGCTCTCCCGCACACGGCGCCACGGCTTAACGTTCCATCCGACGGACGACTGCCTTTCCAAGCCCATCAGTGTCCCCTACTGACCGTGGGCAGGGCGGGGAATGTTTGCGGAGATAAATCTCAACGCTGACCCAGCTGGGACTCGAACCTGGGAACTACAGATTTTAGAATAAACGATTTCAATCATTAGAATCTAAGTTCAAATGCTAGATGTTTATATAAAAATTGTGAAAAAAAGAATGACGTAAATCAGATTAGTTAAGTATTTCATAAAAAAATATCACATGAAAATATCAGTTGTTCATGGAAGGAGAGCAGACGGAATCAACTCTTAAGCGTTTTAAAAGGGATTTTTCTGACAACATAAATAATCATCCAGAAACATTCGTTACTTGCTTCGATATCGAAAAAACATTGGATAAAAAAAATCAACAATTGCACTGTACAGTTTGATCAACATAATGAACGGGATTTTAAGTAATGGATCAAAATTTTAAGCGTTACTAAACGCAGAGTAAAAAAACTTGTCCTCTGAAAAAAAAAACAGATTAACATATGGCCTCTGGTGAATATGGGAGTCCCATTTTCAAAGAAAATGATATTTTTCACGAATTCCTAACTTATCCTTTAATTATAAAAAATGCCTTTTCTCATTCCCTTTAGCACGCTTGGCGACTGATCTAAGGGACCTGGGTTCGAGCCCCGGATAAGGCATGGATGTATGTGTCGTTTTTCTGCTGAGGTCCTGCCATCCTCTCAGACCTTCAACTCTGGCATATAAACAGACAGGCTCCTGTCAGACCTCTGTAGCAAGCAGCTGCTTGAGGGGGTATTATAGAATAAGGGCAAATCAGTCAATGTATAAAAAAATAAAAATTATTTATTTTTGCTATTATTAAAATAGAAGAACGCATATCACCTCTGGCGCATATGTGAATCTCGTTTTCAAATAGAATGAAGTTTTCGTTTTCCTACTTTTTCACTCCTTAAAAGTTTTGGCCTAAAGGATGATGGGGAAAAAATCGAATAGTAGTATTTTATTAATAATTACACAACATAAAGAGTATTGTCTTTTATTTCTTAAATTAAAAAAATTCCTTTTCTCACATCCCTCTGAGAAAAAAGGTAAATTATTGCTCTCAGTGAAACATCTCTTTCCATTCGACCATAAAGTGATCACTTGCAAAGTTGGTTAAAAGTTTTGACGTTTCTACATTTAGTGATCTCTAAAAATTATAAATTAAAACTACCTAGGTATTTGGAAAATGCAAATTCTATCATTTTGTTAGTACCAATCCAACTAAAAAGAGTTTTCCGATTATTTTTTAAAACAGAATAGTTGGGTTTTCCCCCTACCCTGGGTGTAAGGGGTCAACTCATTGCTATCACCCGCCCTGCCCACGGTCAGTAGGGGACACCGATAGGATTGGAAAGGCCGCCGTCCGTCGGATGGGACGTTAAGCCGTGGCTCCGTGTGCGGGAGAGCCATACCCTGTGCACGTTAAAGAACACGCTGGATGGCCTTGACGGGAGACTATCATCTGTCTCCCAACAGCTGTTCCAGTGGGTCCCCTCCCCCAACCTTCTCTGAGCCTTCGGGGTCCATGTGACCTGGCCATTTACCCCATGTTGTGCAAAAAAAGTGCTGCTCAGAGGTAAAACATCCCACAACCCATTGCTATCAGTGGAAACTTCATCTTCACATTGCACCACCAAAATTTAAAATATGTAGCTTAAATACATCATTTACAATATTCATTAAAATTTTGGATTTTCCATTTCTTTCCATTGTTAGAGGGTGCAATTATAGCTTTTGGGATATTCGGAAAGTGAAAATCATAACAGTTCATCAATACCTATCCGACCCCAAAATAATTTTTTATCTCTAAAAGCAAAAAAAATTGTTTCTTAAAATACAAAATTGTCCCCCCCCCCCGGGTTTAAGGGGTCAACTCATTGTTATCAATGGAAACGTCGTGGCTTTCACATTCCACCACCAAAATATTAAATTTCTAGCGTAACTACATCGTTTACAATATTCATTTAAAATTTTGCAATTTTCTATTTTTCCACCTTTAGAGGGCTCAAGTATAGCTCTAGGAATGTTTCGAAATTGTGTATTGTAATATATCATCAGTACCTATCCAACACAAAAAGAATTTTTATCTTTATAAACAAAAAACGTTCGATGTCTAAGGCAGACAGGCGACAAAATTAAATTATCATCTCATTTTTTTTTTAATTTTACCGGTCGAATTTTACCGAATAATAATTTAATTAAAACACTTATACGATCATAAATTGAGTAACGTCGAAAACATTCTGCCACCAGAGCAGTTTGGCTTCAGACGTAAGCACTCGACAGTTCGGTTGTTTTACCTCTGAGCGGCACTTTTTTGCACACCATGGGCTAAATGGCAAGGTCACATGGACCCCAAAGGCTCAGAGAATGTTGGGGAAGGGGACCCACTGAAACAGCTGTTGGGAGACAGATGGTAGTCTCCCGTCAAGGCCATCCAGCGTGTTATTTAACGTGCACAGGGTATGGCTCTCCCGCACACGGAGCCACGGCTTAACGTCCCATCCGACGGACGGCGGCCTTTCCAAGCCCATCGGTGTCCCCTACTGACCGTGGGCAGGGCGGGGAATTGTTGCGGAGATAAATCTCAACGCGCTGACCCAGCTGGGACTCGAACCTGGGAACTACAGATTACGAGTCTGGCGAGCTACCGACTGAGCCACCCCCGCCCCCAAAGCACTCGACCGTGTTTTTGAGGAGATTACAGTGCAAGAATCTATTGCTGCAGCAAAAGAGTCTATTGCTGCAGTTAAAACATTCAATAGGGTGTACATAGAGGAGCTAGTATACAAAACTATAAAATTTTTAAGTTCCTGTGGAGATTATAAAAATGGTATGTAATTAAATTGAACTATTTCGACGCCTCAGTTTAATTGACAAGACTTTAGCTTATATTTTTTTTGGTATACAACTACTTCATAACTTAATTTTTCAGGGTGGAGTTAAAAAGGACTGTTTTATAGTGAAACCCATCTCTGTTGGATTGCCCCAAGGCCCGCTTCTCAGTCCTACCCTATTCAATATTTATGTTGCTGACATACCTAAGGTGGAAAGAGTTGTCTCAGCACTATATGTAGATGACACAGCCTTCCTGGCATCATCAATATCCCCACGATTTTGTATGGAAAAGAATGCAAAATATGTTTGCATTATACGAAAAGTGGTTTTGGAGATGGAGAATTCTGTACTCATAAAAAAATTACCGTGTTTCAAACTTTGAAATATTCGACAAGTTGTATGTCACAAATTGTATGGAAGGAGTCATCTTAGATGTAATAATCCATAAAATTTAAGCTGAAACTTGAATATTGTTGCGTATTACAAAAATGGATAGCCACTGAACATGAGTATTAAAAGCTATATTTCAAAACCAAATTCAATACAAGGTAAATTGTTACAAAGGAAATATGGATGAAGTATCTTATTAACAAATCAACTATTAACATGCACAAGTCATCAATCTTCCTGCGTAGAGCACACAATATCAGCTCTGTGTATTTTACTAAATACTACCTTTTACTTGATTTACCAGGTCACCCGAAGATCTTCACTCGTAAACCAATTCTCGTCCTGTGCTAATAACTTTTCACACACTAGCCGAACAAAAAGACAGTCCGTGTAGACATTCGAAGTTAGCCATAAAAGTCCCACTTTTATACTTCCGCGTATACACAACACATCAAGTTACTTCTTGATACTTACGCGCACTGTCTCAGAACAGCTCACCGTCCATTTTCGAACTCCCCGACCGTTACAATACACAACGACCGTTACAATACAAAACGACCGTTAACGCTCCACTCTTCTTCTCCAAATTCTCCCAACGTTCTTATTCGTTGGCTGAAACTTTTTGCTTTCGGTTGCCAGATTCCTTCTGTCGTAACACTGCCCCCTTCCTAGGTCTTGTTCGTCCCGAACAATTCTGGATTCCAAAGTTTCTTCAGTTCTTCGATGAAACGGAGCCAAACGATCCACGTGAACCACATTGCACTTTGTAGCTGGACGTCGACGAATGCGATATACCACGTCATTAATCCTGTTAACTATTGTATATGGACCTTCCCAAGGTTTCTGAAGTTTTGGAGATAGTCCTTTCTTTCTATGTGGACTGTATAGCCAGACAAGATCTCCTTGATTGAAAATAGTTCCATTTATTTTACTGTCATATCTTGTTTTGGTTCTGTCACTTGTTATGTCGATGTTATGTCTAACGGAGTGATGGATTTCTTCTAGTCGTTGTTGCAATTCTTGTACGTATTGTGGAGTGGACACAGGCATTGCTTCGGGCCGACCATATAAAAGGTCACAGGGAAGACGTAACTCTCTTCCAAAAATCATCATGGAAGGTGTCTGTCTAGTTGTCTCATGCACTGCCGTTCTATATGCCAGCAAAAGGAGTGGTATATGGCGATCCCAGTCACGTTGGTGGTCGTTCACAAATAATGCTAAATGCTGAGCAATTGTTCTATTGAACCTTTCAACCATACCATCCGACTGAGGGTGTAAGGGAGTTGTTCTGGTTTTCTGAATGCCTAATAGTTGACAGATGCCTTTAAACACATTGGATTCAAAATTCCGTCCTTGATCAGAGTGGAGTTGTAAAGGTACTCCATACCTACTAATGAAGTTATTAACTATCATCTCAGCCACTGTTGTTGCTTCCTGGTCTTGGATGGGATATACCTCAGGCCACTTTGTGAAATAATCCATTACCACTAATAAATATCGATTTCCATCATCAGTTCTAGGAAACGGACCCATTACATCAATGGCTATTCTTTCAAAAGGGGCACCAACGTTATACGTCTGCAGCTTACCCCGACTCCTAGTCTTAGGGCCTTTCTTTGCTGCACAGGCTTCACATTGCCTACACCATCTCTCAACGTCTGCCCTACTTTTCAACCAATGAAATCGTTCCCTGGCTTTGGCTAATGTCTTATTAACACCGAAGTGTCCTCCAGTGGCACTATCATGTACATCTTTCATCACAAGTTCCACTCGGGATCGAGGAAGGATTATCTGCCAACGGATCAGCCGTCCAGTGGGATTCTCCCATCTTCTGTATAATACTCCGTCTTCCATTTTTAAGGAGTCCCACTGTGCCCAGTAACTTTTAGTAGTTGGACTATACCTCGAGATTTGCTCCCAATTAGGTCTTACATCAGATTTTTCAATCAATTCTAATATTGGTTTTATGTCTTCATCATCTAGTTGAGCCTTCCTGATTTCAATTGGATTCCAGATGTTAGGGGTGTCATTGTTTGTTTGTGTCGATACTATTTGTCTTATGGGCATTATCTCTTTAGTTCCAAATTTCAGTTCTGCATTATAGCAATGTTTACAGTTGTCAATGCATGGGCGCCTGGAAAGAGCATCTGCATTCTTATGCATTTTACCACTTCGATGTTCGATGGAGAAATCGTATTCTTGTAACCGTTGTATCCACCTAGCGATTTGTCCTTCAGGGTTTTTGAAGTTTAATAACCATCTAAGTGCAGCATGATCAGTACGTATAAGGAATTTCTGGCCATAGAGATAATGATGAAAATGTTCTATTGCTTTTACTATTGCTAACAGTTCTTTGCGTGTTACACAGTAATTCCGCTCTGGTTTGGATAAAGTTTTACTAAAGTATGCAATAACTCTCTCTTGTCCGTCTTGTTCTTGTGAAAGCACAGCACCAACTCCTGTGTTACTTGCGTCAGTATCTATTACGAATTGTTTTCCAGTTTGTGGGTACGCTAGCACTGGTGCTGTGGAAAGAGTTTTCTTTAGCTGTTGAAAGGCTATATCGCATTCGGTGGTCCACATAAACCGCTGGCCCTCTTCTGTCAGACGATGTAATGGCCTTGCGATGTTGGAGAAACCTTTGACAAATCTTCTATAGTAGGTGCAAAGTCCAATAAAACTACGAAGTTGATGAACATCTTGTGGTGGAGGCCAGTCTCTTACAGCTTCTATCTTACTAGGATCAGTCTTAATCCCTGCTGTAGTGATCACATGACCAAGGTAATGAACTTCTTGCTGGAACAGTTTACACTTTGTCGGTCCCAATTTTAACTTGGCTGCCCTAAGTTTTTCAAATACTTGACGAAGATTTCTGAAATGTTCTTCAAAAGTTCTTCCAAGAACTATGATGTCGTCCAAGTAAACCAGGCAGACCTCCAAAGACAAGCCTTTGAGCACTGACTCCATTAGTCGCTCAAATGTGGCAGGTGCATTACAAAGTCCAAATGGCATCACCTTAAACTGCCAAAGTCCATTCCCTGTACTGAAAGCCGTTTTCTCACGGTCTTCAGGACGTATACCAACTTGCCAATAGCCGCTCTTTAAATCTAATGTTGAGAACCATTCTGACCCAGATAAAGTGTCTAGTGTATCGTCAATCCTGGGTAAAGGAAAGGAATCTTTCTTTGTTACGTCATTTAATCTGCGATAATCTACACAAAATCGTGTAGATCCATCCTTTTTCTTGACAAGAACTACTGGTGATGTCCAGGGACTCTGTGATGGTTCTATAATGCCCTGAGCTTCCATGTCCTTTATGAGTTGTTCCGTCTCCTCTCTTTTTGCCAATGGAAGCCTTCTTGCCGGCAGATGGACTGGAGGAGAATCACCAGTGTTGATTTTATGTTCTGTCAGGTTAGTACGGCCATAATCATTTGATGTGGCAGAAAAAATGTCAGAAAATTCTTTTAATAGGTTCTCGGCCTTAACAGCTTGGTTTTCAGTTAATATTTGTCTTGTTTCTCTCCATAATTCAGTAAGATGAGACGGGATGTCGGTATGGTTTTGATATGAATCGGTAACTTCTATTTTATTTATACTTGTTACACAGGTAACAGCTTCACATATTGCTAATTCCTCACCTTTTTTTAACATTCTATTGGATTTGTTACAGTTCATCACTCTGATAGGGATCTGTTCTTTATCTATTCTGACTAAAGTCCTTGCAACCAGGATGTTATGAGCCAAAGCTCCTTTACCAGAGGCATCAGTAACTGCCAATCGGAAGGCCCCAGAAGTCTCCGCCCGATGTCCACGGACTATAACTTCACTTTGTGCTGGGATCTCTGTGTCTTCCGTCACTAATATTGGAGTTACGCTTGATAAAGAATCAGACGTCCGGCTAAGCAGAGGAATCTCTTCTGTCTCATAGATGAGTAGGTTATCACTGGGTCTAATGTTGAATCCATGTTTCTTAAGAAAATCAAGGCCTAATATGCATTCGTCGTAGATGTCAGCGATGTAAACAGGATGGCGAACCAGACAGCTACCAACTCGAATATTAAGTTCTATTTTTCCATGAACTTTTGCACGATCTCCAGTGGCCGTTTGTAGGCTTATTCTAGACTGTGTAGTATTCAAGTTTGGGTGAGGTATTATTTTCTTTATTATATCCGTTCTGAGTAAAGTTACATTTGCACCAGTGTCGACTATCATACGGCAAGGTATTCCATTTATGGCTCCATCAGCTACTAATCCATTATTATCGCCATGTAATGTTGAAACGTGGGCGACTTCCCCTGTGGCCAACCAATCAACTGCCAGCCTTTGCCCCGCAAGACTGACTAATTTTCTGTTTCCCTGATCCTGTTGTCTAGTTGATGGACTTGGACTCATCATTCGTTTCCTAGTGCAGTTGGTACGAATGTGTCCGGTCTTGCCACAATTCCAACACTGAACGTCTATTGTAGGTTTTGAAGAAGAACCTTTTATATCTTTCAAAACGGATAGTATGGCTTTGGTTAGTTCTTTCATTTCATTATCCTTTTCTACAGTTTCTTCTGCACTCACAAATCTCACTGCACGTTTGTTCGCTCGGGAGGAAAGCCTGGAGCACTCGTATTTCATAGCATGCACCACAGCTGACTTTAAGGATTCACCTTCCAACATCCTCAGAGATTGCTGAGTGTCAGAGTCAGCAATAGCATCAATAAATTGTAATTGAGCTAAATTATCTTGAATTTCTGGTGGACAGTTACTATAAGCCAATCTAGCTAGACGCTCAATATCACTAGCAAGCTCTTGCAAAGTTTCACCATTTTTCTGCATGCGATGTTTAAATTGAGTCACGTAATATTGTTTTAAATAACTATCACCAAACCTTAGTTCTAATGCAGAAACTAGACTTTGATAATCAAGTCGTTTTTCTTCTGGAACAGACTGCAAAACTTCTGCAGCAGAATTTCTTAAGGAAGCTGCAAGAAAACTGGCCTTTTGGAATTCATTCCACTCATTGGCTGTAGCGATAACTTCGAATTGTGTTTTAAATACTGTCCAAGATGATTGACCATCATATGTAGAAGGTTTAGTTGTATTTTTAGCGATATGTGTAATAACATTATTTCCACTAGAATTATTATTATCACAAGCAGAAGGTAACATTTCATTTCTCAAAATCTGAAACTGGCGTTCACAATCAGTTTTTACAATTTCTATTTCATGTTTATAATCTAACTTAACACTATCAAGATCATATTTTACACTGTCAATTTCAACCTTTAAACAATCACATTGTTTATTAAGTTCGGTTTTAATGTCCTTACACTGATCAGTAATCTTGTCAATTTGAGAAGCCACTTCAGCTCTCATCTCGGTATTTTGTGCGGCCATTTCGGCTTTCAAGTCACCTATTTTATCGCTTTGGGCAGCTATATCACCTTTAATATCAGTCATCTGAGTAGCCATATCGGCTTTCAAGTCATCTTTTTGAGAAATTATCTCAGTTCTCAACTCATTATATTGTGCGGCCATATCGGCTTTCAAATCATTATTTTGACTTTTAATGTCATTCATCAACTTTACTAATTTATCCATACTTCTAGTTAACGGCATTCAATTAATTAATCCCACTTCTGACACCAAATGTTGCGGATTACAAAAATGGATAGCCACTGAGAACATGAGTATTAAAAGCTATATTTCAAAACCAAATTCAATACAAGGTAAATTGTTACAAAGAAATATGGATGAAGTATCTTATTAACAAATCAACTATTAACATGCACAAGTCATCAATCTTCCTGCGTAGAGCACACAATATCAGCTCTGTGTATTTTACTAAATACTACCTTTTACTTGATTTACCAGGTCACCCGAAGATCTTCACTCGTAAACCAATTCTCGTCCTGTGCTAATAACTTTTCACACACTAGCCGAACAAAAAGACAGTCCGTGTAGACATTCGAAGTTAGCCATAAAAGTCCCACTTTTATACTTCCGCGTATACACAACACATCAAGTTACTTCTTGATACTTACGCGCACTGTCTCAGAACAGCTCACCGTCCATTTTCGAACTCCCCGACCGTTACAATACACAACGACCGTTACAATACAAAACGACCGTTAACGCTCCACTCTTCTTCTCCAAATTCTCCCAACGTTCTTATTCGTTGGCTGAAACTTTTTGCTTTCGGTTGCCAGATTCCTTCTGTCGTAACAATATTATAGATGTCCTTAATAAGGCTCGTTGTACATGATACAGACTGTTCCCTCTTATGTCCAGAAAACGAATCCCATCAAGTTTCAACAAGCTCCTTATTCATAACATTTCTATGGAATCGATTTCCATGTATGCAGTCCCAGTATGGGGATATTTGCCCGAAACAGTCATACATGGTGACCTTAGCTGTATGATTACAGAAGATAGTATTAAATGCAAGCCATCAAATTCTTTCAGAATTTAACTTGCTACCAAATCTTGCTTATTGGTAGCACGGTTATTATGACGTCACATATCAATTAAGATTTAAAAGACCAAGATCCTCTAGTAACTGATTGACTGTCTCAAATGTGCCTTTGGAACTTTTTCAGTTTCTTGCAATCATGCGCCAATCCATTCTGGGTTCATTTAATTCATTACCGACAGCTGCTTTGGCATAAATTCGCTGAAGCAGGAGTGCCCGATACTGCATTAAAGCATTTTGTGATCTGTAATCTACATAAATTAAACTTCGGTTATGAAGTTATCTAGGTATCTCTTCTTGATTAACACCTTCTCCAACCTGAAATTCAAATTTCTAGCATAAATATATTGTTTGCAATATTACTGTATTGTTTGCATTTCACTGAATAAAAAAAGAAGCCTAGACTGGCCTAGTGGTTCGGCAAGCTAACAAGGCGGACAACCAAGTATTTCTTGTCTACATGACTTTCTCCTGTGATACTTTGTGCGTTGTGTTAACTCTGAGGCAATGGCCACCAATGATTTTGGTCTTAGTTAGGGGACGATATCCTTGTATGAGAAGGACTGAAAAAAGCTAGGAGTAAAACAGCATGTAGATTATAGTGTAAAAACTGTTCCAGAAGTTGGAAAATTATGAAATCACAGAAAGCAGTAAAAAGGAATTATAATTTATATGCACTTTGTCCTGATATACATTAAATAAATGACACCTGTGAAATGCAGCAAAACAGTTCTTGTGGATTCCTGTGAAATGTAGCAAAACAGATCTTGTGGATTCCTGTGAAATGTAGCAAAACAGTTCTTGTGGATTCCTGTGAAATGTAGCAAAACAGTTCTTGTGGATTCCTGTGAAATGTAGCAAAACAGTTCTTGTGGATCCCTGTGAAATGTAGCAAAACTGTTCTTGTGGATTCCTGTGAAATGTAGCAAAACAGATCTTGTGGATTCCTGCGAAATATAGCAAAACAGTTCTTGTGGATTTCTGTGAAATGTAACAAAACAGTTCTTGTGGATTCCTGTGAAATGTAACAAAACAGTTCTTGTGGATTTCTGTAAAATGTAACAAAACAGTTCTTGTGGATTCCTGTAAAATATAGCAAAACAGTTCTTGTGAATTACTGTGAAATATAGCAAAACAGTTCTTGTGGATTCCTCTGAAATGTAGCAAAAAGAGTTCTTGTGGATTCCTGTGAAATGTAACAAAACAGTTCTTGTGGATTCCTGTGAAATGTGGCAAAACAGTTCTTGTGGATTCCTGTGAAATGTAACGAAACAGTTCTTGTGGATTTCTGTAAAATGTAGCAAAACAGTTCTTGTGAATTACTGTGAAATACAGCAAAACAGTTCTTGTGGATTCCTCTGAAATGTATCAAAACAGTTCTTGTGGATTCCTCTGAAATGTATCAAAACAGATCTTGTGGATTTCTGTGAAATGTAGCAAAACAGTTCTTGTGGATTTCTGTGAAATGTAGCAAAACAGTTCTTGTGGATTTCTGTGAAATGTAGCAAAACAGTTCTTGTGGATTCCTGTGAAATGTAGCAAAACAGTTCTTGTGCATTCCTGTGAAATGTAACAAAACAGTTCCTGTGGATTCCTGTAAAATTTAACAAAACAGTTCTTGTGAATTCCTGTAAAATGTAGCAAAACAGTTCTTGTGGATTCCTGTGAAATATAGCAAAACAGTTCTTTTGGATTCTTGTGAAATGAAGCAAAACAATTCTTTTGGATTCCTCTGAAATGGAGCAAAACAGTTCTTGTGAATTCCTGTAAAATGTAGTAAAAAAGTGCTTGTGGTTTCCTGTGAAATATAGTAAAATAGTTCTTATGGAATCCTGTGAAATGTAACAAAACAGTTCTTATGGATTCCTGTAAAATGTAGCTAAACAGTTCTTGTGAATTCCTGTAAAACGTAGCAAAACAGTTCTTGTGGATTCCTGTGAAATATAGCAAAACAGTTCTTTTGGATTCCTGTGAAATGGAGCAAAACAGTTCTTTTGGATTCCTCTGAAATGTAACAAAACAGTCCTTGTGAATTCCTGTAAAATGTAGTAAAAAAGTGCTTGTGGTTTCCTGTGAAATATAGTAAAATAGTTCTTATGGAATCCTGTGAAATGTAACAAAACAGTTCTTGTGGATTCCTGTAAAATGTAGCAAAACAGTTCTTTTGTTTCTTGTAAGATGTTGCAAAGCAGTTCCTGTTGCATGTAAAGCACAGTTGCATTTAGCGTTATTGGATGTAGTTTGTATTATCCATTGAAGGTAACAAACTCCCAATCAATTCCTGTAGACAAAAGACTGGTCTACACCTTGTAAATATTTCAAGACCACAGGCATCTTCCTGTGTTTAAATTTAAAAAAAAGTAGTTTGTAGCCGAGTGGTTAGCACGCTTGGCTACTGATCTAAGGGACCTGGGTTCGAGCCCCGGAATTAGGCATGGATGTGTGTGTCGTTTTTCTGCTGAGGTCCTGCCATCCTCTCAGATCTCCTACTGTGGCATATAAACTGACAGGCTCCTGTCAGACCTCTGTGGCAAGCAGCTGCTTGAGGGGGTATTTATTTATTTATTTATTGTAATATACACATAGTCTGAAAGGGTTAATATGCCCGTCGATAAATCTATTTAGCTTCCTATATACCTATGAAATCAATATATTTCAGTTGCGATAAAAATCAATATCCTTTCTTTTCTTCAATTTTTAGAATACATGTAGGAAGAGTTATAAATATATTAAAATTTCTTTTGACTTTTGAGGAGCAACAAAAGAATATCGCACCAATCATTTTAGTAACGGCTAAAATTATGTGATCTGAAAAAAAAAAGTCCAACCAGCAACAGGAGTGCAGACCAAAACACGATTATGAACTTCTACAGCTTCGAGGAACTGCAAAACAAATCCCTGTGGACTCCACATCTGACACTCTACAATTGTTATTTCCCCGCCACCCCAGCATCACCTATAACCGCCACCAAGCCCCCCCTCAAAACTGTCCACGACTGACAAGGGAACGGAAGGTTACAGTACACTAGGCCCGTCTAGGACAGGCGGTGAAATTGAATAATGACCCTTATTTTGTGGTTCCTTATCTGTGCTGCTGTCGAGTAAGCCAACTCCAATGACGAACGAGCTTCTAGTTGACCTCAGTAGTGTCGGGGGCCCACGGAGGTCAGCGTAGACGTGTCACAGAGTCGAGCAAGGAGAAAAAAAGCCGCACACTACCATGCGACCTTTTCTGCTTTCTGTGCGGTAGGTAGTTTAACAATGGAGTACCGACACTATAGGCAGAGGCTCCCTCGACGTGTCGGGTGGCATTGTCTGCCGTGGACCACCCCTACACCACTAAAGAGGTTGGGACGGGAACTTTTCGAAAATGTTTGGGGATTTTGAACCATGACTCACAATTGCCATGAATACGAAAAAGAGACCTTTAGTGAGCAAAGCATGTGTGTTTTTGGGTTCTGAATACACTGAAGTAAACTTTGCTTCAGTTGGTTATCTTCCGCTATGTTAGGTGCCTTTTCTTTTCCCAACTATCTCGTGTCTGATCCAGATTCTTTGAACCTCTACACAGACGCCAGCGCTAAAAAAACTTGAATGGCGAGGCAAAAAAATAGTCAACTTTTATTAAATATAGCAAAAATTTACTGTAGACAAAAAAGTAAAAATCTAGAAACGATTTCATGGCATCATTATTAACTTGGAAGAAAGAATAACGCTTTTCATGTTGTTTGCATTTACTAATACAAGTACAAAAAGCACTAATGTTTTATTTACATGATTTAATTAATAAATGCAAACGGCATAAAAAAACATTCTTCTAAGTTAAAACTTACAGTTAAATGCAGGCGCATATCTAAAAAAAAAACACGAATCATTGATGGTGGAGGGGTCAAATACATCATCCTCAAGCAGCATGGGCTACGGAGGTCCAACCAGACCGTACAATTTAGTTCTCCAAGCAAGTCTATGCTGAGCTACATCTACTGCATCTGGCCACTGCACACCAATTCTAACAAGGTCCTGTTTGACATTGTCTGCCCACCGCATCCTAGGTCTCCCCTTCTTTCTGAGGCCTTTAAGAACACTGTTCATAACCCTATTCGCCAATCTATAATTATTCATACGGGCAACATGGCCAAACCAACGGAGTCTCTCTCTGCACAATATGCTGCTTAAAGGAGGTTGCAAACTCCTTTGCCTAATCTCATCATTAGTTACAAAGTTGAACCACCTAATGCCCAAGATACTGCGTAAGCATCTGGAATCAAAAGCATCAAGTTTCCTGTTATCTTGTTTACAAAGTGTCCAAGTTTCACTACCATAACTAACCCTAGAAAGAACCAAACTATTATACAGTCTAATTTTAGTCTTTAGGTGTATACGCCTATTTCTCCACACTCTCCATAGATTCTTAAAAGTCCCGGCAGCAATCCCTTTTCGTCTGTTAATCTCATGCCGCACATCACCATTATCTGTTACATAGCTCCCAAGATAATTAAACTGTGACACCTGCTCAAGCCTGCAACCATTCAGATTAACTGAATCACAGCCTGCCTGACCAATTTTCATCACTTTAGTTTTCTCTCTATTTATAACCAAACTTACTCTACTACCAGTTTCATCAACAGCTCGAATGAAAGAGTTTTGTTCATCAACAATCATTTGTCAAAAGGGCTAAATCATCAGAATAATCTAAATCAGAAATTTTCGTATCTCCAGCCCATTTAAGGCCAAAATCTTTCCCTCGAAATGAATTTCGCATAACATAATCAATAACCAAGGTGAAGAGAAAAGCAGACAAAATGCACCCTTGTCGAACACCAGAAGTAATGCTAAACCAATTGCTACAAGCCTTACCAACTCTCACACATGACTCAGTGTTATTATAGAGAGCTTTCATTATGGTAACTAACTTCTCAGGTATACCATATGATTTCACAATCAACCACAAATTATGACGATCAACAGAGTCGAAAGCCTTTTTGAAATCAACAAAGCTAGCAATCAAAGTTTCTGAAACTCTAAACATTTCTCAAGAATCTGTCTAAGTGAAAATATCTGATCCACACATCCCCTACCACTTCTGAATCCACATTGCTCATCACGCAATTGACTGTAAACCAGATTCTTATTTCTATTAAGCGCAATCATGGAAAGAACTTTACCTGGAACAGAGAGTAGGTTGATACCCATATAGTTTTCACAAGAACTGCGATTACCTTTTTCGAAAATAGGGATAACAATAGCTCTGGTAAAATCCTTAGGAACCATGCCTTTATCATAAAAGATATTCAAAATTTCAGTCATCCAACTGGTAACCGAAACATTCCCAGCTCTAAGCATTTCCGTAGTAATTTCATCTACCCCTGGATATTTATGTAGTTTAAGTTTAGAAACAACTAAAATACTTTCAGACTGTATTATAGGGTCAACATTAAAGCCATTAATTTGTCTATCATTATTACAAATAGGAAAACTAACTACATTGTTTAGAATATCACCGAAATGCTCAGCCCACCAAGCCATGACAGAATCCTCACCTTCTATAACCTTACCTTGTTTATCCTTCAATCCCTGTATACCTGTCCGTTTTCTACCACACAAAACATTAACTACCTGGTACAGCTCTCTGCTGTTGTGCTGTCTAACTGTTTCCTCGGCTTTGTCAGCCAAACCATGAAGCCAAAGATTCTTATCAGTAGCTAACTGATCCTTTACACGTTTATTAAATTCTCTGTAATCCTTTCTATTAGGACTAGTAGGGTACTGATTAAGGACATTCCTGCAGTTCCTTCTTTCTGAAATAAGCTCAAGTGCCTTAATCACTTAAATAATTCTGTCTCTTCTGCTCCTTTTTTCCTAACAGAGTACTGTTAGTTTCCAAAAAAGCCTGTTTAAAATGATCCCATTCTTCCTCAACTTCAGTAGTAAGCATACCATGACTGTCATAATGACTAAGTAACCTATCATGGTAAGCTTTGGCTATAACTGGGTCTTTCAGAGCTTCAGTATTAAAAGCAAATTAAAAGCAAATTTTTTAACCCTAGCACAACACTTTTTAAGTTTAAGTTGCAAGACAATTTTAACAGGGTAATGGTCAGATCCAATTTCAGCTCCCCTATATGCCCTGGTATTCCTAACAGAACTAGCCCATTTGCTGTTAATACATAATCAATCATATTCTTATGCAGTCCATTGGGTGAAACCCATGTGTACTTATGTATGTAGCGGTGTTTGTAATAAGTGTTAGTTATTCTGAATCCATTGAGTTTACTTATCTGTAGGAGACATTGCCCATTGCCATTGCAGCTACCAATACCAAAAGGGCCAATCACCCCTCCCCAAAGGTCAGAGTCAGTACCAACTTTGGCATTGAAGTCACCAAGAACAAGGGTAATATCTCCTTTCTTGACAGAATTCAAAATATCCTGAAGTTGTTCATAAAACCTATCCTTCTCATCCTCATCGGCATCCTCAGTGGGGGCATAACAGCAGATAACATTCAAGTCTTTAACGCTTGTCTGAAATTTTGCTGTAAGAAACCTTTCATTAATGCACTCATATCCTAGAAGAGCATCACTAGCGTGTCTGCTGAGAAGCAGACCCACGCCTTGGTGATGTTTATTGTCGTCCCTCCCTGAAAAGAGAAATTTAAGATTATTTTTAAGAATCTGACCTTTATCTGTCCATCTGATCTCTTGCAAGCCGAGAATATCTAAATTATAACGGTGGAATTCTTGTGTGAGGACATCAAGAGAAAACGCTCTGTACAGAGTCCTCACATTCCAACTACCTATGGAGAGAAAATGGTTAGTGGGATGTTTAAAGAAACTATGTTTATTGAGAGAGGGAATGCCGATAATATCAAACAGCCAATAACAGACATGGGGCAAAGACCCGTTCCCCCACCACTAAAGGCTGAAGCCATCTATACTGGAAGACTTCCTCCAATGTAGAATTTGACGATGCCAATAGAAGCAAAGAGTTCAGGTGCCTGCGATGACCTCTGCTCAGGATTATCCACCAGCTGATAAACATATCCTGTGAATCTATTCACTTGGGGTTCTCAACCCACAAACAGAAAACACAGCGGAAGGTTTTCCCTCCACAGAAGCCCACCAGTGCAGCAAAATCAGGATCCATAATCAATATCCATAACAAAATGATCCATAATAATATGGTCAGCACCAGGACCCTGCGTGGTTGACCACTCCTCAGCAGAATAGAAAAAAAAGAAAAGTAGCCATAGTTGTCCAAGATCAGTAGGCCACACTAATCTGGCAGCCCTCCCCTTCCGTTCACTTCCACAAGAGAGTATCTCTTTTGAAAGGTACTAACGGTCTCCACCACGGGGAAGCGAGGTCGGACATTAGGTGCTAGGCCTGGCCGGTTCTATGCATCATCACAGGGGATTGGTGCATAGCTCTCCTTCCAGTGACTACCTAGCTACCATTTACAGACCATATACACATGTGCTTAATATTTAAATCCGGTTGCTAGTATTCTCTAAGAGGGGGAAATGACCCTCTAGAAATATTATTTCTATATATATTTCTGCTGGGTTGGGTTGTTTTACCTATGAGCGGCACTTTTTTGCACACCATGCGCTAAATGGCCAGGTCACGTGGACCCCGAAGGCTCAGAGAAGGTTGGGGGAGGGGACCCACTGGAACAGCTGTTGGGAGACAGATGGTACCTCCCGTCAAAGCCATCCAGCGTGTTCTTCAACTTGCACAGGGTATGTCTCTCCCGCTCACGGAGCAATGGCTTAACGTCACATCCGACGGACGGCGGCTTTTCCAAGCCCATCGGTGTCCCCTACTGACCGTGGGCAGGGCGGGTAATTTTTGCGGAGATAAATCTCAACGCTGATCTAGCTGGGACTCGAACCTGGGAACTACAGATTACGAGCCTGGCGCGCTACCGATTGGGCCAACCCCGCCCCATTTCTAATTACAACTTTTAAATTAGAGGAAAGATTGCATTTAATTGAATGGAATACCAACCCACTCTCACCTAATATCAAATGGTCTGACTTAAAGGAGGCGGAAGTGGCTCAGTCGGTAGCGCGCCAAGGTCATAATATGAAGTTACACCAGGTTCCCAATTAGGCCAGCGTTGAGATTTATCTCCGCAAAACTGTCCACCCTGTCCACGGTCAGAAAGGGGATATGATGGACTTGGAAAGACCACCGTCCGTCGGATGGGACATTAAGCCGTGGCACTGTGTGTGGGAGACCTATACCCTGTGCACGTTAAAGAACACGCTGGATGATCTTGATAAGAGGCTACCATCTGTCTCCCAACAGGTGTCCAGCAGGTCCCTTCCCCAACCTTCTCTGAGCCTTCGGAGTCCTGTGACCTGGCTATTTAGCCCATTGTGTGCAAAAAAATGCTTCTCAGTGTTAAAGCAATCCAACTCTGGTTCAAAGCCATTGGGGGGTAAAGTCCCAGGGCTTCACAAGTGAATGGCTCCTATTGAACTCTTCATGAATTCTGAAGTATTTGCATTAAACCATGTTACAGGAAAGATTAAAATACTGAAATAAAAGCTGATAATACACCTCTACCATATTATCAGTGGAGAAACTGTTCAAACATGTTCATTTCAATATATATAATTCAGCACTGGGTAAATTCTGTTATTGTAAATAGATAAACAGGATTATTATTTTGTAAGCTTACCTAAAATGCTCAAATTGTATTTTACATGTAAAGTGTACTAAAGAAAAGTATTCATAATTTTATTGCGAGCTCTGCGTTTTCTTGTAATAAATCAAAGCTAGAATTTAGAAGTACAGGTAATTTTATTTTCATAACAGTTAAAAAAAATGATGGGAGAGGGAATCTTGGCAGCAGGAAGCCCAAAGTATCTTGAGACCAGGATTGGATTGATTACCTCTGAGCGGCACTTTTTTGCACACCATGGGCTAAATGGCCAGGTCACATGGACCCCGAAGGCTCAGAGAAGGTTGGGGGAGGGGACCCACTGGAACAGCTGTTAGGAGACAGATGGTAGCCTCCCGTCAAGGCCATCCAGCGTGTTCTTTAACGTGCACAGGGTATGTCTCTCCCGCACACGTGGCCACGGCTTAACGTCCCATCCGACGGACGGCGGCCTTTCCAAGCCCATCGGTGTCCCCTACTGACCGTGGGCAGGGCGGGGAATTTTGCGGAGATAAATCTCAACGATGACCCAGCTGGGACTCGAACCTGGGAACTACAGATTACGAGCCTGGCGCGCTACCGACTGAGCCACCCCCGCCCTTCTTGAGACCAGGAGCTTTGCTTCTGGGTCCTAAGATACCTTTGCACATCCTTGCTCTGACCATTTGAGCGACAGGAAACGATCATCTTCACTAACACTGCTTTTCGATATTTATCTTCAGGTACCATTAATGATTTCTCTCAAATTAGAAAAGATTTTTTTTATCAAGTTCCGAATCCTCGCTCTTTCGTAAATTGTTGAGCCCAAGCCAGATTTCAGGAAACCTTTCTCAGCCGCATCATAATACATATATGTATATAAATGCATTTCTCAAATAATTCATTTTATTCTTATGATTATAATCATTTTGTGACAAAACTGAAAGTTCATGGGTAACATCATTATCAACGCAAATCACCGTTCATTTTTTAAAGATCGAAAATAGGAAATATAAAAAACAATCGAAAACAGTTTGGTGTTTATTTTTAATAATTAAAGATTATTAAGTTTGAAAATATAATAAAAAATACTTCATATTTTTACTTTTTTTTCACAATGAAAGAACTGTTTAAAATTTCAATTATTCTGAACCCAAAATAGTGAATTATTTTGAGCCCACACCCTCTCATGATAATCAGAACGATATCTAATTGTAACCGTCTCAATAATCGGGGGAATATCATCCAAAGTTCCGTAACAACAGTTTTTACACAACAATACTAGACAGTTATTACTCTAGGGGCGGGGGTGGCTCAGTCGGTAGCGCGCCAGGCTCGTAATCTGTAGTTCCCAGGTTCGAGTCCCAGCTGGGTCAGCGTTGAGATTTATCTCCGCAAAATTCCCCGCCCTGCCCACGGTCAGTAGGGGACACCGATGGGCTTGGAAAGGCCGCCGTCTGTCGGATGGGACGTTAAGCCGTGACCCCGTGTGCGGGAGAGACATACCCTGTGCACGTTAAAGAACACGCTGGATGGCCTTGACGGGAGACTACCATCTGTCTCCCAACAGCTGTTCCAGTGGATCCCCTCCCCCAACCTTCTAAGAGCCTTCGGGGTCCATGTGACCTGGCCATTTAGCCCATGGTGTGCAAAAAAGTGCCGCTCAGAGGTGAAACAACCCAACCCAGTTATTACTAAGTGAATCGAAGACCACTAGACCCCTTTTGGTTTTGTTTGTGAAAATATTCCGTTGTTTTTACACTCAATTTACTCCAAGTGCGACATACACTGCCTAGGCAAAGATATATACATAAAATAGACTACTTCCTTGTTATGCCACTGGAAGATGAAATTCGCACTCCGTAATTTCTGAAGTAAGCTTTTATATGACAAAATGGACGTGATAATTTAAATATCTGCATTAAGGCTATCAAAATCCCGAGTTTCACAAAAATATTCAGTAAATTATTAATTAGGTTCATAAAGACAAGGAGACTGGAAGCAGAATAGGAGTAGGATGTTCATTGGACAGACAATGGAGGTAGATGACAACCTCCCATCAAAATCGGCTAAGTATTACTTTAAACTTTCAATTGGGCTGGTTTGTTTTACCTTAAGCAGGATTTTTGCTAAAAAAAGGTCTAATTTGGCAAATCACAAAGACCCCAAAAGCTCACAGAAGTTTAGAAGGTGTTCAATTGGATAGCTGTCACTGGGAGGCGATTACCGTGTTCTTTAATGTGCACAGGGTATGACTCTCCAACAAAAGTTCTCCGTTTTAATCCTATAGTGCAATGGTTCCCAACCTTTTATACTTCACGTACCCCCTGTAAATGTGTATGTAATTAGCGTACCCCTTGTATAGATCGATAAAACTATAGTTATAATATAACAATGAGAATATACTAAAACATATATATCAGTGGTTCTCAACCTTTTACGCTTCACGTACCCCCTAGAAATGTGTGTGTAACTGGCGTACCCCTTGTATAGATAGATAAAACTATAGTCATAGTATAACAATGGGAATAAAATAAAACATATATATCAGTGGTTCTCAACCTTTTATGCTTCACGTACCCCCTGGAAATGTATATGTAACTGACGTACCCCTTGTATAGATAGATAAAACTATAGTTATAGTATAACAATGGGAATAAAATAAAACATATATATCAGTGGTTCTCAACCTTTTATGCTTCACGTACCCCCTGGAAATGTGTATGTAACTGGCGTACCCCTTGTATAGATAGATAAAACTATAGTTATAGTATAACAATGGGAATAAAATAAAACATATATATCAGTGGTTCTCAACCTTTTATGCTTCACATACCCCCTGGAAATGTGTTTGTAACTGGCGTACCCCTTATATAGATATACTATAACTACAGTTTTATCTATCTATATAAGGGGTACGCCAGTTACATACACATTTCCAGGGGGTATGTGAAGCATAAAAGGTTGAGAACCACTGATATATATGTTTTATTTTATTCCCATTGTTATACTATAACTACAGTTTTATCTAACAATGGGAATAAAATAAAACTTATATATCAGTGGTTCTCAACCTTTGATGCTTCACGTACCCCCTGGAAATGTATATGTAACTGGCGTACCCCTTGTATAGATAGATAAAACTGTAGTTATAGTATAACAATGGGAATAAAATAAAACATATATATCAGTGGTTCTCAACCTTTTATGCTTCACGTACCCCCTGGAAATGTATATGTAACTGGGTTACCCCTTGTATAGATAGATAAAACTATAGTTATAGTATAACAATGGGAATAAAATAAAACATATATATCAGTGGTTCTCAACCTTTTATGCTTCATGAACCCCCTGGAAATGTGTATGTAACTGGCGTACCCCTTGTATAGATAGATAAAACTATAGTTATAGTATAACAATGGGAATAAAATAAAACATATATATCAGTGGTTCTCAACCTTTTATGCTTCACGTACCCCCTGGAAATGTGTATGTAACTGGCGTACCCCTTGTATAGATAGATAAAACTATAGTTATAGTATAACAATGGGAATAAAATAAAACATATATATCAGTGGTTCTCAACCTTTATGCTTCACGTACCCCCTGGAAATGTATATGTAACTGGGATACCCCTTGTATAGATAGATAAAACTATAGTTATAGTATAACAATGGGAATAAAATAAAACATATATCAGTGGTTCTCAACCTTTTATGCTTCATGAACCCCCTGGAAATGTGTATGTAACTGGCGTACTTCTTGTATAGATAGATAAAACTATAGTTATAGTATAACAATGGGAATAAAATAAAACATATATATCAGTGGTTCTCAACCTTTTATGCTTCACGTACCCCCTGGAAATGTGTATGTAACTGGCGTACCCCTTGTATAGATAGATAAAACTATAGTTATAGTATAACAATGGGAATAAAATAAAACATATATATCAGTGGTTCTCAACCTTTTATGCTTCACGTACCCCCTGGAAATGTGTATGTAACTGGCGTACCCCTTGTATAGATAGAAAAAAACTATAGTTATAATATAACAATGGGAATAAAATAAAACATATATCAATGGTTCTCAACCTTTTATGCTTCACATACCCCCTGGAAATGTGTATGTAACTGGCGTACCCCTTATATAGATAGATAAAACTATAGTTATAGTATAACAATGGGAATAAAATAAAACATATATCAGTGGTTCTCAACCTTTTATGCTTCATGAACCCCCTGGAAATGTGTATGTAACTGGCGTACCCCTTGTATAGATAGATAAAACTATAGTTATAGTATAACAATGGGAATAAAATAAAACATATATATCAGTGGTTCTCAACCTTTATGCTTCACGTACCCCCTGGAAATGTATATGTAACTGGGATACCCCTTGTATAGATAGATAAAACTATAGTTATAGTATAACAATGGGAATAAAATAAAACATATATCAGTGGTTCTCAACCTTTTATGCTTCATGAACCCCCTGGAAATGTGTATGTAACTGGCGTACCCCTTGTATAGATAGATAAAACTATAGTTATAGTATAACAATGGGAATAAAATAAAACATATATATCAGTGGTTCTCAACCTTTTATGCTTCACGTACCCCCTGGAAATGTGTATGTAACTGGCGTACCCCTTGTATAGATAGATAAAACTATAGTTATAGTATAACAATGGGAATAAAATAAAACATATATATCAGTGGTTCTCAACCTTTTATGCTTCACGTACCCCCTGGAAATGTGTATGTAACTGGCGTACCCCTTGTATAGATAGATAAAACTATAGTTATAGTATAACAATGGGAATAAAATAAAACATATATATCAGTGGTTCTCAACCTTTTATGCTTCACGTACCCCCTGGAAATGTGTATGTAACTGGCGTACCCCTTGTATAGATAGATAACACTATAGTTATAGTATAACAATGGGAATAAAATAAAACATATATATCAGTGGTTCTCAACCTTTTATGCTTCACGTACCCCCTGGAAATGTGTATGTAACTGGCGTACCTCTTGTATAGATAGATAAAACTATAGTTATAGTATAACAATGGGAATAAAATAAAACATATATATCAGTGGTTCTCAACCTTTTATGCTTCACGTACCCCCTGGAAATGTGTATGTAACTGGCGTACCCCTTGTATAGATAGATAAAACTATAGTTATAGTATAACAATGGGAATAAAATAAAACATATATATCAGTGGTTCTCAACCTTTTATGCTTCACGTACCCCCTGGAAATGTGTATGTAACTGGCGTACCCCTTGTATAGATAGATAAAACTATAGTTATAGTATAACAATGGGAATAAAATAAAACATATATATCAGTGGTTCTCAACCTTTTATGCTTCACGTACCCCCTGGAAATGTGTATGTAACTGGCGTACCCCTTGTATAGATAGATAAAACTATAGTTATAGTATAACAATGGGAATAAAATAAAACATATATATCAGTGGTTCTCAACCTTTTATGCTTCACGTACCCCCTGGAAATGTGTATGTAACTGGCGTACCCCTTGTATAGATAGATAAAACTATAGTTATAGTATAACAATGGGAATAAAATAAAACATATATATCAGTGGTTCTCAACCTTTTATGCTTCACGTACCCCCTGGAAATGTGTATGTAACTGGCGTACCCCTTGTATAGATAGATAAAACTATAGTTATAGTATAACAATGGGAATAAAATAAAACATATATATCAGTGGTTCTCAACCTTTTATGCTTCACGTACCCCCTGGAAATGTGTATGTAACTGGCGTACCCCTTGTATAGATAGATAAAACTATAGTTATAGTATAACAATGGGAATAAAATAAAACATATATATCAGTGGTTCTCAACCTTTTATGCTTCACATACCCCCTGGAAATGTGTATGTAACTGGCGTACCCCTTGTATAGATAGATAAAACTATAGTTATAGTATAACAATGGGAATAAAATAAAACATATATATCAGTGGTTCTCAACCTTTTATGCTTCACGTACCCCCTGGAAATGTGTATGTAACTGGCGTACCCCTTGTATAGATAGATAAAACTATAGTTATAGTATAACAATGGGAATAAAATAAAACATATATATCAGTGGTTCTCAACCTTTTATGCTTCACGTACCCCCTGGAAATGTGTATGTAACTGGCGTACCCCTTGTATAGATAGATAAAACTATAGTTATAGTATAACAATGGGAATAAAATAAAACATATATATCAGTGGTTCTCAAACTTTTATGCTTCATGTACCCCCTGGAAATGTGTTTGTAACTGGCGTACCCCTTGTATAGATATACTATAACTATAGTTTTATCTAACAATGAGAATAAAACACTTATATATAACATATATCTAGCGGCTTTTGAACTCTCACGGCGTACCCCAAAATTTTTTTTCCTCGTACCCCACGTTGCGAACCCGTACTATAGTAAAATAAGAAACACGACAAAAAACACTGTCTCTATATTTTCATTTATTTCCTACGTAATAAAAATGTCTAATATAAATTTGGGGAGGGGTTTGCAGAATAAGCGAGACTTTATGAGGGGGTCCTTAATACCAAAAATTAGATGCTTTGAACCTAAAGCAATACTTTTGTTGTACAATAAGATGCAATATCCGAATCGCCATTGTATGGTAAAAAATCCTTTATCTTTGAAAATGGAATTGTTTTATAGCAAAAAAAAAAATCAAAGATGACACAGAATCTCTGTTTAGTCTTGTCTTTGTTTCTTAGGTAATTTAAAAGGCTTTGGATAAAGGCCAACAACAAGTTGTTGGGTTGTTTAACCTCTGAGCCGCACTATTTTGCACACCATGGACTAAATGGCCAGGTCACATGGACCCCGAAGGCTAGGAGAAGGTTGGGGGAGGGGACCCACTGGAACAGCGGTTGGGAGACAGATGGTAGTCTCCCGTCAAGGCCATCCAGCGTGTTTTTTAAAGTGCACAGGGTATGGCTCTCCCGCACACGGGGCCATGGCTTAACGTCCCATCCGACGGACGGCGGCCTTTCCAAGCCTATCAGTGTCCCCTATTGACCGTGGGCAGGGCGAGGAGTTTTGCGGAGATAAATCTCAACGCTGACCCAGCTCGGAGTCGAACCTGGAAACTACAGATTACGAGCCTGGCGCGCTACCGACTGAGCCATCCCCACCCCCAACAAGTTGTTGAAAAATATATCGTTTCAATTCAAAGCCTAAAAACAAAGTCATCAGAATTCATAAACATGAAAATTAATGAACCAACGGATACAGCATTCAAGAAACTCCAAAACACAAATTTCACGTGAAATAAAGTACTCTTAAAATACTATCTTCCCATCAACATGCAAATAAAAGTTTTGTTTTCCTCTGCAATTTTTTTTTATGTAGCTGAAGAGAAGTTTAAAATTCATCTCACGATTTGTGAAAATACCCGGAAGCCACCTCGGTGATAAATTGTTTCTCTACAAGGCAGAAAATGCGTGACTGCAATAAAAACCAAAGAATGAAAAGAGCTTTTAATACAACTCCAGAAAGGTTTCGAGAACCAACATCCTTCGTCAGTTTTCTCTGTTACTTCATAATACTCTGTTTATATTAACTATCCTGTGACGGCTTTGGGTTGGGTTGTTTTACCTCTGAACGGCACTTTTTTGCAAACCATGGGCTAAATGGCCAGGTCACATGGACCCCGAAGGCTCAGAGAAGGTTGGGGGAGGGGACCCACTGGAACAGCTGTTGGGAGACAGATGGTAGCCTCCCGTCAAGGACATCCAGCGTGTTCTTTAACGTGCACAGCGTATGGCTCTCCCGTACACGGGGCCACGGCTTAACGTCCCATCCGACGGACGGCGGCCTTTCCAAGCCCATCGGTGTTCCCTACTGACCGTGGGCAGGACGGGGAATTTTGCGGAGATAAATCTCAACGCTTACCCAGCTGGGACTCGAACCTGGGAACTACATATTACGAGCCTGGCGCGCTACCGACTGAGTCACCCCCGCCCCTCCTGTTACGGCATTTAATAAATTTGGTGTGATGCGATCGAAAAGTTGGAAATGATCTTATTGTGATTGCAACATTAGACAGAGAGAGGTCTAAGGGCGGGGATGGCTCAGTCGGTAGCGCGCTAGGCTCGTAATCTGTAGTTCCTAAGTTCGAGTCCCAGCTGGGTCAGCATTGAAATTTATCTCCGTAAAATTCCCCGCCCTGCCCACGGTCAGTATGGGACACCGATGGGCTTGGAAAGGCCGCTACTAGGAGGATTAATGGGGGTTCTAACTCAGTTGCGGATCAATGTTAATCCTATGGGATCTGCCACCCATGTGTTTCAAGGCGATGGCGGATCATTATCAATCACGTTGGTCAGAACTCGCACTGTTTTAAGACTGAAGTCGTGCAATGTCAAAAAGAATGCCTCCCTCCAGTGATGTATTAATCTCAAATTATATTATTCAGTTAAATTGCAGATGATAATGGGCATATAACAGATGATATTGGATAGCAACTCAATCGTAATTTCCACCAACACCCATAGCGGTTACCGACGTCATCGACCACGCCCCCACTATCCCCCTTATTAATAATTCACATTTCATAACTCATTTAATTAATTAGTACCGTCCCCCTTTATTAAAAACCTGCCATTTTGGTTTCTACCCTCAGCCGAAATTTCTAAGTCCAGGCTCCACCATTTTGAAACCTGACGTCACCGATTAGAAGTTCTACCTTTCAAAATATTTTTACCCATTAGAATTTTTTCTTTTCATTTTCTGCGGAGCAGTTTTATTCCAGTTTCTGCGGGATAGTCCTAGTATAAATACGACATACATCAGTCAGATTACTCATTCTGTTGTCAGACGTTGACAGTGACCGTTCTCTGCTACTACGTCCGTGCGATTTTTCAACTGCTAGAAGTCAATAGCGATAGTTCTTGACGTCCGCGTGTAGTATAAAATCAGCTATTTTACAACTCACTGTTTTATAATGTATCCATGTAATATATGTGAGAAGGCTTTCACGCTCCAGACAAATCTCATTCGTCATATGAGAAATCACGATGGAAAAATCTGTTTAAGTGCTCTGAATGCGAATCGGCATTCTCAAGGAGAGATGACCTCCGACGTCATGACTTATCCCACACCTCCAGGAAAACCTACAAATGCGAAGAAAGTGCAATGGAGTTTGGGAGAAAAGACAGTCTTTTACGACATCAAAGAAAGCCACACAATAAGCGAAAACGATCTGAAGATGAAAGGATTCCCCAGAAGGAATAAAAACCAGACCCTGAAGACCACTGCCAGTTTACAGAAGAAATGAAAAGGACTGTCAACACATGAACTGATGGAAACGGAAGAAACATCTGTTGACCTCACCTTTTTCCTCGAGTCCTCGCGAGAGTCACTCCGGACTCATCTGAAAGAAGAATTGGCAATGAAAGGTAGCATTAAATGGTACCTTGCCGTGCAAGTGCGCTTCAGGCGAAAACCTTCGAAAACTGCACCGCGTTTTTCCGAAGTAACTGTCACAAGTCTTCCTACATCATCCCTAAACAGAGAATTGGATTCGGCGTGCAGGAAGATCAAGACCTCATTTGAAGAATTTGAAGGAGCACATCGTTGATGGATACTGGATGCTGTATTCATCCACTTTGGCGCGAAATGCATTTCTCCTTTCCATTGGTAACTTTCTGAACTTATATTGCTGAAGCGACGCCAATTACATCCACTAGAACAATCGTTCTCAACCTTTTACGCTTCACGTACCCCCGGGAAATGTGTATGTAACTGGCGTATCCCTCGAGTAGGAGGTTAATGAGAGTTCTAACTCAGAGGCGGGTCAATGTTAATCCTATGGGACCCGCCTCCTAAAGCGGGTCTTTTATGTCACCCATACAGGTCATCAAGATATATTTCCCCTCAATATTTTTCATAATTTCAAATAATTTGTTTTTAAATCAGACATTTTTTTCTTTTCACCGTTTTTTTTTTAATTAATTTTTTTTTATTTTAATCAATAGCATTTTTTCTTTTTTATTAACTGCGGGAGTCCTTAAAATCAGTTTCTGCGGGATAGTTATTCCAGTATAAATACGACATCCATCAGTCAGAATCCTCATTCTGTTGTCAGACAGTTCTCTGCTGCTATGCCCATGTGATTTTTTTCAACTGTTAGAAGCCAAGAGTGATAGTTCTCCACGTCCTCGTGTAGTATAAATCAGTTATTTTACAAGTATTTACTGTTTCATAATGACTTTAATATGAATTATCTACTGTTTTATATACTACTGTTTCATAATGACTTTAATATGAATTATGAATTATCTTTAATTTCATAACTGATTTATACTACTGTTTCATAATGTATCCATGTGATATATGTGAGAAGGCTTTCATTCATCAGACCCATCTCATTCGTCATAAGCGAAATCACGATGGAAAAAACCTCTTTAAGTGCTCTCAATGCGAATCGACATTCTCAAGGAGAGATGACGCTCGACGTCATGAGTTAACCCACACCTCCAGGAAAACCTACAAATGTGAAGAATGTGCGATGGAGTTTGGAAGAAAAGACAATCTTTTACGACATCAAAGAAAGCCACACAATAATAAGCGAAAACGTTCTGAAGATGAAAGGACTCCCCAAAAGAAACAAAAACCAGACCTTGAAGACCCCTACCAGTTTACAGAAGAAATGAAAAGGACCCTGTAAACTCATAAACTGATGGCAACGGAAGAAACATCTGTTGACCTCACCTTTTTCCTTGAATCCACGCCGGAGTCACTCCTAACTCAGCTGAAAGAATTGACCACGAAGTAGCATTAAATGGTACCTTGTCGTGCAAGTGCGCTTCAGGCGATAAGAGTCCTCTTCTACCTTCGAACACTGCACTCCATTTTTCCGAAGTAACTGTGTCACAAGTCTTCCTACATCATCCCTAAACAGAGAATTGGATTCAGCGTATAAGAAGATCAAGATCTCATTTAAAGAATTTGAAGGAGCACATAGTGGATGGATACTGTATGCTGTACTCCACAGTGAAATGAACATTGGAAAATATATCCCTCTTGCGGGTCTAGTTATATTCCTATCCAAGATATGCAAGCACGTTTTATTACTATTAAAACGTGCTATTGTCAATGTATGTAATTCTGACCACAAATATTTTGTCTGGTCTGTTTTAGCCTCTATGTCTCCCGCTATAGGAAATACCGAGCGCTTTAACAACTATATACATTTAGAAGAAAAATTAAACACATCTGGCCTAATTTTCCCTATAACAATAAATCAAATATCTAAATTCGAAAAAATGAACAACATTTCTGTCATTGTTTTTGGATACGAGAAAGAGGTGTTCCATTTCTACATCACGCCATTCAGATTTAAAGCGCATGCAAATCTCTTTGTTATCGGATGATGAAACGCTGCATTATTGCTCCATTAAGAATATGAGTAGACTACTCAGTCGTCTCACTAAACATAAATGTCAGGCTTTCTACTGTGATTACTGCCTTCACCGTTTCACAAATGAATCACTCTTGAAGGATCATGTCCCCTATTGTCAAGAACATGGACCCCAGAGAGTTTAGTTTCCAACTGAAGAGGAGAAATGGCTGAAATTCACAAATTTCAAGTTCCAACAACCCGTTCCTTATGTGATTTACGCCGACTTTGAATCATTCCTAGTGAAAGTGGACATTTGTATGCCTAACCCTGCAAAATCTCACACCACTATCACGGCAAATCATGAACCCTGTGGATTTGCATATCTTGTTGTTGGACCTGACGGCTGCAGCTATAAACCTCCAGAAGGTTATAGAGGTCCTAATGTGGTAAAAACATTTTTGGAATGTCAGCTTAAAGAAGAAAACGATATAAAAATTCTCTCTCGGAGATCAAACCAATGCAACTTTCAAATCACGAAGAGGAATCATTTCTCAACGCTATCAATTGTCATATTTGCAAAGATGTTCTGGGATAGATCGCGTAAGAGATCACGATCATTTAACCGGCCAAATCCGAGGAGCCGCTCATAAGCGATGCAATCTCAATTTTAAGCTCCCAAATAACATTCCAGTCATAGTTCATACCCTAAAGGGATACGACAATCATCTTATTATGCAAGAATCCGTATGATCAAAAATAAGAGGAATAATTGCATTCCCAATAATATGGAAAAATACATAGTATTCTCCATTGCAACTTTTGAATTTCAAATCTCCCTATCAATTTTTAAGTGCATCTCTTGAGAAACTAATCAATAACCTATCGACAGAAGAATTCCACATTTTAAAGGAACATGTTGAAACTGAACGGCTACACTTGTTTTGAGAAAAGGAGTTTACCCCTACGATTACATTGACAGCAGCGAAAAGTTTGAAGAAACGTTATTACCTCCACGTGATGCTTTTTACAATCAACTTACAGAAGAAGCGCCAGGGGAAGGAGACTATATCCATGCACTGAAAGTATGGAATTCATTCAACATAAAAAAACTAGGCCAATATCACGACTTGTACTTGAAGACCGACGTACTCCTCTTAGCTGATGTGTTTGAGAATTTCAGAAAATTGTGTGTCAGATACTATGAAATTGATCCCTGTCATGTTTATACAAGCTATCCTGGACTAGCTTGGCAAGCATGCCTGGAGATGACAAATATTAATCTACAGCTGATAACAGACCCTACAAGGTACCTTTTCCTGGAAAAAGGCATACGAGGAGGAATTTCAGTGATATGCAATCGTTTTAGCACTGCAAACAACACATTTAGATACCTATAATCCTCAGTTACCCTATAAATACATTATGTATATGATGCCAGCCGTCCCGTGGCCGAGTGGTTAGCGTGCTTGGCTACTGATCTACGGGACCTGGGTTCGAGCCCCGGGTTAAAGCATGGATGTTCGTGTTGTTTTCTGCTGAGGTCCTGCCATCCTCTCAGATCTTCTACTGTGGCATATAAACTGACAGGCTCCTGTCAGATCTCTGTGGCAAGCAGCTGCTTGAGGGGGTATTTATTTTTTTTTATTTTACTATGATGCCAACAATCTTTATGGATGGGCAATGTCACAATGTCTCCCTCAAAGCGATTTTCGATGACTTAATAAAGAAGAAATAGAAGATCTAGATATTACAACTGTTGCTGATGGTTCGAATAATGGGTACATATTGGAAGTTGATTTAGATTATCCAGTTTCTATACACGACAAGCACAATGATTACCCACTAGCCCCTGAGAAACTTCAGATTACCAGCAGCATGCTATCACCATACTGTCAAGAGGTTGCCCAAAACCTTGAAATAAATAGAAGCCAATCAATCAATCGTGAAATTAGCCCCAAATCTAAATTCTAAGGAAAAATACGTCCTTCATTATAGAAATCTCAAACAATATTTAGCCTTCGGTATGCAGCTGAAGAAAATACATCGCGTTTTAGAATTTAATCAGCCTTGCTGGCTGAAACCATATATAGAATTTAATACGGATCAGCGGAAGAAAGCTAGAAACGACTTCGAGAATGATTTCTTCAAACTGATGAATAATGCTGTGTTTGGAAAAACGATGGAAAATTTGAGAAATCGAGTGAAAATTGAATTGACGCAGAACCCGAAGAGAGTATGTAAACTCGTAGCATCACCTGCTTTTCACGCTTTTCGTGTTTTTGACAACGACCTGGCATGTGTACAATCAAACTAAATTGAAACTCAGGAATCATTATTCTAGATATTAGTAAAATATTGATGTATAACTTTCATTATGACTATATTAGTCCAAAATATGGAGAAAGAGCTAAATTATTGTTCACTGATACAGATTCACTCTGCTACGAGCTTCAAACCGAGGACGTGTATGCCGATATGAAAGATGATATAGATCATTTCGATACGTCCGACTATCACATAGATCATGTTTTGCATAGTACGCTTAATAAAAAGGTACTAAATAATATGAAAGATGAACTTTCAGGAGTACCTATCAAAGAATTTGCAGGCCTTCGTTCAAAAATGCATTCTATTCTAAGTTTACAAGAGGAGAAGAAGACAGGGAAAGGAGTCCCCAAATATATATCAAAACGAACCCTTCGTCAAGGGATTACAGAGACTGCTTGATAAACAAATAACCTTTTCGAGTAGATTTGACAAGGATTCAAAGTAGCAACCATCATCTTCATACGGTGAAAGGTGTAAAACTTGGTCTATCACCATTTGATGACAAAAGATATATTTTAGAAAATAGTTATGACACCATTTCGTATGGACACTACAAAACGATGAAAAATAATGTAACGAAAAAAACGAACATTTTGTTAAATATGTACACTATGATTTTTAATACGTTTCAACTATATGTTAATATGCATAAAAAATGATTTTATCTGAATGTATGTATAATTTTTTTCTGTAACCCCTGTATATGTAAAAATATCACATGTAATTATCATATGTAGACTGTTGTATGTAAAACCATTTCCTCTGTTAACCTGCATTTTTTTTGTAAGCAGGCTGTAAAAATATACCTGTAACCAATGTAAAAAAAAGTATCATTGTGAAATGTATAAATAAAATTGTAAACCAATGGAAATCATTTCCTGTGTAAAATATTATGTGAAACCTACGCATTGTATCTCCCAATACTTTGATATCAATAAAAAAATTTAAAATGAAATATATGTGTTGTCTGAATTTCTGAGTCGAGCCTTATCTTTAGCAAGTGGGGAAATAAATAATGTTATCACGACTTCTCACGTGACCTCCCGTGACGCTCGCGGAGTGCGCGTGCTTATGAGTCAATCCACAGATTGCATCGCGTTGGGTGAACCAGCTCACAAACTCGGAGAAAAGTCTTAAATACATGCATTTCTGGGATTACACTTGTAGTCATACTGCACTTCGCGTATCAGTGGGTTGTATTACCTCTGAGCGGCACTTTTTTGCACACCATGGGCTAAATGGCCAGGTCACATGGACCCCGAAGGCTCAGAGAAGTTGGGGGAGGGGACCCACTGGAACAGCTGTTGTGAGACAGATAGTAGCCTCCCGTCAAGGCCATCCAGCGTGTTCTTTAACGTGCACAGGGTATGGCTCTCTCGCACACGGGCCCACGGCTTAACGTCCCATCCGACGGACGGCAGCCTTTACAAGTCCATCAGTGTCCCCTATTGACCGTGGGCAGGGCGGGGAATTTTGCGGAGATAAATCTCAATGCTGACCCAGCTGGGACTCGAACCTGGGAACTACAGATTACGAGCCTGGCGCGCTACCGACTCAGCCACCCCCGCCCCGGCAGCCAGGGACACAACATTTACGGGGCAAGATGAGAATAATAATTACTATAAATACACTATAATTTAAACAATATACAGTAAACCCTTGCCGAACGCGGGGGTTACATCATTAATACATTACAGAACGCGATTTTGCCGTGCGCTCAAAGTTAACTTTCTATGGAAAAAAATGTGTTAGGTATAGTTCAAATTAAGAAAGTATGTATAATTTAAACAAACCTAAATTTTGTTGTAATTAAAAGAAAAATGAAACAAATGTTAATTGAAAGGTTTTTTATTACTGCTTAATAAGTTAGGTACATGATACAATTATTTTTTTAAGAAGCTGGTGATTCTTGCTTGGGACAATGACTGACGCAACTCTTAAAAAGTTTCGCGGTAAGGAGAGCAGAGTTTTTCAATGCCTCTCATAAAGTGTCCTCTTCTTTCTTCATTTGGCTCAATCTCCATTCAAAATGGGGCGGGGGTGGCTCAGTCGGTAGCGCGCCAGGCTCGTAATCTGTAGTTCCCAGGTTCGAGTCCCAGCTGAGTCAGCGTTAAGATTTATCTCCGCAAAATTCCCCGCCCTGCCCACGGTCAGTAAGGGACACCGATGGGTTTGGAAAGGCCGCCGTCCGTCGGATGGGACGTTAAGCCGTGGTCCCGTGTGCGGGAGAGCCATACCCTGTGCACGTTAAAGAACACGCTGGATGGCCTTGACGGGAGGCTACCATCTGTCTCCCAACAGCTGTTCCAGTGGGTCCCCTCCCCCAACCTTCTCCGAGCCTTCGGGGTCCATGTGACCTGGCCATTTAGCCCATGGTGTGCAAAAAGTGCCGCTCAGAGGTAAAACAACCCAACAACCCATTGCAAAATCAATGCTTTTTTAACAATTCGTTTAACTTCTTGTAAGTTAAAGGTGCTTTATCTTCTTCACTATCGCTGCTTTCACTGTCGGCTGGTGTTACAAGATCATCCAATTCTTCATTCGTCATTTCTCGATCGTCATTCTCGATTAATTCTTTGACTTCTCCTTCTTCCATATCTGAATATCCTTCGCCGCCAATTGCTTTTGCAATTTGTACGATTTCTTTGGCTTCATTTTCAATCGATGGAAATCCTTTAAAATTGTTGACAACTTCTGGCCAGAGCTGATGCCAGCAAGCATTCAATGTTGATGAATTCACTTGTTCCCATGCGATTTCAATCATTTCTATGCAGTGGCTTATGTTGAATTGCTTCCAAAATGCCATTAGCGCGTCGTGCTTTCCTTCGTGTAGTGCTTTTATTTGCAGAGGTATTAACATGCCTGACATAATAGGCTTTGAATGTTTTTATGATCCCTTGATCCATTGGTTGGATTAAGGAAGTGGTGTTAGGTGGGAGGAATAAAACCTCTACATTTGGATGCAATGTTGTGATGGCTTCAGCATCGTGTCCTGGAGCATTATCGAGAATTAGGAGAACTTTAAAGCTCAGGTTTTGCTGTTTTAAGTAATGATTGACTTCTTTAACCCTTTCAGGACCATAAGGTTTCTAAGAGTAAATATTAGTATGTAACTGTTTATTTTAGTTTGTTTAGACGTAAAATAAATAAAAATCAGAAGAAAATACATAACAATGTGTAGTTTTTTTGGAAATTTATGGGAAATATTTTTCCCAATGGACTATAAAGGTAACACAAATTATAGTTAGGCTTATTATGCAATGTCTTTTATTTATTGGTTTATTAAAACAAAATGTTAACTAAAATAATACAAAATTATGAAAGAAAATTACTATACAAAATGTTGTGCTAATTATGATATTCTGCGAAGCAATTTCTTTTGGTAGTGGAGGCAAAGATGGACATTGCACATAGTACGTATATTATGCGTCCTGACAGTTCTGTTTTTGTTTTCTAAACGTTCCCGTTTACGTAATTGCGTTCGGCATACGTTCTATTTTGACATTCTGTATAAAAAATGCAGATAAGGTTATAATTAAATACGACAATCAACAATTTTAAAATGGGGATAAATGTTTCCCTTAGTTGTGAAAGGGTTAACGAATGAATTTTCAAACCATTCATTAAAGAGGGCTTTTGTTACCCAAACATTTCTATTCCACTTCCACACAACAGGCAATTGCTCAATTTTTTTCCCTGCAATGCACGAGGCGTTTTAGATTGATAAATGAGCAGAGGCTTGCACTTGAAGTCGCCTGATGCATTTCCACAAAAAAGCAAAATGAGTCTATCCTTCAAAGCTTTAAAACCAGGCGCAACCTTTTGTGTCTTTGTGATGTAGGTTCGTTGTCCCATTCGCTTATAAAATAGGCCCGTCTCATCCGCATTGAAAACTTGTTGCGGATCGTAACCCCACTCTTCAACGAATTTCAAAAATTGGGGTTTGAATTTCTCTGCTGCTTCTTCATCTGCAGAGCCAGCTTCTCCCTGAAGCTTTACATTGTGCAAATTAAAACGACGCTTAAAGTTCTCAAGAAAACCTTTGCTTGCTTGAAAGTCAATTTTCTCTGACGATTGGGTTGGGTTGTTTTACCTCTGAGCTGCACTTTTTTGCATACCATGGGCTAAATGGCCAGGTCACATGGACCCCGAAGGCTAAGGGAAGGTTGGGGAGGGGACCCACTGGAACAGCTGTTGGGAGACAGATGGTAGCCTCCCGTCAAGGCTATCCAGCGTGTTCTTTAACGTGCACAGGGTATGGCTCTCCCGCACACGGGGCCACGGTTTAACGTCCCATCCGACGGACGGCGGCCTTTGCAAGCCCATCGGTGTCCCCTACTGACCGTGGGCAGGGCGGGAAATTTTGCGGAGATAAATCTCAAAGCTGACCCAGCTGGGACTCGAACCTGGGAACTACAGATTACGAGCTTGGCGCGCTACCGACTGAGCCACCCCCGCCCCTCTCTGACGATTGGCCATCCTTATTTAAAACGAAAGAAAACAAATCTAAAGCTTTGTTTCGAATAGCAACACCATCCACAACTGAGTCTTTTACGTTTACTTGATTGTCAATCCAAGCTATTAATATTTTTTCCATCTTTTCCAATTGCGGAATTTTTCTTGAAACTTGAGCAACCTTTGCCGAAGTATCGCCTGAAGCTTTGACACTAAACCGAAACTTTTCTCCATTCTCCCGTATTGTTCTTATGCTTGATTCGTTTATAGCTAGTTCTCTTGCAAGCGACGAAACACGTGTACCATTTTTCAATTTTATCTAAAATTTCAATTTTCCGAGATAATGTCAAAAACTTTGCGTCTGTTTGATGCTTTATCATCTTCATTCTTTCTCTTAAGATGTCATATTGAATTTTTGAAATTAAAAGAAATACAAATGCAAAAGGAGAAGAGGATAAACACTGATCAATACGTGATTACAGCTCTGATAACGTGAGTGAAATGATCGCAACTCGGCCTGGGTCACTCAGCTAGCGGGCAGCACCAAGCAGGGTTGCTAGATGCCCGCGTGGGTGGCCTCTTGTAAAGAGTACGTTGATATGGCAACGCGGCCGACGCTCTGCAGCGTACCGCGTATGAATGAATTTCTAGCGTTGGACAAATTAAACGGAAACAAGGCAATGGCAACAGGCAGATTCGTCTCACCGACAACAACCATTTCCTATAAATGTCGGACCACCGGGTTGGGTTGTTTCACCTCTGAGTGGCACTTTTTTGCACACCATAGGCTAAATGGCCAGGTCACATGGACCCCGAAGGCTCAGAGAAGGTTGGGGGAGGGGACCCACTGGAACAGCTGTTGGGAGACAGATGGTAGACTCCCGTCAAGGTCATCCAGCGTGTTCTTTAACGTGCACAGGGTATGGCTCTCCAGCACACGCGTCACGGCTTAACGTCCCATCCGACGGACGGCGGCCTTTCCAAGCCCATCGATGTTCCCTACTGACCGTGGGCAGGGCGGGGAAGCGCTGAGTGGGATCCTAACCCACATGTCAGGTGATCTGACTGCTGTGCAAGCAGACGCTGATCAAGAGATGGGGAAAATATTAAAGAATATTTATTTGCAATTTTCTAAATTTTCTAAAATATTCTATTCATTTCACAAATCAAAAGATTAAAAAATATCTTTTAATTCTTTAATTTTTAATAATGAATACTACTGTAGAGTCGCTCAAAAAAGTATCCGAACACTATGGTTGATTACAGAAATCAGAAAAAATATCTGGCAACGATTTTTTTTAGAAATTAGTAATCTGGCAACCGTAACACGAAGGTTGCCAGATCATTAATTTCTAAAAAAAAATCGTTGGCAGATATTTTTTCTGAATTCTGTAATCAACCATAGTGTTCGGATACTTTTTTTGCGCAACTGTACCCCTATTTTATGAAGTTATTTAATCAATTGAATATCTAAATCAAATAATTTGAAATTTATTGATGAAATTATTTAATCAAGTAATTTGAAATCTTTGCATCAATGGCCAAAATAAATAAACAATTTGGAATTTATAATTCAAAACTACATTTTATGTTATGATTGTTATGATGAATGAGAGGTTCCTATTTCTGAACTTCGGTTCTTTGTTTCTTTAGAGTCGGGCACCAAAATAGAGTTGAAGTGCGTTCTGTTGAAGACCTTTCCATTTGGCAACTTTAAAAGTAAAAGATTTCTCTTTTTTCTAATGACTGAAGATTTTGGTAAATGGTTTTCTCACTGGTAAAAGAACTTGAAGTTCAAGCGGAAAACAAGAACTTGAATTTCAAGTAAAAGAACCGTGACAGGTGAAAACACTAATCAAGGCATTTTTTATTATTACCTATCTTCCTATTGCTTTTTACTTGACATATGTCGGTTTGTGGATTGTCAAAACAGTTGTCCCACTATATCTTTCGAAAGAGATGGAGAAACTTAATAATTTATGCGTCAAATGTAAGCTTGTAATGTGAGAAATGTCATACGATAGGGCAGTGGTTCTCAACCTTTTATGTTTCACGTACCGCCTAGAAATGTGTATGTAACTGGCGTACCCCTTGTATAGATAGATAAAACTATAGTTATAGTATAACAATGGGAATAAAATAAAACATATATATCAGTGGTTCTCAACCTTTTATGCTCCACGTACCCCCTGGAAATGTGTATGTAATTGGCGTACCTCTTGTATAGATAGATAAAACTATAGATATAGTATAACAGTGGTAATAAAATAAAACATATATCAGTGGTTCTCAACCTTTTATGCTACACGTACCCCCTGGAAATATGTATGACCTCTTGTATAGATAGATAAAACTATAGTTATAATATAACAATGGTAATACAATAAAACATATATATCAGTGGTTCTCAAACTTTTATGCTTCACGTACCCTCTTAAAATGTGTATGTAACTGGCATACCCCTTGTACAGATAGATAAAACTATAGTTATAGTATAACAATGGTAATAAAATAAAACATATATATCAGTGGTTCTCAACCTTTTATGCTTCACGTATCCCCTGCAAATGTGTATGTACTGGCATACCCTTGTATAGATAGATAAACTATAGTTATAATATAACAATGGAAATAAAATATATATATCAGTGGTTCTCAACCTTTTATGTTTCACGTACTCCCTGGAAATGTGTATGTAACTGGCGTACCTCTTGTATAGATAGATAAAACTATAGTTATAATATTACAATGGAAATAAAATATAATATCAGTGGTTCTCAACCTTTTATGTTTCACGTACTCCCTGGAAATGTGTATGTAACTGGAGTACCTCTTGTATAGATAGATAAAACTATAGTTATAATATAACAATGGAAATAAAATTATATATATATCAGTGGTTCTCAACCTTTTATGTTTCACGTACCCCCTGGAAATGTGTATGTAACTGGCATACCTCTTGTATAGATAGATAAAACTATAGTTATAATATAACAATGGAAATAAAATAATATATATATAAATCAGTGGTTCTCAACCTTTTATGTTTCACGTACGGTCGCTCAAAAAAGTATCCGAACACTACGGTTGATTACAGAATTCAGAAAAAATATCTGGCAACGATTTTTTTAGAAATTAGTGATCTGGCAACCTTTGTGTCACGTGACACGAAGGTTACCAGATCACTAATTTCTAAAAAAAATCGTTGCCAGATATTTTTTCTGAATTCTGTATTCAGCCATAGTGTTCGGATACTTTTTTGACCGACTGTACCCCCTGGAAATGTGTATGTAACTAGCGTACCTCTTGTATAGATAGATAAAACTATAGTTATAATATAACAATGGAAATAAAATAAATCAGTGGTTCTCAACCTTTTATGCTACACGTACCCCCTGGATATGTGTATGACCTCTTGTATAGATAGATAAAACTATAGTTATAATATAACAATGGGAATAAAACATATATATTATATAGATATAGCAACTAGCTCAAAAGTCGCTAGATCTAATAACAAGTCCATTTCACTGATTACCCAGTAAAATGTTTATAATTTTATATAAATTGTTTATGCCATTTTTGTGTATATCGATATATGTAATTTATGAATACAAAATTTAAAGTGTGTACATATATGTTTTATTTTATTCACATTGTTATATTATAACTATTGTTTTATCTCTCTGTACAAGGGGTACGTCAGTTTCATACACATTTCCAGGGGGTCCTCATCATCCTCAAGCAGCTATGGGCTACGGAGGTCCAACCAGACCGTGCAGTTTAGTTCTCCAACCATATCTGTCCTGAGCTACATCCGGCCACTGCACACCAATTCTAACAAGGTCCTGTTTGACATTGTCAGCCCATCGCATCCTAGGTCTCCCACTCTTTCTGAGGCCTTTAGGCACACTGTTCATAACCCTATTCGCCAATCTATAATTATCCATGCCGACAACATGGCCAAACCAACGGAGTCGCTCTCTGCACAATATGCTGCTTAAAGGAGGTTGCAGACTCCTTTTCCTAACCTCATCATTACTTACAAAGTTGAACCACCTAATGCCCAAGATACTGCGTAAGCATCTAAATTCAAAAGCATCTAGTTTCTTGTTATCTTGTTTACACAGATAATTTACACAGATTTTTTTCTACCCTGCTGAGGAGTGGTCAACCACACAAGGTCTTGGTGCTGACCATATAAATCTACTGGACTGATATAAGGCTCCGAGTTTGATTATGGATGCAGGGGGTACGTGAAGCATAAAAAGTTGACAACCACTGTCATAGGCTATAACCCCTCCGTTGTTTCTTCTCCCCTAATAGAGGAGAATTATGGAAATAATTGTTCTGCTATTATCTTCAGAACCGAAAGTAACAAGCTATACATCAAATGAAAGTTTGTGGCGCGAGGAGTGTCATATGCTATATAAAATTACCCCCCATGCTTTCTCCCCCACTGAAAAAAAGAGATATGAAAACGATTACTCCCTTATATCTCCCGAACGTGAGTGCGGATACTAACATGTTATGCGTCAAATGAAAGCTTCTGACGCCAGGAGTGTCATAATAAAATAAATACCCCTCAAGCAGCTGCTTGCCACAGAGGTCTGACGGGAGACTGTCAATTAATATGCCATAGTAGAAAATCTGAGAGGATGGCATAGGACATAAAAAATTGACCCTCGTCCTTTCTTCCCACCTAAAAAGTGAGAAATGGGATAACAACATTCCGTTATATCTCCAGAACGCGAGCGCCGAAAATAACATGTTGTATATTAAATGAAAGCTTGTGACGTGAGAAATGTTGTGGGGAAATAAAAATATGTTCCCCTTACTACGGGACCACCTTGTCGAGGTGTGTGTGCGTGTGTGTGTGTGTGTGGGGGGGGGGGGGGGGGCTTGAGGGCCTAAATGAAGTCGAAGACTATGCTGACCGGATTGGTCCACAGTCGGACAGGGTAAGATAGAAGAATTGAGGGCCCCGCTGACTAGAATCTCTCCTTGTTGAACGGGGCCCCGATAGAAGGGCCGGACTAAGAGTCCCAGTCACAGGAGCCGAGGCAACTTGGATTCTATATCCTTGTTTGTGGCGGTCCGCGACATTGATTAAATTGTGGTTTTGACCGATGGATGAGCTTTACTCCTATAGTACTGCTCGCCATTAGGTAATCGGGGATGAGCTGTATCTATATGGTACTGTCTTGCCCCTGACCGTAGTTAGTGGTGAATGTGGCATTTCTCTATACTGATAGTGCTTTAGGCGGAACTAGTGGGTCTTATCATATATATCATATATATAGTCCCACTCCCTTAAAAATGGGAAAGGTGAAAGTCATTCTTCTACTATATCTAAAGGTCCTCCCAATCTGTGATAGATCACTGCTATAATATTTTTCTCACATAAAAGTATGGAATACTTATGGTGAATATAGAGACAAATGGACGTCGAGATTTTTTTTTGTTAGGAAAATGTTTCAGATGCTCTTGAAATCGAATGCATAATTTTCGGCATGCCACCTCTCTGTCGTTACCTGTTGGCTTCAAAGTGCCTGAACGATTCTGGTTATTGAATTGAAATGTGCAATATTTATTTTAGAATTTAATTGATAAAATTTTGATGGATATTTAATGAATGTTTCGCCATGTTTCTATCCAGATTAGTGGACCTAGAAATAGGAACCCCGTGAAGTAATAATTAAAGAAATTTACCATACAACGATTCTATAAACTGAATATTTTGGGGAAAAAAATTTTTAATGTTATTCAGAAAATATCCCTTATTCATAGGATTGGGTTGATTTATCTCTGAGTTCACCTTTGCCCATAAAATGCATTCAAACCAAATGTCCAGGTAGCAAGGACGAACCCCCTCCCTCGCCTCAAGGGATCAGAGATGGGTGGAAGAGAAGGGTTGGGGTTGGTTGGGTTGTTTTACCTCTGAGCGGCACTTTTTTGCACACCATGGGCTAAATGGCCAGGTCACATGGACCCTGACGGCTCAGAGAAGGTTGCGGGAGGGGACCCACTGGAACAGCTGTTGGGAGACAGATGGTAGTCTCCCGTCAAGCGTGTTCTTTAACCCATCCAGCGTGTTCTTTAACGTGCACAGGATGTGGCTCTCCCGCACACGGGGCCACGGCTTAAAGTCCCATCCGACAGACGGCGGCCTTTCCAAGCCCATCGGTGTCCCCTACTGACCGTGGGCAGGGCGGGGAGTTATGCGGAGATAAATCTCAACGCTGACCCAGCTGGGACTCGAACCTGGGAACTGCAGATTACGAGCCTGGCGCGCTACCGACTGAGCCACCCTCGCCCCGGTGGAAGAGAAGGATCCACTAATTAGAAGACTGAAGCCTCTGGTCACTGCCATCAGTACATTCTATAGGGTTCAAAGGCTATTATGTCTTCTCTGCACAAGGAGCTACGATGTTATACTCCGTCCGAGAAACGGAGGTTTTTTAAAGGCATATTGATGTCTCGTTTATCCACGAGAGAAGAATGAGGATTGACGAAGAAAACCTGAAAGTGAGTACTTAAATTTGGAACATCAGATAATGAGCCTCGCTCGCTGCTACAAACTGATCCATTGTTCTTATTAATAGCAAATTTAGGCTTTACAAACTCTATTGCATAGGTCATGCGGAAAAGAGCGATGATTAAGTAGTTACGTACGCTGCACTCTGCTTTCTTGGTAAAGTAGTTTAAAGAGCCACACATTAACAATACACACGAATGGGGCGGGGGTGGCTCAGTCGATAGCGCGCCATGTTCGTAATCTGTAGTTCCCAGGTTCGAGTCCCAGCTGGGTTAGGGTTGATATTTATCTCCGCAAAATTTCCCGCCCTGCCCTCGGTCAGTAGGGGACACTGATGGGCTTGGAAAGGCCGCCGTCCGTCGGATGGGACGTTAAGCCGTGGCCCCGTGTGCGGGAGAGTCATACCTTGTGCACGTTAAAGAACACGCTGGATGGCCTTGATGGGAGGCTACCATGTGTCTCCCAACAGCTGTTCCAGTGGGTCCCCTCCCCCAACCTTCTCTGAGCCTTCAGGGTCCTTGTGACCTGGCCATTTAGCCCATGGTGTGCAAAAAAGTACCGCTCAGAGGTAAAACAACCCAACCCAATACACAAGAATGCAAAAGTCCACACAAGTCACATCTTTAAGTTTTAAAAAAATTTATATTTAAATTGTTATGCACCAGAATATCCTAAAACAAATTTCATATGTCCCGCAAAGCTTCATAGTTTCGTCTGCAGGAGGGGACCCACTGGAAGCTCTGCTGGGATACAGATGGTAGCCTCCCGTCAAGCCATCCATCGTGTTCTTTAACGTGCACAGAGTATGACTCTCATGCACATGAGCCACGGATTAACGTACCATCCGACGGACGGGACCTTTCTAAGCCCAGAATTGGGTCCTTGTGCAGAGAAGCCTAATACCCTTTGAACCCTGTAGAATACACCGAAGGTACTTACAGCAGAATTGGGCTGTTTTAGCTCTGACAGGAACTTTTTTGTATACACTGAGCCTAATGACAGATCACAAGGACCCCAAGAGTTCAGAGAAGGTTGGGAAAGGAGATCCGCTGGACGTCTCCCGTCAAAGCCATCCAGTGTGCTTATCGTGCTCACGGGTCCACGATTTTACGTCCCATCAGAAGGACGGTGTCCTTTTCAAGTCCTTCGGTTGCTTTGTCTCACCGAGCCTCTAGTGCACACGGATACACGGATTTTACGTCCCATCTGAAGGACGGTGTCCTTTTCAAGCCCTTCGGTGTTCCTCGTCTTACCGAGGACTGGTTTGACGGTTAGCGAAGATATATCTCAACTCTGTCACAATTGAGACTCGATCCTGGGAACTAGATTACGAGTTTGGCAGCCTTCCAACTGAGCCAACCCTCACCCTGCCCTCATAGAATGCAACAGTTTCAATGTTTATTTCAATCTACTAAATGGCCGAGTGGTTAGCGCGCTTAGCTACTGATCTAAGGGACCTGGGTTCGAGCCCCGGGTAAGGCATGGATGTTCGTGTCGTTTTTCTGCTGAGGTCCTGCCAACCTCACAGACCTTCTACTATGGCATATAAGCTGACAGGCTCCTGTCAGACCTCTGTGGCAAGCAACTGCTTGAGTTGGTATTTTTTTATTAATAACACCAGAAATAAATCGAAAAGAGTCATTTTTTTCCTCTTGCTCATTCGATGAACAGAGAAGACTACGCATGTACTGAATCTCAAGACTGGATAAGCAACATACATTTAAAAGGTCAAAAGGTCAAAGAATTCTCTGCCCGATGACCACGCTTCCCCCCCCAACTTGTTTACCACAGTTAAGGATTTTAAAAGCAGTAACTGTTTTGTTTACGAGATTTAAATAGTTTTTTTTTCCCGCTATCGATCCCGAGAAGCCGTTTTGAGTGTATCTCCTCCCAAATTGTTTAGGGACGGGGGTGGCTCAGTCGGTAGCGCGCCAGGCTCGTAATCTGTAGTTCCCAGGTTCGAGTCCCAGCTGGGTCAGCGTTGAGATTTATCTCAGCAAAATTCCCTGCCCACGGTCAGTAGGGGACACCGATGGGCTTGGAAAGGCCTCCGTCCGTCGGATGGGACGTTAAGCCGTGGCCTCGTGTACGGGAGAGCCATACCCTGTGCACGTTAAAGAACACGCTGGATGGCCTTGACGGGAGGCTACCATCTGTCTCCCAACAGCTGTTCCAGTGGGTTTCCTCCCCCAGCCTTCTCTGAGCCTTCGGGGTCCATGTGACCGGGCCATTTAGCAGATGGTGTGCAAAAAAAGTGCCGCTCAGAGGTAAAACAACCCACCCCATACCCTCCCCCAACCTTCTCTGAGCCTTCGGGGTCCATGTGACCTGGCCATTTAGCCCATGGTGTGCAAAAAAGTGCCGCTCAGAGGTAAAACAACCCAACTTGTTTACCACAGTTAAGGATTTTAATAGCAGTAACTGATTTGTTTACGAGATTTAAATAATTTTTTTTCTCGCTATCGATCCCGAGAAGCCCGATAACCCGTTTTGAGTGCAGCATCTGCAAAGTGTAGCATCATCTCCTCCCGCTCTTTCCGTATCCAGGCAGCGGCGTAGGGGAGGAGATAAGCCGACTTCGCCGTCACCCGATCTTCTCGTTGCGTCATGGCGGGATGGGTGGGAGGCGTCCGATTTCCTCGACGCGCTGCCATAAGCTCAAGCTCCTGCTGAAACTTCTGTTCCGCATATTTCTTGCTGAGGAGTCGAGAACCAGACTAAACAGAAAGGATATGATTTCAGCGGGTTTCGATGATTCCGTGATAAAAATCTCCTTCACTCTTTGATCTTCTTGTGTTTCCTGCCTCTGATGAAAGAGAAAGATTTAAATGACGTTCTTATCCTCTTTTTGTCAAAAACACGAAATTTCATTAAATCTCGTGTTTTTTTTAATAAAAAATAGTTTCAGTCCGCTTATTAGGAGAGCACAGATTTTTTTTCCTTATGAAACGCTGATAATTTAAATGACAGTGGTGAACAAGTAGAGCTTTTGTGGAAAAAAAAATTAATGAGTTAACTGGAATCGTTGTTTTAAGAGATGGGCTTAGTATTGGAGTGTTTTACATCTGAGCGAAATGTTTTATTCACACAATGACCTGGCGCGGGTGACTCAGTCGGTAGCGTGCCAGGCTCGTAAACTATAGTTCCCAGGTTCGAGTTCCCAGCTGGGTCAGCGTTGAGATTTATCTCCGCAAAATTCCCCGCCTGCCCACGGTCAGTAGGAGATGCTGATGGGCTTGGAAAGGTCGCCGTCCGTCGGATGGGACGTTAAGCCGTGGCCCCGTGTGCGGAAGATTCCTACCCTGTGCACGTTAAAGAACACACTGGATGGCCTAGACGGGAAGCTACCATCTGTCTCCCAACAGCTATTCCAGTGGGTCCCCTCCCCCAACCTTCTCTTAGCCTTCGGGGTCCTTGTGACATGGCCATTTAGCCCATGGTGTGCAAAAAAGTGACGCTCAGAGATAAAACAATCCAACCCAACACACAATGGCCACAATGAATTAAATGGCCTGGTCACAAGTTGTGTAGTTTTACCTCTGAGAGACATTTTTTTTTCACATAATGAGTTAAATGGCCAGGTCACAAGGACCCCGAAGGCTCAGAGAAAATTGGAAGAAGGGATTCACTGGAAGCTCTGTTGGGAGACAGATGGTAGTCTCCCGTGAAGGCCATCCAGCGTGTTCTTTAACGTGCACAGGGTATGGCTCTCCCGCACACGGGGCCACGGCTTAACATCCCACCGACGGACGGCGGCCTTTCCAAGCCCATCGATGTCTCCTACTGACCGTGGGCAGGGCGGGGAGTTTTACGGAAATTCAGTCAGCTGTTAGAAAGCAGCCTGAATCTCCGCAAAACTGCAACGGAATCTCCGCTGAATCTCCGTAAATTAAAGTTCCAAATCATTTATATCTAAATATCGGAGCAGCTGTTAAGAAATAGATGGGAGCCTCCTGTTAAAGCCATCCAGCGTGTTTTTTAACGTGCACAGGGTAGGTTCTCCCGCACATGAACCACGGATTTACGTCACTTCCGACGGAAGGCGGTCTTTCCAAGACCACTGGAGCCCCCCCTACTGATAGATTCTTTAATTTGTTAATTTCTCTCTTTTTAGTAGTTTTGCCACACACTTCAACATTTACTGCTTAACAAGTTCGTGGCAAGGTTAGCTGATGGGAAATTTAACCTCCAATATGGAGAATTAGATTCCTATTCATTCTTCCTATTGAACAGAAAAAGAAACTTGCTTTTCCTAAAAATAAATAGAAGAAAAAAAAAGAAAAAAAAAGGATAATTTAAAAATAAAATTACAGTCATTGCAGTAACATAATTTGAATATAACCGAAAAAAGAAATTTAGTCTACGAGTTAACACTTTGGCAGTTCTCAAAGATGTTTTGGTGTAATTTGTTCGAAGAATTTTGTTCCAAAGGGAAATTTGTTCGAAACAGAAATTTTTTCTATTAACATTTTATTAAAAGTTTGACAATTTTGAAACATTGAAAGACAGCCAGAGGGCGTACTCTTCGATAAGGTCTCTTTTTGGAAGCTTTACGCTGAACGGGGTTTAGAGTCCTTGCATTTTTTTACTTTCTTTGAACCAACTTTTGCTGTTCAGAAGTAAATAACATTAATTTTTTTCTTTTTTTTAAATTTTTGATTGTTTTTAATTGATGTTTTTTCTATTACAACTATACGCTGAGTGATCATTGAAATATGACCACTCCATATTATGCCAATGGGACTCTAATTTCGAAGTCCTGTAACTTTTAAAATAAGCGTTTTATGGGAAAATGCGATACAGGTAAATAAAGTTCCAAATCATTTCTATATAAATATCCATTTTCAACAATATCCCTTCAATATTTAAAGAGTTATGGAAGTTTGAACATTTAACAATAGCAGTGCTAGATATTGGAAGTTAATAGAAACTGAAATAAAAAAAATAATAATACCCCCTCAAGCAGCTGCTTGCCACAGAGGTCTGACAGGAGCTTGTCAGTTTATATGCCATAGTTGAAGGTATGAGAGGATGGCAGACCCTCAGCAGAAAAACGACACAAACAGCCATGCCTTACCCGGGGCTCGAAACCAGGTCCCTTAGATCAGTAGCCTAGCTCGCCAGGAAATATTATTTTCAAACCAGTTCACATATAAGTGCACATTTTAAAAGTGTGTGCAAATAATTTCTTAAATATTTTTAAATAAATTTCTTAGAGCGGATTGCTGCTCTAAAAGGTTTAAACTCCATTACCTGCTTAACAACTGGGAGAATATTGTTAACAATCGAGATTTAGATAGATATGATTCAGACCTTTGAATTTTTCTTCACCACATTTTCTCACAAAACGCTGATTTTAGAAATTATAGAGCTTTGAAGTTAGCGCCCCAGTGATATAACATGAGGTGGTCATGTGACGTCAATGAGACGCTAATTTAAGATAATTTCACCGACTTCAATGATTATTCAGCGGTTGGGTTGTTTTACCTCTGAGCGGCACTTTTTTGCACACCATGGGCTAAATGGCCATGTCACATGAACCCCTAAGGCTCAGAGAAGGTTGGGGGAGGGTACCCACTGGAACAGCTGTTGGGAGACAGATGGTAGTCTGCCGTAAAGGCCATCCAGCGTGTTCTTTAACGTGCACAGGGTATGGCTCTCCCGCACACGGGGCCACGGCTTAACGTCCCATCCGACGGACGGCGGCCTTTCCAAACCCATCGGTGTCCCCTACTGACCGTGGGCAGGGCGGGGAATTTTGCGGAGATAAATCTCAACGCTGACCCAGCTGGGACTCGAACCTGGGAACTACAGATTACGAGCCTGGCGCGCTACCGACTGAGCCACCCCCGTCCCGATTATTTAGCGTATGTCTTCTCTAGTAACCTAGATCTTGTGAACACATGAATAAATATTTTGTGTTTTGGGAGAGGGCCAAGTGGTCAGATCGAGAATATAAAAAGTAAAAACTATCTAACCGACACCCAGCCCTCCGGGGCGGGGGTGGCTCAGTCGGTAGCGCGCCAGGTTATGAATCCCCTATCAATCAGCCAATCATCTATGAGAACTGCGGAAGTGTCACCTGCGCAGCTGCAAAGTTTCTCCAATTCCTACTCAAAATGGGGTGGCTGAGGCGGAAGCGTGTCAGGCTCGCAATCTGCAGTTCCTAAGTTCGAGTCTCCCAGCTGGTCAGCGTTGAGATATCGACAGCTGAGAGTCGGCGTTGAGAAGACCGATGGATCAAGTTATGACGTCATCGTCAAAAGTCCTTTATCTAGAAAAATTCTTAGAAATTTATTTCTTATTTTTTTACTGGCTTACTGCTATTTATAATAACATTTATTTATAAATGTACCTTATTCAGATGAAAAATGGGGGCGGGGGTGACTCAGTCGGTAGCGCGCCAGGCTCGTAATCTGTAGTTTCCAGGTTCGAGTCCCAGTTGGGTCAGCGTTGAGATTTATCTCCGCAAAATTCCCCGCCCTGCCCACGGTCAGTAGGGGACACCGATGAGCTTGGAAAGGCCGCCGTCCGTCGGATGGGACGTTAAGCCGTGGCCCCGTGTGCGGGAGAGCCATACCCTGTGCACGTTAAAGAACACGCTGGATGGCCTTGACGGCAGACTACCATCTGTCTCCCAACACCTGTTCCAGTGGGTCCCCTCCCCCAACCTTCTCTGAGCCTTCGGGGTTCATGTGACATGGCCATTTAGCCCATGGTGTGCAAAAAAGTGCCGCTCAGAGGTAAAACAACCCAACCCAGATGATAAATTCTTCGTATTTATTAAAAATTATAATGCTAATATATACGAATAATTTACCTTTTAAATATGGTATATTTATATATAAACCTTAATATACATATAGTACAAAAGAATACACCAGTAGTAATATTAAAAATAAATATGTAAGGATTTTTCTAGATTACAGGACTATTAATGTAGTCTTCTTAACACGGTCCACTGGCTTTATGTTGTAGGAGTTATTGCATCTATGGTTTTGAGAGGTCTTGATGGTTCTTTATGCAAATTGAGTAGTTTTATCCCTCAGGGGCACTTTTTCTGCACGCAAAGACTAAATGGCTAGGTCACAGGGGCCCTGACGGTTCTGAAAAGGTTGAGGTAAAGAGACTCACTGAACAGCTGTTAGGAGACAGATGGTAGCCTCTCGTCAAGGCCATCCAGCATCATTCTTTAACATACACAGGGTATGGCTCTCACGCACTAGGAGTCCTCGGTCACTAGTGTCTTCAACCTGTCCTCGGTCGGTTGGGTTGTTGTGGTTTTTGCGTTTGTGTTAGTTTGTTGTGTGTTTTGTTGTTGTGTGCAAAACATTTTCTTTACGTTCCATCAGAGGGACAGCGATCTTTCCAAGCCAATCGTTGTCCCCTACTGACTGAGGACAGGTTGAGGATTTATCGGAGATAATTCTTAACTCTGGCACAAGTGGGACTCGAACCTGGGAACTGCAGACTACGAGCCTGGTGCGTTACAGACTCAACCATTCGCCCCATTTGAACATTGGAGGATCAGTGGTTTAATGAATTATTCTCTATTAATGAATTTATAGCTTTGAAGCCGTAAACTTGACATAGCTTGGGTCGGGTAGTTTTACCTCTGAGCGGCACTTTTTTGCACACCATGGGCAAAATGGCCAGGTCACAAGGACCCCGAAGGCTCAGAGAAAGTTGGGGGAGGGGACCCACTGGAACAGTAGTCAGGAGACAAATAGTAGCCTCCCGTCAAGGCCATCCAGCGTGTTCTTTAACGAGCACAGTGTATGGATCTCCCGCACACGTATCCACGGCTTAACGTCCCATCCAACGGACGGCGACCTTTCTAAGCCCATCGGTGTCCCCTTCTGACCGTGGGCAGGACGGGGAATTTATTTTGCGGAGATAAATCTCAACGCTGACCCAACTGGGACTCGAACCTGGGAACTACAGATTAAGAGCCTGGCACTTGACATAGCCCAAATATTCGGTCCCCACTAATTTAAACATGTTTCAAATATTTTCAAATCTAATAACACCACGTTTACTTATCTTCTGTTTATTCCTCAAGAGAAGACAATTTTCACAAATTCTCTCATTAATTCCCATCGAGGGCCGAGAATCGAATTTTTCTCTTTCAACACTTACTAAAATCTCTTTCAGTTTCCGACGCAGACATTGCATCCAACCGAAAAGTAACCGATAGCTTCTTCCATGAACCTCTGATAACTAAACATTCCATCAGTTCCTGTCCTGAAACATTCCTATTTCGCTCGACACGTTGCTACGAGAGAACAAAGATAAAGAAAAAACCTCTGCAGTCGCATCAAGTTGCGAGATGAAAAAAAAATTGATTTAAAGTTAAATTCGTGCTGCGGAGATGATGAGCAGAAAGTGATGACCAAAAATTCCAGCGATCCATTTCGTCGTGCTGTCTCCATGCTTTGGAATGCCGACGTCGCAACCGAACGCATCTCGACGCTCGAGTCCATCATGGTACAGATTTGGCGCGTGCTGATCCCATGTAACGAACAATCTCACCTCCCGCCTCCCCACGCTGGCTTGCCTGTCACGTGACTCCCCCCCCTTCTCCGATTCTTTTCCTCCATCGCCTGCCGAAAGAATCGCTCCAATATGGACAGGAGGGATCGCTGCCAGAGGATTTACGGGCTGTTCTGGAAGGGGCAACCTTGACTCGGTGACGTGGGCGACATTTTAATGGGCCAGTTCCCGCTCGAGGAAGCTTCGATGCCATTCCCTCACGTGCTGAGAAAAAACGAGAAACTTTGCCTTCTTCTTGTTTGCAGTGTTGCCCACAAGACAGGGGCTGGCGCCATTGCTCACTCTTTCGTTCAACTTCCTCTAACCCTTTGCCGTCTCACAAAGGATGCAAGCTGTCAGAAGCGAAAAGAATTCCAAAATGGCGGCAAAACAATTCAGGTACAAGTTTGTATTAAGATAGATATAAAACATTGCTCAACATTGAAACTGTTTCATCTATTTACAGGCCCGAAGAATTTTTTTTGTTCTTTATCTTACTAAAAAAAAATGAAAAATGTAAAGAGGGGGCAGACCACATGGACTCCCCCCATACGCCACTGATATATATATAGAGAGCGAGAACTACATTTGACCCCTTCGAAAGGGGTCAAATTCAGTCGGTAGAGCGCCAAACTCATAATCCGTAGTTCCCAAGTCGAGTCTCAGCTGGAACAGCGTTTACATTTATCTCCGCAAAACTCTTCGCCCTGACCACGTAAATAGAGGACAGCGATGGGCTTGGAAAGACCGTGGGATAGGAAGATGGGACGTGGTCCCGCGTGCGGGAGAGCCATACCATGTGCACGTTAAAGAACACACAGGATGACCTTGACGGAGGCTACCATCTGTCTCTTAACAGCTATTCCAGTGGGTCTCCACCCCCAACCTTCTCTGAGCCTTCGGGATCCTTGTGACCAGGCCATTTAAGCCCATGGTGTGCAAAAAAAGTGCCGCTCAGAGGTAAAACAACCCAACCCAGGGCCACTAAAATAGGATCGGTTGTGGATAGCTGTCCTCTCCAATCTTATTTAGATAGCAGAAACAAAAGAAAAAAAAAATGAGAGAAATTTTATACATTGAAAGCACAATATATTATACATGCTGCATCCATCCACAAGCCAGCCCCTACTCCACAACAATAATGCAGTCAGTCAAAACCCTTGGGGATTATAAATAGGTCAGGTCTGTTGTATAGTGTACCTGAGACTACACAACGGCCACTGAATTAGAAACCTTTATGAAGATGTATATTATCAAGAGTAAACAGAGCTGTTTGAGAGGGTATTTATTTTTTATTTTTTAAACAGAGCGATCTGAATGAGTTCCATTGTGGGCAGATAGTCGGTGTGAGGAAGATGGATGCTCCATATTCACGGCTGCAGAAGTTCTGAGATTTCCACAAATGCACCATCGCAAATATATAACAAGACTACATCAAACCGGTAAAACATGCATCAGCTGAGAAAAATATGGCTGTAACAGGGCTGTTGATGTTTGAGGTGAGTTGGGTTGTTTTACCTCTGAGCGGCACTTTTCTGCACACCATGGGCTAAATGGCCAGGTCACATGGACCCCGAAGGCTCAGAGAAGGTTGTGGGAGGGGACCCACTGGAACAGCTGTTGGGAGACAGATGGTAGCCTCCCGTCAAGGCCATCCAGAGTGTTCTTGAACGTGCACAGGGTATGGCTCTCTCACACACGGAACCACGGCTTAACGTCCCATCCGACGGACGGCGGCCTTTTCAAGCCCATCGGTGTCCCCTACTGACCGTGGGCAGGGCGGAGAATTTTGCGGAGATAAATCTCAACGCTGACCCAGCTGGGACTCGAAACTGGGTACTACAGATTACAAGCCTGGCGCGCTACCGACAAAGCCACCCCCGCCTTTGTTTGAGGTGAACACGTCAGAATGGAGGGCAATCTGCTTCTAAAAGACAATTGAGCATCGTTCTTGTAGACACCCCTGGTACGACAGAGGATCGAATTTGTGACGCTGTAGTTGTCCGCTCTGCCAACCTCTTGAGACGCCGATCCTGTCACGTGCCCGTAACTCTGTGTTGCCCGGAACCACGTCTGCGAGTGTGCGAATGGTCTTCTGACCATCGACGCCACCATCTTACCACTGTCGATACCTCTCGTCCAACGCAGTGTGCAATTTGATGAAAAGACCAAACTGCTTCCCGAACGACCTCGCTCAAACTCCGTTAAACTGAACAAATGTTGCGTGCCTGCACCGTCCACGCATGGTAGCTTCTTCAAAGAGCACTGAACAACAAACACGAGACGAATAACTTCTTTCTTCACGCCCTAGACCTTAAATACACGCTGCGTACATTTGCATGTTGTCGTCCTCAGTGACGTCATTACTTCATCCAATGACTTTCAATCTTGGATCACGGTTTCTGCTGCCCTTAACTATTAACACATTATAATATGACATTCCTAAAGGAATTTCTTCTGGGTGTTCTTTTTTCAATTTCCTCCAGTGTATATTACAAGTATTTTCCCAGAAATCGTTTAAAGATTATTCAGAGAGAAAACTTTTATACCGAAATGACGTCGCTGCTCGATCTTGTCGTCACCCCCCCCCCCCTCTTTACTGTGATCACTTTCCCTCTCCCACGTCCCAGGTTCGAGACCCAGCTGTGTCAGCGTTGAGATTTATCTCCGCAAAATTCCCCGTCCTGCCCACGGTCAGTAGGGGACACCGAAGGATTGGAAAGGCCGCCGTCCGTCGGATGGAACGTTAAGCCGTGGCTCCGTGTGTGGGAGAGCAATACCCTGTGCACGTTAAAGAACACGCTGGATGGCCTTGACGGGAGGCTACCATCCGTCTCCCAACAGCTGTTCCAGTGGGTCCCCAACCTTCTCCGAGCCTTCGGGGTCCATGTGACCTGGCCGTTTAGCCCATGGTGTGCAAAAAAGTGCCGCTCAGAGGTAAAACAACCCAACCCTCTCCCACGCATTTTTTTTGTAGAACCGGACATGGAAAGAGAGAATCTATCTGCACTCGCTTTTTGTTGCCTGCATAATTTGGCGTTGATCACAATCACTTTTTTTTTTTAACTATCCCGACTTTCTCATTCTGAAACTCAATGATTGAAACCAGAAGAGGAAAATTAAATGCTCTTCAAAGACAGCAAAGGAATTATTTGGTACGACTACTGGCATGATGTCAATTACTAACAACTTAATTTGTACCAGTAAAATATTTTGTACTGTTATATATTGATCGTATATCTTATCAAATGTACAGTCGCTCAAAAAAAATCCGAACACTATGGTTGATTAGAAAATTAATAAAAAATATCTGGCAAAAATTTCTTTTAGAAATTAGTGATCTGGCAACCTTCGTGTTACGTGATTACAGAATTCAGGAAAAATATCTGGAGCGTGTACAGCAACTGTACACGCTCCAGTTACCGTTCACAGCAAACTGGAGCGTGTACAGTTACTGCACACGCTCCAGTTTGCTGTGAACGGTAACTGCACACGCTCAATATTTCTGTGAGTGAACCCACACGATCTAGTATCAAAATAATATGACCACCTACAGTCGCTCAAAAAAGTATCCGAACACTATGGTTGACTAAAGAATTAAGAAAAAATATCTGGCAACGATTTTTTTTTAGAAAATAATGATCTGGCAACCTTCGTGTCACGTGACACGAAGGTTGCCAGATCACTAATTTCTAAAAAAATCGTTGCCAGATATTTTTTCTGAATTCTGTAATCAACCATTGAGCGATTGTACTCCTCAGGCAGTTTATTAAGAAAGTGACCGGCATTTTCTAATTCTTCGACAGCAGTAGCTGGTGAAAACAGAACCTATTATAATTCTTTCTGTTAGAGTAATTGCATCTTAAAGAGACTAGTATGGATTTGGGTTGTTTTACCTCTGAGCGGCACTTTTTTGCACACCATGGGCTAAATGGCCAGGTCACATGGACCCCGAAGGCTCAGAGAAGGTTGGGGGAGGGGACCCACTGGAACAGCTGTTGGGAGACAGATCCTAAGATTGGATCGGAAAAGAATTCTAAGAAACTGATTTATACTGAAACCCCATCCCTGCATTTTGTGATGGGCTTGAAAAGGCTGCCGTCCGTTGTATGGGACGTTAAGTCGTGGCCCCGTGTGCTGGAGAGCCATACCCTGTGCACTTTAAAGAACACACTGGATGGCCTTGACGGGAGGGTACCATCTGTCTCCCAACAACTGTCCCAGTGGATCTCCTCCCTTATCCTTCTCTGAGCCTTCGGGGTCCACGTGACCTCGTCATTTAGCCCATGGTGTGCAAAAAAAGTGCCGCTCAGAGGTAAAACAACCCAACCCCGCCTTGATAGTAGGTCCTTATCTAGATCCGAAAATTAATTTCACCAACATTATTCCATATACTGCTCTCTGCTGCCTAAAAATAAAAAATGCGAGATAAAAAAAAAGTGGCTTTATCGCTTCAATCAGCATTTTACATTTGGCAACAGTTGTTTTTTATCCAAATTGTTTACTCACTGTTAGACAGAATCAAGACTACCCACTAAAACGGACAGCAACAGTAAACATTTCTCGCGTTAGTATATATACACATACTCAATCTGGCACAAACTGAGTGGGATCCGCGTCCCTCTTCAAGGACAGAGTCTAAGGAATTGATTCTCTATGGGTGAGATCGTTCCTCAGGATTTGCTCTCACAAAAATCTAGCTTTAGAGAGTTGGGTTGCGTTGTTTTACCTCTGAGCGGCCCTTTTTTGCACACCATGGGCTAAATGGCCAGGTCACATGGCCCCCGAAGTCTCAGAGAAGGTTGGGGGTTGGGTTGTTTTACCTCTGAGCGGCCCACTATTGCACACCATGGGCTAAATGGCCAGGTCACATGGACCCCGAAGGCTCAGAGAAAGTTGGGGGAGGGGACCCACTGGAACAGCTGTTGGGAGACAGATGGTAGCCTCCCGTCAAGGCCATCCAGCGTGTTCTTTAACGTGCACAGGGTATGGCTCTCCCGCACACGGGGCCACGGCTTAAAGTCCCATCCGACGGACGGCGACCTTTCCAAGCCCATCGGTGTCCCCTACTGACCGTGGGCAGGGCGGGGAATTTTGCGGAGATAAATCTCAACGCTGACCCAGCTGGGACTCGAACCTGGGAACTACAGATTACGAGTCTAGCGCGCTACCGACTGAGCCACCCCCGCCCCATTTTAGAGGGGAAAAAACAGATCGGGACAACAAAAGGAAGAACTAAATCGTCATTTGGAGAGTTTATCCCAAGGAATTCGTGCACATCAAACACGGAAAGTAAAAAGGGAAACTCACGTGTTGTTCTGGTCGGGAAGAGAAATTCTTGAGTTGCTCGGTAGGGGAAAAAAATCAAGTCACAAGAAGGGGATTGATTACTGGGGAAGAGGGGGTTGTGGGTATCCCAAAATATCCCGAAGGCACAGAGAGACTAATGGAATTTCTATTTTAAAATTGTGGTTGATGCTCACACATATGGTAATTTGGGTAACACCAAAAATCAGGGTTGTGTTCGGTTGTTTTACCTCTGAGCGGCACTTTTTTGCACACCATGGGCTAAATGGTCAGGTCACATGGACCCCGAAGGCTCAGAGAAGGTTAGGGGAGGGGACCCACTGGAACAGCTGTTGGGAGACAAATGGTAGCCTCCCGTCAAGGCAATCCAGCGTGTTCTTTAACGTGCACATGGTATAGCTCTCCCGCACACGGAGCCACGGCTTAACGTTCCATCCGACGGATGGCGGCCTTTCCAAGCCCATCGCTGTCCCCTACTGACCGTGGGCATGGCGGGGAATTTTTGCGAAGATAAATCTCAACGCTGACCCAGCTGCGACTCGAACCTGGGAACTACAGATTACGAGCCTGGCGCGCTACCGACTGAGCCACCCCCCCCAAAATCAGAAGACCTGCTAAAACACAATTTAGGTTAGTTATATAGCTGATAGATAAGACTGTAAAAATTATATGCTGGGTGGAACAATAACTAGATTGGATTGCTCTGAGCGGTGCTTTTATTTTGCAAAGGGCTAAATAGCCAGGTCACAAGGATCCTAAAGATCAGAGTTGATTAGGGGAAGGGAACCCACTAAACAGCTATTAGAAAACAGATGTAAGCCTCTCGTCAAGATCGTATAACTTGTGTTCTTTAGGGTAATGTCCCATCGGACGGATGGCAACCTTTAGAAGCCCATTGATGATCCATCTCTGATAGAGGGTTGTTGTTTGGGTTGTTTTACCTCTGAGCGGTACTTTTTTGCACACTATGGGCTAAATGGCCAGGTCACATGGACCCCGAAGGCTCAGAGAAGGTTGGGGGAGGGGACCCACTGGAACAGCTATTGGGAGACAGATGGTAGCCTCCCGTCTAGGCCATCCAGCGTGTTCTTTGACGTGCACAGGGTCTCTCCCGCACACGGAGCCACGGCTTAACGTCCCATCCGACGGACGGCGGCCTTTCCAAGCCCATCGCTGTCCACTACTGACCGTGGGCAGGGCGGGGAATTTTGCGGAGATAAATCTCAACGCTGACCCAGCTGGGACTCGAACCTGGGAACTGCAGATTACGAGCCTGTCGCGTTACCGACTGAGCCACCCCCGCCCCTTGACAGAGGGCAGATGGGAGTTTAGCAGAGATAAGTATCAACGCTGGGCGAGTTCTTTTACCTCCAAGCGTCGCTTATTTCATACAATATGCTAAATGGTCGGGGCGGGGGTGGCTCAGTCGGTAGCGCTCCAGGCTCGTAATCTGTAGTTCCCAGGTTCGAGTCCCAGCTGGGTCAGCGTTGAGATTTATCTCCGCAAAATTCCCCGCCCTGCCCACGGTCAGTAGGGGACACCGATGGGCTTAGAAAGGCCGCCGTCCGTCGGATGGGACGTTAAGCCGTGGCCCCGTGTGCGGGAGAGCAATACCCTGTGCACGTTAAAGAACACGCTGGATGGCCTTGACGGGAGGCTACCATCCAGTGGGTCCCCTCACCCAACCTTCTCTGAGCCTTCGGGGTCCATGTGACCTGGCCATTTAGCCCATGGTGTGGAAAAAAGTGCCGCTCAGAGGTAAAACAACCCAACCTAAATGGTCAGGTCACGAGGACCCCGAGGGCTCAGAGTATGTCAGGGGGAAACCCACTGGACAGTTATTAGGAGATAGATGGTAGCCTCCCGTCGCCATTCAGCATGTCCTTTAATGTCCCCAGGGTATGGCTATCCCTCACACTGGGCCACGTCTTAACGTCCCATCCGACGGACAGCGGCCTCTCCAAGCTCATCGGTGTCCCCTAAGTGACAGAAGTCAGAGTGCGGAGTTTTTCGGAAATAAATTTTAATACTAATCAGGCGGAACTGGAGCCTGGTAACTGCAGATTACGAGCCTGGCACGCTAGTGACTGAGCCAACTCCCTCACTCCATTTGAGCGGCAGTAGCTTTTATAAACCAGGGGGTCGGACAAGTTAAAAAAAAAATCTTGAAAAAAATTTGGGCTATCAAATCCTAAACTTCAACTTACAATTCCGACACGTTACAAACTGAGTAGATCCCAACACGACTCCGGGGCGGGGGTGGCTCAGTCGGTAGCGCGCCAGGCTCGTAATCTGTAGTTAACAGGTTCGAGTCCCAGCTGGGTCAGCGTTGAGATTTATCTCCGCAAAATTCCCCGCCTTGCCCACGGCCAGTAGGGGACACCGATGGGCTTGGAAAGACCACCGTCCGTCGGATTGGACGTTAAGCCGTGGCCCCGTGTGCGGGAGAGCAATACCCTGTGCACGTTAAAGAACACGCTGAATGGCCTTGACGGGAGGCTACCATCTGTCTCCCAGCAGCTGTTCCAGTGGGTCCCCTCCCGCAACCTTCTCTGAGCCTTCGGGGTCCATGTGACCTGGCCATTTAGCCCATGGTGTGCAAAAAAGTGCAGCTCAGAGGTAAAACAGCCCAACACGACTCCACTCGATTGAAAGAGTTATGTGATGCTACGGTTTCATTAAAAAGCCATTTAAACCGCGAATAACGGAGAAAAAAAAACAATTTGGAGGTTGAAGATCTGGTCGGATAAGAATTAACAAAAACAAAATCGACGCTATGTTGATGAGAAGAACTGGAAGGAAACCGACTCCTAATACGTTGGGATCTAATCATTATAATATTGAGAGATGCAAGATTAGCTGCGGAGTGTTAAGTGTCACTTGAATTGTGTTGGACAGTATTTCGTTAAATGCCTCCCAAATTAAGCGACGCAGAGCAGCTACGATATTAAGAAGGGAGAAGTATCTCCTTACCATTTCAATTAATGATAATTAATATAATGGAATTTTCAAATAAAACATGTGCTGCCCTCTCTTATGGGTTATCCAGATGAAGGAAGGGAGTGAATTGTTTTAGCCGTGAGAGCTTTTCTAATTTGAAGAGAAAACGGGCAAAATAGCCATGTGACCAGGATCACAAACCACCGATTTTTTTTTCCAGCAGGGAGCGACAAAGTCTCCCAAATAATACCAGCACCAGAAAATAAAGTAACAAAGATAATTGATTTTTAAACATTAGTTGTTTTAATTAAAATTTTACTTTTTAAAAAACTGTCAACCAATTTAAAAATATTCGTTAATATTTTAATATGAGCATAAATTCTACTATGGCATATAAACTGACAGGTTCCTGTCAGACCTCTGTGGCAAGCAGCTGCTTGAGGGGGTATTTTTTTTTTTTTTTAGCCGTCCCGTGGCCGAGTGGTTAGCACGCTTGGCTACTGATCTAAGGGACCTGGGTTCGAGCCCCGGGTAAGGCATGGATGTATGTGTTGTTTTTCTGCTGAGGTCCTGCCATCCTCACAGACCTACTATGGCATATTAACTGACAGGCTGCTGTCAGACCTCTGTGACAAGCAGCTGCTTGAGGGGATATTTATTTTATAATAAATGAATAATTTTTTGAGAATTTAAATTGCTTGTTTTTTTTCTTCATATTTAAATTTTCTCCTTTTTGCTCAACTGCTTGTCAAGGTCTGCTGTCTCAGGGTGACCTTGGCAGAGGGCAGGAGTATGCTGAGAGCTTTAGTGCTAGAGAGCAAATCAAAATTTTAATCCCACTCTTTTTTTAACTCCCTCAAGTTGAAGATGCCTTTATATCGTTTTCTAGGCTTGTAGCCTGGTAGGACTGTATGTTGTGTATCAATTCAAAAATCGTATTACGATCTTTCGAAGAAGGTGAATAGTGACCCCCGATTTTATGGCCTGATACATATATTCAGGCCATAAAAGGATAAGCTCCCCTCCTTTTAGTAATGTATCTTCAACTCTTTTTCAATATTTCAACTCTTTTACACTCTATCTTACACCTTTTTTTTACGGGGGCGGGTGGTGGCTCAGTCGGTAGCGCGCCAGGCTCGTAATCTGCAGTTCTCAGGTTCTAGTCCCAGCTGGGTCAACGTTGAGACTTATCTCCGCAAAACGTCCCCGCCCTGCCCAGAGTGTAGTAGGGGAAATCCGTGAGCTTGGAAAGACCGTCGCCGTCATATGGGATGTTAAGCCGTGGCGCCGTGTGCGGTAGAGCCATACCCTGTGCACGTTAAAGAACACACTAGATGGCCTTGACGGGAGGATACCATTTGTCTTCCAACAGCTATTCAATGGGTCCCTTCCCTCAACCTTCTCTGGGCCTTCGGGGTCCTTGTGACCTGGCCATTTAGCCCAATGTGTGCAAAAAAAGTGCCGTTCAGAGGTAAACCAACCAATCAACCTTTTTTATACTTTTTCTTTTACCTCTTTTACATTATCTTCAAAACTTCTACATTGGAAATGACAAAAAAAATTGCTAACATTTTCAGTTCTCTTAAGAGAAATGATTTAATTGCTCATGAAATTTGCGCCCATAGAAATCGTTGCAAAGGGGAAAAAGCCCCCCCCCCTGTATCTTGTTCAGTACACCACTGGAGAGGCGGGGGGGGGGGGGCTCAGTCGGTAGCGAGCCAGGTTCGTAATCTGTAGTTCCCAGGTTCGAGTCCCAGCTGGGTCAGCGTTGAGATTTATCTCCGCAAAATTTCCCCGCCCTGCCCACGGTCAGTAGGGGACACCGATGGGCTTGAAAAGGCCGCCGTCCGTCGGATGGGACGTTAAGCCGTGGCCCCGTGTGCGGGAGAGCCATACCCTGTGCACGTTAAAGAACACGCTGGATGGCCTTGACGGGAGGTTACCATCTGTCTCCCAACAGTGGTTGCAGTGGGTCCCCAACCTTCTCTGAGCCTTCGGGGTCCTTGTGGCCTGGCCATTTAGCCCATTGTGTGCAAAAAAGTGCCGCTCAGAGGTAAAACAATCCAATCCCATCTGGAGAGGCGGAGGTTTGCTTCCGAGCGTCCCTTTTTTGCACACAATAGGCTAAATGGCCTGGTCACAAGGACCCCGAAGGCTCAGAGAAGGTTGGAGTAGAGAGCACCAACTGAACAGCTATTAGGACACAGATGTGGTGCTGTTAGGACACTAGATGGCCTCGACCTCCCGTCCACGCCATCTAGCGTATTCTTTAACGTGCACAGGGTATGACTCTCCTGCACACGGAGATGCTTAACGTAGCATCCGACAGATTGCGGCTGCTACTTTAAGCCTGGCCGAGAGAAGTGGGGAATTGAATTTTGCGGAAATAAATCTCAACGCTTGCTTAGCTGGGTTGGGTTGTTTTACCTCTGAGCGGCACTTTTTTGCACACCATGGGCTAAATGGCCAGGTCACATGGACCCCGAAGGCTCAGAGAAGCTTGGGGGAGGGGACCCACTGGAACAGCTCTTGGGAGACAGATGGTAGCCTCCCGTCAAGGCCATCCAGCGTGTTCTTTAACGTGCACAGGGTATGGCTCTCCCACACACGGGGCCACGGCTTAACGTCCCATCCAACGGACATCCCCTACTGACCGTGGGCAGGGCGGGGAATTTTGCGGAGATAAATCTCAACGCTGACCCAGCTGGGACTCGAACCTGTTAACTACAGATTACGAGCCTGGCGCGCTACCGACTGAGCCACCCCCGCCCCGGCTTAGCTGGGACTCGAACCTGGGAACTGCAGATTACGAGCCTGGCGCGCTACCGTTTGAGCCACCCCGATCCCTAACTTAGGATTGTACGGATAAAGTACGATAATATTGAGGACGCCGTCTAAATGGGGGTCCCATACAAATATGGGGGCCCCCAAATGGAGCTTTACCCCTGGGCCCCAGATACCTTTGCACGACCCTGGTTTTAATTGGTATTGCTGTTGGTAAATATTCAAATTCGACTCTTTACGTGCTGAACGAACCTTGTTTAAAATCGAGATACAGATTTGATTGAGATCATTAATTTTATCTTCAGTCACATTTTCACATAAGATCAGTCTCCCTCTTGATATCACCGAGTTTACCCCTAATGACGTGGACAAGTGAACTGAATATATATTAAACTTGTGGCTCAGTCGATAGCGCATCCGGCTCATAATCTGCAGTTCCCAAGTTCGAGTCCCACTTGAGTTGGACGTTGAGATTTATTTCCGTAAAACTCCCCGCACTTCGCTCTGTCAGTAGGGGCCACCAATGGACTTGGAAAATATACCGTCCATGACATGAGGCATTAAGCCCTGACTCTGTGTGGAGGAGAGCCATATTTTGCACACGTCAAAGAACACATTGGATGACATTGACGAGAAACTACTATCTGTCTCCTAAAAGCCGTCTAGTGATCCCTATCCTACAACCTTCACTGAGTTCTCGGGATCCTTGTGACCTAGCCATTTAGCCCAATGGGTGCAAAAAGTTCAGCCTCAGACTTAAAACAATTCAATCTATAATTCAAACTTTTATTGAAGTCTATTTTACAAGCCATGGGAGTATCCCAAAATTATTCAAACGTCCATCGCGTAACCGAGTAGTTAGCGCGCTTGGCTACTGATCTAAGGGATCTGGGTTCGAACCCCAGATAAGGCATAGATGTTTGCATTGTTTTTCTGCTGAGGTCCCGTCATCCTCACAGATCTTTTACTATGGCGTATAAACTGACAGCCTCCTGTCTTATCTCTGTGGCAAGCAGCTGCTTGAAGGGGTATTTATTATTTCCTATTATTATTATTATATTATATATTATTATTATTATTATTATATTATATATTATTATTATTATTATATTATTATAATTATTATTTATTTATTAAAAAATGTGCTTTACGTATGCATTTAGATTGTAACAGCAAAAATCCTAAATTACGACTGAATAGGTCTTCAGGAAATAATGGTGTGAGAAAGCTATAATTTCGATATGAGATACAGAATTCAGAATATATGAGATAGAGATAATCAAATATGGGTTTGCCTTTTTTCAGAAATTGCGATATAAATTTTAAAATCCAAATGGAAAACAAACGACGATTTCACGAAAGCTTTTTCTCGTAGAAAACCTTCAACATCATAAAGCATGTATTAACAATTAGTAATAGTAGTTCTCCATTTCTCGTGGTAAAATATTTAACAATTTTGAGAGTTGGGTTGGGTTGTTTTACTTCTGAGCGGCACTTTTTTGCACACCATGGGCTAAATGGCCAGGTCACACGGACCCCGAAGGCTCAGAGAAGGTTGGAGGAGGGGACCCACTGGAACAGCTGTTGGGAGACAGATGGTAGCCTCCCGTCAAGACCATCCAGCGTGTTCTTTAACGTGTATAGGGTATGGCTCTCCCACACACAGGATCAAGGCTTAATGTCCCATCCGACGGACGGCGGCCTTTCCAAGCCCATCGGTGTCCCCTACTGACCGTGGGCAGGGCGGGGAATTTTGCGGAGATAAATCTCAACGCTGACTCAGCTGGGACTCGAACCTGGGAACTACAGATTACGAGCCTGGCGCGCTACCGACTGAGCCACCCCCGCCCCACAATTCTGGGGGCTCTCACCAGTGTTTCCGTGGAATGAACTCCCCGTACAGAAAGAAATCATCAGCACATATACCAAAAACTCATACGTAGAAGAATTTCCATTGAAACCTTATTACCATGATTGTGTGAAACCTTCTGCATCACAGTAATTAAAATTTTCAGAAATGTGTACAAAACTATTGGTAGATGAGTACATAAATAATGACTAGTTTTTTCTTTATGGGAAGGATTTCGTATATTTTACATCATGATAATTAGAATGAGTCTTAATTCTAATTTTCACGATAAAATAAATACCCCCTCAAGCAGCTGTTTGTCACAGAGGTCTGACAGGAGCCTGTTAGTTTATATGCCACAGTAGAAGATCTGAGAGGATGGCAGGACCTCAGCAGAAAACAACACGAACATCCATGCCTTACCCGGGGCTCGAACCCAGGTCCCGTAGATCAGTAGCCAAGCGCGCTAACCACTCGGCCACGGGACGGCTTAATTATCACGATACCTAAAAAAATTTTTTTAATAAAGAATATAAATAAAAAAATAAATACCCCCTCAAGCAGCTGCTTGCCACAGAGGTCTGACAGGAGCATGTCAGTTTATATGCCATAGTAGAAGGTCTGTGAGGATGGCAGGACCTCGGCAGAAAAACGACACATACATCCATACCTTACCCGGGGCTCGAACCCAGATCAGTAGCCAAGCGCGCTAACCACTCGGCCACGTGACGGCTGAGAGGAATATTCCACTACTTTTTTTAAAGTTGAGATTTATCTCCGCAAAATTCCCCGCCCTGCACACGGTTAGTAGGGGGCACCGATGGGCTTGGAAAACCCGCCGTCCGTCGTTTGGGACGTTAAGCCGTGGGGCCGTGTGCGGGAGAGCCATACCCTGTGCACGTTAAAGAACACACTGGATGGCCTTGACAGGAGGCTACCATCTGTCTCCCAACAGCTGTTCCAGTGGATCCCCTCCCCCAACATTCTCTGAGCCTTTGGGGTCCTTGTGACCTGGCCATTTAGCCCACGGTGTGCAAAAAAGTGCCGCTCAGAGGTAAAACAACCCAACTTTTTTTTAAATGGCTTGAGTTAATTTTTTAATGCAATTGAGTGGTTTCATATTTATCAAGACAGTTTTTAATTTTTCATTATTTTTAAGACAATTATAAAGAATGTTTTCAATCTCGTCACAAAAGTTAAATTCAAGGATTTTCATGGTCTGCCATCATAAACACTAACCGAGACAGATGTTTACTTTTTCTGATAAGTAATCTGTCATTTTCACTGTAGTATCAACAAACCCCGTCTGCGTGAACCTGTTTACCCTAATTATCTCCTAACAGTTTAAAGATCCATTAACCTCATAACCGAGATCAGTTTCAACATGTCAGCATAAAGTAATGCATATTCCAGAAACATCTTTTGCAAGGGAAAACATTCCTAATAAATATTAAATAATATACAAAAGGAAGGATCCACTTAAAATGCGATTTCCGGAACCAACAGCATTAATTCCCAGCCGGGGTTGCTATTGTACGTGTCAAAAGAGAGCACTATTTTCACGTGTGCGTTGTGTACACACCAGAAACCACACTAGACACAGACATTCAAAGCTTTACGTTTATAATGTTCAGGACACTTTTTCGGGAGCCTTTGAGGCATTTTCAAGAATTTCTTAGTGACTAGAATACATCTCTTACCTGCAGATTCAAACCTCAGTTTTCCTTCGGCAGTCCGTTTTGTGTTGAGATCGAGTCTGCTTTCAACTTCCTTCGAAGTGTACCTCCGCAAAACCTGTTGCTGCTCCCGCCGGTCCGCTTCACCGGACGCCTGTGGTGAGCATCCCACGTGGGGCGTGCGTCGCACGCGGAGGGGCGGTCGATTCTCCAGGCTGGGGGTGATCGACAAGACAGAGGAGTCGGTAAACGAAGTTCGGGGGGTCGTCGAAATGTTTTTGTTGTCGTTGGTAACTTCCGCTAGGGACGCGGATTTAAATTAATCGTCTGGAGAAAAAGTGTAAAATGCTCGTTACTTTACAACTCGCTATTCTTGCATTGTGGTGGACTTTTAAAAGAAGTAGAAAAAAAATGATGATTAAAGGGATATGTAGCGATTGCAACTCAGACTTTTTTACTCCGATAAACAAATTTTATAATATTAACTCCAGGGAAGGATCTAAGGGGAGAGTAAAAGGCCCATATTCCCCCCCCTCCCTTTGAGAATACTAGTGACGGTAATAGACGCAAAAAATTGCTAAACGTCTAAAATGGAGTGGGAAACGTTATAATAATAAATACCCCCTCAAGCAGCTGCTTGCCACAGAGGTCTGATAGTTTATATGCCATAGTAGAAGGTCTGAGAGGATGGCAGAACCTCAGCAGAAAACAACACGAACATCCATGCCTTACCCGGGGCTCGAACCCAGGTCCCGTATATCAGTAGCCGAGCGCGCTAACCACTCGGCCACGGGACGGCTGGGAAACGTTATACTGTTGCGGAAATCCTTTCTACCTTTTTCTAGTCCGACTGAGCTTCTTCCCTGCCCCCCCCCCCCTCCCGCTCCTATATTTTTTCTGGATTAGGGCCTACATTATCGTAACGAAATATTAATAGAATTTTCATGATATGTCAATGGTAATCTAATGCTTAATATATTATTTTAATGGAAATATGTGATTGAAGCCAAATTAAAGATAGTAATCGCATCAAATTAAATCTAAATTTTTGAAAATATTTGTTCAAGATTTAAAGCGTTATGAAAGCTGGAATATCTCACAACAGTAAATAATAAAAAATAAATACCCCCTCAAGCAGCTGCTTGTCACAGAGGTCTGACAGGAGCCTGTCAGTTTATATGCCATAGTAAAAGGTCTGAGAGGATGGCAGGCCCTCAGCAGAAAAACGACACAACAGCCATGAGAGGATGGCAGGCCCTCAGCAGAAAAACGACACAAACAGCCATGCCTTTCCCGGGGCTCGAACCCAGGTCCCTTAGATCAGTAGCCAAGCGTGCTAACTACTCGGCCACGGGACGGCTCACAACAGTAATGCCTCATAAGAATTTACTTCAGAAATTAATTAAAACTTTAATAATAAGGAGGTTGGGTTGTTTTACCTCTGAGCGGCAATTTTTCCCCCAACAATGGGCTAAATGGCCAGGTCACAAGCACCCCGAAGGCTCAGAGAAGGCTGGGGTAGGGGTTCTACTGGACAACTGTTAGGAGACATGGTAACCTCCCGTCAAGGCCATCCAGTGTGTTCTTTAACGTGCGCAGGGTATGGCTCTCCCGCACACAGGGCCACGCTCCGAACGACGGCCTTTCAAAGCCCATCGGTGTCCCATACTGACATATCTCTTTAATTTATTAATTTTATTTACTATTGTATTTTTATTGCATTTTTGTTGTTGTAAATATATATCTGTATTAAGTGTGTTTTTGAAAGTTCTTACAGCAAAATTTCAGACAAGCGTTAAAGACCTGAATGTTATCTGCTGTTATGCCCCCACTGAGGATGCTGATGAGAAGGATAGGTTTTACGGACTACTTCAGGATATTTTAAATTCTGTTAAGGAGATATTACCCTTGTTCTAGGTGACTTCAATGCCAAAGTTGGTACTGACTCTGACTCTGACCCTTTTGGTATTGGTAGCTGCAATGGCAATGGGCAACGTCTTCTACAGGTAAGTAAACTCAGTGGCTTCAGAATAACTAACACTTATTACAAACACCGCGACATACATAAGAACACATGGGTTTTACCCGATGGGTTGCATAAGAATATGATTGATTACAAATATTAATTAACAGCAAATGGGCTAGTTCTGTTAGGAATACCAGGGCATATAGGGAAGCTGAAATTGGATCTGATCATTACCTTGTTAAAAGTGTCTTGCAACTTAAACTAAAAAGGGTTGTGCTAGGGTTAAAAAATTTACTTTTAATACTGAAGCTCTGAAAGATTCAGTTATAGCCAAAGCTTACCATGATAGGTTACTTAGTCATTATGACAGTCATGGTATGCTTACTACTGAAGTTGAGGAAGAACGGGATCATTTTAAACAGGCATTTTTGGACACTAACAGTACTCTTTTAGGAAAAAAGGAGCAAAAGAGACAGAATTATCTGAGTGATAAGGCACTTGAGCTTATTTCGGAAAGAAAGAACTGCAGGAATGTCCTTAATCAGTACCCTACTAGTCCTAATAGAAAGCATTACAGAGAACTTAATAAACGTGTAAAAGATCAGTTAGCTGCTGATAAGAATCTTTGGCTAGATGGTTTGGCTGACAAAGCCGAGGAAGCAGTTAGACAGCACAACAGCAGAGAGCTGTATCAGATAGTTAATGTTTTGTGTGGTAGAAAACGAACAGGTATGCAGGGATTGAAGGATAAACAAGGTAAGGTTATAGAAGGTGAGGATTCTGTCATGGCTAGGTGGGCTGAACATTTCAGTGATATTCTAAACAATGTGGTTAGTTCTATTCCCATTGTTTGCAATGATGATAGATGCATTGGTATCTTTAATGTTGGCCCTATAACACAATCTGAAGTTATTTTGGCTGTTTCTAAACTTCATAAATCTCCAGGGGTAGATGAAATTACTACAGAAATGCTTAGAGCTGGGAATGTTTCGGTTACCACTTGGATGACTGAAATTCTGAATATTTTTTATGATAAAGGCATGGTTCCTAAGGAATTTACCAGAGCTATTGTTATCCCTATTTTCAAAAAAGGTGATCGCAGTTCTTGTGATAACTATAGGGGTATCAGCCTACTCTCTGTTCCAGGTAAAGTTCTTTCCATGATTGTGCTTAATAGAATTAAGAATCTGGTTGACAGGCAATTGCGCGATGAGCAATGTGGATTCAGAAGTGGTAGGGGATGTGTGGATCAGATATTTTCACTTAGGCAGATTCTTGAGAAATGTTTAGAGTTTCAGAAACCTTTGGTTACTAGCTTTGTTGATTTCAAAAAGGCTTTCGACTCTGTTGATCGTCATAATTTGTGGTTGATTGTGAAATCATATGGTATACCAGAAAAGTTCGTTAACATAATGAAAGCTCTCTATAATAACACTGAGTCGTGTGTGAGAGTTGGTAAGGCTTGTAGCAATTGGTTTAGCATTACTTCTGGTGTTCGACAACGGTGCATTTTGTCTCCTTTTCTCTTTAGCTTGGTTATTGATTATGTTATGTGAAATTCACTTCAAGGGAAAGATTTAGGCTTAAATGAAGGATAAAAGGATTTTGGCTTAAATGAAGGATTGGCCTTAAATGGGCTGGAGATACGAAAATTTCTGATTTAGATTATGCTGATGATTTAGCCCTTTTGGCAAATGATGTTGATGAGATGAACTCTTTCATTCGTGCTGTTGATGAGAATGGTAGTAGAGTAGGTTTGGTTATAAACAGAGAGAAAACTAAAGTGATGAAAATTGGTCAGGCAGGCTGTGATTCAGTTAATCTGAATGGTTGCAGTCTTGAGCAGGTGTCACAGTTTAATTATCTTGGGAGCTATGTAACAGATAATGGTGATGTGCGGCATGAGATTAACAGACGAATAGGGATTGCTGCCGGGACTTTTAAGAACCTAGGGAGAGTGTGGAGAAATAGGCGTATACACCTAAAGACTAAAATTAGACTGTATAATAGTTTGGTTCTTTCTAGGGTTAGTTATGGTAGTGAAACTTGGACACTTTGTAAACAAGATAACAGGAAACTAGATGCTTTTGATTCCAGATGCTTACGCAGTATCTTGGGCATTAGGTGGTTCAACTTTGTAACTAATGATGAGGTTAGGCAAAGGAGTTTGCAACCCCTTTAAGCATCATATTTTGCAGAGAGAGACTCCGTTGGTTTGGCCATGTTGCCCGTATGGATAATTATAGATTGGCGAATAGGGTTATGAACAGTGTGCCTAAAGGCCTCAGAAGGAAGGGGAGACCTAGGATGCGGTGGGCAGACAATGTCAAACAGGACCTCGTTAGAATTGGTGTGCAGTGGCCAGATGCAGTAGATGTAGCTCAGGATAGATTTGCTTGGAGAACTAAATTGCATGGTCTGGTTGGACCTCCGTAGCCCATGGCTGCTTGAGGATGATGATGATGATGATGATGTGGGGATGTGACTCATGAGCTGTTGTTCGGGTCTGAACTGGCTGACTGGTGTATGCTCACAAGTCGAAAAGCCCTTTTATGACTATTTCTACTAGCCTATGGAGCGAGTGCTAGCGCGGAGACAATCGCGGCAATAATAAACAACAGTTTGAATATCGCTGTGAAACTGGAAGGACGTTTGAACACGCGTCAAGGGGCGCAGCTCTTGCTTAAAAACAAAACCCTTAAGGAGAGGGTTTGGTTCTGTGTGAATCGAGATACGATTCTGTGTGAACAAGGGTTCAATTCTGTGTGAACCAAGATACGGTTCTGAGCCGCCCCATGGCCGAGTGGTTAGTGCGCTTGGCTACTGATCTAAGGGACCTGGGTTCGAGCCCCGGGTAAGACATGGATGTATGTGTCGTTTTTCTGCTGAGGTCCTGCCATCCTCACAGACCTTCTACTATGGCACATAAACTGACAGGCTCCTGTCAGACCTCCGTGGCAAGCAGCTGCTTGAGGGGGTATTTATTTATTTTTTATTTCTGTGTGAACCAAGGTTCAGTTCTGTGTGAACCAAGATAGGGTTCAATTCTGTGTGAACCAGGGTTCAATTCTGTGTGAATTAAGATATGGTTCTGTGTGAACCAAGGTTCAGTTCTGTGTGAACCAAGATACGGTTCTGTGTGAACCAGGTTGTAGGCAAGAATTGAATATCCTTTCTCCGAGTTTGAGGTCTGTAAAGAGAATCCGTAAAGCGCAGTTTTCCACCTCATTGTATGAATGTTTGCAGTAGCAAAACAGCAAAAGTCCACGGAATCTAGCACATAATTGTATATGAATATAAATAAACTGTGTCATCCATATGCTACTCTCGTACTTGAATTGTTGGATGCTTTTCTACACATTATTTTGTGCAGCAAGTCTGAGGCATATGTCGGTACGGGTGTAACACCCGCGAACCTGTGATTTCATCTAAGTAATGGAGAATGTAATTAAGGAACAAATTGATCGTCCTCTACTATACGGGGCGGGGGTGGCTCAGTCGGTAGCGAGCCAGGCTCGTAATCTGTAGTTCCCAGGTTCGAGTCCCAGCTTGGTCAGCGTTGAGATTTATCTCCGCAACAATTCCCCGCCCTGCCCACGGTCAGTAGAGTACACCGATGGGCTTGGAAAGGCCGCCGTCCGTCGGATGGGACGTTAAGCCGTGGCCCCGTGTGCGGGAGAGCCATACCCTGTGCACGTTAAAGAACACGCTGGATGGCCTTGACGGGAGGCTACCATCTGTCTCCCAACAGCTGTTCCAGTGGGTCCCCTCCCCCAACCTTCTCTGAGCCTTCGGGGTCCATGTGACCTGGCCATTTAGCCCATGGTGTGCAAAAAAGTGCCGCTCAGAGGTAAAACAACCCAATCCAATCTCTACTATACAGTTGTTAATCATTTGCCATCTGGCCCAACACGACATTTGGCCCAGTTCAGCAGCCTACGTAATTATCACACACAGAACCGTATCTTGGTTCACAGAGAAGCGAAACCCTCTTCTTAAGGGCTGGCCCAGCTAGGACTCGAATCTGTGAACAGCAGTTACAAGCCTGGAATGCTACAGATTAAGCCACCCCCCCCCCTTTTTTTTAATAATAATTATTGTTTCAAATCATTTAATAGAGCAAATATTCATTATTAAATAGATTTGATTATAATCTTTATCTTCAGTTTTAATTTTCCATTAAATGCATATTTTGGAAGTTATAGAGCTTTGAAGTTATATTCCCACTGAAATAACCATGAAAAGTCTCTAGTATTTTGGTAGGGCAGTGTATTTGAAGAATGGCACAAAATGAAACAGGTCTTGCATAAATTGGAAGTACACTGGTTTCCATAAAATAAGGAACAGAAAATATATACTATAAAACCCTGACGATAGAAATGCACGAAAGTTGTGTATAATAATGTGAAATACGATTCAGGATTGAGGTATGGTATATAAAGGAATGGTGCTGGAAGCGATATATGCAAATGCGTCGAGCGTTTAAAGCAGGCATTTCGAGTTGGGTTGGGTTATTTTACCTCTGAGCGGCACTTTTTTGCACACAATGGGCTAAATGGCCAGGTCACATGGACCCCGAAGGCTCAGAGAAGGTTGGGGGAGGGGACCCACTGGAACAGCTGTTGGGAAACAGATGGTAGCCTCCCGTCAAGGCCTTCCAGCGTGTTCTTTAACGTGCACAGGGTATGGCTCTCCTGCACACGGGGCCACGGCTTAACGTCCCATCCGACGGACGGCGGCCTTTCCAAGCCCATCGGTGTCCCCTACTGACCGTGGGCAGGGCGGGGAATTTTGCGGAGATAAATCTCAACGCTGACCCAGCTGGGACTCGAATCTGGGAACTACAGATTAATAGCCTGGCGCGCTACCGACTGAGCCACCCCCGCCCCTCAGGCATTTCGAAGCTGCTCTCCAGTTTTTCTGCGAAGTAGGAGGTGGAGTTTTCGAGATAGGTGATTTATTAGATATCTCTACTAGGCACCATTTTTATCGGTAGAAGTGCAGTGGCAAGTTTTAAATGGGCTCGACACAAGCCAATGTGTAGTAGATGTTGCCCAATGGCTTAATGTGAGGAATTCCGTAGTGCATAGACTTCGGAAGAGATTCCAAGAAGCTAGGATAGAGCTCATGCAGATGATTCAATAGTGTATAACAACAGATAATAGTCCAAAGAGATGACCACTATCTGATGCCATTCGTCATGAGGAGCAGAATCTCAACACCACGTCGTGCGATCGACCTCACAGCAGCGAGTGGACAGCGATAACTACTAACATCGTATGCCAAAGACTGTAATGGTGGTAGTGTCATGGTGTGGGGAGAGATGTCTTTCAGTGGCTGCACAGATCTGCATGTGTTTCCAATAGTATATGTCCCTGTCCCTGGGGGGCGGGGGTGGCTCAGTCGGTAGCGCGCCAGGCTCGTAATCTATAGTTCCCAGGTTCGAGTCCCAGCTGGGTCAGCGTTGAGATTTATCTCCGCAAAATTCCCCGCCCTGCCCACGGTCAGTAGGGGACACCGATGGGCTTGGAAAGGCCGCCGTCCGTCGGATGGGACGTTAAGCCGTGGCCCCGTGTGCGGGAGAGCCATACCCTGGGACTCGAACAGGTTAAGAACCTGTTGAAGAACACGCTGGATGGCCTTGACGGGAGGCTACCATCTGTCTCCCAACAGCTGTTCCAGTGGGTCCCCTCCCCCAACCTTCTCTGAGCCTTCGGGGTCCATGTGACCTGGCCATTTAGTCCATGGTGTGCAAAAAAGTGCAGCTCAGAGGTAAAACAACCCAACCCTGTCCCTGGTCACATGGCCGAGTGGTTAGCGCGCTTAGCTACTGATCTAAGGGACCTGGGTTTGAGACATCCTCACAGACCTTCTACTCTCGCATATAAGCTGACAGGCTCCTGTCAGACCCTTGTGGCAAACAGCTGCTTGAGGGGGTATTTATTTATTATTATGAAAATATTTGAAATAATATTTACTCTACGTAAGAATTTACGAGAAGTTTGATACTCTATCCTTTATTTTATAAGGTGTTTCTCCCGAAACAAAAGATGCAAAATAATGTTAATCTAACCGTGGCCGAGTGGTTAGCACGCTTGGCTACTAATCTAAGGGACCTGGGTTCGAGCCCCGGATTAGGCATGGATGTGTGTGTCGTTTTCTGCTGAGGTCCTGCCGTATTCTCAGACCTTCTACTATGGCGTAGGAAACTGACAGGTTCGTATCAGACCTCTGTGGCAAGCAGCTGCTTGAGGGGGTATTATTTTTTTTTCATTTTTATAAGAACTATGCGATATTTTATTTAAATATTTCAACTGAAAAACTCTAGAACGTCCTCCTCACCCCGTACAAATATCTAAAATGACCCTTTGAATGCCACTGCAATAGACGCACAGAAAGACAGACACATGAATAAACTTTAAAAAAAAAGCTAATTTTTTAAAAACAGGACGAGATAACGTTTTTCATTTTTTCGTCTGTCTGTCCATTTGTAAACATCCAACTTTTTCGTTTTTAGAGACAAGTTAAAATAATTTTTGGGTTGGATACGTATTGATGAAATATGACGATTCACATTTTCATAATCTTCCTACAGCTAATAACTGCGCCCTCTAAACAGTGACAAAATTGAAAACTGCAATATTTTAAATAGTTGAAAAAAAATTGAAAATTGTAAAACAAAGATTAAAAACGATATATTTATGTTAGAAATTTGAAAGTTTGGTGGTGAAATGTGAAGATCATGAGGTTTGTATTGGAAACAAACATGCTCAGAGTGATTGAGAAAATAAAACTTTTTTGCTTTAAGGGAGAATTGTAAAATTCTTTTTTTCTAATAAAATATAAAATTCTCATTTTTGAAATCCTTACGTAGTTTAAATTGTATTGCTAGAGGTCACTAAATGTGGAAAAAGGGAAACTTTTAACTAATATTGCAAGTGATTTATTTGGGGTAGAAATTTGAAATTTCTTTTTTATATTTTACACAAATGCTTTTTTATGTTGTATTATTTACTAATAAAATACTGCTCTTTGGGTTTTTTCCCATTATTCATTTGCTCGAATTAAAACTTTTAAGGAGTGAAAAAGTAGGCAAAAGAAAAATATCATTTTTTTTCAAACGAAATTCCCGTATGCGCCAGAGGCGATATGCATTCTTCTACACACATGTTATTGCAATATTCTAGTACACATGTTATTGCAATATTCTAGTACACATGTTATTCCAATATTCTACTACACATGTTATTGCAATATTCTAGTACACATGTTATTCCAATATTCTAGTACACATGTTATTCCAATATTCTACTACACATGTTATTGCAATATTCTAGTACACATGTTATTGCAATATTCTAGTACACAGTTATTGTAATATATACAGAGGGGTGCAGAAGTAGGTATACAGTTCAATCGTGTGCATAAGTAGGTATACAGTTCAATCGTGTGCATAAGTAGGCATACAGTTCAATCGTGTGCATAAGTAGGTATACAGTTCAATCGTGTGCATAAGTAGGCATACAGTTCAATCGTGTGCATAAGTAGGTATACAGTTAATCGTGTGCATAAGTAGGCATACAGTTCAATCGTGTGCATAAGTAGGCATACAGTTCAATCGTGTGCATAAGTAGGTATACAGTTCAATCGTGTGCATAAGTAGGTATACAGTTCAATCGTGTGCATAAATAGGTATACAGTTCAATCGTGTTCATAAGTAGGCATACAGTTCAATCGTGTGCATAAGTAGGCATACGGTTCAATCGTGTGCATAAGTAGGTATACAGTTCAATCGTGTGCATAAGTAGGCATACAGTTCAATCGTGTGCATAAGTAGGTATACAGTTCAATCGTGTGAATAAGTAGGCATACAGTTCAATCGTGTGCATAAGTAGGTATACAGTTAAATCGTGTGCATAAGTAGGCATACAGTTCAATCGTGTGAATAAGTAGGCATACAGTTCAATCGTGTGCATAAGTAGGTATATAGTTCAATCGTGTGCATAAGTAGGCATACAGTTTAATCGTGTGCATAAGTAGGTATATAGTTCAATCGTGTGCATAAGTAGGTATACAGTTCATGAGGTTTGTATTGGAAACAAACACGCTCAGAGTGATTGAGAAAATAAAACTTTTTTGCTTTATGGGAGAATTGTAAAATTCTTTTTTTCTAATAAAATATAAAATTCTCATTTTTGAAATCCTTACGTAGTTTAAATTGCATTGCTAGAGGTCACTAAATGTGGAAAAAGCGAAACTTTTAACTAATATTGCAAGTGATTTATTTGGGGTAGAAATTTGAAATTTCTTTTTTATATTTTACACAAATGCTTTTTTATGTTGTATTATTTACTAATAAAATACTGCTCTTTGGGTTTTTTCCCATTATTCATTTGCTCGAATTAAAACTTTTAAGGAGTGAAAAAGTAGGCAAAAGAAAAATATCATTTTTTTTCAAACGAAATTCCCGTATGCGCCAGAGGCGATATGCATTCTTCTACACACATGTTATTGCAATATTCTAGTACACATGTTATTGCAATATTCTAGTACACATGATATTCCAATATTCTACTACACATGTTATTGCAATATTCTAGTACACATGTTATTCCAATATTCTAGTACACATGTTATTCCAATATTCTACTACACATGTTATTGCAATATTCTAGTACACATGTTATTGCAATATTCTAGTACACATGTTATTGCAATATTCTAGTACACAGTTATTGTAATATATACAGAGGGGTGCAGAAGTAGGTATACAGTTCAATCGTGTGCATAAGTAGGTATACAGTTAATCGTGTGCATAAGTAGGCATACAGTTCAATCGTGTGCATAAGTAGGCATACAGTTCAATCGTGTTCTTAAGTAGGCATACAGTTCAATCGTGTGCATAAGTAGGTATACAGTTCAATCGTGTGCATAAGTAGGTATACAGTTCAATCGTGTGCATAAGTAGGCATACAGTTCAATCGTGTGCATAAGTAGGTATATAGTTCAATCGTGTGCATAAGTAGGCATACATTTAAATCGTGTGCATAAGTAGGCATACAGTTCAATCGTGTGCATAAGTAGGCATACAGTTCAATCGTGTGCATTAGTAGGTATACAGTTCAATCGTGTGAATAAGTAGGCATACTGTTCAATCGTGTGCATAAGTAGGTATACAGTTCAATCGTGTGCATAAGTAGGCATACAGTTCAATCGTGTTCATAAGTAGGCATACAGTTCAATCGTGTGCATAAGTAGGCATACGGTTCAATCGTGTGCATAAGTAGGTATACAGTTCAATCGTGTGCATAAGTAGGCATACAGTTCAATCGTGTGCATAAGTAGGTATACAGTTCAATCGTGTGAATAAGTAGGCATACAGTTCAATCGTGTGCATAAGTAGGTATACAGTTAAATCGTGTGCATAAGTAGGCATACAGTTCAATCGTGTGCATAAGTAGGTATATAGTTCAATCGTGTGCATAAGTAGGCATACAGTTTAATCGTGTGCATAAGTAGGTATATAGTTCAATCGTGTGCATAAGTAGGTATACAGTTCATGAGGTTTGTATTGGAAACAAACACGCTCAGAGTGATTGAGAAAATAAAACTTTTTTGCTTTATGGGAGAATTGTAAAATTCTTTTTTTCTAATAAAATATAAAATTCTCATTTTTGAAATCCTTACGTAGTTTAAATTGCATTGCTAGAGGTCACTAAATGTGGAAAAAGCGAAACTTTTAACTAATATTGCAAGTGATTTATTTGGGGTAGAAATTTGAAATTTCTTTTTTATATTTTACACAAATGCTTTTTTATGTTGTATTATTTACTAATAAAATACTGCTCTTTGGGTTTTTTCCCATTATTCATTTGCTCGAATTAAAACTTTTAAGGAGTGAAAAAGTAGGCAAAAGAAAAATATCATTTTTTTTCAAACGAAATTCCCGTATGCGCCAGAGGCGATATGCATTCTTCTACACACATGTTATTGCAATATTCTAGTACACATGTTATTGCAATATTCTAGTACACATGTTATTCCAATATTCTACTACACATGTTATTGCAATATTCTAGTACACATGTTATTGCAATATTCTAGTACACATGTTATTGCAATATTCCAGTACACATGTTATTGCAATATTCTAGTACACATGTTATTGCAATATTCTAGTACACATGTTATTGTAATATATACAGAGGGGTGCATAAGTAGGTATACAGTTCAATCGTGTGCATAAGTAGGTATACAGTTCAATCGTGTGCATAAGTAGGCATACAGTTCAATCGTGTGCATAAGTAGGTATACAGTTCAATCGTGTGCATAAGTAGGCATACAGTTCAATCGTGTGCATAAGTAGGTATACAGTTAATCGTGTGCATAAGTAGGCATACAGTTCAATCGTGTGCATAAGTAGGCATACAGTTCAATCGTGTGCATAAGTAGGCATACAGTTCAATCGTGTGCATAAGTAGGTATACAGTTCAATCGTGTGCATAAGTAGGTATACAGTTCAATCGTGTGCATAAATAGGTATACAGTTCAATCGCGTGCATAAGTAGGCATACAGTTCAATCGTGTGCATAAGTAGGCATACAGTTCAATCGTGTGCATAAGTAGGTATACAGTTCAATCGTGTGCATAAGTAGGCATACAGTTCAATCGTGTGCATAAGTAGGTATACAGTTCAATCGTGTGAATAAGTAGGCATACAGTTCAATCGTGTGCATAAGTAGGTATACAGTTCAATCGTGTGCATAAGTAGGCATACAGTTCAATCGTGTGAATAAGTAGGCATACAGTTCAATCGTGTGTATAAGTAGGCATACAGTTGAATCGTGTGCATAAGTAGGTATATAGTTCAATCGTGTGCATAAGTAGGCATACAGTTCAATCGTGTGCATAAGTAGGTATACAGTTCAATCGTGTGCATAAGTAGGTATACAGTTCAATCGTGTGCATAAGTAGGCATACAGTTCAATCGTGTGCATAAGTAGGTACACAGTTCAATCGTGTGCATAAGTAGGTATACAGTTCAATCGTGTGCATAAGTAGGCATACAGTTCAATCGTGTGCATAAGTAGGCATACAGTTCAATCGTGTGCATAAGTAGGCATACAGTTCAATCGTGTGCATAAGTAGGTATATAGTTCAATCGTGTGCATAAGTAGGTACACAGTTCAATCGTGTGCATAAGTAGGTATACAGTTCAATCGTGTGCATAAGTAGGCATACAGTTCAATCGTGTGCATAAGTAGGTACACAGTTCAATCGTGTGCATAAGTAGGTATATAGTTCAATCGTGTGCATAAGTAGGCATACATTTAAATCGTGTGCATAAGTAGGCATACAGTTCAATCGTGTGCATAAGTAGGCATACAGTTCAATCGTGTGCATTAGTAGGTATACAGTTCAATCGTGTGAATAAGTAGGCATACTGTTCAATCGTGTGCATAAGTAGGTATACAGTTCAATCGTGTGCATAAGTAGGCATACAGTTCAATCGTGTGCATAAGTAGGCATACAGTTCAATCGTGTGCATAAGTAGGCATACAGTTCAATCGTGTGCATAAGTAGGTACACAGTTCAATCGTGTGCATAAGTAGGTATACAGTTCAATCGTGTGCATAAGTAGGTATACAGTTCAATCGTGTGCATAAGTAGTTTTACAGTTCAATCGTGTGCATAAGTAGGTATACAGTTCAATCGTGTGCATAAGTAGGCATACAGTTCAATCGTGTGCATAAGTAGGCATACAGTTCAATCGTGTGCATAAGTAGGTATACAGTTTTTATTCTATTATCGTATATTGATTTTTTTATAAATTATTTTTTCAGATAATGAAGTATGGCTGGTAATTTAACAGATGAACAACGGAAGTGGATAATCAAACAATATTGGAAGACAGAGAATGTTAAAAAAGGTTCAGCCGAAATATGGAAGAAGAATTGGCAACACCTCCACCAACTAGGCTAACAATATACCGAATACGTGACAAATTTGACAGAACTGGATCCATTTGTAATACACCAAAAAGTCGTCGACCAGTGAATGTTACTACTGATGAAAATGAAATGTTAGTGGCACTGGCATTTACTCAAAGCTCAAAACAATCAGAAAGGAGAGCTTCTAAAGAGTTGGACATTTCCCGTAGATCTTTGGGTCGTCTAATACAACTCTTACGACTGAAAATATATCGGCCAAGATTAATCCATGGATTATTAGAGGATGATCCGGATCGGCGCTTGCAATTATCTGAGGCAATTTTGAATGAAGAAACACAAGGAGATGGCATGATTAGAAAAATAACTTGGTCCGACGAAGCCAACTTCAAACTTTCAGGTGCTGTTCATAGGCACAACTGTGTCTATTACTCAACAGAAAACCCCCATACAGCAATTGAAGAACAGTTGAATCAACCTGGGGTTACAGTTTGGGCGGCCCTTTCATGTAAAGGGTTAATTGGACCTATCTTTTTCCATACAACGGTTACCTCAGACCTGTACCTTAACGTGCTCCAAGAAAATGTCATACCACAATTGCAGTTGGTGCATGAAAATGAAGACTTCTATTTTCAGCACGATGGGGACCCTACTCACTGCTTTAGAGGTGAGTAATTTTCTTAACGAAAAATTACCCAATAGGTGGATAGGTACACGAGGTCCGGTTGAATGGCCACCATGGACTTTTTCTTTTGGGGAGTTATAAAAGATAAGGTATATTCCAGAAACATATTCCATGATTCGACTCATATTCCATGATTCATATTCATGATTCGATATATTCCATGATTCGACTCATAAAAGAAACATGCCAAGAAATTAATGCCAATAATGAACTTTGTGCCAAAGTGTGCTTGAGTTTAAAATCTAGATTACAGCGATGTGTAAATAGTGAGGGCCGTTAATTTGAGTATATAAGAGATTGTACTTAATTGTTTTGTTATTGAATAAAATAATATTTAAACTGTATACATATTATTATTATTATTACATTTACCTATTATTTAAACTGTATACCCTTTGTACAGTGCATGTAATAGCATTAAAAAAAAGATTTTTTTTATTCAGTGCAAGGTATTAAAAGTTTGTTTGTCTTAAAAGTTATTAAAATCCCAAGATACACATCATATATTTACATTATATATATACAAGAGCATATATTGTGATGTCTTATTCACAGAATTATTAAAATATTATTAATATTATTTAATATTTAAGGTATGTTGATATGTTACCGCTAAAGCTCGAAAGCCGTTAATGTGCACATTACCTAGCTAATCTGCAGATTAACTGATTTGCTCCGTTAACGTGCGGAATCAAGAGTTTTCCGCATTTTACCTAGGTAATGTGCACATTAACGGCTTCCGTATCGTTAAAGTTCAAAAGTTTGTTTCTCTCATAGTGGTGAATCTCTTGAATATGAATCTTCGTGTCACGTGATTCACTCGTCCGCATTATAAAAAACGCCCCAGATAAGCGGAGACCAAGTGAGAACGAATCGGTAAAATGATTCATTCTTGATAACGATTCACTAAAATGATTCGTTCTCACTTGACCTGCTCATTTTGGGGGCGTTTTTTATAATTCGGACGACTGATTCATGTTGACAGAGGGATGACCCTGGTTTCAACTCTAGGACACTAGATAAATAACATTATGTTAATTTAAGCGTACAGAAACGTTCCTGTTGTTCCAGCAAAGATCTTATTTTCACTTTAACGAGTGCCTAGTAGGTAATGTGCAGATTATCCAGGTAATTTGCAGATTACCTAGGTAATTTGAGAAATGAAACAATTTTCCGCACGTTAACGGATCACCTTAGTTAATCTGCACAATACCTAGATAATCTGTAGAATAACTGATTTCTGCACTTTAGCCGTAACATATATACTCGTATCAAGCGTCTGTTGTTAAAATGTAATTATTAATTTACTTCCATCGGATGGGACGTGAAGCCGTGTGCAGGAGAGCCGTACTCTGCGCACTTTAAAGAAATCTTGTCAGGCTTTGACGGGAGGCTTCCATCTGTCTCCTAACATCTCTCCATTGGATCCCTTCCAAAACTTCTCTTAAGTTCCACGGTCAGTAGGGGACACCGATTGGCTTGGAAAGGCCGCCGTCGGTCGGATAGGACGTTAAGCCGTGGCCCCGTGTGCGGAAGAGCTATACTCTGTGCACGTTAAAGAACACACTGGATGGCCTTGACGGGAGGCTACCATCTGTCTCCCAACAACTGTTCCAGTGGGTTCCCCTCCCCTAACCTTTTCTGAGCCTTCGGGGTCCATGCGATCTGGCCATTTAGCCCATGGTGTGCAAAAAAGTGCCGGTCAGAGGTAAAACAAGTCGATCATTAGTTAAAATATTCTGAAAAAAAATTCAGCGCCGACACGACGATGAATTTTTCTCAGAATATTTTAACTAATGTTTGAAGTCTATCTCTACAGGTAATCTGGGTATTTACTATGGATCAAGTTGACTATTTTTGTCTTATTTGTTTTTCAGGGAATATGAGCAAATAAAAATTAATATCGATTCAGTTCATTCAATGATCGTTGGTTGATTCATTCGAATGCTTTTAGTGAACTCTCCCTTGCTTGCTGGGGCGGGGGTGGCTCAGTCGGTAGCGCGCCAGGCTCGTAATCTGTAGTTCCCAGGTTCGAGTCCCAGCTGGGTCAGCGTTGAGATTTATCTCCGCAGAATTCCCCGCCCTGCCTACGGTGAGTAGGGGACACCGATGGGCTTGGAAAGGCCGCCGTCCGTCGGATGGGACGTTAAGCCGTGGCCCCGTGTGCGGGAGAGCCATACCCTTTGCACGTTAAAGAACACGCTGGATGGCCTTGACGGGAGGCTACCATCTGTCTCCCAACAGCTGTTCCAGTGGGTCCCCTCCCCCAACCTTCTCTGAGCCTTCGGGGTCCATGTGACCTGGCCATTTAGCCCATGGTGTGCAAAAAAGTGCCGCTCAGAGGTAAAACAACCCAACCCTTGCTTGCTAGGTATCGTAATTTGGAAGGGTGGGATTTAAATTTGCATTCCCAACAGAGATTTAAAGAATTAGGATGCATTTCGAAAGCGATAGGATGCCTCGAGAGTAAGGAAGTAGATGGACAGTTATTCTTGAGTAATAGTCTTGGTTTTCTCTGCAGTTAGAAACTAGGATTTCAGTCGGCTTTTAAGACAATAAGTGCTCGTAGCAATAAATCTTCCAGGAGATTAACTTTGTGATATTGTTCCCACTAAACTGCATTGTAACGGGAAAGAACTGGATTCGTATCACGTATCACAGAATGAAATCTTTTATTGCTTTCATTGCATGGTTGGACTAGCAACACCTGATTTTCTCGCTTTCATTATCATCTCATAGATCTGGGATTTATCTTTATTGCTATAAATGAGCTTCCTCGCCGTCTTGCAGATAAGACCCAGAGCAGAAGGAGGAAGCAACTGATGGCTCTGAACTTCCATTTTGAACTAAGCATCGTCGTGGATTGTCCGAGGAGAATTCGATATCGCTTCTATTCACTCGTTAGCTACAGGAAGCTTAGAAGGGTGTGGAAAATTGTGTCTGTTGGAGCTGTAGAATTTGATGTTGGAGTAATTATGTAAAGACGACAGAGTTGGGTTTTCTTACCTCTGAATGGTACTTATTTTTGCATACAGGGGGTTAAATGGGTTGGATTGTTTTACCGCTGAGCGGCACTTTTTTGCACACCATGGGCTAAATGGCCAGGTTACATGGACCCCGAAGGCTCAGAGAAGGTTGGGGGAGGGGACTCACTGGAACAGCTGTTGGGAGACAGATGGTAGCCTCCCGTCAAGGCCATCCAGCGTGTTCTTTAACGTGCACAGGGTATGGCTCTCCCGCACACGGGGCCACGGCTTAACGTCCCATCCGACGGACGGCGGCCTTTCCAAGCCCATCGGTGTCCCCTACTGACCGTGGGCAGGGTGGGGAATTTTGGGAAGATAAATCTCAACGCTGACCCAGCTGGAACTCGAACCTGAAAACTACAGATTACGAGCCTGGCGCGCTACCGACTGAGCCACCCCCGCCCCGCTGTTAAAGGAGCAAAAAAAATATTCAGTAGCGACTTCTAACGGTGGAAGAGTTAGAAACTGTCAAAATACTAAACAAATATTGCAAAAGACCTATCTTGATAGAAAATTTCTACTTTTGTAGTAGAGTGTGATTTTAAGAGGTTTACAGTCGCCCAAAAAAATATCGGAACACTATGGTTGATTACAGAATTCAGAAAAAATATCTGGCAACGATTTTTTTTTTTAGAAATTAGTGATGGTTGTCAGATAACTAATTTCTAAAAAAAATCGTTGCCAGATATTGTTCTGAATTCTGTAATCAACCATAGTGTTCCGATATTTTTTTGAGCGACTATACATTGGCATCGATGATTATCTCTTTATCATAGGTGATGGTGTGTTTTTAGGGAGGGGAAAAAACCTTTTGGTTTAAAGAGACAGGAAAAAGTCTTTTTAGACCGGGAAGGTACTAATTAAATATTACTATGCACATTTTCAAAGCATTTCATTACTTTCAATTTCTATCCGTTCAAAGACGCTTAAGTTGGAAAATGACAAAATTTGAATATTATTAAAGGTTTATTTCTGCTAAAAATATGACACTTACCTAATCAATGGTTTGCATTGATAACAGTGACATGCGCACTCTGGCAGGGGAGGTGAAGGCAATTCAAATTTTGGCTTTTTGGAAGCGAACTTTCTATATTCACCACATGGGGAGAAGTAAAAGATTGGACATTCATTTCAGCGATTACACATTCAATTCTGAGATTAAATATTCAGTTCAGCGATTGATAATTCAGATTGGACATGCAATTCAGCTGAATGCTGAATTGCATGTCCAATCATTCAGCGTTTAGACATTGAATTCATCTTTCAGACATTGAATTCATCGTTCAGACATTCAATTCATCGTTCAGACATTCAATTCATCATTCAGACATTCAATTCATCGTTCAGACATTCAATTCATCATTCAGACATTAAAATTGTCGTTCGGACATTCAGTTCATCATTCAGACATTCAATTCATCGGTCGGACATTGAATTCATCGTTCAGATATTCAATTCAACGTTGAGACATTGAATTCATCGTTCAGACATGCAATCCATCATTCAGACATTGAATTCATCGTTCGGACATTCAATTCATCATTCAGACATTGAATTCATCGTTCAGACATTGAATTCATCGTTCAGACATTCAATTCAACGTTGAGACATTCAATGCATCATTCAGATATTCAATGTATCATTCAGATATTCAATTCATCGTTCGGACATTCAATTCATCATTCAGACATTCAATTCATCGTTCAGACATTGAATTCATCGTTCAGACATTCAATTCAACGTTGAGACATTCAATGCATCATTCAGATATTCAATTCATCGTTCGGACATTCAATTCATCATTCAGACATTGAATTCATCGTTCAGACATTGAATTCATTGTTCAGACATTCAATTCAACGTTGAGACATTCAATTCATCATTCAGATATTCAATTCATCGTTCGGACATTCAATTCATCATTCAGACATTGAATTCGTTCAGATACTGAATTCATCGTTTGGACATTCAATTCAGCGTTTAGCCATTCAATTCAACGTTTAGACATTCAATTCAACGATTGAATAATCCGTTCAGCTATTGGTCAATCAATTCACGGAGTGGACTGAATTTAATTTAACAATATGCTAACATATCTGAAAATCAGGTTTTTCTGTCGTAATTCAAATCCAGAGTGCTGTAATTTTAAGGGGAAGAGAATAAAATTGATTTACACTCCACGTAAATAGTTGATTACAGTGAAAGGAAGGGAAATGAAGAAAATTCAGATAAAATATATAGAGGAAATCTTTTTTTTAAACAAAATCTTATCTGGTGTATTTATTACACTCAGCAGGAAAATGGTTCATGAGAAAAACCAGTGTACATATATCGCTTTTCACAAATGTGGAATGTTCGATTTCAAGCGAAAGCAGTATCTGAAATTGAAATTCTAGGACTGTAAAATATTACACTGGTATAAAAAAAAATACCCCCTCAAGCAGCTGCTTGCCACAGAGGTCTGACAGGAGCCTGTCAGTTTACATGCCACAGTAGGAGATCTGAGAGAATGGCAGGACCTCAGCAGAAAAACGACACACACATCCATGCCTAATCCGGGGCTCGAACCCAGGTCCCTTAGATCAGTAGTCAAGCGTGCTAACCACTCGGCACATTATTTTATACACTGGTTTTTCATAAATTAATAACAACCCTATGTTATGCCAATGGGAAGTTAGCGTCAAAGTTCTATTTCATTAGAAGTTGCAAAAAACTTGAAATAATTAAAACAAATGCACAAAATGACTTTAGCAGTGCACGTAATTAATAATAAGGACAAATTTGATATAGTGGTTATTAAATATTTTACAAGAGCAATAGTGACTCAGGATTTTTTCATTCCAAAACCAAACAAAGAATTATTCAAAAATTATTTTGGATATAGTGGCTTAAAACTACTATTCAAGTCACTGCTAGATAACGTAAAAATCATAAATAACAAAATGCATTTCTCTAAAGAACAAAAAAATGGTTGTTGAACGGTGGAGATTACTACTGATGTTTTATTTACTCTGTTCACTAATTGCATTCAAATGATATATGAGTTGTTGTGTTGGGTTGTTTAACCTCTGAGCGGCACTTTTTTGCACACCATGGGCTAAATGGCCAGGTCACAAGGACCACGAAAGCTCAGAGAAGGTTGGGGAGGGGACCCACTGGAACAGCTGTTGGGAGACATATGGTAGCCTCCCGTCAAGGCCATCCAGCGTGTTCTTTAACGTGCACAGGGTATGGCTCTCCCGCACACGGGGCCACAGGTTTAACGTCCCATCCGACGGACGGCGGCCTTTCCAAGCCCATCGGTGTCCCCTACTGACCGTGGGCAGGGCGGGGAATTTTGCGGAGATAAATCTCAACGCTGACCCAGCTGCGACTCGAACCTGGGAACTACAGATTACGTGCCTGGCGCGCTACCGACTGAGCCACCCCCGCCCCTGAGATATGAGTATTAGGAGATAAGTTTATATACAGGGTGGCTATAATTAAGCTGATATTACTCAGAGCGGCGTAGAGAAGGATCTACTCGATGGATCACAACGAAAAATGGTGGATACCTTAATAAGAACGTGGGGTAGAGAATTTACGAATAAAAAATAGTTAGTGTTAGTGCCACCAGGTGGCGTGGGTGCGCTAAAAACGTGGTAGAACATGCTAATTTCTAGTGATATTGCAGCCAATCACACGTAAGAGTCGCATGAGGCACACTATAAAATGTGATGTCTTCCCTGTAATCGCTAGACATACCAATATTCGTAAGATTCAGGTCTTACAGAACAAAATTTTGCGAACTGCGGTCGATGCCCCCTGGTTTGTCACTAATAGACAATTCCATAAAGACCTGGGCATCGACCATATATGTATATAAATAAATAAATACCCCCTCAAGCAGCTGCTTGCCACAGAGGTCTGATAGGAGCCTGTCAGTTTAATATGACACAGTAGGAGATCTGAGAGGATGGCAGGACCTCAGCAGAAAAACGACACAAAAGAGCCATGCCTAATACCGGGGCTCGAACCCAGGTCCCATAGATCAGTAGCCAAGCAGCGTGCTAACCACTCGGCCACTGGACGGCTCCATATATATATATACATACATATAAAATGCACTTCAAAAAGATTCTTTGAGGCTGTAAGCAATAATCCCAATGAGACTATTTCTTCTCTGGTTCTTTACGATCTAACTATTTTAAACAAGTACAAGAGGCCTAAAACGGTAGCGTTCTCTGAGGAGACCTACCCGTTTTTTAGGTTTCTTATACAATTTTATTGCTATTTTTAGCTTTTCTTATCTGTGGCCTTAGGGGTTCACCTAAGGATGGTTTACTTATATATTTTGTTCTTACTCATGCCAAATAGGCATATCTTTATGATGGAGATGGTTAGGGATAAAATTATTACCCAGTACATCGAATATGATTATACGATCTACGTAATCGCTAGAAGGAACAATGGGTATCTGCAAGAAGGACCGAGTTTTGCTAGTGAAACTCTTTTACCAAAATGGCAGTAATGCCGCCGCTGCATTACGCGAAAATCGGGGGCGGGGGTGGCTCAGTCGGTAGCGCGCCAGGCTCGTAATCTGTAGTTCCCAGGTTCGAGTCCCAGCTGGGTCAGCGTTGAGATTTATCTCCGCAAAATTTCCCCGCCCTGCCCTCGGTCAGTAGGGGACACCGATGGGCTTGGAAAGGCAGCCGTCCGTCGGATGGGACGTTAAGCCTTGGCCCCGTGTGCGGGAGAGCCATACCCTGTGCACGTTAAAGAACACGCTGGATGGCCTTGACAGGAGGCTACCATCTGTCTCCCAACAGCTGTTCCATTGGGTCCCCTCCCCCAACCTTCTCTGAGCCTTCGGGGTCCATGTGACCTGGCCATTTAGCCCATGGTGTGCAAAAAAGTGCCGCTCAGATGTAAAACAACCCAACCCATCCCCCAACCTTCTCTGAGCCTTCGGGGTCCATGTGAGACTGGCCATTTAGCCATGGTGTGCAAAAAAATGCCGCTCAGAGGTAAAACAACCCAACAACTCATCTTCTGAGAGTTTAAAAAGACAGACGCTGTATTGTCCTGAGAAGTCTGTAGCGAAACAGACTTCGTTATGATTTTCGAAGGAGTATTTCTATTTGTAACCGATTTTTCGGAATCTGTATTTCCTTTGGAACATTGATGCAAATCCATTTATTTTGCCGTTCTTTCGACATTCTTCTAAAATTATTTTCACTTTCACAAGAGAAGTGATACTTTCCATTGCAACTTTTGCACTGCATCAATTCGTTTTCTTCTAGCGCCTGTTTACTGCAGTCTGAGCAGAGCAGGCAAAGTTCACATTAGATACGCAGTTGCACTTACCTCCCGGAGCGCGAGTAGCTCAGTCGGTAGCTCGCCAGCCTCGTAATCTGCAGTTCCCAGGTTCGAGTCCCAGCTGGGTTAGCGTTGAGATTTATCTCCGCAAAACTCTCCGCCCTGCCCACGGTCAGTAGGGGACATCGATGGGCTTGGAAAGGCCGCCGTCCGTCGGATGGGACGTTAAGCCGTGGCCTCGTGTGCGGAAAAAGCCATAACTTGTGCACGTTAAAGAACACGCTGGATGGCCTTGACGGGAGGCTACCACCTGTCTCCCAACAGCTGTTCCATTGGGTCCCCTCCACCAACCTTCTCTGAGCCTTCGGGGTCCATGTGACCTGGCCATTTAGCCCATGGTGTGCAAAAAAGTACCGCTCAGAGGTAAAACAACCCAACTTAACTCCCATTTCCGGTTGACACTAAGGATTGAAGTGAGGTTTCCAATCTCAAGATGCAGAAGCGAGCAGAGTGAGGGAGTTCACGAGCGTTCTGTTGACCATAGGGTCTCTGTCGAGAGTAAGGAGGTCAAGGTCAAGGCCCGGCTAATTTCAGCATGATCTTACAACACCTTGAGCCTTGTCGCGAATATGGGAACTTGTTGAACAGAACAAAGCCTTGACGAAAGCTAAAAGAAATCAGCAAAAAGCAAAATAACACTTAAGTAATATTCTGTTTTTGGTTGAGTTGATAGATAATCATCAAGTGGAGTATTCTAACATGAAATATCAAACTTTAACACAAAATAAAATCAACAGAATGAAATACCATTTGGAACCCTGTCAGAAAGCCATTTAGAAGTGGAAAAAGTGCAAAATTCCAAAATATTCGAAGTGAATGTTACAAACGATGCATTTATTCTAGAAAGGTAAAATTTCGGTGCTGGAATGTGAAGGTCATGATATTTCTATTGGCAGCAATGAGTTGACTGCTTACCCCCAGGTACTGGTTTTCCATTGGTAGTATTGAGTTGACTGCTTACCCCCAGGTACTAGATTTCCATTGGCATCATTAAGTTGACTGCTTACCCCCAGGTACTGGATTTCCATTGGCAGCAATGAGTTCACTGCTTACCCACAGGTACTGGATTTCGATTGGCAGCATTGAGTTGACTGCTTACCCCCAGGAACTGGATTTCCATTGGCAGCAATCAGTTGACTGCTTATCCCCAGGTACTGGATTTCCATTGGCAGCTTGGAGTTGACTGCTCAGGTACTGGATTTGCATTCGCTGCAATGAGTTGACTGCTTACCCCGAGGTACTGGATTTCCATTGGCAGCAATGAGTTGACTGCTTACCCCCAGGTACTGGATTTCCATTGGCAGCAATGAGTTGACTGCTTACCCCGAGGTACTGGATTTCGATTGGCAGAATTGAGTTGACTGCTTACCCCCAGGTACTGGATTTCCATTGGCAGCAATGAGTTGACTGCTTACCCCCAGGTACTGGATTTCGATTGGCAGCAATGAGTTGACTGTTTACCTTCAGATACTGGATTTCCATTGGCAGCAATGAGTTGACTGCTTATCCCCAGGTACTGGATTTCCATTGGCAGCAATGAGTTGACTGCTTACCCCCAGGTACTGTATTTCAATTGGCAGCATTGAGTTGACTGCTTACCCCCAGGTACTGTATTTCAATTGGCAGCATTGAGTTGACTGCTTACCCCCAGGTACTGGATTTCCATTGGCAGCAATGAGTTGACTGCTTACCTTCAGGTACTGGATTTCCATTGGCTGCAATGAGTTGACTGCTTACCCCCAGGTACTGGATTTCCATTCGCTGCAATGAGTTGACTGCTTACCCGGAGGTACTGGATTCCGATTGGCAGCAATGAGTTGACTGCTTACCCCCAGGTACCGGATTTCCATTGGCATCATTAAGTTGAATGCTTAGCCCCAGGTACCGGATTTCCATTGGCATCATTAAGTTGACTGCTTACCCCCAGGTACTGGATTTCCATTGGCAGCAATGAGTTGACTGCTTACCCCCAGGTACTGGATTTCCATTGGCAGCATTGAGTTGACTGCTTACCCCCATGTACCGGATTTCCACTGGCATCATTAAGTTGACTGCTTACCCCCAGGTACTGGATTTCCATTGGCAGCAATGAGTTGACTGCTTACCCCCAGGTACTGGTTTTCCATTGGCTGCGATGAGTTGACTGCTTACCCCGAGGTACTGGATTTCCATTGGCAGCAATGAGTTGACTGCTTACCCCCAGGTACTGGATTTCCATTGGCAGCATTGAGTTGACTGCTTACCCCCATGTACCGGATTTCCACTGGCATCATTAAGTTGACTGCTTACCCCCAGGTACTGGACTTCCATTGGCTGCAATGAGTTGACTGCTTACTCCCCAGGTACTGGTTTTCCATTGGCTGCGATGAGTTGACTGCTTACCCCGAGGTACTGGATTTCCATTGGCAGCAATGAGTTGACTGCTTACCCCAAGGTACTAGATTTCCATTGGCTGCAATGAGTTGACTGCTTACCCCCAGGTACTGGATTTCCATTGGCAGCAATGAGTTGACTGCTTACCCCCAGGTACTGGATTTCCATTGGCAGCAATGAGTTGACTGCTTACCCCCAGGTACTGGATTTCCATTGGCAGCAATGAGTTGACTGCTTACCCCCAGGTACTGGATTTCCATTGGCAGCAATGAGTTGACTGCTTACCCCCAGGTACTGGATTTCCATTGGCAGCAATGAGTTGACTGCTTACCCCCAGGTACTGGATTTCCATTGGCAGCAATGAGTTGACTGCTTACCCCCAGGCAGGGTCGCCGAGAGAATTTATCGGCCCCTATGTAATATTATACTCGCCCCCCCCCCCCCCTTCAAAACTTTTTATCTTTACAAATCATTAATAGCAATTATTCTCTACACAATGATGACATTAAGAGGAAAAAAAGCCTGTTGCGCAGTCAGGCATGCATTTTTTGCACCTTCACTGTCCACATTCACTTTTACACCGACTTCAAACAAAGTTCTACTCCCTTTCTTAATAACTTCCATTTTTTTTATTTCTCTCCTTGCGCTTCTCAGCTCCTGACTTATGCTTATACTTGTCCATTGTTTAGTTAGACTATAGCACCAATGAATATATTATTTTACTAAACAAATGACAACGAAATGGTGAAACAAATGTGCCGACAAGAGACATTTAAACTGTTGTAATTTGTAACACTGACACACAGACCACAGACGATGTTACTGGAACTCGAAACATGAACAATGTAAGATACCTGATCGCACGGGTTGGGTTTGGGAGAGTCCAACTGTTGCTACTGCTGCAGGGGTGGGGTGGTTAACAGGGAAAATACAAGCAAATGCTGTAAGTTAACGCGGACAAAAGAAGGTGTTAAGAAATGGTTCGTTCAACTACTATTAATGAGATAATATGTCATAATCCAACTAGTGTTTCTTTTTAAAAGCATATTATAACAAATAATGTTCTTATGGAATTTTATAGGGTCGATATATAGCCTAACTAAGAATAATTTTTGTAAGAAAAAGTAAAGAGTCACTTAATCTGACGGGCCCTTATTGCTGACGGGTCCCTATGCACTAGTCCCCCTTGCCCCCCCCCTGTCGGCGGCCCTGCCCCCAGGTACTGGATTTCGATTGGCAGCAATGAGTTGACTGTTTACCTTCAGATACTGGATTTCCATTGGCAGCAACGAGTTGACTGCTTACCCCCAGGTACTGTATTTCCATTGGCAGCAATGAGTTGACTGCTTACCCCCAGGTACTGGATTTCGATTGGCAGCAATGAGTTGACTGTTTACCTTCAGATACTGGATTTCCATTGGCAGCAACGAGTTGACTGCTTACCCCCAGGTACTGTATTTCCATTGGCAGCAATGAGTTGACTGCTTACCCCCAGGTACTGGATTTCGATTGGCAGCAATGAGTTGACTGTTTACCTTCAGATACTGGATTTCCATTGGCAGCAACGAGTTGACTGCTTACCCCCAGGTACTGTATTTCCATTGGCAGCAATGAGTTGACTGCTTACCCCCAGGTACTGGATTTCGATTGGCAGCAATGAGTTGACTGTTTACCTTCAGATACTGGATTTCCATTGGCAGCAACGAGTTGACTGCTTACCCCCAGGTACTGTATTTCCATTGGCAGCAATGAGTTGACTGCTTACCCCCAGGTACTGGATTTCGATTGGCAGCAATGAGTTGACTGTTTACCTTCAGATACTGGATTTCCATTGGCAGCAACGAGTTGACTGCTTACCCCCAGGTACTGTATTTCCATTGGCAGCAATGAGTTGACTGCTTACCCCCAGGTACTGGATTTCGATTGGCAGCAATGAGTTGACTGTTTACCTTCAGATACTGGATTTCCATTGGCAGCAACGAGTTGACTGCTTACCCCCAGGTACTGTATTTCCATTGGCAGCAATGAGTTGACTGCTTACCCCAAGGTACTAGATTTCCATTGGCTGCAATGAGTTGACTGTTTACCCCCAGGTACTGGATTTCCATTGGCAGCAACGAGTTGACTGGTTACCCTTAGGTACTGGATTTCCATTGGCAGCTTGGAGTTGACTACTTACCCTCAGGTACTGGATTTCCATTCGCTGCAATGCGTTGACTGCTTACCCCGAGGTACTGGATTTCCATTGGCAGCAATGAGTTGACTGCTTACCCCCAGGTACTGGATTTCCATTGGCAGCAATGAGTTGATGCTTACCCCCAGGTACTGGATTTCCATTGGTAGCAATGAGTTACTGCTTACCCCGAGGTATTGGATTTCCATTGCATTGTAACATTTTCCTTCGTTTTAGAGGTTTTCAAAATGTTTCATGAAGAATACGTAAAATATGCACAAATTTAATAATTTTTTGCCTCCATTACCTTACTAGCATTGTCAAGGGTGGGGGCGCGCGCATTCATTTCTGTAACTACTGAACGAATATCGTTCAAAAATCGAGATTCAATTAGATTTGAATATGACCTTAATTTATACTCTGTCACACTTTTCTTATTGAATACCTATTCTAGAATTTACAGAGCTTAGAAGTTAGATTGCAATAGATTGGATTAAACTGTTTTACGTCTGAGCGGTACTTTTTGCACACAATGGGCTAAATGGCCAGGTCACAAGGACCCCGAAGGCTCAGAGGTTGGGGGAGGGGAACCCACTGGAACAGCTGTTGGGAGACAAATTGTAGTCTCCCGTCAAGGCCATCCAGCGTGTTCTTTAACGTGCACAGGGTATGGCTCTCCCGCACACGGGGCCACGGCTTAACGTCCCATCCGACGGACGGCGGCCTTTCCAAGCCCATCGGTGTACTCTACTGACCGTGGGCAGGGCGGGATTTCAGTTAGATATAATGTGGAAATTCTCCAAAACCTTTTTTTGCAGAGCAGAGGAATATTTAAAAATCTGAAATTAAACAAGAGATAAAATAGTGTGGAAAAAAATATCCTCCGATGAGTGGGATTCGAACCCATGCCTACCAATTACATGTGATTTTGGTCGAATCTCATTAATCGGCGATTCACTTTTATCACAAAAATATTTCTGAATTAAATGTCTACAGGTAAATATGCGAATCTGTTGTCGATTAAACAATAGAAAAAAATCCCTTTCATTTGATCTGACTTTGATCATATTTCGATGCACCTGTGAGTCGAGAAAGGAGGATTTCTACGAAATAAATCTCAGAAATATTTCCTCTTATTTCCGCAGCAGTGGAGCAGCTGGTGGCATCTTCGTAGCCTAGCCGAGTCGTAACGGCTGTGGTTTATGCTCTACGCTTGGCTGCTGCCCAGACTGCTTGTTTACATTGGCTACAGTTACCAGGCTCTAAACGTGGTGCACAGGTGCAGTACAAGGACACCGAACACGCGCAGACAAACATTAAAGTGTTCTTGTTACCTTCAGATGCGTCAAGATTAGAAGGTTATGTGTTTCAAGGATTCTGTCAACTGGGCTTTTTCGCAGCTAATTGGGTGCATTACGACATGAAATATGTGATTCGCATTGTTTGTTTGACGTTTAAAATTACTTTAGAAGTTCAATTTTAACTTTTCAAATCAGGAGCTTAAAGTGTGTGGAAATACACTTTGTAACAAAAAGTAAACGGACATTTCCAAGTTATGGGAATGGTTGGGTTGTTTTACCTCTGAGCGGCACTTTTTTGCACACCATGGGCTAAATGGCCAGGTCACATGGACCCCGAAGGCTCAGAGAAGGTTGGGGGAGGGGACCCAATGGAACAGCTGTTGGGAGACAGATGGTAGCCTCCTGTCAAGGCCATCCAGCGTGTTCTTTAACGTGCACAGGGTATGGCTGTCCCGCACACGGGGCCACGGCTTAACGTCCCATCCGACGGATGGTGGCCTTTCCAAGCCCAGCGGTGTCTCCTACTGACCGTGGACAGGGCGGGAAATTTTGCGGAGATAAATCTCAACGCTGACCCAGCTGGGACTCGAACCTGGGAAATACAGATTACGAGCCTGGCGCGCTACCGACTGAGCCATCCCCGCCCCAAGTTATGGGAATGGAAAGCAACATTCAAAGCTCCTTAACTTCAAAAATAATTATTTCTTTAGGAAATTCTCAAAGAAAATAAAAGATCTAATTCAAATCTGTCTCCTGAAATATTTTCCGTAATATTCGCTTATTATTTAAACAGTTATGGAAGTTATCATTATTTATTGTTTATTTTAAAAGGAAGATGATACTTCCCTACACAGAGGACGGAGATAACCTGAAAGCTCTATTGGGCTTGTCCTGGCTTCTCATACCACATACACAGGGATGTACAGTCGCTCAAAAAATGTTCGAACACTATGGTTGATTACAGAATTCAGAAAAAATATCTGGCATTGGATATTTTTAGAAATTACTATTAAAAATATATCTTGATATTTTTAGAAAATTAAAATATTTAGATTTTTTAGAAATTAAAATTATATCTCGATATTTTTAGAAATTAGTGATCTGGCAACCTTCGTGTACGTATATGTACAATCGTTCAAAAAAGTATCCGAACACTATAGTTGATTACAGTATTCAAAAAAAATATCTGGCAAGGATTTTTTAGAAATTAGTGATCTGGCAACTTTCGTGTCACGTGTCACGTGACACAAAGGTTGCCAATTAATAATTTCTAAAAAAATCGTTGCCAGATATTTTTTTCTGAATACTGTAATTAACCATAGCGTTCGAATACTTTTTTGAGCGACTGTACCCGCTGGTTTAATAGTCAGGTGAGATGACCATTTATGGGCCCAGTGTACATTTTCTACCTCAAAAGTTAAAACCCAACTGCTATAACTAATTGCTCACTAACACATGTGAAATATTTAAAGTTTATGCATAACGATATTTTTTAAATTTTCAAACATATTTTTTGGGAAAAAATGTTTAGAAAGTGTAATAGCAACGTCCGATGTTAAATCATTCGGGATTCAATTACTCATTAAATGTTAAACAAATATTTTCTTGAAAATCGACATTTAGAGAGATATGAATGAGAATTTCAATTTGTCTCTAGTGATATTTCTCCGTAAAAAGTTTATTTTCGAAATTAGAGAACTTTGAATGGGGCTCTCCATTTACATAACATGGATTGGATTGTTTTACCTCTGAGCTGCACTTTTTTGCACACCATGAGCTAAATGGCCAGGTCACAAGGACCCCGAAGGCTCAGAGAAGGTTGGGGGAGGGGACCCACTGGAACAGCTGTTGGGAGACAGATGGTAGCCTCCCGTCAAGGCCATCCAGCGTGTTCTTTAACGTGCACAGGGTATGGCTCTCCCGCACACGGGGCCACGGCTTAACGTCCCATCCGACGGACGGCGGCCTTTCCAAGCCCATCGTGTCCCCTACTGACCGTGGGCAGGGCGGGGAATTTTGCGGAGATAAATCTCAACGCTGACCCAGCTGGGACTCGAACCTGGGAACTACAGATTACGAGCCTGGCGCGCTACCGACTGAGCCACCCCTGCCCCTACATAACATGGAAGAGCCCATTTAATTTTTGTAATACAGTATAGATGAGAACATTACAGACGGAATTTCTACTCCTGCCTTTCTTTTATTTCGCTTTATCGTACTTATTTTGTTTTATACATTCTTTGCTTGGTTGGGCACAAGAAAAAGTTTGCGTGGGGGGGGGGTCAGCAAAAATCTCCAGGGGTTATGACAAAAAAAGAAACAAATCAATGTTTCCAGATAGAAATATATTACAGGAAAAAAAATTGCAAAAGCTTGAACGATTAATGCCATTTTATTGAAACGTAGGCAGCTGTTAGCTGAGATGTGCGATTGATTACATTATCAAAAAAAATATATGGAAAATCACCACTTTACCTACCAGGTAAAATGGCATAATTAGTATGATGTTGAACCGTCCCGCGCAGCAATGCATTCATGAACACGGCGGGGAAGGCTATCGTACAGCTCAATAATGTTCTCCTGAGGGATAGAACGCCAAATAGCGCGAAGTCACTGTTCCATTTCAGCGACAGTGGTTGGTCTTGGGTGTTGTTGGAGCTGTCGGCCCATCATTCGATACGTGTTCAATAGGTGAAAGGTCCGGCGAGTTTGCTAGCCATGGTAATACCTGAACGTATTACTCGTGTAGATACTGCAGACTAATGCGGGCTGTGTGGGGACAGGCGTTATTTTGCTGGTGAATGGTTAAGGGTGCTGCTGAACAAATGGGACAGCCACTGGCTGCAAAATGTTGATAACATATCGTTGGGCAGTTAGAGATTTCCTTATGATGACCAGTTCTGACCATGATGTCCGACAAATGGCCCCCCACACTAAGACACCAGGTGCTGGAACTGTGTGACGATGTCGGACGCACTGGGGGACGTTCCCTGGGATGGCAGCGAACAAGTTGTCTACCGTCGTGCTAAGACAAAAACGAGATTCGTCATTAAACGTTATGGTACTTCATTCTTGTTTCTTTGCAGTTCTGTCTGAGGCGACACCATTGAAGACGTGCTTGCACGTGGGCAGATGTGAGGGTTGGGTTGTTTTACCTCTGAGCGGCACTTTTTTGCACACCATGGGCTAAATGGCCAGGTCACATGGACCCCGAAGGCTCAGAGAAGGTTGGGGGAGGGGACCCACTAGAACAGCTGTTGGGAGACAGATGGTAGCCTCCTGTCAAGGCCATCCAGCGTGTTCTTTAACGTGCACAAGGTATGGCTCTCCCGCACACGGGGCCAAGGTTTAACGTCCCATCCGAAGGACGGCGGCCTTCCCAAGCCCATCGGTGTCCCCTACTGACAGTGGGCAGGGAGGGGAATTTTTGCGGAGATAAATCTCAACGCTGACCCAGCTGGGACTCGAACCTGGGAACTACAGATTACGAGCCTGGCGCGCTACCGACTGAGCCACCCCCGCTCCGCAGATGTGAGGAACAAACTCAGTGCCAGATGATAGGCTCGCAATGAAAACTGTAAAAAGCCTGTTTACCGTCCGCCTATTAGGTATTCGATGCTTTACCTGTTGCCAGTCCCTTTTGCAGTTGCATTGCAGTCGCGAATCTGTTACAGAATGCCATGCTTCGCCAATGGCAGTCCTATCGCTCCATGGTCATACGTCGTCTTCCTGATCCTTGTCGGCATGTGCTGAATCTTTCTTGAACCCACTGGCGTCATATGTGTACGATGGTGCTGGGATTGCGGCCAACAAGGTTGACCGCATCTTTGTACGACAAACCAGCTTCTCTAAGGGCGATGATTCTTCCATGCTCAAAATCTATTAACTATTGGAACGGATATCGACGTCTGCGTAAGGGCATCTTCAGCGGTTCAGATGGGGCGGAGGTGGCTCAGTCGGTAGCGCGCCAGGCTCGTAATCTGTAGGTCCCAGGTTCGAGTCCCAGCTGGGTCAGGGTTGAGATTTATCTCCGCAAAATTTACCCGCCCTGCCCACGGTCAGTAGGGACACCGATGGGCTTGAAAAGGCCGCCGTCCGTCGGATGGGACGTTAAGCCGTTGGTCCGCGTGCGGGAGAACCATACCCTGTGCACGTTAAACAACACGCTGGATGGCCTTGACGGGAGGCTACCATCTGTCTCCCAACAGCTGTTCCAGTGGGTCCCCTCCCCCAACCTTCTCTGAGCCTACGGGTTCCATGTGACCTGGCCATTTAGCCCATGGTGTGCAAAAAAGTGCCGCTCAGAGGTAAAACAATCCAAAAGCGGTTCAGAGCAATTTCCACAACGTTTTGCCAACCAGGGAGCTTTGATTGCCTTTATCTGTGTTTGACTGCCCCGCACCTGTGACGTCAGCTCGTGCCTGTGCAATCGTTTCGATCGTCCTGCAAACGTAATCATTTCCATATACTACCGCCTCCCTCAATTTCGTCACCTTTGCATAACTTCTTGCAAGTGTTGTATTTTTTATTTCCTGTAGATATTTGGGTGGAGCATTCTTCAATGAACATAATTTATAATGCAGCAATTCTGCATATATTGAAATACAAAGCAACTCGGAATATGCGAAAACAATACGAAAAAAGGGACAGTTATTACTGGAAACACATGTAGCAATATTTCTTTCATATAATAATTAAAAATAAATAATTATCCTTCCGAAAACAAAAGAAAAAGTAAAATTTCTATATTGCATTTCGCTAAGATTTGGGTTGGGTTGTTTTACCTCTGAGCGGCACTTTTTTGCAAACAATGGGCTAAATGGCCAGGTACATGGACCCCGAAGGCTCAGAGAAGGTTGGGGGAGGGACCCACTGGAACAGCTGTTGGGAGACAGATGGTAGCCTCCCGTCAAGGCCATCCAGCGTGTTCTTTAACGTGCACAGGGTATGGCTCTCCCGCACACGGCGCCACGGCTTAACGTCCCATCCGACGGACGGCGGCCTTGCCAAGCCCATCTGTGTCCCCTACTGACCGTGGGCAGGGCGGGGAATTTTGAGGAGATAAATCTCAACGCTGACCCAGCTGGGACTTGAACCTGGGAACTACAGATTACGAGCCTGGCGCGCTACCGACTGAGCCACCCCCGCCCCCGAAAAATTAACGAGGCTCGATCGTGATGAGTTGAATGGAAACTTGCGACGTGAGGATTGCTATCTAGTATATGTATATTTTTATAAGGGGATGAGATAATCTGTAAGCTTTTGTTGGTTTCTCGTATAGAATACAACCACTTACACAAAGAATACAACATAGAAAGACTTAAGGACATGTCCGCTAGAATAGTAGTCAGGTACTACTAGCTCCCACTAGCCCAGGTAGGGCTAGTGAGTAGCGTACAAAAAAAATAGTATACATATAGAGTAGAGATGTCAAATCCACACCTAGAGCAAAAAGCCGAAAGAAAAGGTTACATTCTTATAAAGAACCGCATAAAAATTCTCTACTTAAAAATGAAAACATACCTTTCTAACGAGTAATGAATTAGGAACGAAACAAAAAAAACTATATTTTTATGAAATCAATAAAAATAGCACGCTTGGCTACTGATCTAAGGGACCTGGGTTCGAGCCCCGGAATTAGGCATGGATGTGTGTGTCGTTTTTCTGCTGAGGTCCTGCCATCCTCTCAGATCTCCTACTGTGGCATATAAACTGACAGACTCCTGTCAGACCTCTGTGGCAAGCAGCTGCTTGAGGGGGTATTTATTATTTTATTTATTTATTATGGATTAGTGAATCGTTTAGTGAGCCACCTAAAATGTTTGATGAAAAGAAAAACGATCCAATATATATACACACCTATGAGCCATAGCATTATGACCACCACCCTAATAGCATGTAGGGCTGCTTTTTACCACAATGAACTCTTGAACCTGGCGCGGAACCGATTCCGCTGCACCGCAGAAGGTATCTTCAGGTATGTTATATGAGCTGGACGGAATGACGTCCTCGGAGTTCAGTGATGGAAAGAGGCAGTAGCGCGTACCAGAGAACTGCGTTCCACTACATCCTCCAAATGTTCGATAGGATTCATGTTGGAGTAATTTAGCGGCCTAGGGAGCACGCGAAATGCTTGGAGATGATCCTTGAACCATTCCTGTACAATGTGGGCCTTGGGAAACAGGGTGTTGTCTTGCTGAAAGAGCCCATCGGGATACACAGTACACATGTAGGACACCAGTTGGTCCAAAACAATGCCTAGGTAGTATTTGACAGTGAAGGTGTGTTCAACGGGAATGAGGGGGAGTCAGGGATGTCCATGAGAACAATCCCCATACCATGACGCAGCTGCTGCTGGCCTGTTTCCATCCAACAGCGTAGTCTGGTTGCAGCTGTTCACGTGCACGGCGGTCAATACGGACCCGTCCATCGACATGGCGGAGCAGGAACCTGGACTCGTCGAACCAGGAGACTTTTTTCCAGTCGTCCAATGTCCAGTTACGGTGATTCCGTGCCACTGCAGGAGGAGCTATCGATAATGATCAGTCAACGTGGGCACGTGAATTCCCTTTAGTCCCATCTGCAAGAGCGTCAGCTGGAATGTGTGTTGGGAAACGTTTCTCTGCACGCGCTGGTTGTAATCTTCCATTAATTGAGGTATCATGAGCCGTCTGTTGTCCTGAACAGTATTCGCCAACTAGCATTCACCTCGACTGTCAACAAGTGATGGTCTCTACTTTCCGACACACGTTGTGTGGATATGTGCCCTTCTTTGGACCATTCCCGTTATACCTACCCTCCGCCAACCCTCAAACAGCCAACAAGGCCTGCAGTTGCTGAGATGCTGGTCGTCATCTTCTTCGCGCCGATCATCATTCCCCGTTCAAACTCCGACAATCCTTTCCTTTCTCCATTTCACAGTCTTCGTACCGACGGATTGAAACGCCCTGCATCTGCTGTGTACGGGTATTCCTTACTGCTACGTGCTGTGGAATGGGCCCACTTATGGAGACAGGCCATAATGATCTAACCCAGTGGTTTTCAACCTTTTATGCTTCACGTACACCCTGGAAATGTGTGTGTAACTGGCAACCCCTTGTATAAATAGATAAAACTATAGTTATAGTATAATAATGCTAACTTAGCGACTTTGTTGCTAGATCTAGCTACTTTTGAGCCCTCACGGCGTACCCCAAAATATTTTACCGTGTACCCCACTTTGAGAACCCCTGATCTAACCCATGAGTGTATATATAGCCAGATTCAGTACAAATTATTTGTTTAATGAGCAGCGGGTTTGTATGACTTGTTTTAAAAGGTTTAAAACTAGAAAAATGCCTCTCAGATCTTCTTATTATACATATAGATAAGTAACTAGACGAAGCTTCTGTCTGTTTTCTTATTTCCAAAGTACAACCAATAATAAAACTGGGCAGGGATTGATCATTGGAAAGTCAAAACTCTATTCAGTTTATTCGAATAATATTCAAATGCATATACATTATTGTGCCAACTTCCACAACAGTTAGCAATTAACAAATGGATAATTATAAGAACATAAATGTCTTACATCTAATAATACTAGTATCAAATTAGCATAGACACTTTTAAACTAAAACAAACATTTCTGATGACCTGCCGCTGATTGCATTACTCTTACAAGTTCCAACATTAATAAATCTTTAAATATAAAGGAATATCGATGGTAATTCTAAATTTATGGAGATTTTTTGTGTTAGATCTTCATTTATTTCCAGTGTCATTTTTTCTTTAAAAGTTTATATTTATTTTCAGAGAGATCTGAATGTGTTTGACCTATTCACTTAATATGATAGTGTCCAAGTGTACGGTCGCTCGAACAAATATCCGAACACTATGGTTGATTACAGAATTCAGAAAAAATATCTGACAACGATTTTTTTAGAAATTAGTGATCTGGCAACCTCCGTGTCACGTGATTACAGAATTCAGGAAAAACATCTGGAGCGTGTACAGCAACTGTACACGCTCCAGTTATCGTTCACAGCAAACTGGAGCGTGTGCAGTTACTGCACACGCTCCAGTTTGCTGTGAACGGTAACTGCACACGCTCAATATTTCCGTGAGTGAGCCCACACGATCTAGTATCAAAATAATATGACCACCTACAGTCGCTCAAAAAAGTATCCGAACACTATGGTTGATTACAGAATTCAGAAAAAATATCTGGCAACAATTTTTTTAGAAATTAGTGATCTGGCAACCTTCGTGTCACGTGACACACGAAGGTTGCCAGATCACTAATTTCTAAAAAATTCGTTGCCAGATATTTTTTCTGAATTCTCTAATCAACCATAGTTTTCGGATATTTTTTTGAGCGACTGTATGATGGAAAATAATGTATTTTACAGCCTTTCCCGAAACTTCTTCTGAAAAAGACTTCCTGCTGCGATTATCGCCACGATGTTTTATTGCTTTAGTATGAGTATCATAGAAACGACTCTGTTTTTTAACGCTCTGTGATCACGTTAAGAAACTGGCGCAGTAAATCTCGACGATTTGCAGATAGAAACCATCGAAAAGGGCCATAAACATGGTTTCTGACGTCACGACATGCTCACTACCTTTGCATTCCTGCAAAAATAATAAACACGTTCATTTCACAATTCAAGAAGAAGACTCAATTCGAAAGCGCGAAATATATTTCGAAAATTTCCGTCACCTCGATAATAGACGAAGCAAAAATAAAAGACTTGCATTCTGCTGAGGTCCTGCCATCCTCACAGACCTTCTTACTATGGCATATAAACTGACAGGCTCCTGTCAGACGTCTGTGGCAAGCAGCTGCTGGAGGGGGTATGTATTTTTATTTTTATTTATTTAAAAAAAATGTGTAAAAGGGAAATCAAATTCTTTTTTTTTCCATTTCCCTTTTAAAAATGATTTTTTAAATAAGTGGCACACAAATTTTATTTTCCAGTTGGATGATAAATGGATCTGGTTCTCAAAAAAAGGATGGGAATATTGCGGTTGTCTCATCCACCACCAAAAGGAAGGCGACGGCATCTCTTTCTTTACTTTCTTCCGGTTCGATTGCATCACTTACCCTCCTCTAAATTCTTCTAAATCCGAGTCCATCTGCAGTTGGGTTGGGTTGTTTTACCTCTGAGCGGCACTTTTTTGTACACCATGGGCTAAATGGCCAGGTCACATGGACCCCGAAGGCTCAGAGAAGGTTGGGGGAGAGGACCCAATGGAACAGCTGTTGGGAGACAGATGGTAGCCTCCCGTCAAGGCCATACAGCGTGTTCTTTAACGTGCACAGGTTATGGCTCTCCCACACACAGACCCACGGCTTAACGTCCCATCTGACGGACGACGGCCTTTCCAAGCCCATCGGTGTCCCCTACTGACCGTGGGCAGGGCGGGGAATTTTGCGGAGATAAATCTCAACGCTGACCCAGCTGGGACTCGAACCTGGGAACTACAGATTACGAGCCTGGCGCGCTACCGACTTAGCAAGCCCCGCCCCTCTATCTGCAGTAATTACGTGGTGTGCTCACATATCCAAATTTCATGATGGACAAAGTTCATTTGAAAAATCGATTGTTTTGCATCAACCAAATGGTGGGCAACGATTTTGATGGAGAGCGTTCATTTCAAATTCGTTTTAACTTTTTGGGATTTAATGCGGAAGATGCAATCACAAACCAGGAAGCACGAAAGTTACACACACACATATGTGAAAAGCAGTTGTCTTCTTGGAAACAAGTGGGTGCGAATTCGGTTGGATTGGTTTACCTATGAGCTGCACTATTTTTTTGCACACAGAGGGCTAAATACATAGGGTCACAAACACGCCAAGGTTCAGAAAATTGGGGAAGGGGATCCACTAGACCACTGGTTCTCAACCTTTTATGCTTCACGTACCCCCTTGAAATGTGTATGTAACTGGCGTACCCCTTGTATAGATAGATAAAACTATAGTTATAGTATAACAATGGGAATAAAATAAAACATATATATCAGTGGTTCTCAAACTTTTATGCTTCACGTACCCCCTGGAAATGTGTATGTAACTGGCGTACCCCTTGTATAGATAGATAAAACTATAGTTATAGTATAACAATGGGAATAAAATAAAACATATATATATATCAGTGGTTCTCAATCTTTTATGCTTCACGTACCCCCTGGAAATGTGTATCTAACTGACGTACCCCTTGTATAGATAGATAAAACTATAGTTATAGTATAACAATGGAAATAAAATAAAACATATATATCAGTGGTTCTCAAACTTTATGCTTCACGTCTCCCTGGAAATGAGTATGTAACTGGCGTACCCCTTGTATAGATAGATAAAACTATAGTTATAGTATAACAATGGGAATAAAATAAAACATATATATCAGTGGTTCTCAACCATTTATGCTTTATGTACCCCCTGGAAATGTGTATGTAACTGACACACCCCTTGTATAGATAGATAAAACTATAGTTATAGTATAACAATGGGAATAAAATAAAACATATGTATCAGTGGTTCTCAATCTTTTAAGCTTAACGTACCCCCTGGAAATGTGTATGTAACTGACGTACCCCTTGTATAGATAGATAAAACTATAGTTATAGTATAACAATGGGAATAAAATAAAACATATATATCAGTGGTTCTCAGTCTTTTATGCTTCACGTACCCCCTGGAAATGTGTATGTAACTGACGTACCCATTGTATAGATAGATAAAACTATAGTTATAGTATAACAATGGGAATAAAATAAAACATATATATCAGTCGTTCTCAATCTTTTATGCTTCACGTACCCCCTGGAAATGTGTATGTAACTGACGTACCCCTTGTATAGATAGATAAAACTATAGTTATAGTATAAAAATGGGAATAAAATAAAGCATATATATCAGTGGTTCTCAATCTTTTATGCTTCATGTACCCCCTGGAAATGCGTATGTAACTGACGTACCCCTTGTATAGATAGATAAAACTATAGTTATAGTATAACAATGGGAATAAAATAAAACATATATATCAGTGGTTCTCAACCTTTGATGCTTCACGTACCCCTTGGAAATGTGTGTGTAACTGGCATACCCCTTGTATAGATAGATGAAACTATAGTTATAGTGTAACAATGGGAATAAAATAAAACATATATATCAGTGGTTCTCAATCTTTTATGCTTCACGTACCCCCTGGAAATGTGTATGTAACTGGCGTACCCCTTGTATAGATAGATAAAACTATAGTTATAGTATAACAATGGGAATATAATAAAACATCTATATCAGTGTTTCTCAACCTTTTATGCTTCACGTACCCTCTGGAAATGTGTATGTAACTGGCGTACCCCTTGTATAGATAGATAAAACTATAGTCATAGTATAACAATGGGAATAAAATAAAACATCATATCAGTGGTTCTCAATCTTTTATGCTTCACGTACCCCCGGAAATGTGTATGTAACTGCCGTACACTTTTTTATAGATAGATAAAACTATAGTTATAGTATAACAATGGGAATAAAATAAAACATATGTATCAGTGGTTCTCAATCTTTTAAGCTTAACGTACCCCCTGGAAATGTGTATGTAACTGGCGTACCCCTTGTATAGATAGATAAAACTATAGTCATAGTATAACAATGGGAATAAAATAAAACATCATATCAGTGGTTCTCAATCTTTTATGCTTCATGTACCCCCTGGAAATGCGTATGTAACTGACGTACCCCTTGTATAGATAGATAAAACTATAGTTATAGTATAACAATGGGAATAAAATAAAACATAAATATTAGTGGTTCTCAATTTTTTATGCTTCACGTACCCCCTGGAAATGTGTATGTAACTGGCGTACCCCTTGTATAGATAGATAAAACTATAGTTATAGTATAACAATGGGAATAAAATAAAACATATATATCAGTGGTTCTCAACCTTTTTTGCTTCACGTACCCCCTGGAAATCTGTATGTAACTGGCGTACCCCTTGTATAGATTAGATAAAACTGTAGTTATATTATAACAATGGGAATAAAATAAAACATATATATCAGTGGTTCTCAACCTTTTATGCTTCACGTACCCATCGAAATGTGAATATAAGTGGCATACCCCTTGTATAGATAGATAAAACTATAGTTATAGCATAACAATGAGAATAAAATAAAACATATATAACAGTGGTTCTCAACCTTTTATGCTTCATGTACCCCCTGGAAATGTGTATGTAACTGACGTACCCCTTGTATAGACAGATAAAACTATAGTTATAATATAACAATGACAATAAAATAAAACATCTATATCAGTGGTTCTCAACCTTTTATGCTTCACGTACCCTCTGGAAAGGTGTATGTAACTGGCGTACCCCTTGTATAGATAGATAAAACTATAGTTATAGTATAACAATGGGAATATAATAAAACATATATATCAGTGTTTCTCAACCTTTTATGCTTCACGTACCCTCTGGAAATGTGTATGTAACTGACGTACCCCTTGTATAGATAGATAAAACTATAGTCATAGTATAACAATGGGAATGAAATAAAACTTATATATCAGTAGTTCTCAACCTTTTTTGTTTGACGTACCCCCTGGAAATCTGTATGTAACTGGCGTACCCCTTGTATAGATTAGATAAAACTGTAGTTATAGTATAACAATGGGAATAAAATAAAACATATATATCAGTGGTTCTCAACCTTTTATGCTTCACGTACCCCCTGGAAATGTGTATGTAACTGACGTACCCCTTGTATAGATAGATAAAACTATAGTTATATTATAACAATGAGAATAAAATAAAACATATAAATATTAACATATATCTTGCAACTTTTGAGCTCTCACGGCGTACCCCAAAAAATTATCTGCGTTCCCCACGTTGAGAGCTCCTACACTAGACTGATGCTAGGAGACAGATGGTAGCTTCTCATCAAGGTCATCCAGCGTGTTCTTTAAGGTGCTAGGGTATGGCTCTCCTGTACAAGGTACACTGGTTTAATGGCCCATCTCCCTCGCTAAGCTCATCAATGTCCCCTACTGACCGAGTCAGGGGGGGAAGCAGGGGGGGTAGCAGAAATATAACTTAACTGAGGCACAAGTGATACTCGAACCTGGAAGCTACAAATTAAGAGTCTATGGCGTTGTATTAGTTAATCTCCTTATATTTATACAAACTGCATCCCTCCATACGTTTGGCTAGAAAAGATTTTTTCTCCCCGTTGATAAATTTCGCAATTCCCGCAGAATGTTTGACGTTAAGCGTATTTGTCATCATCCTGATGAGCTGTCCCAGCCACTGTTACAGCTTCGTTAATATCTCTATTGGTTTCTTCTTTCACACCGATGGCAAGATGGTGGTTGGAGAAGATAAATCTCAACTGTGGCACAGTTGGTACTCGAACCTGTAAACCGACGCCCTGGGAATCGACGTCGAACATAGAAACTGCAGATTAGGGGTCTAGCACGCTACCGACGGAGACAACACCGATCCAAACAGAGCAGGCAACATCCTGACAGTTAACTATATAGAATTGTCATCTGAAGCTCTATTTCTTTCATAATCTTAATGAACAAGTGTTAAGTACCATGGCCTAAGAGTCATCGGTAAGGCAACTGGCCCGGACACAAGATGCCCCGATTTCAAGTCTAAGTGTCGCTTTTCTTTCCTCACATGTATGTTCTTGAATAAGTAAAATAATAAATAACGGTCCAGGGTTCGAGTCTTATGCCGTCCCATGGCCGAGTGGTTAGCGCGCTTGGCTACTGGTCTAAGGGACCTGGGTTCGAGCCCCGGGTAAGGCATGAATGTATGTGTTGTTTATCTGCTGAGGTCCTGCCATCCTTTCGGATCTTCTTCTATGGCATATAAACTGACAGGCTCCTGTCAGACCTCTGTGGCAGGCAGCTGCTTGAGGGGGTATTTATTTTATTTATAAGGTCAGAGAAGGTTGGGGAAGCCGACTCAAAAGGTAGCTGTTAGTTTGGACTGTTTAGTTTGGATTGTCTGAATGGCAGTTTTCTGAGCAAAATGAGCTAAATAAATACCCCTTCAAGCAGCTGCTTGCCACAGCCTGTCCCTTAGATCAGTAGCCAAGCGCACTAACCACTCGGGCACGGAACGGCTCAAAAATTGCCAACTGCACGCGGTGTTCACCCTCCCAAGTACTGACCGCATCCAAAGCTGCTTACCTTCGGAAAACGGAAGAGAGAACCGGTGTTTTCAGCTTGGTATGGCTATTGACTGCTGAAAAGTAGCAGCAACTCTTTTTTGTTTGTTCCAGACATTTTGCTTTTCAAATTGAGCAAAACTAAAAGAGTTGGGTTGTTTTACCTCTGAGCGGCACTTTTTTGCACACCATGGGCTAAATGGCCAGGTCACATGGACCCCGAAGGCTCACAGAAGGTTGGGGGAGGGGACCCATCGGAACAGCTGTTGGGAGACAGATGGTAGTCTCCCGTCAAGGCCATCCAGCGTGTTCTTTAACGTGCACAGGGTATGGCTCTCCCGCACACGGTGCCACGGCTTAACGTCCCATCCGACGGACGGCGACCTTTCCAAGCCCATCGGTGTCCCCTACTGACCGTGGGCAGGGCGGAGAATTTTGCGGAGATAAATCTCAACGCTGACCCAGCTGGGACTCGAACCTGGGAACTACAGATTACGAGCCTGGCGCGCTACCGACTGAGCCACCCCCACCTCAAAACTAAAAGAAAGAAAATATTAAGCAATTTTTTAAAATTATATTTATTTCAGTAAGGGATTTTTTTTTAGTCTTAGTTCACTTTTAAAGACTTTTTTATGACTGTTGTTATTAAACTTTTCGCGCAGCTTTTATACGCGTCAAATGTTAAACGTATATTTTTGAGAATCGGTATTTGTTTAAATTTGACTCAATTCTTCGTTTCCAATTACGTTTTAAATTGAAAAAAAAAAAAAAAATTTTTTTGAAATCTAACGGGTTTTGAGAGCGACTTCGATCATGGCTCGTAGATCCAGGCTCGTAATCTGTAGTTCACAGGTTCGAGTCCCAGCTGGGTCAGAGTTGAGATTTATCTCCACAAAATTCCCCGCTCTGCCCACGGTCAGTAGAGGACACCGAAGGGCTTGGAAAATCCGCCGTCCGTCGGATGGGACGTTAAGCCGTGGCTCCGTGTGCGGGAGAGCCATACCCTGTGCACGTTAAAGAACACGCTGGATGGCCTTGACGGGAGACTACCATCTGTCTCCCAACAGCTGTTCCAGTGGGTCCCCTCCCCCAACCTTCTCTGAGCCTTCGGGGTCCATGTGACCTGGCCATTTAGCCCATGGTGTGCAAAAAAGTGCCGCTCAGAGGTAAAACAACCCACAACAACCCTCTCAACCTTCTCTGCATCCCTAGCCGTCCTTGGGGGCGGGGGGGGGGGCTCAGTCGGTAGCGCGTCAGGCACGTAATCTGTAGTTCCCAGGTTCGAGTCCCAGCTGGGTCAGTGTTGAGATTTATCTCCGCAAAATTCCCCGTCCTGCCCACGGTCAGTAGGGGACACCGATGGGCTTGGAAAGGCCGTTGTCCGTCGGATGGGACGTTAAGCCGTGGCCCCGTGTGCGGTAGAGCCATACGCTGTGCACGTTAAAGAACACACTGGATGGCCTTGACGGAAGGCTACCATCTGTCTCCCAACAGCTATTCCAGTGGGTCCCCTCCCCCAACCTTCTCTGAGCCTTCGGGGTCTATTTGACCTGGCCATTTAGCCCATGGTGTGCAAAAAAGTGCCGCTCACAGGTAAAACAACGCAACCCTAGCCTTGTGACCTGGACATTTAGCACATTGTGTGGAAAAAAAAGTGCCGCTCAGAGAATGTCTCTTCTTTTCATAATAAACCCAATAAATAAACACATTGCATTGTCCTTTAAAAATGAAATAAACTAAATTTAACCAGAAGTGTGCTGTCAAGGAAAAAACCGAAAAGTCACTTCCTCTTTCCTTTGTCTGCAGCAGAAGTTGCTGAACTGGTTCTCCTTTTGGTCATGAAGAATCCTCAAGTCAGTTGAAGCTGAAGTAATGTTTTCCCGTCCTTCAAGTCGTTTTTCAAAGTGACACAGAAGAATGACATTCGATCTTACACCTGCATAAGACGTATACTTATAACAGTGGCATCGTTATAAGTTGGGTAAGGGAGAGCTCAACATAATTATCACTGTTTCCTTGAACTGATTACAGACACTTTACAGCTACGGTACAAAGGATCATGGGAGAAACCTGATAATTGCAGAATTGTGCCTATTGGCATTACTCAGTTCACTTGTGGTACAGTCGCTCAAAAAAGTATCCGAACACTATGGTTGATTACAGAATTCAGAAAAAATATCTGGCAATGATTTTTTTTTTAGAAATTAGTGATATGGCAACCTTCGTGTCACTTGATTACAGAATTTAGGAAAAATATCTGGAGCGTGTACAGCAACTGTACACGCTCCAGTTACCGTTCACAGCAAACTGGAGCGTGTGCAGTTACTGCACACGCTGCAGTTTGCTGTGAACTGCAGTAACTGCACACGCTCCAGTTGCTCCAGTTTGCTGTGAACTGCAGTAACTGCACACGCTCCAGTTTGCTGTGAACGGTAACTGCACACGCCCAATATTTCCGTGAGTGAGCCCACACGATCTAGTATCAAAATAATATGACCACCTACAGTCGCTCAAAAAAGTATCCGAACACTATGGTTGATTACAGAATTCAGGAAAAATGTTTGGATACTTTTTTGAGCGACTGTACATTCCAAGGGACGACCTAGAGGAGAAGGAAAACCGAAATCAGATTATGATCAATGTTTGCAGAAGAAAATGTAAAAAGTTTGAGATTTGTTCAGCCTGAAGTCTTACATGCACTTCCAAAAAGGAACAAGAACAAACACCTGCGATTATTGCCCAATTTAAGTCTAGAAACGAACGTGATGAAAAATAAATCGGTAAATCTTTGCTAGTAACGTTATTGATGACGTTCATTATCATTCTCAGTGTGCGGAGGAAAAGTGATGACTAAACCAATTAGAATGAATCTAGCAAAACGCCGATCAATATTTTGGGGCGGGGGGGGGGGGCTCAGTCGGTAGCGCGCCAGGCTCGTAATCTGTAGTTCCCAGGTTCGAGTCCCAGCTGGGTCAGCGTTGAGATTTATCTCCGCAAAATTCCCCGTCCTGCCCACGGTCAGTAGGGGACACCGATGGGCTTGGAAAGGTCGCCGTCCGTCGGATGGGACGTTAAGCTGTGGCCTCGTGTGCGGGAGAGCCATACCCTGTGCACGTTAAAGAACACGCTGGATGGCCTTGACGGGAGGCTACCATCTGTCTCCCAACAGCTGTTCCAGTGGGTCCCCTCCCCCAACCTTCTCTGAGCCTTCGGGGTCCATGTGACCTGGCCATTTAGCCCACGGTGTGCAAAAAAGTGCCGCTCAGAGGTAAAACAACCCAACCCATCATTCTCAAGCATCCATGGGCTACGGAGGTTCACCCAGACTGTGCAATTTAGTTCTCCAAGCATATCTGTCCTGAGCTACATCTGCTACATCTAGCCACTGCACACCAATTCTAACAAGGTCCAGTTTGACATTGTCTGCCCACATCATCCTAGGTCTCCCCCTCTTTCTGAGGCATTTAGACACACAGGATGACGTTAAAAAACACTAATAAAGAATGAATAAAAAAAAAGATGACCTCCTAAAGCCGCTGTTTGCCACAGGGGTTTAAAAGGAGCCTGTCAATTTATACGCCATAGTAGAAAATCGTGAAGATGGCGAGATCTCAGCAGAAAAACGATACAAACAGCCATGCCTTACTCAGGTGCCTTAGATCAGTAACTATGCGAGCTAACCACTCGACCACAGGAAGGCTACCAAATGAAAATTTAACTGCAAGGAACAGATAACTTTTCTGGAAAGCGTTTGGTTTTGAGTTGTTTTACCTCTGAGTGGCACTTTTTTGCACACCATGGGTTAAATGGCCAGACCACAAGGACCCCGAAGGCTCAGAGAAAGTTGGTGGAGGGGACCCACTGGAACAGCTGTTGGGAGACAGATGGTAGCCTCCCGTCAAGGCCATCCAGCGTGCTCTTTAACGTGCACAGGGTATGGCTCTCCCGCACACAGGGTCACGGCTTAACGTCCCATCCGACGGACGGCGGCCTTTCCAAGCCCATCGGTGTCCCCTACTAACCGTGGGCAGGACGGAGAATTTTGCGGAGATAAATCTCAATGCTGACCCAGCTGGGACTCGAACCTTGGAACTACAGATTACGAACCTGGCGCGCTACCGACTGAGCCACCCCCACCCCACCCCACCTGGAAAGCGAGGAGCCTGTCCTCGTTTTTAAATACATCTGGTTTCGGAACGGGAAAATCTGATGGTGACAACGTAATTCGAATTATGATCCCGAATTTCGAAGAATTTTAAACGGGAAACTTAGGAAATATATTACTTATGTTCTCCACTCCTTTTCTGCGATGGCGAATTTCCATTTTGATGACATCTGATCACAGCAAAAATGTTTTGTGGGGTTATGGAGAAGTTAAGAATCGGTTTTTGACTTGCAAATTGTGTTATGAATTTGATGAATATTTAAGTTTCGTACATGTGAACATTCGAAGTCTGAAAAAGCAAACAAACTGGAATACTCTCTGTGTTTGTCTTAAAGATATTTTGAAATTTTTAGATGTTATTATACTGACCGAAATTAACATTCTCAGCACGGACGCTCCATTGTTCAATTTAGAAATATTTATCAACATTTTACTAGAATTCTTGACTCTTTTGCACGTAGAATACTATTTTTCTTCCGCGACTTTTTAATAGGCGAAAAGATAACTTTGTTTGTGGTTTCTGCTGAAACGTTGAATATAAATATTTACAAGGGTAATTTAACTTTTAATTTACTTGCTGTTTACAGATCACCAAACTCGGACGCTAACACTTTTTTTTCGAACCTCAAAAACTGTTTCCAAACAACCGATAAAGATCACAAGCAGATATTAGTTGCCAACCGAATTTTATCCGCACACTTTTTTGAAGTAGGATCGCAGATCACTACTTAATTGTTTCAGCTCTTGGGAATAAAAAACTTGGGATTTCGTCCAATCACACAAATGAGCTAGACTAGAGGTTCTCAACGTGGGGTACGCTGTAAAATTATTTTGGGTACGCTGTGATTGCGATAAAATTAGGAAAAAATCGAAAGTCGCTAGATTTGATTTTTCAGTAAAATGTTTTTAGTTTTATAAGATTTGTTAAATTGTTTACGTCATTTTTTTATGTTTATCGATATATGTAATTTATGAATGCAAAATTTAATTTGTGTATGTATATGTGTGTTTCATTTTATTCCCATTGTTACAGTATAACTGTAGTTTTATTTATTTATACAAGAGGTAGCCAGTTTCATACACATTTTTAGGGTGTACGTGAAGCATAAAAGGTTAATAACCACTGCGCTAGACTGTAATCATGATGCGAAAGATATCCTAGATCATAAAAACATCTACAAAGAAATATGCTTTACAAACTGGCTAGACAGAGGCGCTAGTAACGAAACCCCAATTTGAGAACCAATAAACATATTCAATGAAGCATTCATAAAAAAACAATAACAAAATTAATAAACTTCTGAACGGTTCAAAAATTAAACAAAGTAATTGTAGCAAAGACTGGATAAATCAGGAGATAATAAACTTAACACGAAAAAGAGATTCGGCATGGACTGACTTAAAAAAAAACTGAAGAAAAACCGAAATTTTAAATTATTTTGCACAAATTTAAGAAACGCAGTCACTTCCCTTATTAGGCAGGAAAAAAAAAGATTGCTATAAACAATTAGGAACCACTTCTGTTAAAAAAAATCGAAACAAACTTGAGGAGAATTCATCAACCAAATTATCAATAATAAACATAAAACTACCACTGAGGACTTTATCATGAAAAATATGCAACAAGGCATGTCTCAAACAGCAGAGAGCTTATGAGGAATCATCCTTTTGCAGACATTATTGCCAATCTTAGAGACGATAACCATATGCCGAACTTCTACATAATTCCTAAACATATCCAACTTTCTTACAAGTGAACTACATTAAAACATGCAAAAACTCCTTGGTGATCTCGTGACAAACTTTATCAATGAAAGTATATCTAGAGCAGTGTTTCCCAACCTTTTTTGTGCCATGCCCCACTTAAGCCTTTCTAAAATTCTTATGTCCCCCCCCCCCACTATGTAAAATTTAACCGCCATACGGTTAAACTCTGAACGAGTCCATTTTCGAATTGCCCCCCTTGATAATCAAATTGCCCCCCTGTGGGGCGTGGGCCCCACGTTGGGAAACACGGATCTAGAGGAAACATTCCTAATGAACTCAAAATTTCTATTTTAAGGTCAGCTTATAAAACTGGATCTAAATTTAATTGCCCTCTTACATGTTCTGCATAAAATCCTTGAAAGATATGTAGCAAATATCCTAGCCAATTTCTTGAAAAAAAAAAACATAATCATATTGCTTATCACTAATAACGTTTCCTTAAAGGTAAAAATGCAATTACACTTTTAACGGAGTTTTTTGTCTCATTAACGAAACATTAAACAATAGAAAAACAGCAGCTGCTATCTTTCTGGAATTTCGGAAGGTATTTGATACTATCCGAGATATTACCCTTAAATGGTCCGAAAGTTATTTAAAAAACAGAGTGCATGTTACTAGAATTAATGGCAATTTTAGTAAGAAGAGAACAAGTAGATCGTATAATCATATTCAATGTATCGGGTAATAATTTTACCTCTAACCACCTCCATCATAAAGATATGCCTATTTCGCATGAGTAAGAACAAAATATATAAGTAAACCACCCTTAGATGGGCCCCTAAGGGCATAGATAAGAAAAGCTAAAAATAGCAGTAAAATTGTATAAGAAACCTAAAACGGGTAGGTCTCCTCAGAGAACGCCACCGTTTTAGGACTTTTGTACTTGTTCAAAACTGTATGATCGTAAAGAATCAGAGAAGAAATAGTCTCATTGGGATTATTGCTTACAGCCTCAAAAAGTCTTTTTGAGGTGCGTTTTATATGTGTATATATATATATGGTCGATGCCCAGGTCTTTATGAAGTTCTCTGTTAATGAGAAACCAAGGGGCATCGACCGCAGCTCTCAAAATTTTGTTCTGTAACACCTGAATCTTACGAATATTGGTGGGTCTAGCGATTACAGGGAAGACATCACATTTTATAGTGTGCCTCATGCGACTCTTACGTGTGATTGGCTGCAATATCATCAGAATGGGTGAAGCATAGAGAATCACCGGTACGATGATGATGATGATGATGATCATCATCATCATCATCCTCAAGCAGCCATGGGCTACGGAGGTCCAACCAGACCGTGCAATTTAGTTCTCCAAGCAAGTCTATCCTGAGCTACATCTACTGCATCTGGCCACTGCACACCAATTCTAACAAGGTCTTGTTTGACATTGTCTGCCCACCGCATCCTAGGTCTCCCCTTCTTTCTGAGGCCTTTAGGTACACTGTTCATAACCTTATTCGCCAATCTATAATTATTCATATGGGCAACATGGCCAAACCAACGGAGTCTCTCTCTCTGCACAATATGCTGCTTAAAGGAGGTTGCAGACTCCTTTGCCTAACCTCATCATTAGTTACAAAGTTGAACCACCTAATGCCCAAGATACTGAGTAAGCATCTGGAATCAAAAGCATCTAGTTTCCTGTTATCTTGTTTACACAGCGTCCAAGTTTCACTACCATAACTAACCCTCGAAAGAACCAAACTATTATACAGTCTAATTTTAGTCTTTAGGTGTATACGTCTATTTCTCCACACTCTCCGTAGATTCTTAAAAGTCCCGGCAGCAATCCCTATTCGTCATATCATAGAGTAAAAGCTTATGATCAATCATTAAAATGGAATTTCTCCTAAAGAGTAGGACTAACTGCCCCTCAATGAATTGACTTTGGAGATCTTATTTATTATTTGCATTAATGCTCTATAAATAAATAAATAAATAAATAAATAAATATTTACGCTGCGGTAGCTGGTAGGATTTTTAGCTACCGCCGAAGAAATTTATTACAGTACAGTGAAGAAAGACTAAATTTTATTTAGTCGTACTCCCATTCTCAACCTTTACAAATGCAGAATCACTTTAAAATATTTTTTGACAATCAATTTAAATCTCAAATCTATCATGGGAAAAACATAAAATTGCAATTCAATATTTTTTTTCCAAATTCCAAAAATATTAAACTGTTATGGGAAACGTACTAGGGTTTGGTTGTTTTACCGTTGAGCGACATGTTTTTTGCACACAATGGAATAAATGGCCAGGTCACAAGAACCCCGAGGGCTCAGAGACGGTTGGGGGAGAGACCCACTGGAACAGCCTTTGGGAGACAGATGATAGACTCCCGTGAAGACCATCCAGCGTTCTCTTTAACGTGCACATGGTATGGCTCTCCCGTACACCGGAACCATGACTTAACCTCCCATCCGACGGGCTTTCCAATCCCATTGGTGTCCTGTACTGACCGTGGGCTGGGAGGAGAGTTTTGAGGAGATAAATCTCAACGCTGACCCAGCTGGGACCTGAACCTGGAAACTGCAGAGTTACGAGCCTGGTGCGCTACCGACTGAGCACCCCACCCCCCACCCCCCGCCCCTAACTTGAATGAGTCTAGGGTTAATTACTTGGCTTTTTGTCTCTTGATAACTAATATTTATGTATAATCTCAGGCAACGTATCATATCTACGTTTCATGGCACAATCTCGTGGGAAGTGATAATTGTGCCCCTCCGACAAGGCCGTGCACCATTTAGAGAAAAAAAAGTGCCTCTTTGATTACTTCGATAGGCAACACATTCATGAAACATCTCACGACAACAATGAATTATGGGTAGAGTGCTTCAGTAGCTAAGTGTCGTTTGCTCTATGAGTAAAGAATTCCTTGGACATTTTTTTTTTAATTTGACGAGGCAACTAGAAAAATATCGCTTCTGGAGAATATAAGATGCTCTTTTCCTTTTTATAGAAAATGAAGATATTTTCCGCATTTAACCCCCTCTAACAACGGAGATTCGAACTAATGGATGATTAGGAAAATGCATATAATAATACTTTATCAGTACCTATAAACACAAAAAAAAAGAATTTTTAGTGTTTCTTTTGAAACGAAAACGTTGCATTATTGCGCTTTCCATGGTAGTAAGGGAACTACCAACATGGAACTACGTTTCCAGGTGGTAATCATTGCTACCAGGGCCGGATCTAGGGGCTGGGGTAAGGGGGCCATTCCCTTCAGAATGCTAGTAAGGGTAAATCATTATCATCATCATCATTATCCTCAAGCAGCCATGGGCTACGGAGGTCCAACCAGACATTGCAATTTAGTTCTCCAAGCAAGTCTGTCCTGAGCTACATCTGCTGCATCTGGCCACTGCACACCAACTCTAACAAGGCCCTGTTTGACATTGTCTGCCCACCGCATCCTAGGTCTCCCCTTCTTTCTGAGGCCTTTAGGCACACTGTTCATAATCCTATTCGCCAATCTATAATTATTCATACGGGCAACATGGCCAAACCAACGGAGTCTCTCTCTGCACAATATACTGCTTAAAGGAGGTTGCAAACTCCTTTGCCTAACCTCATCATTAGTTACAAAGTTGAACTACGTAATGCCCAAGATACTGCGTAAGCATCTAGAATCAAAAGCATCTAGTTTCCTGTTATCTTATTTACAAAATGATTTAAATTTAATGCATTTTTCAAAAAATTTTAAAGAATTGTAAAAGGAATGATGCATTGGATGGGGTTATGCTGCGTTGGAAATCCAGTGCAGTTGGCCCCACTTTTTACATTTTTCTAGATTTCTCCTAGATTTTTTCTAGATCCGGGCCTGTTTGCTACCCATGTAAACTTCTTGACCTTCCCATTCTGTCATCAACCGCCCTAAAATGTACTAGGGTAGGTACCTTACGTGTTTAGCCAAGTACCAAGAAAAATTATTTTATTATACAAATTTAAGGATATCAAAATTATGACCAGAAATTTTCTTCCAGGCACAAAAATCACTATAAAAAAATTAAATCATCACAAACATTGTTTTAAACTACAATTTTGTATTTTTATGCAATATTATTTTTCTCTCCTGCAGATAAACAAATGCTTTGTAGGTCATTTCTTTAAAATTTGGTAAACATGAATATAAATATACGTATATATAAACTAGAAGGAAACATATCGCCTCTGGCGCATATAAGAATCTCGTTTTCAAAGAGAACGAAGTTTTTCCTTTACCTACTGTTTCATTCCTTAAAAGTTTTAATTTGAGCTAGCGAATGATGGCAAAAATGCAAATAGTATTTTATTAGCAATTATACAACATAAAAGTATTTGTTTTTTATTTCTTAAATCTGAAAAATTGCATTTCCACACCTCTTTCATAAAATTGGATACATTATTACTGTCAGCGGAATATCTCTAAAAACTACCACTACTTTTTCAAATTTGTATTTTATACCTGTTATTTGTAAAAGTCTATAACACTTCTGCCGTTTGATAATTTAATGACCTGTTTCGACATACACTGGTATCCATTAATTAAGGAAAATCCCCATGTTAAATCAATGGGAAGCTAACGTCAAAGTTCTTTAACATCTAAAATAAGTTTTTTTGTTTCGAAAAATGTGATTGCATATAAAGATCTCAATCAAATAAATCAATATCTCGATTTTCAACAATATTCGTTCAGCATTTAATGAGTTATGGAAGTTTGAATATTTAACAACAGCAATACCAGTCTTAAGAAACTTATACAAAACTGAAGAAGAGGAAAAGAATTCTTTACACAAAGTTATAAATTACAAACTTATTTTATTAAACACTTTGATACAATTCTTATTACTAATTAACTTCTGAATGCAATTTTTGTGGCTGGCATTGTTAACGCCAAATATTCAAACTTCCATAACTCATTATATACTGAACTAATATTGTTGAAAATCGAGATATTGATTTATTTAAGATCTTTATCTGCAATCACATTTTTCAAAACAAAAAAAACTTATTTTAGAAGTTATAGAGCTTTGACGTTAGCTTTCCATTGACTTAACATAGGGATTTTTCCATAATTTATGGGAACCAGTCCAGTGTATATATTAAAACTACTAAGTATTTGAAAAATGCGATGAATAATATTTTATTAATACCAATCAAACTAAAAAAGAGTTTTCTAATTATAATTTTCGTTATTTCCAATCGAAACTTCATGACATTCACATTCTACTACCAAAATTTCATATTTCTATCATTAATACATCGTTGCAATATTCTTTTGAAATTTTAGAATGTTCAAACTTTTCCACCATTAGAAGGCGCAATTATAGAAAGTTCGAAAGATATTGAAAGTGCGAATCATAATATTTTATCAATTCCTATCTAACCCTAAAAAAGATTTTTCCATTTATCTCTAAATAAAACAATAATCTGTTAAGAAAAAAATTGTCTCCCCCCCCCTCGAGTCTAAGAGGTCAATTCATTATTGCCAATGGAAACATAATAGAGTTCAAATTACACCACCAAAATTTAAAATTTATAGCTTAAATACGTCGCTTGCAATATTTGTTCGAAATTTTGGAATTTTAATTTTTTTCACCGTTAGAGGGCGCAATTGTAGTTTTTGAAAGATTTAAAAAGTATGGATCATAATATTTTATCAATTCCTATCTAATCCAAGAAGAATTTTTCATTTATCTTTAAAAACAAACAATTATCTACTAAAACAAAAAAGGCGTGTTTTCCCCCCCACTCTGGGTGTGAGGAGTCAACTCATTGTTGGCAATGGAAACATCGTGACGTTCACATTCCATCACCAAAATTTCTTAATTCTAGCATAAATACGTCGTTCCATTCCAAATTTTAGAATTTTTATGTTTTTCCACCGCTGGAGGGCGTAATTATAGCTTTAGAGAGATTCGGAAAGTGCATATCGTAATATTTCATCAATACCTATCCAACGCAAAAGGAATTTTCAATTTATCTCTGTAAACAAAAAAGTTCGATATCTATAGACGGACAGACAGACAGACGACAATGCGAAACTATTATCTCGTTTTCTTTGAAAATAAACACACTTCCTCTAGCAGCTACCTGGCACAGAGGTCTGATAGGTCCATCAGTTTAATATGTCATAGTAGATGGTCTGTGAGGAAGTTGAGACCTCAGCAGAAACCCCAAAAACCCAACCAGACAGTTCAATTTAGTTCTCCAAGTATATCTGTCCTGAACTACAACATCTGCTGCATCTGGCCACTGCACACCAATTCTAAACAAGGTGCAGTTTGCCATTGTCTGCTCACCGCATCCTAGGTCTCCCCCTCTTTCTGAGGCCTTCAGGCATACTGAAATTAGAAATACTGCCTATGAAAGATTCCAGAGATTTTAATGTCAACGATGAAATTAAACATTTTGAAGCCATATTAAAAAAGAGTAAAAATTTAGAGCTTTTACATAATGCGTTACTTACCGTTAAACCAACGAGTGTTGAATCAGAATGAGGTTTTTCACCTGCGGGCTTTTTTTTTTTATCTAAGCTTCGTCCAAGAATGACAGATATTACCCACAGTGCCCTTTGTTTCTTAAGATGCCATTTTCAAAATAGCGATAAAATCTAAATTTAATTTTATATCTTTTCTTACAAGAAGAGTCTATTTTTTGTTTTCTGGGTAAATGTCTTTTATTAAAAACTTTTATTTCAATGTTTTTTCCCATAATAGAGATCAATTTTAATTTCTCTTATAATTATTTACAAAAAGTTTAATTTTTATTTTCTAAGTATAGGTTTTATATTTTTTTTTTCAATTTTAAATTGTCTGAATGATGCATTTTTTGGCTAAAATAAAATATGTCAATTGTCAAAGTTGTCATTTTTTTTTTTCTTATGCATGTGTATGGTACTGCCTTTTTGGAATTTTTTGACCAAAAAATAGACGATAAACTATGCTTGTTAAGAGTTAAAGTCAGTACCTTTCATTCTGGCTTTTAAAAACTACTATATTTTTTGGTCAAAACCGGTTAAAACCGATTTTTAAAAAACAGATTGATTAAACACCGGCTTTTAAATTTTCGATTATTCTTCAACCGTAGTTGTAAAGCTTCTGTTCTTCAGATGAGGTGGTTAAAACTTAGACCCTTGTGCAGGAGAGCCATACCTTGTGCGTGTTAAATAACACGTTGGTTGGATTTGATGGGCGGCTTCCACATGTTCCCTAATTGCTATCCAGTGGAATCCCTTTCCCAGATTTATCTCATCTCTCGGGGTCCTTGTGACCTGGCTGTTTAGCTCCTTATCGGGAGGAAAAACTGTCTCTCAGTGGTGGAACAACTCACTAAAGTAAAAGTCTGGTTCTCTTTCCGTTGTTTCAGTGCCAACACAACACATACCGCTAGAACAGTGTCTCGCAAATTGTGTGCAGCGAGAGATTTTCAAATTGACACTAGATATTCCAAAGATTTCATTTTGACTTGACTTGTGTAATCGACGTGCTTTAATATCGACGTGCTTTAATAAAAATCTTTCAGATTTTATCAACTGGGATCTTGTAAGTATTTATCAAGCTTTTTCCAAATTTTGGTATTAATTTTTGATTATTTCAAGCCATAGAATGGACAAATATTTAAAACAAACACCGAATTATGATTTATTATATTTATTATTATATTTATTTTAAATAAAATGCATTTAACGAAATTTCAATTTTCCTCATTTTACGTAACCATCAAAAATTCTTTTTTAGGTGTGCAGCGGAAAAAAAATAAGATTCAGTGTGCCGCGGAAAAAAAATTAGATTCAGTGTGCCGCAGAGTAAAAAAGGTTTGCGAGACACTGCGCTAGAACACAACGAGATCTTAATCATATTCATGTTCTTTTATCATGCTGACATCCCTCAGAATGTTTTCTCTACATATTTATGTTTGTTTTCCAATATATTATTTGGTCTTCTATTTCAATCAAATATACTCCAACATTAGGAGAATTTTTCTGTATATCATTAATTAGTAATTATTTTATATTATTTTCTATATTAACCAGTACTGCTATAGTTATTTTGAAATTTCAGGTAGTATGTATATATATATATGGAAAAGAGTAAGCATATTTAGTTTTTTCTTCTGAAATTTGTGCAGGATCGGGGAGGGACATCATCCTGGTTAATGCCTTTATATAAAAAGAATACTTCTTAGAAGTCATCATCAAACAAAAATAAATGTTTTCTCTGGATATGTTCGAGTCTTTCGGAATGGCAAGGTTGGATAACGCCAAGAAGCTGATGACATTTATGTTACAAAACCTCGATAAAAAAATCTTAAATCCTATGGAAAAGATTCGCATCATTTAAAAATTTGATTGTTTCACTGTAGCAAACTTGGCGCTTAATCAAATCTTCTTGTCCAAGTAAACTGGGCAGACTTAGTTCAAAGATGTTTTCTGTTTGTAATCTTGCTATTAAGTTGTTTCTCTGGATCGAGTAAGCAGTACAATTCAGCAAAACATGAATCACCGTTTCCTTTACGTTGCACGTCTGGCAATTGGAAGAAAGAACCTTTCTCATCTTGAAAAGTGAATCATTCAAGAGTGATGCACCTGTTCTGAGTCTGGTGATGCACACAAAATTTCTTCTTGAAAGGTGCAGATCATTAGATGGAAGGATCTTGTTCTCTGCTAATTGTCGATAATTGATCTTTCTTTTAGCGATGACTTGGAAATGATGTAGGAAGTTCTCCTTTAGATTTTCTTTATTTAATTTAGAAATATATAAATAACCAATTTGCAACTGGATGTATTTGTCATTGTCAAGGGCCGACTTTGTTAAGAAATCAGCAATTTCGTTTCCCTGGACAACTACATGTCCAGGAATCCACTGCAAAGTAATTGTGGAACCTTTTTCAATAATTTGATCGATGGTCTCAAGGATGTTTAGGAAAAGCCCATTGTTCTTGGAATGACATGGCTCTTCCCGGAGAAAAAACAAAGATGAGCTATTATCTGTAAGTACAACAAAATTAGATTATGGTTGTTTGAAACACCATTTTAGAGCCATTTTAATTGCTATCAACTTAGTAGTCATATGTTAGTAGTCATAACATCTGAGGTTAGTATTTGCTATCAACTTAGTAGTCAGATGTTAGTAGTCATAACATCTGAGGCACCTTGCAGCCTGATAGCTTCAAAGTGAGACATTTCTGAGACCCAGAAAGCCGCTCCAGCTTTTTGTGTTAACTTGTTTAAAGATCCGTCAGAGAAAATCTTTCATATTTCTGTTCTAGGAGCTCCTGAGCAATAATCTTTTGAACTGAGCTATCAAATTCTTTTTTAGATGTGAAACCTGTAATGGAAACAAAGCAATCAAATTGTTGAAAGGTCCAAAGAGGTTTTACAGAAAGTCTATCTCATAACTTTGTGCTGAAATCAAGTCAAAGAGGGGATGTCGGCGGATGTAAGTAGTTACATCACTGATCTTCTTTCCTGATCCAAAAAGGATTTTATCAGTCACTGGGTGATATTCTTCTTTGAAGAGCAATCTTGAGAAGTGTGAAAACAGCACATAAGGTCTTCTGATGGAAAGAGGTGGAATATTAGCCTCAGCATTCAGAGAAATGGATAGACAAAGACTTAACTGGCCCAAACAGATTCTTAAAGCTTGGTTTTGAACAATTTCTAGCTTTTTAACAAGGGAAGGGTATCCAGTAGAAAACCCCCATATTCCAATCTTGATCTTAAAATTGATATGTAAAGATAGATCATTTGACGAGGCGATGCTTCATTCTTGCTGGACCCAATGCATCTTAATATGTTAATAATAGGTTTAGAAGTGGAGATCAGTTGACGAATATAGGAGTTCCATTTGAGTTCAGAGTGCAGTAGGATTCCTAAATAACAGTGTTTTTTCACAACCTGCAGGGAACGTTCGTTGTAATTAATAGAAATATCTGGAAATCGTCGATGGCTACAAAAGAGCTCTTTTCTTCGGATATTTCCAGTCCCCATGATTCAAAATATTTAACAGTCTCATTAAATGCCGATTGTAGCACCGACTGGATTCTGGATATGCTTCTGCCAGTGTACCAAATGACAATGTCGTCTGCATAGACAGAGAGTTTCACATTCTTTGGTAAAATATCAGGAAAATCGTGTAAAAACAGATTGAAGAGTGTTGGACTTTGCACTCCTCCTTGAGGAAGACCATTCTCTAAAGGATTAGGAGCAGAAGTTTCATTCTTTAATTTCACAATAATTTTTCTGTTAGTTAGCAAATGATTCAAGTACGCAAACATGTTTCCTGTAATTTTCAATTTTGAAATTTTGTATAGTAGTCCTCTGATCCACACTGAATCATAGGCTATTTTCAAGTCGAGAAATATTGCTATGGAAGTAGTAGTGTTTCTAATGTTCAATCCTGTTTGTATCATCATCATCATCATCTTCAAGCAGCCATGGGCTACGGAGGTCCAACCAGACCGTGCAATTTAGTTCTCCAAGCAAGTCTATCCTGAGCTACATCTACTGCATCAGGCCACTGCACACCAATTCTAACAAGGTCCTGTTTGACATTGTCTGCCCACCGCATCCTAGGTCTCCCCTTCTTTCTGAGGACTTTAGGCACACTGTTCATAACCCTATTCGCCAATCTATAATTATTCATACGGGCAACATGGCCAAACCAACGGAGTCTCTCTCTGCACAATATGCTGCTTAAAGGAGGTTGCAAACTCCTTTGCCTAATCTCATCATTAGTTACAAAGTTGAACCACCTAATGCCCAAGATACTGCGTAAGCATCTGGAATCAAAAGCATCTAGTTTCCTGTTATCTTGTTTACAAAGTGTCCAGGTTTCACTACCATAACTAACCCTAGAAAGAACCAAACTATTATACAGTCTAATTTTAGTCTTTAGGTGTATACGCCTATTTCTCCACACTCTCCATAGGTTCTTAAAAGTCCCGGCAGCAATCCCTATTCGTCTGTTAATCTCATGCCGCACATCACCATTATCTGTTACATAGCTCCCAAGATAATTAAACTGTGACACCTGCTCAAGACTGCAACCATTCAGATTAACTGAATCACAGCCTGCCTGACCAATTTTCATCACTTTAGTTTTCTCAATGTTTGTAACCAAACCTACTCTACTACCAGTCTCATCAACAGCTCGAATGAAAGAGTTCATCTCATCAACATCATTTGCCAAAAGGGCTAAATCATCAGCATAATCTAAATCAGATATTTTCGTATCTCCAGCCCATTTAAGGCCAAAATATTTCCCTTGAAGTGAATTTCGCATAACATAATCAATAACCAAGCTAAAGAGAAAAGGAGACAAAATGCACCCTTGTCGAACACCAGAAGTAATGCTAAACCAATTGCTACAAGCCTTACCAACTCTCACACACGACTCAGTGTTATTATAGAGAGCTTTCATAATGTTAACTAACTTGTCTGGTATACCATATGATCTCACAATCAACCACAAATTATGACGATCAACAGAGACGAAAGCCTTTTTGAAATCAACAAAGCTAGCAACCAAAGGTTTCTGAAACTCTAAACATTTCTCAAGAATCTGCCTAAGTGAAAATATCTGATCCACACATCCCCTACCACTTCTGAATCCACATTGCTCATCACGCAATTGACTGTCAACCAGATTCTTAATTATATTAAACACAATCATGGAAAGAACTTTACCTGGAACAGAGAGTAGGCTAATACCCCTATAGTTATCACAAGAACTGCGATCACCTTTTTTGAAAATAGGGATAACAATAGCTCTGGTAAAATCCTTAGGAACCATGCCTCTATCATAAAAGATATTCAGAATTTCAGTCATCCAAGTGGTAATCGAAACGTTTCCAGCTCTAAGCATTTCTGTAGTAATTTCGTCTACCCCTGGTGATTTATGAAGTTTAAGTTTAGAAACAGCCAAAAGAACTTCAGATTGTGTTATAGGGCCAACATTAAAGCCACCAATGCATCTATCATCATTGCAAACAATGGGAGTAGAACTAACTACATTGTTTAGAACATCACTGAAATGCTCAGCCCACCTACCCATGACAGAATCCTCCCCTTCTATAACCTTACCTTGTTTATCCTTCAATCCTTGTATGCCTGTCCGTTTTCTACCACACAAAACATTAACTATCTGGTACAGCTCTCTGCTGTTGTGCTGTCTAACTGCTTCCTCGGCTTTGTCAGCCAAACCATCAAGCCAAAGATTCTTATCAGCAGCTAACTGATCCTTTACAAGTTTATTAAGGTCTCTGTAATGCTTTCTATTAGGACTAGTAGGGTATTGATTAAGGGCATTCCTGCAGTTCTTTCTTTCCGAAATAAGCTCAAGTGCCTTATCACTCAGATAATTTTGCCTCCTCTGCTCCTTTTTCCCTAAAAGAGTACTGTTAGTTTCCAAAAAAGCCTGTTTAAAATGGCCCCATTCTTCCTCAACTTCAGTATTAAGCAAACCATGACCGTCATAATGACTAAGTAACCTATCATGGTAAGCTTTAGCTATAACTGGGTCATTCAGAGCTTCAGTATTAAAGGTAAATTTTTTAACTCTAGCACAACACTTTTTAAGTTTAAGTTGCAAGACACTTGTAACAAGGTAATGGTCAGATCCAATTTCAGCTCCCCTATATGCCCTGGTATTTCTAACAGAACTAGCCCATTTGCTGTTAATTAATATATAATCAATCATATTCCTATGCAGCCCATCAGGTGAAACCCATGTGTATTTATGTATGTCGCGGTGTTTGTAATATGTGTTAGTTATTCTGAAACCATTGAGTTTACTTACCTGTAGGAGACGTTGCCCATTGCCATTGCAGCTACCAATACCAAAAGGACCTATTACTCCTCCCCAAAGGTCAGAGTCGGTACCAACTTTGGCATTGAAGTCACCAAGAACAAGGTTAATATCTCCTTTCTTGACAGAATTCAAAATATCCTGAAGTTGTTCATAAAACCTATCCTTCTCATCCTCATCGGCATCCTCAGTGGGGGCATAACAGCAGATAACATTCAAGTCTTTAATGCTTGTCTGAAATTTTGCTGTAAGAAACCTTTCATTAATGCACTCATATCCTAAAATAGCATCGCTAGCGTGTCTGCTGAGAAGCAGACCCACGCCTTGGTGATGCTTATTGTCGTCCCTCCCTGAAAAGAGAAATTTAAGATTATTTTTAAGAATCTGACCTTTATCTGTGCATCTGGGCTCTTGCAAGCCGAGAATATCTAAATTATAACGGTGGAATTCTTGTGTGAGGACATCAAGAGAAAAAGCTCTGTGCAGAGTCCTCACATTCCAACTACCTATGGAGAGAAAATGGTTAGTGGGATGTTTAAAGAAACTATGTTTATTGAGAGAGGGAATGCCGACAATATCAAACAGCCCCCTAATCGCAGACATGGGGCAAAGACCCGTTCCCCACTACTAAAGGCTGAAGCCATCTACACTGGAAGACTTCCTCCAATGTAGAATTTGACGATGCCAATAAAAGCAAAGAGTTCAGGTGCCTGCGATGACTTCTGCTCAGGATTACCCACCAGCTGATAAACATATCCTGTGAATCTATTCACTTGGGGCTGTCAACCCACAAACAAACAGAAAACACAGCGGAAGATTTTCCCTCCACAGAAGCCCACCAGTGCAGCAAAATCAGGATCCATAATCAAGCTCAGAGCCATATATCTGTCCAGTCCAGTATGTTTATATGGTCAGCACCAGGACCCTGTGTGGTTGACCACTCCTCAGCAGGGTAGAAAAAAAAGAAAAGTAGTCATAGTTGTCCAGATCAGTAGGCCACACTAATCTGGCAGCCCTCCCCTTCCGCTGACTTCCACAAGAGAGTATCTCTTTTGAAAGTTACTAACGGTCCGCACCACGAGAAGGCGGGGTCGGACATTAGGTGCTAGGCCTGGCCGGTTCTAAGCATCATCACAGGGGATTGGTGCATAGCTCTCCTTCCAGTGACTACCTAGCTACCATGTATATCCGAGACTAAATCAATGACGTTGTCTATTGAGCTCCGACCTCTCCTGAAACCAGAAACTGCATAATGAAGATAATTATGTGATTCTATAATCCAGTTGAGTCTCCTATTCACCATGTTCTCCAGCAGTTTTCCTAAACAAGAGCTCAGAGCAATAGGTCTGAAAGAAGATAGATCTTTCGCTTGCTTATTTGGCTTCAGAATAGGGACAATGTATGTAGTTTTCCAGTCTTATGGGAATGTCCTTTTAACCCAGAGTTAATTAAAAGATGTTAGTAAAAGTTTAATTTGCGAATCAGTAAGATTTTTTAACATCTTATATGTTATTCCATCCGGTCCTGCCGAAGTAGATGTTTTACATTTTTTAATGCAAGAGTAATTTCATTCATACTGAAGGTCATGTCAATATATTCAGCAGCATTTGGATTCAGTTTTTCATGCTTCTGAAATTCCCTTTCTACAACAATTTGATTCTGATTAAACTCCGGAGAATAGAAGTGATTTCCCTGTGAAGCAAAAAACTTTGCAAAATCATTCGCAACAGTCTTCAAATTTTTGTCATCTTTTAGTATCAAGATGTTCCAAGGAGAAGAAGGTATGACTTGTTTTCCAATCGCCTTGATCATTTTCCATATTTTTGTAGGGGGAGTAAAGAAATTAATATTGCGACAAAATTGTCCCATTCCTTTCTATTGGCTTCCTTTATTCGTTTTTTCGTTGGCATTTATCTTTTTATAATAGATAAATGCCTTAACATATGATCAAGTCTTCTGGTTTTTCTTGCTCTCCTTTCTGCTCTTCTACTGAGAGCTATAAGTTTATTAATTTGTCCTATATTATATTTTAAGTTTTGAGGATTTTCAATTTCAGTGGAACTATCAAGTTTAGCTTTTTTAATTTTATTGGTTATAGCAGAAACAATTGGAGAATCTTCAATGCAACTAAGTTCCTGATTAGGGGGGGCGGGGGGGGGGCTCAGTCGGTAGCACGCCAGGCTCGTAATTTGTAGTTCCCAGGTTCGAGTCCCATCTGAGTCAGCGGTGAGATTTATCTCCGCAAAATTCCCCGCCCTGCCCACGGTCAGTAGGGGACACCGATGGGCTTGGAAAGGCCGCCGTCCGTCGGATGGGACGTTAAGCCGTGGCCCCGTGTGTGGGAGAGCCATACCCTGTGCACGTTAAAGAACACGCTGGATGGCCTTGACGGGAGGCTACCATCTGTCTCCCAACAGTTGTTCCAGTGGGTCCCCTCCCCCAACCTTCTCTGAGCCTTCGGGGTCCATGTGACCTAGCCATTAGCCCATTGTGTGCAAAAAAGTGCCGCCCAGAGGTAAAACAACCCAACCCTGATTAGGAATATGTCTGAAATTATCCCAGTTTGTTATTTTAATAGAACTGCATGCTTGCTTTGTAATAAAACCTTCTCTTATAATGGGAATGTGGTCACTGGTGAAGGTATCATTTAAAGTTGTGCAAGAGAGCTTAGTGCCCAAACTTGAATCCACCAAAGTTAAATCAATTAATGATTCATGATTCCCATTCCAAAATGTTGGCTTCATATCATTGAGGAGTATTAAATTGAAATCTTCAATTATTTTTCCTAAAGTTATGCCTCTATTATTTGCCACGTCAGCTCCCCAACAAAGGGTTATGAGCATTGAAATCTCCTGTTATTACAACCGGTGGAGGGCAAGCAGAGATAATCTCAGCAAAGGTTTCAGCAGGAACATTTTCCCCAGTGACATTAAAATTAAATTATCGTTAAAGATATATTACCAATTTTCAACATAACTGCTACAGCTTCTAACAGTGTGCGATTTATGGGGAGATTAATTTTACTCTGGATAATATCTTTATTAACCAAAATTGCCACACCTCCACCAAAGAACTTTTTGTTTTCTTGATGAAACAACCTAATGTTTTATAGGAAAGAAATTTAAATTCTAAACGGAACTTTTTATCTTTAGTTTAATGTTAAATATCGAACCCTAAGGCAATGGCATTCGAAATTTAACTGAAATCTTTTATTTGCGGAGATAGTGGTCAGCGGTTTTGGCTGTTGATAAAAAGGTCATGTTCAAGCCCTGGATGAAGGTAAGTACTCATATTCCAGTACCGCTATCAGTAATTTGATCTATATTGATATAATAATCGTATTCGTTTAACAGAAAGTCACTGCGATATCGCGCATTCGACCATTCCCCTTTTCAAAAAGTTCCTGAGTTTTGCTGATAGTTCATTGGTAGTCAGTCATTCGAGGTGATTATCAGATGTTGCGCCTTTCATTCCTTTACATTTGAAAGATATTCTGTTTTCGGTTCCTTTGTACTTTGCGTGTACTTTTTCTGTCATCCATTTCGCTCTACTTTACGAAATTATATTCACTATGCCTCCACTTCACTTTATTTTAGTGTTCTTTAAGCAATTCCGACAGACATTCCGATTTACCAAGTGAGATTTTGCAATGATTAAGGAATATATTCTAGTATATTTGGAAGATATTCTAGCTTCAAATTTAGAGTACTGTGTGTTTCATCCAGTCATTCTAAAATCCATTTCACTGTATTTTATGGAAGTTTGTATTCATTCCACCACCCATCTCAGCTTATTTTAGTGCCTTTCAATCAAATACGACAGTAAATACGGTGCACTCTGAGATTTCCTAGGTATTCTGCCCCCCCCCCCTTAGAGTGTAAGTGTTTCTTATTTTCCACTTATTGCACCGTTTCAGTACATGTATTTTAATACTGAAGCAGTTATATCAGTCATTCTTGTGTAATTTACTATTATTCGGATTCCATTCTAGGGGGGGGGGCAGGGGTGGCTCAGTCGGTAGCGCGCCAGGCTCGTAATCTGTAGTTCCCAGGTTCGAGTCCCAGCTGGGTCAGCGTTGAGATTTATCTCCGCAAAATTCCCCGCCTTGCCCACGGTCAGTAGGGGACACCAATGGGCTTGGAAAGGCCACCGTCCGTCGGATGGGACGTTAAGCCGTGGCCCCGTGTGCGGGAGAGCAATACCCTGTGTACGTTAAAGAACACGCTGGATGGGCTTGACGGGAGGCTACCATCTGTCTCCCAACAGCTGTTCCAGGTCCCCTCCCCCAACCTTCTCTGAGTCTTCGGGGTCCTTGTGACCTGGCCATTTAGCCCATTGTGTGCAAAAAAGTGCCGCTCAGAGGTAAAACAACCCAACCCAACCCATTCTAGGGTATTTTAAAAATATCTGTTCTCCCACTCCCTGTACTTTGGGCAATTTTGGTGTTATTCTGTCATTCATTTCACTATACTTTCCGATATTATTATGTTTCAGTTTGTCTTAGAATCACTTTTTTCCACTAGATGGCGCGAGGTAATAGGCACAACCGAAAATTCCTGATTTATCCTGTTTTTGAATGCTGTATGTATCACCTAGCTTCTGAAATTTCTATCTTGTATCAATTGTGCTCGAAAGAATAGCAAAGTAAATCGTTATTAAGAAGCAGACACGTTATATGTTTCAAATAGATTATTGGAATATTTTTAATATTCTTAAAATAGTCTACTGTCTATGCCTGTATAATGTCACTCCGGTACATTTTGAAGATATTCTGCCATCCATTTCTGTGCACTTTGTTCATTTTCTTTGCCTTCTTTTGTCCCCTACGAGATTTTTTCAGTTGTTCAGTAAACGATTTCACTGCAGTTTAGTGGTTTGGAGCGTTTTTTTTTCTCTTTTATAGCCATTCCAGTGGATTTTTATACTTGTTTTCTCTCGCATCACAATATCTTCTGAAGATATTCCCTGACCGATTTTCATTTATTCGATGATATTTCCTGATTTAATAACACATACTATGTTGATTTTGTCATTATTTCTGTCATCCATTCCAGCATATTTTGAAGATATTCTATCATCCCCTCCAGTGTACTTTTTTGATTCTGCATCCAGTTCCGTAGTAAATTGAAGATATTCTGCCCTCCATTACAATTTATTTTTGTATTTTTCATGCAATTCTACGGCGCATTCTGAGGGGTGTCTTTCATTCATGCAACTTCATTAAATGGTCTTGTTACATGAACCAAAGGGGTCATAGTTGGATGGAGAAAGGGTAACCTAGATCGCTGATAGGAGAGAAATGAAAGCCTCCTGTCAAAGCCATTCAGCGTGTTCTTTGACGTAAATCAAGTGTGTCGTTTCTGCACATGAGCATTACGTGTGACACACTTCTCCACACGTAGAGTTCCATCCGATGAACAGATGTATTTTGCAAAGCAGGATCAGCTTTCTCACAGGGGACAGCATTTGACAGAAATAAATCTCAATGGCAATATATATGAGGAGTCGAGCCTAGGAATAACAGTTTATGAATCCTGCGCGCTACGGACTCGGCGGACCCCTGCCACTGTACTATATGAGATTTTACAATTAATTTGTCTCTTATCGCGAATTACCTTAAAGTTAGTCTGTCATCCATAACAGAGTATTTTGGAAATTTTGCTGTTACTCTACCTGCCTTTTCAGCGTGCTTTCCATTATATTTATGTGATTTTTCACTTTCTATTTTCCAACCTATGCTTTGGAGACGACGACACACTCACATGCTTCTCTTTTCTTCCTGAAACAATAGATTAGATCAGGGCTTCTCAATGTGGGGTACGCGGTAAAATTTTTTGGGGTACGCCGTGAGAGTATCCCCGCCCTATGTGGCTCAAGAACTAACGGATATTTCGAATACGGATATTTCGCAAACCCCTTTCCCCTCTTGTCAGGTATTTGCAATCCATCTTCAAAAGTAGATCGCAAATGGGGGGGGGGGGGTAGAGAGGGAATGTGGGAGGATCCTGAAACCGGAAGAATGCTATTTAATTTTATTAAAATATTCCATGTGATAATTTAATTCTTACTTGTTTTTTTCTCGTAATTTTCATTAAAGGCTACCTAAAAAATCTTTATTTTTTACATTCTAGTTGTGTATTATCAATAAATAAGAATGGATAGATATTGATAATAAGATTTGATTAATAATAAGTGGATTCCACCAACAGCATCATCACCAATGGTGAATGTTCCAGCCACAAGTTCAGAGACAACTGAGACAATCCTAACATCGCAAGTGCCAACTACCGGAAATGGAAACCATTATACGCGGTTCACTTGTTTCAGTAATAAGAGTCATTCCTCGTACTGCCAACTACTACATAATTAGCATATCTCCCAACTGCACGTTGGATGGCCTTGACGGGAGGTTACCATCTGTCTCTCAAAGCCGTTCCAGTGGGTCCCCTCCCCAAATTTTTTAAGGGGCGAGGGTGGCTCAGTCGGTAGCGCGCCAGGCTCGTAATCTCTAGTTCCCAGGTTCGAGTCCCAGCTGGGTCAGCGTTCAGATTTATCTCCGCAAAATTCCCCGCCTTGCCCACGGTCAGTAGGGGACACCGATGGGCTTGGAAAGGCCGCCGTCAGTCGGATGGGACGTTAAGCCGTGGCCCTGTGTGCGGGAGAGCCATACCCTGTGCACGTTAAAGAACACGCTGGATGGCCATGACGGGAGGCTACCATCTGTCTCCCAACAGCTGTTCCAGTGGCTCCCCTCCCCCAACCTTCTCTGAGCCTTCGGGGTCCATGTGACCTGGTCATTTAGCCCATGGTGTGTAAAAAAGTGCCGTTCAGAGATAAAACAACCCAACTGTACGTAATACGAAACGCCTCATAGCCTTGCAAATAGCCTTGCAATTTGCTCATAGCCTTGCAAATAGCTATTCAATTTAAAATTTTAAAACTTTTATTTGCATTTTTCACTGCGATTACTTCCTAAGTTTTATGTCAATTTTCGAATTGTTCGTAACTAAGCTCCAGAAAAACTGTCTCTAAAGGCAGGTGCCCCGCTTAAGGTCCCCGCCCTGCCCACGGTCAGTAGAGGACACCGATGGGCTTGGAAAGGCCGCCGTTCCTTCGGATGGTACGTTAAGCCATGGTCCCATGTGCCGGAGAGCCATACCTCATGCACGTTAAAGAACACATTGGATGGCTTTGACGGGAGGCTACCATCTGTCTTCCAACAGCTATTCCAGTGGGTCCCCTCCCCCAACCTTCTCTGAGCCTTTGGAGTCCTTGTGATCTGGCCATTTAGCCCATGGTGTGCAAAAAAAGTACTGCTCAGAGATAAAACAAATCAACCGAAATTTGTTTAAGGTCTCGGGTGGTCTAGGTATAGCGTACTTAAGGGGGAGGGGGGTTCTCAGGAGGTCCGAAGTTCTGTAACATAATTTTAATTTCCAAATGTAGATGTTTCTCTTTGTCCTGTGATATTACAGAGTTCTCTACACTTTTACACTATAGCACATGCAGGAGATTATTCTAAACTAAAATGAGCTATAGAGTTTACGGACCCCTAGGAATAAGGGGCCCTACTCCCGGTCCTTACAAGCCTAGTCCATATCAGGGTCTTCTCAAGGGAGAATACTCTCTTCCCCTTGAAAATTATTTTCCTCTTCAGCTTAAAAACACTACATTAGTTATTTAGAAATTGTATTTCTAGAATAAAAATCCATATTTTCCCCTTTTGAAAAAAAGTCCTCTGAGCGGACTTTTTTGCACACCATGGACTAAATGGCCAGGTTACATGGATCCCGAAGGCTCAGAGAAGGTTGGGGGAGGGGACCCACTGGAACAGCTGTTGGGAGACAGATGGTAGTCTCCCGTCAAGGCCATCCAGCGTGTTCTTTAACGTGCACAGCGTATGGCTCTCCCGCACACGAGGCCACGGTTTAACGTCCCATCCGACGGACGGCGGCCTTTCCAAGCCCATCGGTGTCCCCTACTGACCGTAGACAGGGCGGGGAATTTTGCGGAGATAAATCTCAACGCTGACCCAGCTGGATCACCCCCGTCCCTTTTTTTGCAGGGTGAATTAAATATCCGAGGCATGTGATGCCAATCAACTATCTCATGATGTCTTCGAAAAATCATGCCAGGAGATAATTGATCTTACATAGCTAGGTGATGGATTTCCCCTCGTGATGCTTGTATTCCCTCTCTCCTTCAGAAACCGGTCCCATCTGTAAGGAGGACATCGAAATAAATGAAGTGCCCTTCAACTTCAGAGAGCAGAGGTCATGTCAGTTCGCTACGTGGGCGGCAAGCACATCAGAGGTGCACGAGGCAACATTTTCAAGCGTGGCCAGTCCCATTTGCCAGGGCTGCTGCCTAAGAAGCTGGAGCTAAAGGAAGTCGTTCCCCCCACGAGACACGCTTCTTGTCTGAGGCATGTTGGCTATGTTAATTTGCTAAGTTTCGTTTTTTCATTAGCTTTGAAGGTCAAAAGCGGAATCATACGTGAAATTAAAATAATTCAGGAGTTTTGTTGGTTTTTAGATTTCTTACAGTGCAAAATTCTGAGGGTTGTTGTGGGTTGTTTTACCTCTGAGCGGCACTCTTTTGCACACCGTGGACTAAATGGCCAGGTCACATGGACTCCGAAGGCTGCCGTCAGAGACGGTTGGGGGAGGGGACCTACTGGAACAGCTGTTGGGAGACAGATGGTAGCCTCCCGTCAAGGCCATCCAGCGTGTTCTTTAACGTTGGGTTGTTTTACCTCTGAGCGGCACTTTTTTGCACACCATGGGCTAAATGGCCAGGTCACATGGACTCCGAAGGCTCAGAGAAGGTTAGGGGAGGGGACCCACTGGAACAACTGTTGGGAGACAGATGGTAGTCTCCCGTCAAGGTCATCCAGTGTGTTCTTTAACGTGCACAGTGTATGGCTCTCCCGCACACGGGGCCACGGCTTAACGTCCCATCTGACGGACGGCAGCCTTTTCAAGCCCATCGGTGTCCCCTTCTGACCGTGGGCAGGGCGGAGAATTTTGCGGAGATAAACATCAACGCTGACCCATCTGGGACTCGAACCTGGGAACTGCAGATTACGAGCCTGGCGCGCTACCGACTGAGCCACCTCACAAAATTCTTAGGAATGAGTTCGTTGCATGTTGAACATTAGTACTATTTAAACTATACTGCTCACAAAAATTAGGGGATATTTCATCGCTTCATATTCATTTTGAAATATCCCCTAATTTTTGTGAGCAGTATATATTGCAAAAGGCAACTGAAAGCTTCCATTTTATATGAATGAAAATCCACATTCAGATCTCCCTAACTTTGAAAATAAGTTTTTATTTTATATAAAAAAAAATGTTATTTGAGATAAAATTAAGATCTCACTCAAATCGAGTAGGAGTGGCTCAGTTGGTAGCGCGCCAAGTTCGTAATCTAGAGTTCGAGTCCCAGCTGAGTCAGCATTGAGATTTATCTCCGCAAAACTCCCTACTCGCGATCAGTACGGGACACCGATGGGCTTGAAAAGGCCACCGTCCGTCCGATGGGACGTTAAGCCGTGGACCGTGTGCGGGAAAGCCATACCCTCTGCATGTTAAATAATACGCTGGATGGCCTTGACGGAAGGCTACCATCTGTCTTCCAACAGCTGTTCCAATGGGTCCCCTCCTCCGATCTTCTATGAGCCCTTGGGGTCGTTGTGACCTGGCTATTTAGCCCATTGTGTGCAAAAAGGTGCCGCTCAGAGATAAAGCAATTCAAATATTTCTAAATATCCATTTTCCATAATATTTATTTAATATTAAAAAAAATTGTGGAAGGTAAAACATTTAACTGTAACTTTTGCTATTCACGAAAATTTACTTCAAAGGATGAAACACAACTTCTGTAACAAATCGTTCACTAACATCATCATATTATATAATAACCACAATTCCGGGCGAATACGTGTGTCGTCGTCATCAGTGGCAGAAATTGTCAGTTTTCCTGTGGTTCTGCTGTTGCTTCAGCGATCGGTCAGATTCAGCGATTGTCATTCTGTTTAATAAATATAAATAACCCCTCAAGCAGCTGCTTGCCACAGAGGTCTGACAGTTTATATGCCATAGTAAGAGGTCTGTGAGGATGGCAGGCCCTCAGCTGAAAAACGACACAAACACCCATGCCTCGAACCCAGGTCCCTTAGATCAGTAGCCAAGCGCGCTAACCACTCGGCCATGGGTACGAATTAAAAAGCGTTATAACGTGCAAGTATTTCATTAAACGTTAAAGGATTCATATTCACTTATTTCCTCTACTAAATTATTACTTCGTAAAAATTTAGCCAAATTTGGACGTCATCTTATCTGATCAAGCAGTGTTAAATTACTATTATGACTTGTGTATTATGTTCGATCGCGACAGATCGACATGAAGTGAAACTTATGAATGGGAATATATTTCCCGCCAAAATTTTGCCGTGGATTTAACTGATATTATATAATAGCGGACACGTGCTTCTTGTATGTTCGCAGTGTGACGTCACCTGTGGCAGAAATTTTCGGTTCCCTGTGTTTTGGGGGATACTTGAGCGATAGGACCCAAATTTGGTGTGTGGTCCAGTGGTCCCACATAATTCTAGCTTGTTGGGTTAAGTGATCGGCTTCCTAGCTACCGTGAGTCGGGAGTGATCCCTTTGAAAGTGACCGCAATTTCTGGGGATGCTGACGTCAGCTTCCTTGGGAATAGAATAGTCACGGAATATAATAGTCAGTCGGTAGCGCACCAGGCTCGTAATCTGTAGTTCCCAGGTTCGAGTCCCAGCTGGGTCAGCGTTGAGATTTATCTCCGCAAAATTCCCCGCCCTGCCCACAGTCAGTAGGCGACACCGATGGGCTTGGAAAGACCGCCGTCCGTCGGATGGGACGTTAAGCCGTGTGCAAGACCCGTGTGAATCCCCTGTGCGGGAGAGCCATACCCTGTGCACGTTAAAGAACACGCTGGATGGCCTTGACGGGAGGCTACCATCTGTCTCCCAACAGCTGTTCCAGTGGCTCCCCTCCCCCAACCTTCTCTGAGCCTTCGGGGTCCATGTGACCTGGCCATTTAGCCCATGGTGTGCAAAAAAGTGCCGCTCAGAGGTAAAACAACTCAACCCAACATCATCAATAATATTTCCTCTAACATATTCGAACAAGCAAGATTGCCTCTAGCTCGGCGAATGAATAGGAATAATCATTTTACGTACAAGGACATCTGATAAACTTAAAAGGATTCCAAGATTTTTTTTTAAAACATTCATAGGAAATACTCCGAGTTGAGGCAAGCCTTTCATGTTCGCCGTGCCTTCCATGAGTACAAGTAACCCACACAGATCCGTAGTATCCCATTACGGGCCCCCCAATCAAGCCTCAGTCAAATTGATGGTTTCCCCGTCGATGCCGGAGGCGAGGCCTTCCGTAAGAAAGAGCAGACGAGGGCGGAGACTGACCGACGGAATCCCGGGGATTTGGCCGTCATCACCCAGCGAGACAGATGAGGTCAACGCTGTGACGTGATCCGACTCATGACACCACGACGCTCGCCGATTTCGCCTCACAGATTTAAGGAATCATCCTTCGAGGGGTGGAAGGGAACGACAGTCATGTGACAAAAGATATTTGAAAGAAATGTTGCTACGAAGTTTCGTGCCAAAAAGGGGGATAGACATCAAAACAATGGCGAAACTAGGAGGGGGGGAGTTTGCAGAGTTTTTTTTTCTTTTTTCATTCCTGCTGTTAATCGCTACTTCATAATATTTTGGGGTGCATAAAAATGGAGCTGGTCAGTTGGCTGTAGGCAGGTACACCTCTCCCCATCTCATTTGGCTCTTGGGTTGTTTTACCTCTGAGTGGCACTTTTTTTGCACACAATGGGCTAAATGGCCAGATCACATGGACCCCGAAGGCTCAGAGAAGGTTGGGGGAGGGGACCCACTGGAACAGCTGTTGGATGGTCCGACGGACGGCGGTTTTTCCAAGCTCATCGGTGTCCCCTACTGACTGTGGGCAGGGCGAGGAGATAAATCTCAATGCTGTCCCAGCTGGGACTCGAACCTGGGAACTACAGATTACGAGCCTGACGCGCTACCAACTGAGCCACCCCTTTTGGCTCTTGGTTCTCTCTCTCTCTTATTTACCAATCTGATAACCTTAGCAGTAGTTGGAGTGGGTTGGTTAATCTCTGGGCGGCACTCCTGTGCACACAATGGACTAAATGGCCACGTCACAAGGACCCCACAAGCTCAGTGAAGATAGGGGAAAAGGGATCCGCTGAACAGCTGATAGGAGACAGATGAAAGCGTGTCGTCATGGGCTATCCAGCATATCCTTTAACGAGCTTAGGGTATTGGTCTCTCCTCTTCATTTGTCCACGGCTTAATGTCCCATCCAACGATAGTGGACTTTCCAAGCCATTGGTGTATAATCGCAGGAGCATAATCGCATTTCTTAGGTTCGAATTTCAACTGTTCATGCGTTTAGAAATTTCTCTGTAACTCTCATTCTGAACTCGGTGAGCAAGGAAACACCGATGGACTAGGGGGCGGGGGTGGCTCAGTCGGTAGCGCGCCAGGCTCGTAATCTGTAGTTCCCAGGTTCGAGTCCCAGCTGGGTCAGTGTTGAGATTTATCTTCGCAAAATTTCCCGCGTTTGGGACACCGATGGGCTTCGAAAGACCGCAGTCCGTCGGATGGGACTTTAAGCCGTGGCCCCGTGTGCGGGAGAGCCATACTTTGTGCACGTTATAGAACACACTGGATGGCCTTGACGGGAGGCTACCATTTGTCTCCCAACAGCTGTTCCAGTGGGTCCCCTCCCCCAACATTCTCTGAGCCTTCGGGGTCCTTGTGACCTGGCCATTTAGCCCATGGTGTGCAAAAAAGTGCCGCTCAGAGGTAAAACAACCCAACAACCGATGGACTTTAAAAGGCTGCCGTCCGTCGGATGAAACATTAATCCGTAGTTCTGCGCGCAGGGAGCCATACCCTGTGAACATTAGAGAATACGCTGGATGGCCTTGGTGGAAGGTCATCTGTCTCCCAACAGCTGTTCCAGTGGGTCCTCTACCCCAACCTTCTCTGATCCCTCAGGGTCCTTGTGACCTGGCCAGTTAGCCCATTGTGTGCAAAAAAGTGCCGCTCAGAGGCAAAACAACCCAATTCGCTATTTCTATAGCGTTAACGTTTAACTTAACAGCATTAAAATTAATATTTTTTTTTACCGAAATTCGTTTCAGAACTGTTCGGAAATATTTATAAAATTGCAACTAAAAAAAATGAGAGACGACAAAAAATTTTTTCAAGATATAAATCTACTGCTATGAAAAGATGTTATGTATCATAAATAGGTATAAATTACAATTGAAAATACGCTTAAGAAATCGTTATAAATTATTTAAAAAAAAAAGCACCGAAACCACGTTCCGGATTGTTCTATCACACACATTAAAATCTGATTGACCTTCTTTCTCTGTTACCAGGATGTGTGCGGGGCGGGGGTGGCTCAATCGGTAGCGCGCCAAGCTTGTAATCTGTAGTTCCCAGGTTCGAGTCCCAGCTGGGTCAGCGTTGAGGTTTATCTCCGCAAAATTCCCCGCCCTGCCCACGGTCAGTAGGGGACACCGATGGGCTTGGAAAGGCCGCCGTCCGTCGGATGGGACGTTAAGCCGTGGCTCCGTGTGCGGGAAAGCCATACCCTGGGCACGTTAAAGAACGCACTGGATGGCCTTGACGGGAGGCTACCATCTGTCTCCCAACAGCTGTTCCACTGGGTTCCCTCCCTCAACCTTCTCTGAGCCATCGGGGTCCATGTGACCTGGCCATTTAGCCCATGGTGTGTAAAAAAGTGCCGCTCAGAGGTAAAACAACCCAAAACAACAACCAGGATATGTAACTGGTTTTTAACAACCTAAGCAACAAAAGGCAATAGGACTTTAGGTAAAAATAGAATCCATTTTTGTGTTGTTTGTATCGCATATAATAAATAAATAATAAAATAAATACCCCCTCAAGCAGCTGCTTGCCACAGAGGTCTGACAGGAGCCTGTCAGTTTATATGCCATAGTAGAAGGTCTGAGAGGATGGCAGGACCTCAGCAGAAAAACGACACATACACCCATGCCTTAACCAGGGGCTCGAACCCAGATACCTAGACCTTAATTTTTGAGGTTGATAGATTATGGACAAAAATAAATTAAGAGTTTCTTTTAGGTGTGAAATAATTACATCTAGTTTAAGAAAGAAAAATAGAATTGCAAAGAGAAATCTCTAATCATCGATCAGCAGAGTATTTTTTTTTATCAAGAAAATAAAAAGTGATCATATTTAAAAAAAAAAACTTACCAAAAGATATAAAAAAAATTACGAAACTGAATTTAATTGCTGATAGGGAGTGAAGTAACTCAGCTTTTTGTACAGTCGCTCAAAAAAGTATCCGAACACTGTGGTTGATTACAGAATTCAGAAAAAATATCTGACAACGTTTTTTTAGAAATTAGTGATCTGATGACACGAGGTTTGCCAGATCACAAATTTCTAAAAAAATCGTTGCCAGATATTTTTTCTGAATTCTGTAATCTACCATAGTGTTCGGATATTTTTTCAATATATATAATGCGTTTGAATATATATAATGCAATGAATATGGAGCGTGTGCAGTTACCGTTCAGAGCAAACTGGAGCGGTTGCGGTTAATGTTCACAGCACATTGGATCGTGTGAGCTCACAAAGACCTAGATCGTGTGGGCTCACTCACGGAAATATTGAGCGTGTGCAGTTACCGTTCACAGCAAACTGGAGCGGTTGCGGCTAATGTTCACAGCACATTGGATCGTGTGAGCTCACAAAGACCTAGATCGTGTGGGCTCACGGAAATATTGAGCGTGTGCGGTTACCGTTCACAGCAAATTGGAGCGGTTGCGGTTAATATTCACAGCACATTGGATCGTGTGAGCTCACAAAGACCTTGATCGTGTGGGCTCACTCACGGAAATATTGAGCGTGTGCAGTTACCGTTCACAGCAAACTGGAGCGGTTGCGGATAATGTTCACAGCACATTGGATCGTGTGAGCTCACAAAGACCTAGATCGTGTGGGCTCACTCACGGAAATATTGAGCGTGTGCGGTTACCGTTCACAGCAAATTGGAGCGGTTGCGGTTAATATTCACAGCACATTGGATCGTGTGAGCTCACAAAGACCTTGATCGTGTGGGCTCACTCACGGAAATATTGAGCGTGTGCAGTTACCGTTCACAGCAAACTGGAGCGGTTGCGGATAATGTTCACAGCACATTGGATCGTGTGAGCTCACAAAGACCTAGATCGTGTGGGCTCACTCACGGAAATATTGAGCGTGTGCAGTTACCGTTCACAGCAAACTGGAGCGGTTGCGGATAATGTTCACAGCACATTGGATCGTGTGAGCTCACAAAGACCTAGATCGTGTGGGCTCACTCACGGAAATATTGAGCGTGTGCGGTTACCGTTCACAGCAAATTGGAGCGGTTGCGGTTAATATTCACAGCACATTGGATCGTGTGAGCTCACAAAGACCTTGATCGTGTGGGCTCACTCACGGAAATATTGAGCGTGTGCAGTTACCGTTCACAGCAAACTGGAGCGGTTGCGGATAATGTTCACAGCACATTGGATCGTGTGAGCTCACAAAGACCTAGATCGTGTGGGCTCACTCACGGAAATATTGAGCGTGTGCAGTTACCGTTCACAGCAAACTGGAGCGGTTGCGGATAATGTTCACAGCACATTGGATCGTGTGAGCTCACAAAGACCTAGATCGTGTGGGCTCACTCACGGAAATATTGAGCGTGTGCGGTTACCGTTCACAGCAAATTGGAGCGGTTGCGGTTAATATTCACAGCACATTGGATCGTGTGAGCTCACAAAGACCTTGATCGTGTGGGCTCACTCACGGAAATATTGAGCGTGTGCAGTTACCGTTCACAGCAAACTGGAGCGGTTGCGGATAATGTTCACAGCACATTGGATCGTGTGAGCTCACAAAGACCTAGATCGTGTGGGCTCACTCACGGAAATATTGAGCGTGTGCGGTTACCGTTCACAGCAAATTGGAGCGGTTGCGGTTAATATTCACAGCACATTGGATCGTGTGAGCTCATAAAGACCTTGATCGTGTGGGCTCACTCACGGAAATATTGAGCGTGTGCAGTTACCGTTCACAGCAAACTGGAGCGGTTGCGGATAATGTTCACAGCACATTGGATCGTGTGAGCTCACAAAGACCTAGATCGTGTGGGCTCACTCACGGAAATATTGAGCGTGTGCGGTTACCGTTCACAGCAAATTGGAGCGGTTGCGGTTAATATTCACAGCACATTGGATCGTGTGAGCTCACAAAGACCTTGATCGTGTGGGCTCACTCACGGAAATATTGAGCGTGTGCAGTTACCGTTCACAGCAAACTGGAGCGGTTGCGGATAATGTTCACAGCACATTGGATCGTGTGAGCTCACAAAGACCTAGATCGTGTGGGCTCACTCACGGAAATATTGAGCGTGTGCGGTTACCGTTCACAGCAAATTGGAGCGGTTGCGGTTAATATTCACAGCACATTGGATCGTGTGAGCTCACAAAGACCTTTATCGTGTGGGCTCACTCACGGAAATATTGAGCGTGTGCAGTTGCTGTACACGCTCCAGATATTTTTCCAGAATTCTGTAATCAACCACAGTGTTCGGATACTTTTTTGAGCGACTGTACTTAACATTTTCGTTTTCCTAAACAAGTCAGTGATATGTAATATTCAGTTTCACGAATAGATTTGAATAATAAATGTGATAGAAAGAAGCACCCGATTATCGTAAAAGGAAAAAAAAAACTAAAATGAACTCAGAAAGTTAAAAATGAAACGAAACTTTCTTAAAAATGTTTTTAATAAGAAGGTTTCTCTTTTCAGTGAATATACACGGTCGCTTTTATTAGGTACAGTCGCTCAAAAAGGTATCCGAACACTATGGTTGATTATAGAATTCAGAAAAAATATCTGGCAACGATATTTTTCGAAATTACTGATCTGGCAACCTTCGTGTCACGTGATTACAGAATTCAGGAAAAATATCTGGAGCGTGTACAGCAACTGTTACCGTTCACACGCTCCAGTTACCGTTCACAGCAAACTGGAGCGTGTGCAGTTACTGCACACGCTCCAGTTTGCTGTGAACGGTAACTGCACACGCTCAATATTTCCGTGAGTGAGCCCACACGATCTAGTATCAAAATAATGTGATCACCTACAGTCGCTCAAAAAAGTATCCGAACACTATGGTTGATTACAGAATTCAGAAAAAAGTATCTGGCAACGATTTTTTTAGAAATTAGTGATCTGGCAACCTTCGTGTCACGTGACACGAAGGTTGCCGATCTTTTCAATATGCTTTTTTATGAAAAAAAATGTGACCGAATATAATTTAAATATCTCAATCAAATTTATTTCATTCTCAATTTCCAACAATATGTATTGAATATTGTAATATTTAAATTATCTTGTATGATACACTAGTGAAACAAACAATTATTATTATTTTTTTCAGTCACATTTTCTAATAAAAAAACTATTTAAAAGTTACTCAATTTTGTATCTTGCTATTGATATAACATGGAACTGTTTCTAAATTATTGTCTGTGTTTTTCATAAAATGTTTTATGGTTAAAAAAAAACAACTTTTTTTTATTATAGCTATAGAACATTTTATAAAAAGTGTGTGAACATAAATGTAAAAACTTGTTGCCTTGTAGCACGGGGGGCGGGGGTGGCTCAGTCGGTAGCGCGCCAGGCTCGTAATCTGTAGTTCTCAGGTTCGAGTCCCAGCTGGGTCAGCGTTGAGATTTATCTCCGCAAAATTCCCCGCCCTGCCCACGGACAGTAGAGGACACCGATGGGCTTGGAAAGGCCGCCGTCCATCGGATGGGACGTTAAGCCGGCCCGTGTGCGGGAGAGCCATACCCTGTGCACTTTAAAGAACACGCTGGATGGCCTTGACGGGGCCTCCCGTCAAGGCCATCGAGCGTGTTCTTTAACGTGCACACTTACCATCTTATACGTTCTTCTTACCATCTGTCTCCCAACAGCTGTTCCAGTGGGTCCCCTCCCCCAACCTTCTCTGAGCCTTAGGGGTCCATGTGACCTGGTCATTTAGCCCATGGTGTGCAAAAAGTGCCGCTCAGAGGTAAAACAACCCAACAACCTTGTAGCACGTTTGAAAAACGTTTTATCTAAAAAAATATTTTATTTATTTTGTTATATAGTAATAGGTGTCATTCATGAATTAATATGAGTTATTTTTAAATCAAAAATATTTAAGGCCATCAGCTACTGCAAGAATCCGTTTAATATGTGGGAAGACTGTGTAATTTGATTGTCACATTTAACCCTCACATAGTGGACCAAAGTTCCTTGAAGTTTTCTTCTGTCCATTTCACTGATTGCTTTCGTACGGTAATGTTACATCACTTTCCACTTTTCTGCTGATTACTTTTCCTAAAAGTACTTTTGAATTGTAGGGGGAAAAAAAATGGCCTGTCGTTCGATAGCAATTAAGATAAACATCGGAAGCAGTTTTTACGTTGTGAAATCTCTTGTTACGAAGCGAAAAATCTGATGGATTCACCATTCAATTCATCAAACCTAGAGGGAAATTGAATATCAAAGAAATTTCACTTTGATATAAATATTTTGTGGTGTTGCATTATAGAGCTCGTGACAGGATTTCAGTTCCTTTGCCTGCTTTGGTTTTGAAGCACGTTTCTGTAATTTGATTACGAGTCTTGGAAGTCTTATGACAAATACTCAAGAAGCGCTACATATGATAGACAAGGCAACTGTGATTACTCATTGTTTGGGGTTGGGTTGTTTTACCTCTGAGCGGCGCTTTTTTGCACACCATGGGCTAAATGGTCAGGTCACATGGACCCCGAAGGCTCAGAGAAGGTTGGGGGAGGGGACCCACTGGAACAGCTGTTGGGAGACAGATGGTAGCCTCCCGTCAAGGCCATCCAGCGTTTTCTTTAACGTGCACAGGGTATGGCTCTCCCGCACACGGGGCCAGGGCTTAACGTCCCATCCGACGGACGGCGGCCTTTCCAAGCCCATCGATGTCCCCTACTGACCGTGGGCAGGGCGAGGAATTTTGCGGAGATAAATCTCAACGCTGACCCAGCTGGGATTCGAAACTGGGAACTACAGATTACGAGCCTGGACCATTGTTTGCCCCCCGATGTTTGGGGAGTGTTAACAAATAGGATAATATCATTAATCCAGGGGCGAAAAATACCGGTGGCCATGGCGCTTAATTTTCTTGCTTACTTCATTACACTTTTAATAAATAAGTCTTCTACCATGAGCTCCTAAACTATTAGTCGCTGCAATCTCAAAATATTGTATGGCTGCTTACGCGATGCAAAATATTTCGAGTCCTGCTTTAAGCCTTTCAGTTTTTATATATGCCATATGGGAACAGTTAACTGCAGAACTTTTTAAAATAAAACTGTTAAATAAAATGCATTTCCAAAAGCTGTTTCCCATATCAAATTATTTATTTTTATTCAATTAATGTTTTTTTTTTCTACTTTGTATTTTAATTAAATATTTGGTGTATATACATTTATATTTTCATTTTTATTACTTTGTTAAAAAACGAATATTTCGGTTCAAATAACATTTAATATCGTGTTACAAATATCATTAAATTAGCCAAATTAATTAGGGATTGACAGGTTTAATGTTAGACTTGATAACAGAGCGGTGTTCTCTGAAGTTTTCTACGGTGGTGACACTTGGTGTTTTTTTTTCAGCAAGATAAAATGAGATGATGGTATTAATGTTAAGAAATTGGAAGAATATATCCAAATTAAAAACAATTTTGTGAAAAAATGAGTTTTTTCCGAATGCACCGCGTCTCCCTAGATTCATACCAGACTGTTCTAACCACTCCAACTAGCATTCCCATTTTTTTCGTGATGTAGACTCCCATATTTAGTTGATAAGCAATGCAGATCTCTGAACACATCATTATTGTTTAGGTCAGAGGTTCCGATGATGTGGTTCGCAACCTCTAAGGAGTTAGCAGGAATATGTTTGTAATGGTGAAAATTTAACAGTGACCCAAATATATACAATGAATTAGATACATTACAAATAAGGAAATTATATGTGTTTCAAGAACTGAAATTTATAAGGAACGATTTTAATGTTCAGACCTTAGGAACATTTGGAAGGAATACCCGACTGTCAAAAATTCTTTTCATACTTGATTTAAAAACTACAAAACTATTGTTGAAAAGAATTATGCTTATTTGGCACCAAAGATTTCTACTCCTTTACCAGAGTGTATTCTCCGCAAAACTACCCGCCCTGCCCACGGTCAGTAGGGCATACCAACGGGCTTGGAAAGGTCGCCGTCCGTTGGATGGGACGTTAAGACGTGGACCGTGTGCACGTTAAAGAACACACTGGATGGCCTTGACGGGAGGCTACCATCTGTCTCCCAAAAGCTGTTCCAGTGGATCCCCTCCCCCAAACTTCTCTGAGTCTTCGGAGGGCGGAGGTGGCTCAGTCGGTAGCGCGCCAGGCTCGTAATCTGTAGTTCCCAGGTTCGAGTCCCAGCTGGGTCATCGTTGAGATTTATCTCCGCAAAATTTCCCCGCCCTGCCCACGGTCAGTAGGGGACACCGATGGGCTTGAAAAGGCCGCCGTCCATCGGATGGGACGTTAAGCCGTGGCCCCGTGTGCGGGAGAGCCATACCCTGTGCACGTTAAAGAACACGCTGGATGGCTTTGACGGGAGGCTACCATCTGTCTCCCAACAGCTGTCCAGTGGGTCCCCTCCCTCAACCTTCTCTGAGCCTTCGGGGTCCATGTGGCCTGGCCATTTAGCCCATGGTGTGCAAAAAAGTGCCGCTCAGAGGTAAAACAATCCAATCCAATCTGAGTCTTCGGAGTCCTTGTGACCTGGCCATTTAGCCCATGGTGTGCAAAAATGGTGTGTCTGAGAGGTAAACACAAAATATAAAAAAAAAAATTGGGAGTAATGAATGATGTTGAGACTAAGTTTTAAAAAAAAGAATAAAATGTAATATAAATTCATTAGACCGAATTGAATTCCAAAAATTCATTAGACCAACAAGTACTAAATAATGGATCTTAACCAGTTCTTGACTTAAAAAAATCAATATAATAACGTTTATTTTTATTTTCTACTCAGTTGAGTTTTTTTTTCTCATTTATTCTAAAGATATTTTTCGAATTTTTAAATTTGGTGAATATTTGTTTTATTAGTTTTATAATCAAGCTTTCAAAATGTGAAATGGTGGCATGTTACTTTTTCATTCAGACATAATTATTAATTTCTTTCGCAAGCCAGTGTTTTACTCTCGTGAAAGATTTAACATTTATCCTCAGACATCTGCTGAGAAATGCATGTAAAATTAGAAAACACTAATTAGATATGATATTAAGATATTTATATATGTTACCACTAAAGCTCGAAAGCCGTTAATGTGCACATTACCTAGCTAATCTGCAGATTAACTGATTTGCTCCGTTAACGTGCGTAATCAAGAGTTTTCCGCATTTTACCTAGGTAATGTGCACATTAACGGCTTCCGTATCGTTAAAGTTCAAAAGTTTGTTTCTCTCATAGTGGTGAATCTCTTGAATATGAATCTTCGTGTCACGTGATTCACTCGTCCACATTATAAAAAAAACGCCCCGGATGAGCGGAGGCCAAGTGAGAACGAATCGGTAAAGTGATTCATTCTTGATAACGAATCACTCAAATGATTCGTTCTCACTTGGCCTGCTCATTTTGGGGGCGTTTTTTATAATTCGGACGACTGATTCATGTTGACAGAGGGATGACCCTGGTTTCAACTCTACTCTCGGACACTAGATAAATAACATTATGTTAATTTAAGCGTACAGAAACGTTCCTGTTGTTCCAGCAAAGATCTTATTTTCACTTTAACGAGTGCCTAGTAGGTAATGTGCAGATTATCCAGGTAATTTGCAGATTACCTAGGTAATTTGAGAAATGAAACAATTTTCCGCACGTTAACGGTCACCCTAGTTAATCTGCACAATACCTAGATAATCTGTAGAATAACTGATTTCTGCACTTAAGCGGTAACATATATATTGGTCAGAATAAATTACTCGTAAATGTTATTTTTACCAGAGAAACGATATAAAAGAAGAATGTATGTATAGAAAAAAGATATAATGCTTAAAAATTGTGTATCATGGATATGTAAGATTGTGTATAGTTCGTTGCAATTGTAACTCTAACATAAAACACCCTAATGTAAATGTATTGTTATTACAGATTCTGAGAATGAATTCATATGTTTTACACTGCCTCATTTTTTTGTCACCCGTCCATACGCAGAGAGTAAGAAACTTTAATGAATGAGTCATCCACTCCACAACAAAAACAAGGTGTTTATTTCTCTGTAGGCCACGGCACAGCGCGGAGGAATAAAAGGTAAAGCTGTGTCAGACGGTCGTTTCATTGAACGACCCTTGTTTGGACGGAGGCGCTGCTGCCGTGGACTCAGACGTCGACGACCGTGACTTTGCCCGATCTTCTGGCGTGGTCCTGCCTTGCGCCGACTTGCGGCCATCTGTTTCACCCTTGGCTGATGAATGAATTGGTTTCTAAGACAAAAAAGAAATATAAGAAAACATGAAAGCTGACAATAGAATATAGATGGAATCATCATTATTATAATCGAGCGAGTATACGGAATTTTTTTTTTCAGGGGGATGCTGAACCTGTTTTTTTTATGGTTGAGCTGAACTGAAGTATTTTAGGGGTGACGGAAACTGAGGTTTTTTTTTGGATAGCCTTGAAAAAGATTTTGGCGCACCACGTAAAGTACTGTGCTCAAGATTTTTGTGTTGTCGGGAAGAGGGATGGGGGTGGGGGAGGGAGGGAGGGAGGGCCTTGTTGATATTGGGTGTTGTCGAGGAGAGGGGTGGGGGTGTAATGGGAGGAGGGAGGGTCTTGTTGGTGTTGGGTGTTGTCGAGGAGAGGAGTGGGGGTGGAATGGGAGGAGGGAGGGTCTTGTTGGTGTTGGGTGTTGTCGAGGAGAGGAGTGGGGTGGAATGGGAGGAAGGAGGGTCTTGTTGGTGTTGGGTGTTGTCGAGGAGAGGAGTGGGGTGGATTGGGAGGAGGGAGGGTCTTGTTGGTGTTGGATGTTGTCGAGGAGAGGGGTGAGTGGAAAAACCTGGAAAAATTGTTAAAATTTCATAAGCAGAGATAACTGTTTGCGAGGTGAGGTGTTGGGTGTTGTCGAGGAAAGGAGTGGGGGTGGAATGAGAGCACAGAGGGTCTTGTTGGTGTTGGGTGTTGTCGAGGAGAGTAGTGGGGGGTGGAATGGGAGGAAGGAGGGTCTTGTTGGTGTTGGGTGTTGTCGAGGAGAGGAGTGGGGTGGATTGGGAGGAGGGAGGGTCTTGTTGGTGTTGGATGTTGTCGAGGAGAGGGGTGAGTGGGAAAACCTGGAAAAATTGTTAAAATTTCATAGCAGAGATAACTGTTTGCGAGGTGAGGGAGGAGGGGAAGGACAATATTTAAGGGGAGGTGAGCTAGCTTTTTTTGGAGGTGCTCTTATTATTTTCAATAAAATACACAATATTTTACTCTCAGAACCATATAATATACAATGTAATGTAATATATTCGAAAAAATGAGTAGAGCATTCGTAAAATATATAATTATGTTCAGCCACAAGAAAATTTCCTTTCATGAAAAAAAAAAAGTTTTCACCCAAGATATTGTTTTAACTTTTAATCTATTGTAATTAGTAACATTTAAAGTTTTGGAATTAAAATCGAATATATATAGTTCTTTTATACTCGCTGGTACTTCCATAGTTATTGTTTAAATTAAGAGGTTGATAATGCTCTTTAGTTTACCGCAGCGTGTTTTTACTGTGTTCAATAATCTTTTTAAATTTATTACAACTTCTTTTTAGAATTTTATTGCGCAACATATAGATTTCTACGTGTTAAAAAAATTCAAATAATGAAATCGGCCATTTAGAGATAAAAAAAATTGTTTGGATTGGAATAGTATTATTTTGGTTATTATAAATTGGAAATTTTCAGTTTTCTTTGTTACGAGATTCGTTAGATTTGATTCATATTCCGATTTGTGGAAATATATGTATATTTCTGTATTTAATATGTGTTTTTATTTTTGTATTTTCACAACAGATAACCAAATACTTTCATATTATAGATATATATACATAGTTCTTCAGCAACCTGTACATACATGCGAATAATTTCATATGGTTTACTCGTTCAATATTATTAAAATTAGATTTTCATAAACAGTAGATTTTAGGGTCTTTGAGAAAAAATGCTCATTTAGTTTAATTTTTGGTGAATGTATTATCATCCATTAAATTTTGTTTTACATTATTTAAATGTATTTTATTATAATTTAACTATCTTACAATATCATTTTAGTTTAAATGAATATCTTGAATATTTTATTTAATCATTCGATTTTATTCATTAATAAAATATGATCTATAAACAAGCAAATATTACTTTCAAAAATTAAAGTTAATACTTCATTGGTGTATATAAAAATAATAAAGGAACCAATATTGAACCTTGAGGAATTTTTTCTAATGAAACAGCATTTTTTATAATATTGTACAATTTCACACTTCTTCCTACTAATCTATGGGACCTGATTGCGAGCCCCGGGTAAGGCATGGATGTTCGTGTTGTTTTCTGCTGAGGTTGTGCCATCCTCTCAGATCTTCTACTGTGGCATATAAACTGACAGGCTCCTGTCAAACCTCTGTGGCAAGCAGCTGCTTGAGGGGGTATTTATTTTATTTTTTTATAGCTATTCGTTGAATAATTGTAAAAATCAATCTGCTTACAAAAGTATCTTGAATACCATAGTTTTTTTTATTTTTTTTTAAATAAGAAGATATGATAGATTGCATCGAATGCTTTCTGAAGGCTTAACAATATTTTACCACATTTTCTTCTTTATTTAATGAAATATTAATTTAATCTGCGAATCTCGATAGAAGTGAAGTGTACTTTTGTCACTTTTAGAAATCAAATTGATTTCATTAGATATGTTATCAGTCAGCAGGCAGATTTAAACTATATATGTACAGTCGCTCAAAAAAGTATCCGAATACTATGGTTGTTACAGAATTCAGAAAAAATATCAGGTTGCCAGATCACTAATTTATAAAAAAATCGTTGCCAGATATTTTTTCTGAATTCTGTAATCAACCATAGTGTTCGGATACTTTTTTGAGCGACTGTAGGTGGTCATATTATTTTGATACTAGATCGTGTGGGCTCACTCACAGAAATATTGAGCGTGTGCAGTTACCGTTCACAGCAAACTGGAGCGTGTGCAGTAACTGCACACGCTCCAGTTTGCTGTGAACGGTAACTGGAGCGTGTACAGTTGCTGTACACGCTCCAGTTATTATTCCTGAATTCTGTAATCACGTGACCCGAAGGTTGCCAGATCACTAATTTCTAAAAACAATCGTTGCCAGATATTTTTTCTGAATTCTGTAATCAACCATGGTGTTCGGATACTTTTTTGAGCGACTGTACATTTGAACAATTTCTGCGAAAATAGGAAGGATTGTTATTGTTCTGTATTTAATAAAATCTGCTCCTTCACAACTAGGTCTTAAAATTTCCTATTTTCTATTTAAACGTTTTTTTTTATACGTTTTATTTACAGAAGTTATAATTCGATTTGCAGTTTTTTAATATTTTCCATATTAGCGTTTCTTTGTCATTAATACGTTTGATTTCTTTATTATCAGTTACCGAAGATTTATTTTTTATCTATTTCAATAACGATTCTTTAGTGTATGCGAAAATCTCAGGTACAGTCGCTCCAAAAAGTATCCAAACGCTATGGTTGATAACAGAATTCAGAAAAAATATCTGGCAACAATATTTTTTTAAATTAGTGATCTGGCAACCTTCGTGTACGTATTAATTTTTTCCTAAAATTTTCCCCTAATTGCTGACATTCGCTCCACGTACACGAAGGTTGTCAGATCACTAATTTAAAAAAAAAATCGTTGCCAAATATTTTTTCTGAATTCTGTAATCATAGTGTTCGGATATTTTTTGAGCGACTGTACATAGAGTTTCCATTTACAAATTCAAAAAATGATCTTTACTATTGTCTTTTCAAGTTGTGCATTTTTAATCTGTTTAGTTGTTGTATTAACTCTGTTTAGTATTATTTAATTATTATACAGGTAAAATTGTAGTCTTGCTACCTTTTTCGGACCACTTTTTTTTGACAGTTTTCATTAATTGACTTTCTCCGATTCTCTGTAATTGTTTCAAAAATTAGTCCTCAAATTTTCTCTGTTTTTAAGATTTTATTTTCATAATAATTTTGCTTTTCGTAATTTGGATGTTAATTATATATTTTAAATTTTTGTAAACAAAATTTTTAACTCCAAATTTTATATTTAATTCATACCTTGTCTCTTTTTTCAATAATATCAACCTTGATCCTACTAAAATTTAAAAATAAATGCATTTTTAGTTTTAACTTTTCTTTTAAATAATTTTATTCTTATTTAAAATTTGATTTATTTAATTTTTTAAAATGATAAAATTAAAAAAATTATTAGCGAAATTTCAGTGCAGTCGTGTATTTACCTCAACTGATGCCACACTTCCTAATCATTTGGAAAATAAAACCAATCTTGACTTCTCAGTTGATTTGACTGGGAAGGAAATAGCGAGATCCACGAAATCAAATAGATAAATTTTTCCTTATTAAAATTTCACTTAATTTATTGGCTTTTGGGTTATGCTGCTTTACCTCTGAGAGACACTCTTTTTGGACATAGTTGTTTCTGAGGTCGAGTGGTTAGCGCGCTTGGCTACTGATCTACGGGACCTGGGTTCGAGCCCCGGGTAAGGCATGGATGTTCGTGTTATTTACTGCTGAGGTCCTGCCATTCTCTCAGACCTTCTACTCTGGCATATAAACTGACAGACTCCTGTCAGACCTCTGTGGCAAGCAGCTGCTTGAGGGGTTATTTATTTATTATTTCTTATATTTTTAAGAGATCTGGTCAAAAAGGCCAGGTTTAATGACTAGGTCCAGGCCTCAACAGCTCAGAGGTGGATAAGGGAATTTTTAACTGGGAATTTTGTTACTGGCATTCTTTTATTAATTGTTTATTTTACTGCATTCTTTCTTAACGAAATTTTAAATAAATATCTCCTTTTGTATTAAATGTCAAACATGTAATTGAAATTTTCGGGAAATGTAATCTTATTCACTTTCTCAATTTATCACGTTTTGCTTTCGGAAAAAAAAATCAGATTTAAAAAATTTACACCAAATTAAAGCAACGTGTTGTAAGACGTTCAACTGATACTATTTGTCACATTTTGGAGTATCATACACTTTATAAATTTCAATTACCACTGGTAAAGAAAGGTCGTGAATAACAATTTTATGGTTATATAGAGAAAAGATGTGCTTAACTCTTTTAAAGTTGCTCCTTTTTCCCTTTCTAACAGCAATCGCGAAAATTCCTCGCATAGTTTTTCGGCTGTTTTGCCTCTCAGTGGCACACGTTTTTGCACACAATGGGATAATGTCCTGGTCGCAATACCCCAAGGGTTCGGAAAAGTTTGGAGAAGGGATCCCACTGGATATCAGTTAGGAGACAGACAACAATCTCCCATCAAAGCCAACCAAGTGTTCTTTAACGAGCAAAAAAAAAATACCCCCTCAAGCAGCTGCTTGCCACAGAGGTCTGACAGGAGCCTGTCAGTTTATATGCCATAGCAGAAGGTCTGTGAGGATGGCAGGTCCTCAGCAGAAAAACGACACATACATCCATGCCTTACCCGGGGCTCGAACCCAGGTCCCTTAGATCAGTAGCCAAGCGTGCTAACCACTCGGCCATGGGACGGCCCTTAACGAGCAAGGATTATGGATTTCCTGCACATAGGACCACAATTTAACGTACCATCAGACGGATATCTGTATCTCTTTTCTCACCTAGGCAGGGTTGGGTTAGGGGAGATAAATATTAACGCCGGCACGCGAGTCTGGTGCGCTACCGATTGAGCCAACCTCAGATCCTCGTTGCCTGTTCACAGGCAATTGAAAAGTTGAGAAGAGTTGATCTAAATGCAAATATGTATTTTAAACAGTTTAGATTTGTTTCCCTAATTGCTGACATTCGCTTTGCATTCATATTCCTAGTGCTAGAACAAACTGTACACTTCATTATGTCTTATGCTGAGTTCGTCGTGTCTGGAACTCTATCTCCAGATGTTGTCTGGAACTCTTTAACTCCCAATGTTATACCTGGAACTTTTTACCTCCTGATATCCTCTCTGGAACTCTTTAACTTCCAATGTCCTGTCTCGAACTCTTTACCTCCAGATGTTGTGTCTGGAACTCTTTAACTCTCAATGTTATGTCTGGAACTCTTTACCTCTCAATGCTATGTCTGGAACTCTTTACCTCCTGATATCCTCTCCGGAACTCTTTAACTTCCAATGTCCTGTCTGGAACTCTTTACCTCCTGATGTCCTGTCTGGAACTCTTTAACTTCCAATGTCCTGTCTCGAACTCTTTACCTCCAGATGTTGTGTCTGGAACTCTTTAACTCTCAATGTTATGTCTGGAACTCTTTACCTCTCAATGTTATGTCTGGAACTCTTTACCTCCTGATATCCTCTCCGGAACTCTTTAACTTCCAATGTCCTGTCTGGAACTCTTTACCTCCTGATGTCCTGTCTGGAACTCTTTACCTCCAGATGTTGTGTCTGGAACTCTTTAACTCTCAGTGTTATGTCTGGAACTCTTTACCTCCTGATATCCTCTCTGGAACTCTTTAACTTCCAATGTCCTGTCTGGAACTCTTTACCTTCTGATGTTCTGTCTGAACTCTTTACCTCCTGATGTTGTGTCGTCCCCAACTTCACATGTCTTTAACAACCGACTAAATGAAGTCAATTTACCCAATTTCTAAAATTTTAAAGGTTTAATTTTTATTTACGTATGGTATTTCTATGTCGTCAAAGCGTTTATTAGTTTCGACTTTACAACTGCATTACCTTTTCTTTTCTCTCTCAGCCTTAAGATTAGAAACACCTCGTATTCATATTACTCTTTCCTATGCTGTTAATCACATTGTAAATATTTCGCTGTCCCTTTTCAAATTCTCTCAAATGCTGACCATTCAACAATCTATTGTATGTTTTACACACTTGGCAATGCACCCCCCTATCCTTCCAGCTCTCAAACAGAAAGGGGAACACCGATGAGCTTGGAAAGGCCACTGTCCATCAGATGCCCCCCCCCCCCCCCCCGATAGGGGACCACCTTGACGTGGTGTCCGTGGGACCACCTTGACGTGTGTGTGTGTGGGGGGGGGGGGGGCTTAGTGGTGCCTCTGTGAAGTAGGGTCACGGCTCGTTGTTTCCTCATTTGCACGATGAGATGTAGCCTTTGGTGGCAGGGCCTGTGAGGGTCTGCAGACTGGTTTGTGAGTGGTCAGTCTAGTGGGCTTATTCGCTTGCTCAGGGAAGCTTTAGGATGCAGCCCTGACTGTGGCTGTGGCTGAGGGTTCTGCCGACTGGGCTTGGGAAACCCGGTCCAGTGGGCTCATCAGTGCAGTCTCAATAAAGTTGGGGTACAGACTGCTTCTGGGGGGCAGTGGGTGCGTGGCACTATGGAGAGGACGAAGTTGAGGGCTTGCGACTGGAAGCATTAACTGGTTGACAGGCTCATCGATGGAAAAGCCAAACGAAGATTCTCCACCCCGGGAGCTGAGTCAACTTGGATCTATATATTCATTTTTGTGGCTAACCGGGGAACAGATTAAATTTAGGTTTTGACCGTTGGATGAGCTTTCCTTCTATAGGACTATTCACCATAGGATGTTGTGGATGAGCTGTGTCATTGTAGTACTGTCTTGCCCCGACTGTAGTTAGTGGAGATTTAGGCATTCTCCCCATAGGTGGTGTGCAGCCATATGTTGAGGTACAACTGGGACTTGCCATTACTTAATATATAATGTCCATCAGATGGGCCGTAAAGCTGTGGCTTCGTGCGCAGTACAGTCATATCCTGTGTATATCAAAGATTGGATGGCTTTGATGGGAGGTTACCCCCCATCCGTCTCCTAAAAGCTGTTCAGTGGATGCTTTACTCTCAACTTTCTGTGGCGCTTGGGGTTCTTGTGACCTGGTCACTTAGCCTATTGTGTGCAAAAGAAAAAAGTTCCGCTCTGAGGTAAAGTAGCCGAACCCTACCCACTTGTCAATTTGTATCTATGTTTTTGATATGTCTTGGCCGGTGTTAACAAACAAAACAATTTACAATGTTTTGATATGTCTTGACTGGTGTTAGTGTATACTTTTGTACCTTCCTCTGAAGAGGATAAAATGAAACAAATTAAATTTAGCTTTGGAATTTCCGGCACTTACCTCTCTAATTACAGTTACTTACCTCCGTAGTAGGCCTTTTAGGGATAATATCTGGAACTAAGCCTTTCGGCGGCAATGCCGGTTTCCTAGTGTCCACACTGGAACTCCTGCCGAGGGGTTTCCTCAACACTTTGGATATTTTGGAACGGAGACTTTTCTCTTTCTCTTCCTTCTCCTTGGGGGAAAGGGTGCCGAGTCCTCCTTTGCTCTTGCTGCCGTCGCTCAAGTTCGTCACATCAATACTCTTTGTCCTCCTTAAAAGTTTCAGTTTGTCCTTTAGAGTCCTCTTGGGTTGCACTGCAGCAGGCACGCTCTCCACACTGCCCGCCACACTTCCCTCGCGAGACGACGGGGGTTCCGATTCCGTGAGGGCGGGAGTCATTAACATCCGACCCCTTGGCAATGACCCGTAGCGATACTCAGAGTCGGGAAGAGAAGAATCGGACTCGTAGCCGTAGCTGGATCCGTAGCGACCGAGTCGCAAGCTGAGCAAACTGCCCGAGGGAGTGGTGGCAGCACTCTCGCCTTCGGACTCCCATATTTTGAGGAGGTCAGCCGCTCCTGCTCCGAGAGACTGGTCCAAAGAAAGAGATTTCCTCTGAAGAGCTTTCTGACGGGGTGGAGGACGGATGAGCATGCTGGGAGGGGCCAGTGGGTAGTTGGTGACCCTCTGAGGGTTCATCCATCTCTGGCTTGGATCTGTAAGTTGAGGTCGGCTGACCTCTTGCGCTGATACCGCTCTGAAATGGAAACAATCACTCAATTCGAATTCATTGAACAATAAATATTCAGAAAACTATTTCATCGTAATTCTACATCGGACAAACGTTGCAAATATAAGTTTAAAAATTTGCAAAAATTCCTATTTTCTGCCAATGATTATACTACTTACTCAGAGGATATTAATTTCAAAAGAATACAGAATGCCAGAATTGTTTTTGGGGTGAATAAGTCAAGAAATTCCACGAAGACTTCTTAGAGATGCACTGGAGCCTCCAGGGTGTTGGCTCAGTGTGACAAGCTCGTAATCTGCAGTTTACAAGTTCGAGTCCCATCTGTGCCAGTGTGAAGATTTATCTCCGCTATAGGTTGTTAAAGCGGACTTCGATCAAAAAGGGGGCACTGAGAGGCTTGAAAAGGCTGTCGTCCGCGAATGGGACATAAAGCCATGCTCCTGTGTGCAGGAGAGCCATGCTCCTGTGTGCAGGAGAGCCATGCTCCTGTTAGCAGGAGAGCCGTGCTTTTGTGTGCAGGAGAGCCATGCTCCTGTGTGCAGGAGAGCCATGCTCTTGTTTGCAGGAGAGCCATACTCCTGTGTGCAGGAGAGCCATGCTCCTGTTTGCAGGAGAGTCATGTTCCTGTGTGCAGGAGAGCCATGCTCCTGTGTGCAGAGAGCCATGCTCCTGTTTGCAGGAGAGCCATGCTCCTGTTTGCAGTGTTCCTGTGTGCAGGAGAGCCATGTTCCTTTGTGCAGGAGAGCCATGTTCCTGTGTGCAGGAGAGCCATGCTCCTGCGTGCAGGAGAGCCATGCTCCTGTGTGCAGGATAGCCATGCTGCTGTGTGCAGGAGAGCCATGCTCCTGTGTGCAGTAGAACCATGCTACTGTTTGCAGGAGAGCCATACTCTGTGTACATTAAGAGATTCCCTTTCGGAGTAAGTGGTTAGTTAGACTTCCATTTAAATGTCAAGTGGGTTTTCTTCCCTCAACCTTCTCCGAATCTTTGGATTTCTTGTAATCTGGCATTTAGCCCATTGTGTGCAAAACAGTGTCACTCAGAAATTTAAAAATCCCACACCATGGAAGCTCTCCAGGTCAATGAAACCCACTTAACAACAAACATTTGTTAAAAACACACGTTATGCTTCGTTAAAAAATGTAACAGCTAGACAACTCCATGGAGGATAAGAAAGAACCAATCAAGAAGATTCAATCGACAACTGTTATGCAGAAAAAAAAGAATGGTATAAGCAACAATTACCAGTAACGTTACAAATGTGCCTATAGGAAAAGAAGCATCGCAGTTGTAATTTTTTTTTTTGCTAAATATTAAAATTTTCCTCCTGGAGTTGGGATTTTATTTTCTATGCATTTCTAACTGAATCCAACATTTCTCTTATAAAGATTAAGAGTTTTTTTTTCCGCTGTTAAGTTGTTGAAGATGTAGCTGGGAGACTGATTATATAACAGGAGACTGATTATAACAAGTAAAATTTAGTTGGAATTTTTTACATAAGTAAATTAATTGAAGTTACTAGTTCTATTGCACAATGTAACCAATATATCAGAAAAACAAAAGTGGAAAGTGTTTAAAAGGTCTTGTAACCTCCTTTAAAATTATCTTGTAAAGGGAACCAAATGGATACTTGGTGAAGAAACATGAAAACCTCGAGTCAAAGATTAACGCGTTTATCGACGTGGAAAGCCATGGAACAACAAAAATGCAGCAATTGGATGATGAATTTCTTTCAAAACGGATTATTGAGGTATGAAAATTCGTTGAAGCAAAAGAAGAGAACGGCTCTTCTTCTGTGTAAGAACACGCTGGCTTTACACCATCCATGTGTAAAGAACACGCTGGATGGCCTTGACGGGAGGCTACCATCTGTCTCCCAACAGCTGTTTCAGTGGGTCCCCTCCTCCCAACCTTCTCTGAGCCATCGGGGTCCATGTGACCTGGCCATTTAGCCCATGGTGTGCAAAAAAGTGCCGCTCAGAGGTAAAACAACCCAACCCATAGGTGTGGAGTTCAGCCCATGGTCACCATACTCCCCAGACTAGTCACCCATTGAGCATGTGTGCGCCCTTTGGGTCGCCGCCTTCGCTAGATCTCTCTGGCGACGAACCTGGTACAGTTACGTGCCCAATTGGGTGCAGTTTGGAACGCCATACTTTAGGCTACCAATAACCATCTGACTGATGGAATGCCGAGAGGTCTACAGGCTTGTATAACCGGCCGAGGTGAGCCACTATATACTGATTAAATCTGCGACTATGTAGTGATGAATCTGCAGTAAATGCACGTATCTTGCGTATACACATTCAATTTCGATCACTTGCACATCTACTCATCATAGCTTCCGTCCTCTCAATTTCAGGCATATACATTACTTCCTTTGCGGTGTTGCAATTTCCACTTTGAGCAGGTTGTTTGGGTTGGGTTGTTTTACCTCTGAGCGGCACTTTTTTGCACACCATGGGCTAAATGGCCAGGTCACAAGGACTCCGAAGGTTCAGAGAAGGTTGGGGGAGGGGACCCACTGGAACAGCTGTTGGGAGATAGATGGTAGCCTCCCGTCAAGGCCATCCAGCGTGTTCTTTAACGTGCACAGGGTATGGCTCTCCCGCACACGGGGCCACGGCTTAACGTCCCATCCGACGGACGGTGGCCTTTCCAAGCCCATCGGTGTCCCCTACTGACCGAGGGCAGGGCGGGGAATTCTGCGGAGATAAATCTCAACACTGACCCAGCTGGGACTCGAACCTGGGAACTGCAGATTACGAGCCTGGCGCGCTACCGACTGAGCCACCCCTGCCCCACTTTGAGCAGGTACATCTGAGTCAATCTGCATGCACGCAATGAGAAGTGGTTATGTTTGGTTACCCAACACGATTTAATTTTCGAACCACCCCTTAATAATAATAAGAAAATAATCCTCAAACAGCTGCTTGCCACAGAGGTCTGACAGAAGCTTGTCAGTTCATATCTTATAATTTTCAAAATTTTCTTTCGTCCGCGGTTTTTCATGAAAGGGGGAACATATTGACACCACGGAAAGTAGGAAAGACATCATTTCAGAAGACAGGATTGTCCTTTTCAAGACAATACTGTTGGCAACCCTAGCTACAAGCCACCTTACTTTATAGTGATGGGGTGTGGGTGCCGCAATTGGAAGCATGCCAGGCTCGTAATATTCAGTTCCCAGGTTCAAATCCAACCTGGGCCAGCATTGACATTTATCTCCGCAAAAAAATGGCCGGTCTGCCATCGGTCAGTAGGAACACCGATGGGTTTGGAAAGGCCGTCATCCGTAGAGTGGGACGATAAGCCGTGTCCCCTTGTACGGGAGAGCCATACCCTTTTCACGTTAAAGAATATTCTGGATGGCCTTCACGGAGGGCTATTATATGTCTACTAACAGCTGTCCAATGGGTCACCTCCCCTCAACCATGTCTGAGCCTTTGGGGTTCTTGTGACCTGTACGTTTAACCCATTGTGAGAATAAAAAAGCCCCCGTCAGAGGTAAAACAACCCAACTCAACTTTATAACGATTGATATGAAAGATTAAATTAAAATTTACATAGATTATCATATTCCTAATTTATTTCTAAGTTAGCCGCAACAAGCATTTCGCGCGTTTCATTTTTAATCAGCATATCCTTATTTTTCATTGACTAACGATCACTTTCATGAGTACTCCCCCCCCCCCCGCCTTTACTGCAACCTCTTCTGAAACAGATTCAACAGGAAGAATTGCATGCCCCTGCTGACGTCAGCGCGCGATCTCATAGTCCGAGGCTTCCTATCTATGCAGACTATCAAGAATTTTATTTCCGTTTCGACAGATTTTGGTAACTTGTGGTTTCCATGATACTCAACCAAAAGGTCCCAAAATTTGTACGCGGGTTCCCGCTGTGTGCCCTGGTGTTCAGTAACTATCAATCCTTGGGAATGTAGGAGATCTGCAATAGCAGTAGATTTACGAGTTATGTCTCTTACCTTCAGAGTTAGGGATCAATCGATGCCAACAACGAACTTTGATTTTACATTTTTCCATCTTAATAGTACGGCAAGTATTTTTATATATGTTACCGCTAAAGTGCAGAAATCAGTTATTCTACAGATTATCTAGGTATTGTGCAGATTAACTAGGGTGCGGTTAAACGTGCGGAAAATTGTTTCATTTCTCAAATTACCTAGGTAATCTGCAAATTACCTAGGTAATCTGCAAATTACCTGGATAATCTGCACATTACCTACTAGGCACTCGTTAAAGTGAAAATAAGATCTTTGCTGGAACAACAGGAACGTTTCTGTACGCTTAAATTAACATAATGTTATTTATCTACGTGTCCGAGAGTAGAGTTGAAACCAGGGTCATCCCTCTGTCAACATGAATCAGTCGTCCGAATTATAAAAAACGCCCCCAAAATGAGCAGGCCAAGTGAGAACGAATCATTTTGGGGATTCGTTATCAAGAATGAATCACTTTACCGATTCGTTCTCACTTGGCCTCCGCTCATCCGGGGCGTTTTTTATAATGCGGACGAGTGAATCAGGTGACACGAAGATTCATATTCAAGAGATTCACCACTATGAGAGAAACAAACTTTTGAACTTTAACAATACGGAAGCCGTTAATGTGCACATTACCTAGGTAAAATGCGGAAAACTCTTGATTCCGCACGTTAACGGAGCAAATCAGTTAATCTGAAGATTAGCTAGGTAATGTGCACATTAACGGCTTTCGAGCTTTAGCGGTAACATAGATATATCTACCCACAGTGGCTTGAGAAGTCCAAAATCCTACTGCAGACAGAATGTATAGATGTTTTGCCTTTGAAGTTTTAGCTTCTTATTAAAGTGTTGCCAACCCATGGAGGATACCATGATCACAACAGAACTCAGCTATTAGGTACTGTATTTCTAATTCTTAACATCAGAATATATTGATCCCCATATGACATTTCAAGAATATAGGTCTGAATCATCTCTTATCCTCATTCGGAGTAACAATAGAGAAATCGTTTTTCCGTATCATTTGAAAGGTTAAAATCAAAATCCAAAATTTGTGGATGGGCAAAATATACTTTTTGGACACTCTCCAAATTTTCAAAATGAGCAACTGCCCACCTCCTTCACCTTCACTATTTGGGGCGGGAGTGGCTCAGTCGGCAGCGCGCCAGGCTCGTAATCTGTAGTTCCCAGGTTCGAGTCCCAGCTGGGTCAGTGTTGAGATTTATCTCCGCAAAATTCCCCGCCCTGCCCACGGTTAGTAGGGGACACCGATGGGCTTGGAAAGGGCGCCGTCCGTCGGATGTGACGTTAAGCCGTGGCCCCGTGTGCGGGAGAGCCATACCCTGTGCACGTTAAAGAACACGCTGGATGGCCTTGACGGGAGGCTACCATCTGTCTCCCAACAGCTGTTTCAGTGGGTCCCCTTCCCCAACCTTCTCTGAGCCTTCGGGGTCCATGTGACCTGGCCATTTAGCCCATGGTGTGCAAAAAAGTGCCGCTTAGAGGTAAAACAACCCAACCCACCTTCACTTTCTATCCACTATGAATTCACACACTCGACAAGAAATTTCAAAAGTTCGGAGGAGGAAAGTAAAGAATTTGGTGGGAAAACCAGTAGCTATACAATCGACTGTCGATTTACGTCGGAATTGCATTCTTATAAAGTGCATATTGATTGGGAATTATAATTCCCAAGATAATATGCTTGAAAAGTTTATTTCATTTCCCACAGAAATTGCCATTTTAAATGCTTTTTTAATCAATCATGAAAGCTTATGAACTAAAAGTGATGATTAATATGAACCTGATGATTTATATATTCAACAAAGCTAAAAAAAAAGAAAAAGAAACCATTACATTGCTGTGGCAGCCATTATGTGTTTTTTGTTGCAAGGAAGCATTGGTTGTTTTCTTCCTTATTTTAATGTTCCTAAACTAAACTTTCATGGAGAGTGTTCTTTCTACACTTTCCATTAAACTTCTTCTTGAGCTTTGTAAATTCTCTCAAAAATAACCTGTGTAATGTATTAGTATTAAATGTTGATAATAAGAGTGATAGTACCTAATATAACGACTCGAAAGAAATTTCTGGCAGTACTATACAAGAAAAAATACGGTACTATATAATTATTCTGTTTGAAATAAATCTGTTTATTTGTCATTATATAGAATTAAATGCTCCGTCTTTTGAGATATAGCATGCTGTATTCTGTTCACTAGTTATTTCAGAAAGGGGTTTAAATCCGATGAAATTACTCCTTTTTTTTCTATATTAATTTTAAAAGTAGTGTTAAAATTAATATAATGATGTTTTTCTCAAACATTTTTTTTTTCTTGAAATTAAAAATAAAATGCTCATTTTGGTATATGACATACCTATTTCTGTCTATTAACTATTTCAGTACAAAATTTTAAAATTATTCTTTAATTCTGCTGGAAGCATTTTAAAATTTACCCAGCCACCAGAATAAATTCTGTTCAATAAACCTGTATGTTGTGGGTTAAATGACGTCGCAACTCTGCCACACATTGGCCGGAATATCTCTCCGTTTTATTTAAGAAATGGTAAAGCTTTCACGCAATGTTGGCTGCTAATAACGAAACGAAACGGGGCGGGGGTGGCTCAGTCGTTAGCGCGCCAGGCTCGTAATCTACAGTTCCCAGGTTCGAGTCCCAGCTGTGTCAGCGTTGAGATTTATCTCCGCAAAATTCCCCGCCCTGTCCACGGTCAGTAGGGGACATCGATGGGCTTGGAAAGGCCGCCGTCCGTCGGATGGGACGTTAAGCCGTGGCCTGTGTGCGGGAGAGCCATGCCCTGTGCACGTTAAAGAACACGCTGGATGGCCTTGACATGAGGCTACCATCTGTCTCCCAACAGCTGTTCCAGTGGGTCCCCTCCCCCAACCTTCTCTGAGCCTTCGGGGTCCATGTGACCTGGCCATTTAGCCCATGGTGTGCAAAAAAGTGCCGCTCAGAGGTAAAACAACAAGAACGAAACTAATTGACTAACTTAACTGAAAAAAAATGATAATAACGAAAGATGTAACAATAATATAAATTTAAGGAATGACATAATAAAACGTGAGATGGAACGTTTTTCGTGTTCGAATGTGGATTCGAAGTGCTTTCAGATAACTTTCCACTGATGGAATTGTTATTTATAATGCAATACAAACAGAAACGCGTAGATCTTCAAGTTTGAAAATTCCCTTTTATGCTAGAAAATGTGGCAACACTGCTTTAAATGATTATAGGTACGCACGTGTAGAGAGCATCTATGATAAGCAGTGAGATCGATAAAAATGCTTGCGGGCGATGTGCAGTAGCCCGTAATTCATAGATCTCTTAGAGTTAGACACACGTTTCAAACAGAGCGTACAAATCATTGCAGTGTTGCCAGATGTTAAAAGATACATTGCATATATCGTTTTAGGATTTTCCCTTGATAAATTTCATTATACTCATCAGAATTTGTACAACGGAATAAATTTTCATTTCGTTAAAATGATATTTTCATTAAATTGAGATTCGTTAAAGCCAAACATTTTTACACAGATTTAAAAAGTGAATTGGGAAGTATTGGAAAAACAATTCGCTATTCTGAGGTTCGTTATATCAAAGTTTTTTTACTATACATTTGTGAAAAAAAAATTAGGATCTACGATGTTTGTGACTCGAACTGATGCCTCTGGTTACATACCAGCTGTTTAAACCACTAAACTACCACCACTTCGTCATTTATTCACTAATGGTGACTTTTAAATCTTCCCGACCTTCTCCCTCATGGCGCCATCTATGATCGAAAAAGGCAACTTTCTAATATTGCCGAGATTAAAGTCACGCATCCTAAAGAGATATTTAATGAAAAAAATAGTGAATAACAAATACATAGATTAATTACTGACATTAAATAGTTGAAAACATGTAATCTGTGTCTTTACTACTGAGTAATTATTACATTAACAACACTTTAGTGTGAGTGACTTCCATACTGAGCAATATTGGGAAGTTACCTTTCCTGGTCATAGATGGCGCCATGAACGAGAAGGTCGGGAATATTTAAATTTCAAAATTATTGGATGAATGACAGAGCTAGTTATAGAGTACTACCTAGCAAACCTTGCATGTAATGGGGAGGTGTGAGTTCGAGTCCCACTCATCGGTGAAACTAACTATTTCCAAAAAGTATATTTTAGACGTTTGCGAAAAGTCTGCTTTGAACTTAACCAAAAATCCCTGTTTAGCTAAAGAAATATTAGAAGATTTCTAACTTTCAATATATCCTTTCATCATAAAATGAATGTCATTAGAGAAAGGAGACACCGAAGTGCTTGGAACGAGGGGCGGGGGTGGCTCAGTCGGTAGCGCGCCAGGCTCGTAATCTGTAGTTCCCAGGTTCGAGTCCCAGCTGGGTCAGCGTTGAGATTTATCTCCGCAAATTTCCCCGCCCTGCCCACGGTCAGTAGGGGACACCGATGGGCTTGGAAAGGCCGCCGTCCGTCGGATGGGACGTTAAGCCGTGGTCCCGTGTGCGGGGAGAGCCATACCCTGTGCACGTTAAAGAACACACTGGATGGCCTTGACGGGAGGCTACCATCTGTCTCCCAACAGCTGTTCCAGTGGGTCCCCTCCCCCAACCTTCTCTGAGCCTTCGGGGTCCATGTGACCTGGCCATTTAGCCCATGGTGTGCAAAAAAGTGCCGCTCAGAGGTAAAACAACCCAACCCAACTTGGAACGTCTGCCGTCCAAAGGATTGGAAAATAAGCTGTGGTACCGTGCACAAGGGGGAGCGGGGGTGGCTCAGTCGGTAGCGCGCCAGGCTCGTAATCTGTAGTTCTCAGGTTCGAGTCCCAGCTGGATCAGCGTTGAGATTTATCTCCGCAAAATTCCCCGCCCTGCCCACGGTCAGTAGGGGACACAGATGGGCTTGAAAAAGCCGCCGTCCGTCGGATGGGACGTTAAGCCGTGGTCCCGTGTGCGGGAGAGCCATACCCTGTGCACGTTAAAGAACACGCTGGATGGCCTTGACGGGAGGCTACCATCTATCTCCCAACAGCTGTTCCAGTGGGTCCCCTCCCCCAACCTTCTCTGAGCCTTCGGGGTCCATGTGACCTGGCCATTTAGCCCATGGTGTACAAAAAAGTGCCGCTCAGAAAGTAAAACAACCCAACCCTTGATGGGAGATTTCCATCTGTCTCTTAGCAGCTGTCCAGTGAGTCTCCTCCCTCAATCTCCTCTGAGTCCTTTATAGAAATAACAGTAATAAATACCTTAAGCAGAAATACTCTTTAATTATTTAAATGCCCAAAAAATGAAAATTAAAGTTACGATGAAAAAAAGATGTATAGCGAGTTGGGCTATCTTAGCTTTTATAATTTAGTAGGACTTATTCCAATATGTTTTTACATTTCAGGAAGGAAGGAAAAACATTTTGGGCAGAATTATTGCATTGCTTTAACTGATGATAAGAGGAAGCTGTATACCGTTAAGATGGGGCGGGGGTGGCTCAGATCGGTAGCGCGCCAGGCTCGTAATCTGTAGTTCCCAGGTTCGAGTCCCAGCTGGGTCAGCGTTGAGATTTATCTCCGCAAAATTTCCCGCCCTGCCCACGGTCAGTAGGGAACACCGATGGGCTTGGAAAGTCCGCCGTCCGTCGGATGGGACGTTAAGCCGTGGCCCCGTGTGCGGGAGAGCCATACTCTGTGCACGTTAAAGAATACGCTGGATGGCCTTGACGGGAGGCTACCATCTGTCTCCCAACAGCTGTTCCAGTGGGTCCCCTCCCCCAACCTTCTGTGAGCTATCGGGGTCCATGTGACCTGGCCATTTAGACCATGGTGTGCAAAAAAGTGCCGCTCAGAGGTAAAACAATCCAACCCAACCCTATACCGTTTAGATTTGGTTGCGTTTGACGGCACCTGTCTTTGCACACAAAGGCTAAATGGCCACGTCATAAGTACGCCAAGGACTTAGAGAAAGATGGGGGAACTACCTGTAAACCTCCACTGGACAGACATATCTAAGCCTCCCTCGAAGGCCATCCAGCATATTCTCTTTAAGGTGTTCAGGATATGGCTCTAATGCACACGGAATCACGGTTTCAATATCCCATCTGAGGAAAGACAGACTTTCGACGCCAATCGCTGTCGTCTCTTTCACCGAGAACAAGAGGGGGGGGGGGAGGGGGAAGAGGAGATAAACCTCAACTCTAGAGCATTTGGGATTCGAACCTGGTAACTGAAGATTAAGAAACTGGCACGTTACCGATTGAGTCAACGTCCGCCCCCGCTTTGTACAAAATTTGATGGAGGGGCGGGGGTGGCTCAGTCGGCAGCGCGCCAGGCTCGTAATCTGTAGTTCCCAGGTTCGAGTCCCAGCTTGATCAGCGTTGAGATTTATCTCCGCAAAATTCCCCGCCCTGCCCACGGTCAGTAGGGAACACCGATGGGCTTGGAAAGGCCGCCGTCCGTCGGATGGGACGTTAAGCCATGGCCCCGTGTGTGTGAGAGCCATACCCTGTGCACGTTAAAGAACACGCTGGATGGCCTTGACGGGAGGCTACCATCTGTCTCCTAACAGCTGTTCCAGTGGATCCCCTCCCCCAACCTTCTCTGAGCCTTCGGGGTCCTTGTGACCTGGCCATTTAGCCCATGGTGTGCAAAAAAGTGCGCTCAGAGGTAAAACAACCCAACCCATTCTTACGTCTTCAAAGGAGTTCTTAATAAGACAGGCAAAGGCTTCCTGGAACCCATAGCAGATTTTGCTTACGTTAATTCTGATTCAAATTTAAGGGATAATTTTAAACGAATATTAAAGAAAATTTATTCCAAGACTGTTGTCTGGAATAATGTGATTTTCGATACGTGCACAATACATCAACGAGACAGGGTATCAAAATATTTTAAATAAACTGTTGAATCCGCGAATTGTAAAACTAGCAATCGGCCAAAATTATTTTGGAAAAATAAAATTTTTTACAGGAAGTGCATTCTGATTCGTTTCCGCTTCAATCCATTAATTTCATCCCCCAACAACCAATTGTTACGAAAAAATTAAGAAAAAACAATGTTAAAGAATTTCATTATTCGATTGCAGAAAGATTATTTCGAGTAATAAAAATCATTGTTAGAAATGGTTTTTGCTAAGCAAACACATCCATTGTTAGGAGTAGATGTGAATCAGAAAGACCCCAAAGATCAGGACAGGTTGGGGAAGGGTATTATTTCGACCAAGTTGTATTAGTGATCCTTTTAAACAGCGGCAGATGTCACCTGTTAGGAGACAGATGGAACCCTCCCGTCAAGGTCATCTAGAGTGTCGTTAAAGTGCAGAGAATACAGCCTCCTTCATCAGTAGCGGCGGCTCATTTTCCAATCCGATTCGCAATGCTATCAGTGGAGGGATTCGCACCTGGGGACTACAGTTATGAATGTGGAGAGTTACTGACAACCTCCCGCCCCCCTCCCGGATTAAGGTAAGTCCGTTAAGGAATGAGGTAAGTGAATATAATTCTTTTGAATTTTAGGTTCATTAAGTAGAGTATTACGTTTTGTCTTTAAGAAACTTTCAAATCCTTATAAGTCCCAGGGAAAAATTGTCTCTCATTTAGCAGGAGTGCGGTGAGACTCATGTTGTTGGCATCACATCCATAGAAAATTTAAAACTTAATTTTTTTTAAACTATGGCTATTTGTGTCGTTTTTCTTCTGAGGTCCTGCCATCCTCTCAGACCTTCTACTACGGCATATAAACTAACAGGCTCCTGTCAGACCTCTGTGGCAAGCAGCTGCTTGAGGGGGTATTTTTTTTTTATTAAGAATTCTTTACTGAACCCCTATCCTTAAAATATTATATTGGGAAAAAGATTAATAATATTTTTTAATTAAATTGTTCATATAACTGATTCATAACAATTAGTAATTAAAATACATAAAAAATTTTGTTGTTGTTTTATTAATATAATTGCACAGTATAAACGTAGAAGTCACCTCACATTCAGATGAAACACTTCTAAAACAAAATAAATAAGTGTCGAGAACCGGGCCATGATTCAGCTGAACCAATTTTGCAATCTCGTGCGACTGAATGTGACGTCTTTCTTTTACCATGCCACGCAACTTACACATTTTTGTAGCCCTTTGTTATTTCCCGTATCAGTGCCAGAAGCAAACAAAAGAGTGGAAATGACAAACAACAAGCATCGGAGGATGGCCAAAGTCGAATGAATTCCATCACAGTAGTTTTAAGAACCTTTATAGCAATATATGTGCTCTTAAAACATGACTTTTCTTGCTTTAGGTTTTTTCGCATGACTTTTATCTGTTTATTCTCTTGCATAAATTGGGGCGGGGGTGGCTCAGTCGGTAGCGCGCCAGGCTCGTAATCTGTAGTTCCCAGGTTCGAGTCCCAGCTGGGTCAACGTTGAGATTTATCTCCGCAAAATTCCCCGCCCTGCCCACGGTCAGTAGGGGACACCGAAGGGCTTAGGGTAAAGGCCGCCGTCCGTCGGATGGGAGGTTAAGCCGTGGCCCCGTGTGTACCGTGGTACATTCACTAGGGAATGTAGGAATGTACGATTGATACATTCGGAATAAAATCTATTTTTCTTTAACTTTAGATATATCGTAAAAGATATATCCGTGATCTATGAATTCGAGCATCATGCCACTCTATCTATCAAGGAGTGTCTAAGGGAGAAGAGAGCTAGCTTTCATAGGCTTAATGTAAACTTTTCGATTGCAGCGGCCTCTAAATATGGCAAATTCGTGAATTGCAGTGAAGCCATCTAGCCAGGGAGAGAAGCCAGTTCCTTTCGTTATTTTTCCACCGCCCAGCAAGGTTTTCAATGGCTTACACCACGTCACTAATTTTACATTCACTTTAGCTCTGTTCAAAATGTTCATTTCTGAAATTTTACCATCATAATTTTCATTTTACGAGGATTAGTTAAAATTATTTTCTTTAATAACGTCCCATTTTGTAAAACAGGTAGTAGCTATGCTCAACAAAAAAATTTTAATATTTTGAATATTCTGCAATATTTAATATATTATAATAAATTGAAATTTATGGCTCTCTGCGAGATAACATGTTTTGTTTAAAATTATATTTAAAAAATTATATTTTATAGAATTTTAGATATTTTCAATAAAAGTCATATCGAGTTTCTTAGTTGTATAAACTGCCAATAGATGGCAGCAGGCACTTCTCGTATCAACTATAAAAAAAATTTACTATTAGAACAAATTGCAGACACCTATATACTTCGATATGCTCCAGAGAACACAAAACTGCAACATACATTGACTTACATGTTCACAAGATGATTAAATGTATTAATTTACATATTAATTTTAAAAATTCTGCAAATTTACTCAAAATAAACATACAACGGTTTTTCCAGGTATCGTAAAATGTACTCCTGAACGAGATAAAACACTCATTGAATAACTTTAGGGTCAGCTACCACTGACATAACAGCCATGGCTGTTAGACATTTGGAAACACTGGTTAAATAGCAATATGTACAAGACAAACCCTACAGCTGCAGTGGGCTAAAATGATTGCACTGCGCATGCACAGATCGCCCCTTACAGTAGTTTTTGTGCCTGCACATCAATTTGCTACGTTCTGCTTCGGTAAAAATCCGCAGAACGGCGCCACTTACGTTTGTGCGAAGGTAGTCTTCTTCTCCTTAGACCTTCTTTGACTCAATGTCGTGATAGAAGGAAATGAATTTATTTCAATTAAATTGTATTATAAATCTGGTGGTAGTTTTCGATAAAACTTTCACATTTCAATTTTCTTACCGTTTTCGTTCATCATTGGTTGTTTTCCATACCCTGTGCACGTTAAAGAACACGCTGGATGGCCTTGACGGGAGGCTACCATCTGCCTCCCAACAGCTGTCTAGTGGATCCCCTTCCCCAAGGGGTGGGGGTGGCTCAGTCGGTAGCGCGCCAGGCTCGTAATCTGTAGTTCCCAGGTTCGAGTCCCAGCTGGGTCAGCGTTGAGATTTATCTCCCCAAAATTCCCCACCCTGCCCACGGTCAGTAGGGGACAACGATGGGCTTGAAAAGGCCGCCGTCCGTCGGATGGGACGTTAAGCCGTGGCCCCGTGTGCGGGAGAGCCATACCCTGTGCACGTTAAAGAACACGCTGGATGGCCTTGACGGGAGACTACCATCTGTCTCCCAACAGCTGTTCCAGTGGGTCCCCTCCCCCCAACCTTCTCTGAGCCTTCGGGATTCATGTGACCTGGCCATTTAGCCCATGGTGTGCAAAAACGTGCCGCTCAGAGGTAAAACAACCCAACCTAACAACCCTTCCCCAAACATTCTATGAACCCTCGGGGTCCTGGTGACCTGGTCATTTAGCCCATTGTGTGCGAAAAAGTATCTCTCGGAGGTAAAGCAACTCAACTCATTCATCGCTTTCTCCATTCATCGCGTCCTCAATTCATTGCATTGCCATTTCATCGCGAAGTAAATTCATTGCGACCTCAATTCATTCCGACCTGAATTCACCGCATCATCAATTCGTTGTGATATTAATTTATCGCAGCGTCGATTGATCGTGGTCAAGACATAGCATTTTCAATTCACCGTGACGTCCATTCAGCAGGACACGATTTATCAATTCATTGCGTTATCAATTCATCGTGAAGTAAACTCTTCGCGAACTCAATTCATCACGACCTTAATTCATTTCGTCATGGGTTGGGTTGGGAATTCAGAAATGTACGAGTGATACATTCGGAAAAAATCTATTTTTCTTTAACTTTTAGATATATCGTAAAAGATATATCCGTGATCTACTTATTGAGATATATCCGTGACTCTATGTCGTGACAGAACGAAATGATATGATTTCAATTAAATTGTGTGGTAGTTTTCGATAAAACAACGTGAACACGACAGAAGATCGTGAAGTAAACTCTTCGCGAACTCAATTCATCACGACCTTAATTCATTTCGTCATGGGTTGGGTTGGGAATTCAGAAATGTACGAGTGATACATTCGGAAAAAATCTATTTTTCTTTAACTTTTAGATATATCGTAAAAGATATATCCGTGATCTACTTATTGAGATATATCCGTGACTCTATGTCGTGACAGAACGAAATGATATGATTTCAATTAAATCGGGTGGTAGTTTTCGATAAAACTTTCACATTTCAATTTTCTTACCGTTTTCGTTCATCATTGGTTGTTTTTCAGTTCTATATGTTTGTCAAAATAGTTCTTCTAAGATGTGAAAGTAAAGAGTTAAAATAGCATTTAAATCTGATGTGGTTGCCACATTCCCCACAATTCGAAAGGCATTATTTAGGCGTTCCATTGAAGTTTGGGACTTGATTTCCTAACTAAACACTAACCAAACAGGAGGAATCCGCCTACGAAATTTGGGACCTTTCAGTAAAATACATCGGGAAAAACAAAATGTCAAAATCTGACGAAATAAATAACTCGATCGTTTCCCACGGGCTCTGAGAGAGAGCGCTGAGTGAGCAATAACCTTTGCATCACCATTAAATTCTTCGTGTTCAAACTGTGTAAAATGGGTCGGGGGTGGCTCAGTCGGTAGCGCGCCAGGCTCGTAATCTGTAGTTCCCAGGTTCGAGTCCCAGCTGGGTCAGCGTTGAGATTTATCTCCGCAAAATTCCCCGCCCTGGCCACGGTCAGTAGGGGGCACCGACTGGCTTCGAAAGGCCGCCGTCCGTCGGATGGGACGTAAAGCCGTGGCTCCGTGTGCGGGAGAGCCATACCCTGTGCATGTTGAAGAACACGCTGGATGGCCTTGACGAGAGGCTACCATCTGTCTCCCAACAGCTGTTCCAGTGGGTGCCCTCCCCCAACCTTCTCTGAGCCTTCGGGGTATATGTGACCTGGCCATTTAGCCCATGGTGTGCAAAAGAGTGCCGCTCAGAGGTAAAACAACCCAACTGTGTAAAATGTCGGAGGGGACGCAAGAATACACAAAACTAACCATTAGTGCAGGAAACAACATAATATGCAGATGAAAAGTGATACACGAGCTGTCCCAATTTGTGTAGAAACGATGCCACGTGCCAAGTGGGAACCTGATTTTTAAACCAATCACTGTGGCAAACAGGGACGCTGTGCAGGAAATTTGGACTTTGCGGACGAATATCACGGGAGACATAGGGAGGGAAAATCTGTGTTAACGGAAATAAAGAGATGACAATGCAGTTTGCTTTAACAAAATTACACAAAGGTTCTAGAGGAGAGTTGGTAGTAGATAAATAAAAGTGTTTTATCGCTGGTCTTGTACCGATGAGAGCAAGTTCTAATATTTTTTTTAATTAAATCTTTCGGAAAATATTTCCATTAAATTCGCTGAAGAGAAAATAAATTCATTCATGCTTTAATGAATGCTTTTTAGCATCTTGATCCCTCTTTTTCCGGGGCGGTTGTGGCTCAGTCGGTAGCGCGTCAGGCTCGTAATCTGTAGTTCCCAGGTTCGAGTCCCAGCTGGGTCAGCGTTGAGATTTATCTCCGCAAAATTCCTCCACCCTGCCCACGGTCAGTAGGGGACACCGATGGGCTTGGAAAGGCCGCCGTCCGTCGGATGGGACGTTAAGCCGTAGCCCCGTGTGTGGGAGAGCCATACCCTGTGCACGTTAAAGAACACGCTGGATGGCCTTGACGAGAGACTACCATCTGTCTCCCAACAGCTGTTCCAGTGGGTCCCCTCCCCAACCTTCTCTGAGCCTTCGGGGTCCATGTGACCTGGCCATTTAGCCCATGGTGTGCAAAAAAGTGCCGCTCAGAGGTAAAACAACCCAACCTAACAACCCTTCCCCAAACATTCTATGAACCCTCAGGGTCCTGGTGACCTGGTCATTTAGCCCATTGTGTGCGAAAAAGTATCTCTCGGAGGTAAAGCAACTCAACTCATTCATCGCTTTCTCCATTCATCGCGTCCTCAATTCATTGCATTGCCATTTCATCGCGAAGTAAATTCATTGCGACCTCAATTCATCGCGAAGTAAATTCACTGCGACCTCAATTCATCCCGACATGAATTCATCGCATCATGAATTCGTTGTGACATTAATTTATCGCAGCGTCGATTGATCGTGTTCAAGACATAGCATTTTCAATTCACCGTGACGTCCATTCAGCAGGACACGATTTATCAATTCATTGCGTTATCAATTCATCGTGAAGTAAACTCTTCGCGAACTCAATTCATCACGACCTTAATTCATTGCGTCATGGGTTGGGTTGTTTTACCTCTGAGCGGCACTTTTTTGCACACCATGGGCTACATGGCCAGGTCACATGGACCCCGAAGGCTCAGAGAAGGTTGGGGGAGGGGACCCACTGGAACAGCTGTTGGGAGACAGATGGTAGCCTCCCGTCAATGCCATCCAGCGTGTTCTTTAACGTGCACAGGGTATGGCTCTACCGCACACGGAGCCACGGCTTAACGTCCCATCCGAAGGACGGCGGCCTTTTCAAGCCCATCGGTGTCCCCTACTGACCGTGGGCAGGGCAGGGATTTTTTTTGCGGAAAAAAATATCAACGCTGACCCAGCAGGGACTCGAACCTGGGAACTACAGATTACGAGTCTGGCACGCTACCGACTGAGCCACTCCCGCCCCAATTGCGTCATGAAGGCAGCGTCAATTCATTAGAGTGTGAATTCACCGCGACGTCAATTTATCTCAGTGTCAATTGGTGGAGTGTCATTGTTAAGATGTCTAGTGGGTTTACACTGAGAGAAGTTATTACACTGAGGTAAAAAGCTACTTTTTTGGTTTAAGACATAATTTTTTCTAAAAATTTACCAAGAACCTACGAAAATGGGAATTTCCATGTTTTATCAAAGGAACTCAACTTGGAAGCTCTATAAGTTTTAAAATATGAGTTTGTTTAAAAATGTGGCTGAAGATCTATTTAAATCTCGACTGTCAACCACATTCGTTCAGTATTTAATCAGTTACGAAATAATTAAATAATAATAATTAAATAATTTAATATTTAACTAATTACCTCTCATAAAAATCATTCGTTATTACTTAACTTTGGAATAATTGTCCTGTTTGACATAACTTTGGAACCTATTTCGGACGTACTTTTATTTGCTTGAAATCAAACAATTGCTATTTTACGAAAAGTCTTAATTAGTGGGCAAAAACATTATCATTCGGACGTACTACCATTTAAGATGAAACTTTAAAAGGTAAATTAATGAAATTTGAATGAAGAAATGAAAGCTATCTATTAGATGAAGCTAGAGTGATGATACCGTGGTACATTCACCAGGGAATGTACGATTCATACAGTCGGAATAAAATTTATTTTTCTTTTAACTTTTAGATATATCGTAAAAGATATATCCGTGATCTACTTATTGAGATATATCCGTGACTCTATGTCGTGACAGAACGAAATGAAATAATTTCAATTAAATTGTTTTATAAATCGGGTGGTAGTTTTCGATAAAACTTTCACATTCCAATTTTCTTACCGTTTTCGTTCGTCATTGGTTGTTTTTCAGTTCTATATGTTTGTCAAAATAGTTCTTCTAAGATGTTGACCACTAGCAACATGCTACGTACCAAATAAAAGCCTGTTATATAGGAGGGTCGTGGATTTTAAAAAATTGCCCAATTTTATTTGCCCATTTAAATCTCTCTAACAAAAGAAGGTGTCTGTTGTGTCTTTGGCAGCCATAACTAATCGGGAATTCAACGTAGAGGCTGCATATTTTAAGAGAATGTTGCTGGCTGTGGTCCGGATTGCAATGCCAAATATCAAGTCGAACGTCCAAAAGGGGGCCTTTCTAGAGGCAAAATATATACCATGCTATTATTACGTGAAACGATAATTGCTGTCAAATCTATTGTCCCATTTACTGCTCGCTAACTGTGAAAGTAAAGAGTTAAAATAGCATTTAAATCTGATGTGGTTGCGACATTCCCCACAATTCGAAAGGCATTATTTAGACGTTCCATTGCAGTTTGGGACTTGATTTCCTAACTAAACACTAACCAAACAGGGGGAATCCGCCTACGAAATTTGGGACCTTTCAGTAAAATACATCGGGAAAAACAAAATGTCAAAATCTGACGAAATAAATAACTCGATCGTTTGCCACGGGCTCTGAGAGAGAGCGCCGAGTGAGCAATAACCTTTGCATCACCATTAAATTCTTCGTGTTCAAACTGTGTAAAATGGGTCGGGGTGGCTCTGTCGGTAGCGCGCCAGGCTCGTAATCTGTAGTTCCCAGGTTCGAGTCCCAGCTGGGTCAGCGTTGAGATTTATCTCCGCAAAATTCCCCGCCCTGCCCACGGTCAGTAGGGGGCACCGACGGGCTTGGAAAGCCGCCGTCCGTCGGATGGGACGTAAAGCCGTGGCTCCGTGTGCGGGAGAGCCATACCATGTGCACGTTAAAGAACACGCTGGATGGCCTTGACGGGAGGCTACCATGTGTCTCCCAACAGCTGTTCCAGTGGGTCCCCTCCCCCAACCTTCTCTGAGCCTTCGGGGTCCATGTGACCTGGCCATTTAGCCCATGGTGTGCAAAAGAGTGCCGCTCAGAGGTAAAACAACCCAACTGTGTAAAATGTCGGAGGGGACGCAAGAATACACAAAACTAACCATTAGTGCAGGAAACAACAGAATATGCAGATTAAAAGTGATACACGAGCTGTCCCAATTTGTGTAGAAACGATGCCACGTGCCAAGTGGGAACCTGATTTTTAAACCAATCACTGTGGCAAACAGGGACACTGTGCAGGAAATTTGGACTTTGCGGACGAATATCACGGGAGACATAGGGAGGGAAAATCTGTGTTAACGGAAATAAAGAGGATGACAATGCAGTTTGCTTTAACAAAATTACACAAAGGTTCTACAGGAGAGTTGGTAGTAGATAAATAAAAGTGTTTTATCGCTGGTCTTGTACCGATGAGGGCAAGTTCTAATATTTTTTTTAATTAAATCTTTCGGAAAATATTTCCATTAAATTCGCTCAAGAGAAAATAAATTGATTCATGCTTTAATGAATGCTTTTTAGCATCTTGATCCCTCTTTTTCCGGGGCGGGGGTGGCTCAGTCGGTAGCGCGCCAGGCTCGTAATCTGTAGTTCCAGGTTCGAGTCCCAGCTGGGTCAGCGTTGAGATTTATCTCCGCAAAATTCCTCCGCCCTGCCCACGGTCAGTAGGGGACACCGATGGGCTTGGAAAGGCCGCCGTCCGTCGGATGGGACGTTAAGCCGTAGCCCCGTGTGCGAGGAGAGCCATACCCTGTGCACGTTAAAGAACACGCTGGATGGCCTTGACGAGAGGCTACCATCTGTCTCCCAACAGCTGTTCCAGTGGGCCCCCTCCCCCAACTTTCTCTGAGCCTTCGGGGTCCAGGTGACCTGGCCATTTAGCCCATGGTGTGCAAAAAAGTGCCACTCAGAGGTAAAACAACCCAAAATCGCTGGTCTTGTACCGATGAGAGCAAGTTCTAATATTTTTTTAAATTAAATCTTTCGGAAAATATTTCCATTAAATTCGCTCAAGAGAAAATAAATTGATTCATGCTTTAATGAATGCTTTTTAGCATCTTGATCCCTCTTTTTCCGGGGCGGGGGTGGCTCAGTCGGTAGCGCGCCAGGCTCGTAATCTGTAGTTCCAGGTTCGAGTCCCAGCTGGGTCAGCGTTGAGATTTATCTCCGCAAAATTCCTCCGCCCTGCCCACGGTCAGTAGGGGACACCGATGGGCTTGGAAAGGCCGCCGTCCGTCGGATGGGACGTTAAGCCGTAGCCCCGTGTGCGGGAGAGCCATACCCTGTGCACGTTAAAGAACACGCTGGATGGCCTTGACGAGAGGCTACCATCTGTCTCCCAACAGCTGTTCCAGTGGGCCCCCTCCCCCAACCTTCTCTGAGCCTTCGGGGTCCAGGTGACCTGGCCATTTAGCCCATGGTGTGCAAAAAAGTGCCACTCAGAGGTAAAACAACCCAAAATCGCTGGTCTTGTACCGATGAGAGCAAGTTCTAATATTTTTTTTAATTAAATCTTTCGGAAAATATTTCCATTAAATTCGCTCAAGAGAAAATAAATTGATTCATGCTTTAATGGATGCTTTTTAGCATCTTGCTCCCTCTTTTTCCTTCCACACTTGCTGCCAATATGTGGAGGGGTTTTCTCCAGGTTAGAGGAAAACACTCTGACATGGGTGGTGCCTTGACGTGGCGTCAGAGCTTTTCACTAAACCATCCGGCAGACATCATTCCAATGTCATAGCATACCTATTAAATTTTGAGAACTTTCTATTATATAGTTAATATATCATTAAAACCACGCTTAATGAATGATTTCAAAGTCAAAATATGACACACAATACACACATAATTAAATTTGTTGACGATAACAATTTCCACATACAGTAAACCCTCGTAAGCCTGGTTACAGCTAATCCGCATGTCTTCTAATCCCGATTGGTGAACAGATATTATTGCTCACCACGCTCAACAAACGTGTTTCGATCGCTCAGTGTTGTTCTTGTTATTGGAGCAGCGACGGACGGGTGGTGTTCCTTATAACGCATAATTTGTGCTCCGCTGTTTAATTGCGCGAAAAGATATTTTTTTAATTATGGATCCTAAGCATTTGAAGAACGGATAAAAAGAAGTCAGGTTGCTTTGACTATCGTTAGCAAACTGAAAGTGAGAGAAGAACTTGGAAAAAAAAATTAAATAAATTAAGAAATGCCTATCTTCCTGTAATGCCCTAAAAATAGAAAACAAAATTCAAGCATATCGATGGTGCAATCACTCACTGAATTCGTATTCACTTCAAAGGAAGATAGGGCACTGGCAATCTTGTTGAATAGGCGCCCTATATTCCTTTGTAGCGAATATGAAACTCAGTGACTGATTGCATCATCGATATGATGTAGATTTATTTCCTACTATTTGGAGCACATACCAAAAGATATCATTTTTTTTAAATTTTTTATTATATTTATATACACTGGTTTTCATAAATTAAAGGAAACTCAGAAAAAATATGATAAACAAAAAACTATATAAATGATTTTAATGAAATTTGATAAAAACATGAATAACAATGCTAGTTTCAGAATGGCATAAAATATTTCACACGAAATATTTTTCGTCAAAAAATAACACTTACAGAAACTTGTCCAAAAATGAGGTGTACGAATGCAATGGGCACAGTTCTTTGATTAGGAGTGTCTGTATTCATTACAGCAATGCAGGCAGGACAGCTATGATCCATGCTGTTTATAATGTTGTGAATCAGCTCAGTAGGGGGTAACGACCATTGTTCCTTTAAAGCAGTAATAAGCTCCCCCTTTGTTTCAGGTGGCGGGTTGAGGGCAGCAACACGTCTCCCTAGAGCATTCCACACATGCTCAACCGGATTTAGATCGAGAGATCGAGATGGCCACTTCATGCGCATAATGGTCTCCTCTTGAAGGTATTCTTCCACTAGTCGAGCTCTGAGTGGACGAACGTTATCGTCTTGCAAGATGAGTGATTAATAACAAATAATAAAAACAGAAGAAACTGGACTCTCTGTGAAAGAGTGAACTTATACTATTGAATCAAAAAACTAAAAGCGCTGTGATAATCCTGCAAGCAAGGAATCTCCAATTCCACATCTGGGAACAACTGTGCTCTGAAGAACTGAATTTTGGTAATATACTACAGCCTAATAACTAGTTACCTACAGCTTAGCTAGCTACTACTACTTAACTAGCTACCTACAGCTTAGCTACCTACAGCTGTAGGTATTAATTCACTTATTGGTCCTGCGTAAGGACGTACATAAGGGTCCAGGATGTCATCTCTATACCTTTGAGCATTGAGGTTGGGTTGGGTTGTTTTACCTCTGAGCGGCACTTTTTTGCACACCATGGGCTAAATGGCCAGGTCACATGGACCCAGAAGGCTCAGAGAAGGTTTGGGGAGGGGACCCACTGGAACAGCTGTTGGAAGACAGATGGTAGCCTCCCGTCAAGGTCATCCAGCGTGTTCTTTAACGTGCACAGGGTATGGCTCTCCCGCACACGGGGCCACGGCTTAACGACCCATCTGACGGACGGCGGCCTTTCCAAGCCCATTGGTGTCCCCTACTGACCGTGGACAGGGCGGGGAATTTTTGCGTGAATTTTTATGAAATCAAATTTTATGTTGTAAGTAGAAATTTGCTGAAAACTGTTTTACTGCTAGCTGAACAAAATATCAATGCAATTTGGTAAGGAGAATGTGAGAAGTGGCATGTTTCAACTTATTAAAGCAACGTGCATAGGAATAAGAAAAGTGACAACTGTAGAATGCAGTGCAACATTTAAACCTAGTAATAGTTTAAAATCCTACAAAAGCTATTTTGGATTATTTGCATGTTAAATCACCGATAAACTTGGTGAAGCAAAATATATTCATTTGCTTTTGGTGATGTGTAATATTGATAATATCACACATATTTTTTCTTGATATAAGTATGCTCACTATATATTAATTTTTTTCTCTGTCATGCTGTATGTTCTAAGCGGAAAGTTACTGAAATCAGTGTTTCTGTGAGATATTTAGAAGTAATTTTTGCAGAACGAATATATATGAAAACCAAATAGATTAGTATAAATGATATATGCACACAGAGAAAGAGAGTTTAAAAAAAAAAAGAGAAATGTTCAAGGGTTGGGTTGTTTTACCTCTGAGCGGCACTTTTTTGCCCACCATGGGCTAAATGGCCAGGTCACATGAACCCCGAAGGCTCAGGGAAGGTTGGGGAGGGGACACACTGGAACAGCTGTTGGGAGACAGATGGTAGCCTCCCGTCAAGGCCATCCAGCATGTTCTTTAACGTGCACAGGATATGGTTGTCCCGCACATAGGGCCACGGCTTAACGTCCCATCCAATGGACGGCGGCCTTTCCAAGCCCATCGGTGTCCCCTACTGACCGTGGGCAGGGTGGGGAATTTTGCGGAGATAAATCTCAACGCTGACCCAGCTGGGACTCGAACCTGGGAACTACAGATTACGAGCCTGACGTGCTACCGACTGAGCCACCCCCGCCCCGATAAATATAAATTAATATATATAAGCTAAATGGAAAATTTTGCTTCTGTTTCTGAACATAAAGAAATATTTACAGGAAAACTCACACAGCATAAGCCACAATATGTAAGCAAAAATTTATCATAGTTCAGGCCTAGTTGGGACTCGAAGTTGGAAACATCAGATTGTGCAGAAATGGACCCAAAAACAGTTCTAAATCATTGCAGAGATATTCGTATTACACTATCTGATGGAGAGAATTCTGATATAGATGGAAACGACTTAAATCTGAACATAGAAATTTAGCTATATATTTGTTCCCCAAAAAAAGTCATCAACAAAAGTTCTAAACTGTATTTATCTTCACAATTTATTTGGTGGCTCTCCCGCACACGGGGCCACGGCTTAACGTCCCATCCGACGGACGGCGGACTTTCCAAGCCCATCGGTGTCCCCTACTGACCGTGGGCAGGGCGGGGAATTTTGCGGAGTTAAATCTCAACGCTGACCCAGCTGGGACTCGAACCTGGGAACTACAGATTACGAGCCTGGCGCGCTACCGACTGAGCCATCCCCGCCCCGAAATGTTCAAGGTATGTGGTAAGGATATTATTACTACCATATTGTAGAAAAAATTTATGTTTTCAAGCTGGAGCTTATACAGTATAGCAACTTTGAAAACAATTGAGAATTGCAGCTATGTGTCAATAATATTCATATATCATTGGCTGATTTCACTATCAATTTAAAATTAACCAATGATCTTATAGATCACTAGTTGAGAAGTAATTGATAGCTCAGTGAACTATAGAACTGTTGCATCAACTAAACAGTCTCAAAGTTTCCATACTTGCTTCAACCTGAAGATTGCAACTTAATGCCTTGGACATTTCGCCAAGATACACCACTGATGAATATATGTGATATTGCACATGGTTTTGCTAATTTTGAAATTTCTTCAGTAGCCTTATAGTATATATTATTAAATACAATGACTAAATTCTCTGTAGGGGCGGGGCGCGCGCCTACAGAGTCTCAGTCGGTAGCGCGCCAGGCTCGCCATCAGATAGTGTAATACGATTTCAACGCTGGATGGCCTTGACGGGAGGCTACCATCTGTCTCCCAACAGCTGTTCCAGTGGGTACCCTCCCCCAACCTTCTCTGAGCCTTCGGGGTCTATGTGACCTGTCCATTTAGCCCATGGTGTGCAAAAAAGTGCCGCTCAGAGGTAAAACAACCCAACCTAAATTCTCTGTCATTGAACAAAAAAATTTGAAATTCATCCTATATGCATGCTATATATATATATCAAACTATATGCATGCTAACTGAATTTTTTTTTTTGCTCAATGACAGAGAATTTTAGTTATTGTAATTAATTTCTGAGAAACAGGGTGTTTTTAATTGTGTAAATTGTATGGTATTAAATCTATGACTTTATCCGATGGACAATTCTTTCAAGCTGCTTTTTTGTATTCTTAGTAATTTAAATATTTCCGCAATGCACAGTTATTTATAATCCATACAAACTACCATTTCTTGTTAATTGGAAATTAAGGTTGTCAATATTTATTCTTCTGGAAATCGTACAGCAAAAATTTCTTATACATAAAAGATTTCTCATTACCAATGGGAAGTGATTTGTAGAACATAAATCTGAATTGATCTTCAACATAAGTACATATTTTCCATACAATGGAATTTTGAATGCCTAATACAGTATATCTACTTCAGAAATATGTGGATTTTTTTTTTTCATCATTTTCACTTATGAAGAGTAAATTACTACATAAAACCGTAAGATGTTTGTTTCTATTGCATTCTCTTAGTAAATATACAAATATAAGAAAGGGTAAATAAAATTATGACGGTTTACTTTTATTAGAGGACAAATCATCATATCAGTTACTAGCAAAAAGACTTCTAAGCTTTCGTTTATATTTTTAAATCTCTTCCACATGATGGGATTTACAGAAAAAAAATGCATTTTTTTTGTTAATTTATTTCCCAGTAATTAAGATTAAAATTAGTTGAATATTAATTTGAGCGTTTTTGCGGTTGTATTTATAAGTTTGAAACTTATTTTCCTGACCAAAGCAAGCGATGAACCATAAATCTCATTCATGTCGACATTTTTTGATTCCTTTTGTTACCTTTTCCATATGGCGGGATTTACAGAACAAATGTTTTTTTTTTTAATTTCTTTCCCAGTGTAGAAGACTAAAATTAGTTGAATATTAATTTCACCGTTTTTGCGATGTATTTATAAGTTTAAAACATTTTTTTTGTCCAAAGCAAGCGTTGAATCCTATATCTTGTTCATGTCTACGACTCTTCCATAGCACTACATTGGTGACGTCAAAAACAGAACGGGGCGGGGGTGGCTCAGTCGGTAGCGCGCCAGGCTCGTAATCTGTATTTCCCAGGTTCGAGTCCCAGCTGGGTCAGCGTTGAGATTTATCTCCGCAAAATTTCCCCGCCCTGCCCACGGTCAGTAGGTGACACCGATGGGCTTGGAAAGGCCGCCGTCCGTCGGATGGGACGTTAAGCCGTGGCCTCGTGTGCGGGAGAGCCATACCCTGTGCACGTTAAAGAACATGCTGGATGGCCTTGACGGGAGGCTACCATCTGTCTCCCAACCGCTGTTCCAGTGGGTCCCCTCCCCTAACCTTCTCTGAGCCTTCGGGGTCCATGTGACCTGGCCATTTAGCCCATGGTGTGCAAAAAAGTGCCGCTCAGAGGTAAAACAACCCAACAACCCAAAAACAGAACGTTCGGGCCTGGTAGGTATATAGATGACATAAGTTACCTCATATTAAAAAATCGATTCGCTGTCAGCCAAGAGGGACAATTAATCGCTTGACAAATATCGAGGTTCTGGGGCGCATGCGTCGCCTCGACTGCAGTATGAATCTATGAATGGAGACTTACGTACGAAACTTTTGGCGGGAAAGGTTATGGATGACCGGAATGATCTACTGAAACTCCAAAGTATCTCTTGCGCCAAATTTTGGTAGAATGTAGATAGTGTTCATATTTTATACTAGCCTAATTTCGGGAATAAAAACGAACGGGACACGTGTGACATTATCACTGACAGAATTGTTGGTCCCACATAAGCCCTTTTGAGATAACCAATCGGGTTCTTAGCTACAGTGGGTTGGAACTGATCCCTTGAAAAGTGTCCGATATTTCCGGGATGCTGCCTTCGCCTGTCATATGAAGGGAATAGAATGTGGCGGAAGCTGGGAATGAAAGAGTTATCATGGAACTATGTTTTGCTCCAAACGTTTGGAGTTGGGTTGTTTTACCTCTGAGCGGCAGTTTTTTGCACACCGTGGGCTAAATGGCCAGGTCACATAGCCCCCGAAGGCTCAGAGAAGGTTGGGGGAGGGGATCCACTGGAACAGCTGTTGGGAGACAGATGGTAGCCCCCCGTCAAGGCCATCCAGCGTGTTCTTTAACGTGCACAGGGTATGGCTCTCCCGCACACGGCGCCACGGCTTAACGTCCCATCCGACGGACGGCGGCCTTTCCAAGCCCTTCGGTGTCCCCTACTGACCGTGGACAGGGCGGGGAATTTTGCGGAGATAAATCTCAACGCTGACCCAGCTGGGAATCGAACCTGGGAACTACAGATTATGAGCCTGGCGCGCTACTGACTGAGCCACCCCCGCCCCCAAACGTTTGGAGTGAATTTCACTAGTATATAAATATTTGACGTATTATTACTTGCCAAGTTTTTTTTTCAATAATTCATTGTATTATAAAAAAAAAACACGTCAATTCTACGTTCAAAATGAAACATATCCTGCATTTGTTGCACTCATTTGAACTAAAGAACAGGAAATAGTGGAAAGGTCTTTGGAAGTTTGGGTCCTGCCAAAAGTGGTCATTCATCTGTGACCAGTCTTAATGCTCGCAACAGACACTCCTTTCTCAAATCTGAATGCACGTTCACACATGAACCAGTTGCGCCAAACAGTTGCGTGAATCAGGCATGCTCAGAAAGCTACGTCTGAGTCAATTCTGCATGCTCAGAAAGCTACGTCTGAGTCAGTCTGCATGCTCAGAAAGCTACGTTTTCAGCCTACATGCTCAGAAACCTATATTTGGGTCAGCCTGCATGCTGAGAGAGTTACGATTGAATCATCCTTCATCATCAGAAGGACGCAGCATAGTCAGTCTCCGTGCTCAGAAAATGCACATCGGAGTCAGCCTGCATGCACGTAGCGAGAAGTTGTCACCTCTGGTTGCGCAACACGTTTTAATGTTCGAACCACACCTTAGAATTTTCAAAAATTTCTTTCTTCCGCGATTTTTCAGAAAAGGAAGGGCATTTTGACAGCAAGGAAAGTAGAAAGGACGTCATTTTAGAAGTCGTTTTTTAAAGAAAACGAGATAATAGTTTCGCTTTGTCGTATGTCTATCTGTCTTTCTGTCTGGCTGTATGTCTGTCCGTCCGTCTGTTGACATCGAACGTTTTTGTTTACAGAGATAAATTAAAAATTCTTTTTGCGTTGGATAATTATTGACAAATATTACGAAACGCACTTTCCGATTCTCCTAAAACTACAATTACGCCCTCTAGCGGTGAAAAAGTTTGAAATTTTGGAAATTTCAAACGACTGTTACAGACGATGTATTTATGCTAGAAATTTGAAATCTCGAGGAATGGAGGAATGTGAAGGTCACGAAGTTTCCATTTCTAACAATGAATTTACCCCTTAGATCAGTGTCTCGCAAACTTTTTTACTCTGCGGCACACTGAATCAAATTTTTTTCCGCGGCACATTGAATATAATTTTTTTTCCCGCGGCACGCCTAAAATAAGAATAAAAGCAAACTCTATATAATCGTCATTATATTTGCGCTTTGTTGAAGTCATCAGCCTGGTTTTACTTGAAGATTTGCTCTCGTTCTTTAATTCATAACTCGGTGTTTGTTTTAAATATTTGTCCATTCTATGACTTGAAATAATCAAAAATTAAACCAAAATTTGGTAAAAGCTTGATAAATACTTACAAGAGCCCAGTTGATAAAATCTGAAAGATTTTTATTAAAGCACGTCGATAACACAAGTCAAGTCAAAATGAAATCTTTGGAATATCTAGTGTCAATTTGAAAATCTCTCGCGGCACACTTGGAATCTCACGCGGCACACTAATGTGCCGCTGCACACAGTTTGCGAGACACTGCTTTAGATCAAGAGGGGGTGGGAAAACACACCATTTTTCTTTTAGCAGATATTTGTTTTTAGAGATGACTGAAAAATTATTTTTGGGTAAGATTATTTGGATTAGTTGATAAAATATTATGATTGACACTTTTTAAATCTGCCGAAAACCATAATTACCCCTCTAACGATGAACAAAGTTGCAAATTAAAAAATTTCAAACAAATATTACAAGCGACGCATTTAAGCTAGAAACTTTAAATTTTGGTGGTGGAATGTGAATGCCATGATGTTCCCATTGGCAACAATGAATTGACCTCTTAGACCCAGAGATAGGTGGGGGAAGCCAATTTTTTTGTTTTAGCAGATAATTGATTGTATTTAAAGATAAATGAAAAAATCTGTTTAGGGTTAGATAGCAATTGATAAAACATTATGATTCGCACTTTCGAAAACTTTCGAACACCATAATTACGCCCTCTTACGGTGAAAAGAATTGAAAATTCCAAAATTTCAAACTAATATTGCAACGAGATTATTAATGATATAAATATGAAATTTTTGTGGAGGAATGCGAACGTCATGAAGTTTCGTTTGGAAACAACGAAAATGATAATTAGAAAACTCTTTTTTTAGTTTGATTAATCCCTTAGCCGAGTGGTTAGAGCGCTTGGCTACTGATCTAAGGGACCTGGATTTGAGCCCGGGTAAGGCATGGATGTATGTGTCGTTCTTCTGCTGAGGTCCTGCCATCCTTTCAGACCTTCTACTGTGGCATATAAACTGACAGGCTCCAGTCAGACCTCTGTGGCAAGCAGCTGCTTGAGGGGGGTATTTATTTATTTTATTATAATATATATCTTTGAATGAATGAATGAATACCCCCTCGAGCAGCTGCTTGCCACAGAGGTCTGACAGGAGCCTGTCAGTTTACAGATCACTAAATATGAAACGGTAGATCTATCACCAATAGATAGAATAGATGGATAGATAAAATGTGATGGGAAGATTAGAAACCCTTGAACATTAAGTTTCCTGCTATCCCAAACAAAGAATAGGACGATTTATCATTATATTTTGTAAATAATATGTATAAAACATAAATTTGAAAAATCAGTGGTAGTTTTTGAGAGATATTCCGTTGAGAGCAATAATCTACCCACTTTTCTGAGAGAGGTGTGCGAAATGCAATTTTTTATATTTTAGAATTAAAAGCCGAATACTTTAATGTTGTATAATTAATAATGAAATACTATTTGCATTTTTCATATCATCCGCTAGCTCAAATTAAAACTTTCAAGAAATGAAAAAATAGGTAAAGGAAAAACTTTCTCTTTGAAAGAGAGATTCTGATATGCATCAGAGACGATATGCCTCTCCTTCCAATTAGGTGATATGTTTAATTTTACGTCACATTAAAATGTACATCCTTGTGTAGAAGGGGCGGGGGTGGCTCAGTCGGTAGCGCGTCAGGCTCGTAATCTGTAGTTCCCAGGTTCGAGTCCCAGCTGGGTCAGCGTTGAGATTTCTCTCCGCAAAATTCCCCGCCCTGCCCACGGTCAGTAGGGGACACCGATGGGCTTGGAAAGGCCGCCGTCCGTCGGATGGGACGTTAAGCCGTGGCCCCGTGTGCGGGAGAGACATACCCTGTGCACGTTAAAGAACACGCTGGATGGCCTTGACGGGAGACTACCATCTGTCTCCCAACAGCTGTTTCAGTGGGTCCCCTCCCCCAACCTTCTCTGAGCCTTCGGGGTCCATGTGACCTGGCCATTTAGCCATTGTGTGCAAAAAAGTGCCGCTCAGAGGTAAAACAACCAACCAATCCTTGTGTAGAATGAATGTCCTTTGTGCAGAAAAGGATGTATACATTTTCGACAATATTTAACGTTTTATATAAGCGAATTTAATTTTGATAGTTAACTAAAAACTTATGTTAAAATGCATAGGAAACTTAAATTGTATTTTTTTTTACTTTCTCTTTAATCTGACATATTACTAATTAGGCTCTAGTATTCTTTATTTAAAAATCAACGACGTTCCCTAAATATAATAATAAAATACGTAATATTAATTGTATTCGGAAATATGCGAGAGCAAAATCATAAAAAAAGAGAACTTTTTTAAAGGGAAGGTTTGGAGTATGTGTATGCTAAAACATATGTACATATATTTTTTTCAAATTTTTATACACTTTTATGCTAATGAAACCTTTAGTAACTCCTAAGCATTGATTCAAAATATGCCACTGGTTTCATTTCTTTATTGGTTGTTTTTTTCTTATTATTTGCTTATTGATTACCTATTTTTTTAATCTTTTTAAAAACACAAATCCCCATTCCCAAATATAATTTCAAATTAATATACACTCAGTAACCAATTTATCACGTAAAGTTCCATTCGATATCAAAAGTAAACGAGTCTTTAGAGCTCAGTAACTTCTTAAGGTTTTTAAGGAAAAATATGATTATATATAAATTAAAGCTCGTTTGGTATTTAGAGAGCTAAGGAATTTTAATTTTTTATAATAAAGTTTAAATGATTGATGTAAAATGTTACCTTAGACATGTTAAAATGAATGCAAAATCTGTTATATCAATCCTTAGAAAGTTGTGTATGAAAATGTTTTAGTAGTTCGCATATCATTTTAATTTTCGCCAATTTTGAACGATTTATTTGCAGGCAGAGCTAGCTAAGTTATTAAACATTTCTGCTATAATAACTTTTTAAATGATTAACCGCTTTTTTTAAAAACCTATAATTCAATTCATGATACGTTAATGTTTAATTGGATCCTCCTGTAAAAAACACATTGAAGAAATTACTGTGTTCCGATTAATAGAACATGGAATTTTACCGAATAAAAGAACCATTGGTGAATATACATTTATGATTACCACACCTATTAGGGCAGTTTCATGAACAAACAAAAAACAGCATATTTCTATATATCCAATTTATATATACACCAAACAGTATATATAATCAGAATAAGTATATAAAATTAGAATAAGCAATAATAGATCTGAATTCTTGCAATTTAGAATATCAGTAAAAGGATGAATCTTTATTATTTTTCTATATGGCAAATAATGAGTGTTACTAATTGATGATTTGTCAGATTGGGCACTAATATGTAAAAGATGATGTTGAAAAGCAGAGCTATGCACCAATCCCTTGTGATGATGCACAGAATCAGCCAGGCCGACCACATCATAAAGTCCGACCACATCTTCTCGTAGTGCACACCGTTAGTACCTTTCAAAAGAGATACTCTCTTGTGGAAGGGAACGGAAGAGGACGGCTGCCAGATCAGTGTAGCCTATTGATCTGGACATGATGATGATGATGATGATGATGATGATGATGATGATGATGATCATCATCATCATCATCATCATCATCATCATCATCATCATCATCAAGCAGCTATGGACGTCCAACCAGACCATGTAATTTAGTTCCCCAAGCATATCTGTCCTAAGCTGCATCTGCTGCATTTGGCCACTGCACACCAATTCTAACAAGGTCCTGTTTGACACTGCCCGCCGAATCCTAGGTCTCCCCCTCTTTCTGAGACCTTTAGGCACACTCTTCATAACTGTGATGTCCACCTCTCTGATCCTGTCGGACTGAGCCAGATGTGATGGACTCCTCCGTTCCGGATGCCATGGGCTGGGTCAAATGTCGTGGCCACCGGAGGACGATGAATTTATCCCTTAATTATCTTCATCCGTACTTCGCTGAAATGACAGATTCGCGGATTGTTACACCCGTACCGACGTATGCCTCAGACTTACTGCGTCAAGTGGTGTATATATGTCCAACAATTCACGCACGAGAGTTGAATAGGGACGATACAGTTTATTCACATTATGTACAATTACGTGCTGGAGATGCTCTCAACTCCGCAGGGCTTTGCTTTTTTACTGCTGCAAACAATTACACAAGGAGATTGAAAACCGCACACTTTGCAGGTTCTCGCTTTACCGACCTCAAACTCGGTGAAAGGATAATTAACCTTTGCCTACAATGTGGTTCACAAAGAATCCACAGAACTGTATTAGATTCACCAAGAATCTCGATTCTCACTTAGAATCGAACCCTCTCTTTATGGGTTTTTCTTTCTGAGCAAGAGCGGGGTCTCCTTGGCGCGTATCAAGCGTTCTTCCAGTTTTTGCGTTCTCGCCTCCTGCGCTGACACTCGCGCCCCAGGCTAGTCGTAAAGGACATAAACAACTTTTAGAACACGTGATCTCATGCAGGCAGCCAGCTCAGACCCGAAAACAGCATATATGAGTCACATCCCTACAATAGCACTTCCAATAACACACTTAATACATAAAAATATCTACAAAAATACAATAAAATGCAACAATAAATAAATTACAGGGACATGATAATAAACCTATTCGCTAATCTATAATTATCCATACGGGCAACATGGCCAAACCAACAGAGTCTCTCTCTGCAAAATATGCTCATTACTTGCAAAGTTGGAACACCTAATGCCCAAGATACAGCGGAAGCATCTAGTTTCCTGTTATCTTGTCAACCAGATTCTTAATTACATTAAACACAATGATGCAAAGAGCTTTAGATGGAACAGAAAAGTGGCTGATAACCATATACTCATCACAACAACTGCAATCATCTTTTTTTAAAAACAGCGATAATAATATCTCTGGTAAAATCCTTAGGAACCATGCCTTTATCATAAAAGATATTCAAAATTTCAGTCATCCATGTGGTAATCGAAACATTCCCAGCTCCAAACATTTCCGTAGTAATTTCATCTACACCTTGGGATTTATATAGGTTAAGTTTAGAAATAGCCAAATTAACTCCAGACTCTGTTATAGGACCAACAATAAAGTCAGTAATGCGTCTATCATCATTTTAAACAATGGGAGTAGAACTAACCACATTGTTTAAAACATCAGAGAAATACTCAGCTACCTAGCCATGACAGAATTCTCGCGTTCTATAACATTACCTTGTTTATCCTTCAATCCCTGTATACTTGTCCGTTTTCTACCACACAAACGTTAAGTATCTGGTACAGCTCTCTGCTGTTGTGCTGTCTAACAGCTTCCTCGGCTTTGTCAGAGAAGCCATCAAGCCAAAGGTTCTTATCAGCAGCTAACTGATCCTTTACACGTTTTATTAAGATATCTGTAATGCTTTCTGTTAGGACTAGTAGGTTATTGATTAAGAACATTCCTGCAGTTCCTTCTTTCTGAAATAAGTTCAAGTTCCACATCACTCAAATAATTTTACCTCCTCTGCTCCTTTTTTTTCCTAAAAGAGTACTGTTATTTTCAAGAAAAGCTTTTTAAAACTGTCCTATTCTTCCTCAACTTCAGTTCTAAGCAAACCATGACTGTCATAATGACTAAGTAACCTATCATGGTACGCTATAGCTATAACAGGGTCTTTCATAAGTATAAAGAACTATGAACAAAAATAATTAAAGACATCTGCTAAAACTATTCCTAAAATTACACTCCTATTCCTGTAGAGCTGCAGCACTGCAAAATCCATTTGCTAGATAGGACTACTATTACCTCAAGACCTACAAGAGCCACCTAGTCACTTCCTATTAGTCTTTTTCAACAAATCTTTGAAAAATTCTCTTCGTGGTCCTCAAATATTATTTCACTGGCTTTGTTGGCAGAATCGATAACTGACACATTGACCCGGAACGAATGCAGCGGAGAAGAAAAATATCGTTCTTCTTTTATATACAGGGTGAATCTGAAAAAGTGGGCAAAACTTTACGGGGTGGTAGAACGCAACTATACGAGCAATATTCGTCATAGAAAGTATGGGAGGAACGCAAACGGCGAGCCGCTAGGTGGCGTTGGAAATGGTATAAAAGGGTCGGTCCTCGCACCCAACGGCATTTCTACCGTGGATTGCCGAGAGGATGGCTGATTATACTAACCACGAAAGCTCTTTTGAGCAATTTCTTTGAGCATGTACCTCAATTACATTCCTGTTAATAAAATGTTTTCTGAAGTATCTCCTCTCCTTCTTGTGTTCATTCTTTAAATGTGACAGTGGAAAACTACCTTTTAACTTCTCACCGCTTGCGTTCCGACCATACATTCTATGACGAATATTGCTCGTATAGCTGCGTTCTACCACCCCGTAAAGTTTTGCCCACTTTTTCAGATTCACCCTGTATATCTGATGTTGGTTGGTGTTTCCTAGTCCAAGGGCAACTGAAGCCATGCTGCAGAAAACACACGATTGAAAAAAGATGAAAGTCGTGGATCCCCTCAACAAAGGATAAAACAGGTGTAAAACAGCAAAGAACAAATGTAGAACAATAAGTAAAACAACAGAAGATATATAGAAAAAATAAAACCGACCCAGGTAAGAGAAAGTATAAACGGCAAAGCGATAAAATTACAGTCTGTTAAAATACCGAGTATAATGGAAATACAGTGGACCTTCGTCCCGTGGCCGAGTGGTTAGCACGCTGGGCTACTGATCTAAGGGACCTGGGTTCGAGCTCCGGATTTAGGCTTATGGATGTGTGTGTGTTTTTCTGCTGAGGTCCTGCCATCCTCTCAGATCTCCTACTGTGGCATATAAACTGACAGGCTCCTGTCAGACCTCTGCGGCAAGCAGCTGCTTGAGGGGGTATTTATTATTTATTTCGTTATAGCGCTGCTCGCTATACCGCGCACTCGGTTATAGCGCGGGCGATGTTCGCGATAAGTTCAAACATGTTTATACAGGTCCGTGCGGCGTTAGTGAGTATCGCATTTTATTGTTACTGCGTATTGAGTAATTGTGTATGTATTGAGTTCCTGCATGTATTTTGAATAGTGTTTAATTATTGTATGCATGATGAGTAAAAGAAAAGCTTACAGTGTGAAATTTATTGTGTCGCCACCGCGCCGCTCGGTATAACGCGGTTCACCTTATAACGCGGTTCACCTTATAACGCAGGTGTTGTTTCCCGCCCGACATGCGCGTTATATCGGGGGTCCACTGTACTAAATAAAGGAGCTAAAACAGAGACATTCAATTAAAGATGTCCGAGTGTAAGGGGATCGAACGGAAAATCGTGAAAGTTAAAATATAGGCGACGTTCACAATAAAAAAGGACATGCAATTAAAATATGCTTAATGGATAAAATGGCGTCACTAAACTTAGCTCTTAGGTTCGTCGTCCGCCGTTAGAAGAAAAGAATGTGTAATAAACGAAAGACCCAAACGGAGCCGAGCAACTATAAATTCCTCTTTGCAATTCCTGAGAAAACATCACTGCCACTTCTAATAGGCTTGATCTCAAAAAGTTTGTTACCAAAGTTTCATGGCAGCGTACTTTCACATAGAAAATAAATAGTATACTCTACTTTTTGAAACAGTGATGTTTTTTTTTCCATCCCTCAAAATCATTCCTCACGTGACCAGTGCATCAGGAGGGTACATAGGTGTAAATCAACAACCTTTTCAATTTTCATTTAATTCATCTTTGTATCTTTTTCAAATATATTCTCGTACGGGAGACAATAATACTACAAATAGTTTTCTCATCGTAACCCGTTCGATATAGAGGGAATATAAAACTTGATATCCAAGATGGGATACTTTCCCGCAACACACCATCACATGGTCTAAAGAACCTTTCTCAAACCCATCCAGTGTAATTTTGATGTCTCTGGTATTGAAGATGGTGCGCTTTCCCGCAACGCAACACCCCTTGGACTAAATAATATTTCGTGAAACCAATCCAGCGTGTTTTTCTCTTTTTCGGATGAGTGTAATTAGACGGACTTTCTACTTCTTGCGATATACACTATACACCCAATTCTGTTTTTACACGGTAGATAGATTCCCGAAAAATCCGTGCAAAAAAAACCGTGTAAAAAATACAGTGCATATGAAAAAATAGAAGATTGTTTCCAGAAGTGTAAACGAAGTACAAATAATAAGTTACTTTAAAACAAATCGTATCAAAATCTTTAATTGAATCTTTATTTGATTTTTATTCATTTAAACACATTTTTTTATTTTATAACCTTCTAAAGATAATTATATGTACATATATAAAGTAAATTATCCTTCATAAAGAAAATAATATGTCACTAATTCAAGAATACAAAAGTGCAAATAAAAATGATTTGCATATGCTTTATAATTAGATTTTATTCGTTGTCACTTTCTGACAATAGGAACATTCGTTTGCGTAAGACTGGAATTAAAGAACAAGCTGGATGGCTTTGACGGGTTGGGTTGGGTTGTTTTACCTCTGAGCGGCACTTTTTTGCACACAATGGGCTAAATGGCCAGGTCACATGGACCCCGAAGGCTCAGAGAAGGTTGGGGGAGGGGACCCACTGGAACAGCTGTTGGGAGACAGATGGTAGCCTCCCTCAAGGCCATCCAGCGTGTTCTTTAACGTGCACAGGGTATGGCTCTCCCGCACACGGGGCCACGGCTTAACGTCCCATCCGACGGACGGCGGCCTTTCCAAGCCCATCGATGTCCCCTACTGACCGTGGGCAGGGCGGGGAATTTTGCGGAGATAAATCTCAACGCTGACCCAGCTGGGACTCGAACCTGGGAACTACAGATTACGAGCTTGGCGCGCTACCGACTGAGCAGCCCCGACCCCTCTTTGACGGGAGGTGTCCATCTGTCTCCTACCCCCCCCCCCCACCACCACCACCCCGTCTCTTTTACCTTTCTTCTAGATCCGAACCTGTTCATGAGTCACATTCCGCGTTTGAGTAAATCCTGAAGGTTAGGGAAAAGGTCTGTGTGTTCCCTTTCCCTAACCTTCCTTCAGTCCTTGTGCCTTCTTTTGCTTCAGAGAGCTTCAGAGAGTGTTCCCTTTCCCTAACCTTCCTTCAGTCCTTGGAGTCCTTGTGCCTTCTTTTGCTTCAAAGAGTTTCAGAGAGTGTTCCCTTTCCCTAACCTTCCTTCAGTCCTTGGAGTCCTTGTGCCTTCTTTTGCTTCAGAGAGCTTCAGAGAGTGTTCCCTTTCCCTAACCTTCCTTCAGTCCTTGGAGTCCTTGTGCCTTCTTTTGCTTCAGAGAGCTTCAGAGAGTGTTCCCTTTCCCTAACCTTCCTTTAGTCCTTGGAGTCCTTGTGCCTTCTTTTGCTTCAGAGAGTGTTCCCTTTCCCTAACCTTCCTTCAGTCCTTGGAGTCCTTGTGCCTTCTTTTGCTTCAGAGAGTGTTCCCTTTCCCTAACCTTCCTTCAGTCCTTGGAGTCCTTGTGCCTTCTTTTGCTTCAGAGAGTGTTCCTTTTCCCTAACCTTCCTTCAGTCCTTGGAGTCCTTGTGCCTTCTTTTGCTTCAGAGAGCTTCAGAGAGTGTTCCCTTTCCCTAACCTTCCTTTAGTCCTTGGAGTCCTTGTGCCTTCTTTTGCTTCAGAGAGTGTTCCCTTTCCCTAACCTTCCTTCAGTCCTTGGAGTCCTTGTGCCTTCTTTTGCTTCAGAGAGTGTTCCCTTTCCCTAACCTTCCTTCAGTCCTTGGAGTCCTTGTGCCTTCTTTTGCTTCAGAGAGTGTTCCCTTTCCCTAACCTTCCTTCAGTCCTTGGAGTCCTTGTGCCTTCTTTTCCTTCAGAGGGCTTTCATATCCGATAATGTTTTTTGAGGTAAATTCATTATTGCAACTGATGCATTTGTGTTGTTCGATGACTTTACACATCAATAAACGTCTATACCTTTGACTCAAGGTTTTTCTGTTTCTCCAGCAGGTATCCATTTGGTTCCCTTTACAGGAGAATTTTAAAGGTGGTTACAGGACCTTTTAAACTCTTTCAATTTTTATTTTTCTGATGTGTATTGGTTTCATTGTACAATGGAATTAAAAACCTCAAGTAATTTACTTATATACAAAAGTCCAACCAAATTTTACTTGTTATAATTCCGTTACTTTTTGTAGGAGAAATGTTGGTTCCAGCTAGAAATACAGTCACTCAAAAAAGTATCCGAATGCTATCGTTGATTACAGAATTCAGAAAAAAATATCTGGCAACGATTTTTGTAGAAATTAGTGATCTGGCAACCTTCGTGTCACGTGACACGAAGGTTGCCAGATTACTAATTTCAAAAAAAAAAATAATGGTGCCAGATATTTTTTCTGAATTCTGTAATCAACCGTAGTGTTCGGATACTTTTTTGAGCGACTCTATTACGATTTTTCGAAGAAGGTGAATAGTGACCCCCGATTTTATGGCTTGATAGAAATATTCAGGCCATAAAAGGACAAGTTCCCCTCCTCTGAGCATTAGAGTCCTTCTGACTCGGCCATTTGCCTGATTGTGTGCAAAAAAAGTTCGTCTCCGAGGTAAAACAACTCAACAGCCTTGTATGCTGTGTTGTTGGGTATGGAATATCCAGATGTTTGATTACTTGTTAAGTAACGGAAGCGTCGAGGTGCAAAGGCTATTTATCCCTTTAACCCTTTCACGACTAAGGGAAACATTTTTCCCATTTTAAAATTGGTGATTTTCGTATTTAATTATAATCTTATCTGCATTTTTATACAGAATGTCAAAATAGAACGTATGCCGAACGCAATTACGTAAACGGGAACGTTTAGTCCATGTCCATTTTTGCAATAATGTTGCATCTGTGCAATGTCCATCTTTGCTTCACAACCAAAAGAAATTGCTTCGCAGAATATCATAATTAGCACATCATTTTGTATAGTAATTTTATTTCATAATTTTGTATTATTTCAGTTAACATTTTGTTATAATCAACCAATAAATAAAAGACATTGCATAATAAGCCTAACTATAATTTGTGTTACCTTTATAGTCCATTGGGAAAAATATTTCCCATAAAATTCCAAAAAAAACTACACATTGTTATGTATTTTTCTTATGATTTTTATTTATTTTACGTCTAAACAAACTAAAATAAACAGTTACATACTAATATTTACCCTTAGAAACCTTATGGTCCTGAAAGGGTTAATGAGTGCCACAGGGAACCTTGTTGGTTCCTAAAAAGAAGGTAACATCAGGCCAAGTGATGGAACTAGCACATAAATAGCAAAGAACATGTCACTAGCTTCGTCGTGGTGACGTATGAAAGCACGTTGGCGTTAGAAGACATCGGGAACCTAATTGAATGGGTCTCGGCACTGGATGAGCAAACTCACATGGAAATCCTAGATTGAAGTTGCATTTCTCATTTCAGGTACAGTCGCTCAAAAAATATCCGAACACTGGTTAATTACAGAATTCAGAAAAAAATATCTGGAACGATTTTTTTAGAAATTAGTGATCTGGTAACCTTCGTGTCACGTAACACGAAGGTTGCTAATTTCTAAAAAAATCGTTCCCAGATGTTTTTTCTGAATTCTGCAATCAACCATAGTGTTCGGATATTTATTTGAGCGACTGTACATAGAAAATGAAATCTCGGCTCGAGGTGGAAAATGTTAATATTTAACAAAAAAAAATGTGCAACCACAATGGTTCTTTTCGTAGAGGTTCTTTTGTAACGTTATTGATAATTGTTGCTTATTTTATTCTTTCTATTCAATTTTTTCTTTAGAACCGATAAATAATAATTTTTACTAGTGGCTCGACCTTAACGATGTGAATTAACTGGATCAGGCTCGTAATCTGTAGTTCCCAGGTTCGAGTCCCAGCTGGGTCAGCGTTGAGATTTATCTCCGCAAAATTCCCCGCCCTGCCCACGGTCAGTAGGGGACACCGATGGGCTTGGAAAGGCCGCCGTCCGTCGGATGGGACGTTAAGCCTTGGCCCCGTGTGCGGGAGAGTCATACACTGTACACGTTAAAGAACACGCTGGATAGCCTTGACGGGAGGCTACCATCTGTCTCCCAACAGCTATTCCAGTGGGTCCCCTCCCCCAACCTTCTCTGAGTCTTCAGAGTCCATGTGACCTGACCATTTAGCCCATTGTGTGCAAAAAAATTTATGGCCCAATGAGGCCACGGCTTTAAGTTACTTCCTGTGGGCAGCGGAATCTCTCCAGGCCCATCAGTGTCCTCTTTATCACCGAAGGCGGCGGGGTTAAGGAGAAATCATTTTCAAAAGTGGCCTGTCACTCTACCACTGAGCCACCCGCCTACTTTGTGTGAGACTTATGGAACATTTGTCGAGACTTGTCCCATTGATTTTCTGAGGACAGCTTTTCGATCATTTTGAAACCGTCTACAATATTTCTATCGTCAAATACATCGATATATTTAATATTTAAAATTTTTAAAGCATATCGTACTCATATTAGAAATGGAAATGAGTATACACTAGACGAAAAGAAAACATGGTGTCCTATAAAACTTCGAAAATTCCCCGCCCTGCCCACGGTCAGTAAATGACACCGATGGGCTTGGAAAGGCCGCCGTTCGTCGGATGGGACGTTAAGCCGTATCCCCGTGTGCGGGAGAGCCATACCCTGTGCACGTTAAAGAACACGCTGGATGGTCTTGACGGGAGGCTACCATCTCTCTCCCAACAGCTGTTCCAGTGGGTCCCCTCCCACAAACTTCTCTGAGCCTTCGGGGTCCATGTGACCTGGCCATTTAGCCCATGGTGTGCAAAAAAGTGTCGCTCAGAGGTAAAACAACCCAACCCAACCCAAAAGTGGAATTGAAGTTATGAGTATTTCATGAGAACCTCCAAAAGCAGTGTAAAGTATCACACAGAGAGGCATTCCAACGAAAACTTTATCAGATGTCATCTTGTGTTATTTAACGCAGCGCAGACTACATTTCTCTGACGCTGCCAACATGTGCCTGTCAACCTTATCTTACATGTCACAACAAATCTGGAGTTCTGGCTGACCAGGAAAAGATGTTTACATCGAGCATGAATTTGCTCTGATGTTGAAGATATATGGGTGTGCCCACGATTGAAGATTGACAGAAACATTAAATGAAGAATATTATCAAAGCTTGATAATATTCTTCTAGCAATAACAGTTCTATAGCAAATGATATCAATTGCTGTTAGAATTGTATCAAATCTAACGTTGCAAGTAATGGTATTCCAGACCATGTTACCCAGTGATCGCTGAAATCCCCACAACTTTTCCTTACTGATGCTCACTGCATTGGTTGATTTAAAAGAGTTGTTGGGTTGGGTTGTTTTACCTGTGAGCGGCACTTTTTTGCACACCATGGGCTAAATGGCCAGGTCACATGGACCCCGAAGACTCAGGGAAGGTTGGGGGAGGGGACCCACTGGAACAGCTGTTGGGAGACAGATGGTAGCCTCCCGTCAAGGCCATCCAGCGTGTTCTTTAACGTGCACAGGATATGGCTCTCCCACACACGGGGCCACGGCTTAACGTCCCATCCGACGGACGGCGGCCTTTCCAAACTCATCGGTGTCCCCTACTGACCGTGGGCAGAGCGGAGAATTTTGCGGAGATAAATCTCAACGCTGACCCAGCTGGGACTCGAACCTGGGAACTACAGATTACGAGCCTGGCGCGCTACCGACTGAGCCACCCCCGCCCCTTTTAAAAGAGGGTTTAAAAGAGTTGATTTAAAAGAGATATCACAACACTTATGATTCCAAGAATCAATCAACTATGAGTGACGTGTCGATCAATTCTTCTCATTGTATTGCAAAAACTCCTGATTCACTACGGGGGTGGCTCAGTCGGTAGCGCGCCAGGCTTGTAATCTGTAATTCCCAGGTTCGAGTCCCAGCTGGGTCAGCGTTGAGATTTATCTCCGCAAAAATTTCCCCGCCCTGCCCACGGTCAGTAGGGGACACCGATGGGCTTGGAAAGGCCGCCGTCCGTCGGATGGGACGTTAAGCCGTGGCCCCGTGTGCGGGAGAGCCATATCCTGTGCACGTTAAAGAACACGCTGGATGGCCTTGACGGGAGGCTACCATCTGTCTCCCAACTGCTGTTCCAGTGGGTCCCCTGCCCCAACTTTCTCTGAGCCTTCGGGGTCCATGTGACCTGGCCATTTAGCCCATGGTGTGCAAAAAAGTGCCACTCAGAGGTAAAACAACCCAACCCTGATTCACTGTGATGTTCATCTCATATTCATTAACCAATTTTGTCAACCGACCAAAGTGCCACATATCAGTAATGAGCATATCTCGTAGACCAAATTAATCAACCTCCTTCAAAATACGATAACTGATCAAAATATGTTATAGCAGCTTTGGGAGGATCCAACGTGAGGAAGGATTTCCCACCGATAGTGTAGAAAGATTGACGAACATGGAGACTAGCAGGTATAAAGTATCCTTAATAGCATCACTTGAAGGTAAGATTTCAGTGTATAAGGTCCTAACGGTGAAATAGTGCAAAATTATTTAAAGTCATAATGATTTATATGATAACTGCGATCTACTTCCATAGTTTCGAGCATATTTGCTGTTCTGCCAGCACCCTTGGATCAGTTTTGACTCCTGCTTTCTCTCATGAGTCAGTCTTGAGCAGGGTTGGATCTAGGGACGCGGGGGGTGGGGGTTGTTGTTTTACCTCTGAGCGGCACTTTTTTGCACACCATGGGCCAAATGGCCAGGTCACATAGACCCCGAAGGCTTAGAGAAGGTTGGGGGAGGGGACCCGCTGGAACAGCTGTTGGGAGATAGGTGGTAGCCTCCCGTCAAGGCCATCCAGAGTGTTCTTTAACGTGCACAGGGTATGGCTCTACCGCACACGGGGCCACGGGTTAACGTCCCATCCGATGGACGGCGGCCTTTCCAAGCCCATCGGTATCCCCTACTGACCGTGGGCAGGGCGGGGAATTTTGCGGAGATAAATCTCAACGCTGACCCAGCTGGGACTCGAACCTGGGAACTACAGATTACGAGCCTGGCGCGCTACCGACTGAGCCACCCCCGCCCCCGGGGGGTGGGGGACAGTACCTCCCTGATAATGCTAGTAAGGATAATGTAAACAAAAAGTTGTTAATATGGTGCCAATTTCACGCATTTATCGAGAAATGTTTTAAACATCTCTAAAACGGAGGAGAAAATGTTATAATGCAATGGAAATCCACTCTATTGAACACCCTTCCCCCCTTTATTTCTCTCAGGTTCGATTTTGTTACTCGCCTTCCCCCCCTTCCCCCAATGTTATTTTTTTCTAGAGCTTTTTCTCTTGAGTCATGCATCCGCATTTGAGTCATTCCCAAACTCTGCCTTCACCTTGGAGTTGAAACTAAAATCAGTAAAATGTGAAAAAACTAGATTGGAAAACATTCTAAGCAAATTTTCTACAGATATATAGGAGAAAGTTAAAAAAACGCTGTAAAAAATCATCTTTGATAATTGCATATTAACATATGTGTTAACTGTATTTGATAAAATAACCAAGAAAATTATTGCTGATTATTTGAGAAATGTTTGGATGAAACTGAATTTGTTTCGAATCAAAAATTTGATTCCAGGAAAGTTGTGGGTACAGTCGGTCAAAAAAGTATCCGAACACTATGGTTGATTACAGAATTCAGAAAAAATATCTGGAGCGTGTGCAGCAACTGTACACGCTCCAGTTACCGTTCACAGCAAACTGGAGCGTGTGCAGTAACTGCACACGCTCCAGTTTGCTGTGAACGGTAACTGCACACGCTCAATATTTCCGTGAGTGAGCCCACACGATCTAGTATCAAAATAATATGATCACCTACATCGCTCAAAAAAGTATCCGAACACTATGGTTCACTACAGAATTTAGAAAAAATATCTGGCAACGATTTTTTTAGAAATTAGTGATCTGGCAACCTTCGTGACACGAAAGTTGCCAGATCACTAATTTCTAAAAAATATCGTTGCCAGATATTTTTTCTGAATTCTGTAGTGAACCATAGTGTTCGGATACTTTTTTGAGCGACTGTACAACAAAAAGATTTGAAGACCTTTCTACGAATGTTAACTTGAATTTATCTAGTTAACATTCGTATTAGAAAGGTCTTCAAATATTTTTGGAGACTTTTCTTCTTTTTCACTAAAGAAGGAATGCATGCTATTTTTATGGATTTGAATAAAACATTCGATTCGGTTTTAGAGATTCGAATTCATTTGAGAAAAATATAGTTGTTTGCCATTAGGGATTACTGTTTATTTGTGGCTCAAAAAATTTACGTAATGGAGAAATTATTATGGAATCTAAGAACACTTATAGTGATCAATTTAGAATAAAAACTGAAATTCTAAAAATTCTACCTCTATTATTGTTTATTTTCTGTAACAGTGAGTTACAAATAAGAACTATGCTAAAATAAATGATAAATGCAAAACGTTATTCGAAGTACGATCATAATGTAAATAAATAAATACATACCCCCTCAAGCAGCTGCTTGCCACAGAGGTCTGACAGGAGCCTGTCAGTTTATGTGTCAGAGTAGAAGGTCTGAGAGGATGGCAGGACCTCAGCAGAAAAATGACACATACATCCATGATAAAGGAATTAAATTGAAAATATGTCAGTCGGGTTAGGATTCTGAAAGGCAACCCACTCCCATTTACATTATTTCTTACGAGAATTTCAACTCCGACTAACACAACTTCACCTTACATAATGTTTTGGAAGAAGTTATCTGTCGTGTTAGTTGGGGACTGAGTGTACATAACTTGACTTTGATGACGAGTCCATTGACATTGGCAATTAACTTTCAATGAAATTGTTATGAACGTTGGAAATGAACTTTCACAGCGCACTTGCGCGTGGGCAGTAAGTGTACAGTTGCTCAAAAAAGTATTCGAACACTATGATCTGGCAACCTTCGTGTGACACGTGACGCGAAGGTTGCCAGATCACTAATTTCTAAAAAAAGTTGTCAGATATTTTTTCTGAATTCTGTAATCAACCATAGTGTTCGGATACTTTTTTGAGCGACTGTAAGTGGTCATATTATTTTGATACTAGATCGTGTGGACTCACTCACGGAAATATTGAGCGTGTACAGTTGCTGTACACGTTCCAGATATTTTTCCTGAATTCTGTAATCACGTAACACGAAGGTTGCCAGATCACTAATTTCTAAAAATAAATCGTTTCCAGATATTTTTTCTGAATTCTGTAATAAACCATAGTGTTCGGATACTTTTTTGAGCGACTGTACACTCTGCAGTTTACTACGAGGTTGTTGGTAATGACTTTATTTTAAGAGGCCAGATAAGTTGAGAAACTTTTATAAGAAGGCACTCACCTGCGGAATGAAGTCGTTCTTTTAAAGCGTTCATCATCTTTCAGGGCTGCTGAGGCCTTTTGAAGCTCTGCAAAGCGATCCTTCACCTAGTGGATGGAAAAGGATAAAAATTCTTAAAGTTTTCTCAAGAAGAAGGACTTAATATTCAGATAATTCATTTACCAAATGGATCAGTGAAGTTCCAAAATATTAGATTTTTTTCTAGGGTCTTGGACGGATGCGGATATCTGCGTATAAAACTGTGGATATCCGCACTTAAAAGTTCTCGAGGGGTTAAAGATAATGTTAAAGCGGATAGCGGATAAAAATAAAAGATCCTAATGCGAAGAGAGGATAAAATATGGAATTTGATAAGATATACAGTCGCTGAAAAAAGTATTCGAACACTATGGTTGATTACAGAAATCAGAAAAAATATCTGGCAAAGATTTTTTTTAGAAATTAGTGATCTGGCAACCTTCGTGTCACGTGACACGAAGGTTGCCAGATCACTAATTTCTAAAAAAAATCGTTGCCAGATATTTTTTCTGATTTCTGTAATCAACCATAGTGTTCGAATACTTTTTTCAGCGACTGTACAGGAACATGAGCAAACATTATTGCACTATGGATGGCTGATATTAGTGAAAAAGACTGCTTGAGATGATTGGGTGAAAAGAAATCTGATTTGAAAATTCAATGATGATATTCACTTTCAAGAGAAAACAAATTTTCAAGTGGGATAAAGCCACAAATTAAAAAAAAATATTTTATGTGAAAGAAGCGATCATTTTGCTGGAAAAGTAGAATAAAAATTCAAAATGTTGGTGGAGTAGAAATCATCATCATCATCATCATCATCCTCAAGCAGCCATGGGCTACGGAGGTCCAACCAGACCGCGCAGTTTAATTCTCCAAGCATATCTGTCCTGAGCGACATCTGCTGCATCCGGCCACTGTACACTAATTCTAACAAGGTCTTGTTTGACATTGTCTGCCCACCGCATCCTAGGTCTCCCCCTCCTTCTGAGGCCTCCAGGCACACTGTTCATAACCCTATTCGCCAATCTATAATTATCCATACGGGCAACATGGCCAAACCACGGAGTCTCTCTCTGCACAATATGCTGCTTAAAGGAGGTTGCAGACACCTTTGCCTAACCTCATCATTAGTTACAAAGTTAAACCACCTAATACCCAAGATACTGCGTAAGCATCTAGAATCAAAAGCATCTAGTTTCCTGTTATCTTGCTTACACAGCGTCCAAGTTTCACTACCATAACTAAACCTAGAAAGAACCAAACTATTATACAGTTTAATTTTAGTCTTTAGGTGTATACGCCTATTTCTCCACAATCTCCATAGATTCTTAAAAGTCCCGGCAGCAATACCTATTCGTCTGTTAATCTCATGCCGCACATCACCAGTATCAGTTACGTAGCTCCCAAGGTAATTAAACTGTGACACCTGCTCAAGACTGCAACCATTCAGATTAACTGAATCACAGCCTGCCTGACCAATTTTCATCACTTTAGTTTTCTCTCTGTTTATAACCAAACCTACTGTACTACCAGTCTCATCAACAGTTCGAATGAAAGAGTTCATCTCATCAACATCATTTGCCAAAAGGGCTAAATCATCAGCATAATCTAAATCAGAAATTTTCGTATCTCCAGCCCATTTAACGGCAAAATCTTTCCCTTGAAGTGAATTTCGCATAACATAATCAACAACCAAACTAAAGAGAAAAGGAGACAAAATGCACCCTTGTCGAACACCAGAAGTAATGCTAAACCAATTGCTACAAGACTTACCAACTCTCACACATGACTCAGTGTTATTATAGAGAGCTTTCATTATGTTAACTAACTTGTCAGGTATACCATATGATCTCACAATCAACCACAAATTATGACGATCAACAGAGTCGAAAGCCTTTTTGAAATCAACCAAGCTAGCAACCAAAGGTTTCTGAAACTCTAAACATTTCTCAAGAATCTGCCTAAGTGAAAATATCTGATCTACACATCCCCTACCACTTCTGAATCCACATTGCTTATCACGCAATTGCCTGTCAACCAGATTCTTAATTCTATTAAGCACAATCATGGAAAGAACTTTACCTGGAACGGAGAGTAGGCTGATACCCCTATAGTTATCATAAGAACTGCGATCACCTTTTTTGAAAATAGGGATAATAATAGCTCTGGTAAAATCTTTAGGAACCATGCCTTTATCATAAAAGTTATTCAAAATTTCAGTCATCCAAATGGTAACAGAAACATTCCCAGCTCTAAGCATTTCCGTAGTAATTTCATCCACCCCTGGGGATTTATGAAGTTTAAGTTTAGAAATAGCCAAACTAACTTCAGATTGTGTTATAGGGCCAACATTAAAGCCAACAATGCATCTATCATCATTGCAAACAATGGGAGTAGAACTAACCACATTCTTTAGAACATCACTGAAATGCTCAGCCCACCTAGCCATGACAGAATCCTCACCCTCTATAACCTTGCCTTGTTTATCCTTCAATCCCTGTATACCTGTTCGTTTTCTACCACACAAAACATTAACTATCTGGTACAGCTCTCTGCTGTTGTGCTGTCTAACTGCTTCCTCAGCTTTGTCAGCAAGGCCATCAAGCCAAAGATTCTTATCAGTAGCTAACTGATCCTTTACACGTTTATTAAGATCTTTGTAATGCTTTCTATTAGGACTAGTAGGGTACTGATTAAGGACATTCCTGCAGTTCCTTCTTTCTGAAATAAGCTCAAGTGCCTTATCACTTAAATAATTCTGCCTCCTCTGCTCCTTTTTCCCTAAAAGAGTACTGTTAGTTTCCAAAAAAGCCTGTTTAAAATGGCCCCATTCTTCCTCAACTTCAGTATTAAGCAAACCATGATTGTCATAATGACTAAGTAACCTATCATGGTAAGCTTTAGTATAACTGGGTCTTTCAGAGCTTCAGTATTAAAGGTAAATTTTTTAACCCTAGCACAACACTTTTTAAGTTTATGTTGCAAGACACTTTTAACAAGGTAATGGTCAGATCCAATTTCAGCTCCCCTATATGCCCTGGTATTTCTAACAGAACTAGCCCATTTGCTGTTAATTAATATATAATCAATCATATTCTTATGCAGCCCATCAGGTGAAACCCATGTGTATTTATGTATGTCGCGGTGTTTGTAATATGTGTTAGTTATTCTGAAACCATTTAGTTTACTTACCTGCAGGAGACGTTGCCCATTGCCATTGCAGCTACCAATACCAAAAGGGCCTATTACTCCTCCCCAAATGTCAGAGTCGGTACGAATTTTGGCATTGAAGTCACCAAGAACAAGGGTAATATCTCCTTTCTTGACAGAATTCAAAATATCCTGAAGTTGTCTGTAAAACCTATCCTTCTCATCCTCATCAGAATCCTCAGTGGGGGCATAACAGCAGATAACATTCAAGTCTTTAATGCTTGTCTGAAATTTTGCTGTAAGAAACCTTTCATTAATGCACTCATATCCTAGAAGAGCATCACTAGCATGTCTGCTGAGCAGCAGACCCACGCCTTGGTGATGCTTTCCATCCTCCCTCCCTGTAAAGAGAAATTTAAATTATTTTTAAGTATTTCACCTTTACCTGTCCATCTGGTCTCTTGCAAGCCTAGAATATCTAGGTTATAGCGCTGGAAGTCCTGCGTGAGGACATCAAGAGAATAATCTCTATGTAATGTCCTCACGTTCCACGTTCCTGCAGAGAGAAAATGATTAGTAGGATTTTTAAAGAAATTAGGTTTATTGAGATTGGTAGGGCCAACAATATCAAACAGCCCCCTGATCGCAGGCATGGGGCAAAGACCCGTTCCTCCTCCGCTAAAGGCTGAAGTCACCGATGCTGGTAGGAACTTCAGGCACCACCTTTTCAAGTGGACTTTTTCAAGAGCCACATGGCCTGCCTGAGACGCATTACTCCAGTTTAGGCTTGACGATGCCCAACTAGCTAAGTAAGGTTCAGGTACCTGCGATGGCCTCTGATTAGGATTATCCACCAGCTGATATAAGGTATCTCATGCCTCTGTTCACTTAGGGCTGGCAACCCAGAAAGCAAACAGAAAACACAGCGGCAGATTCTCCCTCAACAGAGGCCCACCAGTGCAGCAAGTCCAGGATGCATACTCAAGCTCAAATCCATAAATAAGTCCAGTCTAGTGAGTATAAATGGTGAGCACCAGGACCCTGTGAAATTGACCACTCCTCAGAAGGGTTGAAAAAAAAAGAAAAAAAGTGGCCATAGATGACCAGATCAGTAGGCCATACTGAACTGGCAGCCCTCCCCTTCCGTTCCCTTCCAAAATAGAATATCTCTTTTGAAAGGTACTAACGGCCTGCACCACGAGAAGGCGGGGTCGGACATTAGGTGCTAGACCTGGCCGGTTCTGTGCATCATCACTGGGGATTGGTACACAGCTCTCCTTCCAGTTTACGCCTAGCTAACTAACTGGGATAAAATATGTGAAAATTTCAGTCGTGTAGATTGCATAATGATGTGTAGAGGGGAGTTACTGGGAAATAAAAAGGGGTGTCTTCTCATAATCGCCGATAACTGCAGTTTTAAAATTAATTTAAGTAAATGTTTATCTAATATTTAGTAAGGCGTATTTTTTCCCAATAAAGACCATTGCTTTAAGCACATTACGTTGTTCTCGTGACGTCACAAAGACATAAACAAAGAAGCCAGATTGATCTCGTTTTTTAGCTGATGAACTCCCATGCCGATTGACATTTCGATCCAATCAGCAAAAAAGGCCATCCAAGTTCATTGACCACTGACTCCACAACACAACCGACGTAATACGTGGTTGAATGGTTCATTCATTAGAGTTTGGCAGATGTCGCTTTCGTTTCGTCAAAAGGCAGCTGATGTTGACTTGATTTCGGCACTGCTTCGTCTGTTCATCAGCCAACGTGGCGAACACGATATAGGATGGGCGGGGGTGGCTCAGTCGGTAGCTCGCTAGGCTCGTAATCTGTAGTTCCCAGGTTAGAGTCTCAGCTGGGTCAGCGTTGAGATTTATCTCCGCAAAATTCCCCGCCCTGCCCACGGTCAGTAGAGGACACCGATGGGCTTGGAAAGGTTGTCGTTCCTTCGGATGATATGTTAAGCCATGGTCCCGTGTGTGGGAGAGCCATACCCTGTGCACGTTAAAGAACACACTGGATGGTCTTGACGGGAGGCTACCATCTGTCTCCCAACAGCTGTTCCAGTGGGTCCCCTCCCCCAACCTTCTCTGAGCCTTCGGGGTCCATGTGACCTGGCCATTTAGACCATGGTGTGCAAAAAAGTGCCGCTCAGAGGTAAAACAACCCAACCCAACGATATCGGAAAAAAAAAAACACATCAGGTGATGATGTTGCAAGAAACGTACTTTCTACTACCCAAATTTGAATATTTATGTTTCAAGCAATTTTTATCTGACAGGTTGAGTTGTCTTGTTTTACCTCTGAGTGGCGTTCTTTTTGAAGAGAATGGACTAAATGAACAGAGCAGTTGGTCGGTTGTTTTACCTTTGAGCGGCACCTCTTTGCACACAATGGGCTAAATGGCCAGGTCACAAGGACACCGAAGGCTCAGAGAAGGTTGGGAGAGAGGACCCACTGCAACGGCTATTGGGAGACAAATGGTAGCCTCCCGTCAAGGCCATCCAGTGTGTTTATTAACGAGCACAGGGTATGGCTCTCCCACACACGGAGCCACTGTTTAACATCCCATTCGACGGACGGCAGCATTTCCAAGCTCATCAGTGTCTCCTACTGACCGTGGGCAGGGCGGGGAGTTTTGCGGAGATAAATCTCAATGCTGACCCAGGTGGGACTCGAACCAGGGAACTGCAGATTACGAGCCTGGCGCGCTACCGACTGAGCCACCCGCGCTCTAAATGAGCAGACCACAAGGATCCAAGGATTTCGGGATTGGCAGAAAATTGGAGTTAATGGACAGTTTCTTCATTGAGGGTTATTGGATTGTTTTATGTACCTTTGAAGGACACTTTTTTCGCACACATTGGGCTAAATGGGCAGGTCGCAAGGACCACAAGGGATCAGAGAAGGTGGGGAAGGGAACCCATTGGACAGTTTTTAGGAGCCAGATGGTAGCCTTCCGTCAAGGTCATACAATGTGTTCTTTAACGTGCAAAGGGTATGGCTTCTCGTGCAGACTGAACCATGGCCTAACGTCTCATCTTACGGAAGGCGGCCTTCTCAAGTCCATCGGTGTCCCTTTGTGACCGAAGGATGTCTGGGAGTTTAGCGAAGATAAATCTCAACGCTGACTCGGGTAGGACTCAAACCTGCGAACTACAGATTACGAGCTGGGAGCGCTACCGACTGAGGCATTCCCTATTCCTTTTCCGCCAAAAATATGCATTTCATTAAATGTCTGTTTCTGCGGAGATTTTTTCAAAATATCCCCCCGGCCCTCATCTTATTGGCCCCACAAATAATCATATTCATGGTTTTATCATAATCATGATGGCGAACTGTGGTTTACAAGCTTGACTCTACTCTGATGATCTGATGGATAATATGGTCGCATCCAGATGAAGTCATTACAAATGAAATACTTGGTATATATTTTGATATTTTAAGTGTATAACATTTACGTAGTAAAACAACATTGTAATTATGCTTTGATTATTATTGCTTAAAATAATATTGAGAGAAAAACAATGACAATAGAGAAATATATGATTCGGCACTTATTTGAAGAAAGCGAAACAGGGCTGCCGATCTTGTGATTGTTTAGAGAGTAATGTGTCGATGCTCCAAATTTAAGAATGACTCAGTCTCTACCTATCGTGTACCGCAATAACAGAAAAAACAATTCCCCATATTTGTAGAGAAAAATATAAAAATGCGGCTCAGAAAATAATACATAAAAAGCTCATAAAAGGTGTTCTCAAAATGAGTAGTGAAGTTTCAAAACGATGTAAAAACAAAACTATTTTATTTTTCAATATTATGAATTTGCACTGATTTCTATTTCAGTCTATATATATAGATATTTTCTTATATATATAATATATATCAATATATAGATCCTTACTAAATGGACAGGTCACAAGGACCCAGAGCACTCAGAGAAGGTTTAGGGAGGAGATCCACTGGACAGCTTTTAGCAGACAGGTTGTAGTCTCTAGTCAACACCATCCTGAGTATTCTTGAGCGTGCACAGGGTAAGGATCTCTCCCACATACAGGGGGGGGGGGGGGGGGGGGGGGGGGCTCAGTCGGTAGCGCGCCAGGCTCGTAATCTGTAGTTCCCAGGTTCGAGTCCCAGTTGGGTCAGCGTTGAGATTTATCTCCGCAAAATTTCCCCGCCCTGCCCACGGTCAGTAGGGGACACCGATGGGCTTGGAAAGGCCACCTTCCATCGGATGGGACGTTAAGCCGTGGCCCCGTGTGCGGGAGAGCCATAGCCTGTGCACGTTAAAGAACACGCTGGATGGCCTTGACGGGAGGCTACCATCTGTCTCCCAACAGCTGTTCCAGTGGGTCCCCTCCCCCAACCTTCTCTGAGCCTCCGGGGTCCTTGTGACCTGGCCATTTAGCCCATGGTGTGTAAAAAAGTGCCGCTCAGAGGTAAAACAACCTAAACAACAAAGCCTCTAATGCTTTGCCGGTGTAAAAGTGTACCTTAGGAATATCGCTTAGTTTCTGCGAGAACAGATGGCAAAACATGCTTGCTCTACGTGTTAACTTACGTTAAATCGTCATATTTTATATCAAAATTGTTTGAAGAAAAATTTTGATTGGTAAAGAAGAAAAAAATAAAGAAGGAAAGAGTAAAGATTGAAAATTGTTTGGGAAAAAGTTTTGCTTGTTTCGGCTGCATTAATCATGATAAAAAAAAAAGACTGTAAGGTAATAATATTTCGAAGGTAATTGAAAAAAATGTATTTTTTTTGTCAAAAAGGAATGGTATCAGTGCTAACTAAAATAATCTTCTCAGAACTATTAGAAATTAGTTAAAGACTAAGAAAAGAACAGGATGCCTTAATTGCATTAGTATAAGGAATATAATCTTAGGATTTATTTTTAGTTCAAAATACGTTTCAACGGAAAAACATTAATTTGAAATCGTCCGATTTCCAAGAGTGAGAAACTTTATTTTGAGTCTCATACTTAAAGTGCACAAAATAATGGGAAAACACTAGATAGTGTAATTATGATTTGCCTCTTTCTCTACATATAGGTACAGTCGCTCAAAAAAGTATCCGAACACTATGGTTGATTACAGAATTCAGAAAAAAATATCTGGCAAAGATTTTTTTTAGCAATTAGTGATCTGGCAACCTTCGTGTCACTCAAACTGGAGCGTGTGCACACGCTCCAGTTTGCTGTGAACGGTAACTGGAGCGTGTACAGTTGCTGTACACGCTCCAGATATTTTTCCTGAATTCTGTAATCACGTGACACGAAGGTTGCCAGATCACTAATTTCTAAAAAAAATCGTTGCCAGATATTTTTTCTGAATTCTGTAATCTACCATAGTGTTCGGATACTTTTTTGAGCGACTGTAAATCGCGTTTTTCATTGTATTTAAAACATTCAAAAATTGTTACAAAATTGATGTTAGATGATTATTATTTAAATCAATCGACTTATTGCATATTTAGAATTGTCCAAAAGCTAAGCAGAAAGATAATATGATTTTTATAAAACATTTTTTAGCAATATGTACTATGAAAGATCACAATGATTAAAGCAATTTACTAATATCAAAATCTGCTATTGGTAAGTTTTAAAAGTACGCCCATCCCTCGAATTACACAGTAGGTTGGGTTGTTTTACCTCTGAGCGGCACTTTTTTGCACACCATTGGCTAAATGGCCAGGTCACAAGGACCCCGAAGGCTCAGAGAAGATTGGGGGAGGGGACCCACTGGAACAGCAGTTGGGAGACAGATGGTAGCCTCCCGTCAAGGCCATCCAGCGTGTTCTTTAACGTGCACAGGGTATGTCTCTCCCGCACACGGGACCACGGCTTAACGTCCCGTCCGACGGACGGCGGCCTTTCCAAGCCCATCGGTGTCCCCTACTGACCGTGGGCAGGGCGGGGAATTTTGCGGAGATAAATCTCAACGCTGACCCAACTGGGACTCGAACCTGGGAACTACAGATTACGAGCCTGGCGCGCTACCGACTGAGCCACCCCCGCCCCTACACAGTAGGTAGGTTCTGTGAAATCGCCTTTTAAATCGAAACCGTGCAAATGGAGAGCAAGAACGTACGGGAAAAAAGGGATATAGGTTCCAAAAAAAAAATCCCTTTTCATTAATAAAACATTGATATTTTTTATACATATTTATCTCAAATTTCAGTACAGCAGTAAAAGTAAACGTTAGTGTAATATTGTTCTTTATTTGCACTAATTTGGATCAGCTTAGAGTAATTTCTCATATAATTGTTTTTCGTCACGAAAAATACTCATCGTTAATGTAAATCAATGTTTCCCAAAGTGGGCGATAGCGCCCCCTGGAGGGCGCTGGAACGATCAAACGGCGGGTAGTAGCCTCGTGTGCAATTGGGGAGGGGGGGGGCGGTGGAAACATAAAGAAAGAAGGGAAGATACGAACGGTTTTCCATTATTTTCTTATGTGTTTTATCTGTTGTGTAACATAGAGTTAAAGTCGAATGTTATTATGGTTGTTTTTTAATAAATACTTTTTTATTTAATAAATATTTATTTTATAAAATAAATATTCATTTTATAAAATTATTTTATAAAATAATTTTATAAAATAAAAATTTAATAAGACACCTTAAAAGCTTCAAGGTGTCTTATTTACAACAACATCTTTCTTCACTACGTTCTAGGACGTAGATAAAAATATAGATACATAAAAGAATGCAAATTTGTCACTGCATCTTTGTTTTGTTCGCTTAAAGAAGGTCCATGGGGGCGCTGAGGAATTTTTGTTTCTGAAAAGGGGGTGGTAGGACGAATAATTTTGGGAGCCTCTGATGTAGACGAACACCAATGAATTTGAAAGAGGAAGAATCGGGAGGACGTTGTCATCCTCTCCTATTACAGCTGTCACGTGACACGAAGGTTGCCAGATCACTAATTTCTAAAAAAATCGTTGCCAGATATTTTTTCTGAAGTCTGTAATCAACCATGGTGTTCGGATACTTTTTTGAGCGACTGTACTAGGAAAAAGTGATCGATAAGTGGCTTCACTGTAGCTCCGGTAAGCAGCCTCTCCAGTTCCTTATATATCTCAATGATCTGGATACGCTTATTGCACATATGATCAAGAGGTCCCAGTTGCAATTCGATATCGTGGAGGACTTACTGAGGTCATATTATTTGCCACTAACACCTAATTCTTTCTTAAGATGGAGCAGACATTTTAGCGAAGGAAATTATACCTTAGTTATCATCTCTTGAAGCTCAACTGGAAGTGTCTCTTCTACTTTAACTCCATCCTCCCCTTCTGGGTTTACTGCTGCTGATGCGCTTTGAATCTGAAAACGAAAAAGAAACGTTATTATACTGTACATTTATATATATTTTATTTTTATATGTGATCTATTTTTTATATATTTATATTTTTATGTATTATACGATAAATTTCAACAGATCTCGTTGTAAAAATGCAGAAATTCTTAAAAGGCGATATTTACTGAAGTAAAAAAAATATTAGTTGAAAACGATTGTTCCAAATAATGTTCTGTTCAATTTGCTCACAAATTTTGATGTCTTAACTTCATTCCACATAATGAAAGGCATATATGGAATCTTATCAATAGTAATCCAAATTTTGATTTGAAATGGGGACAACTTTTATCAACAAATTATGTCATAGGTTGGGTTGTTTTACCTCTGAGCGGCACTTTTTTGCACACCATGGGCTAAATGGCCAGGTCACATGGACCCCGTAGGCTCAGAGAAGGTTGGGGGCGGGGACCCACTGGAACAGCTGTTGGGAGACAGATGGTAGCCTCCCGTCAAGGCCATCCAGCGTGTTCTTTAACGTGCACAGGGTATGGCCCTCCGACACATGGGTCCACGGCTTAACGTCCCATCCGACGGACGACGGCCTTTCCAAGCCCATCGGTGTCCCCTACTGACCGTGGGCAGGGCGGGGAAATTTGCGGATTATGTCATGGATTACGCTTATTTCTGCATTCTCCGAAATAATGAATTAATATTCTAAACAGCCAAGTCATGTCATTATAAATATATTTACATGTAAATATATTCACAAATGTGGAAAAATGTGTGTGTGGGGGGGAGAGGAGTTGTGTTGGGTTGTTTTACCTCTGAGCGGCACTTTTTTGCACACCATGGGCTAAATGGCCAAGTCACATGGACCCCGTAGGCTCAGAATGTTGGGGGAGGGGACCCACTCGAACAGCTGTTGGGAGACAGATGGTAGCCTCCCGTCAAGGCCATCCAGCGTGTTCTTTAATGTGCATAGGGAATGACTCTCCCGCACACGGTGCCACGGCTTAACGTCCCATACGACGGACGGTGGCCTTTCCAAGCCCATCGGTGTCCCCTACTGACGGTGGGCAGGGTGGGGAAATTTGCGGAGAAAAATCTCAACGCTGACCCAGATGGGACTGGAACCTGGGAACTACAGATTACGAGCCTGGCGCACTACCGACTGAGCCACCCCCGCCCCAGGGGGAAAGGAGAGAAGAGACTGGATTTCCAATGCGTAAAAAATGTTCTTTAAAATGTTCTTGATAAATGCGTGAAATGTAAATAAGTCGAGGGATTTTTTGCCTCTATTATCGTTACTAGTATTTTGAAGGGGGGAGGGGGCATGTCACCTCTAGATCCGGCCCTGCTCACGAAGTCCCCTCCCTTCCTTTGCACCGCTTTGTATATTATAAAGGTACATTTTACCCCTTGAAAAAGCCACCCTCTCCCCTTTGAGTCTCATGGCCTCGGCCAGCGCTGCCTCTTTAATCCAGGCTCGTAATCTGTAGTTCCCAGGTTCGAGTCCTAGCTGGGTCAGTGTAAGATTTACCTCCGCAAAATTCCCCGCCCTGCCCACGGTCAGTATGGGACACCGATGGGCTTGGAAAGGCTGCCGTCCGTCGGGTGGGACGTTAAGCCGTGGCCCCGTGTGCGGGAGAGAACTACCCTGTGCAGGTTAAAGACCACGCTGGATGGCCTTGACGGGAGGCTACCATCTGTCTCCCAACAGCTATTCAAGTGGGTCCCCTCCCCCAACCTTCTCTGAGCCTTCGGGGTCAATGTGACCTGGCCATTTAGCCCATGGTGTGCAAAAAAGTGCCGCTCAGAGGTAAAACAACCCAACCAACCTCTTTAGTCTTTGTCATAAGTATGATGCTGATGTTTAATAGTCTCGCGGATGCGGCCATATCAGCTGCAGTGGTCTCTAATTATTGAAAATATTTTAAGTTATAATTTTCCGCAAGATTTTACTACCATGTTCATTTAATTCTTTTTCATGTGACTTATGCAAAATGCAACCTTTCTGAATTAAATTTGATAAAAAATTATTTGATGAGTGCATTAACGGAATGTACTGAAAGTCCACAACGTACAGTCGCTGAAAAAAGTATCCGAACGCTATGGTTGATTACAAAATTCAGAAAAAAATAGGTTGCCAGATCACTAATTTCTGAAAAAATCGTTACCAGATATTTTTTCTGAATTCTGTAATCAACCACAGCGTTCTGATACTTTTTTGAGCGACTGTATAGACTTAATGGACTTTCAATAATTTAATTTCAGAAATTTTGCTTTATAGGTAATTATAACTGCATTAGGTGAAAAGAAAGCGAAATGTAAATTGTAAATTTTATTATTCTTACTATTTATAAATATGGCAAAAATATATTTTCCGTATAACTCTTTCATTTGCACATTGAAACATGGACTTTCCATGGACATATTTATAAATAGTAAGAATAATAAAATTTAAAATTTACATTTCGCTTTCTTTTCACCTAATGCAGTTATAATTACCTATAAAGCAAAATTTCTGAAATTAAATTATTGAAAGTCCATTAAGTCTATACAGTCGCTCAAAAAAGTATCCGAACGCTATGGTTGATTACAGAATTCGGAGAAAAATATCTGGTAACGATTTTTTTAGAAATTAGTGATCTGGCAACCTATTTTTTTCTGAATTTTGTAATCAATCATAGCGTTCGGATACTTTTTTGAGCGACTGTACGTTGTGGACTTTCAGTACATTCCGTTAATGTACTCTTCAAATAATTTTTTATCAAATTTAATTCAGCAAGGTTGCATTTTGCGTAAGTCACATGAAAGAGAATTAATTACCGTTATTTTATTTGGAAAAATTTAAATATAACGTAACAAAAACGATCAATACTTAAAAATGAGATTAAATAAAGGGCTATAACTTTTATTTTATTATTTATAATATGGAATTTTAAAAAATTGCATTCTCAAACTTCGCGGAAACAATTCGAGCAACATCATCGCTTGCAGGGACAGATATAGGGGGAAAGTCGACAATTTGGGAGGTGGGGAAGATTTCTTCTCCCTATATTTTAATAACCGGAACAAGGCGACGAAAATGATAAACACACGATTACATATAATTCTAGAAATATCTTTTTATGAAAAACTGCTATATCGGAGATAAAAGAACGTATATTGCCCTATTTGGCAAGAATAATTTCAGACACAAATAAAAATTTGATCGGCGTTTTGCTAGATTTATTCCATTGGTTTAGTCATCACCTTTCCTCCGCACACAAGTAACCGAAATTTTTTCCAGACCTTTTGGGTTGGGTTGTTTTACCTCTGAGCGGCACTTTTTTTGCACACCATGGGCTAAATGGCCAGGTCACATGGACCCCGAAGGCTCAGAGAAGGTTGGGGAAGGGGACCCACTGGAACAGTTGTTGGGAGACAGATGGTAGCCTCCCGTCAAGGCCATCCAGCGTGTTCTTTAACGTGCACAGGGTATGTCTCTCTCGCACACGGAGACACGGCTTAACGTCCCATCCGACGGACGGCGGCCTTTCCAAGCCCATCGGTGTCCCCTACTGACCGTGGGCAGGGCGAGGAATTTTGCGGAGATAAATCTCAACGCTGACCCAGCTGGGACTCGAACCTGAGAAGATTACTCGAACCTGGGAACTACAGATGGGAGCCTGGCGCGCTACCGACTGAGCCACCCCCGCCCCATTTTTCCAGACCCTATTTGTATCTGCATCAGACTAATATAGAACTTTTGCCGCTGATTATTTGTAAATTTTTTCAATACAAAATCAGCTGGTTCCGTTAAAACTAACTTAAGAAAAAAATCGATTGAATAGGTAGTCGAGTCCTGAATGTGAGATTTATTTTTTTTCCAGGAAGCAATTGCTTTATGAATTATAATGACTACGTGCTAAGCTTAATAACGTTTCAGTAAAGAAGAGGTCTTTTAATACATTATTTCGTGATGGTGAACATTTGCTTCACGAGATGGCAGCACGAAACAGAACAGCGCGCCATATGGGTAGAAATATTAGAATTGAATACAGTTGTGCTTCGAATGAAATAATATCGTGATTGTACTTACTTTATTCATAAAACATTTTTTCTTCAAGTAAGAAAAAAGTTGCAAATTTAACTTTTTTTTTATTCTGAATAGATCGAAGAGTTTCTGTTTATATTTTCAAGTTTTTCTTAACTCTGAATTCAGGACCAAGACTTTTACAGCATTTATTTGTGTTCATAAAAATTCATTTAGGGGAAATTTACAAAAACGTGAATTAGTGCTAGCGTCTAATAAAAGAAATGCTTCAAAGCTTTATTAGTCAATATAATAACAAAAAAGTAATGAATGATAAGTGAAAATAATATAATTATTCTTAATAGCAAAAGTTCTGACAATGCTCAATATTGTATCAAGAAATTATTTCAGCTGGAACATTTCAAATCCAGAAAAGCTGAGTCTTTTGATTCAATAAAATGGCTCTTTTTTGGGGGGGTTGTTTTACTTTTGAGCAGCACTTTTTTTTTTACACAATGAGCTAAATGGCCAAATCACGTCAAGATCCCTCTCGTCAAGGTCCAAGGTCATCCAGAGTATGTTTTAACGTTGACAGAGTATGACTTTCTTGTACACGAACACGGCTTAACGTCCCATCCAACGGACGGCGGTCTTTCCAAGACCATTGTGTGTCCCCTCTCTCCTCGAGGGCAGGATGGGGATGGGCAGGATGAGGATTAGAAGAGACGAATCTCAACTCTGGAGCAGTTGGGACTCCAGCCTGCAGATTATGAGCCCATTAGTGCGCTCAACTCTGGAGCAGTTGGGACTTCAGCCTGCAGATTACAAGCCCACTGGTGCGCTAACTCTGGAACAGTTGGGACTCCAGCCTGCAGATTACGAGCCCACTGGTGCGCTCAACTCTGGAACAGTTGGGACTCCAGCCTGCAGATTACGAGCCCACTGGTGCGCTCAACTCTGGAGCAGTTGGGACTCCAGCCTGCAGATTACGAGCCCACTGGTACGCTCAACTCTGGAACAGTTGGGACTCCAGCCTGCAGATTACGAGCCCACTGGTACGCTCAACTCTGGAGCAGTTGGGACTCCAGCCTGCAGATTACGAGCCCACTGGTGCGCTCAACTCTGGAACAGTTGAGACTCCAGCCTGCAGATTACGAGCCCACTGGTACGCTCAACTCTGGAACAGTTGGGACTCCAGCCTGCAGATTACGAGCCCACTGGTGCGCTCAACTCTGGAGCAGTTGGGACTCCAGCCTTCAGATTACGAGTCCACTAGTGCGCTACACTCTGAGCCACCTCCACTCTCCCAGGAAAATGGCAAAACATGATATGCATCACGCTGATATTACGGTTACTAACAGAAACTAGTTATGAAGATATCCAGGCAGTAGATTTGGATTACTTATAAAATCTTCAAACCTTTATGATCTATTGAGATTGAACCAGATTGTGTTATTTATTTTTCGAAACGAGCTACAGTTCTGGATTTGCCTCCCGTAATTTCGATAAAGTCCTTTTTTGATATTATTTATACACTTTATTTCAGAGTTTCAGTCTTTTTCTCTGAGCGTGTAAAAAACTGTTCATAATTCTGTAGTTCTACATGTTAGTTATAACCAAACGAATTAAATATCTGCATACCCAGGAGGCTACTTAAAGTAGGCTTATATCTTCATTTAACCCAGCGGTTCATACTCCTTTTGGACCGAATTCTCCCTTTTACGGGCGGGGGTGGCTCAGTCGGTAGCGCACCAAACTCGTAATCTGTAGTTCCCAGGTTCGAGTCCCAGCTGAGTCAGCGTTGAGATTTATCTCCGCAAAATTCTCCGCCCTGCCCACGGTCAGTAGTGGGACACCGATGGGCTTGGAAAGGCCGCCGTCCGTCGGATGGGAAGTTAAACCGTGGCACCGTGTGCGGTAGAGCCATACCCTGTGCACGTTAAAGAACACGCTGGATGGCCTTGACGGGAGGCTACCATTTGTCTCCTGACTACTGTTCCAGTGGGTCCCTTCTCCGAGCCTTCGGGGTCCTTGTGATCTGAAAAGGCCGCCGTCCGTCGGATGGGACGTTAAGCCGTGGCCCCGTGTGTGGGAGAGCCATACCCTGTGCACGTTAAAGAACACGCTGGATGGCCTTGACGGGAGGCTACCATCTGTCTCCCAACAGCTGTTCCAGTGGGTCCCCTCCCCCAACCTTCTCTGAGCCTTCGGGGTCCTTGTGGCCTGGCCATTTAGCCCATGGTGTGCAAAAAAGTGCCGCTCAGAGGTAAAACAATCCAATCCAATCCTTGTGATCTGGCCATTTAGCCCATGGTATGCAAAAAAGTGCCGCTTAGAGGTAAAACAACCCACATCCCTTTTACGAAGTATTATTTTTCATGCTCCTTTCATGGAAATCAAATAACTTTTTCCCCGTACGGAAGTAGTTGACAAATATTTATCGTCTTCACAAATGTACGAATATATGTAGGGGCGGGGGTGTCTCAGTCGGTAGCGCGCCAGGCTCGTAATCTGTAGTTCCCAGGTTCGAGACCCAGCTGGGTCAGCGTTGAGATTTATCTCCGCAAAAATTCCCCGCCCTGCCCACGGTCAGTAGGGGACACCGATGGGCTTGGAAAGGCCGCCGTCCGTCGGATGGGACGTTAAGCCGTGGCCCCGTGTGCGAGAGAGACATACCCTGTGCACGTTAAAGAACACGCTGGATGGCCTTGACGGGAGGCTACCATCTGTCTCCCAACAGCTGTTCCAGTGGGTCCCCTCCCCCAACCTTCTCTGAGCCTTCGGGGTCCATGTGACCTGGCCATTTAGCCCATGGTGTGTAAAAAAGTGCCGCTCAGAGGTAAAACAACCCAACGAATATATGTGACTCATGAATTTGAAAATTTTCTTCTGCCGAACATGCTTAATAGAGACGACTTCGGATTCCGACTCAAAATAGTTCAGATGACTTCGGGCTTGGTATAGAGTAATTTAAATATTTCTTGTAATTATGAAAAAGGTAAGAAAAAATATAAAAAACTTTGATTATTTATTTCAGCCTTTTAGTAATAAAAATAAGTACCTTGTGGCTTTTGATTTTTCTTTCTTTACGTATTTTCTATCTTTAATAAAAATGACTGGCTCTTTGCATTTATAATGATACTACCCACGAAATTTCGCTTCTAATATTTATTGTTCCAAATGCCATTAATATTTTCATTTCGCCATTTATAATTAATAATATAAGAATAAAACAAAAGATTAGTGACATACATTTCTGTATGTACATCTTATAATGCGTAAGAGACACGTTTTTGCCAAATGGGGCTCAGCATTTTTCGAAATGGTTCGGGCTGAAGAAAATTGAACCCTAACTTAACTCTAATGTTTAACTCAGTTAATTTATTGTAAGAAGTGCTCAATATTCTCTCTAATCTGTTTCCATAGAAAAATTCGAGAAAAGGCCTCGTTTGGGAACCAGTAGTCTGGCATCATCGTTGTGGATGAATTAAATCCCTTAATTCCCAAAGTGTTGAATATGATTAAGCATCTAATTTAAAAGCCTTAAGCTTCCTTTTATATTGCTCACACAGCGCCCAACTTTCGTTACCATAGCAACCTTACAGAGGATCAAACTCTCGGTGTATTCCGCCTTTCCTCCTATAATTTATGGGGGTGGAGGTGGTTCAGTTGGTAACGTGCCAAACTTGTAATCTGCAGTTCCCAAGTTCGTATCTCACCTTCGTTGATATTTATCTCCGCAAAATTTCCGCCATGTCCTCGATCATAAGAGGACACCGATGGGTTTTCTAAAGACCGCCGTCCGTCGTTTGGGACATTAAGCCATGCCTCCGTGATTTTTCTTACATGCATATCTTATGCAAGTTAAAGAAAACATTCTCCTAACAGCTGTCCAGTGGGTTACCTCCCCCAGTCCTCTGTGGACTTTGGGAGTGCTTGTGATTTGAACATTTAGCCCATTGTGTGCGGAAAAGGGGCCACTCTAACTATCTATGGATTTGGGATGGGCAAAACAACGCAACAGAAATCCATAATTTCTACAGACTTACTATTCTGCCAGCAATGCCTATTCAGTTCATTTCATGTCTCACACTGTCATCATCTGTCCCACACTCTCAACGTAATGAAACAAAGAGTTGGGTTCGGTTGTTTTACCTCTGAGCGGCACTTTTTTGCACACCATGGGCTAAATGGCCAGGTCACATGGACCCCCGAAGGCTCAGAGAAGGTTGGGGGAGGGGACCCACTGGAACAGCTGTTGGGAGATAGATGGTAGCCTCCCGTCAAGGCCATCCAGCGTGTTCTTTAACGTGCACAGGGTATGGCTCTCCTGCACACGGGGCCACGGCTTAACGTCCCATCCGACGGACGGCGGCCTTTCCAAGCCCATCGGTGTCCCCTACTGACCGTGGGCAGGGCGGGGAATTTTGCGGAGATAAATCTCAACGCTGACCCAGCTGGGACTCGAACCTGGGAACTACAGATTACGAGCCTGGCGCGCTACCGACTGAGCCACCCCCGCCCCCAATGAAACAAAGAGATTTGCTCAAGAGTACAATCACTTAAAGGTTAGGTTGGGTTCTTTTACCTCTGAGCGGCACTTTTTGCACACCATGGGCTAAATGGCCAGGTCACATGGACCCCGAAGGCTCAGAGAAGGTTGGGGGAGGGGACCCACTGGAACAGCTGTTGGGAGACAGATGGTAGCCTCCCGTCAGGGCCATCCAGCGTGTTCTTTAACGTGCACAGGGTATGGCTCTCCCGCACGCGGTCACTTAAAGGTAATGTAGCACCTTCAATTCTATCAGTTTTCATTACTTTAGTTTTCTCTGCTGTCACCAAACTTGCGGGGTGGGGGTGGCTCAGTCGGTAGCGTGCCAGGCTCGTAATCTGTAGTTCCCATGTTCGAGTCCCAGCTGGGTCAGCGTTGAGATTTATCTCCGCAAAATTCCCCGCCCTGCCCACGGTCAGTAGGGGACACCGATGGGCTTGGAAAGGCCGCCGTCCGTCGGATGGGACGTTAAGCCGTGGGCCCGTGTGCGGGAGAGCCATACCCTGTGCACGTTAAAGAACACGCTGGATGGCCTTGACGAGAGGCCATCCAGCGATCTGTCTCCCAACAGCTGTTCCAGTGGGTCTCCTCCCCCAACCTTCTCTGAGCCTTCGGGGTCCACTTGATTTGGCCATTTAGCTCATGGTGTGCAAAAAGGTGCCGCTCAGAGGTAAAACAACCTGACCTAAATCAGACATTAAAGTACGCTCAAAACCATATACTTCGGTGAATGAGTAAATTAAAAAAGTGTGAGACAGTAGCAAAAATTTATTATAATTTGAAAATTTTTCAAATAAGAAAACCTATACATTTTTGTTGAGCTAAAGCATCTGAAGAACAACTGGAATCCACAATTAGTTAGAATATTTGCGAGAGACACTCAACAATAAAAATTTATTTCTAAAAAACTTTACTGTCAGCAAAAATCTAATTACCAAACATTGTTTCTTTGGCTCCTAAAATTTTTAATGCTTTACCAAATGAAATTAAGGAAATAACTAATATTAAAACATATATAAGAAAGTGAAAAAATGGATATTAAATACTGAGAATATTAATGTATTGTTCTAATCAAGCAACCGTGAGTTAATTGAAATCACGTGATTGAATTGATTTAGATCTCCAAACTGTTTTACTGAGCTGTAATTTACGTTTGTTTACATATCTATATTGTTTGTGTATACATGAATTTAGTTATGTTAAATAATATCCACACGAGTCATAGTTACTCTTGTGGATAAGAAAAACTGTATATTTAGTGTTGAAAACTAGGTCTATGTTAGTATTATAATGTAATTACAATAATTGTACTTTTGTGTAACATGTACAGTCGCTCAAAAAAGTATCCGACCTGGCAACCTTCGTGTCACGTGACACGAAGGTTGCCAGGTCACTAATTTCTAAAAAAATCGTTGCTAGATATTGTTTCTGAATTCTGTAATCAACCATAGTGTTCGGATACTTTTTGAGCGACTGTACTCTGAAATAGTGTTGTGTGATTGCCGTTCTTGATAAGTTTACTTTCATGTTCCAATTTTGTTAATAATAAATGAGTTGGGTTGTTCTACCTCTGAGCGGCACTTTTTTGCACAACATGTGCTAAATGGCCAGGTAAAATGGACCCCGAAGGCTCAGAGAAGGTTGGGAGAGGGGACCCATTGAAACAGCTGTTAGGAGACAGATGGTAACCTCCCGTCAAAAGCATCCAGCGTGTTACTTTAACGTGCAGAGGATATGGCTCTCCCGCACACGGGACCACGGCTTAACGTCTCATTTCCAGTCTCATCGGTGTCTCCTACTGACCGTGGGCAGAGCAGGGAATTTTGCGGAGACAAATCTCAACGCTGACCCAGCTGGGAATCGAACCTGGGAACTACAAATTACTAGTACGCTACCGACTGTGCCACCCCCGCCCCAATAATAAATGAATAATAATATCTGGAACAGTAATTCTCAAGGGATACGACCAGAAAATTTCACTAATCGAAATAAAAAAGGGAACTAATGTAATCTTTATATTCATATAGATGCACAGCCAAAAGAACATTTTTAAATAAGTGCATGATTGCCTGTTCAAACTTTAAAACCTTTCTTCTTTTATTTATTTAAAAAAAAACTTTTTCTGAACAAAAGTTGTATAAAGTAAAGTGGTCGTAAATAGTTTCTGAATATTTCAGATGTTTGATTATTATGGATTAAAACTGAAAACGGAAAGCATTTGTTTTTTCTTAAAAAACGCCGTCCTTCTGGTGGGATGTTAAGCCGTGGCTCCATGTGCACGAAAGCCATACTCTGTGCACGTCAAATAACACGATGTACAGACTACAGGAGACTATCATCATGATAGCTTCCCAAACCCATTGGACAGCTTAATAATTCATTGACATGGATTATTTAGCTCTCCAGTGGGTGTCCTTCCCCCAACCTTCTCTGAGCACTCAGGGTCCTTGTAACATGGCCATTTAGCTCATTGTGGGCAAAACAAAGTACCGCTCAGAGGTAAAATAACCCAACTCAACCAACTCAAAGAAAATAAAAAGGATCTGTAAGAATGTCAGTTCATAGATGCTCAAAGAAAACAAAAAGGATCTGTAAGAATGTCACTTCATAGATGCTCAAAGAAAATAAAAAGGATCTGTAAGAATGTCAGTTCATAGATGCTCAAAGAAAATAAAAAGAATCTGTAAGAATGTCAGTTCATAGATGCTCAAAGAAAATAAAAAGGATCTGTAAGAATGTCAGTTCATAGATGCTCAAAGAAAATAAAAAGGATCTGTAAGAATATCAGTTCATAGATGCTCAAAGAAAATAAAAAGGATCTGTAAGAATGTCAGTTCATAGATGCTCAAAGAAAATAAAAAGAATCTGTAAGAATGTCAGTTCATAGATGCTCAAAGAATATAAAAAGGATCTGTAAGAATGTCAGTTCATAGATGCTCAAAGAAAATAAAAAGAATCTGTAAGAATGTCAGTTCATAAATGCTCAAAGAAAATAAAAAGGATCTGTAAGAATGTCAGTTCATAGATGCTCAAAGAAAATAAAAAGGATCTGTAAGAATATCAGTTCATAGATGCTCAAAGAAAATAAAAAGGATCCGTAAGAATGTCAGTTCACAGATGCTCAAAGAAAATAAAAAGGATCTGTAAGAATGTCAGTTCACAAATGCTCAAAGAAAATAAAAAGGATCTGTAAGAATGTCAGTTCATAGATGCTCAAAGAAAATAAAAAGAATCTGTAAGAATGTCAGTTCATAGATGCTCAAAGAAAATAAAAAGGATCCGTAAGAATATCAGTTCACAGATGCTCAAAGAAAATAAAAAGGATCCGTAAGAATATCAGTTCACAGATGCTCAAAGAAAATAAAAAGGATCTGTAAGAATGTCAGTTCACAGATGCTCAAGGAAAATAAAAAGGATCTGTAAGAACGTCAGTTCATAGATGCTCAAAAAAAATATAAAAAGGATCTGTAAGAATATCAGTTCATAGCTGCTCAAAGAAGATAATAAGAATCTGTAAGAATGTCAGTTCATAGATGCTCGAAGAAAATAAAAAGGATCTGTAAGAATATTTAGTTCACAGATGCTCAAAGAAAATAATAAGGATCTGTAAGAATGTCAGTTCATAGATGCTCAAAGAAAACAAAAAGGATCTGTAAGAATGTCACTTCATAGATGCTCAAAGAAAATAAAAAGGATCTCTAAGAATGTCAGTTCATAGATGCTCAAAGAAAATAAAAAGAATCTGTAAGAATGTCAGTTCATAGATGCTCAAAGAAAATAAAAAGGATCTGTAAGAATGTCAGTTCATAGATGCTCAAAGAAAATAAAAAGGATCTGTAAGAATATCAGTTCATAGATGCTCAAAGAAAATAGAAAAGATCTGCAAGAATGTCAGTTCATAGATGCTCAAAGAAAATAAAAAGGATCTGTAAGAATGTCAGTTCATAGATGCTCAAAGAAAATAATAAGGATCTGTAAGAATGTCAGTTCATAGATGCTCAAAGAAAATAAAAAGGATCTGTAAGAATGTCAGTTCATAGATGCTCAAAGAAAATAAAAAGGATCTGTAAGAATATCAGTTCATAGATGCTGAAAGAAAATAAAAAGGATCCGTAAGAATATCAGTTCACAGATGCTCAAAGAAAATACAAAGGATCTGTAAGAATGTCAGTTCACAGATGCTCAAAGAAAATAAAAAGGATCTGTAAGAATGACAGTTCATAGATGCTCAAAGAAAATAATAAGTATCTGTAAGAATGTCACTTCATAGATGCTCAAAGAAAATAAAAATGATCTAAGAATGTCACTTCATAGATGCTGAAAGATAATAAAAAGGATCTGCAGGAATGTCAGTTCATAGATTCTCAAAGAAAATAAAAAGGATCTGTAAGAATGTCAGTTCATAGATGTTCAAAGAAAATAAAAATAATCTGTAAGAATATCAGTTTATAGATGATCAAATAAAATAAAAAGGATCTGTAAGAATGTCAGTTCATAGATGCTCAAAGAAAATAAAAATAATCTGTAAGAATGTCAGTTCACAGATGCTCAAAGAAAATAAAAAGGATCTGTAAGAATGTCAGTTCACAGATGCTCAAAAAAAAATAAAAAGGATCTGTAAGAATGTCAGTTCATAGATGCTCAAAAAAAATATAAAAAGGATCTGTAAGAATATCAGTTCATAGCTGTTCAAAGAAAATAATAAGAATCTGTAAGAATGTCAGTTCATAGATGCTCAAAGAAAATAAAATTGATCTGTAAGAATGTCAGTTCATAGATGCTCAAAGAAAATAAAAGTGATCTGTAATAATGTCAGTTCACAGATGCTGAAAGAAAATATAAAGGATCTGTAAGAATGTCAGTTCATAGATGCTCAAAGGAAATAAAAAGGATCTGTAAGAATGTCAGTTCATAGATGCTCAAAGAAAATAAAAAGGATCTGTAAGAATGTCAGTTCATAGATGATCAAAAAAAATAAAAACGATCTGTAAGAATATCAGTTCATAGCTGTTCAAAGAAAATAATAAGAATCTGTAAGAATGTCAGTTCATAGATGCTCAAAGAAAATAAAAAGGATCCGTAAGAATATCTGTTCACAGATGCTCAAAGAAAATAAAAAGGATCTGTAAGAATGTCAGTTCACAGATGCTCAAAGAAAATAAAAAGGATCTGTAAGAATGTCAGTTCATAGATGCTCAAAGAAAATAATAATGATCTGTAAGAATGTCACTTCATAGATGCTCAAAGAAAATAAAAATGATCTAAGAATGTCACTTCATAGATGCTGAAAGATAGTAAAAAGGATCTGCAGGAATGTCAGTTCATAGATGCTCAAAGAAAATAAAAAGGATCTGTAAGAATGTCAGTTCACAAATGCTCAAAGAAAATAAAAAGGATCTGTAAGAATGTCAGTTCATAGATGATCAAAAAAAATAAAAAGGATCTGTAAGAATATCACTTCATAGCTGTTCAAAGAAAATAATAAGAATCTGTAAGAATGTCAGTTCATAGATGCTCAAAGAAAATAAAAAGGATCCGTAAGAATATCAGTTCACAGATGCTCAAAGAAAATAAAAAGGATCTGTAAGAATGTCAGTTCATAGATGCTCAAAAAATATATAAAAAGGATCTGTAAGAATATCAGTTCATAGCTGTTCAAAGAAAATAATAAGTATCTGTAAGAATGTCACTTCATAGATGCTCAAAGAAAATAAAAATGATCTGTAAGAATGTCACTTCATAGATGCTGAAAGATAATAAAAAGGATCTGCAGGAATGTCAGTTCATAGATTCTCAAAGAAAATAAAAAGGATCTGTAAGAATGTCAGTTCATAGATGCTCAAAGAAAATAAAAATAATCTGTAAGAATATCAGTTTATAGATGATCAAATAAAATAAAAAGGATCTGTAAGAATGTCAGTTCACAGATGCTCAAAGAAAATAAAAAGGATCTGTAAGAATGTCAGTTCATAGATGCTCAAAAAAAATATAAAAAGGATCTGTAAGAATATCAGTTCATAGCTGTTCAAAGAAAATAATAAGAATCTGTAAGAATGTCAGTTCATAGATGCTCAAAGAAAAAAAAAGGATCTGTAAGAATATTTAGTTCACAGATGCTCAAAGAAAATAATAAGGATCTGTAAGAATGTCACTTCATAGATGCTGAAAGATAATAAAAAGGATCTGCAAGAATGTCAGTTCATAGATGCTCAAAGAAAATAAAAAGGATCTGTAAGAATGTCAGTTCACAAATGCTCAAAGAAAATAAAAAGGATCTGTAAGAATGTCAGTTCATAGATGATCAAAAAAAATAAAAAGGATCTGTAAGAATATCACTTCATAGCTGTTCAAAGAAAATAATAAGAATCTGTAAGAATGTCAGTTCATAGATGCTCAAAGAAAATAAAAAGGATCCGTAAGAATATCAGTTCACAGATGCTCAAAGAAAATAAAAAGGATCTGTAAGAATGTCAGTTCATAGATGCTCAAAAAATATATAAAAAGGATCTGTAAGAATATCAGTTCATAGCTGTTCAAAGAAAATAATAAGTATCTGTAAGAATGTCACTTCATAGATGCTCAAAGAAAATAAAAATGATCTGTAAGAATGTCACTTCATAGATGCTGAAAGATAATAAAAAGGATCTGCAGGAATGTCAGTTCATAGATTCTCAAAGAAAATAAAAAGGATCTGTAAGAATGTCAGTTCATAGATGCTCAAAGAAAATAAAAATAATCTGTAAGAATATCAGTTTATAGATGATCAAATAAAATAAAAAGGATCTGTAAGAATGTCAGTTCACAGATGCTCAAAGAAAATAAAAAGGATCTGTAAGAATGTCAGTTCATAGATGCTCAAAAAAAATAAAAACGATCTGTAAGAATATCAGTTCATAGCTGTTCAAAGAAAATAATAAGAATCTGTAAGAATGTCAGTTCATAGATGCTCAAAGAAAATAAAATTGATCTGTAAGAATGTCAGTTCATAGATGCTCAAAGAAAATAAAAGTGATCTGTAATAATGTCAGTTCACAGATGCTGAAAAAAAAATAAAGGATCTGTAAGAATGTCAGTTCATAGATGCTCAAAGGAAATAAAAAGGATCTGTAAGAATGTCAGTTCATAGATGCTCAAAGAAAATAATAAGGATCTGTAAGAATGTCAGTTCATAGATGCTCAAAGAAAATAAAAATGATCTGTAAGAATGTCACTTCATAGATGCTGAAAGATAATAAAAAGGATCTGCAAGAATGCCAGTTCATAGATGCTCAAAAAAAAATAAAAATGATCTGTAAGAATGTCACTTCATAGATGCTGAAAGATAATAAAAAGGATCTGCAAGAATGTCAGTTCATAGATGCTCAAAGAAAATAAAAAGGATCTGTAAGAATGTCAGTTCATAGATGCTCAAAGAAAATAATAAGGATCTGTAAGAATGTCACTTCATAGATGCTCAAAGAAAATAAAAATAATCTGTGAGAATGTCAGTTCGTAGATGCTCAAAGAAAATAAAAGTGATCTGTAAGAATGTCAGTTCATAGATGCTCAAAGAAAATAAAAGTGATCTGTAATAATGTCAGTTCACAGATGCTCAAAGAAAATAAAAAGGATCTGTAAGAATGTCAGTTCATAGATGCTCAAAGGAAATAAAAGTGATCTGTAATAATGTCAGTTCACAGATGCTGAAAGAAAATATAAAGGATCTGTAAGAATGTCAGTTCATAGATGCTCAAAGGAAATAAAAAGGATCTGTAAGAATGTCAGTTCATAGATGCTCAAAGAAAATAAAAATGATCTGTAAGAATGTCAGTTCACAGATGCTCAAAGAAAATAAAAAGGATCTGTAAGAATGTCAGTTCATAGATGCTCAAAGAAAATAAAAACGATCTGTAAGAATATCAGTTCATAGCTGTTCAAAGAAAATAATAAGAATCTGTAAGAATGTCAGTTCATAGATGCTCAAAGAAAATAAAAGTGATCTGTAAGAATGTCAGTTCATAGATGCTCAAAGAAAATAAAAGTGATCTGTAATAATGTCAGTTCACAGATGCTGAAAGAAAATATAAAGTATCTGTAAGAATGTCAGTTCATAGATGCTCAAAGAAAATAAAAGTGATCTGTAAGAATGTCAGTTCATAGATGCTCAAAGAAAATAAAAGTGATCTGTAAGAATGTCAGTTCATAGATGCTCAAAGAAAATAAAAGTGATCTGTAATAATGTCAGTTCACAGATGCTGAAAGAAAATATAAAGGATCTGTAAGAATGTCAGTTCATAGATGCTCAAAGAAAATAAAAGTGATCTGTAATAATGTCAGTTCACAAATGCTGAAAGAAAATAAAAGTGATCTGTAAGAATGTCAGTTCATAGATGCTCAAAGAAAATAAAAGTGATCTGTAATAATGTCAGTTCACAGATGCTGAAAGAAAATATAAAGGATCTGTAAGAATATCAGTTCATAGATGCTCAAAGAAAATAAAAGTGATCTGTAAGAATGTCAGTTCATAGATGCTCAAAGAAAATAAAAATAATCTGTAAGAATGTCAGTTCATAGATGCTCAAAGAAAATATAAAGGATCTGTAAGAATGTCAGTTCATAGATGCTCAAAGGAAATAAAAAGGATCTGTAAGAATATTTAGTTCACAGATGCTCAAAGAAAATAATAAGGATCTGTAAGAATGTCACTTCATAGATGCTGAAAGATAATAAAAATAATCTGTAAGAATGTCACTTCATAGATGCTGAAAGATAACAAAAAGGATCTGCAAGAATGTCAGTTCATAGATGCTCAAAGAAAATAAAAAGGATCTGTAAGAATGTCAGTTCATAGATGCTCAAAGAAAATAATAAGGATCTGTAAGAATGTCAGTTCACAGATGCTCAAAGAAAATAAAAAGGATCTGTAAGAATGTCAGTTCATAGATGCTCAAAAAAAATAAAAACGATCTGTAAGAATGTCAGTTCATAGATGCTCAAAGAAAATAAAAGTGATCTGTAAGAATATCAGTTCATAGATGCTCAAAGAAAATAAAAGTGATCTGTAAGAATGTCAGTTCATAGATGCTCAAAGAAAATAAAAGTGATCTGTAATAATGTCAGTTCACAGATGCTGAAAGAAAATATAAAGGATCTGTAAGAATGTCAGTTCATAGATGCTCAAAGGAAATAAGAAGGATCTGTAAGAATGTCAGTTCATAGATGCTCAAAGAAAATAAAAGTGATCTGTAAGAATGTCAGTTCATAGATGCTCAAAGAAAGTAAAAGTGATCTGTAATAATGTCAGTTCACAGATGCTCAAAGAAAATATAAAGGATCTGTAAGAATGTCAGTTCATAGATGCTCAAAGGAAATAAAAAGGATCTGTAAGAATGTCAGTTCATAGATGCTGAAAGAAAATAATAAGGATCTGTAAGAATGTCAGTTCATAGATGCTCAAAGAAAATAAAAATGATCTGTAAGAATGTCACTTCATAGATGCTGAAAGATAATAAAAAGGATCTGCAAGAATGCCAGTTCATAGATGCTCAAAGTAAATAAAAATGATCTGTAAGAATGTCACTTCATAGATGCTGAAAGATAATAAAAAGGATCTGCAAAAATGTCAGTTCATAGATGCTCAAAGAAAATAAAAATAATCTGTAAGAATGTAAGTTCATAGATGCTCAAAGAAAACAAAAAGGATCTGTAAGAATGTCAGTTCACAGATGCTCAAAAAAATAAAAAGGATCTGTAAGAATGTCAGTTCATAGATGCTCAAAGGAAATAAAAGTGATCTGTAATAATGTCAGTTCACAGATGCTGAAAGAAAATATAAAGGATCTGTAAGAATGTCAGTTCATAGATGCTCAAAGAAAATAAAAGTGATCTGTAAGAATGTCAGTTCATAGATGCTCAAAGAAAATAAAAATAATCTGTAAGAATGTCAGTTCACAGATGCTCAAAGAAAATAAAAGTGATCTGTAATAATGTCAGTTCACAGATGCTCAAAAAAAATAAAAAGGATCTGTAAGAATGTCAGTTCATAGATGCTCAAAGGAAATAAAAGTGATCTGTAATAATGTCAGTTCACAGATGCTGAAAGAAAATATAAAGGATCTGTAAGAATGTCAGTTCATAGATGCTCAAAGGAAATAAAAAGGATCTGTAAGAATGTCAGTTCATAGATGCTGAAAGAAAATAAAAATGATCTGTAAGAATGTCAGTTCACAGATGCTCAAAGAAAATAAAAAGGATCTGTAAGAATGTCAGTTCATAGATGCTCAAAGAAAATAAAAAGGATCTGTAAGAATGTCAGTTCATAGATGCTCAAAAAAAAATAAAAACGATCTGTAAGAATATCAGTTCATAGCTGTTCAAAGAAAATAATAAGAATCTGTAAGAATGTCAGTTCATAGATGCTCAAAGAAAATAAAAGTGATCTGTAAGAATGTCAGTTCATAGATGCTCAAAGAAAATAAAAGTGATCTGTAATAATGTCAGTTCACAGATGCTGAAAGAAAATATAAAGGATCTGTAAGAATGTCAGTTCATAGATGCTCAAAGAAAATAAAAGTGATCTGTAAGAATGTCAGTTCATAGATGCTCAAAGAAAATAAAAGTGATCTGTAAGAATGTCAGTTCATAGATGCTCAAAGAAAATAAAAGTGATCTGTAATAATGTCAGTTCACAGATGCTGAAAGAAAATATAAAGGATCTGTAAGAATGTCAGTTCATAGATGCTCAAAGAAAATAAAAGTGATCTGTAAGAATGTCAGTTCATAGATGCTCAAAGAAAATAAAAGTGATCTGTAATAATGTCAGTTCACAGATGCTCAAAGAAAATAAAAAAGATCTGTAAGAATGTCAGTTCATAGATGCTCAAAGGAAATAAAAGTGATCTGTAATAATGTCAGTTCACAGATGCTGAAAGAAAATATAAAGGATCTGTAAGAATGTCAGTTCATAGATGCTCAAAGGAAATAAAAAGGATCTGTAAGAATGTCAGTTCATAGATGCTCAAAGAAAATAAAAATGATCTGTAAGAATGTCAGTTCATAGCTGTTCAAAGAAAATAATAAGAATCTGTAAGAATGTCAGTTCATAGATGCTCAAAGAAAATAAAAGTGATCTGTAAGAATGTCAGTTCATAGATGCTCAAAGAAAATAAAAGTGATCTGTAATAATGTCAGTTCACAGATGCTGAAAGAAAATATAACGGATCTGTAAGAATGTCAGTTCATAGATGCTCAAAGAAAATAAAAGTGATCTGTAAGAATGTCAGTTCATAGATGCTCAAAGAAAATAAAAGTGATCTGTAAGAATGTCAGTTCATAGATGCTCAAAGAAAATGAAAGTGATCTGTAATAATGTCAGTTCACAGATGCTGAAAGAAAATATAAAGGATCTGTAAGAATGTCAGTTCATAGATGCTCAAAGAAAATAAAAGTGATCTGTAAGAATGTCAGTTCATAGATGCTCAAAGAAAATAAAAATGATCTGTAATAATGTCAGTTCACAGATGCTGAAAGAAAATATAAAGGATCTGTAAGAATGTCAGTTCATAGATGCTCAAAGGAAATAAAAAGGATCTGTAAGAATGTCAGTTCATAGATGCTCAAAGAAAATAAAAATGATCTGTAAGAATGTCAGTTCACAGATGCTCAAAGAAAATAAAAAGGATCTGTAAGAATGTCAGTTCATAGATGCTCAAAAAAAATAAAAACGATCTGTAAGAATATCAGTTCATAGCTGTTCAAAGAAAATAATAAGAATCTGTAAGAATGTCAGTTCATAGATGCTCAAAGAAAATAAAAAGGATCTGTAAGAATATTTTGTTCACAGATGCTCAAAGAAAATAATAAGGATCTGTAAGAATGTCAGTTCATAGATGCTCAAAGAAAATAAAAATGATCTGTATGAATGTCACTTCATAAATGCTGAAAGATAATAAAAAGGATCTGCAAGAATGTCAGTTCATAGATGCTCAAAGAAAATAAAAAGGATCTGTAAGAATGTCAGTTCATAGATGCTCAAAGGTTCATTTTAATTTTACCTAATGTGGCCACAGCGAATTGTGATGCAGACACGAGAAAATATCTTCTGAGAACCAGTGCTTTATGAAACTATGGTCCCAAGTATTCTTAGGGGAATGCGAGAGACCAGTGGGAGGTAGTTGAAAAAAACTGAAATGTCTGAACTTTTCTATTAAGTTTTGTATCGCTGTATTATTTTTTCCACGTTTTACATCCAAAAAACAACCCATTAGGATTAAAATGTTTAAATCAGTTTGTTGCAATGGTAGACAAAATTTTGCGTGTGAAAATTTAAATATATGGGGCTACTTCAAAAATGTTATTATAAAAAAGTAAAGTAAAAGTCTGTAAAATCCCGATAACTTTGTGAATCTCGCGCACTGTTATTTTCCGGCGTATTAGAGAATTCTGGTTGAAGCGCCAACTGTAATTTTCATCTGCGATGTTTCACGATCTTGAAACATACAAGCCAGTCGATCTGTGGCATCGCTTAATATTTTAATGTATTTTTCGCTGTCTTAGCGCTTTCATTTGCATATGCAGCTTATACGTATTATTAACAAATTTTTATTAACCTGCATAATTACAATTTGTGAAGATATCATTGCGTTAGGTGAAATTTATAAAAATATGCAAAATCTTACTGTACATAAATTATATATTTCCCAATGATCAAACATACTTGGGTCAAAAAGAAATTAGTACAAAATTATCAAATCAATTATTTTTACACAATATTGTTGGTTCAAGAACATTAACCAAAAGGCATTATATGTAATGATTTGCCTAATACAGTGTCTCGCAAAGCTTTTTACTCTGCGGCACACTGAATCTAATTTTTTTTCCGCGGCACACGGAATCTAATTTTTTTACCCGCGGCATACCTAAAAAAGAATAAAAGCAAACTCTATATAATCGTCATTATAATTGAGCTTTGTTGAAGTCATCAGCCTGGTTTAACTTGAAGATTTGCTCTCGTTCTTTAATTCATAACTCGGTGTTTGTTTTAAATATTTGTCCATTCTATGGCTTGAAATAATCAAAAATTAATACCAAAATTTGGAAAAAGAGTGATAAATACTTACAAGATCCCAGTTGATAAAATCTGAAAGATTTTTATTAAAGCACGTCGATAACACAAGTCAAGTCAAAATGAAATCTTTGGAATATCTAGTGTCAATTTGAAAATCTCTCGCGGCACACTACTGTGCCGCGGCACACAGTTTGCGAGACACTGGCCTAATAGATATTTTAATGCCATTGCAATGAATCTGATCTTGCGACTTTGGAATCATCAGTTCTTGAGGAAACTTAAAATTTGGCAAATAAATAATAATATTGAAAATTTATTTCAATATTATTATTTATTTGTATTTTTATTCTATTCTTACACAATAAGTTTTTTTATTCTATTCTATTATTTTACATACTGGGTGGTACAAAACTCTCTGTACAAGTTTCAATGGGAGATAAGGAACACCAAGACAAATCTTTTTCGTCTATGAATGTATGTCCGCTGACGTAACCTTTCGGTTCTAGAGGGCACTGACAGAATTGTCGGTGGAGCTGGTACATAAATGAATGGAAACATGTGTGAACAACATGTTTATTTAAAGCAGATGCTCAAAGTTGCAACCGACAACAGCATTGCATGCATGACAGCGTCGAAGCATTCATTGCCATACATGTTGAAAGATTCCTGGAATATTGGAAAAACTGCAACGGTGACTGCAGCGGTGGTCTTCATCTGAGTCAATCGGTGGCTCGTACACGGTTCTTCATGTGTCCCCCGAGGAAGAAATCGATACATGTTAAATAGGGTGATCTTGGTGCCCAGGGACGGGTCCACGCCGGCCTATCCATCCCCCCCCCCCGAAAAAAAAGTGGCGTTCAGATAATCCCGCACATTATTGCTGAAATGTGCTGGCGCCCCATCGTGTTGAAACCACATTCGTCGGTGAAGAGCCACGGGAACATCTTCCAGCAATCTCGGCAACATTTTTTCAAGAAATACCCGATAAATCTGCCCTTGAGTCAGGGTGGCAGCAGATATGGTCCAATCAAAATGTCGTGGACGATACCCGCCCAAACACTGATGGTGAATCGTTGTTGATCACCATGTGCCATTGTGGCATGTGAATTTTCGTGCGCCCAAACATGAGAATTGTGCACATTTAACACACTCTCACGTGTGAAAGAGGCCTCATCTGAGAAGAGCACATGAGCCAGAAAATCAGGCTGCACCATGGTCTGCTGCAGAAACAAGCGCACAAACACGAATAGCGTAGTCCTGAGGTTGCAACGTCTGGAGTCTCTAACGATGAAACAGATGAAACTGCTGTTAGTGCAACACTCTCCACACGAGGGCGTGGTTCACACCGAGGCTACGTGAAACAGCTCGCGTGCTTGTGCCTGGATTGTCAGGCATGTCTTCCATGTCAGGAGTGCGCATGGTTCTTCAGGAGTGCGCATATTCCAGTTTCTCGCAGTTTCCGGTGCAAATGCGCAAATGTTTGGTGGTTTGGCACACATCTGTCAGTACAACCTCACAGCAGCTCTTCCGTTTCCATTGGCAGCTCCATATGCCAGAAACATGTCAGACATCTCAGCAGTCGTGAAACACTCCATGTTACACGTAATGTGTCTGATTTACGAATGCAGAAGGCAAACACAAGTCCTTTCTCCGTTCCCACTTCGCCCCTCTAGCCGATTGCAGCACTGCCAAACAGCGCCCTCTAGCCCGAAAGGTTACGTCAACGTACATACATTCATAGACGAAAAAGGTTTGTTTTGGTGTTTCCTATCTCCCATTAAAATATGTACAGAGAGTTTTGAAATACCCTGCATATTTCACCGCAAAAGCCCGAATTGTAGTAAAACCTAGGGTTTACGGGTTGAACCTAAAGTTTTACCAAAAAATGTTGATAAAGCCCGAAAAATAAACTGCACGCGTCTTATTTCGGGGTTTTCCCCCATTTACTATTGGTAGAACTCATATTCCACGAGAAAATGTGTTTTTTTTACTATTGAAAAAAGATTGTAAAATATACAGCGTACGGATTGAAGGATAAACAAGGTAAGGTTATAGAAGGTGAGGATTCTCTCATGGCTAGGTGGGCTGAGCATTTCAGTGATGTTCTAAACAATGTAGTTAGTTCTACTCCCATTGTTTGCAATGATGATAGATGCATTGGTGGCTTTAATGTTGGTCCTATATCACAATCTGAAGTTATTTTGGCTGTTTCTAAACTTAAACTACATAAATCCCCAGGTGTAGATGAAATTACTACTGAAATGCTTAGAGCTGGAAATGTTTCGGTTACCAATTGGATGACTGAAATTCTGAATATCTTTTATGATAAAGGCATGGTTCCTAAGGATTTTACCAGAGCTATTGTTATCCCTATTTTCAAAAAAGGTGATCGCAGTTCTTGTGAAAACTATAGTTTTATATATATTTATATAAAACTATATTTCTATAGTTTTATATAACAGTCTTGTATAAAACTATAGAAAACTCTATTTCACAAGAACTGCGATATATATATATATCGCAGTTCTTGTGAAATCATGGAAAGAACTTTACCTGATATATATATCAGGTAAAGTTCTTTCCATGATTGTGCTTAATAGAATTAAGAATCTGGTTGACAGTCAATTGTGTGATGAGCAATGTGGATTCAAAAGTGGTAGGGGATGTGTGGATCAGATATTTTCACTTAGACAGATTCTTGAGAAATGTTTAGAGTTTCAGAAACCTTTGGTTGCTAGCTTTTTTGATTTCAAAAAGGCTTTCGACTCTGTTCATCGTCATAATTTGTGGTTGATTGTGAAATCATATGGTATACCAGACAAGTTAGTTAACATAATGAAAGCTCTCTGTAATAAAACTGAGTCGTGTGTGAGAGTTGGTAAGGCTTGTAGCAATTGGTTTAGCATTACTTCTGGTGTTCGACAAGGGTGCATTTTGTCTCCTTTTCTCTTTAGCTTGGTTATTGATTATGTTATGCGAAATTCACTTCAAGGGAAAGATTTTGGCCTTAAATAGACTGGAGATACGAAAATTTCTGATTTAGATTATGCTGATGATTTAGCCCTTTTGGCAAATAATGTTGATGAGATGAACTCTTTCATTCGAGCTGTTGATGAGACTGGTAGTAGGGTAGGTTTGGTTATAAACAGAGAGAAAACTAAAGTGATGAAAATTGGTCAGGCAGGCTGTGATTCAGTTAATCTGAATGGTTGCAGTCTTGAGCAGGTGTCACAGTTTAATTATCTTGGGAGCTATGTAACAGAAAATGGTGATGTGCTGCATGAGATTAATAGATGAATAGGGATTGCTGCAGGGACTTTTAAGAATCTATGGAGAATGTGGAGAAATAGGCGTATACACCTAAAGACTAAAATTAGACTGTATAATAGTTTGGTTCTTTCTAGGGTTAGTTATGGTAGTGAAACTTGGACACTTTGTAAACAAGATAACAGGAAACTAGATGCTTTTGATTCCAGATGCTTACGCAGTATCTTGGGCATTAGGTGGTTCAACTTTGTAACTAATGATGAGGTTAGGCAAAGGAGTCTGCAACCTCCTTTAAGCAGCATATTGTGCAGAGAGAGACTCCGTTGGTTTGACCATGTTGCCCGTATGGATAATTATAGATTGGGGAATAGGGTTATGAACAGTGTTCTTAAAGACCTCAGAAAGAAGGGGAGACCTAGGATGCGGTGGGCAGACAATGTCAAACAGGACCTTGTTAGAATTGGTGTGCAGTGGCCAGATTCAGTAGATGTAGCTCAGGATAGACTTGCTTGGAGAACTAAATTGCACGGTCTGGTTGAACCTCCGTAGCCCATGGCTGCTTGAGGATGATGATGATGATGACGACGACGATAGAGAAAGGTATAAATTTAATAACTCACTTTGGTAATGGAATCTTTTTGCTATTTTGGATTTTATAAATTACAATTTTGAAACACACAATCGTTATGGGGTTGTAATTTAAAAAATGTTTTTTTTTTCAAGACTGTTTCGACTTGCTTGTTGCAACAGTGAGCTATTGTGGGATTTGAAATAGCAGAACACACCAGAAGTTTTCACAAGTACTTTTTTTGTTGAACACTTTTTGAAACAATTGCACTTTTTGAATCCTTGAACATGTCGTAACATGCACTTTCAAGACATATTAAAGTTTCTGACTTTTAATTTTGTTGGGTTGGTTTTTTTTACCTCTGAGCGGCACTTTTTTGCACACCATGGGTTAAAGGGCCAGGTCACATGGACCCCGAAGGCTCAGAGAAGGTTGGGGGAGGGGACCCACTGGAACAGCTGTTGGGAGACAGATGGTAGCCTCCCGTCAAGGCCATCCAGCGTGTTCTTTAACGTGCACAGGGTATGGCTCTCCCGCACACGGGGCCACGGCTTAACGTCCCATCCGACGGACGGCGGCTTTTTCAAGCCCATCGGTGTCCCCTACTGACCGTGGGCAGGGCGGGGAGTTATGCGGAGATCGTAATCTGCATCTCAACACTCACCCAGCTGACACTCGAACATGGAAACTGCAGATTACGAGCCTGGCGCGCTACCGACTGAGCCACCCCCGCCCCTGACTTTTAATACCTGCTTATGGTAAATCATAACATTTACCAAGACCCATTGGAAGAAACCCGAAATAAGATGCGTGGATTCCAAAATTTGGGCTTTTACGGTAACTTAAATAGAGAGAGATGATGAGTGATATTTTGATCTTCAAACGTTATGAAAGTTCAAAAGTCACAAAGGAAACAAACAGAACGTTTGGAGCAGAGAAAGCCGGTGTGTTTCAGAAACTGCAGCAAAAGTTTAGAAATTCTTCGCACAATATGAGAGTTTTGTCTTCCGTACAGGCTGGAGCTAATAGAAATCTGTTATATTGATCTTATGAGGCTTGCAAGCATAATGTTTCTTATGAGGCCATAAAGTAGACAGCGAATTAGAAAATGTTCAACATTTTCAGATTGGTTGCAAGTTTGACAGAAAGACGAAGCTTTCTTTCCAATTATGTGAAGTTTTACGTCTGTGAACAAAGATGAGGCTATTTAAAATCGTTTCTTCTCTTCATTTCAGTTTAAAATTCCCTCGTGGACGAGAGGGGATGTCAAAATATTACTGCAAACTCTACCCACGTACAAATCAGTTGTCTTGAAGTAGAGTGAGTCCTCTCCTCTGAAGTTCTACTACTAACTTACAAACAGAAATCTCTATAACAAAGGGGCGGGGGTGGCTCAGTCGGTAGCGCGCCAGGCTCGTAATCTGTAGTTCCCATGTTCGAGTCCCAGCTGGGTCAGCGTTGAGATTTATCTCCGCAAAATTTCCCCGCCCTGCCCACGGTCAGTAGGGGACACCGATGGGCTTGAAAAGGCCGCCGTCCGTCGGATGGGACGTTAAGCCGTGGCCCCGTGTGCGGGAGAGCTGCACATACCCTGTGCACGTTAAAGAACATGCTGGATGGCCTTGACGGGAGTCAATCTCCCAACAGCTCTTCCAGTGGGTCCCCTCCCCCAACCTTCTCTGAGCCTTCGGGGTCCATGTGACCTGGCCATTTAGCCCATGGTGTGCAAAAAAGTGCCGCTCAGAGGTAAAACCACCCAACCCAGTGGGTCCCCTCCCCCAACCTTCTCTGAGCCTTCGGGGTCCTTGTGGCCTGGCCATTTAGCCCATGGTGTGCTAAAAAGTGCCGCTCAGAGGTAAAACAATCCAATCCAAACTCTATAACAAAGAGGGTTGAATTTCGTAGATGACAAGACGAAAGCTGTTTTGGCGGCAAGATCAACCCTCTCATTAGCAGAGATATCAGAATGGCAGGTTATCCACTGGAGACAGACCCTATAAGAGTTGCAACGGAAAGTGTTTCCCACATCCAAAGAATGTTAGAGATGATGGAAATGTACGGTGAAGCCAGTGGATCTGAAAGCAGAGACACACAGACACGCAGAGATGATATAAATTTGTATATTTTTATGCATATTAAAATATACAAAATTACATAATAAAAACGGGTCAGTTGTTTTAGATTACTTTTTCCCTTTATGCATAACAGCATACAAAATGTATACTATAAAAAAAAGGGTCATTTGTTTCAATTGCTTTTTTTAATAATCTCTAGGAAGTATTTCAAGTCTGGAGGAAATGAATTCTCTGCCTGAATAGTAGATTAATTTCTCGTTAAATGTCACCAAATATCCTGATGCATTTATTGTTTATTTTTTGCCACCCACAACAACTACTGCATTTAGTTTGTTTTTTTTTTCGATATACGATTCTCTAAAAAGTTCAGCTTACAGAGAAACGTTAGTTTCGAATTCAACTGTGTTGTATGAGTATATATTTTTTGCACCTCTAAATTTTACTTATCATAGGAAAATAAAACATAAGAATCCGTGTACTCACATCTTTCGCTATCTCATTGATCTTGCTGTGTATTTCCTGCGCCACGTGCAACTTCTGGCGCCACTCTTCCCTCTCCTTGAGGAGGATCTCCCGCTCTCTCTTCATCCGGTCGTACATTCCGCGGAGTTTCGCGTGAGATTCTCGAACTTCCAGAAGACTGCTGTGCAGCTGAGAGGAAGTAAAAACATTTCAAGGGTTTATTAAGAAGGAAAATATTTGACATGTATTATTTCAATCATTCCATTTTATGTAGTGACAAATTTCACTAATACGACATCCATTTAGTCAAACTCTGGTGGGGGTGGCTCAGTCGGTAGCGCGCCAGGCTCGTAATCTGCAGTTCCCAGGTTCGAGTCCCAGCTGGGTCAGCGTTGAGATTTATCTCCGCAAAATTCCCCGCCCTGCCCACGGTCAGTAGGGGAAACCGATGGGCTTGGAAAGACCGCCGTCCGTCGGATGGGACGTTAAGCCGTGGCTCCGTGTGCGGGAGAGCCATACCCTGTGCGCGTTAAAGAATACGCTGGATGGCCTTGACGGGAGGCTACCATCTGTCTCCCAACAGCTGTTCCAGTGGGTCCTTTCCCCCAGCCTTCTCTGAGCCTTCGGGGTCCATGTGACCTGGCCATTTAGCCCATGGTGCGCAAAAAAGTGCCGCTCAGAGGTAAAACAACCCAACCCAAACCCTGGTTTACGTGTTTTCTCAAGTTTTTTTTTACTCACTTATTCTCTATAGTTTCCATTAGTACAGGGTCATTACAAAAGATTATTCATATTTTAAAGTGCTATATTTTATTAGATAATTAAGTAACAAAAGTAACTGTGTCCAAAATGTCAAGAAACTCTCGAAGTTTCCTCGTTATGACTGAAGTTAGTATTACATGTAATGTCTTAAATTCCAAATTTCCAAATCTCTCTGCAAAACTCCTCGCCCTGCCCTCGGTCACTAGGGGACACCGATGAGCGTAGAAAGGCCGCCGTCCGTCGGATGGGACGTTAAGCTGTGGTCCCGTGTACGTTAAAGAATACACTGGATAGCCTTGACAGGAGGATACCATCTGTCTACCAACAGCTGCTCAATGGGTCTCTTCCCTCAACATTCTCTGAGCCTTCTGGTTCCTTGTGACCTGGCCAATTAGCCCATTGTGTGCAAAAAAAAGCGCCGCTTAAAAGAACCCAACCCAAAATCCAAATCCAGAGTTTCCGATTAAGTTCTATATCTCTGAGTGGCTCTTTTTCCGAGGTAGACCGATCTTGTGACTCGCGAGAAGTTCCGATTAGACACCACTGGACTTCTTTTTTTGCAGGATTCATTAAAAACATCGCCGATTACGAAACAAATCGTAATTTTTTACACTTAAAGGAAATAATCACTGGAGCTGTAGCAAACATTACATTAGATACTCTTAATCGAGTACAGAATGAAGTTGAATATCACACCATCAGTGTATTCGACATTGATGTCGAATACAAAACAAAAGTTTGAGTGTCATGACGTTTTGTACACATAATTTCTTTTATTACTTAATTATTTAATGAAATATAGCTCTTCAAAATATTGGTTTTCCTTTCTAATGATCTCGCAATTATGAAACTTCGCTTATCGGACATCCATTTAACCGATCTGGTTTGACTTGTTTTCTTAATTAGTTTCTATTTTCTTACAAAATCTATCTGATTGTCATTAACACAATTCGTCCTCCATGCGATTCCCAATTAGTATGAAAGCGCATTTGATTCTGTTCCTAACTGGAAAGAGACTTAATTACTCATGAATGATTTAAGAGACAGACACAAACTGTTCTCATTTATGAGTAGATAAAATCTAAACTTTCTTGCACAGTAATACTTATAGAAAACTTATAGAGCGCAGACCCAGTGTGCATGACAGCACATTGGACAATATTAAAAAATCGTTTCTGAAAGGGATTGACAGTAAATTATTAAAGCTATTTTAGCAGAATTTGAATCCACCTAAACACCCGCTTTGTAAAACCACATAACATCTAAGGATTCTCTTATTTTCCCTTTCCATCTTGCGTAAATTTTCCTTCGATGAAAATTTTCCTTTTTTTGTAATCGTTATTTACAGCTTACTTCAGTAAAAATTAATTTTAAAAACAAATTACTGATCAAACAGCTGCTTGCTAGAGAAATCTGACAAGATCCCGTCAGTATACAGAGTCGTATCAGAATAATATGACCACCTACCATACATATACTATGGTAGGTGGTCATATTATTCTGATATGGCTATGTAATACAAATAAAGAAGTTTTATAAGAAAAGCGAAAAAGAAAGATAACACAAAACATAATGACATAGTGACACTCCTTGTCAGAGGTCACTTTGACTTGTCAAAGGTCACTTTGATTTGTAACCAAGCACGCTAATCACTCAGTAATGAAATAAATTAGTTCGTATTTTGTCTTCAGGAAGCGAAAAAAAATACTAATTAATTACTAATTTAGTAATTAACATTTTATCGTTAAATAGACAAGGAATGAAGTAATTTCTTTTAAGAAATTTACCGCTATTTCCGACCCGACCTAACACAATCACTAAACTCCCTCGAGAACTGTTCTCGACGTATTAGGTAATTTTTTGGCGACTCCAAAGTCTCCCTGGAATAATGTAAATCCTATAATATATTCACCAAATTCACGTAAAATAACTACACGGATCTTTTTTCTCTGCGCCTATATCAAGGGAGGATATTTCTGCCATACATAAACACATTAAAGAGAAAATAAATATTTTCATCAGAAATATTAAATCAGTTACTCAGAAGTGCTTGACAACACATAACGGGAAACTGACATCAAAGCGCTTATAGGCTCAAGGTAGGCAAAGGCTTACTTGCATGGAAATGCACTGAACTATGCATTGGGAAATATAGAAAGAGTTTTGGATTCAGAAACAAAGAAAAATTTTTTGTATTGAGAATTGGGAAAAAGTTTTTGTACTTAGAAATATAGAAAGAGTTTTTGGATTGAGGAATTGGGAAAAAGTTTTGGATTCAGAAACTAATAAAACGTTCTTGGATTCAAAAAGAGAGAAAACGTTTTGAATTGAGAAATAGAGAAAAAAGGTTTTTGGAGTGAAAAAAAAAAGAGAAAAACAATTTTTCGATTGAGAAAAAGAGAAAACGTTTTGGGATTGAGAAATAGAGAAAAGATTTTTGGATTAAAAACAAAGAAAAGGGTTTTTGGATTGATAATTAGAGAAAACGTTTTTGGATTGAGAAACTAATAAAACGTTCTTGGATTCAAAAAGAGGGAAAACGTTTTGAAATGAGAAATAGAGAAAAAGGTTTTTGGAGTGAAAAAAAAAAGAGAAAAACAATTTTTCGATTGAGAAAAAGAGAAAACGTTTTGGGATTGAGAAATAGAGAAAAGATTTTTGGATTAAAAACAAAGAAAAGGGTTTTTGGATTGATAATTAGAGAAAACGTTTTTGGATTGAGAAACTAATAAAACGTTCTTGGATTCAAAAAGAGGGAAAACGTTTTGAAATGAGAAATAGAGAAAAAGGTTTTTGGAGTGAAAAAAATAGGAAAAAAGTTTTGGAGTGAAAAAAAAATAGGAAAACAATTTTTTGATTGAGAAAAAGAGAAAACGTTTTGGGATTGAGAAATATGGAAAAGATTTTTGGATTAAAAACAAAGAAAAGGGTTTTGGATTGAGAATTAGAGAAAACGTTTCTGGATTGAGAAACTAATAAAACGTTCTTGGATTCAAAAAGAGAGAAAACGTTTTGAATTGAGAAATAGAAAAAAAGGTTTATGGAGTGAAAAATATGGAAAAAGTTTTGGAGTGAAAAATATGGAAAAAGTTTTGGAGTGAAAAAAAATAGGAAAAAAAAATTTCGATTGAGAAAAAGAGAAAACGTTTTGGAATTGAGAAACATAAAAAGAGTTTTGGATTGAAAAACAAAGAAAAGGTTTTCTGATTGAGAAGTAAAAAAGGTTTTAGATTGAGAAATAGAAAAGATTTTGGATTGTGAAATGGGAAAAATTTTTTGAATTAGGAAATAGAAAAAAGGTTTTTAGACTGAGAAATAGGGAAAAGTTTTCGGATTATAAATAGGAAAAAAGGCTTTGGATTGAAAAATGGGAAAAAAAAGTTTTTCTATTGAGAAATGCAGAAAAGGTGTTTGGATTAAAAACATGAAAAGGATGTCGGATATGGAATTATAAAAAACGTTTTTCGATTGAGAAACAGAAAAGAATTTTTGGATTGAAAAAAGAGAAAAAGTTCTCGGATTGAGAAATAGAGAAAAAGTGTTTGAATTGAAAAAAAAATGATTTTGGATTGAGAAATAAAAAAAAGTTTAGGATTGGAAAATAGAAAGAGAATGTTTTTGGATTGGAAAATAGAGAGATAATGTTTTTGGATTGAGAAAATGAGGAACAGATTTTGGATTTTAAATAGAGAAAAAGTTTTTGGATTGAGAAATAGAGAAAAGCACCATGGATATAAACCGATGAAAGAAAGAAAATATGTGTTTAATTGTGAAGATCCAATTCCCATTCAAACGTTCTCTATACAATATTCCAGCACATGTTCGAAAAAACCTTAAAACACAGAATCCAGCACATTTTACCAAAAAAAAAACATTTTTATAATCCGGCACTAGCATTTACGATCACATTTGTCTTTATTTAAGAATTTTTCTCTTTCACCATAGTTAAACATTAGCATTTTGGATATTATAAACCAGTATAAGAAGTATTTACTTGTGCTCTGTCAGACCTCTGTGGCAAGCAGCTGCTTGAGGGAGTATTTATTTATTATTATTATTTTATCGAAACATTTCTACCTCATCAGTCGGGTATGGCGAGTAAAAAACAAAAAGGAAAGAGAAGACAGCAGAGATAGCATGTTATTGTTACAAATTAAAATGGATGAGTACTGAGCATGAGTTCATGTAAATATTTTACAATGTTAATCACAAAACAATGCAATTTATTACAAAAGCATGGATGAAATTATTTCTACAAACTAAGTCAACCGGCACGAAACTCTATAATAATACAGAGATAAAGTTTCAGAAAAAATCCATTTTCTTAATGCTATTCACAACCAAATCACAAAACAAGGCTAATACATCATTCTATGAACAATAAAATCGTGTTTAAAATCACAAACATTATTGTCATTAAAATTACCATTATCGCAAGAAGAAGGTAACATTTCATTTCTTAAAATCTGAAACTGGCGTTTTCTTAAAATATCAAACTGTAAAAACTGATTGTGAACGCCAGTTTCAGATTTTAAGAAATGAAATGTTACCTTCTTCTTGTAATAATGGTATTTTTAGTGACAATAATATTTTTAAACATATCGCTACAAATGCAACTAAACCTTCCACATACGATGATCAATCATCTTGGACTGTATTTAAAACACAGTTTGAAGTCATTGCTAGATCTAATGAGTGGAATGAATTTCAGAAGGCCAGTTTTCTTGCAGCTTCTTTAAGAAATTCTGCTACAGAAATTTTACCGTCTGTTTCAGAAGAAAAACGACTTTTTTTTTTATTTGCGACATATAGGACAGAGAAGAATCCTAGAAGCTACTCCTGGCTTAATACAGGCCTTCTCATACAAGGACATGCCCTACTACGACCGAAGTCACTGCTGACCACTGCCTTAGAGCTATAACACAACACACAAAGTTTGCCTTGCTGGAACAGTCTCTAGCTGCCTAACCACTATGCCAGTTAAGGCTTATTACTTGATTATCAAATTCTGGTTTCTGCATTAGAACTCAGATTTGGCGATAATTATTTAAAACAATACTACATGACTCAATTTAAACATCGTATGCAGAAGAGTGGTGAAACTTTGCAAGAACTTACTAGTGATATTATAAGGAATTGCTTGTTTATTACAAGAAGCTGGATGCAGCTTCTCTACAATCAACTAGGTAAATCCAACTAGTGAGTACTATGCATGCTTTTAAAATTGACATTACACTACATGATAATATTTTTTGCTTAATCATTAGGTATATCTTCCTGAAATCTTACATACCTCAATCCGCAAGGAAGATGGATCTTATAGTGTTTACTATATATATATATTGTAGATATTACTAAAGTTTTAAAACCCCACAAAAAAGAGTTTTCATTCAATTCTTAAAATTACAGTCGCTTAATAAAATATCCGAACACTATGGTTGATTACAGAATTCAGAAAAAATATCTGCCAACGATTTTTTTAGAAATTAGTGATCTGGCAACCTTCGTGTCACGTCACGTGACACGAAGGTTGCCAGATCACTAATTTAAAAAAAATCGTTGTCAGATTTTTTTTTAATTCTGTATTCCAACCATAGTGTTCGGATATTTTACTAAGTGACTGTACTGTTCTGTTTCCAAGGAAGCCGACGGCAGCATCCCCATAAATTGAGGACACCTTCAGAGGGATCACTCCCGACTCACGGTAGCTAGGAACCCGATCACTTAAGCCAATACAGCCAGAATTACGTAGGACCACTGGATCACACACCAAATTTGGGATCTATCGCTCAAGTATCCCCCAAAACACAGGGAACCGAAAATTTCTGCCACAGGTGACCTCACACTGCGAACATACAAGAAGCACGTGTCCGCTATTATATAATATCAGTTAAATCCACGTCAAAATTTTGGCGGGAAATATATTTCCATTCATAAGTTTCACTTCATGTCGATCTGTCGCGATCGACCATAATACATAACTCATAATAATAATTTAACACTGCTTGACCAGATAAGATGACGTCCAAATTTGGCTAAAAATGTGTCACGTGACACGAAGGTTGCCAGATCACTAATTTCTAAAACAAAAATCGTTGCCAGATATTTTTTCTGAATTCTGTAATCAACCATAGTGTTCGGATATTTTTTTGAACGACTGTACTTCCCTTGTCAAACTGAAATTATCTCTTATCTATCGTCCTCTCTATCTCATGTGCTTAAGATAACCGAGACCCTCATTTTTTGATGAAAGCCTTTCCCAATTCTCATTCATTCCAGAATAATTTGTTAGGAATATTAATCTCATGCGATTCCCCTTACCTCTGACATTTTTCTCCTGTTCTCCTGATAATCGGTATCCGTCGACGATCTCATAGTCGTCAACTGTCTCCTCGAGGCCTGCTTCTCTTTCTGCCTCTCAGTCTCAGTAGCTTCAAGGCGACCTTTCAGATCCGACACCAGCTGCTGGCTGTCAGTGAGTAGATGTTGGAGATCATTCCTCTCTTTCTCCCAAGCGAGCTCCAACCTGGTCTTGGCGAGGTTCCTCGTCTGGCCCCGAGTGCTCTCTAGAAGCTTCTGTTCCTCCAGCTGAAACAATTATTTCAGTATCAGAGATTTATATTTTAATATACGAGAGTAAGTCAGAAAGTTAACAATTTGTTCCCTGCCAAATTAAGACTTATGGCGCTGTGCCACTACTGCATGCTAGTACCAAATATTTTCACTAAGTGGCAGAAATTGTCACTCTTACACATTTCTGCTGTGAGGTGCAGAGTTGAAGTGAACATGGATTGGGTTGTTTTATCTCTGAGCGGCACATTTTTGCACACCAAGGGCTAAATGTCCAGGTCACATGGACCCCGAAAGCTCAGAGAAGGTTGGGGGAGGGGACCCACAGGAACAGCTATTGGGAGACAGATAGTAGCCTCCCGTCAAGGCCATCCAGCGTGTTCTTTAACGTTGGGTTGTTTTACCTCTGAGCGGCACTTTTTTGCACACCATGGGCTAAATGGCCAGGTCACATGGACCCCGAAAGCTCAGAGAAGGTTGGGGGAGGGGACCCACTGGAACAGCTGTTGAGAGACAGATGGTAGCCTCCCGTCAAGGCCATCCAGCGTGTTCTTTAACGTGCACAAGGTATGGCTCTCCCGCACACGGGGCCCCGGCTTAACGTCCCATCCGACGGACGGCGGCCTTTCCAAGCCCATCGGTGTCACCTACTGACCGTGGGCAGGGCAGGGAATTTTGCGGAGATAAATCTCAACGCTGACCCAGCTGGGACTCGAACCTTGGAACTACAGATTATGAGCCTGGCGCACTACCGACTGAGCCACCCCCGCCCCGTAATTAAAAGGTCACTCACTATATGATATTTTCTAAATGGATACCTGTTTTTTTACTCTACTTATTATGACGCCAAAAAAAGACATGTTTTTATAATTATATATATACACAGTCGTATCAGAATAATATGACCACCTACCTAATAATGGGAATAACCACTCTTGGCCCAGATGACAGCGGCGAGACAGCATGGCATGGACGCAATGAGGCCCTGGAAGGTTGCCAGTGGCATCTGTGCCCATTCGGACTCCAGCAGAGCACGGAGGTTCCGGAGATGACGTGGTTGTGGGTAAGCACGCCGAACCTGTCGATCCAAATAGTCCCACAAGTGCTCTATGGCAGGGGTGGACAATTGTTTTCGTATCTACACTGCGCATGCGTATTGACGTGGTCGTCCTAGTGGAAAATACGAGACGAATCTTCGGTCGCGCACGGGAAGGAAATCTCGGTTCAAGGCGGATTTTTCTGACTGTCTTGGCGGGCCACAAAACACTCTTAGCGGGCCGAATGTGGCCCGCGGGCCGCTATTTGCCCACCCCTGTTCTATGGGATTGAAGTCGGGCCATTTTGCCAGCCAAGGGAGAACGGAGACACTATGGCTCATCTGTCCTGGCCAGCCGCTTATATCTCCGTGTGGTCGACCTTGTCATGTGCACTCTGTGACGTGCCTGGCGGGCACACAGTGATTCCGTCGGTGGTCATATTATTCTGATACGACTGTGTATACACTTCATTAAGATTTTTTTCATTGTTAAAATTTACACTAAAAACGAAAGAATTATATTATATTTCTTCCTTAAATTTGAAATATTAGTTTGTTGAAAAATTATTGTAATTTGGAATATTATCGTCAATGGATAATAATTCATAAATAGTAATCTTAATTAGGAGACGATGCTTGTTATAAAAAAAATACTCGTTGATTAACTTATAACTGAATATTTTTCATGATTTGTGTGAATTAATCATTTCATTACGCTGAATATATACTATCAATGTTAAGAATAAGGATCAAATTTCATCAGGGATGATAATTATAATAAAGGCAACCTTATGCAGCAGTTTCATTCCATTTGTCCCGTTGTCTCGAAAATTTTTAAAACTTTATAATTGTAATGTTTTTTTTTTATTTTTTTGCGTAAAAGGGAAAAGATTGGGTTCGTTTGTTTTACTTCCGAGCGGCTCATTTTTGCACACCATGGGATAAATGGACAGGTCACATGGACCCCGAAGGCTCAGAGGTCCCCGAAGGTTGGGGGAGGAGACCCACTGGAACAGCTGTTGGTAGACAGATGGTAGATTCCCGTCAAGGCCATCCAGCGTGTTCTTTAACGTGCACAGGGTATGGCTTTCCCGCACACGGGGCCACGGCTTAACGTCCCATCCGACCGACGGCGGCATTTCCAAGCCCATCGGTGTTCACTACTGACCGTGGGCAGGGCGGGCAATTTCGCGGAGATAAATCTCAACGCTGACCCAGCTGGGACTCGAACCTGGGAACTACAGAAGGGAAAAAGAAAAAATGATTTCAATCGTACATTACAACGCACTGTTAGTGGGAAACGAGGCTTCATAATGTTTTGAACTAGTGAATGGCACCCAGCGCTGTCCGATCTCACTTTTAAAATGCATACTGTGTTTTTCACTGCACTAAAGGTTAGTTTTGTGAATACCCTTTCCCCACCCCCAACCCCTTATAACACAAATTCCACACGAAGGATTGCACGACGCTGCGCTCCCAGCCAACACCTCCTATAACAGAAGGCCGGCGGACCAAATTATGACGTCAACGTAGGTCCAGACATTCCTTATTTATTACTATTATTTTTTGCGGTGTACAGTCGCTCAAAAAATATCCCAACACTATGGTTGATTACAGAATGACACGAAGGTTGCCAGATCACTAATTTCTAAAAAAAAAAATCGTTGCCAGATATTTTTTCTGAATTCTGTAATTAACCATAGTGTTCGGATTTTTTTTTTGCAGCGACTGTACATCATGGAAGAATGTAATAATGATCAAAGTCACCATAAATTATGGTGACTTTGATCATTATTACATTTGAACCTGAGGGGGTGGCTCACTCGGGCATCATACATTTGAACCTGGGGGGTGGCTCAGTCGGTAGCGCGTCAGGCTCGTAATCTGTAGTTCCAAGGTTCGAGTCCCAGCTGGGTCAGCTCTGAGATTTATCTCCGCAAAATTCCCCACTCTGCCCACGGTCAGTAGGGGACACCGATGGGCTTGGAAAGGACTCCGTCCGTCAGATGGGACGTTAAGCCGTGGCCCGTGCACGTGAGAGTCATACCCTGTGCACGTTAAAGAACACGCTGGATGGCCTTGACGGGAGGCTACCATCTGTCTCCCAACAGCTGTTCCAGTGGGTCCCCTCCCCCAACCTTCTCTGAGCCTTCGGGGTCCATGTGACCTGGCCATTTAGCCCATGGTGTGCAAAAAAGTGCCACTCAGAGGTAAAACAACCCAACACCATAAATTATACGATATTTTGCTATAAGTTCAAATAGCACATAGTGATAATTAAACATCTTATTGGTTTGAATTATTTTGCAATAGAATTTCTTAAATGAAAAATTATATTGGCTGAACTTAAAACATTGATGAAGTTGATTGCAAATATGTTACAGGATATTAAGAATTGCCTGATTGATCTTTGATTTCAGCTCTGAGATCTGGATCTCCCAACTATTTTTGTCTGTCTCGATCTGCAGTTTCAGGTTTTTCTTCTCCAATTCGGAATCTTCCATTTGCTCTTTCAGTTCCTCTGTTTGAGCGCGAAGTTCCTTGACTTTTCTCCTCGCCATGTCCGCCTAAAATAAGAGAAAAAGAAATGAATTTTCGGATTCCTTACTTCACTATCCGGCAAGGGAGGAGTAAAAAGTGTATCGCGTTCTTCTTACCAGACATCAGGGTTGGGTTGTTTTACCTCTGAGCGGCACTTTTTTGCGCACCATGGACTAAATGGCCAGGTCACAAGGACCTCGAAGGCTCAGAGAAGGTTGGGGGAGGGGACCCTCCCCCAACCTTCTCTGAGCTGTTGGGAGACAGATGGTAAGCCTCCCGTCAAGGCCATCCAGCGTGTTCTTTAACGTGCACAGGGTATGACTCTCCCGTACACGGGACCACTGGCTTAACGTCCCATCCAACGGACGGCGTCCTTTCCAAGCCTATCGGTGTCCCCTACTGACCGTGGGCAGCGTTCCAAGCCCATCGGTGTCCCCTGCTGACCGTGGGCAGGGCGGGGAATTTTGCGGAGAGAAATCTCGACGCTGACCCAGCTAGAACACGCTGGATGGCCTTGGCGGGAGGCTACCATCTGTCTCCCAACAGCTGTTCCAGTGGGTCCCCTCCCCCAACCTTCTCTGAGCTTACGGGGACCATGTGACCTGGCCATTTAGCTCATGGTGTGCAAAAAAGTGCCGCTCAGAGGTAAAACAACCCAACCCAACTATCAATGTTAAGAATAAGGACAAAATTTCATCAGGGATGATAATTATAATAAAGGCAACCTTATGTAGCAGTTTCATTCCATTTGTCCCGGTGTCTCGAAAATTTTTAAAACTTAATAATTGTAATGTTTTTTTTATTATTTTTTTGCGTAAAAGGGAAAAAGACTGGGTTGGTTTGTTTTACTTCCGAGCGGCTCATTTTTGCACACCATGGGCTAAATGGACAGGTCACATGGACCCCGAAGGCTCAGAGAAGGTTGGGGGAGGAGACCCACTGGAACAGCTGTTGGTAGACAGATGGTAGATTACCGTCAAGGCCATCCAGCGTTTTCTTTAACGTGCACAAGTTATGGCTTTTTCCGCACACGGGGCCACGTCTTAACGTCCCATCCGACGGACGGCGCCCTTTCCAAGCCCATCGGTGTTCACTACTGACCGTGGGCAGGACGGGTAATTTTGCGGAGATAAATCTCAACGCTGACCCAGCTGGGACTCGAACCTGGGAACTACAGATTACGAGCCTGGCGCGCTACCGACTGAGCCACCCCCGCCCCCCAGACATCAGGAAGAACTCATTAAGATGACAATACGTAAGGTTTTCAGTTAGTTCCTGGCTAAAGTTAAAAACATCTGGGGCTGTGACATCACCGCATGTTAGTACCAAATAGTGTTCCCTAAATGGTAGTAGTCGTTACTTTTACACACACACCCATGCTGGTGAAGATGGGGTTGCTTTATATGTGAGCTGTACTTTTTTACACAAATGGGCTAAATCAGTGTTTTCCAATCTGTGGTCCGTAACTGCGTTGCCAATAATATAAAATTTTTCATTTTTAATCTAATTCTGAACCACCGCTGTCGACTACTGAGCATAGAGAAGATAAAGTTGGGACCTAAAGACGAACTGCTGTGTGTGACGGGGCGGGGGTGGCTCAGTCGGTATCGCGCTAGGCTCGTAATCTGTAGTTCCCAGGTTCGAGTCCCAGCTGGGTCAGCGTTGAGATTTATCTCCGCAAAATTCCCCGCCCTGCCCACGGTCAGTAGTGAACACCGATGGGCTTGGAAAGGCCGCCGTCCGTCGTATGGGACGTTAAGCCGTGGCTCCGTGTGTGGGAGAGCTATACCCTGTGCACGTTAAAGAACACATTGGATGGCCTTGACGGAGGACTACCATCTGTCTCCCAACAGCTGTTCCAGTGGGTCCCCTCCTCCAACCTTCTCTGAGCCTTCGGGGTCCATGTGACCTGGCCATTTAGCCCATGGTGTGCAAAAAAGTGCCGCTCAGAGGTAAAACAACCCAACAACCCTGTATGTGTGAGAGTAGGAAGACCAATTGCAATACGATAACACATCTATGAAGTGACATCTAGTGGGTCTAGACTATCATGTTTGTTAACATCTAGTCCGTCTTGCAAATGAGTAGACTTTAGTTATTGTGGATGGTTTTAGTAGGGACTCTTTTTTTTTACATGTTATTTTTTATCCCTTGCATTGAAAATGAGTAAGCAAATTAAACTGTTGGATATTTTAAAAAGAAAACGTGTTGATGACAATGAAAGATGTGAAACAGGGCCGAGTGGTCTGACCGCAACTCAAATGTGATTTGGGAATGTGGTCCTCTGGTGTAAAAAGATTGGGAACCACTGGGCTAAATGACCTGGTCACAAGGACCCGGAGAGCTCAGAGAAGGTGAGGAGAGGGAATACCCTGGACAGCTGTTAGGAGACAGATGATATTTCCCGTCAATGCCATCTAGCGTGTTCTTTAAAGTGTGCAGAGTATGACTCTCCCGCACATGGTGCCACGGCTTAACGTCCCATCCGACGTACGACAGCTTTTCCAAACCTATAGATGTCTTCTTTCTCACCGAGGGCAGGGTGGGGTTTTGTTGAGATAAATCTCAACTCTGGTCCAGGTGGGACTCGAACCTGGGAGCTGTAGATTACGAGCCTGGCGTGCTACCAACTGATTCCCTCCATGCTGTGAGGGGCAGAGTTAGAGAAAACATGGTGAAAGTACTGCACGTGTATACGAAACTGGAAATCCGAGAAGTATTCGGTCACAGAACACATCATCGGTGGAAATCCGAGAAGTATTCGGTCACAGAACACATCATCGGTGGAAATCCGAGAAGTATTCGGTCACAGAACACATCATCGGTGGAAATCCGAGAAGCATTCGGTCACAGAACACATCATCGGTGGAAATCCGAGAAGTAATCGGCCACAGAACACATCATCGGTGGAAACCCGAGAAGTATTCGGTCACAGAACACGTCATCGGTGGAAATCCGTAGACACTTTGTAGCTGTGGGTGGCTCAGATGTCCGGTCAGTGCAACATATGAAGAAATGGTCATGTGACCGTAGCGATAAGGATCCCCGCACCTGGCGATGTACAACTCTTCACTACCTACTACCATAAAGACTAGAAATAGCGCCGTCGGATTGTCACTTGTTCGGGAAGCTGAAGAAGTATCTCCCAAGATGATAATTTGCATCGGAATAATGCCACAAAGTTATTTCAAGTGCAGAATGCTACCTTCCATTGACAAAGCTTCGATAAGCTGAATAGACATTGAGACGTCTGAGTCAGTCGGGTGACTTCATGGAAAAACAATACATGTATTTAGGGACATTTCCTATAATACTGTCTTCTTCTGTGAAGTTATCTACCCTCTGCAGAAATTAAATAGGGATCTTATTTTCTGACCTGCTATCATATTTTCTTGTGACGCTTGTGCTCACAACATCTGCTTTAACTTGCGTAGAATTCAGTTGTGTCAAAACGTTTTTGGAGGAACTTCTAAAAAATCAAAGTTAACAATAAAATACTGAGAGTATGATCCGTAAGAGAAACATTTCCAGGAGATACAAGAGGACAAATAGACAGTTTATGATTTCCAGGGATTAGAGGGCTAAAAATTTAGTTTGATAGGGCTGTAAATATATTAGTGCAGTGGTTAGGTAGACTGATGTTTAGTCCGTAAATTTTGCAGTTGGGTTGTTTTACCCCTGAGCGGCACTTTTTTGCACACCATGGGATAAATGACCAGGTCACATGGACCCCGAAGGCTCAGAGAAGGTTGGGGGAGGGGACCCACTGGAACAGCTGTTGGGAGACAGATGGTAGCCTCCCGTCAAGGCCATCCAGCGTGTTCTTTAACGTGCACAGGGTATGGCTCTCTCTCCCGCACACGGGGCGACGGCTTAACGTCCCATCCGACGGACGGCGGCCTTTCCAAGCCCATCGGTGTCCCCTACTTAAGAAACACTCTGGATACTGACCGAGGTGTCCCTACTGACCGAGGGCAGGGCGGGAAATTTTGCGGAGATAAATCTCAACGCTGACCCAGCTGGGACTCGCACCTGGGAACTACAGATTATGAGCCTGGCGCGCTACCAACTGAGCCACCCCCGCCCAAAATTTTGCAGTAAAAAACTTATAAACATAAAAAATAAACTATTTAATAGAATATTTTTGTTTAGATTGTACGAAGATAGATGCCTTCATATAATCAAAAATAAACTTCTTTATAGGTATCTTTGTGGATTCAACGTTAATCAAAACTTGTAGAATAAAGGGGTGAGCAAACGAATCATTCATGCACTAATTAAAGATCATTTAATTTTCTTTGAGGAGTGGTTAGCACGCTAGGTTACTGATCTAAGGGACTGGGTTCCAGCCGGGTAGGGGCGGGGGTGGCTCAGTCGGTAGCGCGCCAGGCTCGTAATCTGTAGTTCCCAGGTTCGAGTCCCAGCTGGGTCAGCGTTGAGATTTATCTCCGCAAAATTCCCCGCCTTGCCCACGGTCAGTAGGGGACACCGATGGGCTTGGAAAGGCCGCCTTCGTCGGATGGGACGTTAAGCCGTGGCCCCGTGTGTGGGAGAGCCATACCCTGTGCACGTTAAAGAACACGCTGGATGGCCTTGACGGGAGGCTACCATCTGTCTCCCAACAGCTGTTCCAGTGGGTCCCCTCCCCCAACCTTCTCTGAGCCTTCGGGGTCCATGTGACCTGGCCATTTAGCCCATGGTGTGCAAAAAAGTGCCGCTCAGAGGTAAAACAACCCAACCCAATCCAGCCGGGTAAGGCATGGATGCGTTTTGTTGATTTTCTGCTGAAGTCACGCCATCCCCACAGACCTTCTACTATGGCGTATAAACTGACAGACTCCTGTCAGTACTCTATGGCAAGCAGCTGCTTGAGAGAGTATTTGTTTATTCTTTTACTTTTCAACTTCACGCGTGAATATACTCGAGATGTCGAAAAGTTCTCAAAGCGTCCTACCCGTGTTTACTCGGGTGGTTTGGGGTCGTTTGGTAAATTATCTGCTGCTTTTAGGACTTTGAAAGGCTCAGAGTTTGTAGCAACATTTGTTAGCAGAATTATGATTGTTAAAGTCATTCTTAGAAAAAAAAACATTTTTTTCTGGCATTGTTCAAGGAAACACATTTATAAATTAAATTCGCTCTCTTGGCTGATAAATTCAGAATAAGCTTTACATATAATGCATAAACTAAAGTAATATATATTTCTAGTATAAATGCATTGTAACATTCATCATCATCATCATCCTAAAGCAGCCATGGGCTACGGAGGTCCAACCAGACCGTGCAATTTAGTTCTCCAAGCAAGTCTATCCTGAGCTACATCTACTGCATCTGGCCACTGCACACCAATTCTAATAAGGTCCTGTTTGACATTGTCTGCCCACCGCATCCTAGGTCTCCCCTTCTTTCTGAGGCCTTTAAGAACACTGTTCATAACACTATTCGCCAATCTATAATTATTCATACGGGTAACATGGCGAAAACAACGGAGTCTCTCTCTGCACAATATGCTGCTTAAAGGAGGTTGCAGACTCCTTTGCCTAACCTCATCATTTGTTAGAAAGTTAAACCACCTAATGCCCAAGATACTGCGTAAGCATCTGGAATCAAAAGCATCTAGTTTCCTGTTATCTTGTTTACAAAGTGTCCAAGTTTCACTACCATAACTAACCCTAGAAAAACCAAACTATTATACAGTCTAATTTTAGTCTTTAGGTGTATATGCCTATTTCTCCACAATCTCCATAGATTCTTAAAAGTCCCGGCAGCAATACCTATTCGTCTGTTAATCTCATGCCGCACATCACCAGTATCAATTACGTAGCTCCCTAGGTAATTAAACTGTGACACCTGCTCAAGACTGCAACCATTCAGATTAACTGAATCACAGCCTGCCTGACCAATTTTCATCGCTTTAGTTTTCTCTCTGTTTATAACCAAACCTACTCTACTACCAGTCTCATCAACAGCTTGAATGAAAGAGTTCATCTCATCAACATCATTTGCCAAAAGGGCTAAATCATCAGAATAATCTAAATCAGAAATTTTCCTATCTCCAGTCCATTTAAGGCCAAAATCTTTCCCTTGAAGTGAATTTCGCATAACATAATCAATAACCAAACTAAAGAGAAAAGGAGACAAAATGCACCCTTGTCGAACACCAGAAGTAATGCTAAACCAATTGCTACAAGACTTACCAACTCTCACACACGACTCAGTGTTATTATAGAGAGCTTTCATTATGTTAACTAACTTGTCAGGTATACCATACGATTTCACAATCAACCACAAATTATGACGATCAACAGAGTCGAAAGCCTTTCTGAAATCAACAAAGCTAGCAACCAAAGGTTTCTGAAACTCTAAACTTTTCTCAAGAATCTGTCTAAGTGAAAATATCTGATCCACACATCACCTACCACTTCTGAATCCACATTGCTCATCACGCAATTGACTGTCAACCAGATTCTTAATTCTATTAAGCACAATCATGGAAAGAACTTTACCTGGAACAGAGAGTAGGCTGATACCCCTATAGTTATCACAAGAACTGCGATCACCTTTTTTGAAAATAGGGATAACAATAGCTCTGGTAAAATCCTTAGGAACCATGCCTTTATTATAAAAGTCATTCAAAATTTCAGTCATCCAAGTGGTTACCGAAACATTCCCAGCTCTAAGCATTTCCGTAGTAATTTCATCTACCCCTGGGGATTTATGTAGTTTAAGTTTAGAAACAGCCAAAATAACTTTAGATTGTGTTATAGGGCCAACATTAAAGCCATCAATGCATCTATCATGATTGCAAACAATGGGAGTAGAACTAACCACATTGTTCAGAACATCACTGAAATGCTCAGCCCACCTAGCCAGGACAGAATCCTCACCTTCTATAACCTTACCTTGTTTATCCTGCAATCCTTGTATGCCTGTCCGTTTTCTACCACACAAAACATTAACTATGTGGTACAGCTCTCTGCTGTTGTGCTGTCTAACTGCTTCCTCGGCTTTGTCAGCCAAACCATCAAGCCAAAGATTCTTATCAGCAGCTAACTGATCTTTTACACGTTTATTAAGTTCTCTGTAATCCTTTCTATTAGGACTAGTAGGGTACTGATGAAGGACATTCCTGCAGTTGTTTCTTTCCGAAATCAGCTCAAGTTCCTTATCACTCAGATAATTCTGCCTACTCTGCTCCTTTTTTCCTAAAAGAGTACTGTTAGTGTCCAAAAAAGCCTGTTTAAAATGATCCCATTCTTCCTCAACTTCAGTAGTAAGCATACCATGACTGTCATAATGACTAAGTAACCTATCATGGTAAGTTTTGGCTATAGCTGGATCTTTCAGAGCTTCAGTATTAAAAGTAAATTTTTTAACCTTAGCACAACACTTTTTAAGTTTAAGTTGCAAGACACTTTTAACAAGGTAATGGTCAGATCCAATTTCAGCTCCCCTATATGCCCTGGTATTCCCAACAGAACTAGCCCATTTGCTGTTAATTAATATGTAATGAATCATATTCTTATGCAGCCCATCAGGTGAAACCCATGTGTACTTATGTATGTCATGGTGTTTGTAATATGTGTTAGTTATTCTGAAACCATTGAGTTTACTTACCTGTAGGAGACGTTGCCCATTGCCATTGCAGCTACCAATACCAAAAGGGCCAATCACCCCTCCCCAAAGGTCAGAGTCAGTACCAACTTTGGCATTGAAGTCACTAAGAACAAGGGTAATATCTCCTTTCTTGACAGAATTCAAAATATCCTGCAGTTGTCCGTAAAACCTATCCTTCTCATCCTCAGCGGCATCCTCAGTGGGGGCATAACAGCAGATAAAATTCAAGTCTTTAACGCTTGTCTGAAATTTTGCTGTAAGAAACCTTTCATTAATGCACTCATATCCTAGAAGAGCATCACTAGCGTGTCTGCTGAGAAGCAGACTCACGCCTTGGTGATGCTTATTGTCGTCCCTCCCTGAAAAGAGAAATTTAAGATCATTTTTAAGAATCTGACCTTTATTTGTCCATCTGGTCTCTTGCAAGCCGAGAATATCTAAATTATAATGGTGGAATTCATGTGTGAGGACATCAAGAGAAAAAGCTCTGTGCAGAGTCTTTACATTCCAACTACCTATGGAGAGAAAATGGTTAGTGGGATGTTTAAAGAAACTTGTTTATTGAGAGAGCGAATGCCGACAATATCAAACAGCCCCCCTAATCGCATACATGGGGCAAAGACCCGTTCGCACACCACTAAAGACTGAAGCCATCTACACTGGAAGACTTCCTCCAATATAGAATTTGACGATGCCAATAGAAGCAAAGAGTTCAGGTGCCTGCGATGACCTCTGCTCAGGATTATCCACCAGCTGATAAACATATTCTGTGAATCTATTCACTTGGGGCTGTCAACCCACAAACAAACAGAAAACAGCGGAAGATTTTCCCTCCACGGATGCCCACCTGTGCAGCAAAATCAGGATCCATAATCAAGCTCAGAGCCATATATCTGTCCAGTCCAGTGGGTTTATATGGTCATCACCAGGACCCTGTGTGGTTGACCACTCCTCAGCAGGGTAACATTAAATGTCAAAAATTCGAAAACTACTGAAAATTGTTACTAGCGAAGTACAGAGGTAAAAAATGATTTCATTAGAGGCGTTGGGTTGTTTTACCTCTGAGCGGCACTTTTTTGCACACAATGGGCTAAATGGCCAGGTTACAAGGACCTCGAAGGCTCAGAGAAGGTTGGGGGAGAGGACCCACTGGAAGAGCTGTTGGGAGACTGATGATAACTTGCATAGGGTGTGGCTCTCCCACACACAGCCACGGCTTAACGTCCATCCGACGGACGGCGGCCTTTCCAAGCCCATCGATGTCCCCTACTGACCGAGGGAAAGGAGTTTTGCTGAGATAAATCTCAACGCTGACCCAGCTGGGACTCGAACCTGGGAACTGCAGATTACTAGGCTCGCGCGCTACCGACTGAGCCACCCCAGTCCCATTAGTGGCGTAGATTTGAATCTATTATCTTTGAGGTTATTTTTCATGACATAGTCATTTTATTAAGATGGTCGATATGGAAATTTAATAAATGCGCTTGAAAAGTAATCATTTCTACGTTTATACTGTTCTACACTAAAATAAAGAATATATGTAATGCTATACCAGTTTGAAGTGTTTATAACCTTACACTACAAAATGGTGACAGGACTTGACACCGTTTTCATATTTAACACCAAACTATGGTGAAAGATAACACAAAATAAAATCTTATTCTTAAATTTTACACTTAATTTTATTTCACCGTTCTCTAATTATTTGAAAAATATTAGAAAAGTAACAATGATCTGATTCTTTACTATACCTATAAAATTGTCATGCATCATGGGCACGGAGCTACAACCAGACTATGGGGTTCAGTTCCTCAAACATGTCTGTCCTGAGCTGCCGTATTTGGTCACTGTAGGCCAATTCTAACAAGATCATGTTTGACATTGTCTGCCCAGCGCACTTTTTCCTGAGGCCATTAGGTACACTGTTCATAACCGTATTCCCCAATCTACAGCTATGCATATATCCCATTTCACACTATAAACTGGTGTAAAAGAACTCCATATTCGGGTTAAAGAATAACACACATTCGTGTAAATGCTCACATGAAAAAAATTATTGCCGATGCAACTATCCAGATCGCTCTACCGTTAAACCACATATCGGACAATAATTTACTTCCATGATGTAATCTATAAATCTTTCATTGAAATGTGGCGGATCTTGCGCCATCTATACTTCAGGAGAGGCAACTTATTTTCCAATTGTTGCCAATGATTCAGATGCTAATGAGGAAGTCACTTCAGGCTTAAGCGTTATTAATGAAAAATCCATTCATATTAAATGCACCGATTACCTGTAGAGATAGAATTCAATAAATATTCATGTGGAAAAAATCAGTGAAAGGTTTATATAGGTCATATCGTGTAAACGAATTATCATTCGATGGGTGGTTTGACGGTGGAGTGCTGTGGCATGTGTTTGGAGAATTCGGATTCGATTCCTGACACGCCAGCAGTATTTTTTGTACTCATGAGCATTTATTGAATTCTATATCTACAGATCATCTGTGTATTTACTATGGACATATTTGTGTGTTTTTTCACAATATAAACAGATGTAAAGAACACCACATACGGGCAATATGGCCAAACCAACGGAGTTTCTCTGTACACAATATGCTGCTTAAAGGAGGTTGCAAACTCCTTTGCCTAACCTCATCATTACTTACATAGTTGAACCACCTAATGCCCAAGATACTGCGTAAGCATCTGCAATCAAAAGCATCTAGTTTCCTGTTATCTTGTTTACAAAGTGTCCAAGTTTCACTACTATAACTAACTCTAGAAAGAACCAAACTATTATACAGTCTAATTTTAGTGTAATTTAAGTGTATACGTCTATTTCTCCATACTCTTCATAGTTTCTTAAAAGTCCCAGCAGCAATCCTTATTCCTCTATTTATGTAGATAATGTTAACTTATTTTATGTTTATTTATTCATTTATTTATGATAATTCATATTTACCATCATAAATATTAGTAAATAATTTTATAAAAAATATCCGTTGTTTCAAAAATCTAGAAATAGCATCGACGTAAACTTCATCAACTTGCTACCTGTTGGCATTAAGTTTCGCTTTTCAGGAGTGAACTTTAACCCGAAATGTAATGTTGTTTTACACCTGCTTATAGTGTGAAACCGGATGTATGCTATTTGAGTCCTTTTCATAGTGTTAAGTTTCACTTTTCGAGTGTATCCTTTCACCAATAAATGGTGTTACCTTACATTTGTTTCTGGTGTTAGATTTCGCTTTTTACGTGTAATCATTCACCAGAAAATAATGTTACTTTTCACCAGGGTCGAATATAGAGGGAGGGCAACGGAACCATACTTATTTTCGCCCTCCCCCTGCCCTTTGAGAATACCGGTAAGGAGAATATTATTAAATATCAATTTTTCATGACTTTTTCAAGAAAGTTTTTCAAAGATCTGTAAAACGAATGAAAAATATTATGCTATAATTGAAATCGAATCTCTTGGCCATCTTTTACTCGGCTCGACCGTGTTTCTTGCCCCCCCCCCCTTTAATTATTTTTTAGTTCCTGGCCTGCTTTTCACCATAAAAGTGGTAATCTAGTTGAAACCAAGGCCGAATCTAGGAGCTGGGGAGGGTCCTTTCAGTATGCTAGTAGTAGAGGGAAGAAATTAAATTTAGTTATATTTCATGCATTTTTCAAGAAATTTTTTAAAGACCTGTAAAACGTAGGGGAACTTACCCCCTTTACTCCCCCCCCCCTCGATTGTGCTTAGTGGCCTCCCCGCTCGTTTTTTTTTTGATCCGGGCCTGGCTGTAACCATAAAATGATGTAAGTCAATTTTTTATAGTATAGCAATGAATTTGAGTATTTTCATTTAGTTTAACATTTAAAAGTTATTGTTTTTCTTGACATTTAACATCACATTGCTTTCATAGGATACAGTCGCTCAAAAAAGTATCCGAACGTTATGGTTGATTACAGAATTCAGGAAAAATATCTGGCAACGATTTTTTTTAGAAATTAGTGATCTGGCAACCTTCGTGTCACGTGACACGAAGGTTGCCAGATCACTAACTTCTAAAAAAAAAATGGTTGCCAGATATTTTTTCTGAATTCTGTAATCACCATAATGTTCCGATACTTTTTTGAGCGACTGTACAATAAGACGACGAAAAGTCGCAAATGAGAGATTGAAAAGGAACTCGACTCCCCTCTTCCCGATGCCTGGCTCTCTCCCTCTTCAACGATCCCGTTCGGATCTCTTCGGCAGTTCTCTCGACAGAAGCGATCTGCGCCTTGTAAAAATCCCTCTCCGAAGCCAATTTCGCTATCTGCGATTGCATGCTGCTAATCTCTGACGTCATCAGCGACATTCTTCCTTCGTAGTCGGCCTGAATGGCTGCCAGATCGGCTTGATGGGATTTCTCCGAGTGCTCCATACGGATCCGCATGTCGTGGACCTCACGGATGCTTTCCGCTCTTCCCGCTGAGGTCAGAGGTCGGACCTGGCGATCAGCCTTCTGGATATCCATTTGCTTCGTCAGATCTTCAGCCTGAAAAGAATACAGAAATGAGACTAGGGAAGGCGAATTTACAGATAGGCTATATACCATACTATTGCAGATAGGCTATATACCATACTATTGCAGATAGGCTATATACCATACTATTGCAGATAGGCTATATACCAGGCGTCGGCAACCTATGACCCGCGGGTCACCAAGTGACCCATTTGATAATTTCAAGTGACCCACTTGAGTTCCGCAAATAAAGTATAATATATAAAAATAAATTATAAAACATAAACATGAAACAAACACTTTGAGAAAGTATAAATAATAAGATGAACATTTTGGTTTGATTACAAAGTTGCAGAAATGAACATAGGCGGAATACAGCGACATTGTCCGAACGAATCTCATCTGTTTATTCACGTTAAGACGAAGTAGACGTAAACAAGAGTAGATGTGTGATCAGGGCTCCTATTGGGCAGCTGGGCTCTCTGACTGCGTGCCACCTGCAGCCGACCAATAGGAGCCCTGCCCACCTGCTGATCACGCATCTACTCTTGTCTACGTTTACTTCGTCTTTAACGTGAATAAACAGTAGTTCAGAAGCGCGAGAACAGTTACCTAAGCGAAATAATAATTATTTTTATTACCAAGGACAAACAAAAAGCAAAAAAGAGATTATTTCAAGATGTGAGGACGGAAAAGTATGGATGTATGGAAAATGGTGAGAAATTGATATGTACTTTATGTACAGATATAATTACCGCCAGGACGCAAATTGAGCGACACTTATCTTCAAAACAAAGATGTGAGTGAAATGCCAAATGATGAAAAATATGAATACATTGCTAAACGTGTATTAAATTATGGTAAAATAAATTTTTGAACAGATTTGTTATCAGCCACAATTACGCTACATCTGCCAGCTTTATTGCAGCTCTTAGTATTGGTACCAACGGAAAACCGTTTACAGACGGCGAATTTTTGAAAAACGCATTCATAAATTGTTCCGAACATTTATTCAATGACTTGCCAAATAAAAAACAAATAATTGAGAGAATTAATGAAATGCCATTGTCGGCCAGAACAGTTCAGCGTCGCATTGAAGATATGGCAAAAAATATTGACGCACAGGTCAAAAATGATTTCTTATCTAGTGACGTAATTAGCATTGCACTCGATGAAAATACCGATGTAAATAGTATGGCTAGGCTGGCAATTATTATTAGATTTGCATCAATAAATAGTTCGAACGTCAATGAAGAACTATGCGTTCTTGCTTCAATGAATGACACGACCAAAGGCATTCATATTTTCCGTCAAGTACAAGAGTTTACAAATTTCAAAAATGGGAAAATATTGGATTTAAAAAGTAAATTGTTTTCCATAACAACTGATGGTGCTCCAGCTATGAGAGGAAAAAACGTTGGATTTGTGAAACTAATGGAAAATGAACTTGGCAGCCCACTTTTATCGTTCTATTGTATCATACATGAAGAAATTTTATTTGCAAAGGCATCTACGCAACAACTTAAGGATGTAATGGAAAAGGTTGCTAAGATCGTAAACATAAGAGTAGCACGATCTGCATTAACACACAGGCGCTTCAAAGCTTTTTTGGAGGAAATTGAATCGAAATATGGAGATTTACTGTTACATGCTGAAGTACGATGGTTAAGTCGAAGTTAATAGATTTGTAGAGTGCTTTGATGATATACAAATATTTCTTTACGAAATTGGTGAAAATGATCTCGAGCTCAATGATAAACAATGGTTTTTGATAACTGTATATATATTGTTCTTAACAGACATAATGAACCATTATAATGATTTTAACGTACGACTCCAAGCAAATAACCACACAATTTTGAAAATGCAGAGGAATGGAAGAGTTTTTGTTCGAGATTAATATTATTTGAAACTGACATAAAAACTAAAATATTTCTTTTCTTTCCCTTACTAAAAAGCTAACATGAGAAAGAAAATATCGATGAAAGCAATCTAACTATGTTCGAAAGTTGTATTTTGAAGATTAAAAGTGAATTTGAAAGTAGATTTCAAAGTTTTAAGAAGCACGGCGAAATGTTTCCATTTATAATAAAGCCCGACGAAATGGAGGAAATTTTTGAATATCTTAAAATTGACAATTTAAGTTTAGAAATGATTGATTTTAAAAGTTCAACGTTGTGGACGGACAAATTCAAGACATTGCGGAAAGATTTAGAAAACACGGAAGATAATCATCTTCTTATGATATCGTGTTGGGCATCACTTCCTACGAAGTTTTCATCTTTGAAAAAAATTGGCTTTGCCATTTTGTCCGCGTTCGGTTCTACTTATATAAATGTGAACAAATATTTTCACACATGAAATTTAAGTAAGAACAGGAGCAGATTAACTACCGAAAATTCAGACGCTTGTATTCGTCTTAAGGTGACTAAGTATGAACCAGACTTGACTAAATTGACGTCACAAATTCAGCATCAGGGGAGCCATTGATAACGAAGAGAACGCTTATAAAAAAAGTCCATAAATTATTAATGAACTAAAACTTGACAATTATATTTGTTTTCATAATAATTATAATTGTTTTTATGTTTTGAGTTTAAAAGCATATTATAATAGTTTTCTCAATAAAATTTATCTTATTATTCACTAACGGACTGTTTTAAAATGAAAATACCCATTGACCCGAACTGTCTTCTTAATAGTCACATTTTGGTTGATTTTGACCCGCAGCCAAAAAAGGTTGCCGACGTCTGCTATATACCATGCTATTGCAGACAGGCTATATCCATACTATTGCAGATAGGCTATATACCATACTATTGCAGATAGGCTACTATATGCCATACTATTGCAGATAGGCTGTATGCCATACTATTGCAGGTAGGCTATATACCATACTATTGCAGATAGGCTACTATATGCCATACTATTGCAGATAGGCTATATACCATACTATTGCAGATAGGCTATATACCATACTATTGCAGATAGGCTATATACCATACTATTGCAGATAGGCTATATACCATACTATTGCAGATAGGCTATATGCCATACTATTGCAGATAGGCTATATGCCATACTGTTGCAGGTAGGCTATATACCATACTATTGCAGATAGGCTATATGCCATACTATTGCAGGTAGGCTATATACCATACTATTGCAGATAGGCTATATGACATACTATTGCAGATAGGCTTCAAACCTTTCAATCGTTATGGGCCCATATGGGTTTAGACTAACTGTAATATTATTTTCAATCCGCGCTTTACCAAAAGGGTCAAATTTGACCCCATACAGTGAAAAAATATATCATGAAAGCTACTAGTCCTTTTTTTTTCTGTAACTGAAATTCCTAAAACCTACAAAATTTTTTAAAAGTCTATAAATTGGCGCCAGGTGAATCAAAAGAGCACGTGCCGTTCGAAAGGAATAGGCAATTTTCCAAATACACTGGGAAAGTATCAGTACAGATTGAAATAAAGATGTCCTTTTTTATTTCAAGACGAAAATTTTTGGAAGAGCGGTGAACATCATTGGTAAATAACCAATTGCAGAAAAATAAGAACATTGATGGTCGGCATAAAAAAAAAGTGATGTATAAGCAGCCGTATCACTTGTTATAACGAGTATTTGAAATGAAAATGCCACCACGTACATCATCAGGTACAGTCGCTAAGCATTTAAATTCAATGCAGGATAAACTAAAGGATAAAAACAGGGATAAAAACAGGATAAACTAAAGGATAAAAACAGGATAAAAAAATAAAGACAGAAAAGTCGCTTCCTTGTCATTAAATATTCCTAATATTTCGAACTCTGTAAGGGTTCGTATTCTGAGGTTATTAGGTTGGGATGTTTTACCTCTGAGCGGCACTTTTTTGCACACTATGGGCTAAATGGCCAGGTCACAAAGATCCCAAAGGCTCAGAGAAGGTTGGGGGAGGGGACCCACTGGAACAGCTGTTGGGAGATAGATGGTAGCCTCCCGTCAAGGCCATCCAGCGTGTTCTTTAACGTGCACAGGGTATGGCTCTCCCGCACACGGGGCGACGGCTTAACGTCCCATCCGACGGACGGCGGCTTTTCCAAGCCCATCGGTGTCCCCTACTCACCGTGGGCAGGGCGGATATTTTGAGGAGTTTTAAAGTCTGTTGGAATGCAGTTCTTTTTTTATCTGTGGAATCCAGGCTTTGTAAAACATAGTGTATGTCTTCCTCTCCCTGTCCCCTTTGTGTGTGTGTGTGTGTGGCGCGGGGGTGGCTCAGTCGGTAGCGCGCCAGACTCGTAATTTGCAGCTCCCAGGTTTGAGTCTCAGTTGGGTCAACTTTGAGATTTATCTCCGCAAAACTCCACGCTATGCCCTCGGTCACCCGCCTACCTCGGATGGGATGTTAGGCCGTGGACCCGTGTGCGGGAGAGCCATACCCTGTGCACGTTAAAGAATACGCTGGATGACCTTGACGGGAGGCTCTCCCAACAGCTGTTCCAGTGGGTCCCCAACCTTCTCTGAGCCTTCGAGGTCCTTGTTACCTGGCCATTTAGCCCATGTTGTGCAAAAAAGTGCCGCTCACAGGTAAAACAACCCAAATCCTTTGTGTGCACCACTGAGAGAAATAATATTTTTATGTTTTGTTAATTTGAAGTTTTCAAAATATTTAACTTTAGGAATGTTTCATTTTAAAATTTCAGTCATAACACTAAAGCACTGCTATTAAGCTGCTGATGTACTAAATGCAATAAATTTGTTGTTATGTCAATAAAAAGGACCAAGCCATTCTACGAGAATAAATACATCGATAGGTTCTAAGAACATTTTCTCGTATCTTTGGTATTCATAATTCTGTTGTTCAAGGTATGAATTTTAAGGGTTGGATTGTTTTTCCTCTAAGCGGTACTTTTTTGCGCACAATGGGCTAAATGGCCAGATCACAAGGACCCCGAGGGCTCAGAGATGGTTGGAGGAAGGTGACCCACAGGCTTGGCCAAGCCTCAAGTCAAGACCATCCAGCGTGTTCTTTAACGTGCACAGGGTATGATGGATGGCTCTCAACCGTACACGGAGCCACGGCTTAACGTCTCATCCGATGGACGGCGGCTATCCAAGCCCATCAATGTCCACTAGTGGCCGAGGGCAGGGTTTTTGCGGAGATAAATCATAAAGCTGTCCCAAGTGGGACTCGAATCTGGAAACTGCAGATTACGCGCCTGGTACGTTACCGACCCCGACTCATAAATATTAAGGTATGCTATGTAAGTTATAAGATGTGATAACGTTAAACGTGTGTTGTACAAGGTGCGACAACGATATAATTCTGCGGTATAAGGTGCGACAATGATATAAATCTGCGGTATAAGGTGTGACAATGATATAAATCTGCGGTATAAGGTGCAACAATGATGTAATTCTGCGTATAAGGTGCGACTATGATATAATTCTGCGGTATAAGGTGCGACTACGATACAGTTTTGTGGTATAAGGTGTGATAGTGATACAGTTTTGTGGTATAAGGTGTAACAATGATATAATTCTGCGGTATAAGGTGTGACAATGATATAATTCTGCCGTATAAGGTGTGACAATGATATAATTCTGCGGTATAAGGTGCGACAATGATATAATTCTGCGGTATAAGGTGCGACAATGATATAATTCTGCGGTATAAGGTGCGACAATGATACAGTTTTGTGGTATAAGGTGTGACAATGATATAATTCTGCGGTATAAGGTGTGACAATGATATAATTCTGCCGTATAAGGTGTGACAATGATATAATTCTGCGGTATAAGGTGCGACAATGATATAATTCTGCGGTATAAGGTGCGACAATGATACAGTTTTGTGGTATAAGGTGTGACAATGATATAATTCTGCGGTATAAGGTGCGATAGTGATACAATTTTGTGGTATAAGGTGTGACAATGATGTAATTCTGCGGTATAAGGTGCGACAATGATATGATTCCGTTTTATATCGCTTGACAATGATGAAATTTTGCTCTGAGATATGATAATGATATAATTTTGCTGTATAAGATATGATAATGAGATAATTTTGCTATGTAAGATATGATAATGAGATAATTTTTTTTAAATAGCTCATTTTTATATATAAGCCTAGTTTACGTTTCCAAGTTGAATGGCAGTCATCTGCAAGCTATATAATAATTACTGATAATCATAATAAATAATAATAAATCTTAATACTTTTTTTGGAGATCAAAGAAGGTTTCTTTCATTAAAACTGAACACTATTGTCTTCTTTTCCAGTTCTGTTTCTCCCCTTTCCAATTTCCATTTTGATTTCTACTCTCGCTCAACGTTTTTCCTCTTACCATCACCTTGACAGAGATTTACTCACCCTTCTCCTCAGCTTCTCTCGCTCTTCCTTCAGATGCTTCTCCTCCTTCCTGTACGACTCGATCAAGCTATCCTTCTCATCGATGGTGTCCTTCAGACGAATCTTCTCCTGTTCCCATCCTGCCACTCTATCTAGCTTCGACTCCATTTCTTTTAGTTTCTCCTGAAAGAATAAAGAAATCAAACCAATGTTAGATGCTTACTGTCGATTAAATATAGGATATTATCAAATTTTGTGCGCATTTAAATTGAATAACTTTCTTCTATCCTAACATTCTCTAGTTTCTTGGATTTGGCTAACTGAAGTGAATGAAAAATTATAAAATAGATAGATAGATAGATAGATAGATAGATAATTTATTCTCAGAATATGCAGTACTTTACATTTACATGTTTTTTACCTTAGAGCTGAAGTTATAATGAAATACATACAATGTTGTATTTCTCAGATACACAATTTTAAAGTATTACATTTTCTAATATATATTCTTCTTTATACATAGTCTGTACAATAAAAATCATATATTTATTCATACCATATATATGGAAAATTTTAATATTATATTTCATTAGTGTTTTATAATTTTACCTACATTTTTCAGTACAAGTCTGAGAAAAAATGTTGAGTGTTCCACGAGAATAAAAACTCGCTTGTGGAAAAAATTTAACAGTTATGTTGTAATAAAATGAAAAGGCAACATGCTTCAGTTTCACATTTCCTCACATTTTGCTAGCTTGATCAAAAACTCTAAGTAAATATTTAACTAATTTATAAGTTTGAAAATTATCATTAAGAATAAATGAAATAAAAAAAATAAAAAATAAAATACTCTACTGGGTAGAAAAACAGAAAAATATATAAAAATCTGTATTGAACTGTGCATTAGTAAGTGGTTCAGTTGAGCACCTTAAGGCAACTCAGCATCAAATGAAATTTTATTACATTTAAATCTCTTTTATTTCTAAAACATAGTTTCAATATTTACCACATTCAAAATCCATTTTCTTAATTCTTTATAGAAAATGTTATCATTTCTTATTCCTTTGATGTACTCTGGTAAGCAGTTAAAAAACTTTGGCGCCAAATAAACATAATGTTTTTCAACAATAGTTTTTTTCGCTTTTAAATCAAGTAAGAAAAGGTTTTTTGACAGTCGAGTATTCTTTTCAAATGTCCGAAAGGTTTGAACATTAAAATTCATCCTTATGTATTTCAGTACCTGAAATACATATAATTTCCTTATTTGTAAAATACCTAATTCATTGTATACATTTGCAACGCTTTCAAATTTTCTTAGTTTCATCATGCATCTAATTATGTGATTCTGCACATAGTGTAACGGTTTGATTGTTGTCAAATAGACTCCACCCCACGATAATAAACCATGGAGCAAACAAAATTTAATCCAAGAAAAGTAAATAATTTTCAATAAAGATAAATTTCCGAATTTCCGGATATAATAAATTTTAAGTATAATGCAGTTAATCTTTTTAACAACATCAGATATTTGTATTTTCCAGGACATCTTTCTGTCAATAAGAATACCCAAATATTTATAGCATTCAACCCCCTCAATTTTGTCACAATTGCAATTTTTTCCAGCACAAACTTCAGAGTGGAAAATGATCCTGTCACGAAAAAAATCAATCTCCTTTTCTCTTGGTCTAATAAAAATATATTTCGACTTCTTTTGTATTTCAAAAGAGTTTATTAAATTTTAGCCACGTTCTTATTTCTATCCAGTCGCTATTTATATTCTCTAAAATTTGCTTTTCCTCTCCAGAATATATTAGTGCAGCATGATCTGCAAATGAAATTATTTTACCATTCAAATCCAAGGTACAGAAGTCATTTATATAAAGTAAAAAAATAAAGGTCCCAAAACAGAACCCTGAGGGACACCAACTTGAACATTTGTTTCTTCACTAAAATATTTTTCAATTTTTACTTTTTGCTTCCTATTCATTAAATAGCTCCTAATCCATGAAAGCAAATTTTCCCTAACACCACTGGTTTTTAACTTTTCTATAATATATCATGATTCACTGAATCAAAAGCTTTTTTCAAATCCAAAAAAAAAAGAATAACTCTTTTAACATTTTGATTTAAATTTCTGTAAATTTGCGTAGTTATTTCTAAAATCGTAGTTTGAGTATTCAAACCTTTTCGAAATCCAAATTGGTTTGGGGCAAATAAATTGTGCATATCCCAAAGGTTAACAATTTTTTTTAAACAATTTTTTCAAGAATCTTAGAAAAGGTTGATAGAAGCGAAATCGGTCTCTAATTTTCAATTTCTTTAATATCACCATTTTTAAACACTGGAATGATTAAGGCAGTTTTTAAAATTTCAGGGAACAAACCTTCTACAAAAGAAAAGTTTACAAGTTTACAAAATATAGTTCTAATTTCCGGAAAAATATTTTTAATAGTGGTAACTGTAATTTCGTCCAAACCAGGTGATTTTCCCTCCTTCAGTTCCTTAATAGTATCAAAAATTTCTTGTTCTGGTATATAAGGAAAAAAAAATAGAATTAGGCATTTTACTTTTAAATAACTTATTATCTCTTCTATTTTGGTTTCATTATGTAGATTTTGTTTACATAATGAAGAAATCACCTCAGTAAAATAATTGTTAAATTTATTAACAAATTCCTGCGGCTTTTCATCAAACCGAAGTAAATGATTTCTATCTGTGATAATTTGGGGAGAATTGTCCTTTATTTTTCTTCCGTCACATATTTCATTGATAGTTTCCCAATTTTTTTTTAGCATTATTTCCATTTTTTATAAAAATATTTTTATAATAATCATTTTTAGCTTCCCTAATAACATTAGTTAACATATTTTTATATCTTCTATAGTAGTTATTTTCATCCAAGTTTTTGGATTTGGATCTTTTATATAAATTTCTTTTAAAATTGATTGAATTAACAATAGCTTCTGTTATCCATGGTTTGAGTTTTTTAATTTTCTTTTTAGAGTACTTAACTCTATTAATCAAAGATGCGCAGATTAATTCCCTTAGAAATGCATCAAATGCTAAATTCACATTTATCTGTCTCTCGACATGATCCCATGATTTTTTTGACAATAACTTTTTCAATTTAGTATATCGAATCTTAGTAAAATTTGTAGAAAGCTTTTCTGTAGAACCATCTCTTTAAAAACCACACTTTATATTACTTCCAACAAAAAATGATCTGAGATGTCAATTTTAACAATATATATAGTTACAGTATCTAATCTAAAATTTCTAATATAAAGATGATCTAAGCAGGTTTTACTATTTACCCTAGTAACAGAAGCATGACAGGAATGGAAACCATTTGAATTTATCATTTGTAAAAAATTTATTTTCTGTGGATCATCAGATAATAAATCCAAATTAAAATCTCCTGTCATTATCATACTATTTCGTCTAACACAGTTAAGCTATGTTGCGAATTCATCAATAAATTCTAATTTACTGAATTCATGCACTCTATAGATTGCAACAAGGCCAAGTTCGCAATTGAATGCTTTTATATGCAATTCCACTAAGTCAGCAGTTTTAAAATCAGAAAAAATCTGGTTCACTTCCCATTCTTCTTTAATGTAAACAATTACTCCTCCTGACCTTTTTTTCTCCCTACATTTACAGTATTTTTTATATTCATCTATTTTATATAAGGCTATTTCCTCTTATTTTACACAAATCTCAGTAAGTACTATAATTTCTGGTTTTAATTCAATTAAATTTAAGAATACCACAAAATGATCAAAATTTTTTCTCAGACTTCTTATATTTCCCTGTATGATATTTATTCCACAGCCCCAACAAAAATAATTTTTATCATAAACATTTTTTTCTCAATTTCATTAACATTGGAATAATAATAATTTATAATATACAATTCTTTAATTTCATCATCATCTGTAATTTGACTTTCGTTTTGACTATTCCTTTTCCTTTCTTCATTCTTTGTGAAAGGGATTACTTTCATATTGTGAATGCAAAAAATATTGATCTTGAGTTTTCTAATTAAGAATCTTTTTAGGGCACCTCAGTTCGATATATTGTACTTTTACAATGTCTTCTTCCTTCATTTAGGAGTCTCTAGCATCTTGACGGTTAATATGGACTCACTCTCAATATGTGGCTCTTTACATATATGCCCTATGAATATGCAAACCTGAAAGTCGACATCTTTGAATACAGTTCTTGAATATAGACTTCTGCGAATATGTCATAGTCATGGAATATAGTCATATTGTTATGACCCCCCTTGAGTATTTTTGGGGCGGCACAACTTTTTAGGCCGTGATGCGTTCATTGCTGCAAAAATCAAGGCAAATTCCTGGACCCACAACCAAATTAACAGACATTTGCAATAATGAGAATTGGGATAATTTTTCAGTTAACAATAAAATACACATTTATTAACAAAATTACCTTCAAACATTCTACACATATGTGGTCCCACTTTTGGGACAGATTCAACAATGCCTCTAGTATGGCCCTTTTCAATTAAGGGAACTTTGCGAGTTTATTACTCAACAGTCATTAATCAACCGTTCATGATGCAGAGCTACTTGCTCGAGACTCCAACAGTCCTTAACATTTAAGACGGTTCCACTATAGACACCTTGACGGCCGTTCACAGAAATACATTCGAGTGAGAAAAGAAAAGCGGAGCCAGATTTCATTACAGTACCCCCTTACCTCGGCTAATCAGGAGTCCCTCGGGAAGGCAATCACTGGGCCGCTGCACTCCAAGTTGCTGGGAGCCTGGGCTGCTTAGCGCTTCCCCCGCACATCCACTGTTCACACTTCGTGATTCTGCTCACTGGAGAGGACCATTGCTACCGACCACACAGCCCACACGAGAAGAAGAGACTGACTGTTTTCGCCAAATTCTTTCTTGTCCTTTTTCTCTGGCCCTCCTTGTGGAGGTCACCTATGCTCATGCGTGGCTGTACGGGATTGGCCAGAGTAGCTGAGGTGTGAATCTCAGCTCCCCTCCGGCCAATGTTGTTTACCAAGCATGTCACATAGTTCCTCTGCCATCTGGGGTTCCAGGCTCAATCTGGAAAGTTCGGGGCCTGAGGCCGAGTTCCTCTTTGTTGAACTGGACCCAAAAATGGAGGCAGTTGAAAATGTACTATTAAACTGGAGCCTAACCTAATGTCGTCCTGAAGCCTATGAAATCTTAGCCACGTAATAAAATTACGTAGGCATGACAATATAAATATCATAGTCATAGAATGTAGTCAAATAAATGTCATAGTCATGGAATATAGTCATATAAATGTCATAGTCATACTTATCTTAAATACAGACCTCTGCGAATATGTACCTCCCTGAATACAGATCTCGAATGTAGACCTTTATGAATAAGTACCTCTCTGACTACCGATCTCGAATGTAGACCTCTGTGAATATGTTGATCTCTGAATACAGATCTCGAATGTAGAACTCTCTGAATATATCATAGTCATGGAATATAGTCATATAAATTTCATAGTTATACAGATCTTGAATACAGACCTCTATGAATATGTACCCCTCTGAATACAGATCTCGAATGTAGACCTATGTGAATATGTACCTCTCTGAATACAGATCTCGAACGTTGACTTCTGTAAATATGTACCTTGAATACGGATATCCGTGAATATATAACCTTGATATGGGCCTTGATAGATATATAGTATAACATGAATCTAATAATAGTAATAATACCTTGAGCATGGACCTGTGTGAATATATACAGTATTTAACTCTGTGAATACATACCCCGAATTGACCTGTATAATTACCGGCCTTAAATATGGATCTCTGTGAATATGTAAACTGATTATGGACTTCTGTGGATGCGAACTTTGAATATGAACCATTAGGATTATTATAATGACTTCCAAAGATTGTCTGTAACTATATGTCTCTGTGAATATGGACTTTTATGAATAGGAATCTCTGTTGAGGCGGATGCAATATTATAAAGATAATCATAGAATAATTTTGCAAAGTGGCCTTCGCAAAAATGATTGTAAAGTTTTCGTCAAACTTTATTTCATTCTTCTTAATTTAACAGTAAACAATGCTCATAGGTTGTATACTTCTACAAAAGTATTTATATTTCATGTACTTCTCAAGAACTGTTTTATTGACCAGTAAAAAAAAGGGCGAAATGCACTGGAAATCCAGTTTCTTCCTTTTATAATTTTCCTGTTCAATGGTGTTTATATCCCACCCCCTTGATTTTTTCTCTCGATCTTTTTCTCGATCGATTCAGCTTATTACTATAACTGCCCTAAAATAAACTTTACTTCAAGGGTTTCTTTAGGGGTAACTAAAAAGAAAAAACTAAAATGAACATCGTTGATTTCTCAGTGCGAAATATTAATATAAAATCGACACTCGAGATACATTTTATTTTAATTACCAGTGCATATAGATAGATGTGTGTAAGATGAAGAATAGGGTTGGGTTGTTTTACCTCTGAGCGGCACTTTTTTGCACACCATGGGCTAAATGGCCAGGTCACATGGACCCCGAAGGCTCAGAGAAGGTTGGGGGAGGGGACCCACTGGAACAGCTGTTGGGCGACCGATGGTAGCCTCCCGTCAAGGCCATCCAGTGTGTTCTTTAACGTGCACAGGGTATGGCTCTCCCGCACACGGGGCCACGGCTTAACGTCCCATCCGACGGACGGCGGCCTTTCCAAGCCCATCGGTGTCCCCTACTGACCGTGAGCAGGGCGGAGAATTTTGCGGAGATAAATCTCAACGCTGACCCAGCTGGGACTCGAACCTGGGAACTACAGATTACGAGCCTGGCGCGCTACCGACTGAGCCACCCCCGCCCAGATAAAGAATAGAAAACATGCTATATTTCTGTGATCGATGTTACTCCATTTGTTTTTTACTTTACAGTTTTCCTTCTATTCTCCTTTTTTTTATCACCCCAGTTATGTCTTCCGTTTGAAAGGGAACACCACTGGACTTGGAAAGGACGTCGTCCGACGGATGAGATGCTGTGTGTTAAATTGAATTAAAACATTACAACAGGTTCAGAGATCAGAGGTTATAGTGATTCTAGTATTAAGCTCTTAACCTGTTTTAATTAAATTTTGCGGTCAATGTTTGATATCCTGTTAAATATTCCATCAATCATAACTCTTCGAATACTGAACAAATATTGTTTAAAATCAAGATTTTGATAGATTTGATGGGGTTGGGTTGTTTTATCTTTAAGCGGCACTTTTTTTGCACACCATGGGCTAAATGTCCAAGTTACAAGGACCCCGAAGGCTCAGAGAAGGTTGGAGGAAGGGACCCACTGGAACACCTGTTGGAAGACAGATGGTAGCCTCCTGTTAAGGCCATCCAATGTGTTCTTTAGCGTACACAGGGTATGGCTCTCCCTCACACGTGGCCACGGCTTAACGTCCCATCTGACGGACGGTGGTCTTTCCAAGCCCATCGGTGTCCCCTACTGACCGTGGGCAGGGCGGGGAGTTTTAGATTTGATTGGGATCTTTAATTTATCTTTAGACATATTTTTCATTAAAAATCATATTGGAAAAGTTATTGAGCTATAAATGTGATTTTCTATTGAGATAATATGGAACTGTTTCCATTTTTTTGTCCAGTGACTGTATATATAAATGGAATTTCAGGCTTTAAACACCGATTTTTTTATTTTGCGTACACAAAGGCTATTCAAACTTTTAAATGATTATAATCATTTGGGAACAAAATTGAAATTTCAATGTTATTTGAAGCTTGAAACACTTGAACAGAAAAATCGTATAAACTCAAAATTATTGAATAACGTTATTGTAAACGTTGATTCATTAATGAAAGGGAATCCCTGAGCAAAATGATCAAAAGCTGAATAATGCCATTAATTTTAATTTCTAACTGCTAAGCAAAATATTGACATTAGAAACAAATAAAATTATTTTACTTTGTTATTGTATTCTTTTCTTCACAAGCGAAAGAAAATTTGCAAATTTAATTTATGGCAGAGTACAGTCGCTCAAAAAAGCATCCGAACGCTATGGCTGATTACAGAATTTGGAAAAAATATCTGGCAACGATTTTTTTAGAAATTAGCGATCTGGCAACCTTCGTGTCTTCACGTAACATGAAGGTTGCCAGATCGCTAATTTCTAAAAAAATCGTTGCCAGATATTTTTTCCGAATTCTGTAATCAACTAAAGTGTTCGGATACTTTTTTGAGCGACTGTACGAGCCAGCCTCGAGCTCAGAGCTCACTGTGATATTATAAACCGTATCCGAAACAGGGTTATTGAGCCTACCCGGGACTAGAGGTCCTATATAGTTAGAGGCTGGCCATCTCGATGATTCACTGCCATTGGTTGATTGAGTCACGTGGTTTATGGGCGCCATGTTTTGTCGTACCGTGAGACGAAAGCCTATGAATCAGTGTGTGTCTTGGAACCAATTGGTCGCCACTCGGGAAGTATGCGATGTGGCGCTGTTCTGTTGAAAGATAGCGTCATGGTGCTGAAAGAGAATCATTATGAACGGATGTAGATGGTCGGCGAGGATGTTTAAATACCTTGTGCCAATGATGGAGCTCTCGACGGTTAAGGGGGCCCCAGGGAAGACCATGTAAACGCACCCCAAACTGTTACACTGCCACCATCCGACTGTGTGACCCAAACTTGGCAAGCTGAGACCATCGCTTCATGTGGTTTATGCCACACACGAACCCTCCCATCTGCTTGATAGAACGGAAACCGTGATTCCTCATCCAGATGACGTGTTTCCAGTCCTCTGCATGCATTTGAGATAGGCCTTTGCAAACTGCAGCCTAATCTTTCGTTGCCTTGCAGTCAACAGGAGATACGATGTGAACGTCGACTGCCATAGCCTATTCTTTCCATGATATGATGGATAATCTTTGTGCATAAGCCTGTGGATGCACCCTCATTCAATTCCGATATTATCTGCTCCACGGTAGCCGTGCGATTCCTTGTAATGATGCGGGAGAGTCTGCGCTCACCTCGAGAGTCAATTGCATGTTTACGTCCACATTTCTCCCGCTGGTTGGAGATTTTGTCGGTTTTCACGTAGTCTTGGTATACACGTGCGACAGTCAACAACTATTTTCTGCATAAAGACGAGGAATCCCAACAGTTCAGCAGGTACGGTGATCGAACAACCGACCTTCCTTGCACCGAGTATCTGCCCACGGTTAAACTCACTTATGTCACTGCCTTTGACCATGATTATTTTTCCATGACTGGTTACCAATGTGTAGAGACCTGCTCTATTTATAGGCATTGTCAGTTTCAGCATCCCACGTGATGGGACGTGGTACTTCTGCTTTGCATATTGTTATCCAAGTGTATATAATAATTTGTCCATTCAGTTTATTAAAAAGTTGTATAGCACGCTTGGCTATTGATCTAAGGGACTTGGGTTCGAGCCCCGGGTAAGGCATGGCTGTTTGTGTCGTTTTTCTGCTGAGGTCCTGCCATCCTCTCAGACCTTCTACTCTGGCATATAAACTGACAGGCTCCTGCCAGACCTCTGTGGCAAGCAGCTGCTTGAGGCGGTATTTATTTTATTTATTTTTTTATGTAGAATCATAAATTTAACCGAAATAATTGACGAATTACCTGGAGATCCAGTTTCTCTTTAATCCACGAATCTTGTCTGGAGTTGTAAGTTTCTCTAAGAGCAGTGAGCTCTGACGTCACCTGATTAAAGTCCCTCCTCAGAGCGGCCATGTTGGCTTCGACCTGCTCCTTCTCCAACACGAGGCGTGATTTCACTCGTACAAATTCTCCTTCCAGTTGGTCGTACTTCGATGTGAGGTCATCATACTCCTGTCTGCTCCTTTCCAAATCCTTTTCCAGCAGCTTTCCTTTTTGCTCTTGCTCCTCCAGCTCCGAGATGCGGACCTGGTTCCTTCTCTGCTCTCTTTCGATGGCCACGAGCCGGTCTCGAGATTGTAACAGCTCTTCGTCTTTGGTCTTTTGTATCGTCTCGATTTCCTTCTCGAGACGCTCCCGACGTTTCGTCTCGGCCCTCATCTGACCCTCGAGCTCGTGCTCCTGCGTCTGCCAGTCTTCCCGTTCCCGTCGATGCTGAGTCGCCGAGTGTCGGTGCTTCTCGATTGCTTCGCGGAGAGAAGTTTCGGCCTGTAATGGAAGAGAAAACAAAAATGTTTTAAAGGAATTATTCTTGTATGGATTGAATAAAGGAATTGATCTAGATTGAATCTTAGTGTTGATTAAATCTAGATCAGAGGTTCCCAAACTTATTTGTCCTACCGCCCCCTTTTCAGAAAAAAAAATTACTCAGCGCCCCCCCCTGGAAATCTACCTTCTTTAAGCGAACAAACAGAAATATGCAGTGACAAATTTGCGTTCTTTATGTATCTATATTTCTACCTACGTCCTACAACATAGTGAAGAAAGATGTTGTTGTAAATAAGACACCTTGAAGCTTGAAATTATGAAATTATTTATTAAAATCAACCATTATATGTAATGTAAGTAAACCATTATATGTAATTTAATTAAAATCAACCATTATATGTAATTTAATTAAAATCAACCATTATATGTAATAACAATATATTATGTATGTAATGCGAATGTTACATTCGCATTACACAGAAAATTAAGATAACGAAGGATAATTTTGTGTTTATTTGGAAAATAAAGTAATCACTACGACTTTAACTTTATGTTACACAACAGATGAAATATATACGAACAGTTCTGTAAGCCTTTGGAGTCTCTTTAACTTGACCATTTAGGCCTTGGTGTCCAAAAAATTGCTTCTCAGAGGTAAGACCACCCAACCCTCTGAGTTTCACTTTTTGCACTCAATTTGCTAAATGGCCGGGTCACAAGAGACCAAGGTCTCATAGAAGGCTGAGGGAAAGGCATAAGTGCTGCTTGGGAACAGGTGGCAACCACCCGTCAAAGCCATCCAATGTGTTCTTTAATGCACACAGGGCATGATTTTCCCGCACTCGGGCCTACGGTTTAACGTTCTATCCGACGGACGGCGGCCTTTCCAAGCCCATCGGTGTTCCCTATCTCCCCAAGTTCAGAGTGTGAGGTTAGCAGAGATTAATCTCAATGCTAGACCAGTTGAGACTCGAACCTGGGAACTACAGATTACGAATTTGGCGAGCTGCCGACCGGGCCAACTTCCTTCCCAAATAATTTGGGACAGACTTACAAAAATCCTCAGGTGCTACACGATCGTCAACTCACTACTCGAAGATTATTGTTAGTCAGTTCTAAAATGTTAGCTACTTCTGTACGAAGATGAAATATGTTTCGGGAGGAAATACAAATGAACCAGTCGAAAATATTATTCCGGTGGTTGACTCAATCGGGGTAGATTTGGAGTTGACTCAATTGGGGTGGTTGAGTCCATCGGTAGCCCGCCAGGCTCCCATTTTGACATTTCCAGTTTCGAGGCCCAACTGCGCCTGAGTGAGAAAGGGAACGTTGATTGGCTTAAAAACGCCGCCAACTATCGGAAGGGACTTGAAACCGTGGCTCCGTTTGCAGAGGTTGGGTTGTTTTACCTCTGAGCGGCACTTTTTTTGCCACAGCATGGGCTAAATGGCCAGGTCATATGGACCCCGAAGGCTCAGAGAAGGTTGGTGGAGGGGACCCACTGGAACAGCTGTTGGGAGTCAGATGGTAGCCTCCCGTCAAGGCCATCCAGCGTGTTCTTTAACGTTCACGGGGTATGGCTCTCCCACACACGGTACCACGGCTTAACGTCCCATACGACGGACGGCGTCCTTTCCAAACCCATCGGTGTCCCCTACTGACCGTGAGCAGGGCGGGGAATTTTGCGGAGATAAATCTCAACGCTGACCCAGCTGGGACTAGAACCTAGAAACTACAGATTATAAGCCTGGCGCACCACCGACTGAGCCACCCCCTCCCCCGTTTGTAGAGGAGCCAATTTGATTCTGTACATTAAAGAACCTGCTGAATGGCTTGACGGGAAGCGTCCATCTCTCTCCTAATAGTTATCTAGTTAACCCCTTTCCCCTGCCCAATTGTAATCCCTCGTGGTTCAATCATCACTTGATCATTTTGTCCTTTGCGCAAAAACATTTCGTTCAGAGGTAAAACAAACCATGTTACAATATAATGTTGGATATTGATAAACAAACATTTTTATGCTTCCGATTTGAAACCACTGGGCTTTCTTTTTTTAAATATACATTAAAAACATCTTTTATTGCGAAAATAATAATAATTTAGAGCATTTGAAAGAAATAATTACTACAATTGCTGCAAGTGTTATACCAAACATCCTGAGCCGAATGTGCAGGGAGTTTGAACATCATAACGCCAATGCAATGGGGGCGGGGGTGGCTCAGTCGGTAGCTCGCCAGGCTCGTAATCTGTAGTTCCCAGGTTCGAGTCCCAGCTGGGTAAGCATTGAGATTTATCTCCGCAAAATTCCCCGCCCTGCCCACGGTCAATAGGGGACACCGATGGGCTTGGAAAGGCCACCATCCGTCGGATGGGACGTTAAGCCGTGGCCCCGTGTGCGGGAGAGCCATACTCTGTGCACGTTAAAGAACACGCTGGATGCCCTTGACGGGAGGCTACCATCTGTCTCCCAACAGCTGTTCCAGTGGGTCTCCTCTCTCAACCTTCTCCGAGCATTCGGGGTCCATGTGACCTGGCCATTTAGCCCATGGTGTGCAAAAAAGTGCCCCTCACAGGTAAAACAACCCAACACCAATGCAACGACTTTGAAGTCTGTTAAAAATAAAACAAAACTTTGAGAGTCTCTTGACATTTTTTACACTGAGTAACCTTTTTCCCTTAATTATTTAGCAAAATATAGAACTTTAAACTATGGGTACTCTTTGGGAATGACACTGGGTATTCTATCTAGATCGAAGAGACAAATCTCAAATAATAAAAGAAAGCTTGAAAAGGTTTTGCAAAAGGAAGCGGAAAATACATCAATAAAGAATTGTAAACAAGACATAAACGTCTCATCAAAAGAAGTGTTAAATAATCCAGGGAAGATCCTTAGTAAACGTTCTCTCCATTTGATGTACTGATGAGATTGATAAGATGATTGATGATTGATGTCAGTAGAGACAGAGTATCTGATAGCAATATTACTTATTTGGGTTGTGGTAATGGCATCTGCGATAAAAATGGCAATGAGGTTGAATGTTGTATGTCAAAATATGATCGTTAACTAAATATGGTCTGTTTGTTCTAGCCAATTATGAGTGATAAATGCTTCACGCAAAATATGTGTTTTCTCCGTTGAAATATAAGAGCTTTCATCAAGTCAACGGTCTTTGGGATCTTACTATATGAGATTAAGAAAGATGTCACGATGATGTATGGCAATTGAAAGTTTTAAAAATAATATTAATTTCTCCATCAAATCATTGATATTGGTAGTGATAGTTGCGATACTTTCTACAGTTAAGAATTGATACTGTTGTATCAATCACAGTTTGGTTTCTACAGTTTGGTTTGCCTTTTTGGAAAAACCAGAGCTCTACTTATTCTACTGTATCCATGAATCGTGACTTTAAAATTATATTTAACGCTTTATAGCCGTTAACGATTTCAGGCAATATTTCTCAACCTTTTTGACACTGCGATCCTCCATAATAAAATATGGTGTCCGAAAAGTAATGGTGGAGTTTTGGGAAGTAGCGAAAAAAAAAATCATCACATTGAATGTTCTACCTGCGCTTTTCCCAACTCAGTTTCACGGGGGTTCCAGGTTCGAGTCCCATCTGTCTCCCAACAGCTGTTCCAGTGGGTCCCCAACCTTCTCTGAGCCTTCGGGGTCCATGAGACCTGGCCATTTAGCCCATTGTGTGCAAAAAAGTGCCGCTCAGAGGTAAAACAACACAACTAAGACACTTGATTTTAAGTTTCTATATTAAATTTAATGCATTTAATTCTAATCGTTGTGACGTCTGTTGGCAACAGACAAGACGCCACTTTTCTCAAGAGATATTAAATAAGTTCTCAATGCAATATTTCCTGACAGAAGGATTGATAAGGGTGTTCTATGGCCACCAAAGAGCCCTGATTTAACACTCCATGATTTTTTCTTGTGGGGCTTTGCAAAGAATTTTGTTTACGTAGACAAAATCCGAGACCTGATTCATTTGAAAGACAGAAGAGAGAAACAACTGAGCAAGTAACAAGAGATATGATGCAGCGTTTGTGTGGCAGGAAGTGGTATACTGAGTGGACATAATGGAAGATCACGAATGGTGCACATTATGTTCAAAACTATTTGAGTTATACTTTCAATTAAAATATAACTTTCTTGAATATGTATATTATTTTCCTAAATATTGGTTCTCGGAACCCCCACCATTATTTTTCAGATACCCTGTACGTCAATTTACATTACCCTCTACAACTAAGACACTTGAGGGGCGGGGTGGCTCAGTCGGTAGCGCTCCAGGCTCGTAATCTGTAGTTTCCAGGTTCGAGTCCCAGCTGGGTCAGCGTTGAGATTTATCTCCGCAAAAATTCCCCGCCCTGCCCACGGTCAGTAGGGGACACCGATGGACTTGGAAAGGCCGCCGTCCATCGGATGGGACGTTAAGCCATGGCTCAGTGTGCGGGAGAGCCATACCCTGTGCACGTTAAAGAACAGGCTGGATGGCCTTGACGGGAGGCTACCATCTGTCTCCCAACAGCTGTTCCAGTGGGTCCCCAACCTTCTCTGAGCCTTCGGGGTCCATGAGACCTGGCCATTTAGCCCATTGTGTGCAAAAAAGTGTCGCTCAGAGGTAAAACAACCCAACTAAGACACTTGATTTTAAGTTTCTATATTAAATTTAATGCATTTAATTCTAATCGTTGTGACGTCTCTGACGCTCGTTTTGAAAGAGAATTAATTTTTTTTCGCCTTTACTACCCTCTAACTAACGGATGATTGGGAAAATGCAAATAGTAATATTTGTTACTTAGTTAGTAGTAGCAAACAACCTATTATAAACTATATTATTTCTTATAAAAACGTTTTTCCCATTAATCTCTTAAAAACAAAAAAGGTGTGTTTTTTCACCCCCTTCCCCCCTGAGGGTGAGGTGTCAAATCAGATTTTCCACCGAGAGTCGAAATTTCACGTAAATAGATCGTTTACAACAGGCAATTAAAATTTTGTCATTTTTCAAACTTTTTAACCGTTAGAAGGCGCTGTTAAAGCAATTCACAGATTCGGAAAATGTGAATCGTAATATGTCATCAATACTTATCCAACCCAAATTTTTTTTTAAAAATTCATCTCTAAAATAAAAAGGTTGAATATCTACAGATGGACAAACCAAAAAATTTAAATGTTGGTTCGTTTTTTTAAAACAACAACAAAAAAAGGCTAAACACATGCAAACATGATTACAAAGTTTATAAAATTGAAAGTAGCTTAGGGGAAAAAGTGGAGTGTTTTTAACGGCCAGGAAGAATTCGCCTCTCATTTTAAACATTATTTTCCAAACCTTGTTTCAAATTTGATACTGGCATTCTTATTTCGTTTTCCCCTTCAATTTTTGGCAAACATTAAGAAAATTCTAAGGCATACTGTGCCCAGGAAATTTATTGTCCTGATGTGCGTTTTTAATAGGGTTCGGTTGTTTTACCTCTTAGCGGCACTTTTTTGCACACCATGGGCTAAATGGCCAGGTCACATGGACCCCCGAAGATTCAAAGAAGGTTGGGGGAGGGGACCCACTGGAACAGCTGTTGGGAGACAGATGGTATCCTCCCGTCAAGGCCATCCATCGTGTTCTTTAACGTGCAAAAGGTATGGCTCTCCCGCACACGGCTTAACGTCCCATGCGACGGACGGCGGCCTTTCCAAGCCCATGGGTGTCCCCTACTGACCGTGGGCAAGGCTGGGAGTTTTGCAGAGATAAATCTCAACGCTGACCAGCTGGGACTCGAACCTGGGAACTACAGATTACGAGCCTGGCGCGCTACCTACTGAGCCACCCCCGCCCCGTTTTTAATACGAAAAAAGGCGTTTGTGACTCCCTTTTACTATTATTTCTTCAATGAAGGCAGATTTTGTAAAAACTCATGAATATTCTTGCATACCACGATAATTTTGTCACGAAGCTTTTGAGAGTTAAGAAGATAAATTTGTTGCCGATAGGTATTTCGGATGTTTTTTCCTTTTTGAAAATTATGTTTAAATAAAGTGAGGTGTATCTTAAATGGTTTTATCAAAGTATTTTAATATAGCAGATAAGATGAGCTAAAAATATGAGTGGCTGTCTTTCGCACTAACGAGGAATCTAAAAATTGGCATTAAAATCCTTAAATTAAAATCCAAAAGATGGCCTTAACTGGCATACTGGTTAGGCAGCTAGGGACTTTTCCAGCAAGGCAAACTTTGTGTGTTGTGTTAGCTCTCAGTGGTCACCAGTGACTTCGGCCATAGTAGGGCATGTCCTTGTATGAGAAGACCTGTAAAAGGTAGGAGTAGCTTCTAGGATTCTTCTCTGTCCTATATGTCGCAAATCAAAAATAATTAAAGGGAATATTTTTTTTTTGTTTTACTAATTAGTTATTTAATTATCTTCAGGCCTCTGTGGAAAACCCCTGAAGTAGTGCTGTTCAGAGGTATCACACAAACCGATCGATAAAATATGCCAAAAAGTGCATATTTAGTCTGTGAGGTCTATGATAGTCAGTGAGGGATGCGAGACCACAGAAATATCGAACCAAGATTGCATATTTAGTCTGTGAGGTCTATGATAGTCAGTGAGGGATGCGAGACCACAGAAATATCGAACCAAGATTGCATATTTAGTCTGTGAGGTCTATGATAGTCAGTGAGGGATGCGAGACCACAGAAATATCGAACCAAGATTGCATATTTAGTCTGTGAGGTCTATGATAGTCAGTGAGGGATGCGAGACCACAGAAATATCGAACCAAGATTGCATATTTAGTCTGTGAGGTCTATGATAATCAGTGAGGGATGCGAGACCACAGAAATATCGAACCAAGATTGCATATTTAGTCTGTGAGGTCTATGATAGTTAGTGAGGGATGCGAGACCACAGGAATATCGAACCAAGATTGCATATTTAGTCTGTGAGGTCTATGGTAGTCAGTGAGGGATGAGAGACCACAGAAATATCGAACCAAGATTGAATATTTAGTCTGTGAGGTCTATGATAGTCAGTTAGGGATGCGAGACCTCAGAAATATCGAACCAAGATTGCATATTTAGTCTGTGAGGTCTATGATAGTCAGTGAGGGATGCGAGACCACAGAAAATCGAACCAAGATTGCATATTTAGTCTGTGAGGTCTATGATAGTCAGATAGGGATGCGAGACCACAGGAATATCGAACCAAGATATTTAGTCTGTGAGGTCTATGATAGTCAGTGAGGGATGCGAGACCACAGAAATATCGAACCAAGATTGCATATTTAGTCTGTGAGGACTATGGTAGTCAGTGAGGGATGCGAGACCACAGAAATATCGAACCAAGATTGCATATTTAGTCTGTGAGGTCTGTGATAGTCAGATAAGGATGCGAGACCACAGGAATATCGAACCAAGATTGCATATTTAGTCTGTGAGGACTATGGTAGTCAGTGAGGGATGCGAGACCACAGAAATATCGAACCAAGATTGCATATTTAGTCTGTGAGGTCTATGATAGTCAGTGAGGGATGCGAGACCACAGAAATATCGAACCAAGATTGCATATTTAGTCTGTGAGGTCTATGAGAGTCAGTGAGGGATGCGAGACCACAGAAATATCGAACCATGATTGCATATTTAGTCTGTGAGGTCTATGATAGTCAGTGAGGGATGCGAGACCACAGAAATATCGAACCAAGATTGCATATTTAGTCTGTGAGGTCTATGAAAATCAGTGAGGGATGCGAGACCACAGAAATATCGAACCAAGATTGCATATTTAGTCTGTGAGGTCTATGATAGTCAGTTAGGGATGCGAGACCACAGAAATATCGAACCAAGATTGCATATTTAGTCTGTGAGGTCTATGATAGTCAGATAGGGATGCGAGACCACAGGAATATCGAACCAAGATTGCATATTTAGTCTGTGAGGTCTATGATAGTCAGTGAGGGATGCGAGACCACAGAAATATCGAACCAAGATTGCATATTTAGTCTGTGAGGACTATGGTAATCAGTGACGGATGCGAGACCACAGAAATATCGAACCAAGATTGCATATTTAGTCTGTGAGGTCTATGATAGTCAGTGAGGGATGCGAGACCACAGAAAATCGAACCAAGATTGCATATTTAGTCTGTGAGGTCTATGATAGTCAGATAGGGATGCGAGACCACAGGAATATCGAACCAAGATATTTAGTCTGTGAGGTCTATGATAGTCAGTGAGGGATGCGAGACCACAGAAATATCGAACCAAGATTGCATATTTAGTCTGTGAGGACTATGGTAGTCAGTGAGGGATGCGAGACCACAGAAATATCGAACCAAGATTGCATATTTAGTCTGTGAGGTCTGTGATAGTCAGATAAGGATGCGAGACCACAGGAATATCGAACCAAGATTGCATATTTAGTCTGTGAGGACTATGGTAGTCAGTGAGGGATGCGAGACCACAGAAATATCGAACCAAGATTGCATATTTAGTCTGTGAGGTCTGTGATAGTCAGATAAGGATGCGAGACCACAGGAATATCGAACCAAGATTGCATATTTAGTCTGTGAGGACTATGGTAGTCAGTGAGGGATGCGAGACCACAGAAATATCGAACCAAGATTGCATATTTAGTCTGTGAGGTCTATGATAGTCAGTGAGGGATTCGAGACCACAGAAATATCGAACCAAGATTGCATATTTAGTCTGTGAGGTCTATGAGAGTCAGTGAGGGATGCGAGACCACAGAAATATCGAACCAAGATTGCATATTTAGTCTGTGAGGTCTATGATAGTCAGTGAGGGATGCGAGACCACAGAAATATCGAACCAAGATTGCATATTTAGTCTGTGAGGTCTATGAAAATCAGTGAGGGATGCGAGACCACAGAAATATCGAACCAAGATTGCATATTTAGTCTGTGAGGTCTATGATAATCAGTGAGGGATGCGAGACCACAGAAATATCGAACCAAGATTGCATTTTTAGTCTGTGAGGTCTATGATAGTTAGTGAGGGATGCGAGACCACAGGAATATCGAACCAAGATTGCATATTTAGTCTGTGAGGTCTATGGTAGTCAGTGAGGGATGCGAGACCACAGAAATATCGAACCAAGATTGCATATTTAGTCTGTGAGGTCTATGATAGTCAGTGAGGGATGCGAGACATCAGAAATATCGAACCAAGATTGCATATTTAGTCTGTGAGTCTATGATAGTCAGATAGGGATGCGAGACCACAGGAATATCGAACCAAGATTGCATATTTAGTCTGTGAGATCTATGATAGTCAGTGAGGGATGCGAGACCACAGAAATATCGAACCAAGATTGCATATTTAGTCTGTGAGGACTATGGTAGTCAGTGAGGGATGCGAGACCACAGAAATATCGAACCAAGATTGCATATTTAGTCTGTGAGGTCTATGATAGTCAGTGAGGGATGCCAGACCACAGAAATATCGAACCAAGATTGCATATTTAGTCTGTGAGGTCTATGATAGTCAGATAGGGATGCGAGACCACAGGAATATCGAACCAAGATATTTAGTCTGTGAGGTCTATGAGAGTCAGTGAGGGATGCGAGACCACAGAAATATCGAACCAAGATTGAATATTTAGTCTGTGAGGTCTATGATAATCAGTGAGGGATGCGAGACCACAGAAATATCGAACCAAGATTGCATTTTTAGTCTGTGAGGTCTATGATAGTTAGTGAGGGATGCGAGACCACAGGAATATCGAACCAAGATTGCATATTTAGTCTGTGAGGTCTATGGTAGTCAGTGAGGGATGCGAGACCACAGAAATATCGAACCAAGATTGCATATTTAGTCTGTGAGGTCTATGATAGTCAGTGAGGGATGCGAGACATCAGAAATATCGAACCAAGATTGCATATTTAGTCTGTGAGGTCTATGATAGTCAGATAGGGATGCGAGACCACAGGAATATCGAACCAAGATTGCATATTTAGTCTGTGAGGTCTATGATAGTCAGTGAGGGATGCGAGACCACAGAAATATCGAACCAAGATTGCATATTTAGTCTGTGAGGACTATGGTAGTCAGTGAGGGATGCGAGACCACAGAAATATCGAACCAAGATTGCATATTTAGTCTGTGAGGTCTATGATAGTCAGTGAGGGATGCCAGACCACAGAAATATCGAACCAAGATTGCATATTTAGTCTGTGAGGTCTATGATAGTCAGATAGGGATGCGAGACCACAGGAATATCGAACCAAGATATTTAGTCTGTGAGGTCTATGATAGTCAGTGAGGGATGCGAGACCACAGAAATATCGAACCAAGATTGCATATTTAGTCTGTGAGGTCTATGATAATCAGTGAGGGATGCGAGACCATAGAAATATCGAACCAAGATTGCATTTTTAGTCTGTGAGGTCTATGATAGTTAGTGAGGGATGCGAGACCACAGGAATATCGAACCAAGATTGCATATTTAGTCTGTGAGGTCTATGGTAGTCAGTGAGGGATGCGAGACCACAGAAATATCGAACCAAGATTGAATATTTAGTCTGTGAGGTCTATGATAGTCAGTTAGGGATGCGAGACCTCAGAAATATCGAACCAAGATTGCATATTTAGTCTGTGAGGTCTATGATAGTCAGTGAGGGATGCGAGACCACAGAAATATCGAACCAAGATTGCATATTTAGTCTGTGAGGACTATGGTAGTCAGTGAGGGATGCGAGACCACAGAAATATCGAACCAAGATTGCATATTTAGTCTGTGAGGTCTATGATAGTCAGTGAGGGATGCGAGACCACAGAAATATCGAACCAAGATTGCATATTTAGTCTGTGAGGTCTATGATAGTCAGATAGGGATGCGAGACCACAGGAATATCGAACCAATATATTTAGTCTGTGAGGTATATGATAGTCAGTGAGGGATGCGAGACCACAGAAATATCGAACCAAGATTGCATATTTAGTCTGTGAGGACTATGGTAGTCAGTGAGGGATTCGAGACCACAGAAATATCGAACCAAGATTGCATATTTAGTCTGTGAGGTCTGTGATAGTCAGATAAGGATGCGAGACCACAGGAATATCGAACCAAGATTGCATATTTAGTCTGCGAGGTCTATGATAGTCAGTGAGGGATGCGAGACCACAGAAATATCGAACCAAGATTGCATATTTAGTCTGTGAGGACTATGGTAGTCAGTGAGGGATGCGAGACCACAGAAATATCGAACCAAGATTGCATATTTAGTCTGTGAGGTCTATGAGAGTCAGTGAGGGATGCGAGACCACAGAAATATCGAACCAAGATTGCATATTTAGTCTGTGAGGTCTATGATAGTCAGTGAGGGATGCGAGACATCAGAAATATCGAACCAAGATTGCATATTTAGTCTGTGAGGTCTATGATAGTCAGATAGGGATGCGAGACCACAGGAATATCGAACCAAGATTGCATATTTAGTCTGTGAGATCTATGATAGTCAGTGAGGGATGCGAGACCACAGAAATATCGAACCAAGATTGCATATTTAGTCTGTGAGGACTATGGTAGTCAGTGAGGGATGCGAGACCACAGAAATATCGAACCAAGATTGCATATTTAGTCTGTGAGGTCTATGATAGTCAGTGAGGGATGCCACACCACAGAAATATCGAACCAAGATTGCATATTTAGTCTGTGAGGTCTATGATAGTCAGATACGGATGCGAGACCACAGGAATATCGAACCAAGATATTTAGTCTGTGAGGTCTATGAGAGTCAGTGAGGGATGCGAGACCACAGAAATATCGAACCAAGATTGAATATTTAGTCTGTGAGGTCTATGATAGTCAGTGAGGGATGCGAGACCACAGAAATATCGAACCAAGATTGCATATTTAGTCTGTGAGGTCTATGATAATCAGTGAGGGATGCGAGACCACAGAAATATCGAACCAAGATTGCATTTTTAGTCTGTGAGGTCTATGATAGTTAGTGAGGGATGCGAGACCACAGGAATATCGAACCAAGATTGCATATTTAGTCTGTGAGGTCTATGGTAGTCAGTGAGGGATGCGAGACCACAGAAATATCGAACCAAGATTGCATATTTAGTCTGTGAGGTCTATGATAGTCAGTGAGGGATGCGAGACATCAGAAATATCGAACCAAGATTGCATATTTAGTCTGTGAGGTCTATGATAGTCAGATAGGGATGCGAGACCACAGGAATATCGAACCAAGATTGCATATTTAGTCTGTGAGGTCTATGATAGTCAGTGAGGGATGCGAGACCACAGAAATATCGAACCAAGATTGCATATTTAGTCTGTGAGGACTATGGTAGTCAGTGAGGGATGCGAGACCACAGAAATATCGAACCAAGATTGCATATTTAGTCTGTGAGGTCTATGATAGTCAGTGAGGGATGCCAGACCACAGAAATATCGAACCAAGATTGCATATTTAGTCTGTGAGGTCTATGATAGTCAGATAGGGATGCGAGACCACAGGAATATCGAACCAAGATATTTAGTCTGTGAGGTCTATGATAGTCAGTGAGGGATGCGAGACCACAGAAATATCGAACCAAGATTGCATATTTAGTCTGTGAGGTCTATGATAATCAGTGAGGGATGCGAGACCATAGAAATATCGAACCAAGATTGCATTTTTAGTCTGTGAGGTCTATGATAGTTAGTGAGGGATGCGAGACCACAGGAATATCGAACCAAGATTGCATATTTAGTCTGTGAGGTCTATGGTAGTCAGTGAGGGATGCGAGACCACAGAAATATCGAACCAAGATTGAATATTTAGTCTGTGAGGTCTATGATAGTCAGTTAGGGATGCGAGACCTCAGAAATATCGAACCAAGATTGCATATTTAGTCTGTGAGGTCTATGATAGTCAGTGAGGGATGCGAGACCACAGAAATATCGAACCAAGATTGCATATTTAGTCTGTGAGGACTATGGTAGTCAGTGAGGGATGCGAGACCACAGAAATATCGAACCAAGATTGCATATTTAGTCTGTGAGGTCTATGATAGTCAGTGAAGGATGCGAGACCACAGAAATATCGAACCAAGATTGCATATTTAGTCTGTGAGGTCTATGATAGTCAGATAGGGATGCGAGACCACAGGAATATCGAACCAATATATTTAGTCTGTGAGGTATATGATAGTCAGTGAGGGATGCGAGACCACAGAAATATCGAACCAAGATTGCATATTTAGTCTGTGAGGACTATGGTAGTCAGTGAGGGATGCGAGACCACAGAAATATCGAACCAAGATTGCATATTTAGTCTGTGAGGTCTGTGATAGTCAGATAAGGATGCGAGACCACAGGAATATCGAACCAAGATTGCATATTTAGTCTGTGAGGACTATGGTAGTCAGTGAGGGATGCGAGACCACAGAAATATCGAACCAAGATTGCATATTTAGTCTGTGAGGACTATGATAGTCAGTGAGGGATGCGAGACCACAGGAATATCGAACAAAGATTGCATATTTAGTCTGCGAGGTCTATGATAGTCAGTGAGGGATGCGAGACCACAGAAATATCGAACCAAGATTGCATATTTAGTCTGTGAGGACTATGGTAGTCAGTGAGGGATGCGAGACCACAGAAATATCGAACGAAGATTGCATATTTAGTCTGTGAGGTCTATGAGAGTCAGTGAGGGATGCGAGACCACAGAAATATCGAACCAAGATTGCATATTTAGTCTGTGAGGTCTATGATAGTCAGTGAGGGATGCGAGACCACAGAAATATCGAACCAAGATTGCATATTTAGTCTGTGAGGTCTATGAGAGTCAGTGAGGGATGCGAGACCACAGAAATATCGAACCAAGATTGCATATTTAGTCTGTGAGGTCTATGATAATCAGTGAGGGATGCGAGACCACAGAAATATCGAACCAAGATTGCATATTTAGTCTGTGAGGTCTATGATAGTTAGTGAGGGATGCGAGACCACAGGAATATCGAACCAAGATTGCATATTTAGTCTGTGAGGTCTATGGTAGTCAGTGAGGGATGAGAGACCACAGAAATATCGAACCAAGATTGAATATTTAGTCTGTGAGGTCTATGATAGTCAGTTAGGGATGCGAGACCTCAGAAATATCGAACCAAGATTGAATATTTAGTCTGTGAGGTCTATGATAGTCAGTGAGGGATGCGAGACCACAGAAAATCGAACCAAGATTGCATATTTAGTCTGTGAGGTCTATGATAGTCAGATAGGGATGCGAGACCACAGGAATATCGAACCAAGATATTTAGTCTGTGAGGTCTATGATAGTCAGTGAGGGATGCGAGACCACAGAAATATCGAACCAAGATTGCATATTTAGTCTGTGAGGACTATGGTAGTCAGTGAGGGATGCGAGACCACAGAAATATCGAACCAAGATTGCATATTTAGTCTGTGAGGTCTGTGATAGTCAGATAAGGATGCGAGACCACAGGAATATCGAACCAAGATTGCATATTTAGTCTGTGAGGACTATGGTAGTCAGTGAGGGATGCGAGACCACAGAAATATCGAACCAAGATTGCATATTTAGTCTGTGAGGTCTATGATAGTCAGTGAGGGATGCGAGACCACAGAAATATCGAACCAAGATTGCATATTTAGTCTGTGAGGTCTATGAGAGTCAGTGAGGGATGCGAGACCACAGAAATATCGAACCAAGATTGCATATTTAGTCTGTGAGGTCTATGATAGTCAGTGAGGGATGCGAGACCACAGAAATATCGAACCAAGATTGCATATTTAGTCTGTGAGGTCTATGAAAATCAGTGAGGGATGCGAGACCACAGAAATATCGAACCAAGATTGCATATTTAGTCTGTGAGGTCTATGATAGTCAGTTAGGGATGCGAGACCACAGAAATATCGAACCAAGATTGCATATTTAGTCTGTGAGGTCTATGATAGTCAGATAGGGATGCGAGACCACAGGAATATCGAACCAAGATTGCATATTTAGTCTGTGAGGTCTATGATAGTCAGTGAGGGATGCGAGACCACAGAAATATCGAACCAAGATTGCATATTTAGTCTGTGAGGACTATGGTAATCAGTGACGGATGCGAGACCACAGAAATATCGAACCAAGATTGCATATTTAGTCTGTGAGGTCTATGATAGTCAGTGAGGGATGCGAGACCACAGAAAATCGAACCAAGATTGCATATTTAGTCTGTGAGGTCTATGATAGTCAGATAGGGATGCGAGACCACAGGAATATCGAACCAAGATATTTAGTCTGTGAGGTCTATGATAGTCAGTGAGGGATGCGAGACCACAGAAATATCGAACCAAGATTGCATATTTAGTCTGTGAGGACTATGGTAGTCAGTGAGGGATGCGAGACCACAGAAATATCGAACCAAGATTGCATATTTAGTCTGTGAGGTCTGTGATAGTCAGATAAGGATGCGAGACCACAGGAATATCGAACCAAGATTGCATATTTAGTCTGTGAGGACTATGGTAGTCAGTGAGGGATGCGAGACCACAGAAATATCGAACCAAGATTGCATATTTAGTCTGTGAGGTCTGTGATAGTCAGATAAGGATGCGAGACCACAGGAATATCGAACCAAGATTGCATATTTAGTCTGTGAGGACTATGGTAGTCAGTGAGGGATGCGAGACCACAGAAATATCGAACCAAGATTGCATATTTAGTCTGTGAGGTCTATGATAGTCAGTGAGGGATGCGAGACCACAGAAATATCGAACCAAGATTGCATATTTAGTCTGTGAGGTCTATGAGAGTCAGTGAGGGATGCGAGACCACAGAAATATCGAACCAAGATTGCATATTTAGTCTGTGAGGTCTATGATAGTCAGTGAGGGATGCGAGACCACAGAAATATCGAACCAAGATTGCATATTTAGTCTGTGAGGTCTATGAAAATCAGTGAGGGATGCGAGACCACAGAAATATCGAACCAAGATTGCATATTTAGTCTGTGAGGTCTATGATAATCAGTGAGGGATGCGAGACCACAGAAATATCGAACCAAGATTGCATTTTTAGTCTGTGAGGTCTATGATAGTTAGTGAGGGATGCGAGACCACAGGAATATCGAACCAAGATTGCATATTTAGTCTGTGAGGTCTATGGTAGTCAGTGAGGGATGCGAGACCACAGAAATATCGAACCAAGATTGCATATTTAGTCTGTGAGGTCTATGATAGTCAGTGAGGGATGCGAGACATCAGAAATATCGAACCAAGATTGCATATTTAGTCTGTGAGTCTATGATAGTCAGATAGGGATGCGAGACCACAGGAATATCGAACCAAGATTGCATATTTAGTCTGTGAGATCTATGATAGTCAGTGAGGGATGCGAGACCACAGAAATATCGAACCAAGATTGCATATTTAGTCTGTGAGGACTATGGTAGTCAGTGAGGGATGCGAGACCACAGAAATATCGAACCAAGATTGCATATTTAGTCTGTGAGGTCTATGATAGTCAGTGAGGGATGCCAGACCACAGAAATATCGAACCAAGATTGCATATTTAGTCTGTGAGGTCTATGATAATCAGATAGGGATGCGAGACCACAGGAATATCGAACCAAGATATTTAGTCTGTGAGGTCTATGAGAGTCAGTGAGGGATGCGAGACCACAGAAATATCGAACCAAGATTGAATATTTAGTCTGTGAGGTCTATGATAATCAGTGAGGGATGCGAGACCACAGAAATATCGAACCAAGATTGCATTTTTAGTCTGTGAGGTCTATGATAGTTAGTGAGGGATGCGAGACTACAGGAATATCGAACCAAGATTGCATATTTAGTCTGTGAGGTCTATGGTAGTCAGTGAGGGATGCGAGACCACAGAAATATCGAACCAAGATTGCATATTTAGTCTGTGAGGTCTATGATAGTCAGTGAGGGATGCGAGACATCAGAAATATCGAACCAAGATTGCATATTTAGTCTGTGAGGTCTATGATAGTCAGATAGGGATGCGAGACCACAGGAATATCGAACCAAGATTGCATATTTAGTCTGTGAGGTCTATGATAGTCAGTGAGGGATGCGAGACCACAGAAATATCGAACCAAGATTGCATATTTAGTCTGTGAGGACTATGGTAGTCAGTGAGGGATGCGAGACCACAGAAATATCGAACCAAGATTGCATATTTAGTCTGTGAGGTCTATGATAGTCAGTGAGGGATGCCAGACCACAGAAATATCGAACCAAGATTGCATATTTAGTCTGTGAGGTCTATGATAGTCAGATAGGGATGCGAGACCACAGGAATATCGAACCAAGATATTTAGTCTGTGAGGTCTATGATAGTCAGTGAGGGATGCGAGACCACAGAAATATCGAACCAAGATTGCATATTTAGTCTGTGAGGTCTATGATAATCAGTGAGGGATGCGAGACCATAGAAATATCGAACCAAGATTGCATTTTTAGTCTGTGAGGTCTATGATAGTTAGTGAGGGATGCGAGACCACAGGAATATCGAACCAAGATTGCATATTTAGTCTGTGAGGTCTATGGTAGTCAGTGAGGGATGCGAGACCACAGAAATATCGAACCAAGATTGAATATTTAGTCTGTGAGGTCTATGATAGTCAGTTAGGGATGCGAGACATCAGAAATATCGAACCAAGATTGCATATTTAGTCTGTGAGGTCTATGATAGTCAGTGAGGGATGCGAGACCACAGAAATATCGAACCAAGATTGCATATTTAGTCTGTGAGGACTATGGTAGTCAGTGAGGGATGCGAGACCACAGAAATATCGAACCAAGATTGCATATTTAGTCTGTGAGGTCTATGATAGTCAGTGAGGGATGCGAGACCACAGAAATATCGAACCAAGATTGCATATTTAGTCTGTGAGGTCTATGATAGTCAGATAGGGATGCGAGACCACAGGAATATCGAACCAATATATTTAGTCTGTGAGGTATATGATAGTCAGTGAGGGATGCGAGACCACAGAAATATCGAACCAAGATTGCATATTTAGTCTGTGAGGACTATGGTAGTCAGTGAGGGATGCGAGACCACAGAAATATCGAACCAAGATTGCATATTTAGTCTGTGAGGTCTGTGATAGTCAGATAAGGATGCGAGACCACAGGAATATCGAACCAAGATTGCATATTTAGTCTGTGAGGACTATGGTAGTCAGTGAGGGATGCGAGACCACAGAAATATCGAACCAAGATTGCATATTTAGTCTGTGAGGACTATGATAGTCAGTGAGGGATGCGAGACCACAGGAATATCGAACAAAGATTGCATATTTAGTCTGCGAGGTCTATGAGAGTCAGTGAGGGATGCGAGACCACAGAAATATCGAACCAAGATTGCATATTTAGTCTGTGAGGTCTATGATAGTCAGTGAGGGATGCGAGACATCAGAAATATCGAACCAAGATTGCATATTTAGTCTGTGAGGTCTATGATAGTCAGATAGGGATGCGAGACCACAGGAATATCGAACCAAGATTGCATATTTAGTCTGTGAGATCTATGATAGTCAGTGAGGGATGCGAGACCACAGAAATATCGAACCAAGATTGCATATTTAGTCTGTGAGGACTATGGTAGTCAGTGAGGGATGCGAGACCACAGAAATATCGAACCAAGATTGCATATTTAGTCTGTGAGGTCTATGATAGTCAGTGAGGGATGCCACACCACAGAAATATCGAACCAAGATTGCATATTTAGTCTGTGAGGTCTATGATAGTCAGATAGGGATGCGAGACCACAGGAATATCGAACCAAGATATTTAGTCTGTGAGGTCTATGAGAGTCAGTGAGGGATGCGAGACCACAGAAATATCGAACCAAGATTGAATATTTAGTCTGTGAGGTCTATGATAGTCAGTGAGGGATGCGAGACCACAGAAATATCGAACCAAGATTGCATATTTAGTCTGTGAGGTCTATGATAATCAGTGAGGGATGCGAGACCACAGAAATATCGAACCAAGATTGCATTTTTAGTCTGTGAGGTCTATGATAGTTAGTGAGGGATGCGAGACCACAGGAATATCGAACCAAGATTGCATATTTAGTCTGTGAGGTCTATGGTAGTCAGTGAGGGATGCGAGACCACAGAAATATCGAACCAAGATTGCATATTTAGTCTGTGAGGTCTATGATAGTCAGTGAGGGATGCGAGACATCAGAAATATCGAACCAAGATTGCATATTTAGTCTGTGAGGTCTATGATAGTCAGATAGGGATGCGAGACCACAGGAATATCGAACCAAGATTGCATATTTAGTCTGTGAGGTCTATGATAGTCAGTGAGGGATGCGAGACCACAGAAATATCGAACCAAGATTGCATATTTAGTCTGTGAGGACTATGGTAGTCAGTGAGGGATGCGAGACCACAGAAATATCGAACCAAGATTGCATATTTAGTCTGTGAGGTCTATGATAGTCAGTGAGGGATGCCACACCACAGAAATATCGAACCAAGATTGCATATTTAGTCTGTGAGGTCTATGATAGTCAGATAGGGATGCGAGACCACAGGAATATCGAACCAAGATATTTAGTCTGTGAGGTCTATGAGAGTCAGTGAGGGATGCGAGACCACAGAAATATCGAACCAAGATTGAATATTTAGTCTGTGAGGTCTATGATAGTCAGTGAGGGATGCGAGACCACAGAAATATCGAACCAAGATTGCATATTTAGTCTGTGAGGTCTATGATAATCAGTGAGGGATGCGAGACCACAGAAATATCGAACCAAGATTGCATTTTTAGTCTGTGAGGTCTATGATAGTTAGTGAGGGATGCGAGACCACAGGAATATCGAACCAAGATTGCATATTTAGTCTGTGAGGTCTATGGTAGTCAGTGAGGGATGCGAGACCACAGAAATATCGAACCAAGATTGCATATTTAGTCTGTGAGGTCTATGATAGTCAGTGAGGGATGCGAGACATCAGAAATATCGAACCAAGATTGCATATTTAGTCTGTGAGGTCTATGATAGTCAGATAGGGATGCGAGACCACAGGAATATCGAACCAAGATTGCATATTTAGTCTGTGAGGTCTATGATAGTCAGTGAGGGATGCGAGACCACAGAAATATCGAACCAAGATTGCATATTTAGTCTGTGAGGACTATGGTAGTCAGTGAGGGATGCGAGACCACAGAAATATCGAACCAAGATTGCATATTTAGTCTGTGAGGTCTATGATAGTCAGTGAGGGATGCCAGACCACAGAAATATCGAACCAAGATTGCATATTTAGTCTGTGAGGTCTATGATAGTCAGATAGGGATGCGAGACCACAGGAATATCGAACCAAGATATTTAGTCTGTGAGGTCTATGATAGTCAGTGAGGGATGCGAGACCACAGAAATATCGAACCAAGATTGCATATTTAGTCTGTGAGGTCTATGATAATCAGTGAGGGATGCGAGACCATAGAAATATCGAACCAAGATTGCATTTTTAGTCTGTGAGGTCTATGATAGTTAGTGAGGGATGCGAGACCACAGGAATATCGAACCAAGATTGCATATTTAGTCTGTGAGGTCTATGGTAGTCAGTGAGGGATGCGAGACCACAGAAATATCGAACCAAGATTGAATATTTAGTCTGTGAGGTCTATGATAGTCAGTTAGGGATGCGAGACCTCAGAAATATCGAACCAAGATTGCATATTTAGTCTGTGAGGTCTATGATAGTCAGTGAGGGATGCGAGACCACAGAAATATCGAACCAAGATTGCATATTTAGTCTGTGAGGACTATGGTAGTCAGTGAGGGATGCGAGACCACAGAAATATCGAACCAAGATTGCATATTTAGTCTGTGAGGTCTATGATAGTCAGTGAGGGATGCGAGACCACAGAAATATCGAACCAAGATTGCATATTTAGTCTGTGAGGTCTATGATAGTCAGATAGGGATGCGAGACCACAGGAATATCGAACCAATATATTTAGTCTGTGAGGTATATGATAGTCAGTGAGGGATGCGAGACCACAGAAATATCGAACCAAGATTGCATATTTAGTCTGTGAGGACTATGGTAGTCAGTGAGGGATGCGAGACCACAGGAATATCGAACCAAGATTGCATATTTAGTCTGTGAGGTCTATGGTAGTCAGTGAGGGATGCGAGACCACAGAAATATCGAACCAAGATTGCATATTTAGTCTGTGAGGTCTATGATAATCAGTGAGGGATGCGAGACATCAGAAATATCGAACCAAGATTGCATATTTAGTCTGTGAGGTCTATGATAGTCAGATAGGGATGCGAGACCACAGGAATATCGAACCAAGATTGCATATTTAGTCTGTGAGGTCTATGATAGTCAGTGAGGGATGCGAGACCACAGAAATATCGAACCAAGATTGCATATTTAGTCTGTGAGGACTATGGTAGTCAGTGAGGGATGCGAGACCACAGAAATATCGAACCAAGATTGCATATTTAGTCTGTGAGGTCTATGAGAGTCAGTGAGGGATGCGAGACCACAGAAATATCGAACCAAGATTGCATATTTAGTCTGTGAGGTCTATGATAGTCAGTGAGGGATGCGAGACCACAGAAATATCGAACCAAGATTGCATATTTAATCTGTGAGGTCTATGATAGTCAGTGAGGGATGCGAAACCACAGAAATATCGAACCAAGAGTGCATATTTAGTCTGTGAGGTCTATGATAGTTAGTGAGGGATGCGAGACCACAGGAATATCGAACCAAGATTGCATATTTAGTCTGTGAGGTCTATGGTAGTCAGTGAGGGATGCGAGACATCAGAAATATCGAACCAAGATTGCATATTTAGTCTGTGAGGTCTATGATAGTCAGTGAGGGATGCGAGACATCAGAAATATCGAACCAAGATTGCATATTTAGTCTGTGAGGTCTATGATAGTCAGATAGGGATGCGAGACCACAGGAATATCGAACCAAGATTGCATATTTAGTCTGTGAGGTCTATGATAGTCAGTGAGGGATGCGAGACCACAGAAATATCGAACCAAGATTGCATATTTAGTCTGCGAGGTCTATGATAGTCAGTGAGGGATGCGAGACCTCAGGAATATCGAACCAAGATTGCATATTTAGTCTGTGAGGTCTATGATAGTCAGTGAGGGATGCGAGACCACAGAAATATCGAACCAAGATTGCATATTTAGTCTGTGAGGTTTATGATAGTCAGTGAGGGATGCGAGACCTCAGGAATATCGAACCAAGATTACATATTTAGTCTGTGAGGTTTATGATAGTCAGTGAGGGATGCGGGACCTCAGGAATATCGAACCAAGATTGCATATTTAGTCTGTGAGGTTTATGATAGTCAGTGAGGGATGCGAGACCACAGGAATATCGAACCAAGATTGCATATTTAGTCTGTGAGGTTTATGATAGTCAGTGAGGGATGCGAGACTTCAGGAATATCGGACCAAGATACATCTACAGCAACATTTCCCAAAGTATGCGATACCGCCCCCTAGGGGGCGCTGGAACGATCCAGGGTGTCAGCAGTAGCCTCGTGTGTAATTGGAGGGCTGTGGAAGCATAAAAAAAGAAGGGAAGATAAGAAATGTTTGAAAAACCGTTCGTATATATTTCATCTGTTGTGTAACATAAAGTTAAAGTCGTAGTGATTACTTTATTTTCCAAATAAACACAAAATTATCCTTCGTTATCTTAATTTTCTGTGTGTAATGCGAATGTAACATTCGCATTACATATATAATGTATTATTATTACATGTAATGGTTGATTTACATTACATATAATGGTTGATTTTAATAAATAATTTCATAATTTCAAGCTTCAAGGTGTCTTATTTAGAACAACATCTTTCTTTACTATGTTGTAGGACGTAGGTAGAAATATAGATACATAATAGAACGCAAATTTGTCACTGCATCTTTCTGCCAGGGGGGCGCTGAGTAATTTTTTTCCTGAAAAGGGGGCGGTAGGACAAATAAATTTGGGAACCTCTGATCTACAGTCATCTCGGCGAAAAATACCACCCCCCCCCCCCTTCAAGCAGTTAATTGCCACAGGAGTCTGTCAGTATAATATTCAATAGAGAAGATTTATAAAGTAGGGGAGACCTCAGCAGAAAAACAACTCGAGAAAGAAAACATCCACGCTTTATCCGGGGCCCAAACTCGAGTTCCTTTCATCAGTAGCAAAGCATGGAAACCACTCGGTCCAAGCTGTATAATATATTATGAAGCTAAGACTATCGATTGAAAAACAGAGACTATATGGATTTTCGTTTGAGTTGTCCGTAGTGGGTTGGGTTGTTTTACCTCTGAGCGGCACTTTTTTGCACACCATGGGCTAAATGGCCAGGTCGCATGGACCCCGAAGGCTCAGAGAAGGTTGGGGGAGGGGACCCACTGGAAGAGCTGTTGGGAGACAGATGGTAGCCTCCCGTCAAGGCCATCCAGCGTGTTCTTTAACGTGCACAAGGTATGGCTCTCCCGCACACGGGGCCACGGCTTAACGTCCCATCCGACGGAGGGCAGCCTTTCGAAGCCCATCGGTGTCCCCTACTGACCGTGGGAAGGGCGGGGAATTTTTGCGGAGATAAATCTCAACGCTGACCCGTGCGGGACTCGAACCTGGGAACTATAGATTACGAGCCTGGCGCTACCGACTGAGCCACCCCCGCCCCTGTCAGTAGTGGAGTAAAGGCTTGGTTAGAGAAGTCAGTTGGCAGTTAAAATCATGCGTTTCTAGCAACACGTCAAACAAGTCTGACATCCATCATTCCTTCTCTGTCAAGCCTGTTGAAATCCAAACTTTAACTTCGTCGGTTCGAGTCCCAGCTGGGTCAGCGTTGAGATTCATTTCCGCAAAATTCCCCGCCCTGCCCACGGTCAGTAGGGGACACCGATGGGTTTGGAAAGGCCGCCGTCCGTCGGATGGGACGTTAAGCCGTGGTACCGTGTGCGGGAGAGCCATACCCTGTGCACGTTAAAGAACACGCTGGATGGCCTTGACGGGTGGCTACCATCTGTCTCCCAACAGCTGTTCCAGTGGGTCCCCTCCCCCAACCTTCTCTGAGCCTTCGGGGTCCATTTGACCTGGCCATTTAGCCCATGGTGTGTAAAAAAGTGCCGCTGACAAAGAAGTGTCAGAGGTAAAACAACCCAACCCAACTTAACTTCGTCGACAACACTTTTGGGAATTACGTTTCAACCACAGCTTCTGCTTTTCCGGAATTTATTAAGAACATTGCAGAAAATATGATGGAAGTCCTATGTATTCCAACGAAAAAAAAAATCAAAAACTGAATATCTCTAAAAACAAACCATTTATGGGTTGGGTTGTTTTATCTCTGAGTGGCACTTTTTTGCACACCATGGGCTAAATGGCCAGGTCACAAGGACCCCGAAGGCCCAGAGAAGGTTGGTGGAGGGGACCCACTGGAACAGCTGTTGGGAGACAGATGGTAGACTCCCGTCAAGGCCATCCAGCGTGTTCTTTAACGTGCACAGGGTATGTCTCTCCCGCACACGGGGCCACGGCTTAACGTCCCATCCGACGGACGGCGGCCTTTCCAAGCCCATCGGTGTCCCCTATTGACCGTGGGCAGGGCGGGGAATTTTGCGGAGATAAATCTCAACGCTGACCCAGCGGGGACTCGAACCTGGGAACTACAGATTACGAGCCTGGAACTATTTATGGAACTGAGATTGAAGGTAAATTAATGACTTGAAACAAGTCTATTTAAATCTTGAATTTTAGCAATATAATTTTAATAATCAAAGAGTTATGGCAACTAGAATGTTTAAAAGACACTATTGCCAGTCTTATGATTTGTTCTGGGAAGTTAATCGAAAAAGCAATTAATAATTGTTAAACCAAACGTTTTTCAATTATATTCGTAATGAATAATTTGTTCAGAAATTCGGCTTTCAATTTTGACAAAATCTTTTAACGAGAAGTTAAAATAAACAAAAAAAAAAATAATTACTTCTCAAAGGGACTGCTTGCTAAAAACATTGGGCTGGGCATGAAAATATCCTCTACAACATACATAAAGAAGGTGTGTGAAGAAAATGAAATCTCAGGAGAAAGACAACGCAAAATAAACATGCATGCCTGCTCGTATCCAGGTCACAGTGAATCTGTTGTTGAATATTCCAGTTGACATAACTCTTTAAATACTGAGCGAATATTGCTGAAATGCAAGATTCAAATAGGACTGGTTTGGATCTTCAATTTTACCGTCTGTATAAGCAAAGAATAATTTATTCAGGTTCTTCAAGTTATTGTATTTCTAATTTGATTTCCCATTGTTCTCGGGGCGGGGGTGGCTCAGTCGGTAGCGCGCCAGGCTCGTAATCTGTAATTCCCAGGTTCGAGTCCCAGCTGGGTCAGCGTTGAGATTTATCTCCGCAAAATTCCCCGCCCTGCCCACGGTCAGTAGGCGACACCGATGGGCTTGGAAAGGCCGCCGTCCGTCGGATGGGACGTTAAGCCGTGGCCCCGGGTGTGGGAGAACCATACCCTGTGCACGTTAAAGAACACGCTGGATGGCCTTGACGGGAGGCTACCATCTGTCTCCCAACAGCTGTTCCAGTGGGTCCCCTCCCCCAACCTTCTCTGAGCCCTCGGGGTCCATGTGATCTGGCCATTTAGCCCATGGTGTGCAAAAAAGTGCCGCTCAGAGGTAACTCAATCCAAACTGAGGAATATTGCTGAAATGCAAGATTCAAATAGGACTGGTTTGAATCTTCAATTTTACCGTCTGTATAAGTAAAGAATAATTTATTCAGGTTCTTCAAGTTATTGTATTTCTAATTTGATTTCCCATTGTTCTCAAAGTTCTTTAACGATTTGGTAGGACATTGTGTGTTGTTTTACCTCTGAGTGATCCTTCTTTTGACCACAGTGAGCTAGATGGCCAGATTACAAGGATAACGAGGCTCAGATAAGGTTGGGGAAGGGGACCCACTGGACCTCTGCCATATGTGTTTGAGCTCCAGGTTTTAATATTTGCCAATAAGTTAAAAAAAAGTTTGTTCCACTTTATATAAGAAGCATATTGGATTTGAAAAAAACGGAATGAACATATTGCTTCACATTCTTGATCCTTTAAATCAAAAGTGTATATTTCATTCTTTTTGGGTAGTCCCTGCAAAAAATAAAACTATTCGAAAATTGTGAAAAGAAGTATTTGCTATCTCTGGACGATTCTTAAAGATCCTTTGAAGTAATTTTATTTAGAAAATTAATTCGACCCGAAAGGTACAAGATTTTTCTTCTTCTTTCTATAAATGATTTTTCTTCTTATATATATATATGATTTTGTTTTTTTATATATGAATTTTACTTTACATAAATGTTTTTTGTTTCTCATATGTGATTTTTTTTTGCTTTATACATATATATTTTTTCTTCTTATATTATTTTTGCTCCCTATATAGATTTTTGTTTTTATGTATGAGCTTTGCTTTTATATGTATGATTTTTGCTTTTTATATATGGTTTTGTTTTCTCTAAGCCGTCCCGTGGCCGAGTGGTTAGCACGCTTGGCTACTGATCTAAGGGACCTGGGTTCGAGCCCCGGGTAAGGCATGGATGTGTGTGTCGTTTTTCTGCTGAGGTCCTGCCATCCTCTCAGATCTCCTACTATGGCATATAAACTGACAGGCTCCTGTCAGACCTCTGTGGCAAGCAGCTGCTTGACGGGGTATTTATTTATTTTTTTGTTTTCTCATACCAATCATGAAATGCTGAATAGAAGCACTGTGATCGGTAAGAAATTTGTTTCTTTCATTTCCATTAGTTTGGATTGTTTTATCTCTGAACTGCTGCATTTTGTAGCTCGTGTTTAGGAAAACGAGCTAAAAAATCTTTCACTTTCTCGTCTCTCTGTCCTTCTGTAGATATTCAACTTTTTCCTTTTCAGGAAATTTCAATATTCTTCTTGAGTCGGAAAGGATTTGATGAATTATTACGATTCGAATTTTTCGAATCTCTCAATAGGTTCATTAGCGCACTCTAACGGCGGGAAAGGTTAGGAAATGAAAAACTTCATATGATTATTTTGGGTTGTTTTACTCCTGAGCGACACTCTTTTGCACACCATGGGCTAAATGGCCAGGTCATAAGGACCCCGAAGGCTCAGAGAAGTTTGGAGGAGGGGACCCACTGGAACAGTTGTTGGGAGACAGATGGTAGCCTCCCGTTAAGGCCATCCAGCGTGTTCTTTAATGGGTTGGGATGTTTTACCTCTGAGCGGCACTTTTTTGCACACCATGGGCTAAATGGCCAGGTCTCATGGACCCCGAAGGCTCAGAGAAGGTTGGGGACCCACTGGAACAGTTGTTGGGAGACAGATGGTAGCCTCCCGTCAAGGCCATCCAGCGTGTTGTTGAACGTGCACAAGGTATGGCTCTCCCACACACGGAGCCACGGCTTAACGTCCCATCCAACGGACGGCGGCCTTTATCAAGGCCCAGTGGTGTCTCCTACTGATCGTGGGCACGGCGGGGAGTCTTTGCGGAGATAAGTCTCAACGCTGACCCAGCTGGGACTCGAACCTGGGAACTACAGATTACGAGCCTGGCGCGCTACCGACTGAGCCACCCCCACCCTGATACGATTATTACCAACGATCTACTTACAGTAGATATTTGAAATTTCAGAGGTGAGTGTGAGTAACAAGAGATTTCTATTGGCAACAGTGATTTTCCTCTTTACCATCAGGGGACGCGAGAAAATTCAACATTTTTGTTGCAAGAGTCAAAGGGAAAATTCCTTTGTGTTTTATAGATACTAATAAAATATAAATAAAATATTACAATTTGTATTTTCCCAATCATATATTAATTTAGAATTTCCACTGTTGGAAAGTATCAAAGGCGAGAAAAAAATTATTCTCTTTGAAAACGGGCATCCTACATTCGACAGAGGTGATATGCGATTTTTCTAGTTTTCCACAAAACTCGCCTAATGACCAGGTCACAAGAATCCTAAGGGCTCGTAGTTGGGTATGGGAATCAGGCACGTACCCAGGATTTTATTTCTTGGTGGGGGAGGTGTTCCGATAATTTTGTTTTGGAGGGTCTAAGAATTCAGTTTCGGTAGACTCCGAGAGTTTAGCTTCGAGGTGTGTGTGAAAAATAAGACAGAAATAAATTGAATTAAGAACTGAGAATAAGACTTCAGTAGTTTTTCTCATTTACTTAAATATTCCACCGAACAGGAGATGTTAAAAAGATATTTTACATGGAATGTCTCAAGTTTGAGATTTAGTATAAGACGACAGGATTTTCGGTAGGGGGAGGATTCCCCTGACCCCACCCCCCTCTGTCCTTGATGGGAAGGAGAGCCATTAAGAAACCGCTGCAGAGAAATGGAAACTTTCCGTCAAGGTCATCCAGTGTGTTCATCGATATACACAGACGCCGACATGGCTTAGGGTTACATCTGACAAAGAACGTCTTTCCCAAGCCCCCCCCCCCCCCCCAGGGGCTCAGTTGGTAGCGCGCCAGGCTCGTAATCTGTAGTTCCCAGGTTCTAGTCCCAGCTGGGTCAGCGTTGAGATTTATCTCCGCAAAATTCACCGCCCTGCCCACGGTCAGTAGGGGACACCGATGGTCTTGGAAAGGCCGCCGTCCGTCGGATGGTACGTTAAGCCGTGGCTCCGTGTACGGGAGAGCCATACCCTGTGCACGTTAAAGAACACGCTGGATGGCCTTGACGGGAGGCTACCATCTGTCTCCCAACAGCTGTTCCAGCGGGTCCCCTCCTACAACCTTCTCTGAGCCTTCGGGGTCTTTATGACCTGGCCATTTAGCCCATGGTGTGCAAAAAAGTGCCGCTCAGAGATAAAACAACCCAACCCAAATCCCAAGCCCCTCGGTGTTCTCTTTCTCAACGGCGACAGAGCAAGGGTTAGGGGAGGTGATCTCAACTAGAAACATCAGATTATGAATATGGTGAGCTAATGACTAAGCTAATTTCTACTCCTTTCGATCACAAGTAAGCGTCAAGGGTCTCTGAACTTGAGGAATTGCTTTTTTCAACAATGATCTGGAGGTTGGACTATCTCTGTGTTGCAATCTCAAGCTAGAGGAATACTTTTAGAGTTAAAATAAAAATGAAAGATATGAATGCGCTCTTCTGCTATAATTCCGTTAAAGATTGTGATGAGGACTGGAATGGAGGCTTTTATGGACAGATTTATGATATCTTCCATTCTCTAAGGAAAGGAAGTGTTTTTTTGTGTGTTTGGCGACGTCATTGACGAAGATAGTACTGAACGTGACTTTACGGATTGACTCTGATTTCAGACTGACAATCTGACTAGCTCTAGCAACGTAAATAAATAAATAAATAAATAAATACCCCCTCAAGCAGCTGCTTGCCACAGAGGTCTGACAGGAGCTTGTCAGTTTATATGCCATAGTAGAAGGTCTGGGAGGATGGTAGGACCTCAGCAGGAAAACAACACATACATTCATGCCTTACCCGGGGCTCGAACCCAGGTCCCTTAGATCAGTAGCCAAGCGCGCTAACCACTCGGTACTCGCTGCAAAAATGGAGAGCGGATAAGTAAACTTAATTTATTGAGGATCATTGCGACAGAAAAATCTTTGAAATTCATGGATCAAATCGTAAATTTCTTTACACTGTAAACATTTTTTTCGACTAGGCTTATGTAGGAAAAATTATTTGATTTTCACGAATGGGGCCGTTAAAATTAATACTTGGTAAAATGATTTTTTCTTCCCGAATAGATTATGAACTACTCTTATAGCGGAATTGAGATTGACCCTAATTATCGCTTTAAAAAAAAAAAAGCCTTCTGAAGACGCAGCTTAAAAAGTGATTTACATTGAATGTTCGAATGGTGACCTGGGTTAAAATTTACAATTCCTAGGTTTATATTTGGCTACAATTTTAGCTCAGACTACTGTTTAGGAAATAATGTGCAATATCGTATTCAGTACATGGAGTTAGATTGAACAGAGAAGATTTAATAACAAAGTCATGCATCATTTAAAGGTTGGTGGCGACCAGAGACAGATTTATTCTCTAAGTCGCGCAGATCACACGACGTCTGGTTTTCCTGTTTGAGACTCCGTCCTATTTACAAGGTTCTGCGCTTTTAACCAGCCACTATTTGCATATTATTTTTAAGTAAGTAAATAAGTTTATTTTCTGTTTTATGTACATATGTAGTGCATGGTTTATATAAAGTATATGATCAAAAATAACCCCTCTTTGCTCTATATTTAACAAGCTTGAATATATGTTTTATATATATATATATAATTTTAATCTATGTATTCGATTTCTCACATTCAAATGTTATTTGGTATTGTGCAATTTGATCTTTTATTTTTGTCATAATTACCATCACATTGCAATAATAAGAATATCCCACAGAAGTAAAACTCATTTGTGGGGTTTATATATATATAAAATGTTCATACATTTGACATGATCTTTAATATTTAAAGAATAATTTTCCAATAATGTCTACACTTCGTCCTTTTTTTTAATAAAAATTTAACATTTTCTAATTTTATCTCCAATATCCATTTTCTAAGTTCTTTAACAAATTCATTTAAGTTTCTTAAATCCTTTATATAATTTGGAATCAAATTAAATAATCTTGGGGATATATAAATGTAATGTCTGGTAATATTCTTTGTTCCAAAAAGCTCTTCTAATAATAACCTAGTATCTTATAATAACCTAGTATTAACTGCAAAGGCTCTGATGTTTTGTTATTCCAAGTTTTCTTTACATTTTTCATTACATTAAAAATATATAATTTTCTCATTTGCAAAATATCCAGTATTCGATAACCCTGAATTATACTTTCTCTTCTTCTCTTCTTTAGCATGCACTTAATTATATGGTTTTGACCGGGTAATAGCTCATTCTGTGCTATTAGCCAGTCCGCTGTTTAAATAAAAAAAAAATAAATACCCCCTCAAGCAGCTGCTTGCCACAGAGGTCTGACAGGAGTATGTCAGTTTATATGCCACAGTAGAAGGTCTGAGAGGATGGCAGGACCTCACTTATTTACAAATTCTGCGCTGTTACCTGGCCACTATTTACATATCCTGCGTTATTACCCTAACACTGATCTGGAGGTTGGACTATATCTGTGTTGCAACCCCACGCTAGAGGAATACTTTTAGAGCTAAAAATGAAAAATATGAATCCTCTCTTCTGCTATGATTCCGTTAAAGATTGTGATGAGGACTGGAATGGAGGCTTTTATGGACAGATTTATGATATCTTCCGTTCTCTCAGGAAAGGAATTTTTTTTTATCCCGACTCTATTTACATATTCTGCGCTATTACCCTAACACTGATCTGGACTGATTTGGAGGTTTTTTTTTCGTTCTTTCCCTCCCGGCCACTATTTACGAACTCTGAACTATTACCTGGCCACTATTTACGAACTCTGCACTATTACCCGGCCACTATCTACGTATTCCGCGCTATTACCCGGCAACTATTTACATATTCTGTACTATACCCGGCCACTATTTGCAAACTGTGGGCTATTACCCGGCAGTATTTAGAAATTCTGTTTTACTACCCGGCTACTATTTGCAAATTCTGCGCTATTATCGAGCTAGAAATAAAGCACGTTGCCATTTAGGCTCTGCATTTAATATGTCCTACATTGGTATAAAGAATAAAAGAAGTGCGTTTAATACAATGCTTTAGGCGTTCTAACAGCAGCAAATTCTCAGTGATAAGTTCATTAGTTAGCATGGCTTACTTACTATTTGCGTAGAGGAAGAATGGGACCACTTCGAAACAACAGCTCTTTTCTGGGTCAAACCGACAGCAGAGAGAAAGCTATTTGAGCGCGTAAGGCAATGCAGTGCTGCAGGAACAGAAATTGGACCAACTTCTTACTAATCGTTGGGTTGTTTTATCTCTGAGCGGCACTTTTTTGCACACCGTGGGCTAAATGGCCAGGTCATATGAACCCGAAGGCTCAGAGAAGGTTGGGGGAGGGTTGGGTTGTTTTACCTCTGAGCGGCACTTTTTTGCACACCATGGGCTAAATGGCCAGGTCACATGGACCTCGAAGGCTCAGAGAAGGTTGGGGGAGGGTTGGGTTGTTTTACCTCTGAGCGGCACTTTTTTGCACACCATGGGCTAAATGGCCAGGTCACATGGACCCCGAAGGCTCAGAGAAGGTTGGGGGGAGGGGACCCACTGGAACAGCTGTTGGGTGACAGATGGTAGCCTCCCGTCAAGGCCATCCAGCGTATTCTTTAACGTGCACAGGGTATGACTCTCCCGCACACGATGTCACGGCTTAACGTCCCATCCGACGGACGGCGGCCTTTCTAAGCCCATCGCTGTCCCCAACTGACCGTGGCAGGGCGGGGAATTTTACGGAGATAAATCTCAACGCTGACCCAGCTGGGACTCAAACCTGCAGATTACGAGCCTGGCGCGCTACCGACTTAGCCACCCCCGCCCAATAATAATCGTTTCAAGCAGTAGTATTGAAACAACTGGATAAAATATTCTCTTTGAAGCTGATTGCAAATCGATTTACAGTCAGCTTCAAAGCAGAAATTTTCGCGAATTATCTTTTTTTAAATCAGATTTCCGCAACAATAATTAGCGTTGAGCTTAAAAATTTTACAGAGCAGCTGATAAAGGTTATTTGGATTAATAACTTTGAAAATAAATCTTCCAGAGAGAATAATTTAATTCTAGGTATAAATCTAGACAGAGTCTGAGAGAGGTGAGATGGGACATCCCATAGACTCTAGAAGAGAGGTGAGATGGGACATCCCATAGACGAATAATTGTCCACGGAAGTGTTCTCAGATTTCGGTTTTTGATATTTTATTAAATATTAAACTGACTGTATAGTTTGAGCAGATCTTTATTAATAGAATAGTAGGTCAACACTGTGATAGAAAATTTCGGTCCAATGCAGATGACTGAAAATTTGAGTCTAGGATCATCATCATAATGATCCTGGTATTCATGCGGACACTAGTAGAGAATGCATAGTCTTTCTTCTACTTGCTGAAACCATCGCGTGTCTTATATGGGGCCAATGGCTTAATTATTATAATAAATAATAATAAATACCCCTCAAGCAGCTGCTTGCCACAGAGGTCTGACAGGAGCCTGTCAGTTTATATGCCATAGTAGAAGATCTGTGAGGATGGTAGGACCTCAGCAGGAAAACAACACAACAGCCATGCCTTACCCGGGGCTCGAACCCAGGTCCCTTAGATCAGTAGCCAAGCGCGCTAACCACTCGGCTACGGGACGGCTTAATTATTATGCAAGTTGTTAAATTTTATCTCTGTTTAAGAGATTTTGGCGCCCTGCGGTTACCCTGATGCTTGACCGACAAGTCCCAAATTCGGAACACAGGTTCTCCTAATGAAATAATAGGAAATCCCAGATATACACCTGTTGGTAATATGTTGAGATGAGATCCTGAGAGTCCTGAGATGAGATGTCTGAGATCCGGCCGGCGGGACTGTCTCGCAGAGAATCAGTGTCTCTCGTCCTCCACCAATCTTCAAATGGTGTGTGTTGGATGGGTTGTTTTACCTCTGTGTGACATTTTTTTGCACATTATGAGGTAGATGGCCAAGTCCCCGAGGGCTCAGAGACGGCACCTGACATATTAATCAGGAGGTCGTGGGTTCAGATCACACCCCGCAAATGATAATTTTTTTCTCTATATTTATTCAGGACTCATCCCAAACTGAATCCCAACTTGTAATGGGATTGGAAACGGCGCGGCGTCTACTCTGCCGTCATTTGCTCAGCTTGTGAAAGAAGAACTCAGGGAAGAAAATTTCCGAAGGAGAATTTCCCTTTCCATCCAATTAAGAGAATTTTTTTTTAGACATGAATTTAATTATGGAGGGATAAAAAATCTCCTGTAAAAGTAGACAACGTGAAGTCTGTTACACGTGAAAGCAAAGCTTCGTGTCTCATGCGGAACGTTTAGTGTAAACTTGCCGTAAATGAAAATATTTTACAAAAAAACTTTCGTATGAAAAATGCACAAAATAACAGTTAATTTTTTTTTATTTAACCATGTTCTAAATAAAAATATTATTTTACTTTTTAATATAATAATTTTATAAAAGGTTAATCAGGCAGACTGAATTTCAGTCTCCGTATCTTTTTCTTTAAATCTGGTCACTCTAATAAGAAGTCAGAACTTCAGATAAAACTTCCAAACGTCCCCATATCTTGTTCTTTAAATCAAAGTCTTACAATTCACATGGGGCGGGGGTGGCTCAGTCGGTACTGAGCCAGGCTCGTAATCTGTAGTTCTCAGGTTCGAGTCCCATTTGGTCAGCGTTGAGATTTATCTCCGCAAAACTGCCCGCCCTGCCCACGGTCAATAGGAGATACCGATGGGCTTGGAAAGGCCTCCGTCCGTCGGATGGGACGTTAAGCCGTGGCTCAGTGTGCGGGAGAGCCATACCCTGTGCACGTTAAAGAACACGCTGGATGGCCTTGACGGGAGGCTACCATCTGTCTCCCAACAGCTGTTTCAGTGGGTCTTCTCCCCCAACCTTCTCTGAGCCTTCGGGGTACTTGTGACTGGCTCATGGTGTGCAAAAAAGTGCCGCTCAGAGGTAAAACAACCCAACTTAAAATTGCCACATTTTCTGACATAAAATTTGACAATGACAAGAATAATTGCCATGACCATTAATACTGTCACCGTCCCCCCTTTGTTTTCTGGACCTGAGTCTAGCAAATATGTTACTCTGTTATTTTATTTAATATTATTTTTATGTTATGTATTTATGTTTATGTTATATTAATTTACAGCACTTTATTGCCTATTGCCGATTAGAAATGAATTTCTGCTCAAAGTTTCAATCCCGAGCCCGAACTATTTCGGTATTACTAAGCCCGAGCTCGAACCACTTTGATATTACTGAGCCTGAGCTCGAACAACTCCGTATTACTGAGCTAGAGCCCAAACTTCTTCGATCATTATTGAGCCCGAGTCAGCCCAAACCCGAACCACTTCGATCATTATTGAGCCCGAGTCAGCCCAAACCCGAACCACTTAGATCATTATTGAGACCGAGTCAGCCCAAACCCGAACCACTTAGATCATTATTGAGCCCGAGTCAGCCCAAACCCGAACCACTTAGATCATTATTGAGCCCGAGTCAGCCCAAACCCGAACCACTTAGATCATTATTGAGCCCGAGTCAGCCCAAACCCGAACCACTTAGATCATTATTGAGCCCGAGTCAGCCCAAACCCGAACCACTTCGATCATTACTGAGCTCGAGTTAGCCCGAACCGTTTTCCCCCCCATTCTTTCCTTCCCTAAAAGAGAGGAAGAAAAATTAATCCTGAGGGGGATTGATCGTAATTATTTCCATGCCAAATGAAAGCTTGCAACGTGAAGAGTGCCATCTATATATTTTAGTAAGTTTCACACCCAAACAACGACAAGTAAATCTGCTAGTCTAATATATACAGTATTTGGTGTAATTACCTGCCCTCTGCAGAAATTAAAAAAGGAAGGTGATGTTTTCGTATTAACATTTTATAAAGAGGATATTGGGTCCACCTTTTTTTGTGAGTTACCCTTTTAGATTTTACCTTGAATTATCCATCCACCCATAGATGAAACTCACCTTCTCCAATTTCTCTGACATCTCATTAAGTTTCGTCTTGGCGATCTTTTCCTCTTCCCTGACCAGCTCCACAGCTATCTCGGCTTTCTCCCGGGCTTCCCTCACTGCAGCATCTTTCTTCTTCTTGTGATCTTCCCGGAGCCGCGTTTCCTGGTAAACACATAAACAAAGAGTTGAACAACAGCAACATTATATAAACAATTTTAATATTTTAATCGTAATTCTACTATTATCCTTTTAAAATCCTCCCAGATAGGGAACCACCTTGTCATGGTGGCGGGGCTTGAGGGCCCATCGAGGTCGAAGGCTCTGCTGACCGGTTTGGGCCACGGTTGGAGAGGCTAAGACCTCAATCTCAGAAGTTGAGGGCCCTGCTGACTGACTTTGGTCCGGTCATGTTGGACAGGGCTCCTACAGTAGGGTCCGACTAAGAGTCCCACCACGGGAGCCGAGGCAACTTGGATCTATATATCTTTGTTTGTGGCTAACCGGGGCGCAGATTAAATTTAGGTTTTGACCGAGGATGAACTTGACTTCTATAGTACTGCTCGCCATAGATAGTCGTGGGGTGAGCTGCATCTCTATGGTACTGTCTTGCCCCTGACCGTAGTTAGTGGTGAATATGGCATTTTCCTATACTGGTAGTGCTTCAGGCGGAACTAGTGGGATTTGTTTCATAGTACATTATCCTTTTAAACCTAGATCAACTTATCTGTCAGGAGATGGTAGTAACTGACATAAGTCATTGGAAGTTTCTACGAAAGAACATTTAGCATTAATATAAAAAGCAAAGTTGTTAATTATAAGACGAAACTATTTAAAATATATCAACAGCAAAGATTATTTCTTCCTCACAAGAGAATTTTTCTGTTTGGTAATTAATCGCACGGTCTTATTTTCATATAGAGCAGTATGATATAAAAAAAAAAATTCCTTTATGCTGTTACAGATTTTTAGCAGAATGTTTATTTGAAAACCGAGTGTGAATTCCTAATAAACAGACAAATAAATGAGCTGATTTAATAACTGAAACAATATATTTACATCAGTGAGGTAAAAATTTAGGTATCAGTCGCTTGAAACACTAATAAGCTAACCAAATCTGGCTAATTAATCCCGATATTCATGAAATGCCAAATAATAAGCGAATACAACGTTCGAAAACCGAATCATATATCAAATCACAGTCACAACTCTCACCAATCATTTTTCCACTGATTATACACATCGTATGAAGAAATGATAATTTTAAGTCGTCAGAGCGTACAACACAAAACGAAATGCTTTTTTTACACTCGCACAACTCTCTACTTAATTTGGGGCGGGGATGGCTCAGTCGGTAGCCCGCCAGGCTCGTAATATGTAGTTCCCAGGTTCGAGTCCCAGTTGGGTCAGCGTTGAGATTTATCTCCGCAAAGTTCCCCGCCCTGTCCACGGTCAATAGGGGACACCGATGGGCTTGGAAAGGTCGCCGTCCGTCGGATGGGACGTTAAGCCGTGTCTCCGTGTGTGGGAGAGTCATACCCTGTGCACGTTAAAGAACACGCTGGATGGCCTTGACGGGAGGCTGCCATCTGTCTCCCAACAGCTTGTTCCAGTGGGTCCCCTCCCCCAACATTCTCTGAGCCTTCGGGGTCCATGTATCCTGGCCATTTAGCCCATAGTGTGCAAAAAAAGTGCCGCTCAGAGGTAAAACAACCCAACCCCCATAGTGGGGAAGTAGTAGATAAAAGAATAGAAGATAGTAGATAAAACTATAGTTATAGTATAACAATGGGAATAAAATAAAACATCTATATCAGTGGTTCTCAACCTTTTATGCTTCACGTACCCCCTGGAAATGTGTATGTAACTGGCGTACCCTTTGTATAGATAGATAAAACTATAGTTATAGTATAACAATGGGAATAAAATAAAACTTATATATCAGTGGTTCTCAACCTTTTATGCTTCACGTACCCCCTGGAAATGTGTATGTAACTGGCTTACCCCTTGTATAGATAGATAAAACTATAGTTATAGTATAACAATGGGAATAAAATAAAACATATATATCAGTGGTTCTCAACCTTTTATGCTTTACATACCCCCTGGAAATGTGTATGTAACTGGCTTACCCCTTGTATAGAGAGATAAAACTATAGTTATAGTATAACAATGGGAATAAAATAAAACTTATATATTAGTGGTTCTTAACCTTTTATGCTTCACATATCCCCTGGAAATGTGTATGTAACTGGCGTACCCCTTGTATAGATAGAAAAAAACTATAGTTATAATATAACAATGGGAATAAAATAAAATATATATATCAGTGGTTCTCAACCTTTTATGCTTCATGTACCCCCTGGAAATATGTATGTAGCTGGCGTACCCCTTGTATAGATAGATAAAACTATAGTTGCAGTACAACAATTTGAATAAAATAAAACATATATACATATCAAATTTTGTATTCATAAATTACATATATCGATAAACACAAAAAAATGACATAAACAATTTAACATTTCTTATAAAATTATAAACATTTTACTGGGTAATCAGATCTAGTGACTTTTGAGCTCTCACGTCGTGCCCGAAAAATTTTTACCGCGTACCACACGTTGAGAACCACTGATCTAATGAATTACAGAAAGTCTTTGGGACAATGAGTTTTATTCCACAGGGAAGCAAGGGAAGGAATTTCTAGTAAGGGAAACGCAAGTGATTATTCATGATCCGTTATTATTCGTTTAAAGCCTTAGAACCAATTCTTAACAATTCTTTTCAATAGCTTTATATCAAGTTTCCATATTAGCTCTGTTGGGCGGGGGTGGCTCAGTCGGTAGCGCGCCAGGCTCGTAATCTGTAGTTCCCAGGTTCGAGTCCCAGCTGGGTCAGCGTTGAGATTTATCTCCGCAAAATTCCCTGCCCAGTAGTCAGTAGGGGACACCGATGGGCTTGTAAATTCCGCCGTCCGTCGGATGTGACGTTAAGCCGTGGTCCCGTGTGCGGGAGAGAGCCATACCCTGTGCACGTTAAAGAACACGCTGGATGGCCTTGACGGGAGGCTACCATCTGTCTCCCAACAGCTGTTCCAGTGGGTCCCCTCCCCCAACCTTCTCTGAGCCTTCGGGGTCCTTGTGACCTGGCCATTTAGCCCATGGTGTGCAAAAAGTGCCGCTCAGAGGTAAAGCAACCCAACCTCTTAGTTCTGTAATTTTTTTTCAGGGGCCCTCCTATACGAGGGGTCCCCGCAGCGTGCGGATTTTGAGGCTTGTCAATACGCTTCTGTGGTGAAGCACTCTATCATAATGCATTGTTGTTAAGAGGTCTCGTGAAAGTGTTGACTCTCAAAGTCATTAAGGAGACACTTTCTTTCCACAATCAGTGCATGGTTTTGTCGCAGGGAACACAACTATTGTCGTGCTCACAGTGTTCTTATCCTGTGGACACGACTGTGGGCCGGAAGGCTCTCAAACATTTGGTCCCAGCAGTAGTGACAATGACCTTTCTGGCTGACCTCCATTTTGGTGAATTCTCCTGCGTCTATCTCCAGCAGAGGACGAGCTTCGCCTTCAGCGTGGAAGGTTCGAGACGGATCCGTTGGCTCCTCAGGTGTTGAGCCAGGGTCGACGTCACCCGTCGCGGTTAGCATCAAAGGCAACGGAAGGGTACATCCGTCGTGCTTCGGCCACGCTAACCAATAGAAAGCAGCCTCGTCAGGTACCAAGGTGACCTCTGGCAGAGGTCGTGAGGATGAGCAGCAGTAAGGAAGGAGAACGGACTTGCGACTTCGGCTTTCTTCTAGTCGAACTCCCGACAGTGACGGTCCCCCCCCCCCAAAAAAAAGGGGACCACCTTGACGTGGTGGGGGGGCTTCGGGCCCAGCAACCCGGTCGAAGGTTGTGCCGCCGGATTGGGTCCCCGGTTGGACATAGCCAAGACCAACCGAGGTCGACGATGCCACAAACCTTTCCGTGTTAACCGGTAGGACGCTGACGATGTATCAGACCTCACCTCTCAGGTACTCTGGGTGAGCAGTTCGAGGGCTCTTCCAAAAATATTTGTGCCCCAGTAGGTCGAGCCCTTACCAAAGTCTGGGCCTCACTAAGTGTCTCCACCCCGGATGCCGACCGAACTTGGATTCACTAAGTGTCTCCACCCCCGATGCCGAGCGAACTTGGATTCCATATCCTTGTTCATGGCTAACTGGGGAACAGATTAAAGTTAGGTTTCTTCCGGTGGTCAGCTTTCCTTCTATAGGACTGCTGCCATGTGAGGTCGGGGTTGAGGTGCGTCTATATGGCGTATTCCTTGCCCCCGGCTATAGATAGTCATAGCTTTTCATAACCAGGTAGTGTCGTGAGACGGAACCGGGAATTGCCGTGGTTGGAGATAAGATCGCAACAAAATAGAACGGTCCTCTCCAGCAAGCGGCGCAGATTCTAAATATGTTAGGCGGCCCAATGATGATGTTTTCGCCCCAACAACGACAGCATGAAAGAAGGTAGGGGATATAGCTTTTTTGGTCAAATCTGGTTACATTTCCACATCAATGCTTTTCTACCTGCTGCCGCCACGTTGTCCCGAACTGGGACCATAAACTGTAAAGACTGTTACCTTTTAGAGCGAGTGGCTCGCTTCTTACGAACTTTGATAAACATTTTAGCCTCCACCACTACAAAGGCTACCCTTGATTGAAAAGGGCCGTTTGAAAAAGTTCAACGAACTCATTATTAACAATTCCCTCATTATCAATAATACGATACGTACTTCTTAGTAATCTTAATCGTCCTATAAACAAAACGATTTTAAAGATTCTAAATGCTATAATTTCAGTTGGGTTGGGTTGTTTTACTTCTGAGTGGCACTTCTTTGCACCTCATGGGTTAAATGGCCAGGTCACAAGGACCCCGAGGGCTCAGAGAAGGTTGGAGGAGGAAACACACTAGAACAGCTGTTAGAGACAGATGTCAAGGCCATCCAGCGTGTTCTTTAACGTGCACAGGGTATGGCTCTCCTGCACACTGGAGGACGGTGGCCTTTCCAAGCCCATCGGTGTCCCCTACTGACCGTGGGCAAGACGGTGAGTTTTGCGGAGATAAATACTCAACGCTGACCCAGCTGGGACTCAAACCTGGGAACTGCAGATTACGAGCCTGGCGCGCTACCGACTGAGCCACCCCCGCCCCCTATAATTTCAGAATACTCGGATATAAAAATAATAGCAAACTAGAGAGCGCCATATTACTGATTATCTGCCTGAATATTATAAAAAATATTATATTGCGAAGCAATGTAAAGCCAAATAATCGACCTTAGAGATTTTGTTTTTCGTTTCTGGTCAGTACAGTCGCTCAAAAAATATCCGAACGCTATGGTTGATTACAGAATTCAGAAAAAATATCTGACAACCATTTTTTTAGAAATTAGTGATCTGGCAACCTTCGTGTCACGTGATTACAGAATTCAGGAAAAATATCTGGAGCGTGTACAGCAACTGTACACGCTCCAGTTACCGTTCACAGCAAACTGGAGCGTGTGCAGTTACTGCACACGCTCCAGTTTGCTGTGAACGGTAACTGCACACGCTCAATATTTCTGTGAGTGAGCCCACACGATCTAGTATCAAAATAATATGACCACCTACAGTCGCTCAAAAAAGTATCCGAACACTATGGTTGATTACACAATTGAGAAAAAATATCGGACAACGATTTTTTTTTAGAAATTAGTGATCTGGCAACCTTCGTGTCACGTGACACGAAGGTTGCCAGATCACTAATTTTTTCTGAATTCTGTAATCAACCATAGTGTTCAGATATTTTTTCGAGCGACTGTACCATGCCCAGGGCATTAAGATGGCTAAAAAGTGAGTTCCTAATGATTCCATGATATTTTTCTTTTATGTATAGCTATTATGCAACTTATTTGTAACTAAATACACAGTCGTATCAGAATAATATGACCACCTACCTAATAATGGGAATGGGGGGGGGGGGGAGGGTCATATTATTCTGATACGACTGTGTAAGTTTTACTGATACCGTAAATTTTCGAAAAATCACCTGGGCTACATCTACAAATTTTTTCTTCTATCTGGTTAAAATTTGAGCCCAGACTACTATAAAACCCCAGGCTAAAAATTAAATTCAAATTTAAGTTAATTTAAATTTTCAGTTACATAACATAATGCAAAAAAATTGTCCTTTCTTTACATAAAAATTTTAGAAATCACTTTATGTCAAAAGAAACATCTTCCTAAAGTACAGTCGCTCTAAAAAATATCCGACAATTATGGTTGATTACAGAATTCAGAAAAAATATCTGGGAACGATTTTTTTTAGAAATTAGTGATCTGGCAACCTTCGTGTCACGTGACACGAAGGTTGTCAGATCACTAATTTCTAAAAAAAATCGTCTCCAAATATTTTTTCTGAATTCTGTAATCAACCATAGTGTTCGGATACTTTTTTGAGCGACTGTAGGTGGTCATATTATTTTGATACTAGATCGTGTGGGCTCACTCACAGAAATATTGAGCGTGTGCAGTTACCGTTCACAGCAAACTGGAGCGTGTGCAGTTCCTGCACACGCTCCAGTTTGCTGTGAACGGTAACTGGAGCGTGTACAGTTGCTGTACACGCTCCAGATATTTTTCCTGAATTCTGTAATCACGTGACACGAAGGTTGTCAGATCACTAATTTCTAAAAAAAATCGTTGCCAGATATTTTTTCTGAATTCTGTAATCAACCATAGTGTTCGGATATTTTTTGAGCGACTGTATTTCCCACCTGTTCCAGCGTTCAGATTATCTCCGCAAAATTCTCCACTTACCTTCGGTCAGAAGGGCTTGGAAAGTGCGCCGTCCGTCAGATGGAATGTAAAACCGTGGCTCAGTGTTCTGGAGAGCCGTACGCCCGTGTACGTACGTTGAAGAACACGCTGTATGATTTTAACGGTAAGCTTCCATCTGTCTCCTAACAGCTGTCCGGTGGGTCCCCTTCCCCCTACCTTATCTGAGCCCTTATGACCGGGCCATTTAGTTTCATTGTGTGCCAAAAACGTACCGCTCAGAGGTAAAACAATCCAACCGAACTCAGTGCATAAACTGATATCATGTATAATTGATATTAATAACGTTTCACCCTTCATGCAGAAGAACTTATCATCATCATCATCCTCAAGCAGCCATGGGCTACGGAGGTCCAACCAGACCGTGCAATTTAGTTCTCCAAGCAAGTCTATCCTGAGCTACATCTACTGCATCTGGCCACTGCACACCAATTCTAACGAGGTCCTGTTTGACATTGTCTGCCCACCGCATCCTAGGTCTCCCCCTCTTTCTGAGGCCTTTAGGCACACTGGTTCATAACCCTATTCGCCAATCTATAATTATTCATACGGGCAACATGGCCAAACCAACGGAGTCTCTCTCTGCACAATATGCTGCTTAAAGGATGTTGCAAACTCCTTTGCCTAACCTCATCATTAGTTACAAAGTTGAACCACCTAACATCCAAGATACTGCGTAAGCATCTGGAATCAAAAGCATCTAGTTTCCTGTTATCTTGTTTACACAGCGTCCAAGTTTCTCTACAATAACTAACCCTAGAAGGAACCAAAATGTTTATACAGTATAATTTTGTCTTTAGGTGTATATGCATGCCTTATTTTTTATTTGCAACGAAATATAATGCTACGTAAGGTTGGGTTGGGTTGTTTTACCTTTGAGCGGCACTTTTTTGCACACCATGGGCTAAATGGCCAGGTCACATGGACCCCGAAGGCTCAGAGAAGGTTAGGGGAGGGGACCCACTGGAACAGCTGTTGGGAGATAGATGGTAACCTCCCGTCAAGGCCATCCAGCGTGTTCTTTAACGTGCACAAGGTATGTCTCTCCCGCACACGGCACCACGGCTTAACGTCCCATCCGACGGACGGCAGCCTTTCCAAGCCCATCGGTGTCCCCTACTGACCGTGGGCAGGGCGGGGGAATTTTGCGGAGTAATGTTTCGTAAGAATCAATTTAATGATAAATTATTTTTTACCTTTTCGATCCAGATCTTCTCGTTTTGAGCGAGTTGTTGCTGGAGAATGTCGATCTTGTTCCTGAGCTCCGTTGTCGTCCTTCTCAGATCGTCTCGCTCCTTCAGCCAACCGACGGTCACTTCACTCTGCCGATTGTCTGCGTGCTTGAGCCTTGTCTTTTCGTCTTCCAGCTGCAGAATCGAAGGTAACATCATCAGATTAGAAACTCTTTAACTCTAAATCCTCATATGTTTTAAATTCACCTTCCACTTTCAAAAATTAAATGCAACATTATCAGATTATGAATTTTTCGGTTCTAATTTATCACAGATTTTGTTTTGTTTTCAACTTAAAAATCAGATGCAACAGCATCAGGTTTTGAAATCTTTAACAATAAATCTTCACATATTTTAAATACAGTGGACCTTCGTTATAGCGCTGCTCGCTATACCGCGCACTCGGTTATAGCGCGGGCGATGTTCGCGATAAGTTCAAACATGTTTATACAGGTCCGTGCGGCGTTAGTGACTATCGCATTTTATTGTTACTGCGTATTGAGTAATTGTGTATGTATTGAGTTCCTGCATGTATTTTGAATAGTGTTTAATTATTGTATGCATGATGAGTAAAAGAAAAGCTTACAGTGTGAAATTTATTGTGTCGCCACCGCGCCGCTCGGTATAACGCGGTTCACCTTATAACGCGGGTGTTGTTTCCCGCCCGACATGCGCGTTATATCGGGGGTCCACTGTATCTTCTAGTTGCAAAAAACGTACAAAACACCGTATTTATGAATAATCTAAATCATTAATTATGAACTCTTTGATTAGAAATTAGGAAATATATTTTGTGTTCGTGTTTCACATTCAAAATCAAACGCAACACTAGTAACTAGCCCTACTTTGTTTACTTGTGTTTGGTTGTTTTACTTCTGAGCGGCACTGTTTTTGCACACCATGAGGCTAAATGGCCAGGTCACATGGACCCCGAAGGCTCAGAGAAGGTTGGGGGAGGGGACCCACTGGAACAGCTGTTGGGAGACAGATGGTAGCCTCCCGTCAAGGCCATCCAGCGTGTTCTTTAACGTGCACAGGGTATGGCTCTCCCGCACACGGAGCCACTGCTTAACTTCCCATCCGATGGACGGCGGCCTTTCCAAGCCTATCGGTGTCCCCTACTGACCGTGGGCAGGGCGGGGAATTTTGCGAAGATAAATATCAACGCTGACCCAGCTGGGGCTCGAACCTGGGAACTACAGATTTCGAACCTGGCGCGATACCGACTGAGCCACCCTCGCCCGTACTTGTTTAGTGTTGAGAGTACTTAAAGGCTAGGTTAGTGGGCAAGTCCTTATGTAAGAGTTTGTATGAGAAACCAGGGCAAGTTAAGAAAGCTTTTAGGTTGTCTCCATCTTTTGTGTAAGGGAGTATCTTCTTTCCCTAAAAATATTAAATTATGAAGTTTTTAAATTGGAAAGATATTTTTAGTTTCTCTTCCAGCTGTCAAATCGAACATAGCATTATCAGACTATGAACTCTACAATTACAGATGAAAAAAAAATATTTTGACTTCTTGTTACATCTTCAAAATTGAGTGCATCATTAGCAAATTATGAACTCTGTAATTCCAATTCCTCGCACATATATATATATTGCGATCATCTTCCATGAATCACTTTAATTTTCAAAGATTTTGGTTTGTCTTTTTCCTGAAAAATCAGATGCAACTTCATCAGATGATGAACCCTTAAATTTTTTTTCTAGTCTAAAAATTATCAGATAACGAACTCTTTACATGTTATGAAATATATTTTGAGTTTATGTTTCATCTTCAAAATAAAATGCAACATCATCACATTATATACTCTTTAATTCTGAATCCTTATATATATATAAAGTTCATCTTCCATGAATCTCTTTAATTTTTAAAGAGTTTGCTTCGTCTTTTAGCTGAAAAACCATAAGAAACATTATCAGATTTTGATATCCATTATTCTCAATTATTAGTTATTTTAAGTTAATTTTCCGTTGGAAAATTTACATAACACTATTAGTTTATAAATTTTTTAATTATAACTTATTAAAAAGATAATTTTAGTTCGTATTTTAGCTTCAAAATCAAATGCAACATCATCAGACAATAAACTCTTTAATTCTAAATTCTCAGAAACTTCATTCCATTTTTCATCGACTGTTCGAACCCTTTGAGAGAGGGATTTATCATCCATCAAAATAAGTAGGGAGCTAACAGCACCCCTGATAAGCTTGACGTAGGACTTATCCCGTATCCGGGCTGAAGAATATTATCTCTATACTTAGTCAGAATGCCTCCAGCAAAGGGGCGGGGGAGGCTCAGTCGGTAGCGCGCCAGGCTCGTAATCTGTAGTTCCCAGGTTCGAGTCCCAGCTGAGTCAGCGTTGAGATTTATCTCCGCAAAATTCCCCGCCCTGCCCACGGTCAGTAGGAGACACCGATGGGCTTGGAAAGGCTGCCGTCCGTCGGATGGGACGTTAAGCCGTGGCACCGTGTGCGGGAGAGCCATACCCTGTGCACGTTAAGGAACACGCTGGATTGGCTTGACGGGAGGTTACCATCTGTCTACCAACAGCTGTTCCAGTGGGTCCCCTCCTACAACCTTCTCTGAGCCTTCGGGGTCCATGTAACCTGGCCATTTAGCCCATGGTGTGCAAAAAAGTGCCGCTCAGAGGTAAAACAAGCCTCCAGCAAAGAAGTGGACGGGTTCGCATCTATTTGACATAATGCCTCCCCATATCAACAAAATCACCGCCACCACAATTCCTGTTTCGCTTCAGATCAATCACGTCGAGAATGAGTCTGAAGACTGGATCACGTTTCGTCGTCGTAAAAGTGTACATCCGTCCATTGGTCTGTGTTCCAGTCCCGTTGTTGTCTGCATCATGATAGTTGGGCTCTCCTGCGGAATGGATTAAGGCGAATACAAAACGTCGGTGGTCTGGCATAGAGCCCTCTCTGGTGAAGCCTTCTGTAAACTACTTGTCTCGAAACTGTTTTCCCAATGGCTACAGAAAGTTACAGAAACATATTTCTGACTGATCTCGTTGTATGGCGTTGGACTGTTAACCCAAGATAGGGGTCAGCATGCGCTGTTTTCACTCTTTGACGGCCTTTCACTTGTTTTTTGTCCATTAGAAACGTCTGTAGTCTTGAAATCTCTGATTGGGAAACATTAATAGTCCTAGACACATAAGTCTGGTATCAGCTGGACTATAACATACCTATTACTCTACATCGAGTAGGGGCGGGGGTGGCTCAGTCGGTAGCGCGCCAGGCTCGTAATCTGTAGTTCCCAGGTTCGACTCCCAGCTTGGTCAGCGTTGAGATTTATCTTCGCAAAATTCTCCGCCCTGCCCACGGTCAGTAGGAGACACCGATGGGCTTGGAAAGGCCGCCGTCCGTCGGATGGGACGTTAAGCCGTCTCCCCGTGTGCGGGAGAGCCATACTCTGTACACGTTAAAGAACACGCTGGATGGCCTTGACGGGAGGCTACCATCTGTCTCCCAACAGCTGTTCCAGTGGGTCCCCTCCCCCAACCTTCTCTGAGCCTTCGGGGTCCATGTGATCTGGCCATTTAGCCCATGGTGTGCAAAAAAGTGCCGCTCAGAGGTAAAACAATCCAAAAACAACAACTACATCGCGTAAAATAATCCACATGATTTCTCTGTGCCATGCTATTTTTACGAAACGCTCTACCAACATGAACACAAAGCTTGTTCAACAGGATATTGTGATTATAAGTTCGGGAGGCGGACAAGAATCAGAGCCAACTTTTATAGCACTTCAGATTTTCTTTTCTGAGTCATTTATGCAATGTCCATTAAAGTGGTTTTCTGGAGGCGTTATGACCTTGCCTATCTTCCATTTCATTCAGACATAAAATATAATGCTAATAATTTCAGCGCTTTTGAGCTATTTAGCAGTTTCTTCATTATGTTAACTTTTGAACACAAGTGCAGGTAGTGCAGAACAAAAGGCGAAAGATTATAAAAATATACCTACCACACATATCATTAATTTACATAGAAAAAAAGAATCGATTTGCACGGATGGGGGCAGGGTGGCTCAGTCGGTAGCGCGCCAGGCTCGTAATCTGTAGTTCTCAAGTTCGAGTCCCAGCTGAGTCAGCGTTGAGATTTATCTCCGCAAAATTCCCCGCTCTACCCACGGTCAGTAAGCGACACCGATGGGCTTGGAAAGGCCGCCGTCCGTCGGATGGGACGTTAAGCCGTGGCCCAGTGTGCGGGAGAGCCATACCCTGTGCACGTTAAAGAACACGCTGGATGGCCTTGACTGGAGGCTACCATCTGTCTCCCAACAGCTGTTCCAGTGGGTCCCCTCCCCCAACCTTCTCTGAGCCTTCGGGGTCCATGTGACCTGGCCATTTAGCCCATGGTGTGCAAAAAAGTGCCGCTCAGAGGTAAAACAACCCAACCCACCGCACGGATGAAAAGAATACATCTCGTTTCTTAGCTAAAAAAATAAAACAAATCATACCACCACAAGCAGCTGCTAGCCTAGAGGTTCCAAGAGAGGTCTGACAGAATTCTGTCATTTAATAGGCCGTACAGACCTGTGAGGGTTGAGTTGGATTGTTTTACCTCTGAGCGGCACTTTTTTGCACAGCATGGGCTAAATGGTCAGATCACAAGGACCCCGAAGGCTCATAGAAGGTTGGGGGAGGGGACCAACTGGAACAGCTGTTGGGAGACAGATGGTAGCCTCCCGTCAAGGCCATCCAGCGTGTTCTTGAACGTGCACAAGGTATGGCAGGTACCGCACACGGGGCCGCGGCTTAACGTCACATCCGATGGCGCAGCCTTTCCAAGCCGATCGGTGTCCCCTACTGACCGTGGGCAGGGCGGCGATTTTTTCGGAGATAAATCTCAACGCTGACCCTGCTGGGACTCGAACCTGGGAACTATAGATTACGAGCCTGGCAGATCTGTGAGGAAGGGGGACCTCAGCAGAAGGTGAGACATCAATATTTTATATAGAAATAAAAAAATTGATTCGGAAGCATGATGAGAAGAGTTCTTCATCATTTCTTGGCTACATACCATTAATTTATATAAAATTAAAGAATGGAGTAAAAAATACGATGACCAAAGTCACAACTCGTTTCTTACTATACACTAGTGATTTACAAAGAAATAAAGAGTGAATTCACAAATATGACGAGAAGAGTTCACCTCATTTCTTAACTATATACTCTTAAGCTACATAGAAATAAATATGTATTCGCAAGTATGAAGAGAAGGGTCCATCACGTTTCTTAGTCGCACACTTTTAATTTACATAGAAGTAAAGAATGGATTTACAACATGACAAGAAGAGTCCCACCTCGTTTCTCAGCTGCACACCACCAACTTACACAGAAATAAAGACTGGATTCGCAAGTATGATTAGAAGACATCCACTTAATTTCTTGCCTGCACACCATTAATTTACGTAGAAATAAAGAATGGATTATCAAATATGATGAGAAAATCTCACCTCTTTTTTTTTTTAGCAAAGCAACATTAAGTTACATGGATATAAATAATTAATTCACAAGTATGATAAGAAGAGTCCCAACTCGTTTCTCAGCTACACACCATTAACTTACACAGAAATAAAGAATGGACTCGCAGGTATGGTGAGAAGAGTCCAACCTCGTTTCTTAGTCGCAGACCTTAATTCACATGAAATAAAGAATGGATTCAGAAGTAGAACGAAAAGAATCGCACCTCATTTCTTAGCTATACTTCTCTAATTTACACAGAAACGAAGAATAGATTTAAATTTCTGAAGATTCGAACTTCGTTTCCTAGCTACACACAATTAATTTACATAAAGATAAAGAATGATTCACAAGTATGATGAGAAAAAGCTAACCTCGTTTCTTAGCTACACACCATGGCGGATCAAGTGACGCCGAATATGAGGGGGAGGAGCAAGGTGGATGTCTCCTCCTTTCAGAAGTCTAGTAAGGTAATGCAGACAAAATATTATAAACTTAATTTAAATTTTATGCATTTTTTAATAATTGTTTTAAAGATCTGTAAAACGGAGGGATAAATGTTATGCTGCATTGGAAATCCAGTCGTTTGTCGTTTCGACATTTTTCGGCTAGCTTGAACTTTTCGCCTCTCCTCGTTTTTTTTCTAAATCCGGGCCTTCCACACACCATTATTTTACATTGAAGTAAAGAATCGATTCCAAGAATGATGAGAAGCATCCCATTTCCTCTGTTAGATGGGGCGGGGGTGGCTCGGTCGGTAGCCACCAGGTTCTAATCTGTAGTTTCCAGGTTCGAGTCCCAGCTGAGTCAGCGTTGAGATTTATCTCCGCAAAATTCCCCGCCCTGCCCACGGTCAGTAGGAGACACCGATGAGCTTGGAAAGGCCGCCGTCCATCGGATGGGACATAAAGTCGTGACTCCGTGTGCGGAAGAGCCATACCCTGTGAACTTAAAGAACACGCTGGAAGGCCTTGACTGGAGGCTACCATCTGTCTCCCAGCAGCTGTTCCAGTGGATCCCCTCCCCCAATCTTCTCTGAGCCTTCGGGGTCCTTGTGACCTGACTATTTAGCCCATAGTGTGCAAAAAAGTCCCGCTCAGAGGTAAAACAACCCAACCCAATTTAACTGCATACAATTCACCTCGTTTCTTAGCTACACGCCATTGGTTTGACTAGAAATAAAGAATGGATTAACAAGTATGACGTGAAGAGTCTCACCTCATTTCTTAGGTATACACAATTCATCTTGTTTTTTAGCTACACACTAATAATTTGCCTAGAAATAAAGAGTGGATTAAGAGTGGTCCTGATGATAAGCGGGCCGAGGCCTGCTTTACAAATAGCACCAGGAAATGATGGATGTGCAAGAAGAAGAAGAAGAAGAAGTGGATTAAGACGTGGGACGTGAAGAGTCTCACCTCGTTTCTTAGCTGGTTGCACTCCTTTCTCAGCGAAGTAAGGTCTCGATCAGTTTTATCGATCTGGCTTCGTAATTCGTTTGCTCTTTCTTCTGCTTTCAATAAAAGCTCTTTGTGCTCTTCTGCCTGAAAACGAGAGAAAAAAAAATGAAAGTTGGTGAAAAAGAAATTTGAATGTAGCCTTGTATGTAATGAATTAAGTCTTTTGAAAGTCATTTCAACGTTGTATTTGTAAGTGCGAATGTTCAGGGCTGTTAAAAAGAAAATATGAATGCAACATTGTATGCAATGAATTATGTCTTTTGAAAGTCATTTGAACGTTGAAAAACAAAAGATAAAATCAATATCTGATTAATGATTTTTGGCAACAAATAATCTAAATGTATAAGCATTTTTAAAATAATCAAAGAACAAAATAATTTGAACAAATAAAAAGCAAAACAGATTGAAGAACAATCAGAAAACGTAAAATTATATTACAAAAAACCCTCAAAGTTATCAATATGTAGTAGATGCTGAGGAGTGGTCAACCACACAGGGTCCTAATGCTGACCATATAAACTTACCGGACTGGACGGAAATAAGGCTCTGAACTTGATTATGGATCCTGAATTTGCTGCACTGAATTTTTGTAGAGGGAAAATCTTTCGCTGTGTTTTCAGTTTGTTTGTGGGTTGATAGCCTCAAGTGAATAGATTCACAGGATTTTTTTATCAGATGGTGGATAATCCTGAGCAGATTTCATAGCAGAGACCTGAACTGTTGCTTCTATTGGCATCGCCATATTCTACACTGAAGGAAATCTTCCAATGTAGATGGCTTCAGCCTTCAGTGGTGGGGGAACGGGTCTTTGCCCCATGTCTGCGATTAGGGGGCTGTTTGATATTGTCGACATTCCCTCTCTCAATAAACATAGTTTCTTTAAACATCCCACTAACCATTTTCTCTCCATAGGTAGTTGGAATGTGAGGACTCTGCACAGAGCTTTTTCTCTTGATGTCCTCACACAAGAATTCCACCGTTATAATTTAGATATTCTCGGCTTGCAAGAGACCAGATGGACAGATAAAGGTCAGATTCTTAAAAATAATCTTAAATTTCTCCTTTCAGGGAGGGAAGATAATAAGCATCACCAAGGCGTGGGTCTGCTTCTCAGCAGACACGCTAGCGATGCTCTTCTAGGATATGAGCGCATTAATGAAAAGTTTCTTACAACAAATTTTCAGACAATTTGAATATTTTGAATTCTGTCAAGAAAGGAGATATTACCCTGTTCTTGGTGACTTCAAAGCCAAAGTTGGTACTGACTCTGACCTTTGGGGAGGAGTGATAGGCCCTTTTGGTATTGATAACTGCAATGGCAATGGGCAACGTCTCCTGCAGGTAAGTAAACTCAATGGATTCAGAATAACTAACACTTATTACAAACACCGCGACATACATAAGTACACATGGGTTTCACCGGATGTGCTGCATATGAATATGATTGATTATATGTTAATTAACAGCAAATGGGCTAGTTCTGTTAGGAATACCAGGTCATACAGGGGAGCTGAAATTGGATCTGACCGTTACCTTGTTAAAAGTGTCTTGCAACTTAAACTTAAAAAGTGTTGTGCTAGGGTTAAAAAATATTCCTTTAATACTGAAGCTCTGAAAGACCCAGTTATAGCTAAAGCTTGCCATGATAAGTTACTTAGTCATGATGAATGTCATGGTTTGCTTACCACTGAAGTGAGGAAGAATGGAACCGTTATAAACAGTCATTTTTGGAAACTAACAGTACTCTTTTAGGAAAAACGGAGCAGAGGAGGCAGAATTATTTGACTGATAAGGCACTTGAGCTTATCTCAGAAAGAAAGAACTACAGGAATGTTCTTAATCAATACCCTACTAGTCCTAACAGAAAGCATTACAGAGAGTTTAATAAATGTGTAAAGGATCTGTTAGCTGCTGATCAGAATCTTTGGCTTGATGGCTTGGCTGACAAAGCCGAAGAAGCAGTTAGACAGCACAACAGCAGAGAGCTGTACCAGATAGTTAATGTTTTGTGTGGTAGAAAACGGACAGTTATACAGGGATTGAAGGATAAGCAAGGTAAGGTTATAGAGTCATGTGTAAGAACAACAAGCCGGCAACTTACAAGCCAGTGCAGGCAGTGTAAAGCTTTAGGCAATGTTCTACTGGGAAACCCTGGGTCCAGTCATTCATGTGCAGGAAACTATGACGTCACCTACCTAAACATCATTGCAGAGCATGTCCATCCTTTCATGGCAACTGTACATCCCTCTAGTAGTGCCTTCTTTCAGCAGGATAATGCGCCATGACACACTGCCCGGATTGTTCGGGAATGGTTCGCGGAACATAAGGAAGACTTCCAGGTATTGCCCTGGCCTCCAAATTCTCCAGACATCAATCCAATCGAGCATCTGTTGTTTGTGTTGGAACAGCATATCCGATCTGCGGTGGCTCAACTACGTAACTTACAAGAATTAAAGGATCTGCTGGTAACGTGTTGGTACCAGATACCACAAGACACCTTTAGAAATCTTGCAACGTCCATGCCTCGCCAGGTAAGAGCTGTTTTGAGGGCATGTAGAGGACCAACAGCGTATTAAGCAGGTGGTCATAATGTTTTGGCTCTTCGGTGTATATGGTCTTCAAAGTTGAAATATCTAAAATTGTCTAATATAATATAACCGTAGCATTACAATATTTATCTTTTTAATAACACTTGCTATATGTTCCTTTCAATTAAATTTAGTCTATGTAAGCACCTAAATATTTAAACAATCAACTTCCTTAATAGGTGGGACGGGGGTGGCTCAGTCGGTAGCGCGCCAAGCTCGTAATCTGTAGTTCCCAGGTTCGAGTCCCAGCTGGGTCAGCGTTGAGATTTATCTCCGCAAAATTCCTCGCCCTGCCCACGGTCAGTAGGGGACACCGATGAGCTTGGAAAGGCCGCCGTCCGTCGGATGGGACGTTAAGCCGTGGCCCCGTGTGCGGGAGAGCCATACCCTGTGCACGTTAAAGAACACGCTGGATGGCCTTGACGGGAGGCTACCATCTGTCTCCCAACAGCTGTTCCAGTGGGTCCCGTCCTCCAACCTTCTCTGAGCCTTCGGGGTCCACGTGACCTGGCCATTTAGCCCATGGTTGTAAAAAAAGTGCCGCTCATAGGTAAAACAGCCCAAAAACAACAACTACATCGCGTAAAATAATGCACATGATTTCTCTGTGCCATGCTATTTTTACGAAACACTCTACCAACATGAACACAAAGCTTGTTCAACAGGATATTGTGATTATAAGTTCGGGAGGCGGACAAGAATCAGAGCCAACTTTTATAGCACTTCAGATTTTCTTTTCTGAGTCATTTATGCAATGTCCATTAAAGTGGTTTTCTGGAGGCGTTATGACCTTGCCTATCTTCCATTTCATTCAGACATAAAATATAATGCTAATAATTTCAGTCGTTTTTGAGCTATTTAGCAGTTTCCTCATTATGCTTAACTTTTGAACACAAGTGCAGGTAGTGCAGAACAAAAGGCGAAAGATTATAAAAATATACCTACCACACATATCATTAATTTACATAGAAAAAAAGAATCGATTTGCACGGATGGGGGCGGGGTGGCTCAGTCGGTAGCGCGCCAGGCTCGTAATCTGTAGTTCTCAAGTTCGAGTCCCAGCTGGGTCAGCGTTGAGATTTATCTCCGCAAAATTCCCCGCCCTGCCCAAGGTCAGTAGGCGACACCGATGGGCTTGGAAAGGCCGCCGTCCGTCGGATGGGACGTTAAGCCGTGACCCCGTGTGCGGGAGAGCCATACCCTGTGCACGTTAAAGAAAACGCTGGATGGCCTTGACGGGAGGCTACCATCTGTCACTCAACAGCTGTTCCAGTGGGTCCCCTCCCCCAACCTTCTCTGAGCCTTCGGGGTCCATGTGACCTGACCATTTAGCCCATGGTGTGCAAAAAAGTGCAGCTCAGAGGTAAAACAACCCAACCCAATGCAAAAATTCTTATTTTAGAAGTTATACAGCTTCGACATTAGCTTCCCATTGACTTAACACAGGGTTGTTTCTTAATTTAAGCACTCAATGTGTGTTTATGTTGAAATATTTAGGAAAAATTAATTATTTTTTTATATTGGTTTCAAAGAAAACGAGAAAATACTTTAGTTTCGCTTGTCTGTTGTCTGTTTGTCTGAAGACACCGAACTTTTTTGTTTACAGAGATAAATTAAAAATTCCTTTTGTGTTGGATAGGTATTGATGAAATATTACGATATGCACTTTTCGAATTTCTCTAAAGCTGTAATTACGCCCACTAGAAGTTGAAAAATTGTAAAATTCCAAAATTTCAAACGAATATTGCAAATGATGTATTTATGCTAGATATTTGAAATTTTTGTGGTGGAATGTGAAAGTTACGAAGTTTTCATTGCCAATAATGTGTTGATCCCTCAGACACAGAGGGGGTGGGAAAACATACCTTTTTAGTTTCAGTAGATAATTGTTTGCTTTTAGAGATAAATGAAAAAATCTTCTTGGGCTAGATAGGAATTGATAAAATATTATGATTCACACTTTTTAAATCTTCCGAAATTCCAAAATTTCGAACAAGTATTGCAAGCGACGTATTTAAACTAAATTTTTTAATTTATGTGGTGGAATTTGGATACTATTATGTTTCCATTGACAACAATGACTTCTTAGACCTTAGACACGAGAGGGGGGGGGGGAACACACAATTTTTTTCTTAACAGATAATTGTTTTATTTAGAGATAAATGAAAAAATCTTTTTTAGCGTGTGCAGTTACTGCACACGCTCCAGTTTGCTGTGAACGGTAACTGCACACGCTCAATATTTCCGTGAGTGAGCCCACACGATCTAGTATCAAAATAATATGACCACCTACAGTCGCTCAAAAAAGTATCCGAACACTATGGTTGATTACAGAATTCAGAAAAAATTTCTGGCAACGATTTTTTTTAGAAATTAGTGATCTGGCAACCTTCGTGTACTGTACTGTACTTCGTGTACCGTACACGAATGTTGCCAGATCAAAACCTTATCAATCGTTGCCAGATATTTTTTAAATTTCTAATCAACCAATAGTGTTTGGATAATTTTTTGAGCGACTGTAGGTGGTCATATTATTTTGATACTAGATCGTGTGGGCTCACTCACGGAAATATTGAGCGTGTGTAGTTACCGTACACAGCAAACTGGAGCGTGTGCAGTAACTGCACACGCTCCAGTTTGCTGTGAACGGTAACTGGAGCGTGTACAGTTGCTGTACACGCTTCAGATATTTTTCCTGAATTCTGAATCACGTGACACGAAGGTTGCCAGATCACTAATTTCTAAAAAAAATCGTTGCCAGATATTTTTCCTGAAGTCTGTAATCAACCATAGTGTTCGGATACTTTTTTGAGCGACTGTACGTATCCAACACAAAAATAATTTTTAATATAATCTAAAAGTAAAAAATAGTTGACTGTCTACAGACGACAAAGTGAAATTATTATCCAGTTTTCTTTTTTTAAAAAAAAAACGAGATAAAAACACGAGTTTTTAATTCGTCGTCTCTCTGCAGACATTCAACTGTTTTAAGGGATAACGAAAATTTTTTCTTGTTGGAGAAGTACTAATATAATATTTAGATTCTCGTTTAACAAATCTACTAACATTTTGAATATGCACTGCTAGGGGTGCCCTAAATTTGAAAAATAAAAGAACTTTAAAGAAATATTATGGAGAAACTCATTGTCCTAGTAATTGAAAATTTTGGGGTGAATGTAGTGAACGAGAACCTTAATATTGACTCTACCCTTTTACTTCCTAGAGAAGGCTTGGGCAAAAGTTTTAGCTGAATGGCCACATAGAAATTGAAATGTAAGGATGTGCCGCCAAAGAGATATATAAAAAAGTAAAACATAAACAATATAATTTTAATGAAAAGAATTTCACTTTGATTAGACTGCTTGTCCTCTCTATACGTTCTTTTTTTCTCTTTTTACAAATTTCAATTATTTGTCATTAGTAGCTGCCGAAAAAGAGGTGGGATGCCGTTATTTGTCCACGATTGCCCTAGGACAGTGTCTCGCAAACTGTGTGCCGCGAGAGATTTTCAAATTGACACTAGATATTCCAAAGATTTCATTTTGACTTGACTTGTGTTATCGACGTGCTTTAATATCGACTTGCTATCGACGTGCTTTAATAAAAAATGTTTCAGATTTTATCAACTGGAATCTTGAAGTTATTTATCAAACTTTTTCCAAATTTTGGTATTAATTTTTGATTATTTCAAGCCATAGAATGGACAAATATTTAAAACAAACACCGAGTTATGTTTAATTATATTTATTATTATATTTATTTTAAATAAAATGCATTTAACGAAACTTCAATTTTTCTCTTTTTACGTAACCATCAAAAATTCTTTTTTAGGTGTGCCGCGGGGAAAAAATTAGATTCAGTGTGCCGCAGAGTAAAAAAGTTTGCGAGACACTGCCCTAGGAAATGGGAAGACGTAATCTTTCGCTTTAAAAGATAAATAAAGTTTCTAAGTAGTAATAAACATTTTTCAAAATAAAAATTTTTCCTTTTCGCAGTTTTCGAAAAGGATGCTAAATTATAAATTATAGTCGCCCCGTCAGAGGGTAACAGAATACAAATTGTCTGAAAACGAGGATGAAATATTCACTACAGGTGATTAAACTCTCAATATTTTACTTCTCTAATTTTTCTTCTTATGTTTGGGGCGGGGGTGGCTCAGTCGGTAGCGCGCAAGGCTCGTGATCTGTAGTTCCCAGGTTTCAGTCCCAGCTGGGTCAGCGTTGAGATTTATCTCCGCAAATTTTCCCGCCCTGCCCACAGTCAGTAGGGGACACCGATGGGCTTGGAAAGGGCGCCGTCCGTCGGATGGGACGTTGAGCCTTGGTCCCGTATATGGGAGAGCCATACCCTGTGCACGTTAAAGAACACACTGGATGGCCTTGACGAGAGGCTACCATCTGTCTCACAACAGCTATTCCAGTGGGTCCACTTCCCCAAACTTCTCTGAGCCTTCGGGGTCATTGTGACCTGGCCCTTTAGCCCATAGTGTGCAAAAAAGTGCCGCTCAGAGGTAATACAATCCAATCCAATCTTCTTATGTTTAACGGCTCTCCTTATCCGTTGCATCAAGATATCTTTGCCCTAACCAATTCAGCATTTGAATATCTTTACCTTTCCATAAGTTGCAACCTTCCCCATCAAAAATAGCAATGACTTCGGTGAAATAGTATGAGCTATTAAATATTACCCAAAATAATATATTATTTTGATTTTATAACGATAAAAAACTAAGAACATCGTCAAAGAGAAAATGATATCAATATCTGAGGATAATAACAGATTAAAATCTACCTCTTTCTCAAGGTCCAACTTCTGAGCCTCTAGCATCCTGTTGCTTCTGGCCATCTCATCCTTGAGAGCTGTCGTAACATTCAGCTTCTCCTGAGTGTCTCGGAGTCTGGCGGTCTTTTTCTCCAGAGCATCTTCTGCAGCTTTCGCTCGCCTCTCCAGATCTTCCTTCTCTGCCTGAAGGTCTTTGAGGCGTCTCATCTGCATCAGATCGGATCCTTTCTGTTTCACCACCTGCTGCAACTGCTCTTGCGCTGTCGCTGCCCTCTGTCTCTCGGCAGCAGACTCTTGCCTCAACGATTCGCTCTCCAGCTTCAGTTGATTCGCCTCCTCCCTCAACTTCTCCTCTTTCTGCTTCACTTCCTTCAAAGAATTGTTCATGTCTCTCCTCACCCTCTCCAGCTCCTGCTCCAGATCCTCCTGAACGACCTCTCGACTCCTCAGGCTCACCTGCAGTTCACCTAAAGTGTAACAAGTGAGGTTAAAAAAAAGCTACTTCACAAATTACATTATCGTTCAACACGGATTGGGGACATTTCCTCCACATTATGCGAATGAAAAGCATTAATAAAATCTTCCTTACCTTCAAAATAAGCTTCACTACAGGAAATTGCCATTAAAAGTTAAACTGATTTCAAGAAAATCTGTGAAATTAAGATTTTCAACAATATCCGTTCAACTGTCACCAAAGGGTGCCAGTTGGACGGATATTGTTCTTACTCAGATAGTTGTTACTTCTACTGTAGGGGCGGGGGTGGCTCAGTCGGTAGCGCGCCAGGCTCGTAATCTGTAGTTCCCAGGTTCGAGTCCCAGCTGGGTCAGCGTTGAGATTTATCTCCGCAAAATTCCCCGCTCTGCCCACGGTCAGTAGGGGACACCGATTTGCTTGGAAAGGCCGCCGTCCGTCGGATGGGACGTTAAGCCGTGGCTCCGTGTGCGGGAGAGCCATACCCTGTGCACGTTAAAGAACACGCTTGATGGCCTTGACGGGAGGCTACCATCTGTCTCCCAACAGCTGTTCCAGTGGATCCCCTCCCCCAACCTTCTCTGAGACTTCGGGGTCCATGTGACCTGGCCATTTAGCCCATGGTGTGCAAAAAAGTGCCGCTCAGAGGTAAAACAACCCAACCCAACCTACTTCTCCTGTTATTGTACCCTGTTGGAAAGGTGTGATTTTCCTCGTGACGCAGTTTATTCGAAGTCCTCATGTGCAATGCTTGCAGTCATGTTCTTACTTCGCCGACAACACGCAACTGCGTCACGAGCATGCACCGACCGTTTAGTGCTCAGTGAAAACAGCGTTATTTACCACAAAGAAAACTTAAAATGTCCACGTAAATTAAAACTAGGCATTATATACAGTGACTGAGTTATTCGAAAAACGCACTTATTAAATCCACGGTAAACCGAGAATCGACTATATATCGTCACAAAAACGGAATATTTTGTCATCCCGAAAATATTTTTGGGTGACCAGGACAATTCTCTAAAACCCGGAGCAAATCTCCGAAAACTGGGACGTCTATTGTACAGTCGCTCAAAAAAGTATCCGAACACTATGGTTGATTACAGAATTCAGAAAAAATATCTGGCAACGATTTTTTTTAGAAATTAGTGATCTGGCAACCTTCGTGTCACGTGACACAAAGGTTGCCAGATCACTAATTTCTAAAAAAATCGTTGCCAGATATTTTTTCTGAATTCTGCAATCAACCATAGCGTTCGGATACTTTTTTGAGCGACTGTACACCCTAGGATTATGCCATCTGTACAGGGCTTTCGCAATTGTTTTTGAAGTTGGTAATAGTTTCAAATAATGGCATAGCAATCATGGTTTAAATGCAATAATCGATACCAAAAATTTAACCAATTTTTCCTAGCATCGATCTAATCAATCCGGGCAATTTAGGCAAAATTTTCTAATGTCGATCTATCGATCCTTGCAATTTATGCAAATATTCTAGCATCGATCATTTCGATCCTGGCAGTTTACGCAATTTTTCCATAGTGTCAATCTAATCGATACTGGAAATTTAAGCAAATTTTTCTAGTATCGATCTCCGCAAAATTCCTCGCCCTGCCCACGGTCAGTAGGGGACACCGATGGGCTTGGAAAGGCCGCCGTCTGTCGGATGGGACGTTAAGCCGTGGCCCCGTGTGCGGGAGAGCCATACCCTGTGCACGTTAAAGAACACGCTGGATGGCCTTGACGGGAGGCTACCATCTGTCTCCCAACAGCTGTTCCAGTGGGTCCCCTCCCCCAACCTTCTCTGACCCTTCGGGGTCCATGTGACCTGGCCATTTAGCCCATGGTGTGCAAAAAAGTGCCGCTCAGAGGTAAAACAACAACCCAACTAGTATCGATCTACTAATCGAACTTGCCATTCTAAGACAGTGGTTCACAACCTTTTATGCTTCACGTACCCCCTGGAAATGTGTATGTAACAGGCGTACCCCTTGTTTAGATATGTAGATAGATAAAAAAACTTGTATAGATATAGATAGAAAAAACTATAGTTATAATATAACAATGGGAATAAAACATATATACACACATTAAATTTTGTATTCATAAATTACATATATCGATAAATACAAAAAATAACATTTTTGCACAGCAATATTGTCAAATTGGAGACTTTGTTACTAGATCTAGCGATTTTTGAGCTCTCACGACGGCGTACTCCAAAAAAATTTACCGCGTACCCCACGCTGAGAACCCTGCTCTAAGGGTTAGGAAGTATTGGAAGGAGTAACATTCAGTAGCAATGCTAGTCATAAAGGATACTTCACTACGAAATTTCATTTTTTTTATTGTCACTATTATATAAGATTATATTCGGGGATTATAAATTTGAATGGAAATGTATTTTTCAATATCCCCTTATTTTACAGTTAAAATAAAGATCTCAATATTGCAGTTCTAGGGGCGGGGGTGGCTCAGTCGGTAGCGCTCCAGGCTCGTAATCTGTAGTTCCCAGCTGGGTCAGCGTTGAGATTTATCTCCGCAAAATTCCCGCCTTGCCCACGGTCAATAGGGGACACCGATGGGCTTTGAAAGGCCACCGCCCGTCGGATGGGACGTTAAACCGTGGCCCCGTGTGCGGGAGAGCCATACCCTGTGCACGTTAAAGAACACGCTGAATGGCCTTGATGGGAGGCAATCTGTCTCCCAACAGCTGTTCCAGTGGGTCCCCTCCCCCAACCTTCTCTGAGCCTTCGGGGTCCATGTGACCTGGCCATTTAGCCCATGGTGTGCAAAAAAGTGCCGCTCAGAGGTAAAACAACCCAACCCAACCTGTTTTAATACTTTGACCAAGAATTTAGCAAGATGGACTTAGCCTGGTGGTTGGATCAAGTCATTATCCCTACCTGCTAATAATAAACTGGTGCTAAAAATTAAAGGTTAATGTATAAATTCGTACATAACTCGAAGTATTTTTAAGGGAATGCAACGAAATTTGGTAAAGAGGTTTATTATTCCATTAAAAATGTAAATCAAGCAGAAGAAATTCATAACCGTTTAATGCGCATGTGTTAAGTTCATAATTGTGCAATTGACATGAAGGAGCAGTCCATGGAACAATATATAGTCTTTTACATACCACATGGGGTATGCAAATATGGAGTATGATCACCCCTGAAAGCCATGCAGCTCCAACAACGACTCCCCATACTGTTTATGAGGGTTTTGATGAAGTCTTGAGGGATTACAGACCTATCATCGACAAGTGCTGTTCTGAGTTCGTGGAGTGTTCTGGGAGGGGCTGGCAAGCTCCAATGCGTCTCCCTAGAGCATCCCACACATGCTCAATGGGACTGACGTCAGGAGATCTGGGTGGCCACTCCATTCGGCGAATTTCTTTTGTCTTCGAGAAAATCGTCGACCACATGAACTCGATGAGGGGCTGGCGTTATCGATGTAGAATAAAATATGGACTGACGGCTCCCAGGAATGGTCTGACATGTGGGTTCAGAAACTCGTCTCTGTACCTCAGGGCAGTTGGGTTGGATTGTTTTACCTCTGAGCGGCACTTTTTTGCACACCATGGGCTAAATAGCCAGGTCACATGGACCCCGAAGGCTCAGAGAAGGTTGGGGGAGGGGACCCACTGGAACAGCTGTTGGGAGAGAGATGGTAGCCTCCTATCAAGGCCATCCACCGTGCTCATTAACGTGCTCAGGGTATGGCTCTTCCGCACACTGGGCCACGGCTTAACGTCCCATCCGACGGACGGCGGCCTTTCCAAGCCCATCGATGTCCCCTACTTACCAATGGCAGGGCGGGAAATTTTGCAGAGATATATCTCAATGCTGACCCAGCTGGGACTCGAACCTAAGAACCCTCAGGGCAGTAACAGTCAGAAAGATATGCAGGTCTTCGTCATGATTCCTTCCCCAACCGTTACGCCAAGGCCAGCAGAGTAGTCCCTTTCTTTCATGTTCGAGTGACTGTTTTGGATCCCTGGTTCTCTCCAGTTGCGAATATGTCGCGAATCAGTATTCAAGCTGAATCGCGATTCATCTGTGAACATAACATTCGCTCACTGGTTTGGATTCCAAGTGTCGACTCTAAGTTAAGCAAGCTCGCCGGGCGGCGGGAGTTAGAGGGACACAAATAACAGCTCTCCTGGTGTAAAGGCATTGTTCACGGTCTCCTGTAGACACTATGCCTTGAAACCCTCGTTCCTCTATGTGCTGCAACATCCAAAGACAGTTGTCTAGCGGTCATCGCTCTGTTCCATCTGGCAGTAAGACTCATATAGCAATCATTCGCAGCAGTTGTGGCTCTGAGACGGCCTTGACCTGGTCGACGAGGAACATCTCCAGTCTGTTGAAGCTGCCTCCAGAGTCTTGACAGGACATTTTGTGGTACACTCAATGCTCTGGAATCTTCCGTCTGGGACTGACCTGCTTCCATATTGAAATCGCTCTCCACCGTTGAAAATTCTCCCTAGGATGTCTTCGGGACATAATCAGCTCGACGTGCCACTAAAGTGAAAGCAACAATTGCCTAGAACAGCTAAAAGCTGCGAGTAGACCCGCGCATTCCAAATTCGCATATTCCGGTTTCAGTGTAATTTGGGATAGTTTTCCGAGGAGCGTATTTTTCATGATCGCCCAATTTCAATGCATTCTTTTACATATATCGGCAACTATACGCGTTTTATTCGATTATATTTTAATTTTAAATAAATAAATAAAAAATAAATACCCCCTCAAGCAGCTGCTTGCCACAGAGGTCTGACAGGAGCCTGTCAGTTTATATGCCACAGTAGAAGATCTGAGAGGATGGCAGAACCTCAGCAGAAAACAACACGAACATCCATGCCTTACCCGGGCCCCGTAGATCAGTAGCCAAGCGCGCTAACCACTCGGCCACGGGACGGCTTTTAATTTTAAACACCAGTGCAAATCTCAATTTCTAGTACCACCTGGATCAGCTATGAGATTTATTACGAAAATTCCCCTCTCTATCCACGGTCAGTAGGGGACACCGATGGACTTAGACGTCCGTCGGATGGGACGTAAAGCAGTGGCCTCATGTTCCGGAGAGCCATTCTCCGTGCACGTTAAAGAAGAAGCTGGATGGCCTTGACGGGAGGGCTCATCTGTCTCCTAGCAGTTGTCCAGTCCTATCCCCCAAACTTCTCTGAGTACTTCGGGGTCAATGTGACCTGGTCATTTAGCGCATTGTGTGCAAAAATGCCGCTCAGGTGTAAAAACAATCCATCAGTAGTATGCGTGAATTGCCACTTTAACATATAATATCGTTCAATCTTATTTATCTATGCCTGTGTATTGTGACAAATGACAAACTCAGAATAATCGACAACCAACTAATTTAATCTTCTCTATAAGAAACAACAAAAAAATATTACGAAATGCATTTTTTCTCTCTCTCGGTATTTTTCGGGTTTAATCAGAATAGTAAATCTTTGATTTGGTGGTGATGCGTAGTGCGCGTGGTGATGCGTAGTGCGCGTGGTGGTGATGCGTAGTACGCGTGGTGGTGATGCGTAGTACGCGTGGTGGTGATGCGTAGTGGTGGTGATGCATAGTACGTGTGGTGGTGATGCTTAGTGGTGGTGATGCGTAGTGCGCGTGGTGGTGATGCGTAGTGCGCGTGGTGGTGATGCTTAGTGGTGGTGATGCGTAGTGCGCACTTACCCGTAGTGCGCGTGTTTAAAAATCTAGTAAGATCTGATAAAACTCGAAAAAGTAAGCTCTAATGACATTCTAGACATTAGATTTAACTTTTGTATTAAATAGTATTTCATATTTATGTTTAATAAATACGTTCTAGCACTTCACGTGTGAAGTGGGACACTTCGAAAACTAATCGAATCAAAACTAAAACTACACTATACGCGTCTCGTAATAATTTTGGGATCGTTAAGCAGTTTTATGAAGGGCGCTAAATTCTAAAGAATTGCGAAGTTGCTTCTGGAAAAGAGAAAAAATAAAAATATTATGGGTTGGGTTGGTTAGGTTGTTTTACCTCTGAGCGGCACTTTTTTGCACACCATGGGCTAAATGGCCAGGTCACAGGGACCCCGAAGGCTCAGAGAAGGTTGGGGGAAGGGACCCACTGGAACAACTGTTGGGAGACAGATGGTAGCCTCCCGTCAAGGCCATCCAGCGTATTCTTTAACGTGCACAGGGTATGGCTCTCCCGTACACGGGGCCACGGCTTAACGTCCCATCCGACGGACGGCCGCCTTTCCAAACCCATCGGTGTCCCCTACTGACCGTGGGCAGGGCGGGGAATTTTGCGGAGATAAATCTCAACGCTGAGCCAGCTGGCACTCGAAACTGGGAACTGCAGATTACGAGCCTGGCGTGCTACCGATTGAGCCACCCCCGCCCCTAAAATATTACGGGAAAAGAAGTCTGGGATCTCTTGTTAAAAAGAACATAATACTTTTTTTCACATTCTGTAAATTTACTTCAATGAATTTATCGGATTATTTTAATTTTGCTTTAGAGTATATTTTAAAATCTTTTTTTGAACATATGGCCAATGACCATATAATGGCTTTCTAAATGGATCGAGTCAATAGAAAATTGAATCTGTTTGTGTAGAACAGTTATTCCCAAAGGGTGTGTTTTAAAACATTTTGGGGGCTCTTTCTTTCATTTATTTTGAAGAAATATATTAAGTAGAATATCGAATGCTTAGATCAACATAGTTATCAAAAGACCCTAGTTATGGGCCCAGCCAACACCTCCTACAAGAGAAGGCCATACAACTACATTACAGAAAACTGACGACGTCTAGAGCTACGACGTCATATACCAGGACGACCAGCGACGATCGACGTTTAGCTACTACGGTAGTCGCTAAACGCCAAACTAAACTTAATCGTAAACGATGAATGACTACTAGCGTAAATGTAGCTATCATTCATCTACATATTACTAATCGATATATCACATAAATTAACATTAAAATACCGAAGCAATAGTCAGAAGTATATGTTATAGAACGCTGTAAGCCTAATGCACGTTTTCGGTCGAATTCTTTCAACTCACTTTTTTTTTAATTTAATTGGTTCTGCCTGGAATTTAAACACTGTGTAATTGTTCCTAATAGTTGTTTAGACAATTCGCAGCTGAATATCTTCCGATAATAATTGTTTTTTATATCCTAAGGATTCGAAAAACTGCGGCGCAAACGGCGGCTGCATTGACTATAACACTAAGTCACGTCACCAGTTGGCATAAGAATGGCGGATAGGTCGCCCTGGTATATAGGGGCTCTAAATGTAGTCATTTTTCTGTGACGTAGTTGTACGGCCTTCTCTTGTAGGAGGTGTTGGCCCTGCACGCTGGGGGCGGGGGTGGCTCAGTCGGTAGCGCGCCAGCTCGTAATCTGTAGTTCCCAGGTTCGAGTCCCAGCTGGGTCAGCGTTGAGATTTATCTCCGCAAAATTCCCTGCCCACGGTCAGTAGGGGACACCGATGGGCTTGGAAAGGCCGCCGTCCGTCGGATGGGACGTTAAGCCGTGGCCCCGTGTGCGGGAGAGCCATATTCTGTGCACGTTAAAGAACACGCTGGATGGCCTTGATGGGCGGCTACCATCTGTCTCCCAACAGCTGTTCCAGTGGGTCCCCTCCCTCAACCTTCTCTGAGCCTAAGGGGTCCATGTGACCTGGCCATTTAGCCCATGGTGTGCAAAAAAGTGCCGCTCAGAGGTAAAACAACCCAATCCAGCACGCTGTCACTCTGCTGCGTAATTTGTTTCAGGAGAAAAACTTTGAAATTAAACTATACTCGTAAATTTTCATACATGCTGAATAATTCTTCACCGAATTTTTAAACAGGAAAAATTATTTGATTTCCATGAAAGAATGGGGGGGGGGGATGAAAATTATTATAGTTGGTATAAAAAGGCATTCAGTCGAAACACTTTTTTTTTTACCAGGTTTACACCACTGGTCCACCGAATATATTGGGAACCACTGGTGTAAAACTATACTTAAGAAGCGTAGAAACTCCAGTAGCGAAGAAATAACATGACTCAAGATTAAACAAAAGTGAAGGCAAAACCAACATACTAGTCACTACCAGACTGGAATTCGGGATCATCTCGTGTTGGGTGTTCGGGAGTGTCGAGTATGGTATTTTTCACATCTGTATTTTTTTTAATTCTTTGATGTAAAATCTTTAGCTCTCTAATATTTTGAAGGTATCGTTTATCGTAGAGATTTGTCTGTTTAACATATTAGTAAACACTTCGTTAATAAATAAACAACAAATAAACTCAGAAACAAAATTCACACAATGAAATGTTACAAAGTCCCACTTACAGATTTCATCCTGCAGCTCATTCACCACTTCTCTTAGTTCTACTCTCGTCGCTGAATCTCTCACAGCTTTCGGCGGTTTCTTCTTCAGGTTAAGGGTGTCTTTAAGCTTCTTATATTCCCTCGAGAGTCTGTTGTTATCTATCTCCAGCTGCATCACTTTACTCTGGAGCGTCGTCGCCTCTTCATCCTTCGTTTTAATCCTCTTCTTCAACGAACTGATGAGATCGTTCTCGTTATCTGTGGTCAGCGATTCCTTGCGAGGTTTGTAATCTTGAAGCACTGCGACTGGACTGTTACCCACGTGGCCCTTCTCCAGCTCTTCTTTCATCGCCGTCATCTTCCTCTCTTGCTCCTCCATCTTCTGTTTCAGCTCCATGTTTTCCAGATGCAGGAGATCCGCTGGACCCATTGGCGGTTTCTTGCTCAGCCTCAACGTCATCCTCTTGTTCTCCGTCACCAGCTTCTCGTTCTCCGTCTCCATGCCTGCCACCTTCTGTCGGAGGATGCTCGCTTCCTGCTCGACCAGCTGCAACTGTCTTTTGAGGTCAACCTGCATGTCGCTGTCCAGAGAACGACTGCGAACCATCGTCTTCGACGCTTTCTTCCTGTAGATCTCAACTTCGGCATTCAGTCTGTCGATGTCCCTTTCCCTCTCTATTAATTTCCTCCTCGTGTCCCTCACCTCGTACTCCAGCAAACGCAGCTTATATTCCCAATAGACCCCTGGGCTCGCAGCGTCCTTCGGAGGCTCAGGAAGGTCAATTCGCGTCACTGGTTGGTTGATGATCTTATCCTGTAAAGATTTCACCTCCGATTGAAGGGACTCGTTTTCGTGCTCCGTGTCTTCCAGCTTCCTCCTCATCACGGACATCTCTTGCTCCATGAGGTCGAGATGGATCTTCAGATTCTCCGCCGACATATCTTCCTCCTCTTCACTCCGCTTGTTTTTGTCCCCTCGTGCTCGCATCACAGTCGTCAGCTTCTTCATCTGCAGCATCAGGGTCTCGTTCTCCTGCTCCAGGCTGCTCAGCTTCCGTCTCATTGCTTTCGCCTCATCTTCGCTGAATCGAAGTTGTTCTCGCAGATCGTTCTCTCGCTCCATCGTGTCAGACAGCTCGTGAGCCAAACACTCGTAATCCTTCCCCATCAAGCTCTCCTTAAGGGCAGAGGGAAGATTTGCCTAAGGAAGAAAAGAAAGAAGAGATCGTAATGTAAAGAATATTCAATCCTGTAATTATTTTCATGTAGGGTCTTAGAAAATCAACTTATTATCGTATAGTACAGTCGCTCAAAAAAGAATCCGAACGCTATGGTTGATTACCGAATTCAGAAAAAATATCTGGCAACGATTCTTTTAGAAATTAGTGATCTGGCAAGCTTCGTGTCACGAACACTATGGTTGATTGCAGAATTCAGAAAAAATATCTGGCAACGATTTTTTTAGAAATTAGTGATCGGGCAAGCTTCGTGTCACGTGACACGAAGCTTGACAGATCAATAATTTCTTAAAAAAAATCGTTGCCAGATATTTTTTCTGAATTCTGTAATCAACCATATTGTTCGGATATTTTTTTGAGCGACTGTACCTCTCATGTTAAAGAACATGCTGGATGACCTTGACGAGACGCTTTCATTCTCTTCTAACAGCTGTCCAGCGAGTTCTCTTCTCCAACGTTATCTGAGCCCTTGGGGTCCTTATGACCTGGTCAATTTAGCCAAATATATGCTGATGGAGAAAACAGAACTAGTCTGCTGAAGCTTCTAGGCTATCTGCGTTCTTTGTGTAATTAGAAAAAAAAATTTAATATTCAAATATGTGTGCGATGTAAGTCCCCCCAAAAGAAATGTTTTTGGCTACATTTATGTGCTGTGTCATTAGCATTACATAAATAAACCAAATTACGTGAACTCTATCGGCCTGAGAGTCATTAGTCTGCCTAAAGAGAATTTTTTTCTCGTTTTAGAAGAGTAATAAAAAATTGCCTCTTTGCACACACATAGTAATACCACGTTGGCAAGTTCTTGTAACTTAATAACTTCAGTACAACGACCTGCTCTTTGAGGAGCAATGACTTCCTCCAATAGCCGAACAGACAACAAGCATTCAAATGTTTGATATGAGATTAACTCGAAGAGTCTGTGATAACCCAATAATTTCCGACCTTTTACGCCAGACGTTTTTCACCATGGCGATAGTTTCCAATTGTCTGTCTGGAGGAGAGCGCGCGAGAGATATCCTCCCCGCTCTCTTTCCTAAAATAGATGGAACATGTCTGTGGGTCTCGAGTTTTTGGATGTGGCAAGCGTCCGTGGGGTGGCTGCAACTCAGCCGAGTCCGCAGAGACATCTACTGGCGTGGAAAAGAGTTCGTTCGCTGTCGGGATGGAGGAGACATTAATTGGGTGTCTGTCCTATTTACTTTCTATGGTTGGGTTGGCTTGTTTTACCTCTGAGCGGCACTTTTTTGCACACCATGGGCTAAATGGCCAGGTCACGTGGACCCCGAAGGCTCAGAGAAGGTTGAGGAAAGGGACCCACTGGAACAGCTGTTGGGAGACAGAGGGTAGCCTCCCGTCAAGGCCATCCAGCGTGTTCTTTACGTGTACAGGGTATGGCTCTCCTGCACACGGAGCCACGGTTTAACGTCCTATCCTACGGACGGCGGCCTTTCCAAGCCCATCGGTGTCCCCTACTGACCGTGGGCAGGGCGGAGAATTTTGCGGAGACAAATCTCAACGCTGACCCAGCTGGGACTCGAACCTGGGAACTACAGATTACGAGCCTGTCGCGCTACCGACTGAGCCACCCCCGTCCCACTTTCTATGGTAACGCCGCGATTTTAAATCATGGCATAGTTTTAAGATTGCAAATCAATCAATCCTATTGAATAATAGACAATCACAGGTAACTTGTAGGTGATATACAGTCGCTCAAAAACGTATCCGAACACTATGGTTGATTACAGAATTCAGAAAAAACATCTGGCAATAATGTTTTTAGAAATTAGTGATCTGGCAACCTTCGTGTCACGTGACACGAAGGTTGCCAGATCACTAATTCTTTAGAAAGTGTCAAGTGCTCTGTCCGCTGAGGTACCGACCGCCAATTAAGCTATCCTATATGGGGGCTTTAAGCAATATGCCATAGATTTAGACATTGTAGATCTATCTGACTGTAATTGAAGACTTTAGTCAGATAGATTTAAAGTGACTAACTCCATAATACAGTGCTTAAAACCACCAACAGCGGCCAAAGCATCTGATATGTTAACTGGATGTCGTGGGTTCGGCTTTCACACAGCTAACAACAATATTTCCTATAAACTTATTTTACCTTTCAATATAACTCTCACTTTGTTTCTCGCCTTTTTTATATTCTTTCCTAGATTTTTTACCTCTTTGGTGGATTACTTTCAAACATTTATATAGTTAGATAACCTCAGTTGGGTTAATTTAGCTCTGAAGGTCACTTTGTTGCACACAATGAACTAAATGGCCAGGTCACAAGGACCCCAAGGGCTAAGAGTAGGTTGGTATGAGATTCACTGGACAGTTTAGGAGACAGATAGAAGCTTTTCGTGAAGACCATTCAATGAGATGGAAGTGAATGTTCATGATGAGTTGTGTGTGAAGGGGGGGGGGGGGTCAGTCGGTAGCGCGCCAGGTCCGTAATCTGCAGTTTCCAAGTTCGAGTCCCATCTGGGTCAGCGTTAAGATTTATCTCCGCAAAACCTCCTGCAATACCCTCGGTTAGTAGGATATGATGGGCTTGGAAAGGCAGCAGTCCATCGGATGGGACGTTAAGCTGTTCCCTTGAAGGGGAAGCCATACCCTGTGTACGTTATGGTCTTGATGGGAGGCTACTATCTGTCGCCTTACAGCTGTCAAGTGGATCTCCTCCCCCAACCTTCTTTGAACCTTCGCGGTCCTTATAACCTGGCCATTTAGTACACAACGTAAAATACATTATTTTTTACGTTGTGTACAAAAAAGTGCTGATCAGAGGTAAAACAACACAAAATGTATGTGAACAATCCTTATGAGTTGCATTATCCCTACGTAAATCGAGAGCTAACTATAATGTATAAGGAGAAGTTTTAATGGTTATTTATTATTCATAAGGGGAAATAACATATGTAAACCACACAAGCAGTAACAATTTTTAACGATATATTCAAAAAAGAGAGGAGATGCTTTGAGCCAAACGGGAACCTTGAAATTGCTGGAGCTCCGGGGTTACCGCACCCCATGCCAAATCTGGCCTTGACTGACGTTAATGAAATATGACTGATATGAGTTTGCTTTGGAAAACACATAAATGGATTATAGTCCTTTACTCTTAAAGAAAGAGGTGAAATCGATTGTTTCTCGTACAGAGGCACGCATATTAGAAATACCGTAAAATCTCGCGTATAAATACGTATGCCTAATTTAGACCCAAAGATGAAAGGAAAATTGAAGTTCATTTGCATAATACGCACCTATAAATTTGCGTCGCCAAAGATGTAAGCCACTGTAAGGTCCACCAACGGTGCAGTCCCATCGACAGTTCCAAATAAAGGTAAAGGATTTGGGTTGTTTTACCTCTGAGCGGGGGGCGGGAGTGGCTCAGTCGGTAGCGCGCCAGGCTCGTAATCTGTAGTTCCCAGGTTCGAGTCCCAGCTGGGTCAGCGTTGAGATTTATCTCCGCAAAATTCCCCGCCCTGCCCACGGTCAGTAGGGGACACCGATGGGCTTGGAAAGGCCGCCGTCCGTCGGATGGGACGTTAAGCCGTGGCCCCGTGTGCGGGAGAGCCATACCCTGTGCACGTTAAAGAACACGCTGGATGGCCTTGACGGGAGGCTACCATCTGTCTCCCAACAGCTGTTCCAGTGGGTCCCCTCCCCCAACCTTCTCTGAGCCTTCGGGGTCCATGTGACCTGGACATTTAGCCCATGGTGTGCAAAAAAGTGCCGCTCAGAGGTAAAAAACCAAACCAAAAAACCTCTGAGCGGCACTTTTTTGCACACCATGGGCTAAATGGCCAGGTCACATGGACCCGAAGGCTCAGAGAAGGTTGTGGGAGGGGACCCACTGGAACAGCTGTTGGGAGACAGATGGTAGCCTCCCGTCAAGGCCATCCAGCGTGTTCTTTAACGTGCACAGGGTATGGCTCTCCCGTAAACGGGGGCCACGGCTTAACGTCCCATCCGACGGACGGCGGAATTTCCAAGCCAATCGGTGTCCCCCTACTGACCGTGGGCAGGGCGGGGAATTTTGCGGAGATAAATCTCAACGCTGACCTAGCTGGGACTCGAACCTGGGAACTGCAGATTACGAGCCTGGCGCGCTACCAACTGAGTCACCCCCGTCCCTCGAACCCCGGGTAAGGCATGTATGTTCATGTTGTATTTCTACTGGAGTCCCACCATCCTCACATACCTATTTTTCTGTATAAACTGATAGACTTCTGTCAGATCTCTGTGGCAAGCAGCTGCTTGAAGGGGTATTTATTTATTTATTTATGAGAATGCAACAACACAACATTAAATATATACAGAGTTACAGAAATCGGATTGTTTAACAGCAACAATATCAATTTTTATGCACTGATAAGTTAATAAAAATAAGCTAAAACATATTTCAATGAGTTGATAACTGCATGAGTTTAATAATAAAAACTAAACTTTTCCTCCGGATAAAAAAGAAAGCTGATCAAAAATAAATAATTTTGCTGTATGTCGTTCGGATAATAAACATAAAAAAAATGTATTTTAATCATCCCCAGAAAATCCTTCAAACTCATTTTCCCTGTCGCTACTTACTTTTAAAGAAGCATCTTCATTTTTTTGTGTCAATACATTGTCGTCATGGTAACATAATGAGACACAGGTATGCCACATGCCTTTTGGGGGTCTGCGATGGGTTGTTTTATCTGTGAGCGGCACTTTTTTGCACACAATGGATTAAATGGCTAAGTCACAAGAACCACGAGGACTCAGAGAAGATTGGGGAGACCCACTGGACAGCTGGTACGCTCTCGTCAAGGCCACCTAGCGTGTTCTTTAGAATGTACAGTGTATAGCCCTCCCGCACACGAAGTCACGATTTAACGTCCTATCCGACGGACGGTGGCTTTTCCTAGCACCACGAGGACTCAGAGAAGATTGGGGGGACACACTGGACAGCTGGTACGCTCTCGTCAAGGCCACCTAGCGTGTTCTTTAAACTGCATAGTGTATAGCCCTCCGCACACGGAGCCACGATTTAACGTCCCATCCGACGGACGGTGTCTTTTCCTAGCACATCAATGTCCCCTATTGACTTAAGACAGGGAGGGAAGTTTTGCAGAGAAAAATCTCAACACTTTTCTAGGCGGGACTCGAACCTATGAACTTCAGATTTTGAGACTGGCACGCTACCGACTGAGCCACTCCCGCCCCAGGTATCAGATTGATTTTATTTTAAATTATGCTGTTTAACAACAAGAGTGAAATCTTGACATCAGTTGTAGCAATATTGTAAAAAGCGCATCTCTTTGCAAGTTAGCTAAATAGGTATTAATCGCATTATACGCAATATTTTACGGTAATTAATGCAACTGAATTTCGAAAAATATATGATTATATCAATTTCAGACTTTCAGAAAAAAATCCATCATCAAATTTCAAGGTATAAAGTTGTTAAAATCTTTACTTTTGTTGCTAATAGGAAGTCATCGAAAATCGCTAGTTACAGAATACGTCATCTGAGTTGGGTTGGGTTGTTTTACCTCTGAGCGACACTTTTTTGCACACCATGGGCTAAATGGCCAGGTCACATGGACCCCGAAGGCTCAGAGAAAGTTGGGGGAGGGGACCCACTGAAACAGCTGTTGGGAGACAGATGGTAGTCTCCCATCAAGGCCATCCAGCGTGTTCTTTAACGTTGGGTTGTTTTACCTCTGAGCGGCACTTTTTTGCACACCATGGGCTAAATGGCCAGGTCACATGGACCCCGAAGGCTCAGAGAAGGTTGGGGGAGGGGACCCACTGGAACAGCTGTTGGGAGACAGATGGTAGCCTCCCGTCAAGGCCATCCAGCGTGTTCTTTAACGTTGGGTTGTTTTACCTCTGAGCGGCACTTTTTTGTACACCATGGGCTAAATGGTCAGGTCACATGGACCCCGAAGGTTCAGAGAAGGTTGGGGGAGGGGACCCACTGGAACAGCTGTTGGGAGACAGATGGTAGCCTACCGTCAAGGCCATCCAGCGTGTTCTTTAACGTTGGATTGTTTTACCTCTGAGCGGCACTTTTTTGCACACCATGGGCTAAATGGCCTGGTCACATGGACCCCGAAGGCTCAGAGAAGGTTGGGGGAGGGGACCCACTGGAACAGCTGTTGGGATACAGATGGTAGCCTCCCGTAAAGGCCATCCAGCGTGTTCTTTAACGTGCACAGGGTATGGCTCTCCCGCACGGGGCCACGGCTTAACGTCCCATCCGACGGACGGCGGCCTTTCCAAGCCCATCGGTGTCCTCTACTGACCGTGGGCAGGACGGGGAATTTTGCGGAGATAAATCTCAACGCTGACCCAGCTGGGACTCGAACCTGGGACGTCAGCTGAGAAGGTGACCTCAAAAGAAGTAGCTAATTACAGGATATGCACTTTAAAAAAGAGATCTGAAAAGAAATCTCGAGTTACAAAATGAGTCCTTTAAGTTGAGGATTTAAATTAAATCGTTAGTTACAGGAGCTCAAAAGAAATCGGCAGTTGCAGGACACATCGTCGAAGAGGGACACCTGAAGATGAGTTTCATATTATGTGATCCGTCTTCTGAGAGGACACTTTCAAAGAATATTTAAGTTACACGGTACTGTCCTCTAAGATGAATAACCAAAAGAAATCGAGAATTATAGGAAAAGTCACCTAAGTGGAGGTACCCTAAAACTAGAATGACATATCACTTCTGGTGAATATGAGATGATCGTTTTTAAAATGACTGTTATATTCCATTTTAAACCCTATAACATTGGGAATTCGAACTAATGCATAATTGGGAGAGTATAAATAGTAATACAAACATTGTAATATAGTATATATTCACCGAAGAGCCAAAACGTTATGACCACCTGCCTAATATGATGTTGGTCCTCCACGTGCCCCCAAAACACAAAACATCCCTTACTCGGTGGGGAATGGACGCTACAAGATTTCTAAAGGTGTCTTGTGGTATCTGGTACCAACACGTTCCCAGCAGATTCTTTAACTCTTGTAAGTTACGTGGTTGAGCCACCGCAGATCGGATATGCTGTTCCAACACAAACCACAGATGCTCGATTGGATTGATCTCTGGGGAATTTGGAGGCCAGGGCAATACCTGGAAGTCTTCCTTATGTTCCGCGAACCATTCCCGAACAATCCGGGCAGTGTGGCATGGCGCATTATCCTGCTGAAAGAAGGCACTACTAGAGGGATATACAGTTGCCATGAAAGGATGGACATCCTCTGCAATGATGTTTAGGAGGTGGTAAACGTCATAGTTTCCTGCACATGAATGAGTGGACCCAGGGTTTCCTGGCAGAACATTGCCCAAAGCATTACAGTTCCTCCATCGGCTTGTTTTCGCTCAATGGTACATCCTGGTGTCAACACTTCCCCAGATAAACAACGCACACGTACTCTGCCGCCCATATGATGCAACAGGAAACGAGATTCTTCGGACCAGACGACCTTCTTTCAATCATTCAATGTCAAGTTTTGATGCTCGCGTGCCAATTTTAGGCGCTTTTGACGGTGAACCGAGGTTAGCATGGGCAGTTGGAGCGACCTGCGTCTATGCAACCCCATTTTCAGCAGGGTTCGATGTACTCTGTGTTGTGCCACATTACTCCCGTCACCAGCATTCAAATTACGGGCGAGTTGCGCCGCAGTATCCCTTCTGTTGACTCGAACTATACGTGATAGCCTTCGCTCAACTCTAGCATCGATGAGCCGTGGTCGGCCCCCACCTTGCCGGTGGTTCGTGGTTTATCCCTCCTCGGACCATTTTTTGAAGTTACTAACCATGGCTGACTGTGAACACTCCACAAGCCTTCCCATCTCGAAAATGTTCTGACCCAGTCGTCTGGCCATTACAACTTGTCCTTTGTCAAACTCACTTAATTCCTCTGCCTTTCCCATCTGAAGAACAAGAATAACATTGATTAACAGAGCTCAGTGTCAGCTGTTATTTATACTGTTTCATGACCTTCATACGCGCCGTCGTTTACCTGCAGTTGCTTCGATTTGCATAAAGACGCGCTGGTCATAATGTTTTGGCTCTTCGGTGTACATACAGTAGTATAAACACTGTGATATAAGGTTTGGTTATTTTACCTCTGAGAGGCATTTTCTTGCGCATAATGGACTAAATGGACAGGCTAGATTGACCCGAAGGGCGCAGAGAAGGTTGGGGGAGGAGACCCATTGGACAGGTGTTAGGTGACAGTAGTCTCCTGTCAAGACAAACCACCGTGTTCTTTAACGTGCACAACTCTTTCGCACACGGAGCCACGATTTAACGTCCCATACGAAGGACGGTGGCATTTCAAGCTCATCGGTGTCTATTCTCTGATATATATATATATATTACAATATTAATTTATTATATAAGATATATAAATATATAAGTATATATAGTGATCTAAATTATTATACAGGAAAAGTATTAAAATATACATCATCACCATCATCATCATCATCCTCAAGCAGCCATGGGCTACAGAAGTCCAACCAGACCGTGCAATTAGTTCTCCAAGCAATTCTATCCTGAGCTACATCTACTGCATCTGGCCACTGCACATCAATTCTAACAAGGTCCTGTTTGACATTGTCTGCCCACCGCATCCTAGGTCTCCCCTTCTTTCTGAGGCCTTTAGGCACACTGTTCATAACCCTATTCGCCAATCTATAATTATTCATACGGGCAACATGTCCAAACCAACGGAGTCTCTCTCTGCACAATATGCTGCTTAAAGGAGGTTGCAAACTCCTTTGCCTAACCTCATCATTAGTTACAAAGTTGAACCACCTAATGCCCAAGATACTGCGTAAGCATCTGGAATCAAAAGCATCTAGATTCCTGTTATCTTGTTTACAAAGTGTCCAAGTTTCACTACCATAACTAACTCTAGAAAGAACAAAACTATTATACAGTCTAATTTTAGTCTTTAGGTGTATACGACTATTTCTCCACACTCTCCATAGATTCTTAAAAGTCCCGGCAGCAATCCCTATTCGTCTGTTAATCTCATGCCGCACATCACCATTATCTGTAACATAGCTCCCAAGATAATTAAACTGTGATACCTGCTCAAGATTTCAACCATTCAGATGAACGGAATCACAGCCTGCCTGACCAATTTTCATCACTTTAGTTTTCTCTCTGTTTATAACCAAACTTACTCTACTACCAGTTTCATCAACAGCTCGAATGAAAGAGTTTTGTTCATCCACATCATTTGCCAAAAGGGCTAAATCATCAGCATAATCCAAATCAAACATTTTCGTATCTCCAGTCCATTTAAGGCCAAAATCTTTCCCTTGAAGTGAATTTCGCATAACATAATCAATAACCAAGCTGAAGAGAAAAGGAGACAAAATGCACCCTTGTCGAACACCAGAAGTAATGCTAAACCAATTGCTACAAGCCTTACCAACTCTCACACACGACTCAGTGTTATTATAGAGAGCTTTCATTATGTTAACTAACTTGTCAGGTATACCATATGATTTCACAATCAACCACAAATTATGACGATCAACAGAGTCGAAAGCCTTTTTGAAATCAACAAAGCTAGCAACCAAAGGTTTCTGAAACTTTAAACATTTCTCAAGAATCTGTCTAAGTAAAAATATCTGATCCAAACATCCCTACCACTTATGAATCCACATTGCTCATCACGCAATTGACTGTCAACCAGATTCTTAATTCTATTAAGCACAATCATGGAAAGAACTTTCCCTGGAACAGAGAGTAGGCTGATACCCCTATAGTTATCACAAGAACTGAGATCACCTTTTTTGAAAATAGGGATAACAATAGCTCTGGTAAAATCCTTAGGAACCATGCCTTTATCATAAAAGATATTCAGAATTTCAGTCATCCAAGTGGTAACCGAAACATTCCCAGCTCTGAGCATTTCTGTAGTAATTTCATCAACCCCTGGGGATTTATGTCGTTTAAGTTTAGAAACAGCCAAAATAACTTCGTATTGTGTTATAGGGCCAACATTAAAGCCATCAATGCATCTATCATCATTGCAAACAATGGGAATAGAACTAACTACATTGTTTAGATACCACTGAAATGCTCAGCCCACCTATCCATGACAGAATACTCACCTTCTATAACCTTACCTTGTTTATCCTTCAATCCCTGTATACCTGTCCGTTTTCTACCACACAAAACATTAACTATCTGGCACAGCTCTTTGCTGTTGTGCTGTCTAACTGCTTCCTCGGCTTTGTCAGCCAAACCATCAAGCCAAAGATTCTTATTAGCATCTAACTGATCCTTTACACGTTTATTAAGTTCTCTGCAATGCTTTCTATTAGGACTAGTAGGGTATTGATTAAGGACATTCCTGCAGTTCTTTCTTTCTGAAATAAGCTCAAGTGCCTTATCACTCAGATAATTCTGTCTCCTCTGCTCCTTGTTTCCTAAAAGAGTACTGTTAGTTTCCAAAAAGGCCTGTTTAAAATAGCCCCATTCTTCCTCAACTTCAGTAGTCAACTTACCATGACTGTCACAATGACTAAGTAACCTATCATGGTAAGCTTTGGCTGTAACTGGGTCTTTCAGAGCTTCAGTATTAAAAGTAAATTTTTTAACCCTAGCACAACACTTTTTAAGTTTAAGTTGCAAGACACTTTTAACAAGGTAATGGTCAGATCCAATTTCAGCTCCCCTACATGCCCTGGTATTCCTAACAGAACTAGCCCATTTGCTGTTAATTAATACATATTCAATCATATTCTTATGCAGCCCATCAGGTGAAACCCATGTGTACTTATGTATGTCGCGGTGTTTGTAATAAGTGTTAGTTATTCTGAATCCATTGAGTTTACTTACCTGTAGGAGACGTTGCCCATTGCCATTGCACTACCAATACCAAAAGGGCCTATTACTCCTCCCCAAAGGTCAGAGTCAGTACCAACTTTGGCATTGAAGTCACCAAGAACAAGGGTTCAATGCCAAAGTTCTCCTTTTCAACAAGGGTTCAATGCCAAAGTTCTCCTTTCTTGACAGAATTCAAAATATCCTGAAGTTGTTCATAAAACCTATCCTTCTCATCCTCATCGGCATCCTCAGTGGGGGCATAACAGCAGATAACATTCAAGTCTTTAACGCTTGTCTGAAATTTTGCTGTAAGAAACCTTTCATTAATGCACTCATATCCTAGAAGAGCATCACTAGCGTGTCTGGTGAGAAGCAGACCCACCCCTTGGTGATGCTTATTGTCGTCCCTCCCTAAAAAGAGAAATTTAAGAATATTTTTAAGAATCTGACCTTTATCTGTCCATCTGGTCTCTTGCAAGCCAAGAATATCTAAATTATAACGGTGGAATTCTTGTGTGAGGACATCAAGAGGAAAAGCTCTGTGCAGAGTCCTCACATTCCAACTATCTATGGAGAGAAAATGGTTAGTGGGATGTTTAAAGAAACTATGTTTATTGAGAGAGTGACTGCGGACAATATCAAACAGCCCCCTAATCGCAGACATGGGGCAAAGACCCGTTCCCCCACCACTAAAGGATGAAGCCATCTACACTGGAAGACTTCCTCCAATGTAGAATTTGACGATGCCAATAGAAGCAAAGTGTTCAGGTGCCTGCGATGACTTCTGCTCAGGATTATCCACCAGCTGATAAACATATCCTGTGAATCTATTCACTTGGGGCTGTCAACCCACAAACAAACAGGAAACACAGCGGAAGATTTTCCCTCCACAGAAGCCCACCAGTGCAGCAAAATCAGGATCCATAATCAAGCTCAGAGCCATATATCTGTCCAGTCCATGACCCGTCAAAATAGCTCAAGACAAAACAGCCCCGACAAAACAGCCCAGACAAAATAGCCTGTTCTAAAATAGCCCAAGACTAAATAGCCCCGACAAAATAGCCCCGGAGAAATAGCTTAGCCTATTTAAATTCTAAATTTCGCATTTTAAAAATTGTATACAGACATATAAATAAAAATTCTAAATATGGTTTGGTAATTCTTTACAAGTCTTTAAGGTTTGTGTTCCTTGCCCCATTCTTTACAAAAATTACATTTCAAGGTTATGTGAAATGCCACGAAGAAAGTCCATATGTTCCATAGTTGCATAATTTTCCAGTAATGCTTCCAGGTGTCGATTCAGTTGCACATATTTAGTTTTGCTAGCATCTAGGTTGCGAATACCTGCAGCAAGACGGGTTAAGCGGATTTCTACCATATCCTGCTCTTTTCGGAAATGGTCGATGAGTTTGTAGACGGATGGATGATGGCAATCTACAGTTTGCTGGAATGCCCTATGCCACCCTTCTACCGAATTATTTGTCCTCGGAAGACCATTGACAACGCGCTCATGAACATTCCATATATGTATTGCAAATCGTGGTTGTGCTCGGCGATTGCGTCTTATTCGTCCTATATTATGTATCTTCCCAGTAATCGATAATGGGGTCTAGTTCGTTTGGGCATTTTTCAATTAATTCTTCAAATACTCCTATAACATCATGTACCGGTACAAAACTCAACGCAAACAACATTTTTATATAAGCACGCACATTTTCATTATTTACATAAAGTCCGCTAAATTCAGTTCTTGCACTTTTCGCCATAAGCACTGTCCCAAATGAAACAAACAGCCAACAACTTCTGTGTTATTAAAAACTTGTTGCACGGCGTTTTGAACCGCTTTCTCGTAATCACTTAACACACTTGTTGGATTTAAAGTTTCCTTCAACTGTAATAGTTTCTGAAATACGCGAACATATATTGCTTCACTTTTATTTCTTAACAATACATATATCAGTGGAATACAACACTTTTCTATTAGTCCGTGTATCGTGAATAATTGAAAAAACAGTTCAGGTGATACTTTAAACGTGCCATCAACAAACCAATGATGATTCTGTTCCAATATTCTCAAATTTTCCTCAGTGCCGAACATTAGAATTCGATCAGGATCGTTTTCTCCAGAATCCCACAGAATAAAATTTTCGTTTCTTGTGGTACTTTGAAGATGAACTGGAATTGCAATATTGGCAACACTTGCAGGATTTGGATATGGGAGATTCGTTTTTTTTCGTATACGTTCTATTGCTCTCTGGGAGGCAATATAATTTGGAAGCTGAATCGATGCTTCCAAAGATATTCCACTTGTGCAGGCTTGATATATTTGCCTAGGCTTCTCCACAGCACTCTGTGCTCTATGTTTCATTTCAGAAACGCATTTCAATGCCTGATTTTTAGCTGGATTTGGCGCATGGTTGTGTTCCATCACGACCCGGAAGTCAGCACCCAATGTTCTTAGACGCCCTTTACAAGTCGGAACTACACACCTCCACGATGTACTTTCATCCCGGTTTCCCTAGCCTTGCGATATCGATGACCATCTTTCAGCAGCAGATCTTTTCCTTTTTGCGACGAGATTTTCTCCATTTTTCTTGCAAAACACAAATAATAACGGATTATCAGTTAATATCTATTAAATAGTTCTATATTATATCAATAAATAAACGCATCCGGTAAAATAGATATTAAAATAGCTTACTTATTTCCGTTAGAGATCTCTTGCAACGACTCCCGCAAGACACACGTGCGCCACGTGCGAATAAAAAACTAAAACTAGAAGCTAAACTAGAAGCATTGGTTTTAATACTAAAACTAAATCACATGGCTCCGCCTACCGGTGAGCCATGTGCCTGTCACGTGACTCATTTGTTACTATAATATTTCTAATTATAGATGCACTCAACGCAACTTGTTGCAAAGTTACCTTCATTTTACCAAAGTACAGGAAGACATATTACGCGCGTTTTCCGACGCGCAAGTTGGATTTTTACTTTGGATTTTAAATAGGCTAAGCTATTTCTTCGGAGCTATTTAGTCTTGGGCTATTTTAGAATAGGCTATTTTGTCGGGGCTATTTAGTCTTGGGCTATTTTAGAATAGGCTATTTTGTCGGGGCTTTTTTGTCGGGGCTATTTTGACGGGGTACCGTCCAGTCCAGTAGGTTTATATGGTCAGCACCAGGACCTGTGTGGTTGACCACTCCTCAGCAGGGTAGAAAAAAAAAGAAAAGTAGCCATAGTTGTCCAGATCAGTAGGTCACACTAATCTGGCAGCCCTCCCGTTCCGTTCACTTCCACAAGATAGTATCTCTTTTGAAAGGTACTAACGGTCTGCACCACGAGAAGGCGGGGTCGGACATTAGGTGCTAGGCCTGGCTGGTTCTATGCATCATCACATATTTGAATTTATAAGCCACAAGAGTATTTGTTACATATCCCTTAAAGTGAAAAAAAAAGACCTGCATGTTTCCTACTCTTCTAAAGTTTGGTCGTCCCACATGGGCGTATGGACCATTCGGAATGATCTCGGTGGCGAAGGCAAATGTAAGCAGTGAAAATGCCTGGGCAATGTCATCAAGAATCTTACCATCACATGGACACCTTTACCAGAGGATTCATCATAGGGTTAGATACAGTCGCTCAAAAAAGTATCCGAACAGTACGGTTGATTACAGAATTCAGAAAAAATATCTGGTAACTTTTTTTAGAAATTAATGATCTGGCAACCTTCGTGTGACACGTGACACGAAGGTTGCCAGATCACTAATTGCTAAAAGAAATCGTTGCCAGATATTTTTTTTTGTTCTCTAATCAACCATAGTGTTCGGATACTTTTTTGAGCGACTGTACCTATGGTTGGTCAGTGCGTCTCATCGCAGCGATACAACAACTGTCGGCCGAATTTGGCGACGGTTCTTGGAGATAGGTAACGTGCGTCGACATAGGCAGACGTCCGAGCGCCTCGATCTCCTCATTCGATGGCAAGTCATAGCAGCCCCACAATCCACAGCGGATGGCATTTGATGCTGTGTACAGGGTTGGGTTGGGTTGTTTTACCTCTGAGCGGCACTTTTTTGCACACCATGGGCTAAATGACCAGGTCACATGGACCTCGAAGGCTCAGAGAAGGTTGGGGGAGGGGACCCACTGGAACAGCTGTTGGGAGACACATGGTAGCCTCCCGTCAAGGCCATCCAGCGTGTTCTTTAACGTGCACAGGGTATGGCTCTCCCGCACACGGGCCACGGCTTAACGTCCCATCCGACGGACGGTAGCCTTTCCAAGCCATCGGTGTCCCCCTACTGACCGTGGGCAGGGCGGGGAATTTTGCGGAGATAAATCTCAACGCTGACCCAACTGGGACTCGAACCTGGGAACTGCTGTGTACAGGCAGCTAAGGACATCCGGCTCTAGGTAAATTGATCGAAAATCCGTTTTTAGGGGTAAACGTCCTTTGGCAAAGCCTCAGGATATTTGTAACTCAGTAGACAGTAGTAATTCCCCACTATGGGGGTTGGGTTGTTTTATCTCTGAGCGGCACTTTTTTGCACACTATGGGCTAAATGGCCAGGATACATGGACCCCGAAGGCTCAGAGAAGGTTGGGGGAGGGGACCCACTGGAACAAGCTGTTGGGAGACAGATGGCAGCCTCCCGTCAAGGCCATCCAGCGTGTTCTTTAACGTGCACAGGGTATGGCTCTCCCGCATACGGGGCCACGGCTTAACGTCCCATCCGACGTACGGCGGCCTTTCCAAACCCATCGGTGTCCCCTACTGACCGTGGACAGGGCGGGGAGTTTTGCGGAGATAAATCTCAACGCTGACCCAGCTGGGATTCGAACCTGGGAACTACAGATTACGAGCCTGGCGCGCTACCGACCGAGCCACCCCCGCCGCCCACTATGGTGGAGAAACGGTCGAACCACAAGGGCTGACCTTGACCCCGGAGGGTCGGTAGATCTCCAGACAGTCAAGAAGCAGACTTCGAAAGTCAACTATTCGAAAATGAGTTCTTCGAACGTCAGTTGTTCGAATGACGAGTTTTTTCGAATGGCTGGTTTTTCGAAATTCAATTTTTCGAGTAACAAATTTTTCGAATGACGAATTTTTCGAACGACAGTTTTCTGAATGACGAATTTTTCGAAAACGGAGATTTTTTTTGGAAAACATAGGCCCGTCTACTTATTGCGTAGGAGACTTATTTTTTGTTGTTAGATATAAATTAAAAATTCTTTTTTGGGTTGGATAATTATTGATGAAATATGATCATTCGCATTTTGAAAATTTCACAATAACTTCAATTGCGCCCTCTAATGGTGGAAGTTTTTGAAAACGACAAAATTTTAAACAAATACTATAAACCAGTGCTCTCTAACTTCTCTAAGACCGCGGGCCAAAAAAAAAGAATACGATAGGTAATTGAAAAGTCAGTTCATGTCATCTCCAAAAAATATTTTATTTATACGAAAAATAAGTAAAAATAAACCTCAAAAACCTCAAAAATTATTTTGTTTATACGAAAAATAATAAGTAATAATAAACATCAAAAACCTCAAAAAAGTATTTTATTTATACGAAAAATAATAAATAATAATGAACCTCAAAAAATTATTTTATTTATACAGAAAAATAATAATAATAAATGAATATAAATTTTCTAACCCTTATCAAATATTTAATAAATTTAATGGGAGCATTGTGGCCGTAGTTGTTGGGCAATAATTTCTTTTACGTCCATATAGACATTTGTTTCTGGGAGCGAAGTATATGTTCAAGTGTAGAGTCTTTCAAGCAGTTTCTGTATCTTGATTTTATATGTTTCATATCAGAAAATGTGCGCTCTCAGATATATTTACTTCCGAACATAGAAATTATTTGGAGTCCAAAATCATTCATTTTTGGATATTTTTTCTTTAAGCAAAAGTTTAAACAATTCTATTCCAGTTTCTCTATTAGATGTAATAATTCGGTCGACCTGAAGGTCACATAATTCCATTTGATATTTAGGATCTACGCTGCTAATATAGATATTTAATGCATTACTGAATTATTTAAACTTTGCTTAAGGTCATCAAATTGAGTAAATCTTCTATTAAAATCTTCAATTAGGATATCTAATTTAGGAACACATTTTTCAAAATTAACTGTTTTACTAAGTTTCTTCATTTCTTCGTAGAACTCTTTACAAGTTTCAAAAGGAATTAAATTGTTTTTCTGCAAATTTGACTTCAACAATTGTAGTTTATTTCTAAACCCAGTAACATGATTATAAAGACAGCACACGTTTTGATGTTTTCCTTGTAAGGATTTATTCAAAACATTTAAATAATCTGTAATATCTGTTAGGAAAGCAAGTGAATATAGAAAATTTTCATCGACAAAACTTGCTATTAAATCTTCATCGGTGCCCACTTCTGTGAGAAAAAGATGAATTTCTTTTCGAAGTGTAAAAAATCTCTTGAGGCATTTTCCGGCACTTAGCCAGCGAATATTACTATGTAAAAGCAGATCGCCATACTCAGCATGCAGTTCGTCCAAAAAACTTTAAAACGATTTCCGCCATGAATTAAATTGGTTATTTGGACAACCTTTTCCATTACGTCGTTTTGTCTCAGCGAAATGCCACACAAAGTCTCCTGGTGCACAATACAACGCCACATTCGACAATGCACATGCAGTGAGAACGATTCGTGCTGTCGTTAGATGCTTCTTATTACTGCAGCTTCATAAAAACATTTGTTTGATGAGGCCGCACCGCTCTTAAAAGGTTTCAGAAGTTTGCAGATAGGCTTAAAAATATTTTGTAAACTTTATACAAAATGTTATTCTATAATGTTTTGTAAAACTTTATAGAATAAGTAAGTTGAAGATTGCATATCAAGTAAATTAATATAAGTTGACAAAAAAATTATAAAGGTGGATTACGGATATTTATTGAAAATTTAAAGTAAAAACGTGATATTGTTCGCGGGCCCCAAAAATCCTCGTGCGGGTAGTTGGACATTGCTGCTATAAACGATTTATTTATGATGGAAATTTGAAATGTTGTTGATGGTGGAGTATCACGCTCGAGGCATTTCACTGACAGCAGTGAATTCCTTACACGGGGGAGGGGGAGGGGGAAGAAACTCTCTTGTTTTTAGACATAAATGAAAAATTCTTTTTCTCACTGTATTATAGGGCCGAATATAGAAGTAGAATGACGCATATCGCCTCTGGCGCATATGAGAATCTCGTTTTCAAAGAGAAAGACGTTTTTCCTTTACCTACTCTTTCGCTTTCCTTAAAAGTTTTAATTTGAGCTAGCTTAATAATTATATAACATTAAAGTATTTATCTTTTAATTATTAAAGCTAAAATGTTGCATTTCCAACACCTCTCTCAGAAAAGTGTTTACATTACTGCTGTCAGTGGAATCCATCAATTAATTTATTTCCAGATAAAATAGTGTGTAGAAATATTTTTACATTTACATTTCATAGTTAGAAATAAGCTACCCAAAAGAGTTACAAACTACAAACTCGCCTGTTGATAAGAAAATGTTATGTACAAGGCAAAAAAACGTTTTCTGAAGTGCTATTATTTTATTAAGTAATCTATATAGAATATAAAGTAATAAAAAAAATGTGCAACAGAGGTCACAGTAAAACTTCAATGTCACACGTATTATGCAACAAGTTCTTAGTTTATTCATAAATTTATGAAGATAATCTCAAAATAATCTCTTAAAAACCACCAATAACTTTTAAATTTTATATTCTATATATATTATTGTAAAACTCGATAGCATCTGCTGTTTCATCATTTCAGTGATCTGTAAAGATATATATATATTTAAACTACTAAGTATTTGAAAAATTCAAATCATAATAATCAATTAGTACAGTCGCTCAAAAAAGTATTCGAACTCTATGGTTGATTGCAAAATTCAGAAAAAAATATCTGGCATTGATTTTTTTAGAAATTAGTCATCTGGCAACCTTCGGGTCACGTGACACGGAAAGAGCATATCGTAATATTCCGTCGATACCTATCCAATGCAAAAACAATATTTAATTTATCTCTGTAAACAACAAAAAAATTAGATGTCTACAGACTGACGACAAAGTTAAATTTTTATCTCGTTTTTTTTTTGAAAACGAGATAAAAAGATAAAGTGATTGGTCAAGTAATCCGAGTTGGGAGGAGAGGGTCAAGATTTAGCCAATTTTTCCCTGTGTTTTAGTGGTCTTCACAAACGTTCTTGAAAAATAAGACGTTCTTGAAAAATAAGTTAAATATACCTTTATAATTGGGGCGGGGGTGGCTCAGTCGGTAGCGCGCCAGGCTCGTAATCTGTAGTTCCCAGGTTCGAGTCCCAGCTGGGTCAGCGTTGAGATTTATCTCCTCAAAATTCTCCGCCCTGCCCACGGTCAGTAGGGGACACCAATGGGCTTGGAAAGGCCGCCGTCCGTCGGATGGGACGTTAAGCCGTGGCGCCGTGTGCTGGAGAGCCATACCCAGTGCACGTTAAAGAACACGCTGGATGGCCTTGACGGGAGGCTACCATATGTCTCCCAACAGCTGTTCCAGTGGGTCCCCTCTCCCAACCTTCTCTGAGCCTTCGGGGTCCAAGTGACCTGGCCATTTAGCCCATGGTATGCAAAAAAGTGCCGCTCAGAAGTAAAACAACCCAACCTTTATAATTTTTGCCACTGTTTCGCTTCCCCTCCCACTTTAGTTCGGCAAGAGTTACTAATAAAATATTACTATTTATTTTCATATCCCCAATCATCCATTTGTTCAAATTTCCACTATTAAGAGTACTAAAGGCTGAAAATAAAAAAAATTCTATAGCTCCTCTAATAGTGGAACTGCCCAACGTTTTAATGAATATTTCAAACGTTATATTTATGGTAGGAGAATAATAATATAGCTGCGAATATATACTTATATATACTGAAATTTTGGCGTAGAGTGTGATGTACATTTTCCTGCAATGCTTTGGCCCCTTGCCCCAAGGGGTTAGGAAAACCCTACATTTTAGTTTTATGAGATAAAGGAAAATTTTCTCTTTTTCTTTAATAGTTATTAGTAAAAGTAAAATTACCCTCTTATCAATTTCCCAATTGTCATATACTTTGAAATTCCGCTATTAGAGGGATATGTGTGGCGCGATGAATGGAAACATGAAAATAAAAAAATCATTCTCTTTGAAAGCGAGCAAAGATTAGCTAAAATGTTTTCAAAGTATATAAATAAAATAAAATAAATAAATACCCCCTCAAGCAGCTGCTTGCCACAGAGGTCTGACAGGAGCCTGTCAGTTTATATGCCAAAGTAGTAGGTCTGTCAGGATGGCAGGACCTCAGCAGAAAAACAACACACACAACCATGCCTTACCCGGGGCTCGAACCCAGGTCCCTTAGATCAGTAGCCAAGCGTGCTAACCACTCGGCCATGGGAAGGCCAAAGTATATACGATTTCTAAAAATTTGTTGACGATTTCAACACTAGGCAACATTTTACGGCAATGGGGACTGACCTTTAACCACCTGTTGTGCACATGTCGCTCGATGATCTATTACGGTTCCCCTGATCGGAAGAGTCGGGTACATTGGGTTGGGTTGTTTTACCTCTGAGCGTTACTTTTTTTTGCACACCATGGGCTAAATGGCCAGGTCACAAGGACCCCGAAGGCTGAGAGAAGGGAACCCACTGGAAAACTTAGGGAGGGAACCCACTGGAACAGCTATTGGGAGACAGATGGTAGCTTCCCGTCAAGGCCATCCAGCGTGTTTAACTGCACAGGGTACGGCTCTCCCGCACACGGGGTCACGGCTTAACGTCCCATCCGACGGACGGCGGCCTATTCCAAGCCCATCGGTGTCCCCTACTGACCGTGGACAGGGCGGGGAGTTTTGCGGATATAAATCTCAACGCTGACCCAGCTGGGATTCGAACCTGGGAACTATAGATTACGAGCCTGACGCGCTACCGACTGAGCCCCCCCCCCCCGTCCCAGAGTCGGGGACAGGAAATAGTATGGATGTGTGTTATTGGTAAAACAGATATCCATACTAGTATGGATGTGTGTTGTTATGAAAAATAATCAGATTTGATGAATGAAAGCTGTGTGCTCATACTAAGAACTGATATATCTTTTCTCGTTTATCTTTAAGTGATTCTGCAAATCTTTTTGATCTCTGCAAATTTTTTCAAAAAACATTTTATGAAAAATATGACAGAAGATTTATCCTAGTACTATCCATTTCAACAGTATTTGTTCGGTATTTAAAGAGTTCTGAAAATTTATTTCGAAAAAATAAAATTCTGAATCTGAAAAAAATTGAAATATTCACTACAAAAACAGTTGAAAATTTGTTGTTCTGATTTTTTAATTCAAATTCACTTTCGAGATTCAGTAATTTGATAGCCTTGTTGACGATGTTAAATAATTCTGCTCCCATAGTTCTTTTGGTAACGAGTAAGGAATGTTCAAAATCCAAATCGATTACATTCAGAATTGTATTTTCAACCATCACTTTTTTTCCCATAGAAAGGTAGCATAAGTATTTAGCAATAATATTATTAAAATTTATATTATTACAGTTTCAAATTAGTCCCAGCTGGATCAGCGTTGAGATTTATCTCCTCAAAATTCCCCGCCCTGTCCACGGTCAGTAGGGGACACCGATGAGCTTGGAAAGGCCGCCTTCCGTCGGATGGGACGTTAAGCCGTGGTCCCGTGTGCGGGAGAGCCATACCCTGTGCACGTTAAAGAACACGCTGGATGGCCTTGACGGGAGGCTACCATCTGTCTTCCAACAGCTGATCCAGTGGGTCCCCTCCTCCAACCTTCTCTGAGCCTTCGGGGTCCATGGGACCTGGCCACTGGCCATTTAGTGCAAAAAAGTGCCGCTCAGAGGTAAAACAACCCAACCGAGAGAAAAAAAGAATTTTTCATTTATGTCCAAAAACAAGAGATTTGCTTCCCCCCTCCCTCCACGTAACGAATTCACTGCTGTCAGTGAAATGCCTCGAGCTGATACTCCACCAACAACAACATTTCAAATTTCCATCATAAATAAATCGTTTATAGTATTTGTTTAAAATTTTGTCATTTTCAAAAATTTCCTTCGTTAGAGGGCGCAATTGAAGTTATTGAAAATTTTGAAAATACGAATGATCATATTTCGCCAATAACTATCCTACCCAAATAATTTTTAATTTATTTCTAACAATAAAAAATAAGTCTCTTACGTAATAAGCAGACGGGCTCGCCAGCCATTGTGACGACTGCTACACACCGCTTCTGTCACTGATAGTCTGGAGATGATGTGGTCATCAGGCTGATCTTGTTGTCACCCATGAGCGTCATATGGCTCCTCAGCCTGTTGTCATGGTTTGGGCGCTATCAGTTTGAACAGTCATTCACCACTCGTACGCTGAGTGGGTACAATGACAGTACGACAATACGTCGATGAGTTGCTGCAACCCATTTTATTGCTGTATCTGCTTGGTATCCCTGATGCCCAATTTTAACATAATAACGCCCGCCCGCACATTGCTAAAATCAGCAGACAGTACCTACAAGAGTCCAGGTGCTGCCTTGCTAGCGCGATCCCCAGACTTCTCCCCAATAGAGAACGTGTGGGACGTCATTGGTAGACGACTTCATGCCTCTGGGGGCGGGGGTGGCTCAGTCGGTAGCGCGCCAGACTCGTAATCTGTAGTTCCCAGGTTCGAGTCCCAGCTGGGACAGCGTTGAGATTTATCTCCGCAAAATTCCCCGCCCTGCCCATCGGTCAGTAGGGGACACCGATGGGTTTGGAAAGGCCGCCGTCCGTCGGATGGGACGTTAAGCCGTGGCCCCGTGTGCGGGAGAACCATACCCTGTGCACGTTAAAGAACACGCTGGATGGCCTTGACGGGAGGCTACCATCTGTCTCCCAACAGCTGTTCCAGTGGGTCCCCTCACCCAACCTTCTCTGAGCCTTCGGGTCCATGTGACCTGGCCATTTAGCCCATGGTGTGCAAAATAGTGCCGCTCAGAGGTAAAACAACCCAACCCTTCATGCCTCTGCACGACTCCCTTGCAATGTCGATGAATTATGGACACAGGTCAACGATGCATGGTCCACGATATTTCAGCACCCCATCCGGGAATTTTCCCCTCGATGCCACGCTGTGTTGCCAAATGTATAGCCCTGCATGACGGTCATACGACCTACTGATTCAGGCCGCATTATACTGTCTCCTCTCCCATCGCATTCACGTAATACCTCAGAAATTAAATCACTTCTTTCCCACCTACTTTTCTGCATGTGTGGTAAGTTTCGTCTCATTTCGTGCATTCCTTCAATGTGTGGCATTTTCTATTTCGAGCAGTGTATTTGAGGTACGCTTTCAATTAAAACACTATACACTTGAATATGGATATTATTTTCTGACATATTGGTTCTAGAAAATAAACACCATTATTTTTCGAACACTCTGTATCTGTTTGTGTTTTCTTTGTATGCAAGTAAAAATGCATAGAATTAAATTTGCATCTTCATTTAAATGATTGAACAATAAAGAATTTGGAGTAGATTTTTTCGCAATTGAACTAGAAATAAGTATGATAATTATTTTTTTTTGTGTCGAAGAGAATATTTGGAAGACGGGTTTATTTTTGCTGCCCATCCTCTTTAATAGGAAAATTTCTACATAAATTTGAAGCCCTGACTGACAGGGTCCTGTCAGACTTTTGTGATAAGCAGCTGCTTGAGGGAACAACACAGAATCAAAAAAAAAAAAAAATTCTGGAGGAATATACGAGATGGTGCGAAACTCATTCCCTATTACATTTTTTTTTATTTAATTACTGGTAGATTAAATCAAACGAAATATGTCACGATATTTTGGTTTGATTAAACTTGCAATCAATATTTAAAAAAATAATTTTTTTGCTGTTTTTTTATAAAACTTTGTCGTCCCGTCGGCGAGTGCTTAGTATGCTTGTTGCTGATCAAAGGGACCTGGGTTCAAGCCCCTGACTAGATATGTATGCTCATGTTTTCTATCTACTGAGGTCTCACTTTATACATAAACATTCTACTATGGCGTATGAATTGACAGGTTCCCGTCAGTCCTCTGTAAAAAGCAGATGTTTGAGGAGATATTTATTTTATTTTTTATTATTATTTGAAATCTATAATATCCTAAAGCTAATATCATATTATCATCCATCACGCAGCAATTTTGTAATCAAAGTGTTCCGTGTAAATATTCTGTGATCATTTATAAGTGTCTCTTGATTCTTTTGCATTTTCAATCTTCCAACTGTGTACGAAAAAAAGGATCCTGGAATAGGACCTTCTACTGTGAGTGTACATAAAATTTATGTATGTGTTTTATAAAGACCATGACGAGTTTCTATGTGCTAAATTTGAGGACTGTAGGATTAACAATAGCCGAGATGCGGAGAGTTGCATAGATATTGGCCGATTGAAAAAAAATAAGCATTTAGTGATTTAATTACTCAACGGCTGTTATACTTAAATATATAACATATAATTCTTCTGATACACTTCACAAGAACGTTGGAGGAAGTCTTCCAGTGTAGATGGCTTCAGCCTTTAATACTGAGGGAACGGGTCTTTGTCCTATGCATGCGATTAGGAGGTTATTTGATATTGTTGGCATTCCCTCTCTCAATAAACATAGTTTCTTTAAACATCCCACTAACTATTTTCTCTCCATAGGTAGTTGGAATGTGAGGACTTTGCACAGTGCTTATTCTCTTGATTCCCTCACACAAGAATTCCACCATTATAACTTAGATATTCTCGGCGTGCAAGAGACCAGATGGACAGATAAAGATCAGATTCTTAAAAATAATCTTAAATTTCTCTTTTCAGGGAGGAAAGATGTAAAACATCTTCGAGGCTTAGGTTTCCTTCTCAGCAGACATGCTAGTAATGCTCTCCATGAATATGAGTGCATTAATGAAAAGTTTCTTACTACTAAATTTCAAACAAATATTAAAGACTTCAATGTTATCTGTTTTTATGCCTCCCACTAAGGATGCCGATGGGTTGAGAAAGAGAGGTTTTATGGATAAGTTCAGGATATTTTGAATTCTGCCAAGAAAGGTACTGATTGTACCTATGGGGAGTGGTGATAGGTTCCTTTGGTATTTGTAAGTGCAATGGCAATGGGCAACGACTTCTACAGGAAAGTAAACTCAATGGTTGGAAAATAACTAACAATTATTACAAACATCTCTACATACCTAAGTAGACGAGGGTTTCATCACGTGGTCTGCATAAGAATATAATTCAATATATATTAATTAACAGCAAATGGGTTAGTTCTGTTAAAAATACCAGATAACATATAGGAGCTGAAATTGTATCTGACCATTACTTTGTTAAATGTATCTTGCAACTTAAACTTAAGAAGTGTTCTGCTAAGGTTAAAAAGGTTACCTTTAACACTTGAAGCTCTGAAAGACCCGGTTATACCAAAATATTGCCATGAAAGGTTACTTAGTCAATATGACAGTCATAATTTGCTTACTACTGAAGTTGAGGAAGAATGGAATTATTTTAAACAGACTTTTCTTGAAATAACAATACTCCTTTTTGTAAAAAGGAGCAAAGGAGGCAAAATTATTTGAGTAATAAGGCCCTGAAGCTCGTTTCGGAAAGAAATAACTGTAGTAATGTCTTTAAAAAGCCGTCCCGTGGCCGAGTGGTTAGCACGCTTGGCTACTGATCTACAGGACTGGGTTCGAGCCCCGGATAAGGCATGGATGTATGTGTCGTTTTTCTGCTGAGGTCCTGCCATCCTCTCAGTCCTTCTACTATGGCATATAAACTGACAGGCTCCTGTCAGACCTCTGTGGCAAGCAGCTGCTTGAGGAGGTATTTAAAAAAAAAATTAAAATGTCCTTAATACCCTACTAGTCCTAACAGAAAGTATTACAAAAAGCTTAATAGACGTGTAAAAGATCAGTTAACAGCTGATAAGAATCTTTGGCCTGACAGTTTGCCTGACAAAGCAGAAGAAGCAGCCAGACAACGTAAGAACAGAGAACTGTACTAGAGAGTTAATATTCTGCGTGGAAAGAAACGAACTTCTATGCAGAAATAGAAGGATAGAAAAATAATGTTATTGAAAGTGAGGATTCTGTCATGACTAGATGGGCTGAATATTTCAGTGATGTTCTAAACAATCTTGTTAGTTCTACTCCCATTGTTTATAATGATGATAAATACGTTACTGGCTTTAATGTTGGACCTACATCACAGTCTGAAGTTACTATTACGTCTATTTCTAAATTTAAATTGCATAAATCGCCAGGGGTAGATAATATTAGCACTAAAAGAGCTGGGAATGACCTCTATCCTTACCCAACGCACATGCGCAGGACCACGAAACAGCAACAGGGGGACAACAGGAAACCCTAGAAACCATAGAGCGCAAGCGCAGAACAATGAACCCGTATATAATCATTGAAGTGGAACTGTTTACACCATTTCTGATGAAGATTTCGCAAGCCGAAATATGTGAAGTGACTGTGGTGAAAATATTATTGAGTGATTCATGTAACAGGAAAGGTTTTACTTCACCTATTATACAAGAAATGACTAAAATCTCTACCATTTTATATTCACCAATTGAAATGCTATCTTGAATCTCTAAATGCATACTAAACAGCTCGGATAGTAGTTACCTATTTAATACTAACCAGAAATTTCTGAAACTCTAAACATCTTTCAAGAACCTGCCTAAGTGAAAAAATATCTGATCTATACATCCCCTACCACTTCTGAATGCACATTGCTCATCACACAATTGTTCATCTCTTAATTCTATTAAGCAAAATCATGCAAAGAACTGTACCTGGAACAGAAAGTAGGCTGATACCCCTATAGTTATCACAAGAACTGTGATCGACTTTTTTTTAAAATAGCGATAATAATTGCTCTGGTAAAATCCTTAGGAACAGTGCTGTATCATAAAAGATATTCAAAATTTCAGTCAGTCATATGACAACAGAAATATTCCTAGCTCTAAACATTTCAGCAGTAATTTCATCTACCTCAGGGAATTTATATAGTTTAAGTTTAAAAATGGCCCAAATAATTTCAGATTGTGATATACGGTCAACATTAAAGCGAGTAATGCATCTATCATCATTTCAAACAATGGGAGTAGAACCAGCAACATTGTATAGAACATCTCTGAGATGCTCAGCTCACCTAGCCATGACCTTCAATAGCCTTACCATGTTTATCCTTCAATCCTTGTTTCGCACACAAAACATTAACTATCTGGTACAGCTCTCTGTTGTTACGCTGTCTAGCTGCTTCCTCTGCTTTGTCAGCCACGCCATGAAGCCAAAGATTCTTATCAGCAGCTAACTGATCCTTTACTCGTTTATTAAGCTTTTTGTAATACTTTCTGTTAGGACGTTATGGTGTTGATAAGGATATTCCTATAGTTATATTTGTTTCTAAAATGAACTCCAGTCCTTATCATCCAAATCGAGTCCCAGCTGGGTCAGCGTTGAGATTTATCCCCGCAAAAATTCCCCGCCCTACCCACGGTCAGTAGGGGATACCGATGCGCTTAATAAAGGCCGCCGTCCGTCGGATGGGACGTTAAGCCGTGGCCCAGTGTGCGGGAGATCCATACCCTGTGCACGTTAAAGAACACGCTGGATGGCCTTGACGGGAGGCTACCATCTGTCTCCTAATAGCTGTTCCAGTGGGTCCCCTCTCCCAACATTCTCTGAGCCTTCGGGGTCCATGTGACCTGGCCCTTTAACCCATGGTGTGCAAAAAAGTGCCGCTCAGAGGTAAAACAACCCACAACCTATAGTTATTTTTGTTTCTAAAATGAACTCCAGTCCTTATCATTCAAATAATTTTGCCTCCTCTGCCCTTGTTTTCCCAAAAGAGTACTGCTAATATTTTTACCCTGAGCACAAGCACTTCTTAAGTTCAAGTTGTAAGACACCTTTAACAAGGTAATGGTCAGATTCAATTTTAGTACCCCTATATTAATTGGTCTTTATAACAGAACTATCCCATTTGCTGTTAATTAATATATTGTTACGAATTTAACCCTTTCACGACCAAGGGAAACATTTTTCCCATTTTAAAATTGGTGATTGTCGTATTTAATTATAACCTTATCTGCATTTTTTATACAGAATGTCAAAATAGAACGTATGCCGAACGCAATTACGTAAACGTGAACGTTTAGAAAACAAAAACAGAACTGTCAGGACGCATAATATATGTACTATGTGCAATGTCCATCTTTGCCTCACTACCAAAAGAAATTGCTTCGCAGAATATCATAATTAGCACAACATTTTGTATAGTAATTTTCTTTCATAATTTTGTATTATTTTAGTTAACATTTTGTTCTAATAAACCAATAAATAAAAGACATTGCATAATAAGCCTAACTATAATTTGTGTTACCTTTATAGTCCATTGGGAAAAATATTTTCCATAAAATTCCAAAAAAACTACACATTGTTATGTATTTTTCTTATGATTTTTATTTATTTTACGTCTAAACAAACTAAATAATACAAGTTAAATAATACAGTTACATATTAATATTTACTCTTAGAAACCTTATGGTCCTGAAAGGGTTAATGGATGAGCACTGAGCTTAAGTTCAAATAAATATATGTCAGTAGTAAATAATCACAGGATAAGTCCTGTAGACATGGAACTCATGAAATGATGAGCTGAAAAAAAATTGGTTTTGTCATGAGTGGGATTCGAACTCACGTCTCCAGGAAACATGCCTGTTATGCTACCCACTACACCATCAATGGCTAACCTTTTCTTAGCTTATATGACCTTATAAACCTTCCGGATTTTGTTTATTTGATCGCAATAGTGGTCCCATCTATCCAGGAAGTGGACAACTCTGTTGCCTCATTAGAGAGGATTCATTTTTTTTTCATGAGTTCCATGTCTACGGGACTTATCCTGCGATTATTTACTACTGATTTATTGATTTAACGCCCTGAGCGTGAGTGACAAATATTAATTCCATCTCTACTGAGGCAAAAGAGTTGTCCACTTCCTGGATAAATGGCGTCACTAGTGCGAATCAAATAAATAAAATCCGGAAGGTTTATAAGGTCACATAAGCTGAGAAAAGGTTAGCCAGTGGTGGTGTAGTGGTTAGCATAACAGGCATGTTTCCTGGAGACGTGGGTTTGAATCCCACTCATGGCAAAACCAAATTTTTTTCAGCTCATCATTTCATAAATATATGTCAATGATAATTAAAAAAGTGCAATTTATTACAAAAGCATGGATGAAATTATTTATACAAACTAAGTCAACCGGCACGAAAATCTATATCAATATAAAGATAAACTTTCAGAAGAATCCATTATCTTATTTCTATTCAGACCCAAATCACAAAGCAAACCTAATATCATTCGATAAATAGGAAAATCATGTTTGTAAAGAAATATGCAATCTATCGAGATTAACCTTATAATAATAAAAAATAAATACCCCCTCAAGTAGCTGCTTGCCACAGAGGTCTGACAAGAGCCTGCCAGTTTATATGCCATAGTAGAAGGTCTGAGAGGATGGCAGGACCTCAGCAGAAAAACAACACACACAACCATGCCTTACCCGGGTCTCGAACCCAGGTCCCATTAGATCAGTAGCCAAGCGTGCTAACCACTCGGCCATGAGACCTTACCAATTCTTATAAACAAACTAAATACTATCGTACATCAAGAAGTAATCTCTTCCTACAGAAAAGTTAAGACTAACTCTGTCTATTCGACTAACGTTTACCTCTTCATTTTTTAATGTCAAACGTCCCTTGTATAACTTTCACTTCAGGCGTAAACCATTCTTATTTTCCTTCTTAATTCACTAGTAGGATTTACACTAATAAACTAATTAACCTCCCGCGCACTCACCACATAAAATACTACTTTTTTTACCACTCATCGTGTACAGACTAAGACTAACTACGTCCCCTTTCACATCTAAACAACTAGTAGGATTTACACTAATAAACTAATTAACATCCCGCGCACTCACCACATAAAATACTTCTTTTTTTACCACTCATCGTGTACAGACTAAGACTAACTACGTCCCCTTTCACATCTAAACAACTAGTAGGATTTACACTAATAAACTAATTAACCTCCCGCGCACTCACCACATAAAATACTTCTTTTTTTACCACTCATCGTGTACAGACTAAGACTAACTACGTCCCCTTTCACATCTAAACAACTAGTAGGATTTACACTAATAAACTAATTAACATCCCGCGCACTCACCACATAAAATACTTCTTTTTTTACCACTCATCGTGTACAGACTAAGACTAACTACGTCCCCTTTCACATCTAAACAACAAGTAGGTTTTGCACTAATAAACTAATTAACATCCCGCGCACTCACCACATAAAATATTTCTTTTTTTACCACTCATCTTGTACAGACTAAGACTAACTACGTCCCCTTTCACATCTAAACAACTAGTAGGATTTACACTAATAAAATAATTAACATCCCGCGCACTCACCACATAAAATACTTCTTTTTTTACCACTCATCGTGTACAGACTAAGACTAACTACGTCCCCTTTCACATCTAAACAACAAGTAGGTTTTGCACTAATAAACTAATTAACATCGCGCGCACTCACCACATAAAATATTTCTTTTTTTACCACTCATCGTGTACAGACTAAGACTAACTACGTCCCCTTTCACATCTAAACAACTAGTAGGATTTACACTAATAAAATAATTAACCTCCCGCGCACTCACCACATAAAATACTTCTTTTTTTACCACTCATCGTGTACAGACTAAGACTAACTACGTCCCCTTTCGCATCTAAACAACTAGTATGATTTACACTAATAAACTAATTAACCTCCCGCGCACTCACCACATAAAATACTTCTTTTTTTACCACTCATCGTGTACAGAATAAGACTAACTACGTCCCCTTTCACATCTAAACAACTAGTATGATTTACAATAATAAACTAATTAACATCCCGCGCACTCACCACATAAAATATTTCTTTTTTTACCACTCATCGTGTACAGACTAAGACTAACTACGTCCCCTTTCACATCTAAACAACTAGTATGATTTACACTAATAAACTAATTAACCTCCCGCGCACTCACCACATAAAATACTTCTTTTTTTACCACTCATCGTGTACAGACTAAGACTAACTACGTCCCCTTTCACATCTAAACAACTAGTAGGATTTACACTAATAAACTAATTAACATCCCGCGCACTCACCACATAAAATACTTCTTTTTTTACCACTCATCGTGTACAGACTGAGACTAACTACGTCCCCTTTCACATCTAAACAACTAGTAGGATTTACACTAATAAACTAATTAACATCCCGCGCACTCACCACATAAAATATTTCTTTTTTTACCACTCATCGTGTACAGACTAAGACTAACTACGTCCCCTTTCACATCTAAACAACTAGTAGGATTTACACTAATAAACTAATTAACCTCCCGCGCACTCACCACATAAAATACTTCTTTTTTTACCACTCATCGTGTACAGACTAAGACTAACTACGTCCCCTTTCACATCTAAAAAACTAGTAGGATTTACACTAATAAACTAATTAACATCCCGCGCACTCACCACATAAAATACTTCTTTTTTTACCACTCATCGTGTACAGACTAAGACTAACTACGTCCCCTTTCACATCTAAACAACTAGTATGATTTACACTAATAAACTAATTAACCTCCCGCGCACTCACCACATAAAATACTTCTTTTTTTACCACTCATCGTGTACAGACTAAGACTAACTACGTCCCCTTTCACATCTAAACAACTAGTAGGATTTACACTAATAAACTAATTAACATCCCGCGCACTCACCACATAAAATACTTCTTTTTTTACCACTCATCGTGTACAGACTGAGACTAACTACGTCCCCTTTCACATCTAAACAACTAGTAGGATTTACACTAATAAACTAATTAACATCCCGCGCACTCACCACATAAAATATTTCTTTTTTTTACCACTCATCGTGTACAGACTAAGACTAACTACGTCCCCTTTCACATCTAAACAACTAGTAGGATTTACACTAATAAACTAATTAACCTCCCGCGCACTCACCACATAAAATACTTCTTTTTTTACCACTCATCGTGTACAGACTAAGACTAACTACGTCCCCTTTCACATCTAAAAAACTAGTAGGATTTACACTAATAAACTAATTAACATCCCGCGCACTCACCACATAAAATACTTCTTTTTTTACCACTCATCGTGTACCGACTAAGACTAACTACGTTCCCTTTCACATCTCAACAACTAGTAGGATTTACACTAATAAACTAATTAACCTCCCGCGCACTCACCACATAAAATACTTCTTTTTTTACCACTCATCGTATACAGACTAAGACTAACTACATCCCCTTTCACATCTAAACAACTAATAGGATTTACACTAATAAACTAATTAACCTCCCGCGCACTCACCACATAAAATACTTCTTTTTTTACCACTCATCGTGTACAGACTAAGACTAACTACGTCCCCTTTCACATCTAAACAACAAGTAGGTTTTGCACTAATAAACTAATTAACATCCCGCGCACTCACCACATAAAATACTTCTTTTTTTACCACTCATCGTGTACAGACTAAGACTAACTACGTCCCCTTTCACATCTAAACAACAAGTAGGTTTTGCACTAATAAACTAATTAACATCCCGCGCACTCACCACATAAAATACTTCTTTTTTTACCACTCATCGTGTACAGACTAAGACTAACTACGTCCCCTTTCACATCTAAACAACAAGTAGGTTTTGCACTAATAAACTAATTAACATCCCGCGCACTCACCACATAAAATATTTCTTTTTTTACCACTCATCGTGTACAGACTAAGACTAACTACGTCCCCTTTCACATCTAAACAACTAGTATGATTTACACTAATAAACTAATTAACCTCCCGCGCACTCACCACATAAAATACTTCTTTTTTTACCACTCATCGTGTACAGACTAAGACTAACTACGTCTCCTTTCACATCTAAACAACTAGTAGGATTTACACTAATAAACTAATTAACATCCCGCGCACTCACCACATAAAATACTTCTTTTTTTACCACTCATCGTGTACAGACTAAGACTAACTACGTCTCCTTTCACATCTAAACAACTAGTAGGATTTACACTAATAAACTAATTAACATCCCGCGCACTCACCACATAAAATACTTCTTTTTTTACCACTCATCGTGTACAGACTAAGACTAACTACGTCCCCTTTCACATCTAAACAACTAGTAGGATTTACACTAATAAACTAATTAACATCCCGCGCACTCACCACATAAAATACTTCTTTTTTTACCACTCATCGTGTACAGACTAAGACTAACTACGTCCCCTTTCACATCTAAACAACAAGTAGGTTTTGCACTAATAAACTAATTAACATCCCGCGCACTCACCACATAAAATATTTCTTTTTTTACCACTCATCTTGTACAGACTAAGACTAACTACGTCCCCTTTCACATCTAAACAACTAGTAGGATTTACACTAATAAAATAATTAACATCCCGCGCACTCACCACATAAAATACTTCTTTTTTTACCACTCATCGTGTACAGACTAAGACTAACTACGTCCCCTTTCACATCTAAACAACAAGTAGGTTTTGCACTAATAAACTAATTAACATCGCGCGCACTCACCACATAAAATATTTCTTTTTTTACCACTCATCGTGTACAGACTAAGACTAACTACGTCCCCTTTCACATCTAAACAACTAGTAGGATTTACACTAATAAAATAATTAACCTCCCGCGCACTCACCACATAAAATACTTCTTTTTTTACCACTCATCGTGTACAGACTAAGACTAACTACGTCCCCTTTCGCATCTAAACAACTAGTATGATTTACACTAATAAACTAATTAACCTCCCGCGCACTCACCACATAAAATACTTCTTTTTTTACCACTCATCGTGTACAGACTAAGACTAACTACGTCCCCTTTCACATCTAAACAACTAGTATGATTTACAATAATAAACTAATTAACATCCCGCGCACTCACCACATAAAATATTTCTTTTTTTACCACTCATCGTGTACAGACTAAGATTAACTACGTCCCCTTTCACATCTAAACAACTAGTATGATTTACACTAATAAACTAATTAACCTCCCGCGCACTCACCACATAAAATACTTCTTTTTTTACCACTCATCGTGTACAGACTAAGACTAACTACGTCCCCTTTCACATCTAAACAACTAGTAGGATTTACACTAATAAACTAATTAACATCCCGCGCACTCACCACATAAAATACTTCTTTTTTTACCACTCATCGTGTACAGACTGAGACTAACTACGTCCCCTTTCACATCTAAACAACTAGTAGGATTTACACTAATAAACTAATTAACATCCCGCGCACTCACCACATAAAATATTTCTTTTTTTACCACTCATCGTGTACAGACTAAGACTAACTACGTCCCCTTTCACATCTAAACAACTAGTAGGATTTACACTAATAAACTAATTAACCTCCCGCGCACTCACCACATAAAATACTTCTTTTTTTACCACTCATCGTGTACAGACTAAGACTAACTACGTCCCCTTTCACACCTAAAAAACTAGTAGGATTTACACTAATAAACTAATTAACATCCCGCGCACTCACCACATAAAATACTTCTTTTTTTACCACTCATCGTGTACAGACTAAGACTAACTACGTCCCCTTTCACATCTAAACAACTAGTATGATTTACACTAATAAACTAATTAACCTCCCGCGCACTCACCACATAAAATACTTCTTTTTTTACCACTCATCGTGTACAGACTAAGACTAACTACGTCCCCTTTCACATCTAAACAACTAGTAGGATTTACACTAATAAACTAATTAACATCGCGCGCACTCACCACATAAAATATTTCTTTTTTTACCACTCATCGTGTACAGACTAAGACTAACTACGTCCCCTTTCACATCTAAACAACTAGTAGGATTTACACTAATAAACTAATTAACCTCCCGCGCACTCACCACATAAAATACTTCTTTTTTTACCACTCATCGTGTACAGACTAAGACTAACTACGTCCCCTTTCACATCTAAAAAACTAGTAGGATTTACACTAATAAACTAATTAACATCCCGCGCACTCACCACATAAAATACTTCTTTTTTTACCACTCATCGTGTACCGACTAAGACTAACTACGTCCCCTTTCACATCTCAACAACTAGTAGGATTTACACTAATAAACTAATTAACCTCCTGCGCACTCACCACATAAAATACTTCTTTTTTTACCACTCATCGTGTACAGACTAAGACTAACTACATCCCCTTTCACATCTAAACAACTAATAGGATTTACACTAATAAACTAATTAACCTCCCGCGCACTCACCACATAAAATACTTCTTTTTTTACCACTCATCGTGTACAGACTAAGACTAACTACGTCCCCTTTCACATCTAAACAACAAGTAGGTTTTGCACTAATAAACTAATTAACATCCCGCGCACTCACCACATAAAATACTTCTTTTTTTACCACTCATCGTGTACAGACTAAGACTAACTACGTCCCCTTTCACATCTAAACAACAAGTAGGTTTTGCACTAATAAACTAATTAACATCCCGCGCACTCACCACATAAAATACTTCTTTTTTTACCACTCATCGTGTACAGACTAAGACTAACTACGTCCCCTTTCACATCTAAACAACAAGTAGGTTTTGCACTAATAAACTAATTAACATCCCGCGCACTCACCACATAAAATATTTCTTTTTTTACCACTCATCGTGTACAGACTAAGACTAACTACGTCCCCTTTCACATCTAAACAACTAGTATGATTTACACTAATAAACTAATTAACCTCCCGCGCACTCACCACATAAAATACTCTTTTTTTACCACTCATCGTGTACAGACTAAGACTAACTACGTCTCCTTTCACATCTAAACAACTAGTAGGATTTACACTAATAAACTAATTAACATCCCGCGCACTCACCACATAAAATACTTCTTTTTTTACCACTCATCGTGTACAGACTAAGACTAACTACGTCCCCTTTCACATCTCAACAACTAGTAGGATTTACACTAATAAACTAATTAACCTCCCGCCGCACTCACCACATAAAATACTTCTTTTTTTACCACTCATCGTGTACAGACTAAGACTAACTACGTCTCCTTTCACATCTAAACAACTAGTAGGATTTACACTAATAAACTAATTAACATCCCGCGCACTCACCACATAAAATACTTCTTTTTTTACCACTCATCGTGTACAGACTAAGACTAACTACGTCCCCTTTCACATCTAAACAACAAGTAGGTTTTGCACTAATAAACTAATTAACATCCCGCGCACTCACCACAAAAAATACTTCTTTTTTTACCACTCATCGTGTACAGACTAAGACTAACTACGTCCCCTTTCACATCTAAACAACTAGTAGGATTTACACTAATAAACTAATTAACCTCCCGCGCACTCACCACATAAAATACTTCTTTTTTTACCACTCATCGTGTACAGACTAAGACTAACTACGTCCCCTTTCACATCTAAACAACTAGTAGGATTTACACTAATAAACTAATTAACATCCCGCGCACTCACCACATAAAATACTTCTTTTTTTACCACTCATCGTGTACAGACTAAGACTAACTACGTCCCCTTTCACATCTAAACAACAAGTAGGTTTTGCACTAATAAACTAATTAACATCCCGCGCACTCACCACATAAAATACTTCTTTTTTTACCACTCATCGTGTACAGACTAAGACTAACTACGTCCCCTTTCACATCTAAACAACAAGTAGGTTTTGCACTAATAAACTAATTAACATCCCGCGCACTCACCACATAAAATACTTCTTTTTTTACCACTCATCGTGTACAGGCTAAGACTAACTACGTCCCCTTTCACATCTAAACAACAAGTAGGTTTTGCACTAATAAACTAATTAACATCCCGCGCACTCACCACATAAAATACTTCTTTTTTTACCACTCATCGTGTACAGACTAAGACTAACTACGTCCCCTTTCACATCTAAACAACTAGTAGGATTTACACTAATAAACTAATTAACCTCCCGCGCACTTCACCACATAAAATACTTCTTTTTTACCACTCATCGTGTACAGACTAAGACTAACTACGTCCCCTTTCACATCTAAACAACTAGTAGGATTTACACTAATAAACTAATTAACCTCCCGCGCACTCACCACATAAAATACTTCTTTTTTTACCACTCATCGTGTACAGACTAAGACTAACTACGTCCCCTTTCACATCTAAACAACTAGTAGGATTTACACTAATAAACTAATTAACCTCCCGCGCACTCACCACATAAAATACTTCTTTTTTTACCACTCATCGTGTACAGACTAAGACTAACTACGTCCCCTTTCACATCTAAACAACAAGTAGGTTTTGCACTAATAAACTAATTAACATCCCGCGCACTCACCACATAAAATACTTCTTTTTTTACCACTCATCGTGTACAGACTAAGACTAACTACGTCCCCTTTCACATCTAAACAACTAGTAGGATTTACACTAATAAACTAATTAACATCCCGCGCACTCACCACATAAAATACTTCTTTTTTTACCACTCATCGTGTACAGACTAAGACTAACTACGTCCCCTTTCACATCTAAACAACAAGTAGGTTTTGCACTAATAAACTAATTAACATCCCGCGCACTCACCACATAAAATACTTCTTTTTTTACCACTCATCGTGTACAGACTAAGACTAACTACGTCCCCTTTCACATCTAAACAACAAGTAGGTTTTGCACTAATAAACTAATTAACATCCCGCGCACTCACCACATAAAATATTTCTTTTTTTACCACTCATCGTGTACAGACTAAGACTAACTACGTCCCCTTTCACATCTAAACAACTAGTATGATTTACACTAATAAACTAATTAACCTCCCGCGCACTCACCACATAAAATACTTCTTTTTTTACCACTCATCGTGTACAGACTAAGACTAACTACGTCTCCTTTCACATCCAAACAACTAGTAGGATTTACACTAATAAACTAATTAACATCCCGCGCACTCACCACATAAAATACTTCTTTTTTTACCACTCATCGTGTACAGACTAAGACTAACTACGTCCCCTTTCACATCTAAACAACAAGTAGGTTTTGCACTAATAAACTAATTAACATCCCGCGCACTCACCACATAAAATACTTCTTTTTTTACCACTCATCGTGTACAGACTAAGACTAACTACGTCCCCTTTCACATCTAAACAACTAGTAGGATTTACACTAATAAACTAGTTAACCTCCCGCGCACTCACCACATAAAATACTTCTTTTTTTACCACTCATCGTGTACAGACTAAGACTAACTACGTCCCCCTTTCACATCTAAACAACTAGTAGGATTTACACTAATAAACTAATTAACATCCCGCGCACTCACCACATAAAATACTTCTTTTTTTACCACTCATCGTGTACAGACTAAGACTAACTACGTCCCCTTTCACATCTAAACAACAAGTAGGTTTTGCACTAATAAACTAATTAACATCCCGCGCACTCACCACATAAAATACTTCTTTTTTTACCACTCATCGTGTACAGACTAAGACTAACTACGTCCCCTTTCACATCTAAACAACAAGTAGGTTTTGCACTAATAAACTAATTAACATCCCGCGCACTCACCACATAAAATACTTCTTTTTTTACCACTCATCGTGTACAGACTAAGACTAACTACGTCCCCTTTCACATCTAAACAACAAGTAGGTTTTGCACTAATAAACTAATTAACATCCCGCGCACTCACCACATAAAATACTTCTTTTTTTACCACTCATCGTGTACAGACTAAGACTAACTACGTCCCCTTTCACATCTAAACAACAAGTAGGTTTTGCACTAATAAACTAATTAACATCCCGCGCACTCACCACATAAAATACTTCTTTTTTTACCACTCATCGTGTACAGACTAAGACTAACTACGTCCCCTTTCACATCTAAACAACTAGTAGGATTTACACTAATAAACTAATTAACCTCCCGCGCACAATCACCACATAAAATACTTCTTTTTTTACCACTCATCGTGTACAGACTAAGACTAACTACGTCCCCTTTCACATCTAAACAACTAGTAGGATTTACACTAATAAACTAATTAACCTCCCGCGCACTCACCACATAAAATACTTCTTTTTTTACCACTCATCGTGTACAGACTAAGACTAACTACGTCCCCTTTCACATCTAAACAACTAGTAGGATTTACACTAATAAACTAATTAACATCCCGCGCACTCACCACATAAAATACTTCTTTTTTTACCACTCATCGTGTACAGACTAAGACTAACTACGTCCCCTTTCACATCTAAACAACAAGTAGGTTTTGCACTAATAAACTAATTAACATCCCGCGCACTCACCACATAAAATACTTCTTTTTTTACCACTCATCGTGTACAGACTAAGACTAACTACGTCCCCTTTCACATCTAAACAACTAGTAGGATTTACACTAATAAACTAATTAACATCCCGCGCACTCACCACATAAAATACTTCTTTTTTTACCACTCATCGTGTACAGACTAAGACTAACTACGTCCCCTTTCACATGCTAAACAACAAGTAGGTTTTGCACTAATAAACTAATTAACATCCCGCGCACTCACCACATAAAATACTTCTTTTTTTACCACTCATCGTGTACAGACTAAGACTAACTACGTTCACTTTCACATCTAAACAACTAGTAGGATTTACACTAATAAACTAATTAACATTCCGCGCACTCACCACATAAAATACTTCTTTTTTTACCACTCATCGTGTACAGACTAAGACTAACTACGTCCCCCTTTCACATCTAAACAACAAGTAGGTTTTGCACTAATAAACTAATTAACATCCCGCGCACTTCACCACATAAAATACTTCTTTTTTTACCACTCATCGTGTACAGACTAAGACTAACTACGTCCCCTTTCACATCTAAACAACAAGTAGGTTTTGCACTAATAAACTAATTAACATCCCGCGCACTCACCACATAAAATACTTCTTTTTTTACCACTCATCGTGTACAGACTAAGACTAACTACGTCCCCTTTCACATCTAAACAACAAGTAGGTTTTGCACTAATAAACTAATTAACATCCCGCGCACTCACCACATAAAATACTTCTTTTTTTACCACTCATCGTGTACAGACTAAGACTAACTACGTCCCCTTTCACATCTAAACAACTAGTAGGATTTACACTAATAAACTAATTAACCTCCCGCGCACTCACCACATAAAATACTTCTTTTTTTACCACTCATCGTGTACAGACTAAGAATAACTACGTCCCCTTTCACATCTAAACAACTAGTATGATTTACACTAATAAACTAATTAACCTCCCGCGCACTCACCACATAAAATACTTCTTTTTTTACCACTCATCGTGTACAGACTAAGACTAACTACGTCCCCTTTCACATCTAAACAACTAGTAGGTTTTGCACTAATAAACTAATTAACATCCCGCGCACTCACCACATAAAATACTTCTTTTTTTACCACTCATCGTGTACAGACTAAGACTAACTACGTCCCCTTTCACATCTAAACAACTAGTAGGATTTACACTAATAAACTAATTAACATCCCGCGCACTCACCACATAAAATACTTCTTTTTTTACCACTCATCGTGTACAGACTAAGACTAACTACGTCCCCTTTCACATCTAAACAACTAGTAGGATTTACACTAATAAACTAATTAACCTCCCGCGCACTCACCACATAAAATACTTCTTTTTTTACCACTCATCGTGTACAGACTAAGACTAACTACGTCCCCTTTCACATCTAAACAACTAGTAGGATTTACACTAATAAACTAATTAACATCCCGCGCACTCACCACATAAAATACTTCTTTTTTTACCACTCATCGTGTACAGACTAAGACTAACTACGTCCCCTTTCACATCTAAACAACAAGTAGGTTTTGCACTAATAAACTAATTAACATCCCGCGCACTCACCACATAAAATACTTCTTTTTTTACCACTCATCGTGTACAGACTAATTCTAACTACGTCCCCTTTCACATCTAAACAACTAGTAGGATTTACACTAATAAACTAATTAACCTCCCGCGCACTCACCACATAAAATACTTCTTTTTTTACCACTCATCGTGTACAGACTAAGACTAACTACGTCCCCTTTCACATCTAAACAACTAGTAGGATTTACACTAATAAACTAATTAACATCCCGCGCACTCACCACATAAAATACTTCTTTTTTTACCACTCATCGTGTACAGACTAAGACTAACTACGTCCCCTTTCACATCTAAACAACAAGTAGGTTTTGCACTAATAAACTAATTAACATCCCGCGCACTCACCACATAAAATACTTCTTTTTTTACCACTCATCGTGTACAGACTAAGACTAACTACGTCCCCTTTTCACATCTAAACAACTAGTAGGATTTACACTAATAAACTAATTAACATCCCGCGCACTCACCACATAAAATACTTCTTTTTTTACCACTCATCGTGTACAGACTAAGACTAACTACGTCCCCTTTCACATCTAAACAACAAGTAGGTTTTGCACTAATAAACTAATTAACATCCCGCGCACTCACCACATAAAATACTTCTTTTTTTACCACTCATCGTGTACAGACTAAGACTAACTACGTCCCCTTTCACATCTAAACAACAAGTAGGTTTTGCACTAATAAACTAATTAACATCCCGCGCACTCACCACATAAAATATTTCTTTTTTTACCACTCATCGTGTACAGACTAAGACTAACTACGTCCCCTTTCACATCTAAACAACTAGTATGATTTACACTAATAAACTAATTAACCTCCCGCGCACTCACCACATAAAATACTTCTTTTTTTACCACTCATCGTGTACAGACTAAGACTAACTACGTCTCCTTTCACATCCAAACAACTAGTAGGATTTACACTAATAAACTAATTAACATCCCGCGCACTCACCACATAAAATACTTCTTTTTTTACCACTCATCGTGTACAGACTAAGACTAACTACGTCCCCTTTCACATCTAAACAACAAGTAGGTTTTGCACTAATAAACTAATTAACATCCCGCGCACTCACCACATAAAATACTTCTTTTTTTACCACTCATCGTGTACAGACTAAGACTAACTACGTCCCCTTTCACATCTAAACAACTAGTAGGATTTACACTAATAAACTAATTAACCTCCCGCGCACTCACCACATAAAATACTTCTTTTTTTACCACTCATCGTGTACAGACTAAGACTAACTACGTCCCCTTTCACATCTAAACAACTAGTAGGATTTACACTAATAAACTAATTAACATCCCGCGCACTCACCACATAAAATACTTCTTTTTTTACCACTCATCGTGTACAGACTAAGACTAACTACGTCCCCTTTCACATCTAAACAACAAGTAGGTTTTGCACTAATAAACTAATTAACATCCCGCGCACTCACCACATAAAATACTTCTTTTTTTACCACTCATCTTGTACAGACTAAGACTAACTACGTCCCCTTTCACATCTAAACAACAAGTAGGTTTTGCACTAATAAACTAATTAACATCCCGCGCACTCACCACATAAAATACTTCTTTTTTTACCACTCATCGTGTACAGACTAAGACTAACTACGTCCCCTTTCACATCTAAACAACTAGTAGGATTTACACTAATAAACTAATTAACCTCCCGCGCACTCACCACATAAAATACTTCTTTTTTTACCACTCATCGTGTACAGACTAAGACTAACTACGTCCCCTTTCACATCTAAACAACTAGTAGGATTTACACTAATAAACTAATTAACCTCCCGCGCACTCACCACATAAAATACTTCTTTTTTTACCACTCATCGTGTACAGACTAAGACTAACTACGTCCCCTTTCACATCTAAACAACTAGTAGGATTTACACTAATAAACTAATTAACATCCCGCGCACTCACCACATAAAATACTTCTTTTTTTACCACTCATCGTGTACAGACTAAGACTAACTACGTCCCCTTTCACATCTAAACAACAAGTAGGTTTTGCACTAATAAACTAATTAACATCCCGCGCACTCACCACATAAAATACTTCTTTTTTTACCACTCATCGTGTACAGACTAAGACTAACTACGTCCCCTTTCACATCTAAACAACTAGTAGGATTTACACTAATAAACTAATTAACATCCCGCGCACTCACCACATAAAATACTTCTTTTTTTACCACTCATCGTGTACAGACTAAGACTAACTACGTCCCCTTTCACATCTAAACAACAAGTAGGTTTTGCACTAATAGACTAATTAACATCCCGCGCACTCACCACATAAAATACTTCTTTTTTTACCACTCATCGTGTACAGACTAAGACTAACTACGTCCCCTTTCACATCTAAACAACTAGTAGGATTTACACTAATAAACTAATTAACCTCCCGCGCACTCACCACATAAAATACTTCTTTTTTTACCACTCATCGTGTACAGACTAAGACTAACTACGTCCCCTTTCACATCTAAACAACTAGTAGGATTTACACTAATAAACTAATTAACATCCCGCGCACTCACCACATAAAATACTTCTTTTTTTACCACTCATCGTGTACAGACTAAGACTAACTACGTCCCCTTTCACATCTAAACAACTAGTAGGATTTACACTAATAAACTAATTAACCTCCCGCGCACTCACCACATAAAATACTTCTTTTTTTACCACTCATCGTGTACAGACTAAGACTAACTACGTCCCCTTTCACATCTAAACAACTAGTAGGTTTTGCACTAATAAACTAATTAACATCCCGCGCACTCACCATATAAAATATTTCTTTTTTTACCACTCATCGTGTACAGACTAAGACTAACTCCGTCCCCTTTCACATCTAAACAACTAGTAGGATTTACACTAATAAACTAATTAACATCCCGCGCACTCACCACATAAAATACTTCTTTTTTTACCACTCATCGTGTACAGACTAAGACTAACTACGTCCCCTTTCACATCTAAACAACTAGTAGGATTTACACTAATAAACTAATTAACATCCCGCGCACTCACCACATAAAATACTTCTTTTTTTACCACTCATCGTGTACAGACTAAGACTAACTACGTCCCCTTTCACATCTAAACAACTAGTAGGTTTTGCACTAATAAACTAATTAACATCCCGCGCACTCACCATATAAAATATTTCTTTTTTTACCACTCATCGTGTACAGACTAAGACTAACTCCGTCCCCTTTCACATCTAAACAACAAGTAGGTTTTGCACTAATAAACTAATTAACATCCCGCGCACTCACCACATAAAATACTTCTTTTTTTACCACTCATCGTGTACAGACTAAGACTAACTACGTCCCCTTTCACATCTAAACAACTAGTAGGATTTACACTAATAAACTAATTAACCTCCCGCGCACTCACCACATAAAATACTTCTTTTTTTACCACTCATCGTGTACAGACTAAGACTAACTACGTCCCCTTTCACATCTAAACAACTAGTAGGATTTACACTAATAAACTAATTAACATCCCGCGCACTCACCACATAAAATACTTCTTTTTTTACCACTCATCGTGTACAGACTAAGACTAACTACGTCCCCTTTCACATCTAAACAACTAGTAGGATTTACACTAATAAACTAATTAACCTCCCGCGCACTCACCACATAAAATACTTCTTTTTTTACCACTCATCGTGTACAGACTAAGACTAACTACGTCCCCTTTCACATCTAAACAACTAGTAGGTTTTGCACTAATAAACTAATTAACATCCCGCGCACTCACCATATAAAATATTTCTTTTTTTACCACTCATCGTGTACAGACTAAGACTAACTCCGTCCCCTTTCACATCTAAACAACTAGTAGGATTTACACTAATAAACTAATTAACATCCCGCGCACTCACCACATAAAATACTTCTTTTTTTACCACTCATCGTGTACAGACTAAGACTAACTACGTCCCCTTTCACATCTAAACAACTAGTAGGATTTACACTAATAAACTAATTAACATCCCGCGCACTCACCACATAAAATACTTCTTTTTTTACCACTCATCGTGTACAGACTAAGACTAACTACGTCCCCTTTCACATCTAAACAACTAGTAGGATTTACACTAATAAACTAATTAACATCCCGCGCACTCACCACATAAAATACTTCTTTTTTTACCACTCATCGTGTACAGACTAAGACTAACTACGTCCCCTTTCACATCTAAACAACTAGTATGATTTACACTAATAAACTAATTAACATCCCGCGCACTCACCACATAAAATACTTCTTTTTTTACCACTCATCGTGTACAGACTAAGACTAACTACGTCCCCTTTCACATCTAAACAACTAATAGGATTTACACTAATAAACTAATTAACCTCCCGCGCACTCACCACATAAAATACTTCTTTTTTTACCACTCATCGTGTACAGACTAAGACTAACTACGTCCCCTTTCACATCTAAACAACTAGTATGATTCACACTAATAAACTAATTAACCTCCCGCGCACTCACCACATAAAATACTTCTTTTTTTACCACTCATCGTGTACAGACTAAGACTAACTACGTCTCCTTTCACATCTAAACAACAAGTAGGTTTTGCACTAATAAACTAATTAACATCCCGCGCACTCACCACATAAAATACTTCTTTTTTTACCACTCATCGTGTACAGACTAAGACTAACTACGTCCCCTTTCACATCTAAACAACTAGTAGGATTTACACTAATAAACTAATTAACCTCCCGCGCACTCACCACATAAAATACTTCTTTTTTTACCACTCATCGTGTACAGACTAAGACTAACTACGTCCCCTTTCACATCTAAACAACTAGTAGGATTTACACTAATAAACTAATTAACATTCCGCGCACTCACCACATAAAATACTTCTTTTTTTACCACTCATCGTGTACAGACTAAGACTAACTACGTCCCCTTTCACATCTAAACAACAAGTAGGTTTTGCACTAATAAACTAATTAACATCCCGCGCACTCACCACATAAAATACTTCTTTTTTTACCACTCATCGTGTACAGACTAAGACTAACTACGTCCCATTTCACATCTAAACAACAAGTAGGTTTTGCACTAATAAACTAATTAACATCCCGCGCACTCACCACATAAAATACTTCTTTTTTTACCACTCATCGTGTACAGACTAAGACTAACTACGTCCCCTTTCACATCTAAACAACAAGTAGGTTTTGCACTAATAAACTAATTAACATCCCGCGCACTCACCACATAAAATACTTCTTTTTTTACCACTCATCGTGTACAGACTAAGACTAACTACGTCCCCTTTCACATCTAAACAACTAGTAGGATTTACACTAATAAACTAATTAACCTCCCGCGCACTCACCACATAAAATACTTCTTTTTTTACCACTCATCGTGTACAGACTAAGAATAACTACGTCCCCTTTCACATCTAAACAACTAGTATGATTTACACTAATAAACTAATTAACCTCCCGCGCACTCACCACATAAAATACTTCTTTTTTTACCACTCATCGTGTACAGACTAAGACTAACTACGTCCCCTTTCACATCTAAACAACTAGTAGGTTTTGCACTAATAAACTAATTAACATCCCGCGCACTCACCATATAAAATATTTCTTTTTTTACAACTCATCGTGTACAGACTAAGACTAACTCCGTCCCCTTTCACATCTAAACAACTAGTAGGATTTACACTAATAAACTAATTAACATCCCGCGCACTCACCACATAAAATACTTCTTTTTTTACCACTCATCGTGTACAGACTAAGACTAACTACGTCCCCTTTCACATCTAAACAACAAGTAGGTTTTGCACTAATAAACTAATTAACATCCCGCGCACTCACCACATAAAATACTTCTTTTTTTACCACTCATCGTGTACAGACTAAGACTAACTACGTCCCCTTTCACATCTAAACAACTAGTAGGATTTACACTAATAAACTAATTAACATCCCGCGCACTCACCACATAAAATACTTCTTTTTTTACCACTCATCGTGTACAGACTAAGACTAACTACGTCCCCTTTCACATCTAAACAACTAGTAGGATTTACACTAATAAACTAATTAACATCCCGCGCACTCACCACATAAAATACTTCTTTTTTTACCACTCATCGTGTACAGACTAAGACTAACTACGTCCCCTTTCACATCTAAACAACTAGTATGATTTACACTAATAAACTAATTAACATCCCGCGCACTCACCACATAAAATACTTCTTTTTTTACCACTCATCGTGTACAGACTAAGACTAACTACGTCCCCTTTCACATCTAAACAACTAATAGGATTTACACTAATAAACTAATTAACCTCCCGCGCACTCACCACATAAAATACTTCTTTTTTTACCACTCATCGTGTACAGACTAAGACTAACTACGTCCCCTTTCACATCTAAACATCTAGTATGATTCACACTAATAAACTAATTAACCTCCCGCGCACTCAATACATAAAATACTTCTTTTTTTACCACTCATCGTGTACAGACTAAGACTAACTACGTCTCCTTTCACATCTAAACAACTAGTAGGATTTACACTAATAAACTAATTAACATCCCGCGCACTCACCACATAAAATACTTCTTTTTTTACCACTCATCGTGTACAGACTAAGACTAACTACGTCCCCTTTCACATCTAAACAACAAGTAGGTTTTGCACTAATAAACTAATTAACATCCCGCGCACTCACAACATAAAATACTTCTTTTTTTACCACTCATCGTGTACAGACTAAGACTAACTACGTCCCCTTTCACATCTAAACAACAAGTAGGTTTTGCACTAATAAACTAATTAACATCCCGCGCACTCACCACATAAAATACTTCTTTTTTTACCACTCATCGTGTACAGACTAATTCTAACTACGTCCCCTTTCACATCTAAACAACTAGTAGGATTTACACTAATAAACTAATTAACCTCCCGCGCACTTCACCACATAAAATACTTCTTTTTTTACCACTCATCGTGTACAGACTAAGACTAACTACGTCCCCTTTCACATCTAAACAACTAGTAGGATTTACACTAATAAACTAATTAACATCCCGCGCACTCACCACATAAAATACTTCTTTTTTTACCACTCATCGTGTACAGACTAAGACTAACTACGTCCCCTTTCACATCTAAACAACAAGTAGGTTTTGCACTAATAAACTAATTAACATCCCGCGCACTCACCACATAAAATACTTCTTTTTTTACCACTCATCGTGTACAGACTAAGACTAACTACGTCCCCTTTCACATCTAAACAACTAGTAGGATTTACACTAATAAACTAATTAACATCCCGCGCACTCACCACATAAAATACTTCTTTTTTTACCACTCATCGTGTACAGACTAAGACTAACTACGTCCCCTTTCACATCTAAACAACAAGTAGGTTTTGCACTAATAAACTAATTAACATCCCGCGCACTCACCACATAAAATACTTCTTTTTTACCACTCATCGTGTACAGACTAAGACTAACTACGTCCCCTTTCACATCTAAACAACAAGTAGGTTTTGCACTAATAAACTAATTAACATCCCGCGCACTCACCACATAAAATATTTCTTTTTTTACCACTCATCGTGTACAGACTAAGACTAACTACGTCCCCTTTCACATCTAAACAACTAGTATGATTTACACTAATAAACTAATTAACCTCCCGCGCACTCACCACATAAAATACTTCTTTTTTTACCACTCATCGTGTACAGACTAAGACTAACTACGTCTCCTTTCACATCCAAACAACTAGTAGGATTTACACTAATAAACTAATTAACATCCCGCGCACTCACCACATAAAATACTTCTTTTTTTACCACTCATCGTGTACAGACTAAGACTAACTACGTCCCCTTTCACATCTAAACAACAAGTAGGTTTTGCACTAATAAACTAATTAACATCCCGCGCACTCACCACATAAAATACTTCTTTTTTACCACTCATCGTGTACAGACTAAGACTAACTACGTCCCCTTTCACATCTAAACAACTAGTAGGATTTACACTAATAAACTAATTAACCTCCGCGCACTCACCACATAAAATACTTCTTTTTTTACCACTCATCGTGTACAGACTAAGACTAACTACGTCCCCTTTCACATCTAAACAACTAGTAGGATTTACACTAATAAACTAATTAACATCCCGCGCACTCACCACATAAAATACTTCTTTTTTTACCACTCATCGTGTACAGACTAAGACTAACTACGTCCCCTTTCACATCTAAACAACAAGTAGGTTTTGCACTAATAAACTAATTAACATCCCGCGCACTCACCACATAAAATACTTCTTTTTTACCACTCATCGTGTACAGACTAAGACTAACTACGTCCCCTTTCACATCTAAACAACAAGTAGGTTTTGCACTAATAAACTAATTAACATCCCGCGCACTTCACCACATAAAATACTTCTTTTTTTACCACTCATCGTGTACAGACTAAGACTAACTACGTCCCCTTTCACATCTAAACAACTAGTAGGATTTACACTAATAAACTAATTAACCTCCCGCGCACTCACCACATAAAATACTTCTTTTTTTACCACTCATCGTGTACAGACTAAGACTAACTACGTCCCCTTTCACATCTAAACAACTAGTAGGATTTACACTAATAAACTAATTAACCTCCCGCGCACTCACCACATAAAATACTTCTTTTTTACCACTCATCGTGTACAGACTAAGACTAACTACGTCCCCTTTCACATCTAAACAACTAGTAGGATTTACACTAATAAACTAATTAACATCCCGCGCACTCACCACATAAAATACTTCTTTTTTTACCACTCATCGTGTACAGACTAAGACTAACTACGTCCCCTTTCACATCTAAACAACAAGTAGGTTTTGCACTAATAAACTAATTAACATCCCGCGCACTCACCACATAAAATACTTCTTTTTTTACCACTCATCGTGTACAGACTAAGACTAACTACGTCCCCTTTCACATCTAAACAACTAGTAGGATTTACACTAATAAACTAATTAACATCGCCGCGCACTCACCACATAAAATACTTCTTTTTTTACCACTCATCGTGTACAGAGACTAAGACTAACTACGTCCCCTTTCACATCTAAACAACTAGTAGGATTTACACTAATAAACTAATTAACATCCCGCGCACTCACCACATAAAATACTTCTTTTTTTACCACTCATCGTGTACAGACTAAGACTAACTACGTCCCCTTTCACATCTAAACAACTAGTAGGTTTTGCACTAATAAACTAATTAACATCCCGCGCACTCACCACATAAAATATTTCTTTTTTTACCACTCATCGTGTACAGACTAAGACTAACTCCGTCCCCTTTCACATCTAAACAACTAGTAGGATTTACACTAATAAACTAATTAACATCCCGCGCACTCACCACATAAAATACTTCTTTTTTTACCACTCATCGTGTACAGACTAAGACTAACTACGTCCCCTTTCACATCTAAACAACTAGTAGGTTTTGCACTAATAAACTAATTAACATCCCGCGCACTCATCACATAAAATATTTCTTTTTTTACCACTCATCGTTTACAGACTAAGACTAACTCCGTCCCCTTTCACATCTAAACAACTAGTAGGATTTACACTAATAAACTAATTAACATCCCGCGCACTCACCACATAAAATACTTCTTTTTTTACCACTCATCGTGTACAGACTAAGACTAACTACGTCCCCTTTCACATCTAAACAACTAGTAGGTTTTGCACTAATAAAATAATTAACATCCCGCGCACTCACCACATAAAATATTTCTTTTTTTACCACTCATCGTGTACAGACTAAGACTAACTCCGTCCCCTTTCACATCTAAACAACTAGTAGGATTTACACTAATAAACTAATTAACATCCCGCGCACTCACCACATAAAATACTTCTTTTTTTACCACTCATCGTGTACAGACTAAGACTAACTACGTCCCCTTTCACATCTAAACAACAAGTAGGTTTTGCACTAATAAACTAATTAACATCCCGCGCACTCACCACATAAAATATTTCTTTTTTTACCACTCATCGTGTACAGACTAAGACTAACTCCGTCCCCTTTCACATCTAAACAACTAGTAGGATTTACACTAATAAACTAATTAACATCCCGCGCACTCACCACATAAAATACTTCTTTTTTTACCACTCATCGTGTACAGACTAAGACTAACTACGTCCCCTTTCACATCTCAACAACTAATAGGATTTACACTAATAAACTAATTAACCTCCCGCGCACTCACCACATAAAATACTTCTTTTTTTACCACTCATCGTGTACAGACTAAGACTAACTACGTCCCCTTTCACATCTAAACAACTAGTAGGATTTACACTAATAAACTAATTAACATCCCGCGCACTCACCACATAAAATACTTCTTTTTTTACCACTCATCGTGTACAGACTAAGACTAACTACGTCCCCTTTCACATCTAAACAACTAGTAGGTTTTGCACTAATAAACTAATTAACATCCCGCGCACTCACCACATAAAATATTTCTTTTTTTACCACTCATCGTGTACAGACTAAGACTAACTACGTCCCCTTTCACATCTAAACAACTAGTATGATTTACACTAATAAACTAATTAACCTCTCGCGCACTCACCACATAAAATACTTCTTTTTTTACCACTCATCGTGTACAGACTAAGACTAACTACGTCCCCTTTCACATCTAAACAACTAGTAGGTTTTGCACTAATAAACTAATTAACATCCCGCGCACTCACCATATAAAATATTTCTTTTTTTACCACTCATCGTGTACAGACTAAGACTAACTACGTCCCCTTTCACATCTAAACAACTAGTATGATTTACACTAATAAACTAATTAACCTCCCGCGCACTCACCACATAAAATACTTCTTTTTTTACCACTCATCGTGTACAGACTAAGACTAACTACGTCCCCTTTCACATCTAAACAACTAGTAGGATTTACACTAATAAACTAATTAACATCCCGCGCACTCACCACATAAAATACTTCTTTTTTTACCACTCATCGTGTACAGACTAAGACTAACTACGTCCCCTTTCACATCTAAACAACTAGTAGGTTTTGCACTAATAAACTAATTAACATCCCGCGCACTCACCACATAAAATATTTCTTTTTTTATCACTCATCGTGTACAGACTAAGACTAACTCCGTCCCCTTTCACATCTAAACAACTAGTAGGATTTACACTAATAAACTAATTAACATCCCGCGCACTCACCACATACAATACTTCTTTTTTTACCACTCATCGTGTACAGACTAAGACTAACTACGTCCCCTTTCACATCTAAACAACAAGTAGGTTTTGCACTAATAAACTAATTAACATCCCGCGCACTCACCACATAAAATATTTCTTTTTTTACCACTCATCGTGTACAGACTAAGACTAACTCCGTCCCCTTTCACATCTAAACAACTAGTAGGATTTACACTAATAAACTAATTAACATCCCGCGCACTCACCACATAAAATACTTCTTTTTTTACCACTCATCGTGTACAGACTAAGACTAACTACGTCCCCTTTCACATCTCAACAACTAATAGGATTTACACTAATAAACTAATTAACCTCCCGCGCACTCACCACATAAAATACTTCTTTTTTTACCACTCATCGTGTACAGACTAAGACTAACTACGTCCCCCTTCACATCTAAACAACTAGTAGGATTTACACTAATAAACTAATTAACATCCCGCGCACTCACCACATAAAATACTTCTTTTTTTACCACTCATCGTGTACAGACTAAGACTAACTACGTCCCCTTTCACATCTAAACAACTAGTAGGTTTTGCACTAATAAACTAATTAACATCCCGCGCACTCACCACATAAAATATTTCTTTTTTTACCACTCATCGTGTACAGACTAAGACTAACTACGTCCCCTTTCACATCTAAACAACTAGTATGATTTACACTAATAAACTAATTAACCTCCCGCGCACTCACCACATAAAATACTTCTTTTTTTACCACTCATCGTGTACAGACTAAGACTAACTACGTCCCCTTTCACATCTAAACAACTAGTAGGTTTTGCACTAATAAACTAATTAACATCCCGCGCACTCACCATATAAAATATTTCTTTTTTTACCACTCATCGTGTACAGACTAAGACTAACTACGTCCCCTTTCACATCTAAACAACTAGTATGATTTACACTAATAAACTAATTAACCTCCCGCGCACTCACCACATAAAATACTTTTTTTTTACCACTCATCGTGTACAGACTAAGACTAACTACGTCCCCTTTCACATCTAAACAACTAGTATGATTTACACTAATAAACTAATTAACATCCCGCGCACTCACCACATAAAATACTTCTTTTTTTACCACTCATCGTGTACAGACTAAGACTAACTACGTCCCCTTTCACATCTCAACAACTAATAGGATTTACACTAATAAACTAATTAACATCCCGCGCACTCACCACATAAAATACTTCTTTTTTTACCACTCATCGTGTACAGACTAAGACTAACTACGTCCCCTTTCACATCTAAACAACTAGTAGGTTTTGCACTAATAAACTAATTAACCTCCCGCGCACTCACCACATAAAATACTTCTTTTTTTACCACTCATCGTGTACAGACTAAGACTAACTACGTCCCCTTTCACATCTAAACAACTAGTAGGTTTTGCACTAATAAACTAATTAACATCCCGCGCACTCACCACATAAAATATTTCTTTTTTTACCACTCATCGTGTACAGACTAAGACTAACTACGTCCCCTTTCACATCTAAACAACTAGTAGGATTTACACTAATAAACTAATTAACCTCCCGCGCACTCACCACATAAAATACTTCTTTTTTTACCACTCATCGTGTACAGACTAAGACTAACTACGTCCCCTTTCACATCTAAACAACTAGTAGGTTTTGCACTAATAAACTAATTAACATCCCGCGCACTCACCACATAAAATATTTCTTTTTTTACCACTCATCGTGTACAGACTAAGACTAACTACGTCCCCTTTCACATTTAAACAACTAGTAGGATTTACACTAATAAACTAATTAACCTCCCGCGCACTCACCACATAAAATACTTCTTTTTTTACCACTCATCGTGTACAGACTAAGACTAACTACGTCCCCTTTCACATCTAAACAACTAGTATGATTTACACTAATAAACTAATTAACATCCCGCGCACTCACCACATAGAATACTTCTTTTTTTACCACTCATCGTGTACAGACTAAGACTAACTACGTCCCCTTTCACATCTCAACAACTAATAGGATTTACACTAATAAACTAATTAACCTCCCGCGCACTCACCACATAAAATACTTCTTTTTTTACCACTCATCGTGTACAGACTAAGACTAACTACGTCCCCTTTCACATCTAAACAACTAGTAGGATTTACACTAATAAACTAATTAACCTCCCGCGCACTCACCACATAAAATACTTCTTTTTTTACCACTCATCGTGTACAGACTAAGACTAACTACGTCCCCTTTCACATCTCAACAACTAATAGGATTTACACTAATAAACTAATTAACCTCCTGCGCACTCACCACATAAAATACTTCTTTTTTTACCACTCATCGTGTACAGACTAAGACTAACTACGTCCCCTTTCACATCTAAACAACTAGTAGGATTTACACTAATAAACTAATTAACATCCCGCGCACTCACCACATAAAATACTTCTTTTTTTACCACTCATCGTGTACAGACTAAGACTAACTACGTCCCCTTTCACATCTAAACAACTAGTATGATTTACACTAATAAACTAATTAACATCCCGCGCACTCACCACATAAAATACTTCTTTTTTTACCACTCATCGTGTACAGACTAAGACTAACTACGTCCCCTTTCACATCTCAACAACTAATAGGATTTACACTAATAAACTAATTAACCTCCCGCGCACTCACCACATAAAATACTTCTTTTTTTACCACTCATCGTGTACAGACTAAGACTAACTACGTCCCCTTTCACATCTAAACAACTAGTAGGATTTACACTAATAAACTAATTAACATCCCGCGCACTCACCACATAAAATACTTCTTTTTTTACCACTCATCGTGTACAGACTAAGACTAACTACGTCCCCTTTCACATCTAAACAACAAGTAGGTTTTGCACTAATAAACTAATTAACATCCCGCGCACTCACCACATAAAATATTTCTTTTTTTACCACTCATCGTGTACAGACTAAGACTAACTCCGTCCCCTTTCACATCTAAACAACTAGTAGGATTTACACTAATAAACTAATTAACATCCCGCGCACTCACCACATAAAATACTTCTTTTTTTACCACTCATCGTGTACAGACTAAGACTAACTACGTCCCCTTTCACATCTCAACAACTAATAGGATTTACACTAATAAACTAATTAACCTCCCGCGCACTCACCACATAAAATACTTCTTTTTTTACCACTCATCGTGTACAGACTAAGACTAACTACGTCCCCTTTCACATCTCAACAACTAATAGGATTTACACTAATAAACTAATTAACCTCCCGCGCACTCACCACATAAAATACTTCTTTTTTTACCACTCATCGTGTACAGACTAAGACTAACTACGTCCCCTTTCACATCTAAACAACTAGTAGGATTTACACTAATAAACTAATTAACATCCCGCTCACTCACCACATAAAATACTTCTTTTTTTACCACTCATCGTGTACAGACTAAGACTAACTACGTCCCCTTTCACATCTAAACAACTAGTAGGTTTTGCACTAATAAACTAATTAACGTCCCGCGCACTCACCACATAAAATATTTCTTTTTTTACCACTCATCGTGTACAGACTAAGACTAACTACGTCCCCTTTCACATCTAAACAACTAGTAGGATTTACACTAATAAACTAATTCACATCCCGCGCACTCACCATATAAAATATTTCTTTTTTTACCACTCATCGTGTACAGACTAAGACTAACTACGTCCCCTTTCACATCTAAACAACTAGTATGATTTACACTAATAAACTAATTAACCTCCCGCGCACTCACCACATAAAATACTTCTTTTTTTACCACTCATCGTGTACAGACTAAGACTAACTACGTCCCCTTTCACATCTAAACAACTAGTATGATTTACACTAATAAACTAATTAACCTCCCGCGCACTCACCACATAAAATACTTCTTTTTTTACCACTCATTGTGTACAGACTAAGACTAACTACGTCCCCTTTCACATCTAAACAACTAGTAAGATTTACACTAATAAACTAATTAACATCCCGCGCACTCACCACATAAAATACTTCTTTTTTTACCACTCATCGTGTACAGACTAAGACTAACTACGTCCCCTTTCACATCTCAACAACTAATAGGATTTACACTAATAAACTAATTAACATCCCGCGCACTCACCACATAAAATATTTCTTTTTTTACCACTCATCGTGTACAGACTAAGACTAACTACGTCACCTTTCACATCTAAACAACTAGTAGGATTTACACTAATAAACTAATTAACCTCCCGCGCACTCACCACATAAAATACTTCTTTTTTTACCACTCATCGTGTACAGACTAAGACTAACTACGTCCCCTTTCACATCTAAAAAACTAGTATGATTTACACTAATAAACTAATTAACATCCCGCGCACTCACCACATAGAATACTTCTTTTTTTACCACTCATCGTGTACAGACTAAGACTAACTACGTCCCCTTTCACATCTCAACAACTAATAGGATTTACACTAATAAACTAATTAACCTCCCGCGCACTCACCACATAAAATACTTCTTTTTTTACCACTCATCGTGTACAGACTAAGACTAACTACGTCCCCTTTCACATCTAAACAACTAGTAGGATTTACACTAATAAACTAATTAACCTCCCGCGCACTCACCACATAAAATACTTCTTTTTTTACCACTCATCGTGTACAGACTAAGACTAACTACGTCCCCTTTCACATCTCAACAACTAATAGGATTTACACTAATAAACTAATTAACCTCCTGCGCACTCACCACATAAAATACTTCTTTTTTTACCACTCATCGTGTACAGACTAAGACTAACTACGTCCCCTTTCACATCTAAACAACTAGTAGGATTTACACTAATAAACTAATTAACATCCCGCGCACTCACCACATAAAATACTTCTTTTTTTACCACTCATCGTGTACAGACTAAGACTAACTACGTCCCCTTTCACATCTAAACAACAAGTAGGTTTTGCACTAATAAACTAATTAACATCCCGCGCACTCACCACATAAAATATTTCTTTTTTTACCACTCATCGTGTACAGACTAAGACTAACTCCGTCCCCTTTCACATCTAAACAACTAGTAGGATTTACACTAATAAACTAATTAACATCCCGCGCACTCACCACATAAAATACTTCTTTTTTTACCACTCATCGTGTACAGACTAAGACTAACTACGTCCCCTTTCACATCTCAACAACTAATAGGATTTACACTAATAAACTAATTAACCTCCCGCGCACTCACCACATAAAATACTTCTTTTTTTACCACTCATCGTGTACAGACTAAGACTAACTACGTCCCCTTTCACATCTAAACAACTAGTAGGATTTACACTAATAAACTAATTAACATCCCGCTCACTCACCACATAAAATACTTCTTTTTTTACCACTCATCGTGTACAGACTAAGACTAACTACGTCCCCTTTCACATCTAAACAACTAGTAGGTTTTGCACTAATAAACTAATTAACATCCCGCGCACTCACCACATAAAATATTTCTTTTTTTACCACTCATCGTGTACAGACTAAGACTAACTACGTCCCCTTTCACATCTAAACAACTAGTAGGATTTACACTAATAAACTAATTAACATCCCGCGCACTCACCATATAAAATATTTCTTTTTTTACCACTCATCGTGTACAGACTAAGACTAACTACGTCCCCTTTCACATCTAAACAACTAGTATGATTTACACTAATAAACTAATTAACCTCCCGCGCACTCACCACATAAAATACTTCTTTTTTTACCACTCATCGTGTACAGACTAAGACTAACTACGTCCCCTTTCACATCTAAACAACTAGTATGATTTACACTAATAAACTAATTAACATCCCGCGCACTCACCACATAAAATACTTCTTTTTTTACCACTCATCGTGTACAGACTAAGACTAACTACGTCCCCTTTCACATCTCAACAACTAATAGGATTTACACTAATAAACTAATTAACCTCCCGCGCACTCACCACATAAAATACTTCTTTTTTTACCACTCATCGTGTACAGACTAAGACTAACTACGTCCCCTTTCACATCTCAACAACTAGTAGGATTTACACTAATAAACTAATTAACCTCCCGCGCACTCACCACATAAAATACTTCTTTTTTTACCACTCATCGTGTACAGACTAAGACTAACTACGTCCCCTTTCACATCTCAACAACTAATAGGATTTACACTAATAAACTAATTAACCTCCCGCGCACTCACCACATAAAATACTTCTTTTTTTACCACTCATCGTGTACAGACTAAGACTAACTACGTCCCCTTTCACATCTAAACAACTAGTAGGATTTACACTAATAAACTAATTAACCTCCCGCGCACTCACCACATAAAATACTTCTTTTTTTACCACTCATCGTGTACAGACTAAGACTAACTACGTCCCCTTTCACATCTCAACAACTAATAGGATTTACACTAATAAACTAATTAACCTCCTGCGCACTCACCACATAAAATACTTCTTTTTTTACCACTCATCGTGTACAGACTAAGACTAACTACGTCCCCTTTCACATCTAAACAACTAGTAGGATTTACACTAATAAACTAATTAACATCCCGCGCACTCACCACATAAAATACTTCTTTTTTTACCACTCATCGTGTACAGACTAAGACTAACTACGTCCCCTTTCACATCTAAACAACTAGTATGATTTACACTAATAAACTAATTAACATCCCGCGCACTCACCACATAAAATACTTCTTTTTTTACCACTCATCGTGTACAGACTAAGACTAACTACGTCCCCTTTCACATCTCAACAACTAATAGGATTTACACTAATAAACTAATTAACCTCCCGCGCACTCACCACATAAAATACTTCTTTTTTTACCACTCATCGTGTACAGACTAAGACTAACTACGTCCCCTTTCACATCTAAACAACTAGTATGATTTACACTAATAAACTAATTAACATCCCGCGCACTCACCACATAAAATACTTCTTATTTACCACTCATCGTGTACAGACTAAGACTAACTACGTCCCCTTTCACATCTCAACAACTAATAGGATTTACACTAATAAACTAATTAACCTCCCGCGCACTCACCACATAAAATACTTCTTTTTTTACCACTCATCGTGTACAGACTAAGACTAACTACGTCCCCTTTCACATCTAAACAACTAGTATGATTTACACTAATAAACTAATTAACCTCCCGCGCACTCACCACATAAAATACTTCTTTTTTTACCACTCATCGTGTACAGACTAAGACTAACTACGTCCCCTTTCACATCTAAACAACTAGTAGGATTTACACTAATAAACTAATTAACATCCCGCGCACTCACCACATAAAATACTTCTTTTTTTACCACTCATCGTGTACAGACTAAGAATAACTACGTCCCCTTTCACATCTAAACAACAAGTAGGTTTTGCACTAATAAACTAATTAACATCCCGCGCACTCACCACATAAAATATTTCTTTTTTTACCACTCATCGTGTACAGACTAAGACTAACTCCGTCCCCTTTCACATCTAAACAACTAGTAGGATTTACACTAATAAACTAATTCACATCCCGCGCACTCACCATATAAAATATTTCTTTTTTTACCACTCATCGTGTACAGACTAAGACTAACTACGTCCCCTTTCACATCTAAACAACTAGTATGATTTACACTAATAAACTAATTAACCTCCCGCGCACTCACCACATAAAATACTTCTTTTTTTACCACTCATCGTGTACAGACTAAGACTAACTACGTCCCCTTTCACATCTAAACAACTAGTATGATTTACACTAATAAACTAATTAACCTCCCGCGCACTCACCACATAAAATACTTCTTTTTTTACCACTCATTGTGTACAGACTAAGACTAACTACGTCCCCTTTCACATCTAAACAACTAGTAAGATTTACACTAATAAACTAATTAACATCCCGCGCACTCACCACATAAAATACTTCTTTTTTTACCACTCATCGTGTACAGACTAAGACTAACTACGTCCCCTTTCACATCTCAACAACTAATAGGATTTACACTAATAAACTAATTAACATCCCGCGCACTCACCACATAAAATATTTCTTTTTTTACCACTCATCGTGTACAGACTAAGACTAACTACGTCCCCTTTCACATCTAAACAACTAGTAGGATTTACACTAATAAACTAATTAACCTCCCGCGCACTCACCACATAAAATACTTCTTTTTTTACCACTCATCGTGTACAGACTAAGACTAACTACGTCCCCTTTCACATCTAAAAAACTAGTATGATTTACACTAATAAACTAATTAACATCCCGCGCACTCACCACATAGAATACTTCTTTTTTTACCACTCATCGTGTACAGACTAAGACTAACTACGTCCCCTTTCACATCTCAACAACTAATAGGATTTACACTAATAAACTAATTAACCTCCCGCGCACTCACCACATAAAATACTTCTTTTTTTACCACTCATCGTGTACAGACTAAGACTAACTACGTCCCCTTTCACATCTAAACAACTAGTAGGATTTACACTAATAAACTAATTAACCTCCCGCGCACTCACCACATAAAATACTTCTTTTTTTACCACTCATCGTGTACAGACTAAGACTAACTACGTCCCCTTTCACATCTCAACAACTAATAGGATTTACACTAATAAACTAATTAACCTCCTGCGCACTCACCACATAAAATACTTCTTTTTTTACCACTCATCGTGTACAGACTAAGACTAACTACGTCCCCTTTCACATCTAAACAACTAGTAGGATTTACACTAATAAACTAATTAACATCCCGCGCACTCACCACATAAAATACTTCTTTTTTTACCACTCATCGTGTACAGACTAAGACTAACTACGTCCCCTTTCACATCTAAACAACAAGTAGGTTTTGCACTAATAAACTAATTAACATCCCGCGCACTCACCACATAAAATATTTCTTTTTTTACCACTCATCGTGTACAGACTAAGACTAACTCCGTCCCCTTTCACATCTAAACAACTAGTAGGATTTACACTAATAAACTAATTAACATCCCGCGCACTCACCACATAAAATACTTCTTTTTTTACCACTCATCGTGTACAGACTAAGACTAACTACGTCCCCTTTCACATCTCAACAACTAATAGGATTTACACTAATAAACTAATTAACCTCCCGCGCACTCACCACATAAAATACTTCTTTTTTTACCACTCATCGTGTACAGACTAAGACTAACTACGTCCCCTTTCACATCTAAACAACTAGTAGGATTTACACTAATAAACTAATTAACATCCCGCTCACTCACCACATAAAATACTTCTTTTTTTACCACTCATCGTGTACAGACTAAGACTAACTACGTCCCCTTTCACATCTAAACAACTAGTAGGTTTTGCACTAATAAACTAATTAACATCCCGCGCACTCACCACATAAAATATTTCTTTTTTTACCACTCATCGTGTACAGACTAAGACTAACTACGTCCCCTTTCACATCTAAACAACTAGTAGGATTTACACTAATAAACTAATTAACATCCCGCGCACTCACCATATAAAATATTTCTTTTTTTACCACTCATCGTGTACAGACTAAGACTAACTACGTCCCCTTTCACATCTAAACAACTAGTATGATTTACACTAATAAACTAATTAACCTCCCGCGCACTCACCACATAAAATACTTCTTTTTTTACCACTCATCGTGTACAGACTAAGACTAACTACGTCCCCTTTCACATCTAAACAACTAGTATGATTTACACTAATAAACTAATTAACATCCCGCGCACTCACCACATAAAATACTTCTTTTTTTACCACTCATCGTGTACAGACTAAGACTAACTACGTCCCCTTTCACATCTCAACAACTAATAGGATTTACACTAATAAACTAATTAACCTCCCGCGCACTCACCACATAAAATACTTCTTTTTTTACCACTCATCGTGTACAGACTAAGACTAACTACGTCCCCTTTCACATCTCAACAACTAGTAGGATTTACACTAATAAACTAATTAACCTCCCGCGCACTCACCACATAAAATACTTCTTTTTTTACCACTCATCGTGTACAGACTAAGACTAACTACGTCCCCTTTCACATCTCAACAACTAATAGGATTTACACTAATAAACTAATTAACCTCCCGCGCACTCACCACATAAAATACTTCTTTTTTTACCACTCATCGTGTACAGACTAAGACTAACTACGTCCCCTTTCACATCTAAACAACTAGTAGGATTTACACTAATAAACTAATTAACCTCCCGCGCACTCACCACATAAAATACTTCTTTTTTTACCACTCATCGTGTACAGACTAAGACTAACTACGTCCCCTTTCACATCTCAACAACTAATAGGATTTACACTAATAAACTAATTAACCTCCTGCGCACTCACCACATAAAATACTTCTTTTTTTACCACTCATCGTGTACAGACTAAGACTAACTACGTCCCCTTTCACATCTAAACAACTAGTAGGATTTACACTAATAAACTAATTAACATCCCGCGCACTCACCACATAAAATACTTCTTTTTTTACCACTCATCGTGTACAGACTAAGACTAACTACGTCCCCTTTCACATCTAAACAACTAGTATGATTTACACTAATAAACTAATTAACATCCCGCGCACTCACCACATAAAATACTTCTTTTTTTATCACTCATCGTGTACAGACTAAGACTAACTACGTCCCCTTTCACATCTCAACAACTAATAGGATTTACACTAATAAACTAATTAACCTCCCGCGCACTCACCACATAAAATACTTCTTTTTTTACCACTCATCGTGTACAGACTAAGACTAACTACGTCCCCTTTCACATCTAAACAACTAGTATGATTTACACTAATAAACTAATTAACATCCCGCGCACTCACCACATAAAATACTTCTTTTTTTACCACTCATCGTGTACAGACTAAGACTAACTACGTCCCCTTTCACATCTCAACAACTAATAGGATTTACACTAATAAACTAATTAACCTCCCGCGCACTCACCACATAAAATACTTCTTTTTTTACCACTCATCGTGTACAGACTAAGACTAACTACGTCCCCTTTCACATCTAAACAACTAGTAGGATTTACACTAATAAACTAATTAACCTCCCGCGCATTCACCACATAAAATACTTCTTTTTTTACCACTCATCGTGTACAGACTAAGACTAACTACGTCCCCTTTCACATCTCAACAACTAATAGGATTTACACTAATAAACTAATTAACCTCCTGCGCACTCACCACATAAAATACTTCTTTTTTTACCACTCATCGTGTACAGACTAAGACTAACTACGTCCCCTTTCACATCTAAACAACTAGTAGGATTTACACTAATAAACTAATTAACATCCCGCGCACTCACCACATAAAATACTTCTTTTTTTACCACTCATCGTGTACAGACTAAGACTAACTACGTCCCCTTTCACATCTAAACAACTAGTATGATTTACACTAATAAACTAATTAACATCCCGCGCACTCACCACATAAAATACTTCTTTTTTTACCACTCATCGTGTACAGACTAAGACTAACTACGTCCCCTTTCACATCTCAACAACTAATAGGATTTACACTAATAAACTAATTAACCTCCCGCGCACTCACCACATAAAATACTTCTTTTTTTACCACTCATCGTGTACAGACTAAGACTAACTACGTCCCCTTTCACATCTAAACAACTAGTAGGATTTACACTAATAAACTAATTAACCTCCCGCGCACTCACCACATAAAATACTTCTTTTTTTACCACTCATCGTGTACAGACTAAGACTAACTACGTCCCCTTTCACATCTCAACAACTAATAGGATTTACACTAATAAACTAATTAACCTCCTGCGCACTCACCACATAAAATACTTCTTTTTTTACCACTCATCGTGTACAGACTAAGACTAACTACGTCCCCTTTCACATCTAAACAACTAGTAGGATTTACACTAATAAACTAATTAACATCCCGCGCACTCACCACATAAAATACTTCTTTTTTTACCACTCATCGTGTACAGACTAAGACTAACTACGTCCCCTTTCACATCTAAACAACTAGTATGATTTACACTAATAAACTAATTAACATCCCGCGCACTCACCACATAAAATACTTCTTTTTTTACCACTCATCGTGTACAGACTAAGACTAACTACGTCCCCTTTCACATCTCAACAACTAATAGGATTTACACTAATAAACTAATTAACCTCCCGCGCACTCACCACATAAAATACTTCTTTTTTTACCACTCATCGTGTACAGACTAAGACTAACTACGTCCCCTTTCACATCTAAACAACTAGTAGGATTTACACTAATAAACTAATTAACATCCCGCGCACTCACCACATAAAATACTTCTTTTTTTACCACTCATCGTGTACAGACTAAGACTAACTACGTCCCCTTTCACATCTAAACAACTAGTAGGTTTTGCACTAATAAACTAATTAACATCCCGCACACTCACCACATAAAATATTTCTTTTTTTACCACTCATCGTGTACAGACTAAGACTAACTCCGTCCCCTTTCACATCTAAACAACTAGTAGGATTTACACTAATAAACTAATTAACCTCCCGCGCACTCACCACATAAAATACTTCTTTTTTTACCACTCATCGTGTACAGACTAAGACTAACTACGTCCCCTTTCACATCTCAACAACTAATAGGATTTACACTAATAAACTAATTAACCTCCCGCGCACTCACCACATAAAATACTTCTTTTTTTACCACTCATCGTGTACAGACTAAGACTAACTACGTCCCCTTTCACATCTAAACAACTAGTAGGATTTACACTAATAAACTAATTAACATCCCGCTCACTCACCACATAAAATACTTCTTTTTTTACCACTCATCGTGTACAGACTAAGACTAACTACGTCCCCTTTCACATCTAAACAACTAGTAGGTTTTGCACTAATAAACTAATTAACATCCCGCGCACTCACCACATAAAATATTTCTTTTTTTACCACTCATCGTGTACAGACTAAGACTAACTACGTCCCCTTTCACATCTAAACAACTAGTAGGATTTACACTAATAAACTAATTAACATCCCGCGCACTCACCATATAAAATATTTCTTTTTTTACCACTCATCGTGTACAGACTAAGACTAACTACGTCCCCTTTCACATCTAAACAACTAGTATGATTTACACTAATAAACTAATTAACCTCCCGCGCACTCACCACATAAAATACTTCTTTTTTTACCACTCATCGTGTACAGACTAAGACTAACTACGTCCCCTTTCACATCTAAACAACTAGTATGATTTACACTAATAAACTAATTAACATCCCGCGCACTCACCACATAAAATACTTCTTTTTTTACCACTCATCGTGTACAGACTAAGACTAACTACGTCCCCTTTCACATCTCAACAACTAATAGGATTTACACTAATAAACTAATTAACCTCCCGCGCACTCACCACATAAAATACTTCTTTTTTTACCACTCATCGTGTACAGACTAAGACTAACTACGTCCCCTTTCACATCTCAACAACTAGTAGGATTTACACTAATAAACTAATTAACCTCCCGCGCACTCACCACATAAAATACTTCTTTTTTTACCACTCATCGTGTACAGACTAAGACTAACTACGTCCCCTTTCACATCTCAACAACTAATAGGATTTACACTAATAAACAAATTAACCTCCCGCGCACTCACCACATAAAATACTTCTTTTTTTACCACTCATCGTGTACAGACTAAGACTAACTACGTCCCCTTTCACATCTAAACAACTAGTAGGATTTACACTAATAAACTAATTAACATCCCGCGCACTCACCACATAAAATACTTCTTTTTTTACCACTCATCGTGTACAGACTAAGACTAACTACGTCCCCTTTCACATCTAAACAACTAGTATGATTTACACTAATAAACTAATTAACATCCCGCGCACTCACCACATAAAATACTTCTTTTTTTACCACTCATCGTGTACAGACTAAGACTAACTACGTCCCCTTTCACATCTCAACAACTAATAGGATTTACAGTAATAAACTAATTAACCTCCCGCGCACTCACCACATAAAATACTTCTTTTTTTACCACTCATCGTGTACAGACTAAGACTAACTACGTCCCCTTTCACATCTCAACAACTAATAGGATTTACAGTAATAAACTAATTAACCTCCCGCGCACTCACCACATAAAATACTTCTTTTTTTACCACTCATCGTGTACAGACTAAGACTAACTACGTCCCCTTTCACATCTAAACAACTAGTAGGATTTACACTAATAAACTAATTAACATCCCGCGCACTCACCACATAAAATACTTCTTTTTTTACCACTCATCGTGTACAGACTAAGACTAACTACGTCCCCTTTCACATCTAAACAACTAGTATGATTTACACTAATAAACTAATTAACATCCCGCGCACTCACCACATAAAATACTTCTTTTTTTACCACTCATCGTGTACAGACTAAGACTAACTACGTCCCCTTTCACATCTCAACAACTAATAGGATTTACACTAATAAACTAATTAACATCCCGCGCACTCACCACATAAAATACTTCTTTTTTTACCACTCATCGTGTACAGACTAAGACTAACTACGTCCCCTTTCACATCTAAACAACTAGTAGGTTTTGCACTAATAAACTAATTAACCTCCCGCGCACTCACCACATAAAATACTTCTTTTTTTACCACTCATCGTGTACAGACTAAGACTAACTACGTCCCCTTTCACATGTAAACAACTAGTAGGATTTACACCAATAAACTAATTAACATCCCGCGCACTCACCACATAAAATACTTCTTTTTTTACCACTCATCGTGTACAGACTAAGACTAACTACGTCCCCTTTCACATCTAAACAACTAGTAGGATTTACACTAATAAACTAATTAACATCCCGCGCACTCACCATATAAAATATTTCTTTTTTTACCACTCATCGTGTACAGACTAAGACTAACTACGTCCCCTTTCACATCTAAACAACTAGTATGATTTACACTAATAAACTAATTAACCTCCCGCGCACTCACCACATAAAATACTTCTTTTTTTACCACTCATCGTGTACAGACTAAGACTAACTACGTCCCCTTTCACATCTAAACAACTAGTAGGATTTACACTAATAAACTAATTAACATCCCGCGCACTCACCACATAAAATACTTCTTTTTTTACCACTCATCGTGTACAGACTAAGACTAACTACGTCCCCTTTCACATCTAAACAACTAGTATGATTTACACTAATAAACTAATTAACATCCCGCGCACTCACCACATAAAATACTTCTTTTTTTACCACTCATCGTGTACAGACTAAGACTAACTACGTCCCCTTTCACATCTCGACAACTAATAGGATTTACACTAATAAACTAATTAACATCCCGCGCACTCACCACATAAAATACTTCTTTTTTTACCACTCATCGTGTACAGACTAAGACTAACTACGTCTCCTTTCACATCTAAACAACTAGTAGGTTTTGCACTAATAAACTAATTAACCTCCCGCGCACTCACCACATAAAATACTTCTTTTTTTACCACTCATCGTGTACAGACTAAGACTAACTACGTCCCCTTTCACATCTAAACAACTAGTAGGTTTTGCACTAATAAACTAATTAACATCCCGCGCACTCACCACATAAAATATTTCTTTTTTTACCACTCATCGTGTACAGACTAAGACTAACTACGTCCCCTTTCACATCTAAACAACTAGTAGGATTTACACTAATAAACTAATTAACATCCCGCTCACTCACCACATAAAATACTTCTTTTTTTACCACTCATCGTGTACAGACTAAGACTAACTACGTCCCCTTTCACATCTAAACAACTAGTAGGTTTTGCACTAATAAACTAATTAACATCCCGCGCACTCACCACATAAAATATTTCTTTTTTTACCACTCATCGTGTACAGACTAAGACTAACTACGTCCCCTTTCACATCTAAACAATGAGTAGGATTTACACTAATAAACTAATTAACATCCCGCTCACTCACCACATAAAATACTTCTTTTTTTACCACTCATCGTGTACAGACTAAGACTAACTACGTCCCCTTTCACATCTAAACAACTAGTAGGTTTTGCACTAATAAACTAATTAACATCCCGCGCACTCACCACATAAAATATTTCTTTTTTTACCACTCATCGTGTACAGACTAAGACTAACTACGTCCCCTTTCACATCTAAACAACTAGTAGGATTTACACTAATAAACTAATTAACATCCCGCGCACTCACCATATAAAATATTTCTTTTTTTACCACTCATCGTGTACAGACTAAGACTAACTACGTCCCCTTTCACATCTAAACAACTAGTATGATTTACACTAATAAACTAATTAACCTCCCGCGCACTCACCACATAAAATACTTCTTTTTTTACCACTCATCGTGTACAGACTAAGACTAACTACGTCCCCTTTCACATCTAAACAACTAGTATGATTTACACTAATAAACTAATTAACATCCCGCGCACTCACCACATAAAATACTTCTTTTTTTACCACTCATCGTGTACAGACTAAGACTAACTACGTCCCCTTTCACATCTCAACAACTAATAGGATTTACACTAATAAACTAATTAACCTCCCGCGCACTCACCACATAAAATACTTCTTTTTTTACCACTCATCGTGTACAGACTAAGACTAACTACGTCCCCTTTCACATCTCAACAACTAGTAGGATTTACACTAATAAACTAATTAACCTCCCGCGCACTCACCACATAAAATACTTCTTTTTTTACCACTCATCGTGTACAGACTAAGACTAACTACGTCCCCTTTCACATCTCAACAACTAATAGGATTTACACTAATAAACAAATTAACCTCCCGCGCACTCACCACATAAAATACTTCTTTTTTTACCACTCATCGTGTACAGACTAAGACTAACTACGTCCCCTTTCACATCTAAACAACTAGTAGGATTTACACTAATAAACTAATTAACATCCCGCGCACTCACCACATAAAATACTTCTTTTTTTACCACTCATCGTGTACAGACTAAGACTAACTACGTCCCCTTTCACATCTAAACAACTAGTATGATTTACACTAATAAACTAATTAACATCCCGCGCACTCACCACATAAAATACTTCTTTTTTTACCACTCATCGTGTACAGACTAAGACTAACTACGTCCCCTTTCACATCTCAACAACTAATAGGATTTACAGTAATAAACTAATTAACCTCCCGCGCACTCACCACATAAAATACTTCTTTTTTTACCACTCATCGTGTACAGACTAAGACTAACTACGTCCCCTTTCACATCTCAACAACTAATAGGATTTACAGTAATAAACTAATTAACCTCCCGCGCACTCACCACATAAAATACTTCTTTTTTTACCACTCATCGTGTACAGACTAAGACTAACTACGTCCCCTTTCACATCTAAACAACTAGTAGGATTTACACTAATAAACTAATTAACATCCCGCGCACTCACCACATAAAATACTTCTTTTTTTACCACTCATCGTGTACAGACTAAGACTAACTACGTCCCCTTTCACATCTAAACAACTAGTATGATTTACACTAATAAACTAATTAACATCCCGCGCACTCACCACATAAAATACTTCTTTTTTTACCACTCATCGTGTACAGACTAAGACTAACTACGTCCCCTTTCACATCTCAACAACTAATAGGATTTACACTAATAAACTAATTAACATCCCGCGCACTCACCACATAAAATACTTCTTTTTTTACCACTCATCGTGTACAGACTAAGACTAACTACGTCCCCTTTCACATCTAAACAACTAGTAGGTTTTGCACTAATAAACTAATTAACCTCCCGCGCACTCACCACATAAAATACTTCTTTTTTTACCACTCATCGTGTACAGACTAAGACTAACTACGTCCCCTTTCACATGTAAACAACTAGTAGGATTTACACCAATAAACTAATTAACATCCCGCGCACTCACCACATAAAATACTTCTTTTTTTACCACTCATCGTGTACAGACTAAGACTAACTACGTCCCCTTTCACATCTAAACAACTAGTAGGATTTACACTAATAAACTAATTAACATCCCGCGCACTCACCATATAAAATATTTCTTTTTTTACCACTCATCGTGTACAGACTAAGACTAACTACGTCCCCTTTCACATCTAAACAACTAGTATGATTTACACTAATAAACTAATTAACCTCCCGCGCACTCACCACATAAAATACTTCTTTTTTTACCACTCATCGTGTACAGACTAAGACTAACTACGTCCCCTTTCACATCTAAACAACTAGTAGGATTTACACTAATAAACTAATTAACATCCCGCGCACTCACCACATAAAATACTTCTTTTTTTACCACTCATCGTGTACAGACTAAGACTAACTACGTCCCCTTTCACATCTAAACAACTAGTATGATTTACACTAATAAACTAATTAACATCCCGCGCACTCACCACATAAAATACTTCTTTTTTTACCACTCATCGTGTACAGACTAAGACTAACTACGTCCCCTTTCACATCTCGACAACTAATAGGATTTACACTAATAAACTAATTAACATCCCGCGCACTCACCACATAAAATACTTCTTTTTTTACCACTCATCGTGTACAGACTAAGACTAACTACGTCTCCTTTCACATCTAAACAACTAGTAGGTTTTGCACTAATAAACTAATTAACCTCCCGCGCACTCACCACATAAAATACTTCTTTTTTTACCACTCATCGTGTACAGACTAAGACTAACTACGTCCCCTTTCACATCTAAACAACTAGTAGGTTTTGCACTAATAAACTAATTAACATCCCGCGCACTCACCACATAAAATATTTCTTTTTTTACCACTCATCGTGTACAGACTAAGACTAACTACGTCCCCTTTCACATCTAAACAACTAGTAGGATTTACACTAATAAACTAATTAACCTCCCGCGCACTCACCACATAAAATACTTCTTTTTTTACCACTCATCGTGTACAGGCTAAGACTAACTACGTCCCCTTTCACATCTAAACAACTGGTATGATTTACACTAATAAACTAATTAACCTCCCGCGCACTCACCACATAAAATACTTCTTTTTTTACCACTCATCGTGTACAGACTAAGACTAACTACGTCCCCTTTCACATCTCAACAACTAATAGGATTTACACTAATAAACTAATTAACCTCCCGCGCACTCACCACATAAAATACTTCTTTTTTTACCACTCATCGTGTACAGACTAAGACTAACTACGTCCCCTTTCACATCTAAACAACTAGTAGGATTTACACTAATAAACTAATTAACCTCCCGCGCACTCACCACATAAAATACTTCTTTTTTTACCACTCATCGTGTACAGACTAAGACTAACTACGTCCCCTTTCACATCTAAACAACTAGTATGATTTACACTAATAAACTAATTAACATCCCGCGCACTCACCACATAAAATACTTCTTTTTTTACCACTCATCGTGTACAGACTAAGACTAACTACGTCCCCTTTCACATCTCAACAACTAATAGGATTTACACTAATAAACTAATTAACATCCCGCGCACTCACCACATAAAATACTTCTTTTTTTACCACTCATCGTGTACAGACTAAGACTAACTACGTCCCCTTTCACATCTAAACAACTAGTAGGTTTTGCACTAATAAACTAATTAACCTCCCGCGCACTCACCACATAAAATACTTCTTTTTTTACCACTCATCGTGTACAGACTAAGACTAACTACGTCCCCTTTCACATCTAAACAACTAGTAGGTTTTGCACTAATAAACTAATTAACATCCCGCGCACTCACCACATAAAATATTTCTTTTTTTACCACTCATCGTGTACAGACTAAGACTAACTACGTCCCCTTTCACATCTAAACAACTAGTAGGATTTACACTAATAAACTAATTAACCTCCCGCGCACTCACCACATAAAATACTTCTTTTTTTACCACTCATCGTGTACAGACTAAGACTAACTACGTCCCCTTTCACATCTAAACAACTAGTATGATTTACACTAATAAACTAATTAACCTCCCGCGCACTCACCACATAAAATACTTCTTTTTTTACCACTCATCGTGTACAGACTAAGACTAACTACGTCCCCTTTCACATCTAAACAACTAGTATGATTTACACTAATAAACTAATTAACATCCCGCGCACTCACCACATAAAATACTTCTTTTTTTACCACTCATCGTGTACAGACTAAGACTAACTACGTCCCCTTTCACATCTCAACAACTAATAGGATTTACACTAATAAACTAATTAACCTCCAGCGCACTCACCACATAAAATACTTCTTTTTTTACCACTCATCGTGTACAGACTAAGACTAACTACGTCCCCTTTCACATCTAAACAACTAGTAGGATTTACACTAATAAACTAATTAACCTCCCGCGCACTCACCACATAAAATACTTCTTTTTTTACCACTCATCGTGTACAGACTAAGACTAACTACGTCCCCTTTCACATCTAAACAACTAGTATGATTTACACTAATAAACTAATTAACATCCCGCGCACTCACCACATAAAATACTTTTTTTTTTACCACTCATCGTGTACAGACTAAGACTAACTACGTCCCCTTTCACATCTCAACAACTAATAGGATTTACACTAATAAACTAATTAACATCCCGCGCACTCACCTCATAAAATACTTTTTTTACCACTCATCGTGTACAGACTAAGACTAACTACGTCCCCTTTCACATCTAAACAACTAGTAGGTTTTGCACTAATAAACTAATTAACCTCCCGCGCACTCACCACATAAAATACTTCTTTTTTTACCACTCATCGTGTACAGACTAAGACTAACTACGTCCCCTTTCACATCTAAACAACTAGTAGGTTTTGCACTAATAAACTAATTAACATCCCGCGCACTCACCACATAAAATATTTCTTTTTTTACCACTCATCGTGTACAGACTAAGACTAACTACGTCCCCTTTCACATCTAAACAACTAGTAGGATTTACACTAATAAACTAATTAACCTCCCGCGCACTCACCACATAAAATACTTCTTTTTTTACCACTCATCGTGTACAGACTAAGACTAACTACGTCCCCTTTCACATCTAAACAACTAGTATGATTTACACTAATAAACTAATTAACCTCCCGCGCACTCACCACATAAAATACTTCTTTTTTTACCACTCATCGTGTACAGACTAAGACTAACTACGTCCCCTTTCACATCTAAACAACTAATAGGATTTACACTAATAAACTAATTAACCTCCCGCGCACTCACCACATAAAATACTTCTTTTTTTACCACTCATCGTGTACAGACTAAGACTAACTACGTCCCCTTTCACATCTAAACAACTAGTATGATTTACACTAATAAACTAATTAACATCCCGCGCACTCACCACATAAAATACTTCTTTTTTTACCACTCATCGTGTACAGACTAAGACTAACTACGTCCCCTTTCACATCTAAACAACTAGTATGATTTACACTAATAAACTAATTAACCTCCCGCGCACTCACCACATAAAATACTTCTTTTTTTACCACTCATCGTGTACAGACTAAGACTAACTACGTCCCCTTTCACATCTAAACAACTAGTATGATTTACACTAATAAACTAATTAACCTCCCGCGCACTCACCACATAAAATACTTCTTTTTTTACCACTCATCGTGTACAGACTAAGACTAACTACGTCCCCTTTCACATCTAAACAACTAGTATGATTTACACTAATAAACTAATTAACATCCCGCGCACTCACCACATAAAATACTTCTTTTTTTACCACTCATCGTGTACAGACTAAGACTAACTACGTCCCCTTTCACATCTCAACAACTAATAGGATTTACACTAATAAACTAATTAACCTCCCGCGCACTCACCACATAAAATACTTCTTTTTTTACCACTCATCGTGTACAGACTAAGACTAACTACGTCCCCTTTCACATCTAAACAACTAGTAGGATTTACACTAATAAACTAATTAACCTCCCGCGCACTCACCACATAAAATACTTCTTTTTTTACCACTCATCGTGTACAGACTAAGACTAACTACGTCCCCTTTCACATCTAAACAACTAGTATGATTTACACTAATAAACTAATTAACATCCCGCGCACTCACCACATAAAATACTTCTTTTTTTACCACTCATCGTGTACAGACTAAGACTAACTACGTCCCCTTTCACATCTCAACAACTAATAGGATTTACACTAATAAACTAATTAACATCCCGCGCACTCACCACATAAAATACTTCTTTTTTTACCACTCATCGTGTACAGACTAAGACTAACTACGTCCCCTTTCACATCTAAACAACTAGTAGGATTTACACTAATAAACTAATTAACCTCCCGCGCACTCACCGCATAAAATACTTCTTTTTTTACCACTCATCGTGTACAGACTAAGACTAACTACGTCCCCTTTCACATCTAAACAACTAGTAGGATTTACACTAATAAACTAATTAACCTCCCGCGCACTCACCACATAAAATACTTCTTTTTTTACCACTCATCGTGTACAGACTAAGTCTAACTACGTCCCCTTTCACATCTAAACAACTAGTAGGATTTACACTAATAAACTAATTAACATCCCGCGCACTCACCACATAAAATACTTCTTTTTTTACCACTCATCGTGTACAGACTAAGACTAACTACGTCCCCTTTCACATCTAAACAACTAGTATGATTTACACTAATAAACTAATTAACATCCCGCGCACTCACCACATAAAATACTTCTTTTTTTACCACTCATCGTGTACAGACTAAGACTAACTACGTCCCCTTTCACATCTCAACAACTAATAGGATTTACACTAATAAACTAATTAACCTCCCGCGCACTCACCACATAAAATACTTCTTTTTTTACCACTCATCGTGTACAGACTAAGACTAACTACGTCCCCTTTCACATCTAAACAACTAGTAGGATTTACACTAATAAACTAATTAACATCCCGCGCACTCACCACATAAAATACTTCTTTTTTTACCACTCATCGTGTACAGACTAAGACTAACTACGTCCCCTTTCACATCTAAACAACTAGTAGGTTTTGCACTAATAAACTAATTAACATCCCGCACACTCACCACATAAAATATTTCTTTTTTTACCACTCATCGTGTACAGACTAAGACTAACTCCGTCCCCTTTCACATCTAAACAACTAGTAGGATTTACACTAATAAACTAATTAACCTCCCGCGCACTCACCACATAAAATACTTCTTTTTTTACCACTCATCGTGTACAGACTAAGACTAACTACGTCCCCTTTCACATCTCAACAACTAATAGGATTTACACTAATAAACTAATTAACCTCCCGCGCACTCACCACATAAAATACTTCTTTTTTTACCACTCATCGTGTACAGACTAAGACTAACTACGTCCCCTTTCACATCTAAACAACTAGTAGGATTTACACTAATAAACTAATTAACATCCCGCTCACTCACCACATAAAATACTTCTTTTTTTACCACTCATCGTGTACAGACTAAGACTAACTACGTCCCCTTTCACATCTAAACAACTAGTAGGTTTTGCACTAATAAACTAATTAACATCCCGCGCACTCACCACATAAAATATTTCTTTTTTTACCACTCATCGTGTACAGACTAAGACTAACTACGTCCCCTTTCACATCTAAACAACTAGTAGGATTTACACTAATAAACTAATTAACATCCCGCGCACTCACCATATAAAATATTTCTTTTTTTACCACTCATCGTGTACAGACTAAGACTAACTACGTCCCCTTTCACATCTAAACAACTAGTATGATTTACACTAATAAACTAATTAACCTCCCGCGCACTCACCACATAAAATACTTCTTTTTTTACCACTCATCGTGTACAGACTAAGACTAACTACGTCCCCTTTCACATCTAAACAACTAGTATGATTTACACTAATAAACTAATTAACATCCCGCGCACTCACCACATAAAATACTTCTTTTTTTACCACTCATCGTGTACAGACTAAGACTAACTACGTCCCCTTTCACATCTCAACAACTAATAGGATTTACACTAATAAACTAATTAACCTCCCGCGCACTCACCACATAAAATACTTCTTTTTTTACCACTCATCGTGTACAGACTAAGACTAACTACGTCCCCTTTCACATCTCAACAACTAGTAGGATTTACACTAATAAACTAATTAACCTCCCGCGCACTCACCACATAAAATACTTCTTTTTTTACCACTCATCGTGTACAGACTAAGACTAACTACGTCCCCTTTCACATCTCAACAACTAATAGGATTTACACTAATAAACAAATTAACCTCCCGCGCACTCACCACATAAAATACTTCTTTTTTTACCACTCATCGTGTACAGACTAAGACTAACTACGTCCCCTTTCACATCTAAACAACTAGTAGGATTTACACTAATAAACTAATTAACATCCCGCGCACTCACCACATAAAATACTTCTTTTTTTACCACTCATCGTGTACAGACTAAGACTAACTACGTCCCCTTTCACATCTAAACAACTAGTATGATTTACACTAATAAACTAATTAACATCCCGCGCACTCACCACATAAAATACTTCTTTTTTTACCACTCATCGTGTACAGACTAAGACTAACTACGTCCCCTTTCACATCTCAACAACTAATAGGATTTACAGTAATAAACTAATTAACCTCCCGCGCACTCACCACATAAAATACTTCTTTTTTTACCACTCATCGTGTACAGACTAAGACTAACTACGTCCCCTTTCACATCTCAACAACTAATAGGATTTACAGTAATAAACTAATTAACCTCCCGCGCACTCACCACATAAAATACTTCTTTTTTTACCACTCATCGTGTACAGACTAAGACTAACTACGTCCCCTTTCACATCTAAACAACTAGTAGGATTTACACTAATAAACTAATTAACATCCCGCGCACTCACCACATAAAATACTTCTTTTTTTACCACTCATCGTGTACAGACTAAGACTAACTACGTCCCCTTTCACATCTAAACAACTAGTATGATTTACACTAATAAACTAATTAACATCCCGCGCACTCACCACATAAAATACTTCTTTTTTTACCACTCATCGTGTACAGACTAAGACTAACTACGTCCCCTTTCACATCTCAACAACTAATAGGATTTACACTAATAAACTAATTAACATCCCGCGCACTCACCACATAAAATACTTCTTTTTTTACCACTCATCGTGTACAGACTAAGACTAACTACGTCCCCTTTCACATCTAAACAACTAGTAGGTTTTGCACTAATAAACTAATTAACCTCCCGCGCACTCACCACATAAAATACTTCTTTTTTTACCACTCATCGTGTACAGACTAAGACTAACTACGTCCCCTTTCACATCTAAACAACTAGTAGGATTTACACCAATAAACTAATTAACATCCCGCGCACTCACCACATAAAATACTTCTTTTTTTACCACTCATCGTGTACAGACTAAGACTAACTACGTCCCCTTTCACATCTAAACAACTAGTAGGATTTACACTAATAAACTAATTAACATCCCGCGCACTCACCATATAAAATATTTCTTTTTTTACCACTCATCGTGTACAGACTAAGACTAACTACGTCCCCTTTCACATCTAAACAACTAGTATGATTTACACTAATAAACTAATTAACCTCCCGCGCACTCACCACATAAAATACTTCTTTTTTTACCACTCATCGTGTACAGACTAAGACTAACTACGTCCCCTTTCACATCTAAACAACTAGTAGGATTTACACTAATAAACTAATTAACATCCCGCGCACTCACCACATAAAATACTTCTTTTTTTACCACTCATCGTGTACAGACTAAGACTAACTACGTCCCCTTTCACATCTAAACAACTAGTATGATTTACACTAATAAACTAATTAACATCCCGCGCACTCACCACATAAAATACTTCTTTTTTTACCACTCATCGTGTACAGACTAAGACTAACTACGTCCCCTTTCACATCTCGACAACTAATAGGATTTACACTAATAAACTAATTAACATCCCGCGCACTCACCACATAAAATACTTCTTTTTTTACCACTCATCGTGTACAGACTAAGACTAACTACGTCTCCTTTCACATCTAAACAACTAGTAGGTTTTGCACTAATAAACTAATTAACCTCCCGCGCACTCACCACATAAAATACTTCTTTTTTTACCACTCATCGTGTACAGACTAAGACTAACTACGTCCCCTTTCACATCTAAACAACTAGTAGGTTTTGCACTAATAAACTAATTAACATCCCGCGCACTCACCACATAAAATATTTCTTTTTTTACCACTCATCGTGTACAGACTAAGACTAACTACGTCCCCTTTCACATCTAAACAACTAGTAGGATTTACACTAATAAACTAATTAACCTCCCGCGCACTCACCACATAAAATACTTCTTTTTTTACCACTCATCGTGTACAGGCTAAGACTAACTACGTCCCCTTTCACATCTAAACAACTGGTATGATTTACACTAATAAACTAATTAACCTCCCGCGCACTCACCACATAAAATACTTCTTTTTTTACCACTCATCGTGTACAGACTAAGACTAACTACGTCCCCTTTCACATCTCAACAACTAATAGGATTTACACTAATAAACTAATTAACCTCCCGCGCACTCACCACATAAAATACTTCTTTTTTTACCACTCATCGTGTACAGACTAAGACTAACTACGTCCCCTTTCACATCTAAACAACTAGTAGGATTTACACTAATAAACTAATTAACCTCCCGCGCACTCACCACATAAAATACTTCTTTTTTTACCACTCATCGTGTACAGACTAAGACTAACTACGTCCCCTTTCACATCTAAACAACTAGTATGATTTACACTAATAAACTAATTAACATCCCGCGCACTCACCACATAAAATACTTCTTTTTTTACCACTCATCGTGTACAGACTAAGACTAACTACGTCCCCTTTCACATCTCAACAACTAATAGGATTTACACTAATAAACTAATTAACATCCCGCGCACTCACCACATAAAATACTTCTTTTTTTACCACTCATCGTGTACAGACTAAGACTAACTACGTCCCCTTTCACATCTAAACAACTAGTAGGTTTTGCACTAATAAACTAATTAACCTCCCGCGCACTCACCACATAAAATACTTCTTTTTTTACCACTCATCGTGTACAGACTAAGACTAACTACGTCCCCTTTCACATCTAAACAACTAGTAGGTTTTGCACTAATAAACTAATTAACATCCCGCGCACTCACCACATAAAATATTTCTTTTTTTACCACTCATCGTGTACAGACTAAGACTAACTACGTCCCCTTTCACATCTAAACAACTAGTAGGATTTACACTAATAAACTAATTAACCTCCCGCGCACTCACCACATAAAATACTTCTTTTTTTACCACTCATCGTGTACAGACTAAGACTAACTACGTCCCCTTTCACATCTAAACAACTAGTATGATTTACACTAATAAACTAATTAACCTCCCGCGCACTCACCACATAAAATACTTCTTTTTTTACCACTCATCGTGTACAGACTAAGACTAACTACGTCCCCTTTCACATCTAAACAACTAGTATGATTTACACTAATAAACTAATTAACATCCCGCGCACTCACCACATAAAATACTTCTTTTTTTACCACTCATCGTGTACAGACTAAGACTAACTACGTCCCCTTTCACATCTCAACAACTAATAGGATTTACACTAATAAACTAATTAACCTCCAGCGCACTCACCACATAAAATACTTCTTTTTTTACCACTCATCGTGTACAGACTAAGACTAACTACGTCCCCTTTCACATCTAAACAACTAGTATGATTTACACTAATAAACTAATTAACCTCCCGCGCACTCACCACATAAAATACTTCTTTTTTTACCACTCATCGTGTACAGACTAAGACTAACTACGTCCCCTTTCACATCTAAACAACTAGTATGATTTACACTAATAAACTAATTAACATCCCGCGCACTCACCACATAAAATACTTCTTTTTTTACCACTCATCGTGTACAGACTAAGACTAACTACGTCCCCTTTCACATCTCAACAACTAATAGGATTTACACTAATAAACTAATTAACCTCCAGCGCACTCACCACATAAAATACTTCTTTTTTTACCACTCATCGTGTACAGACTAAGACTAACTACGTCCCCTTTCACATCTAAACAACTAGTAGGATTTACACTAATAAACTAATTAACCTCCCGCGCACTCACCACATAAAATACTTCTTTTTTTACCACTCATCGTGTACAGACTAAGACTAACTACGTCCCCTTTCACATCTAAACAACTAGTATGATTTACACTAATAAACTAATTAACATCCCGCGCACTCACCATATAAAATACTTCTTTTTTTACCACTCATCGTGTACAGACTAAGACTAACTACGTCCCCTTTCACATCTCAACAACTAATAGGATTTACACTAATAAACTAATTAACATCCCGCGCACTCACCTCATAAAATACTTTTTTTACCACTCATCGTGTACAGACTAAGACTAACTACGTCCCCTTTCACATCTAAACAACTAGTAGGTTTTGCACTAATAAACTAATTAACCTCCCGCGCACTCACCACATAAAATACTTCTTTTTTTACCACTCATCGTGTACAGACTAAGACTAACTACGTCCCCTTTCACATCTAAACAACTAGTAGGTTTTGCACTAATAAACTAATTAACATCCCGCGCACTCACCACATAAAATATTTCTTTTTTTACCACTCATCGTGTACAGACTAAGACTAACTACGTCCCCTTTCACATCTAAACAACTAGTAGGATTTACACTAATAAACTAATTAACCTCCCGCGCACTCACCACATAAAATACTTCTTTTTTTACCACTCATCGTGTACAGACTAAGACTAACTACGTCCCCTTTCACATCTAAACAACTAGTATGATTTACACTAATAAACTAATTAACCTCCCGCGCACTCACCACATAAAATACTTCTTTTTTTACCACTCATCGTGTACAGACTAAGACTAACTACGTCCCCTTTCACATCTAAACAACTAGTAGGATTTACACTAATAAACTAATTAACCTCCCGCGCACTCACCACATAAAATACTTCTTTTTTTACCACTCATCGTGTACAGACTAAGACTAACTACGTCCCCTTTCACATCTAAACAACTAGTATGATTTACACTAATAAACTAATTAACCTCCCGCGCACTCACCACATAAAATACTTCTTTTTTTACCACTCATCGTGTACAGACTAAGACTAACTACGTCCCCTTTCACATCTAAACAACTAGTATGATTTACACTAATAAACTAATTAACATCCCGCGCACTCACCACATAAAATACTTCTTTTTTTACCACTCATCGTGTACAGACTAAGACTAACTACGTCCCCTTTCACATCTCAACAACTAATAGGATTTACACTAATAAACTAATTAACCTCCCGCGCACTCACCACATAAAATACTTCTTTTTTTACCACTCATCGTGTACAGACTAAGACTAACTACGTCCCCTTTCACATCTAAACAACTAGTAGGATTTACACTAATAAACTAATTAACCTCCCGCGCACTCACCACATAAAATACTTCTTTTTTTACCACTCATCGTGTACAGACTAAGACTAACTACGTCCCCTTTCACATCTAAACAACTAGTATGATTTACACTAATAAACTAATTAACATCCCGCGCACTCACCACATAAAATACTTCTTTTTTTACCACTCATCGTGTACAGACTAAGACTAACTACGTCCCCTTTCACATCTCAACAACTAATAGGATTTACACTAATAAACTAATTAACATCCCGCGCACTCACCACATAAAATACTTCTTTTTTTACCACTCATCGTGTACAGACTAAGACTAACTACGTCCCCTTTCACATCTAAACAACTAGTAGGATTTACACTAATAAACTAATTAACCTCCCGCGCACTCACCGCATAAAATACTTCTTTTTTTACCACTCATCGTGTACAGACTAAGACTAACTACGTCCCCTTTCACATCTAAACAACTAGTAGGATTTACACTAATAAACTAATTAACCTCCCGCGCACTCACCACATAAAATACTTCTTTTTTTACCACTCATCGTGTACAGACTAAGACTAACTACGTCCCCTTTCACATCTAAACAACTAGTAGGATTTACACTAATAAACTAATTAACATCCCGCGCACTCACCACATAAAATACTTCTTTTTTTACCACTCATCGTGTACAGACTAAGACTAACTACGTCCCCTTTCACATCTCAACAACTAATAGGATTTACACTAATAAACTAATTAACCTCCCGCGCACTCACCACATAAAATACTTCTTTTTTTACCACTCATCGTGTACAGACTAAGACTAACTACGTCCCCTTTCACATCTCAACAACTAGTAGGATTTACACTAATAAACTAATTAACCTCCCGCGCACTCACCACATAAAATACTTCTTTTTTTACCACTCATCGTGTACAGACTAAGACTAACTACGTCCCCTTTCACATCTAAACAACTAATAGGATTTACACTAATAAACTAATTAACCTCCCGCGCACTCACCACATAAAATACTTCTTTTTTTACCACTCATCGTGTACAGACTAAGACTAACTACGTCCCCTTTCACATCTGAACAACTAATAGGATTTACACTAATAAACTAATTAACCTCCCGCGCACTCACCACATAAAATACTTCTTTTTTTACCACTCATCGTGTACAGACTAAGACTAACTACGTCCCCTTTCACATCTCAACAACTAGTAGGATTTACACTAATAAACTAATTAACCTCCCGCGCACTCACCACATAAAATACTTCTTTTTTTACCACTCATCGTGTACAGACTAAGACTAACTACGTCCCCTTTCACATCTCAACAACTAATAGGATTTACACTAATAAACTAATTAACCTCCCGCGCACTCACCACATAAAATACTTCTTTTTTTACCACTCATCGTGTACAGACTAAGACTAACTACGTCCCCTTTCACATCTCAACAACTAGTAGGATTTACACTAATAAACTAATTAACCTCCCGCGCACTCACCACATAAAATACTTCTTTTTTTACCACTCATCGTGTACAGACTAAGAGTAACTACGTCCCCTTTCACATCTAAACAACTAGTAGGATTTACACTAATAAACTAATTAACATCCCGCGCACTCACCACATAAAATACTTCTTTTTTTACCACTCATCGTGTACAGACTAAGAGTAACTACGTCCCCTTTCACATCTAAACAACTAGTAGGATTTACACTAATAAACTAATTAACATCCCGCGCACTCACCACATAAAATACTTCTTTTTTTACCACTTATCGTGTACAGACTAAGACTAACTACGTCCCTTTTCACATCTCAACAACTCCAACGTAACAATTCTATCTTTCTCACTTTTCAGTTAGGTTCTTCGTTCCAATTCGTTGGTTACGTAATTCTGACGCAGAAGCATACGCGAGGGTTCATGACACGTTTATCACAATGTATATGTTACCGCTAAAGCTCGAAAGCCGTTAATGTGCACATTACCTAGCTAATCTGCAGATTAACTGATTTGCTCCGTTAACGTGCGGAATCAAGAGTTTTCCGCATTTTACCTAGGTAATGTGCACATTAACGGCTTCCGTATCGTTCAAGTTCAAAAGTTTGCTTCTCTCATAGTGGTGAATCTCTTGAATATGAATCTTCGTGTCACGTGATTCACTCGTCAGCATTATAAAAAACGCCCCGGATGAGCGGAGGACAAGTGAGAACGAATCGGTAAAGTGATTCATTTTTGATAACGAATCACTAAAATGATTCGTTCTCACTTGGCCTGCTCATTTTGGGGGCGTTTTTTATAATTCGGACGACTGATTCATGTTGACAGAGGGATGACCCTGGTTTCAACTCTACTCTCGGACACGTAGATAAATAACATTATGTTAATTTAAGCGTACAGAAACGTTCCTGTTGTTCCAGCAAAGATCTTATTTTCACTTTAATGAGTGCCTAGTAAGTAATGTGCAGATTATCCAGGTAATTTGCAGATTACCTAGGTAATTTGCAGATTACCTAGGTAATTTGAGAAATGAAACAATTTTTCGCAAGTTAACGGATCACTCTGATTAATCTGCACAATACCTAGATAATCTGAAGAATAACTGATTTCTGCACTTTAGCGGTAACATATATATATATTGAATCATATTCTTATGCAGCCCATTTGGTGAACCCGATGTGTACTTATGTATGTAAGGGGAAGTGGTTTTCAGCCGCTGATCCGCGGACCGGTGCCTGTCCGCGAAAAAGTTATTACTTCTTAACACATGGTACACATGATTTTCATTTTATAATATTAGATTTAAAAACTAATGCACAAAATACTATATAAATATCATGGTTTTTATTTCTGCCTTAGCGTTCCGCGAAGTAATTTCTCCTATTTTCATTGGTCCACAGATGTAAAAAGGTTGAAAACCACTGTGTTAGGTTGTTTAAAATAAGTGATAGCTATTCTATAACCGTTAAGTTTACTTACCTGTGAGAAACATTGTCATTGCAGCTACCAACACTGTAAGGGCCAATACTAAAAGGGCCTATTACTCCTCCCCAAAGGTCATAGTCAGTAACAACTTTGGCATTGAAGTCGCCTAAAAGAAGAAGAATATCTCCTTTCTTGACAGAATTCAAAATATCCTGAACTTGTCCATAAAACCTATCTTTCTCATCCGATCGGCATCCTCAGTGGGAGGTATAAAAACAGATAACATTGAAGTCTTTAATATTTGTTTGAAATTTAGCTGTAATAAACTTTTAATTAATGCACTCATATCCTAGAAGAGCATCACTAGCATATCTGCTGAGAAGCAAACTTTGGAGATAAAACCTTGGAAACTATGCCTTGGAGATGTTTTCCATCTTTTCTCCCTGAGAAGAGAAATTTAAGATTATTTTTTAGTATCTGACCTTTTTCTGTCCATCTGGTCTCTTGCAAGCCGAGAATATCTAAGTTAAAACGGTGGAATTCTTCTCTGAGGACATCAAGAGAATAATTTCTGTGTAGAGTCCTCACATTCGTTTTTGCAATCTCAGTCCAAGGTCAACCACATGGTGGCTCTTCGATAAAAATGACACAATGAAACAAGCTCGTAAATAAAAACGCTACTTAGACAGCACTTTGCTAATTGTTGTGGAAATATAGTTGATTTTGCCAGTCTTTCCTGATCGCTCTTTACCGTAGCTAGCACTTCGATGGTTACGAACTCTTATTGTGTTTATGCTGAAGGACTAATTTCAGAATCAAATCGTTCGATTTGATCTTACCCAGATTGTCAAGAAATTCACCAAAAGTTTTCGATGGAACGAACCGAATTCTAATAAATTATTCATGTTTATATAACTAATGGTAACTTGTGTACTATTGAAAATATAAGGCCTTTATATATCTTCCTGCAATGCCAAATATAAATTATCAATGGACCAATAGTGCTATTCCGTAAAATGACGCAGACGGTTACAAAATTACTTTCTTTAATCCTATTATCATGGAAATAGGGTTTTAATCGAAACATGCCCAACAGAATTCTATAACTACAACAACAAGGCATAAGAAATATGGATCTCTTGGTACTAAATGCATGATTAGTGTAAATGAATGTTTCATGAATACATCACTTGAATATTTATTTCCTTTTTTTAATATTTATTTTCTTTTTAAACCTAATTTTAAATATTCAAAATATCCTGAACTTGTCCATAAAACCTATCATTCTCATCCCATCGACACCGTCAGTGGTGGGCATAAAAACAGATAACATTGAAGTCTTTAATATTTGTTTCAAATTTAGTAATAAGAAACTTTTCATTAATGCACTCATATCCTAGGTTGGGTTGGGTTGTTTTATCTCTGAGCTGCACTTTTTTGCACACCATGGGCTAAATGGCCAGGTCACAAGGACCCCGAAGGCTCAGAGAAGGTTGGGGGAGGGGACACACTGGAACAGCTGTTGGGAGACAGATGGTAGCCTCCCGTCAAGGCCATCCAGCGTGTTCTTTAACATGCACAGGCTATGGCTCTCCTGCACACGAGGCCACGACTTAACGTCCCATCCGACGGACGGCGACCTTTGCAAGCTCATCGGTGTCCCCTACTGACCGTGGACAGGGCGGGGATTTTGCGGAGATACTCATATCCTAGAAGAGCTTCACTAGCATGTCTGCTGAGAAGCAAACCTTAGAGACAAAACCTTGGAAACTATGCCTTGGAGATGTTTTCCATCTTTTCCCCCCGAAGAGAGAAATTTAAGATTATTTTTTAATATCTGACCTTTTTCTGTCCATCTGGTCTCTTGCAAGCCGAGAATATCTAAATTATAGAGGTGGTATTCTTGTGTGAGGACATCAGGAGAATAAGCTCTGTGCAGAGTCCTCACATTTCAACTTCCTATAGAGAGAATATGGTTAGTGGGATATTTAAAGAAAATTATGTTTATTGAGAGAGGAAATGCCGACAATATCAAACAGTCCCCTAATCGCAGGCATGGGGCAAAGATTCGTTCCCTCACTACTAAACGCTGAAGCCATCTGCACTGGAAGACTTCCTCCAATGTATAATTTGACGATGATCATAGAAGCAAGAGTTCAGGTACCTGGGTGACGTCTGATCACGATTATGCACCAGCTGATAAAATGTATCTGCGAATGAGTTCACTTGGGGCTGTGAACCCACAAACAAACAGGAAACACAGCGGCAGATTTTTCCTCAACAGCGGCCCACCAGTGCAGCAAATTCAGGATCCATAATCAAGCTCAGAGCCATTATTCCATTCCGGGTGGTGTATATAGTCAGCATGGGGTTGATCACTCCTCAGTAGGGTAGAAAGTGAAAAGAAAAGTAGCCATAGTTGTCCAGATCAGTAGGCTACATTGATCAGGCAACCGTTCCCTCTCGTCCCCTTCTACAAGAGTATCTCTTTTGAAAGTTACTAACGGTCTTCACAACGCGAAGGCGAGGTCGGACATTAAATGTAAGGCCTGGTCAATTCTCTGCATTATCACAGGGATTGATACATAGTTCTCCTTCTACTTAATACCTAGCTACCATTTATAGACCAAGGTAAGATTGCTTTATAAAAATGAATAATAAACACTAATATTGAAATAACCATTAGGTAAACATATAAAAATGTACGTATATTTATTAAATGGTTTGAAACAACACTTATTATTTTTTAATTAATTTCTGAGGTAAATTCTTGTGATGCATTAATTTTGTGAAGTATTCCAACTTCAATACTCTTTAAATCCTAAGGAATTGCAAAGTACGCATTAACGTTTAACATCAGTATCAATTTTAGAGGAAAAATTATTTACTTCCCTTACCCTGGAGAATTCGCAGCTAACTCTAATCCACATTTCTCTCCCTCCGTTCCCAAATCGGCCATTCCATGCTCCTTAGTTTACCAGAACTTCCTAGTGCTGCATCCTATACTGATGTCTGGAGCATTAAGTTGTGAGAATGTTCTTAAATTATTTTCGTCAATGAGACTTTCAGGTAAATTTCTGTCAATTCTCTGAAATTTCTGTCAGTTCTATCAATTTCAGTCAATCCTTTCACTTTCTGTCAATTAAAATTACTTTCGTCAGTGGTAAAGAAATGTGCCGTCCCATGGCCGAGTGGTTGGCGCGCTTGGCTACTGATCTAAGGGACCTGGGTTCGAGCCCCGGGTTAAGGCATGGTTGTAAGTGTTGTTTTTCTGTTGAGGTCTTGCCATCCTCTCAGACCTTCTACTTTGGCATATAAACTGGCAGGCTCCTGTCAGACCTCTGTGGCAAGCAGCTGCTTGAGGGGGTATTTATTTTTATTTATTATAAAGAAATGTAATGGAAAGAATTCCGTTAATGGTAACGGAATGTGTGACAAATTTCATTAATAGTAAAACGTAACCCGAATAATTCCATCAATAGTAAGGGAGGGTCAAGAAAATTTATCTCAGCAGTAATGGGGTTTGTTATTGGCTAATTGAGAATTAGGAAGTTTCTACGGTAAGTGTTTTGAACCGCGGAATGACCTGTGTAAAAGTTGGGTTGGGTTGTTTTCCCTCTGAGCGGCCCTTTTCTGCACACCATGGGCTAAATGGCCAGGTCACACGGACCCTGAAGGCTCAGAGAAGGTTGGCGAGGGGACCCACTATAACAGCTGTTGGGAGACAGATGGTAGCCTTCCGTCAAGGTCATCCAGCATGTTCTTTAACGTACATAGGGTACGGCTCTCCCGCACACGGGGCCACGGCTTAACGTCTCATCCGACGGACAGCGGCCTTTCCAAGCCCATCGGTGTCGCCTACTGACCGTGGACAGGGCGGAGAATTTTGCGGAGATAAGTCTCAACGCTAATCCAGCTGGGACTCGACCTGGGAACTGCAGAACAGGTGATTAAGTAAATAAACTGATGTTTACTCTATGAGATTTTTTTCCTCTCGTTTTCATGGTTTTTAAAATCTTTTTTCTGTAAAATGTAAAATGCATGTAACATATATGTATTTCCTCCCATTTTCGGTTATTATTATTTTCAAAAGGAGGGTGGGCTGGTGGACATATTAATTTCTTCCAAATCCGATCCTGAAACATGTTGTTATGCAACTTCCGACTTATATTTCAAAGATCCAATATTTCAACATGAATGAACAATCTCCTTCACAGGAAAAAAAAATAATTGAATAATTTACATCACTCTCCTGTTTATTCGAATTATTTCTTTCACGATCTTCATGTCTGTAATCTCTTTCTTTGGTACTCCGCAGAGCAGAAGAATAACTGCAACAGAAGAGATAAGCCTCGGCGGTCGAGCACTCACACCCTTTGTGAAATCGGCCACTCATTGTTCCTGCCAGAGCTGAAAGTGCAACCTATTTTCGTTGGCAGCTGCGAAGGCTGGTTTAAGCCAAAATAACTCCCAATGGCCTTTCACTACTTTGGCATACTTTAACTGGGGATCAAGGCGTTGATGTTTCTACATCTGACAACTGAGCGGACTCTCCTGAATGACAAGAAGATTCCGGATTAAAGCATTGCGTAGGAAAACGTTTTTTCCTTCCAAATTCACGAAAATATCGGGGCGGGGGTGGCTCAGTCGGTAGCGCGTCAGGCTCGTAATCTGTAGTTCCCAGGTTCGAGTCCCAGCTGGGTCAGCGTTGAGATTTATCTCCGCAAAATTCCTCGCCCTGCCCACGGTCAGTAGGGGACACTGATGGGCTTGGAAAGACCGCCGTCCGTCGGATGGGACGTTAAGCCGTGGCCCCGTGTGCGGGAGAGTCATACCCTGTGCACGTTAAAGAACACGCTGGATGGCCTTGACGGGAGGCTACCATTTGTCTCCCAACAGCTGTTCCAGTGGGTCCCCTCCCCCAACCTTCTCTGAGCCTTTGGGGTCCATGTGACCTGGCCATTTAGCCCATTGTGTGCAAAAAAGTGCCGCTCAGAGGTAAAACAATCCAACTCACGAAAATATTGAAGGGAACAACGGAACTGATAGAATACTTCAGAGTCAGGCGTCGCTTTAGATAGTCATACTTTTTAATGAGGAATATAATAACAATTCTTATAAATAAAATTTTTGAAAATTCGCAAATCCCAATAGCTATGAAAATTGGAATTATTCGTCCGGTATATAAAAGCGGATCAAAATAGAATTTTAATAATTATAGACCAATCATTCTATTAACAATTTTTGATAAGATAATAGGAAAATACGTTTGAGATCGCTTGCAAAATTTTTTGAATAAAATTAATTCTCTGTCAAGTCAGCAATTTGGGTTCCGTAAAAGTATGGGAACGCAAAGTCTTTTGGAAGATCTTATTAATAATATAAATATTAATTTAAATAGAGGAAAGAAATGCGTTGCGGTATTTATGGACTTAAATAAAGCATTTGATTCAGTTGACATTGATATCTTGCTACAGAAATTATAATTTACTTGGTATAAGAGGGAATATTTTTGAATGGTTTAAAAGCTACTTATTACATAGATAAATAGTTATGAAAATAAATGATAATTTTAGCGATAAATTTCAGATCAATTTTGGAGTTCCACAAGGATCTATTCTCGGCCCTATGCTATTCCAAAAATATATAAATGATTTGGCTAATATTAATTTCGATAGTAAATTATACATGTATACTGATGATACAGTGATAATCAACTTCCACTCTGATTTAGAATACGCTATTTGCAATCTACAAAATTATTTTAATAAAGCAGTTAAATGATTTGCTCTTAACGAACTGAGTGCAAACGAGAAAAAAACTAAATTTATGTGTATTGGTTCTCAACAACCTACACTTAATAGAAGAATTACTAAGCATCGAATAAGTTGTACTATACTGGATGGTTTATCACCTGGTATATGCAATTGTCCTAAAATAGAAGAAGTAAACGAAATAAGTTACCTAGGCTTGGAAATGAATTCGAAAGTGAAATGGAATAAACATATTGATTGGATGTTGTTCAAGACTACGATTTGTAGCATTTAAAATTAGGAAACTTAACTTGTTTGTTGATACACAGATAACTATTTTAGTATATAAAGCACTTTTTGAATCTATAATTAGATATGGGATAACAGTTTATGGGACAGCCTATAAGACAGAATTAAATAAAATTAAAAGAATAGAAATTAGTCTGCTAAAAGGATTATGTAATTCAGAAGTTAAAAATTCCCTTACAATGAATGATGATATATTTAGTTTGTTCAAAATTTTACCTATTGAAAGTTTATATGTGTTTGTTTCTGTTATCAATAACTTCTTTGATGATACCTATAAGCAAAGTATTTGCCACAATAAGTTTACTAGAAAAAAGGTTATGGTTTTTTGAAACAACCAAAATTTTATAATAATTACGGAAGAATTCCAAAGAATATCAAATTCCCTACCTATTTAACTTGCTTCCTAGAGAAATAGTTAACTTAAAAAAATTTTATCATGTAAAAGAAAAATTATTTCATTGGTTGAAGAAAAAGTGATGTTTTTATTTGGAAACTTTCATCATCTTGTCGGTTTTCTTTTTCATTTATTCTTTTTTTTTTCTCTCCTTCATTTTATGTACTACTGATGTAATCTAGATCATATCTGTAAAACCATATATGTACATTCCCGCTGATAAGCTTCGGCTTAGTGGGATTTTTTATGTAAAATAACTATAGATAATACTTATTGAAAATAATTTTAAATTTGAATTTGAATAAACGAACGAATCTAGAAAAAAAGGGGGCGGGGAGAGTCGATTAAAAAAAAAAGTGCTGGAAATCCAGTTCCGAAAAAAAAGATGTTCCCTTTCCTTTTTTCGAAACTGGATTTCCGTTACAGTATATTTAATCCATTTTAAAAATTCTTAAAAATTTTGAAAAATACGTGAAATATGCCCAAATTTGATAATTTTTTTGGCTTTATTATCCTTACTAACATTTTCAAAAAGGGATGGGGAACTATCCCCCCCTCCCTAGATCCGGCTCTTTATATGTATATATATATTTCATTATCTTTTTCTTTTCCATAGATAAATTTGTTTCCTTAAACTAATAATAATCATCTTGATATAATATGATTTTAAAGGAAAAAATAAAGTTATTGAAAGAAAATTTTTAAAGCTTTTTGAGGAGCAAAATTGTTAAAAATTTGTGTTGTTCTGCTGTTTCATCTCTGAGTGGCACTTTCTTTGCACACAATGAGCTAAATGTCCAGGTCACCAGGACCCCGAAAGCCCAGAGAAAGTTGAGGTAAACTCACTGAACAGCTATAAGGACACAGATGATAGCCTCCCGTCAAGGCCATCCATTGTGTTCTTTAATGTGCATAGGATATGGCTCTCCTGCATACAAACCATGGCTTAACGTCCCATCCGATGAACGGAGGCCTTTTCAAGTCTATCTGTGTCCCCTTCTGACCAATACAGGGTGGTGAGTTTTTCGGAGATAAATCTCAACGCTGGACCAGGTGGAACATGAATCTGGAAACTGCAGATTATGTGCCTGGGCGCACTACCAACTGAGCCACCCCAGAAACACCCAGGATTTTGAGTAAGATGTTTGTTCTTTGGCATGACAATATCCGGTCCTATACTGCCAAAGTAACATTAATAACATTGCATAGGTATGGTTGGGAATGCCGAGAACATAATAGATTTAGTCCTGGTATCTCTGTTATTAGATTTTTCACATTTCTAGATCTCTAAAAAATATGATACGAAGAGAAGGAAATTGAAGTCGGACGAAGAAGTGTAATGCACTCTCAGAGACTTCCTCATGCAACACACAAAACTGTTCGTTTTCAAAGGGAATTAAGTTTTTCGTTTACCTACGTTTTCTCTATTTAAAATGGGGTCTAGGTGGCTCCGTCGGTAGCGTGCCAGGTTCGTAATCTGCAGTTCGCAGATTCGAGTTCCGCTGGCCAGCGTTGAGATTTATCTCCGCTAAACTCCCCTCCCTGATCTCGATCAGTCGGGGGAGACCAATGGACTGGTAAAGGCAGCGGTCCGTCGGATAGAACGTTAAGCCGTGGCCCCGTGTGCGGGAGAGTCATATCCTGTGCACGTTAAAGAACATTCCGGATGAGCTTGACGAGAGGCTACCATCTGTCTCCCAACAGCTGTTCCAGTGGGTACCCTTTCTCAACCTTCTCTGAGCCCTCGGAGTCCTCGCGACCTGGCCATTTAGCCCATTGTGTGCAAAAAAGTGACGCTCATTGCACATAATCATGAGTTTCGGTTGGAAACAAGTCAACCGAAACTCATGATTATGTGCAATCCGAAAAATGGGATAGTGATTTGAAAAATGTAAATAGTAATAATTTATTAGTACTTATGAAACAAAAAAAAAGTATGTCTCCTTTATTCGTTAAATGGAAAAAGTTACGTTTCTCCCACACCCCTCTGAGAAAATGGGGAAGATTTTTGCTGTCAGTGGAAAATCTCTTGACACTCTGCAACAGAAATTTCGAATTTCTTTATAAATAAATCCCTTGAAATGTTCGTTAAAAGTTTTGCCTTTTTTACATATAACACCCACCAAAGATGTAAATTAAACCCTCTTATGGATTCCAAAAAATGCGAATTATAACATTTCATTAGTACCGATCGAATAGAAAAGGAATTTTTCAATTATCTCTTAAAACAAACAGTTGCTTTAAGAGAAGACACTTTATAGACCTGAAACTGAAGAAAGGATATTTTTCTTTTTGGATAGGTATCGACGTAACATTCGAAGGCGAGATTTACGCTTTCCGAATTTTCCAGAAGATTTAAATCAGGGAGTAAAAACGAAAAATATTTCGTTCGTTTTTGCTCTGAAAGATATATTTCGGCGTTATCTGAATGATTATATTTCGGCGTTATCTGAATGATTATATTTCGGTGTTATCTGAACGATTATATTTCAGTGGTATCTGAACGATTATATTTCAGTGGAATCTGAACGATTATATTTCAGTGGTATCTGAACGATTATATTTCGGCGTTATCTGAACTATTATATTTCGGCGTTATCTGAATGATTATATTTCGACGTTATCTGAATGATTATATTTCGGCGTTATCTGAACGATTATATTTCAGTGTTATCTGAACGATTATATTTCAGTGTTATCTGAACGATTATATTTCAGTGGTATCTGAACGATTATATTTCAGTGGTATCTGAACGATTATATTTCGGCGTTATCTGCACTATTATATTTCGGCGTTATCTGAATGATTATATTTCGACGTTATCTGAATGATTATATTTCGGCGTTATCTGAACGATTATATTTCGGCGTTATCTGAACGATTATATTTCGGCGTTATCTGAACGATTATATTTCGGCGTTATCTGAACGATTATATTTTGGCGTTATCTGAACGATTATATTTCGGCGTTATCTGAACGATTATATTTCGGCGTTATCTGAACGATTATATTTCGGCGTTATCTGAACGATTATATTTCGGCGTTATCTGAACGATTATATTTCGGCGTTATCTGAACGATTATATTTCGGCGTTATCTGAACGATTATATTTCGGCGTTATCTGAACAATTATATTTTGGCGTTATCTGAACGATTATATTTCGGCGTTATCTGAACGATTATATTTCGGCGTTATCTGAACGATTATATCTCGGCGTTATCTGAACGATTATATTTCGGCGTTATCTGAACGATTATATCTCGGCGTTATCTGAACGATTATATTTCGGCGTTATCTGAACGATTATATTTCGGCGTTATCTGAACGATTATATTTCGGCGTTATCTGAACGATTATATTTCGGCGTTATTTGAACGATTATATTTCGGCGTTATCTGAACGATTATATTTCGCGTTTTCTGAACGATTATATTTCGGCGTTATCTGAACGATTACATTTCGGCGTTATCTGAACGATTATATTTCGGCGTTTTCTGAACGATTACATTTCGGCGTTATCTGAACGATTATATTTCGGCGTTATCTGAACGATTATATCTCGGCGTTATCTGAACGATTATATTTCGGCGTTATCTGAACGATTATATTCCGGCGTTATCTGAACGATTATATTTCGGCGTTATCTGAACGATTATATTTCGGCGTTATCTGAACGATTATATTTCGGCGTTATCTGAACGATTATACTTCTGTGTTATCTGAACGATTATATTTCGGCGTTATCTGAACGATTATATTTCGGCGTTATCTGAACGATTATAATTCGGCGTTATCTGAACGATTATACTTCTGTGTTATCTGAACGATTATATTTCGGCGTTATCTGAACGATTATATTTTGGCGTTATCTGAACGATTATATCTCGGCGTTATCTGAACGATTATATTTCGGCGTTATCTGAACGATTATATCTCGGCGTTATCTGAACGATTATAATTCGGCGTTATATGAACGATTATACTTCTGTGTTATCTGAACGATTATATTTCGGCGTTATCTGAACGATTATATTTTGGCGTTATCTGAACGATTATATCTCGGCGTTATCTGAACGATTATATTTCGGCGTTATCTGAACGATTATATTTCGGCGTTATTTGAACGATTATATTTCGGCGTTATCTGAATGATTATATTTCGGCGTTATTTGAACGATTATATTTCGGCGTTATCTGAACGATTATATTTCGGCGTTATCTGAACGATTATACTTCGGCGTTATCTGAACGATTATATTTCGGCGTTATCTGAACGATTATATTTCGGCGTTATGTGAACGATTATATTTCGGCGTTATCTGAACGATTATATTTCGGCGTTTTCTGAACGATTATATTTCGGCGTTATCTGAACGATTATATTTCGGCGTTATCTGAACGATTATATTTCGGCGTTTTCTGAACGATTATATTTCGGCGTTATCTGAACGATTATATTTCGGCGTTATCTGAACGATTATATTTCGGCGTTATCTGAACGATTATATTTCGGCGTTATCTGAACGATTATATTTCGGCGTTATCTGAACGATTATATTTCGGCGTTATCTGAACGATTATATTTCGGCGTTATCTGAACGATTATACTTCTGTGTTATCTGAACGATTATATTTCGGCGTTATCTGAACGATTATATTTCGGCGTTATCTGAACGATTATATTTCGGCGTTATCTGAACGATTATATTTCGGCGTTATCTGAACGATTATATTTCGGCGTTATCTGAACGATTATACTTCTGTGTTATCTGAACGATTATATTTCGGCGTTATCTGAACGATTATATTTCTGCGTTATCTGAACGATTATATTTCGGTGTTATCTGAACGATTATATTTCAGTGTTATCTGAACGATTATATTTCAGTGGTATCTGAACGATTATATTTCGTTGTTATCTGAACTATTATATTTCGGTGTTATCTGAATGATTATATTTCAGTGTTATCTGAACGATTATATTTCGGTGTTCTGAACGATTATATTTCGTTGTTATCTGAACTATTATATTTCGGTGTTATCTGAATGATTATATTTCAGTGTTATCTGAAAGTTTATATTTCGGTGTTAGTCAACATTTTTGCAATTACCTCTCAACAGAATAAATAAAGTAAAAAAAAAAACCTCAGAAGCGTTACTCTCCACGTTTAGCCTGCTAGCTTGAGTGTTACTTCGGTTAAGCAGTTAATTAATTAATTAATTTATTTATTTATTTTGGGAAGGGTGGTCATAGAATCGGTGCACTTTGCCGTACCCTTGTTCAATATACCCATATCCAACGTTGCCAAAAATCAAAGAACGCAGACAAGTAGGAAAATGTTATGTAGAACTTATTTAGACCGAACTTCGTTTTCGGTACAAACATTTCTCGTTGTTTTAGTGTTCTTTAATATATTTCTTCAAAACTGTGGGTAATACATATAATGTAATTGATATCTTTTCGTCTTCTTTCGGGTTGTCAATATTTTCATAGGGGGATGGAATGATCCTTGACCCCCCCATACATTCGGCCTTGGACATATACAGTATATATGCAACATTAAATGATATGCCCGCATTTATTTTATAAATATTACAACATGAACGAATTATTTCTAGATATGAGTGATGTTTTGTAATATAAAATGATATTCTTATTTACATCACTTATAAGCACATATAAGATGAGATACAAGTTCCAAGAATATAACCATTTGTTCTGATTAATAAACTCGTAATCTGCAGTTTCCAGGTTCGAGTCCCAGCTGGGTCAGCGTTGAGATTTATCTCCGCAAAACTCCCCGCCCTGCCCACGGTCAGTAGGGGACACCGATGGGTTTGGAAAGGCCGCCGTCCGTCGGAGGGACGTTAAACCGCGGCCCCGTGTGCGGGAGAGCCATACCCTGTGCACGTTAAAGAACACGCTGGATGGCCTTGACGGGAGGCTACCATCTGTCTCCCAACAGCTGTTCCAGTGGGTCCCCTCCCCCAACCTTCTCTGAGCCTTCGGGGTCCATGTGACCTGGCCATTTAGCCCATGATGTGCAAAAAAGTGCCGCTCAGAGGTAAAACAATCCAACGTTAAAGAACACGCTGGATGGCCCTGACGGGAGGCTACCATCTGTCTCCCAACAGCTGTTCCAGTGAGTCCCTCCCCCAATCTTCTCTGAGCCTTCGGGGTCCTTGTGACCTGGCCATTTAGCCCATGGTGTGCAAAAAAGTGCCGCTCAGAGGTAAAACCATCCAACGTTAAAGAACACGCTGGATGGCCCTGACGGGAGGCTACCATCTGTCTCCCAACAGCTGTTCCAGTGGGTCCCCTCCCCCAATCTTCTCTGAGCCTTCGGGGTCCTTGTGACCTGGCCATTTAGCCCATGGTGTGCAAAAAAGTGCCACTCAGAGGTAAAACAACCCAAACAACTCTGATTAATAAAACACCTTACAATAGTTTCCCACTAATATTTGTTCTCTGGGAACTTCATGTATTGATCAAGAAAATGCCTGTTACATTAATTTTCATTTGAGTCACCGGAATCAAAACAATATTTCTTGCAATGTTTCCAAAGCTCCTTCATAGCATCTCTTTTTGCGTCCAATGTTTCAAACGTAAGAATTACTTTTTTCTCGTTTCTTCATAATAAGCATTAAAGAATAGGATAATGTTTTTGATTCGTTTAAATTATCTGAAATACTTTTGTCTTTGTCCCGTTGTTCTAAAAACTTTTCATCTTCTGTGGATGTAGGAGATTCAGATTCTGAAGACAATTCGGTTTCAATGTTTTCGTGATTCCGAAGTTTTGAAACATGCATAGCGCGGCTAGTGGATTTATTTACAGTTTCTGTTTGAGTTTCTCTTAATACGAGTTTAAATCGAAGATCTAAGGGGGAAAAAAGCTGTTAATTCCCCCTTAATAGTTACTTTTTTATTGTAATAGCTAAAAAACGATTTAAACTGGTAACCGTAAATATTTATTTCGTTTTCAGTCTTGAACGAAAAAAAAAAAAGCCATTTCGTTTCCGTTTTTCTTTTCATAAAAATTTCCGTTAATGTCGTAATTTCTGTCCCTTTCGTTCCTGGTCCCTGATTTTAATCGCTTCTTCTAAACGATGAGACAAGTATTGCAAATGAGTGTTTATGCGGAAACTTAAAATTTTGACGGTAGAGGGTTGGTTTGTTTTAACCAATGAAAAGCACTTTTTTGTACAAAATGGGCTAAATGACCAGGTCACAAGGACCCTGGTGGGATCAGAGAAGGTCGGGTGAGGGGACTCACTGAGCAGCTGCTATGAGACAGATGGAAGTCTGCCTTCAATGCCATTCATGTGTTTTTTTTAACGTGCTCGGGGTACGGCTCTCCCGCATACACGGCCACAGCTTAAAGTCCCATCCGACGGACGGTGGCCTTTCCAAGCTCATCGGTATCCCCTACTGACTGTGGGAAGGGCGGGGAGTTTCGCGGAGATAAATCTCAATGCTGGCCCAGGTGGGATTCGAACCTAGGAACTGCAGATTACAAGCCTGGTGCGCTACCGACTGAGCCACCCCCATTCCTAATGGCAGAGGGTGAAGGTTATGAGGTTTGTATTGATAACCATGATTTTCCGCTCTTAACCCAAGGTGCTGGATGGGATGTGCAATTTTTTTGTTTTAAGAGAATATTGAAGAATTCTTTTTTAGTTGGATAAGCACTAATGAAATATTAATGATGCATATGTTTCAAATCCTCGGGTACTTTTATTTTTTATCATTAGACGGCGCTAAATGGGGAAAATGTAGAACTTTAATATTGCAAACGATATATTTATGGTAGAAATTTGAAATTTCGGCGATTGACTGTCAACAGATATTACGCTAACAGAAATGATTTGTCCACTTTTCTCATAAGGGGTTGGGAAAATAAGTTTTCTCTTTAGCCAATAAATGAGAAATTCTTTTTATGTTCTATAAGTGATAAGGAAATATTAAAAAAATAAAAATAAATACCCCCCTCAAACAGCTGCCTGCCAAAGTGGTCTGACAGGATCCTGTCAGTTCATACGCCACAGAGGTCTGACAGGATCCTGTCAGTTTATACGCCACAGAGGTCTGACAGGACCCTGTCAGTTTATACGCCACAGAGGTCTGACAGGATCCTGTCAGTTTATACGCCACAGAGGTCTGACAGGATCCTGTCAGTTTATACGCCACAGAGGTCTGACAGGATCCTGTCAGTTAATACGCCACAAAGGTCTGACAGGATCCTGTCAGTTTATACGCCACAGAGGTCTGACAGGATCCTGTCAGTTTATACGCCACAGAAGTCTGACAGGATCCTGTCAGTTTATACGCCACAGAGGTCTGACAGGATCCTGTCAGTTTATACGCCACAGAAGAAGGTCTGTGAGGATGGCGGGACCTCAGCAGAAAAACAACACAAACATCCATGCATTTACGGGGACTCGAAACCAGGTCCCTCACATCAATAGCCAAGGGCGCTAACCACTCGGAACTGTTTGCATTATACAATCATCTATTAGTTCGAATTAGAAATCTTGAAAAGATTCGAAATTCTGGCAAATGAAAAATCTTCATTCCCTTTGAAAACGAGCTTCCCATATTCAACAGAAGCGACATGTTCTTTTTGTTCAGACTGTCATTTTGTTCTAAATTGTCAGGAAAGACAATTTAGTTTAGGGGAGACTTCTTTCGTAGTTTCAGATTGGGTTGGGTTGTTTTACCTCTGAGCGACACTTTTTTGCACACCTTGGGCTAAATGGCCAGGTCTCATGGACCCCGAAGGCTCAGAGAAGGTTGGGGGAGGGGACCCACTGGAACAGCTGTTGGGAGACAGATGGTAGCCTTCCGTCAAGGCATCCAGCGTGTTCTTTAACGTGCACAGGCTAACGTGCATGGCTCTCCCGCACACGGAGTCACGGCTTAACGTCCCATCAGACGGACGGAGGCCTCTACAAGCCCATCGGTGTCCCCTACTGACCGTGAGCAGGGCGGGGAGTTTTGCGGAAATAAATCTCAACGCTGACCCAGCTGGGACTCGAACCTGGGAACTACAGATGACGAGCCTGGCGCGCTACCGACTGAGCCACCCCCGCCCCAAAATGCGTTATAGACCTTAATCTGAAGAAAAGGTTAGGGAGAATGAAGGGGTTGTGTTTACCTTTTGCAAATACTATGGTCTAAGCGGCTAGGTCACAAGGTTCCCAAAGGGTCAGAGTTGGGTAGGAGAAAGGGATCCGCTGGACTCTATTAAGAGACAGATGGAAACTTCCTGTCAAGGCCATCAAGCGTGTTCTTTACCATGCACGGAATATGGCTCTCTTGCATACGAACCAAGGGCTTAACGTCGAAGGGGGCGAGGGTGGCTCAGTCGGTAGCGCGCCAGGCTCGTAATCTGTAGTTCCCAGGTTCGAGTCCCAGCTGGGTCAGCGTTGAGATTTATCTCCGCAAAATTCCCCGCCTTGCCCACGGTCAATAGGGGACACCGATGAGCTTGTAAAGGCCGCCGTCCGGAGGATGGGACGTTAAGCCGTGGCCCCGTGTGAGGGAGAGCCATACCCTGTGCACGTTAAAGCACACGCTGGATGGCCTTGACGGGAGGTTACCATCTGTCTCCCAACAGCTGTTCCAGTGGGTCCCCTCCCCCCAACCTTCTGTGAGCCTTCGGGGTCCATGTGACCTGGCCATTTAGCCCATGGTGTGCAAAAAAGTGCCGCTCAGAGGTAAAACAACCCAGCTTAACGTCGAATCTGACGTACGCGGAGTCTTAGTCTATCGATATACCTTTTCTAATTAGTGCAAACAATATGGTGAGAGTTAGTGTAAATAAATATCAACACTGGCAGAGTTGTGACTCGAACCACGAACCTTAGATGAGGATCTGGCGCGCTAACGACAGAGCCACCTGTCATTTCTTGAAATTGAACCGGAACATGCCAGAATGTTGTTTCAGATTACATTTTATTTAAAAACTGTTCTTTCCAGTTAAGAGGTATTTTTTTTCCACACTCCTAGTGTGGAAATTTTTTTTTGCAAAACATGTGCAATGTACTGAATGTACACACATTTTATTTTTTGCTGCAGGCGATTAAAATTATCCAAATAGGATATGGTTCATTAGTAAAGAATCACAGAATATGTCATGTAGCCATGGAACTCATGAAGTAATAAGCTGAAAAAAATTGGTTTTGCCATGAGTGGGATTCAAACCCATGTCTCCAGAAAACATTCCTGTTCTACCATTATGCCATCAATGGCTAACCTTTTCTCACCTTGTGTGACCTTATAAACTTTCCGGATTTTTTTATTTGATTCGCACAGTTTTAAGGTCACACAAGCTGAGAAATAGTTAGCCATTGGTGGTGTAGTGGTAACATAACAGACGTTTCCTAGAGACGTGGGTTCGATCCCATTCATGATAAAGCCAATTTTTTTCAGCTTATTATTTTAGGATATGGTTCATTCATCTGAATATGATGCTATTCGCCACACAAACTAGTACCACAATAATTAACGTTATTTTTTTTTTAATTTAAATGCTGAATGCAACCCCTGTTGTTTTTTTCTGGTACCTGGCAGCGTCCTTTGATCTTTGACTCGTCTACTGTTTTTCTCCTTCCCTCTTGTGTTCGTAAACAGTGTGTCGAACAGAGACGAGATTACTCGGCACAAAATTAAACCGGGCCTGACGCCAGTTCGAAAGAAAGGCACAAAGGCCACTGCCTCACGCGCAGTATCCTTTCAACGATTTAATCTCTCACACCAAACGAATGATTGACTCAGAGAAACGCGAGGTCTTTCATTCTGCTGGAACTATTGGCATTTAGAATTAGTTTGTCCGGCAATAACTCTCCAATGGCTGTGTTCTCATTCATCAGCAAGTTCTCATTTTTACTGTTACTAAGTTTACTATTGCTTTTCGCTCGACATTTGTCGATTTGTTAAAACTGTTATTTCATGATATCTTTCGAATACGATAGAGAATCTCCGAAAAATTCCCCGCCCTGCCCACGGTCAGTAGGGAACACCGATGGGCTTGGAAAGGCAGCCGTCCGTCGGATGGGACGTTAAGCCGTGGCTCCGTGTGCTGGAGAGTCATACCCTGTGCACCTTAAAGAACACGCTGGATGGCCTTGACGGGAGGCTACCATCTGTCTCCCAACAGCTGTTCCAGTGGGTCCCCTCCCCCAACCTTCTCTGAGCCTTCGGGGTCCCTGTGACCTCGCCATTTAGCCCATGGTGTGCAAAAAAGTGCCGCTCAGAGGTAAAACAACCCAACCCGATAGAGAAACTTAATGATTTATGTGTGAAATGAAAGCTTGTAACGCGGGGAGTGTCATAGTCTATAAAAAATGATCCCTGTGCTTCCCCCCCCCCCCTAAAGAAAAGAGAAATATCAAAACTATTTTTCCAATACATCTTCGGAACTGGAAGGCCTAAAATTGCTAGTTACGTCTCAAATGAAAGCTCATATGAGAACTGTCGTAACATATTTCGAATTTTGCCTCCCACCCATGGGCGTCCGCAGAAAATATTCCAGGAGGGGGGGGGGGGTAAAGCTTGGAGACAAATAATTACATCAATAAATTTTTATTTAATCATTTAATTTTCAGGGTTTTTTTTTCACAAGTAGATTATAGAATACAGTATTGCATCAATACAAGAACGCATACATAACGTATATAAATTAATTACGTTTAAATTGTTACGATTATAATTTGTGGAATTTTTTTACTCGATCCCAGGTGTGGAGGGCAAGTGCCCCGTTTTCCCTTTCTGCGGAAGCCCATGCTCCCACCATTCTTTTTTCCCCAAAAAGGGGACGGAAATTTCGAGAGGTTTGACTGTAACGAGTTTTATTTCAAATTAAAGCTTGTGACGAGAGAGGCTTTGACTTGAGAGTGGTTTAGTAGTTGAGTTAGGTTGTTTTACCTCTGAGCGGCACTTTTTTGCACACCATGGGCTAAATGGCCAGGTCACATGGACCCCGAAGGCTCAGAGAAGGTTGGGGGAGGGGACCCACTGGAACAGCTGTTGGGAGACAGATGGTAGCCTCCTGTCAAGGCCATCCAGCGTGTTCTTTAACGTGCACAGGGTATTGCTCTCCCGCACACGGAGCCACGGCTTAACGTCCCATCCGACGGACGGCGGCCTTTCCAAGCCCATCGGTGTCCCCTACTGACCGTGTGCAGGGCGGGGAATTTTGCGGAGATAAATCTCAACGCTGACCCAACTGGGACTCGAACCTGGGAACTACAGATTACGAGTCTGGCGAGCTACCGACTGAGCCACTCCCGCCCCGTGGTTTAGTAGTTGAGTTCGACTTGAGAGAACAAAGAAAAAATATATAATTCAAGGTAAAAAGTTTAAAAAATACATCTCTTGTGGAAAATAAAACTAAAGCATATTGATGGTGCAATCAGTCACTGTATTCGTATTCATTTGAAAGAAAGATAGGACGCCTATATACTTACTCAACAAGATTGCCGGGAGCTCTCTCTTCCTTTGAACTGAATGCGAATTCAGTGCCTGATTTCATCATTTCGGTTAATTTTCTACTTTTCAGGAAGCATATGGAAAGATACGAATTTTTCAAAATTTTTAATTCATTTATATTTACCAAGTGCTTCGTTTTTCATTTATTGATTTGTGGGTTTGGCAAAGCAGTTCTTCCAATAAACCTTCCCAACATAATAGGTTATCGTAACCAGTTATCTCTCAGGTGAAAAGCTTGGGATGTTGGAGAGTATCATAACGTCTGTCTCAACCGGGGGTTGTGCAGGATTCGTCTTAGTCTGTCTCAACCGGGGGTTGTGCAGGATTCGTCTTAGTCTGTCTCAACCGGGGGTTGTGCAGGATTCGTCTTAGTCTGTCTCAACCGGGGTTGTGCAGGATTCGTCTTAGTCTGTCTCAACCGGGGGTTGTGCAGGATTCGTCTTAGTCTGTCTCAACCGGGGGTTGTGCAGGATTCGTCTTAGTCTGTCTCAACCGGGGGTTGTGCAGGATTCGTCTTAGTCTGTCTCAACCGGGGGTTGTGCAGGATTCGTCTTAGTCTGTCTCAACCGGGGGTTGTGCAGGATTCGTCTTAGTCTGTCTCAACCGGGGGTTGTGCAGGATTCGTCTTAGTCTGTCTCAACCGGGGGTTGTGCAGGATTCGTCTTAGTCTGTCTCAACCGGGGGTTGTGCAGGATTCGTCTTAGTCTGTCTCAACCGGGGGTTGTGCAGGATTCGTCTTAGTCTGTGTCAACCGGGGTTGTGCAGGATTCGTCTTAGTCTGTCTCAACCGGGGGTTGTGCAGGATTCGTCTTAGTCTGTCTCAACCGGGGGTTGTGCAGGATTCGTCTTAGTCTGTCTCAACCGGGGGTTGTGCAGGATTCGTCTTAGTCTGTCTCAACCGGGGGTTGTGCAGGATTCGTCTTAGTCTGTCTCAACCGGGGGTTGTGCAGGATTCGTCTTAGTCTGTCTCAACCGGGGGTTGTGCAGGATTCTGTTAGTATAACACAAAGTTTCTCTTTTATCTTAGTTTTATTGCCATTGCTGTTAGGATAGTTATTCCTTTTTTTTACTAATTCTTTGCATTCACTTAATGAAGGTTTTCATTATTTCAAAATATTATTTTTGTAAATATTTCAACTTTGAATATTACTTTTTAAGTTTTTCTTAAAGTTTTTTTCCTTCCATACTTGAGTAAAATAACTATACTTGTATTTATAAGTACCCCCTCAAGCAGCTGCTTGCCACAGAGGTCTGACAGGAGCCTGTCAGTTTATATGCCATAGTAGAAGATCTGTGAGGATGGCAGGACCTCAGCAGAAAAACAACAGAAACGTCCATGCCTTATCCGGGGCTCGAACCCAGGTCTCTTAGATCAGTAGCCAAGAGCGCTAACCACTCGGCCACGGGACGGCTATACATTTTAGTTAATTTACATTTTATTTAATGAGAAAATTAAAAAAAAATAAAAGCAATTTTGGAGAAGGGTTCTTCTGAACGAGTGAGATTATGTAAGGGGTTCCCGTACAAAAAAAAAGACTGAAAAGCACTGTCAAACGATAAAAAAAACTGACTGTAATTCACTCTTCCGTTTTTTAAAAGAGGGAAATTTGTAAATGATTATTCCACGATATCTTTGTGATTTATATGTCAAATGAAAGTTTTTTTATGTTGGGGGCATATCATAGGCTACCTTAAACGGAGTCATTTGTTTTCTTTGCCCCAAGAAGGGGAAGGGTAACCGAATGGGGATCGATAATAACGCGGCATACGGGAATTCAAAGCTTGCGACGAAGAAAGTATCGCAGTCTATCGCAATATATGGCCCCTTACATTCCTATGCAAAAAGTAGGAGTCGGATTTAACCGGGTTGGTCATTATATGTCTTATATAAGGTACAGTCGCTCCAAAAAATATCCGAAAACTATGGTTGATTACAGAATTCTGAAAAAAATATCTGGCAACGATTTTTTTAGAAATTAGAGATGTGACAACCTTCGTGTCACGTGGTTTCCAGATCACTAATTTCTGAAAAAATCGTAAAAATAGAATGGGGGGGGGGGGGAGAATATATGAAGGAGGGTCGATAGCGAGCCAGGCTGGGTCACCGTCGATATTAATCTCCGCAAAACTCCTCGCCCTAGTTATTGTCAGTAGTGGACACCGATGGGCTTCGAAAGACTGCCATCCATCTGATGGGATGTTAAGACGTGGCTCCGTGTGCGGGAAAGCCATACCCTGTGCACGTTAAAGAACAATCTGGCTTTTCCAGTGGATCCCCTGCCCCGACCTGCTGTGAGCCTTCCTGGTCCTTGTGGCCTGGCCATTTAGCCCATTGTGTGCAAAAATGTCGATGGCTATCCAGCATGTTTTCAAAGTGCATAGGGTATGGCTCTCTCGCGTACGGGGCCACGACTTAACGTCCCATCTGACGGACCTTTCCAAGCACATCGATGTCCCCCTATTGACCGTGGTCAGGGCGGGGAGTTTTGCGGAGATAAATCTCAACGCTGACCCAGTGGGGACTCGAACCTGGGAACTATAGATTACGAGCCTGGCGCAGTACTGACTAAGCCACCCCCGCCCCTTAAGATGATGAAGATAAGAAGAAGGGTCTCACTTTTAATTCGTATATTCTGTTTTCACTGCACTAATGTTTAATTCCTTCATTACCTCACCAACCAACACCCCTTAGCACAGAGATTCAACATTAAGAATTGCCCACCGTTGCTCAGTTGTTGTGTTGTGTTGTTTTACCTCTGAGCGGCACTTTTTTGCACACCATGGGCTAAATGGCCAGGTCACATGGACCCCGAAGGCTCAGAGAAGGTTGGGGGAGGGGACCCACTGGAACAGCTGTTGGGAGACAGATGGTAGCCTCCCGTCAAGGCCATCCAGCGTGTTCTTTAACGTGCACATGGTATGTCTCTCCAGCACACGGAGCCACGGCTTAACGTCCCATCCGACGGACGCCGGCCTTTCCAAGCCCATCGGTGTCCCCTACTGACCGTGGGCAAGGCGGGGAATTTTGCGGAGATAAATCTCAATGCTGACCCAGCTGGGACTCGAACCTGGGAACTACAGATTACGAGCCTGGAGCGCTACCGACTGAGCCACCCACCCCCCACCGTTGCTCAGACAAGGTACTCTGTCTAATTCCCGAGACACTTGATCGAATGGCCCCAAATTTCGTTCGCTGGTTTCCCTTTTAAGGCAGTAGGGGACACCGATGGGCTTGGAAAGGCCGCCGTCCGTCGGATGGGACGTTAAGCCGTGGCCCCGTGTGTGGGAGAGCCATACCCTGTACACGTTAAAGAACACGCTGGATGGCCTTGACGGGAGGCTACCATCTGTCTCCCAACAGCTGTTCCAGTGGGTCCCCACCCCCAACCTTCTCTGAGCCTTCGGGGTTCATGTGACCTGGCCATTTAGCCCATAGTGTGCAAAAAAGTGCCGCTCAGAGGTAAAACAACCCAACCCAAAATCCCTTTTAAGACCCAGTGATGAGTTAAAAAATCAGTTTCCTACCTGCAATGTAACTCCTTAATATAATAATTGTTTTGGGAATGCGGGAGATCTGGCAACAGTAGAAAATTTACATGTTGTAATGACTTTTATGTTCAGAGTTAGGGAGCAGTGAATGGCAACGATGAATTTGGCAGCGACTTCAGTTTCACGTAGGAATAGCATCGCAAATACGTTTGCTTTTAAAAAAGCCCCCATTTGGAATTTGGACTTGAAACTCGGCACTGTGACTCGGAGGACACTCAGAAACACTCTGTGGGATTTTGAAACGTACCGATGAGTTATGACTGCCACAATCACACAGACATATTCTTTTAGTATTACAGATATCTCCCAAGAGAGATCGAATTCTTCATTCTAGGAGTTGGAGCAAAAAAGAAACGGGACTGTGAAATATATTGCGTTGGGTTGTTTTACCTCTGAGCGGCACTTTTTTGCACACCATGGGCTAAATGGCCAGGTCACAAGGACCCCGAAGGCTCAGAGAAAGTTGGGGGAGGGGACCCACTGGAACAGATGTTGGGAGACAGATGGTAACCTCCCGTCAAGGCCATCCAGTGTGTTCTTTAACGTGCACAGGGTATGGCTGTCCCCACACTGAGCCACGGCTTAGCGTCCCATCAGATGGACGGCGACCTTTCCAAGCCCACAGGTGTCCCCTACTGACCGTGACAGGGCGAGAAATTTTGCGGAGATAATTCTCAACGCTGACAGAGCTGGGACTCGAACCTTGGAACAACAGATTACGAGCCTGACGCTCTACCGACTGAGCCACTGACTGAGCCTCACTGCGCAATAGGTTTTTTTAATTTAAAATTGCAGAAATCAAAGGTCACTTCTCTTCCAAATAAACGCACATCTCCGTTCTCGCCTTCCATGTTTCGACACATTTTTTGTAAGTCCCCTACGAAAATGCTCTTCAGATGCTCTGTCACAGGCCTCTTTATGTGCCCCACGTCATCAAAATGGATCCTTTACATAAGGTGAGTGTCCCATCGTTATGATTTGGTTCTGGGCCAAAAATTGCTTCGCTGATAGCGCTGAATGAGGAGGAGCGTTGTCATGATGAACACGTTGCGTTCTGTAACACGTTTTCCGACAAGGGCGATAACACGAGTCTTACACAGACGGTATTTGACATAGACACTATTCACCCGATTCGAACATTCGGGCGGTTGTTAGAACCAGAGAAAAAAAAAAGGCTAAACAGGTGTTGAGTCCGTTTGAATGGTAAGGGGGTATTACGTGTGCTAAAAAACGAGCAATCTCGTTTTTTGCTACATCTCGTATTGAGGAAGACGCTTATTTGTACAGTCGTTCAAAAAAATATCCGAACACTATGGTTAATTACAGAATTCAGAAAAAAATATCTGGCAACGATTTTTTTTTAGAAATTAGTGACCTGGTAACCTTCGTGTCACGTGATTACAGAATTCAGGAAAACTATCTGGAGCGTGTACAGCAACTGTACACGCTCCAGTTACCGTTCACAGCAAACTGGAGCGTGTGCAGTTACTGCACACGCTCCAGTTTGCTGTGAACGGTAACTGCACACGCTCAATATTTCCGTGAGTGAGCCCACACGATCTAGTATCAAAATAATATGACCACCTACAGTCGCTCAAAAAAGTATCTGGCAACCTTCGTGTCACGTGACACGAAGGTTGCCAGGTCACTAATTTCTAAAAAAATCGTTGCCAGATATTTTTTTCTGAATTCTGTAATTAACCATAGTGTTCGGATATTTTTTGAGCGACTGTACCTGGAATGAGAAATGCAACTTCAATCTAGGATTTCCATGTGCGTTTTCTCATCCAGTGCCGAGACCCATTCAATTAGGTTCCCGATGTCTTCTAACGCCAACGTGCCACCACGACGTCACCACGACGAAGCGAGTGACATGTTCTTTGCTATTTATGTGCTAGTTCCATCACTTGGCCTGATGTTATCTTCTTTTTAGGAACCAACAAGGTTCTCTGTGGCACTCATTAAAGGGATAAATAGCCTTTGCACCTCGACGCTTCCATTACTTAACAAGTAACCAAACATCTCGATATTCTGTATCCAACAACACAACATACAAGGCTGTTGAGTTGTTTTATCTCGGAGACGAACTTTTTTTTCTGCACACAATTATGCAAATGGCCGAGTCAGAAGGACCCTAATGCTCAGAGAAGTTTGGAAGAAGGGGACCCACTGGATAGTTGTTACGAGACCGCTGGAAGCCTCCCATCAAGGCCATCCAGCATGTTCTTTAATGTGATCAGGTATGGCTCTCCCACACACGGAACCACGGGTTAATGTCCCATCCGAAGAATGGCGCCCTTTCCAAACCTATCAGTTTTCCCTAGTGTCCGAGGGCAAGGCGAGGAGTTTTGCGGAGACAAATATCAACACTGGCCCATCTGTGACTCGAACTTGAGTTGGGTTGGGTTGTTTTACCTCTGAGCGGCACTTTTTTGCACACCATGGGCTAAATGGCCAGGTCACATGGACCCCGAAGGCTCAGAGAACGTTGGGGGAGGGGACCCACTGGAACAGCTGTTGGGAGACAGATGGTAGCCTCCCGTCAAGGCCATCCAGCGTGTTCTTTAACGTGCACAGGGTATGGCTCTCCCATATACGTGGTCACGGCTTAACGTCCCATCCGACGGGCGGCGGCCTTTCCAAGCCCATCGGTGTCCCCTACTGACCGTGGGCAGGGTTCGGGAATTTTGCGGAGATAAATCTCAACACTGACCTAGCTGGGACTCGAACCTGGGAACTACAGAACGAGCCTGGCGTGCTACCGACTGAACCACCCCCGCCCCCTCGAACTTGAGTACTGCAGATTACGACCCTGGTGCGCTGCAGACTGAGCCACCCCCTGCCCCGACTATCCTGCACACGGGCCACGGCCTTTCCGAGCTCATCGGTGTCACCTTTCTGAGAGAGGGCTGGGTAGGCACCAGCGGAGATAAATCTAAACGTTGCACAGTTGAGACTCGAACCAGGCAACCGAAGATTTTTAGCCTGGCGAGTTATCGATTAGGCCAATCCCTTTCTCCAGCACACAAGGAGAGTATGCAAAGAAAATATAAATAAAAAGTATAAGAGCAAATGGTGAGAAAAAATACTCATGGCACTTTGAACAAAAATTCAACACAAATCACAAGAAAAATTCGCCTCTAAATTTACGTCACTCAGTTATCCTAAAAAAATTTTCACGAGGGTTGGGTTTATCTCTGAGCGGCACTTTTTTGCACACATGGGCTAAATGGCCGGGTCACAAGGACCCCGAAGGGTCAGAGAAGGTTGGGGGAGGGGACCCACTGGAACGGCTGTTGGAGACGCTTATTTGTACAGTCGCTCAAAAAAGTATCCAAACACTATGGTTGATTACAGAATTTAGAAAAAATATCTGGCAACAATTTTTTTAGAAATTAGTGATCTGGCAACCTTCGTGTCACGTGATTACAGAATTCAGGAAAAATATCTGGAGCGTGTACAGCAACTCTCCAGTTACCGTTCACAGCAAACTGTCCAGTTCTGTACAGCAACTGTCCAGTTACCGTTCACAGCAAACTGGAGCGTGTGCAGTTACTGCACACGCTCCAGTTTGCTGTGGACGGTAACTGCACACGCTCAATATTTCCGTGAGTGAGCCCACACGATCTAGTATCAAAATAATATGACCACCTACAGTCGCTCAAAAAAGTATCCGAACACTATGGTTGATTACAGAATTCAGAAAAAATATCTGGCAACGATTTTTTTAGCAATTAGTGATCTGGTTACCTTTGTGTCACGTGAAACGAAGGTTGCCAGATCACTAATTGCTAAAAAAAATCGTTGCCAGATATTTTTTTCTGAATTCTGTAATCAACCATAGGGTTCGGATACTTTTTTGAACGACTGTACATACGGATCTGTGGGTGTGATCTCAACTGATTTTGATCGAAGCCAATATAAGTTGGTCAGGGCCGGTAAAACAGTTAAACCTCTTGAATAATTTATGTAAAAAATTTAATTTCGCAACGGATAACATAATGCATTTTTTTTTCTGTCAGAAAAACTGTTTTGTGAATTTTTTTTTTATCAAACAACGATATTATAGAAGAGTAAACAAGTGATAATAATAATTTCAGTAAAAGCCAAAAATGTTTTTATTTGTGGCTTTTGAAAATGGTGACGTGATATTACGTGTTGGTGACTCAGTATGTGCTAGATGCTGGCGAAGATCCAGGAACTTCTGCCATGGATGAAAGGTATTTTTGAATTCTAGAAACTGACACTAGGAACAATTCAAAGGCAAGTATTATTCCTAGTTAGTGAACTTGGCATTGGTGGCGAATTTAGAGATAAGTTTAAAACACTAAAACGTTAAAATATAAAAAAGAAAACCAGTTTAAGAATTGATCAATATTATAAATGCATTTTAAAGAAAGTTTTAACCTGCGAATAATTATATCATTATAACAAACTTTACAGTTTTCATATATTAAATTAGTTCAGTTGGTAGCGCGTCAAATTCGAAATCTAAAGATCCCGGATGTGAGTTCCCCCTGTAGACGCTTTGATATTTTTCTCCGTTAATCCTCCTCACTCCCTGCCTTCTCTCGGAAAGGGGACATCAATGAATGGAGTTGGGAAGCCGCCGTCCGTAAGTATGTCTGAGTGTGCAAAAGCTTAATTAACACTCGATAGGGAGTGGCTCAGTCGGTAGTGCGCAAGGCTCGTAATCTGTAGTTCCCAGGTCTAGTCCCAGCTGGGTCAGCGTTGAGATTTATCTCCGCAAAATTCCCCGCCCTGCCCACGGTCAGTAGGGGACACCGATGAGCTTGGAAAGGCCGCCGTCCGTCGGATGGGACGTTAAGCCTTGGCTCCGTGTGGGAGAGCCATACCCTGTGCACGTTAAAGAACACGCTGGATGGCCTTGACGGGAGGCTACCATCTGTCTCCCAACAGCTGTTCCAGTGGGTCTCCTCCCCCAACCTTCTTTCAGCCTTTGGGGGTCCTTGTGACCTGGCCATTTAGCCCTTAGTGTGCAAAAAAGTGCCGCTCAGAGGTAAAACAACCCAACCCAACACTCGATAGACGTTAATGAACACACTGGATGGCCTTGTGTGTGAGAGGCTTCCGTCTCCTAACAATTGTCCAGTGAGCTCCATTTCCCTAACCAACTCTGAGACCTTAGGGTCTTTGTGAATTAGCCATTTAGCCCATTGTGTACAAAAAGGTGACTCTCAAAGGTTGCTTCCGTCTCCTAACAATTGTCCAGTGAGCTCCATTTCCCTAACCAACTCTGAGACCTTAGGGTCTTTGTGAATTAGCCATTTAGCCCATTGTGTACAAAAAGGTGCCTCTCAAAGGTTAAACTGCCCATGTATTAAAAGAAGTGATAATTTTATGGTGCGATAACTTTATTACAGAAGCAAAAATTAAAAAAAAATTCGAATTTTACAAACGATTGTAATATTTTAAGTTTCTCCTCCCTCAAATAATAATAAATAATTCTTAATTAGTTATCTAAAACCAAGTTTCATGAATCACAAAATTTCCGGAAAAAAAGGAATTACAAGCCTTACATATATTCAATAAATGAAAAATATTCTCATTAATAAATATGCATATTATTTATTGACATTTAATTCAAGAAATATTTATCTGGAAATTTTTTCCCCACAAAAATATTTCTTTAAAATATTATATTTCTTCCACTTATTCAACTTTAAAAAATACAAATTTAGGTCAGGAATATAATAAATGTATTAGAACCAAACTTTTAATATGTAGTAGACAGCATATTGTTCAGAGAGACTCCGTTGGTTTGGCCATGTTGCCAGTATGAATAATTATAGATTGGCGAATAGGGTTATGAACAGTGTGCCTAAAGGCCTCAGTAAGAAGGGGAGACCTAGGATGCGTTGGGCTGATAATGTCAAACAAGAACTTGTTACAATTGGTGTGCAGTGGCCAAATGCAAGCAGATGTAGCTCAGGACAGATATGTTGGAGAACTAAATTGCACGGTCTGGTTCGACCTCCGTAGCCCATGGTTGCTTGAGTTCGGTTGGGTTGTTTTATCTCTGAGCGGCACTTTTTTGCACACCATGGGCTAAATGGCCAGGTCACATGGACCCCGAAGGCTCAGAGAAGGTTGGGGGAGGGGACCCACTGGAATAGTTGTTTGGAGACAGATGGTAGCCTCCCGTCAAGGCCATCCAGCGTGTTCGTGGATGGGTAACGTGCACAGGGTACGGCTCTCCTGGAGATAAATCTCAACGCTGACCCAGCTGGGACTCGAACCTGGGAACTACAGATTACGAGCCTGGCGCGCTACCGACTGAGCCACCCCCGCCCCCTTGTCTGCTTGAGGATAATGATGATGAATACGAGTAAAATAAATAAATATCTCCTCCCAAGCAGCTGCTTGCCATAGAGGTCTGACAGGAACCAAGCCAAGCACGCTAAACGCTCGGCCATTAATAAACTATTACAGCTACAAAAAACTTTTACATCACAATTCTATTCATCTAAACTTTAATGAATGTGTTAAAGAATATTTCGAAGACAACAAGAATTTTACAACTTCCAGCTTTATGCAAATTAAAAATAGCATTATTTATATTTTGTATTCTTTGATTAAAACACGATATCAATTTCCAAAGGAAGTGTATCATAAATCCAAGTAGGCATTTTCTTGATCTAGGGTTACAATTACGTAGAACAAATTACTGACAGGCATCACTCGTTTGAAGGTGACAAGGCTTAGAATGATAACTATTTAAAAGAAGCTGAAAATTATTCTACATTCAAACGAACTTCGCTGACTACTTTGACAAAAATAATATTTTTGATTGCTTAAAATATTAGTATGTCGCGTAGTTAAATTAATATTTTTCTACACAGTTTTCAAATGTCCAAAACCGTTTCGCTGCCGACACAACCGGCGAAAATATCGAGATAACTGTCTAAATCAGATTTGGACAAACTACGGCTCGTAGCCTCTTTTTATGCGAGCAACAAGCTACTGCTGAAAAATAAATTTGTAAAAGAGGCCAAATTGGAAGAAGCGATTTCTCATTAAAATAGTTATTTTAATAAAATTATACTTTCATGTAAAAATTTAGATTATTTTCCCTTGGTTATACACAATCAGGGTTGGGTTGTTTTACCTCTGAGCGGCACTTTTTTTGCACACCATGGGCTAAATGGCCAGGTCACATGGATCCCGAAGGCTCAGAGAAGGTTGGGGGAGGGGACCCATTGGAACAGCTGTTGGGAGACAGATGGTAGCCTCTCGTCAAGGCCATCCAGCGTGTTCTTTAACGTGCACAGGGTATGGCTCTACCTTGGCAACCTTTCCAAGCCCGGCGGTATCCCCTATTGACCGTGGGTAGGGCGGAGAATTTTACGGAGATAAATCTCAACGCTGACCCAGCTGGGACTCGAACCTGGGAACTACAAATTACGAGCCTGGAGCGCTACCGACTGAGCCACCCCTATACACAATCATATCAGAATAATATGACCACCTACCATAGTATATGTATGGTAGGTGGTCATATTGTTCTGATACGACTGTGTACATACTTTATTTCAGTTTTTTTATGTAATCCTCCCTTGAATTTCAGTGTTTTATCCTGCCTTTTAGCTAAAACGTTTTCTCAGGCATGATCTGAATCAATTTGAATATGACGAAGATTTTTGTGAAATGCCAAAAAAAAATTGTCATTACAGATTCTAATAAAACCAGGCATGTAGTAGAGATAAACGAAATTTGCGTGTGATTATTTAAACCATGGAAATATTGCAGTAAATGCAACTCTTGTATCAGACTGGAGCTTCGTGCTTTTTTTTACTTCATTGTTGCTTTTCACAAATCAACAGAAACAAAAGAAAATTCTCATTGCCAGTTCTTATTTTGTTCTTTGCTTTACTGTGAGTGCTACTACAGAAAGATGGTCAAGGCAAAATTGAATTTTCGTCTTCACAGAGGACCGACCTTAACCCCTTTGGCAATCTGCCGCAGCTCCTAGCATCATCAGCACTATTCTTCTTTTTCAAGGGGGCTGGCTTCCTAATGCTACTGAGGAATGAATGTGGCCCTCTCAGAAGGAAATTACACGTATCTTTTCTAGTAATTAGCTACCTTCGGCACTTGCTTCTCGTCGAATGTAGAAATAGACCAATGTTTCCCAAAGTGGGCGCTGGAACGATCCAGGGGGTCGTTAGTAGCCTCGGGTGCAATTCGAGGGCTTTGGGTTGGGTTGTTTTACCTCTGAGCGGCACTTTTTTGCACACCATGGGCTAAGTGGCCAGGTCACATTGACCCCGAAGGCTCAGAGAAGGTTGGGGGAGGGGACCCACTGGAACAGCTGTTGGGAGACAGATAGTAGCCTCCCGTCAAGGCCATCCAGCGTGTTCTTTAACGTGCACAGGGTATGGCTCTCCCATACACGGGGCCACAGCTTAACGTCCCATCCGACGGACGGCGGCCTTTCCAAGCCCATCGGTGTCCCCTACTGACCGTGGGCAGGGCGGGGAATTTTGCGGAGATAAATCTAAACGCTGACCCAGCTGGGACTCGAACCTGGGAACTGCAGATTACGAGCCTGGCGCGCTACCGACTGAGCCACCCCCGCACCCCCAATATTTGGTCGCAGGTCTTCGTTGAATGAGTCGTAAGCGTTAAAGCTAATATCGTTAAACATCAAATATGAAATTCAAAAAATGCAACCTAAAACAAAGAAACTAAAGTACCACTCATCATTTTTATTTCGTTTTCCAGCTCGTTTAGAAAAACGAGCTAATGTTTTCATTTTGCCGTCCATCTGTTGACATTTAACTTCTTTGTTTTTTAGAGATAAACTAAAAATTCTTTTTTGGATTGGATAAGTATGAATGATATATTATTATTCGCACTTTCGCAATATTCCCAATGACACCGATGGGCTTGGAAAGGCCGCCGTCCGTCGGATGGGATGTTAAGCCGTGACGCCGTGTGCGGGAGAGCCATACCCTGTGCATGTTAAAGAACACGCTGGATGGCCTTTACGGGAGGCTACCATCTGTCTCCTAACAGCTGTTTCAGTGGATCCCCTCCCCCAACCTTCCCTGAGCCTTCGTGGTCCACCACTGGCCATTTAGACCATGGTGTGCGAAAAAGTGACTCTCAAAGGTAAAACAACGCAACCCAATACCCCAAAGTTTAAATTACACCTTCTAATGGCGAAAAATGGTGGAAAACTGCCGACATTTGAACAAATATTGCAAACGATTAATTTATGTTAGAAATTAGAAATTTTCATGGTGGAGTGGTAAAAGTCACGAGGTTTGCATTACCAACAGTGATTGGTCCCTAAGTACCAGCAAGGTGAGAAGACTGAATTTTTGGTCTTAAAGATAATTTCTTTTGAATTGGATAGGTACTAATGAAATATTAAGATTAATATTTTTCGAATCCCCTAGTAGTTTTAATTACCATTGATAGAGGACACTATATATGGAAAATGCTAAACTTAAAACGAATATTCCACGAGATCTATTTATAATAGAAATCTGATATTTCTGTAGCAGAGTGTCAAGAGATATTCCACTGACATCATGATGTGTCTCCTTTCCTCACAGAGGGGTAGAAAGACATAACGTTTTCGCTTTAAAGAATAAATGAAGTATTCTTCTTCTCTTGTATAAGTACTGATAAAATATTACTATCTGTATTATCACCCATCATCTATTAGTTCGAATTACCCCTTTTAAATAGGGCAAATGAAAAGCATTCACTTTGAAAATGGGCATTCCACATGGAAATGGGCATTCCACATGGAAATGGGCATTCCACATGGAAAACATCACACATGTCTTCTGGCTAGTAAGCCATAGTTTGGTTGTTCTACCTCTGAGCGTCACTTTTTTGCACACCATGGGCTAAATGGCCAGGTCACATGGACTCCGAAGGCTCAGAGAAGGTTGGGGGAGGGGACCCACTGGAACAGCTGTTGGGAGACAGATGGTAACCTGTCAAGGCCATCCAGCGTGTTCTTTAGCATGCACAGGGTATGTCTCTCTAGCACACGGGACCACGGCTTAACGTCCCATCCGACGGACGGCGGCTTTTCCAAGCCCATCGGTGTCCCCTACTGACCGTGGGCAGGGCGGGGAATTTTTGTGGAGATAAATCTCAACGCTGACCCAGCTGGGACTCGAACCTGGGAACTACAGATTACGAGCCTGGCGCGCTACCGACTGAGCCACCCCCGCCCCTAGTAAGCCAGAGGACATGTGTGCTGTTCTACTTTGCAAAATATGATTCGACCTCAAAGTTAGCATCTTATTTGGCGTCTCATCATGCATATATTAAAGTGCTGTGATTACAAAATGTAATGTTTATGTTATTTTTTGTGAAATAAAAAAATTGTTGATACTTATCTCTGCTAATACCTCACACTGTTCTCAGTCAGAAAGGGAACATAAAGGGCACTAATCATGGAAAAGCTGCCGTCCATCGGATGGAGCCTAAAGCCGTGGTCTCATGTCCAGGAGAGCCATACCTTGTGCACCATAACGAATAAACTGGATGACCTTCACGGGAAGCTTCTATTTGTCTGATAACAGTTACCGAGTAGATCCCCTTCCCCTACCCTTCTCTGAGCCCTTGGGATCCTTGTGACCTGGCTATTTAGCCCATTTTGTGCAAAAAAAAAGCGCTGCTCAGCGGTAAAGTAATTCAAGAACCGTCATAGGACTGGGATCCCGATCCCAAAAGTGTCATCGTGAGTGAACTTGATATAATTCTGCTGCAGAGGCGGCTAATTTATTTATTACAGATAAAACTTTTGAGTTCTGTTTGTTCCTTTTTAGCAACAAAAAAAAAAACAGTAAATCGTTTAGATATCGCTTCTAGTTTTACTTAAGATTTTACCATGCCTTGTTAAACTCAAACTGCAATACAAAAATCAAAGTAACGGGCTGAAAACATCCCTAGAAAGGCAAAAGGTATCTGCGTACCTTCATAATTAAATATATTTTCCTAGTGAAGAACTATTTGTTCTTAGGCAGGGATGTAACCAGGGGGTGTTATACAAAATCGCACACTTATCTGCTTTGGAATACAAAACAGTTGTCTTTGTATAATTTTAGTTTAGCCTCATATTAGTGGGGGCGGGGGTGGCTCAGTCGGTAGCGCGCCAGGTGCGTAATCTGCAGTTCCCAGGTACGAGTCCCAACTGGGTCAGCGTTGAGATTTATCTCCGCAAAATTCCCAGCCCTGCCCACGGTCAGTAAGGGACACCGATGGGCTTAGAAAGGCCGCTGTCCGTCGAATGCGAATTCGGGGTTGTTGGGAGATCGGGGTCTCTCAACAGCTGTTCCAGTGGGTCCCCTCCCCCAACCTTCTCTGAGCCTTCGGGGTCCATGTGACCTGGCCATTTAGCCCATGGTGTGCAAAAAAGTGCCGCTCAGAGGTAAAACAACCCAACTATAAAATTCTATTCCATGCAGAATATAATTTTAACCCTTACTATCCGGTTAAATATCCTAGTAACTGGGAAACCCTACTTATTCTCAAACTCGCATGCCGAGTGATTAGCAAGCACGCTTGGCTGCTGATCCAAGGGACCCCGAAACAAACTAAATTCTCGGACTCACCCCCGAAACTCTAATTTCCCGGGGGTCCCAGCACCGAAACTGTTCCCTCCCTCTTTCCGAAACGAAACTAAATTCAAGGTACGTTCCTGCTCTTAGACAACATGATTTCCTTTTACTATCATTACTAACATATTATTTCTTAATTTTGTCTTAGATAGGATTTTGACATTAAGGAGTTTTCATAATGTGAATGGAGTAGTGGGTTGGGTTGCTTTACCTCTGAGCGGCACTTTTTTGCACACCATGGGCTAAATGGCCAGGTCAAATGGACCCCGAAGGCTCAGAGAAGGTTGGGGGAGGGGACCCACTGGAACAGCTGTTGGGAGACAGATGGTAGCCTCCCGTCAAGGCCATCCAGCGTGTTCTTTAACGTGCACAGGGTATGGCTCTCCCGCACACGGGGCCACGGCTTAACGTCCCATCCGACGGACGGAGGTCTTGCCAAGCATATCGGTGTCCCCTACTGACCGTGGGCAGGGCGGGGAATTTTTGTGGAGATAAATCTCAACGCTGACCCAGCTGGGACTCGAACCTGGGAACTACAGATTACGAGCCTGGCGCGCTACCGACTGAGCCACCCCGCCCCATTGAGTAGTGGACTGACATTTTTAGGTGCATCTGAGGAGAGTGGAAGCATCATAAAAATATATCGTAAGAGTAATATTAAAAAAAAGCCCGAATTTTACTAGTTCTCCATCTTTATTTCAACATTTAGGAAAATTACCTTTGAAAAAGTTATACATCTACAGAATATTAATCTGCATTTATAAACGTATTTCGAATTTTAAAATGAAAACACCTTAATAATGGATCAGAGAAAATGAAAACAAAATATTAATTCTAAAATTATATAAAACAAAGTTTAACCAAAATGTTCTATAATGTCTAAAATCGTGTAAAACGAAACTGATTGCATTTCCTTGGCCGCGTAAAACCGAGTCTATCATCGTGTAAATCGAAACAGGTTACATTATTTTTCCGTGTAAAAGTGAAACCGTGTGAATTGAGTGATAGGTGTATTAACTTGCATATGTTGTCTTAATCATTTTTGTTTTAAAAATTTTTGTATAATTTTTTCAATCTTAAACAAGTTTTCTTAAGTGGTTGGTTTAAATATATTAAGAATTGTATTTTATTGCTGAAATAAATTAAATTTGAATATGCAATCAAGGTTGATGAGATCTGATTCTTATTTTTATCGAAAATGCAAGAATTAATTTGAATATTCCTTCTCTTTGTGGTGTTTCCAGATTCGTTGGGTTGTTTTACCTCTGAGTGACAGGTTTTTCTTTTGCACACATGGACCAAATCACCAGATCATTATGTGATTATAGATTATGGTCAGGTCAGAGTGGATTCCAAGAGCTCAGATCCATATTGGGGAATGGGATCTACTGAACAGCAGTTAGGAGGCAGATGGGATCCTCACAGATCTCTCGTGAAGGGTTGGGTTGTTTTACCTCTGAGCGGCACTTTTTTGCACACCATGGGCTAAATGGCCAGGTCACATGGACCCAGAAGGCTCAGAGAAGGTTGGGGGAGGGGACCCACTGGAACAGCTGTTGGGAGACAGATGGTAGCCTCCCGTCAAGGCATCCAGCGTGTTCTTTAACGTGCACAGGCTTAACATGCATGGCTCTCCGGCACACGGTGCCACGGCTTAACGTCCCATCCGACGGACAGAGGACTTTACAAGCCCATCGGTGTCCCCTACTGACCGTGAGCAGGGCGGGGAGTTTTGCGGAAATAAATCTCAACGTTGACCCAGCTGGGACTCGAACCTGGAAACTACAGATTACGAGCCTGGCGGCTACCGACTGAGCCACCCCCGCCCCTCTCGTGAAGGCCATCTAGCATTTTATTTAAGGTTTACAGAGCAGGGCTGGATCTAGGATAGGAAGGGTAGGTTGGTTGGTTGTTTTACCTTTGAGTGGCACTTTTTGCACACAATGGGCTAAATGACCAGGTCACGAGGACTCCGAATGATCAGAGAAGATTGGGGGAGGGAACCCACTGGAACAGCATTTGGGAGACAGATGGTAGTCTCCCATCAAGGCCATCCAGCGTGTCCTTTAACGTACACAATGTATGGCTCTCCCGAACACGGGGCCACGGCTAAACGTCCAATCCGACGTATCATCCATGCCCATCGGTGTCTCCTACTGACTGTAGGCAGGGAGTTTGGCAGAGATAAATCTCACCCTGACCCAGCTGGGACTCGAACCTGGTAACTGCAGATTACGAGTCTGGCACGGTACCGACTGAGCCACCCCCACCACCAACCCTGAAAGGGGAGGCAAGAGGAACATGACTTCTCCTTGAAAATGCTAGTAAGGTTAATGGAAACAAAAAAATAATAAAACTTGTTCCTACTTCACGAATTTTTTAAGAAACCTTTAAAACAAGAATACCTCTAAAGCTGAAGTGGAGGGGCCAGTTATTTATTTTCTAGATCCATGACCCGGTACAAGGTATGGCTGTTTGGGTTGGGTTGGGTTGTTTTACCTCTGAGCGGCACTTTTTTGCACACCATGGGCTAAATGGCCAGGTCACATGGACCCCGAAGGCTCAGAGAAGGTTGGGAGAAAGGACCACTGGGACTGCTGTGGGGAGACAGATGGTAGCCTCCCGTCAAGGCCATCCAGCGTGTTCTTTAACGTGTACAGGGTATGTCTCTCCCGCATACGGAGCCACGGCTTAACCTCCCATCCGACGGACGGCGGTCTTTCCAAGCCCATCGGTGTCCCCTACTGACCGTGGGCAGGGCGGGTGGCTGTTTGGACATGCGAACACCTTTAACATCCAATCCGAATGTTGGCTACATTAAAAAAAAAACTTAGATTATAAGAGTCTACAAGGCTAATATTAAAAAGTGAAAACATCGTTTTCCCTTTTTTTCACAGAATGTAGAGCAAAAGATGCAGTCAGGGCCGAATCTGGGGTGGGGGGAAAGGGGAAGGTGAAGCAATGGAACAATGGCCTTCCTTTGAGAATGCTAGTAAGGGCAATGGAGGCCAAAAATATCAAGACATTTCTGCATATTTCACCCGCCTTCCAAGATTTGCTTTTAAAAAAATTTCTAAAGCGAAGAGAAAAATGTTACACTTCAATGGACATCCCATGTACTACACCACCCTCATTTATACCTTTTTCTTGCTCAGTTGCGTCTCTTGTCCCCCCCCCCCCCCTCCACCCTTCATGTTTTTTACAAGATCCAGGCATGGACTTAGTAGTAGTATTTTTGTTACATATAATGTTCACATAAAAAATTTAATAGATGCCTGATATTCAACTGAACCGAATAGGGCTGAAAAGACATTTAGTAATGTATATATTCTTTTTTTTTCTCTCAAATCGCATTACTGAAAAAACAAATTTCTAAAAAAAAGGAAAAACACACTCCAAAAAGGGTTTTTGTCATTTCTACTTTAATTTAATATTTTGCCATTCACACTGTAATAATTTATATGTACAGTCGCTCAAATAAATATCCGAACACTATGGTTGATTACAGAATTCAGAAGAAATATCTGACAATGATTTTGTTTAGAATTTAGTGATCTGGCAACATGACACACGAAGGTTGCCAGATCACCAATTTCTAAAAAAATCGTTGCCAGATATTTTTTCTGAATTCTGTAATCAACCATAGTGTTCGGATATTTATTTGAGCGACTGTATGTGTGTACTTTTCCTCTCCTCTCTAGATATACGTTTACTATTTTTTTCACTTCATTCCGATTATAAATTTAAATTTATTTTAAACTGAATTCCTCGTCGTTAACTACCACTCGAAAAGTTGTCGATTATGTTTAATTTACAACATTAATTTACTCCAGTATGTAATATAAGCCGTCCCGTGGCCGAGTGGTTAGCACGCTTGGATACTGATCTAAGGGACCTGGGTTCGAGCCCCGGATTAGGCATGGTTGTGTGTGTCGTTTTTCTGCTGAAGTCCTGCCATCCTCTCAGATCTCCTACTGTGGCATATAAACTGACAGGCTCCTGTCAGACCTCTGTAGCAAGCAGCTGCTTGAGGGGGTATTTATTTTTATGTAATATATGTATAAATGATGATGAAATGAATTATAAGAAAAGATTGCAAAAAAAAAAACTATTATGACAGTGGTTAGGAAACCTTTAAAAGTTGCAAGTCCGAAAAAAGAAATTTATGTAGCCTACTGACCTACCGGATTGCTGATCAGATATCATGTTAGTGTAATATTAGCCTTTTCTTGTAGACATACACCGCAGGGCCAAAACATTATGACACCTGCTTAATATGATGTTCCACGTGCACCAAAAAAGCTCTTCCACGTGCACCAAAAAAGCTCTTACCCGGCGAGGCATGGGAGCTACAAGATTTCTAAAGGTATCTTGTTGTATCTGGTACAGTCACTCAAAAAAGTATCTGACTACAGATAGATTTTAGAGCGACTCTGGTACAGTCGCTCTAAAAGTATCCGAACTATCTGACTACAGAATTCATAAAAAATATCTGGCAATGGTTTTTTTAGAAATTAGTGATCTGGAAACCTTCGTGTCACGTCACACGAAGCTTGCCATATCACTAATTTCTAAAAATATCGTTGCAGATTTTTTTTGAATTCTGTAATCAGCCATAGTGTTCGGATATTTATTTGAGCGACTGTACCAACGTGTTACCAGCAGATCCTTTAACTCTTGTAAGTTACGTGGCTGAGCCGCCGCAGATCGGATATGCTGTTCCAACACATACCACAGATGCTCGATTGGATTAATATCTGGGGAATTTGGAGGCCAGGGCAATACCTGGAAGTACCTGGAATACCTACCTCATGTTCCACGAACTATTCTCGAACAATCCGGGCAGTGTGACATGGCGCATTATCTCCTGCTGAAAGAAAGCACTACTAGAGGGATATACCGTTGCCATGAATGGACGTACCTGGTTTGCAATGATGTTTAGGTAGATGGTAGACGTCATAGTTTCCTGCACATGAATGACTGGAACCAGGATCTCCCAGAAAAACTTTGCCCAAAGCACTAAACTTTCTCCGCTGGCTTGTTTTTGTCCCACGGTACATACTGGTGCCAACACTTCCCTATGTAAACGATGCACATGTACCCGGCTATCCACATGGTGCAACAGGAAACGACATTCATCAGACCAGACGACATTCTTCCAATCAATCAAGGTCCAGTTTCGATGCTCGTGTACTTATTATAGGCCCTTTCGACAGTGAACTGAGGTAGCATGGGCACTCGGAGTGGCCCGCGGCTACGCAGACCCATTTTCACAAGGGTTCGATGTGCTGTGTTTGGTGACACATTACTCCCGTCACTGGGGCGGGGGTGGTTCAGTCGGTAGCGCGCCAGGCTCGTAATCTGTAGTTCCCAGGTTCGAGTCCCAGCTGGGTCAGCGTTGAGATTTATCTCCGCAAAATTCCCCGCCTTGCCCACGGTCAGTAGGGGACACCGATGGGCTTGATAAAGGCCGCCGTCCGTCGGATGGGACGTTAAGCCATGGCCCGTGTGCGGGAGAGCCATACCCTGTGCACGTTAAAGAACACGCTGGATGGCCTTGACGGGAGATTACCATCTGTTTCCCAACAGCTATTCCAGTGGATCCCCTCCCCCAACCTTCTCTGAGCCTTTGGGGTCCATGTGACCTGGCCATTTAGCCCATGATGTGCAAAAAAGTGCCGCTCAGAGGTAAAAACAACCCAACCCAACTCCCGTCACCAGCATTCATATTACGGGCGACTTCCGCCACAGTATCCCTTCTGTTGGCTCGTACGATACAGAATAGCCTTCGCTCACATCTAAGCCAAGGTCGGCCCTCACATCTAACATCTGAGCCAAGGTCGGCCCCTACCTTGCCGGCGGTTCGTGGTTTTTTCCACCTCGGACAACTTTTTGAAGGTACTAACCACGGCTGACCAACGAGCACCCACAAGCCTTGCAATCTCGAAAATGCTCTTTCCCCGTCATCTGGCCATTATAATTTGGTCTTTGTCAAACTCATTTAAATCCGCTGCCTTTCTCATCTGAAGAACAAGAATAACACTGATTAACAGAGCTCATTATCAGGTGTTATTTATACAGTTTCATGATCTTCACACGCGCTGTCATTTACCTGCAGTTGCTTCGATTTGTATAAAGACGCGCTGGTCATAATATTTTGGCTCTTCAGGGTATGTTCTACACAGTTTATATTTGCATACCTAACGTTGTTCTTAAATTCTTCATACATGAGTAAATTGGCAAAATAACCACATAACCTTGGCAAAATAAAACGCTGTGGCAACCCAGTTCAAACACATCTTGCCAAGAAAATTAAGATTTGTTTAGACTTTCGCTAATAAGTAACAAGATCTTCGGATTCCGACTCTACCGTCGGTTTGTAAAGGCCGACAAGCCAGTTCTCCTAGATTTTGTGGGGCGGGGGTGGCTCAGTCGGTAGCGCGCCAGGCTCGTAATCTGTAGTTCCCAGGTTCGAGTCCCAGCTGGATCAGCGTTGAGATTTATCTCCGCAAAATGCCCTGCCCACGGTCAGTAGGGGACACCGATGGGCTTGGAAAGGCCGCCGTCCGTCGGATGGGACGTTAAGACGTAGCCCCGTGTGCGGGAGAGCCATACCCTGTGCACATTAAAGAACACGCTGGATGGCCTTGACGGGAGGCTACCATCTGTCTTCCAACAGCTGTTCCAGTGGGTCCCCTCCCCCAACCTTCTCTGAGCCTTCGGGGTCCTTGTGACCTGGCCATTTAGTCCATGGTGTGCAAAAAAGTGCCGCTCAGAGGTAAAACATCCCAACCTAGATTTTGTTGTTCGGATTAGTGAATTTTGATAAATTTAGATGAATTGTACTATTTTTTTAGTGCCTCAATCTAATCTAATCGTCGCTCTTTATTTCATCGTTGTGATTAAAAAGACTGGATATGCCTCGAAAATCTAGCAAAAAATCGGCGACGTTCACTACAGGTAAACTTTAATTCAACAACCACAAGGAAATGAACTACACACAAATGAGATATAGGGATAGGAATGCAAATAACAGAAGTTTAACTAATAATAGTAATTTTTCTAATACAATATCACGGTAATTGAGTTGGATTCAAATATTTCTACTCTTGGTGTCAATTTTAATGATTCCCATGTAACGTTAACCCCATGTTCTACATAATGCTAGCCATTTTCGTGGAAATGATCTCTCTGAATCTACTTTTGATTCACGACAATTGACAAGGCTTAGCATTACTCTATCACACTCTCAACTTTAGACTGTGAATAAGTTACTGATTTTTTATTAAATTGTCTAAAGTCTGATATGATGGTAATTATAAGGTTAATAGAAATATTTTCTTGTTTCCTAAATCTCTTAAATTCGGGCGGGGTGGCTCAGTCGGTAGCGCGCCAGGCTCGTGATCTGTAGTTCCCAGGTTCGAGTCCCAGCTGGGTCAGCGTTGAGATTTATCTCTGCAAAATTCTCCGCCCTGCCCACGGTCAGTAGGGAACACCGATGGGCTTGGAAAGGCCGCCGTCCGTCGGATGGGGCGTTAAGCCGTGGCCCCGTGTGCGGGAGAGCCATACCCTGTGCACGTTAAAGAACACGCTGGATGGCCTTGACGGGAGGCTACCATCTGTCTCCCAACAGCTGTTGCAGTGTGTCCCCTCCCCCAACCTTCTCTGAGCCTTCGGGGTCCATGTGACCTGGCCATTTAGCCCATGGTGTGCAAAAAAGTGCTGCTCAGAGGTAAAACAACCCAACTCTCAACTTTAGACTGTGAACAAGTTACTGATTTTTTTTATTAAATTATCTAAAGTCTGATATTGCTGGTAATTATACGGTTAATGGAAATATTATCTTGTTTCCTAAATCTCTTAAAGATCGTGATAAACTCAAGGAATTGAAACAGCTTCTAAATGTAGATGTATGTTATCGCATTCCAGATAATAACTTTGAGTTAGGTATAATTACTGGAGTGAACATTAATTTATCTGATGATTACATATTGAGCAATTTAAGAACTGCAAATATTTTTAAAATCCGCAGAATGTTCAAGTTTTTACCTAATCAAGATAGTAATGCAGTAAATAAGATACCTTTAGACCAGTGTCTCGCAAACTTTTTTACTCTGCGGCACACTGAAACTAATTTTTTTCCGCGGCACACTCAATCTAATTTTTTTTCCGCGGCACACCTAAAAAAGAATAAAAGCAAACTCTATATAATCGTCATTATATTTGCGCTTTGTTGAAGTCATCAGCCTGATTTTACTTGAAGATTTGCTCTCGTTCTTTAATTCATAACTCAGTGTTTGTTTTAAATATTTGTCCATCTATGGCTTGAAATAATCAAAAATTAATACCAAAATTTGGAAAAAGCTTGATAAATACTTACAAGATCCCAGTTGATAAAATCTGAAAGATTTTTATTAAAGCACGTCGATAACACAAGTCAAGTCAAAATGAAATCTTTCGAATACCTAGTGTCAATTTGAAAATCTCTCGCAGCACAATACTGTGCCGCGGCACACAGTTTGTGAGACACTTCTTTAGACAGAGTTCTGTTATATACTTCTGATGCCAAGTTGTCTAGTCATGTAAAGATTGGCTTTTTGAGATTTCCAGTAAAACCTTATAATCAATCTCCTATACTTTGCATTCATTGTTCGAGAGACACAGTGCCAATGTTTGTACAGGTAGGCTTAGGTGCAAAAGATGTAGCGGCAATCATGTTTATAAAAATTGCACTGCCAATTTCTTAAAATGCCCCAATTGCAATGGTCCACATCCTTCCACATATTCAGGCTGTCCTACAAAGAAAATAGCTTGTCGTACTAAGTTAATACAGTTCGTCAAAAATATCAGTTGGTCTGCTTCCTTCAGATTAGCAAATAATCCTAACTTCAGATTGTTTCCTGAACAAGAAAAATGGAAGGCAAAACACATGTTCTTTATCAATCAGACAATAATCAAACACATACAGCCAATCCAAATTCAGTAATTACGACTAAAGATACTAATTCTTCTAAATATACGTCACTCTAGGCAACACAAAAGAAAACATCGACATGTTCTACATGTGACTCTGTTAACATCTCCAAGCAAAAAATGAGTGATAAATCATATGCAAGTGTAGCACAAGCAAATTTAAAAAGTGCTAGAACTCAACCCTTCGATTTAAAAACTGATACTTTCATTCCATTAAGAAAACCGGATGAATTAATCTCAGATTGAGCGTATTCTTTTCAGAATATCATGACAATGATTGTGCTTCTTCTTAAATATATCGTCCCTAATGGAGAAACACATAGAAACATTGCTTTCATACTCTGTATTTTAGTTCAAGTTCAATAAATCTTCTAACACAGCGCTGTCCACCTAGCGGCGCGCAAGGATTTTTGTGGCCCACCAACAATGTTGAATTCTATGTTCTGAAGTACATATATCTGCGTGCGCGCATTTTCTGAAAAATATAAAATCATAAAATCAATATCTGAAATATATAAAATCAAGATACCGAAACTGCTTGAAAGACTCTACACTTGAACATATACTTCGGCTCGCAACAACAAATATCGATATGGACGTGAAAGAAATTATTGCCCAACAACTACGACCACAATGCTCCCGTTAAATTTATTAAATATTTGATAAGGGTTAGAAAATTTATATCGGTTTATTATTACGCCGTCCCGTTGCCGAGTGGTTAGCGCGCTTGGCTACTGATCTACGGGACCTGGGTTCGAGCCCCGGGTTAAGGCATGGCTGTTTGTGTAGTTTCTCTGCTGAGGTCCTGCCATCCTCTCAGACCTTCTACTGTGGCATATAAACTGAAATTCTCCTGTCAGACCTCTGTGGCAAGCAGCTGCTTGAGGGGGTATTTTATTTTTATTATTACTTATTATATTTCGTATAAAATATTTTTTGAGGTTTTTGAAGCTTATTATTACTTATTATTTTTAGTATAAATAAAATAATTTTTAGAGGTGACATGAACTTACTTTTCAATTACCTATCGTATCCTATTTTTTTTTCGCCCGCGAAATGTTGGCAAAGGAAAAAATGGCCCGCGGTCTTAGAGAAATTGGGCAGCATTGTTCTAACAGACTTAACATTGTTCAATGGAACTGTCGTAGGTTTTCGTCAAAAAATGATTTGAAACATACATAAAAAATGAACATTCACATCTTTGCATTACAAGAACCTGTGACTGATTTTATAAACTTTAAACCTTTTTTGTCATATATTCACAAAAGCTCAGAAACTGCTAGAGGCTCTGCTTTCTTAATTAGGAGAGACATTCCTCATAAAATCTTAAGTTTAGAATAAACTCATCATCGCCCTAATATTATAGCATCTGAAATTTATTTAAAATCTAAACCTTTAACGATTATTTCTTTTTATAACCCTGGTGCAGTTATTGATCATACGATTTTTACAAAATATTTATAATCAAGTTAAACAGCTGTTATATTTTTAGGTGATTTCAACTTTCATAACCCTGTATGTATCTTATAAGCTCAACAAAAATGATACTGAACTTCTTAAGTTCATCAATGATAATGATTTAATTTTTATGAATAATAAGTCAGCTACTTTTCATAATTTTAATTATAGTAATAATTCTGTAATTGATTTGTCTATAGTTAGTTCTAGTTTGGCTCCTACTATAAATTGGAAAATTGATTCTTTCCCATATGGAAGTGATCACTATCCTATACATTTACAGATTGAAGGCTTTCAAAATAATTGAAAAAAAACTATTCATTTAAACAAACTGGCATAAATTTTCTCATAAACTACAAAATACCTATCCATCTATGAATACGTTAATAAAAATAAATAAATACCCCCTCAAGCAGCTGCTTGCCACAGAGGTCTGACAGGAGCCTGTCAGTTTATATGCCACAGCAGAAGATCTGAGAGGATGGCAGGACCTCAGCAGAAAAACAACAGGAACATCCATGCCTTAATCCAGGGCTCGAACCCAGGTCCCTTAGTTCAACAGCCAAGCGCGCTAACCTCTCGGCCACCGGACGGCATGAATACGTTAGACTATAATTATTTCATGGATTTCATAAATGTAATACAAAAGATTGTTTTAAAACTGTAAAAAATAAAATTCCGAAATTAAACTCCAATTTCTGGTATCTGAATAGACTGGTGGCTGTTCGTCGGAGGCAGACCGCAAGGCTAAGAAATCAAGAAATTTCCAAGGCATTCTTCGTTATAAAAGAATTGTAGCTTTGTAAGGAAAAAATTAAAACAACATTACATTGCGAATTTATCCAACTGGTAAACTCATACCATGAGGTTCTCATGGTATGAGTTTACCAGTTGGATAAATTCGCAATCTTCTCTTTCTAACATATGGCATGTCTTAATTCAATTTCTAAATCACAGAGTCAAATTTCCCCATAGAAACAAATTCTCTTAGAAAAACACATCACTGTTCAAGAAACAGCTGAATTATTCGCTAAAAGTCTTCCCTTTTTCTCTCCACTGAAAACTACAATATCTGATATGTCTGTATTAAATGATGTAAATTCCTTTATAACTAATATTCATCATCATCCTCAAGCAGCCATGGGCTACGGAGGTCCGACCAGACCACGCAGTTTAATTCTCCAAGCATACCTGTCCTGAGCTACATCTGCTGCGTCCGGCCACTGCACACCAATTCTAACAAGGTCCTGTTTGACATTGTCTGCCCACCGCATCCTAGGTCTCCCCTTCTTTCTAAGGCCTCTAAGCACACTGTTCATAACCATATTCGCCAATCTATAATTATCCATACGGGCAACATGGCCAAACCAGCGTAGTCTCTCTCTGCACAATATGCTGCTTAAAGGAGGTTGCCGACTCCTTTGCCTAACCTCATCATTAGTTTCAAAGTTAAACCACCTAATACCCAAGATACTACGTAAGTATCTAGAATCAAAAGCATCTAGTTCCTTGCTAATCAAAGCATCTATATTCCACTAGCAGAAATTATACTAGATATGGAATTTACCCTTACTGAATTAAACACTGCTCTTTCAGAAACTAAGCGAAAATCAGCCAGCGGAGTGGATGGGATTAGCCATAAATTCTTAAAAGCCCTACCAACTATTTGGAGAACGAAATTTTAGATGTGTTTAATAACATATAGATATTTATATAATTATCCATGGTCTTGGACATTATCTAATATTATATTCTTATTAAAACCTTCAAAAATTCTTGCAGACATTAAATTATACAGGGCAGTTTCACTTACTTCAAATGTACTTCGTCTTTGAAAGAATCTTACTTAAAAGAATGCAATGGTTCAAGAAGAAAAAAAAAATATTTTATCTGAAAATGTACACGGGTTTCGTAAAGGTAGATCCACCAAAGACTATAAACTAATAAAATCTACTCTTCATTTCATAATAAAAAAGTCACAGCAGCAATATTTATAGATTTAAAATCTGCTTTTGATACGTACTGTTTGGCATGTAGGATTACTCTACAAACTGAAACAACTTCGTCTTTCAGAAAACATCGTTCATTTTTTAAAATTTATTTAACTGAGAAATACTATTAAGTAAAGTTTGAAGATTCCTATTCTCATAAATATAAATATGCATATGGAATAGTTCAAGGAGGGACCTTATCGCCTCTTCTATTTAACCTATATCTTTATGATTTACCAGATTCTATACCACAAAATATAAATTATTCTATTTATGCAGATGATATTTCTATTTGGAATTCGGACAAAAACTTTTATGGAATTGAGAAAAATTTACAAACCGCCATCAATAATGTTCATTTTATATTGTCTTAAATGGCATTTAGAAATTAATATTGAGAATGCTTATGTGATGCCTTTTGTAAGGTCTAGATCTGCTATTCCTAAATTAGATATTAAAATAAATAATAAATGTACTGCCAAATACTGATATTTATAAAATTTGGTGTCTATATAGACTCGAAATTAAATTGGAACAAACTAATAGAGCATGCCTGCATCACTGGTAATAAGTTATTCAACTTTGTCAAATGTCTTATTCCACAAAATGTCCACTAAATGGGGATCCTCCCCTACTTATCTTATTCAACTTTACTGCAATTGAATTAGGCCAAAAATGGAATTTGAGATTGACATTATTGCCGGCGATGCCGAGAATATCTTTTAAAAATCTCAATATAATTCAAAACAAATTCATCAGAATCGCTTTGGACCTGATGAAAAGATCTCCTAATCTAACTTTAATTGCTGAAACCTCTAGTTCACCTTTCCAGATTAGGGCACCATATTTTGTTAGCGAAACTAATAACTGCTAAAACATAAAAGTATTTCGACATAGAGTGTTAATTGGCTGGAAAACACTGTAGGAGGAATAAGGATGAAATCAGACAAATCCATTTTGGTGAGAAGACTGTTAAAATAATTACTATAAGGCAGTGTCTCGGAAACATTTTTACTCTGCGGCACACTGAATCTAATTTTTTTTCCGCGGCACACTGAATCTAATTCTTTTTCCAGCGGCACACCTAAAAAAATAAAAGCAAACTCTATATAATCGTCATTATATTTGCGCTTTGTTGAAGTCATCAGCCTGGTTTTACTTGAAGATTTGTTCTCGTTCTTTTTTAATTCATAACGCGGTGTTTGTTTTAAATATTTGTCCATTCTATGGCTTGAAATAATTAAAAATTAATACCAAAATTTGGAAAATGCTTGATAAATACTTACAAGATCCCAGTTGATCAAATCTGAAAGATTTTTTATTAAAGCACGTCGATAACACAAGTCAAGTCAAAATGAAATCTTTGGAATATCTAGTGTCAATTTGAAAATCTCTCGCGGCACACAGTTTGCGAGACACTGCTATAAGGAAACAATTGAGGAGGGAGTATGGAGGATTTTATCATCAGCTCATAATTTAGTAAAAAGTGAAATATTATTACTAAAAAAAGTAAAAAAATTGTTATTAAAGGACATTACCTTAATTTTAATTATAAATGTAAGAATATAGAGTTATATTATTTGAAGAAATTCAATCTGTTATAATAACTATCTATAAAATTATTTTTTCAGTAAACATTTTAATCATGCAAACGTAAATTTTACAATTCTCTGACTCTTGCAAAAGTAAGAGTATTGCGAATTATTTAAGTAGAAGAATTGGAGATATTTGTCATTTGTCATATAGTGAAATCTTGTTTCAAGTACTTTTCAGATAACGTACATTTTATTAACCTTCTACTTCAGCGAGTTAGAACCAATTTATGCTGCGAAGCATTAGCATTTTCAGCAATATTAATCAATAAAATGTTGTACTCTTTGCGATTGATAAATATATTAACAAAACTGTTTGAGCTAAGTGTAATCAGTAAATACTTAAAAAAAATACACATGCAGATCCATAGAGCAACAGAGAAATAAATTTGCATCAAACATAGTTAGCTTAACAACGTTAGCTTCCCATTGATAAAGGAGGACACCGCCCCCCCCCCTTTTTAAGAACCGTAATAGAAATGAAAAAAATCTAAAACGCATCTCCCTGGTTTCCATAAATTAAGAAACAATCCTATGTTATGAAACAATCCAATGTGAAGCTAGTGTCGAAACTCTATGACTTCTAAACTAATATTTTTTTTAAAAAAATATGATAGCAGATAAATATTTCAATGTCAAATATTTACAGAATCTCTATTTTCAATAATGTTCGTTCAGTATTTAATGAGTTATGGAAGTTTAAGTATTTAACAACATCCAGTCTTTGGAAACTTAAACAAAATTGATGAATAGTGAAAGAATTCTTTACACGAACTTCTAAAATGCGCAGAATTTTCTTAAAGAAACATTACTAGGTTTCAATTAATTTCTGAAGTCAATTTTAATGACTGGCATTTTTATTGTTAAATATTCAAGCTTTCATAACTCATTAAAAATTCAACAAAGATTGTTGAAAATGGAGATATTGATATATTTGATTGAGATCTTTATTTGTTATCACACTTTTCAAAACAAAATACCTTACTTTAGAAGTTATGAAGCTTCGACGTTAGCTTCCCATTGACATAACTTAGGATTGCTCTGCAATTTATGGAAACCAATTTATGTCACACGAATTTTTCAAGAAATGTTTCAGAGTACGAAAATAAAGAGAAAAAAATTTTACTTTGGAAGGGCGATCCAGTCATCCCTTCCAGAAGTTCAGTCATCCCTCCAGAAATTCAGTCATCCCTCCAGAAATTCAGTCATCCCTCCAGAAATTCAGTCATCCCTCCCAGAAATTCAGTCATCCCTCTCAGAAGTTCAGTCATCCCTCCAGAAATTCAGTCATCCCTCCAGAAATTCAGTCATCCCTCCAGAAATTTAGTCATCCCTCCCAGAAGTTCAGTCATCCCTCCAGAAATTCAGTCATCCCTCATAGAAGTTCAGTCATCCCTCCAGAAATTCAGTCATCCCTCCCAGAAGTTCAGTCATCCCTCCAGAAATTCAGTCATCCCTCCCAGAAGTTCAGTCATCCCTCCAGAAATTCAGTCATTCCTCCCAGAAGTTCAGTCATCCCTCCAGAAATTCAGTCATCCCTCCCACTACCTCACTTTATCTTTTTTTCGAGATCTGAGACAGATATTACATACAATGTGCAAGAGCATTTTTTAGAACACCATTAGAACAGATGGGAAGAAATATTTTGGATATTCACTATCTGGAGAGCATCTTTCTGAAAAAAAAAATTTAGAACTGTGTTCTGGACAGTTCCAGTTTGTTGCCTTCTTGTAATATTTATAGTTCTGTGTTTGGTAGTACCATACATTCGATTGATTTTCTAATAGCCAGCACTCTACTCTTAATGTGGTTATTATATTATTCTCCTAACACTCGAGCACTTTCAACGAATAACTAACAATCCTAGTGAACTTTAAATGAAAGCAATTGGCATACAACGCAGACGAAATTTACGACTCCATCTTGTCCGCTACCTAAAGCTGAAAAAAGAGTCTACAGATGATTCTGCAACAACTGAGAAAACACGCAGAAGTTCCTTACCCTAAAATAGCATCCATTCAGCTTCCAGCGATCTTGCATGACAGGCTCGTTCCCTGTGCTTGATGCCGACTCCTCTACCGATCGCAGCTGGGCGAGCCATGTGGCCTGAACACACTACGTGAAGTGTTTGTCAAACAAGGCGCTACGCATTCTAAATCATACTGACTGCGATAAAACGCTCACTAACATCCAGTGTGCTTTTCATATTACGCTTTTTCACCCATTTAACACTAATGGCACTAAATGGACGCTATCAGGCAGTAACTTTTATTCTGTTGAGTTCATTATATCATTTATTCAAGACAAATTTAGCTCTGAGAAATTTAAATAAAAAGATCAAGGTTCAAAATGGAAAAGATAAGATTAATGGTGTTGCGTTGAGTTTATTTTGTCTCTAAGCTAGTGGTTCCCAAACGCTTTTCGAGTATCATTAAATACTTAGCAATTTTCTTTTTGTCGGTACAAGGCAAATTGGAACTTAACGTTTCATCATTTCGCTAACTAAAGGAGGATTTTTAAGTAGGAGTATGAATAAAATAAGGAGTACTGAAAAATGATTTAAATTCCTTGCATTTTTCATGCTACAATGTTTTTGGGTTGGGTTGTTTTTACCCAAAGAGCTCAGAGAAGGTTGGGGAAGGGGTTGGGTTGGGTTGTTTTACATCTGAGCGGCACTTTTTTGCACACCATGGGCTAAATGGCCAGGTCACATGGACCCCGAAGGCTCAGAGAAGGTTGCGGAAGGGGATCCACTGGAACAGCTGTTGGGAGACAGATGGTAGCCTCCCGTCAAGGCCATCCAGCGTGTTCTTTAACGTGCACAGGGTATGGCTCTCCCGCACACGGGGCCACGGCTTAACGTCCCATCCGACGGACGGAGGTCTTTCCAAGCCCATCGGTGTCCCCTACTGACCGTGGGCAGGGCGGGGGAATTTTTGCGGAGATAAATCTCAACGCTGACCCAGCTGGGACTCGAACCTGGGAACTACAGATTACGAGCCTGGCGCGCTACCGACTGAGCCACCCCCGCCCCTTGGGAAAGGGGACCCACTAGACATAGATGGCAGACTTCCATGAAGGCCATTCAGCGCTTCTTAAGACCAAACATCATAAAGCCTTGAAGAACAAACACCATAAAGGCATCGCAACATTGTAAATTACTTTTTTGTGGGGAGACAGTGTTGCTGTTATTTTACTGGTTGTTTATTGATGAATGTAACGAATTCAAAAATTCGTTATAAAAAGGTCTATACTAGCTTACTGAACAGATCACTAATGTTTTGAAACGTGTACACGGATCCACGGCTTAACTTCCCATCTGACAGATGGCGGTCTTTCTAAACCCGTCAGTGACCTTTACTGACTGAAGTAGAGGCGGGGAGTTTTGCGAAGATAAATCCCAAAGCTGTCACAGGTGGGACTCGAACACGTGAACTACAGATTACTGACTGACCATGGGCCACCCCCTTCCGTACCATGGGCCACATTACATGTATCCACCCTACATTCCAGCTTATCCTATAAACGTTCGCATGTTCCAAAACTTGCCTAGGATTTTCTGTGCCCCAAATTCTAATATTTTGACGATTGCCATTGCCACTGCTGTGCAAGTTTGCTTCATGGATTGGGTTGTTTTACCTCTGAGCGGCACTTTTTTTGCACACCATGGGCTAAATGGCCAGATCACAAGGACCCCGAAGGCTCAGAGAAGGTTGGGGGATGGGACCCACTGGAACAGCTGTTGGGAGACAGATGGTAGCCTCCCGTCAAGGCCATCCAGTGTGTTCATTAATGTGCACAGGGTATGGCTCTCCCGCACACGGGGCCACGGCTTAACGTCCCATCCGACGGACGGTGGCCTTTCCAAGCCCATCGGTGTCCCCTACTGACTGTGGGCAGGGCGGGGAATTTTGCGGAGATAATTCTCAACGCTAACGCAGCTGGGACTCGAACCTGGCGCGCTACCGACTGAGTCACCCCCACCCCAGTTTGCTTCATGATGATCTCGAGTCATTCCTATAAGTCACAGGAAAAATTGCACCGATTTTTTATAACGGTCGACTTGATAGCATGCAGCAATTCAGTCTGTAGATTTTCATCGTGTAAAACAATCATTCATACTTCTTCTTTAAACACATTCGCGATCTGTTCGGTTTGAGGGTATAGGCTTTTTATAACGAATTTTTGAATTCGTTGCATTCATCAGTAATAAACCCGTAAAATAAGAGTAACTATCCCTCCCAAAAAAAAGTAATTTATAATGTTGCACTGCCTTTATGGTGTTGGTAAAAAATAAGCGACATCTGTAATATAAAAAATAAAATGTTCATGAAAAAAATAGTTTTCAGAGAAAATTAATCTAGAACTAATAAGTTACGAGAAAGATGTGAATCTCTTTCGATAGTTCATAAATTTTGTATGTTTATTTTCATTTTAACAACTTCAAAGAGGCAACAGTCTCAAGAGCTGAGGATTTCAGATTTTGTTTCCAATAACTGTTTCAAAGTTTAGGTGGGCAACTGAGTGATCATGCTAAGCACACAATATGACTTGAGCAAGGCCGGATAGGAGGGGGTGGGGGCATGCGTACTCTCCCCTACTTTCAGAATGCTACTAAGGGTAATAGAGGGAAAAATCATTAAACTTATTTATATTTCATGCAATTTTCGTTTTCTTTACTCCGGCTCGATTGCGTTTCTTACCCCCACCCCCAATTTTTTTCTAGATTATCGCAAACCTTTCGGGTTCTTGTCAATTCATCCAATATGTAAAAATAGGCAGTTCAGACATAAAACGACTTCATGCCTAAAACCAACTAAAGTATAGTCAGAGTTGTGAACAGTATCAAACCCAGATGTTTCAAAATTTTCGCCATCTTTATTTCTTATGTGCTACTGAAATGAAATAATAAATGTACAAATATATTTAAAACCCTCAAGAAGCCAAAATATAAGAAAGTTTATTCATAATATGCAATTATTTGTTCATCAGGTGTTCCCAGATTAAAATTGAATTACAGGTAATGGACAGAAAATAGAAACATCCTCATCTTATATCAATGGAGAATCAAATCTGAGGCTCCGTTGGGTTGGGTTGTTTTACCTCTGAGCGGCACTTTTTTGCACATCATGGGCTAAATGGCCAGGTCACATGGACCCCGAAGGCTCAGAGAAGGTTAGGGGAGGGGACCCACTGGAACAGCTGTTGGGAGACAGATGGTAGCCTCCCGTCAAGGCCATCCAGCGTGTTCTTTAACGTGCACAGGGTATGGCTCTCCCACACAGGGAGCCACGGCTTAACGTCCCATCCGACGGACGGCGGCTTTTCCAAGCCCATCGGTGTCCCCTACTGACCTTGGGCAGGGCGGGGAATTTTGCGGAGATCAATCTCTGACACAGCTGAGACTCGAACCTGGGAACTACAGATTACGAGCCTGTCGCGCTACCGACTGAGCCCGCCCCCCGAGGCTCCGTAACTGACTGGGTAAATTATTATAGAAACATTTTGACTGAAGATAAATGCAAGATGTCAATTAAATTCTCTAAATTTTGATTTTAATATATTAATTTAGTACATAAAGAGTTACTGTAGAAGTTCGAATATTGAATAATAGAGATATTAATCATAAGAATTTACTTCAGAAGTTAATTTAAACTTAAAAAAAAGAAACTGTTTCGAACCATTTAATAAAAGAGTGTATGTTTTAGAATTTCCTGCAAATAGTACTTTCAAAAATTGTCCTTTTTACACAAATTTCATAGGTCTGATTTTGACGTTGTTAAGTGTTCAAGCTTCCATAGCTCTTTAAATACCCAAGAAATAATTTGAAAGTCGAGATTTAGATAGATTTGAATGACATTTAAATTTATCTGATCCTATTTTTCTATAAAAAGCTTATTGTAGAAATTACCAATCTTCGAATTTGACCCTCCATTAAACTTAATACGGTAATGTTTACATCTTTCTGTCCGGTACCTGTGTGTCTTGATATCTTTATTATTTCATTTCTACGCTTTCAAATTCCTCTCTTTTAAAACTTCTCTCTTTTTTCCATTCATTGATTTTCTTTTAGGTCTTCACCTCTATCATTTTCCCTTCCTGTTTCCATTCCAGTTTTATACTTTATTATCCAGTGTATATTTTAAGCAACAACAGCTGCATTCTAGTAAAGTCTTGTTTCATATTATTCATCTTCGTCATTTTAGGCCTTCCTATTTTGCTAAAACGTAGTTCTGCATGCGATGACTGCGACCAAAACAATGCAATCTTTCTCTACCTAACTATTTGTTTTAAAAGCGGTTGATGACTGTTCCATCTGACCTCTTAAATATTTTCAGAATTACACAACATAATATCCAAAATTCTGAACCTTTGACTGAGGCAAAACATTAGGTCTCGTATTATTTTTTAATACAAATAACGAAATTTCGCTAGCTTAGCAAACTTTAGAGAGGGCCAAATTATTATAAAGCCTAAGTTTACGCTTTGGGTGCATGATTCTATTTTGCATATGTCTTAAAATTCCTAGCTACCTTTTTCACATCTCCCAAGGGAATTAAAATGAGAAGTTTTTGCCAAAACCCAATCAACTGAAAAGAACTGAAATAACAACATCAACATGATCAATTTTCATTATTTTTCTGCCAACCCCAAAGCCTACTACCTATTAAATGAACAGTTTTAACGAGAGTTCTTTTTTTTTAATATTATTTGTCTGGAAAGTCAACTCTTTGGAATAATCTAAGTCAGAATTTTCAGATCCCTATGCTAACTATGAAAACGATTGTATCCTATATGTGAAAAGGAGAGATTGGATCACACTCAAATCCCTATCTTCCAAAGTTTCCTCAGAACATAATCAATCAATAAATTAAATAAAAAGTATGCCATAATAAATCGCCGAATTTAACGGAAAATACCTCGTCAAATTTATAACGTTTTGCCTTATTATATAGGTTATATATTAAACCAATTAGTGGATTTTTTTAAAAATCTTACATGCCACTCAACATTATTAGAAATAATTATTATTATAAAGTAACTCTCAAAGATCGATGGTTGTTTCACATGATCTCAATCTCCTATTTTATGCTTTTATTAATAATTGTCAAAATTTATATAACCAGAACATAAAACGCATAGAAGTTTACTAACAATGGCATAATCATCTATACATAAGTTATTAAACAATAGTATCAGTTAAGACGTGTGCTGGTTATATAAAGTCATTTACTATTAATCCAGAATTTGATTAAATTTTCTGATGAGAAAAAATAAAGGTTGGCCAGATTATCGTCTCCAAAGATGAGAGATTAGAATTAATAAATAATGCTTATGAAGAATCAAAAATTGGCTTGTTTTGGTTGGGAATAAGATATCAGAACAGTATCTTGGTTTTCGATAAAAAAAAAAGACCACCTCCTGATATTTTTATTAAATTAAAAAAGATTTCAGCTTATACAACCTTTATCGCTCCAGAAAGTTAAGTATTGATTTCAAAGTCGTTTATCTAACAAATATTTAATTCATGAACCATTATTATGTAAAGCATTCTTCATGATAAAGTTATTAGGAACGAAAAACGGAAATTGAAGCTGATGCCGCTGTGCATGGAAAAGATGCTGGCCATCAGAAGAGAGGTTTTAACGATCGCATTCTGCACCCGTGTGAAAAAAAAAGTGTTATGTCACGTGCATTTTGTTTCATCTATTTAATTCGTGCTGAGGTCCTGCCATCCTCTCAGATCTTTTACTGTGGCATATAAACTGACAGGCTCCTGTCAGACCTCTGTGGCAAGCAGCTGCTTGAGGGGGTATTTATTTTTTTTATTTAATTCGTGGAGGGAAATATACATAGGACGAAAAGAAACCATGAAGCAAAATCTGCTTCTACGGATTGTACAAGAATTTGCCCATAGTCAAAATTTATAACCACTGCAATACTTTATAGTCTTGGAGGCGGGGGTGGTTCAGTTGGTAGCGTGCTAGGCTCGTAATCTACAGTTCCCAGGTTCGAGTCCCAGCTGGGCCAGAGTTCAGTTTTATCTCTGCAAAAATTCTCCACTCTGCTCTCGGTCAGTAAGGAACACCGAAAGACCGCCGTCCGTCGGATGGGATGTTAAGCCGTGTCTCTGTGTGCGGGAAAGCCGTATCCTGTGCCCGTTAGAGAACACGCAGGATGGTCTTGACGGGAGGCTACCATCTGTTTTCTAACAGTTGTCTAGTGGGTCCCTTCCAATTTTCTCTGAGTCCTCGAAGTTCTTATGACATGTCCATTTAACCCATTGTGTGCTAGAAAATGCCTCTCAGAAGTACAACAACCCAACCTTTAGGGCCTACAGAGGAAGGAATGCATACTGGAACAGCAAGTTCACCTTGTAACCGCTATTGCAATTTTTAATAAAAAGGTAAGTAACTCTGTTGAGAGATTCCTATCTCCTAACAATTGTCCAGTTGGTCCCCTTCCCCAAATATTGTTTGATCTCTGGAGTACATTAACCCAAACACTCAGTTCAGGGGCGGATCCTTGGTGGAAGGAATCCTTGGTGGGAAGTTGGGGCACTATATTCACTGACGTAGCGTTTGTACAATGTTTTCTGTTTCATAAAAAAAAGTATAATTTTGAAACTATTATTATAACCAAATGAATCCGAAGCCTATTTTACTGATATAGTAGTATAATATGTCAAATTATCACAATTTTGAACGGAAAAGATGCCATTCGTTATCACAATTTTGAACGGAAAACTTACCGTTTGTTATTACAATTTTAAACGGATTAATAGGACAGTTTGTCATTGAATGATTTTTTTTTTCATTTTTTTTATGTAAGTATATTCCTGATGAGCAAATAATTCATATTTTACCAAATAGAAATAAAATATATGGAAGGTTTTAAAATATATGTAAAAATAATCAAGCAAATAACTTTTTATGATATGGACCGTTTTTTTGAAAAACTTCCTCTGACCGATCAGAACCTTGAATCACCTCGTGACACAGTTGATGAATGTCTTGAAGTAAACTGGATATTTGGAATTTTTTTATTGAATGAAACTTTTAAGAATTTGTTTAAAGCGATGGAAAAGTATATGAATGACGATTCGGTACTAAAGTGTCACAGGGGATGTCCTGTAGACATGTGACTCTTGAAAACCTAAAAACATTTTTTTTCTTATGAGTGGGATTTGAACCCATGTGTGCTAAACACTGCTCCATTACTATCGTACAGTGGCTCAAAAAAGTATCCGAACACTATGGTTGATTACAGAATTCAGAAAAAATATCTGGCAACGATTTTTTTTAGAAATTAGTGATCTGGCAACCTTCGTGTCACGTGGTTACAGAATTCAGGAAAAATATCTGGAGCGTGTACAGCAACTGTACACGCTCCAGTTACCGTTCACAGCAAACTGGAGCGTGTGCAGTTATTGCACACGCTCCAGTTTGCTGTGAACGGTAACTGCACAGGCTCAATATTTCCGTGAGTGAGCCCACACGATCTAGTATCAAAATAATATGACCACCTACAGTCGCTCAAAAAAGTATCCGAACACAATGGTTGATTACAAAATTCAGAAAAAATATCTGGCGACGATTTTTTTTAGAAATTAGTGATCTGGTACCCTTCGTGTCACGTGACACGAAGGCACGTGACACGAAGGCACGTGACACGAAGGTACCAGATTACTAATTTCTAAAAAAAAATCGTCGCCAGATATTTTTTCTGAATTCTGTAATCAAACATAGTGTTCGGATACTTTTTTGAGCGACTGTACCTTCACTGCAGCCAATGTGACTTATAAACTTTCCCGAATATTATTTGATTCGTTCGTGGCAACGTCTAAGTCGGGAAAGGGACAACCAAGTTGTCTCATACGATGGAATTTAACATTTGCTACTTACGCTCATCGTAGTAAATCAACAATTCAATAATGAAGTGTCAACAGTGGATTAGAATCCGACTCACGGGAAAACTGAAAATTATTCAGCTGTATATTTTATGAGTCTCATGTCTACAGGACATCACCTATGGTACTTTGCTGCTGAATTATTGATTGAACACCATGAGCGTGAGTAACAAATATTAAAATTCCATCGTATGAGTGGCCGAGTGATCTTAGAGTTTGAGTCTCTGGTAAGGCATGGATGTTTGTGCTATTTTTCTGCTAAGGTCCTGCCATCCTCATAGACTTTCTACTATGGCGTATAAACTGACAGTCTCCTGTCAGACCTCTGTGGCAAGCAACTGCTTTTCGAGCGGGTATTTATTTAGCCTTCCCGAGGCCGAATGGTTAGCTCTCTTGGCTACTGATCTAAGAGACCTGGGTTCGAGCCCCGGTCTCTTAGATCGAGATTGATAGAGTGTTAAGAGATATTCAACTGAGAACAATAATCTGTCCCCATTTCTCAGAGGGTCGTCCCGTGGCAGAGTGGTCAGCGTGCTTGGCTACTGATCCAAGGGACCTGGGTTCGAGCATAAGGCATGGACGTTTCTATTGTTTTTCTGCTGAGATCCTGCCATCCTCACAGACCTTCTACTATTGCATATAAACTGACAGGCTCCTGTCAGACATCTGTGGCAAGCAGCTGCTTGAGGGGGTATTTATTTTGCCTTCCCGAGGCCGAGTGGTTAGCGCTCTTGGCTACTGATCTAAGGGACCTGGGTTCGAACCCCGGGTAAGGCATGGATGTTTCTGTTGTTTTTCTGCTAAAGTCCTGCCATCCTCACAGACTTTCTACTATGGCGTATAAACTGACAGTCTCCTGTCAGACCTCTGTGGCAAGCAGCTGCTTGAGGGGGTATTTATTTACTTTATGAGGCAACTTGGTTATCTGTTTTCCACACAGATGTTTGGTCTAATCAAATAATATGCGGGGAAAGTCTATAAATGACACTAGCTGAAAAAAATAATAGTTGCTGATTAGGTAGTGATTAGTACACCTGACATGTTATGGGGGAGACGTGGGTTCGAATCCAATTCACGCAAAAACTAATTTTTTTCAGTTAACTAATTCATAAACGAAAAACTAAACTATATAATAGTTTTTTTTTTTCATTCTGTAAGGGGAGGATTAAGGGCCACGGAGGCTCTAAACCAGTGGTTCTCAACATTTTATGCTTCACGTACCCCCTGGAAATGTGTATGTAACTGGCGTACCCCTTGTATAGATTAGATAAAACTGTAGTTATATTATAACAATTTGAATAAAATGAAACATATATACACATCAAATTTTGTATTCATAAATTACATATATCGATAAACACAAAAAGTAACATAAACAATTTAATAAATCTTACAAAATTATAAACATTTTACTGAATAATCGACTTTTGAGCTCTCACGGCATACCTCAAAAAATTTTACCGCGTATTCCACATTGAGAACCCCTACTCTGAAACCAATGGTTTCCAACCTTTTTAAGCTCACCGCCCCTTTACTATTTCTAACGCTCCAGTTTAAAATATTTTTTCTTGTGTAAAACATGTGGAAATAATTATCGTGAAGAAAATTTACAAGCTTTTTGCACCATAATTTCTAACATAGATATATAAAACATTCTTAATGTTAATCTAAGTAGTATTCGATATTTTATAATAAATATAAATAAACAAATACCCCCTCAAGCAGCTGCTTGCCACATAGGTCTGACAGGAGCCTGTCAGTTTATATGCCACAGTAGGAGATCTGAGAGGATGGCAGGACCTTAGCAGAAAAACGACACATACATCCATGCCTAATCCGGGGCTCGAACCCAGGTCCCTTAGATCAGTAGCCATTTTATACCGCTATCGAAAAATAAGAAAAGTTCTACCCCCCATTTTTTTTTAAACACCCGCTTGGAAACCATTGCTTTTTAGTCGTCATTTTTGTTTCATAGATTTTTTATAAGATGCATTTTTAAGTACTGGGTTGTTTTACCTCTGAGCGGGGATTTTTTTTTTTTTACACACAATGGACTAAATGGCCAAATCAAAAGGAAGGTCAGAGAAGGTTGCGGAAGTAGACCCACTGGGTAGCTGTAAGAGACAGATGGTAGCCTCCTGCTAAAGCCATTCAGTGTGTTCTTTAACGTGCACATAGTATGGCTCTCCTGCACACGGAGACACGGCTTAACGTCCCATACGGTGGGCGGTGGCCGTTCCAAGCCCATTGATGTCCCCTCTGACTGAGAACAGCGCGGGTAGTGCTGCAGAGATAATTCTCAACGCTGACCCAGCTGGGACTCGAATCTGGGAACTACAGATTACGATCTTGGCGCGCTACCGACTGAGCCCTCCATTTTTATGGATGTCTCGATTTCGATGGGTATATGGGTGAACAAAATTATCTTGAAATTTTTTTCCCAGATAGCAAAACGGTATATCGTAGGACATAACGCTGATTCGATCGCCATTTATTCAGGAAATAATAAAAAATAAATAAACAAATATTCCCTCAAGCAGCTGCTTGCCACAGAGGTCTGACAGAAGCCTGTCAATTTATATGCTATAGTAGAAATTCTGTGAGGATGGCGGGACCTCAGCAAAAAAACAACAAAAACGTCCATGCCTTATCCGGAATTCGAACCCAGGTCTCTTAGATCAGTAGCTAGGAGCGCTAACCACTCGGCCACTGGACGGCTTTATTCAAGAAGATATCTTTATTACAATTTTATCATGCAAAGGAAAAAATAGCATTATTATATTTTTTTATGCCCTTTTGCTTTGTTAATTTTAATAGTTGTTTAGGTCTGTATTTGCAAACCTAATCAAATATACTTCAAGCATTTTCCTTTGTGAAGAAAAAGTGGAGCTGGATTAAATATTATTCTAAAGTTACTTTTAATCGTACTCTCCAATTTAATCATTTCTCAGCATTCATCTTTCTCTAAGACTCACTATAATATTAAAATACCTAATAATAAAAATATATTTAAATAAGCACATAAATAAATCAACCAAAAATAAAAATCACTTTTATAAAACGTAAGATCCTGATTTTTATCATTTTTAACAGAATTTTTAAAAAAGTCACTTAAAAGATGAACTCAGAAACTTGGAGGAGACTCTCTACTCCAAAAGGGGCAGTCTTCTGCTTCATGCGCGCCCTCTCCATTTGTCACTTACCTGAGGCGTGGGTGTGACGTTTCTGCTGCCACCATGCTGACGTAGTCTCTCGTTTTCAGTCTCAGCCCTCTTGACGGCTTCCTTCAGAGCATCGATCTCGGTGTTCATGGTGACGGTCATATTACGTGCCATCCTCAACTCGTTTTCCAGCTCTTTCATCCTAGTCCTGTCCACATCAATCTTCGACGACATGTGAAACTCCCGCACACGATCTTCCAGGCTGTGCCGCTCCAGTTCCAGTTGTTCGCATCTCTTTTCCGCTTTCCTCAACTTGAACTGCAAAACTCGACAATTTTTAGCCGCAGTTTCTAACTCTTTCTTCAAACCTCTGAATTCCGAAGCTTGGTCCTCTCGAAAGTTATCGTGCAGTTCCTCCAACTCTTGTTCCAGATCTCTAACTTCTTTCTTGATCTCCTCGTTCTCTTCCATCAGATCCTGACAGAGAGATTCTGTCTGTTGTAATTTCTGTTTCAGGGCATCTATAGTCTGTCTAGATTTTTCTGCCGGTTCCCTACGACTCAATTCCGACCTCACATCCTTCAATTCTACTTTCAGCCTCTTGTTTTCATCCTTTACTTCGTCCTGAGTCGATTGCATCTCGTTGATTTTGGACTTCATCTTCAGAAGTTCGGATGCGGTTTTCTCTACAGCCTCTTTGTCCTTCTCCGATAAGATTTTCTTCTTCTGAAGTTCGTTTTTATCTTTCTCCAATTTGGAGCATTTGTCTTCTGATTTCCCTAAATCTTTCTTTAATTTCTCCACCGTTTTCTGGAGCTCGTCAATCTTATTCTGGAGAGTCACGTTTGCTTTCCCCGTGTCAACAGTCCCTTTATTCTGATTGATGACGGTGGGCTTTACTTTTACGATGAAGGCTACATCAGGTGAAGTCTCTTCATTCTCACTTTCTGCACTTGAAGTCACGGCTTTTTCCAATGGTTTCGCAGCAATAATTTGTATCCTCTGAGTCTTCTTCGTCGCGCTGTCACTGTCCGTTTCGTCTTCGCTGTCCACTCTTTTTGATTTTGAGATACCTTTCACAATTGCTGGTCTTGAATCTTTAGAATCCTCTTTTTTAGAACCCCCGAACCTACTGAAAACAGGCTTTTCTTTAGCTTTAATATCTGAGGTTCTGGTTTCTGAAACTTTTGATTCCCAAGGCTTAACATCTTTTTTTGTTTCAGCGGGTTTCAATTCCCACGGCTTAACATCTTTTTTACTTTCCGCTGGCTTTAATTCCCAAGGTTTAACATCTCTTTTAGATTCAGCAGGCTTCGATTCCCAAGGCTTAACATCTTTTTTATTTTCAGCAGGCTTCGATTCCCAGGGCTTAACATCTTTTTTATTTTCAGCAGGCTTCGATTCCCAAGGCTTAACATCTTTTTTATTTTCAGCAGGCTTCGATTCCCAAGGCCTAACATCTGTTTTAGTTTCAACAGGCTTTGATTCCCATGGCTTAACATCTTTTTTAGTTTCAGCCGGCTTTAACTCCCAAGGCTTAACATCTTTTTTAGGTTCCGTAGGCTTCAGTTCCCAAGGCTTCACATCTTTAGTCTTATTCTCCGCGGATTTTAATTCCCACGGTTTCCCTGTTTTAGTCTTGCTCTCAGTTTCAGTTGATGCACTTTCTTTAATCCCGTATCCATCAAGTTTGGAGTCTCGACACTTCGTCTCGCCCACTTTATTACTCAAAAATTTTGATTCTAGAAATTTCGTGTCTTTAGGTTTCGACTCTTTGTTCTTGCTGTCAAGCTTAGACTCCGTTTTTTGACCGACATCGGTTTTCTTACCGATTAAATTTGGATCGTCGGATTTCGATTTGGAAAGTTTATCGGGGATTTCTCTTTCTTGCCCGGATTTGTACAGATTTGGCTTGTTCTCTTCCGAAACACGACTCGAACTTCGACTGAGACTTTCTTTAGCTTCTCTGAGCGCCGAACTTTTCGATTTTAATTCGTTGATCTTCTCCTTTTTATCTTCCAGAATCCTCGTTTTGATTTCTTCTCGCGACTTCTCAGAAATTTTTGCATCCTTAGTTTTTTCGTCCGTTTTTGAGACCTTATTATCACTGATTCCAATAGATTTCAAATCGAGAGCACTGTCACTGCGATCGCTGGATTTTCTGCTTCTGTTACGGGCAGGAGGAATTCTAATTTCCGCACTCTCACTGTCATTAAGTTTGTAATCTCTGTCGAATCTTTTGTATTTCATTCCTTCGGGGGAATCGCATTTAATGTCTTCGTTTTCTAATCCTATATTGTCTGTGGATCTGTAATAGGAAGATCTCGAATTCTCTAATTTTCTCCCTCCTAACAGATTAATCTCTTTCTCTTCCTCTTCTTTCTTGTCTTGAAACCAACTGCTAGTGGATGCTGATCGTTGTCTGGTCCTTCGACCCAGCGAACTGGTTTCTGTAATGGTAAAAGACACCGTCGAAGAGTCATCCTGGCTCTCCTGCCTCCTCGGTGTCTCCGTGACCGCAACAGACTCTCTTCGCCTCCGCGGCAGAGGAACGGTGAAACTCGTGGAGACATCGCTGTTATCCTTATGATCATTGATGTCGCGGAAGCACCGACGGCAACGGTTCGGTCTTACGTGATGGGGAACGAATCCAGGACAGACGGTGTTCATGACGACGAGCAAGTGATGATCACACACACGCGCACAACACACAGATTAAAACATCCCGAGCAAACATCACGCGCTAAGGCAAAGAAAACTCGAAGAAATCGAAAACGAAAAAAAGGCACTTTGCTATTAAAATGGAAGTAATCCAAAAGCAGTAGCAGTTGTAGTGACGGAAACACGAAGGCTATGTACAGCTGAGCGCTATGGACGGGGCCACAAGCGGCCCCCTAATCCCATGGCCGGTCGGGCATGGGGCCGCACACATAGACACAGAACGGTCCCACCACTTGCACTGAACTCCGAGCACAGGAGGATTGCTCTTTGCGTCTCCCGGCGCGTTGGTACTTCCCGAAATACCTGCTATGACGTAGCACATGCCTGCCGACCCAACTCCGGCTCGTGATATTTTTGGCAGAGTTACGCCAAGCACTGCACGTTGGGCACCGGAAACCTCGGACTGGAAGCTTTGTGATGACGTCATCGAGAGGAGACTGAAGATTCACGTGGCACAAAGACGCATTCTCTCGAGATATAACCACCATGGAGTGAAGAGGGTTTTATTTCCGTTTAGTTTCGGAGAATTCTGAGACAAAGCTAGGACACATATCGCTTCTGGTGAATACGGGATGCTCGTTTTCAAAGATGGTGAAGTTTTTCAATTACCTACTTTTGCCATCTTTAAAAGTTTTAATTCGAATTAATCGATGGTTGGGAAAATGCAAATAGCAATATTTTATTAGTACTACTTATACAACTCAAAGTATTTGTCTTTTAGCCTTTAAAACGATAAAAAGTTACCTTTCTCACAACTCTCTGAGAAATAAATAAAAAAATAAGTACCCCCTCAAGCAGCTACTTGCCACACAGGCTGACAGGAGCATGTCAGTTTATATGCCATAGTAGAAGGTCTGAGATGATGGCAGGAACTCAGCAGAAAAACTACACATACATCCATGCCTTACCCGGGGCTCGAACCTAGGTCTCTTAGATCAATAGCCGAGAGCGCTAACCACTCGGCCACGAGACGGCTAGATAAATACCCCCTCAAGCAGCTGCTTGCCACAGAGGTCTGACAGGAAGGAGCCTGTCAGTTTATATGCCATAGTAGAAGGTCTGAGAGGATGGCAGGACCTCTGCAGAAAAATGACACATACATCCATGCCTTACCCGGAACTCGAACCCAGGTCTCTTAGATCAATAGCCGAGAGCGCTAACCACTCGGCCACGAGACGGCTAAATAAATACCCCCTCAAGCAGCTGCTTGCCACATAGGTCTGACAGGAGCCTGTCAGTTTATATGCAATAGTGGAAGGTCTGTGAGGATGGCAGGACCTCAGCAGAAAAACAACAGAAACGTCCATGCCTTATCCGGGGCTCGAACCCAGGTCTCTTAGATCAATAGCCGAGAGCGCTAACCACTCGGCCACGAGACGGCTAAATAAATACCCCCTCAAGCAGCTGCTTGCCACATAGGTCTGACAGGAGCCTGTCAGTTTATATGCAATAGTGGAAGGTCTGTGAGGATGGCAGGACCTCAGCAGAAAAACAACAGAAACGTCCATGCCTTATCCGGGGCTCGAACCCAGGTCTCTTAGATCAGTAGCCAAGAGCGCTAACCACTCGCCTCGGGAAGGCTAAATAAATACCCCCTCAAGCAGCTGCTTGCCACAGATGTCTGACAGGAGCCTGTCAGTTTATATGCAATAGTTGAAGGTCTGTGAGGATGGCAGGATCTCAGCAGAAAAACAATAGAAACGTCCATGCCTTATGCTCGAACCCAGGTCCCTTGGATCAGTAGCCAAGCACACTGACCACTCGGCCACGGGACGACCCTCTGAGAAATGGGGACAGATTATTGCTCTCAGTTGAATATCTCTTAACACTCTATCACAGAAATTTAAAATCTCTGTCTTAAACAGATCATTTCCAGCATTCGTTAAAAATTTCGCATTTTGCATATTTAGTTATCTCTAACGATGTACGTACATTAAAACTACATAAGGTTTTGAAAAGCGCGAATTATAATATTTCATTGGTACCAATCTGGGGCGGTGTTTGACCTTCTGAGGCCCTAAGCTACGACAAGTTCAAGAGTGCCTAAAATTTGGGACGGAGGTGGCTCAGTCGGCAGCGCGCCAGACTCGTAATCTGTAATTCCCAGGTTCGAGTCCCAGCTGGGTCAGCGTTGAGATTTATCTCCGCAAAACCCCCCGCCCTGTCCACGGTCAGTAGGGGACACCGATGGGCTTGGAAAGGCTGCCGTCCATCGGATGGGACGTTAAACCTTGGCCCCGTATGCGAGAGAGCCATACCCTGTGCACGTTAAAGAACACACTGGATGGCCTTGACGGGAGGCTACCATCTGTTTCCCAACAGCTGTTCCAGTGGGTTCCCTCCCCCAGCCTTCTCTGAGCCTTTGGGGTCCCTGTGACCTGGCCATTTAGCCCATTGTGTGCAAAAAAAGCGCCGCACAGAGGTAAAACAACCCAACGTTAAAGAACACGCTGGATGGCCTTGACGGGAGGCTACCATCTGTCTCCCAACAGCTGTTCCAGTAGGTTCCCTCCCCCAGCCTTCTCTGAGCCTTTGGGGTCCCTGTGACCTGGTCATTTAGCCCATTGTGTGCAAAAAAAAGTGCCGCACAGAGGTAAAACAACCCAACCCAACTTTAGTAAAGCCAATTGAAAAAAATATAAAATTTTCACGCGGGCTGGATAAAATTGTTAAATGGACAAGAGTTTGTGCATGCCTTCGCTAGATAAACATTGTGTGAAAATAAAAAAAGAGTGATATTTTTTCACCTACCAAATATCCCCAAATGAGCGAGTGACTCTCAAACACGCAGAATCGTCAGTATTTTGGAAGAGTGCCAAAGTTCGCACCATATCCTGATAGGAAATGAAACATCTGCTCTCAGAAACGTGCGCAGTCGTAATAAACCTCACCTTTGATCGGCATCAGTTGTACGGAGGAGACTCGAAACACACGGAATCGCGTCATCGGTTGGTTGACGCTCTTTTATTGTTAGTGACTAAATGAGAACCAAACGAAGGAAAGTGATTTATGTAACATGAAAGAACAGAATAATTCATTCCAACAGGGAAATGACGTCAGCTCTTTGAAACGTTCACTTCCAGGGGGTTTTAAAAAGCTACTATCACCTTGAAACTCCGATTTTTTCAATCACTCAAGTTCAAAAAGTTAGATTAAACCTCTAACCAATGAGGCAGGGGATCGTTGAGGAATTTCAGTCGACTGAGCTTCAAAATCTGATGTTCTCAGGCTAGAAGAGTACATGCTAAGCCTACATTGAGATTTTGTCAATTAACCTAATACTACCGATGGGCGCGAAAATAGAGATACCGATGGTTGTGAAAGAGAGGACACAGATGGGTGTGAAAGAGGGGACACTGATGGGGTGAAGAAGGGGACACCGATGAGCGTGAAAAAGGGACAAATATAGGCGTGAAAATGAGGACACCGATGAGCGTGAAAAAGGGGACAAAGATGGACGTGGAAATGGGGACACCGATGGCTGTGAAAATGAGGACAACGATGGGCGTGATAAAAGGGATAACAATGGGTGTGAAAAAGGGGACAACAATGGGCATTAAAAATGGGGAAAATGATGAGCGTGGAAAAGAAAACAACGATGGTGTGTGAAAAAGAGGACACAGATGAGCGCAAAAAGAAGACAACGATGGGGGTGAAGAAAGGAACACCGATGGGCGTGAAAAGAAGACAATGATGATTGTGAAAAAGGAACACCGATGAGCACAAAAAGAAGACAACGATGGGGGTGAAGAAAGGAACACCGATGGGCGTGAAAAAGGAAACAATGATGATTGTGATAAATAGGACACGGATGAGCGCAAAAAGAAGACAACAATGGGGGTGAAGGAAGGAACACCGATGGGCGTGAAAAAAAAGACAATGATGATTGTGATAAATACGACACGGATGAGCGCAGAAAGAAGAAACGACGGGAGTGAAGAAAGGAACACCGATGGGCGTGAAAAAGAAGACAATGATGATTGTGAAAAATAGGACACTGATGAGCGCAGAAAGAAGAAATGACGGGGGTGAAGAAAGGAACACCGATGGGCGTGAAAAAGAAGACAATGATGATTGTGAAAAAGGGAACATCGATGAGCACAAAAAGAAGACAGCGATGGGGGTGAAGAAAGGAACACCGATGGGCGTGAAAAAGGAAACAATGATGATTGTGATAAATAGGACACGGATGAGCGCAAAAAGAAGACAACGATGGGGGTGAAGAAAGGAACACCAATGGGCGTGAAAAAAAAGACAATGATGATTGTGATAAATACGACACGGATGAGCGCAGAAAGAAGAAACGACGGGAGTGAAGAAAGGAACACCGATGGGCGTGAAAAAAAAGACAATATTGATTGTGAAAAATAGGACACTGATGAGCGCAGAAAGAAGAAACGACGGGGGTGAAGAAAGGAACACCGATGGGCGTGAAAATGAAGACAATGATGATTGTGAAAAAGAGAACATCGATGGGCGTAAAAAGAAGACAACGAGGGGAGGGGTGAAGAAAGGAACACCGATGGGCGTGAAAAAGGAAACAATGATGATTGTGAAAAAGAGGACACAGATGAGCGCAAAAAGAAGACAACGATGGGGGTGAAGAAAGGAACACCGATGGGCGTGAAAATGAAGAAAATGGTGATTGTGAAAAAGAGAACACCAATGAGCGCAAAAAGAAGACAACGATGGGGGTGAAGAAAGGAACACCGATGGGCGTGAAAAAGGAAACAATGATGATTGTGATAAATAGGACACTGATGAGCGCAGAAAGAAGAAATGACGGGGGTGAAGAAAGGTACACCGATGGGCGTGAAAAAGAAGACAATGATGATTGTGACAAAGGGAACACCGATGAGCACAAAAAGAAGACAGCGATGGGGGTGAAGAAAGAAACACCGATGGGCGTGAAAAAGGAAACAATGATGATTGTGATAAATAGGACACGGATGAGCGCAAAAAGAAGACAACAATGGGGGTGAAGAAAGGAACACCGATGGGCGTGAAAAAAAGGCAATGATGATTGTGATAAATACGACACGGATGAGCGCAGAAAGAAGAAACGACGGGAGTGAAGAAAGGAACACCGATGGGCGTGAAAAAGAAGACAATGTTGATTGTGAAAAATAGGACACTGATGAGCGCAGAAAGAAGAAACGACGGGGGTGAAGAAAGGAACACCGATGGGCGTGAAAAAGAAGACAATGATGATTGTGAAAAAGAAGACAATGATGATTGTGACAAAGGGAACACCGATGAGCACAAAAAGAAGACAGCGATGGGGGTGAAGAAAGGAACACCGATGGGCGTGAAAAAGGAAACAATGATGATTGTGATAAATAGGACACGGATGAGCGCAAAAAGAAGACAACGATGGGGGTGAAGAAAGGAACACCGATGGGCGTGAAAAAAAAGACAATGATGATTGTGATAAATACGACACGGATGAGCGCAGAAAGAAGAAACGACGGGAGTGAAGAAAGGAACACCGATAGGCGTGAAAAAGAAGACAATGATGATTGTGAAAAAGGGAACACCGATGAGCACAAAAAGAAGACAGCGATGGGGGTGAAGAAAGGAACACCGATGGGCGTGAAAAAGGAAACAATGATGATTGTGATAAATAGGACACAGATGAGCGCAAAAAGAAGACAACAATGGGGGTGAAGAAAGGAACACCGATGGGCGTGAAAAAAAAAGACAATGATGATTTTGATAAATACGACACGGATGAGCGCAGAAAGAAGAAACGAAGGGAGTGAAGAAAGGAACACCGATGGGCGTGAAAAAAAAGACAATGTTGATTGTGAAAAATTGGACACTGATGAGCGCAGAAAGAAGAAACGACGGGGGTGAAGAAAGGAACACCGATGGGCGTGAAAAAGAAGACAATGATGATTGTGAAAAAGGGAACACCGATGAGCACAAAAAGAAAACAGCGATGGGGGTGAAGAAAGGAACACCGATGGGCGTGAAAAAGGAAACAATGATGATGTGATAAATAGGACAACGATGAGCGCAAAAAGAAGACAACGATGGGGGTGAAGAAAGGAACACCGATGGGCGTGAAAAAAAAGACAATGATGATTGTGATAAATACGACACGGATGAGCGCAGAAAGAAGAAACGACGGGAGTGAAGAAAGGAACACCGATGGGCGTGAAAATGAAGAAAATGGTGATTGCGAAAAAGAGAACACCAATGAGCGCAAAAAGAAAACAACGATGGGGGTGAAGAAAGGAACACCGATGGGCGTGAAAAGAAGAGTATGATGATTCTGAAAAAGAGAACAGCGATGGGCGTAAAAAGAAGACAACGAGGGGAGGGGTGAAGAAAGGAACACTGATGGGCGTGAAAAAGGAAACAATGATGATTGTGAAAAAGAGGACACAGATGAGCACAAAAAGAAGACAACGATGGGGGTGAAGAAAGGAACACCGATGGGCGTGAAAAAAAAGACAATGTTGATTGTGAAAAATAGGACACTGATGAGCGCAGAAAGAAGAAACGACGGGGGTGAAGAAAGGAACACCGATGGGCGTGAAAATGAAGAAAATGGTGATTGTGAAAAAGAGAACACCAATGAGCGCAAAAAGAAGACAACGATGGGGGTGAAGAAAGGAACACCGATGGGCGTGAAAAAGGAAACAATGATGATTGTGATAAATAGGACACGGATGAGCGCAAAAAGAAGACAACGATGGGGGTGAAGAAAGGAACACCGATGGGCGTGAAAAAAAAGACAATGATGATTGTGATAAATACGACACGGATGAGCGCAGAAAGAAGAAACGACGGGAGTGAAGAAAGGAACACCGATGGGCGTGAAAAAGAAGACAATGATGATTGTGAAAAAGGGAACACCGATGAGCACAAAAAGAAGACAGCGATGGGGGTGAAGAAAGGAACACCGATGGGCGTGAAAAAGGAAACAATGATGATTGTGATAAATAGGACACGGATGAGCACAAAAAGAAGACAACGATGGGGGTGAAGAAAGGAACACAGATGGGCGTGAAAAAAAAGACAATGATGATTGTGATAAATACGACACGGATGAGCGCAGAAAGAAGAAACGACGGGAGTGAAGAAAGGAACACCGATGGGCGTGAAAAAGAAGACAATGATGATTGTGAAAAAGGGAACACCGATGAGCACAAAAAGATGACAGCGATGGGGGTGAAGAAAGGAACACCGATGGGCGTGAAAAAGGAAACAATGATGATTGTGATAAATAGGACACGGATGAGCGCAAAAAGAAGACAACGATGGGGGTGAAGAAAGTAACACCAATGGGCGTGAAAAAAAAGACAATGATGATTGTGATAAATACGACACGGATGAGCGCAGAAAGAAGAAACGACGGGAGTGAAGAAAGGAACACCGATGGGCGTGAAAAAAAAGACAATATTGATTGTGAAAAATAGGACACTGATGAGCGCAGAAAGAAGAAACGACGGGGGTGAAGAAGGGAACACCGATGGGCGTGAAAATGAAGACAATGATGATTGTGAAAAAGAGAACACCAATGAGCGCAAAAAGAAGACAACGATGGGGGTGAAGAAAGGAACACCGATGGGCGTGAAAAAAAGACAATGATGATTCTGAAAAAGAGAACATGGATGGGCGTAAAAAGAAGACAACGATGGGAGGGGTGAAGAAAAGAACACTGATGGGCGTGAAAAAGGAAACAATGATGATTGTGAAAAAGAGGACACAGATGAGCGCAAAAAGAAGACAACGATGGGGGTGAAGAAAGGAACACCGATGGGCGTGAAAAGAAGACAATGATGATTGTGAAAAACGGAACACCGATGAGCGCAAAAAGAAGACAACGATGGGGGTGAAGAAAGGAACACCGATGGGCGTGAAAAAGGAAACAATGATGATTGTGATAAATAGGACACGGATGAACGCAAAAAGAAGACAACGATGGGGGTGAAGAAAGGAACACCGATGGGCGTGAAAAAAAAGACAATGATGATTGTGATAAATACGACACGGATGAGCGCAGAAAGAAGAAACGACGGGAGTGAAGAAAGGAACACCGATGGGCGTGAAAAAGAAGACAATGTTGATTGTGAAAAATAGGACACTGATGAGCGCAGAAAGAAGAAACGACGGGGGTGAAGAAAGAAACACCGATGGGCGTGAAAAAGAAGACAATGATGATTGTGAAAAAGAGAACACCGATGAGCGCAAAAAGAAGACAACGATGGGGGTGAAGAAAGGAACACTGATGGGCGTAAAAAGAAGACAATGATGATTCTGAAAAAGAGAACACCGATGGGCGTAAAAAGAAGACAACGATGGGAGGGGTGAAGAAAGGAACACTGATGGGCGTGAAAAAGGAAACAAAGATGATTGTGAAAAAGAGGACACAGATGAGTGCAAAAAGAAGACAACGATGGGGTGAAGAAAGGAATATCGATGGGCGTGAAAAGAAGACAACGATGGGCATGAAAATGAAGACAACGATGGGGGGTGAAAAACAGGACACTGATGAGCGTGAAAATGAGGACACAAAGGTTGCGAGATCACTAATTCCTAAAAAAGATCGTTCCCAGATATTTTTTCTGAATTCTGTAATCAACCATAATGTTCGGATACTTTTTTGAGCGACTGTACAACTCGTTAAAGTCGAACACCCACAAAAAAATGCCCCAGCCATTTTATTAGGAGATAATAATGGGGTCCGTCGTTATACGAACTTTCATTTGACGCCTAGCTCATAACTGCAGATCCTCGCTTTCGGAAGATATAGCAGAACGACTTTTATATTACCGGCTTTCTAGGAGGGAAGAATGCCTAGGGGAGGTCAATGTTTTATAGCCTAAGCTTTCGCGTCACAAGCTTTCATTAGACACATAGTTCGTTACTCTACGCACTCGCGTTCAGGAGATATAGGGGAACAATTATTTTCATATTTCCCCTGTTTTTAAGGGAGAAGAAAGCGTGGGGAGGCAATGTGTGATAACCTACATTTCCCGCGTCAGAAGCTTTCATTCGACGTATAGCTTGTTGCTTTCGGCAGTCGCGTTCTGGAGATATAGCTTAAGAATTGTTTTCATATTTTTCCCTTTTTTAGGAGGGAAGAAAGAACGGGGATGAATATTTTTTGTAGCCTGTGACATTTCACGCGTCACAGGCTTTCATTTGGCACATAAATCATTAAGTTTCTCCATCGCGTTCGAAAGATATGGTGGAACAACGTTTTTTCAAATCCACAAACCGACCAACCGACAAATGTCAAAGCAAAAAACAATAGGAAGACAGGTAAAAAAACCTCGAAAAGGTGTTCTTGTTCTTTCTACCTCAATTTAGTATTTTGTCCCTCCACTGTAATAATTGCCCATATAAGGTCCGGATAGGGAAAAAAAATGAAGGGGTGGGAGCATAAAACACAATTAAGTCGGAAATATCGAAAGAAAAAAAGTGGGGGGTGGTAGGAAGGAGAATGGATTTCCAATGAAGTCAGAAAGAGGGGGAGACCTAGGATGCTGTGTGCAGATAATGTCAAACAAGACCTTTTTAGAACTGGTCTACAGTGGCGAGATGCAGCAGATGTAGCTCAGGAGTTTGAATAACTATATTTCAAAATCTGATTGGACCTCCATAGCTCATAGCTGCTTGATGATGACGATGATGATGATAACATTGGCCCCTAAGTTTTACAAGTCTTTAAAAAAAATCTTGTAAAATGCATGAAATATAAATAAGTTTAATAATATTTTGCCTCAAATCCTTACTAGCATTCTGAAAGGGGGACATCCCCCCCTCCCCATCTAGATCCGACATATATATATATACAATTATTTATATATATATACATGAGCAGGGGCGAATTTTTCGTATGTGTGATATTTTAAAAATGTTTCGCGAAAATTATGTCTAATAACTAGGTTTACTGTTTTTATTATCTATCTTCCTATTGCTCAGATCAGCGGTTCTCAACGTGGGGTACGCGGTAAAATTTCTTGAGGTACGCTGCGAGAGCTCAAAAGTCGCTAGATCTAGTAACAAAGTACTAAGTTGGCAATACTGCTGCGCAAAAATGTCATTTTTTGTATTTATCGATATATGTAATTTATGAATACAAATGTGTATATATATAAATCTTGTTTTATTTTTTCCCGTTGTTATAATATAACTATAGTTTTATCTATCTATACAAGGGGTACGCCAGTTACATACACATTTCCAGGGGGTACGTGAAGCATAAAAGGTTGAGAATCACTGATATATATATATGTTTTATTTTATTCCCATTGTTATATTATAACTGTAGATTTATCTAAGGGGGACGCCAGTTACATACACATTTCCAGGGGGTACGCGAAGCATAAAAGATTGAGAACCACTGATATATATGTTTTATTTTATTCCAAATGTTATACTATAAACTATAGTTTTATCTATCTATACAAGAGGTACGCCAGTTACAATACTCATTTCCAGGGGGTACGTGAAGCATAAAAGGTTGAGAACCACTGATATATATGTTTTATTTTATTCCCATTGTTATACTATAACTATAGTTTTATCTATCTATATAAGGGGGACGCCAGTTACATACACATTTCCAGGGGGTACGTGAAGCATAAAAGGTTGAGAACCACTGATATATATATGTTTTATTTTATTCCCATTGTTATACTATAACTATAGTTTTACCTATCTATACAAGGGGTACGCCAGTTACATACATATTTCCAGGGGGTACGTGATGCATAAAAGGTTGAGAACCACTGATATATATGTTTTATTCCCATTGTTATAATATAACTATAGTTTTATCTATCTATACAAGGGGTACGCCAGTTACATATACATTTCCAGGGGGTACGTGAAGCATAAAAGGTTGAGAACCACTGATATATATGTTTTATTCCCATTGTTATAATATAACTATAGTTTTATCTATCTATACAAGGGGTACGCCAGTTACATATACATTTCCAGGGGGTACGTGAAGCATAAAAGGTTGAGAACCACTGATATATATGTTTTATTTTATTACCATTGTTATACTATAACTATAGTTTTATCTATCTATAAAAGGGGTACGCCAGTTACATACACATTTCCAGAGGGGTACGTGAAGCATAAAAGTTTGAGAACCACTGATATACATGTTTTATTTTATTACCATTGTTTACTATAACTATAGTTTTATCTATCTATACAAGAGGTACGAAAGTTACAATACACATTTCCAGGGGGTACGTGAAGCATAAAAGGTTGAGAACCACTGATATATATGTTTTATTTTATTCCCATTGTTATAGTATAACTATAGTTTTATCTATCTATATAAGGGGGACCGTTAGTACCTTTCAAAAGAGATACTCTCTTGTGGAAGTGAACGGAAGGGGAGGGCTGCCAGATTAGTGTGGCCTACTGATCTGGACAACTATGGCTACTTTTCTTTTTTTTTCTATCCTGCTGAGGAGTGGTCAACCACACAGGGTCCTGGTGCTGACCATATAAACCCACTGGACTGGACAGATATATGGCTCTGAGCTTGATTATGGATCCTGATTTTGCTGCACTGGTGGGCCTCTGTGGAGGGAAAATCTTCCGCTGTGTTTTCTGTTTGTTTGTGGGTTGACAGCCCCAAGTGAATAGATTCACAGGATATGTTTATCAGCTGGTGGATAATCCTGAGCAGAAGTCATCGCAGGCACCTGAACTCTTTGCTTCTATTGGCATCGTCAAATTCTACATTGGAGGAAGTCTTCCAGTGTAGATGGCTTCAGCCTTTAGTGGTGGGGGAACGGGTCTTTGCCCCATGTCTGCGATTAGGGGGCTGTTTGATATTGTCGGCATTCCCTCTCTCAACAAACATAGTTTCTTTAAACATCCTACTAACCATTTTCTCTCCATAGGTAGTTGGAATGTGAGGACTCTGTACAGAGCGTTTTCTCTTGATGTCCTCACACAAGAATTCCACCATTATAATTTAGATATACTCGGCTTGCAAGAGACCAGATGGACTGATAAAGGTCAGATTCTTAAAAATAATCTTAAATTTCTCTTTTCAGGGAGGGACGACAATAAGCATCACCAAGGCGTGGGTCTGCTTCTTAGCAGACACGCTAGTGATGCTCTTCTAGGATATGAGTGCATTAATGAAAGGTTTCTTACAGCAAAATTTCAGACAAGCGTTAAAGACCTGAATGTTATCTGCTGTTATGCTCCCACTGAGGATGCCGATGAGGATGAGAAGAATAGGTTTTATGAACAACTTCAGGATATTTTGAATTCTGTCAAGAAAGGAGATATTACCCTTGTTCTTGGTGACTTCAATGCCAAAGTTGGTACTGACTCTGACCTTTGGGGAGGAGTGATTGGCCCTTTTGGTATTGGTAGCTGCAATGGCAATGGGCAACGTCTCCTACAGGTAAGTAAACTCAATGGTTTCAGAATAACTAACACCTATTACAAACACCGCGACATACATAAGTACACATGGGTTTCACCTGATGGGCTGCTTAGGAATATGATTGATTATATATTAATTAACAGCAAATGGGCTAGTTCTGTTAGAAATACCAGGGCATATAGGGGAGCTGAAATTGGATCTGACCATTACCTAGTTAAAAGTGTCTTGCAACTTAAACTTAAAAAGTGTTGTGCTAGGGTTAAAAAATTTGCTTTTAATACTGAAGCTCTGAAAGACCCAGTTATAGCCAAAGCTTACCATGATAGGTTACTTAGTCATTATGACATGGTATGCTTACTACTGAAGTTGAGGAAGAATGGGATCATTTTAAACAAGCTTTTTTGGACACTAACAGTACTCTTTTAGGAAAAAAGGAGCAGAAGAGACAGAATTATCTGAGTGACAAGGCACTTGAGCTTATTTCGGAAAGAAAGAACTGCAGGAATGTCCTTAATCAATACCCTACTAGTCCTAATAGAAAGCATTACAAAGAACTTAGTAAACGTGTAAAACATCAGTTAGCTGCAGATAAGAATCTTTGGCTTAATGGTTTGGCTGACAAAGCCGAGGAAGCAGTTAGACAGCACAACAGCAGAGAGCTGTACCAGATAGTTAATGTTTTGTGTGGTAGAAAACGGACAGGTATACAGGGATTGAAGGATAAACAAGGTAAAGTTATAGAAGGTGAGGATTCTGTCATGGCTAGGTGGGCTGAGCATTTCAGTGATGTTCTAAACAATGCGGTTAGTTCTATTCCCATTGTTTGCAATGATGATAGATGCATTGGTGGCTTTAATGTTGGCCCTATAACACAATCTGAAGTTATTTTGGCTGTTTCTAAACTTAAACTTCATAAATCCCCAGGGGTAGATGAAATTACTACAGAAATGCTTAGAGCTGGAAATGTTTCGGTTACCACTTGGATGACTGAAATTCTGAATATCTTTTATGATAAAGGCATGGTTCCTAAGGATTTTACCAGAGCTATTGTTATCCCTATTTTCAAAAAAGGTGATCGCAGTTCTTGTGATAACTATAGGGGTATTAGCCTACTCTCTGTTCCAGGTAAAGTTCTTTCCATGATTGTGTTTAATAGAATTAAGAATCTGGTTGACAGTCAATTGCGTGATGAGCAATGTGGATTTAGAAGTGGTAGGGGATGTGTGGATCAGATATTTTCACTTAGGCAGATTCTTGAGAAATGTTTAGAGTTTCAGAAACCTTTGGTTGCTAGCTTTGTTGATTTCAAAAAGGCTTTCGACTCTGTTGATCGTCATAATTTGTGGTTGATTGTGAAATCATATGGTATACCATACAAGTTAGTTAACATAATGAAAGCTCTCTATAATAACACTGAGTCGTGTGTGAGAGTTGGTAAGGCTTGTAGCAATTGGTTTAGCATTACTTCTGGTGTTCGACAAGGGTGCATTTTGTCTCCTTTTCTCTTTAGTTTGATTATTGATTATGTTATGCGAAATTCACTTCAAGGGAAAGATTTTGGACCTAAATGGGCTGGAGATACGAAAATTTCTGATTTAGATTATGCTGATGATTTAGCCCTTTTGGCAAATGATGTTGATGAGATGAACTCTTTCATTCGAGCTGTTGATGAGACTGGTAGTAGAGTAGGTTTGGTTATAAACAGAGAGAAAACTAAAGTGATGAAATTTGGTCAGTCAGGCTGTGATTCAGTTAATCTGAATGGTTGCAGTCTTGAGCAGGTGTCACAGTTTAATTATCTTGGGAGCTATGTAACAGATAATGGTGATGTGCGACATGAGATTAACAGACGAATAGGGATTGCTGCCGGGACTTTTAAGAATTTATGGAGATTGTGGAGAAATAGGCGTATATACCTAAAGACTAAAATTAGACTGTAAAATAGTTTGGTTCTTTCTAAGGTTAGTTATGGTAGTGAAACTTGGACACTTTGTAAACAAGATAACAGGAAACTAGATGCTTTTGATTCCAGATGCTTACGCAGTATCTTGGGCATTAGGTGGTTCAACTTTGTAACTAATGATGAGGTTAGGCAAAGGAGTTTGCAACCTCCTTTAAGCAGCATATTGTGCAGAGAGAGACTCCGTTGGTTTGGTCATGTTGCCCGTATGAATAATTATAGATTGGCGAATAGGGTTATGAACAGTGTGCCTAATGGCCTCAGAAAGAAGGGGAGACCTAGGATGCGGTGGGCAGACAATGTCAAACAGGACCTTGTTAGAATTGGTGTGTAGTGGCAAGATGCAGTAAGTGTAGCTCAGGATAGACTTGCTTGGAGAACTAAATTGCACGGTCTGGTTGGACCTCCGTAGCCCATGGCTGCTTGAGGAAGATGATGATGATGATAAGGGGGACGCCAGTTACATACACATTTCCAGGGGGTACGTGAAGCATAAAAGGTTGAGAACCACTGATATATATGTTTTATTCCCATTGTTATACTATAACTATAGTTTTATCTATCTATATAAGGGGGACGCCAGTTACATACACATTTCCAGGGAGTACGTGAAGCATAAAACGTTGAGAACCACTGATATATATGTTTTATTTTATTCCCATTGTTGTAGTATAACTATAGTTTTATCTATCTATACAAGGCGTACGCCAGTTACATACACATTTTAAGGGGGTACGTGAAGCGTAAAACGTTGAGAACCACTGATATATATGTTTTATTCCCATTGTTATACTATAACTATAGTTTTATCTATCTATATAAGGGGGACGCCAGTTACATACACATTTCCAGGGAGTACGTGAAGCATAAAACGTTGAGAACCACTGATATATATGTTTTATTTTATTCCCATTGTTGTAGTATAACTATAGTTTTATCTATCTATACAAGGCGTACGCCAGTTACATACACATTTTAAGGGGGTACGTGAAGCGTAAAACGTTGAGAACCACTGATATATATGTTTTATTTTATTCCCATTGTTATAGTATAACTATAGTTTTATCTATCTATACAAGGGGTACGCCAGTTACATACACATTTCCAGGGGATACGTGAAGCGTAAAAGGTTGAGAACCACTGATATATATATATTATTCCCATTGTTATACTATAACTATAATTTTATCTATCTATACAAGTGTTACGCCAGTTACATACACATTTCCAGGGGGTACGTGAAGCGTAAAAGGTAGAGAACCACTGATATATATATTTTATTCCCATTGTTATACTATAACTATAGTTTTATCTATCTATACAAGGGGTACGCCAGTTACATACACATTTCCAGGGGGTACGTGAAGCGTAAAAGGTTGAGAACCACTGATATATATGTTTTATTTTATTCCCATTGTTATAGTATAACTATAGTTTTATCTATCTATACAAGGCGTACGCCAGTTACATACACATTTTAAGGGGGTACGTGAAGCGTAAAACGTTGAGAACCACTGATATATATGTTTTATTTTATTCCCATTGTTATAGTATAACTATAGTTTTATCTATCTATACAAGGGGTACGCCAGTTACATACACATTTCCAGGGGATACGTGAAGCGTAAAAGGTTGAGAACCACTGATATATATATATTATTCCCATTGTTATACTATAACTATAATTTTATCTATCTATACAAGTGTTACGCCAGTTACATACACATTTCCAGGGGGTACGTGAAGCGTAAAAGGTAGAGAACCACTGATATATATATTTTATTCCCATTGTTATACTATAACTATAGTTTTATCTATCTATACAAGGGGTACGCCAGTTACATACACATTTCCAGGGGGTACGTGAAGCGTAAAAGGTTGAGAACCACTGATATATATGTTTTATTTTATTCCCATTGTTATACTATAACTATAGTTTTATATATCTATACAAGGGGTACGCCAGTTACATACACATTTCCAGGGGGTACATGAAGCGTAAAAGGTTGAGAACCACTGATATATATGTTTTATTTTATTCCCATTGTTATACTATAACTATAGTTTTATCTATCTATACAAGGGGTACGCCAGTTCCATACGCATTTCCAGGGGGTACGTGAAGCGTAAAAGTTTGAGAACCACTGATATATATGTTTTATTTTATTCCCATTGTTATACTATAACTATAGTTTTATCTATCTATACAAGGGGTACGTCAGTTACATACACATTTCAAGGGGGTACGTGAAGCATAAAAGGTTGAGAACCACTGATATATATGTTTTATTTTATTCCCATTGTTATACTATAACTATAGTTTTATCTATCTATACAAGGGGTACGCCAGTTCCATACGCATTTCCAGGGGGTACGTGAAGCGTAAAAGGTTGAGAACCACTGATATATATGTTTTATTTTATTCCCATTGTTATACTATAACTATAGTTTTATATATCTATACAAGGGGTACGCCAGTTACATACACATTTCCAGGGGGTACGTGAAGCGTAAAAGGTTGAGAACCACTGATATATATGTTTTATTTTATTCCCATTGTTATACTATAACTATAGTTTTATCTATCTATACAAGGGGTACGCCAGTTCCATACGCATTTCCAGGGGGTACGTGAAGCATAAAAGGTTGAGAACCACTGATATATATGTTTTATTTTATTCCCATTGTTATACTATAACTATAGTTTTATCTATCTATACAAGGGGTACGCCAGTTCCATACGCATTTCCAGGGGGTACGTGAAGCGTAAAAGGTTGAGAACCACTGATATATATGTTTTATTTTATTCCCATTGTTATACTATAACTATAGTTTTATCTATCTATACAAGGGGTACGTCAGTTACATACACATTTCCAGGGGATACGTGAAGCATAAAAGGTTGAGAACCACTGATATATATGTTTTATTTTATTCCCATTGTTATACTATAACTATAGTTTTATCTATCTATACAAGGGGTACGCCAGTTCCATACACATTTCCAGGGGGTACGTGAAGCATAAAAGGTTGAGAACCACTGATATATATGTTTTATTTTATTCCCATTGTTATACTATAACTATAGTTTTATCTATCTATACAAGGGGTACGCCAGTTCCATACGCATTTCCAGGGGGTACGTGAAGCATAAAAGGTTGAGAACCACTGATATATATGTTTTATTTTATTCCCATTGTTATACTATAACTATAGTTTTATCTATCTATACAAGGGGTACGCCAGTTCCATACGCATTTCCAGGGGGTACGTGAAGCGTAAAAGGTTGAGAACCACTGATATATATGTTTTATTTTATTCCCATTGTTATACTATAACTGTAGTTTTATCTATCTATACAAGGGGTACGCCAGTTCCATACGCATTTCCAGGGGGTACGTGAAGCGTAAAAGGTTGAGAACCACTGATATATATGTTTTATTTTATTCCCATTGTTATACTATAACTATAGTTTTATCTATCTATACAAGGGGTACGTCAGTTACATACACATTTCCAGGGGATACGTGAAGCATAAAAGGTTGAGAACCACTGATATATATGTTTTATTTTATTCCCATTGTTATACTATAACTATAGTTTTATCTATCTATACAAGGGGTACGTCAGTTCCATACGCATTTCCAGGGGGTACGTGAAGCATAAAAGGTTGAGAACCACTGATATATATGTTTTATTTTATTCCCATTGTTATACTATAACTATAGTTTTATCTATCTATACAAGGGGTACGCCAGTTCCATACGCATTTCCAGGGGGTACGTGAAGCGTAAAAGGTTGAGAACCACTGATATATATGTTTTATTTTATTCCCATTGTTATACTATAACTATAGTTTTATCTATCTATACAAGGGGTACGCCAGTTCCATACACATTTCCAGGGGGTACGTGAAGCATAAAAGGTTGAGAACCACTGATATATATGTTTTATTTTATTCCCATTGTTATACTATAACTGTAGTTTTATCTATCTATACAAGGGGTACGCCAGTTCCATACGCATTTCCAGGGGGTACGTGAAGCGTAAAAGGTTGAGAACCACTGATATATATGTTTTATTTTATTCCCATTGTTATACTATAACTATAGTTTTATCTATCTATACAAGGGGTACGTCAGTTACATACACATTTCCAGGGGATACGTGAAGCATAAAAGGTTGAGAACCACTGATATATATGTTTTATTTTATTCCCATTGTTATACTATAACTATAGTTTTATCTATCTATACAAGGGGTACGCCAGTTCCATACACATTTCCAGGGGGTACGTGAAGCATAAAAGGTTGAGAACCACTGATATATATGTTTTATTTTATTCCCATTGTTATACTATAACTATAGTTTTATCTATCTATACAAGGGGTACGCCAGTTCCATACGCATTTCCAGGGGGTACGTGAAGCATAAAAGGTTGAGAACCACTGATATATATGTTTTATTTTATTCCCATTGTTATACTATAACTATAGTTTTATCTATCTATACAAGGGGTACGCCAGTTCCATACGCATTTCCAGGGGGTACGTGAAGCGTAAAAGGTTGAGAACCACTGATATATATGTTTTATTTTATTCCCATTGTTATACTATAACTATAGTTTTATCTATCTATACAAGGGGTACGCCAGTTCCATACGCATTTCCAGGGGGTACGTGAAGCGTAAAAGGTTGAGAACCACTGATATATATGTTTTATTTTATTCCCATTGTTATACTATAACTATAGTTTTATCTATCTATACAAGGGGTACGTCAGTTCCATACACATTTCCAGGGGGTACGTGAAGCATAAAAGGTTGAGAACCACTGATATATATGTTTTATTTTATTCCCATTGTTATACTATAACTATAGTTTTATCTATCTATACAAGGGGTACGCCAGTTCCATACGCATTTCCAGGGGGTACGTGAAGCATAAAAGGTTGAGAACCACTGATATATATGTTTTATTTTATTCCCATTGTTATACTATAACTATAGTTTTATCTATCTATACAAGGGGTACGCCAGTTCCATACGCATTTCCAGGGGGTACGTGAAGCGTAAAAGGTTGAGAACCACTGATATATATGTTTTATTTTATTCCCATTGTTATACTATAACTATAGTTTTATCTATCTATACAAGGGGTACGCCAGTTCCATACGCATTTCCAGGGGGTACGTGAAGCGTAAAAGGTTGAGAACCACTGATATATATGTTTTATTTTATTCCCATTGTTATACTATAACTATAGTTTTATCTATCTATACAAGGGGTACGCCAGTTCCATACGCATTTCCAGGGGGTACGTGAAGCGTAAAAGGTTGAGAACCACTGATATATATGTTTTATTTTATTCCCATTGTTATACTATAACTATAGTTTTATCTATCTATACAAGGGGTACGTCAGTTACATTCACATTTCCAGGGGGTACGTGAAGCATAAAAGGTTGAGAACCACTGATATATATGTTTTCTTTTATTCCCATTGTTATACTATAACTATAGTTTTATCTATCTATACAAGGGGTACGCCAGTTACATACACATTTCTAGGGGGTACGGGAAGCATAAAAGGTTGAGAACCACTGGCCTAGATAAAAAATAATGTTTTTTTTTACCTACTCTGCTACTTTATGCATACTGCATATTTGTGATGTTTCATGTTAATTATATTGTTGCTGTTATACTGATTTTTGTAGTCGTTTAACTAATTATTTCATCTGTTAATTAATTATCATCATTGTCTTTTATCATCTGTTTTTTTATTCTTAAAACTGTTTTTTAATTTATATATTGTACTTTTAAATGCAATATGTTCTACAACAACCTAGTCAAGCTTTTGAGTTTGTTTATATGTTAATAGATTTCAATCTAGAATTGTATGATAATAAATTTGAACTTGAACTTTTGGCTTTGACATTTGTCGGTTGGTCGTTCGGTCGGTTGGTCGGTTTCTGGATTTGACAAAAAAATTGTTCCATCATATCTTTCGAACGTGATGGAGAAACGTAATGATTTATGCACCAAATGAAAGCTTGTGACATGAGGAGTGTCATAGGCTATAAAAAAAATTGATCCCTGTGCTTTCTTCCCCCCTAAAAAAGGAGAAATGTGAAAACTATTCTTAAGCTATATCTCCAGAAAGCGAAGGCCGAATTAACAAGCTATACGTCAAATGAAAGCTTCTGACATGAGAAATTTCCTAGGATACGAAAAATTGATGCTTTCCTTCCCTTAAAAAAAGGGGGACAATATGAAAATGATTGTTCCCCTACATCTCCTGAATGCGAGTGCGTAAAGTAACGGGCTAGGTGTCCAAATGAAAGCTTGTGACGCGGAGAGTGTCGTACACTATAAAAAATGACCCCATGCTCTTTTCCCCCTAAAAAGCGAGAAATCTGAAAGTCGGGTTGGGTTGGGTTGTTTTACCTAGGAGCGGCACTATTTTGCACACCATGGGCTAAATGGCCAGGTCACATGGACCCCGAAGACTCGGAGAAGGTTGGGGGAGGGGACCCACTGGAACAGCTGTTGGGAGACAGATGGTAGCCTCCCGTCAAGGCCATCCAGCGTGTTATTTAACGTGCACAGGGTATGGCTCTCCCGCACACGGGCCACGGCTTAACGTCCCATCCGACGGACGGCGGCCTTTCCAAGCCCATCGGTGTCCCCTACTGACCGTGGGCAGGGTGGGGAATTTTGCGGAGATAATTCTCAACGTTGACCCAGCGGGAATCTGAAAGTCGTTATACGATATCATCTGAACGCGATGGCTTACAGTTACGAGTTACATGTCAAATGAAAGCTCGTATAATGACAGTCATAAACTATTTCGAATTTTGCCCCCCTATTCCCCCCTGATAAAATGTTGGGAGCGGATTTTCGCGGGGGTTGACTTTAACGAGTATTATCTCAAATTAAAGCTTGTGACGTCTCCAATGTAGTGGGCTATCTCAAACCTGAATCCAAAAGAGTGGGGGGCGGGGGGGGGGCTCAGTCCGTAGCGCGCCAGGCTCATAATCTGTAGTTCCCAGGTTCGAGTCCCAGCTGGGTCAGCGTTGAGGTTTATCTCCGCAAAACTCCCCGCCCCGCCCACGGTCAGTAGGGGACACCGATGGGCTTGGAAAGGCCGCCGTCCGTCGGATGGGACGTTAAGCCGTGGCCCCGTGTGCCAGAGAGCCATACCCTGTGCACGTTAAAGAACACGCTGGATGGCCTTGACGGGAGGCTACCATCTGTCTCCCAACAGCTGTTCCAGTGGGTCCCCTCCCCCAACCTTCTCTGAGCCTTCGGGGTCCATGTGACCTGGCCATTTAGCCCTTGGTGTGCAAAAAAGTGCCGCTCAGAGGTAAAACAACCCAACCCAACCAAAAGAGTGGTAAATGTGTTCGATGTTTCTGAGTCACATTATCAAAGTTTTGAGGTGTTTTTAGTGACAAAAAAAACATAAATTAAAAAATTTTAAAAATCTTCCTATATGTCCCTAAAAAGTAGAAAATAAACCTAAAATACAGGGTGGGGCACAGAAACTTCCTTTTCCTGAAGGCACATTGTGAAGGGAGGTAAGGTCGTAGAAAAGTGGGGATGGGCTTGGCGAACTCAGCAGTCATGGAAGTTGTTGTCTTGTACCCCTCAGTAGAAAACATGAGGTGGACGAAGGAGCAGCGTGCGTTTGCGGTCGAAGCCTATTTTTCGAACAACCGTTCCTATGTGGCGGTGCAGCGTGTGTTCCGTACTCACATCGGAATTCAGCCCAGAGATCCGGTTCCTGACCGGATATCGATTGTTTTGTGGATAGAGAGCTTTAGGACAACCGGTAGTGTGGTGAAAAAAATCCGAGGACGACGACGGACCGTTACGACGCCAGAAAATGTGGAGGCAGTTCGACAGTCGATTTTTAAGATCTCCGAAACGTTCCGCTCGTAAACATGCAGTCGTCCTAGGAATATCCAAGCGATCAATGCGTCGAATTCTTTATGAACATCTTCATTTCCATCCCTACGAGATGTGTATTGCACAAGAATTGTCACCACGTCATTTCCTGAACCGAATAACGGCGTGCGAAACTTTATTGGAAACTGTTCCCCTTGACGCAATTGTTTTCTTTAGTGATGAGGCACATTTTCACCTATCCGGATGTGTCAATAAACAGAATATGCGCTATTGGAGTGGTAACAACCCTAGAGAGCTCCATGAGAGACCACTTCACAGTTGATAAGGTGACAGCATGGTGTGTGTTGTCGAGAGTTGGAATTATTGGCTCTTATTTTTTTTGAGGAGGACAATCGAGCGGTTACTGTCAATTCACAGCGGTATGTGGACGTGATTCAAAACTTTTTCGAACCAGCTCTTGAAGAAATGAACCTAGGAAAGGTCTGGTTCCAACAGGATGGTGCCACGGCCCACACAGCCCGAGCTTCAATGTCAGTTTTGGGCAATGTTCCCCGGACGGCTCATCACGATTCGAGGTGATCTAACGCCCTGTGATTTTTTTTATGGGGATACCACAAGGCAGAGGTTATCGCCCCACAAACCTGCTTCAGCTGAAGAATGTTATTCGGCAGGAAATAGCCCGAATTCCGCTGGATATGTTGGAAAGTGTAGAGGGAAACGTCAGAAATCGGTTGCATCAGTGCATAGAGAACGGTGGCCACCATCTTCAAGATATTTTGTTTAAAACAGCATGATTTGAAATTTGAAATTATGTTCTTTCATTATCAAAAAATAAATTTTGTTTATCAGCAACAATTTTTCTTTCATTCGCCTTCAAAAAAAGGAAGTTTTTGCGCCCCCCCCCCCCCCCTGTATATCGATGGTGCAATCAGCCACTGAATTCGTATTCACTTCAAAGGAAGATAGGGCGCCGACGCCGATTTACCTACACAATGAGATTTCCTTATCCCTTTCAAGTGAATATGAATTCAATGACTGATTGCACCATCGATATGCTTGAATATATCGATCATTAGGCTTATTTCTTAATCTTATATTAGGTTTATTTTCTACTTTTAAGGGCCAATAAAAAGATAGGTCATTTTTAAAGTTTTAAACTTATTTTTTTTGATTCGGTTACGATTAAAAATTTATATATATATATTTTTTAAACTGAATTACTTTTCTTTAAATCGTCACTTAAAATTTGTCTATTTTGGTTATAACTAAATAAATATTAATTTGTTATATATATATTATTGCATATATTAATTTATTTTATGCTGAATTGTAAAAAAAAAGAACTATGGTAATAAAATAAATTATAAAAAAAAATTACTGAAGAAATAAAAAAATATATATATATAAAAACAACTGCTGGGATCGACCACGTTATTACTTCGACAACGTTATTAATATTTGCTTTCAATATTGGCAACAACTGAATTCATGGCTTGCTTAGAAGAGATATTTATTTACATTTCACTGTAGAAACTCTTGATATTTCGTTACGTTCCTGGGACCGACATATTATTAAGAATTTCCATTTACCAGTAGTTTACTGTGGCCGTCCCGTGGCCGAGTGGTTAGCACGCTTGGCTACTGATCTACGGGACCTGGGTTCTGAGCCCCGGGTAAGGCATGGATATTCGTGTTGTTTTTCTGCTGAGGTCCTGCCATCCTCACAGACCTTCTACTCTGGCATATAAACTGACAGGCTACTGCCAGACCTCTGTGGCAAGCAGCTGCTTGAGGGGGTATTTATTTTTTTTTATTTTACTGTTTGCCTTCAATTTATTCCACAGGTAAGTTAAAATCAATTAACTATTAATTAATCATTTAACTGAATATGCAGTTAAAAGCTGAAATAATAGAAAGAAGCAAAAAAAAAATTATTACACAATACTTTTTAAAATTTCTAAGGCTTTTTTTAGGTGAAGTAGACTTCAGTTTATAGAATATTAATGCCCTGAATCATTAATGGTGCGTTTATAGTGTCGCCATCTGGTGATAACATAGAGAATGATATTTTGTTAAGTTGTCAAACCAAAGAAGAAACAAAAAAGAGTTGGGTTGTTTTACCTCTGAGCATCACTTTTTTTGCACACCATGGACTAAATGGCCAGGTCACATGGACCCCGAAGGCTCAGAGAAGGTTGAGGGAGGGGACCCACGGGAACAGCTGTTGGGAGACAGATGGTAGCCTCCCGTCAAGGCCATCCAGCGTGTTCTTTAACGTGCACAGGGTATGTCTCTCCCGCACACGGGGCCACGGCTTAACGTCCCATCCGACGGACGGTGACCTTTCCAAGCCCATCGGTTCCCCTACTGACCGTGGGCAGGGAGGGGATTTTTGCGGAGAAAACAAAAAAAAAAGAAAACACCAATATTTTAATAGAAATGTGGAAGCATTGCCAATTCACGACTGCTTTAGTTTAGGAAAAAGGTTGTAGAAGAACATTTTAAGAAACTTAAATATTCAATATCCTTTGTGACTCGATGAAAAACAGGAGAGATATTTTTTCTGTTAGAGGAATGCATGGTAAATTGACGCTTTTAATTTCCTAATTTGTTTATGTTATTTATTATTGTAGTTATAGTATTTATATTATAGTAGACAAAACAGTAAATGCATCTTTCAAAGGCAATTGTTTGAAAGTTAAAATCTGAAAGCTTCCTACCCGTTTACGTATATCACGCTTCAGAATTTCTTGATTGGAATTTTTCGCTGCTTTATGACGATGGGGGGGATCCCCCCATCGTTATTTAGCTAAGTTCAAGATTAGGTTGTTTTACTTCTAAGCGGCACTTTTTTTGCACACAATGAGCAAAATGGCCAGGTCACAAAGACCCCAAAGGCTCAGACAAGGTTAGGGGAGGAAACCCACTGGAACAGCAGTTGGGAGACAAATGGTAGCCTCCCGTCAAGGCCATCCAGCGTGTTCTTTAACGTGCACAGCGTATGGCTCTTCCGCACACGGGACCACGGCTTAACGTCCCATCCGACGGAGGGCTGTCTTTCCAAGCCCATCGGTGTACCCTGCTGACCGTGGGCAGGACGGAAAAGTTCGGGTCGTCATGCCTTTGGTTCGAAATAGCAAAGACATATTTAGGCTTAGTCAAAATTTAAATTTCAAAAATTTTCTTGCAGCTGTGAAAAATATACGTAAAAGGGAAATAATATCATTTAATTTTAAATTTAACCTTTTAAATCAGTCTTTAATAATTTTAAATAATTACCAATCCGTTTTTTTTTTAGATATTCTCTCCTATAGTTAACGAATAGTTCTTAGCGTTTGCAATGATGTCACTCTCTCTCAAATTTCTACGACGTATTTCTAAATATTTTTTTTTTTCTTTACAAACATGACAATTTCAATTTGTGTGCAAATAATTTTTCCAGTTTGTAGTAGCCTAGAGTAGGGGTTCTCAACGTGAGGTACGCGGTAAAATTTTTTTGGGTTAGCCGTGAGAGCTGAAAAGTCACTAGATATATGTTAATGTATATATGTTTTATTTTATTCCCATTGTTATACTATAACTATAGTTTTATCTATCTATACAAGGGGCACGCCAGTTACATACACATTTCCAGGGGGTACGTGAAGCATAAAAGGTTGAGAACCACTGATATATATGTTTTATTTTATTCCCATTGTTATACTATAACTATAGTTTTATCTGTCTATACAAGGGGTACGCCAGTTATATACACATTTCCAGGGGGTACGTGAAGCATAAAAGGTTGAGAACCAGTGATATATATGTTTTATTTTATTCCCATTGTTATACTATAACTATAGTTTTATCTATCTATACAAGGGGCACGCCAGTTACATACACATTTCCAGGGGGTACGTGAAGCATAAAAGGTTGAGAACCACTGATATATATGTTTTATTTTATTCCCATTGTTATACTATAACTATAGTTTTATCTGTCTATACAAGGGGCACGCCAGTTACATACACATTTCCAGGGGGTACGTGAAGCATAAAAGGTTGAGAACCAGTGATATATATGTTTTATTTTATTCCCATTGTTATACTATAACTATAGTTTTATCTATCTATACAAGGGGCACGCCAGTTACATACACATTTCCAGGGGGTACGTGAAGCATAAAAGGTTGAGAACCACTGATATATATGTTTTATTTTATTCCCATTGTTATACTATAACTATAGTTTTATCTGTCTATACAAGGGGTACGCCAGTTACATACACATTTCCAGGGGGTACGTGAAGCATAAAAGGTTGAGAACCACTGATATATATGTTTTATTTTATTCCCATTGTTATACTATAACTATAGTTTTATCTATCTATACAAGGGGCACGCCAGTTACATACACATTTCCAGGGGGTACGTGAAGCATAAAAGGTTGAGAACCACTGATATATATGTTTTATTTTATTCCCATTGTTATACTATAACTATAGTTTTATCTGTCTATACAAGGGGTACGCCAGTTATATACACATTTCCAGGGGGTACGTGAAGCATAAAAGGTTGAGAACCAGTGATATATATGTTTTATTTTATTCCCATTGTTATACTATAACTATAGTTTTATCTATCTATACAAGGGGCACGCCAAGTACATACACATTTCCAGGGGGTACGTGAAGCATAAAAGGTTGAGAACCACTGATATATATGTTTTATTTTATTCCCATTGTTATACTATAACTATAGTTTTATCTGTCTATACAAGGGGTACGCCAGTTACATACACATTTCCAGGGGGTACGTGAAGCATAAAAGGTTGAGAACCACTGATATATATGTTTTATTTTATTCCCATTGTTATACTATAACTATAGTTTTATCTATCTATACAAGGGGCACGCCAGTTACATACACATTTCCAGGGGGTACGTGAAGCATAAAAGGTTGAGAACCACTGATATATATGTTTTATTTTATTCCCATTGTTATACTATAACTATAGTTTTATCTGTCTATACAAGGGGTACGCCAGTTATATACACATTTCCAGGGGGTACGTGAAGCATAAAAGGTTGAGAACCAGTGATATATATGTTTTATTTTATTCCCATTGTTATACTATAACTATAGTTTTATCTATCTATACAAGGGGCACGCCAAGTACATACACATTTCCAGGGGGTACGTGAAGCATAAAAGGTTGAGAACCACTGATATATATGTTTTATTTTATTCCCATTGTTATACTATAACTATAGTTTTATCTGTCTATACAAGGGGTACGCCAGTTACATACACATTTCCAGGGGGTACGTGAAGCATAAAAGGTTGAGAACCAGTGATATATATGTTTTATTTTATTCCCATTGTTATACTATAACTATAGTTTTATCTATCTATACAAGGGGCACGCCAGTTACATACACATTTCCAGGGGGTACGTGAAGCATAAAAGGTTGAGAACCACTGATATATAAGTTTTATTTTATTCCCATTGTTATACTATAACTATAGTTTATCTATCTATACAAGGGGTACGCCAGTTATATACACATTTCCAGGGGGTACGTGAAGCATAAAAGTTTCAGAACCACTGGTCTAGAGAGTGATGGCAGGAATTGACTCATTATCTGTAGTTCCTAGGATCAAACACCAACTGTACTAATGTTGAGATAATCTCCTCTAAAATTCACCGTGCCCACAATGAGAAAGGAGACATCGATGGGTTTGGAAAGGCCACCCTTCCAGTGGGTCCCCTTCTGTCTAGTGGGTCACTTTCCCACAACCTTCCTTGACGGGAATCTTACGTCTGTCTCTTAACAGCTGTCCACTGAGTTTCTTATCACAACCTTTTCTGAGCCTTAGGAATACTTGTGGCCTGGACATTTAGCCCATTGTGTGCAAAAAATGCATTTCGGAGGTAAAACAACCAAGCCTTATCGAATGGTTACTGTGCTTGGCTACTGATCAAACGGACCAGTGTTCGATTCCAAACTAATATATGGATGTTTGTTTTCTGTACTGTCTTTTTGTTGAGGTCTCGCCTTCCTCATAGATTTTATTTTTATAGTATTATACTGACAGGTTCATGTCGGATTTTTGTGGCACGCAGCTGCTTCAGGGGTTTACCACATGCATTTCTTCATATATGTTTTACGATGTGTCAGAGAATTTTTTTCTCCCTAATAAGGTTGGGGCTCAGTACTTATAGAAATGTTTCGGATCCGTGCTTAAGAATTTTATTCCAAACACATCTCTAAGGGGAACGCTGGAGTGTGGGGGGTCTCAGTCGGTAGTGCTCCAGGCTCGTAATCATCAGTTTCCAGGTTCGAGTCCCAGGTGGAAGCGTTTTGAGATTTATCTCCCTCAAAAACTCTCCGTCCTGCCCACGGTCATTAGGGAACACCGATGGACTTGGAAAGGCTGCGTCCGTCAGATGAGACGTTAAGCAGTGTTCCGGAGAGCCATACCCTGCGCTCGTTAAAGAACACGTTGGAAGGCTTTAACGGGAGGCTACCATCTGTCTCCCAACAGCTGTTCCAGTGGGGCTCCTCCCCCAACCTCCTCTGAGCCTTCGGGGTCCTTGTGACCTGGCTATTTAGCCCATGCTGTGAAGTGTCACTCTGAGGTAAACAGCTCAACTCCCATATTTACCTGGCAATATAGTCAGTGTCTGCTGAGGTCCTGCCATCCTCTCAGATCTTCTACTATGGCATATAAACTGACAGGCTCCTGTCAGACCTCTGTGGCAAGCAGAGGCTTGAGGGGGTGTTTATTTTTTATTATTTTTTATAGTCAGTGTATGAAGTGCCGCTCTGAGGTAAAACAACTGAACTCCTCTGTACCATCTTTTCCTGTCACAACTGCAATTTGTGGGATGCTTACGCCATCTAGTGAGAACAATAAAGTTCACTTTATACGAAGTAGAATTATTTAAAAAAATATTCATGTGGGTTACTGGTATGAAACTCAAATTTCCTAGGGGCCAAATCAGTTATTTCTCAATATGTGACTTGTGGCATTTTAATATATTATCTAATACATATAGACGATTGCGATTGATTGATAAGATCACTTTAACTATGATGCAGAAATAGCAGAGCTCTGAAAATTTATATCGAGGGATAATCCGGGTCGTAGACCTCCAGAAAAATTCGAAATCTCACATTCCGACGTGCCCTTCAATGTGAAATAGAGGTCACGTAAGGTCAAATCATGATTTATGTGTCTAGAAACGTAAAAATTGGTATCTGTGGATGTTTCGGGATGTAGGTCTGAGAAACTTTACGAAATTTTAATCTGGGTGGTTCTTCGAGGTCAAAGGCCAAATTTGATTCTAATAGTGCTAGAGAATTAAAATCTGGTACTCAGGAGTGTTTTGAGTCTCAGAAATGTTGTAAACTTTTAGATCCGATGGGTGGTTGGAGGTCAAAAATCAAATGTAGATTATCAGTATTAGAAAGTACGAAATTAACGGATAGAAATTGATGCATAGGGATATTTTGAGTCGTCGATTTCAGAACTGTTAAGAAATTTCGACAAGGATATATTCCGTATCCTTGGTACATATAACCCAGTTATCAAGACAGCAGTTAACTTCTAAAATATACATCCAATAGGAAATTGGGACTGAAGATACTGATCATTATAGAATCTATACAAACTCGATTTTTGGGGCGGGGGTGGCTCAGTCGGTAGCGCGCCAGGCTCGTAATCTGTGGTTCCCAGGTTCGAATCCCAGCTGGGTCAGCGTTGAGATTTATCTCCGCAAAATTCCCCGCCTTGCCCACGGTCAGTAGGGGACACCGATGGGCTTGGAAAGGCCGCCGTCCGTCGGATGGTACGTTAAGCCGTGGCCCCGTGTGTGGGAGAGCCATACCCTGTGCACGTTGAAGAACACGCTGGATGGCCTTGACGGGAGGCTACCATGGAGCTGTCTCCCAACAGCTGTTCCAGTGGTTCTCGACTTCCCCCAACCTTCTCTGAGCCTTCGGGGTCCATGTGACCTGGCCATTTAGCCCATGGTGTGCAAAAAAGTGCCGCTCAGAGGTAAAACAACGCAAACTCGATTTTTTAACGAAGTTCATTCAGTGTTTAAAGAGTTATGGAAGTTAAAATATTTCACAACAGTAAATTGTCATAAGAATTTACTTCAGAGATTAATTAAGTTTAACAGTAAGTATTGTTTCAAACCGTTTAATAAAAATATATATGTATTTTAGAAGATTGAGCAATAATTATTTCAATATTAGACAATTAATGAATATTTTTTATAGAGCAAGTTAAGTTATTGTTAAATATTCCAGCTTCTAAAACTCTAAATATTTAATAAATATTTTTGAAAATCGAGATTTGAATAAATTTGATTGCGATCTTTATCTTCAGTCACATTTGTTTATTAAATGCATATTTTTGAAGTCAAAGAGCTTCCCATTCAGATAACATGGGAATGCTGTAATATTTACATAGGTCAGTGCATTACCAACCACATGAGGAATTACGATTGTATTGTACTTAGGTTCGAGTGCCACCTGGGGCAAAGTTGAGATTTATTTCCACAAAACTCACCGCCTTCTGCTCGGTCAGTAGGGGACAGCGATAGGCTTGGAAAGGCCGTCGTCCGTAGGATGGAAAGTTAAGCTTTGGTTCCGTGTGCAGTAGAGTTCCCTTGCACTTTAAAGAACATGCTAGATCCCATCTGTCCCCTAATAGCTGTTTAGTGGGCCCCCTCCCCCACCTTGCCCAACTGAGTCCAGCGTTGAGATTTATCTCCGCAAAATTCCCCATCCTGCCTACGGTTAGTAGGGGACACCGATGGGCTTGGAAAGGCCGCCGTCCGTCGGATGGGACGTTAAGCCGTGGCACCGTGTACGGGAGAGACATGCCCTATTCACGTTAGAGAACACGCTGGATGGCCTTGACGGGAGGCTACCATCTGTCTCCCAACAGCTGTTCCAGTTGGTCCCCTCCCCCAACCTTCTCTGAGCCTTCGGAGTCCATGTGACTTGGCCATTTAGACCATGGCGTGCAAAAAAGTGCCGCTCAGAGGTAAAACAACCCAACCCCATTCCCCGCCCTGCCCACGGTCAGTAGGGGACACCGATGGGCTTGGAAAGGCCGCCGTCCGTCGGATGGGACGTTAAGCCGTGGCCCCTGTGCACGTTCAAGAACACACTGGATGGCCTTGACGGGAGGCTACCATCTGTCTCCCAACAGCTATTCCAGTGGGTCCCCTCCCCCAACCTTCTCTGAGCCTTCGGGGTCCATATGACCCGGCCATTTAGCCCATTGTGTGCAAAAAAGTGCCGCTCAGAGGTAAAACAACCCAACCCAACTCCCCCACCTTTTTCTGAGCCTCGGAGTCCATGTAACTTGGCCATTTAACCCATTGTGTGCAAAAGAGTGACGTTCAGAGATAAAATAACCCAACATACTTAGGTTTGTTACAATCCACATTAGATTAGGCCAGGAATGGGCTGCCAATCAATCAAAAGTAGGCTTGTTATTCGCGAAACAAATGGTGGGTTTTGGGTTGGGTTGTTTTACCTCTGAGCGGCAGTTTTTTGCACACCATGGGCTAAATGGCCAGGTCTCATGGACCCCGAAGGCTCAGAGAAGGTTAGGGGAGGGGACCCACTGGAACAGCTGTTGGGAGACAGATGGTAGCCTCCCGTCAAGGCCACCCAACGTGTTCTTTAACGTACGTAGGGTACGGCTCTCCCGAATACTGGGCCACGGCTTAACGTCCCATCCGACGGACGGCGGCCTTTCCAAGCCCATCGGTGTCCCCTACTGACCGTGGGAGGGGCGGGAAATTTTATTGAGATAAATCTCAACGCTGACCCAGCTGGGACTCGAACCTGGGAACTACAGATTACGAGCCTGGCGCGCTACCGACTGAGCCACCCCCGCCCCCCACAAAATGGTGGGAAATGGAAATCTGTTGTGTAGTAGGTATTTTGGAGATGGAATATAAATCCATTGTTTATGTTTGTTTTTCCGTTCAGTTCCTGTCAAGAAATATTGTTACACTTGATATTTAAGTAAAAATTAAATAATATTTAATTAAATGAAAAGGACAGAAGGATTTTTAATAACCTGCTTGTGCAAGCATGACCTAACACGCTGCATACGCCTTTGGTTAGACCCAGTTTTAAAGATGTTTAAAATTACTCTTAAATACATTAACGTCTTTGAACTGCATTGTTTTTGCGCACCGAGGCCAGAAGGACCCTGAGGTTTTAGTGCTGGGTAGGAGAAATAGATTTCTGCAGACAGATAAAATCTTTAAATCAAAGCCATCTGGAATGTTTGTTTTTGATATAAAAGTCATCGCGATCTTGCATATGGGTGTTGCAGCAGGACGACCCATCAGGAAGAAAAGGGGCGGGGTGGCTCAGTAGGTAGCGCGCCAGGCTCGTAATATGTAGTTCCCAGGTTCCAGTCCCAGCTGGGTCAGCGTTGAGATTTATCTCCGCAAAATTCTCCGCCCTGTCCACGGTCAGTAGGGGACACCGATGGGCTTGGAAAGGCCACCGTCCGTCGGATGGGACGTTAAGCCGTGGTCCCGTGTGCTGGAGAGCCATACCCTGTGCACGTTAAAGAACACGCTGGATGGCCTTGACAGGAGGCTACCATCTGTCTTCCAACAGCTGTTCCAGTGGGTCCCCTCCCCCAACCTTCTCTGAGCTTTCGGGGTCCATGTGACATGGCCATTTAGCCCATGGTGTTCAAAAAAGTGACGCTCAGAGGTAAAACAACCCAACCCATCAGGAAGAAAGCAGCTTTTACCAAGCCCATTAGTATACCCTTTATCATAAAGAGCAGAACAGAGTAAATCTCAATGTATACGGTGTATGAAATCGAACCAGAGACATTAAGGTTATAAGCCTGGAGCTCTACCGACTGAGTCCCCCCCCCCCTCTTCCCATTCACACTGACACCATAATGGCATCCCCAGAAACTTCCAACGGGGAAACTGGTATTGACGTTTTCAGTCCTTGATTCTAGAGTAAAGGATCTAAGGATCCCAACAGGAATTGACTGAAAAACATCCCAACAGGAATTTGACTGTTACAACAATTAAAAGGTTCTACGTCCAAAATATGCGCTTAGTAGCTTTTCGTATATGAAGATTTAATAATTCTCCACCATACCCACAAACAAGGAGTATATATAGGTATCAGCACCTGCCTATGTTTTATGATAAAAAAATAAAACTCATATTTCCCGAAATTAAAATAAAGATAATTTAAATTATATTATATTTTGCAACTTTAAACGTGAATATAATTTTAATATTGTCCAAATAAATCTGTAATTTAGTATTCTCTACAAATATATGTCCTTTACAATATAATCGTTACAGATGGGGGGGGGGGGGGGGTCAGCAGGAATTATCCTCGGGGAGGAGGAGTGAAGGCGAAAAATTTCAGTGTGAAAAATTGATATTCAAGCAGGTAAATTTTTAAAAACTTGTATATTACTCAAATAGCATGATATATTACTGTTTGCAAATTTAAAGAATTTGCTAATTTCTATTTTAAAGTTTTTAATTCCCTATTTATACGTAGACTTTAATATATACATACATACGTACAAAATCTTTATGCAACCCTGGGCTACGGAGGTCCAACCAGACTGTAATTTTCCTCTCCACACGTGTCTGTTGTGAGCTACCGCTGCTGCATTTGGCCACACTAGGCCAATTCTAGCAAGGTCCTGTTTGACAATGGCAGCACATCGCACACTGTTCATAATCTTGTTTGCTAATCTGCAGCTATTCATACGCGCAACATGACCAAACCAATGCAGTCTCTCTCTGCACAATATGCTACTCAAAGGAAGTTGATGACTCCTTCTTCTAACCTCATCATTACTTACAAAGTCAAAAAACCAAATGCCCAAGATACTGCGTAAGCATCTAGAATCAAAGGTATCAAGTTTCTTTTTATCTTGCTTACAAAGGGTCAATATTTCGTTATCATAACTAACCTTAGAAAGAACCAAACTATTATACAGCCTAATTTTAGTCTTTAGGTGTATACGCCTATTTTTTCACACTCTCCATAGATTCTTAAAAGTCCCAGCGGCAATCCGTATTCTTCTGTTTATCTCATACTGCATCTCTACATAGCTCCCAATATAATTAAACTGATACACTTGCTCAATAGTACAGCCATTCAAAGCAACTGAAGCACCATCTGCCTGACCAATTTTCATCACTTTAGTTTTTTCTCTGTTTATCACCAAACCTACTCTATTAACAATCTCATCAACAGTCCTAATGAACGAATTCATCTCATCAACATCATTAGCCAACAGGGCCAAATCATCTGCATAATCTAAATCAGAAATTTTTAAATATATAAACCATTAAAGGCCAAAAACTTTTCCTTGCAAAGATTTTGCATAGCATAATCAATAACCAAACAAAAGAGGAAAGAAGACAAAATGCACCCTTGTCTAAATCCACTAACAATGCTAAACCAATCGCTGCAACACGTACCAACTCTCACACACGACTCAGTGTTATTATAGAGAGCTCTCATTACACTAACTTATAAGATATTCCATATGATCTAACAATCAACCACAAATTATGTGGATCAATAGAGTCAAAAGCCTTTTTAAAATCTATAAAGCTAGTATGCACAGGTTTCTAAAACTCTAAACATTTTTCAATAATCTGCCTAAGTGAAAATATTTGATCAATATATCCTTTAATATTTGATCAATATATCCTTTAATATTTGATCAATATATCCTTTAATATTTGATCAATATATTCTTTACCATTTCAGAATCCATATTGTTCATCACGCAGTTGTCCATCAACCAAATTCTTAATTCTATTAAATATAATCATGCAAAGAACTTTACCTGGAACAGAAAGTAGACTAATTCCCCTATAATTATCACAAGGACTGGAATCACCTTTTTTTCAAAAAATTGGGACAATGATACCTCTAGTAAAATCTTTAGAAACAATACCTTTATCATAAAAAAAAATCAAAACTTCAGTCACCCATGTGACAACACAACTGTTCCTAGCTCTAAGCATTTCAGTGGTGATTTCATCCATCCCTGGGGATTTATGCAGTTTTAATTAAGAGACAGCCAAAATGACTTCAGAATGTGATATAGGGCCATCATTAAATCCAGTAATGCATCTATCCTCATTACAAACAATGGGAGTAGAAATAATCACATTATTTAGAACATCTCTGAATTGCTCAGCCCACCTAGTCATCACAGAATCCTCACCTTCAACCACCTTGCCATATTTATCCCTCAATCCCTGTCTGTTTCTTTCCCCATAAAACATTAACAATCTGGTACAACCCTTTGCTGTTGTACTGTCTAACTGCTTCCTCAGTTTTGTCAGCCATGCTATCAAGCCAAAGATTTTTATCAGCTGTTAACTGATCCTTTACACGTTTATTTGGCTCGTTGTAATGCCTTCTGTTAGTACTAGTAGGGTGTTAATTCCTATTAATCCTGATCTTCCTTCTTTCAGAAATAAGTTCCATAGCCTTATCACTCAAATAATTTTGTTTCCCCTGTTCCCTTTTACACAAAAGAGTACTGTCGGTTTCAAGAAAAACCTGTTTAAACTGATCCCATTCTTTATCAACTTCAGCAGTAAGCAAACCACGATGGTCGTAATGAGTAGCCTACCATGGTATGCTTTGGCTATATCTGGATCTTTCAGACTTTCAGTGTTGAAGGTAATTTTCTTAACCTTAGTACAACATTTATTACGTTCAGCTGCAAGATCTTTTGACCCGATAATGGATAGACCCAATTTCGGCTCCCCTGTATGATCTGGTATTTCTAGCTGAACTTGCCCATTTGCTGTTAATTAAAATATAAGCTATCATATTTCTGTGCAACCCATTAGGTAAAACCCATGTATATTTATAAATGTCCCAGTGTTTGAAGTATGCTCTAGTTATTCGTAAACAATTAAGTTTACTTACCTGCAAAAGAAGTCTCCATTGCCATTGGAACTACCAATGCCAAAGGGACCTAAAACTCCTGCCCAAAGGTCAGAGTCAGTACCAACTTCAACATTGAAGTCACCTAGCACAAAAAAAAATCTCCTTTCTTCACAGAATTCAAAATATCCTGAAGCTGGCTGTAAAACGTATCCTTCTCGTTCTCATCAGTGTCCTCTGTGGGGGCATAACAACAGATGACATTCACGTCTTTAATTTTTGTTTTAAATTTTGCTGTAAGAAGTTTTTCATTTTCATTAATGCACTCATATCCTAGAAGAGCATCACTGGCGTGTCTTCTGAGAAGCAAACCTACATCTTGGAGATGCTTTCCATCCTCCCTCCCTGTAAAGATAAATTTAAAGTTATTTTTAAGTATCTCACCTTTACCTGTCCATCTGGTCTCTTGCAAGCCTAGGAAATCTAGGTTATAGTGCTGGAATTCCTGCATGAGGACATTAAGAGAATAATCTCTATGTAATGTCCTCATATTCCACGTTCCTGCGGAGAGAAAATGATTAGTAGGATTTGTAAAGAAACCAGGTTATTGTGATAGGTAGGGCCAACAATATCAAACAGACCCCTGATCGCAGGCATGGGACAAAGACCTGTCCTCCATCGCTAAAGATTGAAGTCACCGATGTTGGTATGAACGTCAGGCACCACCTTTTCAAGTGGACTTTTTCAAGAGCCATATGTCCTGTTGAGACACATTACTCCAGTTTAGAATTGACGATGCCCAACTAGTTAAGTGAGGTTCAGGTACCTGCGATGGCCTCTGATCAGGATTATACACCAGCTGATATAAGGTATCCCGTGCCTCTGTTCACTTAGTTCACTGCTGACAACCCACAAGCAAACAAGAAAACAGAGCGGTAGATTCTCCATCAAAAGAGGTCCACCAGTGCAGCAAGTCCAGGATCCATAATCAAACTCAAATCCGTAATCTAATATTGATTTTAAGAATTTTCTACAAATTCAGGCGGATGCACTGTTTTCCTTGGAAACGAAATCATCCTGCTTGATATTGTGAACACCTCTTATCGTAATAGGCTTATTTGAAAGAGAATTTAAGAACAATCACCTGAATCCCCTTTTCTAATATAGTATTAGATTTGACGATTTTTTAAATTGTACTAAACTGAAAGTCAATGCAGTTTTGTGATGGAGCAAAAGAAAAGATTTGCTTATTTTTATTCATATGTAAAATGTCTAATTTTTTTACTTTATCCGCAGGGTGCTCAGGTATAGACTATCAGAAGATCAGAAGCATAGACCGCAGGGTGCTCAGGCAGAGACGAAGCATAGACGATCAGAGGATCAGAAGCATAGACCGCAGGGTGCTCAGGCATAGACGAAGCATAGACAATCAGAAGATCAGAAACATAGACCACAGGGGTCTCAGGCATAGACGATCATAGACTATCAGATCAGAAACATAGACCGCAGGGTGCTCAGGCATGGACGAAGCATAGACGATCAGAAGATCAAAGCATACACCGAAGGGGTCTCAGGCATAGACGAAGCATAGACGATCAGAAGATCAGAAGCATAGACCGCAGGGTGCTCAGGCATAGACGAAGCATAGACGATCAGAAGATCAGAATATAAGCAGGGTGCTCAGGCATAGACTATCAGAAGATCAGAAACATAGACCGCAGGGGTCTCAGGCATAGACGAAGCATAGACGATCAAAGATCAGAAGCATAGACCGCAGGGTGCTCAGGCATAGACGAAGCATAGACGATCAGAAGATCAGAATATAAGCAGGGTGCTCAGGCATAGACTATCAGAAGATCAGAAACATAGACCGCAGGGGCCTCAGGCATAGACGAAGCATAGACGATCAGAAGATCAGAAGCATAGACCGCAGGGTGCTCAGGCATAGACGAAGCATAGACGATCAGAAGATCAGAATCATAGACCGCAGTGTGCTCAGGCATAGACTATCAGAAGATCAGAAACATAGACCGCAGGGGTATCAGGCATAGACGAAGCATAGACGATCAGAAGATCAGAAACATAGACCGCAGGTGCTCAGGCATAGACGAAGCATAGACGATCAGTTGATCAGAATATAAGCAGGGTGCTCAGGCATAGACGAAGCATAGACGATCAGTTGATCAGAATATAAGCAGGGTGCTCAGGCATAGACGAAGCATAGACGATCAGAGGATCAGAAGCATAGACCGCAGGGTGCTCAGTCATAGACGAAGCATAGACGATCAGAAGATCAGAAGCATAGACCGCAGGTGCTCAGGCATAGACGAAGCATAGACGATCAGAAGATCAGAAGCATAGACCGCAGGTGCTCAGGATAGACGAAGCATAGACGATCAGAAGATCAGAAGCATAGACCGCAGGTGCTCAGGCATAGACGAAACATAGACGATCAGAAGATCAGAAGCATAGACCGCAGGTGCTCAGGATAGACGAAGCATAGACGATCAGAAGATCAGAAGCATAGACCGCAGGTGCTCAGGCATAGACGAAGCATAGACGATCAGAAGATCAGAAGCATAGACCGCAGGTGCTCAGACATAGACGAAGCATAGACGATCAGAAGATCAGAATATAAGCAGGGTGCTCAGGCATAGACGAAGCATAGACGATCAGAAGATCAGAAGCATAGACCGCAGGGGTCTCAGGAAAAGACGAAGTATAGACGATTAGAAGATTAGAAACACAGACAGCAGGATACTCAGGCATAGACAATCAGAGACGATCAGAAGATCAGAAGCATAGACCACAGGGTGCTCAGGCATAGACGAAGCATAGACGATCAAAAGATCAGAAGAATAGACCGCAGGTGCTCAGGCATAGACGAAGCATAGATGATCAGAAGATCAGAAGCATAGACTGCAGAGTGCTCAGGTATAGACGATCATAGACTATCAGATCAGAAACATAGACCGCAGGGTGCTCAGGCATAGACGAAGCATAGACGATCATAGACTATCAGATCAGAAACATAGACCGCAGGGTGCTCAGGCATAGACGAAGCATAGACGATCAGAAGATCAGAAGCATAGATTATCAGAAGATCAAAAACATAGACCGCAGTGGTCTCAGGCATAGACGAAGCATAGACGATCAGAAGATCAGAAGCATAGACCGCAGGGTGCTCAGGCATAGACGAAGCATAGACGATCAGAAGATCAGAAACATAGACCACAGGGGTCTCAGGCATAGACGATCATAGACTATCAGATCAGAAACATAGACCGCAGGGTGCTCAGGCATGGACGAAGCATAGACGATCAGAAGATCAAAGCATACACCGAAGGGGTCTCAGGCATAGACGAAGCATGGACGATTAGAAGATCAGAAGCATAGACCGCAGGGTGCTCAGGCATAGACGAAGCATAGACAATCAGAAGATCAGAAGCATAGACCGCAGGGTGCTCAGGCATAGACTATCAGAAGATCAGAATCATAGACCGCAAGGGTCTCAGGCATAGACGAAGCATAGATGATCAGAAGATCAGAAACATAGACAGCAGGATACTCAGGCATAGACGATCATAGACTATCAGAAGAATAAACGAAGTTTGGTGTCCTGATCAAATGAACTTGTTCTCTCATTGCAAGGAATAAATAGGAGAACAAATGTTAACTCATCTGAAGAAATAAGCATTGCTCAATCAATATAAAACCTCACAAGTGTTTCACTTGAACTGATGATACTAACTTTTTTTCTCTTTACCTCAAAATATGATTTTCGCTTTTCATAGTTATTGCTAAAAAAAAGTCTGTTTTTCATACGCAGAATTTAACAAAAAAATTTTAAAATTCGCCCTCCTGATTGGGCATCCAACAAGAGATGAGTTTTGTTGTAAAAAAAAAACTCTTCTCAAGGATTAATCTTATTTTCCTGTTCCATAAATAAATTTAATAACTCAAAAATTCAAATATTATTTACTTGACTTACTTGACCTTATGTTAAAAAGTTCTGATTCCATTCATGGATCCTTTTTTTTATCATATAAGTTTTCCTTCTACTTGCCTTTCTTACAGATTTCTTTCATATAATCAATATACCGAAAGGCCTATGTCAAACGAAAAGAATTGCTCAAGAGTATTTTTTCATGGACTTTACTACCAATACCCCCGAAAATTCAAGCGGAATGAACTTTTCCGACACCGCTGAATTTCAGGTGGCAGATTCAAACATATCAATCGTAAATAGATTTATAAATAATTAGATTTATAAATTAATTGCACTAAATTTTCTCACGATCGTTCTGGAGCATAATTCTCAACTTCAACTGTTTATCTGAAATTTTAAAAAGTAACTTCCATCACCAGATAAGCTAGGTTTATACGCATTATTTTAGAAGTGGCAAGAGAAGTGTCGGTTTCAGAAAGTGTGCCGTCATGGCATACCATTTGGGATTTTCCATCCTTACCATTCAGTGAGAAGTGCCTAGCGAGGGCTTTTCTATCCTGTCAGCACAAAGTCCAAATCCGTTATGTAACATTTATAAACAAACACCTCTACTGATAATAATCTGAAATTGGCCAAGAATGAGGTTACAAGAAGGCAACGGTTCACATACTCAAAGCTTAGATCTATGGGAAGGAAACACCAATGAATTGTCGTATCGTTTATACACTATTTCTTAATCTTTATGATGAAACTAAAGTCGCTTCTGAAAGTCATAAAAAGGAGGTTATTTATTTAACCACTTCACCTATCTGTTGGGAACAAATTAAGTTATCGGGAATAACATTCCGAAGAGTTATTTGATAAAGATCATTCCTGAATATTAATATTCTACTCAAAGAATCTGATTTTTGAATTAAACGCTTATACGTGATCCATTAAATTTCAAACTTCTTTTCAGAGAGATTAAGAAAACAGTTATCTGTAGAAAAATCTCGTGAATACCAAATACAAAAAACAAATAAAAATCGCAAAACAAAACTTTCGAAATTTGTTAATAATGTCATCAATTATTTAATCCGTCGTAATTTTTTTTATCTGCAGTTACGCTAACCAGAATTTAAAAAGAAATATTCCACTTGAATTAATCGAATTATTGGTGTACAGTCGCTCAAAAAAAACGAACATTATGGTTGATATACAGAATTAATAATAAATACAAAATAATTTTTTTAATTACAGAATTAAAAAAATAAAATTACAGAATAAAAGTATAAAATTACAGAATAAAAAAATAATTTTTTTACCAATATAATTATTTACCAATATAATATGGCAACCTTCGTGTCACGTGACACGAAGGTTGCCAGATCACTAATTTCTAAAAAAATCGTTGCCAGATATTTGTACTGAATTCGGTAATCAACCATAGTGTTTAGATATTTTTTTGATCGACTGTACGTGTTGTAGGTTGTTTTACCTAAATAAAAAAATTAAAATAGGAAAATGAAACTTTCCTATTTTAAGAGTTAAACGAAAAAAATCTTTTTTTATTCTAAAGGTGCCAGCAAAATAAGATTTAAATTCTTCAAATCATTCATGAGTCGGAATTTCCATTGTTAGAGAGGGATAGAGGTAAAAACTCAGAAAGCGGCCTCTAGCGGCGGAAAAAGCTGGAAAATATCAAATATTTAAGCGAAGAGCTTATATGGTCTAGTGTAAGGGTTCTCAACGTGGGGTACGCGTACCCCTTGGGGGTACACGATAAAATATTTTGGGTAAAATATTTTGGCTGAAAATTCGCTAGATCTGATTACCCAGTAATATGTTTATAATTTTATTAGATTTGTTAAATTGTTTATGTCATTTTTTGTGTTTATAGATATATGTAATTTATGAATACAAAATTTAATGTGAATATATATATACGTTTTATTTTATCCCCATTGTTATACTATAACTATAGTTTTACCTATCTATACAAGGGGTACGCCAGTTACATACACATTTCCAGGGGGTACGTGAAGCATAAAAGGTTGAGAACCACTGATATATATGTTTTATTTTATTCCCATTGTTATACTATAACTATAGTTTTATCTATCTATACAAGGGGTACGTCAGTTACATACACATTTCCAGGGGATACGTGAAAGATAAAAGGTTGAGAATCACTGATATATATGTTTTATTTTATTCTCATTGTTATACTATAACTATAGTTTTATCTATCTATACAAGGGGTACGCCAGTTACATACACATTTCCAGGGGGTACGTGAAGCATAAAAGGTTGAGAACCACTGATCTATATGTTTTATTTTATTCCCATTGTTATACTATAACTATAGTTTTATCTATCTATACAAGGGGTACGCCAGTTACATACACATTTCCAGGGGGTACGTGAAGCATAAAAGGTTGAGGACCACTGATATATATGTTTTATTTTATTCCCATTGTTATACGATAACTATAGTTTTATCTATCTATACAAGGGGTACGCCAGTTACATACACATTTCCAGGGGGTACGTGAAGCATAAAAGGTTGAGAACCACTGATATATATGTTTTATTTTATTCCCATTGTTATACGATAACTATAGTTTTATCTATCTATACAAGGGGTACGCCAGTTACATACACATTTCCAGGGGGTACGTGAAGCATAAAAGGTTGAGAACCACTGATATTTATGTTTTATTTTATTCCCATTGTTATATTATAACTATAGTTTTATCTATCTATACAAGGGGTACACCAGTTACATACACATTTCCAGGGGGTATGTGAAGCATAAAAGGTTGAGAACCACTGATATATATGTTTTATTTTATTCCCATTGTTATACTATGACTATAGTTTTAGTCTATCTATACAAGGGGTACGCCAGTTACATACACATTTCCAGGGGGTACGTGAAGCATAAAAGGTTGAGAACCACTGATATATATATGTTTCATTTTATTCCCATTGTTATACTATAACTATAGTTTTATCTATCTATGCAAGGGGTACGTCAGTTACATACACATTTCCAGGGGATACGTGAAGCATAAAAGGTTGAGAACCACTGATATATATGTTTTATTTTATTCCCATTGTTATACTATAACTATAGTTTTATCTATCTATACAAGGGGTACGCCAGTTACATACACATTTCAGGGGGTACGTGAAGCATAAAAGTTTGAGAACCACTGATATAGACGTTTTATTTTATTCCCATTGTTATACTATAACTATAGTTTTATCTAACTATACAAGGGGTACCCCAGTTACATACACATTTCCAGGGGTAGAAGCATAAAAGATTGAGAACCACAGGTCTAGTCACTAGACCAGAAAGGGGGTGTTCGTGAAATACAACTTTTCTCTTTTAAGAGATAAATAAAAAAAATTGTGTTGCAAACTTGCTAATAAAAGATTAAAGTTTATTTCCCCAATCATTCATTAGTTCGAATTTCCACCCTTAGAGGGACGAAATGTGTAGAATAACCAGAAGAACCCACATCACTTCTGGCGCATGTGGAAATAGTGTTTTCAAAAAAGAAAGAAATTTTCCATTTTCCTACTTTTAAAATCCTTAAAACTTTTAATTCGAGCTGATCGATGATTGGGGGGGGGGGGGGATGTACAGTCGCTCAAAAAATATCCGAACACTATGGTTGATTGCAGAATTCAGAAATAAACATTTGGCAACGATTTTTTTTTAGAAATTATTGATCTGGCAATCTTCGTGTCACGTGACGCGAAGGTTGCCAGATCACTAATTTCTAAAATAATCGTACTAATTTCGTAAACTAATTTCTAAAAAAATCGTTGCCAGATATTTTTCTGAATTCGGTAATCCACTATAGTGTTCAGATATTTTTTGAGCGACTGTACACAGTATTACTTTATTAGTAATTATACAATTAAAAAGTATTTGTCTTTTCTTAAATTTAAAAAGTTGCTTTTCTCACACCTCTCTAAAAAAAGGGGATAGGTCATTGCTGCTAGTGAATGTCTCTTGATACTCTACAGCAGAAGTTTCAAATTTCTACCATAAACAGATCACTTGAAACATTTATTAAAAGTTTTGTCGTTTGTCTGTTTAGTGATCTCTAACGATATAAAATAAAACTTCCTTTGACAATGTGTATTATATCAATAATAACAACTGAAACGTTTTCCAATTATCTGTGAAAACCAAACAATTATGATTCCTACCTACCCTGGGCGTAAGGAGTCAATTCATTGTTGTCAATGGAATCTTCAAAATTTTTATCTTCCCCCACAAAAATTTCAAATTTCTAGCATAAGTATATCGTTTGCAACATTTGTTTAAATTTTGGAATTTTTCCATTTTTTTTCACATTTAAAGATTGCGATTGCAGGTCTACAAGGAGATTTGAAAAGTGCAAATCGTAATATTTCATCAGTACTTGTCCAACTCAAAAAGAATTTTTAATTTATCTCTAAAAACATACAATTTTCTGTTAAAACAAAAAAGGTTGCATCCCCACCCACCCCTGGTCTAAAGGGTCAACTGTTTGCTGCCAATGGTAACTTCGTGACCTCCCCATTCTAACGCCAAAATGTGAGATTTCTAACATAAATACATCACTTGGAATATTCGTTTGAAATTTTTGGAAAGTTCAAATTTTCCCACCACCAGAGATGCCGAAAATTCATATCGTAATATTTGATCAATATCTATCCAGCATAAAAAAATTTTTTATTTATCTATATAAGCAAAAAAGTTCGATGTCTACAGACACACAGACAGATGATTAAGTGAAATTATTCTGTCTTTTTTTTTTAAAAATGCCATAAAATTTATTTTCCTATTTAGCCGTTTTCTAAAGTGCTTCCAATCGTGAGCCCTGAAATCAGTATCAAATATTGCCCTATCCTTTTCCGGAATCCGTCAGTATTCGTGCAATGCCATTGTGCTTTGCACGCAAAACAATCCGAATGACGACAAAACATGGCGTCCAATTTTGAGATGGCCAACCTCTACTTATATAGGGGGCGGGGGTGGCTCAGTCGGTAGCGCGCCAGACTCGTAATCTGCAGTTCCCAGGTTCGAGTCCCAGCTGGGTCAGCGTTGAGATTTACCTCCGCAAAATTCCCCGCTCTGCCCACGGTCAGTAGGGGACACCGATAGCCTTGGAAAGGCCGCCGTCCGTCGGATGGGACGTTAAGCCGTGGCTCCGTGTGCGGGAGAGCCATACCCTGTGCACGTTAAAGAACACGTTGGATGGCCTTGACGGGAGACTACCATCTGCCTCCCAACAGCTGTCCCAGTGGGTCCCCTCCCCCAACCTTCTCTGAGCCTTCGGGGTCCTTGTGACCTGGCCATTTAGCACATGGTGTGCAAAAAAGTGCCGCTCAGAGGTAAAACAACCCAACCCAACCTACCTATGTATTGCCTCTAGTTACAACCTAACAACAACAGCGCTGTTTCAGCTCTCTATGAAGGCTGTTATAACTCTCTTGCAACATATATGAATAAAATAAAAAAAAACTATGGATCTGGCAACAGAACTGAATCCTTTGGTTTCCTAAAAACGGATCAGGTATGCATTTACTTCGCACGTCACTTTTTTTAGACCTTTTTCTCGAACAAAATTAATACGTAGTACGTTTTTTAAGTTGCGACAATGGGTGGTGATAAGAGCACAAGGGCATCTCACCTTCTAGTGTGCTCTTGAAAAACAAGAAGACGATATGTGCAATCATGTAGTCAAATAAAAGAGTATGAACAATTATAAAAATATAAAGAATCAATTATTTTAGCAGCGGAAGAGTTAGCCCTTCCTCTTCAGGCAACAAATCAACAAATTGACTATTATGACTGAAATGGAGAGACTTCAAAACATTTTCATCGATGATAATACCCGACGTAAAATTCCTTAAAGTCAACTCTCATTCAGGAAAAAGCCTTTATGAAAATCTGAAAAAAAAAGCTCAGCCTGAGAAATCTGTGGAGCCATTTACCGCTCGTAAGGGATGGTTCGACAGAACTGAAACGCGCTCTAACCTCCACAATGTACAGTCGCTCAACAAAATATCCGAACACTATGGTTGATTACAGAATTCAGAAAAAATATCTGGCACGATTTTTTTAGAAATTAGTGATCTGGCAACCTTAGTGTCACGTGACGCGAAGGTTGCCAGACACTATATTTCTAAAAAAAAACGTTGGCAGATATTTTTTCTGAATTCTGTAATCAACCATAGTGTTCGGATGCTTTTTTGAGCGACTGTACACCACCGTTGAAAGAGAAGTTCTGTCATGAATCACATTCTGATTGACTGAATCCTCTGCCATTGCTACCATTTTGTTCTGTCCACTTTTTCCCTCCCATTTTGCCAGTCTCGTGCGCGGAGGGAAGAAGATGTGTTGTTCACAGACGAGTTCCAATTCTGTTTCGGCATGCTAGGCGGCCGTTTGTCTGCATGGCGTTGGTGTCGTCAACAACATGAGGAAGCCCATTCCATTACTCACCATGTGGCTCTCCACCACACTACGTTGGTATGGGGTGGCATCACATACGGCAGCTGGACACTTCATGTTTCTAACATGCTAACAGCGAGACATCCCATCGATGGCATTGTTAATCCCGTGGCACCACCCTTCCTTAACACCATGCCTGGATTACTTCTGAAGCAGGACAGTGCCACCCCACACACTGCACGTGCAACGATGGATAGTCTCCAAGGTGTGGACATTCTGCCATGGCCTCCATACTCCCCTAGCACCCATCGAGCATGTGTCCGACCTTATGGTTCGCCAATTTCCTCCGACGACCAACCTGGTACAATTGCATGCTGTTTGGAACACCATACCTGAAGACGCAATTAACCATCCGGCTAAGGTAATGTCGAGACGTCTACAGGCTTATATGACCGCCCAAGGTGGGCCTAATATGCACTGATGAATCTGCAATAAGCGAAATCTATGATCCTTCGCACATCTGATCCTCATACCTTCCGGCCTATCAGTTTCGGGTTTATTCATCACTTCATTCGCGACGTTTCCACTTCGTGCGGTGGATTAATCCAGGGAGAAGCTGCAAGTGGAGATCCAGAAATTTCAAAGATGGAGGTTAAAATTTTTCAACAGTGTTCCATACTGCTCTATAAGTTTTTACCTGCGCTACTAACAACGTAACTATGGAAACAACCAATCGGAATGTCCCGAACTTACCTAAATAACATATTTTTTAACGGAAATACGTCGCTCGCCTAGCACTTAGTGCTCTGTTTTGCTGAATCAATTAGAAATTAGACGCAAGAGGGCAGCCTTAATCAAGGGATTGCTGTACAGTCGCTCAAAAAAGTATCCGAACACTATGGTTGATTACAGAATTCGGAAAAAATATCTGGCAACCATTTTTAAAAAAAAATGTTTTAGTTTAACTTTTTTAAATTTGTTAAAAAAAATTTAGAAATAAGTGATCTGTCAGCCTTTGTGTCACGTGACACGGAGGTTGCCAGATCACTCATTTCTAAAAAAAATCGTTGCCAGATATTTTTTCTGAATTCTGTAATCAACCATAGTGTTCGAATATTTTTTCGAGCGACTGTACCACTAAAACGGAGGGGAAAATGTTATACTGCAATTAAATTCAAGAGTTCCCCCCCCCCTTTGTGTTTTTCCTTTCGATTGAGTTTTTGTCGAGTCACTTTATTTATTTTTTATAGATTGGGTCTGCCCAAGAATATTATATAGTTTAATCTTTAAATCCTTAATAGATTTCAGTTTTTTTTCAATTATTATTAATTAACAAAATTCCAAAATTATTATAGGTTCATCAATTTTTTTTCTAATACTTCTTACATTACAATATTGAATTAAAAAATACGATTCATTCATTTTCTACATTTTTCTTGAATATTTAATGGCAATGATATTCATATAAATGGTAACTTTTAAAACTTAAGTGTGATTTAAAAATAAACCACAGAAACTGCTTCACATAATATCAGAAAAATGTTTTCATGATCAACATTTCTCCGTAAAGTTTAACTTCCTATTTATATTTATTTACGAAACTATATTCTAATAATGTGATTTTATGTTCCTTTTTTCCGAAATACGCAAATAAGCGGTTTAAAATAATATGGCTGTATTTCCTTCAGTTAGTAACAATGCCGTAATATCGTAACAAATTAGTTTTCTTGTCAACAACAAAGAAAGTGTTGCCTAATAATGGTCGCCAGGGATACCATTGCTGCTCCCAGCTGATCTCCGATTCAATCGATTTCGATTTTCTGACCAGGAAAGAGGTATGTGCATGATTAGTATGTGATATGAAATATATTTATAAAGTGAAAGTCAATTAAAGTGTTATAAAGTGCATAAGATATATATGCTTTAGAGAGGGGTCATAGTAATGACATTCCGCAGATTGAGGGACTGGTTCAGGTCCCGTTTCTCTCACAAAAAGAGAGCGAAAGGCGGCATTTCATCGTTGTTTTGCTGCACAAAGGAAGACGATGGAAGTGAAGTAATAGAAGATGCTGGACAGCCAATACATGATCGTGATGATTTTGTGCCTACCAAAAAGAATCGGGCTGAAAATTCTCGACCCGATGGTGCTAAACAGCATGCCAAGTGGTGTAGGTCAAAATGCTTCCTGAGAAAGCGAGCTATATTTGAGAGGATTGAACGCACATGTCCATGTCCAATAGAGGAAATTAATGAAATCAAAATGAAACAGTTTCCTGATTATCCAAAAAGACGGGGAAAGATTAGTAGCAGATGTGTTGATGTTAAATACATTGAAAGAAATATGGTATCGGTCTCTCAATTAGGAGCAGGAGGCTTTGGATGCGTTTACTTTGTTCGAGATTTAGAACGGGGAATGGAACTGGCAGCAAAAGTAATTTCAGGGAAGACCAGCACTGATGACATGGTAAAGAACGAACTTAAAATCCTGCGAAGTGTAAAAGAGAATCCTCTTTGTGTCCACTATGATAGTTATGTGAAATACCAAGTTTCTTCAGATGTGCAGAAGCACTTTCTGTTCTTTCAGCATTTCCAAAGTGTCACCTTAAGGCAATTTCCTACCCTGTATCGTATCAATACAGATGTAATTCATTTAATTTTGGGACAGATGGGAATGGCATTGAAGTACCTTCACGAAAAAAATATTATTCACAGAGACATCAAAGGTGACAACGTATTGATAAATGATTTATGCAAGATAAAAGTAATAGATTTTGGATTGTCTGCCATTGGTACTTCATTTAAAGGTTATTGTGGCACACCATACTACGTGGCTCCTGAAGTACAGATTCATCGTGTGGAAAAGAATGCCAAACCATACTCATTTGCTGCCGATTACTATTCTTTAGGCATAACTGCGTATCAGTTGATATATGGAATTTCCCCCTGTAAGTACAAATTAAAACTCCTCGGTCTTAAGGATAACGACAGTGCCTGCAGGAAGCTTGCATTTAGAGAAATAGCAGTAGGGCGCACTGACTTTCCACTCGATTTAGATGCAAGTAGACAAGATCTTGTAAGAAAGCTGCTGTTGAAAGATCCCGAGCAACGACTCGGAGATAAAACCTATTTGTCGCATTCTTTCTTCAAAAGAAAAGTTCTGAAACAACTGGTGAGTTCATTGATAATGGTTTTGCTTCTCGTGATTCTTTACGAGTTCATTTCGCAATTGTATTGTTGTAATGCTGTCCATTTATTATTTATTGCCAGAGTTGGCAACATTAGACACAATGAATATAACGCATGTGATTTTTGTCTTGAACGTCTGGTTTAGTGTAGATCTGACAAATCTGATGTTTGCTATACACTCAGTGTTCGTTGAATTATGGCCATTCCTCTCCATGTTATGGCAATGCAAAAGTTTCGATTCACCATAACTTCTAAAATATGTTTAATTTTACCATAAAAAGCTTAAGTAAAAATTTCTCAATCAGACGTGAAGAATGAAGTCTGTGAGGAAAGCGACACATGAGCAGAGAAACATTCATGGCTTATCCAGGACTCGAACCCAGGTCCCTCCGATCAGTAGCCAATCTAATCCTCTCTAACCATCACTGATGATAAACTGCAGGTCTTAACTACGTCTATCTAAACCTCAATTTTCGTAATTATTCATTCAGTATATAGAGAGTGTGCCGTCCCATGGCCGAGTGGTTAGCGCGCTTGGCTACTGATCTAAGGGACCTGGGTTCGAGCCCCGGGTAAGGCATGGATGTGTGTGTGTGCGTTGTTTTTCTGCTGAGGTCCTGCCATCCTCTCAGATCCTCTACTATGGCATATAAACTGACGGGCTCCTGTCAGACCTCTGTGGCAAGCAGCTGCTTGAGGGGGTATTTATTATTTTTTATATAGAGAGTTATGACAGTGTGAATAAGTAATATCAGTAATGCAATCGTAAGGAACTTATACAAAATTGAAGAAAGATTGAAAATATTACATAAACTTTTATAATGTTCACTTTTCTTATTAAAGGATTTAAAATAATGTTTATTTATAAAAGATCTAAACTTTTTAGGTAAATTCTTGTCTCGCGTTGCTGTTGTTCAATGTTTAAACTTTCGTAACTATTTAAATAATGAATGCATAGTTTTGGAAATCGAGATTTAGCTAAATGTAGTTTTTAAATGCTGCAATTTACCACGAGGGATATTTTACCATTAAAAGCTTATTTTAAAAGTTATAAAGCATCCAAATTAGATTTCCGTTCCCTTATCATGAAGTTGGGTTGGGCTGTTTCACCTCTGAGCGGTACTTTTTTTGCAACAATGGGCTAAATGGCCAGGTCACAAGGTCCCCGAAGGTTGGGGGAGGAGACCCACTGAATTGCTATTAGGATAGATTCCCGTCAAGGCCATCTAGCGTGGTCTTTAACATGCACAGGGTATGGCTCTCCCACACACGGCGCCACGGCTTAACACCCCACCCGACGGCCGGCGGCCTTTACAAGCCCATCGGTGTCCCCTACTGACCGTGGGCAGTGCGGGGGGGGGGGGGGGTTGCGGAGATAAATCTGAACACTGGCTCAGCTGGGACACGAACATGGAAACTGCAGATTACGAACCTTAACATGAAGTGCAGTGATGATAATTTAATGAACACTGAGTGTATGTTTCGATTATCTATATTCAGATTTAATATTACAATTTCTCTCTTTTTTAGATTTTACAATTTCAAGAGGGAAGCGTTCAATTCTTTTTACCTTATGCATCAGAATTTTGCAGACTATTTTTATACCATGGTACTCTTTTTTTTATTTTCTGCTATGATTCAATACTTTGATCTTTTACAGTTGAAATCTGGATTGAAAGTGAAGAAAAAGTATTCACCGATAGATCCTGGGAAAACTAACATCCCAATTGTAGAGGATAAAGACAAGCTTCCAAATGCCGTCCCCTCTCTTGCCAACGAAAGGTTGATCTAAAGAAAGGTAATGATTCGGGCTCTTTGATTTCTTGCTGAAAAACAAATTATTTCATTTTAGCATTTGCTAAGGTGGTTTCATAGTTTTCCTATTTTGTATTACTAATGTCAATAGGCAGAGATGATTAACGTATTTGGCTGGAAGGCATAAAATCATTGGTAAAAATTGTATTTAAAGTGAATAAGAGAAAATTGTAAAGAGCATTTGTATCCTCAAACCAAGAAATTGTCTTAAAAATCTGATAACCAGACAGATGCCGTATAAAGAACCTCAAGAGGTAAATTGTTGCATGGTCTTCAACGACAGAATGGGGAAATTGTTATTCTGGATGTTGTAATTCAACAAATATATTTCACATTGAAAGCATTTGATTCATTTAGAATTTCGCCTGTCTATATGTGGCAATTCATTTCATTAGTTTTAATGAAATAATTTATTTCAGCATTTTATTTCAAATAAACCATTTTTTTATCAATATTGTTATTATTAAACATAATGGATACATTACTTTTTTAAAAACTATTCTACAAATAAGCTTTCAGATCCAGCATAATGACTAACGAAAATTCCGTTTTTTAAATATTTTCACTGGAATAACTCTCCGAAATATTTCAAAGGCTAGTTATAAATTGATATATTTGCTTTACGTATCTAAAAATAAGAACAATTAATCCAGGTTCTGTGAAAAATTCGTTCAGTTGGGAACACTGATTGAATTACCCTAATACTAAAGAGTAAGTTTATGTAGAGTGTTGAAAATTTGGTATTTTATTCTCTTTATCGAAAGATTTAAAGTGATAGAATTTCAGCAAAAGTATTGAATTCTCTTGTGATATCTTTATCAGAGTATGATTTGAAGAGTCACCGTAGTAGGAACAGAGCGTTAAACAAAAAATTAATAACCCTCCCTGATCTGTGGACAAAATTCCTGACTTTTCTCAATTAAAGAATGTCAAAAAATTTAAATGAATCGAAATATTTTACAAGCTCGCCGAGTGGTCATAATTTTGCGATGAAAATCAAGTGTTTACAATTTGAGGCTGAGGAAAGAGCTCAACAAGTTCAAAAAGTTTTTTAAAGACCATCAGGATAGTATCCTTTCGCACTGCTCAGGATAGTACCAGTGATAATTCCATCTAGCGCATTGGAACTCCAGAAATAAGAAAAATTGTCGAGGGGGTGTCTAAGATTTTACGACAGAACCCATTGTTAGTGTTTTTCTTAACTTTCGTTTTGTCTCTACTTTTTCTATTTTTTATTGCTTTATTGGATTAAGGATTTCATGCACAATGCATTTAATAACAAGTTATATCCAAGCTTTATATTTCGCCCTACTTTTTGCCTAGTTACAAGTTTATGTTTTGTAAGTTTAGCAATATATTATCCTTATACGAATAAGCAAAACGTCCTTCCGATGTTCTAACGGACTCTTCTCTCTGTCTTTCAGGTTCTATGCGTCGCAAAAACCAACAGACGAGCATAGAGTGGTGGGTGGTGGGGCCTCTCAAAATCCAACCTCAACTTCCACGCAGTGAGAGGCGGGCAACATCAAGGGCTGATAATTTCTCCTTCTTACTTAAAGTATCGAAACTACGACCTTATTTCTTTTACTCTTATGTTCCCTCCAACAGAGCTAAAATCACTTAATCATCAATCGGGAAATTATCAGCTCTTGATGGCTAATGAGGCTCTGGTGAAAATACACTTAAATCCAAATCACACCACTAATTAGAAAGTACAATTACACAACAAATCATAGCACCTTCTGTAAAATACAGCTATACAAGAAAAAACGACACTTATTGTAAAATATAACTACCCAACAAAATTAGAACATGCATTTGAAAAAATATGCGTATGCCAAACAAAACTCACAAGAATTACTGAAAAATACAAATAAGTAGCTGAATTACAAAACTGAATGGAAAACACCATTATACCCTGGCCAGCTGGGCCAGAGGTGAGTTTTAGGTCCACCCTCCGCCACCACCAACATCACAACCGTGCCGTCGGCCAGTGGAGGACAACCATGGGTATGGGAAGGCCGCCATCCGTCGGATGGGACGTCAACCCGTAGCCCCGTGTGTGGGAGAACCATCGCCTGTGCATTTTAATGAACACGCTGAATGGCTTTGACGGTAGGCTTCTAACAGCTGTGACGGTATGTCTACTGACAGCTGTCAACCGTTCCACAACAAATTCATAACACTGTTTTCGAAATTACCTATTACAACCTATTTACAACACTTGTTTCAAAAAAAGAGCTAGAGTCGATTCGTGCAAGGAGATCTTGGCAATGTTTGAACCTAGTGGCCCCAAAAGGTTAACAGACATTGTCACAGCTGATGAGGCGTGCTTTTATTACTATACGGCCCCCAGAAAGAAAATTATGTTTGGGTTGCGGATGATGAACCTCGTCCCCAAATTCTGCGACAAGACTTTCGCTCAAGGAAGAGGATGTTAACAATTGTTTTCAATTCCCAAGGAGTGGTTGCAGTGGACATCTTACCTGAAAAAATGACTCTAAATGTCCAATATCGCACCAATATTGCTTTGCTCGAAATGGCTAAGGAGATAAAAGATCAGTTTCCAACCAAAGGCTTGTCAAGGGTTCTCCTTCCTCATGGCAATGCTCACAAAACCCTGCAAGTTATGGCCTATCGGGATCAGGAAAAAATCTTGCAAAATACGATTTTTTTGTTGTTTGGAAAAAATTAAAAAGGGGAGCCTGATTGATGGGAAGCCTTTTCCAAGGGTGCAAGATCTTGCGAAATGCGTTCATTCAGAGTAGAGGGGGATTCCCCAACAGGACAGGAACAAATCTTTCCAGAAATGCAGCAGATGTCTGAAAGTTGCATAGATGCTGGGAGTATTTTAAAGGGGAATAAAAGTGTTGTTGTGGTAAGTCCAATGGTTATTCTTCTGCAGATGCATGTCAAGAACTTTTTGAACTCCCTCGCACAAACAAGGCAGCGACTGAACATCCGATGCAAAAGATGGACGATCATGCAAACCCATTAGTCTTAAGTTCCTCCCCGAGGGGCAAAAAGGAGTTTAGTGGAGAAAATCTCAACACAGAGTTAGATAAGAACCTGTTAACATCAGATTACGAGATTGCTGTGCTATTCACTGTATAAATTCTCATCCTTATATTTCCCCAACACTTTTGTATATTTGCCCAATATATTTTCCCAAAGTATTGACCTAACGTATAAAACTAAAAAAAAATCTGGTGTAGTTCCAAGAATTAGCACTTTGTAGTATATAAGTTATAACTTATTTGATCACTATTGCAATCTTAACTGAATTTAGTTGACCATGTAGCTCTTTTTATTAGCAAATCGAATGCCAAAAACTCTTTAAACTGGGTTTTAAAAAAACTCCCAAAAGAACTTAATTGATCAAAAATAGCGAAATCTGGTCTAGAAAACATAGCGGAAATAACGTAATATCGTTTTCATTAATTTTAAGAAACATTCTTCCAGTTTCTTACCAACATTTTATTTAGTCTAACAATGTAGTGTATACAGTATTTTCAGTCTGATGTGACACGAGAGAACGTGACGACATTCGTCAACTAATGGAACTTTTGCGTGTCACTCCAAGAGTTAAATGAGCTCGCGTCACTTGCACGCACACGCTTGCCAGAGAACTTCGCTCTCTGGGCAAATGGTAAGAAAAGGTGGCATGAAAGAGCGACAGAATGCGTCGAAAGCTACTCAAAACAAGGATTTGATTATCTGATAGTCCTGGATCTTTCACACTACAAGATTGTTCGATTTCTACTCTAGACAGAAATCGATGTGGCTTATGCCAATTTGAACTCAGATTACGTAGAATTTTAAAAGTCTAATAGAAGATTTCTTTTTTTAGCTCCTCTACCCAAGATAATTTAAGTTTAACATCGAAGCCACAAACTTCTTTTCTGATGTTCTATTCAGAAGAATTATGTTGTTATCCTTATATTTTTATTTTTACCGTAATGATATGTTTCATTTCAATTCAGTGCTCCAGAAAAATCCTAATTATCGCACAGCTTAGTAGGAGAATTTTTATTATTTCGTAAAGAAACTTTAAGAGACAGAATTTACTTTCACACCTATTTGAGAACCTGATTAAAAACCAAAGGTAATCTAACATAACAAAACCATTAGTTAAAATGAAAAGTTACGGTATATTTCTCGAAAAATGTATTTCATTTGTCCTCTGTTGTCATTTCTCGTAGCGGCGGGGATTTCTCAGTCGGTAGCGCGCCAGGCTCGTAATCTGCAGTTGCCAGGTTCGAGTCTCAGCTGGGCCAGTGTTGAGATTTATTTCCGAAACGCTCGCCGTGTGCAGGAGAGCCATACCCTGTGTACGTTAAAGAACCTGCTGGAGGGCCTTGACGGGATGCTACCATCTGTCTCCTACAGTGGGTCTCCTTCCCCCAATTTTACCTGGGTCCTTGTGACATGGCCATTTAGCCCATTGTGTGCAAAAAAATGCTGCTCAGAGGTAAAACAACCCAACCTTTAATTACGAGATAACTTTTTTTAATAACTTTTTTTTCCTATTTTTGTTTTCATTTGCACACACATAGGACAGAGAAGGGGCTTACAGGCTCAGCCTAACTGTTCCAGGCCTTCTCATACAAGGACATGCTCCACGAAGAGCGAAGTCCCTGCTGACCACTGCCTCAGCTAGAGCTAACACAGTACACAAAGTCTACCTTGCGGGGCAGTCACTGTCTCCCTAAGCATTATGCCAATTAAAGTTTGAACTGACCAGCAGAGTGAAAAGTAGAAGAGGGCATCAGACTGCCTTGTCCAGTGAGACTCTGAAGCTCACTGGACGTTTGTTTGTTTGTTTCTATTCGACTCCTGAGGGAAAAGGAGGAACTCAGATAGGATCCCCCCCCCCCTCCAGTTGCATTTTGATAGTCACATAGCCTGCGTTTGCTACACTCAGTAAGCCCTCGGCAGGGGCATTACGAAGGACTCTGGTTGAGGGTAGGGAGAGATCGAAAATTTTCCAACTCGAAAATCAAATTTTGCCAACTGAGAAAATAATGTCTCTTTCAGATTCGTACCTAGATTTTTGCTCCGTGGGGGAGGGATCTGAGGTAATTTTCACAACTCTCCTGCATTTTGGCATTTAATTTCCAATTTTGCCAACTTGACATACTACACCTCGCCTGAATTGTTGCAAGTCAGTGTGAATTTTTTCAACTCCCCTTGATTTGGCCAACACTACTTAATTACAAAAAAAAATCCCAATCTTTACATCTCTCCCAAATTTGCCAAGTCACTTCAAATGTTTCAAACTCCCCAAGATTTTGTCAAGTTTTCTCGATTTTGTCAAGTTTTCTCGATTTTGTCAACTCTCCTTAATTTTACAAACCCAATACCAATTATCACAACTCTCCCGTATTTTCCAAGTGGCTTCGAAATTTGCCATCTACCCTTAGATTTTGCTAACAGTTCTCGGTTTTTCCAACTCTCCTTAATTTCACAAAACCAATCCCAATTTTTACAACTCACTTGTACTTTACCAAGTGGTTTTCAGTTTTGCCAACTCCCTTAGATTTTGCCAACTTGCCTCGATTTTAAAACGTCTTTTAAATTTCACAAAAAACAATCCCAATTTTCACAACTCGCCCCGTATTTCACCAAGTGGATTCGAATTTTGTCAAGTGCCCTAGATTTTACCAAGTTTCCTCGATTTTGTCAACTCGGCCCATTTTTACAAAAAAAAAAAATCCCAATTTTTACATCTCACCTGAATTTTGCCCAACTCCTCACGATTTTGCCAAATCACTCAGAATTTTGCCAAATCACTCAGAATTTTGCCAACTGCCCCTAGATTTTGCCAAGTTCTCTCGATTTCAAAACTTCTCCTAAAACGTTTTGCCATCTTTCCTAGATTTTGCCAACTCGCCATAATTTTTCAGAAAAAAATCCCAATTTTTACATTTCACCTGAATTTTGCCAAGTCACTCCGAATTTTGTTAACTCCCCAAGATTTTACCAAGTTGTCCCGATTTTGCCAACTCACATGTATTATATGTAAGTGGCTTCGAATTTTGCCAACTACTCTACATTTTACCGTCTCTCCATTTTCCAAACTGCCCTAGATTTGCCAAGTTGCCTCGATTTTCACAACTCTCCTTAATTTCAGAAAAAAAAAATATTACAAATTTTCACAACTCATCTAGATTTTACGAAGTCGCTTCGAATTTTGCCAACTGCGAGTTATTTTGGGGGAGGGAGCCCCCCAAAATAACTCCCCCATATCTCCCATAGCTACATCCCTCTTTGGGCTTACAGAAATAAATCATATGATAAAGCTATCCTTTATCATATATAAAGATTATTACTTTTTTTATTCATTAAATATTTTTAAAACCTGGATGATCTGATGCTTCAATAAAATTAATATGTTATTGTTCTACTGCTTTCTGCAATCTATGTACAGCAGGGTTGTTAAACAAATTTAATCATGGAGCATTTTTTTCCTTAAAAAATACTGTTTGGTCACTCTATGTTTTTAAACAAAACTTTCAGATGTGGGGGGGGATTATGCAGAAATTGCACAAGGTGTTGCTCACATGCAGTAAAATTTGGCCAGATGTTTTGCATCCTTGGTATACAGCATTTTATTTCTTAGCTGTAAACTTTAATATTCATCAATTTTTATTATAGATGCCACGAATGTGTTGTGTCCCAGGCTATAAATCAAATTATAGATCTGAAGGAAGCAAATATACAAGTCTCAAATTTCCCGAAGATTCAGCCTTAAGAGAGAAGTGGCTGAAGTCCATCCACAGAGATAATATCACCCCATCAGATTCTTCTGTAATTTGCATTCATCACTTTAATGATAATTTAGTTATGAGGTTTGATTCTGTTTCAAGAAATGATGGAACAATTTTGAAAGTTGCACGAAAAAAGCTTGTATTAGTGCCTGATGCCATATCACATATTTTCCCGAATCAACCATCGTATTTTACCAAAATAGTTAGCGTCAAACGTAAAGATCCTGCTGGCCGTGTAACTGAACAAGTGAAAAGAGATGATGAAATGTTTAAAAAGTGGTTGGAATGTGATGATATTGTAAGTTTTGCATCTTTTAGAGAAGATGTTGTAGATAAAGATGTAGTATAAAGATATGTTTTCCATGAAGAAGAGTTTGTTTCAATTTGCAAAATTAATATTTCTCAATGCCCAAGAATAACTGTTTCTTTAAAATTGTTTCCTGATTTCTCTTGTGAAATTTGGAATGATAGTGTGTTGCTACCCATTAATCAATTTAAGTGGGTCCTAGGTGAAGAACTGAAAGTTAATAAATGGAGTAAGTTTGATGCCTTAATAAGCCATTTAAGTTCTTTCAATTTTCAGTCTATTCCATTGGACAACAAATTGAAGCTTGCAAGAAGCATTATTTCTGAATGCAAAGGATGCATTTCAGATAGTGGGGCTGAGAAGGAAACAATGTTAAATAAAACAGCTGCATTTGTTGACAATGAAATGCCCAAGATATTCCACAGAGTTAATGATATGGGCTTTTGATTTTTCCCCCCTTAATTCTGGTGCATATTTTTGGTTAAGAAAATCTGGCATATTGTCTCTGCCTCATCCAACTCATTTGAGACGACTTTGTTATGACCTTGGTACTAAACAGTCTGGCTTACATAATTCGCATATGAAATTTTTAAGAAAGGTGTGATAGAAGGGTTCTCTGAATATGAAATTTTGTGCCAAACTGTTCAAGCTTTTATGATTGTGTCTATGTTTTTCAAAAAACAAAGATGTAGTTTCTTTGCATCCTGTAAAAAAATCTTACATGTAATTTACTGTATGAAATCACAGTGAAGGTGCTAAAGGCTTTAGTTGATGCAGGTTATGCTATAATATCTCTAATATCAGACAATTACCGTATAAAGAGAAACATGTTTGAAATTATGTGTGGAGGGGAATTGAAATGTAGCAAACCTAACCCATTTGATAAGGATCACCAAATATTTTTCTTGTTTGGCACAGTGCATTTGTCTATACGAAATAACTGGTTGAGGCAACTTGATAATGTGCAATCATTTATGTTCCCTTCATTTGATGATCAAAATTCAGTGCTAAGGCTAGTGTGTCACACATCAAAAAGCTGTATGCTGCTGAAACCAGCAATGTAGTTAAACTTGCACCAAATTTAAATAGAAAAGTTCTATTCCCCACATCCTTCGAGAAACAAAACGTTAATTTGGCCACTTGCCTTTTTAATGATCAAACTTCTATTACCCTTTCACAGTTTGCTTCTCAACACAAAATCTGATTTTCTGGCACCATTCAGTTCTTGGCTATCATTTGGAAGTGGTGGAAAATAATAAATGTTAAACATCCTTACAAAGGAAGAAATCTTCTTAAGCCAATCTGTGATGCCATAAGAAATGACCATGATAATGCCTTGAAGTGCCTTCAAAAATTTTGCTCATGGTTGGATAAGTGGAAAGCCATTATAATTCCTGGTTCTTCTACTTCTAAGCAGTTTGGAAAATTAACACAAGAAACATTTTTTGCCTTAAGACACACCACAAAACACTACTAAAATTATGCTCTTATAGGTTTACAGTTTTCAAACCTAAAATATACCTTGAGGAAATTTTCAAACTGATAACTTAGCAGTGGTTCTCAACCTTTTATGCTTCAATACCCCCTGGAAATGTGTATGTAACTGGTGTACCCCTTGTATAGGTAGATAAAACTATAGTTATAATATAACAATGGGAATAAAATAAAACATAAATATCAGTGGTTCTCAACCTTTTATGCTTCACTTACCCCATGGAAATGTGTATGTAAGTGGCGTACCCCTTGTATAGATAGATAAAACTATAGTTATAGTATAACAATGGGAATAAAATAAAACATATATATCAGTGGTTCTCCACCTTTTATGCTTCACGTACATCCTGGAAATGTGTATGTAACTGCGTACCCCTTGTATAGATAGATAAAACTATAGTTATAATATAACAATTGGAATAAAATAAAACATATATATCAGTGGTTCTCAACCTTTTATGTTTCATATACCCCCTGGAAATGTGTATGTAACTGGTGTACCCCTTGTATAGGTAGATAAAACTATAGTCATAGTATAACAATGGGAATAAAATAAAACATAAATATCAGTGGTTCTCAACCTTTTATGCTTCACTTACCCCATGGAAATGTGTATGTAACTGGCGTGCCCCTTGTATAGATAGACTAAAACTATAGTTATAGTATAACAATGGGAATAAAATAAAACATATATATACACACACATTAAATTTTGTATTCATGAATTGCATATATCGATAAACACAAAAAATGTCATAACAATTTAGCAAATCTTATAAAATTATATACATTTTACTGGGTAATAAGTGAAATGGTTCCGGTAGTTTACGCTTGCATTTTTGAGCTCTCACGGCGTACCTCAAAAAATTTTACTGCGTTGAGAACCCTTAACTTAGAGAATAGATTCAGTCGGTATTGGCAGATGAGTGGGGCAAACTATACTCTATCAGTGACTCAAATCTTAGAATCTGAAAAGAAACTTAAACTTTTTGACTTGATCAAGCTGCATTCGACTAAAAAGGGTGAGTTGATATTAAGTTTTCTGGGCAACTGTAAATCGGTTACTTCCGGAACAATTAGATGCAATTTTATTTTGCAATTCTTTCTCTTTATCATGAATCCAAAAGTACTATTCTTTTTAAACTTCATTAGCGCTTGTTTTCCTACCTACTTGTTTCCTTTGCCTTTATATTTACAACCTAATTCTTTAATATTTACATTTCCTATCTTGCATAATTTCTCAGTCAGATTCTAACTCTTCATTAACTTTCTAACTTCCCCTGATTTATTATTCTTATCGAATATTTCTATACTATCTGTTACCTCAGAATTTCATATGTCAACTATTCGCCTTTTTAATACAGACATTAATTTTTATTTCAGCTAGGGTCCCGATCTGGAGGATAATTATTTTTGACATCCCATTCGGACATTTTATGCAACAGAAATTCACTCCTACTTTCCAAATTATATTTCCTTTCTACCGGAAGATTACATTTTACGTCAGGATCATTTATTCTAATTTCTTGACCATGCTTATTTACCACAGAATTGGTCACCTTATTAAACTGCATTCTATCCTTAACCTCAGATTGACAAAATACTTTTATCTGAAAATCATTGCAAGATTCGGACTTAATCAAATTTCCTACTACCAGATAGTCAACCGCAGCTGCAAAGCTATCCTTATTCTCTACGAACCTCTTATCCTGATTTTTAGTTGTCATTTCGGTTTCATCATGACCACTGTTTTCTCCACAAATATCAACTTTATCACCTATGACTCTGCCTGCTCTTACATCAATTGTGCTCTCTCCACAATTAATTTCATTATATTTGTCAATTACGGTACAATAACCAACTACTCTACCGGATAAATCCTTATTTAAATATATCTTATCCTCATCCTTCTCACACTTAATTTTATGACTCTCTACATTATTATTCACTTTGCTCTCAATTAAATCACTAGACTCTAAACCTCTTTGTTTGATAATAATACTCTTACTCTCACCTTTCTCCTTATAAGATACATTACACAATAGTTCACCCTTATCATCTATAAAAATATTTTCTTTACTAAATTTAGGCGCATTCTTTTCCATCTTAAATTTAATTAAATTCACTGCTACACCTTTTCTCATTATTTACCACAAATTTAGCCTTATCCTCGACCTTTTCAGCCAACCTCGCTAGGGCGAAGGAAGAATTCAAAGTGATTAACATATCATCACTCAATTCATCCACCATCGCACACAAAATTTCGAACTTTCCTCCATATACTCCCGCCTAACTTCCATCCGTAGCCCTTTCGAGTGGGACAGTGATTAATGATGGAGCCTCCAATCTGCCTCCGAAACCATTCATAGCACAATCTTCGCCTCCGACTTCTTATATTTCTCCGGGACTAAAGAAACTTTTATGACCGAAATCTGAGCTCCTGAGTCCACAACAGCATTAAACATTTTATTTTCACACTGAATGCAAAGTATCTTTAGAGGCTCTGTGCCTTGACACGAATCTCTCCACTTCCGACTTTCAGAGTTGCACCTTCCAATCTCACTTCTGATTTTAATGTCATAAACTGGCAACCAACTTTTGCAATAATGGCCCCAACTCGTGATTGTTAACTTCAAACGCTCTGGCAACTTTTGTATTCTTGTTACACTCCTTAGCCAAATGACCTTTCTTGTTAAAGGGGCGGGGGTGGCTCAATCGGTAGCGCGCCAGGCTCGTAATCTGTAGTTCCCAGGTTCGAGTCCCAGCTGGGTCAGCGTTGAGATTTATCTCCGCAAAAATTCCCCGCCCTGCCCACGGTCAGTAGGGGACACCAATGGGCTTGGAAAGGCCGCCGTGCGTCGGATGAGACGTTAAGCCGTGGCCCGTGTGTGGGAGAGCCATACCCTGTGCACGTTAAAGAACACGCTGGATGGCCTTGACGGGAGACTACCATCTGTCTTCCAACAGCTGTTCCAGTGGGTCCCCTCCCCCAACCTTCTCTGAGCCTTCGGGGTCCATGTGACCTGGCCATTGAGCCCATGGTGTGCAAAAAAGTGCCGCTCAGAGGTAAAACAACCCAACAAAACAACCCGACTCTTCATAAAATAATTCAAGTGACTCTTCATTCGAGACGAAAACTGAGTCCAAGTTTCCTTGGAGAACTTAAACATCGAATCGAATTTCCTTTTATACTCCAACGGAGACAATTGGCTGTCTTTTAACAACATGGAAGATTTAACTTTTTCGTAGCCATGAATTTCCTCGTCACTAAGAAGAATAAAAATGTTTCATGTTCTCTCCCCTAACAAAGGATGCACTAGCATTCCTTGCAAGTCCACGGTTAAGTCGTACTGTTTATGCAACTTCTCTATCGTCTCGAAATAAGCTGATAATTCTTCCTCTTTTTTCGCTAAGGAATAGTTGATAGGGTTTAGAATTTTCTGAAGCCTTTTTAATTTTAGATCTCTTGTATCCACTGAACTTTGGCTTCCTCGGCTACAATTATTTACCCTTTTTATATCTAATCTTGTTGCTTCTAATACCTAATCGCCTAAGTTCTATTTTCCTATCTCTTTCTTTTTCCTCTCTTCTATATTCCATTTCCAATCTTTTTTTCTTCCCTCCTTTCTTCCTTATCTCTTTCTTCTTCTTCTTCTTCTTCTGTATTCCATCTCCCTCTCCAATACTGATTTCGGATTACTCAATCACTCATTTCGACCGGATTCGAACCACATCCGCTAGCACCTTGTTCTACCACAAAATCGCTATCAATCCTATCAATTTCGGTAACTAATTCTAACAGTTGATCTTATTTCTATCTAATCTAACTATTTATACTACTCAAATAAACCACATTAAATCTAAATATAAAAACTTAATATCAGTTTTTATTCAGAGAATAGCAACTAATTTATGAATGAGTCAGGCTAAATTTTGGAATTAACCTGGAAATATTCATTTTGGATGTTTTAAGAGAGAAAGAGAGAAAATGGAATTTCTTTATTTTAAGAGAAAAATTACTTTTGTTCCCATAGGTACTACTAAACAATACTATTTGCATTTTATCAATCATCCATTAGTTTGAACTTCCACTGTGAAAGAGTGCAATAGTCGGAAAATCAAAAACGTTATTTTCTTTCAGAATGAGCATCCCAATTCGTCATAGGCGATATGAATCCTTCTCGTTTATTTGGCTGCTGTCGTCATTCAAATATAAATTTCCCTTCATTTCATGTTTTTCAGGCAATTTGATTTCAATAACTTTACCTAAGATTCTGAGTTGTGTGTTTCGACATGCATTTAACGGGATATATGATCTAACAATCAACCACAAATTATGTTGATCAAGAGAGTCAAAAGCCTTTCTGAAATCTATAAATCTAGTAACCACAGGTTTCTGAAACTCTAAACATTTCTCAAGAATCTTCCTAAGTGAAAATATTTTTTCAATACATCTCCTACCACTTTTGAATCCACACTGTTCATTACGCAGTTGTCCATCAACCAAATTCTTAATTCTATTAAGTATAATCATGCAAAGAACTTTACCTGGAACAGATAGTAAACTAATTCCCTTATAATTATCAAAAGAACTGCGATCACCTTTTTTAAAAATTGGGACAATGATAGCTCTAGTAATATCCTTAGGAACAACACCTTTATCATAAAAAATATTCAAATTTTCAGTCACCCTTGTGACAACACAAATGTTTCCAGCTTTAAACATTTCAGTTATGATTTCATCCACCCCTGGGAATTACGTAGTTTTAATTTAGAGATAGCCAAAGTGATTTTAGAATGTGATATAGGGCCATCATTAAAGCCAGTAATGCATCTGTCCTAATTACAAACAATGGGAGTAAAAATAATCACATTATATAGAACTTCTCTGAAATGCTTAGCCCACCTAGCCATCACAGAATCCTCACCTTCAACCACCTAGCCGTATTTATCCCCTATTCCCTGTGTACCTGTCTGTTTCTTCCCACATAAAACATTAACAATCTGATACAACCCCTGTGAACGTTAAAGGGGAGGGTTGGGTTGTTTTACCTCTGAGCGGCACTTTTTTGCACACCATGGGCTAAATGGCCAGGTCACATGGACCCCGAAGGCTCAGAGAAGGTTGGGGGAGGGGACCCACTGGAACAGCTGTTGGGAGACAGATGGTAGCCTACCTTCAAGGACGTCCTGCGTGTTCCTTAAACGTGCACAGGGTATGGCTCTCCCGCACACGGGGCCACGGCTTAACGTCCCATCCGACGGACGGCGGCCTTTTCAAGCCCATCGGTGTCCCCTACTGACCGTGGGCAGGGCGGGGAAATTTTTGCGGAGATAAATCTCAACGCTGACCCAGCTGGGACTCGAACCTGGGAACTACAGATTACGAGCCTGGCGCGCTACCGACTAAGCCACCCCCGCCCCGTTCAGGGAAGGCTACCACTGTCTCCTAACAGCTGTTCCAGTGCGTCCCCTCCCCCAACCTTCTCTGAGTCTTCGGGGTTCTTGTGACCTGGCTATTTAGCCCATTGTATGCAAAAAAGTACCGCTCAGAGGTAAAACAACCCAAAACAACCCATAACTTATAATCAGTACAGGTGATGATATAATGATACATACAATGATACTGCCGTCGGTATTGTCAAAACTTGTTATAGCAAATGTCTTGGATGACAGATAAGATGGACGACACCGTCGGCGTTTCCTGAATGAAAAATGATAACGATGAAGAGAGAAAAGGTTCAGATCCCATCCAATTGGTTACCAATTTAGCTGACACTTAGGAAGAATTTCTGATGTTAGGTATAAATTATTTGATTGGTTAATGAAAAAATGACGCTTTGAATAAGTTTATCGTTTGATTGCGTTTCATTTGTTTATGTAGTGCTGATGATATATTCGCAATAATAAGCTTTCACTTAATGGGATATTTTATTTAAAATAATTGTACGGATGAAACACTGGAAATAAATTGATTTGAAAAAATATAGACAGATAATAAGGGAGAAGCAATTTCAAGATCGCCTTAAGAAATCTATTTTCATCCCATGTTTCATCCTATCTCTCCGATACAAAACATTCTAGAGAAAGGTGTGACGCTAAATCAGTCTCCTATTTAGTAAAAGCGATAATAGTTTCGCTATTAACTATACTTCAAGATTACCTGAATTGAAGGTAAGTGTAAATTAGACGGTCATTGCTTAGACCAGGGATATGCAACTCGTCTCTTGAGAACACCATTTTTCCTCTAGCAACAATTTATCAATTAGCCACCAACTCTACGTTGAGACTACAGCTGATTACGTAAATCCGGTGTGCAACATCCTACATCAATGACGTCAGTGTGTTTCGTTGCCTCACGTCAATACGACCAGTGAATTCTTTGCGTTACGTCAATCTGATGGTACTTAACATCTTATCGACTCAACGCTTCACGTCAATCCGTTCCTTAGTAAAAAAAATGTTGGCGTCATCATCATCATTCACGTTACAAGAGGAAAAATAGGATGTTCTTACTCAGGCTTTCCCAATAAAACTTTTGAACGAAAGTGAAAAGATCACTCAAAGAAAACAAAATAAATCTTTATTTAAAACTCAATTTTTATTTTTTTTCAAATTTTTTTTTTCTGAAATTTTCCAAGTTTTTTTTTCTAATTTTAAATTTTTTTTTTAGAATTCGATTTTTTTTTATTTTATCCCACAGTGAGGTGGAGATGAGGAAGTTTAGAATTAATTTATAGATTATAATTTTTGTTTCAAAGGAAGGATACTTTAAAAGATTTTGAATATTAAAGTCTAAGATTCCTAATTTGTTTAATTCTATGAATAAATTTTCTCTTTGTTTAATATATACGTCACAGTTTAGAAGCACGTGATTGGTATTTTCTATAAGGTTGCTTTTAGAGCAGTTAGGAGAATTTATAAGCCTCATTTGAATTTTTTGTTTATTTAAATTTATTATGTCTGTTTTTAATCTATATATTAATCTGATTTCCTTGCGTGAGAAAGGTAATTTTTCAATGTAATTTATTTTATTGGATAAATGATATCTAGAATTGTTTTTGCATATTGCTTGTGCTTGAAAATATTTTTCTGTGAGAGAAAATTCTAGTTTCTAAAAATTCTAGTTCGAGAAAATTCTAGTTTAGATTCACCATTCGTCGGATGGGGACTTTAAACCGTGGCCCCGTGTGCAAGGGAGATTGGATTAGATTGTTTTACCTCTGAGCGGCACTTTTTTGCACACCATGGGCTAAATGGCCAGGTCACATGGACCCCGAAGGCTCAGAGAAGGTTGGGAGAGGAGACCCACTGGAACAGCTGTTGGGAGACAGATGGTAGCCTCCCGTCAAGGCCATCCAGCGTGTTCTTTAACGTGCACAGGGTATGACTCTCCCGTACACGAACCTGGGAACTACAGATTACGAGCCTGACGCGCTACCGACTGAGTCACCCCCGCCCCTACTGTCGATGGCTTCGTCCATTTGCTGAAGAACATGGAATAGTGAAACTTGATAGAGTTTTCTTCAGTGACGAAATTTGGTTCCACCTAAGTGGTTATGGGAATAGTTAAAAACAACAGGATTTGGTCCTCCGAAAATCCACATGCTTTTCATGAAATCAGATTGGATGTGCGGTATTACGTCGTTGCTTAGTGGAACCCATTTTCTTTGGGCCATAGTGAATAGTTCAATATACCGAGACATCATCAAATAGTTCATTGCACTCCTTGAGGTCGATGAATGCGATTGCTGGTGACAGTAAGACAGTGTCACGTGCTACACGGTCGAATGAAACCATGCAGTTTTTTTCAAGAGTTTTTCATGATCATCTCATTTCTAAAGATTTTTGGACCTCCCAAGATCACAGGATTGGTCACCTGCCAATTTTTTCCTCTGGGGGTATCTCAAAGGATTTGTGTATCAAAATAATCCTCAGACACTGGATGAACTCAAGACGACCATTACAACAGCACGCAGACATCACTGCTTCCCAAGGTGGTATCACACGCGATAAAAAGAGCTTGCGCCTGCATCCATGAACAACGCCATTTTCCACATATGTTGTAATGACATTTATATTCTTCTTTCGTTAGAAATTATTTTGTCAGATTATAACTTACGTTTGTTTAATTTTATATATGCTTGCCATTATTAATCTCGCAAAATCCTAACCACTATGCCTTAACTGGCATAGTGGTTAGGCAGCTAGCGACTGTTCCAGCAAGGCAAACTTTGTGTTAGCTCTAACTAAGGCAGTGGTCAGCAGTGACTTCGGTTGTAGTAGGGCATGTCCTTGTATGAGAAGGCCTGTAAAAGCTAGGAGTAGCTTCTAGGATTCTTCTCTGTCCTATATGTCGCAAATAAAAAAAAATGTGTTTTTTCCGGTTGGTGCGAATTTTCGATCATCCTTTATTTATTCCTAAGACAATAAATGACGAACTTTGATAATCATTGAAACATTTGATTATTTATACACTTAAGATTGAGCGCAAAAATACAGTCGCTCAAAAAAGTATCCGAACATATGATTGATTACAGAATTAGGAAAAAAATATCTGGCAACGATTTTTTTAGAAATTAGTTGATCTGGCAACCTTCGTGTCACGTGACACGAAGGTTGCCAGATCAACTAATTTCTGTAATCAATTAACCGAATTCTGTAATCAATCATGTGTTCGGATATTTTTTTGGGCGACTGTACCTCTATCCCTTAATTGAAAGCTCTAAAATGAACTGAATACATCGGACGAAATGGAAACCTCCTGATATACAATTAAAAATAGAAACTTTTATTATAATTAAAGATCGATAAAAATAGAAATTTCTGGTAAATTTCTGGAAATACAAAATATTCGTTAGAAAGAAAATCAATAGATCATAAAAACATTCGTTTGGGTGGTGGCCAAAGAAACAGAAACTTCTTAAAACAATTAGAGAAATATTTCATTAATTTTCTCGTAAATCAACATTGAGATTAAGACACAACCAACTGTTAGGCACAAAAGACACAGAATCCGTAACTTGAAGTAATTCTAAATTCAAACATTGCTTTACTTAAAGCTGAACATTTTGTTTCTCAGCATTTCTGTTTGAGTTTCTCAGCTACTTTGCAAGTTGCACACATAGTCGCTTTTCAGCAATCTGTTTCTCAGCATCCCATGAGATCCTTCCCTTGGGTGTTCCAGTCCAGCTATAAATGGTCGTCTGAGAGGTGATGTTGCTTGTTTCCTTGGCAACGACGTCGTCTCTTTGTTGCGGTCTAATACTGAGGAGATCGTTTACTTCAAGAGCGGAGAGTTGGAAGGAGCTTCACACGTCCTGACATCTTCTGGTCAATAGATGAAATATGTTCATTTTAAAAAGCTAAAATAACGACATTATGCGATACAAATGCAATAGGCTAAATGGTCAAGTTACAAAGACTCCAAGTGTTGGAAATGCGAACTACTACAACATATGAAAGTCATTCAGAATGTTGCTTAACAAGCACAAGGCATGGCTCTACTCCACACTGAACCATGGTGTAAAGTCCTTTAAAAGAACGGTGGTTTTATCCAAGCTCATTTGTGTCTCTTTTTTATCGAGGGAATAGAGAGGGGCTAAGATGAAAAGGTTTCAATGCAAGCCCATGAGGAATCTGAGAATGTCAAGGTTACAAGCTGGAGACTGAGTCAATATCCACCTCAGGTTTAGAGGCCAGATCGTTTTACCTTTTGATCAGCACTCTCTTGCACACAATAGGCTAAATGGCCAGATTGTTTTACCTTTTGATCAGCACTCTCTTGCACACAATAGGCTAAATGGCCAGATCGTTTTACCCTTTGATCAGCACTCTCTTGCACACAATAGGCTAAATGGCCAGATCGTTTTACCTTTTGATCAGCACTCTCTTGCACACAATAGGCTAAATGGCCAGATCGTTTTACCTTTTGATCAGCACTCTTTTGCACACAATAGGCTAAATGGCCAGATCGTTTTACCTTTTGATCAGCACTCTCTTGCACACAATAGGCTAAATGGCCAGATCGTTTTACCTTTTGATCAGCACTCTCTTGCACACAATAGGCTAAATGGCCAGATCACAAGGACCTCAAGAAATAAGAGAAAGTTGGAGAAGGATATAAAATAGACAGCTGTTAGGAGATAAATAGATGCCTTATGTCAAGACCATGCAGTGTATTCTTTAGCGCGTACAAGGCATGGTTCTCCTGCACACGAGGTCACTGCTGATCGTCCCATCTGAAGGGTTGAGTTGTTTTACCTCTGAGCGGCATTTTTTTGCACACCATGAGCTAAATGGCCAGGTCACATGGATCCCGAAGGCTCAGAGAAGGTTGGGGGAGGGGACCCACTGGAATAGTTGTTGGGAGAGAAATGGTAGCCTCCCGTCAAGGCCAACCAGCGTGTTCTTTAACGTGCACAGGGTATGGCTCTCCAGCACACAGTGCCACGGCTTAACGTCCCATCCGACGGACGGCGGCCTTTCCAAGCCATCGGTGTCCCCTACTGACTGTGGGTAGGGCGGGAAATTTTGCGGGGATAAATCTCAATGCTGACCCAGCTGGGACTCGAACCTGTGAACTACAGATTACGAGCCTGACGCGCTACCGACTAAAGGGAGGTTGCCTTTTTTAAGCCCATCGTGAAAAACGTCCATCTTTAAGTGGGCTATCCATTTGCACAAGGATATCAGGGGGGGGGGGGATGTTAGCGAATATAAACTCCGACTCTAGCACAGTTGAGAGACTCGAGCGCAGAAACTGCAGATTACTAGCATGGAACATGGAAGCGATCGACTGAACCACATCGCAGCTATAGAGTATTAGGACCATTAAAGCATAAAATTGACACTGGTTGTCACGTGTCCGAACGCACTGCCACGGAGTTCTCACTCGATGAGTCTTTAGTAGTCTTTCATCTAAGTTAGTCTGTTTCAGTTGGTTAATTGCGTTTCTCTTTCTTCGACGTGTTTCTGATTCATCTGTCGTTTTAATAGTTTTCAGAAAAAGTCTGGATTCTTAGAAAAAACGGAAATTGGAAAGGGAAAAAAGAGAATGTTTCAAGAGAGGATTGGATTGTTTTTCCTCTGAGCGGCACTTTTTTGCACACCATGGGCTAAATAGTCAGGTCACATGGACCCTGACGGCTCAGAGAAGGTTGGGGGAAGGGACCCACTGGAACGGCTATAGGAACACGGATGGTAGCCTCCCGTCAAGGCCATCCAGCGTGTTCTATAACGTGCACAGGGTATGGCTCTCCCGCACACGGGGCCACGGCTTAACGTCCCATCCGACGGACGGTGACCTTTCCAAGCCCGGCGGTGTCCCCTACTGACCGTGGGTAGGGCGGAGAATTTTGCGGAGATAAATCTCAACGCTGACCCAGCTGGGACTCGAAACTGGGAACTATAGATTACGAGACTGGCGCGCTACCGACCGAGCCACCCCCGCTCCTTCAAGAGAGGAGAAAAATCAACAATTCCTTATCAAAACCAATGAAAAAAATCCGGTGCATTTTTATATCTGCTAAAACAAAATATTCAAATTCGAACGATTCTTCTTAATTGCTTGGGGCGGAAATAGATAAATCGGTAGCGCGCGATGCTCGTATTCTGTATTTTTCGAGGTTCGAGTCCCAACTGTGAAGAAATGTGTGTATTGAGATTTTTCTATGCTAACCCGACCCTGGAGTTGGTGAGAACTGAGACACCAATGGGCTAGCAAATGCCGCCGTCCGTTGGATTAGGTGTTAAACCGTGGCACTGTGTGCAGAAGAACATTCCCATGTATACGTTAAAGAACATGCCGGATGGCCTTGACGAGATAGTCCCATTTGTCTCTTAACAGGTGTTCAGTAAGCCTCTTCCCTAATCTTCTCTGAGCCCTTGAGGTCTTTCTGTTCAGTAAGCTTCTTCTCTAATCTTCTCTGAGCCTTTGAGGTTTTTCTGTTCAGTAAGCCTCTTCCCTAATCTTCTCTGAGCCCTTGAGGTCTTTCTGTTCAGTAAGCCTCTACCCCAATCTTCTCTGAGCCCTTGAGGTCTTTCTGTTCAGTAAGCCTCTTCCCCAATCTTCTCTGAGCCCTTGAGGTCTTTCTGTTCAGTAAGCCTCTTCCCCAATCTCTGAGCCCTTGAGGTCTTTCTGTTCAGTAGGCCTCTTCCCCAATCTTCTCTGAGCCCTTGAGGTCTTTATGTTCAGTAAGCCTCTTCCCTAATCCTCTCTGAGCCCTTGAGATCTTTATGTTCAGTAAGCCTCTTCCCTAATCTTCTCTGAACTCTTGAGGGTCTTTCTGTTCAGTAAGCCTCTTCCCTAATCTTCTCTGAGCCCTTGAGGTCTTTCTGTTCAGTAGGCCTCTTCCCTAATCTTCTCTGAGCCCTTGAGGTCTTTCTGTTCAGTAAGCCTCTTCCCTAATCTTCTCTGAGCCCTTGAGGTCTTTCTGTTCAGTAAGCCTCTTCTCCAATCTTCTCTGAGCCCTTGAGGTCTTTCTGTTCAGTAAGCCTCTTCCCCAATCTTCTCTGAGCCCTTGAGGTCTTTCTGTTCAGTAAGCCTCTTCTCCAATCTTCTCTGAGCCCTTGAGGTCTTTCTGTTCAGTAAACCTCTTCTCCAATCTTCTCTGAGCCCTTGAGGTCTTTCTGTTCAGTAAGCCTCTTCCCTAATCTTCTGGGGCGGGGGTGGCTCAGTCGGTAGCGCGCCAGGCTCGTAATCTGTAGTTCCCAGGTTCGAGTCCCAGCTGGGTCAGCGTTGAGATTTATCTCCGCAAAATTCCCCGCCCTGCCCACGGTCAGTAGGGGACACCGATGGGCTTGGAAAGGCCGCCGTCCGTCGGATGGGACGTTAAGCCGTGGCCCCGTGTGCGGGAGAACGATACCCTGTGCACGTTAAAGAACACGCTGGATGGCCTTGACGGGAGGCTACCATCTGTCTCCCAACAGCTGTTCCAGTGGGTCCCCTCCCCCAACCTTCTCTGAGCCTTCGGGGTCCTTGTGACCTGGCCATTTAGCCCATGGTGTGCAAAAAAGTGCCGCTCAGAGGTAAAACAACCCAACCCATCCCTAATCTTCTCTGAGCCCTTGAGGTCTTTCTGTTCAGTAAGCCTCTTCCCCAATCTTCTCTGAGCCCTTGAGGTCTTTCTGTTCAGTAAGCCTCTCCCCTAATCCTCTCTGAGCCCTTGAGGTCCTTGTGACCTGGCCATTTAGTTCACTATGCGCAAAAAAAGCACCACTCAGATCAGGATAAAACAAGGGATATACCAGATTTATAACTACCTAGGGGTATACTATATAGGGATTTATAACTATATAGGGGTATATATGTATATAACTACTCAGGGCTATACTAGATTTATAACTCATAGGTTCAGAGATATTTCATCAAAATGATAAAGAAAATAGTTTTTATATATTTAAAATGTTCTTTAAAGTTACGATAATAAGGGACATTTAGAATCATCCATTCAAACATTTATAACTGCTAAGGTTTACCCAGACCAAGAAATAAATTGAATTGTCCATTTCTTCCTGTGATAAGGGGGGTGGGAGTGGCTCAGGCTCGTGATCTGCAGTTCCCAGGTTCGAGTCCCAGTTGAGTCAGCGTTGAGATTTATCTCCGCAAAATTCACCGCCCTGCCCACGGTCAGTAGGGGATACCGATGGGCTTGGAAATGCCGCCATCCGTCGGATGGCACATTAAGTCGTGGTCCCGTGTGCGGGAGAGCTCATACACTGTACATGTTAAAGAATACGCTGGATGGCCATGACGGGAGACTACCATCTGTCTCCCAAAAGCTGTTAAAGTTTGTCCCCTTCCCAAACCTTCTCTGAGACTTCGGGTCCTTGTCGTCTCGAAAATGCCCTGATCCATTCGTCTGGCCATTACAATTCGGTCTTTGTACACTCATTTCAGTCCGCTGCCTTTCCAATCTGAAGAACAAATTCATGACCTTCACGCGCGCCGTCGTTTACCTGCAGTGCTTCGAGTTGCCAAGGCCAACTAGAAAGACAGGCCATGACACTGAGGCGATCCTCAACCGTCACGTGATCAACTTAGTCCGGTAGCTGCAAACGCCACTCGATTCGTTCGCACAGAACCTTGTATCTCGTTTTTGCGATTTTATTTCGCTTTTTTTCGTATCGTTAAATCAGATGAAAAATTCCTTGTGTAGAATAAATAATGGCTGTATTCTTTTTCCACATTTTTGTTTAGCCTTTTATATAAGCGAATTTAAATTTTATAGTTAATTTAAAACTAGCTGATTTTTACAAGAAACCTAATTTTTTTTTCTTTCTTCATACCCCATTTAATCTAATTTGTGATAATTCTTAAAATACCAGCAGTTTCCTTAAAAAAAATTAAAGGCATAATATTATAGTGTTTAGAATAAAGAACAAAATCAGAAAACCAGTGGTGTATTTAAACGGGTGGTTTGGGATATGTATATACAAATATATATAATTTTTAAATTCTTTTTTTTAAAACATTTAACAACTGCAAGGCATTGATTCAGAATACACCACTGGTTTTCATTTACTTACCAGTTGCGGTATCCTTAATATTTACTTATTGAGTACATTTTTTTAATCTTTTGAAAAAGAAATCGCCCGACCCAAATATAATTTAAAAAATATATACTTTCAGTGGTCACTTATTAGATAAATTTCCATGATATGCAAGCAGTAATCGAGATTTTACAGCGCAATAACTTCTTAAAATTATTAAGGAAAATTGTGACAGTAGCTACGTTGCACGTTTGGTATTTAATTATGGAATATTTAATAACAGTTATTCCACTTTATATAAATGCTGTCGCGTAAACAGGTTGAAATGGAAGCAATAACCGGTACATTAAACTTTAGTAAGATAAATACTGTGAAAAGTATGAATACATTTTAGTAGTTCACATACTAATTTCCATCAATTTTGAACGAGCTAAGTTAAATATTTCTACCTTCATAACTATTTAAATACTGAACCTCATATTTCTAAAAACCTAGATTTAATGGTTTATTTTCAATTGCATTTTCCTATGAAAAGCACAATAAAAAAATTGCTGTGCCCTATTGACAGAAGTGTACCTAATAAAAGTGACTGCTTAGCACTTCTGATTGCCACAATAGGACAGTTTAATGAACAGAAACAGCATATTTGATAGGAATTAACATATTTTTCATCTTTATTTGAGGTAGTTTACAACAAATTATTTTCAGTGCAAACATGGGCATAATGTCCCTGAGGCAACATAATGCAAATACAGTGAGAAATATACAGATTTGAATAAAACTTGTACTGTATTCAGCAGTAATATTTTAGAATATGATCAGAAAATTACAAAACTCATAAAAAATTAAGATTTTCTGCATATTGATTTTAACAATATACTAGTGTATATCACAGCTTTGGAATATATTTAAGTAAATATTTCACTACACTTTTTTTTGTTTCTTTTCAACTCATAAAAGATGCCCAATGAAGATGTGACAAGAAATATATTAGATCATGTAATATCAGTTCATTATAAAACATTTATCTAGTAAATTGATTTTAATGAAAATTATGTATCTCTTCCTAAAAGACTCATACATAATCTAGAACATGAAAGATATCCTAAAATTCATTAATTTTGCACTCTCATAACACATCACAGCTTCTGAAAGAACATAATATACTGCAAAAGTAATTTTCAGACACTAAATTTTGCCAACATTCTTGGCACTCAATAAATTTGTTTAAATTTCTTACCGAATTTCTAATGATAATAAACAACATAAGCAACTCAAAAGCAAACACTTGACTAGGTTGACATTATTTTTAAAGTCATATTTATGAAGTTACATAATTTTATTAACTGATCAGTCATTTAATATTGAAAATGATCAATACAACCTAATTCTCATGAACCATCTGAAATAAGCAATATATAATATAGATAATATTTCTTCAAACAGAATGTCAGTAAAAGGATGATTATTTGATTTAGAGCAAATAATGGGTGTTGCAAACTGATGACTAGTCAGATTGGACACCTATATCTAAGAGATAATGTTGAATCCAAAACTGGTTACAACAGTTTAAAACGGTATAAAAATTAGTGTCATTTTTCCTTCACAGAATATTGGTAAAATTCAGCTTTCATAACTCTTTAAAAAAGGTATATTAAAGGTTCTAAAGGTTATGTATTTTCAGGTGAATAGGAGAAAATGAATTAAAGAGAATCATAATTTTACATCTTTCAAATACATGTATGAGCCTGAAGCATAACAATGGGAGAACACATTAGTTAATCATGGTTAATCATGCATAATTTATTTACTGCATAGGCTCAGGTAATAAATATGTTAACACAGAGAATATTGCTGTTTGCAAAGTCAAAATTAATAGATTATTGTAAATGGCATATTAAGTTCAAGGTACAAAAATTGCCAAATGATATAATTTTTTTTGAGTGACTTGACTAGGGAATTCAAACCTGGGCACCATTTTTGCATATACCAATATCCACCTTTTGCATATTGGTATATGCAAAAGATAATATTGAATCCACAACCAACTTTTTTTCCTCTTTATAATTATAGAAATGTATTATGTGCTCATATATATCAACATATATTATATTTCTTTTCAAAAATCTCTAGCTAGCAATCACAGCCAGAAAAAGCAAGCATTATATATTCATATATATAATACTGTTAAAATACAGTCCATAAATACTCTCAACCTCATAGAGCTGTATTGTCTTGTGAAAATACAGTCCATAAATACTCTCAACCTCATAGAGCTGTATTGTCATGTGAAAATCCAGTAAAACTCTTGGTGGCACAGTGGCAGGGGTGGCTCAGTTGGTAGAATGCCAGATTTATAATCTGCTGTTCCCAGGTTTGAATCCCATCTGGGATCTTATCTGTCAATAGGGGACACTGATGTGTTTGGAAAAGACACCATCTGTAGAATGAGACATTAAGCCATGGGCCCCATACCCTGTGTATGTTAACGAACACTCTGGATAGCATTTTATTTGATGATAAAAGTTCAAAAGCTTTTCGATTGACAGCATTGTTATCTGAAATTAGGGAGATTACCTTAAATCCAATTTGTTCTATTCCATGCACTACATTCAGAATCATGTCCTTTAAACTCTCTGCAGTCAATTTATGTATTGGGGTTATGCATACAACATCTTTGTAAGAAGATAAAATTGATGAAATCATAAAGACCTGAGCAGTTTTTGCCAGGTTTCCAGGGGAAGACTCGCTACTCACATAAATTGAGCCACCTTTAAAGGTTAATCTAGGATCAATATAAATCTCATCTAATAACAGATTAACCAATAATTCATGATCTTTCAGATATTTCATCTTTGTTTTTAAGTATTCAATACTCCCAGAAATTGAGGACTTAGACAATGAGTAATTACTGATCATGCGTTGTAAGGTTCTTACATGAGGAAGAAACAAATAATTACATTTTTGTAGAACAATGTAAGCAGAACTGGAATGTATATATATTGATACAGCCAAAATAAGAGTTTCATTAGAATATTGTCGTCGACATTTAGGTAATTTTCTTAATTTTAACTGATCAACAACAAATGATATTTGATCAAGTTCTACATCTGATGATTTCTCTAAGGTTTTAATTACTAAATCTAAAGCTGACATACTATCAACAGATTTGAAATTTTCCTCTACATAACACATAACCTGTTTAAGGACAAGAATACTTGTTAATTTTGAAGCTTTAGTTGGTATTTTGTTTTGGCTTATTTTTATGTTTTCCATAAATACATTGAAATGTAAATCTTCACTAACAACAATGTAACCACAAATTACAGGGTGACCAGCTACACTTACGTCACACAAACACAGATATAGTTCACTATGTTTTTTAAATGATATCCACTTATCACTTTTAATTGAATTCAGGTGGGTTACTATATCCTGATGATTCTGAATAGAATTTTCCTCAATGTAATTACGAAAATCCTTAAGGCTGTTTCTGACAGCCTGGTTCATATTCTCTTCTTCAACATTAATTAACCTACGACTAGTTCCAGCATCTGAACTTAAATAGGCTGGTAAATTGCGAAAGATAGTTGGAACAGCTCCATCAACTAACTTTGGAATTTTTCTTTCATACACTTTCACTTCATTATTTACTATTACAGTGTCTGTTCGAATAATGAACGACTCATGAAAATGTTTTACACAAACAACAGGATTTTTTACTTTCGAAAAATCGGTGGGAATCTTCCTCAACCATTTACTGCGCTGGGGCTCTTGTTTAGGAAGAGTAAAAGTTGAGGTATGTTGTTCTCCATCATAGTTGGACCGGCATCCAGCAACACTACAGCGTCTTGGCATGATTAATTTCCTCACCTATGAATTGCAAGGGACCAGTAAATTATTCTATTCACATTCCTCTTTATGTCAAAAAAGTAAAAGTACTGAGCAACTTACAACATTAAATGTGGTTTTCATTCTTTGATGAATAAAATGTGAATATTACTACAAATCATTCACTAATTATCTTAATAGTCATGGTATGTAAGAGAATTAAAAGTCTGTAGCTCTATATAAATGATTGAAATTCTTGTTAATGATAAAAATTTGGGAACTAATGTGATACATAATCTTAATATTTAATAGTTATTGTTTGCAAGAGAATGGAAAGTGTGCAGCTAGAGAATAAAAAGTGAAATTTTTTTAGTGATAAAAATTTGTGAATTAATGTAATACATTGTACATTTTGCAGGTCTCATATGGTGTTATTCATAGAAACAAAAAAAAAACATAGTTATCAAACAAATAAAAACAACACAAGCATAATTTATTAACTGCACTGCACAAGTAATATTTCTGTTTATATTGCTTTATCAGTGCTGTTAAAGTAGTCAAAATCATTTTCAATTAGAAACAGGTCAGTTATGAATTTGGTCAATATTAGTAAATTTCCTGCCTGGTACATGAGTTAATAAGTCTTAACATTTAAAAAAAAAGCTTGTCAGCAGGAATTAAAAATCATGATTGACCATTTGTTTATTAAACAGAACATTCTATCACTCTATAGCAAAGCTTTGTTTATATGATTCAAAAAACAGGATATATTAATTGGCTATTCCCCTAATAATCTAATGAAGGCTACAGAAAAATTCAATATTGATTTCTCCGACAATAATTAGTATGGCGACTATAAAATACCTCTAAGGTGATACAGAAAGGTAGGTAAATATAGGGCCATATCATGGCTGTATCAGAAAACTCAGTGCAAAAGAGAAATGATTTACTCAAGAGATCTGGTAGCTACTCTCAAAGCAAAATCACGTAACAAAATGTTACTTAAGTTTTAAAAAGCAATTGCTCATTTCTCAACTCATATAATAATTGTATAACACATTAGTAATATTTATGTATAATTGCACTGCCACTTTAAAATGTGACTCTTACCAGAGCATTAAAAAAACTGTAATTTGATAAACCAGTGATAAGAGGCATGAGTTTAATAGCAAAATATCAATGATAAATTAAAATATGCTGTTATTAGCAATGAAAGAATAAGTTTTTGCAATTTCTGCATTTAAAATATTGTCAATTAGTACAAGAGGTCCCTATGCTCAGATCAGATTTTATGATCATATCTATGCAAGTAACATATATAAAAGTTACTGAACAGTTGTGTTTAGTATTCACAAATATTAAACACAACTCTAAAAAAATTACGTATATTACTAAGTTTAATTCCTTCAATCAAAACAGCGATGTTATATAAGGGCAGCCAAAAAAGTTTCTAACTTAATGAAAGACCATCTCATTCAACACACCAGCATTCAACACGTTGAAACTAGGCCTAAGAGAGCAATGCACTCAAAACACTTTTCAAGCACTAAATAATTACTTTTATTACTTTTATCAAACCACTAACTGCAGCAAATATTTCATGCTACAAATAATAATAATAAGGAGAAATGCTTACCTCTTTGGGGGTAATCCAAATGTAGTTTGAAAAGAAAAACTCTTGAAATCCCGTTTACAACGACTGTAGACCAAGCACTCGGACCAAAGCACCTCGGACTAAGTTGATCACGTGATATTCCAGTGTCGTGGCCTGTCTTTCTAGTTGGCCTTGTCGAGTTGCATACTGACGCGCTGGTCATAATGTTTTGGCTCTTCGGTGTATTTTAATTATTTTTTTTTTACACTTTCATTATGTAACACTTTTAAATGCCTAAAAAATATTTCAAAAACGAAGTTCTGCTGCAAAACAATCTCCTTTCCTCCTTAATCTCCAGGCTCGTAATTTGAAGTTTCCTAGTTTCGATTTTCAGCTGTATCCTCAAACCCTCATCTTCTTGCTCTTTTGAGAAAGGACAGATGGGTTTAGAAAGGCCACCATCCGTCTTATAAGACATTTAATTCGTGACTCCTTGTGCAGGAGGAGTGCACTTCAATATGCAGTAGAGCCCTGTTCTTTTTACAAAACAAGCTGGATGATCTACCCTGACGTGAAGCTTCTACATGTTCAGTGATTTCTTTTCCCAACCACGAGCCTGAGGTGACCTATCTGAAGCTCGTGCACAACACCAAGAAGAACCAATTGGTATTTTTGGGGCGGGGGTGGTTCAGTCGGTAGCACATCAGGCTCGTAATCTGCAGTTCTGAGGTTGGGCTGTCGTTGAGATTTATCTCCGCAAAACTCCCCGCCCTGCTCTCGATCAGAAGGGGACACAGATGGGGTAGGAAAGACCGCCGTCAGTCGGATGCGACATAAAGCATTGGGTCCGTGTGCGGGAGAAAGCCATACCCTGTGCACGTTCAATACCCTGTGCAAAAATGAGGCACTTGATTGTCCGCTGGCGACATAGATGGCCGCCATCTATCGGATGTCGCGTAGAGCTGTATGCAGAAGAGCCATACCCCGTGTGCGGGAGAAAGCCATACCCTGTGCACGTTAAAGAACACGCTGGATGGCCTTGATGGGAGGCTACCATCTGTCTCCTAACAGCTATTCCAATGGGTCCTCTCCCATGAACCTTTTCTGAGCCCTTAGGGTCCTTCAGACATGGGCATTTAGTCTATTGTAGACCAAAAAGTGCCGCTCAGGGGTAAAACAATCCAACCCATTAAAATCTGTCGTTACCAGTTCTCTCACGTTCCAAAACGCATAGTTATACTAATGTTCCCCAATGCAGGAACCTGATTTTTTAAACAAAATACTGGGATATATTATGTGTGTGTGTTGGTAGGGGTGTGTGACTCACATGCGAAATTTGGGACTGTTCCGTTAATTACATCGGGAACCAAACGGCCCCAAAATCTGTTTGAAACGGTAATACAAATCTCGATATATAGTTAGCTGAAAAAAAACTCGTACTCACTCCTCCCAGTTACATGCAGGGTGTTCGTGGTTACTCTATGAGAGTGAATGACTAAATATTATTTACCATCAAATGAGGCACTTGATTGTCCGCTCGCTACATAGATGGCGCCACTAGCGAATCAAGCAATATTTAGGAAAGTTTACAAGTGACATTAGTTGAAGGAATATTATTATTAGTTACGACCAGATCCGTAACTGAGAAGAGTGGATTCGAGTCCCACGTAACGGAGAAATTCAGTTTTCTGAGCTAACTATTCACGAGTGCGATGCGTACAGGATATTTCCTGTGATACTACACTGTTGGCCATTAAAAGTGTATAGTGGTGTAAAGTATAAAGTGTAAAGTATAAGTGGCCATAAAAACCAGGAATAACTCATCAGATTGTCCCGAAATATACAAGTTGGGTAGCCCATGGGAGAACAGGAAAATGATTCAAAGCGCAGCACATGCGCACATCATGTGTGGCAGTAACGACCCCTGAAAGTGGTATAAGAGGAGATTACAAAGGGTTGGTGAATTGTGTTTGCTCGCTGTTCTTGCGCACTAAAGGATCAAGTATGCCCCGTCGAACAACACAGCATCCATACGACAAGGTTTCCGACTTTGATAGAGAGAGAATTATGGGAATATGGGAAGGCGGATTATCGTACCGAGACATCGGTGCTCGTGTTGGACGAAATGCTGCCACAGTGATGAGAATATGGCGTTAGTGGGTAGAGGATTTTGGGTTGGGTTGTTTTACCTCTGAGCGGCACTTTTTTGCACACCATGGGCTAAATGGCCAGGTCACATGGACCACGAAGGCTCAGAGAAGGTTGGGGGAGGGGACCCACTGGAACAGCTGTTGGGAGACAGATGGTAGCCTCCCGTCAAGGCCATCCAGCGTTTTCTTTAACGTGCACAGGATATGGCTCTCCCACACACGGGCCACGGCTTAATGTCCCATCCGACGGACGGCCGCCTTTCTAAGGCCCATCAGTGTCCCCTACTGACCGTGGGCAGGCCGGGGAATTTTGCGGAGATAAATCTCAACGCTGACCCAGCTGGCAGTGGGTAGAGGAGGAACGAACTCACCGACGTGAGGGATCTCAACTGCCCTATCACACAAACGAACGAGAGGACAGACATCTCGTGCGCATGGCTATGAATGATCGTACAGCCACATCAAACACCTTAGCTCAACAGTTAAGGTGTGCTGCACATCAAACACCTTAGCTCAACAGTTAAGGTGTGCTGCACATCAACCAGTGTCTGCATGTATGGTTCGACGTTGTCTGCAACATCGGGGGATCTTTGCTAGGCAGCTATTGCTTTGGTTACCATTGACTCTACAACACAACCATGATGGACGAATCCGTATCTGGTAGTACTGCAGCAACAGGCTCAGTGAAACATGCATGATGCAGCGCCATACAGGTCCGACCCCTGGTGTTATGGTATGGGTACCATTGGACTCCACTCACACATGCGTCTAGTACGCATTACTGATACTTTGAACAGCCAACGTTACATCACTGAGGTATCGGAGCCTGTGGTCGTACCTTATCTTCAGAGGCTCTCTGGCACCGTTTACCAACAGGACAATGCCCGACCACATGTGGCATGCAGACTCCAACAATTCCTGGATAGTCACCATGTGACACTTCTGCCTTGGCCTGCGCGTTCACCAGATCTGTCCCCAATTGAACATGTCTGGTCCATGATCTCACGACGACTAGCACACCAGACACCAGCAGCTGATACAACAGATGAACTTTGGCTACGTATCGAAACTGCATGGACTTGGATTGGATTGTTTTACCCCTGAGCGGCACTTTTTTGCACACCATGGGCTAAATGGCCAGGCCACAAGGAACGAAGGCTCAGAGGTTGGGGGAGGGGACCCACTGGAACAGCTGTTGGGAGACAGATGGTAGCCTCCCGTCAAGGCCATCCAGCGTGTTCTTTAACGTGCACAGGGTATGGCTCTCCCACACACGGGGCCAAGGCTTAACGTCCCATCCGACGGACGGCGGGTCTTTCCAAGCCCGGCGGTGTCCCCTACTGACCGTGGGTAGGGCGGGGAATTTTGCGGAGATAAATCTCAACACTGATCCAGCTGGGACTCGAACCTTTGAACTACAGATTACGAGCCTGGCGCGCTACCGATTGAGCCACCGCGCCCCCATTCTGTGGAAGAAGGTAAAAAATCGGCGACATAAAATAAGAAAATGCATTTCACCAAACGCAATGAATAATGTATTAAAGAAGAAAATTAATTTTGAAAATATTTAAACGACTTTGCACAATCTGTAGCTCCAAGTTTTTCCCCATTTTCCCTTCGTCATATTTCGTCACATTGGTGAATAGAAAGGAAGCGATATTAAAGGTTGTTCTTGAAGGAAAAAAAAAGGGGGGGGGGGGCTTAAAATAGTTCAGATAAGATTTTATTGGATATTATTTATTACTTTATTTATTGTAAAAGGTTGCAGAGGACTTCAAGGAGTAAAAGACTAAGAGATAGAAAAACATCGAGTCGAAAACTTGATGGATCAAAAGCCAGAAATGCCGAATAAAATAAATCTGAAAGCCACAAGTTATGGGTTAAAAACGTCATAACAGAAAATAAATAAATTCTGAGAGAGCCGCAAATTATTACACACTAGAGCTCGAAAGTTAAGCAATAAACACGTTGGATTTTAATGAAACGTACAAGTTCTACTTTGGCATATAAACTGACAGGCTCCTGTCAGACCTCTGTGGCAAGCAGCTGGTTGAGGGGGTATTTATTTTTATTTATTTTTACAAGTTAAGATCTTGACCATATGCCTGGATAATACCTGAATAACAAACGAATTCCCGTGAATATTTATTTAATGAGGAATTCAAAGAAAATCAATATTCAATGATAGAATGTCTTTAATACAGTGTGTGATCACCTCGGACAGCGAGACAGGCTGCACAACGATGCGTCATACTGCAAATCACGTGGCAATGAGGGTTTGCGGGTGTAATTGCCATTCATGGTGGAGTGCAGATCTGAGCACTTGGGAGGTCCTGGGAGGTGGATTGCGACTGGTGATGGGTCGTCCTAGAGTGTTCCAAACATGTTTTATTGGATTAAAATCAGGTGACCGGGAAGGCCAGCTCATATGGTTTATGGTTTCACTTTCAAGGTATTGATCTCAAGGTATAGGGGAGTATTATCGTCCATTAATATGGATTGGGTTGTTGTTTTACCTCTGAGCGGCACTTTTTGCACGCTATGGGCTAAATGGACAGGTCACAGGGACCCCAAAGGCTCAGAGAATGTTGGGGGAGGGGACCCACTGGAACAGCTGTTGGGAGACAGATGGTAGCCTCCCGTCAAGGCCATCCAGCGTGTTCTTTAACGTGCACAGGGTATGGCTCTCCCGCACACGGGGCCACGGCTTAACGTCCCATCCGACGGACGGCGGCCTTTCCAAGCCCAGCGGTGTCCCCTACTGACCGTGGGCAGGGCGGAGAATTTTGCGGAGATAAATCTCAACGCTGACCCAGCTGGGACTCGAACCTGGGAACTACAGATTACGAGCCTGGCGGGCTACCGACTGAGCCCCCCCCCCCCCTCCACTTTTGGGAGCAGGTAACGGTCTTATCTAGTTGATGTGGCTCTCGGACGTCCAGGAACAGGTCTTCTAGCAATGGATTGGCTTGTTTGAAATCTTTTCCAAAGGCAGCTTATAACATTATGGTTCACATTTAGCCATCTGACTATCTCAGATTGATGCACACGTACAAACGAGATGATTTTTATACTGGCCTGCTTTATGCGCCACTACGTTTAATGCAAATTTCATCTGCAGATTTCAACTCAGGGACGTTTTTTTAGGTAAAAATATCTGACTTTTGTTATTTATTGTCAATTATCTCACAAAATATGCTGTTTTTTTGCATTGTTGTGTAACTTTTGAGCACCAGTGTATTTTATTTAAAGAAAAAAGTCCCAATGATAACTTACAAAATTTGTAAATTCATTCGGGCTCTGCACTGGCCTGACTCAAAGGGGTACACACAACTGTCTACTTTGCATAAAGATAACTTGCACGAAGCCTTTTGCACACAGTTTTCAGGGTCGTGGTTTAGCAGTCGTGGCTCCAAGTGCAGGAGAACTATGCGAAGGGTGTTGAGATTTATCTCCGCAAAACTCCTCGCCCTGCCCACGTCAGTAGGGGACACCGATGGGCTTGGAAAGGCCGCTGTCCGTCGGATGGGACGTTAAGCCGTGGCCCTTTGTGAGGGAGAGCCATACCCTATGCACGTTAAAGAACACGCTGGATGGCCTTGACGAGAGGCTACCATCTGTCTCCCAACAACTGTTCCAGTGGGTCTCTTCTCCCAACCTGCTCTGATCCTTCGGGGTCCATGTGCCCATTGTGTGCAAAAATGGGGCATTTAGCCCATTGTGTGCAAAAAAGTGCCGCTCAGAGGTAAAACAACCCAACCCAACATACCCTGTGCACGTTAAAGAACACGCTGGATGGCCTTGACGGGAGGCTACCATCTGTCTCCCAACAACTGTTCCAGTGGGTCTCTTCCCCCAACCTGCTCTGATCCTTCGGGGTCCTTGTGACCTGGCCATTTACCCCATGGTGTGCAAAAAAGTACCGCTCAGAGGTAAAATAACCCAACCCAACTATGCGAAGCCTACCTTGAAGTAGCCTTAGCTATACACTGTGCATGTTAAAGAACACGACAGATGGCCTTGATGGGAAGATACCATCCGTCTCTTAATAGGTGCCCAGTGGGTCCCTTTCCCCCAACTTTCTCAGAGTTCTTTGGACCCTTGTTACACATTGCGTTCAGCACATTGTATACCAATTATTAGCCCATTTAACCCATTGTATGCAAAAGGAAGTGCCGTTCGGAAGTAAATAAAAATAAAAATAAATACCCCCTCAAGCAGCTGCTTGCCACAGAGGTCTGACAGGAGCCTGCCAGATTATATGCCATAGTAGAAGGTCTGAGAGGATGGCAGGACCTCAGCAGAAAAACAAAAAACACATTCATGCCTTACCCGAGGCTCGAACCCAGGTCCCATTAAAGCAAACCAAACAACAGCTCGTGGTTTAGCTTGCTTGGTGCTCTCTGTTTCTGAACCATGGTTTAAAAATCGGATAAAACTTGTTCTGTCTCATACATGATGCAAATTTGGATTAAATGTTTTAAATTGACTAAAACTTTACTCTTTTTGCGTTTAGACTTTACTTTTGAGGACCATGACATCCTTATGGGCTCGTTTTTCTCAGAATTCCAAAGGAGTCAAAAATCTTTAAGTTCCAGGCATTATTTTTCCTAACTCCGAATAAGCTTCTGTAGTATCTGAACAAGCATAGGGACAAGGAAATTGTTCTGTAGGAGGAAATGTCGGTCGGTGAGATCACCCTTTTATAAACCTGAAATAGTGTGACCTAACTTCCAGGAGCAAGGGGGATGGTAACTGAATTCTGGGAATTACTTGTGTGAAACACCTACATCAGATCTATCAACAATTTGTTATCAAGGATTAGATAATGTCGTTTGTTGAAGAGTTGAATTTCGCTTCCACAGAGCAAAGATTGTTCATTGTAAGGGGAAGTGAATTCGTGTTTCTAAAGGAGATCCGGGCATCCACAGTATATAACAGGCAACTGAGATATTGGAAGAGGAGAAAGATTTCAGTTTCCTCTAATTACTCCCCCCCCCCCCCCCGGGAACAACACGAGAATCGAATAAGGACATGCTGGTTGCTGTTTCCTAGCAACGTTCCGTATTTCCTTCCCCATTCTTTTGACAGAGGTAAATAAAAAGTTTATGTAGAGAATAAATGATTTCTTCCTCTACACCGTGAGGGCGGGGGTGGCTCAGTCTGTAGCGCGCCAGGCTCGTAATCGTACCCAAGTTCGAGTCCCAACTAGATCAGCGTTGAGATTTATCTCCACAAAATTCCCGCTCTGCCCACGGTCAGTAGGGGACACCGATGGTCTAGGAAAGACCGCCGTCCGTCTGATGGGACGTTACGCCGTGGCCCCGTATGAGGGAGAGCCAGAACCTGTGCACATTAAAAAACACGCTGGATGGCCTTGACGGGAGGCTACCATCTGTCTCCTAACAGCTGTTCCAGTGGGTCCGCTCCCCAATCTTCCCTGAGCCTTCGGGGTCCTTGTGACCTGGGCATTTAGCTCATTATATGTAAAAAAAATGTCCCGCTGAGAGATAAAACAACCCAACCTCTACAGCGTAACAGGGTTGGGTTGTTTTACCTCTGAGCGGCACTTATTTGCACACCATGGGCTAAATGGCCAGGTCACATGGACTCCGAAGGCTCAGAGAAGGTTGGGGGAGGGAACAGTTGCTGGGAGACAGATGGTAGCCTCCCGTCAAGGCCATCCAGCGTGTTCTTTAACACGGTGGATTAACACGGCGGGGACCGTGGGCACGGCAGTGAATAGTGACCTGGCCATTTAGCCCATTGTGTGCAAAAAAGTGCTGCCCAGAGGTAAAACAACCCAACCCCTTCATGATGATAGTGTATCCAGACAACTCAGATGTCTTAATAAGATAATGCAACATGTCACACGTCATAGCAATTTGCAAACTGGTTTCAGGAACATGACAATAAATTCTCTGTCCTTCCACAACTACTCACTGGATCTCAAATCAATTGAATATGTTTGGGACCTACTAGAAACGGCGATTCAATGCTCTGATCCTCCATCTGGCAATGTGCAGGCATTACAGGACACATTATGGAGCGAAGAGACACCTTTCAACAGGACACATTATGGAACGAAGAGACACCTTTCAACACGACACATTATGGAGCGAAGAGACACCTTTCAACAAGACACAATATGGAGCGAAGAGACACCTTTCAACAAGACACAATATGGAGCGAAGAGACACCTTTCAACAGGACACATTATGGAGCGAAGAGACACCTTTCAACAGGACACATTATGGAGCGAAGAGACACTTTTCAACAGGACACAATATGGAGCGAAGAGACACCTTTCAACAGGACACATTATGGAGCGAAGAGACACCTTTCAACAGGACACATTATGGAGCGAAGAGACACCTTTCAACAGGACACATTATGGAGCGAAGAGACACCTTTCAACAGGACACATTATGGAGCGAAGAGACACCTTTCAACAGGACACATTATGGAGCGAAGAGACACCTTTCAACAAGACACAATATGAAGCAAAGAGACACCTTTCAACAGGACACATTATGGAACGAAGAGACACCTTTCAACAGGACACATTATGGAACGAAGAGACACCTTTCAACAGGACACATTATGGAGCGAAGAGACACCTTTCAACAGGACACATTATGGAGCGAAGAGACACCTTTCAACAGGACACATTATGGAGCGAAGAGACACCTTTCAACAGGACACAATATGGAGCGAAGAGACACCTTTCAACACGACACATTATGGAGCGAAGAGACACCTTTCAACAGGACACATTATGGAGCGAAGAGACACCTTTCAACAGGACACATTATGGAGCGAAGAGACACCTTTCAACAGGACACATTATGGAGGGAAGAGACACCTTTCAACAGGACACATTATGGAGCGAAGAGACACCTTTCAACAAGACACATTATGGAGCGAAGAGACACCTTTCAACAGGACACATTATGGAGCAAAGAGACACCTTTCAACAGGACACATTATGGAACGAAGAGACACCTTTCAACAGGACACATTATGGAACGAAGAGACACCTTTCAACAGGACACATTATGGAGCGAAGAGACACCTTTCAACTGGACACATTATGGAGCGAAGAGACACCTTTCAACAGGACACATTATGGAGCGAAGAGACACCTTTCAACAGGACACATTATGGAGGGAAGAGACACCTTTCAACACGACACATTATGGAGCGAAGAGACACCTTTCAACAGGACATATTATGGAGCGAAGAGACACCTTTCAACAGGACACCCTTCAACCCCTTTGGAGTCCATGCGCTGACTGTACTGGTTCTATCAGATATTAGGTAGGTGTTGCTAATCCAATGCCATCTCAGTGAGTGTATTTTTATGTGAAAAACACTATGAGAAAGAAAAGGTGATACTGTTCTTGTTGAGTGGAACTTTTGTGCATACAATGGACTAAATGGCCAGGTCACAAGGACTCCAGAGACTCAGAATTTGGTATGGGAAGGGACATCCACTGAAGAGCTGTTAGGAGACAGATGGATTGGATTGTTTTACCTCTGAGTGGCACTTTTTTTGCACACCATGGGCTAAATGGCCAGGTCACATGTACCCCGAAGGATCAGGGAAGGTTGGGGGAGGGGACCCACTGGAACAGCTGTTGGGAGACAGATGGTAGCCTCCCGTCAAGGCCATCCAGCGTGTTCTTTAACGTGCACAGGGTATGGCTCTCCTGCACACGGGCCACGGCTTAACGTCCCATCTGACGGACGGTGGTCTTTCCAACCCATCGGTGTCCCCTACTGACCGTGGGCAGGGCGGGGAAATTTTTGCGGAGATAAATCTCAACGCTGACCTAGCTGGGACTCGAACCTGGGAACTACAGATTACGAGCCTGGCGCGCTACCGACTGAGCCACCCTCGCCCCAGAGAGCCAGATGGAAACATCCCGTCAAGGTTACACAATGTGTTCTTTAACCTGTACAGGGTATGGCTCCCTTGCAGATGGGGCCACTGTCTAATGTCCGACGCGACAGAGAGAAACCTTTCCAAGCCAAATAATGTCCCCTCTCTGACTGAGGACAGCGTGGTAGCTAGAGGGGATAAATTTCAATGTAGACACAGTTGGGACTCGAACCTGGAAACAGCAGATTACGACACTGGCACGATACGGATTGAGTGACTGAATCCCAATGCACCCCCAATCCCAGTGAGATTGGGGGAGCTGAAAGCGTGATGAGACCTTTCGTAAGTTAGATGAGATTTTTTTTCGTAAGTGATGATTATTTGAAATATTGAGAAGAAATGAAGTGTAATGATGGAATCCTTAATTGGTATTAAGAGCCACGATATCGAATTAAATTAATTAATTAATTGGTATTAAGAGCCACGATATCTAATGTTGGAAGTGCTGAGAACATATCACCAATTGGACATAAATAGTAGGAAGATCATGAGGATTGTAAACCAGAGGGTAAACAATGTTACGCATTTGCCGAGAATTCTGCCGGATACAAAAGTTTGGGTTGTTTTACCTTTGAGCAGCACTTTTTTGCACACCATGGGCTAAATGGCCAGGTCACATGGACCCCGAAGGCTCAGAGAAGGTTGGGGGAGGGGACCCACTGGAACAGCTGTTGGGAGACAGATGGTAGCCTCCCGTCAAGGCCATCCAGCGGGTTCTTTAACGTGCACAGGGTATGTCTCTCCCGCACACGGGGCCACAGGCTTAACGTCCCATCCGACGGACGGCGGCCTTTCCAAGCCCATCGGTGTCCCCTACTGACCGTGGGCAGGGCGGGGAATTTTGCGGAGATAAATCTCAACGCTGACCCAGCTGGGACTCGAACCTGGGAACTACAGATTACGAGCCTAGCGCGCTACCGACTGAGCCACCCCCGCCCCTAGGATACAAAAGCACTGTTGAGATAACTAAAATGCAAGAATGAGGTATCAATAGATAATCTTATTTCTAGAGTCAAGGGGGTTGGCGATTGGTTCGTTTGGCGATTGGTTCGACGCTGAGTTTCACTCTGTCGTCGTTGAAAAAGGGGTCCACGATGGACTTTGAAAAGTGCTGTCCGTCGGATAGCATATTTAACTGTGGCTCGGATTCAGGAGAGTCATATCCTGTGTACATTAAAAAACACTGAATAGACTTTGGGAGGATTCCATGAGTCTCTTAATAAAAGATCTCTTTTATCAAATCAGCTCTGATCCTTTGGGATCTCTAGTCCTTTTTTTGAACACAATGGACAAAATACTACACTAAAACCTGGTTAATTCCAGTTGGTTTTATCTGACCTGTGATCTTTTACGTCATCTCTGATTATAGCTTCTAACTTTTCTCTGCTTTCAGCGAATAGAAACACGCCTTTAAAAGGATTTATTCTATGTTCTGACCGGTCTTTTGTATTTGTTTGTATTGGACAGTGACAATAGGTAAAACATTTTGGTGACGTCATGCAATACATCCTCTAGGAAATTTCCAGAAAATGGAACAGGGCAAAATTAGTGACTGTTTTAAATCTTTTTTTAAATGATAATATTTAGTGATTTCTGTGACTATATTATATGTTGTTGTATTAATAGCATAGCTGATAACAACGATATGTTGTCAGGTTATGATTATGATTTATGTTGTTTATTAGTGAAATAAAATTTTGCGTTGAGTTTCGAAAATAAATCTTTTGAAATAATTTGTTGAAAAAAAAAATTGGTTGTCTGAGTGGGGTTCGAATCCACGTTTCCCAGAAGACTATATATATATCATATCTGCTAGACCACAAGAAACAACCGTTTTCTTCAATAATGCGGCATATAAGCATTCCGGCATTTTTTGTTGATTTGCCCCTGGGTTGGGTTGTTTTACCTCTGAGCGGCACTTTTTTGCACACCATGAGCTAAATGGCCAGGTCACATGGACCCCGAAGGCTCAGAGAAGGTTGGGGGAGGGGACCCACTGGAACAGCTGTTGGGAGACAGATGGTAGTCTCCCGTCAAGGCCATCCAGCGTGTTCTTTAACGTGCACAGGGTATGTCTCTCCCGCACATGGGTCCACGGCTTAACGTACCATCCGACGGACGGCGGCCTTTCCAAGCCCATCGGTGTCCCCTACTGACCGTGGGCAGGGCGGGGAATTTTGCGGAGATAAATCTCAACGCTGACCCAGCTGGGACTCGAACCTGGGAACTACAGATTACGAGCCTGGCGCGCTACCGACTGAGCCACCGCAGCCCCTGATTTGCCCCTGGCGCCATCTATGTCGGGAATCTGGCAGCCATGTTGATCTGCCTCAAGTGATGGAATTAACAATTGTCACTCATGTCACAGCGTTACATAAATAATTCAGTAAGAAATTATCACAGGAAAAGTGTCTTGCAGAGAAAAAAAAATGCTGAAAAAATTGGTTGTCCTGAATGGTCTACTCTGGACAACCAATTTTTTCCAACTAATTATTTCAAGTGTTTCTTGTCTACAGGACATTTTCTCGTGATACTTTATTACTAAATCTTATGTATTTAATTCATTATAAAGTAAGCCATACCTTTTTCTTTTTTCTTCTCTTTTTTGAATTTGAAATCTGTGTTTTCATTTAATGGAGAATCACGTCCGGTGGCCGAGTGGTTAGAGAGCTGGACTACAGATAAAAGGACTACCTGGATTCGAACGCTGTCTAAGGCATGGATGTTTGTGTTGTTTTTTTCTGTCTGAATCCACACTGTTCATCACGAAGTTGTACATTAACCAAATTCTTAATTCTATTAATAATAATCATGCAAAGAACTTTACCTGGGACAGAAAGTAAACTAATTCCCCTATAATTATCACAAGAACTGCGATCACATTTTTTAAAAATTGGAACAATGATAGCTCTAGTAAAATCGTTAGGAACATCACCTTTATCATAAAAAATATTCAAAATTTCAGTGATCCATGTGACAACACAAATGTTCCCAGCTCTAAACATTTCAGTGGTGATTTCGTCCACCCCTGGGGATTTATGAAGTTTTAATTTTTGAGATAGCCAATGCGACTTCGGAATGTGATATAGGGCCATCATAAAAGCCAGTAATGCATCTATGCTCATTACAAACAATGGGAGTAGAAATAATCACATTATTTAGAACATCTCTGAAATGCTCAGCCCACCTAGCCATCACAGAATCTTCACCTTCAACCACTTTGCCATGTTCATCCCTCAATCCTTGTGTACCTGTCTAATTCTTCCCACATTAAACATTAACAATATGGTACAACACCCTATTGTTGTGCTGTCTAACTGCTTCATCTGCTTTGTCAGCGAAGCTATCAAGCAAAAGATTGTTATCAGCTATTAATTGATATTTTACATGTTTATTAAGCTCGTCCTAATGCCTTCTGTTAGGACTAGTAGGGTGCTGATTCATATTAATCCTGCACGTCCTTCTTTCAGAAATAAGTTTCATAGCCTTATCACTTAAATCATTTTGCTTCCTCTGTTCCCTTTTACCCAAAAGAGTACTGTTGGTTTCAAGACAAGTCTATTTAATCTGATCCTATTCTTTCTCAACTTCAGCAGTAAGCAAACCACGATTGTCATAATGATTAAGTAGCCTACCATGGTATGATTTGACCATATGTGGATCTTTCAGACCTTCAGTGTTGAAGCTAATTTTCTTAACCTTAGCACAACATTGATTAAGCTTCCGCTTCAAGACATTTTTGACCAGATAATGGTCAGACCCAATTTCGGCTCCCCTGTATGATCTGGTATTCCTAACTGAACAGGGGCGGGGGTGGCTCAGTCGGTAGCGCGCCAGGCTCGTAATCTGTAGTTCCCAGGTTCGAGTCCCAGCTGGGTCAGCGTTGAGATTTATCTCCGCAAAATTCCCCGCCCTGCCCACGGTCAGTAGTGGACACCGATGGGCTTGGAAAGACCGCCGTCCGTCGGATGGGACGTTAAGCCGTGGCCCCGTGTGCGGGAGAGTCATACCCTGTGCACGTTAAAGAACACGCTGGATGGCCTTGACGGGAGGCTACCATCTGTCTCCCAACAGCTGTTCCAGTGGGTCCCCTCTCCCAACCTTCTCTGAGCCTTCGGGGTCCATGTGACCTGGCCATTTAGCCCATGGTGTGCAAAAAAGTACCGCTCAGAGGTAAAACACCCAACCCAAAGTTACAACCCCCTTACACTTTGATAATAAATAAAAATACCCCCTCAAGCAGCTGCTTATAGAGTAATTATTTATTTCTTTGTATTTCAGGATTGTCAAAACAGATCTCATTTCCTCACAAACATAAAAATTAATTTCCTGTACAGAAATGCAAGAGCAGCCGCCATATTTCTATTTTACCCCCCACCCTGGTCTCTAAAGGCTTGCACGGAACAGATTGGGCGGGGTTGGCTCTGTCAGTAGAACCCCAATTTTGTAGAATGGTGTCCCAACTGAACCATCGTTGAGATTTATCTCCATTAAACCTTCATCCCGCTCTCGATCAGAAAGGGGACACCTATGGACTTGGAAAGGCTAGCCGTCCGTAGAATAGGCCGTTGTCCCGTGTACGGTCGCTCAAAAAAATATCCGAACACTATGGTTGATTAGAGAATTCAGAAAAAATATCTGGCAACCATTTTTTTTTAGAAATTAGTGATCTGGCAACCTTCGTGTCACGTGACACGAAGGTTGCCAGATCACTAATTTTTAAAAAAATAATCGTTGCCAGATATTTTTTCTGAATTCTGTAATCAACCATAGTGTTCGGATACTTTTTTGAGCGACTGTAGATGGTCATATTATTTTGATACTAGATCGTGTGGGCTCACTCACGGAAATATTGAGCGTGTGCAGTTACCGTTCACAGCAAACTGGAGCGTGTGCAGTAACTGCACACGCTCCAGTTTGCTGTGAACGGTAACTGGAGCGTGTACAGTTGCTGTACACGCTCCAGATATTTTTCCTGAATTCTGTAATCACGTGACACGAAGGTTGCCAGATCACTAATTTCTAAAAAAAAATCGTTGCCAGATATTTTTTCTGAATTCTCTAATCAATAATAGTGTTCGGATATTTTTTGAGCGACTGTACAGCGGAGCCGTACAATGAACACATTAAAGAATAAGCTACGGAAGGGACAAGCTAGGGGAAAGCTACCACCTGTCTCCTAGCAGCTATTCAGTGGATCCACTTCGCCAGCCTTCTCTGAGCCTTTCAGGATTTTGTGGCCATGCCATTTAGCCCGTTGCGTGCAAAAAAGTGACTCAAGTGGGAAAACGACCCAAAATCACCTCGAAAGTAGAAACAGGGATTAGTGAAGTTTCCACGCACACACAGTAGAGAACTATTATCATCATCATCATCCTCAAGCAGCCATGGGCTATGGAGGTCCAAAAAAAAAACCAGTTCAGTAGGTTTATATGGTCAGCACCAGGATCCTGTGTGGTTGACCACTCCTCAGCAGTGTAGAAAAAAAAAAGTAACCATAGTTGTCTAGATCAGTCGGCCCCACTAATCTGGCAGTCCTCCTTCTCCGCACACTTCCACAAGAGAGTATCTCTTTTGAAAGGTACTAACGGTCTGGGAAGGGTCGGACATTAGGTGCTAGGCGTGACCGGTTCTATGCATCATCACAAGGGATTGGTGCATAGCTCTCCTTCCAGTGACTATCTAGCTACCATTTACAGAAAGACATGAAAATATCAAGTTAGGAGCTTGGCCCGTTCATGGCGGAGACAACCTTCTTCCTAAGCTTGGAAAGGCCGCCGTCCGTCGGATGGGACGTTAAGCCGTGGCCCGTGTGCGGGAGAGCCATACCCTGTGTACGTTAAAGAACACGCTGGATGGCCTTGACGGGAGGTTACCATCTGTCTTCCAACAGCTGTTCCAGTGGGTCCCCTCCCCCAACCTTCTCTGATCCTTCGGGGTACATGTGACCTGGCCATTTAGCCCATGGTGTGCAAAAAAGTGCCGCTCAGAGGTAAAACAACCCAACACAACTCTTCCTAAGCTTGTCTTGCTATCGGTGACAACTTCGACTGAAACAGACAAAAATGAATTTTCAAAGTTAATTTTGAAAAGTTCTTTTTATTTTGACACGAGAGAATTCTTCCACTAATTCACCTCTTAATTACCCCATTACGTATCATCCCCATATCGGTTATGTGCCTGAAAATTATGCAGTAAAATTACTCTCTGGTAAAATGAATCCGAACTCTAAGTACTTTTTTTCGTAACGGTTTTATCCCATTTGTCTACATGAGGCCAGTCCAACTCAATTTAGTGAAGAGACACTAAGAAGAGAACTATATTCTTAAAGAGCGGAAGAAAATAGTCTTTACTTAAACTCTACTTAAAAAGAAAACATACGTTTCTAAACGAATAATGAATTGGAGAGAAAAATCACAAAACATTTTGATTAAGGAACACAAAAAAAAATCGTTTTTAATGAATGTAATCGCAAAGCCGCTTTGTTAAGCACCTGAAAATGTTTAGTCAAAAATTGAAATAAAGGAACTAGATTCAATGTATTTATTACCGCTAAAGTGCAGAAATTAGTTATTCTACAGATTATCTAGGTATTGTGCAGATTAACTAGGGTGATCCGTTAACGTGCGGAAAATTGTTTCATTTCTCAAATTACCTAGGTAATCTGCAAATTACCTGGATAATCTGCACATTACCTACTAGGCACTCGTTAAAGTGAAAATATGATCTTTGCTGGAACAACAGGAACGTTTCTGTACGCTTAAATTAACATAATGTTATTTATCTAGTGTCCGAGAGTAGAGTTGAAACCAGGGTCATCCCTCTGTCAACATGAATCAATCGTCCGAATTATGAAAAACGCCCCCAAAATGAGCAGGCCAAGTGAGAACGAATCATTTTAGTGATTCGTTATCAAGAATGAATCACTTTACCGATTCGTTCTCACTTGGCCTCCGCTCATCCGGGGCGTTTTTTATAATGCTGACGAGTGAATCACGTGACACGAAGATTCATATTCAAGAGATTCACCACTATGAGAGAAACAAACTTTTGAACTTTAACGATACGGAAGCCGTTAATGTGCACATTACCTAGGTAAAATGCGGAAGACTCTTGATTCCGCACGTTAACGGAGCAAATCAGTTAATCTGCAGATTAGCTAGGTAATGTGCACATTAACGGCTTTCGAGCTTTAGTGGTAACATATTGATTATTTTCTTTTATGAGCGGCAAGCTCCTTTGCAATGAGTCCTGGGTTAGCCAGGCCTGTTCTAAAACAACTGTTCGTAAACTATGATGTCTTGGTGGCCTGCGAATTTCAATTCTATACTTCAATGTCATTTTATCTATTCAAACGGAATCAAACACGATTAAAAACAATTAAATTACTCCTTAGGCAGCTGCTTGCTGCAGAGATCTGAGAATAGAATGCCAGTCTAGTACACTACAGAGAATGATTCGGAAGAAGGCGACACCTTAGCAGAAAGAAAACATCTTTATCAAATGTGCTAACCACCGGAATTGTGTGAACTAAAAAGGCTTATATGATAATTTCATGTGTCTTTTAAAAAAGAGCAATGATATACGTTTTTAAGTGGTTTGCAATGAAATAGAGCACAAAAAATTAAAAAAAATTCGTTTGAAGTTCAGTTTTTAACCTACGTGCACCAAACAAATTTTCTCGATGAAAATTAAATGTTTTCTCTGATGCATTTATATGCCTCTATCTTTCAACTCTAGACCAAACTAGAAAAATTTTTCATATCGTTGTGTAATAAAAACACATTTGATAAAAAAAAAATATTTTTCAATAGACTAGTCAGATTCACCGAAGTAAAAATTTCCGACCATCATAAAATAAACATTTATTAAACCACGTCACGTTCTTATTATTTTGATCGGCAGTGTACAGAATCTCTCATCGCCAGTCCTCGCAACTTTCTAACGTCAAATTGATGAGAGAGATGAAGAGCACCCATCCTTCACACTACAGCATCATTTCGGAGCATCCTCCAGTCCTAAGCCTCTCTCTTGTCTTCTTCAACCTTACGGAGTGACTAGTAGCTGATCTCTGACCCGAGATTTAACCCCTGTCACCGGTGTGCCGAGAGGTCAATGTTGGCCTACGTGGTACCGTTGCTGAGGCGGAGTTTCCGACATGGGCGGAGAGAAACGAGACCTCGACCCTTGGCCCTGCCGGGGTCCAAACTGCGCCTATTTACCCTTGCGGACGCACGTGGCGCTGTGTAGCGGTAGTGGCGCCTGTTTGAGCCCAGCGAAGGAAAAGGAAGCATACATTGGGTGGAAAGTGGTCAGCGGTTTGGGGAAAAGGACTGACGACTGCCCGCGTGTGAGAGAGGAAGGCTTACTTGACTTGTAACGGGACTGCCACTACGGTAAGTGCAGACAACTCTTTACCCCAATTGTGACTATTCCTTCGACGTATAAGTGCTTCCAGAGCACGCTTAGATCGCATACCTCGATCAGATGATTTGCGTTTAAAGTTTACTTCCATAATGATTTAGCTCATAGATGTACTATATAAGACGCCATGTTGTAAGACGTCCTGTAATTGTATAAGCGTCAGAGAGATTTTACAAACTTTCAAAGTGTTTGGTGAATAGGCTACTCTAATATTGCATTCCTAGAATTGGTAAACGAAAAATGTTCGGTTGGAATTAATCTTGGATCATTTAAGAAAATATCTATATTCGATAATACTGTGAGTTGCGTGAAGAAACAGAAATAATTTTAAAGCATTAGAACATTGGTCAAACTAAACAACTAAACTTAACAAACTAAACTTAACGAATAGCCATCAGAAAAATAAATTGTATTTGTAAAAGAACTTCAGAAAAAATTCTCTACTTAAAAAAACACACATTTTTAATGAGTTCGAAAAAAAATGAGAAAAAAAAGTATATTTTTTAAGGAATTAAATAATTTTTTTTGATTAAGAAACAAAAATATACATTTTTAATGAGTAACCTGAATTGTGAAAAACTTTTAATATGTACTTATAATATTTGGTCAAAAAAAAAAACTGGAAATAATCAGCGAGATTCGGTACATTGATAATTCGTTGCATGAGCTTCTATTGGCTAGGCCTGTTTTTAAAGATACCCAATTCAAAAAAATAGATTTTCACTTTGGCTTAAAATTTTATGTTTTTATACCTACCTGCAACTAAATAGATTTCTTTTTTTAAATTTTAATAAACTTGATTTAATTAATAAATCTATCGATTTCGAAAAAAAGATACTAAAATTATTTCATATGAAACTGAAATAATTGTTCAGCATGCCATTTTGTTAAAATTAGGCACAATTTTACACACAGTGTTGAAATAATAAGATTATTACACACAATGTCGATGATTTTACACACAGTGTTGAAATAATAAAGATTGCTTAAATATCGCATCTCTAAATATTCATATATCCCATGCCTTCGACTAATCTGTAAAACCTCTCTTTATGAAATGAAAGCGAAGCTGATTGTATCAAATATTTATAATATTTAGAGTTTAGCATCGCAACATCGCTTCAATCGACAGAGAGTGCTTTATTTTAAAAGCAATTTTTGGATAAAATAAGATTTTCGAAATTGGCCGACATTGCAAGTAAATAAATACACTGGTTTTCAAAAATTAAAGAAAAAATCCTATGTCGTGTGAATAGTTCCTGTAACTATTACTAACGTCGAAGCACTATAACTTCTAAAATAATTTTATTTTTGTTTGAAAAACGTGAAAGCAGATAAAGATGTGTATATTTTAACAGTTTGGGTAAAGAATTCTTTCAATATTCATCAGTTTTGTATAAGTTTCTTAAGACTGCATTAAAAAATAATAAAATAAATACCCCCTCAAGCAGCTGCTTGCCACAGAGGTATGACAGAAGCCTGTCAATTTATATGCTATAGTAGAAAGTCTGTGAGGATGGCGGGACCTCAGCAGAAAAACATCTATGCCTTATCCGGGGCTCGAACCCAGGTCCCTTAGATCAGTAGCCAAGCGCGCTAACCACTCGGCCATGGGACGGCTCATAAATAAATACCCCCTCAAGCAGCTGCTTGCCACAGAGGTCTGACAGGAGCCTGTCAGTTTATATGCCATAAACTGACAGGCATAATAGAAGGTCTGAGAGGATGGCAGGACCTCAGCAGAAAAACGACACACAGTTATAGAGCTTCGATATTAGTTTTACATTGACATAACACAGCATTGTCTTAATTAATGGAAACCATGTTTATAACAACTTACGTTTGAAAGCGTAAAAATATTATTGTATTGAGATATATAACTAGTAGCTATATTGTTTAGAATTTAACTATATGAAAGTGTTTGCCTTTTTTGAAAAGTCAATCAACTGTAGTGTTTAAATATTTTTCGAAATGCATAACTACGCAGTTGATATTATCATTTGGAATTCTGCATTATGACAATGCTATGCATTTTTAAAAGATAATCAGCTGCAGTGTTTTAACTATTACTCAAACAGTAAAAAAAACACCAAAATATCCCTAGATCATTTATACATAAATGTCTGCTTCATATTTATTAACATAAGATTATGTGTACTTCTCTAAATAAGCATATATGATAATTTTAATTTTTTAAATTTTCGTATGAATTTTAACATCGCCCTTTGATTTAAAATACAATAAAACACATTATTTCCATTTGTCTAAAAAAACACACAGCGTACTCATAGTTTTACGAAAGATATGAAGGTCAAAGTACGGTGTTAAGTTCTTACGGTGCATAAGTTCTAGACTTGGCTTATTTTTATGAGCGGCAATGAAACTATCTCCCGTCCCTGAATCCTTTGACTATATCGTACATTATGATATGATTGTAACAAAGTCTTCCGATATCTGGTATTATCAAACGGCGGACCTGCCGATTTCAGGAACCTTGATAATCGAGATTAAAAGAAGGAATAATAGCAAACAGATTTTATACGATTTGTTGAATTTGTACAGTTACAATAAAGTTACGGAGACAACATTGTACACCACGAACTCATCAATGTAATGTTTAATGATGTAAAAATGCTGAGTTGAGATTGTTTTTTGCATTCTGTAGATGCTTATATACAGATCCCTCGATTTACACGGTAGATAGATTCCGGAAAATCACCGTATAAATCGAAGCTATGCAAAGCGAGACCAATTATTTAGGAAAAACTGGGGACATTTCCGAAAACATCCTTGCTGTTAATAAAACATACATTGAAACTTTTATTTATACATATTTATCTCATTTTTCAGGTCAGCAGTAATAAAGTAACATTTTTTGCACTTTATTTCCACTAATTCAGATAAACTTAGATTATTTCTCAGACTTTTTTTTTTTGGTCCGAAAAATATTCATCGTTAATATAGAAGTGTAACATCGAATTTGAAGATGAAAATTTGAAAAGGATATTTTATGAACAAATATAAATCAGAAATTAAGCATTTGTACCAACACTTATACTTTGTTTTAAAAAAAAAATCATTATTTATGTGATATTTATGAACTTACGAATTAGCTGTATTTAGAAAATTAAATAGTCTGTACAGTTAAAAATCTAAGAATGAAGTCTAAAAATGAGTTAAACATGGATTTTGCTAGCCAAAGAGATTTCAGTGTGAAAAATCAGATCTCGCTGCCGATCCCAAAAAGTTTTATTTCATTAATATGTGGCGAGAGAGATTGCATTATAATGGCAAGAATACAATTTCAGCTAAAAGATATAAAATGAACTTCTAATAGAGGACGATTTCACTAATATAGGACATGGTAATGCAGTTAAATGTCTTCTTTGAGGCTATGCCTCTGCTATTTCTAATATGTATTATAACATAAAAGAACTCGATCCATACAGTGTAAAACAGAGTCCATAAATGTGTAAATCGAAACTGGTTGCATTTTCTTGACCGTGTAAATCGAGGAATGGATGTCTATTGCTTTGGTTACGCTTGATTTCAGAACACTTTCTAAAATTTTTATTGAGTCTCTTTTGAAACTATTTTGACGAAAGAAATAATAATAAATACAATTATTCAATTATCTCTAATTGAATAGTTTAAAAATATTTCCTTAAAAATATGTTAACTTCTTTGTGTGGCTTCCACAAATCAATTTAGGCAAACATTTAATCTTATGAAATATCGTTATATTACTAAACGTTACTATACTATTGTTTTAGTACTAAACTAACACCATCAATCTCTTCCAATATACTTTCAATAGCTTATTATGAAAAAAAATAATTCAATAACAAGGTATCTTTTTTAGAAGACTACCCAAACAAAATACAATATAGGCCTCATAGATGATAACTTCCACAGTTGTAACTTACTTTATTTTTGCCATGAAACTCAGTTACAGCTCTCATATATTTGTCTAATTATGTCTTTGACATATTCATAGTAGGTTGTTTTTCTGGAGAAACGTTCAGAATTCGAATGTAAAGTGCAAAAAGATTTAATGAAAATCTTCTTTCAGTCCTTCTTGGCTTAAATGCTACTTCGCTGACCACTGGGGAACAAAAAAAATATCCTACCTGAAACGTATACAAAAAGTTTATTCTCTGATTATTCATCATTTTAAGACAATCGCAGAGATAGTATCTATTGCGGCAATTTTAAACGAGGGAAATGTAAAACTTTCCGCAAAACATAATGTAAAAAATTTCATCTAAATACGCGAGAATTCGACTTGAACACATATGATATGAGTGCATTAATGAAAGGTTTCTTACAGCAAAATTTCAGACAAGCGTTAAAGACTTGAATGTTATCTGCTGTTATGCACCCACTGAAGATGCCGATGAGGATGAGAAGGATAGGTTTTATGAACAACTTCAGGATATTTTGAATTCTGTCAAGAAAGGAGATATTACCCTTGTTCTTGGTGACTTCAATGCCAAAGTTGGTACTGACTCTGACCTTTGGGGAGGAGTAATAGGCCCTTTTGGTATTGGTAGTTGCAATGGCAATGGGCAACGTCACCTACAGGTAAGTAAATTCAATGGTTTCAGAATAACTAACACTTACTTATTATTATTATCGGAATAACTAACACTTACCTTGTTAAAAGTGTCTTGCAACTTCAACTAAAAAAGCGTTGTGCTAGGGTTAAAAATTTTACCTTTAATACTGAAGCTCTGAAAGACCCAGTTATAGCTATGGCTTACCATGATAGGTTACTTAGTCATTATGAGAGTCATGGTTTGCTTACTACTGAAATTGAGGAAGAATGGAACCATTTTAAGCAGGTTTTTTGAACACTAACATTACTCTTTTAGGAAAAAAGGAGCAGAGGAGACAGAATTATCTGAATGATAAGGCACTTGAACTTATTTCAGAAAGAAAGAACTGCAGGAATGTCCTTAATCAATACTCTACTAGTCCTAATAGAAATGATTACAGAGAGCTTAATAAACGTGTAAAGGATCAGTTAGCTGCTGATAAGAATCTTTGGCGTGATTGGTTTGGCTGACAAAGCCGAGGAAGCACAGCACAACAGCAGAGAGCTGTACCAGATATTTAAAGGTTTTGTGTGGTAGAAAACGGACAGGTATACAGGGATTGAAGGATAAACAAGGTAAGGTTATAGATGGTGAGGATTCTGTCATGGCTAGGTGGGTTGAGCATTTCAGTGATGTTCTAAACAATGTGGGTAATTCTACTCCCATTGCTTTCAATGATGATAGATGCACTGGTGGCTTTAATGTTGGCCCTATATCACAATCTGAAGTTATTTTGGCTGTTTCTAAACTTAAACTTCCTAAATCCCCAGGGGTAGATGAAATTACTACTGAAATGCTTAGAGTTGGGAATGTTTCGGTTACCACTTGGATGACTGAAATTTTGAATATCTTTTATGATAAAGGCATGGTTACTAGGGATTTTACCAGAGCTATTATTATCACTATTTTTAAAAAAGGTGATCGCAGTCCTTGTGATAACTATAGGGGTATCAGCCTACTCTCTATTTCAGGTAAAGTTCTTTTCATGATTGTGCTTAATAGAATTAAGAATCTGGTTGACAGTCAATTACGTGATGAGCAATGTGGATTCAGAAGTGGTAGTGATGTGTTGATCAGATATTTTCACTTAGGCAGATTTTTGAGAAATGTTTAGAGTTTCAGAAACCTTTGGTTGCTAGGTTTGTTGATTTCAAAAAGGCTTTCCACTCTGTTGATCGTCATAATTTGTGGTTGATTGTGAAATCATATGGTATACCAGACAAGTTAGTTAACATAATGAAAGCTCTCTATAATAACATTGAGTCGTGTGTGAGAGTAGGTAAGGCTTCTAGCAATTGGTTTAAAATTACTTCTGGTGTTCGACAAGGGTGCATTTTGTCTCCTTTTCTCTTTAGCTTGGTTATTGATTATGTTATACGAAATTCACTTCAAGGGAAAGATTTTGACCTTAAATGGGCTGGAGATACGAAAATTTCTGATTTAGATTATGCTGATGATTTAGCCCTTTTGGTAAATGATGTTGATGATCTCATCAACATCATTTACCAAAAGGGCTTCATTCGAACTGTTGATGAGACTGGTAGTAGAGTAGGTTTGGCTATAAACAGAGAGAAAACTAAAGTGATGAAAATTGGTCAGGCAGGCTGTGATTCAGTTAATCTGAATGATTGCAGTCTTGAGCAGGTGTCACAGTTTAATTATCTTGGGAGCTATGTAACAGATAATGGTGATGTGCGGCATGAGATTAACAGACGAATAGGGATTGCTGCCGGGACTTTTAAGAATCTATGGAGAGTGTGGAGAAATAGGCGTATACACCTAAAGACTAAAATTAGGCTGTATAATAGTTTGGTTCTTTCTAGGGTTAGTTATGGTAGTGAAACTTGGACACTTTGTAAACAAGATACAGGAAACTAGATGCTTCTGATTCCAGATGCTTACGCAGTATCTTGGGTATTAGGTGGTTTAACTTTGTAACTAATGATGAGGTTAGGCAAAGGAGTTTGCAACCTCCTTTAAGCAGCATATTGTGCAGAGAGAGACTCCATTGGTTTGGCCATGTTACCCATATGGATAATTATAGATTGGCGAATAGGGTTATGAACAGTGTGCCTAACGGCTTCAGAAAGAGGGGGAGACCTAGGATGCGGTGGGCAGACAATGTCAAACAGGACCTTATTAGAATTGGTGTGCAGTGGCCAGATGCAGTAGATGTAGCTCAGGATAGATTTGCTTGGAGAACTAAATTGCACGGTCTGGTTGGACCTCCATAGCGCATGGCTGCTTGAGGGTGATGATGATGATGATAATCTCTTATGAATGAACTTCTAAATTTATTAATGAATTTTAATTTTAGATATGAGGTGGAAATATCATTTAATTTTGAAGGTAGCATTAATGTAACGAAATTTAAGTCGTTTGAACGAACTAATGACGTTATTTTAGCGATCCTTAAAACGTGATGACATGAACACAAAAATAGCTGAAAACCCTTATTCATGTTGCAAGGCTTATCTAATGGAAAACCTACTTTAAAAGCCTGCACACAATACGGCAGAAAGCAGAATATCCCAATTCATTTGGTGAAATCTACGCAATAACTGTTTCATTCGTATAACTGGAAAATACTATATTAGTAAACTGAAATTAGAGTTTAATTAACTATTTTTGCTACTCCTTTTATTGTGAAAAAAGCGCAATATACGTATGAATACACTTCAAAAATAAAATTAATGGACTTGTGGGGAACTATGATGTATACTTGGGTGCTGATAGAGAGACGAGGAAACAAAATAGCACTCCGTGTTGCCAAGCAATAAAGCTAAAAGTATTTCCATTCTTATGTTTTACATTCTGGAAATAAGTAAAATAGAATATTTCCAGCATCCCCCTTTCCATTGGAAGGTAGTTCCAGCCTTTCGTGATTATATACCTCAATAACAATCTAAATAATAATAACAAAATCGAAATAGTTTTTGTTTAAAAACTGGAGTTACAAAAATAAAGGAGTAGCAAAAATAGTTAATTAAACTCAAATTTCAGTTTAATAAATAAAAATTCAGTTTAATAATAATTTCCAGTTATACGAATGAAACAGTTATTGTGTACATATCACCTAATGAATTGGGATATTCTGCTTTCTGCCGTATTGTGTGCAGGCTTTTAAAGTAGGTTTTCCATTAGATAAGCCTTGCAACATGAATAAGGGTTCTCAGCTATTTTTGTGTTCATGTCATCACGTTTTAAGGTTCGCTAAAATAACGTCATCAATTCGTTCAAACGACTTAATTTCAAACGATCTGTTTCGATTCAATAAATTACTTGGCTAATTGGTTGTCGGTATAATTGAAATTGGTATTATAGTCATTCTGTTTGATGTACAAAATGCCGTAATAAGGAAATATAACAAAACAGTCAGCAAATCAAAAAATAATGTGAACGTATACAATCGGTAGAGACTCTAGAATTGTGACTGAGTTTTTTCGGAAGGTAGGCGAATAAATCACCATTCGTGATTTGATACCAGAGGGGTCGGTGTAAATATAAAAAAAATACTCTTTAGCAACTTCATGTAAACCTATTTGCCATGGGTTGTTTTGCCTCTGAGAAGCACTTTTTTGTACACAGTGGACCAAATGACCAGGTCACAAGGACTTCGAAGGCTCGGAGAAGGTTGGAGGAATGGGAACAGCTGTTAGGATACAGATGGTAGCCTCCCGTCAAGGACATCCAGCGTGTTTTTTAAATTGCACAGTGCTCTCTTGCACGCGAGATCACGGATTTACGTCCCATCCAACGAACGGCGGTCTTTCCAAGATCATCAGTGTCCTCTTTCTGATCGAAGACATGATAAGATAGGTTGGGTTGGGTTGTTTTACCTCTGAGCGGCACTTTTTTGCACACCATGGGCTAAATGGCCAGGTCACATGGACCCCGAAGGCTCAGAGAAGGTTGGGGGAGGGGACCCACTGGAACAGCTGTTGGGAGACAGATGGTAGTCTCCCGTCAAGGCCATCCAGCGTGTCCTTTAACGTGCACAGGGTATGGCTCTCCCGCACACGGGGCCACGGCTTAACGTCCCATCCGACGGACGGCGGCCTTTCCAAGCCCATCGGTGTCCCCTACTGACCGTGGGCAGGGCGGGGAATTTTGCGGAGATAAATCTCAACGCTGACCCAGCTGGGACTCGAACCTGGGAACTACAGATTACGAGCCTGGCGCGCTACCAACTGAGCCACCCCCGCCCCCATGATAAGATAAATCCAAATCCTGGCACAGATGGGACTCGAACCTGGGAACTACGAGCCTGGCGCAACTACAGGAGAACATCGCAATACCTGAGCCAATCCTAATCCTAGGTTCTTAGATGCAAAGTTCATACAAATGGAAAGCCATATTCGAAATTCAGCAAATTTGAAGTTTTTTAATATAAGTTTTTTTAGCCAGAAATATAACAGGAGATAAATAAAGATCTCAGTCTAATTTCTCTCATTGAGTTTTCAATAAATATTAATTCAATTTTAGTTACGGAAACTGTAAGATTTAACACCATTGTTTCAAATTATGAGAATTTGTCTCAGAATTAAGTTAAACGAAAATAATAACCGTTGTAATATAAACGTTTATAAAAATATGATTTTTAGAATTTTGAGTTGTTGGGTTGGGTTGTTTTACCTCTGAGCGGCACTTTTTTGCACACCATGGGCTAAATGGCCAGGCCACAAGGACCCCGAAGGCTCAGAGAAGGTTGGGGGAGGGGACCCACTGGAACAGCTGTTGGGAGACAGATGGTAGCCTCCCGTCAAGGCCATCCAGCGTGTTCTTTAACGTGCACAGGGTATGGCTCTCCCGCACACGGGGCCACGGCTTAACGTCCCATCCGACGGACGGCGGCCTTTCCAAGCCCATCGGTGTCCCCTACTGACCGTGGGCAGGGCGGGGAATTTTGCGGAGATAAATCTCAACGCTGACCCAGCTGGGACTCGAACCTGGGAACTACAGATTACGAGCCTGGCGCGCTACCGACTGAGCCACCCCCGCCCCAGAATTTTGAGTAGTGAATGACTCAAACTTTCTGCCATTTTGTATATAAAAAAAGTTTAAAACGACAGAAGATGTTGTTTAATATTTAATCCCAAGTTAATTTAGCTAATTTAATGGTGCATAGAGAGTGATAATGTATAATAACTTAACAACACAAAACTGAAATATAAAATTAAAGAACGAAAAATCCTCTACATTTGGTTCCCAACAGGAGTGTCGCGAAATTTTCAGTTATTTAACTAGAATAGTGGTTCCCACCTTTCCCGTGCTACGGACGCCTACGAAGTCTAACGTTTTCTGAAGACTCTCTTCCCATCAATACCTGATAGAGTTTAATGAAGCATAGCTCCTCGCAACGAGGATTCCCTAAAAGTCCCAAGAATGTGTTGCATCTCTTGTTCTTTATTTGCTGTTCATTTATTGGCTCTTCTGTAATTTAAATGGGCAAATTCCATGTCCAGAAATTCTTATGTCAGGAAAAACCAATCACAGATTATGATCAGCATGAACTAGCCAGTGTTTCCATATTAGATTTATGTAATTCCAGCCAAAGGCGGGGCGGGGGTGGCTCAGTCGGTAGCGCGCCAGGCTCGTAATCTGTAGTTCCCAGGTTCGAGTCCCAGCTGGGTCAGCGTTGAGATTTATCTCCGCAAAATTCCCCACTCTGCCCACGGCTAGTAGAGGACAACGATGGGCTTGGAAAGGCCGCCGTCCGTCGGATGGGACGTTAAGCCGTGGCCCCGTGTATGGGAGAGCCATACCCTGTGCACGTTAAAGAACACACTGGATGGCTTTGACGAGAGGCTACCATCTGTCTCCCAACAGCTGTTCCAGTGGGTCCCCTCCCCCAACCTTCTCTGAGCCTTCGGGGTCCATGTGACCTGGCCATTTAGCCCATTGTGTGCAAAAAAGTGCCGCTCAGAGGTAAAACAACTCAACCCAGCCAAAGGCAATAGAACTTAACACGATCATATAATTAAAGGTATATGTGCTACTATTTCCGTTAGATCTTTTCGAAATATTGAAAATAGCACGCGGACCCCCCCCTCCCGCTTCAGGGGTCCGGCAACCACTGAACTATAGGAATAATATATCGCCTCGTTTGAATGACAGGTGTTCCTTTTCAGAGAGAATGATATTTGTTATTTTTCGAGTTTTTTTTCACCCTCTAAAAGTGGAAATTTCAACTAACGGACGATTCGGAAAATGCGAATAGTATTCTTCATTTGAATATGTTCAACTGAAACAAAAAATAAATAAAAACAAAGAGAAAAAAAAATCTCTTAAAACAAAAAGAGTTTTGTTTTTTACATCCACTTCGGAGGGATAAAGGGCAAGGCGCTGCTGTAGTATATCATTTAAAATAGTCCTTTAAAACATTTTGCCCCTTTCCCACTGTTTACACAGTTTTAGAGGGCGCTATTAAAATTATTGAAAAATTTGGAGAATCCGAATCCTATAGTTCATTATTACCTATCAAACCCAAAACTTTTTTTTTATTTACCTCGAAAAATTATAAACTCACAAACGGACAGATGAAAAGTGAAAACTTTAACTCGTTTTTTGTTTTCCAGAAGTGAGCCAAAAATGAATTTTACATTTAACAATTTTATATTGATTACAAATAGTTTCAGTAGCTCGTGTTCCTGCACTGTTACATAGAGACTGAAAGAGTTAAATGTTATAGCTATCGAACTCCATAAATATTTAAATGTATATTACTAAAAATCATGATTTCGAAATTTTTAGCCTTATTTGCATTAACATTTTTTCACAAAACTTTGGGCGGGGTTTGTTTAGCAGGTAGTTCATCAGGCTCGTAATCTACAGATCCCCGTAGTGAAAGACTGAAAATTTCTGCCAATTTGAATGCAAAAAAAGTCTAAAATGGCAGAGGATGTTGTTTAATATTTAATCCCAAGTTGATTTAGCTAATTTAATGATGCTTAGATAGTGATAATGTCCCACATGTCAGGGACCCACATGGACACTCCCTGTGAGACAAAGAGGGCAGTGTTGGTCCTTCGGATGCAACCTACAACCGTGGTCCCGTGTGCACGAGAGTCGTATCCTGTGCACGCTAAAGAACTCGCTGGATAACCTTGACGAGAGGTTCCCATCTATCTCCTAACATCTAACCAGTGGATAGTCTTCCCCCAACATTCTCTGAGCCTTTCGGATCCCCTTTTTGACAGAGGACAGGTTTGAGATTTACCAGAGATAAATCACGAAGCTGGAACAGATGAGACTCGAACCTGGTAAGTACAGATTACGAACTTGGCGCGCTACCGACTCTACCAACCCCAGCCCTGTCCTGATGATTCGAGTTAATATTTACGTCGTTATTTGTGTTGATAATCTAAGATCCATTTCGTTTTCCTCTCATGTCGTACTCTGCAAGGGAATCAACAAACTGGAGTCTGATGACAGCCGTCAGATTGCTGCAGATACTTGCCCGAGGTCTCTCCGATTCTTCTTCCTCTTCCTCTCTCTCTATCTGCAGATAGCCCCTATCGGAATTGGTGGGATGCTGATGGGAATCGGCGGCAATCCAATCGGTATTCCACCTCCCAAATGGGAAAGATAACAAAAGAAATAAACACGGGAATAAAAATAAACTGATAATGAGTTCTTACGAATTGGTTTCATTATCTTCCTAAAAAAAGAACGTTGACCGTTAATTCCTTTTGGATTTACTGGTTTCTTCTATAATTTACCGCATTCTTCATTTGTGGGTTGGGTTGGGTTGTTTTACCTCTGAGCGGCACTTTTTTACACACCATGGGCTAAATGGCCAGGTCACATGGACCCCGAAGGCTCAGAGAAGGTTGGGGGAGGGGACCCACTGGAAGAGCTGTTGGGAGACAGATGGTAGCCTCCCGTCAAGGCCATCCAGCGTGTTCTTTAACGTGCACAGGGTAATGGGCCATCCAGCGTGTTCTTTAACGTGCACAGGGTATGGCTCTCCCATACACGGGGCCACGGTTTAACGTCCCATCCGACAGACGGCGGCCTTTCCAAGCCCATCGGTGTCCCCTACTGACCGTGGGCAGGGCGAGGAATTTTTGCGGAGATAAATCTCAACGCTGACCCAGCTGGGACTCGAACCTGGGAACTACAGATTACGACCTCCCCCCCTTCATTTGTGAGGAAGTGGACGTTACCAATAGGATAACACCACGATTGCCAGTGTGGTTTTCTACTTCATAATTACACACGAATAAGATGCAAATTTCTACTTTGGAATAGATGTAGGTTTCTACTTTGGATGTTATCGAGACTTGAATCCAATAGTAAATTAATTTTTCTTGCCAGAGAAGTCCGAGAGAGTCACTCAGTATAATATGCCGTTGGGTTGGGTTGTTTTACCTCTGAGCGGCACTTTTTTGCACACCATGGGCTAAATGGCCAGGTCACATGGACCCCGATGGCTCAGAGAAGGTTGGGGGGAGGGGACCCACTGGAACAGCTGTTGGGAGACAGATGGTAGCCTCCCGTCAAGGCCATCCAGCGTGTTCTTTAACGTGCACAGGGTATGGCTCTCCCGCACACGGGGCCACGGTTTAACGTCCCATCCGACGGACGGCGGCCTTTCCAAGCCCTTCGGTGTCCCCTACTGACCGTGGGCAGGGCGGGGAATTTTGCGGAGATAAATCTCAACGCTGACACAGCTGGGACTCGAACCTGGGAACTACAGATTACGAGCCTGGCGCGCTACCGATTGAGCCACCCCCGCCCCATATAATATGCCGTAGATGAGTTTACGTCGTGAAAGGAGAGACTACAGCAAAAACAAAAAAAAAAATCATCTGACAGAAAACATCATTGCCTTATTTGTTATTCAAATCCAGTTCCTTTTAATCCGCAGACAAGCACACTAACCATTCGTTTAATGCTTTTAAACCTGTGAACGTTAAAGAACACGCTGAATGGCCTTGACGAGAAGCTTCCATATCTCTCCTAACAGCTGTCCAGTGGGATCCCCTCCCCCAACTTTCTCCTAGTCTTTGGGGTCCTTGTGACCTGTCCATTTGGTCCAATGTGTGCAAAAAAAGTACCTCTCAGAGAAAAAAACAACCTTGCCTTTTATAAGTTTGAGTAACATTCGGTTCCTCTGTGAAGCAATAGTTTTTTTATTGAGCTACAAAATGCCTTGAGGTTTTTATTTTGTTTCTATATTTATCAATATTCTTTACCTACTGAAGATTTATGAGTGCTATAGACCATAAATGAACTTAGAAATTGAGAGATATAACTCGCAGCCCAGACTGTTTTAAAGGTGGAAGTAGTGATCCCTGATAGTGGCATATTAATTTATTTTTATCTGATTCCCCCCAAATATTCTTAACCCACAATGATAGTCTCACCAGCGTTACTTGTCTTGGGACTTGGAAAAATTTATTAGAAATCTTTTTAACCAATGAAATGTTCGGCACTGTTTCACCAAGTATTTCTAGCACGTTGGTGCAAAGATCTAACTAACCATCAGCGACGTGGATGGCTCAGTCGGTAGCGCGCCAGGCTCGTAATCTGTAGTTCCCGGGTTCGAGACCCAGCTGGGTCAGCGTTCAGATTTATCTCCGCAAAACTTATATATGTCATTGAGAGATTTTTAAAATTCGAATCTTAATATTCCTCGATAATAAAACCAAATGGAATTTTTAAAATTTTCTCAAAAAACAAAGTAGTTGAATGTCTTTAGACGGACCTATAAATCACGAAAGGGATTTTGATTGGGTTGGTTTACCTCTGAGGGGCAATTTTTTTGCACACAATGGGCTAAATGGTCAGATCAGAAGGACCTCGAAGGCTCAGAGAATGTTAGGGGAAGGGACCCACTGGGAAGCTATTGGGAGATAGATGGTAGCTTCCCGTCAAGGCCATCCAGCCTGTTCTTTAATGTGCACAAGGTATTTTGATTGCACTCAATGGGCAAAATGGCCAGATCACAAGGACCCAGAAGGTTCAGAGAATGTTAGGGGAAGGGACCCACTGGGAAGCTATTGGGAGACAGATGGTAGCTTCCCGTCTAGGCCATCCAGCGTGTTCTTTAATGTGCACAAGGCTGCTATAAACTGTAGCAATCTGACGGCTGTCATCGGACTCCCGTTTGTTGATTCCTTTGCAGAGGACGACATGAGAGGAAAACGAAATGGATCTTAGATTATCAACACAAATATCGACGTAAACATTAACTCGAATCATCAGGACAGGGCTGGGGTTGGCAGAATCGAATGGCTCTCCCGCACGCGGAGCCACGGCTTAACGTTCCGTCTGACGGATGGTAGCTTTTCTAAGTTCATTGATGTCCCCTACTGACCATGGACAGCGAGGGGAGTTTTGCGGAGATAAATCTCAACCCTGACCCAGCTGGGACTCGAACCTGGGAACTGTACATTTACGAGCCTGACGCGAGCCCTACACTGAGCCCCCTCCACCCCCCACACAAAAAATGTAGCCATTAGCTCTTTTGAAAACGGACTAAAAATAGTGAAACACAAAATTATAATATTTCATTGCTTTGGAAGATCTGAAACCAATACATTTCATCAGCGTATGCGATTTCACGATCTTCTCGACTTCTTTTCAGAGGTCATCCTTTCCCAGACCACAGAAAATGGGGGATAATTTTTCATACCGAAAGTTTAATTATCTTGCGAAATCTGAAACGAAGGCTACAAGAAAAAAAAAACGATCGTTTAATAAACAATCTTCGATGGCGGGCAAACTTGGCGAAGTCGAACTGTCTTAAACCAATATTGTAAAGTAATAGTTGTGCGTTCTTCAAGAGTGCTGTTATGTGACGAACCTGACCTTGCGTGTATTGCTGTAGGTGATGACACTTGGAGTGGGTAGAGTGGTTCTCTTGACTGCACGGTGCCCATCCATGGGTCAGTCAGTGTTAGTGTTAACACGGGACACACTGTAAACTGCTGTGAAACGAAACCCAGCAAAACAGATCGTGACGTAACGCTCCTGACTTCTTACTCTTACGTCTGTCAGCGAGCATTTCTGTTCGTATTCCAGTGGGGGGGGGGGAGATTTGCGCCGTCTGGCAGAGGGAGGGAAAGGGTGAAGGCCACGACCATTGCTCTATGACCTCTGCGGACTGCAAGACCATTTTGCAATATTAATACCCTCCCCAATTCTTTCCCATCTGTTGTTCCCAGTTGTAACTAGGAGGTTTTAAACAAGTTTCTGAAAGCTGCAAGTTAAATTACATGAATGTTAAGAATACTTTTCCGTCACAATAATGGGGCGGGGTGTTTCAGTCGGTAGCATGCCAGGCTCGTAATCTGTAGTTCCCAGGTTCGAGTCCCAGCTGGGTCAGTGTTGAGATTTATCTCCGCAAAAATTCCCCGCCCTGCCCACGGTCAGTAGGGGACACCGATGGGCTTGGAAAGGCCGCCGTCCGTTGGATGGGACGTTAAGCCGAGGCCCCGTGTGCGGGAGAGCCATACCCTGTGCACGTTAAAGAACACGCTGGATGGCCTTGACGGGAGGCTACCATCTGTCTCCCAACAGCTGTTCCAGTGGGTCCCCCTCCCCCAACCTTCTCTGAGCCTTCGGGGTCCATGTGACCTGGCCATTTAGCCCATGGTGTGCAAAAAAAGTGCCGCTCAGAGGTAAAACCCCGGTCTTAAAGGTCTAAAGGGCCCCGGTCTTAAAGGGAGGCTACCACCTGTCTCCTAGCAGCTGTCCAGTGGGTTCCCCTTCACCAAATCTTCTCTTGGCCCTCGGGGTCCTTGTGACTCAACCATTTAGTCCATTGTGTGCAAAAAGTGCCGCGCAGAGGTAAAACAATCCAACCCATTACTTTCCATAATAGAAGTGTTGAAATTAGAAGACATAAAAAAATAAATAAATACCCCCTCAAGCAGCTGTTTGCCACAGTGGTCTGACAGGAGCCTATCAGTTTATATGCCACAGTAGAAGGTCTGAGAGGATGGCAGGACCTCAGCAGAAAAACGACACAAACAGCCATGCCTTACCAGGGGCTCGAACCCGCCTCGCAGAGGTAAAACAATCCAACCCATTACTTCCCATAATAGAAGTGTTGAAATTAGAAGACAAGAGACGAATAATCACCCTGACAGCCGTAAGATTCATGCAACGCATTCTTATACTGTTGAATAAAAACTCCTCGCCCTGCCCTCGGTCAACAGGGGGACGCCGATGGACTTGGAAAGGTCGTCGTCCATCGGATGGGACGTTAAGCCATGGCCCTTGTGTCGAAGAGCCATACAGCTCATCGGTAAATTGTACCGCTCAGAGGTAAAACAACCTACCTCAACTGATATGTCACATAAGCAAAGCCATCAGTAACTTCATTTATTGATGGCTTTGCACTGGGTATGGCCCGTGTGCGGGAGAGCCATACCCTGCGCACGTTCACACGGTCAGTAGGGGACACCGATAGGCTTGAAAAGGCCGCCGTCCGTCGGATGGGACATTAAGCCGTGGAACCGTGTGCGGGAGAGCCATACCTGTGCACGTTAAAGAATACGCTGGATGGCCATGACGTGAGGTTACCGTCTGTCTCCCAACAGCTGTTCCAGTGGGTCTCCTTCCGCAACCTTTTCTGAGCCACTGGGGTCTTTGTGATCTGGCCATTTAGCCCATGGTGTGCAAAAAAAGTGCCGCTCAGAGATCAAACAAAAACCCAACCCTGCATGGAGCCACGGCTTAACGTCCCATCCGACGGACGGCTCCCTTTCCAAGCCCATCGGTGTCACCTACTGAGGGCAGGGTGAGGGTTTTGAGGAGATAAATTTCAATGCTGGTCCGGTGACTTACCCTCATCCCCCTCAAGTCTACATTCATGAATGGGAATTCGTATTCGTGCTCATGTACCCTCTTGTACAGAGCATGTCATGAAACTGGCACTCGAAATTGACATTTGGTCAGTGAACCTATTCACCTCCTGACAAGTTCCATATCCCCGAAGAAGCTGAAATAATGATTCCCACTAGATTAAAAAAAAGATTAGTTTCGTACTTCTTTTTGTAGCATATGCTAAATTCCGAATTCTGTAAAAAGAATCGTGCAAGGGTTGGGTTGTTTTACCTCTGAGCGGCACTTTGTTGCACACCATGGGCTAAATGGCCAGGTCACATGAACCCCGAAGGCTCAGAGAAGGTTGGGGGAGGGGACCCACTGGAACAGCTGTTGGAAGACGTTGGTAGCCTCCCGTCAAGGCCATCCAGCGTGTTCTTTAACGTGCACATGGGTTGGGTTGGGTTGTTTTACCTCTGAGCGGCACTTTTTTGCACACAATGGGCTAAATGGCCAGGTCACATGGACCCCGAAGGCTCAGAGAAGGTTGGGGGAGGGGACCCACTGGAACAGCTGTTGGGAGACAGATGGTAGCCTCCCGTCAAGGCCATCCAGTGTGTTCTTTAACGTGCACAGGGTATGTCTCTCCCGCACACGGGGCCACGGCTTAACGTCCCATCCGACGGACGGCGGCCTTTCCAAGCTAATCGGTGTCCCCTACTGACCGTGGGCAGGGCATTTTGCGGAGATAAATCTCAACGCTGACCCAGCTGGGACTCGAACCTGGGAACTACAGATTACGAGCCTGGCGCGCTACCGACTGAGCCACCCCCGCCCTATTGTGCAAGGAGTAACAAAAGCGGAGAAAATACCGAAATTTGTTCAGTCACAAGAGAGCAAAGAACAATCCTTTATAGAAGTGACGCATAGTAAATTCAGGATAACTATTATGTAATCCGTTAATATAAAATTCTACTACACCTGGGATACCTCGATTTGGGATTGATCTGATTTTCATCTATCGCTCTCCACCTTATTTATTCATCCATTTGTCAGCTTTGTCCAATAGTGAAATCAAATTGTTGCTCAATATAACATCAGGCAGGATGGAAGGAAAAAAAAGTGGCACTGCACCATGCAAAAAAGTGGCCACTGCACCATGCAAAAAAGTGGCACTGCACCATGCAAAAAAGTGGCCACTGCACCATGCAAAAAAGTGGCCACTACACCATGCAAAAAAGTGGCCACTGCACAACACAAAAAAGTGGCACTGCACCATGCAAAAAATGACCACTGCACCATGCAAAAAATGTAACCACTGCACCATGCAAAAAAAGGTAAAAAAAATTTTTTAAGTGGTTTAAAAATATTTTAAATTTTAGATTAATTTTAAACAAATTAAAACTCTTAAAATTTTTATGCATATTTAATTTGCCCTCCTTTTGATCAGCGATCAAAAAAACGTTGCCAGATATTTTTTCTGAATTCTGTAATCAACCATAGTGTTCGGATACTTTTTTGAGCGACTGTACAGGTAATTTTGGATATTAATTTAAACGTTCAAGTGGCTTGATGCCCCAGCATTTGCTTAAAAATAATCACATGCACCAACAAATATTGAATTTGATCACATTTTACATGATGCATACGATGAGAACATTTCAAATCAAAATAATAGAGTATAAGTTCGATAAAAACTCTTCCGTTACTAAACAATCGTATCAGAAGAGAGACTATTGTGTTAACCAATCAGATGAGAGAAAGAGAATGACTCATTTGGAAACCGTTGGCTCCATATCTATAGCAAGCGTAGAAACAAGGACTGGATGTTCTATTTTTAGTTCAGGTACATTGATTTCCTTTTGTCGGAGTGTTATCACACTTTATTTGTCCTGGTTACTTTCAAAATCGCTCTCGGCCTATAACTGTAATCACACTCCAGTTGGGGGGCGGGGTGGCTCAGTCGGTAGAGCGCCAGGCTCGTAATCTGTAGTTCCCAGGTTCGAGTCCCAGCTGGGTCAGCGTTGAGATTTATCTCCGCAAATATTCCCCGCCCTGCCCACGGTCAGTAGGGGACACCGATGGGCTTGGAAAGGCCGCCGTCCGTCGAATGGGACGTTAAGCCATGTCCCGTGTGCGGGAGAGTCATACCCTGTGCACGTTAAAGAACACGCTGGATGGCCTTGACGGGAGGCTACCATCTGTCTCCCAACAGCTGTTCCAGTTGGTCCCCTCCCCCAACCTTCTCTGAGCCTTCGGGGTCCATGTGACCTGGCCATTTAGCCCATGGTGTGCAAAAAACTGCCGCTCAGAGGTAAAAAACCCAACCCAGTTTCGATTTTATTTCTAACTGGGTTGGGTTGTTTTACCTCTGAGCGGCACTTTTTTTGCACACCATGGGCTAAATGGCCAGGTCACATGGACCCCGAAGGCTCAGAGAAGGTTGAGGAAAGGGACCCCCTGGAACAGCTGTTGGGAGACAGATGGTAGCCTCCCGTCAAGGCCATTCAGCTTGTTCTTTAACTTGCACAGGGTACGGCTCTCAACACATACGGGGACACGGCTTAACGTCCCATCCGACGGACGGCGGCTTTTACCAACCCATCGGTGTCCCCTACTGACCTTGGGCAGGTCGGGGAATTTTTCGGAGATAAATCTCAACGCTCTCCTACCTAGGACTCGAACCTGGGAACTGCATATTACGAGACTGGTGCGCTACCGACTGAGCCACCCCCGTCCCTATTTCTGACTGGAGTCAATATTTCTCTTAACATGGTTCGTATGCTTACCTCTTAAAGTCGCCTATTCCCAAACAAATTATGATTCATATTGTGGACGTATTGGTCCTATGAAACCAATGCTTATGCAAAGGAAAGAAAGAAAATAGTGAATTAATTTCTCTGAAGTAGCCCACTAATCACAGAAGTCTGACAGTATCATGTTAGCATATATTTTGGCAAGAGAGAAGCTTGTGCTAAAGGTCACAGCAGAACAAAAAGAGAAACATCCTATGGCTTAACCGGGATTCGAACCCGGGTTTACTTTGCATAATCTATATGTAGGTATAAGTGTAAAATCGTAGTGGCTCTTCACCAAACAGTCGATGTAATGTGAAAAAGAAAACATAACTGTTAGGGTGAAGTAGAATAGCGTAAAACACGAAATAAATTCGCAAACTCAAGATCCGAAGATGGTTGTATTGTTTTACCCCTGTGCAGCCCTTTCGTGCACACAATGGGCTAAATGGCTGTGCAATAAGCACCCCAAGGGCAGAGAAACCTAGGTAACAAGGACCCGTGGGCTTGGAGTAGGTTGAGGAAAGGATTTGGAATGTTGGGTTGTTTTACCTCTGAGCGTCGGGCGGGGGTGGCTCAGTCGGTAGCGCGCCAGGCTCGTAATCTGTAGTTCCCAGGTTCGAGTCCCAGCTGGATCAGCGTTGAGATTTATCTCCGCAAAATTCTCCGCCCTACCCACGGTCAGTAGGGGACACCGATGGGCTTGGTAAAGGCCGCCGTCCGTCGGATGGGACGTTAAGCCGAGGCCCCGTGTGCGGGAGAGCCATACCCTCTGCACGTTAAAGAACACACTGGATGGCCTTGACGGGAGGCTACCCTCTGTCTCCCAACAGCTGTTCCAATGGGTCCCCTCCCCCAACCTTCTCTGAGCCTTCGGGGTCCATGTGACCTGGCCATTTAGCCCATGGTGTGCAAAAAAGTGTCGCTCAGAGGTAAAACAATCCAATCTGACGTACTCTTCCTATCAGATCTCTGTGGCAAGCAGCTGCTTTAAAAGTAATTCTTTTCATTTTTAATTTGTCCTCCCATATCCTATATATAAAATAGAGGTATTTTGGCTTCTGTTGTCTTACTTTTAATCTTCTAGTGCCAAATATCCCTAACTCCAAAAAAGTTAATGTATGTACCGGGACAGGCCCGGATGTAGAAAAAAAAAAGGAATAGCCGGGGGGTGGGGAGGCTAACAGCGCAATCGATTCGGAAAAAGGTAAAAGGTAAAAGGATGAGGTTGAAAGAAACGGGATTTTTTATTGCAGTGTAATATTTTCCCTTAAGTTTTAGAGTTTTTTAAAAATGTCAGGAAAAAATTCATGAAATATGCACAAGTTTAAAACTTTTTGACATCCATTATTCCTTCATTAGCATTTTAAAAGTGGCAGGGGGGCATTTCCTTCCCCCATAAATCCTGAACTGTCCTGGAATATATTCTAGAGCAGCATTAAAGCTTTCTGAAACCATAGAATCCTTATATTTAATTTCCTCCCTTACCGGAATACTTACATTTAGTATTGCCCTTTATGGTATCCTTAAATTTAATCTTCCCATTCCCCGGATCATCCATATTTAATTCCCACCTACATCTTGAAGCTCTTACATTTAATTTTTTTTCCCTGGAATCCAAATCGAGAGATGCTAAACAAAACTATAATAAGAGGATATTTTCACTCTTTGCATAATTAATAATCTCCTTAATATTGCAGTAGGGGACACCGATGGGCTTGGAAAGGTCGCCGTCCGTCGGATGGGACTTTAAGCCGTGGCACCTTGTGCGGGAGAGCCATACGCTGTGCACGTTAAAGTACACGCTGGATGGCCTTGACGGAGACTATCATCTGTCTCCCAACAGCTGTTCCAGTGGGTCCCCTCCCCCAACCTTCTCTGAGCCTTCGGGGTCCATGTGACCTGGCCATTTAGCCCATGGTGTGCAAAAAAGGGCCTCTCAGAGGTAAAACAACCCAACCTTAATGTTGCCGAAAAATGTCATAAATGCGCCAAATAGTTGCTGTTTTTAAGGGTAACTGAGAGAAATATTTAGGTGTAAGAATGAATTTAGAAGCCAGTAGCGCAGTGATTCTCAACCTTTGATGCTTCACGTGCCCCCTGGAAATGTGGCGTACCCCTTGTACAGATAGATAAAACTATTGTTATAGTATAACAATGGGAATAAAGCATATATATACACATTAAATTTTGTATTCATAAATTATATATATAGATAAACAAAAAAAAAAAGATATTTTTGCACAGCAGTGTTGCCAACTTAGCGACTTTGTTACTAGATCTAGAGACTTTTGAGCTCTCACGGCGTACCCCAAAAAATTTTGCCGCGTACCCCACGTTGAGAACCCCTGAAGTAGAGTGTTTTTGTGGTTGGAGAAATTTATTCACTAACTGTTGTACGGAAGTCGAAGACTCGTTGAGTGTTTTTCTGCCTGACTATCCCTTATGCATTCATTCCCCTACAGAGCTTGAGGCCCCAAAAATTGCACGAAAATTCTCTTCACCCGGGGAAAGGGGAGGCTATGTGGGAACCGGATACGATAATCCGAACTTTGAGACGTTTTTGTCAGGCAACTGTTAGTAAATATTCTTAGTTGGACGAGTCTGTGTCACACAGAGAGGATCCGGTTGAATTTCTTAACGTTAGAAGTTAAAAAAAAGATGTTGGGTTGGGTTGTTTTACCTCTGAGCGGCACTTTTTTGCACACCATGGGTTAAATGGCCAAGTCACAAGGACCCGAAGGCTCAGAGAAGGTTGGGAGAGGTGACTCATTGGAACAGCTGTTGGGAGACAAATGGTAGCCTCCCGTCAAGGCCATCCAGCGTGTTCTTTAACGTGCACAGAGCGTATGGCTCTCCCGCACACGGAGGAGCCACGGCTTAACGTCCCATCCGACGGACGGCGGCCTTTCCAAGCCCAGCGGTGTCCCCTACTGACCGTGGGCAGGGCGGGGAATTTTGCGGAGATAAATCTCAACGTTGACCCAGCTGGGATTCGAACTTGGGAACTACATATTACGAACCTGCCGCGCTACCGACTGAGCCACCCCCTCCCCTACATCATGAGAGTGCTATAGGATGTGGTGCTTGGTTATTGATAACATTCTCTTTGTTTCTTATAACTTAAATTTTCCATTTTTTCAAATTTGTTCATCTGATTTTTTTTTGAGCGAGGAAGTATTATGTTTGGTTTTAGAAAAGCTAATATATTGCGTTTTCCCTACATTCATAAAATTGCTATCACTTTGCGTGTTTTGAAGTATGATCTGCATATACAGACGGAATCCAAAGAGATGCCGCGAATAATATGACCACTTCTACTAGTTTCTAATAAATAAGTTAATTTGGTTGCAACAAAGTGTTCCACAGTGACGAAAAAGTTTCATTTACTATAGTGACTTGATAACTATGACGTCAGGCTAATAATTTCTAACACTCTTCACCTACTATGCAATGATACACTAGAAGAAGTAGCAGAAGCTTTAAATGCACTGTATAGTGGTATAATGATTTAAATATTCCTGATATGATAGGGCGGCTTCTCCATTTACAGGCCGCCTGGAGCACTGCCCCATCAAAAATAGTCATAAGAAATTAAATAAATGAACTCTAAATTTAGTATTCATCACTTGTCATGTCTAAATCAATATAATATCATTTTTAGATTCGTTTTGTAATGATTTATCATTATTTCCCGTGTTATGTAGTCAATCACAGCATTCACTCCCAGATTTGAGTCCCGTCTGGGCCAGGTTGAGATTTATCTCCGGAAAATTCCTCGCCCTGACCTTGGTCAGTAGGGGACAACGATGGGCTTGGAAAGGCCGCCGTCCGTCGGATGGGACGTTAAGCCGTGGGTCCGTGTGCGGGAGAGCCATACTCTGTGCACTTTAAAGAACATTGTGGATGGCCTTGACGGGAGGCTACCATCTGTCTCTCAACAGCTGACAAGTGGGTCCCCTTCTCCCAACCTTCTCTGAGACCTCGGGGTCCTTGTGACCTGGTCATTTAACCCATTGTGTGCAAAAAAGTGGCGCTCAGAGGTAAACAACCCAACCTACAGCATTCACTTTGTGAATCAGTCATACTTTATTTGCTTCAGTTTATACAAATGGAATTTTTCCATTACGGTCACCGCCTGGAATCTTAACATTACCTATTATGGCGATTGGAGATATGCGCATGCGCTAAAATGCAATAGCGATGAATTGCAGCAGGTAGGTCTTTATTATGTAGAGTGGCCTGTGACACTTGATTGGCTGATTCTACCAATGCAACCAAGCTTGTCAGCTGTTGAGAGCAATATTCTCTGAGACTCCCAACCTTCTCTGAGACCTCGGGATCCTTGTGACCTGGTCATTTAACCCATTGTGTGCAAAAAAGTGGCGCTCAGAGGTAAACAACCCAACCTACAGCATTCACTTTGTGAATCAGTCATACTTTATTTGCTTCAGTTTATACAAAAGGAATTTTTCCATTACGGTCACCGCCTGGAATCTTAACATTGCCTATTATGGCGATTGGAGATATGCGCATGCGCTAAAATGCAATAGCGGTGAATTGCAGCAGGTAGGTCTTTATTATGTAGAGTGGCCTGTGACACTTGATTGGCTGATTCTACCAATGCAACCAAGAATCGAATATCTTTTTATGAATCGAAAATCTTCATTTGCCTCTGCCAGGCTCAAAAGTCGCCGACTCTCCTGGCAAGATGTGTTTGAGCTAAACTTTCACTCGATTGCCAACTTTTTATTTTGCAAAGGAAGGTTCTCTTTATGTATGAACAATGCAAGAAGAACATTAGGTATGAAAATATAAAATGTGCTGAAGATTTGCTTTATAATGCAATTCTAATATGATGTTTTAACAAGATATTTAATCCGTAAACGCTTGGCTACTGATCTAAGAGACCTGGGTTCGAGCTCCGGGTAAGGAATGGATGTATGTGTCAATTTTCTGCTGAGTCCCTGCCATCCTCTCAGATTTTCTACTATGGCTCCTGTCAGACCTCTGTGGCAAGCAGCTGCTTGAAGGGGTATATATTTAATACTGAAATACTAGGGGGTGGCTCAGTCGGTAGCGCGCCAGGCTCGTAATCTGTAGTTCCCAGGTTCGAGTCCCAGCTGGGTCAGCGTTGAGATTTATCTCCGCAAAATTCCCCGCCCTGCCCACGGTCAGTAGGGGACACCGATGGGCTTGGAAAGGCCGCCGTCCGTCGGATGGGACGTTAAGCCGTGTGTGGGAGAGCCATACCCTGTGCACGTTAAAGAACACGCTGGATGGCCTTGACGGGAGGCTACCATCTGTCTGCCAACATCTGTTCCAGTGGGTCCCCTTCCCCAACCTTCTCTGAGCCTTAGGGGTCCTTGTGGCCTGGCCATTTAGCCCATGGTGTGCAAAAAAGTGCCGCTCAGAGGTAAAACAATCCAATCTAAAATACTATGAAAGTTTTTTATAATTCATTTCATTACCATATCACTTTTAACCAATTCATTGTAAAATAAAGTAATATTTGTAACAATATGGAATTAATTTACTGGGATAATTCAGTTTAAAATAATGAATATAAAGTTATAATTGGAACGAAGTCGAAAAAATATAAATATATATTTAGATATTTTACACGAATAGTTTTTTCAAATACCCTTGGAACGAAAAAGAGATACATATACACAGTCGTATCAGAATAATATGACCACCTACTAGGTGTTATCTATTGCATAAATATTCAATTATTTCTGATAAAACTGTGTCATATTATTTCTCATAAAACTGTGTATATATATAGAGAGATAATCATTACAGCGGAATGGCAAAATACTGAATTGAAGAACAAAGGAAAAGAACAACACGCAGAGCTTTTTCCTCGAAATGTTTTAATAAAAAGAGCATTTTGAGAATAGCTAATATATATACGAGTTATGGAACGTCCTTTCAATCCGGAGGGGGGGCTCAGTCGGTAGCGCGCCAGGCTCGTAATCTCTAGTTCCCAGGTTCGAGTCCCAGCTGGGTCAGCGTTGAGATTTATCTCCGCAAAATTCCCCGCCCTGCCCACGGTCAGTAGGGGACACCGATGGGCTTGAAAAGGCCGCCGTCCGTCGGGTGGGACGTTAAGCGGTGGTCCCGTGTGCGGAAGAGCTGTGCACGTTAAAGAACACGCTGGATGGCCTTGACGGGAGGCTAGCATCTGTCTCCCAACAACTGTTCCAGTGGGTCCCCCTCCCCCAACCTTCTCTGAGCCTTCGGGGTCCATGTGACCTGGCCATTTTAGCCCATGGTGTGCAAAAAAGTGCCGCTCAGAGGTAAACAATCCAACAACTTTTCAATCCGATTCGGTCCAGTTCAGTACCACTGGTTGGATAGGTATTGATGGAATTTTGCGACTAACACTTCCCGAAATTTTAACTGCGTCTAACCGTTAAAAGAGGTTAAAATTTCAAAATATTAAACGAATATTGCGAACGATGTATTAATGTTAGAAATTTAAAATTTTGCTGATGCAATGTGAGATTTACGAGGGCAGTTATTTTGCCTCTTACCTCCCAGGGGTTTGGGAAAACAGAATTTCTTCCCTTTTTACGATAATTGAAAAATTAATTTTGAGTTCGATAGATAAAAATGAAATATTGTGATTCACAGTTTTCGAATCCTCCGGAAGATTAATTTCCATAGTTAGAAACTCATAAATGTGGAAAATGCGGAATTTTAAAATAATTTATTTATGATCTATTTTAGAGAGAAATTTGAAATTTCAGTGGTAGGTTGTCAAGAAAGCAATAGTATGCCCCCTTTTCTGACAAGATAATGGTTAAAGGAATAAAAAATCATTTCAAGGGATAAATTTAAAAAGAAATTATGTTGCATAATTATTAATAAACAATTTATACTACTATTTTCAATTTTCTGATCATTTTTGGCCAGTTTTAAAAGTGAAAAAAATCGAAAAACTTCATTTACTTTGAAAACGAGAGTCTCATATTCACCAGAGGCAATATGTGCTCTTCTAGATTTCTATTAATTTTTGTGACTTTAATGTAATAGATATAAAACGAAATTTGCATAGAAAACGGCCTTTTTAGTTATTATGAATTGGCAAAAACGGTTTCGTTATGCACCTAAAAGTGCAAAAAAAAAAATGGGTGAAAAATAATGGGTGAAAACGAAAATTTTCAAAGAAATGAGCCAGATTCAATATACGGATTTGTTTTATGAACCGCAATTTTTTTTTTTGCAGTGAATCCAGGTCTAGAGTTGACAGAATGCTTGAACTCATTCTATACTTCGATCGAAACGTAGTTACAATTGCATTTATATTTCACCTCCAATGTTTCTAGTTTTTGTAGAGGAAAAGCTCGTTTTCTGTTATAAGTATTAATACGCCATTGAGCATTTTATCGTCTTGTTTTTAAATCTGGATTATTCAACAGCTCTCCGAGTTTCGTCGTGAATCTGACTGAAAAAGAGCAGATTATGAATTGCTCAAAGTTATCCCTTCTGACCAATTCTGTGGCTCCACTGAGGCAAAGCGCTCAGTTCCTTCTTGGTCTGGGTGTGGAAGCCGGAGGTGGAACTTGGGATGGTTGTCGGCTACAGGAGGCTGCCGTTTACCGGAAGTTGCGCCCAGAGCGTTGTATCCGGTCATTTCATACGTCAACGGAAGCAGCAGAGTGCAGCGGACTTAAGAAGCTGCAAAGCGTTGGAAATGAGAGATTTGTCTGAGCCAAAGAGTCAGCGTAATAAAAGAATGATTTTTATTCTTTGTTTCGCTGAATTTACTAAAATTAAAATCGCACTGTTGAACAGAGAGCGTTATGCAGGTCTTATTGGCAAAGATGCGCATTAGAAACTAAATACTTTGTATAAAATAAAACTTAAATCTGATTACTTTAGGTTATCTTTGGAAACTGACGTTAACATTTAGATGTACTCAACATCCGAGTTTGTCGCGCCCTGACCTAGAATAAAAATGAAGGGGAGAGATTGCATTGGAAATGAAGTATAACATTTTCTCTCTCTTTCCGAATTCTTTAAAAAACATACTTGCAAAATGCGTGTAATATTTATAAGTTTATCCATTTTCTTTTGCTTCTATTACCTATAACTATCATTTTCAGTGGGAGATACAACATACATATATACTATTGGTTCAATAAATATTGTGTGGAAAAATTATTATTATTATTAATTATTATTATTGATTATTTTAATTATAAAATATTATTATAATAATAACCGTCGACAATAATATTTTCCACACAAGTATTTATTGAATTCTACATCTACGGGTAATCTGTGTATTTACTATGGATTAATTTTGGGTCGTTTAACCTCTGAGAAGGCACTTTTTTGCACACAGTGGGTTAAATGGTCACTTTTTTGCACACAGTGGGTTAAATGGTCAAGTCAAAAGGATTTCAGAGTCTCAAGTCACAAGGATTCCAGAGTCTCAAGTCACAAGGATTCTAGAGTCTCAAGTCACAAGGATTCCAGAGTCTCAAGTCACAAGGATTCCAGAGTCTCAAGTCACAAGGATTCCAGAGTCTCAAGTCACAAGGATTCCAGAGTCTCAAGTCACAAGGATTCCAGAGTCTCAAGTCACAAGGATTCCAGAGTCTCAAGTCACAAGTATTCCAGAGTCTCAAGTCACAAGGATTCCAGAGTCTCAAGTCACAAGGATTCCAGAGTCTCAAGTCACAAGGATTCCAGAGTCTCAAGTCACAAGGATTCCAGAGTCTCAAGTCACAAGGATTCCAGAGTCTCAAGTCACAAGGATTCCAGAGTCTCAAGTCACAAGTATTCCAGAGTCTCAAGTCACAAGGATTCCAGAGTCTCAAGTCACAAGGATTCCAGAGTCTCAAGTCACAAGGATTCCAGAGTCTCAAGTCACAAGGATTCCAGAGTCTCAAGTCACAAGGATTCCAGAGTCTCAAGTCACAAGGATTCCAGAGTCTCAAGTCACAAGGATTCCAGAGTCTCAAGTCACAAGGATTCCAGAGTCTCAAGTCACAAGGATTCCAGAGTCTCAAGTTACAAGGATTCCAGAGTCTCAAGTCACAAGGATTCCAGAGTCTCAAGTCACAAGGATTCCAGAGTCTCAAGTCACAAGGATTCCAGAGTCTCAAGTCACAAGGATTCCAGAGTCTCAAGTCACAAGGATTCCAGAGTCTCAAGTCACAAGGATTCCAGAGTCTCAAGTCACAAGGATTCCAGAGTCTCAAGTCAAAAGGATTTCAGAGTCTCAAGTCAAAAGGATTCCAGAGTCTCAAGTCACAAGGATTCCAGAGTCTCAAGTCACAAGGATTCCAGAGTCTCGGATCTACTGGACAGCTATTAAGAGAGAGGTGTTAGTCTTCCCGTCAAGGTCATCCAGTCTTTTCTTTTAACTTCCACGGAGTATGACTCTCTCCTTCACTTAGGACCACGGCTTTACGTCCCACCCAACGGAGGCGGCCCTTACCAAGCCTAGCGATGTCCCCTTTCTCATCGAGGGCAGGTGAGGGTTTAGTTGGGATAAATCTCAGTGGTGGACTCGGACCTGGGAATTGCAGATTACTAGTTGTTGAGTTAACGGGTTGTTTTACCTCTGAGCGGCACTTTTTTTGAACACAGTGGGCTAAATGGCCAGGTCACAAGGATCCCGAAGGCTCGGGGAGGGAACTCACTGGGACAGCTGTTGGGAGACAGATGGTAGCCTCCCGTCAAAAGCCATCCAGTGTATTCTTTAACGTGCACAGGGTATGACTCTCCCGCACAAAGAGTCACGGCTTACCGTCGTAATCGACGGACGGCGGCCTTTCCAAGCCCATTGGTATCTCCTACTGACCGTGGGCAGGCGGAGAATTTTGTGGAGATAAATCTCAACGTTGATCCAGCTGGGACTCGAACCTGGGAACTGCAGATTACGAGACTGACGCGCTACCGTCTGAGCCACCCCCGCCCCTGACACAGTGGGACTCGGACCTGGGAATTGCAGATTGCGAGTTGGCGAGTTAATAACTGAGTCAACCCCTGCTTTGTTAACGTAATGGGCCGATACAGTAGAATGGCAAAGACCAAATTTACTAACGATGATATTGTTACGACAGGTGAACGAGCAACAGTGAAATCATGATTGTTGTGCTATTTGACGTTCGTCTGTGCCTCAGCACAATGTGTGTGGAAGCAGCCTCTGTGGCAAGCAGCTGCTTGAAGCTCAATACCGCTTCAAGCAGCTGCTTGCCACAGAGGTCTGACAGGAGCCTGTCAGTTTAAATGCCATAGTAGAAGATCTGTGAGGATGGCAGGACCTCAGCAGAAAAACGACGCACACATCCATGCCTTACCTGGGGCTCGAATCCGGTCCACAGACTTAAAAACAATAACCGTGCTGAGAATTAAAAAGTTTTCGGTTGTGCTGAAAGTGTACATTTTGTGTTTCTTGTAGTGAATTAGTAATAGGCTAATCTTAGTGAAGGTTCTTCAAGAGACTTGGGTTGGGTTGTTTTACCTCTGAGCGGCACTTTTTTTGCACACCATGGGCTAAATGGCCAGGTCACATGGACCCCGTAGGCTCAGAGAAGGTTGGGAGAGGGGACCCACTGGAACAGCTGTTGGGAGACAGATGGTAGCCTCCCGTCAAGGCCATCCAGCGTCTTCTTTAACGTGCACAGGGTATGGCTCTCCCGCACACGGGGCCACGGCTTAACGTCCCATCCGACGGACGGCAGCCTTTCCCACCCATCGGTGTCCCCTACTGACCGTGGGCAGGGCAGGGCATTTTGCGGAGATAAATCTCAACGCTGACCCAGCTGGGACTCGAACCTGGGAACTACAGATTACGAGCCTGGCGCTCTACCGACTGAGCCACTCCCGTCCCTAAGTGACTTGGCGATCAAACTGAAGAGGCAATATGCTAATCGAACAAGCTGCTGACTGGCTTTAAATTCTTCATAAGAAGAGTTAATTGTCTGATGAACGGTGATCTTGATGTGTAAAAATGATTGGTAAGGTTAATCGTAGTAACTATAGGTTTGTTCATAAGGATAATTGTGCCACTTATTGAATGCTGTAGACAGTTTTCCTTTTAGCTTTGAGTGGAGTCTATGAGAGTTGTAGTACGACTATTTGAAGAATGGGTAGATGATGTGAAATATTCATTTGATAGTTTGGCTTCATACTAATGTAGACAAGGATTTGTGTTAGTTGAATTTATTTTATACATGTGTCTTATATTTTTGTAATAAATTAGTTCATTTATGAATTTTTGTTGTTAAACATTCTTTTGAACTCACGCTCAAGATTTCCCATTAAAAAATTATAACAATATAAATGTCTGTGAATTGCAGTCTCAAAGGTTAAGACAGATGGGATCTTACTGGAGAGGCTTTTTGCTCAACTCTCTCAGCAGTCGTTTATAAATCACATAGAAAACTTCGACTGGAGATCTAGGTATTGCTAAGCAATGCTGTGTTTGTAATTAGTAATTTTACTAATATGCGAGTGGTGGTGGGGAACTTACAGGTTAAGAATTACGTGGTGATGCATAGTATGGGGTGGCTCAGTCGATAGCGCGCCAGGCTCATAATCTGTAGTTCCCACGTTCGAGTCCCAGCTGGGTCAGCGTTGAGATTTATCTCCGCAAAATTCCCCGCCCTGCCCACGGTCAGTAGGGGACACCGATGGGCTTGGAAAGGCCGCCGTCCGTCGGATGGGACGTCGGATGGGTAGCGCGCCAAGCTCATAATCTGTAGTTCCCACGTTCGAGTCCCAGCTGGGTCAGCGTTGAGATTTATCTCCGCAAGATTCCCCGCCCTGCCCACGGTCAGTAGGGGACACCGATGGGCTTGGAAAGGCCGCCGTCCGTCGGATGGGACGTCGGATGGGTAGCGCGCCAAGCTCATAATCTGTAGTTCCCACGTTCGAGTTCCAGCTGGGTCAGCGTTGAGATTTATCTCCGCAAGATTCCCCGCCCTGCCCACGGTCAGTAGGGGACACCGATGAGCTTGGAAAGGCCGCCGTCCGTCGGATGGGATGTTAAGCCGTGGCCCCGTGTGCGGGAGAGCCATACACTGTGCACGTTAAAGAACACGCTGGATGGCCTTGACGGGAGGCTACCATCTGTCTCCCAACAGCTGTTCCAGTGGGTCCCTTCCCCCAATATCTCCGCAAAATTCCCCGCCCTGCCCACAGTCAGTAGGGGACACCGATGGGCTTGGAAAGGCCGCCGTCCGTCGGATGGGATGTTAAGCCGTGGCCCCGTGTGCGGGAGAGCCATACACTGTGCACGTTAAAGAACACGCTGGATGGCCTTGACGGGAGGCTACCATCTGTCTCCCAACAGCTGTTCCAGTGGGTCCCTTCCCCCAATATCTCCGCAAAATTCCCCGCCCTGCCCACAGTCAGTAGGGGACACCGATGGGCTTGGAAAGGCCGCCGTCCGTCGGATGGGATGTTAAGCCGTGGCCCCGTGTGCGGGAGAGCCATACACTGTGCACGTTAAAGAACACGCTGGATGGCCTTGACGGAAGGCTGCCATCTGTCTCCCAACAGCTGTTCCAGTGGGTCCCTTCCCCCAATATCTCCGCAAAATTCCCCGCCCTGCCCACAGTCAGTAGGGGACACCGATGGGCTTGGAACGGCCGCCGTCCGTCGGATGGGATGTAAAGCCGTGGCTCCGTGTGCGGGAGAGCCATACACTGTGCACGTTAAAGAACACGCTGGATGGCCTTGACGGGAGGCTACCATCTGTCTCCCAACAGCTGTTCCAGTGGGTCCCTTCCCCCAATATCTCCGCAAAATTCCCCGCCCTGCCCACAGTCAGTAGGGGACACCGATGGGCTTGGAAAGGCCGCCGTCCGTCGGATGGGACGTTAAGCCGTGGCCCCGTGTGCGGGAGAGCCATACCCTGTGCACGTTAAAGAACACGCTGGATGGCCTTGACGGGAGGCTACCATCTGTCTCCCAACAGCTGTTCCAGTGGGTCCCTTCCCCCAACCTTCTCTGAGCCTTCGGGGTCCATGTGACCTGGCCATTTAGCCCATGGTGTGGAAAAAAGTGCCGCTCAGAGGTAAAACAACCCAGCATAGTGTGGGTGGGATGAAATTCTACTTAAAGAGCGTTACCCAATTTTACAATCACTATTTAATCTGAATACTTCATAGCTAGGGTTGGCCCCAACAGCACAAGCATTCGAAGCTGTCGCTTGTGGCGGAAAATATTTTAGATATAGGGGGTACGCCAGTCTTCTTAAGTACGATATGCAAGGGGTACGGCAGTTACATACACATTTCCAGGGGGTACCTGAAGCATAAAAAGCTGAGAACCACTGGTCTAGAAGAATTCTTGATCAAACAGATAAACAGGTCATCTCGATTCACACCAGCTTTTAATCATTAATGTTGTTAAATCTCTAGGAATTTAAAGAAATTCAACCTCGTCCACACCGTAGTTGGCTGATAGCCTATATAATCTTCCTTTGGGTGAAAAGATATTTCATGCAAATTTAGTATCTGAAACAGTTTAGGGGACAAACATATAAACACTCTTCTTTATATATTAGATGGCCTACTGCTTAGCGTGCTTCGCAAACATCAAAGCGACCTGGGTTTGAGCATCAGGTAAGGCATAACCCAGGTCCCTTTGATATTTGTGTTGAGGGGAAATTTATTTCTTTTTTAATTTACTATGGTATTATCTATTATTTATGTCTTTTGGGCACGCCATTGATTAGGCAACGATTAGGTATCAAATACACCGAAGAGCCAAAACGTTATGACCACCTGCCTAATATGATGTTGGTCCTGCACGTCACGTGCAGGACCAACATCATATTAGAACAGCTCTTACAGCTCTTACGAAATACCCTGCGTGGCACGGACGCTACAACATTTCTAAAGGTGTCTTGTGGTATCTGGTACCAACACGTTCCCAGCAGATTCTTTAAGTCTTGTAAGTTACGTGGTTGAGTCGCCCTAGATCGGAAATGTTGTTCCAACACAAATCACAGATGCTCGATTGGATTGACGTCTGGGGAATTTGTAGGCCACGGCAATACCTGCAAGTCTTCCTCATGTTCCGCAAACCATTCTCGAACAATCTGGCAGTGTGGCATGGCGCATTGTCCTACTGAAAGAAGCATTACTAGAGGGATATATCGTTAACATGAAAGGATGTACCTGGTCTACAATGATGTTTAGGTAGGTGCTAGACGTCATAGTTTCCTGTACGTGAATGACTGCACTCATTGCCCAAAGCATTACACTTCCTCCATCGGCTTGTTTTCGTCCCATAATGCATCCTGGTGCAAACATTTCCCCAAGTAAATGATGGACACGTATCCGGCCGTCCACATGGTGCAATAGGAAACGAAATTCAGTGGACCAGACGACCTTCTTCCAATCATTCAAGGTCCAGTTTTGATGATCGCGTGCCCATTGTAGGCGCTTTCATCAGTGAACCGAGGTTAGCATGTACACCTGGAGCAGACTGCGGCTACGTAGCCCCATTTTCAGCAGGTTTCGATGTACTGTGTGTTGTGACACAGTACTCCAGTCACCAGCATTGAAATTATGGGCGAGTTGCACCACAGTATCCTTCTTTTGGCTCGTGCCATACAGGATAGTCTTCACTCACCTCTAGCATCAATGATTTTCCATGGACAGGGAAAAACCTCGAATCACTATGCCGACGGTTCGTGGTTTTTCCCTACTTGGTCCACATTTTGAAGGTACTAACCACGGCTGAACGTGAGCACCCCACAAGAATCATCTCGGAAATGCCCTGACCCAGTCGTCTGGCCATTACAATTTGGCCTTTGTCAAACTTACTCAAGTCCGCTGCCTTTCCCATCCTAAGAACAAGAATAGCCCTGATTAACAGAGCTCAATATCAGGTGTTATTTATACCGTTTCATGACCTACACACGCGCCGTCGTTTACCTGCAGTTGATTCGATTTGCATAAAGACGCGTTGGTCATTATGTTTTTGCTCTTCGGTGTATATTATTATATAACAATTATAAATTATACAAAACTTAAGAAAGTAAAAATAAATTTTAATTTGCTTATTATAAATTAAAGTAATTTTAATTATACTAATTGTAGAATAATTTAAATATAGTAAATTTTAATTTTAGAAATTTGAGTTTTTCTGCTGCATTTTGAAAATTAAATTATTTAGCAATTGCAGATGATTCTGACGGATTGATTCACTGAATGAGTGATAAGGAATCATGCTAATTCTAACTGTGATGTACAAGTGATAAAGGGGGCGGGAGTGGCTCAGTCGGTAGCGCGCCAGGCTCGCAATCAGCAGTTCCCAGGTTCGAGTCCCAGCTGGGTCAGCGTTGTGATTTATCTCCGCAAAATTCCCCGCCCTGCCCACGGTCAGTAGGGGACAGGAAACGGTCAGATGGACTTGGAAAGGACGCCGTCCGTCGGATTGGACGTTAAGACGTGACCCCGTGTGCGGGAGAGCCATACCCTGTGCAGGTTAAAGAACATACTGGATGGCTTTGATAGGAGGCTACCATCTGTCTCCCAACAGCTGTTCCAGTGGGTCCCCCCCCGCCAACCTTCTCTGAGCCTTCGGGATCCTCGTGACCTAGCCATTTAGGCAATGGTGTGCAAAAAAGTGTCGCTCAGAGGTAAAACAACCCAACTCAACAAATGATAGAGCTCTGAAAACTTGCTACTAGATGAAGTCTAGATCACAGATCTCGGAAATTTTACGAAATGTCGGATTCAGAGGGTCCTTCGAGGTCAAAGGTCGAATTTAGATCTGTTACCAGAGAGCGAAAATTCGGTTCATAAAGGTATTTCGCATCGTAGATCTCATAAATGTTAAAAAAATGCTAACTCCAGTGTCGTGTTCAAGGTCAAATAGGGATCGGAGAGGCAGTTGACAAGTCAAGAACTTCCGATTGATTTCTAGTATCGAATATGCAACTTTTGATGAAATGGTTTTATTTAGTAAAGTATAGCAATTGCTCTGAACAATTAATGCACCTGAAAGAGATACCTAAGTCTCTAGTTTCTCAGTCGCAGGAATAACCATTTAGAAACCAACATTAACTGACGATCTTACATAAAATATTCTCCAGCTTTTTTTTAACGGATTTACACAAACTCTCGCGTATCGTGTCAGTTGTAGTTTCTGAGTGTTGTAAGTCTCTCATTCAAGTTGTCGTCACTTGGGTTGGACTTTGACTGACCTCTCCAGGCTCGTGGCGCAGTGGTCTCTTAATGGGGCAGGCAATTTGCGAGAGAGAGGGGGGAAACTGCTCCAAGTACAAAGTTCACTTAGATGCTTCAAACCAAAGACTTGTTAAGTATACATTAAGAAAACTGTCATGAATACTTTTTGCCCATTTAGTGGAAGTAGGATAAGTCTTTTTCCAATGGTTATTATCTAGGCTAATGCTCAAACTACAGCAAGCACTATTAGTAATACAGCAAAATCTGGTTAATTCGAATAAATTATTTTTTTTTGGAAAAATGAGTTTGAGGATTCACGGGGCTCGAACCCGCATCTCTCCTGATTCATGCCAGAGTGTTCCAACCACTGAACTAAAATCGACTACGACATCCTTCCACTAATATGACTGATAGACTTATCAGTCTGTCTTATTAGCCAGTCTTCAACGATATCTGTCAGTAACATTAGTTTATCTTATATTAGTCTGTCTTATTAGCCAGTCTGTGTCTCATTAACCAGTCTTCAGGAAGATTTATCGATCACATTAGTCTGTCTTATTAGTCAGTGTATCGTGTTTCACTAGCCAGTCGGCAATCAGATCTATCAGTCCTATTAGTCTGTCTTATTAGCCAGTGTAATGTGTCATATTAGTCAGTCTTCAGAGAGATCAATCAGTCTTATTAGCCAGTGTAATGTGTCATATTAGTCAGTCTTCAGAGAGATCAATCAGTCTCATTAGTATGTCTTATTAGCCAGTGTAATATGCCATATTAGTCAGTCTTCAGAGAGATCAATCAGTCCCATTAGTCTGTCTTATTAGCCAGTGTAATGTGTCCTGTTAATCGGTCTTCAGAGAGATCAATCAGTCCCATTAGTCTGCCTTATTAGCCAGTGTAATGTGTCATATTAGTCAGTTTTCAGAGAGATCAATCAGTCTCATTAGTCCGTCTTATTATCCAGTGTAATGTGTCATATTAGTCAGTCTTCAGAGAGATCAATCAGTCTCATTAGTCTGTCTTATTAGCCAGTGTAATGTGTCATATTAGTCAGTCTTCAGAGAGCTCAATCAGTCTCATTAGTCTGTCTTATTAGCCAGTGTAATGTGTCATATTAGTCAGTCTTCAGAGAGATCATTCAGTCCCATTTGTCTGTCTTATTAGCCAGTGTAATGTGTCATATTAGTCAGTCTTCAGAGAGATCATTCAGTCCCATTAGTCTGTCTTATTAGCCAGTGTAATGTGTCATATTAGTCAGTCTTCAGAGAGATCAATCAGTACCATTAGTCTGTCTTATTAGCCAGTGTAATGTGTCATATTAGTCAGTCTTCAGAGAGATCATTCAGTCCCATTAGTCTGTCCTATTAGCCAGTGTAATGTGTCATATTAGTCAGTCTTCAGAGAGATCAATCAGTCTCATTAGTCTGTCTTATTAGCCAGTGTAATGTGTCATATTAGTCAGTCTTCAGAGAGATCAATCAGTACCATTAGTCTGTCTTATTATCCAGTGTAATGTGTCATATTAGTCAGTCTTCAGAGAGATCAATCAGTACCATTAGTCTGTCTTATTAGCCAGTGTAATGTGTCATATTAGTCAGTCTTCAGAGAGATCATTCAGTCCCATTTGTCTGTCTTATTAGCCAGTGTAATGTGTCATATTAGTCAGTCTTCAGAGAGATCATTCAGTCCCATTAGTCTGTCTTATTAGCCAGTGTAATGTGTCATATTAATCAGTCTTCAGAGAGATCAATCAGTTTCATTAGTCTGTCTTATTAGCCAGTGTAATGTGTCATATTAGTCAGTCTTCAGAGAGATCATTCAGTCCCATTTGTCTGTCTTATTAGCCAGTGTAATGTGTCATATTAGTCAGTCTTCAGAGAGATCATTCAGTCCCATTAGTCTGTCTTATTAGCCAGTGTAATGTGTCATATTAGTCAGTCTTCAGAGAGATCAATCAGTACCATTAGTCTGTCTTATTAGCCAGTGTAATGTGTCATATTAGTCAGTCTTCAGAGAGATCATTCAGTCCCATTAGTCTGTCCTATTAGCCAGTGTAATGTGTCATATTAGTCAGTCTTCAGAGAGATCAATCAGTCTCATTAGTCTGTCTTATTAGCCAGTGTAATGTGTCATATTAGTCAGTCTTCAGAGAGATCAATCAGTACCATTAGTCTGTCTTATTATCCAGTGTAATGTGTCATATTAGTCAGTCTTCAGAGAGATCAATCAGTACCATTAGTCTGTCTTATTATCCAGTGTAATGTGTCATATTAGTCAGTCTTCAGAGAGATCAATCAGTACCATTAGTCTGTCTTATTAGCCAGTGTAATGTGTCATATTAGTCAGTCTTCAGAGAGATCATTCAGTCCCATTTGTCTGTCTTATTAGCCAGTGTAATGTGTCATATTAGTCAGTCTTCAGAGAGATCAATCAGTCTCATTAGTCTGTCTTATTAGCCAGTGTAATGTGTCATATTAGTCAGTCTTCAGAGAGATCATTCAGTCCCATTTGTCTGTCTTATTAGCCAGTGTAATGTGTCATATTAGTCAGTCTTCAGAGAGATCATTCAGTCCCATTAGTCTGTCTTATTAGCCAGTGTAATGTGTCATATTAGTCAGTCTTCAGAGAGATCAATCAGTACCATTAGTCTGTCTTATTAGCCAGTGTAATGTGTCATATTAGTCAGTCTTCAGAGAGATCATTCAGTCCCATTAGTCTGTCCTATTAGCCAGTGTAATGTGTCATATTAGTCAGTCTTCAGAGAGATCAATCAGTCTCATTAGTCTGTCTTATTAGCCAGTGTAATGTGTCATATTAGTCAGTCTTCAGAGAGATCAATCAGTCTCATTAGTCTGTCTTATTAGCCAGTGTAATGTGTCATATTAGTCAGTCTTCAGAGAGATCAATCAGTCCCATTAGTCTGTCTTATTAGCCAGTGTAATGTGTCATATTAGTCAGTCTTCAGAGAGATCAATCAGTCTCATTAGTCTGTCTTATTAGCCAGTGTAATGTGTCATATTAGTCAGTCTTCAGAGAGATCAATCAGTACCATTAGTCTGTCTTATTATCCAGTGTAATGTGTCATATTAGTCAGTCTTCAGAGAGATCAATCAGTACCATTAGTCTGTCTTATTAGCCAGTGTAATGTGTCATATTAGTCAGTCTTCAGAGAGATCATTCAGTCCCATTTGTCTGTCTTATTAGCCAGTGTAATGTGTCATATTAGTCAGTCTTCAGAGAGATCATTCAGTCCCATTAGTCTGTCTTATTAGCCAGTGTAATGTGTCATATTAATCAGTCTTCAGAGAGATCAATCAGTCTCATTAGTCTGTCTTATTAGCCAGTGTAATGTGTCATATTAGTCAGTCTTCAGAGAGATCAATCAGTCTCATTAGTCTGTCTTATTAGCCAGTGTAATGTGTCATATTAGTCAGTCTTCAGAGAGCTCAATCAGTCTCATTAGTCTGTCTTATTAGCCAGTGTAATGTGTCATATTAGTCAGTCTTCAGAGAGATCATTCAGTCCCATTTGTCTGTCTTATTAGCCAGTGTAATGTGTCATATTAGTCAGTCTTCAGAGAGATCAATCAGTACCATTAGTCTGTCTTATTAGCCAGTGTAATGTGTCATATTAGTCAGTCTTCAGAGAGATCATTCAGTCCCATTAGTCTGTCCTATTAGCCAGTGTAATGTGTCATATTAGTCAGTCTTCAGAGAGATCAATCAGTCTCATTAGTCTGTCTTATTAGCCAGTGTAATGTGTCATATTAGTCAGTCTTCAGAGAGATCAATCAGTACCATTAGTCTGTCTTATTATCCAGTGTAATGTGTCATATTAGTCAGTCTTCAGAGAGATCAATCAGTACCATTAGTCTGTCTTATTATCCAGTGTAATGTGTCATATTAGTCAGTCTTCAGAGAGATCAATCAGTACCATTAGTCTGTCTTATTAGCCAGTGTAATGTGTCATATTAGTCAGTCTTCAGAGAGATCATTCAGTCCCATTTGTCTGTCTTATTAGCCAGTGTAATGTGTCATATTAGTCAGTCTTCAGAGAGATCAATCAGTCTCATTAGTCTGTCTTATTAGCCAGTGTAATGTGTCATATTAGTCAGTCTTCAGAGAGATCATTCAGTCCCATTTGTCTGTCTTATTAGCCAGTGTAATGTGTCATATTAGTCAGTCTTCAGAGAGATCATTCAGTCCCATTAGTCTGTCTTATTAGCCAGTGTAATGTGTCATATTAGTCAGTCTTCAGAGAGATCAATCAGTACCATTAGTCTGTCTTATTAGCCAGTGTAATGTGTCATATTAGTCAGTCTTCAGAGAGATCATTCAGTCCCATTAGTCTGTCCTATTAGCCAGTGTAATGTGTCATATTAGTCAGTCTTCAGAGAGATCAATCAGTCTCATTAGTCTGTCTTATTAGCCAGTGTAATGTGTCATATTAGTCAGTCTTCAGAGAGATCAATCAGTCTCATTAGTCTGTCTTATTAGCCAGTGTAATGTGTCATATTAGTCAGTCTTCAGAGAGATCAATCAGTCCCATTAGTCTGTCTTATTAGCCAGTGTAATGTGTCATATTAGTCAGTCTTCAGAGAGATCAATCAGTACCATTAGTCTGTCTTATTATCCAGTGTAATGTGTCATATTAGTCAGTCTTCAGAGAGATCAATCAGTTTCATTAGTCTGTCTTATTAGCCAGTGTAATGTGTCATATTAGTCAGTCTTCAGAGAGATCATTCAGTCCCATTTGTCTGTCTTATTAGCCAGTGTAATGTGTCATATTAGTCAGTCTTCAGAGAGATCATTCAGTCCCATTAGTCTGTCTTATTAGCCAGTGTAATGTGTCATATTAGTCAGTCTTCAGAGAGATCAATCAGTACCATTAGTCTGTCTTATTAGCCAGTGTAATGTGTCATATTAGTCAGTCTTCAGAGAGATCATTCAGTCCCATTAGTCTGTCCTATTAGCCAGTGTAATGTGTCATATTAGTCAGTCTTCAGAGAGATCAATCAGTCTCATTAGTCTGTCTTATTAGCCAGTGTAATGTGTCATATTAGTCAGTCTTCAGAGAGATCAATCAGTACCATTAGTCTGTCTTATTATCCAGTGTAATGTGTCATATTAGTCAGTCTTCAGAGAGATCAATCAGTACCATTAGTCTGTCTTATTATCCAGTGTAATGTGTCATATTAGTCAGTCTTCAGAGAGATCAATCAGTACCATTAGTCTGTCTTATTAGCCAGTGTAATGTGTCATATTAGTCAGTCTTCAGAGAGATCATTCAGTCCCATTTGTCTGTCTTATTAGCCAGTGTAATGTGTCATATTAGTCAGTCTTCAGAGAGATCAATCAGTCTCATTAGTCTGTCTTATTAGCCAGTGTAATGTGTCATATTAGTCAGTCTTCAGAGAGATCATTCAGTCCCATTTGTCTGTCTTATTAGCCAGTGTAATGTGTCATATTAGTCAGTCTTCAGAGAGATCATTCAGTCCCATTAGTCTGTCTTATTAGCCAGTGTAATGTGTCATATTAGTCAGTCTTCAGAGAGATCAATCAGTACCATTAGTCTGTCTTATTAGCCAGTGTAATGTGTCATATTAGTCAGTCTTCAGAGAGATCATTCAGTCCCATTAGTCTGTCCTATTAGCCAGTGTAATGTGTCATATTAGTCAGTCTTCAGAGAGATCAATCAGTCTCATTAGTCTGTCTTATTAGCCAGTGTAATGTGTCATATTAGTCAGTCTTCAGAGAGATCAATCAGTCTCATTAGTCTGTCTTATTAGCCAGTGTAATGTGTCATATTAGTCAGTCTTCAGAGAGATCAATCAGTCCCATTAGTCTGTCTTATTAGCCAGTGTAATGTGTCATATTAGTCAGTCTTCAGAGAGATCAATCAGTCTCATTAGTCTGTCTTATTAGCCAGTGTAATGTGTCATATTAGTCAGTCTTCAGAGAGATCAATCAGTACCATTAGTCTGTCTTATTATCCAGTGTAATGTGTCATATTAGTCAGTCTTCAGAGAGATCAATCAGTACCATTAGTCTGTCTTATTAGCCAGTGTAATGTGTCATATTAGTCAGTCTTCAGAGAGATCATTCAGTCCCATTTGTCTGTCTTATTAGCCAGTGTAATGTGTCATATTAGTCAGTCTTCAGAGAGATCATTCAGTCCCATTAGTCTGTCTTATTAGCCAGTGTAATGTGTCATATTAATCAGTCTTCAGAGAGATCAATCAGTCTCATTAGTCTGTCTTATTAGCCAGTGTAATGTGTCATATTAGTCAGTCTTCAGAGAGATCAATCAGTCTCATTAGTCTGTCTTATTAGCCAGTGTAATGTGTCATATTAGTCAGTCTTCAGAGAGCTCAATCAGTCTCATTAGTCTGTCTTATTAGCCAGTGTAATGTGTCATATTAGTCAGTCTTCAGAGAGATCATTCAGTCCCATTTGTCTGTCTTATTAGCCAGTGTAATGTGTCATATTAGTCAGTCTTCAGAGAGATCATTCAGTCCCATTAGTCTGTCTTATTAGCCAGTGTAATGTGTCATATTAGTCAGTCTTCAGAGAGATCAATCAGTACCATTAGTCTGTCTTATTAGCCAGTGTAATGTGTCATATTAGTCAGTCTTCAGAGAGATCATTCAGTCCCATTAGTCTGTCTTATTAGCCAGTGTAATGTGTCATATTAGTCAGTCTTCAGAGAGATCAATCAGTACCATTAGTCTGTCTTATTAGCCAGTGTAATGTGTCATATTAGTCAGTCTTCAGAGAGATCATTCAGTCCCATTAGTCTGTCCTATTAGCCAGTGTAATGTGTCATATTAGTCAGTCTTCAGAGAGATCAATCAGTCTCATTAGTCTGTCTTATTAGCCAGTGTAATGTGTCATATTAGTCAGTCTTCAGAGAGATCAATCAGTACCATTAGTCTGTCTTATTATCCAGTGTAATGTGTCATATTAGTCAGTCTTCAGAGAGATCAATCAGTACCATTAGTCTGTCTTATTAGCCAGTGTAATGTGTCATATTAGTCAGTCTTCAGAGAGATCATTCAGTCCCATTTGTCTGTCTTATTAGCCAGTGTAATGTGTCATATTAGTCAGTCTTCAGAGAGATCATTCAGTCCCATTAGTCTGTCTTATTAGCCAGTGTAATGTGTCATATTAATCAGTCTTCAGAGAGATCAATCAGTTTCATTAGTCTGTCTTATTAGCCAGTGTAATGTGTCATATTAGTCAGTCTTCAGAGAGATCATTCAGTCCCATTTGTCTGTCTTATTAGCCAGTGTAATGTGTCATATTAGTCAGTCTTCAGAGAGATCATTCAGTCCCATTAGTCTGTCTTATTAGCCAGTGTAATGTGTCATATTAGTCAGTCTTCAGAGAGATCAATCAGTACCATTAGTCTGTCTTATTAGCCAGTGTAATGTGTCATATTAGTCAGTCTTCAGAGAGATCATTCAGTCCCATTAGTCTGTCCTATTAGCCAGTGTAATGTGTCATATTAGTCAGTCTTCAGAGAGATCAATCAGTCTCATTAGTCTGTCTTATTAGCCAGTGTAATGTGTCATATTAGTCAGTCTTCAGAGAGATCAATCAGTACCATTAGTCTGTCTTATTATCCAGTGTAATGTGTCATATTAGTCAGTCTTCAGAGAGATCAATCAGTACCATTAGTCTGTCTTATTATCCAGTGTAATGTGTCATATTAGTCAGTCTTCAGAGAGATCAATCAGTACCATTAGTCTGTCTTATTAGCCAGTGTAATGTGTCATATTAGTCAGTCTTCAGAGAGATCATTCAGTCCCATTTGTCTGTCTTATTAGCCAGTGTAATGTGTCATATTAGTCAGTCTTCAGAGAGATCAATCAGTCTCATTAGTCTGTCTTATTAGCCAGTGTAATGTGTCATATTAGTCAGTCTTCAGAGAGATCATTCAGTCCCATTTGTCTGTCTTATTAGCCAGTGTAATGTGTCATATTAGTCAGTCTTCAGAGAGATCATTCAGTCCCATTAGTCTGTCTTATTAGCCAGTGTAATGTGTCATATTAGTCAGTCTTCAGAGAGATCAATCAGTACCATTAGTCTGTCTTATTAGCCAGTGTAATGTGTCATATTAGTCAGTCTTCAGAGAGATCATTCAGTCCCATTAGTCTGTCCTATTAGCCAGTGTAATGTGTCATATTAGTCAGTCTTCAGAGAGATCAATCAGTCTCATTAGTCTGTCTTATTAGCCAGTGTAATGTGTCATATTAGTCAGTCTTCAGAGAGATCAATCAGTCCCATTAGTCTGTCTTATTAGCCAGTGTAATGTGTCATATTAGTCAGTCTTCAGAGAGATCAATCAGTCTCATTAGTCTGTCTTATTAGCCAGTGTAATGTGTCATATTAGTCAGTCTTCAGAGAGATCAATCAGTACCATTAGTCTGTCTTATTATCCAGTGTAATGTGTCATATTAGTCAGTCTTCAGAGAGATCAATCAGTTTCATTAGTCTGTCTTATTAGCCAGTGTAATGTGTCATATTAGTCAGTCTTCAGAGAGATCATTCAGTCCCATTTGTCTGTCTTATTAGCCAGTGTAATGTGTCATATTAGTCAGTCTTCAGAGAGATCATTCAGTCCCATTAGTCTGTCTTATTAGCCAGTGTAATGTGTCATATTAGTCAGTCTTCAGAGAGATCAATCAGTACCATTAGTCTGTCTTATTAGCCAGTGTAATGTGTCATATTAGTCAGTCTTCAGAGAGATCATTCAGTCCCATTAGTCTGTCCTATTAGCCAGTGTAATGTGTCATATTAGTCAGTCTTCAGAGAGATCAATCAGTCTCATTAGTCTGTCTTATTAGCCAGTGTAATGTGTCATATTAGTCAGTCTTCAGAGAGATCAATCAGTACCATTAGTCTGTCTTATTATCCAGTGTAATGTGTCATATTAGTCAGTCTTCAGAGAGATCAATCAGTACCATTAGTCTGTCTTATTATCCAGTGTAATGTGTCATATTAGTCAGTCTTCAGAGAGATCAATCAGTACCATTAGTCTGTCTTATTAGCCAGTGTAATGTGTCATATTAGTCAGTCTTCAGAGAGATCATTCAGTCCCATTTGTCTGTCTTATTAGCCAGTGTAATGTGTCATATTAGTCAGTCTTCAGAGAGATCAATCAGTCTCATTAGTCTGTCTTATTAGCCAGTGTAATGTGTCATATTAGTCAGTCTTCAGAGAGATCATTCAGTCCCATTTGTCTGTCTTATTAGCCAGTGTAATGTGTCATATTAGTCAGTCTTCAGAGAGATCATTCAGTCCCATTAGTCTGTCTTATTAGCCAGTGTAATGTGTCATATTAGTCAGTCTTCAGAGAGATCAATCAGTACCATTAGTCTGTCTTATTAGCCAGTGTAATGTGTCATATTAGTCAGTCTTCAGAGAGATCATTCAGTCCCATTAGTCTGTCCTATTAGCCAGTGTAATGTGTCATATTAGTCAGTCTTCAGAGAGATCAATCAGTCTCATTAGTCTGTCTTATTAGCCAGTGTAATGTGTCATATTAGTCAGTCTTCAGAGAGATCAATCAGTCTCATTAGTCTGTCTTATTAGCCAGTGTAATGTGTCATATTAGTCAGTCTTCAGAGAGATCAATCAGTCCCATTAGTCTGTCTTATTAGCCAGTGTAATGTGTCATATTAGTCAGTCTTCAGAGAGATCAATCAGTCTCATTAGTCTGTCTTATTAGCCAGTGTAATGTGTCATATTAGTCAGTCTTCAGAGAGATCAATCAGTACCATTAGTCTGTCTTATTATCCAGTGTAATGTGTCATATTAGTCAGTCTTCAGAGAGATCAATCAGTACCATTAGTCTGTCTTATTAGCCAGTGTAATGTGTCATATTAGTCAGTCTTCAGAGAGATCATTCAGTCCCATTTGTCTGTCTTATTAGCCAGTGTAATGTGTCATATTAGTCAGTCTTCAGAGAGATCATTCAGTCCCATTAGTCTGTCTTATTAGCCAGTGTAATGTGTCATATTAATCAGTCTTCAGAGAGATCAATCAGTCTCATTAGTCTGTCTTATTAGCCAGTGTAATGTGTCATATTAGTCAGTCTTCAGAGAGATCAATCAGTCTCATTAGTCTGTCTTATTAGCCAGTGTAATGTGTCATATTAGTCAGTCTTCAGAGAGCTCAATCAGTCTCATTAGTCTGTCTTATTAGCCAGTGTAATGTGTCATATTAGTCAGTCTTCAGAGAGATCATTCAGTCCCATTTGTCTGTCTTATTAGCCAGTGTAATGTGTCATATTAGTCAGTCTTCAGAGAGATCATTCAGTCCCATTAGTCTGTCTTATTAGCCAGTGTAATGTGTCATATTAGTCAGTCTTCAGAGAGATCAATCAGTACCATTAGTCTGTCTTATTAGCCAGTGTAATGTGTCATATTAGTCAGTCTTCAGAGAGATCATTCAGTCCCATTAGTCTGTCTTATTAGCCAGTGTAATGTGTCATATTAGTCAGTCTTCAGAGAGATCAATCAGTCTCATTAGTCCGTATTATTAGCCAATGTAATCAGGGGCTTAGTGAAGGACTATGGTTGAGGGGGGGGGGAGAAGTCAAAAAATTTCCAGCTCGAAAATCAAAATTTGCCAACTGAGCAAATAATGTCAATGTCTAGATTTTCGCTCCGTGGGGAAGGAGTTGAATCAAATTTTTCGCACTCTCTTGCATTTTGCCAACTAGCCATAAGTTCACAGAAATTATTCCAATATTCACATCTCGTCTGAATTCTAAGAGGTCAGTGTGAATTTTCCCTTCATTTGGCCAACTCTACTTAATTTCGCAAAATCAATCCCAATCCAATCTTTACATCTCTCTTTATTTGTGAAGTCACTACAAAATTTTCAAACTTTTCAATATTTTGACAAGTTTTCTCGATTTTGTCAACTCTTCTTAATTTTACAAACCCAATCCCAATTATTACACCTTATCTCACCTACATCTTATTATTACACCTATATCTCACCAACTGGATTCCAATTTTGCCAATTCCCCTAGATTTTGCCAACTAGCCATAATTTTACAAAAAAAATATCGCAATTTTTACATCTTCCATGAATTTGCCAAGTCACTTCGAATTTTATCAACTCTACTTAATTGCACAAGAAAGGCACAATTTTCACAACTCCCCTGTATTTTACCAAGTGGCTTCGAATTTTGCCTACTCCTCTAGATTTTGTCGAGAGTTCTCGATTTTTCCAACTCTCCTTAATTCCACAAAACCAATCCCAATTTTTACAAATCGCCTATATTTTACAAGGGGCTTCGAATTTTGCCTATTCCCCTAGATTTTGTCGAGAGTTCTCGATTTTTCCAACTCTCCTTAATTCCACAAAACCAATCCCAATTTTTACAAATCGCCTATATTTTACCAAGTGGCTTCGAATTTTGTCAACTACCCTACATTTTGTTAAGTTTCCTCGATTTGTCCAACGCTTCTTAAGTTCACAAAATAAATCCCAATTTTCACAAATCGCCTATATTTTACCAAGTGGATTCGAGTTTTGCCAAGAGTTCTCGGTTTTTCCAACTCTCCTTAATTTCACATACCAATCCCAATTTTTGCAGCTCACCTGTACTTTACCAAGTTTTGCCAACTCCCTTAGATTTTGCCAAGTTGCCTCGATTTTACCACCTCTCCTTAATTTCACAAAAACAATCCCAATTTTTACAACTCGCCCGTATTTTACCGAGTGAATTCAAATTTTTCAACTGCCCTAGATTTTGCCATCTCGCCGCAATTTTACAGAAAAAAAATTGAAATTTTTACATCTCACCTGATTTTTGCAAAGTCCCTCTGAATTTTGCCAGCTCCCGCAAGATTTGCCAACTCGCCATAATTTTACAGAAAAATATCCCAATTTTTACAACTCATCTGAATTTTGCCAACTCCCAACGATTTTGCCAAATCACTCCGAATATGTCAACTGTCCCTAGATTTTGCCAATTCCCTAAGTTTTGCCAACTCGCCATAATTTTACAGAAAAAAATCCAAAATTTTACATCTCACCTGAATTTTGCCAACTCCCCATGATTTTGCCAAGTCACTCCGAATTTTGCCACTTCCCCTAGAATTTGCCAATCTCCCATAATTTTACAGAAAAAAATCCAAATTTTTACATCTCACCTGAATTTTCCCAACTCCCCAAGATTTTGCCAAGTTGTCCCAAATTTGCCAACTCACCCGTATTTTACTATGTGACTTCGAATTTTGCCAACTGCTCTAAATTTTGCCGTCTCTCCATTTTCCAAACTGCCTTAGATTTGCCAAGTTGCCTCGATTTTGACAACTCCCCTTAATTTTGCAAAAAAACAGATTACAAATTTTCACAACTCATCTAGATTTTACGAAGTCGCTTCGAATTTTGCCAACTCCGAGTTACTTTGGGGGGAGGCTCCCCCATTCTCCCTGATGGCTACGCCCTGGCCCCATTAGTCTGTGTTATTAGGCAGTGTAATGTGTCTCATTAGCCGGTTTTCAGGGAGATTTATTAGCCCCATTAGTCTGCGTTATTAGGTAGTGTAATGTGTCACATTAGTCAGTGTTTAATTAGATTTATCAATCCCGTTAGTCTGCCTTATTAGCCAGTGTAATGTGTCTCATTAGCCAGTCGTCTGAGAGATCTATCAATGTCTCACTAGATTCAGTGTCTCATTAGCCAATCTTCAGGGAGATCTCTCAGTCACATTAGTCTGTGCTTTTAGCCAGTCTAATATGTCTCATCAGGCAATATTCAGGAAGGTTTATCGATCACGTTAGTCTTTCTTATTAGTTAGTCTAATGTGTCTCAGCAGTGTCTAATGTGTCTCAGCATATCGTTTAGGAGAGTTAGCTACTGTTGCAGTAAGCATATCGTTTAGGAGAGCTGGCTACTGTTGCAGTAAGCATATGTTTAGGAGAGCTAGCTACTGTTGCTGTAAGCATATCGTTTAGGAGAGCTAGCTACTGTTGCAGTAAGCATATCGGTTAGGAGAGCTAGCTACTGTTGCAGTAAGCATATCGTTTAGGAGAGCTAGCTACTGTTGCAGTAAGCATATCGTTTAGGAGAGCTAGCTACTGTTGCAGTAAGCATATCGTTTAGGAGAGCAGCTACTTTTGCAGTAAGCATACCGTTTAGGAGAGCTAGCTACTGTTGCAGTAATCATATCGTTTAGGAGAGCAGCTACTTTTGCAGTAAGCATATCGTTTAGGAGAGCTAGCTACTGTTGCAGTAAGCATATCGTTTAGGAGAGCAGCTACTGTTGCAGTAAGCATATATTTTAGGAGAGCTAGCTCTGTTGCAGTAAGCATATCGTTTAGGAGAGCTAGCTACTGTTGAAGTAAGCATATTGGTTAGGAGAGCTAGCTACTGTTTCAGCAGTCAAAATTTGGCTCGTTCTAACTAAGGCAGTGGTAAGCAGTGACTTTGGTCTTAGTAGGGCATGTCTTTTTACGAATAGGACTTCAAAAGCTAGGAGTAGCTTCTAGGATTCTCTCTATGTCGTATAGTCCAGAATGAAAAAAAAAGAGAAATCAGTTAAGTATTCAACCTGCATACTCAATGATTTACTGTTCATCCTAGATACTGAATTATCTATTCAGCACAGATACTCAGTGAATATACCATTCAGTTTAGATACTCACTATATTCAGATTGCATACTCACTGAATTAACTAGTATTCAGTTTGGATACCCAGTAAATTAAAGATTCAGCCAGATTGTTCACTGAAATAAACCCTCAGACTGCATTATAGGAGATAGATAGTAACATCCTGTCAAGGCAATCCAGCGTATTCTTTAACATTCACAGGGTATTGCGCCTCTCTAAATCAATCCTGCTTTTTAGTGATTTTTATGAATGAACGCTTCCGCCTCGCATTTCACTGAATGGTAATTGCATTGACTATGCTTTGCTTAATGTGGTTATGTATCATTGAAGATATCACTTACAATTTTTCTTCTGTCTGCCTACGTGCATCAAATTCTAGCAATTTCCTCTAATAGAAGTTGCTCGCATTAATGCAGAGGTATCTGGAAAATTTTAGTTTACTGGAGAGAAAATTTACGGAGACTTTTAGCACGTTTCATGCGTTACATGCTACATTGGGTCGTAGGGTTAACAGTTAATGTATTCAATTCCGTAGCATTGTTGATTGGGGGTTGCCGAAGGAGCCAAGTAAACGTTCTTCGGCAATGTTGTCGACCATGGTTAAATATTTACTCAGAGTCAGACGTTCAAAGTCAAAATTTACGTTTCACTTCTGAAAGTTAGCGATAATCAAAATATAGAGGAATTGACGTTCGTTTACAACAGTATTTCCACGACGAACTGTAGAATACTGTGTATTCATTATTTGTATGTTGGTAAAGAGCTGGAAATATTTATGCATGATATAAATGCAAATATAAATACTTCACCTAAAAGTGCCAGTAAGCACTTTTAGGGGAAGTATTTATAATAATAAAAGAAAGTATGTGTCTGTAGTTCAGTATAAATCTTCAAAAAAGGAAAATTCTAGGTCTGGTTTGAGTTTTTTCACCTCTGAGTGGAACTTTGCATAGGCAAAGAAGGCAAATGATGGTGCCTCGCGATGTTTGGGTCCCATTTTCATTTTAAACCCCTTATAATAATTTTAAAGAGGGACCATTGTTTACTTTTGCCTAGGAGCCAAGGTGAGGCTTAAGATGATCCTGCACACAATGGGTTAAATGGCCGGGTCATAAGGATCCAGAGGGCTCAGGGAAGGTATCTATGGACTCACTGGACAGCTGTTAGCTGTCCAGTGAGTCCATAAATAGTAGCCTCCTGTCAAGGCTTTTTGGGTTGTTTTACCTCTGAGCGGCACTTTTTTTGCACACCATGGGCTAAATGGCCAGGTCACATGGTCCCCGAAAGCTCAGAGAAGGTTGGGGGAGGGGACCCACTGGAACAGCTGTTGGGAGACAGATGATAGCCTCCCGTCAAGGCCATCCAGCGTGTTCTTTAACGTGCACAGGGTATGGCTCTCCCGCACACGGGCCACGGCTTAACGTCCCATCCGACGGACGGCGGTCTTTCTAAGCCCATCGGTGTCCCCTACTGACCGTGGGCAAGGCGGGGAGTTTTGAAGAGATAAATCTCAACGCTGACACAGCTGGGACTCGAACCTGGGAAGAACAGATTACGAGCCTGGTGCGCTATCGACTGAGCCACCCCCGCCTCCCTATGAAGGCCATCCAGCGTATTCTTTAAGTTGCACAGGGTATTGCGCCTCTGCATACGGGCTTCTACACAGCATTCCATTCGAACTGACGGCGACCTTTCCAAGCCCAGCGGTATTACAGTTTTCATCGATGACAGAACGGAGATTAGCGGAAATAAATCAGAACTCAGACGCAGTTGGGACTCGAACCTGAGAACTGTAGAAAACGAGCCTGGATTGTACGCTATTAAATGAATCAACTTCAGCTACCAATGCGATAGACGTTTCATACCTCCTCTCTGTTTTACTCACCTTCCAGCAAATTGAGAAACCCTTCTACATTTTTGTGACAATGCGATGTAGCATCACCTCCATATAGTATTACATCTTCATCAATTTATTTTCAACGTGTCATTCCTATATCTATATACTGCTATTCACTTAGTGTATGGAATTTCAAAAAAAAAATGTGTTACTGTTTTTTAAGGACAGTCTTTATAACGAGGAATCAACAGGAAGGTTTGTCTGACAGAAAACATTAGAAAAACTCTGTTGCATACTTTAGAACTTTTACAACTGTTCAGTTCTGAATCTTAAATCTGCAGACGGGTGTAGCGAAGGGAGAATATGGTTGGTGGTAGGAGGGAAAGAAAAAATGTCAACTCGAAAATCAAATTTTACCGAAATAATAAGAACTTTACAAAAATTTAATTATGTACCTCTACTGTGACTAATGAATCCTGAATTTTGTTCAGGTGGAATGGAATTTTGTTCAGGTGTGAATTTTTGTTTTGGCCAAGTAACTCGATTTTGCAACCTTGTCATGATTTCACAAACAATAAACTACTTTATTTACTGGGGCGGGGGTGGCTCAGTCGGTAGCGCGCCAGGCTCGTAATCTGTAGTTCCCAGGTTCGAGTCCCAGCTGGGTCAGCGTTGAGATTTATCTCCGCAAAATTTCCCCGCCCTGCTCACGGTCAGTATGGGACATCGATGGGCTTGAAAAGGCCGCCGTCCGTCGGGTGGGAAGTTAAGCCGTGGTCCCATGTGCGGAAGAGCTGTGCACGTTAAAGAACACGCTGGATGGCCTTGACGGGAGTCTACCATCTGTCTCCCAACAGCTGTTCCAGTGGGTCCCCTCCCCCCAACCTTTTCTGAGCCTTCGGGGACCTTGTGGCCTGGCCATTTAGCCCATGGTGTGCAAAAAAGTGCCGCTCAGAGGTAAAACAATCCAATCCAAACTTTATTCACTTTCCTACTTTTACCAAATTCCCGTCGAATTTTGCCACGTTTTCCAAATTGTACCAACTTCCCTTCATTTCACAAAACCTAACCCATTCTTCACAACGTACCTAAATTTTACCAATTGGCTTCAATTCTGCCACTGCCCAAAATTAGGAAAAGGTGTCTCGATTGCGGCAACTGTACTGAATTTCGCAAAACCAATCGCACTTTAACTTACCTTCCTATTACTTTTGTCTTTAACATTTGTCAGTTTGTGGATTATATAAAAAGTTGTTCCACCTCATTTTTCGAACGCGATAGAGAAACTTAATGATTTATGTGTCAAGCGAAAGCTTGTGACTCGAGGAGTGTCATAGGCCGTAAAAAAAAAATTGACCCCAATTCTTTCTTCCCTGCTTAAAGAAAGGGGATATAGGGAAACAATTCTTCCCCAAATCTCCAGAACGGGAGTGTCGAAAGCAACAAGCAATTCGTCAAATGAGTGCTTCTGGTGCGGGGATGTCATAGGCTACGAAAAACTGACCCCCGTGCTTTCTCCCACCTTGAAAAAGGGGAGAAATATGAAAATGATTGTACCTCCTATATCTCCTGAATGCGAATGCTGAAAGTAACAGGCTATGTGTCAAACGAAACCTTGTGATGTGGTGAGTGTCATAGGCTACGAAAAATTGACACCCCCATGCATTCTTCTACCTTAAAATGAGAACTGTGAAAGTTGTGTACTATATCTTGCGAATGCGAGGGCCCACAGTTATAAGTTAGATGTCAAATGAAAACTCGTATAATGACTGTCGTAAATTATTACGAATTTTGCTCCCACTATTCCTTGGCGGGAGGCTACATCTATGTCCCAACAATTGTTCCAGTGGGTCCTTTCTCCCAACCTTCTCTGAGCCTTCCGGGTCCTTGTGACCATGGTGTGCAAAATGTGCCATGTGCCTTGTGACCAAAATGTGCCTTGTGACCATGGTGTGCCCATGGTGTGCAAAAAAAGTGCCGCTCAGAGGAAAAACAACCCAACCCTAAGCCCCCACTATTCCCCCCTCCTGATAAAAAAAACCGAGGGGCGGATTTTCTCATGGTTCGACTTTAACGAGTTAAAACTAAAATTTTTGAAAAAATTTAAAATCAAATTTTTTTCTCAAATTAAAGCTTGTAAAGTTTCTAAATTCATGGGCTGGCTCAAACATGACACCAATAGGGGGAAATATGTGGTCGATGTTTATATTAATATTTCAAATGAATGCATTTAAAGGTAGGTGTTTTTAGTTACAAAAAACAAAAATTAAATTTATTTTTAAATACACATCTTCCTTGATGACTTTAAAGAGTTGGGTTGTTTTACCTCTGAGCGGCACTTTTTTGCACACCATGGGCCAAATGGCCAGGTCACAAGGACCACGAAGGCTCAGAGAAGGTTGGGGGTGGGGACCCACTGGACAGCTGTTGGGAGACAGATGGTAGCCTCCGTCAAGGCCATTCAGCGTGTTCTTTAACGTGCACAGGGTATGGCTCTCCCACACACGGGGCCACGGCTTAACGTCCCATCCGACGGGCGGCGGCCTTTCCAAGCCCTTCAGTGTCCCCTACTGACCGTGGGCAGGGCGGGGAATTCTGCGGAGATAAATTTCAACGCTGACCCAGCTGCGACTCGAACCTGGGAACTATAGTTTACTGAGCCACTCCCCTTAAAAAGTAGATAACAAACTTAACCATATCGATGGTGCAATCAGCTACTGAGTTCGTATTCACTTCAAAGAAAAATAGGTCTCCGATTTACCTACACAACAAGATTGCCGGCGTCCCATCTTCCTTTGGAGTGAATACAAACTCAGTGACTGCGCCATCGATATGCTTTAGGTTTATATTCTACTTTTTAGGGCTATATAGGAAGATAGGTATTTTTTAAATTTTTAAATTTACAACTCGCTTGTATTTTATTAAGTGTCTTCGAATTTTGACAACTCTTCTATATTTTTCCAACTCATCGTAATTTTACACAAAAATTCCAAATTTTTACATTTCCCTGAATTTGCGCCAACTCCTCAAGATTTTGCCAAGTTGTCCCGATTCTGTCAACTGTCTAGTGAGAAATAGCCTGATATACGACGGACAGGGGTGGCTCAGTCGGTAGCGCGCCAGGCTCGTAATCTGTAGTTCCCAGGTTCGAGTCCCAGCTGGGTCAGCGTTGAGATTTATCTCCGCAAAATTCCCTGCCCACGGTCAGTAGGGGACACCGATGGGTTTGGAAAGGCCGCCGTCCATCGGATGAGACGTTAAGCCGCGGCCCCGTGTGCGGGAGAGCCATACCCTGTGCACGTTAAAGAACACGCTGGATGACCTTGACGGGAGGCTACCATCTGTCTTCCAACAGCTGTTCCAGTGGGTCCTCTCCCCCAACCTTCTCTGGGCCTTCGGGGTCTTTGTGACCTGACCATTTAGCCCATGGTGTGCAAAAAAGTGCTGCTCAGAGGTAAAACAACCCAACCTGATATACGTGGATTTTTGCGAAGTTGTCACAATTTTCCCGCCTGCCCTAGATTTTGCCAAGTTGCCTCAATTTTGGCAACTACCCTGGATTTTGCGAAGTTGTTCAGATTTTGCTAATTCCATTTGGTTTAACAAAAAAAAAATCCCAATTTTCACAACTGATCTGGATTTTACAAAGTCGCTTCGAATTTTGCCAACTCCGATTTACATTTGGGGGGAACCTCATCTATCCCCCATAGCTACGCCCCTGTCTATAGAGATATTTAAAAAGAGATTTCAGAATAACGCAATTCGTTCATCTATCGCCCATAGCTACGCCCCTGTCTATAGAGATATTTAAAAAGAGATTTCAGAATAACGCAATTCGTTCATCTATCCCCCAAACGCTACATCTATCCCCCATAGCTACGCCCCTGTCTATAGAGATATTTAAAAAGAGTTTTCAGAATAACGCAATTCGTTCTTTTGTGATTGCTTCACGAGTCAATAACATCGAATTATCTAATCAAATACTCGAATTATCAACAAGGCAAAAACTTCGCATGCCAATTAGATACATGTTTGAATATTCTTATGATATTATTGTTTTGTGCCAGGCGGATATTTGGTTGGCCATAGTTTTTAATGCGTAACGACATTGAATCCATTACTAAGTCAATAACACTACTCCTTCAGTCGCAAAATTATGACAGAGTCCAGCTGTCCAAAAATTCAGAATCGTCAAGAATGTTGACATTTTTGAGAATATTCAATTCAAAATGAAATAAGCCTAATTTGATAGTTCTCTTTCTTGCACTCATCTCACTGCATCCAAAAATAAAAACACTCTATTAATATTTAAGTGCGTTCTACGCACTAAGCTAAAGGAATAACACAATTCAGGGCCACTTAGCCCAGAAACCGAAAGAGTAACATTTCAGAGTCACTTATCTCAGGAAGTCAAAGCAAAAACATTTCAGAGCCAGTTACCCCACAAGCCGAAGTAGTAATATTCCAAGGACACTGCTTCATTGACTCTTGGGGCGGGGGTGGCTCAGTCGGTAGCGCGCCAGGCTCGTAATCTGTAGTTCCCAGGTTCGAGTCCCAGCTGGGTCAGCGTTGAGATTTATCTCCGCAAAATTCCTCGCCCTGCCCACGGTCAGTAGGGGACACCGATGGGCTTCGAAAGGCCGCCGTCCGTCGGATGGGACGTTAAGCCGTGGCTCCGCGTGTGGGAGAGCCATACCCTGTGCACGTTAAAGAACACGCTGGATGGCCTTGACGGGAGGCTACCATCTGTCTCCCAACAGCTGTTCCAGTGGGTCCCCTCCCCCAACCTTCTCTGAGCCTTCGGGGTCCATGTGACCTGGCCATTTAGCCCATTGTGTGCAAAAAAGTGCCGCTCAGAGGTAAAACAACCCAACCCAGAACCACATACCTCACTAAGAGCAACGGGAAAAGTTTCAGGGACTCTTACTTCACTAAGATCAAGGGGAAAACGCTTCAGAGCCACTTACCTCACCAAGCCAAGGGAGTACGATTTCAAGACCGCGTACTCTACAACCTAAAGGAGTAACAATTCATAGCCGCTTACTTACCAAATGGAAAGAGTACCATTTCAGAGCCACTTATTAAGCCAAGAAGTAACATTTTACGGATACCTTACTGCATCAATCTAAGGAGTAAAATTTCAGGGCTTCTTACTGCAAATATTCAAGTAAAACAGCAGTGACCCTTATCGTACTAAGCCAAGAACTGACATTTCAGGACTCCTTACTGCTGCAAGTCAAGGAGTAAAACTTCAGGGATCACTGCTACACAGTGCTAAGGATTAATATTTCACAGCCGTTTACCGCATCACAACAAGGAGTAATACTTAAGGAGCTTGTTATTCCACCAAGCCAAGGAGTAACATTTCATGACTCCTTACAGTACCAAGTAATGAAGGAAAATTTCAGGTCCTCGTACTGTAGGAAACCGGGGGAGTACTTTTGAGGGACCTCTTACTTCACCATTACAAAGAGTAAAATATCAGAGACCATTGCTACATGATGCTAAGGATTAATATTTCAGTACCGTTTACAAACCAAGATTCAGGCCTTCTTAATCCACCAAACCAATGAGTCAATTTTCAAACCATCTCACTGCCCAGATCAAAGGACTAACATTTCACGGCTCCTTACTGCACCAAACCAAAGAGAAACATTTGAGGTCCCTCTCACTGTAGTAAACCGAGGGAGTAACATTTCAAGTTCACTCCTCTTACCGTAGCAAACTTGGGGAGTAACATTTTAGGTCCTCTTATTGCATGAAGCCAAGGGGTAATATTTTAGGTCCTCTTATTGCACGAAGCCAAGGGGTAACAATTTAGGTCCACTTATTGCACGAAACCAAGGGGTAACATTTTAGGTCCTCTTATTTCATGAAGCCAAGGGGTAACATCTTAGGTCCTCTTATTACACGAAGCCAAGGAGTAACATTTTACGTCCTCTTATTGCAAGAAGCCAAGGGGTAACAGTTTAGGTCCTCTTATTGCACGAAGCAAAGGGGTAGCATTTTAGGTTCTCTTATTGCACGAAGCCAAGGGGTAACAGTTTAGGTCCTCTTATTGCACGAAGCCAAGAGGTAACATTTTAGGTCCTCTTATTGCACGAAGCCAAGGGGCAACAATTTAGGTCCTCTTATTGCACACAGCCAAGGGGTAACATTTTAGGTCCTCTTATTGCACAAAGCCAAGGGGTAACATTTTAGGTCCTCTTATTGCACGAAGACAACGGTTAACATCTTAGGTCTTCTTATTGCACGAAGTCAAGGGGTAACAGTTTAGGTCCTCTTATTGCACGAAGCAAAGGTGTAGCATTTTAGGTCCTCTTATTGCACGAAGGTCAAGGGTTAACAGTTTAGGTCCTTTTTTTTAGGCCAAATGGGTAACAGTTTAGTAGAAGACCTAAGATGTTACCCGTTGTCTTCGTGCAATAAGAGGGGTAACATCTTAGGTCTTCTTATTGCACGAAGTCAAGGGGTAACAGTTTAGGTCCTCTTATTGCACGAAGCAAAAGGGTAGCATTTTAGGTCATTTAGTAGAAGACCTAAGATGTTACCCATTGTCTTCGTGCAATAAGTCGGGTAACATCTTAGGTCTTCTTATTGCACGAAGTCAAGGGGTAACAGTTTAGGTCCTCTTATTGCACGAAGCAAAGGGGTAGCATTTTAGGTCCTCTTATTGCACGAAGGTCAAGGGTTAACAGTTTAGGTCCTTTTTTTTAGGCCAATGGGTAACAGTTTAGGTCCTTTTTTTTAGGCCAATGGGTAACAGTTTAGTAAATTTAGGCCAAGGGGTAACAGTTTATGTCCTCTTATTACATGAAGCCAAGGGGAAACATCTTAGATCCTCTTATTACACGAAGCCAAGGGGTAACATTTTAGGTCCTCTTATTGCACGAAGACAACGGGTAACATCTTAGGTCTTCTTATTGCACGAAGTCAAGGGGTAACATTTTAGGTCCTCTTATTGCACGAAGCAAAGGGGTAGCATTTTAGGTCCTCTTATTGCACGAAGCCAAGGGGAAACATCTTAGATCCTCTTATTACACGAAGCCAAGGGGTAACATTTTAGGTCCTCTTATTGCACAAAGCCAAGGGGTAATATTTTAGGTCCTCTTCTTGCACGAAGCCAAGCGTTAACATTTTAGGTCCTCTTATTGCACGAAGCCATTACTTTAGGTCCTCTTATTGCACGAAGCCTAGGGGTAACATCTTTGGTCCTCTTATTGCACGAAGCCAAGGAGTAACATTTTAGGTCCTCTTATTGCAAAAAGCCAAGGGGTAACAATTTAGGTCCTCTTATTGCACGAAGCCAAGGGGTAATATTTTAAGTCCTCTTATTGGACGAAGCAAAGGTGTAACATCTTAGGTCCTTTTATTGCACGAAGCCAAAGGGTAACAGTTTAGTCCTCTTATTGCACGATTAATTACAAAGATGTTACCCCTTTGCTCGTTACCCTAAAATGCTACCCCTTTGCTTCGTGCAATAAGAGGACCTAAATTGTTACCCCTTGATTTCGTGCAATAAGAGGACCTAAGATGTTATCCGTTGTCTTCGTGAAATAAGAAGACCTAAAATGTTACCCCTTGGCTTCGTGCAATAAGAGGACCTAAACTGTTACCCCTTGACTTCGTGCTTAGGTCCTCTTATTACACGAAGCCAAGGGGTAACATTTTAGGTCCTCTTATTACACGAAGCCAAGGGGTAACATTTTAGGCCCTCTTATTACACGAAGCCAAGGGGTAACATCTTAGATCCTCTTATTACACGAAGCCAAGGGGTAACATTTTAGGTCCTCTTATTGCATTAAGCCAAGGGGTAACAGTTTAGGTCCTCTTATTGCACAAAGCCAAGGGGTAATATTTTAGATCCTCTTCTTGCACGAAGCCAAGCGTTAACATTTTAGGTCCTCTTATTGCACGAAGCCATTACTTTAGGTCCTCTTATTGCACGAAGCCAAGGAGTAACATTTTAGGTCCTCTTATTGCAAAAAGCCAAGGGGTAACAATTTAGGTCCTCTTATTGCACGAAGCCAAGGGGTAATATTTTAAGTCCTCTTATTGGACGAAGCAAAGGTGTAATATCTTAGGTCCTTTTATTGCACGAAGCCAAAGGGTAACAGTTTAGTTCTCTTATTGCACGAAGCCAAGGGGTAACAGTTTAGGTCCTCTTATTACACGAAGCCAAGGGGTAACATTTTAGGTCCTCTTATTACACGAAGCCAAGGGGTAACATCTTAGATCCTCTTATTACAAGAAGCCAAGGGGTAACATTTTAGGTCCTCTTATTGCATGAAGCCAAGGAGTAAGATTTTAGGTACTCTTTTTGCACGAAACCAAGTGGTAACATCTTTCGTCTTCTTATTGCCCGAAGCCAAGGAGTAACAGTTTAGGTCCTCTTATTGCACGCAGCCAAGGGGTAACATTTTAGGCCTTCTTCTTGCACGAAGCCAAGCGGTAACATTTTAGGTCCTCTTATTGCATCAATCCAAGAGTGGCATTTTAGATCCGCTTATTGCATCGAGCCAAGGAGTAACAGTTCAGGTCCTCTTACTGCAGTAAATTGAAGGAGTAACATATTAGGTACTCTTATTACATCGATCCTAGGAGTAACATTTTAGGTCACCTTACTGCAGAAAATCGAGGGAGTAACATTTTAAATCCGCTTTTGTATCATTGAAGGAGTAGCATTTTTGGCCCCTTCCTGCAGAAAACCAAGTTAGTAACATTTTAGATCCTTCTATTGCATCAAGCCAAGGAATAACATTTTATATCCTCTTATTGCAGCAAGTCAAGAAGTAACATTTCAGGATTCTTTACTGCACCAAGCAAAGGAGTGGCTCAGTCGGTAGCGCGCCAGGCTCGTAATCTGTAGTTTCCAGGTTCGAGTCCCAGCTGGGTCAGCGGTGAGATTTATCTCCGCAAAATTCCCCGCCTTGCCCACGGTCAGTAGGGGACACCGATGGGCTTGGAAATGCCGCCGTCCGTCGGATGGGACGTTAAGCCGTAACCTCGTTTGCGGGAGAGCCATACCCTGTGCACGTTAAAGAACACGCTGGATGACCTTGACGGGAGACTACCATCTGTCTCCCAACAACTGTTCCAGTGGGTCCCCTCCCCCAACCTTCTCTGAGCCTTCGGGGTCCTTGTGACCTGACCATTTAGCCCATGGTGTGCAAAAAAGTGCCGCTCAGAGGTAAAACAACCCAACTCCAAGCCAATGGTGTATTTTTTAAAAGGGTCGTTCATTTTAAAGGGTCGTCGGCATTGGCTCAATCGTCATTAGACGATTGATCCAATGCCGATTCGTTTAAAGGGGACAATTCATCCAATCCCAATTGGTACAATGGACTATTCGTCCATTACCCATTCATAAAATGGTGTGATTGGTCAAAATAGATGATTCGTCTACAACCGATTATCTAAAGGAGCCGTTCGTGTAAGGAGACAAATCGTCTAAAAAAAGGGTGTAAATCATTCCTTGTATTGTATATTTTGTCATAAATATAAGTAATATCCTAAGTAGAATTTTAGCTGGGAAGTATTTCTATGGTGGTTTTAAATTATTACAATGATAGTGCGCGCACACACACATATATATACTGTATACAATGCTTTAAAAAACTATTCAGAGGGTGTTTGAGCCACAATTTTCCCTTGATTTACCCCAGGTCTGGATCTAGGGGGGGAGAGACATCCCCCATTTGAAAATGCTAGTAATGGTAATGGAGGCAAATATTTATTAATTTGTGCATATTTCACGGTTTTTTCCAAGGAAGTTTTTTAAAGACACCTAAAACGGAGGATAAAATGTTACAATCAAGACATTCCAGTCTCTTGCCTTCCTCTTCTTACTTTTTTCAGCGCGACTGCGTTTCTCACCCCCCCCCCTCATTTTAATTTTTTTTCTACATCCCTGCCTGGTTGTTCCCAATTACCTCAGAACGATTTTAAACGATTCACTGATAATTTAGTGAAATATCGTTTAGGATAATTTATCTCATTTTTTCTTACCTTTGTATCAAGCATATTACTCATCGTTAGTTATTTTTCACGGTCATACTAGAACTTTAAGCTATTGCATTATATTGTCATCATTATTACCTTATGGGATTCAAATTACAGATTTTCCCTTGCACTTAAGAGAATAATACATGATGGATATGTAAGAGTAATAATTAAATTTTGCAGTAACAATTTCTGGAATCATCGATGTTTATTTTCCCTCCTTTATTTTTCTCTGTTTCATTTCAATAATCCACTTCGAATATCAATAATCCGATTCAATAATCCGATTCTCATATCTGTAAAAACATATATGTACATTCCCGCTGATAAGCTTCGGCTTAGTGGGATTTTTTATGTAATATAATTATAGATAATACTTATTGAAAATAAATTTGAATTTGAAAAAGTTTAATCTATTTTGCAAAACTTTCAAGACAACGGTAAAAGTACATATACAGGCTCCATTGTTTTTTTTTTTTTTTGATGATTTTTTTTTGATTTGCGACATATAGGACAGAGAAGAATCCTAGAAGCTACTCCTAGCTTAATATAGGCCTTCTCATACAAGGACATGCCGTGCTAAGACCGAAGTCACTGCTGACCACTGCCTTAGTTAGAGCTAACACAACACACAAAGTTTGCCTTGCTGGAACAGTCGCTAGCTGCCTAACCACTATGCCAGTTAAAGCTTAGTGTTATTTATTTTCCGCTTTTTTTTTTAATCTCAGTAATCTACTTCGGAGTAATGCAGTCAGCTTTCAAGTCAAAGGCCAGAAATGAACTGAAAAATGCACATGCTGAAATTTTCATAGTTTCTTCCTTTGTTGAAAGAACAAACTTCGCACATATAGGAAAGAAAAATTTCGCCGAAATGCATTATTTAAAACGTTTGAAACTTGAGAGGGGGAATTTATATATTATTATAGAAATAATATATTTATCAGTCTTTTCACTTAGTTATAATACGCTGTTGAAGCTGAGAAACGAAACAGATTCGGTTTTTTTTCTTATCTCGTTTTCAAAGTAAACGAGCTAATGTTGTCTGGTTGTCCGTCAATTTTTTGCTATTACAGATAAATTAAAATTTATTTTTAGGTTAGATAGGTATTAATGAAATATTACGATTCTCACTTTCGGAATCACTCAAAGGTTTAAATTACGCGCTCTTACGGTGGAAAAAACTTAAAATTGCAAACTTTTTGCCGATTATTTCACATCACGTGTTTGATAAAAATTTGAAATTTGATGATAGAATATGAAAGGAAAGAGGTTTGCTTACCAGGTACTGAGATTTTCTTATTGCTTAGCAGTCGCTCAAAAAAGTAGCCGAACAATATGGTTGATTACAGAATTCAGAAAAAAATATCTGGCAACGGTTTTTTTTTAGAGATTAGTGATCTGGCAAACTTCGTGTCACGTGAAACGAATGTTGCCAGTCACTAATTTCTAAAAAAATCGTTGCCGGATATTTTTTTCTGAATTCTGTAATCAACCATATTGTTCGGATACTTTTTTGAGCGATTGTACTCCTCCCCCCCCCCTCTTTTTCTCTTTCCAGTTCTTTATCCAGTGACCCTAGTTTGTATCGTTCCTTTTTAATGCAAACTATATTGCATGGTTCAAAAAGAAATAGAAAATAAGTGTTATTGCACTTCATAAAAAAATTGCCTATTTCAGTAAACAATGGAAAAAGCACGGCAAGGGAATATCGCGGTTAGGGTTATTCTGAAATAAAACTGTTTATACTTTAGTATTATGAGCAGCACTTACTTTTTAATAGTGAACTGAAAACCCTTTTTTTTAATTCTATATAAATCAAAAGTAAAAAAATGTGGAATAATCACACAAATAAAGAACTATAAATACATTTGAATACTATGTTAATTGTAACGATCTCTGGTTTTATTTTCAAGATAAAAAGAAAATAGTAATGTTTTGAAGCACATTAACAAAAAAATGTGCGGTTTTCCTCCTCTACAGTGTTTTTTCTTTTTTTTTCAATTCATTCGTTTGCATATTTGCATTAAAGTGAATATTCAAAAGTTTCAGGTATGTTTAGAAAAACATAAAAATTTGTTATGATTTTGTGAGGAAATGAAAACAAATCCTTTACACAAAAAAAGTGAAATTTCCATTTGCCCAGGGCGTATGAAAGGATACATTTGCTTAATAAATAAGTAACAACAGCTTTCTTAGGTTCCGCCTCCTTCCTTATCGAGAAATAAGATCAGTGAGACAGAACAGTGAACGGTAAAACAACACAAGTGAACAACAGTGAACGGTGACAGAACAGTGACTGGTTGTGACACAGAGAGTGCAGAGAACAGTGAACGGTTGTGACAAAGAGAGCACAGAGAACAGTGAACGGTTGTGACACAGAGAACACAGAGAACAGTGAACGGTTGTGACAGAAAGAGCTTAGAGAACAGTGAACGGTTGTGACAGAAAGAGCTTAGAGAACAGTGAACGGTTGTGACACAGAGAGCGCAGGGAACAGTGAACGGTTGTGACACAGAGAACACAGAGAACAGTGAACGATTGTGACACAGAGAGCGCAGAGAACAGTGAACGATTGTGACAGAAAGAGCGCAGAGAACAGTGAACGGTTGTGACACAGAGAGCGCAGAGAACAGTGAACGATTGTGACACAGAGAGCGCAGGGAACAGGGAACGGTTGTGACACAGAGAGTGCAGAGAAAAGTGAAAGGTTTTGAAACAGAGAGCGCAGAGAACAGTGAACAATTGTGACAGAAAGAGCGCAGAGAACAGTGAACGGTTTTGACACAAAGAGCGCAGAGAACAGTGAACGGCTGTGACACAGAGAGCGCAGGAAACAGTGAACGATTGTGACACAGAGAGCGCAGGGAACAGGGAACGGTTGTGACACAGAGAACGCAGAGAACATTGAACGGTTGTGACACAGAGAGCGCAGGGAACAGGGAACGGTTGTGACACAGAGAGTGCAGAGAAAAGTAAACGGTTGTGACACAGAGAGCGCAGAGAACAGTGAACGGTTGTGACACAGAGAGAGTAGAGAACAGTGAACGGTTGTGACACAGAGAGTGCCGAGAACAGTGAACGGTTGTGACACAGAGAGTGCAGAGAACAGTGAACGGTTGTGACAAAGAGAGCACAGAGAACAGTGAAAGGTTTTGACACAGAAAGCGCAGAGAACAGTGAACGGTTGTGACACAGAGAGCGCATGGAACAGGGAACGGTTGTGACACAGAGAGCGCAGGGAACAGGGAACGGTTGTGAAACAGAGAGCGCAGGGAACAGGGAACGGTTGTGACACAGAGAGCGCAGAGAACAGTGAACGGTTTTGACACAGAGAGCGCAGAGAACAGTGAACGATTGTGACACAGAGAGCGCAGGGAACAGTGAACGGTTGTGACACAGAGAGCGCAGGGAACAGTGAACCGTTGTGACACAGAGAGCGTAGGGAACAGGGAACGGTTGTGACACAGAGAGCGCAGAGAACAGTGAACGATTGTGACACAGAGAGCGCAGAAATCAGTGAACGATTATGACACAGACAGCGCAGAGAATAGTGAACGGTTGTGACACAGACAGCGCAGAGAACAGTGAAGGGTTTTGACACAGAGAGCGCAGAGAACAGTGAACGATTGTGACACAAAAAGCGCAGAGAACAGTGAACGGTTTTGTCACAGAGAGCGCAGGGAAAAGTGAACGATTGTGACACAGAGAGCGCAGGGAACAGGGAACGGTTGTGATAGAGAGCACAGGGAACAGTGAACGGTTGTGACACAGAGAGCGCAGGGAACAGTAAACGGTTGTGACACAGAGAGCGCAGGGAACAGGGAACGGTTGTGACAAGAGAGCGCAGGGAACAATGAACGATTGTGACACAGAGAGCACAGGGAACAGTGAACAGTTGCGACACAGAGAACACAGAGAACAGTGAACGGTTGTGACACAGAGAGCGCAGAGAACAGTGAACGATTGTGACACAGAGAGCGCAGGGAACAGTGAACGATTGTGACACAGAGAGCGCAGGGAACAGTGAACGGTTGTGACACAGAGAGCGCAGAGAACAGTGAACGATTGTGACAGAAAGAGCGCAGAGAACAGTGAACGTTTTTGACACAAAAAGCGCAGAGAACAGTGAACGGTTGTGACACAGAGAGCGCAGAGAACAGTGAACGATTGTGACACAGAGAGCGCAGAAATCAGTGAACGGTTATGACACAGAGAGCACAGAGAACAGTGAACGGTTGTGACACAGACAGCGCAGAGAACAGTGAAGGGTTTTGACACAGAGAGCGCAGAGAACAGTGAACGATTGTGACACAAAAAGCGCAGAGAACAGTGAACGGTTTTGACACAGAGAGCACAGCGAACAGTGAACGATTGTGGCACAGAGAGCGCAGGGAACAGTGAACGGTTGTGATAGAGAGCACAAGGAACAGTGAACGGTTGTGACACAGAGAGCGCAGGGAAGAGTAAACGGTTGTGACACAGAGAGCGCAGGGAACAGTGAACGATTGTGACACAGAGAGCACAGGGAACAGTGAACGGTTGTGACACAGAGAACACAGAGAACAGTAAACGGTTGTGACACAGAGAACAGTTGCCAGAGCCACGAAGTGTCCTTGTCGACCAGTGGCGGCTCGCGTATAGGCGCTGTGGAACTGCAGCACCCCCAATTTCAACTTGATATTATCGAGAACATTTAATATAATGAGTCCTTTTTTCTTTAATTCTTTCTTTATACTTGTACAATATATAATCCTTACGCTTAATGTCAGTAGCCATCCCCCAGTTTATGAAAAAGATACAAAAATCTTTGTATGGAACTGTGCGCTTCACAGTACTAGCGGCGAGGTGTTTGACTGTTGTGCGCATGCGCACATAAGAAGCTATACGCTAGGCTGCAATGGAGAGAGAGCACTGTGGTTCCCGCAGTGCCGACCCTGGCGTGCTGGTTGAATTAAAAATCGTGTACCATATTCTTGAATGTGATAAAGTGCAGAATTAGATTATTATCCTGCTTCCAGCTATTCTATTTGATTCATTTTTTTTTCGCGCAAATTAAAACAAGAAGAATGGATTTCATTTTAAATGAATAGATTAAGCTTGAACTGTAACAATTTAGGTTAAAGCAAGTAAAACATGTTTGATTTTGTTCTTTTAGGATTTTATGAAGTTTCTGAATAAATTTTCTTTTTATACATGTTTGTTTCCTTTTACACAATTTTAAAACAAAGACTAAAATTTTCTGGAGCAGCACCCCCACTAATTTCAACTACGAGTTGCCACTGTTGTCGACTGTCAACAATATCATTCGAGACGATCTTCGTTTACAGCGCACGTATAAATCTCGTGCGACAAGTTGCTGCTTCACCACTTAAATGATTAATGTACCAATTGCTGCCTCACCACTTAAATGATTAATGTACCAATTGCTGCCTCACCACTTAAATGATTAATGTACCAATTGCTGCCTCACCACTTAAATGATTAATGTTCCAATTGCTGCTTCACCACTCAATTGATTAATGTACCAATTGCTGCAAGCCGAAGGAGTGTTACTTGGAGGACAACAAGTGAGAAAATGTGTCCTTATTGGACGAGGGATACGTTTCCTTAGGCAAACGCAACAAGTCTTTAGTCAATATGTTATCGTCCAATTGATCAAAGAGCCTGTAACAAGTGTTACAGAGAATGTGCCGAAAGTCCGGGACGAACTACCTGTCTTTTACGGGTATGGACATCAACACATTAAAGTTGCATGAAGACAAAGGTTCATGTCATGCTTCAGCGTCTACCCGCACATATCTTCAAAGGATGAGAGGAAACCGGAATCGAAGTCATATCATTCAAGGACATTCTTGTGAAGTCACTGGATACATAGACACATAGACTCTTTAAACGGGCTCTGTTGGCACATAGACTCTTTAAACGGGCTCTGTTGGCACATAGACTCTTTAAACGGGCTCTGTTGGGTTACAAGAACTGAGTCCCAACTTATAATGGTTTTCGAATATCTTTGTAAAAGCGGGAAATCTGGCATTGTTCTGTCACGACTTTTTAAGCTTGTGAAAAAAAAAAACATTTTAACTACTGTTGAGAGACAGATAGTAGCCTCCCGTCAAGGCCATTCAACGTGTTCTTTAACGTGCAAAGGATATGGTCTGCCACACACGGAACCACGGCTTACTGTCCCATTCGAAAGACGGCAGACTTTGCTCCATCAGAAAGAGCGTAATCATCTGTTATTAATAATTTCTTCAAGAGGAAAGCACAAAAGATGAACACAGTGTAGGAATTCAAGAACATACTCTTGAATAGTTACCTGTAAAACTATTCATGAATCCCATGTTTACAGAATATCTCCAACGATACTCTATTATTGAATCGAAAATTAATATTTACATATCACAATGTAGAATATAATCAGAGTTTCGGTTCATGGACTATCTCATGACTCTCTAATGTATTTATTTTTATTTATTGTTGCATTTTAATTGTATTTTTGTTTTAAATATTTATATGTATTAAGTGTGTTTTTGGAAGTGCTGTTGTCGGGATGTGATTCACACTCTGTTGTTTTCCGGTCTGAGATGGCTGCCTGCACAGGTTGACCAGTCAAAAGACCTTTTTACGACCATATACAACTAGCCTCGGGTGCGAACGGAGCATGGAGACAAGCAGGGCAATAATAAGCAGCAATCTTGAGCGTCGCTGTCAAACAGGAAGGGCATTTGAACACGAGTCAAGAGACACCGCTCCTACTGAATCAAAACCCTTAAAGAGAGGGTTCGATTCTATGTGAGAATCAAGGTTCGGTTCTTGGTGAACCAAGTACAGTTCTGTGTGAACTGAGGTGGGTTCTGCGTGAACCTGATAGTAGGCGAGGATTAAATATCCTTTTGCCCAGTTTGAGGTCGGTATAGCGAGAATCTGCAAAGGGCGGTTTTCCACCTCATTGCATAATTGTTTGCAGAAGCAAAGGCCTATGGAGTCGAGCGCATCCCCAGCACGTGATTGTATATAAATATGAATAAACTGTGTCGTCCCTATACAATTCTCGTGCGTGAATTGTTGGACATATCTCTTTACATCACTTGGCGCAGCAAGTCAGGGGCATACGTCGGTACGGATGTAACACCCACGAACCTGTTATTTCATCTAAGCAATGGTGAATCTACTTTAGGGGCTAAGCGATCTCCTCTGATAAAGAGGGACATTTATGTCATCGGAGTCACAACACGACATTCGGAGCAGTTCAGTTCAGCATCATAAATAATTACACGTGATTTCACTGATTAGAAGAAGAAAATGCATCGTTCCCTTACCACCGATCAGCACATTTGGCGCCGGATATATAATTTCACGTGATGAAATAAAAATCTGCCTCGTTGCCTTACCACGGCCCACCACAGACTGAACGTGGACTACACGAGTAATGAAAAAAGTTTCGACAAGTTCACCTGTTCAAGACTGTGACAAATAAACTAATGTGGAGTTCATCAAAGATTTACGCGAAATTGAGTACATATATCTTTATCTATTGATTCTTCAAATCGTAATATAAAAATATTACCTATTAATGTTAATTTTAAATTTTGCCAGGGGCTAACGCTCCAATTGAAAGAACCTTTTCCAAACATGAATTTAATATGGATAGATGGGAAATCATCTATAAAAGTGAACACCATGAAGGTTTTCCTGTAAGAAAAACATTTTCGTATCTCTTGTGAAATCTTTAGTGCAAAACTTGCAGTAAATGAAACTATTTTACAGAAAATCCATTCGTATAAAAAATACACATAAGTCATTTTCGTTCATTAACCTAAGTGATTTAAGTTTTATTTTGTGCTACTAGATATTAAGCAACAATCTATAAAATTCACTGTAAATGAAAAAAATAGTTAATTTTTAACATAATTTCATGAAAAATCAGTCCCTTAAATTGAATTTTAAAAAATCTGGTCATTCTAATAAATAGTCAATCCTTCCGATAAAATTTTCAAAAGTTCCCCGATTTTCTTCATTAAATCTGGTCACCCTACATAAAGGTATATCATTTTCTACAGGACCTTTCTTATCATATTTCGGGCGGGGGTGGCTCAGTCGGTAGCGCGCCAGGCTCGTAATCTGTAGTTCCCAGGTTCAAGTCCCAGCTGGGTCAGCGTTGAGATTTATCTCCGCAAAATTCCCCGCCCTGCCCACGGTCAGTAGGGGACACCGATGGGCTTGGAAAGGCCGCCGTCCGTCGGATGGGACGTTAAGCCGTGGCCCCGTGTGCGGGAGAGCCATACCCTGTGCACGTTAAAGAACACGCTGGATGGCCTTGACGGGAGGCTACCATCTGTCTCCCAACAGCTGTTCCAGTGGGTCCCCTCCCCCAACCCTTCTCTGAGCCTTCGGGGTCCATGTGACCTGGCCATTTAGCTCATGGTGTGCAAAAAAAGTGCCGCTCAGAGGTAAAACAACCCAACCCTTATCATATTTCCTATTATACGTTGTCTTCGCCTGTGTTACTTGTCATTTCATTTACATGTATCAAATAATTATGCAATTCCTGTACATATTTTTGTATTTTTGTATCCTTAATATTTCTTTTTAATTTCCCAAATGTACTGAGACATCAAGCCACTTGAACATTTAAATTAATATATAAAATTACCTGTATCGTGTCTTAACTGTAAACCCCTGCTGAAATAAATAATAATAATAATAACATATTAAACCTTAGTACAGTCGTCAAAAAAATCCGAACGTTATGGTTGATTACAGAATTCAGAAAAAATATATGGCAACGATTTTTTAAAAAATTGGTGATCTGGCAACCTTCGTGTCACGTGACACGAAGGTTTCCAGATCACTGATTTCTAAACAAATCGTTGCCAGATATTTTTTCTGAATTCTGTAATCAACCATAACGTTCGGATACTTTTTCGAGCGACTGTACTTGTCTATTTTTGCGACTATGAATGTGTTGAATATCATTAGACAATCATATACAATGTTAAACACAATTAAATATTTATTAATTTTAATAACAAAGTTTAATTTGTTATTGAACTTTGTTTTCAAAAATCGCGGGAAAGACAAAATTCGAATGAAATCCTGAATTTCTCATTTATAATAAATAAGACAAATTTCGCGAGAAAATACTGAGATTAGGCCTTCGGAGTTAAAGAAGAATTTGATAAAAGTTTCTTAACTGTAAAACACAATTATGTGATGCAGTTCGAAATAGAAGCTTATTTGCCGTGACAGTGGTCACAGAATGGAAAGCAGCGACTCATCAGAATAGAGCATCAATGAAAAACAGCAATGTAGCTGCAAAGCACTTCAGATTACTGTTATCCGAACACTGATAAGTGATTTCTTCCTCGGAATTATCAGCTCTTGGCAAGCACTTTGGCAAATGAGTAGATTTAATTTCCATGTATAAGATTTCATTAATTTCATCGCATTTTTTTTCATTTCTCTTCTTATTCAGAGAGTTAATGTTGGGTTGGGTTGTTTTACCTCTGAGCGGCACTTTTTTGCACACCATGGGCTAAATGGCCAGGTCACATGGACCCCGAAGGCTCAGTGAAGGTTGGGGGAGGGGACCCACTGGAACAAGCTGTTGGGAGACAGATGGTAGCCTCCCGTCAAGGCCATCCAGAGCGTGTTCTTTAACGTGCACAGGGTATGGCTCTCCCGCACACGGGACCACAGCTTAACGTCCCATCCGACGGACGGCGGCCTTTCCAAGCCCATCGGTGTCCCCTACTGACCGTGGGCAGGACGGGGAGTTTTGCGGAGATAAATCTCAACGCTGACCCAGCTGGGACTCGAACCTGGGAGAGTCAATGTAAATTGATTAAATGACATTGAGAATGAATAAATTTCTGTAAGATCACTTGTTTAATTATTCTAAAACAATACTACAAGAAAACCTAATAGATTCAATTGTTAAGGTATCTGATGCCTAACCTGAGATTCATAGTTTCGATCTTACCATTGAATAAATAAAAATAAATAAATACCCCCTCAAGCAGTTGCTTGACACAGAGGTCTGACAGGAGCCTTTCAGTTTATATGCCATAGTAGAAGATCTGTGAGGATGGCAGGACTTCAGCAGAAAAACAACACATACATCCATGCCTTACCCGGGCTCGAACCCAGGTCTCTTAGATCAGTATCCAAGCGCGCTAACCAAGTTAAGATAAAAAATGTGCATTGTATTTTCGATCTTACCAATGCCTTGGTAACATCGATTATTTATTACATTATATATTATACATTGAAAAAACAATTTATTACATTATTTATTATATTGAAAAGACAATTTATTACATTATTTATTATACATTGAAAAGACATTACATTATTTAATATACATTGAAAAGACAATATATTACATTATTTATTATACATTGAAAAGACAATTTATTATATATTAGCTGAACATACCCGGTGGTGCCCAGATGTCATTTTTGATCTGTATATCCTTATTTTCACTGCATTAAAGGTAAATTTTGTAAGAAGCCCCCCGACACTTTAGCACAGATTTTCAACTGGAAGAAATTTGCCCGGATAGTTGGTGACGTCAGCGAGCACTCCTTATAGCACCGTGGCTTAGTCTCTGCATAAGCTATTGAGTTTTTATTTCCGTTACCACAGATTTTGCCGCCCTATGAGCCATGGGGCGGAAAAATCTGTGGTAATAGATCAAAATGATGTGAAACTCGTTCGCACGGTCCAAATTTCCTGCACAGCGTCCCTCATGTGGCAGGGTGATTGGTTTAAAAATCAGTTTCCACTTGGCCCGTGGCTTCGTTTCTACCAAAATTGTGACAGCTCGTGTCTCACTTTTAATCTGCATATTTTGTTGTTTCCTGCACTAAAGGTTAGTTTTGTGAGTATCCCCCCCCCCCGACATTTTATCACAGTTTGACCACGAAGAATTTCCCGGTGTTGCAAAGGTCACTGTTGACTCGACACGCGCTCTCAGAACCCGTGACAATGATCGAGATATTTATTTCGTCAAATTTTGGCATTCTGTAATTCCAATGTATCTCACCGAAAGGTCCCAAATTCCGTAGGCGGGTCCCCCCTGCCCGACCCCATGTTTGGTTAGAACATCAAGCCCCTAGCTGCAATCGAACGCCTAAATAATGCCTTTGGAAACGTGGGGAATCTGGCAACTCAGTAGGTTTAAATAACTGTTTACTTTTAGAGTTAGGGAGCAGTAAATGGCAACAATAGATTTGTCAGTGCTTATCGATTCCCATAGAAATAGTATGGTTAATATTTTCGCTTCTAGCAAGCCCCCCTTTTAGACTTTCGACCTGAAATTTGGCGCTGCAATTTGAACCACAATCTGAAACATTCTCTGAAAATTTGGAGGGTGTACGTTGATTTCCCGATAAGTTATGGCTGCCAGAGACAGACAAACACACACAAAGAAATCTTTTATTACATAGATTATACACTGAAAAGACAATTTATTATACACACCCACCTAATAAGGTGTGGGTCCACCTTTCGTCCTCACAACAGCAGCAACACGTCATGGCATGGACTCTACCATGTGATATTGCAGCCCATGATTCCAGGACATTCATTTATAAAGCGAGAAGAGTTTCAGGTGGTGGGTTTCTAGCTTGAATTTATCACTGCACTTCGTCCAAAAATGCTCAATAGGGTTCAAATCTGAAAAAGAGCGAGAGAGCCATTTGAGGGCTATTAGCTCACTGGAATGCTTCTCCAAACATTCCTTCGCCAAACGGACAATAAGCTGTGTGAAATGGATAGCCATCAATGGGTTTAAGTGGGCGCGAATACGTCAACATAGCCTTGTGCGGTAATGGTGGTATCAATATGTACAAAGGGGGCCCTAGATGACCCACGTAAACACGTCTCCGAGCATTTCACTGCCTCCACTGGTCTGAAACACCACACTGGACAGTTGAGGTTGGGTTGTTTTACCTCTGAGCGGCACATTTTTTCCACACCATGGGCTAAATGGCCAGGTCACAAGGATCCCGAAGTCTCAGAGAAGGTTGGGAAAGGGGACCCACTGGAACAGCTGTTAGGAGACAGATGGTAATCTCCCATCAAGGCCATCCAGTGTGTTCTTTAACGTGCACAGGGTATGGCTGTCCCGTACACGGGGCTACGGCTTTACGTCCCATCAGACGGACGGTGGCCTTTCCAAGCACATCAGTGTCCCCTACTGAACGTGGGCAGGGCGGGGAGTTATTCGGAGATCAATATCAACGCTGATCCAGCTAGGACTCGAACCTGGGAACTGCAGATTACAAGCCTGGCCACCCCCGCCCCTGACAGTTGAGGACCATGGTTTCATGCGGTCTGTGCCACACATAAAAATAACCAAAAAATTCCTTTCGTGTTTTATAGATCCAAATGAAACATTATTATTAGCATTTTCCCAATCATTGGTTAGTTCAAATTACTATTGTTGAACGACAAAACTGTCGGGATATAAAAACTTCATTCTCTCTGTAAACCAGCATTCCATGTTCGCCAGAAACAATGTGTCAATTCTTCTGGCTGGTATCAAGAATTTCGCTATTTCTTTAATAAAAGAAAAAAAAGTGTATTTATGCAAAACAGATAATAATAAGAAATAAACAGCTTCATCAGTGGCGACGAAATCATGTATCGATATTTGATGTTCAAAAACTCTTGCAAAAGCCTTAGAAACAGGGTTCCGACAATTAATGGTGGGGTTTCGTGAAGTACCGTCCCCGAATACACAGAAAGTATCACATTGAGTATTACACCTATTCCAACAGTTTCATGGGCAGCCACCAAACAAGACCGTGCAATTTCTCAAGAGATGTTAGGTAAGTTCTTAATGCAACATCCTGACAGATGGATTGGCAGGGGTGGTCCAATTCTATGCCCAACAAGGATCGTTCGACACACTTGATATCAATTTGTGGAAACTTTGTAAAGAATTACTATATAACGTGGACATATTCCGAGACCTGAATCATTTGAAAGCCATAATGTGAGAAGCAACTGAGCAAGTAACAAGAGTTATGATGCAGCTTTTGTATAGTAAAAAGTGGAACACCTATTTTACAGGTACTGGACAGAAAAAATGGAAGCAGTTCCATGTTATCTCAACAAAAAATCCATTCACAGCTCAATAACTCCTTCAATATGACTTTTAATGAAAAACCTTTTAAAGGTAAATTAAAGATCTGAGCCAAATTTATCTAAATCTTGATGTTTAATGATATTTGTTCAGTATTCAAAGAGTTATAAATGCTGGAATATTTAACAGATTACAAATAAAAGTAAAGCTCTAAATTTAATTAAAAAATGAAACAGATTTAGAAAACATAGTTGATTCCACTAGAGTAGAGGTTCTCAACGTGGGGTATGCGTATCCCTTGATGGTACAATCGGTCAAAAAAGTATCCGAACGCTATGGTTGTATACAAAGTTCAGAAAAAACAACTGGCAACGATTTTTTTAGAAATTAATGATCTGCCAACCTTCGTGTACCGTACACGAAGGTTGCCAGATCATTAATTTCTAAAAAAAATCGTTGCCAGATTTTTTTCTGAATTTTGTATGCAACCATAGCGTTCGGATACTTTTTTGAGCGACTGTACGAGGTAAAATGTTTTGGGGGTAAGCAGTGAGAGCTCAAAAGACGACTACCCAATAAAATGTTTATAATTATATAAGATTAGTTAAATTGTTTATGCAAATTTTTGTGTTTATCGATATATGTAATTTATGAATGCAAAATGTAATGTATATATATATGTTTTATTTTATTCCCATTGTTATACTACAACTACAATTTTTTCTATCTATACAAGCGGTACGCCAGTTACATACAGATTTACAGCGTGTACGTGAAGCATAAAAGGTTGAGAACCACTGATACATAGGTTTTTATTTTATTCCCATTGTTATACTATAACTATAGTTTAATCTATCTATACAAGGGGTACTCCAGTTACATACACATTTCCAGGGGGTACGTGAAGCATAAAAGATTGAGAACCACTGATACATATGTTTTATTTTATTCCCATTGTTATACTATAACTATAGTTTTATCTATCTGTACAAGGGGTACGCCAGTTGCATACAGATTGTGAAGCATAAAAGGTTGAGAACCACTGATATATATGTTTTATTTTATTCCCATTGTTATACTATAACTATAGTTTTATCTATCTATACAAGGGGTACGCCAGTTACATACACATTTCCAGGGGATACGTGAAGCATAAAAGGTTGAGAACCACTGATATATATGTTTTATTTTATTCCCATTTGTTATACTATAGCTATAGTTTTATCTATCTGTACAAGGGGTACGCCAGTTACATACACATTTCCAGGGGGTACGTGAAGCATAAAAGGTTGAGAACCACTGATATATATGTTTTATTTTATTCCCATTGTTATACTATAACTATAGTTTTATCTATCTATACAAGGGGTACGCCAGTTACATACATATTTCCAGGGGGTACGTGTAGCAATAAAAGGTTGAGAACCACTGATATAGTTTTTTATGTTATTCCCATTGTTATACTATAACTATAGTTTTATCTATCTATACAAGGGGTACGCCAGTTGCATACAGATTGTGAAGCATAAAAGGTTGAGAACCACTGATATATATGTTTCATTTTATTCCCATTGTTATAATATAACTATAGTTTTATCTATCTATACAAGGGGTACGCCAGTTACATACATATTTCCAGGGGGTACGTGAAGCATAAAAGGTTGAGAACCACTGATATATATGTTTTATTTTATTCCCATTTGTTATACTATAGCTATAATTTTATCTATCTGTACAAGGGGTACGCCAGTTACATACACATTTCCAGGGGGTACGTGAAGCATAAAAGGTTGAGAACCACTGATATATATGTTTTATTTTATTCCCATTGTTATATTATAACTATAGTTTTATCCATCTATACAAGGGGTAAGCCAGTTACATACACATTTCCAGGGGGTACGTGAAGCATAAAAGGTTGAGAACCACTGATATATATGTTTTATTTTATTCCCATTGTTATACTATAACTATAGTTTTATCTATCTATACAAGGGGTACGCCAGTTACATACACATTTCCAGGGGGTACGTGAAGCATAAAAGGTTGAGAACCACTGATATATATGTTTTATTTTATTCCCATTGTTATACTATAACTATAGTTTTATCTATCTATACAAGGGGTACGCCAGTTACATACACATTTCCAGGGGGTACGTGAAGCATAAAAGGTTGAGAACCACTGATATATATGTGTTTATTTTATTCCCATTGTTATACTATAACTATAGTGTTATCTATCTACACAAGGGGTACGCCAGTTGCATACAGATTTACAGCGTGTACGTGAAGCCTAAAAGTTTGAGAACCACTGATTGATATGTTTTATTTTATTCCCATTGTTATACTATAACTATAGTTTTATCTATCTATACAAGGGGGTACGTGAAGCATAAAAGGTTGAGAACCACTGATATATATGTTTTATTTTATTCCCATTGTTATACTATAACTATAGTGTTATCTATCTACACAAGGGGTACGCCAGTTACATACAGATTTACAGCGTGTACGTGAAGCATAAAAGGTTGAGAACCACTGATATATATGTGTTTATTTTATTCCCATTGTTATACTATAACTATAATGTTACCTATCTATACAAGGGGTACGCCAGTTACATACAGATTTACATGGGGTACGTGAAGCATAAAAGGTTGAGAAAGACTGATATATATGTTTTATTTTATTCCCATTGTTATACTATAATTATAGTTTTATCTATCTATACAAGAGGTACGCCAGTTACATACACATTTCCAGGGGGTACGTGAAGCATAAAAGGTTGAGAACCACTGATAATATATATATATGTTTTATTTTATTCCCATTGTTATATTATAACTATAGTTTTATCTATCTATACAAGGGGTACGCCAGTTACATACACATTTCCAGGGGGTACGTGAAGCCTAAAAGTTTGAGAACCACTGATTGATATGTTTTATTTTATTCCCATTGTTATACTATAACTATAGTTTTATCTATCTATTTACAGGGGGTACGTGAAGCATAAAAGGTTGAGAACCACTGATATATATGTTTTATTTTATTCCCATTGTTATACTATAACTATAGTGTTATCTATCTACACAAGGGGTACGCCAGTTACATACACATTTCCAGGGGGTACGTGAAGCATAAAAGGTTGAGAACCACGAATATATATGTTTTATTTTATGCCCATTGTTATACTATAACTATAGTTTTATCTATCTATACAAGGGGTACGCCAGTTACATACACATTTCCATGGGGTACGTGAAGCATAAAAGGTTGAGAACCACTGATATATAAGTTTTATTTTATTCCCATTGTTATACTATAACTATAGTTTTATCTATCTATACAAGGGGTACGCCAGTTCCATACACATTTCCAGGGGGTATGTGAAACATAAAAGGTTGAGAACCACTGATATATATGTTTTATTTTATTCCCATTGTTATATTATAACTATAGTTTTATCTATCTATACAAGGGGTACGCAGTTACATACACATTTCCAGGATGTACGTGAAGCATAAAAGGTGGAGAACCACTGATATATATGTTTTATTTTATTCCCATTGTTATACTCTAACTATAGTTTTATCTATCTATACAAGGGGTACGCCAGTTCCATACACATTTCCAGGGGCCATGAAGCATAAAAGCATAAATTTCCATTTCCATGAAGCATAAAAGGTTGGAAACCACTGATCTATATGTTTTCTTTTATTCCCATTGTTATACTATAACTGCACTAATGTATCTGCAATAATGCATCTGATTGTTTAACCTGTTTTAATTGAATTTTGCATATTTTTTTATTGTCTGTTAAATATTTCTGCATTCATAACTTTTTGAGTACTGAACAAATATTGTTTAAAATCGAGATTTAGATAAAAATAAAGATCTGAGTCAAATCTATCTTTAGGCATATTTTTCATTAAAAATCATATTGAAGAAGTTATAGAGTTCTGAAAGTGATTTTGTTGTTGAAATAATTGGAGCTGTTTCCATTTTGCTGTCCAGTACCTGTATTGGAGGATCACAAAGTAGCACAAACTCACTAAACTATGTTCAAAACTATTTGAGATGCGCTTTCAATTAAAATATTACTTTGTAGAACGAATTTCTTGAATTTTATTCCCACCTATTTATTCTCAAAATCCCACCATTATTTCTGGAACGTCTTGCATATTGATTTTTTAGTATTTATCAATAAACCATTATCGAACTTTGATAATAGTAACTATTTGTTTATTTTCATCCTATTCAGTTGTACTGTACAGTCGCTCAAAAAAGTATCCGAACGCTATGGTTGATTACAGAATTCAGGAAAAAATATCTGGCAACGATTTTATTTAGAAATCGTTGCCAGATATTTTTTTCTGAATTCTGTAATCAACCATAGTGTTCGGATACTTTTTTGAGCGACTGTAGGTGGTCATATTATTTTGATACTAGATCGTGTGGGCTCACTCACGGAAATATTGAGCGTATGCAGTTACCGTTCACAGCAAACTGGAGCGTGTGCAGTTATTGCATACGCTCCAGTTTGCTGTGAACGGTAACTGGAGCGTGTACAGTTGCTGTACACGCTCCAGATATTTTACCTGAATTCTGTAATCACGTGACACGAAGGTTGCCAGATCACTAATTTCTAAAAAAAAATCGTTGCCAGATATTTTTTTCTGAATTCTGTAATCAACCATAGCGTTCGGATACTTTTTTCAGCGACTGTACTCTTTTGTTACGTCTGTTGTTAAAATTAAAATGTAATAAAACGAAACAGTGACGTAATTTCAATACTTAACGTAAATTCCAATTAAAATGCATGAACTGTTTTTAAATGCAAATTCGATAGGACTGGTTGATAATACTGAAGCTATTTCGATAGCATCAGGTTGATTATTAAGATGATATAGTAAAACCTGATTATTCGGACTACATGACACGTTTTGAAGAAGCGCTCACCGTGCATTTGTTTGACGAAATAGAGCCGATAACACGGATCGAGTTTCAAGGTCATGGAATAGCACTACTAGCATTCAATGCATACAATTATTTTTCATTTAATGATCGTTGTTAACTTTGTATGTATTTTTTCACTTTATAATACCCAAATATTTAAGTATTTGAATGCTTTTTGATGTAATACTTTCTTTATATACAGTAAAAAAATTTATGTCATTAAGACAAATATCTGTTATATTTTAAATCGATTATCCGGATTTTCGATTATCGGAGCTACCTACATCCTCAATTGATCCGGTTAATCGATTTTTTTACTCTACTTCTTTGCCCATAAGCCAATTGGAACTTTATTTTATTGCAAGAGACTAACTGCAATGCACCATGAGTTTTAAGAGATTTGGCGCATTGCAGATAGCAGGGGTCAGTTTCGTCCTTATCATGTCTCGAGTAGCCAGCTAGTTGATAAAACTATCAGGTAAAAACCACAAACACCTGCACAACTTCAATTGATAACACTTTTCTTACAGGAGCATCATGGGAAAGAGCCACCCCCCTGAGTCGCCAGCGTCGCTGTGACCTTTCGTCGCCGGATTTGGAAAGAAAATGTCATCATTTCTACACGTGAATCGTTCTACGAGAGAAAACTGAGAGCTTTGTATTTTCTCGTTATCTTCGTCGTTACGCTACCAGAATCATCAGCAAAGAAAGGAAATTCCAAAAGCGTGGTACCTGCCAATTCACCAAGCCACTAGCAAGTTTCTTTTTTTCACTCATTATCATTGATTATCAATGCACAGCAGAATATTTTGCGTTTCGTATGTGTAGGACATTTATTAATAATGTGAAAATCAGTGGTATATTTGACGTTTACCAAGAAAAAAAAATCCTACAGTTGTGATGCATCTCTGTGGCTTACTGTGTGCTTCTTACTTGTCGACTTGAAGCATTGATTGTCTTCATAAAAAGTGCAACATAATACGAGGGGGAAAAAAAGTAGAGTAAGGCTACTGTCGAGGGTATGGCCCGGTCCCAGGCCGAGGCTCTTGCTCGTCAGCATTATTATCATCAAAGAAGAAGAGAAGAAGCTGAAGCTGAGGAGACCCCCCCTTCTCCTACACCGGAGGAAGAGAGCAATCAGGCAAATGATGCTACTGATTTGTCACCACACATCGCCGAGCACAAAGAGGAGGTCATTGATCACACATTGCATCATATCAATCAGCAGGAAGCTGTGGCTTCCATACTTCATCATTTCCCCGATCACGGGGATCACATTTCTCATATGCCGAACTTAGACAATCATCGAGAAATTAAAAGAGAAATTGGGTCTGTTTCACCTCAGTTGCATCATCAGTTTCACGAACGCGTTGAAACTCCGGCACATTCCTCTGAGATTCCTCACCACGATTTCCATGACAACGGCGACGTTCCTCACATCCATTTACGTCAGCAAGAACGCTTGACTGTCGATCAATTTCATCATCTTCAGGACCATGGTGACGGCGTTCCCCACGGATCTCAACTGCACAATCATCATCATCATCAACAACATCAACATCATCTTCCAGAAGACATAGACGAAGAAGTTCATGTGTCCCAATTGCATCATCAACAGGAACTTCACGACAGCGATGCTGTTGCTCATCACGCTCAACTGCACCATCTTCGGGACCAGGATGATCCCGTGGTGCATGCATCTCATTTATCTCATCATCATCAGCAACTGCTCCATGACAAAGACGTGCAACATCAAATTGATTCTGGAGAAGAGCCTCGTGAGACCCTGGACCTCCACGGTACTCATCATTCGTTCCCCCACATCAGAAGTCCTCCATCTCCCAAAGACTACTTGCACGAGCGTCTCAGCTATCCCTTGTCAACAGATTACAGAACGACCCTAGGAAGCAACAGTCACTCTCCAGATGTCCAATCTGGAGAGTCTATGCCCCTACGTAGTCTTCTTGTACCGACAGGATACTTGTCAGCAGCATCACTACCTAGTCAGAGGGACTTGAGTTCAGACCCCGGGTCCCTCCACGCAGTGAGTTCACCTTCCATAACCTATCATCACTTACCAGAAGTTTCGGACGTACCGCAAACGCTTTCAGTGACCAATTCCCTCTATGTGCCAACTGTCACATCGCACTCGAAGCTACTGAGTAACATATCCATGTCTTCCTATGTCAACAGAGGCAACCATGATAATACAGCTCAGTCCCTCATGTGGAGCCCTGTGTCTGATGATCTCGTTGCCAAAACGCAGGTGTCTCTTCCTCTGTCCGCTTCCAGCACTATTCACTCTCGAACGAACAGTGTGGGTCACGCTTCCACCTACGTAGGCCCCGAAATTAGCACATGGAATCCATACGATCCAAATTCGGCTAATGTTGCACTTCAACTTGCTATGTCCTCTCCTCATGGATCAATTAGTAAGTAATTATATATGTAGATTAATATTTTTAGAGTTAAATCTCATGTTTGCCTTTTTTACTTCTATTGATTTGTTTAGCTCAATTTAGTCTTAATTTTTGCACCATGAAGTCGCAATCAATCAATCAATTTTTTTCCAAATTGAAGTCAAAAATTTAAAATGTGTTTCTTTTTATTTTTTTCAGCAGATGTTAAAAAAGCTTGAATATTCAAATTGACTCTAAAATTAACTCTGTTTTTCATCCTCCTTTGGAAGGATAACACTTTGCAAAGTGATTAAAATTCGACAGAAAATTCATAAACAAAGACATACACCTTTATACATATATATATGAGCAGGGAAATGTTATAACAGCAGGGAAATGTTATAAGGGCAGTATAACATTTCTCTCTTCGTTTTAGAGGATTTTTAAAAATTTCATGAAAATTGCATGAAATAGAACAAGTATAATACTTATTTTGGCCTTCATAACTCTTACTACTAGCATTATCGAATTCCTTTTCGCCTCCTAGATCTGTTACTCTTCGTCCTGCTAGATCTGGTCCTGTATATTTATATATGCTTTACTTTCTGTATATAGAAATAAAAGTACGTAGGGTGTTCAAATGTAAACGAGAATTTAGTTACCGTTTGAGCACAAATCAACCTGTGTGAACAGGTGTTCATTGGCAAGTAAAAGACATGTCAAACTTTCAAACAACACTAGTTGTGCTCTTTCCACATTACCAATCAACTGTAATAAAGAAGTCGGACTAAGAAGTACCTAGCAGTGTTGCGCAGCGCATAATTTTCAAATTTCTCGCGAAGGAAGGTGTCATTCCTTCCAGAATCTCTATCGGGCTTCGAGCTCAGTTTCGAGAAGATTGTTTGCACAGGCACGGTGTATAGTTGGTCCAAATCATTCAGAGATGGACGAGACCGTATCGAAAATGAACCACAAACTCTTAGACCAAAAACTTCTGTCCCTCCCAAAAATGTTGCCAGAATCCAGTAACTTATCGTAGACAGTCGTCGGATAACCTTTCGTGAAGTCTCACAGGGTAAGGAATTAGTGTAGGGAGTGTTGAAGAAATTGTGTGCAACGAGCTGAAATTCAATAAAGTGGGCGCATGGTAGGTCCCACGACTTCTGTCACCTGCTTTTCCTCTCACCGCGGCTTAAACGATGGAGAGTCTACGGAAACTGAAGTGGGATGTACTGCCTCATCCACTGTATAGTCCCGACTTGGCTTCATCCGATTTTCAATCGTTTTTGTAGGGGGTAAGGGATTTTGAGGCAATGATGAGGACATTGTAACTGTGCAAACATGGATTGACAAGGAACCAAAAAACGTTTTTGCAACTGCAATTAAGACGCTTCCAGAACCTTGGAACAAGTGCATTGCAGTTAACGGGGACTATGGTGAAAAGTAGTGTGTAGGATTTTTACATTTTGTTGTGAATAAATCTTTTAGAATCAAATTCTCGTTATATGTGAATGTTCTTCGTACAATCAAAAATAGAATTAACCAAATAAATATTTGACATTGATATCCATAAACAAAATACTTTGATTCGTGCAATTTTATAAAGATAAATAAGGAAAAAAAATCCAAAGAAAAACTTGTGCTTGATTATGGTAACATATTTCTTTTTAATTGGGTATTTTTTGATACACGCACTCTTAACTCTTCTTCAATTTATAGAAACATCTACTGTTTTTTTTCTTCGTATTTTATTTCTTGTATTGCGGAAAAATTCAAATTTGCAAAAATTAGAAGTTGAAAAATGTAAAATGTAATTTTCTGTGGTATATTTCGCGTAGCACTTAGCGTAAGTGTTCGCGGAAAATTTTGCTGAAAAACACTGAATTAATTTACTGTCGTTCAAAATATTTTGGAATCTTCTGCTATGTATACAGAGTCTGGACAAAATACTCGAGAATTCCCATGTTATGACAATGGAAACCAAAAGTGGAACGCTTAAAAAATAATCGTAATGAAAATGGAAATAAATTCAAGATCTAAATCAATTCTAGGTAAACATTGAATTCCAATAATATTCGTTCAATATTTGAAAAGATTACGGAAGCTAGAATAATTCTTAGGAAAAGTTGCCAACCCTAAACATTTATCTCAAAAATTAATCAAAATGAAAGTAATAATTATTTTTACTAAAATGTTTTACGTTAAATTACTTTAAATGTTTTACGTTTACTAAAATAATTTTGTATTTAAAAGTTTGCCTAATAATTCTTTCAATTTTCGCACATTTTGACCAAACGTTTTAAGGATTTTTACATACATACATGCATACAAAATCCTTATGCAGCCGGGGTATAGAGATTCCATCAGACTGTAATTTTAATCTCGAGACATGTCTGTTCTGAGCTACAGTTGCTGCATTTGGACATTCTAGGCCAATTCTAGCAAGGACCTATTTGACATTGTGTGCTCATCTAATCCTAGGTCTCCCTCTTTTCCTGAAGCCTTTAGGCACACTGTTCATAATCCTGTTCGCCAATTTGCAGCTATGCATACGGACAACATGGCTAAACCAAGCCGTCTCTCTCCACACAAAATATTGCTCAAAGGAGGTTGATGACTCCTTCTCTTAACCTCATCATTACTTACAAAGTTAAACCACCTAACGTTCAAGATACTGGATATGCATCTGAAATCAAAGGCATCAAGTTTACTATTATCCTGTTTACAAAGGTTCCATGTTTCGGTACCATAACTAACATTATAAAAATCCAAACTATTATATAGCCTAATTTTAGTCTTTAGGTTTGCACGCCTATTTTTCCATACTCTTCATAGATTCTTAAAAGTCCCAGAGGCAATACCTCTTCTATTTATCTCATGCCGCACATCACCAGTATCTATTGCATAGCTCCCAAGATAATTAAAATGAGACACTTGCTTAATAGTGCAGCCATTCAAAGCAACTGAAGCACCATCTGCATGACCAATTATCATCATTTTACTTTTTTTCTGTGTTTATCACCAAACATACTCTATTATGTATCTCATCAACAGCCCTAATTAAAGAATTCATCTAATCAACATCATTAGCAAACAGGCCAAATCATCTCATAATCTAAATCAGAAATATTGAAATCCATTAAAAAATAATGAAGACCATTTAAGGCCAAAATCTTTCCCATGCAAAGAATTTTGTATAATCTAATCAATAACAAAACTAAAAAGAAAAGGGGACAAAATGCACCCCTTGTCTAACTCCATTAGTAATACTAAACCAATCGCTACAAGTCTTATCAACTCTCACATACGATTACGTCATTTTAGAGAAAAAAGTGTTTGTAATTAGACAGATGCAAAGAGACAAGTGCAATTCAATGACAATGACAGTGATATTCGGAGATACGTGCAAATCGGTGTTTTTCAACCAAATCAGTGTTATTATAGAGAGCTTTCATTACACTAATTAACTTGTATGGTATTCCATATGATCTAACGGTCAACCAGAAATTATGTCGATCAACAGAGCCTTTTTGAAAAAGTCTTTTTGAAATCTATAAACTAGTAACCATAGGTTTCTGAAACCCTAAACATTTCTCAAGAATCTGTCTAAATAAAAATATTTGATCAATACATCTCCTACCACTTCTGAATACACACTGTTCATCAAGCAGTTGTCCATCAACCAAATTCTTAATTCTATTAAGTATAATCATGCAAAGAACTTTACGTGGAACAGAAAGTAAACTAATTCCCCTATAATTATCACAAGAACTGCGATCACCTATTTTAAAAATCAGGATTAAAATAGCTCTAGTAAAATCCTTAGGAACGACACCTTTACCATAAAAAATATTCAAAATATCAGTCAGCCATGTGACAACACAAATGTTCCCAGCTCTAAGCTTTTCAGTGGCTATTTTTTTCACCCCTCAGGATTTATGCAATTTAAATTTAGAGATAGCCAAAACGCCTTTAGAATGGGACACAGGGCCATCATTAAAGCCAGTAATGCATCTATCCTCATTACAAACAATGCGAGTAGAAATAGGGTTGGGTTGTTTCACCTCTGAGCGGCACTTTTTTGCACACCATGGGCTAAATGGCCAGGTCACATGGACCCCGAAGGCTCAGAAGAGGTTGGGGGAGTTGACCCACTGGAACAGCTGTTGAGAGACAGATGGTAGCCTCCCGTCAAGGCCATCCAGCGTGTTCTTTAACGTGCACAGGGTATGGCTCTCCCGCACACGGGGCCACGGCTTAACGTCCCATCCGACGGGCGGCGGCCTTTCCAAGCCCATCGGTGTCCCCTACTGACCGTGGGCAGGGCGGGGAATTTTGCGGAGATAAATCTCAACGCTGCCCAGCTGTGACTCGAACCTGGGAACTACAGATTACGAGCCTGGCGCGCTACCGACTGAGCCATCCCCGCCCCCACGAGTAGAAATAATCACATAGTTTAGAACATCTCTCAAATGCTCAGAGAATCCGCACCTTCAACCACCTTACCATGTTTATCCTCAATCCCTTTATATCTGTCTCTTTCTTCCCAGACAAAACATTAACTATCTGGTACAATCCCCTGCTGTTGTGCTGTTCTAACTGCCTCCTCTGCTTTGTCAGCCAAGCTATCAAGACAAAGATTCTTATCAGCTGTTAACTGATCCTTTGAATGTTTATTACGCTCGTTGTAATTCCGTCTGTTAGGACTAGTAGGGTGTTGATTCATATCAATCCTGCACTTCCTTTCGGCTCTCCAGTATGATCTGGTATTTCTAACCAAATTAACCGATTTGCAGTTAATTAAAATATAATCTATCGTATTCCTGTGAAACTCATTAGGTGAAACTCATGTGTATTCATAAATGTCCCGGTGTTAGTAGTATGTTTCAGTTATTCGCAAACCATTAAGTTTGCTTACCTCTAGAAGACGTCCCCCATTGCCATTTGTACTATCAATGCCAAAGGGATATAAAATCCCTTCCTGAAGGTCAGAGTCCTTACCAACTTTAGCAATGAAGTCACCTAGCACAAAAAAAATATCTCCTTTCTTCACAGAATTCAAAATATACTGAAGCTCTCTCTAAAACATATCCTACGTGCTTTCATCAGAGTCCTCTGTGGAGGCATCATAACAGATGACATTCAAGTCTTCCATTTTTGTTTTAAATTTTGCTGTAAGCAATCTTTCGTTAATTCAGTCATATCCTAGAAGAGCATCACTGGCGTGTCTGCTGAGAAGCAAACCTACACCTTGGAGATGCTTATTATCTTCCCTCCCTGAAAAGAGAAATTTAAAGTTATTTTTAAGTATCTTACCTTTATCTGTCCATCTGATCTCTCATAATTCTAGAATAACTTGGTTATAACGCTGGAATCCCTGCGTGAGGACATGAAGAGAATAATCTCTATGTAATGACCTCAAATTCCATGTACCTGCAGAGAGAAAATGATTAGTAGGAGTTTTAAAGAAACTAGGCTTATAGGGAGAGGGAGGGTCAACAATATCAAACCACCCCCTGATCGCAGGCATGAGTCAAAAACCTGTTACTCCACCGCTATAGGATGAAGTCATCCATACTGGTAGGAACATCAGGCACCACCTTTTCAAGTGGATCTTTTCAAGAGCCATAAAACCTGTCTGAGACACATTACTCCAGTTTAGGATTGGTGATGCCCAACTAGTTAAGCGAGGGTTCAGGTACCTGCGATGGCCTCTCATCAAGATTATCCACCACTTGATATAAGGTATCCCGTGCCTCTGTTCACTTAGGGTTGGCAACCCACTAGCAAACAGGAAACACAAGGACAGATTCTCCCTTACAACAGAGGCCCACCAGTGCAGCAAGTCCAGGATCAATAATCAAACTCAAATCCATAAACCAGTAGTGGGTATAAATGGTCAGCACCAGGACCCTCTAAAGTTGACCACTCCTCAGCAGTGCAGAAAAAACAAAACAAAAGTGACCATAGATTACCAAATCAGTAGACCACACTGATCTGGCAAACCTCCCCTTCCGTTCCCTTCAAAAAGAGAATATCTCTTTTGAAAGATACTAACGGTTTACACCACGAGAAGGCGGGGTCGGACATTAAATGCTAGACCTGGTCGGTTCTATGCATCATCACTGGGGATTGGTACACAGCTCTCCTTCTAGTTTATACCTAGCTCCATTTACAGACCTAAGTAGTTTTAACTGCTGTTCAACATTCTATTTCCTATAACTCTTTAAATACTAAACGAAGATTTGTGCGAAAATTGTTATCCTAATGGAAAGTAAATAATTAATAACGAATTAAATATTTGTGAAAGAAATAAATATTAATGAAAGAAATAAAATTATTACTTTTTTCACGCTAAAGTTCTAAAGGTTGGGTTGTTTTACCTCTGAGCGGCACTTTTTTGCACACCATGGGCTAAATAGCCAGGTCACATGGACCCCGAAGGCTCAGAGAAGGTTGGGGGAGGGGACCCACTGGAACAAGCTGTTGGGAGACAGATGGTAGCCTCCCGTCAAGGCCATCCAGCGTGTTCCTTAACGTGCACAGGGTATGGCTCTCCCACACACGGCTTAACGTCCCATCCGACGGACGGCGGCCTTTCCAAGCCCATCGGTGTCCCCTACTGACCGTGGGCAGGGCGGGGAATTTTGCGGAGATAAATCTCAACGCTGACCCAGCTGGGACTCGAACCTGGGAACTACATATTACGAGCCTGGCGCGCTACCGACTGAGCCACCCCCGCCCCAAAGTTCTAAAGGGAAATTATACATTCCTATTTTGTAAAGTTCTTGGTTGCCTCTTCGGTAACTAAAATCGAAAACTTACACTGTGCAATAATATCAACGCATTTATTAGATATTTACTGTATTACAGTAGCGTTAAGTGATTAGAGTGAAATTTAAAGCAGTGTAACATATATCAGCCGTTCCGTTGCCGAGTGGTTAGCTACTGATTTAAGGGACCTGGGTTCGAGCCCGGGTAAGGCATGGATGTATGTGTCGTTTTTCTGCTAAGGTTCTGCCATCCTCTCAGATCTTCTACTATGGAAAAAAAATAACCTGACAGGCTTCTGTCAAACCTCTGTGGCAAGCAGCTGCTTGAGGGGGTATTTATTTTATTATTTGTAACATATATTTGAATGACTTTTTAAAACTAGAGTTAAAGTTTCTGATTGGCATAAATGTTAAAACAGTGCTACATAGGTTTAAGATATTTAATTATTTACAATAGTGTTAGGTAAGGCGGGATCTAGAGAGAGTTTACCTACCCACCTCCTTTTCCCCCCTAGATCCTAGCCTGGTGTTAGGTATTTATGAGTGACCTATGATATGTAATGAGTAATTGCATTGCAATAGTCACATTGTTATGAATAACAGAAGGGTTTACACTAATATTAAGTATTTATGAATGGCTTACAGTGTTACAATGCTATTACACATTTATGGCAGCTTAAAATGCTACAGTATCTACAGTATAGTTTAAGTTCTCCTAAGGATTACATTTTAAGTATAGAGAGCCTATTTTTGGGCGAGGTGGAAGTCACGTCAGTCGCTCCTGATATTTACTTACCTTTTAACCGAATTCGAAGTATCTACAGTAACAAAAAAAATCAATATTTTCATTTATAAAAATCATATCATGATTTATCAAAGCCAAAAAATTGCAATAAATGATAAATATTTTTAAAAATTATTTTTGCTGATTTAATTTTTCCTTGTAAGAGATTTTCAATATTATATTCATGTTTTTTGAAGGATAATTACTGTTAAAACTAGGAGTCTCTTAAAAAATGTTAATTTACTAGATATTTTAATTAAAATTTCAAGCCTTTTCACTGTAAAAAAAGATTATATTTATGTATGTCATTTTCTTTTTGTATATATAACAATACGTAAACAGGTTCGAAAGTAAAACAACTTGTAAAACCATTGCAGCAATCTTGTAAAAATCCCACATGATAAGATGTTTCAGCATGGTCGGATGAGAGAGGAAGATTCATTGACCTCTTGACCCATCCACCCCATTTAATGTTTTCTAGATTTGAGCATGTACTTTAGTAATCATCACATAATCTTTTTGTAATTTGCTCTCACCAAAGAATCTAATTGATCGATTTATTACGAAACTTAATAAGACATATACCATGGTAGATAAAGCATTTTATATTCTTTGCCATATCTTTCACATATTCAAAATATTCAAGCAATCCAATGATACAATGGTCTTATCAGACTGTAGAATTTCGCTTACCAAACATAATGATCGGGATACCCGATGGAAAAATTCTGCCATTTAAGGCTAATTCTAATAATGTTCATCATCATCCTCAAGCAGCCATGGGCTATGGAGGTCTAACCTGATTGCACCATTTAGTTTTCCAAGAACTGTCCTGAGCTATATCTGTCCTGAGCTATATCTATTGCATCTGGCCACTGCACACCAATTCCAACAATGTCGTGCCTGACATTGTCTGCCCACCGCATCCTAGGTCTCCCCCTCTTTCTGAGTCCTTTAGACACATTGTTCATAACCCTATTCGCCAATCTATAATTATCCATACGGGCAACATGGCCAAACCAACGGAGTCGCTCTCTGCACAATATGCTGCTTAAAGGAGGTTGCAAACTCCTTTGCCTAATTTCGTCATTAGTTACAAAGTTGAACCACCTAATGCCCAAGATACTGCGTAAGCAACTAGAATCAAAAGCATCAAAGTTTCCTGCTATCTTGTTTACAAAGCTTCCAAGTTTCACTATCATAACTAACACTAGAAAGAACCAAACTATTATATAATCTAAGTTTAGATGTATATGACTATTTCTCCACACTCTCCACAGATTCGCAAAAGTCCCGGCAGCAATCCCTATTCGTCTGTTAATCTCATGCTGCTCATCACCATTATCTGTTACATAGCTCCAAGATAATTAGACTGGGACACCTGCTCAAGACTTCAATCATTCAGATTAACTGAATCACAGCCTGCCTGAATAATTTTCATCACTTTAATTTTCTTCCTGTTTATAACTAAACTTACTCTACTACTAATCTTATCAACAGCTCGAATGAAAGAGTTCATCACATCAACATCATTCGCCAAAAGAACTAAATTATCAGCATAATCTAAATCAGAAAGTTTTGTATCTCCAGACCATTTAAGGCTAAATCATTCCCTTGCAGTGAATTTCGAATGACATAATCAAAAATCAAACAAAAGAGAAAAGAAGACAAAATGCAGCCTTGTCGAACACCAGAAACAAGGTTAAACCAATTGCTACAACCCTTACCAAATCTCACACACGACTCTGTGTGTGAGAGCTTTCATTACGTTAACTTGTCTGGTATGCCATAAGATCTCACAATCAATGATAAATTATGACGATCAACAGACAAAAGCCTTTTTGAAATTAACGAAGTTAGTAGCCAAACGTTTCTGAAACTCTAAATATTTCTAAAGAATCTGCCTAAATGAAAATATTTGATCTTCATATTCCCTAACATTTCTGAATCCACACTGCTATTCATGTAATTGTACATCAACCAGATTCTTAAATCTATTAGCACAGTCATGCAAAGACTAACAGAAAGTAGGCTGTTACTCCTATAGTTATCACAAGAACTACGATCACCTTTTTTTTAAAAAAATAGAAATAATAATACCTCTGGTAAAATCCTTAGGTACAATGCCTTTATCATAAGAGATATTGAAAATTTCAGTCATCCATGTGGTAACCGAAACATTCCCAGCTCCAATCATTTCGGTAGTAATCGTAATAATTTCATCTACCCCTATGGATTTGTGTAGTTTACAAACAGTCAAAATAACGTCAGAATGTCTAATAAAGGCAACATTAAAGCCAATAATGCATTTATCATCATTACAAACAATGGGAGTAGAACTAACCACATTGCTTAGAACATCACTGAAATGCTCAACCCACCTAGCCATGACAGAATCCTCACCTACTACCTTACCTTGTATGCCTGTTCGTTTTCTACCACACAAAACATTCGCTATCAGGTACAGTTCTCTGCTGTTCTGCTGTCTAACGGCTTCCTCAGCTTTGTCAGCCAGGCCATCAAGCCAAATATTCTTATCAGCAGCTAACTGATCCTTTACGCGTTTATTAAGCTCTCTGTAACGCATTCTATCAAGACTACTAGGGTATTGATTAAGTACATTCCTGGAGTTCTTTCTTTCTAAAATAAGTTCCAGTGCCTTATCTCTAAAACAATTTTACCTCCTCTGCTCCCTTTTACCTAAAAGAATACTGTTAGTTTCAAGAAAAGTGTGTTTAAAACTGTCCCAGTCATCCTCAACTTCAGTAGTAAGCAAACCATGACTGTCATAATGACTAAGTAACAGAGCCGGATTAAGGCCAACTGATGCCCTAAGCACAACCCAACAATGGTGCCCCCTCGCCCTTTCCATTGCTTAACTGGAATAGAATTTGCTTGCTTAATTAAGACTCAATAAGTGCTGAAGTTATAAGTAGGCAACAATTCAATAAGCATTATTTTGTATCTTTTGATCCATGTATGCTGAAATGCTATATATCTTCAAGGTTAGAAATCAATGGAATAAACGATGTTTTGTTTCGTACAAATAATGATATTTCTCCATTAGAATATCTTTTTTTAAAAATTGTCCACCAGCATGGATTTCTGCAGAAAGAGGATTTTTCAAAATTGAAAAGTATGCTCTCGAGATTACATAACTGAGAGTTAAGGTCATGATAGCTGGGGGAAATACTCTGTAGTGCCCCACTTCCCTTGGTATTCTAAGAACGTGCTTATTTTGCTTAAAGATTAATCCAGTGCTGCTAAGTAACCTGTAATGGTAAGCTGTAGTTATAACTGGGTCTTTCAGAGCTTCAGAATTAAAGGTAATTTTTTTAACCTTAGCACAACACTTCTTAAGTTTATGTTGCAAGACACTTTTAACAAGGCAACGATCAGATCCAAATTCAGTTCCCCTATATGACCTGGTATTCCTAACCAATGCCAAAAGGGCCTATTGCCCTCCTCAAAGGTCAGAGTCAGCACCAATTTTGGCATTGAATTAATCCTAGGTGATATCTCCTTTCTTAAGTTAACACTTCTTAAGTTTATGTTGCAAGACACTTTTAACAAGGTAACGATCAGATCCAAATTCAGTTCCCCTATATGACCTGGTATTCCTAACCAATGCCAAAAGGGCCTATTGCCCTCCTCAAAGGTCAGAATCAGCACCAATTTTGGCATTGAATTAATCCTAGGTAATATCTCCTTTCTTGACAGAATTCAAAATATCCTGAAGTTGTCCGTAAAACCCATCCTTCTCATCCTCAGTGGGGACATATCAACAGATAACATTCAAGTCTTTAATGCTTCTCTGAAATTTTGCTGTGAGAACCCATCAATAGTGCACTCATATCCTAGAAGAACATCACTAGCTTGTCTGCTCAGAGCAGACAAGCTAGTGATTGCCTTGAGATGCTGCTATTTATCTTCCCCCCTTGAAAAGAAAAATTTTAAATTATTTTTAGTAATCTAACTTTTATCTATCCATCTGGTCTCTTGCAAGCCGAGAATATGAAGCTTAAAATGGTGGAATTCTTGTGTGAGGACATGAAGAGAATAATCTCTGTGAAGAGTCCTCACATTCCAACAACCTATGGAGAGAAAATGGTTAGTTGGATGTTTAAAGAAACTATGTTTATTGAGAGAGGGAATGCCGACAATATCAAAGAGCCCACTAATCACTAATCTCAGGTATGGTGTAAAATTCCCCCACTACAAAAGCTTAAACCGTCTACAGTGGAAGACTTCCTCCAATGTAGAATTTGACGATGCCAGTAGAAGCAAGTGTTCAGGTGCCTGCAATGACCTCTGCTTAGGATTATCCACCTCTGTACAGTCCAGTGGGTTTATATGGTCAGCATCAGGACCCTGTGTGGTTGACCACTCCTAAGCAGGGTAGAAAAAAAAAGAAAAAAGCCATAGTTGTCCAGATCAGTAGGCCAAACTAATCTGGCAGCCCTCCTCTTCCGTTCACTTCCACAAGAGAGTATCTCTTTTGAAAGTTACTAACGGTCTTCATCGTAGCTAGGTAGTCATTGTAAGGAGAACAATGCACCAATTCCCTGTGATGATGCATAGAACCGGCCAGACCTAGCAGCTAACGTCCGACCACGCCTTCTCGTGGTGCAGACCGTTAGTACCTTTCATAAGAGATACTCTCTTATGGAAGTGAACGGAAGAGGAGGGCTGCCAGATTAGTGTTGCCTACTGATCTGGACAGCTATGGCTACTTTTCTTTTTTTTTCTACCCTGCTGAGGAGTGGTCAACCATACAGCTGCTGATCATATAAACCCACTGGACTGGACAGATATATGGTTCTGAGCTTGATTATGGATCCTGATTTTGCTGCACCTGGTGGGCTTCTGTGGAGGGAAAATCTTCCGCTGTGTTTTCTGTTTGTTTGTGGGTTGACAGCCCCAAGTGAATAGATTCACAGGATATGTTTATCATCTGGTGGATAATCCTGAGCAGAGGTCATCGCAGGCACCTCAACTCTTTGCTTCTATTGGCATCCTCAAATTTTACATTGGAGGAAGTCTTCCAGTGTAGATGGCTTCAGCCTTTAGTGGTGGGGGAACGGGTCTTTGCCCCATGTCTGCGATTAGGGGGCTGTTTGATATTGTCGGCATTCCCTCTCTCAATAAACATAGTTTCTTTAAACATACCATAGGTAGTTGGAATGTGAGGACTCTGCACAGAGCTTGGTGTCCTCACACAAGATAATCCTCACACCTTGGTGTCCTCACACAAGAATATCTTGGTATCCTCACACAAGATAATCCACCATTATAACTTAGATATTCTCGGCTTGCAAAGAGACCAGATGGACAGATAAAGGTCAGATTCTTAAAAATAATCTTAAATTTCTCTTTTCAGGGAGGGACGACAATAAGCATCACCAAGGCGTGGGTATGCTTCTCAGCAGACATGCTTAGTGATGCTCTTCTAGGATACGAGTACATTAATGAAAGGTTTCTTACAGCAAAATTTCAGACAAGCGTTAAAGACCTGAATGTTATCTGCTGCTATGCCCCCACTGAGGATGCCGATGAGGATGAGAAGAATAGGTTTTATGGACAACTTCAGGATATTTTGAATTCTGTCAAGAAAGGAGATATTACCTTGTTGTAGGTGATTTCAATGCCAAAGTTGGTACCGACTCTGACCTTTGGGGAGCTGTGATAGGCACTTTTGGTATTGGTAACTGCAATGGCAATGGGCAACGTCTCCTACAGGTAAGTAAACTCAATGGATTCAGAATAACTAACACTTATTACGAACACCGCGACATACATAAGTACACATGGGTTTCACCCGATGGGTTGCATAAGAATATGATTGATTATATATTAATTAACAGCAAATGAGTTAGTTCTGTTAGGAATACCAGATCATATAGGGGAGCTGAAATTGGATCTGACCATTACCTTGTTAAAAGTGTCTTGCAACTTAAACTTAAAAAGTGTTGTGCTAGGGTTAAAAAATTTACCTTTAATACTGAGGCTCTGAAAGACCCTGTTACAGCTAAAGCTTACCATAATAGGTTACTTAGACATTATGACAGATATGGTTTGCTTACTACTCAAGTTGGAGAAGAATGTAACCATTTTAAACAGGCTTTTTTGGACACTAACAGTACTCTTTTAGGAAAAAAGGAGCAGAGGAGACAGAATTATCTGAGTGATAAGGCAATTGAGCTATTTCGGAAAGAAAGAACTGCAGGAATGTCCTCAATCAATACCCTACTAAACAAAAAGCATTACAGAGAACTTAATAAACGTGTAAAAGATCAGTTAGCTGCTGATAAGAATCTTTGGTTTGATGGTTTGGCTGACAAAGCCGAGGAAGCAGTTAGACAGCACACAGCAGAGAGCTGTACCAGATAGTTAATGTTTTATGTGGTAGAAAACGGACAGGCATACAAGGATTGCAGGATAAACAAGGTAAGGTTACAGAAGGGGAGGAATCTGTCATGGCTAGGTGGGCTGAGCATTTCAGTGATGTTCTAAACAATGTGGTTTGTTCTATTGTTCTATTCCCATTGTTTGCAATAATGATAGATGCATTGGTGGCTTTAATGTTGGCCCTATAACACAATCTGAAGTTATTTTGGCTATTTAAACTTAAACTACATAAATCCCCAGGGGTAAATGAAATTACTACAGAAATGCTTAGAGCTGGGAAAGTTTTGGTTACCACTTAGATGACTGAAATTTTTAATATCTTTTATGATAAAGGCATGGTTCCTAAAGATTTTACCAGAACTATTATTATCCCCATTTTCAAAAAAGTTGATCGCAGTTCTTGTGATAACTATAAGGGTATCAGCCTACTCTCTGTTCCAGGTAAAGTTCTTTGCATGATTGTGCTTAATAGAATTAAGAATCTGGTTGACAGTCAATTGCGTGATGAGCAATGTGGATTCAGAAGTGGTAGGGGATGTGTGGATCAGGTATTTTCACTTAGACATATTCTTGAGAAATGTTTAGAGTTTCAGAAACCTTTGGTTGCTAGCTTTGTTGATATCAAAAAGACTTTCGACTCTGTTGATCGCCATAATTTGTGGTTGATTGTGAAATCATATGGTATACCAGACAAGTTAGTTAACATAATGAAAGCTCTCTATAATAACACTGAGTCGTGTGTGAGAGTTGGTAAGGCTTGTAGCAATTGGTTTAGCATTACTTCTGGTGTTCGACAAGGGTGCATTTTGTCTCCTTTTCTCTTTTGCTTGGTTATTGATTATGTTATGCGAAATTCACTTCAAGGGAAAGATTTTGGCATTAAATGGACTGGAGATAAAAAAATTTCTGATTTAGGTTATGCTGATGATTTAGCCCTTTTGGTAAATGATGTTGATGAAATGAACTCTTTCATTCGAGCTGTTGATGAGACTGGTAGTAGAGTAGGTTTGGTTATAAACAGAGAGAAAACTAAAGTGATGAAAATTGGTCAGGCAGGTTGTGATTCAGTTCATCTGAATGGTTGCAGTCTTGAGCAGGTGTCACAGTTTAATTACCTTGGGCGCTATGTAACAGATAATGGTGATGTGCGGCATGAGATTAACAGAAGAATAGAAATTGCTGCCGGGACTTTTAAGAATCTATGGAGAGTGTGGAGAAATAGGCGTATACACCTAAAGACTAAAATTAGACGATTCTTTCTAGGGTTAGTTATGGTAGTGAAACTTAGACGCTGTGTAAACAAGATAACAAGAAACTTGATGCTTTTGATTCCAGATGCTTACGCAGTATCTTGGGCATTAGGTGGTTCAACTTTGTAACTAATAATGAGGTTAGGCAAAGGAGTCTGCAACCTCCTTTAAGCAGCATATTGTGCAGAGAGAGACTCCGTTGGTTTGGCCATGTTGCCCGTATGGATAATTATAGATAGGCGAATAAGGTTATTAACAGTGTGCCTAAAGGCCTCAGAAAGAAGGGGAGACCTAGGATGCGGTGGGCAGACAATGTCAAACAGGACCTTGTTAGAATTGATGTGCAGTGGCCAGATGCAGTAGATGTAGCTCAGGACAGACTTCCTTGGAGAACTAAATTGCACGGTCTGGTTGTACCTCCGTAGCCCATGGCTGCTTGATGATGATGATGATGATGGTAAAACACATATCCTGTGATTCTATTCACTTGGTGCTGTTAACCCACAAACAAAGAGAAAACACAGCGGAAGTTTTTTCTTTCCACAGAAGCCCACCAGTGCAGCAGATTCAGGACCAAATATTCAAGCCCATATTTATTCCAGTCCAGTTTGTATATGGTCAGCACCAGGACCCTGTGTGGTTGACCACTCCTCAGCAGGGTATAAAAAAAAGAAACGTAGCCATAGTTGTCCAGATCAGTAGGCCACACTAATCTGGCAGCCCTCCCCTTCCGTTCACTTCCACAAGAGAGTATATCTCTTTTGAAAGGTACTGACAGTACCAGGAGAAGACGGGGTTGGACATTAGATGTTAGGCCTAGCCGGTTCTATTCATCATCACAGGGAATTGGTGCATAGCTCTCCTTCCAGTGATTACCTAGCTACCATTTACGGAACAAATGTTGAACAAGTGTGTATTGGAATCGTGCTTCGTATTATCCGACAGCTTCATGCACGGCCTCCTTTTTTACGTTAACAATGTCCCATTGCCGAGTGATTAGTGTGCTTGTCTACTGATCAAAGAGACCTGGGTTTCGAACCCCGGCTAAAACATGGATGTGTGTGTTGTCCCTTTGCCGAGGTCTCGCTTTCTTCACTGATCATCTCCATGGCATATTAAATTGACAGACTCCTGTCATACCTCTGTGATAAGCAGCTGCTTGTGTGTATATTTACCTTTTTATCTTAATTCTATTATAGTTGCTGATCTTCTGTTTTGGACACTGACAGTATGCAATGCGGCCGAACTAGTGAAATTTCCTTTTCTTTAAAATAAGTCATGAGTTTTTGGATTCGGCTATTTAGGAGATTGCGAAATGGTTCATTTTGGGTGAAAATGAAAGTCTGCAAAATTTGTTCCATTTTTGGATAACTCCTTCGATCCGTGAAACTGCCTTAAAATTTATTTAAAAAAACCCGATAAATTTCATGTTTTCTCGGCAAATTCACTCATGAAGTGAAATATTTCTAATGAAGTAATAAAATTTACCGAAACTTTAAATTAGACCTCCATTTGAACTGAGAAAGAAAGTTACCACTCTGAAATACATTTCCTTTCATTCCAGTAACAGCAAACAAAAGAAGGTAAAAAAGTTTAATTCTTTATTTTTCGCTCTCTGTATCTGGATCAGTGTAACCTTGAGCATCCTTTTCTACCCTACCTACCCTATATATTCGACTATTCACGATTATGAACTGTTCCTAAGGTGAATCATTTCGCACTGTTGTATGATAATCAACAACGAATGTTAAATCTGTAGGAGTATGATACCTATTCAAATCAGAGGTTACCTTGATACTAGTGCTACTTAAATAGTACATGCGTATGGGTTGGGTTGGATTGTTTTACCTCTGAGCGGCACTTTTTTGCACACCATGGGCTAAATGGCCAGGTCATATGGACCCCGAAGGCTCAGAGAAGGTTGGGGAAGGGGACCCACTGGAAGAGCTGTTGGGAGACAGATGGTAGCCTCCCGTCAAGGAAATCCAGCGTGTTCTTTAACGTGCACAGGGTATGACTCTCCCGCATATGGGACCACGGCTTAACGTTCCATCCGACGGGACGGCGGCCTTTCCAAGCCCATCGGTGTCCCCTACTGACCGTGGGCAGGGCGGGGAATTTTGCGGACATAAAACATGCGTATTACTACGCAGACCAAACTAAGTGATAAAAATGCATTGTTACTAAGTCCCCCTTTACTGGGAGTCTGCAGGGTAGGGCAGCGGACCCCCCTCCCCCCCCCCCCCCGCTGTAAAAGTTGATCAAAAAATTAATTTATATTGAATACCAATTGTACCAAAAACTTAATGTCTGTGTTACCTTAACGAAATAAAATATCGATTTTTTTGCGTTTTTTTTTTGACTTTCAGAAGCATATTATTAATTTTTTTTATTTATACGAAAAACGTGTTTTACACTTATTTTCTATAATAATTTTTTTGGCGTTTTTCCAGGAATTCTTAGTTGTATTATGTATGATATATACATGATTGTTGTATTTGTTCTTGTGTTAGTTAATGAACTGCTCGATGTAAATATTTCAATCTTAAAATACAGATTTGTTTTTTTACCACTAGCCTACCCCATGGAATTTTTTTCCCCATCCCCGTGAAATAATTCCAGCCACGGTCAGGCTCCCAACATGTCTCTTTTCATTTATAAAGTAAAAAATTTGCATTCTGTTTGAAGTAGACCCGAAATTCCCTTACCTTACAGTGAGTTTTGGATTCATCAAAGATGATGATTATAGATGAGTCTTTTTTATCTATCCATCTGGTCTCTTGCAAGCCGAAAATAATAAATAAATAAACAAATTTTAAAAAAGACTCATCTATAAGCTTAGCTTTGATGAATCCAAAACTCACTGTAAGGTAAGGGAATTTCGGGTCTGCTTCAAACAGAATGCAAATTTTTACTTTATAAATGAAAAGAGATATGTTGGGAGCATGGCCGTGGATAGAATTATTTCACGTGGATGGGAAAAAAAAGACCCGAAATTCCCTTACCTTACAGTGAGTTTTGGATTCATCAAAGCTAAGCTTATAGATGAGTCTTTTTTAAAATTTATTTATATATTTATCATTTTTATTCTCGGCTTGCAAGAAACCAGATGGATAGATAAAAGTCATATTCTTAAAAAAAATTATTTTTCAAGGAGGGAAGATAGAAAACATCTCAAGGCGTAGGTTTGCTTGTGAGCAGAGACGCTAGTGATGTTCTTCTAAGATATGAGTGCATTATTGAAGGGTTTCTCACAGCCGTCTTTTTTAAACTAATTTTGGGGCGGGGGTGGCTCAGTCGGTAGCTCGCCAGGCTCGTAATCTGTAGTTCCCAGGTTCTAGTCCAAGCTGGGTCAGCGTTGAGATTTATCTCCGCAAAATTCCCCGCCCTGCCCACGGTCAGTAGGGGACACCGATGGGCTTGGAAAGGCCGCCGTCCGTCGGATGGGACGTTAAGCCGTGGCCCGTGTGCGGGAGAGAGCCATACCCTGTGCACGTTAAAGAACACGCTGGATGGCCTTGACGGGAGGCTACCATTTATCTCTCAACAGCTGTTCCAGTGGGTCCCATCCCCCAACCTTCTCTGAGCCTTCGGAGTCCATGTGATCTGGCCATTTAGCCCATGGTGTGCAAAAAAGTGCCGCTCAGAGGTAAAACAACCCAGCCCAACATTTTAAACTAATTTAAGAATTGCATTTGAAGACTTTAAACTAATTTAAGAGTTGCGATTGAAGGCTTTAAACAAGTGTAAGGAGAGGTGTACAAAATGTCAGAGGAGACAGTTTGGACAAAGGACGGAATTCGACTTCCACATTTTTTCTTGTATCTGAGCAACGGTTGGAAGAATTTTCCTTTTTAACATCCTACATTTGCCAACTGATATAAGAAACTGGGATTGGCTGAGTCTGCAGCATGCCAGTTACCAGGTTCGGATACCATCTGTGTAAGTTTTAGATTTATTCCTACTAAAACCCTATCCTGCCGTCGTTGAGAAAGCTGATACCGATGGCCTTGGAAAAACTGCAATCCGTCGAATGGGATGTTAATCCGTGGCTCCGTGCATAGGAAAGCAATATTTCGTGAATGTTACAGAACGAGAGACTGCTATCCCTTTCTTCAGCAGCTGTCCAATGAATCCTATACCCCAACCTTCTCTGATTCCTTGGGGTCCTTGTGACCTGGCTATTTAGCACATTATGGGTAAAAAAGTATCGCTTAAAGGTAAAATTATTATTATTATTCCCTCTGAAACATTCACTGAACGTGAAATTTCGCCGAAGTAAAAAAAAGGGAAGTATCACAATTTTTTTCTAATTTCAAAGCCATTGCAAGAGTGGAGGTCTATATGCACCAATTTCGAAAGACTTTCATTGAAAACCAAAAACGTAACTTTTACATTTCTGGATTAAAAAAAAATCATGTTTTCCCTTTCAATTTCCTGCACAAACTCTTGATTAATGGCAGTCGATGAACATTTTTAACTTCATCAATATTTAAAAAAAAACTTTCAAGGGGTGGGTTAGCTCAGTCGGTAAAGCACCAGGCTCATAATCTGCAGTTCCTAGGTTCGAATCCCATTTGCGCCAGCGTTTAGATTTATCTCCACAAAACTCCCTGCCCTCCCATCGGTCAGTAAGAGAAACTGATCAGCTTGGAGAGGCCGCCGTCCGCCGGATGCGACGTCAAGCAGTGGGCCCGTGTGCGGGAGGGACATACTACGGGCACATCAAATAGCATGCTGGATGGCCTTGATGGGAACCTTGATGGGAAGTTACCACCTGTACTCTTAACAGCTGTCCGGTGTGACCCCTTTTCTGAGTCCTTGTGGCCTGCTCATTTAGCCCAATATGTGCAAGAAAGTGACCTCAGAGGAAAAACAACGAACAAAGCCTTTATTAATTTATTATACATTAGCTGAACGTACCCGGAGCTGCCCGGGTATAACTTTTAATCTGTCTATTCTTATTTTCACTGCACTAAGGGTAAATTTTTTAAGTACCCGCCCCCCTCGACACTTAGGCACAGATTTACAACAGGGTTGGGTTGTTTTACCTCTGAGCGGCACTTTTTTGGACACCATGGGCTAAATGGCCAGGTCACATGGAGCCCGAAGGCTCAGAGAAGGTTGGGGGAGGGGACCCACTGGAATAGCTGTTGGGAGACAGATGGTAGCCTCCCGTCAAAGCCATCCAGCGTGTTCTTTAACGTGCACAGGGTATGGCTCTCCCGCACACGGGGCCACGGCTTAACGTCCCATCCGACGGACGGCGGCCTTTCTAAGCCCATCGGTGTCCTCTACTGACCGTGTGCAGGGCGGGGAATTTTGCGGAGATAAATCTCAACGCTGACCCAGCTGGGACTCGAACCGGGGAACTACAGATTACGAGCCTGGCGCGCTACCGACTGAGCCACCCCCGCCCCTTTTTTCAACAGGAAGAAATTTGCCCAGTAAAAAAAATTTCGCCGAAGTAAAAAAAAGGGAAGTATCACAATTTTTTTTTTATTTCAAAGCCATTGCAAGAGTGGAAGTCTATATGCACCAAATTCTAAAGTTGGGTTGGGTTGTTTTACCTCTGAGCGGCACTTTTTTGCACACCATGGGCTAAATGGCCAGGTCACATGGACCCCGAAGGCTCAGAGAAGGTTGGGAGAGGGGACTCACTGGAACAGCTTTTGGGAGACAGATGGTAGCCTCCCGTCAAGGCCATCCAGCGTGTTCTTTAACGTGCACAGGGTATGGCTCTGCCACACACGGGGCCACGGCTTAACGTCCCATCCGACGGACGGCGGCCTTTCCAAGCCCATCGGTGTCCCCTACTGACCGTGTGCAGGGCGGGGAATTTTGCGGAGATAAATCTCAACGCTGACCCAGTTCGGACTCGAACCTGGGAACTACAGATTACGAGCCTGGTGCGCTACCGACTGAGCCACCCCCGCAACCCAAATTCTAAAGACTTTCACTGTAAACCAAAAACGTAACTTTTACATTTCTGGATTAAATTTCTTGGATTCGTTGTTGGATCGTTGTTGACGTCAGCGAGCTCTCTCATAGCCCGTGTCTTAGTTTTTGCGTAAGCTATCGAGTTTTTTATTTCCTTATTTGTCGCCCTATGGCTCCCGTGATATTCGTCCGCAAGGTCCAAATTTCCTGCACAGCGTCCCTCGTGTGGCCCGGTGATTGGTTTAAAAATCAGGTTACCACTTGGCCCGTGGCTTCGTTTCTACACAAATTGTGACATCTCGTGTCTCACTTTTAATCTGCATATTTTATTGTTTCCTGCACTAAAGGTTAGTTTTGTGAGTATCCCCCCTCCCCCGACATTTTATCACAGTTTGAACAAGAAGAATTTCCCGGTGTTGCAAAGTCATTACTGACTCGGCGCGCGCACTCAGAGCCCGTGGCAAACGATCAAGATATTTATTTCGTCAGATTTTGGCATTCTGTAATTCCCGACGTACCTCACCGAAAGGTCCCAAATTTCGTAGGCGGGTTCCCCTTGCCCAACCCCCTGTTTGGTTGGAAAATCAAGCCCCTAGCTGCAATGGAATGCCTAAGTAATTCCTTTGGAAATGCGGAGAATATGGTAACGGCAGTAGATTTAAATAACTGTTTACTTTCAGAGTTAGGGAGCAGTAAATGGCAACAATAGATTTGACAGCGATTATCGATTCCCGTAGGAATAGCATGGTAAATATTTTTGCTTCTAGCAAGCCCCCTGTTTTGGACTCTCCACCTAAAATTTGACACTGCAATCCAGACCACAACCTGAAACATTCTCTGAAAATTTGGAGCGTGTACATTGATTTCCCGAAAAAAAAAATTTTTTTTTTCTTACTGAAATAAGCAAGACTCCTTTTCTGAAACTAATCAAAATATCCAAAACCAATATTTCACATTTTATCTCTGAAGTTCGTAGTTCTCAGTAGAAGAACATAAAAAACTTCAAGAGAAGTAGTTCCTTTTCAAGTCGAAAGACCTCTTTTATCAAATATTATTTTTAACGCTCCCTTTTTGGACATAAAATATTACTCTCTATATAAAATTACATATAAAAGAAATATTTATACTATATGCAAATTTACTAGTATTCTGATTCATGAATTTCAAAGGTTTTTTTTTGTATGTCGAAATACAATATCCCCAAGCTTTATCGGTGTTAAGGTCAAATATCGGTTCTGTTGGGATGTTATAACCTTGTCGAGAGACATTCTCGGAATCCTGATATTGTTGCCATCATGGCTTAGAGATGACCATCTTAGACACATTATGTGCTTTGGCAAATGAGTTTATGTGTTCTGGCAAATGAGTCTGTCCCGACAACATCCTACCAACGGCTATCCACCTATCCGAATTCTCAAAGCGACTCTGGGTGCTTATCAGTCCAATACCTTTTACAAGATAACGAATTTGTATTTGCCTGAGCAAACACTGTTCACGTAGCATTACTTCTTGCACGTACCTGAGCAAGCCCTGCTCACGGAGCATTTTTTTTTGCAAGTGCCCGAGGAAGCACTGTTAACGTAGCATTACTTTTTTTCACGTGTCTGAGCAAGCACTGTTCACGTAGCATTACTTCTTGCACGTGCCTGAGCAAGCCCTGCTCACGGAGCATTTTTTTTGCACGTGACCGAGGAAGCACTGCTAACGTAGCATTACTTTTTGCACGTGTCTGAGTAAGCACTGTTCACGCAGCATTACTTCTTGCACGTACCTGAGCAAGCCCTGCTCACGGAGCATTTTTTTTTGCACGTGACCGAGGAAGCACTGCTAACGTAGCATTACTTTTTGCACGTGTCTGAGCAAGCACTGTTCACGCAGCATTACTTCTTGCACATACCTGAGCAAGCCCTGCTCACGGAACATTTTTTTGGCACGTGTCCGAGGAAGCACTGTTAACGTAGAATTACTTTTTTCACGTGTCTGAGCAAGCACTGTTCACGCAGCATTACTTCTTGCACGTACCTGAGCAAGCTCTGCTCACGGAGCATTTTTTTTTGCACGTGACCGAGGAAGCACTGCTAATGTAGCATTACTTTTTGCACGTGTCTGAGCAAGCACTGTTCACGCAGCATTACTTCTTGCACGTACCTGAGCAAGCCCTGCTCACGGAGCATTACTTTTTGCACGTGTCTGAGCAAGCACTGTTCACGCAGCATTACTTCTTGCACGTATCTGAGCAAGCCCTGCTCACGGAGCATTTTTTTTGCACGTGACCGAGGAAGCACTGCTAACGTAGCATTACTTTTTGCACGTGTCTGAGCAAGCACTGTTCACGCAGCATTATTTCTTGCACGTACTTGAGCAAGCCCTGCTCACGGAGCATTTTTTTTTGCAAGTGCCCGAGGAAGCACTGTTCACATAGCATTACTTTTTGCACATGTCTGAGCAAGCACTGTTCACATAGCATTACTTCTTGCACGTACCTGAGCAAGCCCTGCTCACGGAGCATTATTTTTTGCACGTGTCTGAGCAAGCACTGTTCACGTAGCATTACTTTTTGCATATGTTCTTTGTCATGATCTGAGGTACCTCTCTACCACATTTTATTAAATTTTAGGTAATCTTGATATTCATATATCAATTTTTATGTTTGTAACTTAGATTTTGTCCACCAGTGTATTTAATCTATTTCCGAAGAGAAACTCGAGATCGAAGTCCCCACAAATTTCTAAAAACAGCACCGTTTGGTGTCACTGGACTGGATCAAAGCTACTCAATTCGGCGATCCTAAGGATGCCCGAAAAGTACAAAGTGCAACAAAATATTTGTTTTTGCTTAATGAATACGAAGAAAAAAGTGAAAAAAATTATTAAAAACGGGAAACGATCTAATATAACTGAAACGGACATTACCCCCCCCCCCCCCTTCATCTCTGATCTTTATTTCGTTTATTCTTCACTCTAACAACAAAAGAAAAAAAAACGAAATATAGAAGGAAAAAAAGGGAGAACCATGACACATGATTCGCTTGAAAATGTATTTGATTATGCTGATTTAGATTCTTAATTAAGTTTTAGAATTCGCTGCGTTGATGCTAAGATTTCTACTAATTCATTTTTTGGGTGCTACTTATAGGCGTTTTGGGAATTGGGGGTTGCAATAGAAAATGTGTCCTGCAGGAAGTAAACTTAATAGTTTGACAAAGTATAGGATATAACTTTTTAAAAAAGAAATATACGTATATATACGATGTCTTTTTTTCGGCTTGTTAAGTGGGTTTTGAAATTGAAACTTATGAATATTGAGATGAAGGAAGAGAATCTGATACAATGCTGAGATTTCTAGAACCCTGAAATAACCAAAACTTATCGTAATTATTTTACCGTTTTTATGGGCAGAGAGCTCATTCCTGAGGTTGAGAGGGGAAGGAGATGGTTCATTCAGTAGCCCTCCAGGCTCGTAATCTTCAGTTCCCAGATTCCAAGGGGCGGGGGTGGCTCAGTCGGTAGCGCACCAGGCTCTAATCTGTAGTTCCTAGGTTCGAGTCCCAGCTGGGTCAGCGTTGAGATTTATCTCCGCAAAAATTCCCTGCCCTGCCCACGGTCAGTAGGGGACACCGATGGGCTTGGAAAGGCCGCCGCCCGTCGGATGGAACGTTAAGCCGTGGCCCCGTGTGCGGGAGAGCCATACCCTGTGCACGTTAAAGAACACGCTGGATGGCCTTGATGGGAGGCTACCATCTGTCTCCGTTCCAGTGGGTCCCCTCCCCCAACCTTCTCTGAGCCTTCGGGGTCCATGTGACCTGGCCATTTAGCCCATGGTGTGCAAAAAAGTGCCGCTCAGAGGTAAAACAACCCAACCCAGATTCCAATCCCACTTGGGCCAGCCTTGGGATTTTTCTCCGCAAAACTCTCCGACTTGCCCTCATTCAATAGGGGACACCGATGGGCTTTGAAAGGCCGCCATCCGTCGGATGGGACGTAAAACATTGGCCCCGTGTACGGCAGAGCCATACCCTGCGCACGTTAAAAAACATATCTGTATGGTCTTGGCCAGAGGTAGACTTCGGGCTCTGGCGCTTGCCAGTTTAACTTTAAGGTGGATCTTTATTTTCCACATTTGTCAATGCCATATCTGCGCTATTTGTTCTGTACAAGTTCGAAGAAGGAGATTATTGGCATCAACACGTTGCCTGGTGCTCCGTATTGTAATTTTCTGATCTCTGATCTTTCTCTTGGCCAGAGTCGGACTGCCACTTTTTTTTTTCAGGGACGCAGCTGTAGGGGGAGGGGGGTCAGTCGATAGTACTGAGTTCGGGTTGGGCTTATCCTGTGATTATTTACTACTGAATATTTGATTTAACGCCCTGAGCGTGAGTGACAAATATTAATTCCATCTCTACTGAGGCAACAGAGTTGTCGACTTCCTGGATAGATGGCGCCACTAGTGCGAATCAAATAAATAAATCCGGAAAGTTTATAACGTCACTAAGCTGAGAAAAAGTTAGCCATTGATATTGTAGTGGTTAGCATAACAGGCATGTTTCCTGGAGACATCGGTTCTAATCCCACTCATGGCACAACCAATTTTTTTCAGCTCCTTATTTCATGATATTCGATTTCTTTTTTTTTTTTTTTCAACATTTCAATACTTATTCTTTTGAGAGTTCATACATTAAGCTGTAAAATAGCTTTACCCAATTCTGTGGAATTTCTGTAAAATAGAAGTTATTATTATTAAAAATATCCTGCTCCTTGAAGTCCCAGGGGCCCACGATACTAAGGGCCCGGAAGGTTACAGCGCTCAGTGCCGTCTACCAGACCGCGCTTGGCCTTGACAGGATGCGCCATCTGTCTCCCAATAACTGTACAGTGGGTCACCTTCCCCTAAACTTCTTTGAGACCTCGGGATCTTTGTGACCTGGCCATTTAGCCCATTGTGTGCAAAATCAGAGGTAAAACAACTGAACTGGTCACTCTGAAAGGCTAAATAGATACGAAAATAAGTGAGACAAGAACGTTCAGAATTTGTTCACCGCCGAAGCTACAAACATTTTGGTGAGATGAGTGTTCAATTGAATTTGAGAAAGAATTCATACAATTTCATCAGATTGAACTTCCAGACAGCAATCTAAGTCCAAATTGGCAGAATATACAAAGTTTCGTGGGTAATAAGTCAATGAATTTTACTTCTGAAAGAAAGTGTAAGGAAAAACCTAGTTTTGCCAGACGGAAGCATAGAGATTATAGACAAATGCTTATTTTTTAAGCATTTACTAAGCTCTCTTATACAGGGTCATTATAAATTAATATCCATATTTTTAAGTGCTATATTTTATTAAACAATCACGTTACAAAGGTTATTGTGGACTCAAAGTGTCAAAAAAATTTCCAACGTTTCGTGTTTAACATTCTTCATGTGCGTTGCCAATCCATAGCTTCCGTCCATATTTGACTCAGCATGTGTTATACAACAGCTACAGCTATTCTTTTCTTTAAGTGCTGTACATTATGAATTATTTCCAAATAAACGATGCCTTTAATCAATCCATAAAATATGAAGTCCAATGGTGTTGGGTTGGGATGTTTTACCTCTGAGGGGCACTCTTTGAACACAATGGGCTAAACGGCCAGATCACAAGGACTCAGAAGGCTCAGAAAAGGTTGGGGGAGGGGATCCACTGAATAGCTGTTGGGAAAAATATGGTAACCTCCGGTCAAGGCTATTCAGTGTGTTTTTTAACGTGCAAAAGGTAAGGCTCTCCCGCACACGGAGCCACAGCTTAACGTACCATCTGAAGGATGGTGGATGTTCTAAACCCATTGGTATCCTCTGTCGGCCATGGGCAGAGAGTGGTGATTTGGCCGAGATAAATCTCAACGCTGGACCAGCTGGGACTCGAACCCGAATACTGCAGATTACGAGCCTGACACGCTACCGACTGAGCTCCCCCTCCCCCCAATGCTGTCCAATCAGGACTTTTCACGGACCACAACATCAGTCCGCCTCTACCAATCCAGCGATTTTGAAATTTGTCGTTTAAACTCCGGGACATCATAAGAAGGCGGTGGTTACAGGTTTGAATTCAAAAGACGTGAGAGTTTAAAAAAATAGGAACCAATAAAGAAGGAGTTCGTGAACCCACACAGAACATAACCTTTGGATGCTGCAATATAACATGTGGGTGTCTTCTCGCCCCAATTATACTGTTTCGTGTTGAATGTTCCTCGAGGCAGTATAAAATAAAACGAGCTTCGTCAGTCCATAAAATGCAGTCTAACCAGATGTCGTGCATCTGCGATACTGCATGTGGCAAGAAATTGTGGCGCATAATCCTTATGTGTCTGACAGCTGAGATTGTTGAGACGCCGGTATGAGTGGTATATGGGGGCCCACTGTCTTTAGCGTACGAGTGGCTCCGTCCTCAGGCGGGCCACTCGCACCGCGTGAGGTCGCACCCGTCCTCACGCGGTCATTCCGCCTGAGGACGGGTGCGTGGAATGATCAGATTATTAGTACATACTAATAATCTGATGTTCAGCTGCTCTTAATCTGATGTTCAGCTATTCATAATCTGATGTTCAATTGTTCATAATCTGTTGTTCAATTGTTCATAATCTGATGTTCAATTGTTCATAATCTGATGTTCAATTGTTCATAATCTGATGTTCAATTGTTCATAATCTGATGTCCAATTGTTCATAATCTGTTGTTCAATTGTTCATAATCTGATGTTTAATTGTTCATAATCTGATGTTCAATTGTTCATAATCTAATGTTCAATTGTTCATAATCTGACGTTCAATTGTTCATAATCTGATGTTGAATTGTTCAGAATCTGACGTTCAATTGTTCAGAATCTGATGTTGAATTGTTCATAATCTGATGTTCAATTGTTCATAATCTGATGTTCAATTGTTCAGAATCTGATGTTCAATTTTTCATAATCTGATGTTCAATTGTTCATAACATAATCTGATATTCAATTGTTCATAATCTGATGTTCAATTGTTCATAATCTGATGTTTAATTGTTCATAATCTGATGTTTAATTGTTTAGAATCTGATGTTCAATTGTTTATAATCTGATGTTCAATTGTTCATAATCTGATGTTGAATTGTTCAGAATCTGACGTTCAATTGTTCAGAATCTGATGTTCAAATGTTAAGAATCTGATGTTGAATTGTTCATAATCTGATGTTCAATTGTTCAGAATCTGATGTTCAATTGTTCATAATCTGATGTTCAATTGTTCATAATCTGATATTCAATTGTTCATAATCTGATATTCAATTGTTCATAATCTGATGTTCAATTGTTCATAATCTGTTGTTCAATTGTTCATAATCTGATGTTTAATTGTTCATAATCTGATGTTCAATTGTTCTTAATCTGATGTTCAATTGTTCATAATCTGATGTTCAATTCTTCATAATCTGATGTTGAATTGTTCAGAATCTGACGTTCAATTGTTCAGAATCTGATGTTCAAATGTTAAGAATCTGATGTTCAATTGTTCAGAATCTGATATTCAATTGTTCATAATCTGATGTTCAATTGTTCATAATCTGATGTTCAATTGTTCAGAATCTGATATTCAATTGTTCATAATCTGATGTTGAATTGTTCATAATCTGATGTTCAATTGTTCATAATCTGTTGTTCAATTGTTCATAATCTGATATTCAATTGTTCATAATCTGATATTCAATTGTTCATAATCTGATGTTCAATTGTTCATAATCTGTTGTTCAATTGTTCATAATCTGATGTTTAATTGTTCATAATCTGATGTTCAATTGTTCATAATCTGATGTTCAATTGTTCATAATCTGATGTTGAATTGTTCAGAATCTGACGTTCAATTGTTCAGAATCTGATGTTCAAATGTTAAAAATCTGATGTTCAATTGTTCATAATCTGATGTTCAATTGTTCATAATCTGTTGTTCAATTGTTCATAATCTGATGTTCAATTGTTCAGAATCTGATATTCAATTGTTTATAATCTGATGTTCAATTGTTCATAATCTGATGTTTAATTGTTCATAATCTGATGTTGAATTGTTCATAATCTGATGTTGAATTGTTCATAATCTGATGTTGAATTGTTCATAATCTGATGTTTAATTGTTCATAATCTGATGTTTAATTGGTCATAATCTGATGTTCAATTGTTCATAATCTGATGTTTAATTGTTCATAATCTGATGTTCAATTGTTCTTATTCTGATGTTCAATTGTTCATAATCTGATGTTCAATTTTTCTTAATCTGATGTTTAATTGTTCATAATCTGATGTTGAATTGTTCATAATCTGTTGTTCAATTGTTCATAATTTGATGTTCAATTGTTCATAATCTGATGTTCAATTGTTCATAATCTGATGTTCAATTGTTCTTAATCTGATGTTCAATTGTTCATAATCTGATGTTCAATTGTTCATAATCTGATGTTTAATTGTTCATAATCTGAAGTTTAATTGTTCATAATCTGATGTTTAATTGTTCATAATGTGATGTTCAATTGTTCATAATCTGATGTTCAATTGTTCATAATCTGATGTTCAATTGTTCTTAATCTGATGTTCAATTGTTCATAATCTAATGTTCAATTGTTCTTAATCTGATGTTTAATTGTTCATAATCTGATGTTCAATTGTTCATAATCTGATGTTCAATTGTTCATAAACTGATGTTCAATTGTTCATAATCTGATGTTCAATTGTTCATAATCTGATGTTCAATTGTTCATAATCTGATGTTTAATTGTTCATAATATGATGTTCAATTGTTCGTAATATAATGTTTAATTGTTCATAATCTAATGGGAAATATTTGCGACTCTTTGAGGAATATTTGCGACTAATAAACATTGATTGAGTGGTTCAACTTTTGAGTGGCACTTTTTTTTGCGCATAATGGACTGAATGGACTCACGGATATAGGGGACAAGGCAACATTTTTGGGCACGGTTTACCTTATAAAGTGAAATCTTTATAAGCTTTCGCTATGTAATTAAGCTAAAATGTTATTACAGTATAAGTTTCCTTATACAATTGGAATTTAAAATGTTAGCTTGTCTAATATGTGTCACCCGCAACTTTTTCTCTTAGAGACAGGCGGCATGAACTTAGTATGATCCGCGTTAACTAAAATAATTAACTATTCATAATTGCTGATATTCAGGACTACTTATTAATACTTATTGTTGATCTGACTTTGAAAATTGCTTTCTAACAAATATTTTTAAAAGAGTGGCCAAAAGAAGGTTTATACTGGAACCAGGAACAACCCACAACCTAGTAATGCGTAGTCCCGTATTTTCTAACTGTAGTTGCGACGAGTAGAGGTTTTAAATAATTGACCAAAATGCAGATTTTGTTTAAAGCAATAACAAACAAATTTAAATTTATTGAAATCTCAAAGTCAACAAAATTCCACCGTAGGCTTAGAGAGGTGTATGATTTTACATTACAATCATATTTTTGTACACCAACTCCACTTAAACAATATAAATTAAAGTTAAAGTGACAGATAATGTGAAATGACAGCTAAAATGGAGTAACAACTAAAATGAAGTGACAACATTCAGTTATAATTCACATCAAAGTAAAAATAAATAAAATAAATACCCCCTCAAGCAGCTGCTTGCCACAGAGGTCTGACAGGAGCCTGTCAGTTTATATGCCACAGTAGAAGATCTGAGAGGATGGCAGGACCTCAGCAGAAAACAACACGAACATCCATGCCTTACCCGGTGCTCGAACCCAAGTCCCGTAGATCAGTAGCCAAGCGCGCTAACCACTTGGCCACGGGACGAGACTCTTGCCAGGAACGAGAACTGGATTCTGCTAGGATACTTCTAAGTGAACACAGAAACAAATATAGGAAATAACCACTCCAGATTTCTCTGGGCGTGGTTTTTCCTAAGCAATGCAAAATTTTGGTAAATTTAGCCTAGCTACAGTTTAAACATAGGTTTAATATCTCTCTAATTCAGAGATATTTATCTTAAATTCCACCCCCCCCCCCCAGAAATCCGGCTTAAAATTAGTCCAGTGGGTATCCACAAAAATTGTACTTAAGCAACGAAAGCAAAAGAAAGATAGGTAGTAAGACCAACCCTAGCCCGGTAAGCAATCACCCACATCGCTTCCTCTGGTCGAAGCGTGGCTTTATCATTTTAGCAACCCTGAGAATCATCCAACCCAATGGGCCAATCAGATGCAATCCCCGTAAAAACGACACAACGTCCACTACCATATTTGATGAGTGGAACAGAGTCCTGGCGCAAGGAAAAGGAATCCGAAGGTTAATGCTCAGTCTTGTGAAAGGCGAAGTTAAGCCCTACAAGAGATAGACTACCTGCTGTTTTAGTACCAACGAAGCGACTTCGCTGAGAGCATGAACAAAAACGAATATCCCAGAATGATATATACAAACGGGGTCTGACTAACATCAGCTGCTTGAGACGTCTCTGTTAGACACTAAGTAGTTCCACTAGAATAATAAAAAATAAAAAAATAAATATCCCCTCAAGCAGCTGCTTGCTACAGAGGTCTGACAGACAGGAACATACCAGTTTATATGCCATAGGAGAAGGTCTGAGAGGATGGCAGGACCTCAGCAGAAAAATGACATATACATCCATGCCTTACCCAGGGCTCGACCCCAGGTCCCTTAGATTAGTAGCCAAGCACGCTAACCACTCGGATAATGTATCAAAAATGAAAAGAAAAAAAAAACATCAAATGGTCTGCGACCTATCATATGTAAACTTCTGACTGGATTGGATCAAAATCCATTCTGAATTTTATAGGGTCTAAGGGCCTCGGAAAATGCTTTTATTATTATTTTTTTTTCGAATATTAAGGGGAGGAGGGGAAGAAGAAAAAATTCGAAAATTTTTTCTAGAGAGTATGTATGGAATGCACTGTGGTAGACACTTGGAGTTCGTGAACGCCTTTCAAGAACCTCCGCGAGCTGCTCTCCGGGAAGAGTGGGATGTATTGACAGCAGACCTCACGACCAGCCTGGTAAAGACCATAAGTCCTTGTGATGCTTATGTAGCTCTTTGCAATTACCACACTCTGTATTTAATTTCTCCATTCTTTTGAAACGGGTAGCTTAGCTTTTGCATCCCTTTGCATTGAATGCGCATTCTCCAGAAACAGGTGCATGGAAACAGGCACGGATGTAGAGAAAAACGAGGTGAGAAGCACAAGAAACACAAAAGAAACAAGAAATGTAAAAGGGGGCATTATAAAGGCTGTATTTCCAATACAGTATAACATTTAATAATAATAATAATATACTAAATAAATACGAAACATACATATAAAACAATGCAACAATACACACAGACTATATATACAATAAAATAAAAATATACAAAAACTAAAAAAGAAACATAATTCTGATCTGTACAAACGGGAACCAAGGGTGACCTGCCCGTCCGAGGTTCTGATGAACATTACCAACGGAAATTTCGACAGCAGCATATTGTATCATATGATAAGCAACAATATAAAGTAAAACTCGGGTTTCTTTAAAATACATTTTCTACCTTAGAAATATTTAAAACATATAAACGTAAAATATCTTTTAAATAGAATAGGGTTACTTTCATTTCTAATTTCTGACGGTAAAGATTAAAAAACACTGATGGTGCATGATATGAGAAATGTCTCTGTAAAATATTTTTTTTTCTAAAGGAACTTTATATAGTAATCCAGTATGTCACGAGATAAAAGTAACAGTTTTCAGAGGTATATAATTTTTTGCTGGTATACAAATAAATTTGGCAAAAATCAATTTGTCTAATATTACGAAAATCATCATCATCAAGCAGCCATGGGCTACGGAGGTCCAACCAGAACGTGCAATTTAGTTCTCCAAGCAAGTCTGTCTTGAGCTGCATCTACTGCATCTGGCCACTGCACACCAATTCTAACAAGGTCCTGTTTGACACTGTCAACCCACCGCATCCTGGGTCTCCCCTTCTCTCTGAGACCTTTAGGTACACTGTTCATAACCCTATTCGCCAATCTATAATTATCCATATGGGCAACATGGCCAAACCGTGGAGTCTCTGCACAATATGCTGCTTAAAGGAGGTTTCAAACTCCTTTGCCTAACCTCATCATTAGTTACAAAGTTAAACCACCTAATGCCCAAGATACTTCGTAAGCATCTAGAATCAAAAGCATCTAGTTTCCTGTTATCTTGTTTACACAGCGTCCATGTTTCACTACCATAACTAACCCTAGAAAGAACCAAACTATTATACAGTCTAATTTTAGTCTTTAGGTGTATACGCCTATTTCTCAACACTCTCCAAAGATTCTTAAAAGTCCCGACAGCAATCCCTACACGTCTGATAATCTCGTGCCGCACATCTCCATTATCTGTTACATAGCTCCCAAGATAATTAAACTGTGACACCTGCTCAAGACTGCAACCATTCAGATTAACTTAATCACAGCCTGCCTGACCAATTTTCATCACTTTAGTTTTCTCTCTGTTTATAACCAAACCTACTCTACTACCAGCCTCATCAACAGCTTGAATGAAAGAGTTCATCTCATCAACATCATTTGCCAAAAGGGCTAAATCATCAGCATAATCTAAATCAGAAATTTTCATATCTCCAGTCCATTTAAGGCCAAAATCTTTCCCTTGAAGTGAATTTCACATAACATAATCAATAACCAAGCTAAAGAGAAAAGGAGACAAAATGCACCCTTGTCGAACACCAGAAGTAATGCTAAACCAATTGCTACAAGCCTTACCAACTCTCACACACGACTCAGTGTTATTATAGAGAGCTTTCATAATGTTAACTAACTTGTCAGGTATACCATATGATTTCACAATCAACCACAAATTGTGACGATCAACAGAGTCGAAAGCCTTTTTGAAATCAACAAAGCTAGCAACCAAAGGTTTCTGAAACTCTAAACATTTCTCAAGAATCTGCCTAAGTGAAAATATCTGATCCACACATCCCCTACCACTTCTGAATCCACATTGCTCATCACCCAATTGACTGTCATCCAGATTCTTAATTCTATTAAGCACAATCATGGAAAGAACTTTACCTGGAACAGAGAGTAGGCTGATACCCCTATAGTTATCACAAGAACTGCGATCACCTTTTTTGAAAATAGGGATAATAATAGCTCTGGTAAAATCTTTACGAACCACGCCTTTATCATAAAAGTTATTCAAAATTTCAATCATCCAAGTGGTAACCGAAACATTCCCAGCTCTGAGCATTTCTGTAGTAATTTCATCTACCCCTGGGGATTTATGAAGTTTAAGTTTAGAAATAGCCAAAAAAACTTCAGATTTTGTTATAGAGCCAACACTAAAGCCCCCAATACATTTATCATCACTACAAACAATGGGAGTAGAACAAACCACATTGTTTAGAACATCACTGAAATGCTCAGCCCACCTAGCCATGACAGAATCCTCCCCTTCTGTAACCTTACCTTGTTTATCCTGCAATCCTTGAATGCCTGTCTGTTTTGTACCACATAAAACAATAACTATCTGGTACAGTTCTCTGCTGTTGTGCTGCCTAACTGCTTCCTCAGCTTTGTCAGTCAATCCATCAAGCCAAAGATTCTTATCAGTAGCTAACTGATCCTTTACACGTTTATTAAGCTCTCTGTAATCCTTTCTATTAGGACTAGTAGGGTACTGATTAAGGACATTCCTGCAGTTCCTTCTTTCTGAAGTAAGCTCAAGTGCCTTATCACTTAAATAATTCTGTCTCTTCTGCTCCTTTTTTCTTAAAAGAGTACTATTAGTGTCCAAAAAAGCCTGTTTAAAATGGTCCCATTCTTCCTCAACTTCAGTAGTAAGCATACTATGACTGTCATAATGACTAAGTAACCTATCATGGTAAGCTTTGGCTATAACTGGGTCTTTCAGAGCCTCAGTATTAAAGGTAATTTTTTTAAATTTAGCACAACACTGTTTAAGTTTAACTTGCATACACTTTTAAGAAGGTAATGGTCAGATCCAATTTCACCTCTCCTATATGCCCTGGTATTTCTAGCAGAACTAGCCCATTTGCTGCTAATTAATATATAATCAATCATATTCCTATGCAGCCATGTGTATTTGTGTATGTCGCGGTGTTTGTAATATGTGTTAGTTATTCTGAAACCATTGAGTTTACTTACTTGTAGGAGACGTTGCCCATTGCCATTGCAACTACCAATACCAAAAGCGCCTATCACAGCTCCCCAAAGGACAGAGTCAGTACCAACTTTGGCATTGAAGTCACCTAGAACAAGGTAATATCTCCTTTCTTGACAGAATTCAAAATATCCTGAAGTTGTCCGTAAAACCTATCCTTCTCATCCTCATCGGCATCCTCAGTGGGGGCATAACAGCAGATAACATTCAAATCTTTAACGCTTGTCTGAAAATTTGCTGTAAGAAACCTTTCATTAATGCACTCATATCCTAGAAGAGCATCACTAGCGTGTCTGCTGAGAAGCAGACTAACGCCTTGGTGAAACTATTTATCGTCCCTCCCTGAAAAGGGAAATTTAAGATTATTTTTAAGTATCTCACCTTTACCTGTCCATCTGGTCTCTTGTAAGCCTAGAATATCTAGGTTATAGCGCTGGAATTCCTGCGTGAGGACATCAAGAGAATAATCTCTATGTAATGTCCTCACGTTCCACGTTTCTGCAGAGAGAAAATGATAAATAGGATTTTTAAAGAAATTTGGTTTATTGAGATTGGTAGGGCCAACAATATCAAACAGCTTCCTGATCGCAGGCATGGGGCAAACACCTGTTCCTCCTCCGCTAAAGGCTAAAGTTACCGATGCTGGTAGGAACTTCAGGCACCACCTTTCCAAGTGGACTTTTTCAAGAGCCATATGGCCTGCCTGAGACACATTACTCCAGTTTAGGCTTGACGATGCCCAACTAGCTAAGTAAGGTTCAGGTACCTGTGATAACCTCTGATTAGGATTATCCACCAGCTGATATATGGTATCCCATGCATCTGTTCACTTAGGGCTGGCAACCCAGAAGCAAACAGAAAACACAGCAGCAGATTTTCCCTCAACAGAGGCCCACCAGTGCAGCAAGTCCAGGATCCATAATCAAGCTCAAATCCATAAACAAGTCCAGTCTAGTAGGTATAAATGGTCAGCACCAGGGCCCTGTGAAGTTGACCACTCCTCAGCAGAGTTGAAAAAAAAAGTAGAGAAAAAAGTGGCCATAGATGACCAGATCAGTAGGCCATACTGAACTGGCAGCCTCCCCTTCTGTTCCCTTCCAAAAGAGAATATCTCTTTTGAAAGGTGCTAACGGCCTGCAGCACGAGAAGGCGGGGTCGGACATTAGGTGCTAGACCTGGCCGGTTCTGTGCATCATCACTAGGGATTGGTACACAGCTCTCCTTCCTGTTTACGCCTAGCTACCATTTACAGGCCATTATGAAAATAGAGGAAATTAAATAAATATATATTTAATTCTAACTACAATTTCGAAAATTCATGTATTAAATATATGTTTTGTACACGATATACGTTTGTATGTATACGATATACATATAACATATATTAATAATATTACATAAATTATTTAAATTATGTTGTTAATCTCCACCCCAGCTACAGATTTCATATTGTATAATGGAATAGAGACATGCAAAAATATAATAAGAAAATTTCTTGGAGCGAACTTTTCAACAAAATGAGATTTATATTAAATATGCCTAATATCACCTAAAATTTTGCTTGCGTGCGATTTTTAAACTGGAATTAAACAGAATACCCAAATAGTTGAAAGTAAAAAACTCTTTCAATAAGCAGGCAGGCATAATCAATATTATATTTGAAATTTAAGTATCCATATTAAATATTAATATAGGTGTTAGTAATTTTTAACTCAAAAAATATTCATTTAGTATTTTGGACACTAAGAGATACTTTATTCAAAATGATCTATTTATGAAATTTTTTAAATCCCTCTCTATAGAAATCCTCAAATCATGCATTTTGCATGGGAATAAACAATAGCAGTAGCATCAACATAACAGAGTAAATCATCATTTATATCCAATTGACACAAATCATTCATATAAATTAAAAACAGGAATGGATTCGATATAGATCTTGTGGCACCCCTCTCTGAAAAACAGGAATGGATCCAATATAGATAATGTGGCACCCCTCTCATAAAAACAGGACTGGATCTAATAAAGATCTTATGGCACCACGCTCTAAAAAACAGTACTGCATCCAATATAGACCTTGAGATACCCCTCTCTGAAAAACAGGACTGGATCTAATAAAGATACTTGTGGCACCACTCTCTTAAAAACATTACTGCATCCAATATAGATCTTGTGGTACCCCTCTCTGAAAAACAGGACTGGATCCAATATAGATATTTTGGCACCCCTCTCTTTAAAACAGGACTGGATCTAATAAAGATCTTATGGCAGCACGCTCTTAAAAACAGTACTGCATCCAATATGAATGTTGTGGCACTCTCTCTTAAAAACAGGACAGGATCTAATAAAGATCATGTGGCACCACTCTCTTAAAGACAGTACTGCATCCAATAAATATCTGGTGGCAACTCTCTCTGAAAAACAGGATTGGATCTAATAAAGATCTTGTGGCAACACTCTCTTAAACAGAGTACTGCATCCAATAAAGATCTTGTGGCACCCACTCTGAAAAACAGGACTGGATCTAATAAAGAACTTGTGGCACTCCTCTCTAAAAGACAGGACTGGATCCAATATAGTTATTGTGGCACCCCTCTCTTAAAAACAGACCTGGATCTAGTAAAGCTCTTATGGCACCACGCTCTTAAAAACAGTACTGCATCCAATATAGATATTGCGGCACCCTCTTTTTAAAACAGGACTGGATCTAATAAAGAACTTGTGGCACTCCTCTCTAAAAAACCGGACTGGATCCAATAGAGATATTGTGGTACCCCTCTCTGAAAAACAGGACTGGATCTAATAAAGACTTGTGGCACCACTCTCTTAAAAAAAAGTGCTGCATCCAATATAGATCTTGTGGCACCCCTCTGTGAAAAACAGGACTGGATCTAATAAAGATCTTGTGGCACTCCTCTCTCAAAAACAGGACTGGATCCAATATAGATATTGTGGCACCCCTCTCTGAAAAACAGGACTGGATCTAATGAAGACTTGTGGCACCACTCTCTTAAAAAAAGTACTGCATCCAATATAGATCTTGCGGCACCCCTCTCTGAAAAACAGGACTGGATCTAATAAAGATCTTTGGCACTCCTCTCTCAAAAACAGGACTGGATCCAATATAGATATTGTGGCACCCCTCTCTCAAAAACAGGACTGGATCTAATAAAGATTTTGTGGCACCACTCTCTTAAAAACAGTACTGCATCCAATATAGATATTGTGGCACCCTCTCTTAAAAACAGGACTGGATCTAATAAATATCTTCTGGCACCACTCTCTTAAAGACAGTACTACATCCAATATAGATCTTGTGGCACCTCTCTCTGAAAAACAGGACTGGATCTAATAAAGAACTTGTGGCACCACTGTCTTAAAAACAGTACTGCATCCAATATAGACCTTGAGATACCCCTCTCTGAAAAACAGGACTGGATCTAATAAAGATATTGTGGCACCACTCTCTTAAAAACATTACTGCATCCAATATAGATCTTGTCGTACCCCTCTCTGAAAAACAGGACTTTATCTAATAACGATATTGTGGCACCACACTCTAAAAGACAGGACTGGCTCTAATAAAGATCTTGTGGCACCACTCTCTTAAAAACAGTACTGCATCCAATATAGATCTTGTGGCACCCCTCTCTGAAAAACAGGACTGGATCTAATAAAGAACTTGTAGCACCACTCTTTAAAAACAGTACTGCATCCAATATAGATATTGTGGCACCCCTCTCTGAAAAACAGGACTGGATATAATAAAGAACTTGTGGCACCACTGTCTTAAAAACAGTACTGCATCCAATATAGACCATGAGATACCTATCTCTGAAAAACATTACTGGATCTAATAACGATCTTGTGGCACCACACTCTGAAAGACAGGACTGGATCTAATAAAGATCTTGTGGCACCACTCTCTTAAAAACAGTACTGCATCCAATATAGATATTGTGGTGCCCTCTCTTAAAAACAGGACTGGATCTAATAAAAATCTTGTTTCACCACTCTCTTAAAGACAGTACTACATCCAATATAGATCTTGTGTCACCCCTCTCTGAAAAACAGGACTGGATCTAATAAAGATCTTGTAGCACCACTCTCTTAAAAACAGTACTGCTCCAATATAGATATTGTGCAGATCTCTTAAAAACAGGACTGGATCTAATAAAAATCTTGTGGCACCACTCTCTTAAAGACAGTACTACATCCAATATAGATCTTGTGGCACCCCTCTCTGGAAAACAGGACTGGATCTAATAAAGAACTTGTGGCACCACTGTCTTAAAAACAGTACTGCATCCAATATAGACCTTGAGATACCCCTCTCTGAAAAACAGGACTGGATCTAATAAAGATACTTGTGGCACCACTCTCTTAAAAACATTACTGCATCCAATATAGATCTTGTGGTACCCCTCTCTGAAAAACAGGACTGGATCCAATATAGATCTTGTGGTACCCCTCTCTTAAAAACAGGACTGGATCTAATAAAGATCTTATGGCACCAAGCTCTAAAAAACAGTACTGTATCCAACATAGATATTATGGCACCCTCTCTTAAAAACAGGACTGGATCTAATAACGAACTTGTGGCACCACTCTCTGAAAGACAGGACTGGATCCAATATAGATCTTGTGGCACCCCTCTCTGAAAAGCAGGACTGGATCCAATATAGGTCTTGTGGTACCCCTCTCTTTAAAACAGGACGGGATCTAATAAAGATCTTATGGCACCACTCTCTTAAAAACAGTACTGCATCCAATATAGATATTATGGCACTCTCTCTTAAAAACAGCACTGGATCTAATAACGATCTTGTGGCACCACTCTCTTAAAGACAGTACTGCATCCAATATAGATCTTGTGGCACCCCTCTTTGAAAAACAGGACTGGATCCAATATAGATATTGTGGCACCCCTCTCTTTAAAACAGGACTGGATCTAATAAAGATCTTATTGCACCACGCTCTTAAAAAGAGTACTGCATCCAATATAGATGTTGTGGCACTCTGTCTTAAAAACAGGACAGGATCTAATAAAGATCATGTGGCACCACTCTCTTAAAGACAGTACTGCATCCAATAAATATCTGGTGGCACCACGCTCTTAAAAATAGTACTGCATCCAATATAGATGTTGTGGCACTCTGTCTTAAAAACAGGACAGGATCTAATAAAGATCATGTGGCACCACTCTCTTAAAGACAGTACTGCATCCAATAAATATCTGGTGGCACCACGCTCTTAAAAATAGTACTGCATCCAATATAGATGTTGTGGCACTCTCTCTTAAAAACAGGACAGGATCTAATAAAGATCATGTGGCACCACTCTCTTAAAGACAGTACTGCATCCAATAAATATCTGGTGGCAACTCTCTCTGAAAAACAGGACTGGATCCAATATAGATCTTGTGGTACCCCTCTCTGAAAAACAGGACTGAATCTAATAAAGAACTTGTGGCACCACTCTCTTAAAAACAGTACTGCATCCAATATAGATCTTGTGGTACCGCTCTCTGATAAACAGGACTGGATCTAATAAAGAACTTGTGGCACTCCTCTCTAAAAAAACAGGACTGGATCCAATATAGATATTGTGGACCCTCTCTTGTAAACGCCACATGAACTCGCTTTGCTCGTTAACAATTTATTCTCCCTCCGATTATAGGATCTTTGAAAATTTCTTGAAAAATGCATGAAATATTCAAAAGCTTAATAACAATTTGTCTCCAGCACCCTTACTGGCCTTCTTAAGGGGGGGAGGTTACTCCCTTCTCCCCTTCATAGATTATCCCCACTGACCCAACTGTTCCCAACCTGTAATCCCCAGACCCCTAGGGACCCTCAAAGGCAATAAATGGCCCCCTCGAGTTATTTGCAATACTTCAGAAAACTCGAATAGAAATGGTACATTTACCGTGATTTCATAACCGCATTTTATTGCTTTTGTCCGGAATTATGTGAGGAATTCAGTACGACAATATATTACTATCTCATGATTCGAATACAAGAATTTCTGGAGTATCGAATTTCTTTACTGAAATGTTTAGATTGAAATTATAAAATAGACAATAAATGAACAGCAGATAAAGAACTAGAGATGTAATCCATTCTTGGGACTTTCAGGGAATCTTCGTTGCGAGGATCTATATTTTAATTAAAATGTATCAAATAATGATGGGAAGAGGCTTGACAGAAAGAATGAAAGTCCGGGGGGAACAGAAAGAATGAAAGTTCGTAGAGGTTCGCTGAAATAATGAAAGTTTTTAGGAAGTTGCAGAATGACAGAAAGTTCAGAGAGGTGGAGGGCAGAAAGAATGAAAGTTCGTAGAGGTCCGCTGAAATAATGAAAGTTTTTAGGAGGTTGCAGAAAGAATGAATGTTCAGGGAGGGGGAGGGCAGAAAGAATGTTCGGGGGGAGAACAGAAAGAATGAAAATTCGTAGAGGTCCGCTGAAATCATGAAAGTTTTTAGGAGGTTACAGAAAGAATGAAAGTTCAGGGAGGGGGAGGGCAGAAAGAATGAAAGTCCGGGGGGAACAGAAAGAATGAAAGTTCGTAGAGGTTCGCTGAAATAATGAAAGTTTTTAGGAGGTTGCAGATATAATGAAAGTTCAGGCAGGGGGAGGGCAGAAAGAATGAAACTCCGGGGGGGAGCAGAAAGAATGAAACTCCGGGGGGGAGCAGAAAGAATGAAACTCCGGGGGGGAGCAGAAAGAATGATAGTTCTTAGAGATCTGCTGAAATAATGAAAGTTTTTAGGAGGTTGCAGAAAGAATGAAAGTTCATAGGGGGATCAGTGGCCCCGAAAAGGTTAGGAACTACTTCTCCAGATATTATTTTTCGGATTATAATAAATGCAATGCATCCTGGTGGTGATGTCTAGGCTAATCTATCTACGGCCAATTTTTACAGATCCGAAAAGCTTTTATTATTAAAAGTCTTCACTTCTTGAAACCTATAACAGAAGAAACTGATTCTCGGCGGATAATGCGAATTACATCTTAACTGTTCTAAGAAGTTAATAAATATAAAAGAAAAAATTGACAGATTTGCGATGATCCGAAATGCCTTATGAATTGAGAATCACTAATCTGTGCTGTAATTATAGTTAAGCACTGCTTAACATGCACCGGGCCAATGTGGAATCGCTATAACGTGGCGTGAAAAGTATTCATTTTAGTTAGTTTTTTTTTTAAAAGAGCTTCTTTCTCTTTAGTAATTAAAACACTGGCATGTATTTAGAGCAGGGGTGGGCAATTGTTTTCGTAACTACACTGCGCATGCGTATTGACGTGGCCGTCCTAGTGGTAAATACGAGACGAATCTTCGGTCGCGCACGGGAAGGAAATCTCGGTTCAAGGCGGATTTTTCTGACTGTCTTGGCGGGCCACAAAAAACTCTTAGCGGGCCGAATGCGGCCCGCGGGCCGCTATTTGCCCACCCCTGATCTAGAGAGTCGTGGGTTCTAATTCAGCGCCACCGGCAGAACTTATTTTTCCCCCCATAAGTATAATTGAGCTCAAATTTACACTTTGTCGTCTGTCTATCAGTTCGTCAGTAGACGTTCGACTTTTTGTCGTTTTCAAAAAGAATTAAAATATTTTTTGACGCAGCTGTATAGGTATTGAGTGAATATTACGATTCGCACCTCTAACTGTGAAATAATTTAGAACTTGACTTGCAAAGAATATTTGCAAGAATCGTTTTTATGGGAGAAATTTGATGGTAGGGTGTTAAGGTCAAGAAGTTCACATGGGTAGCAATCAGGCCCGGATCTAGAAAAAATCTAGAGGAGAAGAGAGAGTCAAGGAACACAATCGAGCCAGTAAAATGTAAAAAGGGGGGGGGGGGGGGCAAGAGACTACATATCCAATGCAGTATAACCCCTTCCAATGCACCATCCATTTTACAATCCGTTAAGAAAATTTTGAAAAATACATTAAATTTAAATCAGGTTGTGTTGGGTTGTTTTACCTCTGAGCGTCACTTTTTTGCACACCATGGGCTAAATGGCCAGGTCACATGGACAAACAACTCAATCCTTCAAGTTAAAGACATGAAAAGGAAATTTGGTTAAGCAAGCGAACTACGATAGATTTCATGGTTATATTTAGTTTACAATTTATTTATAACTAGAAAATTTGAATAATTTTCATTTCTTTTAGTTTTTTTGCTGCGTGTGTTTTTATGGTAACATTTTATGAGTTATAATTATTAATTTGGTGCCTTGGGTTTTTGCAATCCTTTCTCATTGAAGTAATAAAAAAGCCCTAAAACAACTGCTTGCCACAGAGATCTGACAGGAGCCTGTCAGTTTATATGCCATAAAAAAAGTAAAGGTCTCTGAGGATGGCAGGACCTCAGCAGAGAAACAACACACACATCCATGCCTTACCCGGGGCTTGAACCCAGGTCCCTTAGATTAGTAGCCTTAGATTAGTTCCCTTAGAATTAGTAGGTCCCTTTAGATTAGTAGCTTAGATTAGTAGCCTTAGATTAGTAGCCAACCAAGTTAGTTAGATTAGTAACCACTCGGCCACGGGACACATAATATAATACCCCAGGAGGACAGGAATTTCACTTAACGTAGAGGTTCCAGAAAAGCATTCATTGCGTTAGTTAGCGGGGTTGGGTTGTTTTACCACTGAGCGGCACTTTTCTGCACACCATGGCTAAATGGCAAGGTCACATGGACCCCGAAGGCTCAGAGAAGGTTGGGGGAGGGGACCCACTGGAACAGCTGTTGGGAGACAGATGGTAGTCTCCCGTCAAGGCCATCCAGCGTGTTCTTTAACGTGCACAGGGTATGGCTCTCCCGCACACGGGGCCACGGCTTATCGTCCCATCCGACGGACGGCGACCTTTCCAAACCCATCGGTGTCCCCTACTGACCGTGGGCAGGGCGGGGAATTTTGCGGCGCGCACCCAGCTTTTTTCAACGCTGACCCAGCTGGGACTCGAACCTGGGAACTACAGATTACGAGCCTGGCGCGCTACCGACTAAGCCACCCCCGCCCCTAATTAGCGGAGGACAGCTGTATTGCAATACTTGTATTTTCCACATGATGTTAAGCATTATCACACGCTTTTCACCGTTTTCTCCCAATTTGCCACGATTGTTAGACGCTTTTTGGCACCGTTGTCATTCTCCATACACTTGGGATTTTGTGTCCCGTGATTTTCAACTGGTTTCCATCATCTCCGTTACGTGCTCCTACCCCCGCTTTCCAAAAAGGTTCAGGACCGTTTTCATAGTCACTCAGATCAAGTCCTTTTCACCCCTGTGGCACTTGACTTTACTTTCCACGATGCCTTTATGAGACTTCTTAGTGACGTAGAATACTTACATCAGTCAGATATTTTGCATGCATTGTCCTGTTTCATGGTACTTCGCTCAAGATGCAGTGTTTTGATAATTTGGTCAGACAGTGTTTTTATTCCAGAAATTTGAAGTTTTGGTGGTAAGGTTGGGTTGTTCTACCTCTGAGCGTCACTTTTTGCACACCATGGGCTAAATGGCCAGGTCACATGGACCCCGAAGGCTCAGAGAAGGTTGGGGGAGGGTACCCACTGGAACAGCTGTTGGGAGACAGATGGTAGCCTCCCGTCAAGGCCATCCAGCGTGTTCTTTAACGTGCACAGTGTATGGCTCTCCCGCACAAGGGGCCACGGTTTAACGTCCCATCCAACGGACGGTGGCCTTTCACAAGCCCATCGGTGTCCCCTACTGACCGTGGGCAGGGAGGAGAATTTTGCGGAGATAATTCTCAACGCTGACCCAGCTGGGACTCGAACCTAGAAACTACAGATTACGAGCCTGGCGCGCTACCGACTGAGCCATCCCAGCCCCTGGTGGTAAGGTGTTGATGGCCAAGAGATTTACGTTAGTACTAATGATTTTTCCCATTATCCCAGGTAGATGGGTCATAAAAAAGTAATATTTTATTAGTAGTGGATAAATGGAAAAATTCTTTTGTTTTATTTAGGTACTAATGAAATAATATTATTTCCATTTTTTTTCAATCATTTATTAGTTTGAATTTCCACTGCTAGAGGGCATAAAGGCATTTCATTTTCTTTAAAATGCGCAACAGATTGTCCAAATGCCAGATCCAATATTTTATTATTCCAGCTGTACAGACTCTCAAAAAAGTATCCAAACACTATGGTTGATTACAGAATTCAGAAATAATATCTGGCAACGATTTTTTAAAAAATCAGTGATCAGGCAACCTTCATGTCACGTGACGCGAAGGTCCTGCCATCCTCTCAGACCTTCTACTATGGCATATAAACTGACAGGCTCCTGTCAGACCTCTGTGGCAAGCAGCTGCTTGAGGGGGTATATATTTTAGTTATGTATAATGCGAGCAGCCAAATTCTCAGATTGTGGCAGATATTATAAAACAATAAATGGAAAAATCAAATAAGCAAAATGAAAATGACATGATTTAAATAATAATAGTCGTTGTGAATTAAAAAGCAGTGTTGTATTGCATCTTTTTTGGGATTGGAAAGGTCACCGATCATCGGATGGGGAGTTAAAACCGTGGTCATGTACAGGACAGAGAACCATAACCTGTGTACGTTAAAGAACAAGCTGGATGGCCTTGACGGGTGACCACCATCTGTCTTCTGACAGCTCTCTTATGGATCTCCTTTTACAACCTTTCTGAGTCCGCGGAGTCCTTAATATTTGGCCATTGGGGTCGGGGGTGGCTCAGTGGGTAACCCCGACCCCAATGCCAGGCTCGTAAATCTTAAGTTCTCAGGTGCGGGTCCCGCTGGGACAGCGTTGAGATTTATCTCCGCAAAACTCCCCACCCTGCCCACGGACAGCTGGGGACACCGACAGGCTTGGAAAAACCGCCGTCCGTCAGATGGGATATTAAGCCGTGACCCGTGTGCGGGAGAGCCATACCCTATGCACGTTAGAGAACACGCTGGATGGTCTTGACGGGAGGCTACCATCTGTCTCCCAACAGCTGTTCCAATGGTCCTTTCTCCCAACCTTCTCTGAGCCTTCGGGGTCCTTATGACCTGACCATGGTGTGCAAAAAAGTGCCACTCAGAGGTAAAACAACCCAACCCAACATTTGGCCTTTAAGAAATTTGTGTGCAAACAAAAGTGCTGTTCGGAGGCAAAACAACCCTCTTCATCTTTAAAAAAAAAAACATTTTTATAAGCTCGATCGTGTTAATTTTTCTTAAGTTGTGTAAGAGGTGCGTTTCTTCTTTTATTTCTTTTGTCATAAAGATCTCGAAAAGAGTCAATTCGAAAGATCTTTTTTTTTCTATGCGTGCAGTGAATATTAGTCAAAATAATCAGAAAATTCTTTCCATAAGACTGATAAAATAGCATTAGAGCTTTATTAGGGCTATAAAGTTGACGAGCAGGATAAAAACCTGGTACTTAATATTACTGCACATCCTGCATACGCAATTTTTGAATATGATAAAAAGAAGCGGAAGGTTGGGTTGTTGTTTAACCTCTGAATGGCACTTTTTTGCAGACAATATGGCCAGGTCATAACGATCTCAAGGGCTCAGAGAATGTTGGGGGAGAGGACCAACTGGAGAGCTGTTGGGGGACAGATGGCAGCCTCCCATCAAGATCATCCAGCATGTTCTTAACATGCACAGATTATGGTCCTCCAGCACAAGGGAACGCGGCTAAAAGCCCCATCCGACGGACGACGCCATTCCATGCCCATCGGTGCCCTTGTGACCGAGGACAGGGAGGGAAATTTTGCAGAGATAATCTCAAGGCCTTGTCCAGCTGGGACTGGACAAGCCCTTGAGATTTATTCAGTCCTTGTCCAGTCCCAGCTGGACAAGGCCTTGAGCGCAGGTTACTTGTCTGGGGGGGGGAGCTAACGAGTGAGCTACCCCTGCTAATGGTACAATGATCCCATGGTATCAGAGAGGGCTGAGGGAAGGGACCCAGTGGATAGCTTTTGGGGAACAGATGGGAGCCTCTGGTCAAGACCATACAGCGTTTTCTTTAAATATACCCCATGCTAACAGAGAGGTTTGAGGGAAGGGACCCACTAGACAGCTTTTGGGAAACAGATGGGAGCCTCTGGTCAAGACCATACAGCGTTTTCTTTAAATATACCCCATGGTATCAGAGAGAGTTGAGGGAAGGGACCCACTAGACAGCTTTTGGGGAACAGATGGGAGCCTCTGGTCAAGACCATACAGCGTTTTCTTTAAATATACCCCATGCTAACAGAGAGGTTTGAGGGAAGGGACCCACTAGACAGCTTTTGGGAAACAGATGGGAGCCTCTGGTCAAGACCATACAGCGTTTTCTTTAAATATACCCCATGGTATCAGAGAGAGTTGAGGGAAGGGACCCACTAGACAGCTTTTGGGGAACAGATGGGAGCCTCTGGTCAAGACCATACAGCGTTTTCTTTAAATATACCCCATGCTAATAGAGAGGTTTGAGGGAAGGGACCCACTAGACAGCTTTTGGGAAACAGATGGGAGCCTCTGGTCAAGACCATACAGCGTTTTCTTTAAATATACCCCATGCTAACAGAGAGGTTTGAGGGAAGGGACCCACTAGACAGCTTTTGGGAAACAGATGGGAGCCTCTGGTCAAGACCATACAGCGTTTTCTTTAAATATACCCCATGGTATCAGAGAGAGTTGAGGGAAGGGACCCACTAGACAGCTTTTGGGAAACAGATGGGAGCCTCTGGTCAAGACCATACAGCGTTTTCTTTAAATATACCCCATGCTAATAGAGAGGTTTGAGGGAAGGGACCCACTAGACAGCTTTTGGGAAACAGATGGGAGCCTCTGGTCAAGACCATACAGCGTTTTCTTTAAATATACCCCATGCTAACAGAGAGGTTTGAGGGAAGGGACCCACTAGACAGCTTTTGGGAAACAGATGGGAGCCTCTGGTCAAGACCATACAGCGTTTTCTTTAAATATACCCCATGCTAACAGAGAGGTTTGAGGGAAGGGACCCACTAGACAGCTTTTGGGAAACAGATGGGAGCCTCTGGTCAAGACCATACAGCGTTTTCTTTAAATATACCCCATGCTAACAGAGAGGTTTGAGGGAAGGGACCCACTAGACAGCTTTTGGGAAACAGATGGGAGCCTCTGGTCAAGACCATACAGCGTTTTCTTTAAATATACCCCATGGTATCAGAGAGAGTTGAGGGAAGGGACCCACTAGACAGCTTTTGGGGAACAGATGGGAGCCTCTGGTCAAGACCATACAGCGTTTTCTTTAAATATACCCCATGCTAACAGAGAGGTTTGAGGGAAGGGACCCACTAGACAGCTTTTGGGAAACAGATGGGAGCCTCTGGTCAAGACCATACAGCGTTTTCTTTAAATATACCCCATGGTATCAGAGAGAGTTGAGGGAAGGGACCCACTAGACAGCTTTTGGGGAACAGATGGGAGCCTCTGGTCAAGACCATACAGCGTTTTCTTTAAATATACCCCATGCTAATAGAGAGGTTTGAGGGAAGGGACCCACTAGACAGCTTTTGGGAAACAGATGGGAGCCTCTGGTCAAGACCATACAGCGTTTTCTTTAAATATACCCCATGCTAACAGAGAGGTTTGAGGGAAGGGACCCACTAGACAGCTTTTGGGAAACAGATGGGAGCCTCTGGTCAAGACCATACAGCGTTTTCTTTAAATATACCCCATGGTATCAGAGAGAGTTGAGGGAAGGGACCCACTAGACAGCTTTTGGGAAACAGATGGGAGCCTCTGGTCAAGACCATACAGCGTTTTCTTTAAATATACCCCATGCTAATAGAGAGGTTTGAGGGAAGGGACCCACTAGACAGCTTTTGGGAAACAGATGGGAGCCTCTGGTCAAGACCATACAGCGTTTTCTTTAAATATACCCCATGCTAACAGAGAGGTTTGAGGGAAGGGACCCACTAGACAGCTTTTGGGAAACAGATGGGAGCCTCTGGTCAAGACCATACAGCGTTTTCTTTAAATATACCCCATGGTATCAGAGAGAGTTGAGGGAAGGGACCCACTAGACAGCTTTTGGGAAACAGATGGGAGCCTCTGGTCAAGACCATACAGCGTTTTCTTTAAATATACCCCATGCTAACAGAGAGGTTTGAGGGAAGGGACCCACTAGACAGCTTTTGGGAAACAGATGGGAGCCTCTGGTCAAGACCATACAGCGTTTTCTTTAAATATACCCCATGCTAACAGAGAGGTTTGAGGGAAGGGACCCACTAGACAGCTTTTGGGAAACAGATGGGAGCCTCTGGTCAAGACCATACAGCGTTTTCTTTAAATATACCCCATGGTATCAGAGAGAGTTGAGGGAAGGGACCCAGTGGACAGCTTTTGGGAGACAGATGGGAGCCTCTGGTCAAGGCCATATAGCGTTTTCTTTAATGCGCACAGGGTTGGCTCTCTGCTGCACATGGTGCCGCGGTTTAACCTGCCATCCGAAGGTCGGTGGTCTTTTCAATTTCCACTTTCTGATCTAGGACAGGATAACGGATTAGCGGAGATGAATTTCAAAGCAATCAGAATTGTGACTTTAGCCTGATAACTGCAGATTACGAATCCGGCGCGCTGCCAACTGAATGAGTCCCACCGCCGCCACCACTCAACATAACACACACACAACATTAACGCACACACAATTATAGATATATATATGTCATTTTCTCAATTCTTTTACTGCAAAATAAAATAAAATTTTATATTAAATCACTGTATTGCTTTGTTGCCCTGCCTACGTCCGAGTGGTTAGCGCGCTTGGCTACTGATCAAAGGAACCTGGATTCGAACACTGGGGCAAGACGTGGATGTTTGTGGTGTCTTTCTACTGAGTCCAGCTATCCTCACAGACCATCTACTATGGCGTATAAACTGGCAGACTCCTGTCATACCTCAAGCAGTTGATTTCGGATATCTTTAATTAATATTAAAGGCTCCAAGCCTATGGCTTATACCTCGAAGTCTAAAATAGTGCCTGATTGGCAATAACAAAAGTAAAACACATAAACCCCAAAAGGGCCACACGGGTAAAACAAACTTACTAAAGAAGCACAACTAAAAGTTAAACACCACAATCTTGGGACGCTTGAACTGGTTCAAAACAAATGGTCAAAACCAAAATCAAAGATTTAATTGTATCATAAGGATTATCTCCCACTGCCTCGAAAAAGGTCTGCGCGAGCTCCGAATATGGGTGTATATGTGGTCAGTGCTCAAATCAATGTGAATGGTCTTGTTTTTAACAAACCAAGGAGCACTGACCACAAATCTGAGGATTTTATTTTGGAAGCTCTGAAGCCTCCTGACATTGCTGTTGGTAGTATTACCCCGCACTGGTGGGGAATATTCAAGCAGTTGCTTGAAAGGGTATCCTTTTATATGTTTCGATTGGCTGCAGCAGAGAAATTTTGTAATAAAAGCGTAAAAGATTTATGAAAGCATAATTAAAGTGAAAATAATCAACAGCTAGAATTGAGATCATAATTATTTGTATAAAGAAATAATCCTCAAAATTTGATGTGAGGCTAATGACAGCTTGCAAAGTTTCGATTTTAGCAATGTGGCTCTCATTGTTAGTCCGCTTCATCATCCCTGCCACACGAAAGGATTCTGATTTCAAAGTGTAATTCATAACATAAAACACAAGCATGATATTATCACTTAGCCTTAACAAGCAAAACTACTTGTTATCTCACTGACAATTGACTAAGGCAGGTCGGTCGCTTCAACTTCCCATTGTAGCCGTTATCTTTCGATTTCCTAAAGTTTCTTTCTGTACAGATGACAGAATTGGATTGCAGGAACAATGAAACATAAACGCTGACCTTTTGAGATCTCTTAACAAACGAATGATAATAAGAGTGATTGTTCTTATCATGTAACATTTATGGAAGAAAAAGAGCACCTACAGTGATTGGTTAAAATTATTTAAAATTATTTTTTTCTTCAGAATTCCTAAATTAAAAGCCAAAGTAGAAATTCAATATCTTGAAGAAAATCTTTCTAAAACTGGAGATAAATTAATATCTAAATCAAGTCTTGAGATCAGAGCCGAATCTGGTGGGGGAATATGGTCCCTGAAAATACTAGTAATGTTAAAAGAGGCAAATAAATATTAAATTACTACCCATTTTGCTTTTTTCTACTCGATTATGTCCCTTTATTTTTTTCTAAATGCGGACATAATTTGTTTAATGGCCGGATTGTTTTACCTCTGAGAGGCGCGTTTTTTTGCATACAATGGGTTAAATGACGAGGTCAAAAAGACGCCGAGGGTTGAGTTGGGTTGTTTTACTTCTGAGCAGCACTTTTTTGTACACCATGGGCTAAATGGCCAGGTCACATGGACCCCGAAGGCTCAGAGAAAGTTGTGGGTGGGAACTCACTGGAACAGATGTTGGGAGACAGATGGTAGCCTCCCGTCAAGGCCATCCAGTGTGCTCTTTAACGTGCACAAGGAATGGCTCTCCCGCACACCGGGCCACGACTTAACGTCCCATCCGATGGACGGCGGCGTTTCCAAGACCATCTGTGTCCCCTACAGACCAAGGATAGGGAGGAGAGTTTTATTCAGATAAGTCTCAACGCTTGTCCGGCTGGGAATCGAACCTGGGAACTATAGATTACAATCCTGGCGCGCAAACTGCTGAGCCCCTGATTTCTAAAGAGTTATGGAACATGTAACGTTTAGCAGCAAAAGTTGCCAGTCAAAAATTTATCTTAAAAGGTAGTCAAAACTTAAGTAATAATTTTCATAGCAAACCGCTCGTTAAAATATTTATATATTAAGAAGTTCCCATATTGAATCTTTCAATTCGCTGATTTTCACGAAATGTTTTAAGAAGCAGTAAAGTCCATGGCCGAGTGGTTAGCGCGCTTGGCTACTGATCTAAGGACCTGGGTTCGAGTTCGAGTCCCGGGTAAGTCATGGATGTATGTGTCGTTTTTCTGTTGAGGGTCTGCCATCCTCACAGACCTTCTACTGTGGCATATAAACTGACAAGCTCCTGTCAGACCTCTGTGGTAAGCAGCTGCTTGAGGGGGTATTTTTAAAGTTCTGTTTAAACACTCCAATTACCATAACTCTTATACCTTAAATGCTAACTTTCTATAACATTGTTATAACTAATATTGTAAATATTATATTTTTGAACTTGTCCACACACGAATTTGAACTCAAGCGGAGTGCACATAAGTGTAAACTTTATGAACTAAAGGAATTTTATATAAAAGTATGTTCCTTGCTTCGGATTGTTGTATTGAGTTATATTGCTATTAAGAATGGTGAAAAGAATAATATCTACGTATTTTCTATCCTTACACACTGAACTAATAATTTTGATATTTAAAATTATGATCAATTTGATGTAGATTCTTCAATTTATTTTCAGTCAATAGGCTAAATGGCCAGCGTCCAATAAAACGTTGTTTCTTTAAAATATCAAGTATAATTCAGGTTTTTTTTTTCGTTGTTGTTGTTATTTTTTGAAGCCATTGGTGGTGTAGTTGTTTCCTGGAGACGTGGGTTCGAATCCCACTCATGGCAAAACCAATTTTTTTCAGCTTATTATTTCATGAGTTCCATGTCTACAGCGTGTTCTTTAACGTGAACTGGGTATGGCTCCCTCCCGCACATGGGGGCACGGCTTAATGTCCCATGCGACGGACAGCGGTCTTTCCAAGGCCATCGGTATCTTCTACTGACCAAGGATGATTTTTTACTACTGATTTATTGATTTAACGCCATGAGCATGACAAATATTAATTCCATCTCTAATGAGACAACAGAGTTGTCCACTTTCCGGTTAGATGGCGCCACTGTGCGATTCAAATAAAAAAATTCAGAAAGTTTATAACGTCACACAAGCTATAAAAAGTATTAGCCATTGGTGATGTAGTGGTAGCATAACAGTCATGTTTCCTGGAGACGTGGGTTCGAATCCCACTCTATGGCAAAACCAATTTTTTCCAGCTTATTATTTCATGAGTTCCATGTCTACAGGACATATCCTGTGATTCTTTACTACAGAGTTTCATTTGTTTTCTAGTCATGATACATTAAAAATATTTTATAGTGTACATCAATTCAAAGTGTGTTGCCAATAAATGTGTATTTCGGTAAATAAAAATTAATTGGGCTACCAAGAATTGAACAAGAGTTCGTCAGCACGTGGCAAGCGTATATCCGGGGTTTTCACAAAGAAATTCCAAAAAAATTCCAGATTACGTTTATTTTTTTAAAGATAGAAGCAATCTCTGACTTAATAATAATATATGGACCTTGTTTCTTACATCTTGGCGCATACAATATTCTTCATTTGCGCTCAAAGATCATTCTAATGTTGTACAGTCGCTCAAAAAAGTATCCGAACACTAAGGTTGATTACAGAATTTAGAAAAAATATCTGGCAACGATTTTTTTTAGAAATTAGTGATCTGGCCACCTTCGTGTCACGTGACACGAATATGGCCAGATGACTAATTTCTAAAAAAAATCGTTGCCAGATATTTTTCGATAAATTGCTATTGTAGAGGTGATGAAAGTTCATTCACATGTGGCGTGAATGGTAGATTGCTGTTTACGAATTTTGCATAATATCAGAACGTGTTTTCGCCACTTCATCAGGTAGATAAATACAATTAGCACATGATGGGTTGTTTTACCTCTGAGCGGCACTTTTTTTGCACACCATGGGCTAAATGGCCAAGTCACATGGACCCCGAAGGCTGGGGGAGGGGACCCACTGGAACAGCTGTTGGGAGACAGATGGTAGCCTCCCGTCCAGGCCATGCAGCGTGTTCTTTAACGTGCACAGGGTATGGCTCTCCCTCACACTGGGTCACGGCTTAACGTCCCATCCGACGGACGGCGGCCTTTCCTAGCCCATCGGTGTCCCCTACTGACCGTGGGCAGGGCGGGGAATTTTGCGGAGATGAATCTCAACGCTGATCCAGCTGGGACTCGAACCTGGGAACTACAGATTACGAGCCTGGCGCGCTACCGACTGAGCCACCCCCTAACACATGATGTGATCAGTTTCAATTTAATTTGAAAGTTTCATTAGTGATGCATTTTTTCAGCTCTCTTGGTGGCGAGAATATAATGGACGTTTTTGTCTTTTGTTTGGGAACATTTGTGGTAATAAATGTTTATAGTGTTTTTCATATACGAGGGGTGTTTCAAAATTTGCTAGACTATGGAGATAAAATGGAACTGAATGAGCTCATTATCTAATGTTTGAACCCTTTTATTCAATTAATGGAAATGCAACACAAGACTGCACGCCATCTGAAAAGAAGACCTGTTTCAGCTGCTGGAAGTGTCTTAACCAGTGTATACACGCCCACGGACACTACTTCGAAGAGGATAGCAAACTTTAAGAAATGAGCTCATCGAGTTCCATATTATCTCCATAATCTGACCTCGCATATTTACAATACTATAAACATTTTTACCACAAATCTTCCCCATCAAAAACGTGTCCGTCATATTCTCATCACATTGGAAGCAGAAAAAAATGCATGATTAATGATACTTTCATTTTTAAAAGTGAAACTGATCACAGATGCGCTAACTGTATTTATCTAGTGGACGAAAGGACGATAACACGTTGAGATATTACTGAACATTCGAAACAGTATGGTTGTTGCGACTCAATATATTTCCAAGTTGCTACTGTAGAGGTGATGAAAGTCCATTTACATGTGACGTGAATGGTAGATTCACGCCACATGTAATCTACATCTGAAATGTATTATTAAGCAACAATACGGGGTGGCTCAGTCGGTAGCGCTCCAGGCTGTAGTTCCCAGGTTCGAGTCCCAGCTGGGTCAGCGTTGAGATTTATCTCCGCAAAAATCCCCGACCTGCCCACGGTCAGTAGGGGACACCGATGGGCTTGGAAAGGCCGCCGTCCGTCGGATGGGAGGTTAAGCCGTGGCCCCGTGTGCGGGAGAGCCATACCCTGTGCACGTTAAAGAACACGCTGGATGGCCTTGACAGGAGATTACCATCTGTCTCCCAACAGCTGTCCAGTGGGTCCCTTCCCCCAACCTTCTCTGAGCCTTCGGGGTCCATGTGACCTGGCCATTTTAGCCCACGGTGTGTAAAAAAGTACCGCTCAGAGGTAAAACAACCTAAGCTACAATACACCAAAGTTTATTTCCACTGTTTTTGACTCACGCTATTATGTATAATTTGTGAAAGTTTCAAAATTTTTAACATGTTTTTTTAACGATTTTTGAAAAATGCCACTTTTTTTTAAGTATCTCATATTTTTAATGTTTGAGAATTTTTCTGGAACACTAATATTTAATATATTAAATTTCAACTTTTTGTGTGGAGTACTAAATGCATTAACTACCAAACAGTATTTTTTTAAGGTGTTGCCAGAATTTGAACGGTAACAAGAAAACGAAAAAAATTCAATTTTTAAATTTAGTTTGATAATTTATCATAAATTTTCTATTAACTTTCATATGTATGTGTCAAATACGATCTCTTAAATAAAAAATAAATGAAAAACTTTTAATAAATAGGTTTCGTAATATGAGGAATACTAGAAAAGTTCCTTCATAATTATGCAGTATTGAAAATGAAACTAGTGACATTCAAAAAACCTCCAAAAAATGTTAAACTAACATACATGAAAGTTCTTTCCCATAGTTGTTTAACTCACGTTATTGTGTGTAATTTTCAAAAGTTTCAAATTTTCTGAATGTGCTTTTTAAAACGATTTTTAAAGTATGCCACTTTTTCAGGTTTTTCCTTATTTTCAATGTTTCCGATTTTTTTTTTGGAGCATCATCTAATATATTAAATTACAACATTTTGTGTGGAGAGATGATTGCGTTAAATATCAAAGAGTATAAATTTTTTTCAGGTGTTGCCAGGGGGGCGGGGGCGGGGGGTCAGTCGGGAGCGCGCCAGGCTCGTAATCTGTAGTTCCCAGGTTCGAGTCCCAGCTGGGTCAGCGTTGAGATTTATCTCCGCAAAATTCCCCGCCCTGTCCACGGTCAGTAGGGGACACCGTATGGGCTTGGAAAGGCCGCCGTCCGTCGGATGCGACGTTAAGCCGTGGCCCCGTGTGCGGGAGAGCCATATCCTGTGCACGTTAAAGAACATGCTGGATGGCCTTGACGGGAGGCCTACCATCTGTCTCCCAACAGCTGTTCCAGTGGGTCCCCTCCCCCAACCTTCTCCGAGCCTTCGGGGTCCTTGTGACCTGGCCATTTAGCCCATGGTGTGCAAAAAAGTGCCGCTCAGAGGTAAAACAACCCAACCCAGGTGTTTGCCAGAATTTGAAATGTAACGTAAAAAAAAATCGAGAAAAAAAATCACCTTTTAATCCTATTTTGGCTATTTTTCATGAATTTCTATTAATGATGAAAGGACAAATTACTTTCAGATGTATGTGTCAGATATGGTCTTTAATGAAAAACGAATGAAAAAGTTTCAATAAATAGTATTTGAAATATTAGGAATATTAGGAACAGCTCCCACATATTTCTGTAGTAATGAAAATATCGAAACATTGAAAGAGAGAAAAAAAAAGTGTTTAACTAAAATATATCAAATTTTCTTTCTACAGTTTTTTAAGTCTTTGTTTCTAATTTGCAAAAGTTTCAGATATTTTTGGGGTTTTTAATGATTTTTAAAATATGAATTTTTTTTAAACTTTTTTTTCAAAATTTCAATGTTTACGAATTTTGGGGGCATTAATGTATAATATATTAATGGGCAACTTTCTGTGTGGGTAGACAACTGCGCCAAATGGTATAATTTCTTTTAGGGTGTTGCAAGAATTTGAACTGTAACGTCAACAAGAAATCGAGAAAATTTCATTTTCTAATATTTCATTTATTTTCCATTAACGATAAAAGAATGAAATAACTTTCAAATGTTTGTGCCTGGTATGGTCTTTTACATAAAAAATAAATTTTGAACAGACAGATTTTGAAATATTAGGAAAACGGCTTATGCCATTTTAGATTTAGATGATGTAAATTTCTAATTTTTTCATTTATCGAACAACTCATTACGATACATATTTTTTTATTTGCGACATATAGGACAGAGAAGAATCCTAAAAGCTACTCTTAGCTTTTACAGGCCTTCTCATACAAGGACATGGCCTACTAAGACCAAAGTCACTACTGACCACTGCCTTAGTTAGAGCTAACACAACACACAAAATTTGCCTTGCTAGAACAGTCGCTAGCTGCCTAACCACTATGCCAGTTAACCCTTTCAGGACCAAGGGAAACATTTTTCCCATTTTAAAATTGGTGATTGTCGTATTTAATTATAACCTTATCTGCATTTTTTATACAGAATGTCAAAATAGAACGTATGCCGAACACAATTACGTAAACGGGAACGTTTAGGAAAAAAAAAGAACTATCAGGAAGCATAATATATGTACAATGTCCATCTTTGCCTCACTACCAAAAGAAATTGCTTCGCCGAATATCATAATTAGCACAACATTTCGTAGAGTAATTTTATTTCATAATTTTGTATTATTTTAGTTAACATTTTGTTCTAATAAAACAATGAATAAAAGACATTGCATAATAAGCCTAACTATAATTTGTGTTACCTTTATAGTCCATTGGGAAAAATATTTCCCATAAAATTCCAAAAAAACCACACATTGTTATGTATTTTTCTTATGATTTTTATTTATTTTACGTCTAAACAAACTAAAATAAACAGTTACATACTAATATTTACTCTTAGAAACCTTATGGTCCTGAAAGGGTTAAGGCATCTAGATAGAACTGTGTGAAATTTTCCTCCTATTTCTTAGGGGGAGCATAATTTGCAGCAGATATTATTTTCGAACGGCCATTTTAAAGTGACCATAAATTGTTAAAAAATTTTGATAAAAAGCAGATACCATTTGATGCTCTTACTCAGAGTAGTCTGACTGCTCTAGTAGTCATATATTTTTCCCAACAGAATCCGTCAAGGTCACCTGACACCCTTCGCCTTATTTCAGATGAAATAGCTTGATACAGTCGCTCAAAAAAGTATCCGAACACTACAGTTGATTACAGAATTCGGAAAAAATATCTGGCAACGATTTTTTTAGAAATTAGTGATCTGGCAACCTTCGTGTCACGTGACACCAAGGTTACCAGATCACTAATTTCTAAAAAAAAATCGTTTCCAGATATTTTTTCTGAATTCTGTAATCAACCGTAGTGTTCGGATACTTTTTTGAGCGACTGTACAAGTTTGTCTGTGAAGTGACATTTATAATCCAAGAGCAGTAAATAGCTCGTCTGGGTTAATAATAATAATAAGTAAATAACTGCTGCAAATTATGCTCCCCCTAAGAAAGAGGAAGAAAATTTCACAGAGTTCTATCGTAATGAGTTGTTCGATAAATGAAATTTTTTTGAAATTTACGTCATCTACTATGAAATAATAAGCTGAAAAAATTGGTTTTGTCATGAGTGGGTTCCACTCATGGCAAAACCATTTTTTTTCAGCTTATTACTTCATGAGTTCCATGTCTACATGACATATCCTGTGATTCTTTACTAATGATTATCTACTCTATATTTTTAAGAGTTTGATTGTATAAGAATCAAAGTTTATCTTCAAAGCAACGATGAATTTATTCTTACATTTAATTTACTAACACACAAAAATTATAAATTAGATAGCTTTACATCCTTTTAATACAGTGGAGAAAAAATGCTATGCATTGCTAATATTTGTAAGATAATCCCTCAGTAGACACTTAAATTAATAGGCAATTAATTCATTTCAAATATTTAAATGCCAGGCTCATATCTGGAAAAAGTAATAAACGAGAGGGTGGGCGAAAATTCTGGCGAGAGGGGTGGGGGAAAAGTCCAACATCGAGTGGAAATGAATCGAAACACAGTTCGAGTATAAGCTTTTTTACTCCGTTTTAGTCCTTTTTGAGCTTTTTTTTTTTAATGGATAACTATCCCCCCCGGATCCAACTTAATTGATTTGATCTATGTAGTATGAATTACCGTTCCGTGGCCAAGTGGTTAGCACGCTTACCTACCGATCAAAGGGACCTGGGTTCGAGCCCCGGGTTAGACACGAATGTTTGTTTTTCTGCTGAGATCCCGCCATCTTCTCAGACTTCTGTGACAAGCAGTTGCTTGAGGGGTATTTATTGTATTTTTCCAGTATGCATTATCTGTTACATTATTAACATTTTTAATCACAGCACTTCATAGTAACAACTTTTTGAACACTCTTATGCCTATAAGTCAACGTGGGCGTAGAAGAAAATAATCTTGAGTAGAGTGGGATTTGAACCCACGACCTCCTGATGACATGTCAGATGCTCTGTCCGCTGAGCTACCAGCTTCCAATCAATTATCTTCTATTGTGGATGTTAAACCCTGTTATTAAAGAATCAGCCGCTGGTGACTGCCGCTGGTGACTGCAAGTTAAGGATCTTTATTTGCAGTTTCATTCCTCTATTTCAGCTTAAGATACTGACAGGCACTGACAGGAATAGAGGAACTCTATGCCTGTCAGTTTACAACTCAAACATCATCCCTTTACACATTCCATGGGGGGCGGGGGTGGCTCAGTCGGTAGCGCGCCAGGCTCGTAATCTGTAGTTCCCAGGTTCGAGTCCCAGCTGGGTCAGCGTTGAGATTTATCTCCGCAAAATTCCCCGCCCTGCCCACGGTCAGTAGGGGACACCGATGGGCTTGGAAAGGCCGCCGTCCGTCGGATGGGACGTTAAGCCGTGGCCCCGTGTGCGGGAGAGCCATACCCTGTGCACGTTAAAGAACACGCTTAATGGCCTTGACGGGAGGCTACCATCTGTCTCCCAACAGCTGTTCCAGTGGGTCCCCCTCTCCCAACCTTCTCTGAGCCTTCGGGGTCCATGTGACGTGGCCATTTAGCCCATGGTGTGCAAAAAAGTGCTGCTCAGAGGTAAAACAACTGAACCCACATTCCATGGAACAATTGATTGATATTTTCCATTTTCTATGAGTTATCCTCAATTCTCCTGTACAGTTCTTGGGTGTTCTCTAGTATACATTATCTGTTTACATTAGTAACCTTTTAAATCACAGAATTTCGTAGTAACAACTTTTGAAATTTAAGCAGCTGCTTGAGGGTATATTTATTTATATATTTCATTTATTATGCTTTAGGTGAACTTGGTATAGAGAAAAATTGTCGTCAGCAAGATAGGATCTGAACCCACCATCGCTTGTTGACATGTCAGTAGCTGCACGGTCAGAGCACCTGATCTCTCATCAGGAGGTAGTGGGTTCAGATTCCATCCGGTTTTCCTCTATGCCCATGTTGACCTGAAGTATAAGAGTGTTCGAAAAGCTGTTAATCGATTTAATGTTTAGTAATACTTCTGTTAAATGTGCAATGTCGAAAACCAATACACATAGTTTTATTTCGCATTTACACTCAGTTTGTAAAGACTGCTTCATTAACTGCTTTATTGGAATCATTTTGTAGATTGCGAATAGCTTTTAAACGGAAAGTAGGAATTTTAAACGGTAGTAGAAATAATTCTTAGAAGCTGAAAAATTCTTGAGCAACGTCATTATAAACGATGTGAGATTCATAAATAAAGAAGACAGAAAAAAAAGACAGAATGCCTGAAATAAAAATTAAAGAGTGAAGAGTGATTATTTTAATTGCCAAAGACTGAAATTACAATCGAAAGAAGGAATGGGGACAAATGGACAGGAGACAGATGGGAGTTGGGTTGTTTTACCTCTGAGCGGCACTTTTTTGCACACCATGGGCTAAATGGCCAGGTCACATGGACCCCGAAGGCTCAGAAGAGGTTGGGGGAGTTGACCCACTGGAACAGCTGTTGGGAGACAGATGGTAGCCTCCCGTCAAGGCCATCCAGCGTGTTCTTTAACGTTGGGTTGTTTTACCTCTGAGCGGCACTTTTTTGCACACCATGGGCTAAATGGCCAGGTCACATGGACCCCGAAGGCTCAGAAGAGGTTGGGGGAGTTGACCTACTGGAACAGCTGTTGGGAGACAGATGGTAGCCTCCCGTCAAGGCCATCCAGCGTGTTCTTTAACGTTGGGTTGTTTTACCTCTGAGCGGCACTTTTTTGCACACCATGGGCTAAATGGCCAGGTCACATGGACCCCGAAGGCTCAGAAGAGGTTGGGGGAGTTGACCCACTGGAACAGCTGTTGAGAGACAGATGGTAGCCTCCCATCAAGGCCATCCAGCGTGTTCTTTAACGTTGGGTTGTTTTATCTCTGAGCGGCACTTTTTTGCACACCATGGGCTAAATGGCCAGGTCACATGGACCCCGAAGGCTCAGAAGAGGTTGGGGGAGTTGACCCACTGGAACAGCTGTTGGGAGACAGATGGTAGCCTCCCGTCAAGGATATCCAGCGTGTTCTTTAACGTTGGGTTGTTTTACCTCTGAGCGGCACTTTTTGGCACACCATGGGCTAAATGGCCAGGTCACATGGACCCCGAAGGCTCAGAAGAGGTTGGAGGAGTTGACCCACTGGAACAGCTGTTGGGGGACAGAGGGAAGCCTCCCGTTAAGGCCATCCAGCGTGTTCTTTAACAGACGGGAGTCTCCTGTCCATTAAGTGATCATCGCATGGCCTATTGATGGATGACACAGTGGCCACGCGGTGATCAGTAATGGACAGGAGGCTGGAATGCCATCCAGCGTGTTGTATAATGTCTCCAGGGTATGTTTCTCTACTGCATACTAAGCAAAGACTTTAACCCCATCCGATGTACGGCGGCCTCTCCAATCCCATCGATGTTCCCTTTCTGATCGAACACAGGGTGTGGGTTTAGCGAAGTTAAAACTCATCGCCCGCACAGGTGGGAAACGAACCTGTGAACTACAGATTACGAGCCTAGTCAATGCCATGATACACATGGCCTGGACATCGTTTAACAGAAGTCGTTTAACAGAAGGAGGAATGAAAGGTAGGAAATTAAATATGCATAAAAATTTAAAGCAATTTAATTTCTCGAAAATTAAAATCTCTTTTAAACTACGTAAAATAAATATCTATCTACGTAAACACAATTATAATTTTTTAAATTGGTTATCTATGTAGCAATATAAAATAATAGAATACACAATGTCCCACTGACAATATAAATTGAATTATAGAAGAGTAATAGTTATTGAAACTGCAAATGTGTCTTTAGTCCCAGACCAGTAGAAATGAAAATATCCTCCTCAAGCAGTTTCTTGTCACAAAGGCCTGACAGGAGACTGTTAGTTTACACGCCATAGTAGAAGGTCTGATGGATGACGGGAACTCAGCAAAAAAAAAAACACTAACATCTATGCCTTACCAGGGCTCAACCCAAATCCCATTGATCAGTAGCCAAGAATACTAGCCACTCGGCCACGCAGTGATCAGTATCCAAGTGTGCTAACCACTCGGCCATGCGGTAATCAGCAGCCAAGTGTGCTAACCACTCGGCCACGCGATGATCAGTAATCAAGTGTGCTAACCACTCGGCCACACCGTGATCAGTAGCCAAGTGTGCTAGCCACTTGGCCACGCAGTGATCAGCATCCAAGTGTGCTAACCACTCGGCCACACTGTGATCAGTAAACAAGTGTGCTAGTCACTCGGCCACGCAGTGATCAGTAGCCAAGTGTGCTAACCACTCGGCCACGCGGTAATCAGCAGCCAAGTGGGCTAACAACTCCGCCACGCGATGATCAGTAATCAAGTGTGCTAACCACTCGGCCACACCGTGATCAGTATCCAAGTGTGCTAGCCACTCGGCCACACATTGATCAGTATCCAAGCGTGCTAACCACTCGGCCACGCGGTGATCAGTAGCCAAGTGTGCTAACCACTCGCCCACGCGGTGATCAGTAGTCAAGTGTGCTAACCACTGCCACGTGATGATCAGTAGCCAAATGTGCTAACCACTCGGCCACACAGTGATCATTATCCAAGCGTGCTAACCACTCGGCCACGCGGTGATCAGTAGCCAAGTGTGCTAACCACTCGCCCACGCGGTGATCAGTAGTCAAGTGTGCTAACCACTGCCACGTGATGATCAGTAGCCAAGTGTGCTAACCACTCGGCCACACAGTGATCAGTATCCAAGCGTGCTAACCACTCGGCCACGCGGTGATCAGTAGCCAAGTGTGCTAACCACTCGCCCACGCGGTGATGAGTAGTCAAGTGTGCTAACCACTGCCACGCGATGATCAGTAGCCAAGTGTGCTAACCACTCGGCCACGCAGTGATCAGTACCTAAGTGTGCTAACTACTCGGCCACGTGACGACTCAGTAGGATTAGCATTGAATGAGTATCGGGTAAATACGTTTAAAGTTAAAATTCTTTAGTAATAGAATGTAATCTTTGAAAATGAATTATGCAAACTAGTTCGCTCATTTGTGTGATCAAAAACGTGGCTTGGTGTGATTATAAAAAAAATAACTCGTTTGCTTCTTACTAGAGAATAATTTATTTGTCTTTTAAATAAGGAATAGTAAGAAAGGTGTGGCCTGGTGATAACTGTCTTTAGGTTGGGTTGTTTTACCTCTGAGCGACACTTTTTTTACACACCATGGGCTAAATGGCCAGGTCATATGGACCCCGAAGGCTCAGAGAAGGTTGGGGGAGGGGACTCACTGGAACAGCTGTTGGGAGACAGATGGTAGCCTCCCGTCAAGCCTATCCAGCGTGTTCTTTAACGTGCACAGGGTATGGCTCTCCCGGACACGTAGCCACGGTTTAACTTCCCATCCGACGGACGGCGGCCTTTCCAAGCCCATCGGTGTCCCCTATTGACCGTGGGCAGGGCGGGGAATTTTGCGGAGATAAATCTCAACGCTGACCCAGCTGGGACTCGAACTTGGGAACTACAGATTACGAGCCTGGCGCGCTACCGACTGAGCCACCCCCTCCCCACTGTCTTTAGGTGAAATTGATTAATTAGTAGGAAGATTAATATGGAGCTGAGAGACGATAAAACCCTATTAAACCTAATCAAAAGGTGTTAAAAGTTACAGATAAAACGTAAATAATGGCCTTAAATTCAAATGAAGATATATCATAAAGTAGCTTAAAAAAATTAATTTCATCGTGCTTGCGATTTTTTCAGCAATTTCATGAGTCCCATGTCTATAGAACATCTCCTGTGATCTTTACTAATGTACAGTCGCTCAAAAAAGTGTCCGAACACTATGGTTGATTGCAGAATTCAGAAAAAATATCTGGCAACGATTTTTTTTAGAAATTAGTGATCTGGCAACCTTCGTGTCACGTGACACGAAGGTTGCCAGATCACTAATTTCTAAAAAAAAATCGTTTCCAGATATTTTTTCTGAATTCTGTAATCAACCATAGTGTTCGGATACTTTTTTGAGCGACTGTAGATGGTCATATTATTTTGATACTAGATCGTGTGGGCTCACTCACTGAAATATTGAGCGTGTGCAGTTACCGTTCACAGCAAACTGGAGCGTGTGCAGATACTGCACACGCTCCAGTTTGCTGTGAACGGTAACTGGAGCGTGTACAGTTGCTGTACACGCTCCAGATATTTTTCCTGAATTCTGTAATCACGTGACACGAAGGTTGCCAGATCACTAATTTCTAAAAAAAAATCGTTGCCAGATATTTTTTCTGAATTCTGTAATCAACCATGGTGTTCAGATACTTTTTTGAGCGACTGTAGGTGATCATATTATTTTGATACTAGATCGTGTGGGCTCACTCACGGAAATATTGAGCGTGTGCAGTTACCGTTCACAGCAAACTGGAGCGTGTGCAGATACTGCACACGCTCCAGTTTGCTGTGAACGGTAACTGGAGCGTGTACAGTTGCTGTACACGCTCCAGATATTTTTCCTGAATTCTGTAATCACGTGACACGAAGGTTGCCAGATCACTAATTTCTAAAAAAAATCGTTTATTGTCAGTTGTTGTAGTTACTAAATTATCTTTATGAACCGTAACAAACGTTCTTTTAATTCTTTCTTTTCTTTTTAAAGGTGAAGATCTCCTTTCTACGTTGGAGAGCAGAGAATGCGTTAACTGCGGAGCTATATCTACTCCTCTTTGGAGGAGAGATGGGACGGGCCACTATCTCTGCAATGCCTGTGGTCTCTATCACAGGATGAATGGCATGAATAGGCCTGTGGTGAAAAATCAAAAGAGATTAGTAAGTTGCATCTCTCTACCATTTGGTTATATTATTATTTTTTCTGAAAGATTATATAAAAGGATCGAACATAATTCTAGTGTCGTGACATCTTTTGCATCAATATTTTGCGACAAATGAGATGTGAACTTGTTTGAAAACTAGCTGAACTCCGCGCTGTCCGGGTCAGATTTTTAATCTCTATATTTTGTTCTTTACGGCACTAAAGGTTAGTTTTGTAAATTCTGTCCTCTCCCCGATAACTTAGCACAAATTCAACACGAAGAATTGCACTGTGATGCTCAAGTTAATTCTGACTTCAGCGCGTTTTCATAGCCCGTGACTTCGTCGCAAACTATCGAGCTTTTATCGACAGATATACTCTGTCGTTCCCGAAATATTTGGCGGAACAATCCCAAATTTCGTAGGCGTGTTCCTCCTGCCTGACTCCGTGTTGAGTTAAAAACTCGGGTCCCTAGCTACTTTAAAATAATGGCTTTGGAAATGTGTAGAATCTGCCAATAGTAGCAGATTTAAGTATTATTTTAACTCTTACGTTCACAGTTAGGGAGCAGTAAATGGCAACAATAGATTTGACAGTGATTACCGTTTCCTGTAGGAATAGCATGGTAAATATAAGTTATTTGCTTCTAGCAACCCCCCCCCCCCACTTTCGGAACGTCGACTTGAAATTTGTTACTGCAATCCGGACCACAACCAGAAACGTTTTCTGAAGATGACAAGAGTCTACTGTGACTTCCTGATGAGTTACGGCTACCACAAGACAACAGGCCCACACACAGACACTTTTTTTTTTTATTTTACTACATAGGTGAACGGCACCAGGCGCTGTCCGGGTGTCACTTTCAATCTGTATATTCTTATTTTCACTGTACTAAAAAAAATTGTAAGTCCTAGTACTCCCCCCCCCCCCCGACAATTTAAAACAGATTTTCAACAGGAAGAAACTGAAAATTTTCCGATGTTTGCTTGGGTCGTTGTTGATGTCAGCGAGCTCTCTCATAGCCCGTGGCTTAGTTTCTACCTAAGCTATCGAGATTTTTATTTCCGTTACGACAGATTTCGCTGGCCCATGGCTCCCGTGATCCAAATTTACTGCATTTCCTCCTTTGTGTGTCGCGATGATTGGTTTAAAAGTCAGTTTCCCACTTGGACAGTGGCCTCGTTTATACACAAATTGTCACAGGTCTCACTTTTAATCTCCGTATGCTCTGGTTTACTTCACTAAATGTTATTTCTGTAGGTATCCCTCCCCCCGACATTTTAGCACAGTTTCGACACGAAGAATATCTCCATGTTGTAAAGATCATTGCTGACTCAGCACGCATTCCCACAGCCCATGACTTTTCAAAATATAAAATCTACAGGTTTTTATTTCGACACATTTTGGCATTCTATAATTCTCGACCGTACTTCACCGAAAAGTTCCAAATTTCGTAGGCGGTTTCCCTCTGCCAGACCCCATGTTGGGTTAGAAAATCAGGTCCCTAGCTGCAATGGGACGCTTAAATAATGCCTTTGGAAATGTGGAGAATCTGGCAATGGCAGCAGATTTAAATGCTATTTTAACTCTTACATTCACCGTTAGGGAACAGTGAATGACAACAATAAATTTCACAGCGATTCTCCTTTTCTGTAGGAATAGCATTCGTAAATACTATGATTGTTTCCAATTTTGGACTTTCGACTTGGAATTTGGCACTGCAAACCGGACCACAACCAGAAATATTCTGGGAAAATTTGAAGCGTCTACGTTGATTCCCAGATGAGTTATGGTTGCCATAGACAACACACACAGAGACAGGGGCGTAGCGAAGAATTATGGTTGTGGGGGGGGGGGGAGAAATCAAACGTTTTTCAAAGAGATATTCAAAATTTCAGTCATCCATCTTGTAACCGAAACATTCCCAGCTCCAAGCATTTCCGTAGTAATCGTAAAAATTTCACATACCTCTGGTAATTTATGTAGTTTAAGTTTAGAAACAGACAAAAGAACTTCACTGTGTTTCAGGGCCAACATTAAAGTCAGTAATGCATCTATTATGATTACAATCAATGGGAATAGAACTAACCACATTGTTTAGAACATCACTGAAATGCTCATTCCACCTAGCCATGACAGAATCCTCACCTTCTATAACCTTACCTTGCTTATCCTTCAATCCCTGTATACATGTCCCTTTTCTACCACACAAAATATTAACTATCTGATATAGCTCTCTGCTGTTGTGCTAACTGCTTCCTCGGCTTTGTCAGCCAAACCATCAAGCCAAAGATTCTTATCAGCAGCTAACTGATCCTTTACAAGTTTATTGAGTTCTTTGTAATACTTTTTATTAGGACTAGTAGGGTATTGATTAAGGACATTCCTGCAGTTCTTTCTTTCTGAAATAACCTCAACTGCCTTATCACTCAAATAATTCTGTCTCCTCTGCTCCTTTTTTCCTAAAAGAGTACTGTTAGTTTACTAAAAAGCCTGTTTAAATAAAATAAACTGTTTAAAACTGTCCCAGTGTTCCTCAATTCAATAGCAAGCAAATCATGACTGTCATAATGACTAAGTAACCTATCGTGGTAACCTTTAGCTATAACTAGGTCTTTCAGAGCTTCAGAATTAAAGGTAAATTTTTTAACCTTAGCACAACACTTCTTAAATTCAAGTTGCAAGACACTTTAACAAGGTAACGGTCAGATCCAAATTCAGCTTCCGTATATGACCTGGTATTCCTAACAGAACTAGCCCATTTTATCTGTAGGAGACATTGGCATTGCAGCTACCAATAGCAAAAAGGCCTATCACCCCTATCCAAAGGTCAGAGTCAGTACCAACTTTGGCATTGAAGTCACGTAGAACAAGGTAATATCTCCTTTCTTGACAGAATTCACAATATCCTGAAGTTCTCCATCAAATCCTATCCTTGTCATCCTCATCGGCATCCTCAGTGGGGGCATAGCAGCAGATAACATTCAAATCTTTAATGCTTATCTTCACTTGGTTATAACGCTAGAATTCCTTCGTGAGAACATCAAGAGAATAATCTCTATGTAGAGACCTCACATTCTAACTTCCTATGGAGAGAAATGGTTAGTAGGATGTTTAAAGAAACTATGTTTATTGAGAGAGGGAATGCCGACAATATCAAACAGCCCCCTAATCGCAGACATGGGGCAAAGACCCGTTCCCCCACTACTAAAGGCTGAAGCCATCTACACTGGAAGACTTCCTCCAATGTAGAATTTGACGATGCCAATAGAAGCAAAGAGTTCAGGTGCCTGCGATGACCTCTGCTCAGGATTATCCACCAGCTGATAAACATATTTTGTGAATCTATTCACTTGGGGCTGTCAACCTACAAAAAAAAAAACAGAAAACAAGCGGAAGATTTTCCCTCCACAGAAGCCCACCAGTGCAGCAAAATCAGGGTCCATAATCAAGCTCAGAGAGTACTACTTCAGAGACATTATTCCATTCATGTTGGTATATATGGTCAGCACCAGGAGCCTGTATGGTTGACCACTCCTAAGCAGGGTAGAAAAAAAAAGTAGCCATAATTGTCCAGATCGTTAGGCCACACTGATCTGGCAGCCCACTTCTTCCATTCACTTCCACAAGAGAGGTATCTTTTTTGAAAGGAACTAACGGCTTGCCCCATAAAAAGGTGGGATCGGACATTAGGTGCTAGGCCTGGTCAGTTCTATGCATCATCACAGTGATTGGTACATAGCTCTCCTTCCAGTGACTACCATTTACAAGTTCTAATATACCTGAACCTTGAAACATAAGATTACGATGTAATAATAAGATCATTACTAGGGTGGGATCCGTATCCATGACCTCCTGATAATGCTTTCTACGCCAAAGTCTTCAATTACAGTCAGATACATTTCTAATGGCCATTGCAAGGTATAAAGCTTAAAGCCAGTCGATATCTCAATGGTCAGAGCACCAGACATGTTATGAGGAAGTCCTGGGTTCGTATTTCACCCCACTAATGACAATTTTTTGCTCTCTATTTAATAAGATAGAATTCAATAAGCTTACGAGCCTGGTGACTCTGTATTCAATAAGCTTACGAGCCTGGTGGTCTACCAAATGAGTTAATCCCACCTCCATCAGCTTTAGGTTTGTCGGAACTTTTTTTTGTTCAGAACTTTTTATTGCAGGCGTTTTCTTCTTTAAAGTTACTTTGGCTGGGTTTCAGCCTAAAATACTTTTACATGTTACGTATTCGTATTGAGTCGCATTGAATTCATGGATAATGGATCTTAAGATCAGAGTATGAATCTTAGCTCCAGCTACATTGGTTTCCATAAATTAAGGACTATCCGTATGTTATGTCAATGGGGAGCTATTATCGACGCTTTATAACTTCTAAAGTAAGTTCTTTTATTTTGAGATGCGATAGCAGATAAAGATCTGCATCAGATATCTCTATTTCCAACAATATTCGTTTAATATTTAATGAGTTAGTGATGTTTTAATATTTATTAACAGCAATACTAGTTTTGAGAAACTTATACAAAACGGAGGAATGGTGAAATGATTATTTGCACAGATTTCTAAAATACACACTTCATTTATTAAACACTTTGATACAATATTTATATCTAAGTTTTAATTAAAAAGATTTTTTTTTTAAAGCCAAGTTTTGTTACTGGCATTGTTATTGTTAAATATTCAAATGTCATAACTCATTAAATATTGAATGAATATTTTTGAAAATCGAAATATTGATTTATTTGAGTGAAATCTTTATCTGCAATCACATTTTTCAAAACAAAAAAATTATTTTAAATGTTGTAGAGTTTCGACGTTAGTTTCCCATTGACTTAACATAGGGATTTTCCTTAATTTATAGAAGGATGGGGGTGGCTCAGTCGGTACGCGCCAGTTCTCTTAGTCCCCTCCCTGTCCCTGGTCAGTAGGGGAACACCGATGGGCTTGAAAAAGCCGCCGCCCGTCGTATAAGCGTTAAGCCGTGGCTCCGTGTGCATGAGAGTCATACCCTTTACACGTTGAGGTACACCCTCTAGATGGCCTTGAAGGGAGGCTTAATAGATGTTCAGTAGGTCCTCTCCTCCAACCTTCTCTGAGCCTTCGGGGTCTTTGTGACCTAGTCATTCAGACCATCGTGTGGAAAATGGTTCCGCTCAGAGGTAAAACAACCAATCATTAATATATAGAAACCAGTATATATACAGGGTGATTGTAAACTCTTTCAACAAAAAAAGAGGGGTGATAGTACAAATCAAGACGACCATTTTTTGCAATGGAACCTAGGGTCGCATTCCACTCCTTCCGCCAGAAAAGAGTACTTTCGAAAAACGCCACGCATGCACAAGTATTTACAACCAGTCCATGAAAATCACAATACGATGACGATTCGGATATCTCTCACGGTACAATCTTTGTGCTTCATCTCCATTACCACCTGCTTGGCCGTACATCAGATGCATATCCGCCAATTCCTCGTATGTGTAGTCTTCCATGTCTTTCACGAATACGTCACTTATCATGCGACCTTATTACGGTAATGTCGATGAACGGGTTCGGCTGCGTTTTTAAATGTTTGTTCTTAATCGTCTACGCACTTGCTCAGCGCACCTGATTTGCATCTTGTGCTTTTCATGCACCGGTTGTAAATACTTGTGCATGCGTGGCGTTTTTCGAAAGTACTCTTTTCTGGCGGAAGGAGCGGAATGCGACCCTAGGTTCCATTGCAAAAATTGCTCGTCTTGATGTGTACTATCACCCCTCTTTTTTTTGTTGAAAGAGATTACAATCACCGTGTATATGTAAGCTAATTTCCAGAAAATTACTATCTGAAAAAGCTTATTAATAATGTCATTAGATTAAAAAATACATGATGTCCAAAAGTTAAGCATAACCTACAATTCTATAAAATCTCAAAAACGTGATAATGAAGTGATAATGCATTGTTATATCACGCAATAAACTATGATGCATAGAGCGATTGGGGCGGGGGTGGCTCAGTCGGTAGCGCGCCAGGCTCGTAATCTGTAGTTCCCAGGTTCGAGTCCCAGTTGAGTCAGCGTTGAGATTTTCTCCGCAAAATTCCCCGCCCTGCCCACGGTCAGTAGGGGACACCGATGGGCTTGGAAAGGCCGCCGTCCGTCGGATGGGACGTTAAGCCGTGGCCCGTGTGTGGAAGAGTCATACCCTGTGCACGTTAAAGAACACGCTGGAAGGCCTTGACTGGAGGCTACCATCTGTCTCCCAGCAGCTGTTCCAGTGGGTCCCCTCCCCCAACCTTCTCTGAGCCTTCGGGTTCCGTGTGACCTGGCCATTTAGCCCATGGTGTGCAAAAAAGTGCCGCTCAGAGGTAAAACAACCCAACCCAACCCATAGAGCGATCAGATAATTTTCATGGGTTACGCAAATGAATTCAGGTGTGTAGATAGCTAAGGGATCCCTTTCAGAAGAACAGAGAGGTTAATACGGAGTATTCTGACCAGCAACAGCTCTACAAGCATCACAACGACTTCTCATACTTTACCAGGGCTAGTGATGAGGTCTGATGGCAGTATATCCCACTCTTCCCAGTCAAAAGAAGGGAGCTCGAATGCATCTCCAGATCAATCTCTCATTCAATTTCAGAGTATACAGTATATAAGGTTCAGATCCAGAAAAGTAGGCTGGCCAGTTTGTAAACTGAATATCCTCACTTTCAAGTAATTTATCGATGTCTGAGCGCTATAAGTCCTGGGATTAATAGCAGACCTACCATTATTTTTGGGTTCAGTCAGACTTTCAGGTTGGCTATGAGAGGATTTGAGGAAAATATTAAAGCAGTTGTCTGACGTAGAGCTCTCTCTGGTAAAGAATTCTGAAAACAGTTTGCTTCGGAACTGTCCTCCCTTGGATGCAGAAAGTTCCCAAGAGAATTATTTCTCTTATGTCGCCTTATGAAGCTGATCTGTTAGTGCAAGTTAGCGGTAGTCCTGTGCTGTTGTCACTCTTACATGACTTTGACTCGTCTACAACTAAGATTTTCTCTCTGTTGGAACCATCTGAAAAGTCTTGAAAGCTCCGATTGGAGGATTTGGGTTGGGTTGTTTTACCTCTGAGCGGCACTTTTTTGCACACCATGGGCTAAATGGCCAGGTCACAAGGACCCCGAAGACTCAGAGAAGGTTGGGAGAGGGGACCCACTGGAACAGCTGTTGGGAGACAGATGGTAGCCTCCCGTCAAGGCCATCCAGCGTGTTCTTTAATGTGCACAGGGTATGGCTCTCCCTCACACGGGGCCACGGCTTAACGTCCCATCCGACGGACGGCGGCCTTTCCAAGCCCATCGGTGTCCCCTACTGACCGTGGGCAGGGCGGGGTGTTTTGCGGAGATAAATCTCAACGCTGACCCAGCTGGGACTCGAACCTGGAACTACAGATTACGAGCCTGGCGCGCTACCGACTGAGCCACCCCCGCCCCCCGATTGGAGGATATTTACAGTTCTAGCCAAATTGCTCTCTGCTCTGTCCGACTATAACATATCGGTAACTCTACCAGGTGCAAAAGCATCCATTCGATATCTGGGTGCCGTACTGTTTTTACGAAATTTTTTATTAGCAGGAACATAACGTTTGCTCAACAGGAAATGAGTGGCTCAGAATCATATCCAACTTTCACAACACCCTGGATTTGGTGCTCTTCAAGTCACGTATGCAAATTTTGTGCGGCAAAAGGAAACGATTGAAAAATGGTGTGATAATAATATTAATTAAGATGTACCCAGTTAAAATAGTGATTATAATGAGAATAATTATTGTGTGATCATGAAACTGCGGATCATATGTTGTGCAAGATATAAGCCCATGAGAGAATTTTCTTGGTCTGTTCAAAAACTTTGGGTTTTAATATAAAGTGACCCAGCCAATCATTTCTCAGATCTTAAATTTCATATTTATTAAAAAACAGTTTCAAAGAGTTCATAACGGAAAAAGAGATTTTTGAAAGCCATACCACCTAGCTTATATTGCATTTCGTTGACAGCAAAAATGTAATGTTAATGATTTCAATCGTTTCGGAAATATTTAACAATTTAGAAACGATGCTTAACGTTTGGATACCAGATATATATTTTACATTGCTAGAGTGCTTAATATTTAGTTGAGTTGTTTTAATTCTGAGCGGCACTTTTTTCTGCACACAATGGTTTAAATTGCTAGGTCACAAAAACCTCAAAGATAAGAGAAAGTTGCGAAAGGGGAGATGCTGGATAACTGTTGGAAGACAGATGGTAGCCTCCTGTTAAGGCCATCCAGCATATTCTGTAATATGCACAGGCTCTGGTTATCTCCTGTACACAGTACCACGGCTTAATGTTCATCCAACGAATGGAGACCTTTCCAAGCTCATCGGTGTTTCCTACTGACCGAGTACAGGTTAGGAGTTTAGCGGAGACAAATCTCGAACGAATCAGGTGAGATCGAACCTGGGATTAACTGCAAATTAGCAGCCTGACGTCTTCCCAATTCAGACAACCCCTAGCCCCTGAATGCTTAGAAAAATAATGGGTTGTTTTACCTCTGAGCGGCACTTTTTTGCACTCCATGGGCTAAATGACCAGGTCACAAGGACCCCGAAGGCTCAGAGAAGGTTGGGGGAGGGGACCCACTGGAACAGCTGTTGGGAGACAGATGGTAGCCTCTCGTCAAGGCCATCCAGCGTGTTCTTAAGGTGCATAGAGTATGGCTCTCCAGCACACGGGACCACGGCTTAACGTCTCATCCGACGGACGGCGGCTTTCCACGCCCATCGGTGTCCCCTACTGACCGTGGGCAGGACGAGGAGTTTTGCAGAGATAAATCTCAATGCTGACCCAGCTGGGACTCGAACCTGGGAACTACAGATTACGAGCCTGGCGCGTTACCGACTGAGCGAACCTGGGAACTACAGATTACGAGCCTGGCGCGTTACCGACTGAGCTAGGTTGCATTGATAATGCATTGAATAATGCGTTTCCTATAAATCAATGCAAAATAATGCATTGATTTATAGGAAACGCAGGGAGCTGGGAGATCCTTCATATAATTTACTGAGTCATGAAGCGGAAAATGTTGAAAACCACTATATAAAAAAAAATACGATATATTGCAATGTTATTTTTCCGTTTAATTACTTGATATATCCTTGAAGATCAATGACAATGAATTTCATGTTTTTTCCCAATGATAGTTTTATCATTCAATTAATAGAGCTTTCAAAGACTGCTACATTTCACAAAATACTAGCTGGCTGAGTAGTCAATCGAATAAATTATTTAATACAAAATAAAAAATTTCGCTCGATAGGAATCAAAATGCATTCATAAATCATCAGTATTAAGGCCTCGATAATGGCAAATCTAAAAGTCTTTTGCCTCTTTTTTATCAATATTTTTTGAAATTTCAATTGAATTTCATTTCAATTTCAATTGAAATATTTTCGATTGAATACACCGCCACTTAGGAAATGGTGCTGCCATCTAGTAGCTAAAGAACAAAATAATATCTTTTTGGGATAATTATTACGCGGTATTTTTTCCAAGATGTATGGCTACTGATCTAAGGGACCTGGGTTCGAGCCCCGGGTAAGGCATGGTTGTTTGTGTCGTTTTTCTGCTGAGGGGCCTGCCATCCTCTCAGATCTCCTACTATGGCATATAAACTGACAGGCTCCTGTCAGACCTCTGTGGCAAGCAGCTGCTTGAGGGGGTATTTATTTATTTTTTTTTTATATCAAACTGAAGACCATTATGTTCATTAAAATAAATTAAATCAAAATTCCTCAAAGGTTTCCTTAGCTTCTAAATTTTAAACAGGATAATTCATTTTATAACAGCAAATTGATAGTTATTTTTCATTTCGCCTTAAAATCTCTCAGCAGATTATATTTCTTCATGTATTCATTTTATGAGTTTAATGATGAATTTCATTTTCCAGATTTTTGACTGGATTAATTGACATGATGATTGCCATTGCAGATAATAAGCTTGAGAATTTGAGCTTATATTTTTAAGTTAGATTCGAAGATATCTTAAAATCTTTAGATTTTAAAATCTGCGGATCATATGTTGTGCAAGATATGGGCCAATTGTGGCCCATGAGAGAATTTTCTTGGCCTGTTCAAAAACTTTGGTTTTTAATATAAAGTGACCCAGCCAATCATTTCTCAGATCTTAAATTTTATATTTATTAAAAAAACAGTTTCAAAGAGTTCATAATGGAAAATTAAGTACGCATCATTTTGAAATTCTTGCTTAGAACCCAGAACAATTCACAGGTCAAAACACATTACTATTTTCTTGAAAGCAGGTTGGTTTGGGTTGTTTTACCTCTGAACAGCACTTTTTTTGCACACCATGGGCTAAATGGCCAGGTCACAAGGACCCTGAAGTCTCAAAGAAGGTTGGGGGAGAGGACCCACTGGAACAGCTATTGGGAGACAGATGGTAGCCTCCCGTTAAGGCCATTCAGCGTGTTCTTTAACGTGCACAGGATATGGCTCTCCCACACATGGGGCCATGGTTTAATGTCCCATCTGACTGATGGCGACCTTTTCAAGCCCATCGGTGTCCCCTACTGACCGTGGGCAGGGCGGAGAATTTTGCAGAGCTTGAAAGCAGGAGACTTGAAATTTCAAGGTTTGATACAAATCTGTCATCACTCGATAGCGTTTGATTACCGCTCAAGGAAACGTTCATGCCTAAATGCATAATTCCATTTCTCTTTTCCGCAAAATTCCCCGCCCTGCCCACGGTCAGTAGGGGACACCGATGGGCTTGTAAAGGCCGCCGTCTGTCGGATGGGACGTTAAGCCGTGGCCCCGTTTGCGGGAGAGCCATACCCTGTGCGCGTTAAATGGCCTTGACGGGAGGCTACCATCTGTCTCCCAACAGCTGTTCCAGTGGGTCCCCTCCCCCAACCTTCTCTGAGCCTTCGGGGTCCTTGTGACCTGGCCATTTAGCCCATGGTGTGCAAAAAAGTGCCGCTCAAAGGTAAAACAAACCAACCCAAATCCATTTCTTTGCCTTCCTTGCCTTCAAATTATAAAAAATGTGTCTTACGCTCTTATCCAAACGAGTGTCACATTTTTCCCGGTTATTTTAGTTAGATAAAATAAGGATTGATTTATTCTCAATATCTGAAAAGAAAAATAAATGCACAATTCATAGACGCATGAAATATTCACAAAGTCTGCAATATGTTTTCTTAAATGTCTCGAGAACGAATGCAAACAAAAAAAATGAAAACGGCAAAAAAGGAAATATAATTGTTTACAGGTTCTATTCATGGCCCATCTAGGTATTAGAAAAAAATTACACTACCATAGTTTTTATTTTATGAAAAAAACAAAAAGAAATAAATATAAATGTGAAGATAACACCAGAACTAGTTGAGATAAATATTTCGCAAAAAAATATAAAAAAGAATATAAAGTCAAGACTTGTTCCAAATTTTGAAAGCAAAAACATATTTCTTTAAACTTTTTTAAAGTCAATGAGATTTCTTTCCATTTTTAAATCTAACCCTAAGTGATTAAAAAATTAGGTATCAAATAAAAAATAATGTTATTTTATAATATGAGATTGTGCTATTTTTCCAGAAACTTTTAAAAGACCTCACGGAAGAGAAAATGTTATACTGTAACGGAGTTCTAGTCTTCTTCGTCCCTACACCCAACCTCCCCACCTTTATTTTATTTTAGATCCGGACCTGGTACAGTTCATTAAAAAGAATGGTTTCGCTGAATAAATATGAAGAAAGTATTATCTCATACGTATAATCTCTCTATTATAATAGAATCAATCCGAGAGATGGCGCCACTACTCCGTAATAAGCTTAAAAAAATTCCAATGTCTTTTTTTACACTGGTGTCCAACAGTTAGGCATAGTTGACAAAATGGATGCGAGGGGTATTCAAAAAGTTCTTGACATGCATCTGTAGAACAAAATCCATTTCACTTACCTCAAAAAAACTTTTACTGTCCTTGGAAGTTACTCCCCCCCCCCCCCTTCCAGCATCTACGCAAAATTGCGGACGTTATGCCAATTCTGGAATGCTTGGTGGTCACTTCTAATGGGGAATACTCTGCAACTTTGAATGAACGTATTTTGCATGGTCTTGCAACCTTGAAAAATACTTCCCAGTAAATTCCTCTTTAAATTTTAGAAACAACCAAAAATCGCCTGCTGCAAGATCGGCTGAATATGCAGAATGGTTATAACTTGATAACCTATAAATAATATAATATATATAACTTGATAACCTATAAAAATATATCAGATAGGCTATAACTTGCCGAGTTTTGTGAGCATTGTCAAGAAAAGGGAGAACCCTTGAAACGCCTGTTGTTCGGCGCTGCTCCTTCGTCTCCTTAACCATTTCGAATAAAACAACTTGGTGTAGTATTAACCATTTCGAATAAAACAACTTGGTGTAGTATTAACCATTTATAATAATTTTTTCAGGTAAGCTGCCCATATTATTACTCCTTGGGAATTGGAAAAAATTGTTAATATCCTCTTCTTTCAGCGAAAGTCTTGTCTTTCGATCTTCGAGATTTGGGGACACTGTTCATCTTCCCAACCGGAATACAGTTGTTGATCTTGCAGGGAGTTGCATAGTAATAATGCCACGTCTCATCACCTGTAAGTGGGTGGCTCAGTCGGTAACGTGCCAGGCTCGTAATCTGCAGTTCCCAGGTTGGAGTCCCAGCTGGGTCAGCGTTGAGATTTATCTCCGCAAAACTTTTCGCCCTGCCTACGGTCAGTAGGGGACACCGATGGGCTTGAAAAGGCCGCCGTCCGTCGGATGGTACATTAAGCACTTGTCCCGTGTGCGGGAGAGCCATACCATGTGCACGTTAAAGAACATGCTGGATGGCCTCGACGGGAGGCTACTACCTTGTCTTCTTTAGTAGGCTCCCTAAAAACAACCCAACCACCGTTCCAGTGGGTCCCCTCCCCCAACCGTCTCTGAGTCTTCGGGGTCCTTGTGACCTGGTCATTTAGCCCATGGTGTGAAAAAAGCGCCGCTCAGACGAAAAACAACCAACTAACATCACCTGTAGCAATGTCTGTTAACCGTTTGGCGCCACTAGGTTTAAACATTGCCATATCTCCTTGTACGAGTAGACTCTAAACGTTCTTTGCTGTTCTGTCAGTTTGTGGGGTACCCATTTGACACAGACCTTTCGTAACTTTAAATGTTGATGAATAATTGTTTCCACACTGCTAATCGATACATTGACATCTAAACTTATTACCTGAATGGTGATGTGTGGGTCTTTTAATGAGTGTACGAACAGCGGCGATGGTTCTCTCGTTCACGGCCTCATTCGGTCTTCCTGCAGGAGGGAGCTTCGAAGCTCTGTCACCCTTCTCAGAATTTGCGCATCCATCCCGTAACAGTGCCATATGAACAGGTATGATCTCCATATACTTGTTATAAATCGGCATGAATTTTTTTCACATTGTCCCCAAGCTGCATCCTTGTTTAAAACCTAAAATCTTTCCCCGCCTTTAGTAGGCTCCATAGCAACAACGCTCAGAATTCGCAGAGTGAACTTTACTTTCTGACAGCGAAGATAGAAATGATACGGCTTTTGTTTTTAACACGTTTTAACAAGTTTACACAAGCTTTCAAACAAGATGTAACTCGTTAAATTAGGAGGAACGAGTACAAATCTACAGACAGGTGTAAAGAAATTTTTGATCAAAATACTAGACAATAGAATGATATGGACGATATAGTGCTGATGGAATGTGGAAGGAAGACAAAATTGCACGTTATAACTGACAAAATTCACTATATAACTGATATGAAATTCAGGATATAACTGATATAAAATTCACGATATAACTGATATAAAATTCACGATATAACTGACATGAAATTCAGAATATAACTGACATGAAATTCAGGATATAACTGACATGAAATTCAGAACATAACTGACATAAAATTCACGATATAACTGACATAAAATTCACGATATAACTGACATAAAATTCACGATATAACTGACATAAAATTCACGATATAACTGACATAAAATTCACGATATAACTGACATAAAATTCAGGATATAACTGACATAAAATTCAGGATATAACTTACATAAAATTCACGATATAACTGACATAAAATTCAGGATATAACTGAGTAAAATTCAGGATATAACTGACAGGAAATTCAGAATATAACTGACATAAAATTTAGGATATAACTGACATAAAATTCACGATATAACTGACATAAAATTCAGGATATAACTGACATAAAATTCAGGATATAACTGACATAAATTCAGGATATAACTGACATAAAATTCAGGTTATAACTTACATAAAATTCACGATATAACTGACATAAAATTCACGATATAACTGACATAAAATTCAGGATATAACTGAAACGAAATTCAGAATATAACTGACATAAAATTTAGCATATAACTGACATAAAATTCAGGATATAACTTACATAAAATTCACGATACAACTGACATAAAATTCAGGATATAACTGACGTAAAATTCAGGATATAACTGACATGAAATTCAGAATATAACTGACATAAAATTCAGGATATAACTGACATGAAATTCAGGATATAACTGACATGAAATTCAGAATATAACTGACATAAAATTCAGGATATAACTGACATAAAATTCAGGATATAACTAACATAAAATTCACGATATAACTGACATAAAATTAAGGATATAACTGAAACGAAATTCAGAATATAACTGACATAAAATTTAGCATATAACTGACATAAAATTCAGGATATAACTGAAAAGAAATTCAGGATATAACTGACATGAAATTCAGGATATAACTGAAAAGAAATTCAGAATATAACTGACATAAAATTCAGGATATAACTGACATGAAATTCAGGATACAATTGACATGAAATTCAGAATATAACTGACATAAAATTCACGATATAACTGACATAAAATTCAGGATATAACTGACATAAAATTCAGGATATAGCTGACATAAAATTCAGGATATAACTGACATGAAATTCAGGATATAACTGACATGAAATACAGGATAAATTGGAGCAATGCACTATAATTCAATAGGGAAGATTTTGGGTTGGGTTGTTTTACCTCTGAGCGACACTTTTTTGCACACCATGGGCTAAATGGCCATGTCACATGGACCCCGAAGGCTCAGAGAAGGTTGGGGGAGGGGGACCCACTGGAACAGCTGTTGGGAGACAGATGGTAGCCTCCCGTCAAGGCCATCCAGCTTGTTCTTTAACGTGCACAGGGTATGTCTCTCCCGCACACGGAGCCACAGCTTAACGTCCCATCCGACGGACGGCGGCCTTTCCAAGTCCTTCGGTGTCCCTTACTGATCGTAAGCAAGGCGTGGAATTTTGCGGAGATAAATCTCAACCCTGACCCAGCTGGCACTCGAACCTGGGAACTACAGATTACGAGCCTGGCGCGCTACCGACTGAGTCACCCCAAAATAGGGAGGCAATTGGAGAAGTTAGCTGGAAAAGCATTTGCTCGTGTACGAGAGTACAGTAAGGCATCTGATGACGACTTAGAGCGACACAAGTGTCACGTCGACTTTGTGTGATGTTGACGAGGGCAATGAAAAGGTCCTGTGGGAATTAAATCTCTCTCCTCTACAAAAGCAGATCAGCTCTCCAGGAGAGTTCTGGGAGGAGGTTGACGAGCTGAAATCCGTCTCCCCAATGCATCCTACACATGTTCTATTGAGGTCCACGGTCATGTTGCCCGTGGCATATGTTGGATGTCCTCATTTTCAAGGAATCCAGCAAATCCTTAAATACGCCTCTTAATTTTCGTAAACATTAAATATCTGGTAAAGTTAGATATGTTTTCTGTGTAAAAAAATACAATTAAAATTACCTTTCATTTTGCGACGGAGTTCAGCTGGGATGGGTTGTTTTACCTCTGAGCAGCACATTTTTACATACAATGGGAAAATGACCAGGTCACAAGGTCCCCGAAGGCTCAGAGAAGATTGAGGGAGGAAACCCACTGGACAGCTGTTAGGAGACAGATGGTAGTCTCCCGTCAAAACCATCCAGCATGTTCTTTAAAGTGCACAGGATATGACTCTCCAGCACATGGAGCGAAGGCTTAACATTCCATCCGAAAGACAGCGGCCTTTCCAAGCCCATCAGTATCCCCTACTGACAGAGGGAAGGGCGGTTAGTTTAAGGAGATCAGGCACTAGAGCGCCATGCTGGTAATCTGTAGGTCTCAGGTTCGAACCCAGAAATGCCAGCGTTAAGATTTTTCTCCACTGCCCTGCCCTCGGTGAGAAAGGAGACACCGATTGGTTTGGAAAGGCCACCGTCCGTTGGATGGAGAACTAAGCCGTGACACCGTATGCTTACCCTGTGCACACTAAAGAACACACTGGAATGTTTCGACGGGAAGGGGCGGGGGTGGCTCAGTGGGTAGCGCTCCAGGCTCGTAATCTGTAGTTCCCAGGTTCGAGTCCCAGTTGCGTCAGCGTTGAGATTTATCTCCGCAAAATTCTCCGCCCTGCCCACGGTCAGTAGGGGACACCGATGGGCTTGTAAAGGCCGTCGGCCGTCGTATGGGACGTTAAGCCGTGGTTCCGTGTGCGGGAGAGTCATACCCTGTGCACGTTAAAGAACACGCTGGATGGCCTTGACGGGAGGCTACCATCTGTCTCCCAACAGCTGTTCCAGTGGGTCTTCTCCCCCAACCTTTTCTGAGCCTTCGGGGTCCAAGTGACCTGGCCATTTAGCCCATGGTGTGCAAAAAAGTGCCGCTCAGAGGTAAAACAACCCAACCCAAGCCTCGACGGGAGGCTTTCATCTAACATTTATCCAATCGATCCTCGTCGCGAACCTTCTCTGAGCTTTTATAACCTGGCTATATAACCTATAGTGTAAACAAAAAAGTGCTCTCAGAAGTGAAACAACCCAACCCTTTTTTTCTTTTAACTTAACTTATTTCAGGAATATTTTTAATTCTTCGAATAAAATTTATTTCATCAGTTTGATTGCAGGAGGCATTTTTTTTTTGGTCGGTGCTACAACATGGCAGACGCAGTTTACCGATGGTTTTTCGGACTTTGAAGGGGTTGGCTTGTTTATCTCACCTCTGAGCATAATTTTTTTTACAAAGAATAGTGTAAATGGAGAGGTCACATGGTCGCAGGCGCTTCTCTTCCCATTTTGAGAATACTAATAAGGATAATGGACGCAAATTTTTTTTAAATGTCTGCATATTTCATGTTTCTTTCAAATTGTTTTTAAATCTTTAAAACGGAAGGGGAAATACGTAATGAAAATCCAATCTCTTTCTCCCCCCCCCCTCTTTTACTTTTCTTTCGGCTCGATTGCCCTTTATTTATTTATTTTTTTGAGGTGGGGGGGGGGGGGTGCGTACCTGCAAGGACTCCAAGGGCTCAAAGAAGATTTGGAGGGTTGGGTTGTTTTACCTGTGAGTGGCACTTTTTTTGCACTCGAGCTAAATGACCAGTTCTCAAGAACCCAGAAGTCTCAGAGAACGTTGGGGGGGAGGGCACCCACTTGACAGCTGTTGGGAAATATATGGTAGCCTCCCGTCAAGGCTATTCAGCGTGTTCTTTAACGTGCACAAGGTATGGTTATCCCGCATAAGGGGCCACTACTACTACTACACGTCCATCCGACAGACAACGGACTTTCCAAACCCATCGGTGTTTCCTACTGACCGAGGGCGGGGCGGGGAGTTTTGCGGAGATAAATCTCAATGCTGGTCCAGCTATGACTCGAACCTGGGAACTGAAGATTACGAGCCTGATGCGCTACCGACTGAGCCACCAGATTTGGAGGAGAAAGAGACCCACTGGACAGCTTGGTAGTATAATACAGATAGTACCTCCCATCAAAGGCATCCAGCGTGTTCTTTGAATTACACAGAGTATAGCTTTCCTGCAAACGGAGCTACCAATTAACATCCAATGGATGACGGCATTTTCAAACCAATCGGTGTCCACTTTCACACTGATGTCGTTGGAGATCGAGGTGGGAACCGCAGATTACGAGACTAGCACCTCTTCCTTCCCCTGTATTAGGGAAACGTTACAACGCAACTCCTTATTTCATTTTTTGTTGTCTGCACGATATCTAAACACTTCAACTCCTAATTAGTACGAGCCAATTACATACGTTTATAGCAATAAACGCAAAAAAAAAATGAAAATAGCACAATTTCATAAATCAAGCTATTCTGAGAATAAGAAAAATGCAAAACTTGACCAGCCATTTTTTACTTTTTGAATTTCTTCACTAGTTCTTTTCGTTTCGATAATCTCTATAACAGCTTAATTGAATTTTTGGCTCTTTCGTTTCGATAATCTCTATAACAGTTTAATTGAATGTTTTGCTCTTTCGTTTTGATAATCTCTATAACAGTTTAATTGAATTTTTGTTCTTTCGTTTCGATAATCTCTATAACAGTTTAGTTGAATTTTTGCTCTTTAGTTTCGATAATCTCTATAACAGTTTAGTTGAATGTTTTGCTCTTTCGTTTCGATAATCTCTATAACAGTTTAGTTGAATTTTTTGCTCTTTCGTTTCGATAATCTCTATAACAGTTTAGTTGAATTTTTGTTCTTTCGTTTCGATAATTTCTATAACAGTTTAGTTGAATGTTTTGCTCTTTCGTTTCGATAATCTCTATAACAGTTTAGTTGAATTTTTTGCTCTTTCGTTTCGATAATCTCTATAACAGTTTAATTGAATTTTTGCTCTTTCGTTTCGATAATCTCTATAACAGTTTAATTAAATGTTTTGCTCTTTCGTTTCGATAACCTCTATAACAGTTTAGTTGAATTTTTGCTCTTTCGTTTCGATAATCTCTATAACAGTTTAATTGAATGTTTTGCTCTTTCGTTTCGATAATCTCTATAACAGTTTAATTGAATGTTTTGCTCTTTCGTTTCGATAATCTCTATAACAGTTTAATTGAATTTTTTGCTCTTTCGTTTCGATAATCTCTATAACAGTTTAATTGAATTTTTTGTTCTTTCGTTTCGATAATCTCTATAACAGTTTAATTGAATTTTTTGCTCTTTCGTTTCGATAATCTCTATAACAGTTTAATTGAATTTTTTGTTCTTTCGTTTCGATAATCTCTATAACAGTTTAATTGAATATTTTGCTCTTTCGTTTCGATAATCTCTATAACAGTTTAATTGAATTTTTTGCTTTTTCGTTTTGATAATCTCTATAACAGTTTAATTGAATTTTTTGCTCTTTCGTTTCGATAATCTCTATAACAGTTTAGTTGAATTTTTGCTCTTTCGTTTCGATAATCTCTATAACAGTTTAGTTGAATGTTTTGCTCTTTCGTTTCGATAATCTCTATAAGAGTTTAATTGAATTTTTGCTCTTTCGTTTCGATAATATCTATAACAGTTTAATTAAATGTTTTGCTCTTTCGTTTCGATAATCTCTATAACAGTTTAATTGAATTTTTTGTTCTTTCGTTTCGATAATCTCTATAACAGTTTAATTGAATTTTTTGCTCTTTCGTTTCGATAATCTCTATAACAGTTTAGTTGAATTTTTGTTCTTTCGTTTCGATAATCTCTATAACAGTTTAATTGAATTTTTTGTTCTTTCGTTTCGATAATCTCTATAACAGTTTAATTGAATATTTTGCTCTTTCGTTTCGATAATCTCTATAACAGTTTAATTGAATTTTTTGCTTTTTCGTTTTGATAATCTCTATAACAGTTTAATTGAATTTTTTGCTCTTTCGTTTCGATAATCTCTATAACAGTTTAGTTGAATTTTTGCTCTTTCGTTTCGATAATCTCTATAACAGTTTAGTTGAATGTTTTGCTCTTTCGTTTCGATAATCTCTATAACAGTTTAATTGAATTTTTGCTCTTTCGTTTCGATAATATCTATAACAGTTTAATTAAATGTTTTGCTCTTTCGTTTCGATAATCTCTATAACAGTTTAGTTGAATTTTTGCTCTTTCGTTTCGATAATCTCTATAACAGTTTAGTTGAATGTTTTGCTCTTTCGTTTCGATAATCTCTATAACAGTTTAATTGAATTTTTTGCTCTTTCGTTTCGATAATCTCTATAACAGTTTAATTGAATTTTTTGTTCTTTCGTTTCGATAATCTCTATAACAGTTTAGTTGATTTTTTGCTCTTTCGTTTCGATAATCTCTATAACAGTTTAGTTGAATTTTTTGCTCTTTCGTTTCGATAATCTCTATAACAGTTTAATTGAATTTTTGCTCTTTCGTTTCGATAATCTCTATAACAGTTTAGTTGAATTTTTTGCTCTTTCTTTTCGATAATCTCTATAACAGTTTAATTGAATTTTTGCTCTTTCGTTTCGATAATCTCTATAACAGTTTAATTAAATGTTTTGCTCTTTCGTTTCGATAATCTCTATAACAGTTTAGTTGAATTTTTGCTCTTTTGTTTCGATAATCTCTATAACAGTTTAATTGAATGTTTTGCTCTTTCGTTTCGATAATCTCTATAACAGTTTAATTGAATTTTTTGTTCTTTCGTTTCGATAATCTCTATAACAGTTTAGTTGAATTTTTGTTCTTTCGTTTCGATAATTTCTTTAACAGTTTAATTGAATTTTTGCTCTTTCGTTTCGATAATCTCTATAACAGTTTAATTAAATGTTTTGCTCTTTCGTTTCGATAATCTCTATAACAGTTTAGTTGAATTTTTGCTCTTTTGTTTCGATAATCTCTATAACAGTTTAATTGAATGTTTTGCTCTTTCGTTTCGATAATCTCTATAACAGTTTAATTGAATTTTTTGTTCTTTCGTTTCGATAATCTCTATAACAGTTTAGTTGAATTTTTGCTCTTTAGTTTCGATAATCTCTATAACAGTTTAGTTGAATGTTTTGCTCTTTCGTTTCGATAATCTCTATAACAGTTTAGTTGAATTTTTTGCTCTTTCGTTTCGATAATCTCTATAACAGTTTAGTTGAATTTTTGTTCTTTCGTTTCGATAATTTCTATAACAGTTTAGTTGAATGTTTTGCTCTTTCGTTTCGATAATCTCTATAACAGTTTAGTTGAATTTTTTGCTCTTTCGTTTCGATAATCTCTATAACAGTTTAATTAAATGTTTTGCTCTTTCGTTTCGATAACCTCTATAACAGTTTAATTGAATTTTTTGTTCTTTCGTTTCGATAATCTCTATAACAGTTTAGTTGAATTTTTTGCTCTTTCGTTTCGATAATCTCTATAACAGTTTAATTGAATTTTTGCTCTTTCGTTTCGATAATCTCTATAACAGTTTAGTTGAATTTTTTGCTCTTTCTTTTCGATAATCTCTATAACAGTTTAATTGAATTTTTGCTCTTTCGTTTCGATAATCTCTATAACAGTTTAATTAAATGTTTTGCTCTTTGGTTTCGATAATCTCTATAACAGTTTAGTTGAATTTTTGCTCTTTTGTTTCGATAATCTCTATAACAGTTTAATTGAATGTTTTGCTCTTTCGTTTCGATAATCTCTATAACAGTTTAATTGAATTTTTTGTTCTTTCGTTCCGATAATCTCTATAACAGTTTAGTTGAATTTTTGTTCTTTCGTTTCGATAATCTCTATAACAGTTTAATTGTATTTTTGTTCTTTCGTTTCGATAATCTCTATAACAGTTTAATTAAATGTTTTGCTCTTTCGTTTCGATAATCTCTATAACAGTTTAGTTGAATTTTTGTTCTTTCGTTTCGATAATTTCTATAACAGTTTAGTTGAATGTTTTGCTCTTTCGTTTCGATAATCTCTATAACAGTTTAATTAAATGTTTTGCTCTTTCGTTTCGATAATCTCTATAACAGTTTAGTTGAATTTTTGTTCTTTCGTTTCGATAATTTCTATAACAGTTTAGTTGAATGTTTTGCTCTTTCGTTTCGATAATCTCTATAACAGTTTAGTTGAATTTTTTGCTCTTTCGTTTCGATAATCTCTATAACAGTTTAATTGAATTTTTGCTCTTTCGTTTCGATAATCTCTATAACAGTTTAATTAAATGTTTTGCTCTTTCGTTTCGATAACCTCTATAACAGTTTAATTGAATTTTTTGTTCTTTCGTTTCGATAATCTCTATAACAGTTTAATTGAATATTTTGCTCTTTCGTTTCGATAATCTCTATAACAGTTTAATTGAATTTTTTTGCTTTTTCGTTTTGATAATCTCTATAACAGTTTAATTGAATTTTTTGCTCTTTCGTTTCGAAAATCTCTATAACAGTTTAGTTGAATTTTTGCTTTTTCGTTTCGATAATCTCTATAACAGTTTAGTTGAATGTTTTGCTCTTTCGTTTCGATAATCTCTATAAGAGTTTAATTGAATTTTTTGCTCTTTCGTTTCGATAATCTCTATAACAGTTTAATTGAATTTTTGCTCTTTCGTTTCGATAATCTCTATAACAGTTTAGTTGAATGTTTTGCTCTTTCGTTTCGATAATCTGTATAACAGTTTAGTTGAATTTTTTGCTCTTTCGTTTCGATAATCTCTATAACAGTTTAATTGAATTTTTGCTCTTTCGTTTCGATAATATCTATAACAGTTTAATTAAATGTTTTGCTCTTTCGTTTCGATAATCTCTATAACAGTTTAGTTGAATTTTTGCTCTTTCGTTTCGATAATCTCTATAACAGTTTAATTGAATGTTTTGCTCTTTCGTTTCGATAATCTCTATAACAGTTTAATTGAATTTTTTGCTCTTTCGTTTCGATAATCTCTATAACAGTTTAATTGAATTTTTTGTTCTTTCGTTTCGATAATCTCTATAAGAGTTTAATTGAATTTTTGCTCTTTAGTTTCGATAATCTCTATAACAGTTTAATTAAATGTTTTGCTCTTTCGTTTCGATAATCTCTATAACAGTTTAGTTGAATTTTTGCTCTTTTGTTTTGATAATCTCTATAACAGTTTAATTGAATGTTTTGCTCTTTCGTTTCGATAATCTCTATAACAGTTTAATTGAATTTTTTGTTCTTTCGTTTCGATAATCTCTATAACAGTTTAGTTGAATTTTTGCTCTTTAGTTTCGATAATCTCTATAACAGTTTAGTTCAATGTTTTGCTCTTTCGTTTCGATAATCTCTATAACAGTTTAGTTGAATTTTTTGCTCTTTCGTTTCGATAATCTCTATAACAGTTTAATTGAATTTTTGCTCTTTCGTTTCGATAATCTCTATAACAGTTTAGTTGAATTTTTTGCTCTTTCTTTTCGATAATCTCTATAACAGTTTAATTGAATTTTTGCTCTTTCGTTTCGATAATCTCTATAACAGTTTAATTAAATGTTTTGCTCTTTCGTTTCGATAATCTCTATAACAGTTTAGTTGAATTTTTGCTCTTTTGTTTCGATAATCTCTATAACAGTTTAATTGAATGTTTTGCTCTTTCGTTTCGATAATCTCTATAACAGTTTAATTGAATTTTTTGTTCTTTCGTTTCGATAATCTCTATAACAGTTTAGTTGAATTTTTGTTCTTTCGTTTCGATAATCTCTATAACAGTTTAATTGAATTTTTGCTCTTTAGTTTCGATAATCTCTATAACAGTTTAATTAAATGTTTTGCTCTTTCGTTTCGATAATCTCTATAACAGTTTAGTTGAATTTTTGCTCTTTTGTTTTGATAATCTCTATAACAGTTTAATTGAATGTTTTGCTCTTTCGTTTCGATAATCTCTATAACAGTTTAATTGAATTTTTTGTTCTTTCGTTTCGATAATCTCTATAACAGTTTAGTTGAATTTTTGCTCTTTAGTTTCGATAATCTCTATAACAGTTTAGTTCAATGTTTTGCTCTTTCGTTTCGATAATCTCTATAACAGTTTAGTTGAATTTTTTGCTCTTTCGTTTCGATAATCTCTATAACAGTTTAGTTGAATTTTTGTTCTTTCGTTTCGATAATTTCTATAACAGTTTAGTTGAATGTTTTGCTCTTTCGTTTCGATAATCTCTATAACAGTTTAGTTGAATTTTTTGCTCTTTCGTTTCGATAATCTCTATAACAGTTTAATTGAATTTTTGCTCTTTCGTTTCGATAATCTCTATAATAGTTTAATTAAATGTTTTGCTCTTTCGTTTCGATAACCTCTATAACAGTTTAATTGAATTTTTTGTTCTTTCGTTTCGATAATCTCTATAACAGTTTAATTGAATATTTTCCTCTTTCGTTTCGATAATCTCTATAACAGTTTAATTGAATTTTTTTGCTTTTTCGTTTTGATAATCTCTATAACAGTTTAATTGAATTTTTTGCTCTTTCGTTTCGATAATCTCTATAACAGTTTAGTTGAATTTTTGCTCTTTCGTTTCGATAATCTCTATAACAGTTTAGTTGAATGTTTTGCTCTTTCGTTTCGATAATCTCTATAAGAGTTTAATTGAATTTTTTGCTCTTTCGTTTCGATAATCTCTATAACAGTTTAGTTGAATTTTTGCTCTTTCGTTTCGATAATCTCTATAACAGTTTAGTTGAATGTTTTGCTCTTTCGTTTCGATAATCTGTATAACAGTTTAGTTGAATTTTTTGCTCTTTCGTTTCGATAATCTCTATAACAGTTTAATTGAATTTTTGCTCTTTCGTTTCGATAATATCTATAACAGTTTAATTAAATGTTTTGCTCTTTCGTTTCGATAATCTCTATAACAGTTTAGTTGAATTTTTGCTCTTTCGTTTCGATAATCTCTATAACAGTTTAATTGAATGTTTTGCTCTTTCGTTTCCATAATCTCTATAACAGTTTAATTGAATTTTTTGCTCTTTCGTTTCGATAATCTCTATAACAGTTTAATTGAATTTTTTGTTCTTTCGTTTCGATAATCTCTATAACAGTTTAGTTGATTTTTTGCTCTTTAATTTCGATAATCTCTATAACAGTTTAGTTGAATTTTTTGCTCTTTCGTTTCGATAATCTCTATAACAGTTTAATTGAATTTTTGCTCTTTCGTTTCGATAATCTCTATAACAGTTTAGTTGAATTTTTTGCTCTTTCTTTTCGATAATCTCTATAACAGTTTAATTGAATTTTTGCTCTTTCGTTTCGATAATCTCTATAACAGTTTAATTAAATGTTTTGCTCTTTCGTTTCGATAATCTCTATAACAGTTTAGTTGAATTTTTGCTCTTTTGTTTCGATAATCTCTATAACAGTTTAATTGAATGTTTTGCTCTTTCGTTCCGATAATCTCTATAACAGTTTAATTGAATTTTTTGTTCTTTCGTTTCGATAATCTCTATAACAGTTTAGTTGAATTTTTGTTCTTTCGTTTCGATAATCTCTATAACAGTTTAATTGAATTTTTGCTCTTTCGTTTCGATAATCTCTATAACAGTTTAATTAAATGTTTTGCTCTTTCGTTTCGATAATCTCTATAACAGTTTAGTTGAATTTTTGCTCTTTTGTTTTGATAATCTCTATAACAGTTTAATTGAATGTTTTGCTCTTTCGTTTCGATAATCTCTATAACAGTTTAATTGAATTTTTTGTTCTTTCGTTTCGATAATCTCTATAACAGTTTAGTTGAATTTTTGCTCTTTAGTTTCGATAATCTCTATAACAGTTTAGTTGAATGTTTTGCTCTTTCGTTTCGATAATCTCTATAACAGTTTAGTTGAATTTTTTGCTCTTTCGTTTCGATAATCTCTATAACAGTTTAGTTGAATTTTTGTTCTTTCGTTTCGATAATTTCTATAACAGTTTAGTTGAATGTTTTGCTCTTTCGTTTCGATAATCTCTATAACAGTTTAGTTGAATTTTTTGCTCTTTCGTTTCGATAATCTCTATAACAGTTTAATTGAATTTTTGCTCTTTCGTTTCGATAATCTCTATAACAGTTTAATTAAATGTTTTGCTCTTTCGTTTCGATAACCTCTATAACAGTTTAGTTGAATTTCTGCTCTTTCGTTTCGATAATCTCTATAACAGTTTAATTGAATGTTTTGCTCTTTCGTTTCGATAGTCTCTATAACAGTTTAATTGAATCTTTTGCTCTTTCGTTTCGATAATCTCTATAACAGTTTAATTGAATTTTTTGTTCTTTCGTTTCGATAATCTCTATAACAGTTTAGTTGATTTTTTGCTCTTTCGTTTCGATAATCTCTATGACAGTTTAATTGAATTTTTTGTTCTTTCGTTTCGATAATCTCTATAACAGTTTAATTGAATTTTTTGCTCTTTCCTTTCGATAATCTCTATAACAGTTTAATTGAATTTTTTGTTCTTTCGTTTCGATAATCTCTATAACAGTTTAATTGAATATTTTGCTCTTTCGTTTCGATAATCTCTATAACAGTTTAATTGAATTTTTTTGCTTTTTCGTTTTGATAATCTCTATAACAGTTTAGTTGAATTTTTTGCTCTTTCTTTTCGATAATCTCTATAACAGTTTAATTGAATTTTTGCTCTTTCGTTTCGATAATCTCTATAACAGTTTAATTAAATGTTTTGCTCTTTCGTTTCGATAATCTCTATAACAGTTTAGTTGAATTTTTGCTCTTTTGTTTCGATAATCTCTATAACAGTTTAATTGAATGTTTTGCTCTTTCGTTCCGATAATCTCTATAACAGTTTAATTGAATTTTTTGTTCTTTCGTTTCGATAATCTCTATAACAGTTTAGTTGAATTTTTGTTCTTTCGTTTCGATAATCTCTATAACAGTTTAATTGAATTTTTGCTCTTTCGTTTCGATAATCTCTATAACAGTTTAATTAAATGTTTTGCTCTTTCGTTTCGATAATCTCTATAACAGTTTAGTTGAAATTTTGCTCTTTTGTTTTGATAATCTCTATAACAGTTTAATTGAATGTTTTGCTCTTTCGTTTCGATAATCTCTATAACAGTTTAATTGAATTTTTTGTTCTTTCGTTTCGATAATCTCTATAACAGTTTAGTTGAATTTTTGCTCTTTAGTTTCGATAATCTCTATAACAGTTTAGTTGAATGTTTTGCTCTTTCGTTTCGATAATCTCTATAACAGTTTAGTTGAATTTTTTGCTCTTTCGTTTCGATAATCTCTATAACAGTTTAGTTGAATTTTTGTTCTTTCGTTTCGATAATTTCTATAACAGTTTAGTTGAATGTTTTGCTCTTTCGTTTCGATAATCTCTATAACAGTTTAGTTGAATTTTTTGCTCTTTCGTTTCGATAATCTCTATAACAGTTTAATTGAATTTTTGCTCTTTCGTTTCGATAATCTCTATAACAGTTTAATTAAATGTTTTGCTCTTTCGTTTCGATAACCTCTATAACAGTTTAGTTGAATTTCTGCTCTTTCGTTTCGATAATCTCTATAACAGTTTAATTGAATGTTTTGCTCTTTCGTTTCGATAGTCTCTATAACAGTTTAATTGAATGTTTTGCTCTTTCGTTTCGATAATCTCTATAACAGTTTAATTGAATTTTTTGTTCTTTCGTTTCGATAATCTCTATAACAGTTTAGTTGATTTTTTGCTCTTTCGTTTCGATAATCTCTATAACAGTTTAATTGAATTTTTTGTTCTTTCGTTTCGATAATCTCTATAACAGTTTAATTGAATTTTTTGCTCTTTCGTTTCGATAATCTCTATAACAGTTTAATTGAATTTTTTGTTCTTTCGTTTCGATAATCTCTATAACAGTTTAATTGAATATTTTGCTCTTTCCTTTCGATAATCTCTATAACAGTTTAATTGAATTTTTTTGCTTTTTCGTTTTGATAATCTCTATAACAGTTTAATTGAATTTTTTGCTCTTTCGTTTCGATAATCTCTATAACAGTTTAGTTGAATTTTTGCTCTTTCGTTTCGATAATCTCTATAACAGTTTAGTTGAATGTTTTGCTCTTTCGTTTCGATAATCTCTATAAGAGTTTAATTGAATTTTTTGCTCTTTCGTTTCGATAATCTCTATAACAGTTTAGTTGAATTTTTGCTCTTTCGTTTCGATAATCTCTATAACAGTTTAGTTGAATGTTTTGCTCTTTCGTTTCGATAATCTGTATAACAGTTTAGTTGAATTTTTTGCTCTTTCGTTTCGATAATCTCTATAACAGTTTAATTGAATTTTTGCTCTTTCGTTTCGATAATATCTATAACAGTTTAATTAAATGTTTTGCTCTTTCGTTTCGATAATCTCTATAACAGTTTAGTTGAATTTTTGCTCTTTCGTTTCGATAATCTCTATAACAGTTTAATTGAATGTTTTGTTCTTTCTTTTCGATAATCTCTATAACAGTTTAATTGAATTTTTTGCTCTTTCGTTTCGATAATCTCTATAACAGTTTAATTGAATTTTTTGTTCTTTCGTTTCGATAATCTCTATAACAGTTTAGTTGATTTTTTGCTCTTTCGTTTCGACAATCTCTATAACAGTTTAGTTGAATTTTTTGCTCTTTCGTTTCGATAATCTCTATAACAGTTTAATTGAATTTTTGCTCTTTCGTTTCGATAATCTCTATAACAGTTTAGTTGAATTTTTTGCTCTTTCTTTTCGATAATCTCTATAACAGTTTAATTGAATTTTTGCTCTTTCGTTTCGATAATCTCTATAACATTTTAATTAAATGTTTTGCTTTTTCGTTTCGATAATCTCTATAACAATTTTAGTTGAATTTTTGCTCTTTTGTTTCGATAATCTCTATAACAGTTTAATTGAATGTTTTGCTCTTTCGTTTCGATAATCTCTATAACAGTTTAATTGAATTTTTTGTTCTTTCGTTTCGATAATCTCTATAACAGTTTAGTTGAATTTTTGTTCTTTCGTTTCGATAATCTCTATAACAGTTTAATTGAATTTTTGCTCTTTCGTTTCGATAATCTCTATAACAGTTTAATTAAATGTTTTGCTCTTTCGTTTCGATAATGTCTATAACAGTTTAGTTGAATTTTTGCTCTTTTGTTTTGATAATATCTATAACAGTTTAATTGAATGTTTTGCTCTTTCGTTTCGATAATCTCTATAACAGTTTAATTGAATTTTTTGTTCTTTCGTTTCGATAATCTCTATAACAGTTTAGTTGAATTTTTGCTCTTTAGTTTCGATAATCTCTATAACAGTTTAGTTGAATGTTTTGCTCTTTCGTTTCGATAATCTCTATAACAGTTTAGTTGAATTTTTTGCTCTTTCGTTTCGATAATCTCTATAACAGTTTAGTTGAATTTTTGTTCTTTCGTTTCGATAATTTCTATAACAGTTTAGTTGAATGTTTTCCTCTTTCGTTTCGATAATCTCTATAACAGTTTAGTTGAATTTTTTGCTCTTTCGTTTCGATAATCTCTATAACAGTTTAATTGAATTTTTGCTCTTTCGTTTCGATAATCTCTATAACACTTTAATTAAATGTTTTGCTCTTTCGTTTCGATAACCTCTATAACAGTTTAGTTGAATTTCTGCTCTTTCGTTTCGATAATCTCTATAACAGTTTAATTGAATGTTTTGCTCTTTCGTTTCGATAATCTCTATAACAGTTTAATTGAATGTTTTGCTCTTTCGTTTCGATAATCTCTATAACAGTTTAATTGAATTTTTTGTTCTTTCGTTTCGATAATCTCTATAACAGTTTAGTTGATTTTTTGCTCTTTCGTTTCGATAATCTCTATAACAGTTTAATTGAATTTTTTGTTCTTTCGTTTCGATAATCTCTATAACAGTTTAATTGAATTTTTTGCTCTTTCGTTGCGATAATCTCTATAACAGTTTAATTGAATTTTTTGTTCTTTCGTTTCGATAATCTCTATAACAGTTTAATTGAATTTTTTGCTCTTTCGTTTCGATAATCTCTGTAACAGTTTAATTGAATTTTTTTCTTTTTCGTTTTGATAATCTCTATAACAGTTTAATTGAATTTTTTGCTCTTTCGTTTCGATAATCTCTATAACAGTTTAGTTGAATTTTTGCTCTTTCGTTTCGATAATCTCTATAACAGTTTAGTTGAATGTTTTGCTCTTTCGTTTCGATAATCTCTATAAGAGTTTAATTGAATTTTTTGCTCTTTCGTTTCGATAATCTCTATAACAGTTTAGTTGAATTTTTGCTCTTTCGTTTCGATAATCTCTATAACAGTTTAGTTGAATGTTTTGCTCTTTCGTTTCGATAATCTCTATAACAGTTTAGTTGAATTTTTTGCTCTTTCGTTTCGATAATCTCTATAACAGTTTAATTGAATTTTTGCTCTTTCGTTTCGATAATCTCTATAACAGTTTAATTGAATTTTTTTGCTTTTTCGTTTTGATAATCTCTATAACAGTTTAATTGAATTTTTTGCTCTTTCGTTTCGATAATCTCTATAACAGTTTAGTTGAATTTTTGCTCTTTCGTTTCGATAATCTCTATAACAGTTTAGTTGAATGTTTTGCTCTTTCGTTTCGATAATCTCTATAAGAGTTTAATTGAATTTTTTGCTCTTTCGTTTCGATAATCTCTATAACAGTTTAGTTGAATTTTTGCTCTTTCGTTTCGATAATCTCTATAACAGTTTAGTTGAATGTTTTGCTCTTTCGTTTCGATAATCTGTATAACAGTTTAGTTGAATTTTTTGCTCTTTCGTTTCGATAATCTCTATAACAGTTTAATTGAATTTTTGCTCTTTCGTTTCGATAATATCTATAACAGTTTAATTAAATGTTTTGCTCTTTCGTTTCGATAATCTCTATAACAGTTTAGTTGAATTTTTGCTCTTTCGTTTCGATAATCTCTATAACAGTTTAATTGAATGTTTTGCTCTTTCGTTTCCATAATCTCTATAACAGTTTAATTGAATTTTTTGCTCTTTCGTTTCGATAATCTCTATAACAGTTTAATTGAATTTTTTGTTCTTTCGTTTCGATAATCTCTATAACAGTTTAGTTGATTTTTTGCTCTTTAATTTCGATAATCTCTATAACAGTTTAGTTGAATTTTTTGCTCTTTCGTTTCGATAATCTCTATAACAGTTTAATTGAATTTTTGCTCTTTCGTTTCGATAATCTCTATAACAGTTTAGTTGAATTTTTTGCTCTTTCTTTTCGATAATCTCTATAACAGTTTAATTGAATTTTTGCTCTTTCGTTTCGATAATCTCTATAACAGTTTAATTAAATGTTTTGCTCTTTCGTTTCGATAATCTCTATAACAGTTTAGTTGAATTTTTGCTCTTTTGTTTCGATAATCTCTATAACAGTTTAATTGAATGTTTTGCTCTTTCGTTCCGATAATCTCTATAACAGTTTAATTGAATTTTTTGTTCTTTCGTTTCGATAATCTCTATAACAGTTTAGTTGAATTTTTGTTCTTTCGTTTCGATAATCTCTATAACAGTTTAATTGAATTTTTGCTCTTTCGTTTCGATAATCTCTATAACAGTTTAATTAAATGTTTTGCTCTTTCGTTTCGATAATCTCTATAACAGTTTAGTTGAATTTTTGCTCTTTTGTTTTGATAATCTCTATAACAGTTTAATTGAATGTTTTGCTCTTTCGTTTCGATAATCTCTATAACAGTTTAATTGAATTTTTTGTTCTTTCGTTTCGATAATCTCTATAACAGTTTAGTTGAATTTTTGCTCTTTAGTTTCGATAATCTCTATAACAGTTTAGTTGAATGTTTTGCTCTTTCGTTTCGATAATCTCTATAACAGTTTAGTTGAATTTTTTGCTCTTTCGTTTCGATAATCTCTATAACAGTTTAGTTGAATTTTTGTTCTTTCGTTTCGATAATTTCTATAACAGTTTAGTTGAATGTTTTGCTCTTTCGTTTCGATAATCTCTATAACAGTTTAGTTGAATTTTTTGCTCTTTCGTTTCGATAATCTCTATAACAGTTTAATTGAATTTTTGCTCTTTCGTTTCGATAATCTCTATAACAGTTTAATTAAATGTTTTGCTCTTTCGTTTCGATAACCTCTATAACAGTTTAGTTGAATTTCTGCTCTTTCGTTTCGATAATCTCTATAACAGTTTAATTGAATGTTTTGCTCTTTCGTTTCGATAGTCTCTATAACAGTTTAATTGAATCTTTTGCTCTTTCGTTTCGATAATCTCTATAACAGTTTAATTGAATTTTTTGTTCTTTCGTTTCGATAATCTCTATAACAGTTTAGTTGATTTTTTGCTCTTTCGTTTCGATAATCTCTATGACAGTTTAATTGAATTTTTTGTTCTTTCGTTTCGATAATCTCTATAACAGTTTAATTGAATTTTTTGCTCTTTCCTTTCGATAATCTCTATAACAGTTTAATTGAATTTTTTGTTCTTTCGTTTCGATAATCTCTATAACAGTTTAATTGAATATTTTGCTCTTTCGTTTCGATAATCTCTATAACAGTTTAATTGAATTTTTTTGCTTTTTCGTTTTGATAATCTCTATAACAGTTTAGTTGAATTTTTTGCTCTTTCTTTTCGATAATCTCTATAACAGTTTAATTGAATTTTTGCTCTTTCGTTTCGATAATCTCTATAACAGTTTAATTAAATGTTTTGCTCTTTCGTTTCGATAATCTCTATAACAGTTTAGTTGAATTTTTGCTCTTTTGTTTCGATAATCTCTATAACAGTTTAATTGAATGTTTTGCTCTTTCGTTCCGATAATCTCTATAACAGTTTAATTGAATTTTTTGTTCTTTCGTTTCGATAATCTCTATAACAGTTTAGTTGAATTTTTGTTCTTTCGTTTCGATAATCTCTATAACAGTTTAATTGAATTTTTGCTCTTTCGTTTCGATAATCTCTATAACAGTTTAATTAAATGTTTTGCTCTTTCGTTTCGATAATCTCTATAACAGTTTAGTTGAAATTTTGCTCTTTTGTTTTGATAATCTCTATAACAGTTTAATTGAATGTTTTGCTCTTTCGTTTCGATAATCTCTATAACAGTTTAATTGAATTTTTTGTTCTTTCGTTTCGATAATCTCTATAACAGTTTAGTTGAATTTTTGCTCTTTAGTTTCGATAATCTCTATAACAGTTTAGTTGAATGTTTTGCTCTTTCGTTTCGATAATCTCTATAACAGTTTAGTTGAATTTTTTGCTCTTTCGTTTCGATAATCTCTATAACAGTTTAGTTGAATTTTTGTTCTTTCGTTTCGATAATTTCTATAACAGTTTAGTTGAATGTTTTGCTCTTTCGTTTCGATAATCTCTATAACAGTTTAGTTGAATTTTTTGCTCTTTCGTTTCGATAATCTCTATAACAGTTTAATTGAATTTTTGCTCTTTCGTTTCGATAATCTCTATAACAGTTTAATTAAATGTTTTGCTCTTTCGTTTCGATAACCTCTATAACAGTTTAGTTGAATTTCTGCTCTTTCGTTTCGATAATCTCTATAACAGTTTAATTGAATGTTTTGCTCTTTCGTTTCGATAGTCTCTATAACAGTTTAATTGAATGTTTTGCTCTTTCGTTTCGATAATCTCTATAACAGTTTAATTGAATTTTTTGTTCTTTCGTTTCGATAATCTCTATAACAGTTTAGTTGATTTTTTGCTCTTTCGTTTCGATAATCTCTATAACAGTTTAATTGAATTTTTTGTTCTTTCGTTTCGATAATCTCTATAACAGTTTAATTGAATTTTTTGCTCTTTCGTTTCGATAATCTCTATAACAGTTTAATTGAATTTTTTGTTCTTTCGTTTCGATAATCTCTATAACAGTTTAATTGAATATTTTGCTCTTTCCTTTCGATAATCTCTATAACAGTTTAATTGAATTTTTTTGCTTTTTCGTTTTGATAATCTCTATAACAGTTTAATTGAATTTTTTGCTCTTTCGTTTCGATAATCTCTATAACAGTTTAGTTGAATTTTTGCTCTTTCGTTTCGATAATCTCTATAACAGTTTAGTTGAATGTTTTGCTCTTTCGTTTCGATAATCTCTATAAGAGTTTAATTGAATTTTTTGCTCTTTCGTTTCGATAATCTCTATAACAGTTTAGTTGAATTTTTGCTCTTTCGTTTCGATAATCTCTATAACAGTTTAGTTGAATGTTTTGCTCTTTCGTTTCGATAATCTGTATAACAGTTTAGTTGAATTTTTTGCTCTTTCGTTTCGATAATCTCTATAACAGTTTAATTGAATTTTTGCTCTTTCGTTTCGATAATATCTATAACAGTTTAATTAAATGTTTTGCTCTTTCGTTTCGATAATCTCTATAACAGTTTAGTTGAATTTTTGCTCTTTCGTTTCGATAATCTCTATAACAGTTTAATTGAATGTTTTGTTCTTTCTTTTCGATAATCTCTATAACAGTTTAATTGAATTTTTTGCTCTTTCGTTTCGATAATCTCTATAACAGTTTAATTGAATTTTTTGTTCTTTCGTTTCGATAATCTCTATAACAGTTTAGTTGATTTTTTGCTCTTTCGTTTCGACAATCTCTATAACAGTTTAGTTGAATTTTTTGCTCTTTCGTTTCGATAATCTCTATAACAGTTTAATTGAATTTTTGCTCTTTCGTTTCGATAATCTCTATAACAGTTTAGTTGAATTTTTTGCTCTTTCTTTTCGATAATCTCTATAACAGTTTAATTGAATTTTTGCTCTTTCGTTTCGATAATCTCTATAACATTTTAATTAAATGTTTTGCTTTTTCGTTTCGATAATCTCTATAACAATTTTAGTTGAATTTTTGCTCTTTTGTTTCGATAATCTCTATAACAGTTTAATTGAATGTTTTGCTCTTTCGTTTCGATAATCTCTATAACAGTTTAATTGAATTTTTTGTTCTTTCGTTTCGATAATCTCTATAACAGTTTAGTTGAATTTTTGTTCTTTCGTTTCGATAATCTCTATAACAGTTTAATTGAATTTTTGCTCTTTCGTTTCGATAATCTCTATAACAGTTTAATTAAATGTTTTGCTCTTTCGTTTCGATAATGTCTATAACAGTTTAGTTGAATTTTTGCTCTTTTGTTTTGATAATATCTATAACAGTTTAATTGAATGTTTTGCTCTTTCGTTTCGATAATCTCTATAACAGTTTAATTGAATTTTTTGTTCTTTCGTTTCGATAATCTCTATAACAGTTTAGTTGAATTTTTGCTCTTTAGTTTCGATAATCTCTATAACAGTTTAGTTGAATGTTTTGCTCTTTCGTTTCGATAATCTCTATAACAGTTTAGTTGAATTTTTTGCTCTTTCGTTTCGATAATCTCTATAACAGTTTAGTTGAATTTTTGTTCTTTCGTTTCGATAATTTCTATAACAGTTTAGTTGAATGTTTTCCTCTTTCGTTTCGATAATCTCTATAACAGTTTAGTTGAATTTTTTGCTCTTTCGTTTCGATAATCTCTATAACAGTTTAATTGAATTTTTGCTCTTTCGTTTCGATAATCTCTATAACACTTTAATTAAATGTTTTGCTCTTTCGTTTCGATAACCTCTATAACAGTTTAGTTGAATTTCTGCTCTTTCGTTTCGATAATCTCTATAACAGTTTAATTGAATGTTTTGCTCTTTCGTTTCGATAATCTCTATAACAGTTTAATTGAATGTTTTGCTCTTTCGTTTCGATAATCTCTATAACAGTTTAATTGAATTTTTTGTTCTTTCGTTTCGATAATCTCTATAACAGTTTAGTTGATTTTTTGCTCTTTCGTTTCGATAATCTCTATAACAGTTTAATTGAATTTTTTGTTCTTTCGTTTCGATAATCTCTATAACAGTTTAATTGAATTTTTTGCTCTTTCGTTGCGATAATCTCTATAACAGTTTAATTGAATTTTTTGTTCTTTCGTTTCGATAATCTCTATAACAGTTTAATTGAATTTTTTGCTCTTTCGTTTCGATAATCTCTGTAACAGTTTAATTGAATTTTTTTCTTTTTCGTTTTGATAATCTCTATAACAGTTTAATTGAATTTTTTGCTCTTTCGTTTCGATAATCTCTATAACAGTTTAGTTGAATTTTTGCTCTTTCGTTTCGATAATCTCTATAACAGTTTAGTTGAATGTTTTGCTCTTTCGTTTCGATAATCTCTATAAGAGTTTAATTGAATTTTTTGCTCTTTCGTTTCGATAATCTCTATAACAGTTTAGTTGAATTTTTGCTCTTTCGTTTCGATAATCTCTATAACAGTTTAGTTGAATGTTTTGCTCTTTCGTTTCGATAATCTCTATAACAGTTTAGTTGAATTTTTTGCGCTTTCGTTTCGATAATCTCTATAACAGTTTAATTGAATTTTTGCTCTTTCGTTTCGATAATATCTATAACAGTTTAATTAAATGTTTTGCTCTTTCGTTTCGATAATCTCTATAACAGTTTAGTTGAATTTTTGCTCTTTCGTTTCGATAATCTCTATAACAGTTTAATTGAATGTTTTGCTCTTTCGTTTCGATAATCCCTATAACAGTTTAATTGAATTTTTTGTTCTTTCGTTTCGATAATCTCTATAACAGTTTAGTTGATTTTTTGCTCTTTCGTTTCGATAATCTCTATAACAGTTTAGTTGAATTTTTTGCTCTTTCGTTTCGATAATCTCTATAACAGTTTAATTGAATTTTTGCTCTTTCGTTTCGATAATCTCTATAACAGTTTAGTTGAATTTTTTGCTCTTTCTTTTCGATAATCTCTATAACAGTTTAATTGAATTTTTGCTCTTTCGTTTCGATAATCTCTATAACAGTTTAATTAAATGTTTTGCTCTTTCGTTTCGATAATCTCTATAACAATTTAGTTGAATTTTTGCTCTTTCGTTTCGATAATCTCTATAACAGTTTAATTGAATGTTTTGCTCTTTCGTTTCGATAATCTCTATAACAGTTTAGTTGAATTTTTTGCTCTTTCTTTTCGATAATCTCTATAACAGTTTAATTGAATTTTTGCTCTTTCGTTTCGATAATCTCTATAACAGTTTAATTAAATGTTTTGCTTTTTCGTTTCGATAATCTCTATAACAGTTTAGTTGAATTTTTGCTCTTTTGTTTCGATAATCTCTATAACAGTTTAATTGAATGTTTTGCTCTTTCGTTTCGATAATCTCTATAACAGTTTAATTGAATTTTTTGTTCTTTCGTTTCGATAATCTCTATAACAGTTTAGTTGAATTTTTGTTCTTTCGTTTCGATAATCTCTATAACAGTTTAATTGAATTTTTGCTCTTTCGTTTCGATAATCTCTATAACAGTTTAATTAAATGTTTTGCTCTTCCGTTTCGATAATCTCTATAACAGTTTAGTTGAATTTTTGCTCTTTTGTTTCGATAATCTCTATAACAGTTTAATTGAATGTTTTGCTTTTTCGTTTCGATAATCTCTATAACAGTTTAATTGAATATTTTGTTCTTTCGTTTCGATAATCTCTATAACAGTTTAGTTGAATTTTTGCTCTTTAGTTTCGATAATCTCTATAACAGTTTAGTTGAATGTTTTGCTCTTTCGTTTCGATAATCTCTATAACAGTTTAGCTGAATTTTTTGCTCTTTCGTTTCGATAATCTCTATAACAGTTTAGTTGAATTTTTGTTCTTTCGTTTCGATAATTTCTATAACAGTTTAGTTGAATGTTTTGCTCTTTCGTTTCGATAATCTCTATAACAGTTTAGTTGAATTTTTTGCTCTTTCGTTTCGATAATCTCTATAACAGTTTAATTGAATTTTTGCTCTTTCGTTTCGATAATCTCTATAACAGTTTAATTAAATGTTTTGCTCTTTCGTTTCGATAACCTCTATAACAGTTTAGTTGAATTTTTGCTCTTTCGTTTCGATAATTTCTATAACAGTTTAATTGAATGTTTTGCTCTTTCGTTTCGATAATCTCTATAACAGTTTAATTGAATGTTTTGCTCTTTCGTTTCGATAATCTCTATAACAGTTTAATTGAATTTTTTGTTCTTTCGTTTCGATAATCTCTATAACAGTTTAGTTGATTTTTTGCTCTTTCGTTTCGATAATCTCTATAACAGTTTAATTGAATTTTTTGTTCTTTCGTTTCGATAATCTCTATAACAGTTTAATTGAATTTTTTGCTCTTTCGTTTCGATAATCTCTATAACAGTTTAATTGAATTTTTTGTTCTTTCGTTTCGATAATCTCTATAACAGTTTAATTGAATTTTTTGCTCTTTCGTTTCGATAATCTCTATAACAGTTTAATTGAATTTTTTGCTTTTTCGTTTTGATAATCTCTATAACAGTTTAATTGAATTTTTTGCTCTTTCGTTTCGATAATCTCTATAACAGTTTAGTTGAATTTTTGCTCTTTCGTTTCGATAATCTCTATAACAGTTTAGTTGAATGTTTTGCTCTTTCGTTTCGATAATCTCTATAAGAGTTTAATTGAATTTTTTTCTCTTTCGTTTCGATAATCTCTATAACAGTTTAGTTGAATTTTTGCTCTTTCGTTTCGATAATCTCTATAACAGTTTAGTTGAATGTTTTGCTCTTTCGTTTCGATAATCTCTATAACAGTTTAGTTGAATTTTTTGCTCTTTCGTTTCGATAATCTCTATAACAGTTTAATTGAATTTTTGCTCTTTCGTTTCGATAATATCTATAACAGTTTAATTAAATGTTTTGCTCTTTCGTTTCGATAATCTCTATAACAGTTTAGTTGAATTTTTGCTCTTTCGTTTCGATAATCTCTATAACAGTTTAATTGAATGTTTTGCTCTTTCGTTTCGATAATCTCTATAACAGTTTAATTGAATTTTTTGCTCTTTCGTTTCGATAATCTCTATAACAGTTTAATTGAATTTTTTGTTCTTTCGTTTCGATAATCTCTATAACAGTTTAGTTGATTTTTTGCTCTTTCGTTTCGATAATCTCTATAACAGTTTAGTTGATTTTTTGCTCTTTCGTTTCGATAATCTCTATAACAGTTTAATTGAATTTTTGCTCTTTCGTTTCGATAATATCTATAACAGTTTAATTAAATGTTTTGCTCTTTCGTTTCGATAATCTCTATAACAGTTTAGTTGAATTTTTGCTCTTTCGTTTCGATAATCTCTATAACAGTTTAATTGAATGTTTTGCTCTTTCGTTTCGATAATCTCTATAACAGTTTAGTTGAATTTTTGCTCTTTCGTTTCGATAATCTCTATAACAGTTTAATTGAATGTTTTGCTCTTTCGTTTCGATAATCTCTATAACAGTTTAATTGAATTTTTTGCTCTTTCGTTTCGATAATCTCTATAACAGTTTAATTGAATTTTTTGTTCTTTCGTTTCGATAATCTCTATAACAGTTTAATTAAATGTTTTGCTCTTTCGTTTCGATAATCTCTATAACAGTTTAGTTGAATTTTTGCTCTTTCGTTTCGATAATCTCTATAACAGTTTAATTGAATGTTTTGCTCTTTCGTTTCGATAATCTCTATAACAGTTTAATTGAATTTTTTGCTCTTTCGTTTCGATAATCTCTATAACAGTTTAATTGAATTTTTTGTTCTTTCGTTTCGATAATCTCTATAACAGTTTAATTAAATGTTTTGCTCTTTCGTTTCGATAATCTCTATAACAGTTTAGTTGAATTTTTGCTCTTTTGTTTCGATAATCTCTATAACAGTTTAATTGAATTTTTTGTTCTTTCGTTTCGATAATCTCTATAACAGTTTAGTTGAATTTTTGCTCTTTAGTTTCGATAATCTCTATAACAGTTTAGTTGAATGTTTTGCTCTTTCGTTTCGATAATCTCTATAACAGTTTAGTTGAATTTTTTGCTCTTTCGTTTCGATAATCTCTATAACAGTTTAGTTGAATTTTTGTTCTTTCGTTTCGATAATTTCTATAACAGTTTAGTTGAATGTTTTGCTCTTTCGTTTCGATAATCTCTATAACAGTTTAGTTGAATTTTTTGCTCTTTCGTTTCGATAATCTCTATAACAGTTTAATTGAATTTTTGCTCTTTCGTTTCGATAATCTCTATAACAGTTTAATTAAATGTTTTGCTCTTTCGTTTCGATAACCTCTATAACAGTTTAGTTGAATTTTTGCTCTTTCGTTTCGATAATCTCTATAACAGTTTAATTGAATGTTTTGCTCTTTCGTTTCGATAATCTCTATAACAGTTTAATTGAATGTTTTGCTCTTTCGTTTCGATAATCTCTATAACAGTTTAATTGAATTTTTTGTTCTTTCGTTTCGATAATCTCTATAACAGTTTAGTTGATTTTTTGCTCTTTCGTTTCGATAATCTCTATAACAGTTTAATTGAATTTTTTGCTCTTTCGTTTCGATAATCTCTATAACAGTTTAATTGAATTTTTTGTTCTTTCGTTTCGATAATCTCTATAACAGTTTAATTGAATTTTTTGCTCTTTCGTTTCGATAATCTCTATAACAGTTTAGTGGAATTTTTGCTCTTTCGTTTCGATAATCTCTATAACAGTTTAGTTGAATGTTTTGCTCTTTCGTTTCGATAATCTCTATAAGAGTTTAATTGAATTTTTTGCTCTTTCGTTTCGATAATCTCTATAACAGTTTAGTTGAATTTTTGCTCTTTCGTTTCGATAATCTCTATAACAGTTTAGTTGAATTTTTTGCTCTTTCATTTCGATAATCTCTATAACAGTTTAATTGAATTTTTGCTCTTTCGTTTCGATAATATCTATAACAGTTTAATTAAATGTTTTGCTCTTTCGTTTCGATAATATCTATAACAGTTTAATTAAATGTTTTGCTCTTTCGTTTCGATAATCTCTATAACAGTTTAGTTGAATTTTTGCTCTTTCGTTTCGATAATCTCTATAACAGTTTAATTGAATGTTTTGCTCTTTCGTTTCGATAATCTCTATAACAGTTTAATTGAATTTTTTGCTCTTTCGTTTCGATAATCTCTATAACAGTTTAATTGAATTTTTTGTTCTTTCGTTTCGATAATCTCTATAACAGTTTAGTTGATTTTTTGCTCTTTCCTTTCGATAATCTCTATAACAGTTTAGTTGAATTTTTTGCTCTTTCGTTTCGATAATCTCTATAACAGTTTAATTGAATTTTTGCTCTTTCGTTTCGATAATCTCTATAACAGTTTAGTTGAATTTTTTGCTCTTTCTTTTCGATAATCTCTATAACAGTTTAATTGAATTTTTTGCTCTTTCGTTTCGATAATCTCTATAACAGTTTAATTGAATTTTTTGTTCTTTCGTTTCGATAATCTCTATAACAGTTTAGTTGATTTTTTGCTCTTTCGTTTCGATAATCTCTATAACAGTTTAGTTGAATTTTTTGCTCTTTCGTTTCGATAATCTCTATAACAGTTTAATTGAATTTTTGCTCTTTCGTTTCGATAATCTCTATAACAGTTTAGTTGAATTTTTTGCTCTTTCTTTTCGATAATCTCTATAACAGTTTAATTGAATTTTTTGCTCTTTCGTTTCGATAATCTCTATAACAGTTTAATTGAATTTTTTGTTCTTTCGTTTCGATAATCTCTATAACAGTTTAGTTGATTTTTTGCTCTTTCGTTTCGATAATCTCTATAACAGTTTAGTTGAATTTTTTGCTCTTTCGTTTCGATAATCTCTATAACAGTTTAGTTGAATTTTTGCTCTTTTGTTTCGATAATCTCTATAACAGTTTAATTGAATGTTTTGCTCTTTCGTTTCGATAATCTCTATAACAGTTTAATTGAATTTTTTGATCTTTCGTTTCGATAATCTCTATAACAGTTTAGTTGATTTTTTGCTCTTTCGTTTCGATAATCTCTATAACAGTTTAATTGAATGTTTTGCTCTTTCGTTTCGATAATCTCTATAACAGTTTAATTGAATTTTTTGTTCTTTCGTTTCGATAATCTCTATAACAGTTTAGTTGATTTTTTGCTCTTTCGTTTCGATAATCTCTATAACAGTTTAATTGAATGTTTTGCTCTTTCGTTTCGATAATCTCTATAACAGTTTAATTGAATTTTTTGTTCTTTCGTTTCGATAATCTCTATAACAGTTTAGTTGATTTTTTGCTCTTTCGTTTCGATAATCTCTATAACAGTTTAATTGAATGTTTTGCTCTTTCGCTTTAGTCAGCATCTCGGCGCATGGGTCTCTACTGCTCTAACTGCCAGACGACCAACACTTCGCTGTGGAGAAGGAACAGTCAAGGAGAACCCGTCTGCAACGCATGTGGTCTCTACTATAAACTGCACAGGGTAAATAACTAATACTTCTTGAATGCGTAACTTAAAATTAACTGATTTATGAGTTAAGAAGAAGCTTTATTAGTTAAGAAGCTTTATGATTTTAATTATCCGTTCTATGTGCTAGTTAGAATTCGAAGGTAAAATTTAGTTGTTAACCGGAAATTGTTATAAGATTTGGACACGATATTTCCAGGTTATAGAGCAGATGCTGTGGAATGTGACCACGGGACTTCTGCGTCATGCACCCCTTTGCTCTAATATTCGGATCGAGATCTCTAGTTAAGCACTCGCTGTAAGATTTCAATGTGAGGTCATCAGTTGCCACAGGATTAGAAAAATTGAATCTTCGGTACATGCAAAAGTTTCTACAGGATTAAAAGTTGAGACTCTTTTAATACTCTCTCATGTAATGTACTAACCCCCCCCCCCTGGGGCGGGGGTGGCTCAGTCGGTAGCGCGCCAGGCTCGTAATTTGTAGTTCCCAGGTTCGAGTCCCAGCTGGGTCAGCGTTGAGATTTATCTCCGCAAAATTCCCCGCCCTGCCCACGTTCAGTAGGGGACACCGATGGGCTTGGAAAGGCCGCCGTCCGTCGGATGGGAAGTTAAGCCGTGGCCCCGTGTGCGGGAGAGCCATACCCTGTGCACGTTAAAGAACACGCTGGATGGCCTTGACGGGAGGCTACCATCTGTCTCCCAACAGCTGTTCCAGTGGGTCCAATCCCCCAACCTTCTCTGAACCTTCGGGTTCCATGTGACCTGGCCATTTAGCCCATGGTGTGCAAAAAAGTGCCGCTCAGAGGTAAAACAACCCCCCCCCCCCCCCACCCCTATACATACACACCTGGACTCTTCTAATCTCCTCCTTTGGTACCACCTGAAACCAAAAACATTTTAACTAGAAATTGCTATCTAACAGCATGTTTATTTTAAACGAAGACTTTCTATTTTAAGTAAAATGACCCAAACCGAACTCTCCAGCACATGAACTTAAAAAGGAAGAAAGTGGAGTTCATGAAGTGATTTGTGTCCGTTGAGTTTAAAAGAGACTTTAAAGATTGAGAAAACATGAAAGGGAAAGTGAGGAGCAGGGGCAAGAAAACTTCTGGCCAGTCCACTCTATCCGATAACAAAAGAAAGAGGATTTCTTTGTTTTGTTGTTTAACCTACGAGCGGCACTTTTTTTGCAGATAATTGTCTAAATGGCGACAACGATTCCAAGGGCTCAGAGAATGTTGGGGAAGGGGACCCAACTAGACAGCTGTAAAGAGACAAAGAGAAGTCTCCCGACATGATCATCCAACCTGTTCTTTAACGTGCATGAAGTATCGCTCTCGTATATAAGGCTTAAAAATTTCCATCCGACGGTGCCCAGGTTCTAGTCCCTGCTGGGCGAGAGTTGAGATTTATCTTCGCAAAATTCCCCGCCCTGAGCTTAGTCAGTAGGAGACAGCGATGGACTTGGAAAGGCCACCGTCCTTCAGATGGGACGTTAAGCGGTGGCTCCGTGTACGGGAGAGCCATATTCTGTGCACTTTAAAGAACACGCTAGATGGCCTTGACAGGAGACTACCATCTGCCTTCCAACAGCTGTTCCAGTGGATCCCCTCTCCCACCTTCTTTGAGCCTACGGGGTTAAAGTGCACAGGATATGGGAGAGCCATATCCTGTGCACTTTAAAAAACACGCTGGATGGCCTTGACAGGAGACTACCATCTGCCTTCCAACAGCTGTTCCAGTGGATCCCCTCTCCCACCTTCTTTGAGCCTACGGGGTTAAAGTGCACAGGATATGGGAGAGCCATATCCTGTGCACTTTAAAGAACACACTGGATGGCCTTGACAGGAGACTACCATCTGCCTTCCAACAGCTGTTCCAGTGGGTCCCCTCTCCCACCTTCTTTGAGCCTACGGGGTTAAAGTGCACAGGATATGGGAGAGCCATATCCTGTGCACTTTAAAGAACACGCTGGATGGCCTTGACACCGTCGGATTCCAAGTCTACCATCTGCCTTCCAAGAGCTATTCCAGTGGGTCCCCTCTCCCACCTTCTTTGAGCCTACGGGGTCCTTGTACCCTGGCCATTTAGCGTATTGTGTGCAAAAAAAAAATGTCCCTCAGAGGTAAAACAACTGCAATTCCCAAAATCCGACGGTGTCCATTAAAAATGTCGTTTTTCTCAGAGGGCAAACGAGAGTTAGCAGAGAAAATTCTCATGCAATCACATTTGTGTTGTTTATTGGGTTGTTTTCCTTATGAACAGCTTTTTTTTTTTGCACACAATAATCTAAATAGCGAGGTCACAAAGACCCCAAGGGTTCAGAGAAGCTTCGGGAAGGGGACCCATTGGACAGCTATTAGAAGACAGATGTTGCCTCCCGTCAAGGCTATCCAGCGTGTTCGTAACGTGTTCAGGGTATGGCTCACACACAGTACCAAGGCTTAATATCACTTTCGATGGACGGCGACCTTTTCAAGATCATCGGTGTCCCCTTCTGATTGAGAGCAGGGTGGGGGTTTTGCTGAGATAAATCACGCTGGGCTAGGTGGGACTCGAACCTCGGAACTACAGATTACGAACCTGTCCCGCTTCAGACTGAGCCGAACCCGCTCTCCTTTTTTGGGGGGGCTGGGGTGGCTCAGTCGGTAGCGCGCCAGGCTCGTAATCTGTAGTTCCCAGGTTCGAGTCCCAGCTGGGTCAGCGTTGAGATTTATCTCCGCAAAATTCTCCGCCCTGCCCACGGTCAATAGGGGACACCGATATGCTTGGAAAGGCCGCCGTCCATCGGATGGGACGTTAAGCCGTGGCTCCGTGTGCGGGAGAGCCATACCCTGTGCACGTTAAAGAACACGCTGTATGGCCTTGACGAGAGTCTACCATCTGTCTCCCAACAGCTGTTCCAGTGGATCCCCTCGCCCAACCTTCTCTGAGCCTTCGGGGTCCTTGTGACCTGGCCATTTAGCCCATGGTGTGCAAAAAAGTGCCGCTCAGAGGTACAACAACCCAACAACCCAACCCAACCTTTTATGGGATAATCCAGTACTGCATTTGTAAATTCTTCGATTCTTCTTATTCGCTTGCATCATGTTCTTAGCGGCTCAGTTGTTGAAGACACGGTAGCTTCAATTTCTTTCTTAATATATCCCTTCACCAGATTTGTTTCACACACTGTTTGTCCAATCAAAGCATTTCCAAACATCCTGTTGGTAATTTTTTCCTTTTTTTGAGTAAAATTTGATAAAAACTGAGAAGCTAGGATGTGAAGACAGACAAAGGAAGGATCATTTAATTATTTCTTTTTCGTTTTATATGGGATGTAGCCTGTAAAACAGGAAAGCAAAAGGCTGTAAAAAAATTAAAACACATCAAGGAAACACGTAAAATGAAATTTGGATTAAATTTCAGACTATGTGCAATATGTTTTGTACAAAAAGATTTAAAGATGTATGGTCATAAGTAGATATTTTTTGGGTGCAAATTTTATTTCCATTTACTTACGGCTTTTTAACGTTTATATACACCATTAACTACTTTCAATAAATAAAGTTGAGGAAATACTAAGTATGCGCACTATATCTGTATTTGAAAATTTATTAGCGAAATATGTAAAAGTATCCAGATTTCGGAACATATCCTAATTATGATATTTTATCTTACGAAAAAAGGAGCAGCTTTGGCTTGGAATCTGCCGTCCTCAGCTTCGATTCCCACCAATGAACTGTGAAATGCCGCCGTCCTTCGGAATCGACGTTAAACCGTGTTGACGTGGAAAAGAGAGCCGCATTTTGTGCACCTTAAAGAACACGCTGGATTGCTTTGGCGAAGGAATTTCGTCTGTCTCCCAACAGCGATACAGTGTATCCCTTACCCAAACTATTAATCCTTGGAGTCCTTGTGATCTGGTCATTTATCCCATTTTATGTATAAAACAGGACGCTCAGAGTTTGGGTTGGGTTGTTTTATTTCTGAGCGGCACTTTTTTGCACACCATGGACTAAATGGCCAGGTCACAACGACCCCGAAGGCTCAGAGAAGGTTGGGGGAGGGAACCCATTGAAACAGCAGTTGGGGGACAGATGGAAGCCTCCCGTCAAGGTTTAACGAGCATAGGATATGACTCTCCCGCACACGGACCACGGCTTAACGTCGCACCCGACGGACGGCGGTCTTTCCAAGCCTATCGGTGTCCCCTACTGACCGTGGCAGGGCAGGGAATTTTGCAAACACAGCTGGGACTCCAACCTGGGAACTACAGATTATGAGCCTGGCGCACTACCGACTGAGCCACCCCCGCCCCAAATGCTCCGAGGTTACGCAACCGAGTTCGTACCAGAAAGAATAGTTCATTTAACGACACAATTATGTCTTTAAGCTAGAGTCAACCGAATTTATTTTCCCCATTTTCTTTTCATTAGACTTGGAAAGGCCGCTGTCCGTCGGGTGGGATGTTAAGACGTGGCTCCGTGTGCGGGAGAGCCATACACTGTGCATGTTAAAGAACACGCTGGATGGCCTTGACGGGAGGCTACCCTCTGTCTCCCAACAGCTGTTCCAGTGGGTCCCCTCCCCCAACCTTTGAGCCTTCGGGGTCCTTTGACCTGGCCATTAAGCCCATGGTGTGCAAAAAAGTGCCGCTCAGAGGTAAAACAACCCAACCCAACCCTTTTCATTAGATTAATCGATCATTGCCCATGTGGAGGAATGGCATCTGTTTATTTATTTTTTTTTTCAATTAGGTAAATTAACCATTGGCAATGAAAAAGGAGAGAAATATTTAAAACTTTCATCCTTCAGAGGAAGTGTCCTCCTTTGCTCATGAAGAAAAGATCGTATTTCATGAAAACTTCCTATTTTTTTTTCTCCATCAGGTGAATCGACCATTGGCCATGAAGAAGGACAGCATCCAGAGGAGGAAACGGAAACCGAAATCCGCTGATGGCAAAAGTGGCGATGACCACTCAACGACACCCAGGCAAGTGTGGCCCACGGTCAAACACGAAATGCCAGGTATGTGATCTTGAACGTTTATGATGGAAAAGAAATGTCCTTTTGCGATAAAGAAGTCTTGTTGTTGTCCTTTATAACCAAGGGTGATTGGATTGGATTGTTTTACCTCTGAGCGGCACTTTTTTGCACACCATGGGCTAAATGGCCAGGTCACATGGATCCCGAAGGCTCAGAGAAGGTTGAGAGAGGGGACCCACTGGAACAGCTGTTGAGAGACAGAGGTAGCCTCCCGTCAAGACCATCCAGCGTGTTCTTTAATGTGCACAGGGTATGTCTCTCCCACACACGGGGCCACGGCTTAACGTCCCATCCGACGGACGACGGCCTTTCCAAGCCCATCGGTGTCTCCTACTGAACCAAAGGTAAATGCCGTGTTATTTTAATGCAAAATTACACTGGTTTACAAGGTTTTTATAACATGAACAATTGTAGCTGCCTTCAACTGTTTTTCAGGTGCTGATTTCAGATCTGGCCTTAAAAAAGAGCTAGGAGGAGACTAGATATTTTACTTTTTGTGACTGGCAACACTGATTGCCAAGTGGGAGAAAACATGTAACAGTAACCTAACCTCAAACCGCCATTCTTGTTGTTTTCATTGTAGGAAGAACACGTGCTGTACGTTGAAGAGTGAATTTTGGTGTTTAAATGGCCCAAGGGCAGCGTCGCGGATGTGTTAATGTGTCAGATAAGTTTTCTTTTGTGTATGGAAATTATATTTTAAAATCCCAGGGTCGTTCTTTAACAAAGATTGTGAAGAACGCCTATAACTTGTATTTAATGGGTATCTCTCCTCCATGGGTTCGGGTATCCTGATGAAATCTTTGTAATTAATGTGCTGCATTTCGCGCTTTATGGCTTGAGTGAATGGCTGAAAGGTAAGATAAAATCCATGCCCTTTGCAGTTCCAATGTTTTGGCATGAGCCAACTAGTCACTTGCATGATTGCTATTTTTTGAACTAAAGTGTCAGGCTTTTCAAAAAAGAACAAACGCAAAATACAATATCCAAATGTGCCTTCAATCATAAAGCCAATTCTTCATGGAGAAGATCTTCCTTCAACCTCCAACCAACTGGGAGGAAATGGATTCACATTCTTCAGAGGAAGACTTTGAGGCACATACAGATCCTGATTCTATGTACACCCCTAAAAAGTTAGACGAGCCTCATCTGATTCAACAAAATGAACTAAATGATCTTGTTCGAGACTTAAAACTTTCCAAACAACAAGCTGAGGTTTTAGGCTCAAGACTTCAAGAGTGGAATCTTCTGGCCAAGAGTACCAGAGTTTCTCTATTCATTCCCAGGTTCGAGTCCCAGCTGGGTCAGCGTTGAGATTTATCTCCGCAAAAATTCCCCGCCCTGCCCACGGTCAGTAGGGGACACCGATGGGCTTGGAAAGGCCGCCGTCCGTCGGATGGGACGTTAAGCGGTGGCCCCGTGTGCGGGAGAGCCATACCCTGTGCACGTTAAAGAACACGCTGGATGGCCTTGACGGGAGGCTACCATCTGCCTCCCAACAGCTGTTCCAGTGGGTCCCCTCCCCCAACCTTCTCTGAGCCTTCGGGGTCCATGTGACCTGGCCATTTAGCCCTTGGTGTGCAAAAAAGTGCCGCTCAGAGGTAAAACAACCCAACCCAATTCTCTATTCAGAAAGAGAAATTTGGCTTTATCTGCTTATTACGAGATGCAAGATGGTTTTTTGTTTCTGCACAGATATTTCAAGGCTGATAGAAGAAATCAGAACAACTCATGACCCTAAGAAATGGCATCTATTTATAGATTCTTCAAAATATAGCTTAAAAGCTGTCCTTTTACATAAAAGAAACCATAAACCTTCCATTCCAATGACAAACACTGTGGGAATGAAGGAAACTTATGAAAGCATAGAAAAAATACTCACTGCTATAAAATATGACCAATTTAAATGAGCAATATATGATGACCTAAAAGTCATATATCTTTTGCTAGGGGCTTCAAGGAAGCTTCACAAAATTTTGCTGTTTTCTGTGTTTGTAGGACAGTAGGGCCAGAAAGGAACACTAGAAAACAAAAGACTGGCCCAAAAGAAGTTTTTATTCCTGGAAAAAGAGTAATGTACTCACATTACTCTTTTTCCAGGAATTATAAACCTCTAGTTGACCCCTTTGGTGTTCTGCTCCCACCACTACACATCAAACTGGGGCTTATGAAAAACTTTGTAAAGGTTATGGACAAAACTGGTAAAAGATTTTTACACCTGTAGGAATTTTTTTTTCCAAAACTAAAAGGTGCCAAACTCAAAGAAGGAATCTTTGTTGGTCCTCAGATCAGGAGGCTACTGAACGTCTGTGGTCCAGGGTTTTCTGGGGAATCACAAAGAGTAAAACTTTCATCAGCTCATTCAAGATCTTCTCAAAAACTATGAAAAATCTTGGCTGCCGAATGTCTTTGAAGATCCATTCTTGTAGTCGCATTTCGACTTCTTTTCCTAGAATTTAGGGACTGTTAATGATGAGCAAGGGGAAAGATTTCACCAGGATATTCGAACCATGCAGAAGAGATACCAAGGCAGGTGTGACCCAGCAATGATGGGTGACTACTGCTGGTTCTTGCAGAAGGAAGATACCTCAGCACATAAAAGACAAAAATGAACTTCTTGTAAGTATAAAAGATCCTTACCCATGTTTTCTTATTTTGCGTTTCAATATTATTTCATTTGTTACTTTGTATTCAGTGGTCTATAACAATGATGTTTCTAATTTTTTTCACTGTAATCATGTAATTAATTAATGAGTTTTAAGTTGCAATTTTTAAAAAATCTCATTTATTTTCATTTCCCATATATGCGTATTCATTGATATTTGAAATACATCAATCTGTAATTAAAAAAAAAACTGTACGTGCTGCAGATTTTTCACAGCCATATTTGAATTCAGCACCCCAAAATTAGTTAAAAACATTCTATTTGACCAATGTTATAAAAAGTTTCAATTTGTTGTCTAGTATTTATTTCAATTTGTTGTCTAGTATCGTTCAATTTGTTTATTTCAATTTGTTGTCCTAGTATGCATTTCAATTTGTTGTCTAGTATGTATTTCAATTTGTTGTCTAGTATGTATTTCAATTTGTTGTCTAGTATCGTTCCATACATGTCTGTAGCGCTAAACTTGTAATTAAAGGGATTTATGGTAATCTGCCATTCCTATTTAACATAAATTCCATGCGTCATTTTATTATTTAAACCAGGACTCTGCAAATTTTTCACTTGAAAGGGCTGCATAAAAAACTGAAATTGAATGGCCAAAGAAATATATAATCATTATAAATATATATAACCAACGGAAAAGGAAAGAACCTGAAATAAAACATAATTTTAATAAAATTAATTTCAATAAAATTTGTTTCACCGAATTTTAATTTCTTATCCTCTATACGTTCATTTCCTCTACTAGAAATTTAGTTTATTTATCGCCAGCAGCTCGCGGGCAGCACAAAAGGAGGTGGCGGGCCTTAGTTTGCCCAGGCATGATTTAAACAGTGTGCGAAATGGCACCGTGTCCAAAAACAAAGCCGGTTTCAACTGAAAAGCACTTAAATCTCCTAAGAGATGTAAAAAGTGTCTGAATCAGAACGTTACAAAACGGAAAAACGCTTCATTCACATATTCCTTTAATATCGATCCGTGCGCAAACCACATTCCCTTTCAGATCGAACCCTGCCGAAACCATATCCATTTAAAATCGAAACATCCCTAAATTACATTCCCTTTAAGATCGAAATGTGCCAAAATTATATTTGGTATATTTGGTTAGAATGAAAACGTGCAAAAATTACATTCGCTTTAAGTTCCTAACGTGCCAAAATTTTATTTCCTTTAGGATCGAAATGTTCCTAAATTATATTTCCTTTAAGGTAAAAACATCCTTAAATTATATTCCCTTTAAGATCGAAACGTTCCTAAATTATATTCCCTTTAAGATCGAAACGTTCCTAAATTATATTCCCTTTAAGATCGAAACGTTCCTAAATTATATTCCCTTTAAGATTGAAACGTACCTAAATTATATTCCCTTTAAGATCGAAACGTTCCTAAATTATATTCCCTTTAAGATCGAAACGTTCCTAAATTATATTCCCTTTAAGATTGAAACGTACCTAAATTATATTCCCTTTAAGATCGAAACGTTCCTAAATTATATTCCCTTTAAGATCGAAGCGTTCCTAAATTATATTCCCTTTAAGATCGAAACGTTCCTAAATTATATTCCCTTTAAGATCGAAACGTTCCTAAATTATATTCCCTTTAAGATTGAAACGTACCTAAATTATATTCCCTTTAAGATCGAAACGTTCCTAAATTATATTCCCTTTAAAATCGAAACGTTCCTAAATTATATTCCCTTTAAGATCGAAACGTTCCTAAATTATATTCCCTTTAAGATCGAAACGTACCTAAATTATATTCCCTTTAAGATCGAAACGTTCCTAAATTATATTCCCTTTAAGATCGAAACGTACCTAAATTATATTCCCTTTAAGATCGAAACGTTCCTAAATTATATTCCCTTTAAGATTGAAACGTACCTAAATTATATTCCCTTTAAGATCGAAACGTTCCTAAATTATATTCCCTTTAAGATCGAAACGTTCCTAAATTATATTCCCTTTAAGATCGAAACGTTCCTAAATTATATTCCCTTTAAGATCGAAACGTTCCTAAGTTACATTCCCTTTAAGATCGAAACGTTCCTAAATTATATTCCCTTTAAGATCGAAACGTTCCTAAATTATATTCCCTTTAAGATCGAAACGTTCCTAAATTATATTCCCTTTAAGATCGAAACGTTCCTAAATTATATTCCCTTTAAGATTGAAACGTACCTAAGTTATATTCCCTTTAAGATCGAAACGTTCCTAAATTATATTCCCTTTAAGATCGAAACGTTCCTAAATTATATTCCCTTTAAGATCGAAACGTTCCTAAATTATATTCCCTTTAAGATCGAAACGTACCTAAACAGACGGCAGCCTTACCAAACCATCGGGGTTTACTTTATGGCCAAGATCAAGATGGGGAGTTAACGGAGATAAATATCAGCGCTCGATTATTGCTGATGCGGCGGAAATTGAACCCGCAACTCTCTAAATACATGCCAGAGCTCTTTACCTGTTAAATCACGCATCAGACACTAATAATATTCCAGGATATGACCTGTAAATCTTTCACTAAAATGTGGCGGAATTTGCGTCCTCAAGCGTCAGGAGAGGCAACTTTCCCAATTGTTGCTAAGGATTTAGTTGTTAATGAGGAAGTCCAATCTGGGAATTGCAGATTAACAGCCTGGCGCTGAATCAACTCCCGCCACGTGGAGTTGGTGGGTGGCTCAGTCGGTAGCGCGCCAGGTTCGTAATCTGTAGTTCCCAGTTCGAGTCCCGCCTGGGCCAGCGTTGAGATTTATCTCCGCATCTCGCTCTGCTCTCTGTCAGAAAGAGGACACCGATAGGCTTGAAAAGACCGCCGTCCTTCGCATGGAACATTAAGCCGTGGTCTCTAGTGCGGGAGAGCCATACCCTGTGCACGTTAAAGAACACTCTAGGTAGATACCCAGCTGTCTCCCTACAGCTGTTCCAGTGTGTCCTCTCCCCCAAACCATCTCTGAGCCTTCGTGGTCGTTGTGACCTAGCCATATAGCCTATTGTGTGCAAAAAATGCCGTTCAAAGGTTAACGCATGTACCCAGGATTTAGTTTCGGGGAATGCTGGGTAGAATAAGACTTGTAAAGTCGTATTCTCTGATCCAGCATCCCCGAAATAAGAAGTTTTTCCAATTATTAAAATCCCCCACGGAAAATTCACCGAATTAATTAAAATTCCTAGAATTTAAATTTCCCCGAATAAGAGAGTAAGTTTTCCCAATTATTAAAATGCTCCACGGTGCAGAAAAGGTTAAAATAATATTGTACATGGAATAAAATTATATAGTTGTTTATTTTCACGGGACTAAAATAAATTATACAAAGACCCTTGTTTTGAATTTCAAAGCAGATAACCATGGCCGAGTGGTTAGCATGCTCGCAGACCTTCTACTATGGCATATAAATCGACAGGCTCCTGTCAGACCTCTGTGGCAAACAGCTGCTTGAGAGGGTATTTATTTATTTTTTTATTAGGCAAATTAGAGAGTTCGTAATCAAGTACGGAATTTCAGGAGGGATTCGAACCCCCTGGACCTCCCCACCCCGTTACGTCCTTGCTATCAATCATTTAAATCAAGAACAGAAGAACTGGTAATTTAAAAGAAATTAGAACTGTATTTGCCGAAAGGAAAGCGAAAGTTATGCAAATGATAAATTTCATTATTGCAATTATTTTTTGAATATATCAGCTCACATTTTTTTTGGCATTATGGCCTATAACATCTATTTCCGCTATTAACAGGAAGTTTTCTCAGCAATCCTATTTCAACACACAAATTTAACACCTCGTGCGAAATGGAGGAGAGTCTGCCCCGGAAACGGAAAGGAAATTAGTTCACTTAACCGGATAAATCTGGCTATAATACCTATTATCCTGTTGTAACTGGCCCTTGTGTGTGACCAATTACCTCATTAAGTTTGAACAAAGTGCGAACGTTTTCGCATTCTTTTCGTTGACAATGACGAATTGAAAGTTTTATGGTGAGAGTCACTGTTGACCATTTCGCACCTCATGAAGCAAGAACCACACCAGGAATTGCGAAACCGATTCTAGGAAATGGGAGAGGTTGTTATAAACGGACTTCGCTTAAGTGTGGAAAAAAAGAAAGTATGAGCCTTTTTTTTATTTTCGAATACTGTTTATTGATTGTATTGTTAAATCTTACATTAACCTGAGAATAGGATTTTGGGCGGGTTCGTTTACCTCTGAGCAGCACTTTTACTCAAAAAATGGACTAAATGACAGATGACAAGGACTCAGAGAAGGTTGGGTTGTTTTACCTCTGAGCGGTACTTTTTGGTCTACCGCTCAGAGGTACCTATTAAATGCCCATGTCTGAAGAACCCTAAGGGCTCAGAAAAGATTCGTGGAGAGGACTCATTGGAACAGCTGTAGGAGACAAGTGGTAGCCTCCCATCAAGGCCATCCAGCATGTTCTTTAACGTGCACAGGGTATGGCTTTCTCCCGCACACGGACCCAATGCTTTATGTCGCATCCGACTGACGGCGGTCTTTCCTACCCCATCTGTGTCCCCTTCTGACCGAGGGCAGGACGGGGAGTTTTGCGGAGATAAATCTCAACGACGGCCCAGGTGGGACTCGAACCTCAGAACTGCAGATTACGAACCTGATGTGCTACCGACTGAACCACCCCCTCCCCAAAAATACCAATTGGTTCTCCTTGGTGTTGTGCACGATCTTCAGATAGGTCACCTCAGGCTCGTGGTTGGGAAAAGAAATCACTGAACATGTAGAAGCTTCACGTCAGGGTAGATCATCCAGCTTGTTCTGTAAAATGAACAGGGCTCTACTGCATATTGAAGTGCCCTCCTCCTGCACAAGGAGTCACGAATTAAATGTCTTATAAGACGGACGGTGGCCTTTCTAAACCCATCTGTGTATCCTTTCTCAAAAGAGCAAGAAGACGAGGGTTTGAGGATACAGCTGGAAATCGAAACTAGGAAACTTCAAATTACGAACCTGGAGATTAAGGAGGAAAAAAAGATTGTTTTGCACCAGAACTTTGTTTTGGAGATATTTTTAAGGCATTTAAAAGTGTTAGATAATTAAAATATGTGTATGATTTTTCTTTTTCATGTGTTTCGTGAAAATAGCTTAAGAGTGTTTTATGGCTTTTTATGTTCTGTATATTCCAATAATTAAAGATATAGTCAGGTCCGGATCTAAGAAAAAAAAAATAAGTTGGGGAGGGAGGGGTTAAGAGATTGGATCAAGCCTAAACTGGAACACCGTTCCGATATAAAAAATCCACGAATCCGTCCCTTCTTTTTAGTGGTCTTTAAAAAGATAAGTTACCTACCTGTAACAAAATATGTCGTAATATATATTTTCGCAGCCATTTTTATTGCAAGTATTCTCAAAGAAGGATAGGTAGTTCCTCCATCCTTATATCCGCCTTTGTTTATAATTGTTTTAGGATTTATTTGTAATTATGAGCAGTTTTCGTTGGCAGTATCTGCGTTTACGGAAATCACAGATCATGAACTGTTGCGTAAGTCCTCTGCTTTATACGTACGACAGTAATGCTGACTACATTTTGAAATTGGGATAAATTACAGTTAAAAAAACCCGTGTGCGGGAGAGCCATACCCTGTGCACGTTAAAGAACACGCTGGATGGCCTTGACGGGAGGCTACCATCTGTCTCCCAACAGCTGTTCCAGTGGGTCCCCTCCCCCAACCTTCTCTGAGCCTTCGGGGTCCATGTGACCTGGTCATTTAGCCCATGGTGTGCAAAAAAGTGCCGCTCAGAGGTAAAACAACAACCCAACAGTTAAAAAATATCCCCCTCATGCTTCTGCCTTGCTCTTATTATATAGATCTGATAGGAGCCAATTAGTACATAATATGCCCTTTACTAATTTAGAGTAAAAGGGTGACCTCAGGGAAAAGAGAGCACAGGATACATTCTTTCCATTATGCGGAACTTGAAACTTTTTTCCATTTAATCAATAGCTAAGTACGCTTACCACTCGGCAAGAGTATGGCTACCTGATTCAAATAAAATTAGCTTCTTTTTTTAGCTCATTTTCAAAAATGAAAAAAAAAAACATTACTGTCCGTTTGTTGACTTTTCACTTCTTTGTTTTTAGAAATAAATTTAAAAGTATTTTTGAGTTGAATAGCTGTTGATAAAATATTACGATTCGCACTCTCTGAATCTCCCCAGAATTTTCAATTGAAATATCCTTGAAAGTTAAATAAATTAAAAATTTCAAAACTTTAAATGAATATTGCAAATGAACTAGCATAGTGGTTAGCCTTAACTGGCATAGTGGTTAGGCAGCTAGCGACTGTTCCAGCAAGGCAAACTTTGTGTGTTGTGTTAGCTCTAACTAAGGCAGTGGTCAACAGTTGGGTTGTTTTACCTCTGAGCGGCACTTTTTTGCACACCATGGGCTAAATGGCCAGGTCTCATGGACCCCGAAGGCTCAGAGAAAGTTGTGGGAGGAGACCTACTGGAACAGCTGTGGGGAGACAGATGGTAACCTCCCGTCAAGGCCATCCAGTATGTTCTTTAACGTGCACAGGGTATGGCTCTCCGGCACACAGACCACGGCTTAGCGTCCTATCCAACGGACGGCGGCCTTTCCAAGCCCATCGGTGTCCCCTACTGACCGTGGGCAGGACGAAGAATTTCGCGGAGATAAATCTCAACGCTGACCCAGCTGGGACTCGAACCTGGGAACTACAGATTACAAGCCTGGCGCGCTACCGATTGAGACAACCCCGCCCCACTAACTTTTAGGTAAGCTTGAAATTTGGAAGAGGCAGGTTACGTTCAACAACATTGACACAATACAGAAAAGGGCAAGCAAGGGCAATAACCCCCCCCCCCCCCAAACACAGACGTTTTTGAAAATGCTACTAAGAGTAATGAGTAATAGGGGCCAAAAATGATTAAACTTGCGCATATATTTCGCGAGTTTTTCAAGACATTTTTTAAAAACCTCTGAAACGAAAGAAAAAATGTTAAATGTTACACTGAAATGGAAATCCAGTCTCTTGCAACCCCTTGCCTTTTTCAGGTCCGATTGCATCACTTGCTCTTTTATTTTTTTTTCGAGATGGCGAATAGAATTAAAAGAATTTGGATTTCTCTAAGCGACAATAAAATATAGAGAATAATATTTGCTTAAATTACAGTCGCGGTCAGAGTCTGAAGTAAACTAACGAAACTAAAAATAATGTTTAGCAGAATAATTATCTCCAGCCCTCGATATTCTAAGAAGGTCAAAAAATTTGATTGAGATAAAGATTCGAGAACAAATATTTATGTGAGTTTAGTTCATTTTAAGCCACTTCACATATATATATTTTTACAGCGCTCATAAAAATATCCGAACACTGTGGTTGATTACAGAATTCAGAAATAAATATTTGGCAACGAGTTTTTTAGAAATTAGTGATCTGGCAACCTTCGTGTCACGTGACAATGAACCACAGTGTTCGGATATTTTTTTGAGCTACTGTACATTATGCAGTTTAACAGCAGTCAATAAAAGATAGCCTATCTATATGATTCATTTTTTTCTTATTATGGGGGCGGGGGTGGCTTAGTCGGTAGCGCGCCAGGCTCGTAATCTGTAGTTCCCAGGTTCGAGTCCCAGCTGGGTCAGCGTTGAGATTTATCTCCGCAAAATTCCCCGCCCTGCCCACGGTCAGTAGGGGACACCGATGGGCTTGGAAAGGCCGCCGTCCGTCGGATGGGACGTTAAGCCGTGGCCCCGTGTGCGGGAGAGCCATACCCTGTGCACGTTAAAGAACACGCTGTATGGCCTTGACGGGAGACTACCATCTGTCTCCCAACAGCTGTTCCAGTGGGTCCCCTCCCCCAACCTTCTCTGAGCCTTCGGGGTCCATGTGACCTGACCATTTAGTCCACGGTGTGCAAAAAAGTGACGCTCAGAGGTAAAACAACCCAAAAAAACAACTCCGACGAGCAGTATCTGACCTCGAACGCGACATCGGATCACAAATTTCTTAACATTTATGGGATCTATGATCTGAAATATCTCTATGAACGAATTTTTAGTGACGTTACAACTGCTGGAGTCCGGGTTCGAGTCCCAAAATGGATGGCAAGACCGTTTGATCTGACAAAATGTTCAGATAAGAAAGTGACTTTAAGGGATTTGAGATAAAATAGTGACTTTACTATCATAAACATTACATTTTGCACTAAATACCATGAAACATGTGATGCATGCAAAAATTTTTATTGATACACACCGATCAGTCAAAACATTAAAATCACCTACCCAATATGATGTAGGTCCTCCTCTCGCCGCCAAAAGAGCTCTCACCCGATGAGGCATAGATTCAGCGAGATGGCGGTAGGTGTCGCTTGATATGTGGTACCATGACTACAACAGAAGATCCCGCAGTTCCCACGTTGTTGGGGTGATGCTGATTCATCATCATTCTCAAGTAGCCATGGACTACGGAGGTTTAACCAGATTGCATAATTCAATTCTCCAAGCATATCTTCCTGAGCTGCATCTGCTGCATCTGGCCACTGCACACCAATTCTAACAAGTTCCTATTTGACATTGTCTGCCCACCGCATCCTAGGTCTCCCCCTCCTTCTGAGGCCTCTAGGCACACTGTTCATAACCCTATTCGCCAATCTATAATTATTCATACGGGCAACATGGCCAAACCAACTGAGTCTCTCTCTGCACAATATGCTGCTAAAAGGAGGTTGCAGACTCTTTTGCCTAACCTAATCATTAGTTACAAAGTTGAACCACCTAATGCCCAAGATACTGCGTAAGCATCTGGAATCAAAAGCATCTAGTTTCCTGTTATCTTGTTTACAAAGTGTCCACGTTTCACTACCATAACTAACCTTAGAAAGAACCAAACTATTATACAGTCTAATTTTAGTCTTTAGGTGTATACGCCTATTTCTCCACACTCTCATAGATTCTTAAAAGTCCCGGCAGCAATCCCTATTCGTCTGTTAATCTCATGCCGCACATCACCAGTATCTGTTACATAGCTCCCAAGATAATTAAACTGTGACACCTGCTCAAGACTGCAACCATTCAGATTAACTGAATCACAGCTTGCCTGACCAATTTTCATCACTTTAGTTTTCTCTCTGTTTATAACCAAACCTACTCTACTACCAGTCTCATCAACAGCTCGAATGAAAGAGTTCATCTCATCAATATCATTTACCAAAAGGACTAAATCATCAGCATAATCTAAATCAGAAATTTTCAGATCTCCACACTATTTAAGGCAAAAAAATTTCCCTTGAAGTAAATTTCGCGTAACATAATCAATAACCAAACTAAAATAATACCGAACGTATATTGTTCAAAATCATAAATAAGATGTTTAACTGTTATCTTATATTTATCTTGTCACGTTTCTTTAAAAATTTGTTTAACCAGTTACGAATCGGGCGGGGGTAACTTAGTCAGTGGCGCGCCAGGCTCGTGATCTTAAGTTCCCAGGTTTGAGTCCCAGCTGAACCAGAGTTGAGATTTAACTCCACAAAACTCTCCGCCCTGGCCACGGTCAGTAGGGGGACACCGATGGGTTTGGAAAGGCCGCCGTCCGTCGGATGGGTCGTTAAGCCATGGCTCTGTGTGCGGGAAAGCCATACTCTGTGCGCTTTAAAGAACACGCTGGATGGCCTTGACGGGAGGCTACCATCTGTCCCCCAACAGCTTTTACATGGGTTCCCTTCCCCTAACTTTCTTTCATCTTTCGGGGTCCTTGTGACATGGCCATTTAGCCTATTGCGTGCAAAAAAAGTGCCGCTCAGAGGTAAAACAACCCAACCAAATAAGCTAACCCCCACACAGAGAAGATCTGGGAAAAAGATGAGAAAGAATAAGAAAAAAATTAATTTGTCGGTCAATAATTAAAAAAATTGCGTTCCTTATACAGGACTCTAGCCTAGAGAGTATTTAGTTTTAATTTAAATGGGAAAAGTTTGCTTTTGAATTAAAAAGAAATTATTTTTAAAATGGCTTGTTAAATTTAACCAACGGCAGTACCAAGCTGAAAACATCGGTTCTCGTCCGATTACCGAAGTTAAGCAGCCTTGGGCACGGTCAGTACCTGGGAGAGTGACCATCTGGGAACACCGCGTGCAGTTGGCAAAAAATCTGCTGAAACCCGCCATCCTCACAGATCCCTCTACTAGGGCATATTAAACTGACAGGCTCCTGTCAGACCTTTGTGGCAAGCAGCATAAAAAAGTGATAAGTGACAGATAAAAAAGTGATTTTAATGCTTGATGAAATAAGTCTTGTATCAAAGTGTTTAATAGAATAAGTTACTATTTTAGAACTTTGTGTAAATAATTCTTTCACTATTTTTATTATTAAATTTTATTGGTACATAATGCACCATCTTCTTACTATCTGATGAATGCATCATCTAAATCCTATCTACACTGATTTCCATAAAGTAAGGAAAATCCCTATGCTAAGTCAATGGGAAGCTAACATTAAACCTATAGTGGAAACATTAGATTACCACATCCTAGTACAGTCGTTCAAAAAAGTATCCGAACACTATGGTTGATTACAGAATTAAGAAAAAAAATCTGGCAATTATATTTTTAGAAGTTAATGATCTGGCAACCTTCGTGTCAGGTGACACGAAGGTTGCCAGATCACAAATTTCTAAAAAAAATCGTTGCCAGATATTTTTCTTAATTATATAATCAACCATTGTGTTCGGATACTTTTTTGAGCGACTGTACAATTCGGCGCATTTGTCTTCGGTTCAATGTCCATCCTGCTATAGAGAAAGTAGATTCAAATTTTTTATCATATGTCAGGTAAAAATATTCTTTTTGAGTGATACAGACAAAAAAGTGATTTCAATGCTTGATGAAATAAGTCTTGTATCAAAGTGTTTAATAGAATAAGTTAGTATTTTAGAACTTTGTGTAAATAATTCTTTCACTATCCTTCAGTTGTGTATTTAGTTTCATTAAGACTGGCATTGCTGTTGTTAAATATTAAATCTCCCATAACTCATTAAATACTGAACGAATATTGTTGAAAATCGAGATAATGATTCATTTGATTGAGATTTTTAGCTGCAATCACATTTTTCAAAACAAAAAAACTTATTTTAGAAGTTATAGAGCTTTGACTTTAGCTTCCCATTAATTTAACATAGGGATTTTTCTTAATTTATGGAAACCAGCGTAGATTAAGGGAAAGCACCATCTTTCCAAATCTAGATTTGATCTATTGTGAATTAGAGTTCCAGATCTAAATCTATAAATTTATCTCTGTGTAGGCATATTTACATAATTTCCTAGATTATATAGCGTAATCTAGGGAAAATAATTAGGTGGATTTTTGTACACTGTAGAATTTCGTTTTCTTTTAACTTTACATATAAATATACCTAGGATTTGTCCACAGAAAACTACAGATATATATGTTATGCTAACCACTACACTATCAATGGCTAACGTTTTCTCAGCTTAGTGACTAGGGGACTAACCTTTTTTCATCTCATTATTTCATGAGTTCCATGTCTACAGGACTTATTCTGTGATTCTTTACTACTGATTTATTGATTTAACGCCCTGAGCGTGAGTGACAAATAGTAATTCCATCTCTAATGAGGCAACAGAGTTGTCCACTTCCCGGATAGATGGCGCCACTGTGCGAATCAAATAAAAAATCCGGAAAGTTTATAACATCACTAAGCTGAGAAAAAGTTAGCCATTGATGGTGTAGTGCAGGCGTGTCCAACCTTTTGACTTCCCTGGGCCACATTGAGTGAAGATGAATTGTTTTGGGCCGCACATAAAATATATAATATAGTTAATGTATATGAATAAAAAAAACTTCATTTATTTTCTTGTTTTTTATTATAAAATTAAAAAAAGGGCTACATAAACTAGTGCAATATCAAAAACTCGCTGAAAATCACATAATCATGTTGAAAGCTTATGTCGTAAACACGTAAACTTTACGATTTTGCGGACCGCATTACTAGCTGTCCAGGGCTGCATGCGGCCCGCGGACCGCGGGTTGGACATGCCTGGTGTAGTGGTTAGCATAACAGGCATGTTTCCTGGAGACGTGGGTTCGAATCCAACTCATGGCAAAACCAATTTTTTTCAGCTCATTATTTCATGAGTTCCATGTCTACAGGACTTATCCTGTGATTCTTTACTACTGATTTACTAATATATATTTTGTTGTTTATTAACAGATGAAGCTGCTTACACCCTACAGGCAAAGCCTATGGATTCCACAAGTGACCTTCCTTCCCAGACGTCTTACTTTTTGTACAGCAGTTCTCCTGTTGTGCAAAGATCTCAGCCCATGTTCACGACAGCCAAAGATATTCCTAAACCTTCCCTCATGCAAGCCTCGAATCAGCCCATTCTTCACAGCGGATTATCATTCATGCTGCAGTCGGGGAGTAGCCCAGTAGGTCAGCCAGTATCTCCAAGGCCAGGATCGAACCAGGACTACCCTATGTCTCCTGCCCATACAGCTCATACGCACATGACAGCTGCTGATGCAGCCACAAACGCCGATTTTGCTCACGAAATGTTGCAATGACGCACACGAGCACGAAATGTTCATTGTTATTTTGTTCATAAAGAAAAAATTTCATTAAAGTAATTGTTATCTCAATTAGTACTTTGATTTTCATTACTTATCTAACCATTACTGCTTTTTCTTTGGTGCATTTTACATTTTTCCCGTCCAGGGGTTTAGCGATCGACTATGGTTGGGTGGGGGGGGAGAGAATTCGAAAATTTTCCGACACGCAAATCAAATTTTGCCAACTGAGAAAATAATGTGTCTATCAGGTTCGTAACTAGATTTTCGCTAGGTGGGGTTGAGGCAATTTTCACAACTCCTGCATTTTACCATTTAACTTTCAGTTTTGCCAACTAGCCATAATTTCACAGAAATAAGCCCAATATTAACATCTCGTCTCAATTGTAGCAAGTAGGTGTGAATTTTCCAAACTCCCCTTGATTTCGCCAACTCTCCTTAATTTCACAAAACCAATCCCAATCTTTACATCTCTCCTAAATTTGACAAGTCACTTCAAATTTTTCAAACTCCACATTTTGCCAAGTTTTCTCGATTTTGTCAACTCTCCTTAATTTTACAAAAACAATCTCAATTTTCACAAACGCCCGTATTTTACCAAGTGGATTCGAATTTTTCCAACTCGCCACAATTTTACAGAAAAAAAAATCCAAATTTTTACATCTCCCCTGATTTTTGCAAAGTCACTCTGAATTTTTCCAGCTCCCCCAAGATTTGCCAACTCTCTTAGATATTGCGAAGTTGCCTCGATTTTGCAAACATGCTATAATTTTACAGAAAAAAAGATTATAATTTTTACATCTCACTTGAATTTTGCCAACTGCCCCTAGATTTTGTCAACTTCCCAAGTTTTGCCAACTCTCCTAAATTTTGCCAACTCACCATAATTTTACAGAAAAAAATCCCATTTTTACATCTCACCTAAATTTTGCCAACTCCCCAAGATTTTGCCAAGTCACTCAGAATTTTGCCAACTCCACAAGATTTGGCCAAGTTGTCCCGATTTTGCCAACTCCACAAGATTTGGCCAAGTTGTCCCGATTTTGCCAACTCCACAAGATTTCGCCAAGTTGTTCCGATTTTGCCAACTCCACAAGATTTCGCCAAGTTGTCCCGATTTTGCCAACTCCACAAGATTTCGCCAAGTTGTCCCGATTTTGCCAACTGCTCTAGATTTTGCCGTCTCTCCATTTCCCAAACTGTCCTAGATTTGCCAAGTTGCCTCTATTTTGACAACTTCCCTTATTTTTACAAAAAAAACAACAATGATTGCAATTGTTTACAACTCACCTAGATTTTACGAAGTCGCTTCGAATTTTGCCAACTCCAAGTTGGAGTCTCCCCCATCCCCCCCATAGCTACGCCCCTGATCCCGTCGTATTTCCCTAACCCAGAAACAGATTGTATGTCAAATTATAAAATAATACAGAGTGATTCAAAATTCGCGCATCTCATATTACAATATTTCATTTACGTTTACAAATTGGTAACAAAAGGTTACAATTGATTAATAACCAAGTTTTTCATCACTTAATAGAGAAGGCAAACCAGAATGTTTCTTATCATGTACGTTTCCAGTCTCGCGGAATCGTGCAATTAAACATCATAGTGTAGACTTCAAGGTACATGTTGGGTTGCTTTACTTCTGGTCTAAGTGGTCAGATCACCAGGACCCCGAAGACTCGGAGAAGGTTAGGGAGGGAACAGCTGGAACAGCGGCAGGCACTGGAACAGCTGTTGGGAGACAGATGGTAACCTCTCGTCAGAGCCATCCAACATATTCTTTGAAGATTCTTAAAATGTACAGGGTATGGCTCTCCTACACGCAGCGTCACGGCTTAACTGGTTGGGTTGTTTTACCTCTGAGTGGCACTTTTTGTCCACACTGGGCTAAATGGCCAGGTCACAAGGACCCCGAGGGCTCAGAGAGGGTAATTACTGGACAACTGCTAGGAAATAGATGGCAAACCTCTCGTCAAACCATCTTTAACGTGCAGGTTATGGCTCTCCCGCACACGAAGCCACGGCTTAACGTCCCATCTAATGGATGGACAGTCTTTCTAAGACGGTGTACCCTACTGACTGATGGCAAGATGCAGAATTTTGCGGAGATAAATCTGAAAGCTGGCCCATGCGGGTTGGCTTGGTTTTTTTTTACCTCTGACCGGCACTTTTTTTTGCACACAATGGGCTAAATGGCTAGTCTCAAGAAAAGCTCAGAGAAGGTTGAGGGGGAAGGAACTCACTGGAAAAGCTGTTATGATACAGATGGTAGCTTCCCGCATTAGAGAGTCATTATGATATGCGTATTTTTTATAATATGGGATGCGCGAAATTTGCAAGGCCGTCCAGCATGTTCTTTAACGTGCACAGAGTATGGCTTTCCCGCACACGAGCCGTAGCTGAGGAGCGAAAAAATGTGTGGAATGAATGAAAAGCCGCCGTCCGTCGTATGTCCCTTCCGACGTCCTTTTCAAGCCCATCTGTGTTCCCTACAGACCGTAGACAGGGCGGGGAGTTTTGCGGAAATAAATCTCAACGCTGGTCCAGCTGGGAACTTCATATCACGAGCCTGGCGCGTTACTAACTCAGCCCTCCCCTTAGGGAAAGGGATTCGCTGAGAAGCTGTTGAGACAGATGGAAGCTTCCCATCTAGAACATACAGCATATTCTTTAACATGCACAAGGCGTCTATCCTACACACAGCGTCACGGCTTAACGTCCCATCCGATAGACGGCGGCCTTTTTCAAGTCCATGAGTGTCCCCTTTCTCAATGAGGACTAGGTGAGAGTTAGAAGTGATAAATTTCAATGATGGCTCAGTTTGGGACTCGAACCTCGGAACTGTAGATTACGCACTTAGCTCGATACAGACTCAGTCAAACCTCACCATTCCATAAGTAGTAATTTGAAATATATGCGTATTACGTTCTACTCGGCAATTCTAAAGATTTTTAGTCATCTTTTTGATTGTTGCCTTCATTATAAGATTCAATCAGGTTTTGTAATTTTGTAGTGTTTTCCCAAACTAATAGACACTTACATTATTATCAATGAGAGTGAGGGGGCAGTCGTCGATCGCGGTTGCCGTTTTCATATTGATCCTTGTCGGGTAATGAAAATGGTTTTCAGTTACCTCGGAGCTTTGGTGAATTAAGGAATAAAACCGAGAACCAATTGTGTTTTCTATTGGAACAGGTTTTTGTTTACCGCTGTTTACCGCAGAAGTTAATTTCAGGCAGGATTCTGGAATTAGTTTAAAATGCGCTGCCAATCTCTAGAACAGTGGTTCTCAACCTTTTATGCTTCACGTACCCCCTGGAAATGTGTATGTAACTGGCGTACCCCTTGTATAGATAGATAAAACTATAGTTATAGTATAACAATGGGAATAAAATGAAACGTATAAATATAACATATATTTGGCGACTTTCGAGCTCTCACGGCGTATTCCAAAAAGTTTTACCGCGTACTCCACGTTGAGAACCCCTACTCTAGAATATGGAAATATGGTTGTTTCAATCAATAAGCATAATTTGGTTCAGTTCAATCAAATAATATATTGTTTTAAAATGCAGTAGTAATTTGTAGCCCTACTAACACAACAAGTGAATGCAAAATGAATTAGGGAATATATCAATAATATTATAATTATAAATTTACCTTTTAGAATCCTGGGGCGGATGGCTCAGTCTGTAATCTTCAGTTCCCAGGTTCGAGTCTCAGCTGGGATCTCCGCGAAATTTTCCGCTCTGCCCCCTGTCAATAGGGGACACCGATGGGTTTGGAAAAGCCACAGTCCGTCGGATGGGACCTTAAACCATGTCCCCGTGTGCAGGAGATCCATACTCTGTGCATTTTAAAGAACACGCTGGATGGACTTGACAGGAGGCTACCATCTGTCTCCCAACAGCCGTTCCAGTGGGTTCCCTCCCCCAACCTTCTCTGAGTCCTCGGGGTCCTTGTGACCTGGCCATTTAGCCCATTGTGCGGGAAAAAGTGCCGCTCAGAAATAAAACAACCCAATTCAAATTTTAGACTCGTGCTTTTAAAAACCGACATGTATCTTCCAACTGTAAAATTGTCTGTCATACCCAAGTTGCGATATCTCTATCTCTATCCATATAAGCACGTGGTCGCAGACACTGATCTCGCTCTTCCCTGTGAACCGGAAATGAGCAATTTCTGGTTAAGCACCTTCGACTTTCGAGAGTTTCGCTTCTATTGCAATATGTGGGTATTGGCATACTATCAGATGTAAGGATTTGATGTCGGAAATTAAGATCTCTGTAGTTGTTTGCAAGTGGAAATCGGTGATGCAGAACCTTTGCTAGATTTAGAAGAAAGTCAAGATATGGACTTTCGATCACCATCCTGTGGTCCCGAAAAGATGGCTGCCAAAGAGGCAGCGTGTGATTTGATTGTACAGGTTTGTTTTTCACTTTCAAAATAGCAATTTTAATGATTTTTCTTAAAAAGAAACTTTTAACTTTTAATGAAAGCAGTCGCAGAGAATTTTTTGAATCGAAAATAATAATTTATTGAGCCTTAAGTTGAAATTGTACAAAAAGTCGCAAAACTTTCATTATAGGTTGGGTTGTTTTACCTCTGAGCGGCACTTTTTTGCCATGGGCTAAATGCACCATTGGGACCTAATAGCACCATGGGCTAAATGGCCAGGTCACATGGACCCCGAAGGCTCAGAGAAGGTTGGGGAAGGAGACCCACTGGAACAGCTGTTGGGAAACAGATGGTAGCCTCCCGTCAAGGCCATCCAGCGTGTTCTTTAACGTGCACAGGGTATGGCTCTCCCACACAGGGCGGCAGACTAGTAATCTGTATTTCCCAGGTTCGAGTCCCAGCTGGGTCAGCGTTGAGATTTATCTCCGCAAATTTCTCACCCTGCCCACGGTCAGTAGAGGACACCGATGGGCTTGGAAAGGCCGTCGTCCGTCGGACCAGGGACGTTAAGCCGTGGCCCCGTGTGCTGGAGAGCCATACTCTGTGCAGGTTAAAGAATATGCTGGATGGCCTTGACGGGAAGCTACCATCTGTCTCCCAACAGCTGTTCCAGTGGGTCCCCTCCCCCAACCTTCTCTGAGCCTTTGGGGTCCATGTGACCTAGCCATTTAGCCCATGGTGTGCAAAAAAAAGTGCCTCTCAGAGGTAAAACAACCCAAAACTCCCACACAGGGGCCCACGGCTTAACGTCCCATCCGACGGACGGCGGCTTTTCCAAGCCCATCGATGTCCCCTACTGACCGTGGGCAGGGCGGGGAATTTTGCGGAGATAAATCTCAACACTGACCCAGCTGGGACTCGAACCTGAGAACTACAGATTACGAGTCTGGCGCGCTACCGACTGAGCCACCCCCGCCCCTATTTCATTATAGGAGTGGGTTCTTTTGCAACATTACATTAACATGGGGCAGGGGGTGACTCAGTCGGCAGCGCGCCAGGCTTGTCGTAATCTGCAGTTCCTAGGTTCGAGTAACACCTGAACCAACGTTGAGATTTATATACGCACAACTCCCCGCCCTACCTTCGGTCGGTAGAGGATACCTATGAACTTGGAAAAGCCGCCGTCCGTCGGATGGGATGTAAAGCCATGGCACCGTATGCGGGAGAGCCATATTCTGTGCACGTTAAAGAACACGCTGGATGGCTTGACGGGAGGCTACCATCTGTCTGCTAATAGCTGTGGGTCCGCTCTTCCAACCTTCTCTGCCTTCGGGGTCTTTGTGACCTGGTCATTTAGCCCATTGTGTGAAAAAAAAGCGCTACTCAGAGTTAAAACAATGAAACACAAAATTGCATGAATATTAATGGGATGAATTGAGCAATGATTTAAACAGCAATAATTTCCGCTTTTTTTTTAGTAATTCGTTGTTATATAAAATGGTATACATTCAGTATTTTGTTGTGAATCGATAAGTATCAAAATATTGCGTTATATTAACGCTTTCAACTATATCCAATTTGTGCTATTTGTTATAAAATGCCAAAAAAGAAATTTATACGCAATGTGCTGTTTGCCACAGAGGTCTGACAAGAGCCTGTCAGAATAATAAATCTAGCAGAAGATCTGTGCGGAAGGTTACTTTATAACTTTATTATCAGGGTATTTTTTAATTTTAAGATGTATTTTTATCGCACGTATTATTAACAACTGATTTTGAAGTTTGTTACCAAAATCGTGCCGAAAGGGACACAGGCAAAATTTTAAAGCAATGAATAGATTGTGTTGTTGGGTTGTTTTACCTCTGAGCGGCACTTTTTGCACAAAATGGCCAGGTCACGAGTACCCAGAGAGATTTGGGGGAGGGGACCCACTGCAACAGCTATTGGGAGACAGATGGTAGACTCCCGTCAAGGCCATCCAGCGTGTTCTTTAACGTGCACAGGGTATGACTCTCCCGCACACGGCTTAAACATCCCATCCGATTGACTGCAACATTTCCAAGTTCACTGGTGTTTCGTATTGACCGTAGGCAGGACGAGTTTTGCGGATAAATCTCAAAGCTGGCCCAGCTGGGACTCGAACCTGGGGACTGCAGATTACGAGTTGGCACGCTACCGACTGACCCCCCCCCCCCCCCCCCCCCCCCACACACACACCATTAATAGAAGTTTGGGTTGAGTACTTTTACTCTGAGTGGGAATGTTGTGCACAAAGTGGCATAATTACAAGGATCTCAAGACTCAGAATTAGTTAGGGGACCCAGTGGACCGCTCTTCAGAGAGAGATGGTAGTGACCAGACTCCCAGGGGTTGGGAGGAAGGGGGTTAAAAATCCAACATTTCTATTTTAAAAGATAAGGGAAAAAAATTGTTTTGTGTTTCACAGGCATTAATAAATTATTTACATTTGCATTTTCCAAAATGTTCGTTAATTCTCATTAACATTGTTAGAAGGTGCGAAAAAAACGGAAAAAAATTTTTATTCTATTTGGAAACGAGCATCCCATATTCGCCAGAGATGATATGTTGTTTTTAAAGTGTTTTCTTTAGATATCTAATGAGAAAAACCTGTTTATGTTCTACAGTAATAAGACAAATTAATACCCTTGCTGACCGGATGCTGCCAGTTGGACGGCAATGGTCTAAAAATTATCCGTAAACGGAACAGGAAGTGTTAATCCAGCAGATCCGAGGAGGGCAAACAGACGTTTGTGAGACACGGTGCATGCTGGGAGAAGTGAAAGAGGAAGTATGATGTTGATACCGGTGCATGCTCGCCATGTGCACCTTATGCTGTTGCCTTCACCATAGTTTGTTGTATTTATTCAATGCATTTATGTTCATCAGATGTGTAGGTGAGACAGAGACAACTCTAGCAACTTTTCTGATGAAAGTGACACATTTAATTAGCTTGGGAAATAATTGGCGAGCATCTCTTGAGATGTCTTCCCACCCAGTGTTAAAATGAATTTGTTCTGTGTGGTTCTGGATAGCAACTTCTATCTGGTAAGTAATTTAAGTAGTCAGTCAATTCATTAATTAATACTTCTTTGTTTTGCGTCTTCGCAAAGTTCGATTTGGTTTTAGCTTCCTTAAGAACAATTTTTTGTCAATTTATTTTGTCAGAACTTACTCTGAAGGCTTTGGTTGGGTTGTTTTACCTCTTAGCGGTACTTTTTTGCACACCATGGGCTAAATGGCCAGGTCACATGGACCCCGAAGGCTCAGAGAAGGTTGGGGGAGGGGACCCACTGGAACAGCTGTTGGGAGACAGATGGTAGCCTCCCGTCAAGGCCATCCAGCGTGTTCTTTAATGTGCACAGGGTATGGCTCTCCCGCACACGGGGCCACGGTTTAACGTCCCATCCGACGGACGACGGACTTTCCAAGCCCATCGGTGTCCCCTACTGACCGTGGGCAGGGCGGGGAATTTTGCCTACTCTGAAGGCAATTATGTAATTTATGGAATTTTTTTTTTTGTTTTCGGTTTGGATAAAAAAATATTGCAAATGGTAATATTTGGGAGATGCTAAAAATATGCATATATATTTTTTTTTCGTCGCTTATTTTTTATTTTCTTCTTGTTTTCACGATTCGATATAAAATTTTGATGCAATGTTTTTATAAATAAATATGGAAGTAAAATTATTTTTAGTAAGTCTTCAGAGAATATAAGCTAGCAACAAGTGGGTTATTACGAAATTGCATTGTAAAATTTCTTTTATTTTCAAAAATAACATATTTTCTTTGATTAGGATTTTTTTTCGATATTTCTCTACTAAACGAAACTTTTAAAAATATATCTAATGTTTATAAGAATTGATCAATAAATCTAAGAAATTAATCCATATATACAGGGTGATCCAAAAGTAACAGAAAAAGTAAAAATTCCATAATTCGAAAAGTATAGACAGTAGCACGATGCGGTTTTCACAGAAATGCACAGACTTGTTTATGTGCGGCTTATTTTTTGTAATAACAAAAATATTTTTATTGCCAGAATAGTTACATTTGTCATCGACAGGTGGCGCTGTAACGATCTCGGAGCTGCTGCCAGTAGAATATGTTTAAATAGCGACAGGCATCAGCTCCGGGACCATCCAGCATCGCTACAGCGCCACCTGTCGGTAACAATATAACTATTCTGGCAATAAATTTTTTCGTTATACAAAAAATCCTGTCTTTCTGTGCATTTCTGTGAAAACCGCATCGTGCTACTCTCTATACTTTTCGAATTATTGCATTTTTACTTTTTCTATTACTTTTGGATCACCCTACATGTGGGTGGGGGTGGGGGGTTCTTAAACATTTATACCTTAATCATTCCTACGGGACCAACAAAGTCCCTAGTCACCCAATATACCAATAATTTTATAAATATACTGGTACCAGGTAACGTACCCAGGGCAGGATCTGGGGGCGGGGGGGGGGGGGGTAGTAAAGGTAAAAGAGGCAAAAATTATTAAATTTATTTGTTTTTCATTTTTCAAGAAATTTCTACAGACCTCTACAACAGAGGGTGAAATATTATATTGAAATGGGAATCCAGTCTTTCTCCCACCCTTTTGGGGCGGGGGTGGCTCAGTCGGTAGCGCGCCAGGCTCGTAATCTGTAGTTCCCAGGTTCGAGTCCCTACTGGATCAGCGTTGAGATTTATCTCCGCAAAATTCCCCGTGTGTGGGAGAGCCATAACCTGTGCACGTTAAAGAATACGCTGGATGGCCTTGATGTGAAAGACATTTGAGGCTACAAAAGTCCATCACAGCAAGCCACTAAACAATTGCAAATCACCCAAATAAATTTCTCAGATATGACTTTTTATTCACATATTATTTAACCACATAACAAATATTTAAACTTTGAAAATTAAACTGAATTTAAAAAACTTTTTCGTTAAGCAAAATTTTACTAAAAATCTTTTACACAGTGGTAAAAATTATTAATAATTCGAAAATAATCATAAAAACCTTAGCTATTATAAAACTGAATCCTTAAATAGTACTGTCAGGATTTAAACCCCAGCATAATATTTAAAATAATAAATAAAAATAAATACCCCCTCAAGCAGCTGCTTGCCACAGAGGTCTGACAAGGAGCCTGTCAGTTTATATGCCGTAGTAGAAGGTCTGAGAGGATGGCAGGACCTCAGCAGAAAAACGACACACACATCCATGCCTAATTCGGGGCTCGAACCCAGGTCCCTTAGATCAGTAACCAAGCGTGCTAACCACTCAGCCACGGGACGGCTATTTAAAATAAACAGAGTTTTTATTGTAAATGCGGATAAAGTTCTTTTCTAGTCTGCATCAGATAGTCTCAGATCTACCAACAGTCATTCCAGTGGAATGTCTGTGTCAGTGGAATCAGTTTGTTGTCAGTGGAATCAGTTTGTCAGTGTAATGTCTGTTGAACTCGGTCAGTCTCAGATCTCCCAACAGTCCAATATCCTCCCCCAACTTTCTCTGAGCCTTCGGGTCCTTGTGACCTGGCCATTTAGCCTATTGTGTACAAAAAAGTGCCGCTCAGAGGTAAAACAACCAACCAAAAAAACTTGGATTTGATAAGCAGGAACATGAGCAAATATTTTTAAGTTATCGATGGCTGACGAGTGAAAAGAATTACTTGAGATAATGAATAAACGGAAACTAATTTGAAAATCCAATGATAATATCACTTTAAAAAGGAAAAAAAAAATCATCGGGATAAATCCATAAATTTAAAAAGCTTCTATTTGAGAGAAACAGTTTTTTTTTTTTTGCTGACAAAGCACAATATGAGTTCAAAAAATTACTGGAGTGATATGTAAATTGATTTAAATAAATTTTTCTTTAATATTTTGTAAGACATATTTCTCGAACTATAGGCTTATTTTTTATCACATTATACTTTTATAGTTAATAATCAGTCATTAATTAACCATTAAATTGATTTACTTGCAAACATACATAGAACCTGAAGCACTTGAAAACTTTAATAGTTATTAAGTAGCAAATATATGCAGATGCTGATAAAAGATTTGAGGATGCTGGTGGAAATAAAACCTTGCTGATGCTGATAGAACATTTGTCATTCGCGCAGGGCTGTATCCCTAGCTTTCTAAAACCCACTAATAAAGTCAACTATTCATGCAGCAGCTGTTTGCAACAGTAGGATTAACAAGTGCATCATAATACGCCATAGACAAAATCTGTGGAAGGTAAAACATCAGCAGAAGACAATGCAAGAAACATTCATCCCTTAGCCAGGGAAAGAATTTAAGTCTTTCTACTCTGCACCAGAACTCTCTCCGCATTTCCAATAAAAACGCTGTTTATTTTAAATATTATGCTGGGGTTTAATCCTGACAGTACTATTTAGGATTCAGCTTTATAATAGCTTAGGTTTTTATGAATATTTTCGAATTATTATTAGATTTTACCGATGTGTAAAAGATTTTTAGTAAAATTTTGCTTATAGAAAAACGTTTTTTTAAATTCATTTAAATTTTCAACGTTTAGAAATTTGTTATGTGGTTAAATAATATGTGCATAAAAAGTCATATCTGAGAAATTTATTTGGCTGATTTGCAATTGTTTAGTGGCTGGCTGTGATGGACTTTTGTAGCCTCAAATGTCTTTTGTGTTCCCCTCTGGCCTCGAAAGGACCCGAATATTGAATTGCTATATATGTTACCGCTAAAGCTCGAAAGCCGTTAATGTGCACATTACCTAGCTAATCTGAAGATTAACTGATTTGCTCCGTTACTTGCGGAATCAAGAGTTTTCCGCATTTCACCTAGGTAATGTGCACATTAACGGCTTCCGTATCGTTAAAGTTCAAAAGTTTGTTTCTCTCATAGTGGTGAATCTCTTGAATATGAATCTTCGTGTCACGTGATTCACTCGTCCGCATTATAAAAAACGCCCCGGATGAGCGGAGGCCAAGTGAGAACGAATCGGTAAAGTGATTCATTCTTGATAACGAATCACTAAAATGATTCGTTCTCACTTGGCCTGCTCATTTTGGGGGCGTTTTTTATAATTCGGACGACTGATTCATGTTGACAGAGGGATGACCCTGGATTCAACTCTACTCTCGGACACTAGATAAATAACATTATGTTAATTTAAGCGTACAGAAACGTTCCTGTTGTTCCAGCAAAGATCTTATTTTCACTTTAACGAGTGCCTAGTAGGTAATGTGCAGATTATCCAGGTAATTTGCAGATTACCTAGGTAATTTGAGAAATGAAACAATTTTCCGCACGTTAACGGATCACCCTAGTTAATCTGCACAATACTTAGATAATCTGTAGAATAATTGATTTCTGCACTTTAGCGGTAACATATATACTGCTCACAAAAATTAAGGGATATTTCTTCGCTTCATATTCATTTTGAAATATCCCCTAATTTTTGTGAGCAGTATATATATAGTACGTTTTCATAATAAACTGAATAATTGAGTCTTAAATTTGTTCTTTGATGAAACGGGACAGATGCAAATAGATAACGAAGAGATTAAACAGTTTTGTGGAACAAAAAAACAGTTTTGGCGATGATCGATACCCCATCCCTCCATATTCTTGATTTGGTATTATTTTCCTATCATCACTACTTGCTCATTCTCTCTTTCTGCACCAAACTGCAGAATCTTTTCTGTCTCATTTCTTTTGTGTAAAAACCACCACCATAGCAGCTCTTTCTCTACTACTGAAGGGATCAGATGGTACAGTCGCTCAAAAAATATTCGAATACTATGGTTGATTACAGTATTCAGAAAAAAATGTCTGGCAACAATTTTTTTTTTAGAAATTAGTGATCTGGCAACCTTCGTGTCACGTGACACGAAGGTTGCCAGATCACTAATTTCTAAAAAAAAATCGGTTGCCAGATATTTTTTCTGAATTCTGTGATCAACCATAGTGTTGGTCAAATCTGGTTTTAAGCTAATTCAAGACCCATCAAAGGGGTTCGATGCCCGAGCATCGAAAAAAATTATTTCCCACAAAACTATTGTTTACTGACTCCTGTGTCAATAGGTAACTCTGTGTATTTATTATATATTATATATTAGATACAATTTTAATATTCAAAAAATTAAATCTTCAACAAATTCCAACACTTTTTCAATCACTCCTTAAACCTCTCTATCAGTCGTCCGTGATTAAGAAATTCTGCTTAAATACTATTCATTGTGAAAATTCATTTCATAAAAATTTTTAATTGCAGTTGCTGCAGCAGCATAAAAAATTTTGGGTATTTTATTCATTTAACTGAACTTATTTGGAAGCATTAAAATTGGAAGACGGCAAATGTTAAAAGACTATTTTGAAGAATCTTTTCATTCAACTTTGTAACTAATGATGAGGTTAGGCAAAGGAGTTTGCAACCTCCTTTAAGCAGCATATTGTGCAGAGAGAGACTCAGTTGGTTTGGCCATGTTGCCCGTATGAATAATTATAGATTGGCGAATAGGGTTATGAACAGTGTGCCTAAAGGCCTCAGTAAGAAGGGGAAACCTAGGATGCAGTGGGCAGACAATGTCAAACAGGACCTTGTTAGAATTGGTGTGCAATGGCCAGATGCAGCAGATGTAGCTCAGGACAGATATGCTTGGAGAACTAAATTGCACAGTCTGGTTGGACCTCCGTAGCCCATGGCTGCTTGAGGATGAAAATAATGATTCATGCTGGAAATTTTGCTGGTAGATTTTTAAAATTGTTTGTTTGAGGTTTTATTGCGGATCAGCACTATAGCTACGATGCGGCAAACAAGGGCTTTGGTTTGACAGCAGCGATTTATCTCTTGCTGCCAGTGAGCAACGGAACTTTTTTTTTATATTATTCGATTCAAATCAAGAGATTTTTACTGAAAAACTTAATTTCTGGGATGAAGTGCATTGCCAGAGATGTGCTGCCAAATGTTTAACAATAATCCTACTCTACTAAGAAATTCTGAATGATACAACAAAAATTAAATCAGATATATTGCAGTTTCCAAGATACGTTTTTCATTGGGTTGTTTTACCTCTGAGCGGCACTTTTTTGCACACCAGGGCTAAATGGCCAGGTCACATGGACTCCGAAGGCTCAGAGAAAGTTGGGGGAGGGTACCCACTGGAACAGCTGTTGGGAGACAGATGGTAGCCCCCCGTCAAGGCCATCCAGCGTGTTCTTTAACGTGCACGGCTATCCCGCAAACGGGGTCACGGCGTAACGTCCCATCCGGCGGACGGCGGCCTTTCCAAGCCCATCGGTGTCCCCTACTGACCGTGGGCAGGGCGGGGAATTTTGCGGAGATAAATCTCAACGCTGACCCAGCTGGGACTCGAACCTGGGAACTACAGATTACGAGCCTGGCGCGCTACCGACTGAGCTACCCCCGTCCCCTGTTTTTCATTGGAAAAAATATATAGGTAATATAATAATTTCACAGTAGAATAAGTTAATGCAAAATCCATATGGCTTTCCATATATTCTTTCTTCGTTCTTTGATGTACACTAGTTTAATATTATTACTGGCCTATTATAAACTTTCTAGTTTTATATTATTACTGGCTATATTATAAACCTTCAGAGATTTTAACAACCAGCTCGAGTACGACATTTTGCTCTTCAAACCGAGAGAGGAAATTATAATATATTTATAATAACATTAATTAATGCATTTAATTATTGCATTTAATTAACATTAATTAATGCATTTAATTATTGAATAAGCATTATGTTTATATATACATTAGCGTTAAAATATTTTGTACACTTTCTCAAAGTCTGGCTGCTCTTCAGTGAATTTCTAATGTAAAAAAAGTTTTAAAACAAATCAAATATAGGTATAATCGTAAATAATAAACGAAAATTCGTAAAGAAGAAATTGTAAGCTTTATAAGACACGTAAAGCTTACAATTTCTTCTTTACGAATTTTCATTTTTTTTTCACGTGCTTTAGAAGCGCACGTAAGAGCAAAGTTTGTCTAAGGTAAGTCAGCAAAAGAGAAAAGTAAATTTCTTAAGAGCCTTGAGTTCAGTTTTTAAATTTACTTTAGGGTATATTACACTAGTTATCTCTACTACGATACGGGGCGGGGGTGGCTCAGTCGGTAGTACGCCAGGCTCGTAATCTGTAATTCCCAGGTGCGAGTCCCAGCTGGGTCAGTGTTGAGATTTATCTCCGTAAAATTCCCCGCCCTGCCCACGGTCAGTAGGGGACACCGATGGGCTTGGAAAGGCCGCCGTCCGTCGGATGGGACGTTAAGCCGTGTCCCCATGTGCGGGAGAGCTCATACCCTGTGCACGTTAAAGAACACGCTGGATGGCCTTGACGGGAGACTACCATCTGTGTCCCAACAGCTGTTCCAGTGGGTCCCCTCCCCCAACCTTCTCTGAGCCTTCGGGGTCCATGTGACCTGGCCATTTAGCCCATGGTGTGCAAAAAAGTGCCGCTCAGAGGTAAAACAACCCAACTTTACTACGATATACTGTATGTGCTGCCTCGGTTATACAGACAACGCCTATCATTATTTATCATTGGTGATTGATGATTCTCAATAGCAAAGGATTGGGTTGTTTTTCCTCGGAGCGCTGTGTACTTTTTTGTACACAGTGAGCTAAATGGCCAGGTCACGAGGACCCCGAAGGCTAAGAGACTACTGGAACAGCTGTGGGAGACAGATGGTAGCCTCCCGTCAAGGCCATCCAGCTTGTTCTTTAAAGTGCATACAGTATGGCTCTCCCGCACAAGGAACCATCGTTAACGTCCCATCCGATGGATGGCGGTCTTTCGAAGCCCATCGGTGTCCTCTACTGACAGAAGGTGGGGAGTTGTTGAGAGATAAATTTTAATGCTGATCTAGGTGGAACTCGAATCTGGCGCGCTACCGACTGAGCCACCCCCGCCCCGTAATAACAAAGGAAAACGCTTTTTAAATTATCCCTTGACATATTTCTTTTCTCTTAGTACATATTTTATTGGGGCGGGTGTGGCACATTCGGTAGCGCGCCAGGCTCGTAATCTGTAGTTCCCAGGTTGGAGTTCCAGCTGGCTCAGCGTTGAGATTTATCTCCGCAAAATTCCCCACCCTGCCCACGGTCAGTAGGGGACCTGCCCATGGTTAAAGGACGTCGTCAGTGGATGGGACGACGGCCACGTTAAGCCGCGGCTCCGTGGGCAGGAGAGCCATACCCTGTGCACGTTAAAGAACACGCTGGATGGCCTTGACAGGAGGCTGCCATCTGTCTCCCAACAGCTGTTCCAGTGGGTCCCCTCCCCCAACCTTCTCTGAGCCTTCGGGGTCCACGTGACCTGGCCATTTAGCCCATGGTGTGCAAAAAAAGTGCCGCTCAGAGGAAAAACAACCCAACCCAACCTGATCAATTTGCACACTACAATGATCATTTGTTTACACTAGAACTACGTGTACCACAGCTTTGTTATTTAACGTGCACATACGTGGCGCTCTGTCACATCCGACGAATGACATCATTTCCGTTCTCAGTCGATTGCTCAACGAGAGGATAAGGGGAGAAGATGTCAACGCAGCTTGGGATTCGAACTTGAGCCAATTTCAAGTCACTGGATAGTACGGTACAATAATATATATGGAAAAATATGAACCTAGTCTCGAGTCCCATTTGATTCAGTCTCTCTAAGATTAACACCGATGCTTCTTATTTTTTGTAGGACTTGCGAGAAGAAATATGGTGCTTTGATTAAGAAATTAGGTTTATTAAATTTTGGTAGAATTTCTTTCATCGGCGGATTAAGGTATCTGATGGCCTCCATCTGTCTTGGGTAGGAGGAATGCTCCTCAATAAACAAAAGTTTCACGTAAAAAAAAGTGTATTTAATAGGTTAATTTGAAGTTTAGAACTACATATAAGAGAGGGGCGGGGGTGGTTCAGTCGGTAGCGCGTCAGGCTCGTAATCTGTAGTTCACAGGTTCGAGTCCCATCTGAGTCGGCGTTGAGATTTATCTCCGAAAAATTCCCTGCCTTGCCCACGGTCAGTAGGGGACACCGATGGGCTTGGAAAGGCCGCCGTCCGTCGGATGGGTCGTTAAGCCGTGGCACCGTGTGCGGGAGAGCCATACCCTGTGCACGTTAAAGAACATGCTGAATGGCCTTGACGGGAGGCTACCATCTGTCTCCCAACAGCTGTTCCAGTGGGTCCCCTCCCCCAACCTTCTCTGAGCCTTCGGGGCCTTGTGGCCTGGCCATTTAGCCCATGGTGTGCAAAAAAGTGCCGCTCAGAGGTAAAACAACCCAACATATAAGAGAAATAATAAATATGAATTAATAAATATGAATTATTCAGATATTAAATAAATGTAAGAAATAATAATATATATTATTTATATAATAGAAAATTTAATATGCATTATATAAACTTCTACATACTGAAAAATAAACAAAAAACTGTTCTTTGCAGTGTGCATTTAACAAAAAAAACAACGTATTTTTGGTATTAACCTAAATAAAAACACGAGTACTTGAGGAATAGATTACTACTGATTGTAATATATTTTACTAAATGTCTTTTTTTAACAAAAATAATTTTGACTTTTGAGGCTTCCGTGATTGTCAAAGCTCAAGGTTACCGCCTGTGCAGTTTACAAATCCGCCGCCACTGGTCGCTTTTCAAGATTGCCGCCAAAATGCAATTTCGAAATGTGTGAGCTTGAACTCACGGGTAGAGTGAGATGCGGTGTCCTCTTTGGGTGGACTTAACAGGTTTAACGAATCACTGTTTGCTGACGAGCGAAATCTAATTTCCTGTGAGAAACAGGAAATTCTTTGTCCTTTTCTCTCAACGATGTTTGCAGTCTTAGAATATTCACCTTCAGAGTCAGACCATCAGAAGTATCAGCAACCACAAATTTCGATCCTGAAACAAAAAGTAAGAGCATGTAAAAATAATTCGGAGTGAATTTTTGTTATTTAGTAAATTTATATACCAAAAGCATAAAGAAACTTTGTTAGTGTTTAATATACGTTACGTTAAATAACTGAAATCTCTACAAATTAGTTGTAACTCGTTGAGTGAGTGAAGTTCTGTTTCTGTTGAAAATTTTGTCATATTTGGGTACTTTGGTTGGGTTGTTTTACCTCTGAGCGGCACTTTTTTGCACACCATGGGCTAAATGGCCAGGTCACAAGGACCCCGAAGGCTCAGAGAAGGTTAGGGGAGGGGACCCACTGGAATAGCTGTTGGGAGACAGATGGTAGCCTCCCGTCAAGGCCATCCAGCGTGTTCTTTAACGTGCACAGGGTATGGCTCTCCCGCCCACGGGCCACATCTTAACGTCCGGAAATGGACGTTAAGATGTGGCCCGTGGTGACGATGAGGCCGCCGTCGCGTTTCCAAACCCTTAAGGTTTGGAAACGCGACGGCGGCCTTTCCAAACCTTTCGGTGTCCCCTACTGACCGTGGGCAGGGCGGGGAATTTGCAGGAGATAAATCTCAACGCTGACCCAGCTGGGACTCGAATCTGGAAACTGCAGATTACGAGCCTGGCGCTCTACCGACTGAACCGCCCCCGTATTTGGGTACAGTAATAATTTTTAGAACGACTACATAAATCATTCGATTTTTAAATGACTCTTTGCGCAATAGTAGTTATCATTTCTTAGCTTAATTCTGCAGCGTAACCGGGGGGGGGGGGGATTAACCAAGTGGTCGATTACCTAATAGGCGCATAAAGCACTCGCCTAAGGGTCTCAAAACTCAGTTGCTTTTCAACGTTTTGTTTAGCCGTCGTCCGTATTTCACAATCAATATAGTCCACTATTTATATACACCTCTCGTATTTTTTACTTGGGTTAATATCAAATATAATGTGATTTTTGTTAATATATTACAAAGAACATTTATATATATACATTATCTTTCAGTACGTGCAAGTTGGGGCGCGGGTGGCTCAGTCGGTAGCCGGCCAGGCTCGTAATCTGTAGTTCCCAGGTTCGAGTCCCAGCTGGGTCAGCGTTGAAACTTATCGCCGCAAAACTCCTCGCCCTGCCCACGGTCAGTAGGGGACACCGATGGGCTTGAAAGGCCGCTGCTCGTCGGATGGGACGTTAAGCCGTGGTCCCGTGTGCGGAAGAGCTATACCCTGTGCACATTAAAGAACACGCTGGATGGCCTTGACCATCTGTCTTCCAACAGCTGTTTCAGTGGGTTCCCTCCCCCAACCTTCTCTGAGCCTTCGGGGTCCATGTGACCTGGCCATTTAGCCCATTGTATGCAAAAAAGTGCTGCTCAGAGGTAAAACAACCCAATCCAAGTACGTGCAAGTTAATGTAATATATATTAAACTTCCTATTTATGCATTTCTGAAATTCAATTTATTTAACAGCTGCACACAGTTTTTTTTTTTATACGAAAGTTGTAAAAAGTTTTGTATATTTTGTACTCCCTGGCTAGTTTTCTGCGCATGAAGCCTTCAGATATCTTAATTCGCCACTAAGTTACTTTCACCTCCCACTGAAGAAATATTAGTTAAGAAATCGTTTCTTGATCAGTTCGCATAAATTACATTTTTGAGCACCGCCTTCGAAAAAATCTGGCTACTCAATCGATGAACTACACTTTCCTTTTTGAACTGAAATATCCAAGACATTCGTACGAGATATTACAATCATTCATTCATCTATTTAATAACGAACAACATTTATACATAAAGAGTCTGTTCTCGATTTAAGTGGATTGGGCTGTTTTACCTCTGTGCGACACTTTTTTGTACACCATGAGCTAAATGGCCAGGTCACAAGAATCCCGAGGATTAAGAGAAGGTTGGGATGTTAGGAGAGAGATGATAACCTCCCGTTAAGGCCATCCAGCGTGTTCTTTAATATGTACGGAGTATAGCTCTCCCTCACGACTTAGTCCTATCAGACGGTCAGTAGGGGACACCGACGGCTATTCCAAGTCTATTGGTACCCTCTACTGACAGAGGGCAAAGTGGAGAATTTTGCGGAGATAAATTTCCTGGGAACTGCTGATTATAAGCGTGGCACTCTACCGATTGAGCTATCCCCGCCCCCTTGCTTGATTCGAAATAATTAAAATTATTAAGAAGTAAGCCCTTTTGTTTATTGGGTTATTTAATATTTTGTTTGATGGGAAAAAAAATGTTGAATCTAGGTGAATGCTCCCCAACCTCTTAAAGTATGCAGGCGCTCATTGGCTGGTAACCCACGCACGGCATTGCCACCTAGGAATTGCCGTTTCCTCTGCTATCTCGCTCACTTTCAAGGATATTTTCGCGAAATTTTACGATTCAGCTAGCTGCGCGCGCATCGAAAGTGGGAGTGGGGCAGTTACAGCTTCCTCGTTTCGTTCGAAGTTTTTGACTTGAATGCGTGAATTTTTAAAGTTGAGTGATAAAATTAACTTAAAATGAGTAGTTATGATGAATGATTTTTTTGTTTCGGCATCAATATGTGTGAAGAAGAAAGAAGAAGGATTAAGAAAAGAAAGAAAAGATTTCGAATGTATATGTCAAAAGCGAATGAAGTTTGAGGAATTCCACTGTTTGTTCAGAGATTTTAGTTGATAATGACTCTAAAATTTTCAATTATTTTAGAATGATTCGCGAAAAATTCAGGAAACTACTTAATTACTTAAAAGAAAGACGGAAGGATATTTACCTAAATATCTTTTAGGCAAAAATTTAAATTTTTCTGTTATTATAAAAAAAAAATGTTTTTTACTCTCCTTCATTTGTAAATATTTAAATAAGATCATGCAAAAAAATAAATATCAAAAGCTTTTCAAAGAAAATGCATTTTATTAATGTTAAATTTATTTCCATTTTAATACGGGGTTATATTCTACTTTAGAAAAATCAAAATACGAAAAATCATTCACTTGTGATTAAAATGTTTTAATACCGTATTTCTTCGATTCTAAGACGCCATCGATTGTAAGACGCGCCTTAATTTCAGTACCACCAACAGAAAAAAAATAAAACGCTAAAATATATCTAACAAATATTTTTATTATAATAGAATTCAATTTGCTAACAACAATAACACTTATTTATCAGTGGATATGTTATTCATCACTTCCTTCTGAATCAATATCAGAGTCTGATTCTAATCAGCCGTCATATCTGAATCAGTATCAGAGTTTACTTCACATTCAGAATCTGATTCTCCTGAGCCATTTTTATTTCCATTATACCATAATATATCGACTTCTGACCCATCGAGAGCGTTGGTGATGCAACATTTTTTAAATGAGTGCTGCACTATTCTTTCTGGGATTAGCTTCCAAGCTGTTGATTCCAAGCTGTTGATTCTGATTCCAAGCTGTTGATTCCCATTCCGCCAATTTCGCTTTCTTAATTTTTCCGTAAGGTGATCAGCGGAAGGTTGTCAGTCAACAGCCAGGTTCCAAGCTCACTATAATTCACTCACAGAGCTCCACTATAATGAAATAACGGTCAAACTTGGAGGCCGGGTTTCCGCGTAAAAAAAAAACGTGTGGTGCCGTGTGCAAAGCGCGGGAAAATTTGAAAAAAAAAAAAAACTGCGATTCTTAGACGCACCTAGTTCCCGTTATTAGAGACGTTTATATGGGGTTGTTGTTGTTGTTGTTTTACCTCTGAGCGGCACTTTTTTGCACACCATGGGCTAAACGGCCAGGTCACATGGACCCCGAAGGCTCAGAGAAGGTTGGGGGAGGGGACCCACTGGAATAGCTGTTGGGAGACAGATGGTAGCCTCCCGTCAAGACCATTCAGTGTGTTCTTTAACGTGCACAGGGTATGGCTCTCCCGCACACGAGACCACGGCTTAACGTCCCATACGACGGACGACGGCCTTTCCAAACCCATCGGTGTCCCCTACTGACCGTGGGCAGGGCGGGGAATTTTGCAGAGATAAATCTCAACGCTGACCCACCAAGGTTCGGGACTCGAACCTGGGAACTACAGATTACGAGCCTGATGCGCTACCGACTGAGCCACCCCCGCCCCGTTTATATGGGGGAAAAAGTGCGTCTTAGAATCGAAGAAATATGGTATTTCGGTCCCTAATTAGGGCATTCTTTGGGAGATGATTCGAACTGATATATGAAAGCAATCCAAAGACCATCCTTCGATTATATACCTAGTAAAGAATTTTTCGTCTCTTCAGTTTTCTGAAGCAGAAGTTAAAAAACAATAACAACACTTTAAGACAGCCATGAACACATTTCTTACTCGTGATTCACCGTATTATCGTGTGGCCTAGTGGTTAGCACACTTGGCTACTGATCTAAGGGACCTGGGTTCGAGTCCCGTGTTAAGGCATGGATGTATGTGTCGTTTATTCTGCTGAGGTCCTGCCATCCTCTCAGACCTTCTACTCTGGCATATAAACTGACAGGCTCCTGTCAGACCTCTGTGGCAAGCAGCTGCTTGAGGGGGTATTTATTTATTTTTATTATAATATGAATTAAATAAAGGAATATAGTCTGTGAACACATACCTGGCTGTCCTATAATTTTCCCTATTTCTTCCCAAATACTATCTCTACGCAATTGATTAATGTATCTACCATTTTAAGGTTATGTAGTTCATTGTACAGTCATTCAAAAAACTATCCGAACGTTATGGTTGATTACAGAATTCAGAAAAAATATCTAGCAACAATTTGTTTAGAAATTAGTGATCTGGCAACCTTCGTTTACGAAGTACTGTACACGAAGGTTGCCAGATCACTAATTTCTAAACAAATCGTTGCCAGATATTTTTTCTGAATTCTGTAATCAATCATAGCGTTCGGATAATTTTTTGAACGACTGTACTGTTGTCCAATTAAAATTAATTTTTCGGTATTCATATTTTTGGTGATCGCGGAAAATAATTCATTCACTCCAAAATATTTACTGAACAAAAAAGTGCACGTGCTGTTACAGAGCGCAGTTTCGATAAAGTGAAACAAGACTCACTCTCTAGCTGCGCGCGCATCAAAAGTGGTGGTTAACTCCCTAAACGAAGCAAGAATGGTGCCGAAGGCCGTGGCAAGATTGGGGTGGCTCAGTCGGTAGCGCGCATAATCATAGCGTTCGGATATCTGAGTACCCAAGTTGGAGTCCAGATATCGTAATCTGTGTTCCCAGGTTCGAGTCCCAGATGGGTCAGCGTTGAGATTTATCTCCGCAAAATTCCCCGCCCTGCCCACGGTCAGTAGGGGACACCGATGGGCTTGGAAAGACCACCGTCCGTCGGATGGGACGTTAAGCCGTGGCCCCGTGTGAGGGAGAGCCATACCTTGTGCATGTTAAAGATCACGCTGGATGACCTTGACTGTCTTCCAACAGCTGTTCCAGTGGGTCCCCTCCCCCAACCTTCTCTGAGCCTTCAGGGTCCATGTGACTTTGCCATTTAGCCCATGGTGTGCAAAAAAAGTGTCGCTCAGAGGTAAAACAATGCAACCGTGGCAAAAGTGATTTAGGGTTTAACGTCATTACCAAGCAGGGGAAATGCTGTTTGGGATTCTTCCTCTTCAATCCGTGGGCGACATTGCCGGGGCCGATGCCTTCGTTGCTTGCCAGTGAGCGCTGTCTCATAGAGCAGTGGTTCCCAACCTTTTCACACTAGAGGACCATATTCCCAAATCACATGGGGCGGGGGTGGCTCAGTCGGTAGCGCGCCAGGCTCGTAATTTGTAGTTCCCAGGTTCGAGTCCCAGCTGTGTCAGCGTTGAGATTTATTTCCGCAAAATTCCCCGCCCTGCCCACGGTCAGTAGGGGACACCGATGGGTTTGGAAAGGCCGCCGTCCGTCGGATGGGACGTTAAGCCGTGTCCCCGTGTGCGGGAGAGCCATACCCTGTGCACGTTAAAGAACACGCTGGATGGCCTTGACGGGAGGCTACCATCTGTCTCCCAACAGCTGTTCCAGTGGGTCCCTTCCCCCAACCTTCTCTGAGCCTTCGGGGTCCATGTGACCTGGCCATTAACCCATGGTGTGCAAAAAAGTGCCGCTCAGAGGTAAAACAACAACAACAACAACCCAAATCACATTTGAGTTGCGAACATACCACTTGGCCCGGTTTCACATCTTTCGTTATCATCAACATGTTTCTTTTTTAAAATATCCCACAGTTTAATTTGCTTACTCATTTTCAACGGAACGGATAAAAAATAATATTTAAAAAAGAAACCTTCTAAAACCGTCCACAATAACCAAAGTCTACTCATTTGCAAGACGGATTAAATGTTAAAAACATTATCACGTGATAGATGTGTTTCGTGTTGCGATTGGTTTCCCCACTCTCACACATGCAGAAGTTCGCCTTTCGGTTTCGGTCCCAACTGTATCTTCTCTATGCTCAGTAGTCGTCAGCAGTGGTTGAGAATTAAATAAATAAATAATACCCCCTCAAGCAGCTGCTTGCCACAGAGGTCTGACAGGAGCCTGTCAGTTTATATGCCACAGTAGAAGATCTGAGAGGATGGCAAGACCTCAGCAGAAAACAACACGAACATCCTTGCCTTAACCCGGGGCTCGAACCCAGGTCCCGTAGATCAGTAACCAAGCGCGCTAACCACTCGGCCACGGGAAAAGATGAAAAATTTTATATTATTGGCACCGCAGTCACGGACCACAGATTGGGAAACACTGTCATAGAGAATGCATGGAAGAATATTTTCATTTGGAGTAATGCGTGTCTGCGTGTGGCCATTGCTGACCAGTGAGCGCGTACCTTTAGTCGCCTCGGAATTCCTATGAATTTTCATTCCTTCTGCCCCTCCCCCTACGAAGGGTATCCCTTTCTGCAGACCATCTCTCCATCACTCTCTGATAAATTTTACTAAAATGTAGATCCTCTCAACGTAAAAGTCCCAAGAATTGGGGGGGCGGGGGTGGCTCAGTCGGTAGCGCGCCAGGCTCGTAATCTGTAGTTCCCAGGTTCGAGTCCCAGCTGGGTCAGCGTTGAGATTTATCTCCGCAAAATTCCCCCACCCTGCCCTCGGTCAGTAGCCGATGGGCTTGGAAAGGCCGCCGTCCGTCGGATGGGACGTTAAGCCGTGGCCCCGTGTGCGGGAGAGACATACCCTGTGCACGTTAAAGAACACGCTGGATGGCCTTGACGGGGGGGCTACCATCTGTCTCCCAACAGCTGTTCCAGTGGGTCCCCTCCCCCTACCTTCTCTGAGTCTTCGGGGTCCATGTGACCTGGCCATTTAGCCCATGGTGTGCAAAAAGGTGCCGCTCAGAGGTAAAACAACCCAAGAATTGGTTTTCTAGTTCTTTATCGGCTATTCATTAATTGACTGTTTTATAATTTGAATCTAAGCGTTTGAGAGGAGAAATTCGATGCTCAAAAAATCCTCAGGTCATCAACAGCAATTTCGTCTTGCGGTCAGCATGAGAGACCAAGTGTTTGCAACATCGAACTGACATAATTCCAGTTAAAAGCATTAAAACCAAAGCTTTTATGTAATCGTGGTAAATGTTCTCTTTCCGTTAGAGCTTTTTAAAATACTGAAAACAACCCGCAGATCCTCCTTTACTACCTTCGCTGACCCTAAGGGTTCTTGGATACAGGGGGGTAATGAAGGACTATGGTTGGGGTGGGGGAATCGAATCCAACTCGAAAATCAAATTTTGTCAACTGCGAAAGCAATGTCTGTCTGGTCCGTACCTAGAATTTCGCTCCGTGGGGGGTGGGGTGGGGAATTGTCACAACACTCCTGCATTTTGCCTTGCGGCTTCCAATTTTGCCAACTAGCCAAACTAGCCATAATTTCACAGAAATAGTCCCAATATTTACATCTCGCCTGAATTATAACAAGTCTGTGAATTTTCCAAACTCCCCTTGATTTGGCAAACTCTCCTTAATTTCACAAAACCAATCCCAATCTTTACATCTCTCCTAAATTTGCCAAGTCACTTCAATTTTTTAAACTCCACAAGATTTTGCCAAGTTTTCTCGATTTTATCAACTCTCCTTAATTTCACAAACCCAATCCTAATGATCACAACTCGCCTGTATTTTCCAAGTGGATTCGAATTTTGGTAACTGCCCTACATTTTGTTAAGTTTCCTCAATTTGTCGAACACTCCTTAATTTCACAAAACACATCCTAATCTTCACAACTCGCCTATATTTCACCAAGTGGATTCGAATTTTGCCAACTACCCTAGATTTTGTCAATTCGCCGAATATTCGCAGAAAAAAAAACGCAATTTTTACATCTTCCCTGAATTTGTCAAGTCACTTCGAATTTTATCAACTACCCTTAATTCCCCAAGAAAGGCACAATTTTCACAACTCCCCTGTATTTTACCAAGTGGTTTCGAATTTTGCCAACTCCCCTAGGTTTTGCCAACTCTCTTTAATTTCACAAAACCAACCCCAATATTTACAACTCGCCAAGTGGTTTCCAGTTTTGCCAAGTTGCCTCGACTTTGCTAACTTGCCACAATTTTAAAGAAAAAAATGCCATTTTTACATCTCACCTGATTTTTGCCAAGTTGCCTCGACTTTGCTAACTTGCCACAATTTTAAAGAAAAAAATGCCATTTTTACATCTCACCTGATTTTTGCAAAGCCACTCTGAATTTTGCCAATTCTCTTAGATATTGCGAAGTTGCCCCGATTTTGCCAACACGCCATAATTTTACAGAAAAAAGATTGCAATTTTTACATCTCACCAGAATTTTGCCAACTCCTCACGATTTTGCCAAGTCACTCCGAATTTTGCAAACTCTCCACGATTTTGCCAAGTTATTCCGAATTTTGCTAAATGCCCCTAGATTTTGCCAACTCGCCATAATTTTACAGAAAAAAATCCCAATTTTTACATCTCACCTGAATTTTGCCAAGTCACTCCGAATTTTGTGAACTTCCCAAGATTTTTCCAAGTCATTCCGAATTTTTCCAACTCCCCAAGATTTTGCCAAGTTGTCCCGATTTTGCCAACTCACCTGTAATTTACTAAGTGGTTTCGAATTTTGCCAAATGCTCTAGATTTTGCCGTCTCTTCATTTCCCAAACTACCCTAGATTTGCCAAGTTGCCTCGATTTTTTCAACTCTCCTTAATTTCACAAAAACAATCCCAATTTTCACAACTTGCCCGTATTTTACCCAAGTGGATTCGAATCTTCCCAAGTTTCTTCGATTTTGCCAACTCGCCACAATTTTACAGAAAAAATCCCATTTTTACATCTCACCTGATTTTTTTCAAAGTCACTTTGAATTTTGCCAACTCCACCAAGATTTGCCAACTCTCCTAGATATTACGAAGTTGCCTCAATTTTGCCAACTCACCATGATTTTACAGAAAAATATTGCAATTTTTGCATCTCACCTGAATTTTGCCAACTTCCCACAAATTTCCTATGTCACTCCGAATTTTGTCAACTCCCCAAGATTTTACCAAGTCACTCCGAATTTTCCAACTCCCCAAGATTTTGCCAAGTTGTCCCGATTTTGCCAACTCACCTGTATTTTACTAAGTGGCTACGAATTTTACCAACTGCTCTAAATTTTGCCGTCTCTCCACTTTCCAAACAGCCTTAGATTTGTCAAGTTGCCACGATTTCGACAACTCCCCTTAATTTTACAAAAAAAAAGATTACAAATTTTCACAACTCATCTAGATTTTACGAAGGTTAGGTTGTTTTACCTCAGAGCGGCACTTTTATGCACACCATGGGCTAAATGACCCGGTCACATGGACCCCGAAGGCTCAGAGAAGGTTGGAGGAGGGGACCCACTGGAACAGCTGTTGGGAGACAGATGGTAGTCTCCCGTCAAGGCCATCCAGCGTGTTCTTTAACGTGCACAGGGTATGGCTCTCCCGCACACGGAGCCACGGCTTAACGTCCCATCCGACGGACGGCGGCCTATTCCAAGCCCATCGGTGTCCCCTACTGACCGTGGGCAGGGCGGGAAATTTTGCGGAGATAAATCTCAACGCTGACCCAGCTGGGACTCGAACCTGGGAACTACAGATTACGAGCCTGGCGCGCTACCGACTGAGCCACCCCCGCCCCTCTTGCAGAGTGATTCCGGACATTGTTTGATATGTGGAGAATGAGGTACCCGCTAATATCCCAGTAACATCCGTCAAAGAGACAGTTAACGCGAAGGAAGCGTGTGTATTTGGGGTGGCATTTCCATAGGTGGAAAAACAGACCTCTATATGTTGATGAGTGGGAACCTCAATGCTCAAAGTTATAGAGATGACATCCTGGACCTTTATGTACGTCCTTACGCTGGTGCAATAGGTGAAACATTCATCGTGCAAGACAATAACGCTCGTCCACACAGAGCTCGACTAGTGGAACAATACCTTCAAGAGGAGACCATTATGCGCATGGAGTGGCCAGCTAGATCTCCCGACCTAAATCCAATTAAGCATGTGTGGGATGCTCTAGAGAGACGTGTTGCTGCCCTCAACACGCTACCTGAAAAACAAAGGAAGAGCTTATTATTTTACCCCTTACAAAGGGGGAGCTTATTATTATATGCTTTAAAGGAACAATGGTCGTTAGTCCCTACTGAGCTGATTCATAACGTCATAAACAGCATGGAACATCGTTGTAGCGGTAAAGCGCAATTGTTGGTAAAAGGGAAGTTTGAAAGCAATTGTTGGGGGGAAAAAAGGAGGGGGGGGAGTTTGAAAGCAATTGTTGGTAAAAGGGAGTTTGAAAGCAATTGTTGGTAAAAGGGGAGTTTGAAAGCAATTGTTGGTAAAAGGGAGTTTGAAAGCAATTGTTGGTAAAAGGGGAGTTTGAAATCAATTGTTGGTAAAAGGGAGTTTGAAAGCAATTGTTGGTAAAGGGGGAGTTTGAAATCAATTGTTGGTGAAAAGGGTAATTTGAAAACAATTGTTGGTAAAAGGGAAGTTCGAAAGCAATTGCTGATAAAAGGGGTGACAGTACAAGACAGATATCTGCGATTAACAGCACGAAGGAGTAGAAGAATATCTACAAGCGATGCACCTAACGCAATGCGTTCTTGTATGTTGACCAGGTGGAATTGGAAAGATTCTTTTAGTGATACTCCTAAAACAGGCTTTATTAAATCCAGAAATGAAATTAATGTGTGTAGTAAATAGTGTGCAAAATTAGACCAGTTTTATACCAAGATGCGGAAAAAATTTAAAATTTTTGCAACAGCATTTATCGAATTTTAGGGTACAAATCTGTAAGATGAGTGATGTAAGAGAAAAATTATAATCAGTTTGGAGCATTTTTGTTTCATGCAAATTGAACTCTAATTCAATAATATGTTTCTAATTACATTTCATCTTAATAACAATATTCTCTTTCGAGCATTATTAGTTAGTTCTAGTTGTTGCCGAAAGTGTATTTTCGGATGAATTAAAACTACCCGTGATTCAACATTTCATATGAACGTGTTTCAAATTTATATACTATCCAGAGAAAATATAAATAGGATTTCTATGTTACTTCAATAAGAATCTAACTTTGAAGCTCTTTAATTTCTAAAATATGCATTTAATAGAAAAAGCAAAAAAAAATAAAAATCATAAATCTATTTAAATCTCGATTTTTAATAATATTCCTATAGTATTTAAATTTTGGATGCTGGGATATTTCACCACAACAATGTATCGTAAGAATTTACCTCAGAAATTAAATACAAGTTAATAAGTATTGTTGCAAACAATAAAATATATATTTTAGAAGTTTCCGCAATGATTATTTCAATATTAGATAATTATGAACAATTTTCATGAAACAGGATAATTTAATGTTAAATACTCCAGTTTTCATAACTCTTTAAATCTCCGCAAAATTACCCGCCCTGCTAACGGTCAGTAGGGGACATCGATGGGCTTAGAAAGGTCACCGTCCGTCGGATGGGACGTTTAGCCGTGGTCCCGTGTGCGGGAGAGCCATACCCTATGCACGTTAAAGAACACGCTGGATGGCCTTGACGGGAGGCTACCATCTGTCTCCCAATAGCTGTTCCAGTGGGTCCCCTCCCCCAACCTTCTCTGAGCCTTCGGGGTCCATGTAACCTGGCCATTTAGCCCATGGTGTGCAAAAAAGTGCCGCTCAGAGGTAAAACAACCCAACCCAACCCATAACTCTTTAAATACTGAACGAATACTGTTCGAAATCGATATATAAACAGATATGATTATGATTTTTAATTTATCTTCAGTCACATTTCTCTATTAAATGGATATTTTTGAAGCTATAGAGCTTCGAAGATGGATTCACATTGACATAACATCGAAATCCTCTAATAATTTGGTACTGCAGTATTAGCAGCAACGAAACAGATTTTTGATGAAGAAATACCCCGACAGATGGCGCCCAGTAAAGACTTCCTAACGGAATAAACAATGGCGTTGAAATTTCGGCTCTTATTAAACGAGGAGCAGAAGGGCTGGATTGAAACCATTCGATTTTATATGCAAGCGCAGAATCAGACCTCTGTGGCAAGCAGCTGCTTGAGGGGGGATTTATTATTATTATTATTTTAATATTTTTATGTTGTATTAAGTGTGTTTTTGGAAGTGCTATTGTGGAGGTGTGACTCATAGATGTTGGTTTAGGGCCTGAGGCGGCTGCCTGCACAGGCTGACATGTCAAAAGATATTTTACGACCATTTAAAACTAACCTGGGGTGCGAGTGTGAGAGCTTGGAAAACTACGGCAGCGAGAGTAAACAACAGTCTTGAGCGTCGCTGTCAAACAGGAAGGACTTTTGAACTCATGTCAAGGGACGCCGCTCTTGCTCAAACAAAACACTTTAGGAGAGGGTTCGATTCTTTGTGAGAATTAACGTTCTGTTCTTAGTAAATCATATTGTAGGTAAGGGTTGGATAACTTTTCGCTGAGTTTGAGGTCGGTAAAGCCAGAATCTGCAAAGTGCAATTCTCCACCTCATTGCATAATTGTTTGCAGCAGCAAAGGCCTATGAAGTCTAGCGCATCTCCAGCACGTGATTGTATATAAATGTGAATAAACTGTGTCGTCCCTATATAACTCTAGGGGCAGGGGTGGCTCAGTCGGTAGCGTACCAGGCTCGTAATCTGTAGTTCCCAGGTTCGAGTCCCAGCTGGGTCAGCGTTGAGATTTATCTCCGCAAAATTCCCCGCCCTGCCCACGGTTAGTAGGGGACACAGATGGGCTTGGAAAGGCCGCCGCCCGTCGGATGGGAGGTTAAGACGTGGCCCCGTGTGCGGGAGAGCCATACCCTGTGCACGTTAAAGAACACGCTGGATGGCCTTGACGGGAGGCTACCATCTGTCTCCCAACAGCTGTTCCAGTGGTTCCCCTCCCTCAACCTTCTCTGAGCCTTCGGGGTCCATGTGACCTGGCCATTTAGCCCATGGTGTGCAAAAAAGTGCCGCTCAGAGGTAAAACAACCCAACCCAAATGTATAGACACTATCATAATGGACAGAATGAATCAGAATGGACAGATAGAATGGCAGTGTATAACAACAGAAATACTGCTTTAGATTGACCCCGAAATTTCTTCAAGAATTATAAATTCTTAAGTTATTAAAATAAGTTAGTTAAGTTAGTTTAGAAGAATTTAGAATTGTTTGGATCTTGAAGATTAAAGAACTACTGACAAGGAATGCCCTTTGCATTTAATAACAGGATTTTTTGATTGAGATGTAGATAAGTAAAACTTAATTATTTTCTCATACTGTTGATTAAAGATCTGTAATTTTTTTTTTTTCGTTATCTTATCTTACACTTTTCCGATAATCAAACTTGGCTTTCCACTGACTTACCCCTAACAGATAAGTTATCTAATTTCTTTATCTAGGCAGTGTGTTGCTACTTCTTAATATGATTATTAAGAGGGTTCGTATTAAATAACTCAGTAAAAATATTATTTGGAGATTGTTTTTGTCGTATATTTTTCTTTCATTTGAAACTTAAAATTTAGTTTAAAATAACAATTGCACAAAGTAAATATATGTAATTACTATAAAATAATTAAAAACTGCTAATATTAGCTCCTTACTTGATAAAAAAATGACCACCATTCGTTTATTAAATCTTGATCTGCATACTCGTATATAACGACACCCATTGTGGCCGACTACTTCGATTCGACAGTGGAGACTGACTTTATGTCTTGCTGTTAACACTGGTAAAGGCTATTCGGTTGTGTATTCATCATTAGTCGTGGGTGCATTAATCACCAATGAATCACTCCCTTCTGAGTGTCTGAATCCACCTTTCTGCCATGCCTCGAGGCAGGCCAACGACGCTGGAGTGTCCATTCTCGATACCTTTGTTTCTGAGCAGCAACTCGGCCCATCAGGGTCAGCAGCCATCTGGAAAGCTTCTGCCGATATTTGAATCTCAAACTTCCCTAGTTAATTTAAGCCAGAATTACTTTCAAAATCATACAGGAGGAAAAGAAAAAACTTTCTTCTTTTTAGTTTGATTTAGGACTCGCCACCACTTTTTGTGGACCCGCGAGCTGATGATATATTAAATAAAATAAATAAAAAAATACCCCTCAAGCAGCTGCTTGCCACAGAGGTCTGACAGGAGCCTGTCAGTTTATATGCCAGAGTAGAAGGTCTGAGAGGATGGCAGGACCTCAGCTGAAAAATGACACGAACATCCATGCCTTACCCGGGGCTCGAACCCGATCCCGTAGATCAGTAGCCAAGCGCCCTAACCAATACTATAATATAATCAATATTGATAACAAATTAAATTTGTAAAAGAGAAAAAGAACCTTTGGAGGACAAGAAGTCCAAGTTCGACGAAGCGAATTCTCATTAAAATAATTAATTTTAATAAAATATACCGCTCACAAAAATTAGGGGATATATTATCGCTTCATATTCATTTTGAAATATTCCCTAATTTTTGTGAGCAGTGTATATTGTTTACGTTTCACTTTTGATTTTGTTTTTGAACTGGGTATATATACGTTATTAATTATATATTTCTTTGGCAGTCCGACATTCCATTTACGTTTTTTATGCGACTCTTGAGCCAAAACGCTTTCCCAGGCTTGATTTAAGAAAATGTTGAGTTAAAACATTTAGTTTTTTTTATCCTATTTTCAAAAAAAAAAGGAAATGACAGTTTCACTTCGTTGTCTGTCTGACGGTAGATATCGACCTTTTTTTATAAAAATTCTTTTTTAGTTCGATACGTATAGATGCGATATTACAATTCGCACTTTCCCAATCTCCGAAAAACTATAAATGCGCCCTCTACCAGCGGAAATTTTTGAAAATTTCAAACGAATATTGCAAAGGATGTAGTTATGTTAGAAATTTTGGTGGTGGAATGTGAAAGTCACGAAATGTGAAAGTCACTTCATTAATAATGAGGTGACCCCTTAGACTCAGAGGGAGGAGATGCAATTATTTTGAGAGAAAAATTAAAAATTATTTTTAGGTTGGAACTTCCTCCACTGTTAATAATGAGGTGACCCCTTAGACCCAGAGGGAGGAGACGCAATTATTTTGAGAGAAAAATTAAAAATTATTTTTAGGTTGGAACTCTCTCCAATGTTAATAATGAGGTGACCCCTTAGACCCAGAAGGAGGAGTGCAATTATTTTGAGAGAAAAATTAAAAATTATTTTTAGGTTGGAACTTTCTCCACTGTTAATAATGAGGTGACCCCTTAGACCCAGAGGGAGGAGTGCAATTATTTTGAGAGAAAAATTAAAAATTATTTTTAGGTTGGAACTTTCTCCACTGTTAATAATGAGGTGACCACTTAGACCCGGAGGGAGGAGATGCAATTATTTTGAAAGAAAAATTAAAAATTATTTTTAGGTTGGAAATTTCTCCACTGTTAATAATGAGGTGAACCCTTAGACCCGGAGGGAGGAAATGCAATTATTTTGAAAGAAAAATTAAAAATTATTTTTAGGTTGGAACTTTCTCCACTGTTAATAATGAGGTTTCCCCTTAGACCTAGAGGGAGCAGATGCAATTATTTTGAGAGAAAAATTAAAAATTATTTTTAGGTTGGAACCTTCTCCACTGTTAATAATGAGGTGACCCCTTAGACCCAGAGGGAGGAGTGCAATTATTTTGAGAGAAAAATTAAAAATTATTTTTAGGTTGGAACTTTCTCCACTGTTAATAATGAGGTGACCCCTTAGACCCAGAGGGAGGAGTTCAATTATTTTGAGAGAAAAATTAAATATTATTTTTAGGTTGGAACTTTCGGTATCTTCGGAAAGCTATAAATGCACCATCGGATGCTGGAAAAGTTAACGATTCCAATATTTAAAACGAATATTACAAATGATAGATTTCGTGAGAAATTTTTAATTTTCGCAGTGCAAATATGAACTTCATGAAGTTCTCATTGGCAGCAATGAGTTGTCCCCTAATCCACAGGGAGGTGGGAAAATGCAATTTTTGTGTTTTAAGAGACATTTGGTCGTTTTTGCAGATAAAAATTCTTTTTGGGTTGGGTAAATGGCCGAGTGGTTAGCGTGCTTGCTACTGATCTAAGGGACCTGGGTTCGAGCCCCGGATAAGGCATGGTTGTATGTGTTGTTTTTCTGCTGAGGTCCTGCCATCCTCTCAGATCTTCTACTTTGGCATATAAACTGACAGACTCCTGTCAGACCTCTGTGGCAAGCAGCTGCTTGAGGGGGTATTTATTATATTTTTTTTTAAATATTGATGAACTATTACCATCTACACTTTCCAATTATCCCAAAAGTTATAACTGGGTCCTATAACACTATAAAAACAAATCAAAAAATTCCGAAGATTTTAACGAATATTGTAAATGATGTACTTGTGGTAGAAATTTTGTTGGCGGAATATGTGAAGGTCATGGAGTTTGAATGACTTGACCCCTTATGCCAAGGTGGGTGGAAACGCTATTGTTTTAAGAGTTAATTGGTAAACATTTTAGTTGAATCGCTGCTAATAAAATGTTATAAATCGTCTTTTTCAAATATTTAGGTATTTTTAAAATATTCATTAATAAATTTTCTTTAAAAAAATGCATGAAATATGCACAAGTTTAATGATTTTTGATCTCCATTACCTTTTATTAGCATTCTCAAATAGAGGGGCTTGACACTGTTTCCACACCCCAGATTCTGCTCTGTATCTAGGTATGGGCCTATCTTGCCGACGTCCCTTACAATAACCCGTTATTGCAATTATATATTCTTTAGGGAGATAAATCCAAAGCCATTATTATTTTACTTACATCAAATACCCCCTCCTCCCGCTCTCCCTTTCATCTCAAGAATATTTTCTGTCTTCGCTCCTGACTTTTTATCAAACATTAGCAACTGATTACTGGAGCGAATATAGACTAAATATAGTTTTCTCTCCTCATCAAGATGTGGTGCTGAAGTCAATGATGAAATAATATAAATAAATTAAAAAATATTAAGAAATATATCACTCTGAATTTAACGTCGATCAATTTTAGAGGAAAAATTGTCCTGCGATGTTTGGGATACGAACCCACGACTTCCTGATATCATGTCAGGTACTCTGGGACCACTGGGCTATCAGCCGACGATCAAGATCTCTAATTTATTCTTTGAACTTTCTACCCACAGTACACAATTCTCCGTGTCTCATGAAGATATTTTCCCCCTTTTTGAGGGGGGAAGAAAGCACGTTGCGTCAATTTTTGATAGCCTATGACACTTCATTTGACATAAAAATCATTTAAGTTTCTCCATCGCGTTCGAAAGATATGGTGGAACAACGTTTTGTCAAATCCACAAGCCAACAAATGTCAAATCCAAAAGCAAAAGAAGATACTAGATAAAAATAATTTTTAAGTTTGTTTCCGTATGGGCGCATGAGGACTGAAAGGGTTAACAAAGCATTTGCCCAAATTGATAATGGGCAAAGTTAACGTCAATGATATGATACAATGCGTGAAAAGAGGGCTGTATTCCTTCTCCCGGATGAGAACGTTAATAACCAGAGCAGAGACGGAGGGGGGGGTCGGATTGTTTGGATTCTTTTACCTCTGAGCGGCAAGTTTTTACACACCATGGACTAAATGGCCAGGTCATATGGACCCCGAAGGCTCAGAGAAGGTTGGGGGAGGGAACCCACTGGAACAGCTGTTGGGAGACAGATGGTAGTCTCCCGTCAAGGCCATCCAGCATGTTCTTTAACGTGCACAGGGTATGGCTCTCTCCCATACACGGGGCCACGGCTTAACGTCACATCCGACGGACGGCGGCCTTTCCAAGCCCATCGGTGTCCCCTACTGACCGTGGGCAGGGCTGGTGGTTTTGCGGAGGTAAATCTTAACGCTGACCCAGTTGTGACTCTAACCTGGGAACCACAAATTACGAGCCTGGCGCGCTACCGACTGAGCCACCCTCGCCCCTCAAAACGCTTATCTGAGAAAAAGATTTGCCATCATGTTTGAGGTTTTTCTACTCCCATGGCTTTACAAATGCATGAACGCTCAGTTTCAGACGGTTACGAATATTCCTTATGCCACCTTATAATTCGATAAATTCCTAATTCGTTACTTATTTTAGAACAGGAATTAGAGTCAAACCATTTTATTTGTCGTATTTTTTTCATGTCGTTTTTTATTGCTGAGATACTCGGTGTCTTCCTTGAGGGTCAGATGAGGCATTCGGTTGTGAGCCCTACAAGTAAATGAGCCTCTTTGAACCCTTTATACTAGTATTTGGTACGGAATTCAAGGAAAATTTCTAAAGGTACTAGTAGTATAAGTATAAAAGAGAAAGTTATTTTCGTTTTTACAAACTAAGATCAAAAATAAGAATTTTGAAGTAGATAATTTTATTTAAATTTCATAACAGTTTCTAACGATTATCCACGGGCGAGGGTGGCTCAGTCGGTTGCGAGTCAGGCTCGTAATCTGCAGTTCCCAGGTTCGAGTCCCAGCTTGGTCAGCGTTGAGATTTATCCCCGCAAAATTCACAGCCCTGCCCATGGTCAGTGGGGAACATCGATGGGCTTGGAAAGGCTGCCGTCTGTCGGATGGGACGCTAAGCCATGACCCCCTGTGCGGGACAGCCATACGTTAAAAAACATGCACGTTAAAAACACGCTGGATAGCCTTGATGGGAGGCTACCATCTGTCTCCCAACAGCTGTTCCAGTGGGTCCCCTCCCCCAGCCTTCTCTGAACCTTAGGGGTCCTTGTGACCTGGCTATTTTGCCCATGGTGTGTCCAGAGGTAAAACAACCCAACCTAACTATTATCCAGACTACCAGGTAGTTTTGCACGGTCCTGCTGAGGGACAATCGTCTCACACCCGGAAAAAAATCCGATAAACGTAAACTCGGGCATTTAATTTTTGTGTTTAATAACAAATGAAAAGCCAAAAATTTTTACACTCATACTTAATGAGAATTTTATCGATGTATATTGTGTATGAATTAGAGAGCAAATGTTTTCACATAAGCAATTGATTATGAAGGCTGTAGTCATACTTTCTGAGAAGTTTCAAATTTGAAGTAAGGTTGCAGAAGAAATTCCAAAATAAAATTTCCTCAAATCTGTACATAGTCGATTCATTCCGTCTAGAGAAAAAATGTCTTGAGCAAGGTGAGATCTGAACCCATGACCATGATAGCATTTTCAGCAACAGATAAAAAAATCTCTGATAAGCATTCTTCAAGGCGTGAGTCCTTTGATTCAATGACTTGCATCTCAAGACCTGCAGAATCGCCGTCGGTAGATATCAATAAAAAATTCCAAAAAACAAAAACATGAAATTCTTTTGGACAAAAGTGAAAATCTGTGAATTTTATTGCAAACTCATTTTAGAGCAGGTCAATAATATTCAAAATTTTATGTCTGATAATATGTATATCACGCAGAATCACGACATATCATAAAAATGCAACTCGCATAGAGTAAGGCCCTGTTTATAAATTCAAAATTCCTGTGCAACTGGGGGCGGGGTGGCTCAGTAATCTGTAGTTTCCAGGTTCGAGTCCCAGCTGGGTCAGCGTTGAGATTTATCTCCGCAAAATTTCCCGCCCTGCCCAGGGTCAGTAGGGGACACCGATGGGCTTGGAAAGGCTGCCGTCCGTCGGATGGGACGTTAAGCCGTGGCTTCATGTGAGGGAGAGCCATACCCTGTGCACGTTAAAGAACACGCTGGATGGCCTTGACGGGAGGCTACCATCTGTCTCCCAACAGCTGTTCCAGTGGATTCCCTCCCCCAACCTTCTCTGAGCCTTCGCGGTCCATGTGATCTGGCCATTTAGCCCATGGTGTGCAAAAAAGTGCCGCTCAGAGTTAAAACAATCCAATCCTGTGCAACTGGGTTCCTAAACTGTTTGTGTTGGATCAGTTTTGCATCAAGTTCAATAACAGAACGCGTTACACCAAAGGGTTTTAGAAAGATGCAATTTTTATGCATAGCATTAAATGATAGAGACGTTTATGAGCGAATTAGGTAAGTGAGAAAAAAAAATAAAATAAATACCCCCTCAAGAAGCTGCTTGCCACAGAGGTCTGACAGGAGCCTGTCAGTTTATATGCCATAGTGAGAAGGTCTGTGAGGATACAACCCTCTTGTGTTGCGATCTTATGCAACCAGGGCAATTCCAGGTTCCGTCTCACGACACTATCTGGTTATGAAAAGCCGTGCTTATCTAGAGTCGGGGGCAAGAATGCGCCATATAGACGCACCTCAACCCCGACCTGACATGGCAGCAGTCCTATAAAAGGAAAGCTAACCACCGGAAGAAACCTATTATTTAATCTGTTCCCCGGTTAGCCATGAACAAGGATATGTAGATCCAAGTTCGCTCGACACCGGGGGTGGAGACTCTTAGTAAAGCCCAGACTTTTAATAGGGCTCGTGTCTACTAGGCGGGCTTAGACGGTTCGGCAGAGCCCTTAAACTTGCTCACACAGAGCACCTGAGGTTGAGGCCTAAGACACCACCATCCAACCGGTCGTCTGAGCGGTCAGGGATGTCGTTGGCCTCGGTTGGTTTTGGCTATGTCCAACCGGGGGACCAATCCGGTCGGCACAGCCTTCGACCGGGTTGCTGGGCCCAAAGCCTCCCTACCACGCCAAGGTGGTCCCCTATCGGGGGGGGGGGGGGGTCTGTGAGGATAGCTGGACCTCAGCAGAAAAACTACACATACATCCATGCCTTACCCAGGGCTCGAATCCAGGTCCCTTAGATCAGGAGCTAAGCGCGCTAACCACTCGGCCACGGGACGGCCGAGTGAGAAGAGATAACATAATTCTAACTATGATGGACAAGTGAAAAAAAAAGCTCGGAAAATATTTAGCTATGGTTAATCCGCTGTCTGGGATCTCAGGAAATATCCGAAATACCCCTTCTCACGTGTCATTTAAAGTCAAATAGAGGTCGAACCTTGCTCGACACGAAAACTGGTACTAGGATTGTAGATCTCTGAAACTTTATGAAATTTTGGATCTGATTGGTCTTTTCGAAGTATAAAGGTCAAATTTCGATTTACCGAGCTAGAGAGCTAAAAATTGATCCATAGAGCTATTTCGAGAGATAGATCTCAGAAACATTAAAAATTTTCAGCTACGGTGTCGCTTTCAAGGTCAAACAGGAGTCGAATTGACGGTCTAAAAACCAAGGGGCGCCAAACTGATTTCTCATATATAAATACAGAACTCAAAATTAATGCCAAATAAGAGAGTTTCAAAGTAACACAGCTGCGAATTTATTACAGTGAGGTCCTTTTTCGGGAGCCCTATTCGTGTACCTAAATGAATGTGACCATGTCCAAAAATTGGAAATCAAGGGTCTCAAAGTCGCACAAGGGTCCTATTTCTCTGGGTACTTGTAAATCTCTCTGCCCCAAACTAATATGAACAAAAGCTAGAAGGGCGCATATCGCCTATGCCGAATATGAGTCTCGTTTTCAAAGAGAATGAAGTTTTTCTTTTACCCATTTTCACATTCCCTAAAAGTTTTAATTCGAACTAATGGATAATGGGGACAATTCAAACAGTAGTTTTTTAGCACTTTTACAACAGAAAAAGCATTTGCCTTTTATTCTTTAAAAGTAAAGATGCTTTTTTAACACCACTCTCAGAAAAGAGGGCAGATTCATGCTGTCAGTGGAATATCTCCTGATACGCTACGACGGAGAGGGGTAGGGGATGACTCAGTCGGCAGCGCGCCAGGCTCGTAGTCTGCAGTTCCCTGGTTCGTGTCCCGTCTGGGTCCGTAATCTGTAGTTTCCAGGTTCGAGTCCCAGCTGATTCAGCGTTGAGAATTATCTCCGCAAAATTCCCCGCCCTGTCCACTGTCAGTAGGGGACACCGATCGGCTTGGAAAGGCCGCTGTAGGTCGGATGGGACGTTAAACCGTGGCTCCGTGCGGGAGAGCCCATACCCTATGCACATTAAAGAACAAGCTGGATGGCCTTGACGGGAGGCTACCATCTTTCACCCAACTGCTGTTCTAGTCGGTCCTCTCCCACAACCTTCTCTGAGCCTTCGGGGTCCTTGTGACCTGGCCATTTAGACCATGGTGTGCAAAAAAGTGCCGCTCAGGTAAAACAACACAACCCGTCTGGACCAGCGTTGAGATTTATCTCAGCAAAAGTCCTCGTCCTGTCCTCGTTCAGTATGGGACACCAACGGACTTGGAAAGGCCGCAGTCCGTCGAATGGGACGTTAAGCCGTGACCGCGAGAGCCATTCCTTATGCAAATTAAAGAACACACTGGATGGCTTTGAAGGGAGGCTACCATATGTCTCCTTACAGCTGTTCCAGTGGTCTCCTTCCCCCAACCTTCTCTGAGCCTTCGAGGTCCTTGTGACCTAGTCATTTAGCATATTGTGTGCAAAAAAGTGCCGCCTCAGAGGTAAAACAACCCAACACTACCAACGAGACTTAAAATTTCTCTTCCCTAAATATATCATTGCAACATTTGCTAAGGAGGTTTCGCGTTTTCCATATTTAGTGATCTCTAACGATATAATTTAAGGCTTTGAAAAATATTTTATTTCCTTAGTGGCTCTAAATATCGTAAATCGATTCGGTTGGTGTATCAAAAACTCCTTACATCCGGGGAAGTGAGAATCCAACTAAAGGAGATTTATAATTATCTCTTAAAACAGTTGTGTTCCATCCTGGGAGTAAGGGCTCAACTAATTGCTGCCAATAAAAACTTCACGACCCACCGATTCCACCGCCAAATTTTTAGCATAAATACATTGTTTGCATTTTCGATTTTCCCCACATTAGAGGGCGCAAATATAGCGTTTGAGTGTTTTGGTAGCGTAAGGGCTGAACTAATTGCTGCTAATAAAAACTTCACGACTCACTGAATCCACCGCCAAAATTCTAGCATAAATACATAGTTTGAATTTTTAATTTTTCCTCACATTACATGGCGCAATTATAGCTTTTGGGAAACTCGAAAAGTACAGATCATAATATTGCTTCAATACTTAGCCAATCGAAAAGAGAATTATTAACTTATTTCTGAAAGGAATTACATCTTAAACCAAAAAGGTTACCTTTTCCCATCCCCCTACGGATAAAAGGTCAAATTATTGCTACCAATGAAAACTTCATGACCTTCATATTCCACGAGTAAAATTTAAAATTTATAGCATAAATATATCATTTGCAATACTCGTTAAGAATTCTGGAATTTTCCAATTTTTCCACCATTTAGAGGATGCAATTAAAAAGGAAAGTGCAAATCGTAATATTTCATCTAGATTTATCCAACACAAAAAATATTTTTTTTTATCTCTGTAGGTTAGCGTGCTTGGCTACTGATCTACGGGACCTGGGTTCGAGCCCCGGGTAAGGCATGGATGTTCGTGTTGTTTTTCTGCTGAGGTCCTGCCATCCTCTCAGATCTTCTACTGTGGCATATAAACTGACAGGCTCCTGTCAGACCTCTGTGGCAAGCAGCTGCTTGAGGGGGTATTTATTTATTTATTATTTAAATAAAAATAGCCGTCCCATGGCCGAGTGGTTAGCGCGCTTGGCTACTGATCTAAGGGACCTGGGTTCTAGCCCCGGGTAAGGCATGGATGTATGTGTCGTTTTTCTGCTGAGGTTCTGCCATCCTCTCAGACCTTCTACTATGGCATATAAACTGACAGGCTCCTGTCAGACCTCTGTGGCAAGCAGCTGCTTGAGGGGGTATTTATTTATTTATTATTATTTAAATAAAAATGCTCGCTGTCTACAGACAGACAACAAAATGAATCTATTATCTCATTTTTATTCTTTCGAAAACGAGATAAAAGATACAAGTGGATATTTTGTCACGGTTTGTGAATACAAAACACTCTTTTTACTCCCCAACTCTAATACCCCCCCCCCCCTCCCCACCTCCGCAACTCTCTTAAAGTGGGAGTGAAGCGTCCTTTCAGATTACAGCGAAGTTTAACCCTTTTATGAGTTAAATACCTTCCCACCTTCTTTCCTCCTATTTTATTTTTATCTGATGTTGAATGAATTCCTTCTTGCCTAAGGAAAATATTGCATGACTCGCTTCTTCCCTGCCCAGATCAAGGAAATCGGATATTAACCATACAAACCCATTGGCTTAAAACCTTTTATCGGATGAAGTACTGACTAAGTGGCATGAGTCACTGGGGTCAAAGCAGTGAACCGAAAGGTTCACGAGTACCAAGTATTTTAAACACTCGCGCGCCGTCCTTAGTAGGATCACTTTATCTCTAAGCTTTCTCTTTATCTCTAAGTTCTTGCACACAATGGGCTAAATGTACCCCGAAGTACCCCGAAGGAACTTAAATGTACCCCGAAGTACCCCGTCACAAGTACCCCAAAGGTTCAGACAGAAATGGATTGTGTGCTGACCCAACAAATAACTGATAGGAGACAAATGATATCCTATCGCCAAGGCATCCAGCGTGTTCTTTAAGGCGCACAGGGAATCGCTCTCCAGCACACGGGGCATCGGCTTAACGTCCCATCCGACGGACGGCGGCCTTTTAAAGCCCGTCGGTGTCCCCTAGTGACCGTGGGCAGGGCGAACATATATGAAGTACAAAGGTATAAATTTTGTCTCGGGTAAGTACTGAATGTTGCAAACGATTTACATATTTAGTTACTGCGCATTCTCTAGTATTTCATTTGGGGGAATAGGACGATTTCTCTAGCGACATGCTCTGTTTAAGAATGGTTGTCTTAGATGAGAAAATCTTGTTCTGGACTTTCTTTAATAATACAGATGGCGGTACATTGTTAACGATAGTGTTTTTTTTTTAACCTTGTTTTCTCTGAAGCAATTATTTAGCCCCTGGGGATTTTTTTATATTGTGGAACGGTTGTAATTGCATGCGATAATTCGTGTTTCATTTGATCGAATTATTTAATTCCGGTGGCATTTGGATCGGCGCTGCATCGTATACGATAAGAAATAAATAAAAATCCCCTTCAAGCGGCTTGCTTGTCACAGAGGTCTGACAGGAGTTTGTCAGTTTAATACGCGATAAAGAAGGTATGTCGGGAAGGCGAGACATCAACAGAAACGTTCCTACTTTATCCGGGACTCGAACCCAGGCCTCTGGGTTGGGTTGTTTTACCTCTGAGCGGCAATTTTTTGCACATCATGGGCTAAATGGCCAGGTTACAAGGAACCCGAAGGCTCAGAGAAGGTTGGGGGAGGGGACCCACGGGAACAGCTGTTGGGAGACAGATGGTAGCCTCCCGTCAAGGCCATCCAGCGTGTTCTTTAACGTGCACAGGGTATGGCTCTCCCGCACACGGGGCCACGGCTTAACGTCCCATCCGACGGACGGCGGCCTTTCCAAGCCCATCGGTGTCCCCTACTGACCGTGGGCAGGGCAGGAAGTTTTGCGGAGGGTCTCAACGCTGACCCAGCTGGGACTCGAACTTGGGAACTGCAGATTGCGAGCCTGGCGCGCTACCGACTGAGCCCCCCCCCCCCGTCCCCCAAGACCTCTGATTAATAGTCACGTACTCTAAACAGTTGGCCAGTGTTTTAGGCTTGTTACCACTAATGGAATTATCTAGTTCAGGGGCTTTTTATACTGTTGATTGGGTGGTGTTTTTTAGGCCTGTTCTCACTGAGAAGATAGTTATGCTCTGGGGTGGGAGTAAAAATTGCAGAACAGTTACGGATTGGGTTGGATTGTTTTACCTCTGAGCGGCAATTTTTTGCACACCATGGGCTAAATGGTCAGGTCACAAGGATCCCGAAGGCTCAGAGAGGTTACACGAATAGGGCTCCCGAAAAAGGACCTCACTGTAATATATTCGCAGCTGTGTTACTTTGAAACTCTCTTATTTGGCATTGATTTTGAGTTCTGTATTTATATATGAGAAATCAGTTTGTCGCCACTTGGTTTTTAGACCGTCAATTCGACTCCTGTTTGACCTTGAAAGCGACACCGTAGCTGAAAATTTTTAATGTTTCTGAGATCTATCTCTCGAAATAGCCCTATGGATCAATTTTTAGCTCTCTAGCTCGGTAAATCGAAATTTGACCTTTATACTTCGAAAAGACCAATCAGATCCAAAATTTCATAAAGTTTCAGAGATCTACAACCCTAGTACCAGTTTTCGTGTCGAGCAAAGTTCGACCACTACGTACTCTACGTATTTGACTTTAAATGACACGTGAGAAGGGGTATTTCGGATATTTCCTGAGATCCCAGACCGCGGATTAACCATAGCTAAAAATTTTCAGAGCTTTTTTTTTCACTTGTCCATCATAGTTAGAATTATGTTATCTCTTCTCACTCGGCCGTCCCGTGGCCGAGTGGTTAGCGCGCTTAGCTCCTGATCTAAGGGACCTGGGTTCGAGCCCTGGGTAAGGCATGGATGTATGTGTAGTTTTTCTGCTGAGGTCCTGCTATCCTCACAGACCCCCCCCCCCCCCCCCCATAGGGGACCTCCTTGGCGTGGTGGTGGTGGGGGGGCTTCGGGCCCAGCAACCTGGTCGAAGGCTGTGCTGACCAGATTGGTCCCCCGGTTGGACATAGCCAAGACCAACCGAGGCCGACGACATCGCTGACCGGTCGGATGACCGGTTGGATGGTGACGGTGTCTTAGGCCTCAACCTCAGGTGCTCTGTGTGAGCAAGTTTAAGGGCTCTGCCGAACGGTCTGAGCCCGCCTAGTAGGCACGAGCCCTATTAAAAGTCTGGGCCTTACTAAGAGTCTCCACCCCGGGTGCCGAGCGAACTTAGATCTACATATCCTTCATTGCTAACCGGGGAACAGAATAAATTTTAAGTTTCTTCCGGTGGTTAGCTTTCCTTTTATAGGACTTCTGCCATGTGAGGTCGGGGTTGAGGTGCATCTATATGGCGCATTCTTGCCCCCGACTCTAGATAAGCACGGTTATTCATAATCAGGTAGTGTCGTGAGACGGAACCGGGAATTGCCGTGGTTGCATAAGATCGCAACACAAGAGAGGTGTATCCTCACAGACCTTCTCACTATGGCATATAAACTGAAGTCTCCTGTCAGAACTCTGTGGCAAGCAGCTGCTTGAGGGGGTATTTATTTTATTTTTTTTTTCTCACTTACCTAATTCGCTCATAAACGTCTCTATCATTTAATGCTATGCGTAAAAATTGCACCTTTCTAAACCCTTTGGTGTAATGCGTTGTTATTGAACTTGATGCAAAACTGATCCAACACAAACCGTTTAGGGACCCAGTTGCACAGGATTGGATTGTTTTACCTCTGAGCGGCACTTTTTTGCACACCATGGGCTAAATGGCCAGATCATATGGACCGCGAAGGCTCAGAGAAGATTGGGGGAGGGGACCCACTGGAACAGCGGTTGGGAGACAGATGGTAGCCTCCCGTCAAGTCCATCCAGCGTGTTCTTTAACGTGCACAGGGTATGGCTCTCCCTCACATGGAGCCACGGCTTAACGTCCCATCCGATGGACGGCGGCCATTTCAAGCCCATCGGTGTCCCCTACTGACCGTGGGCAGGGCGGGAAATTTTGCGGAGATAAATCTCAACGCTGACCCAGCTGGGACTCGAACCTGGAAACTACAGATTACTGAGCCACCCCGCCCTCAGTTGCACAGGAATTTTGAATTTATAAACAGGGCCTTACTCTATACGAGTTGTATTTTTATGATAAGTCGTGATTCTGCGTGATATACATATTATCAGACATAAAATTTTGAATATTATTGACCTGCTCTAAAATGAGTTTCCAATAAAATTCACCGATTTTCACTTTTGTCCAAAAGAATTTCATGTTTTTTTTTTGGAATTTTTTATTGATATCTACCGACGGCGATTCTGCAGGTCTTGAGATGGAAGTCATTGAATCAAAGGACTCACGCCTTGAAGAATGCTTATCAGAGATTTTTTTTATCTGTTGCTGAAAATGCTATCATGGTCATGGGTTCAGATCTCACCTTGCTCAAGACATTTTTTCTCTAGACGGAATGAATCGACTATACACAGATTTGAGGAAAGTTTATTTTGGAATTTCTTCTGCAACCTTACTTCAAATTTTAAACTTCTCAGAAAGTATGATTACAGCCTTCATAATCAATTGCTTATGTGAAAACATTTTCTCTTTAATTCATACACAATATACATCGATAAAATTCTCATTAAGTATGAGTGTAAAAATTTTTGGCTTTTCATTTGTTATTAAACACAAAAATTAAATGCCCGAGTTTACGTTTATCGGATTTTTTTCCGGGTGTGAGACGATTGTCCCTCAGCAGGACCGTGCAAAACTACCTGGTAGCCTGGATAATCGTTAGGTTGGGTTATTTTACCTCTGGACACACCATGGGCAAAATAGCCAGGTCACAAGGACCCCTAAGGTTCAGAGAAGGCTGGGGGAGGGGACCCACTGGAACAGCTGTTGGGAGACATGGTATCCTCCCGTCAAGGCCATCCAGTGTGTTTTTTAACGTGCAGAGGGTATGGCTGTCCCCGCACAGGGGGACACGGCTTAACGTCCCATTAGACAGACGGCGGCCTGTCCAAGCCCATCGGTGTTCCCCACTGACCATGGGCAGGGCGGTGAATTTTGCGGGGATAAATCTCAACACTGACCAAGCTGGGACTCGAACCTGGGAACTGCAGATTACGAGCCTGACGCGCTACCGACTGAGCTACCCTCGCCCGAGCATAATCGTTAGAAACTGTTATAAAATTTAAATAAAATTTTCTACTTCAAAATTCTTATTTTTGATTTTAGTTTGTACAAATGAAAATAACTTTCTCTTTTATACTTATATAACTAGTAACTTTAGAAATACGACGGGGATGGCTCAGTCGGTAGCGCGCCAGGCTCGTAATCTGTAGTTCCCAGGTTCGAGTCCCAGCTGGGTCACCTTTGAGATTTATCTCTGCAAAATTCCCCGCCCTGCCCACGGTCAGTAGTGGCCACCGATGGGCTTGGAAAGGCCACCGTCCGTCTGATGGGACGTTAAGCCGTGGCCCCGTGTGCGGGAGAGCCATACCCTGTGCACGTTAAAGAACACACTGGATGGCCTTGACGGGAGGCTACCATCTGTCTCCCAACAGCTGTTCCAGTAGGTCCCCTCCCCCAACCCTTCTCTGAGCCTTCGGGGTCCATGTGACCGGGCCATTTAGCCCATGGTGTGCAAAAAAGTGCCGCTCAGAGGTAAAACAACTCAACCTTTAGAAATTTTCCTTGAATTCCTTACGAAATACTAGTATGAAGGGTTCAAAGAGGCTCATTTACTTGTAGGGCTCGCAACCGAATGTCTCATCTGACCCTCAGGGAAGACACTGAGTATCTCAGCAATAAAAAACGACACGAAAAAAATACGACAAAGAAAATGGTTTGTCTCTAATTCCTGTTCTAATATAAGTAACGAATTAGGAATTTATCGAATTATAAGGTGGCATAAGGAATATTCGTAACCGTCTGAAACTGAGCGTTCATGCATTTGTAAAGCCATGGGAGTAGAAAAACCTCAAACATGATGGCAAATCTTCTCTCACATAAGCGTTTTGAGGGGCGAGGGTGGCTCAGTTGGTAGCGCGCCAGGTTCGTAATTTGTGGTTCCCAGGTTAGAGTCACAACTGGGTCAGCGTTAAGATTTACCTCCGCAAAACTACCAGCTCTGCCCACGGTCAGTAGGGGACAACGATGGGCTTGGAAAGGCGGCCGTTCGTCGGATTGGATGTTAAGCGGTAGCTCCGTATACAGGAGAGCTATACCCTGTGCACGTTAAAGAACACACTGGATGCCTTGACGGGAGGCTACCATCTGTCTTCCAACTGCTGTTTAAGTGAATTCCCTCCTCCACTTCCCCCCCCCCCCTCGGGGTTTCTTGTGACCTCGCCATTTGATATGAGGGGCAAACGTAGTGCCGGACGATAAGTTCGCAATGAAAACTGTAAAAGCTTGTTGTTTACCATCCGCTTGGTAGGTATTCGACGTGTTACCTTTTACCAGTCCATTTGCAGTTGCGTTGTAGTCGCGAATCTGTCAGGATCGCCATTTGCGACGCATGGTCATTGTGTATCACTCTATGATCATACGTCACCTTCCTGATCCTTGTCGGCATGTGCTGGATCCTTCTTGAACCCACTGCTGCTATATGTGTACGATGGTGCTGGGACTGCAGCCAACAAGGTTGGCCACACCTTTGTACGACAAATCAGCTTTTCTAAGGCCGATGATTCTTCCTCTATCAAAATGAGGCGGGGGTGGCTCAGTCGGTAGCGCGCCAGGCTCGTAATCTGCAGTTCCCAGGTTCGAGTCCCAGCTGGGCCAGCGTTGAGATTTATCTCCGCAAAATTCCCCGCCCTGCCCACGGTCAGTAGGGGACACCGATGGGCTTGGAAAGGCCGCCGTCCGTCGGATGGGACGTTAAGCCATGGCCCCGTGTGCGGGAGAGCCATACCCTGTGCACGTTAAAGAACACGCTGGATGGCCTTGACGGGTTGCTACCATCTGTCTCCCAACAGCTGTTCCAGTGGTTCCCCTCCCCTAACCTTCTCTGAGCCTTCGGGGTCCTTGTGACCTGGCCATTTAGCCCATGGTGTGCACAAAAGTGCCGCTCAAGAGGTAAAACAACCCAACCCTCTATCAAAATCTGTTAACTGTTGGATCGCCTGTCGACGTAAGGGCATCTTTAGTGGTTTAGAACAATTTCCACAACGTTTTATGAACCAGGGAGCTTTGGTTGTCTTTATCTATGTTTGACTGCTCCCCACCTGTCCAATCGTTTCGCTCGTCCTGCAAACCTAATCATTTCCATACATTTCCATATACTACCGCATACCTAAATTACGTCGCATTTGCATAACTTCTTGCAAGTGTTGCATTTTTTATTTCCTATAGTGTATATAAGAAAATTTTCAACTTGTTTAAATTCGCGATTTTTAGAAAAAAAAAAAGGATTTCAATAACCGGGGACTGTTGGAACAGTTTAGATTTTCGATTTCTGTAATAAACTTTCGAAACTCATTACAATACTTTCATGGGAATTATAATTATATCAGTATATGTGTGATATACAGGCAAAGATGAAGAAAATAATTTAGTGGGAGGGGAGGGGTTGCGGTAGCTGAATCAATCCGAAACGCTATTCTAACATGCAATTTTTTCATCCGTTATAGTGATTTTCGCAAAAATTTGGCAAAATATTCATTATACATGTTAAGTGATTCCCCCCCCCCTCCGTCTCTGCTCTGATTATTAACGTTCTCATCCGGGAGAGGGAATACAGCCCTCTTTTCACCCACTGTATCATATCATTGACGTTAACTTTGCCCATCATCAATATGGGCAAATGCTTGTTAACCCTTTCAGCGCTCATGCGCCCATACGGAAACAAACTTAAAAATTATTTTTATGTAGTTTCTTCCTTTTGCTTTTGGCTTTGACATTTGTTGGTTTGTGGATTTGACAAAACGTTGTTCCACCATATCTTTCGAACGCGATGGGGGGGGGGGGGGGTAGCTCAGCCGGTAGCGCGCCAGGCACGCTGGATGGCCTTGACGGGAGACTACCATCTGTCCCCCAACCTTCTCTGAGCCTTCGGGGTCCATGTGACCTGGCCATTTAGCCCATGATGTGCAAAAAAGTGCCGCTCAGAAGTAAAACAACCCAAACAACTCGAACGCGATGGAGAAACTTAAATGATTTATATGTCAAATGAAAGCTCGTGATTCGGGGAGTGTCATAGGCTATCAAAAATTGACCCCCCGTGCCTTCTTCCCTCCTCAAAAAGGGGAAAAATATCTTCGTGAGACACGGAGAATTGTGTACTGTGGGTAGAAAGTTCAAAGAATAAATTAGAGATCTTGATCGGCGGCTGATAGCTCAGTGGTCCCAGAGTACCTGACATGATATCAGGAAGTCGTGGGTTCGTATCCCAAACAGCTCAGGACAATTTTTTCCTCTAAAATTGATCGACGTTAAATTCAGAGTGATATATTTCTTAATATTTTTTAATTTATTTATATTATTTCATCATTGACTTCAGCACCAGACCTTGATGAGGAGAGAAAACTATATTTAGTCTACATTCGCTCCAGTAATCAGTTGCTAACGTTTGATAAAAAGTCAGGAGCGTAGACAGGGTTGGGTTGGGTTGTTTTACCTCTGAGCGGCACTTTTTGCACACCATGGGCTAAATGGTCAGGTCACATGAACCCCGAAGGCTCAGAGAAGGTTGGGGGAGGGCCACTGGAACAGCTGTTGGGAGACAGATGATAGCCTCCCGTCAAGGCCATCCAGCGTGTTCTTTAACGTGCACAGGGTATGACTCTTCCGCACACGGGGCCACGGCTTAACGTCCCATCCGACGGACGGCGGCCTTTCCAAGCCCATCGGTGTCCCCTACTGACCGTGGGCAGAGTGGGGAATTTTTGCGGAGAGAGCGTAGACAGAAAATATTCTTGAGATGAAAGGGAGAGAGGGGGGGGGGGGGGGGAATTTGATGTAAGTAAAATAATAATGGCTTTGGATTTATCTCTCTAAAGAATATATAATTGCAATAACGGGTTATTGTAAGGGACGTCGGCAAGATAGGCCCATACCTAGATACAGTGCAGAATCTGGGAGGTGGAAAGAGTGTCAAGCCCTTCTATTTGAGAATGCTAATAAAGGGTAATGAAGACCAAAAATCATTAAATTTGTGCATATTTCATGCATTTTTTAAAGAAAATTTATTAATGAATATTTTAAAAATACCTATATATTTGAAAAAGACGATTTATAACATTTCATTAGCACCGATTCAACTAAAATGTTTATCAATTAACTCTTAAAACAATAGCGTTTTCCACCCACCTTGGCATAACGGGTCAAGTCATTCAAACTCCATGACCTTCACATATTCCGTCACCAAAATTTCTACCACAAGTACGTCATTTCCAATATTCGTCAAAATCTGCGGAATTTTTCGATTTGTTTTTTATAGTGTTATAGGACCCAGTTATAACTTTTGGGATATTCGGAAAGTGTAGATGGTAATAGTTCATCAATATTTACCCAACCCAAAAAGAATTTTTATCTGCAAAAACGACCAACTGTCTCTTAAAACACAAAAATTGCATTTTCCCAACTCCCTGTGGATTAGGGGACAACTCATTGTTGCCAATGAAGTTCATATTTGCACTACGAAAATTAAAAATTTCTCACGTAAATCTATCATTTGTAATATTCGTTTTAAATATTGGAATCTTTTACTTTTCCACCATTCGATGGTGCATTTATAGCTTTCGGAAGATACCGAAAGTTCCAACCTAAAAATAATTTTTAATTTTTCTCTCAAAATAATTGCATCTCCTCCCTCTGGGTCTAAGGGGCCACCTCATTATTAACAGTGGAGAAAGTTCCAACCTAAAAATAATTTTTAATTTTTCTCTCCAAACAATTGCATTCCTCCCTCTCGGTTTAAGGGGTCACCTCATTATTAACAGTGGAGAAAGTTCCAACCTAAAAATAATTTTTAATTTTTTCTCTCAAAATAATTGCATCTCCTCTCTGGGTCTAAGGGGTCACCTGATTATTAACAGTGGAGAAAGTTCCAACCTAAAAATAATTTTTAATTTTTATCTCAAAATAATTGCATTTCCTCCCTCTGGGTCTAAGGGGACACCTCATTATTAACAGTGGAGAAAGTTCCAACCTAAAAATAATTTTAATTTTTCTCTCAAAATAATTGCATCTCCTCCCTCTGGGTCTAAGGGGTCACCTCATTATTAACAGTGGAGAAAGTTCCAACCTAAAAATAATTTTTAATTTTTCTCTCCAAACAATTGCATTCCTCCCTCTCGGTTTAAGGGGTCACCTCATTATTAACAGTGGAGAAAGTTCCAACCTAAAAATAATTTTTAATTTTTCTCTCAAAATAATTGCATCTCCTCTCTGGGTCTAAGGGGTCACCTGATTATTAACAGTGGAGAAAGTTCCAACCTAAAAATAATTTTTAATTTTTATCTCAAAATAATTGCATTTCCTCCCTCTGGGTCTAAGGGGACACCTCATTATTAACAGTGGAGAAAGTTCCAACCTAAAAATAATTTTTAATTTTCTCTCAAAATAATTGCATCTCCTCCCTCTGGGTCTAAGGGGTCACCTCATTATTAACAGTGGAGAAAGTTCCAACCTAAAAATAATTTTTAATTTTTCTCTCAAAGTAATTGCATCTCCTCTCTGGGTCTAAGGGGTCACCTGATTATTAACAGTGGAGAAAGTTCCAACCTAAAAATAATTTTTAATTTTTATCTCAAAATAATTGCATTTCCTCCCTCTGGGTCTAAGGGGTCACCTCATTATTAACAGTGGAGAAAGTTCCAACCTAAAAATAATTTTTAATTTTTCTCTCAAAATAATTGCATCTCCTCCCTCTGGGTCTAAGGGGTCACCTCATTATTAACAGTGGAGAATTCGTGACTTTCACATTCCACCACCAAAATTTCTAGCATAACTACATCCTTTGCAATATTCGTTTGAAATTTTCAAAATTTTCCGCTGGTAGAGGGCGCATTTATAGTTTTTCGGAGATTGGGAAAGTGCGAGTTGTAATATCGCATCAATACGTATCCAACTTAAAAAGAATTTTTATAAAAAAAAAGGTCGATGTCTACCGACAGACAGACAACGAAGTGAAACTGTCATTTCGTTTTTTTTGAAAATAGGATAAAAAAACTGTAGATGTTTTAACTCAACATTTTCTTAAATCAAACCTGGGAAAGCGTTTTGGCTCAAGGGTCGCATAAAAAACGTAAATGGAATGTCGGACTGCCAAAGAAATATATAATTTATAACGTATATATAACCAGTTCAAAAACAAAATCAAAAGTGAAACGTAAACAATATACACTGCTCACAAAAATTAGGGGATATTTCAAAATGAATATGAAGCGATAATATATCCCCTAATTTTTGTGAGCAGTATATTTAATTAAAATTAATTATTTTAATGAAAATTCGCTTCGTCGAACTTGGACTTCTTGTCCTCCAAACGTTCTTTTTCTCTTTTACAAATTTAATTTGTTATCAGTATTGATTATATTATAGTATTGGTTAGCGCGCTTGGCTACTGATCTACGGGACCTGGGTTCGAGCCCCGGGTAAGGCATGGATGTTCGTGTCGTTTTTCTGCTGAGGTCCTGCCATCCTCTCAGACCTTCTACTATGGCATATAAACTTACAGGCTCCTGTCAGACCTCTGTGGCAAGCAGCTGCTTGAGGGGTATTTATTTATTTATTTTATTTTATATATCATCAGCTCGCGGGGCCACAAAAAGAGGTGGCGAGCAGTAGTTTGACCAGGCTTGTCCTAAATCAAATTAAAAAGAAGAAAGTTTTTTCTTTTCCTCCTGTATGATTTTGAAAGTAATTCTGGCTTAAATTAACTAGGGAAGTTTGAGATTCAAATAGCAGAAGCTTTCCAGATGGCTGCTAACCCTGATGGGCCGAGTTGCTGCTCAGAAACAAAGGTATCGAGAATGGACACTCCAGCGTCGTTGGCCTGCCTCGAGGCATTGGAGAAAGGTGGATTCAGACTCTTAGAAGGGAGCTGATTCATTGGTGACTAATGCACCCACGACTAATGATGAATACACAACCGAATAGCCTTTACCAGTGTTAACAGCAAGACACAAAGTCAGTCTCCACTTCGAATCGAAGTAGTCGGCCACAATGGGTGTCGTTGTATACGAGTATGCAGATCAAGATTTAATAAACGAATGGTGGTCATTTTTTATCAAGTAAGGAGCTAATATTAGCAGTTTTTAATTATTTTATAGTAATTACATATATTTACTTTGTGCAATTGTTATTTTAAACTAAATTTTAGGTTTCAAATGAAAGAAAAATATACGACAAAAACAATCTCCAAATAATATTTTTACTGAGTTATTTAATACGAACCCTCTTAATAATCATATTAAGTAGCAACACACTGCCTAGATAAAGAAATTAGATAACTTATCTGTTAGGGGTAAGTCAGTGGAAAGCCAAGTTTGATTATCGGAAAAGTGTAAGATAAGATAACGAAAAAAAAAGAAAATTACACATCTTGAATCAACAAGTATGAGAAAATAATTAAGTTTTACTTATCTACATCTCAATCAAAAAATCCTGTTATTAAATGCAAAGGGCATTCCTTGCCAGTAGTTCTTTAATTTTCAAGATCCAAACAATTCTAAATTCTTTTAAATCACTAACTTAACTAACTTATTTAATAACTAACTTATTTAACAACTTAAGAATTTATAACTCTTGAAGATATTTCGGGGTCAGTCTAAAGCAGTTTCTGTTGTTATACACTGTCATTCTATCTGTCCATTCTGATTCATTCTGTCCATTCTGATAGTGTCTATACATTTGGGTTGGTCTGAGCGGCACTTTTTTGCACACCATGGGCTAAATGGCCAGGTCACATGGACCCCGAAGGCTCAGAGAAGGTTGGGGTTGGGGACCCACTGGAACAGCTGTTGGGAGACAGATGGTAGCCTCCCGTCAAGGCCATCCTGCTTGTTCTTTAATGGGTTGAATTGTTTTATCTCTGAACGGCACTTTTTTGCACAACATGAGCTAAATGGCCAGGTCACATGGACCCCGAAGGCTCAGAGAAGGTTGGGGATCCACTGGAACAGCTGTTGGGAGACAGATGGTAGCCTCCCGTCAAGGCCATCCAGCGTGTTCTTTAACGTGCACAGGGTATGGCTCTCTACAATACACGGACCCACGGCTTAACGTCCCATCCTAGTGTCTATACATACACGTTATGAAACTCCTGTGCAAGATGGAAGAAAATTTAAACGTTAACCTGCCTCGGGACATCACAAAATATCAAAGTAAAATCTTGACTCTCAAGACTATTCACTCAATATTTAAATACATATGGAAGCAGAGAGAGAATATTTATCAGCAAACATTGTTTGTTCTACAAATTTATCCACAGTTGAGAATTAAAATTTTTTTTGCAAATATTTCTTGATATGTAGTTAAGGATTAGAAATATTACAGTGATTAGCCTGCATTTTCCGAATGCAGCATGTGAAGGCAGCTACGTGAAAAATGTAACTTAAATCAATGTTACGTGAAGAAACATTGCGTAAATATAGGGAGAAAGTAACATACGACGAAACGGGTCGGTTAACATAGTGTCTGCTGTGAGCTTTATGGCGGCCTTTGATCAGTTTTGAGAAGTTGAAATCGAAACTGGGTTGGGTTGTTTTACCTCTGAGCGTCACTTTTTTGCACACCATGGGCTAAATGGCCAGGTCACATGGACCCCGAAGGCTCAGAGAAGGTTGGGGGAGGGGACCCACTGGAACAGCTGTTGGGAGATAGATGGTAGTCTCCCGTCAAGGCCATCCAGCGTGTTCTTTAACGTGCACAGGATATGGCTCTCCCGCACACGGGGCCACGGCTTAACGTCCCATCCGACGGACGGCGGCCTTTCCAAGCCCATCGGTGTCCCCTACTGACCGTGGGCAAGGCGGGGAATTTTGCGGAGATAAATCTCAACGCTGACCCAGCTGGGACTCGAACCTGGGAACTACAGATTACGAGCCTGGCGCGCTACCGACTAAGCCACCCCCGCCCCCAATCGAAACTGGAGTCTTTGAGAATCTTTGAAAAGAAAACGGAATCTTTGAGAAGTTGAAATCAGAAACCTGAGGTGTTTCTGAGTTATTTTTTCTCAAACAATGGGAAAAATAGCAGAATTTTTGTAAATACTGTGATTTAAAAATGGTGTATATTTACAGTCATACGATTTGAAAAATTTATTATATACATTGGGTTGTTTTACCTCTGAGCGCCACTTTTTCTGTACAGAATAGGCTAAACGGCTAATAGCAAAACACCCCGAGGGCTCAGAAAAGGCTGGGAAGTGTGGGCTCCGCTGGACAAATGATAGCCAACCGTTAAAGATATCCAGCCATATGGCTCTCACGCACAGGAGGCCACGGCTTAGTCACATCTAACGGACGGCGGCCTTTCGAAGCCTATCCGGTGACTTCTGGCTAAATGGACAGGTTACAAGGATTGGTAAGGTTGAGGAAGGGATGCATTAATTGTTACGGACACTAGTTGCTAGGGTTGGGTTGTTTTACCTCTGAGCGGCACTTTTTTGCACACCATGGGCTAAATGGCCAGGTCACATGGACCCCGAAGGTTGGGGGAGTGGACCCACTGGAACAGCTGTTGGGAGACAGATGGTAGCCTCCCGTCAAGGCCATCCAGCGTGTTCTTTAACGTGCACAGGGTATGGCTCTCCCACACACGGGGCCACGGCTTAGCGTCCCATCCGACGGACTGCCGCCTTTCCAAGCCCATCGGTGTCCCCTACTGACCGTGGGCAGGGCGGGGAATTTTGCGGAGATAAATCTCAACGCTGACCCAGCTGGGACTCGAACCTGAGAACTACAGATTACGAGCCTGGCGCGCTACCGACTGAGCCACCCCTGCCCCTAGTTGCTAGGAGACAGATGAGAGCCTTTCGTCAAGGCCATCCAGTGTGTTCTTTAACATGCACAGAATATGGATCTCTTGCATGCGGAGCCACTGCATACGACGAACGGTGGTTTTTCAAGCTTCATCGGTGCCTCGTTCCTCACCCGAAGGCAGGGTGGGATTCAAGAAAACTCAGTTGAGAATCGAACCTGGGAACTGCAGATTACGAGCTTGACGTGCTATTGGCTGATTCAACCCCCACTGCATGTGAATGTAGTGTGTAACTAATTTTCAAAATAAAAGAACTACGAACAGAGGCGTAGGAACGTGTTGGCATCGGGGCAGTTGCCAAGGGCGCCGGAATCACAGGGGGTGCTGGGGCGGCACGAACCGTTCCACGATATCTGACGATTTATGTACAAAATAAAACATAATGATTTGCCGCCTGTAGTTCGTTGAATTTAATACGTATTGTTTATACCTCTCTTTTGTTGCGATCTTATGCAACCACGGCAATTCCCGATTCCGCCTTACGACACTACCAGTTATGAAAAGCCTTGCTTATCTAGAGCCGGGGGCAAGGAATACGCCATATAGACGCACCTCACATGGCAGCAGTCCTATAGAAGGAAACCTAACTACCGGAAGAAACCTAGCTTTAATCTGTTCCCCGGTTAGCCATGAACAAGGATATATAGATCCAAGTTCGCTCGGCACCCGGGGTGGAGACTCTTAGTAAGGCCCAGACTTTTGTGAGGGCTCGACCTACTGGGGCGCAAATCTTTTCAGAAGAGCCCTCGAACTGCTCACCCAGAGCACCTGATAGGTGAGGTCTCAGACACCGTCACCATCCAACCGGCGTAAGAAACCGATCGGCGGCATCCTCAACCTCGGTTGGTCTTGGCTATGTCCAACCGGGGACCCAATCCGGCCGGCACAGCCTTCGATCGGGTTGCTGGGCCTGAAGCCCCCCCCCCCCACCACCACCACCACCACGCCAAGGTGGCCCTATCGGGGGGGGGGGGGGTATTGTTTATACCGTCGTATCGTAAAGACAGCATATTATAATTTTTCGTTATTTCCTACAAAAATAGTTTTTTCCTTTTGTCGGTGGACAATTATCCGCCCCCCCCCGCCCCCCTTGCACCGCGCATGCCATAAAACAGCTTTGGGGCGCAATTTCCAACTGTTCATATTGCTTTTACAAATCATGCCGTCACAAAATAAAATTCTGTTACATAGGTGTCTTTTTCTTTGGACGGGAGTTCATAATTTGTACATTGGATTGAATTATTCTGTTTATAAACCCCCGGGATTGTTTAAGATCAACATGAGGACAGGAGCGGACATCATCACTTTGTTTCCTATCAATCGAGCGAGAACTGACTCAAAAAATTAATTTTGATGAGATTTTGCCAACGAAAAAGTAGGGAAAATTAAAATACTCTAAAAAATAATTAATTGCAATTTCTTTGGCAATTATTTATGTGCAATTAATATTTATTCGTGTAACTTTGTTAAAATAATGACAATAAATATATATATAATATAAATAACACGTGTTTTTTTTTATCAATAACTGAACAAGGCGCCAAAAGCCTAGCTACACCTCTGACTACGAGACAAACAATAATTAAAATTTTTTAAATAAATATATGATTTATTTATAGGTGACACTGAAAGATTTATTTTAAAAATATGCACAGAATTTGCCTCTGAAATGGAAGAATCAATATTTCAGGGAATGTTTTAATTCAGGGGCCCCCATCACAGTCGCTCGGGCCACTTATGCATCGCATAGGCATTTTATGTGACAAGGGATATAATAGAAATGTGAAAGTTTAAAATTATTCGCAGTTACTTTTTATTCATTTAGGTGGCCATTGTATTGTACACAGTTCCTTGTTGGATCAATAATAACTCGGTTAAAAACTCACTAACTTCTTAAACTTTTTGGGGGCGGGGGTGGCTCAGTCGGTAGCGCGCCAGGCTCGTAATCTGTAGTTCCCAGGTTCGAATCCCAGCTGGGTCAGCGTTGAGATTTATCTCCGCAAAATTCCCCCGCCCTGCCCACGGTCAGTAGGGGACACCGATGGGCTTGGAAAGACCGCTGTCCGTCGGATGGGACGTTAAGCCGTGGCTCCGTGTGCGGGAGAGCCATACCCTGGGCACGTTAAAGAACACGCTGGATGGCCTTGACGGGAGGCTACTATCTGTCTCCCAACAGCTGTTCCAGTGGGTCCCCTCCCCCAACCTTCTCTGAGCCTTCGGGGTCCATGTGACCTGGCCATTTAGCCTATGGTGTGCAAAAAAGTGCCTCTCAGAGATAAAGCAACCCAACAACCCAAGCCACGGCTTATTATCCTATACGACGGACGGATGCCTTTCCAAGCCCATCGGTATTCCCTTTCCCACCGAGGGAAGAGCTAGGTTTAGTGGAGATAATTTCAAAGCTGGCAGTAACTGGGATTCGAGAAATGCAGATTAAAGGCACGGGGATACTGCCGACTGATTCAACCCCTGCCTCCATATAATAAAATAGGATTTATTATTTTCATAAGTTGCAATAAGTGTAGTGATGAAAGAAGGTCTAGGATTAAAGTATTAATTCCAATTCGGCTGTTGTATGACGTAAATATTTGCCATCGTTATAAAACTTGTGGAAATAGTAACGGGAGTATTCATGTGTGTTATTATTTGATGATGTTAAAGCACATTGACTCAAATGATGATATTTCCTTCGAACAGGGTCTAATCGGGGGGGGGGGGGAGTTTAAGCCCCAGATAATGCTAGTAAGGGTAACAGAGGCAAAAAAAATTGTTAAACTTATGTATATTTCATACATTTTTCAAGATATCTGAAATGTTACATTGCAATTGAAATCCAGTCCCATGCCAACCCTGTCCACAGGAATAGATGACTCCGATGGGCTTGGAAAGGCCGCCATCCGTCGGCTGAGACGTTAAGCCGTGGCCATTGTGTGCGGGAGAGTCATATCCTGTGCACGCTAAAGAACACACTGGATGGCCTTGACGGGAGGCTACCATCTGCCTCCTAACAGCTGTTCCACTGGGTCCCCTCCCCCAACCTTTTCCGACCCTTCGGGGTCCTTGTGACCTGACTATTTAGTCCATTGTGCAAAAAAGTGCCGCTCAGAGGTAAAACAACCCGTTCTTTTTCTGGCTCGATTGAGTTTCCTTCCCCTCCCCCCTACCCTTTAGTTTTTCTGAATCCGACTCTGCCTTTGAACGTGGGTTGGGTTGTTTTACCTCTGAGCGGCACTTTTTTGCACACCACGGGCTAAATGGCCAGGTCACATGGACCCCGAAGGCTCAGAGAAGGTTGGGGGAGGGGACCCACTGGAATAGCTGTTGGGAGACAGATGGTAGCCTCCCGTCAAGGCCATCCAGCGTGTTCTTTAACGTGCACAGGGTATGGCTCTCCCGCACATGGGGCCACGGCTTAACGTCCCATCCGACGGACGGCGGCCTTTCCAAGCCCATCGGTGTCCCCTACTGACCGTGGGCAGGGCGGGGAATTTTGCGGAGATGAATCTCAACGCTGACAAAGCTGGGACTCGAACCTGGGAACTACAGATTACGAGCTTGGCGCGCTACCAACTGAGCCACCCCCGCCCCCCTTTGAACGTGTGTTTTTGGTACTATTATGTGGAAATTTCACGTGCTGCTTATTCAATAATTTGCATATTTTCCATGGAGCATGTATTACTACGCTATTGTTGCAATAGTTATATCTATTTGAATTCATTACGAGAGATCTGAATTTGATATCTAGAAGCATATATGTATATTACCTAAATCTCAATTTTATGCAGGGGCAGGTTTATAGGTATTTTCGGAAGTAAAGCATTTTGCTGCTGAGGGGCTTCTTCGAACTGAGTCACGTTTATTTAGGCAGATGAATTGGGTCTTCAAAAAGATGCGCGAGCAGTGCCCCGTTGACAGTAAATCCACATCTGACTAAAAACATATTCGTTCAGTATTTAAAGAGTTACAGAAGTTGTAATATTTAAGAATGTCAATGATGGTCATAAGAAATCACCTCAGAAGTAAATTAAATGTACGTTTTAAAAGGGCGAATCAATATTTCTTTCCATATTTCGCCAGTTTCATGCAAGTTTCTTAAGACTGGCATTGCTGCTCTAAAATTTCAACGTCCTTTAAATACCGAAGAAACGTTGTTGAAAAATAGAGGTTTAAATAGAATGTATAGATATCTCTATCTTCTGCCACGTGGGGCGGGGGTGGCCCAGTCGGTAGCGCGCCAGGCTCGTATTCTGTAGTTCCCAGGTTCGAGTCCTAGCTGCATCAACGTTAAGATTTATCTCCGCAAAATTCCCCGCCCTGCCCACGGTCTGTAGTGGACACCGATGGGCTTGGAAAAACCGCCGTCAGTCGGATGGTACGCTAAGCCGTGGCCCGTGTGCGGGAGAGCCACACCCTGTGCACGTTAAAGAACACACTGGATGGCCTTGACGGGAGGCTACCATCTGTCTCCCAACAGCTGTTCCAGTGGGTCCCCTTCCGCTGAGACTTCGGGGTCCATGTGACCTGGCCATTTAGCCCATGGTGTGCAAAAAAAGTGCCGCTCAGAGGTAAAACAACCCAATCCTTCTGCCACGTTTTTTTCCCATAAACAGTGCTTTTCAGAAGTTATAAAGCTTTGATGTTCACTTCCCAGTGACATCAACATGGAGTTTTAACTTAAGTTGTGAGCATCAGTGTGTTTAAATCTCTCAAACATAATCTGTGCCTCTCAAACATAAATATATTCATAAATAATTTTTAGTTTATTACGGGGTCATTATAAAAGAATATACGCATATTTTAAAGTGCTATAGTTTATTAAGTAACTAGATGAACTGCTGCACGGGTGTCACTTTTAATCTGTATATTCTTATTTTCACTGCACTGAAGGTAAGTTATCTAAGTCCTATAATAATAATAATAAATAAATACCCCCTCAAGCAGCTGCTTGCCACAGAGGTCTGACAGGAGCCTGTCAGTTTATATGCCACAGTAGAAGGTCTGTGAGGATGGCAGGACCTCAGCAGAAAAACGACACAAACATCCATGCCTTATCTGAGGCTCGAACCCGCGTCCCTTAGATCAGTAGTCAAGCGTGCTAACCACTCGGCCACGGGACGGCTATCTAAGTCTTACCACCGACATTTTAGCACAGATTTTCAACACGTAGAATATTTCCCAGTATTTGCTTGGGTCGTTGTTGACGTCAGCGAGGTCTCTCATAGACCGTGGCTTAGTTTCTACCTAAACTATCGAAAATTTTATTTATGTTATGACAAATTTTGCTGCCCTACGGCTTCCGTGATACTTGACCGCACGATCGAAATTTCCTGCACAGCGTCTCCGTGTGTCTCGATGATTGATTTAAAAATCAGGTTCCCACTTGGTCGCCTTCGTAGCTTCGTTTCTACACAAATTTTGATGGCTCATGTCTCACTTTTAATATGCATATTCTATTGTTTGCTGCACTAAAGGTTGGGTTGGGTTGTTTTACCTCTGAGCGGCACTTTTTTGCACACAATGGGCTAAATGGCCAGGTCACATGGACCCCGAAGGCTCAGAGAAGGTTGGGAGAGGGGACCCACTGGAACAGCTGTTGGGAGACAGATGGTAGCCTCCCGTCAAGGCCATCCAGCGTGTTCTTTAACGTGCACAGGGTATGGCTCTCCCGCACACGGGGCCACGGCTTAACGTCCCATCCGACGGACGGCGGCCTTTCCAAGCCCATCGGTGTCCCCTACTGACCGTGGGCAGGGCGGGGAATTTTGCGGAGATAAATCTCAACGCTGACCCAGCTGGGACTCGAACCTGGGAACTACAGATTACGAGCCTGGCGCGCTACCGAGTGAGCCACCCCCGCCCCCTGCACTAAAGGTTGGTTTTGTGAGTATCGCCCCCACCGGGGGGCGGAGGTGGCTCAGTCGATAGCGCACCAGGCTCCTAATATGTAGTTCCCTGTTTCGAGTCCCAGCTGGGTCAGCGGTGAGATTTATCTACGCAAAATTCTGCGTCCTGCCCACGGCCAGTAGGGGACACCGATGGGCTTGGAAAGGTCGCCGTCCGTCGGATGGGACGTTGAGCCATGGCTCCCTGTGCGGGAGAACCATACCCTGTGTAGGTTAAAGAACACGCTGGATGGCCTTGACGGGAGGCTACCATCAGTCTCCCAACAGCTGTTCCAGTGGGTCCCATCCCTCAACCTTCTCTGTACCTTTGGGGTCCATGTGACCTGGTCATTTAGCCCATGGTGTGCAAAAAAGTGCCGCTCAGAGGTAAAACAACCCAAGCCCCTCCCCCCCCCACACACACACCGGATATTTTAGCACAGTTTGAACACGAAGAATTAACCAGTGTGCAAAGGTCACTGATGTTCATCGCGCGCTCTCTATAGACCGTGGGTTCATCGGAAAATATCGATATTTTTATTTCGTCAGATTTTGGCATTCTGTAATTGACCGAAAGGTTCCAAATTTCGTAGGTACAGTACTGTGCGAATTAGTTGGGACAAGCGAAGGAACGCTTAAGTCCCTTCCGCCGCAGAGTCTAAACTGCTGCAAGTCTAAACTTGTTAGTAACTTTCTGTTGCAAGTCTAAAATTGTCTGTCGTGTTACTCTGCTATTATTTACACTTCCACTTTAGTCGGAATTGATATTTCATAGGCTGAGGACGTAATTATGTAAGTAGTTCACAATTTTCATTGGAAACTTTTTTTATTAAATACATCATGGACATCACGCCTCGTAAACGAGCTAAAATAATCGCTTTAGGCGAAAACAATTCACTTACTGCTAGGCAGATAGCAAAAGCAGTTGGCGTCGGGAAATCCAACGTTTCACGGATCATGAAGCTGCATAAGGAAACAGGGTCCGTGGACACGTCCGTAAAAGACATTGTGGAAGAAAAAGAAAAACCACCCCTAGAGATGATAGTCTAATTCGAAGAATTAGTGTCATAGACCCGAAGAAGACCAGTGGAGACATCAAAAAGGAGATTGCGTCTCATGGGGTTAATATAGATCCAGAAGACACCGTACGTCGTTGCCTTCTGGAGTGTGGCCGCCGGGCTCGACGCCCCTCCAAAAAGCAGCTTTTGACACCCGCTATGAAACAAAAAAGGCTATCCTGGGCAAAGAAACATCGAGACTGGACTGTGGAGAATTGGGAAAAAGTGATATTTTCCGACTAAACCCACTTTGAGGTGCATGGCTACAGGTCAAATTTCGTCCGCCGCTCTCCTGGAGAACCTCTTCGATCCGGCCACATCTAGCAATCCCCCAAACACCCACCCAAAGTCATGTTTTGGGGATGTTTCACAGCTTCCGGGCCACAGAAGCTTCACCCCATTGAAGGAATGATGGACAGCAAAAAGTACATAGGCGTTCTGGAGGCGAAAATGGTCCCAACACTGCAGAAGCTGTTTCCTAACGGCGATGGGGTATTTCAACAGGATCTGGCTCCATGCCACAATTCTAAGCTTGCTAAGAGCTTCTTTACCCAGCAACATTTGAAGGTATTGGAGTGGCCAGGAAATTCACCCGATCTAAACCCCATTGAAAATTTGTGGGCCATTATTAAAGCGCGCCTATCTAAGATGGATTGCACGACGAAACCAAAATGATAGAAAGTGTCATGAAAGTGTGGTACCACGACCCTGAAGTGAAGGAGATGTGTGGAAAGCTAGTGACATCAATGGTTGAGAGGGTAAAAGAAGTAATTAAAACTAAGGGGGATCACATTCACTATTAACTACACTATTAAACAAATAAATATTTTAGTTGTGTCTTTGTTACTGCATTTTCCTATTGTCCCAACTAATTTGCAAAGTACTGTAGGTTCTTACTGCCTGACCCCATGTTGGGTTAGAAAATTAGGTCCCAGCTGTAATGGAACGCCTTAATAATGCCTTTGGAAATGTGAAGAATCTGGCAACGGCAGCAGATTTAAATGCTATTTGAACTCTCTGCGTTCACAGTTAGGCAGCAATAAATGGCAACAATAAATTTGAGAGCGATTCTCGTTTCCCGTAGGAATATTTTTGCTTTTAGGAAGCCCCCCCTCTTGGACTGTCGACTAGAAATTTGGTACTGCAATCCGAACCACAACCAGGAACATTCTCTGAAAATTTGAAGCGTCTACGTTGATTTCCCGATAAGTTATGGCTGCCATACACACACACAAACACTTTATTATATAGATTAAGTAGAAAAAATAATAGTGTCCAAAATGTCAAGAAACTTTGAAAGTCCCTTTTTATATTCAACAGGCTTCATCATTGGTGGGGTGATATTCAGTTTCCGTTCATACTCTATACAGCATGTTTGGTGTAAAGCCATTAAATCGCTGCGATTATTTCCATAACATTTTGCTTAACATACAATGCTGTAAATTGGGATTTTTTTAATTACCGTATATTTCCGCAGATTAAGACGATAGTTAAATCATAAACAAAGGCCCCCAAAATCCGGGTCGTCTTATAGGACAGATACAAAAAAAAATTAGATTGAAATTTATTTAAATTGAAACCATTATTACTACAACTATTCGAAAAATCTATCATATTATTTAAATACGCTATATGATAATACATTACATTGTAATAGTAAATAATACATTACATTGTAATAGTAAATAATACATTACATTGTAATAGTAAAACAATACTAAAACAAAATAAATATTAAAAGTTATGTTTATTGAGCTACTGAGGAAAAAACGGACAAACCGTAATTATTTACTAGTACAGAGTAGGGTATGTCCACAAAATAGAATAGCCCATACGACGCTTTTGTGAAGAGTCAAGGTCATTACCCGAATGCCCGAATCAGTGCGAATGTTTGCGAATAGGACATAATTCCGTATACGCTCTACAGTATTATTAACCAGATGATGATCGCCCATCTAAACTAAATTCATAGGCCGTTGATAGTTTGGGGTCGTCTTATAGGACAGATATATGCTAAAACTATAAAACTTTGACGAAAATTTATACCTCGTCTTATCTGAAGGTCGTCTTATCTGCGGAAATATACGGTAAGTGATATTTTTAATGTGTGCCCAAAAAATGGATTCCAATGTTGTGTAATCGATTCTTCTCCGTAGACAAGATGTGCCAACCAGTGGTGAGCTACTAATTTTCGATCAACGGGTTCACTGATTTTGGAAAAACCTTAGATTCGATTTGAAGGGAACAACATACAAATTTTCAGATAAAAAATTCCATATAAATTCATAATTTTCGTTATAACGTTTTCTCTTTGATAATTATTTTTCTGGGATGGGATGACCACTTCGATAATTCAGTTCCGGGAGGGAGATTTAGCTTCGGAGGTGGTGGTGGTGAGGGGGGTCTGAGAATAAGTCTTTAGGGTTTCAGATTACTAAAATATTTAACCGAACAGGGTTGGGTTGTTTTACCTCTGAGCGGCACTTTTTTGCACACAATGGACTAAATGGCCAGGTCACATGGACCCCGAAGGCTCAGAGAAGGTTGGGGGAGGGGACCAACAGGAACAGCCACGGCTTAACGTCCCATCCGACGGACGGCGGCCTTTCCAAGCCCATCGGTGTCCCCTACTGACCGTGGGCAGGGCGGGGAATTTTGCGTAGATAAATCTCAACGCTGACAAAGCTGGAACTCGAACCTGGGAACTACAGATTACGAGCCTGGCGCGCTACCGACTGAGCCACCCCCGCCACTAACCGAACAAGGAAAGTTAAAAGGATATTCTATATGGAATGAGATTTTATAGTTACTTCGTTTTTAATCTATTTTTAATACCGAGTATAAAATATGGAGCTAGAATAAAATTATACAAAGAAAATTGTTTCGGATTTCAAAGCAGGTAGACAAGTTTGAGATTTAGTATAAGACAAGATTTTCGGGTGGGGGGGGGGGGGCCCTTCCCCTCTGGGTTGCGTTGTTTTACCTCTGAGCGGCACTTTTTTTGCACACAATGGGCTAAATGGCCAGGTCACATGGACTCCTATGACGTCGTATGGGCTCATAGAATGGTTGGGGGAGGGGACCCACTGGAACAGCTGTTGGGAGACAGATGGTAGCCTCCCGTCAAGGTCATTCAGCGTGTTCTTTAACGTGCACAGGGTATGGCTCTCCCGAACACGGGGCCACGGCTTAACGTCCCCCATCGGTGTCTCCTACTGACCGTGGGCAGGGCCAGTAGACCCAGCTGGGACTCGAACCTGGGAACTGCAGATTACCCTGGCGCGCTAACCTGAACCTGGGAACTGCAGATTACCCTGGCCCCGCCGATATAAAGGTCCCATCCGACGGACGGCGGCCTTTCCATGCCCATCGGAGTCCCCTACTGACCGTGGGCAGGGCGGGGAATTTTTGCGGAGAGAAATCTCAACGCTGACCCAGCTGGGACTCGAACCTGAGAACTGCAGATTACGAGCCTGGCGCGCTACCGACTAAGCCACCCCCGCCCCATTCCCCTCTGGGTACGTCCCTTATGTATTAATATACGAATAAACCGTTTTAATTTACCTGAAGCATGAATCTTCAATAGGGAAAATATGTGCTTTGACAAAACAAGCTTGATATAATACAACAATAAATTAAAAGAAAAATTGATCTTTTACCCTCAAGCGCTGAATAACGTTGGTTTTCTAAACAATTGCAATTATGTGTTTTAAATCCGAAAACACTACTTTTAAGCTGAAACAAACTGTTACAACATATTCTTTGCTTGATTTCTACTAAGCGAAGTGAGCAAACTATTCCCCTGCCAATGTTGAAAACTGCGATTAGCAGTAATTTTTTTTATTTTTTTATTAATAGGAAGCTGCAAAAACATACGCTAACACCGTTCAAAACATTAAAAACAAAAAAAATATTTACAATGTGGTTAACACTTATTGTCACTGTGGTTAACACTTTGAGAACATATAATTACATAGCCAAATTTCTAAAAAATTTTAAGTAAGTCGACTGTATTTAGTCGATCCTTGAAAATAAAGAAAGTTGGGGACAATGGACGTGGTCCTAGCACGAGAGCACTAAGTTGTTTTTTATTATCTTCATGAAAACAAATGTAAGTTTACTGCATCTATTTATAACTAGACGCCACTTTCTTTAATCTGCAATTCCCAATTCCTATTGGGGCGGGGGTGGCTCAGTCGGTAGAGCGCCAGGCTCGTAATCTGTAGTACCCAGGTTCGAGTCCCAGCTGGGTCAGCGTTGAGATTTATCTCCGCAAAATTCCCCGCCCTGCTGTAGGGGACACCGATGGGCTTGGAAAGGCCGCCGTCCATCGGATGGGACGTTAAGCCGTGGCCCCGTGTGCGGGAGAGCCATACCCTGTGCACGTTAAAGAATACGCTGGATGGCCTTGACGGGAGGCTACCATCTGTCTCCCAACAGCTGTTCCAGTGGGTCCCCTCCCCCAACCTTCTCTAAGCCTTCGGGGTCCATGTGACCTGGCCATTTAGCCCATGGTGTGCAAAAAAGTGCCGCTCAGAGGTAAAACAATCCAATTCCTATTTGTTGTTGCTTGCCTTCTCCCGACAACAGCATTCTGATCTTTGCCTTCATTTCTGACCTTCAAGAGTTCAATAAAGTCCTGATGGGGAACGCAATGTTTTTCTTTCAACAAGAGATCACGTCCCTAATTTCCAATGGAAGAGATATAGGATTTATGGTGAGGACGGCCAGTCTGTCCACCTTCTTTACCAAGAGGTAAACGCGTCGAAGAGAAAAAAGCTTTCTTTGAAAATAAAAAAAAGAAAACTTATCTATGATTTCGCCTTTCTTTGAGATAAAGGCCCGCATAATTTTTCGTTAGGTCTATATTACCGATTCAGTCCAGGATTTAGGGAGATAAAAGGCTTTTGGGTTGGTTTGGGTTGTTTTACCTCTGAGCGGCACTTTTTTTGCACACCATGGGCTAGATGGCCAGGTCACATGGACCCCGAAGGCTCAGAGAAGTTTGGGGGAGAGAACTCACTGGAACAGTTATTAGGAGACAGATGGTAGCCTCCCGTCAAGGCCATACAGCGTGTTCTTTAACGTGCACAGGGTATGGCTCTTCCGCACACGGGACCACGGCTTTACGTCCCATCCGACGTCCTTGGACGGGTCTTTCCAAGCCCATCGGTGTCTCCTACTGACCGTGGGCAGGGCCAGTAGACCCAGCTGGGACTCGAACCTGGGAACTGCAGATTACCCTGGCGCGCTAACGACTGAGCCACCCCCGCCCCAGAGATAAAAGGCTGCCGCCTACTGTCGCTATTTATAAATATTAATACACATGCACAACTGCTACACAGTAAAACTTGAAATGTTCTTTTAGTTCCCTCATATCTCAATCTTTTTAGTTCCCTCATATGGTGAGGCCCTAAGGTGTAGCTTAGTTTGCTTATGCATAAGTCCGGCCCTCATTATTATCCATTTTATTATCATCATTGTTTCATCCTGCAACATTATTAATGTTATTTATTCATTTTTTACTTCGCTATTTTAAGCATTTCATTCAAACCAGGACTCTAATTTGAGAGACAAACCAAAAGATCATGCGCATTCTCCATTTCGCAGAAAATGCTAGAATGACGTCAAGTTGCTTTGGTTTATTATCTAAATTTTACCAACCATTTCTTGCAAAAGCTGATCTTGCAAAAAAGTTCTTGCAAAACATATTCGATAGCAAAAGCCACATTAAAATGTCGTCTATGTTTATATTAATTTTGTTATATATATATATAACTCAGAGTTTATTCCTTATATATTAAATCCTCATATTCGTTTTCGTAATAAATATGCATAATTGATAATTCAATTGTTCCCATGGCTGAGTGGTTAGCACGCTTGGCTACTGATCTAGGGGACTTGGGTTCGAGCTCCGGGTAAGGTATGGTTGTTTGTGTCATTTTTCTGCTGACAGCCTGAAAACCTCTCAGACCTACTACATGGCATAAAAACTGACAGGCTCCTGTCAGACCTCTATGGCAAGCAACTGCTTGAGGGAGTATTATATTTTTTGAGCCGTCCCGTGACCGAGTGGTTAGCACGCTTTGCTACTGATCTAGGGGACCTGGGTTCGAGCCCCGGATAAGGCATGGCTGTTTGTGTCGTTTTTCTGCTGAGGTTCTGCCATCCTCGCAGACCCTCTGCTATGGCATATAAATTGACCGGCTCCTGTCAGACCACTGTAGCAAGCAGCTGCTTGAGGGGGTATTTTTTTATTTGACATTTGTAATCAATATTTATAATTTCCCTGATTTTAAAAATATCTTCTCAGACCTCTGTGGCAAGCAGCTGCTTGAGGGGGTATTTATTTCTTATTATAGCCTCTTGTCAAACCTGTGTGGCAAGCAGTTGCTTGAGTGGGTATTTATTTCTTATTATAGTCTCTTACCAGACCTGTGTGGCAAGCAGCTGCTTGAGTGGGTATTTATTTCTTATTATAGCCTCTTGTCAGACCTGTGTGGCAAGCAGCTGCTTGAGTGGGTATTTATTTCTTATTATAGTCTCTTGCCAGACCTGTGTGGCAAGCAGCTGCTTGAGGGGGTATTTTTATTATATAGTTAATAGTGAATGTGACCCCCCCCCCCCTTAGCTTTAATTACTTCTTTCACCCTCTCCACCATTGATGCCACTAGCTTTCCACACATCTCCTTCACTTCAGTGTCGTGGTACCACACTTTCATGACACTTTCTATCATTTTGGTTTTCGTCGTGCAATCCATCTTAGATAGGCGCTCTTTAATAATGGCCCACAAATTTTCAATGGGGTTTAGATCGGGTGAATTTTCTGGCCACTCCAATACCTTCAAATATTGCTGGCAAAGAAGCTCTTAGCAGGCTTTGAATTGTGGCATGGAGCCAGATCCTGTTGAAATACCCCATCGCCGTTAGGAAACAGCTTCTGCAATGTTGGGCATTGCAGAAGCATTTTCGCATTTCGCCTCCAGAACGCCTATGTAGTTTTTGCTGTCCATCATTCCTTCAATGGGGTGAAGCGTCTGTGGCCCGGAAGCTGTGAAACATCCCCAAAACCTGAACTTGGATGGGTGTTTGGGGGATTGCTGGATGTGGCAGGATCGAAGAGGTTCTCCTGGCTTCGCTTGTCCCAACTAATTCGCAAAAATTGTATTAAAATTTTTTTCAAATAACATTAAGATTTTAATATTCTCATCAAAGAGTTAGAATTATTTTAAAGTTATAATACGAAGAATTCAAAAATACTTCGGCGGCGTGCATTTAAGTATCTTTGGTTTACCACATGTCAGAGAAAAATTTCTGCCTGAACAGGCTCGGTCGCAATAATTACCGAAGCGGTCCCAAAACTTGAATTCGAACTCATCTCTGGTGTGCAACAAAAGCCACAAGGCCATAAATATTGGAACTGAGGGGGGGGGGGTTGCTGAGGATCTCGGGGGCCCTAAATATTGGAATCGAGTACAGGGGTGGGAATACGAAAAATTTGAAAAATTTCTATTATATATCTAACAAATAAAATAAATGTCTGGTATACTGTTATTGCATATGAGCCCTCATTGGGAATTTAAAAACCGGCTCCAGTGGCCCTAAATAAATACCTCCTCACCTGTTCCGTTGCTTCAGTTAGATTTCTCGATGATAGAAATCGTTTCTTGGAAAATGAATTGAAAAACCAAACTTTCGATTTCAATGGAGGAAAGTTTATTCTTTATTAAAATTAAATACCTATTCTAAAAGAGCCATGAATTTAATTTTTAAAGAAACCTTTGTTTTCTTTTCAAAAAGTTCTGTTTGAAAAAGCTTCTTATAAAAAAAATCAAAATTTCATAATATTGTGATCATAAAATCAGTAAAAGCTCAATGAAAATCGATGTCCCCAAAACGCAAATTAGAAACATAATATTAAATTATGTGGAATATAAAATACTGCAGAATGATAAATACCATATTATGTATAATATCCATGTGGGATACCATAATACTAGTAATAATGCTGAGTTACTATAATTTTAAAAATAATTTACCAAAATTGTTGATAGCAATTTTTGTTTTGGCGATTGCTATTTGCATTATATATATATTAGAAATTCGAATAATTACCAATGTACATCAGAAATTAATAAAATACACGACATTTACTTTTCTGTATTTGTCATTTTATATAATGATTTTTGAAAAACAACTGAATAGTGGTCTATAACATCCTTGCTGGATTTTTAATGCTTACATTTGCAAATCGATATCTTATACTAGTATCACAATCACCTTAATATAAAACATAAATTAGAAAATCCAAATTTATTTGAATCAGAAATTTCCTCTATACAAAAACGATACTGGTTAAAAAAAAACTGCATAAAGAAAGGGAAAGTATAATGCCTTAACAAAAGTGTGGGAACATCGTATCCACACACTTTGAGACTTGATCAAAATAACTTAATCCTCAAGAAAATTAATTCCCTGTGGTTTTAGCTTAGCCAAAACATTCAACGGATAATCATTCTACACGCTGCAGAAAATCTCACCTGAAAGAGAAACACCAAAGAGTGAAAATAGATTTAAAAAGAACAGAGGAAAAAAAATCAAGTTCAGGTAGATCTACCTGCCCTCTTGTGTTCTTCATTATTCACCTACAGGATGTCGTTTTCCACGATACCAACAGGACTTCGGTCATCTGTTGCCCTTATCTTCCGTCGCCATGGGGATTTCGGTGTGCTGAGGTGCCAGAGGATCATAGTTCAGTTTTCTTCTGATAGGAATTGTTCCACCACGTGTCAAAAAGAACCAATGGGGACAGTTGGCGATGACATCAGAGCCACACCAGGAATATCGCCATATTGTACTATTAGTGGCAAACCGTCTATTGTTCTTTTCGGTTGCCTTTCCTCCTGTTTGACCAGCAATTCTCCGAAGAGAGGCAAAAAGATTCCACTGTCCATCTATCGGACTGTCGGACACGCTGTGCAGACATCATCACAGGTAAGCATATAAGATCTTCTCGCTTAACTGATACGGATAATCAGCTCCAGATTAGCGTTCAGAGTAATGGCCACCCACTGGTTGGTTCCTAATCTACAACAACGGGCCTTCTCCCTGACGGTCGTTTCGAAATTATAATCAGTAGACGACTGATACGAAAAGTCTACCTCTCTTCATCTTATCTAGTGTCTAATATTTACAAGACTGTCCAAACTTTAAGGCAATATATCATATAATCTTCGACATACAACACCATTTGGGAGATAATTGCTCCGTAATAATATACAACTTTGCTTAATTTCGTTTTTCAAAATTTACGTTTTTTTTTCCACGAGTTTAAAAGTATTTGGAATGCAATATTAATAATGTCTTGCATATGTCTTCTCTCCCCCCCCCCCAGCCTTTTTATGACACAGTGACCACAGTTCTGAAAGCAAGAGTTAAGGAATTCTAGTGTATCGCATAGAGTTTAAGAATAGGATTGCTGCATATAGAAAAAGTAGAGGAATATTCTATATCTTCGTATTTGTACACTACTTTTACGCCAATTCCTATTTTAGAACGAGGGAACAAAGAAATTCAGTGAAATGAACTCAAAAGATTCCAGAAAGTAATCTTTAAGTTTCAGTAGTTTGATCTGCAAGATCTCGTACACTGTTTTCGATATTGACAACACTTGCAAACGTTTTTGTTCAATATTTACAACGTTTGCTACAATTCTTTTTAAGTGATAACTGAAAACACGCCATTTGGATGCCATCACGGGGTCAATTCACGGGATTATCATGAGATTCTCATTGAATCTGCTAAATACAGATTTTGATTTTCTACTCAGCTGACTGCTCATGCATCAAACTTATTTCAATCATATGTATTATCTTCATTTTATTTCCGGAAATCAGACTCGTTTTTTAATAGCACCTATTCAAAATAAAGTAGGTTTTGTTTTATCAATTTTAAAGATTTTATTCTAATACTATTTCAAAAAAAATTTAGTAATTTATATTTTAAAAAGAATTGTTTATGAAAGGGACCTTGGTCCGAGCCCTGGGTAAGGCATGGATGTTTTTGTGTTTATATTTTTTTTATATTTTTTTTAATTTATATTTTAAAAAGAATTGTTTATGAAAGGGACCTTGGTCCGAGCCCTGGGTAAGGCATGGATGTTTTTGTGTTTATATTTTTTTTTATATTTTTTATATTTTTTTTTTATATTTTTTTATATTTTTTTTTAATTTATATTTTAAAAAGAATTGTTTATGAAAGGGACCTTGGTCCGAACCCTGGGTAAGGCATGGATGTTTTTGTCATCCGTTGTGGTCTCACCTTCCTTATAGATCTTCTCTATGGCGTATTAAACTGACAGCTCTGTGGCAAGCAGCTGCTTGAAGGTTAATTTTTTTATTGCTATAAGTCAGCAATTAATATTAATGGAAGAACAAAGCGTCTTCAGTTAAATCCTTCACATTTTAAAAGTTTTCAAACGCTCCTTTCGAAAAATTTCTTATTATTAATGAAATATTGTTACACATTGTGAAAACTGAATCTTCTAAAAAACCAAAAATTTCAACAACTTAATATCCTAAGCACTGTTATTTCTGGCAATCAATACCACTTACACATCGATATCAATATCAGCTTTTAAGATAAAATTGTTTTAGCCTGTGGAAGAATGATTTGTTATCGTAGATCGTGTATGAATATGCGATGTTCCAGGTAAAACTTTACCTAATACCATCTCCATCTGAGAATATGCCAAGTTGGCATAAGTAAAAACATATAACAAGTAAACCACCCGCGTGATGCCCAAGAGGCTAACAGAAAAAAAAAAAAAGCTTAAAAAGAGCATATATCATGCACAAGAGACCTAAAACGAGTAGCTTTCCTCAGAGAAAACCATCATTTTAGGCCTCTTGTACTTATTAAGAACATTGTGATCATAAGTAAGCAAAGAAGAAATAAACACATTAGGATTAATTTTAACAGCCTCAAAAAAAACTTTTGGAGATGCATTTAACATGAGTATATATGTAGTCGATGCCTAAGTCTTACTGATAAGAATACATTTCTCTCTCTGTTAAATTCATAGAGACAATATATAATAAATCATAAATTATTATTGTACAACATGGTCATTTCTCTGATAATAACCTATGCTTCCCCTATATGGACGAACACCACCTCCACAAATGTACGCAAGATTCAGGTCCAACTTCATAAAGGCATCGATCACATATACAACAACGGGCCTTCTCCCTGACGGTCGTTTCGAAATTATAATCAGTAGACGACTGATACGAAAAGTCTACCTCTCTTCATCTTATCTAGTGTCTAATATTTACAAGACTGTCCAAACTTTAAGGACTTTTACTTTTGACTGTTATAATTGAGTTTAAAATATTATAAAAATAAAGTTTTACTGATGAATTCCATAATATTTAAAATATTCTTAAACCGGACGGGATTACTATAGATTCAAGAGACAATTCAAATTACTATAGATTCAAGAAAATTTAACACAGGAAAAAATGCATTCTTATCAATGATTGTTGTAATTGAGTTTCAAGTATTAGAAAATGCAACTTTTCTGACTAATTCCATAATATTTACCATATCATTCTAGTAAAATAAGTTATATTATTTAATAAAGTTAAAATAAGTTAATTATTATTTAAGTTTCAGCGTGAATAGATGAATTCAGAACGTGTATCGCGTTTTCTGGATTTTTTAAACTCTTTCGTCTAACAAAAATAGAAAATAAATTATCAGAATTCAATTTGTTAAATTTTAATGCTTGACTGTTGGAAAAATATTTCTTACATAAGTTGAACAGAGCAGAATTTTCAATTGAACAGCTAAATGTGAAATTATAGGTTTCAAAAAAGAAATCTTAGATTCTAAGTAAATAATTTGCTGTTTTTGGCGTTTTCGTGCTTTTCTTTCTGTCAGTTAAATCCTTATCTTTTACTTGTTTACTTTTGGGACTCTTTGAGGTTGAAACAAAACTGTTTGCGTTTGAAGAAGAACAAAAATCACCTATAAATGTGATGAAAACAAGTCTCTAACTTTGAATTTATTATGAAGAATATCGTTTATGTTTATTAATCTAAAAGAAATATTTTTTACATGTATTTTCAATAATAAGTTTCCCATTTTTTTAGGTCATCTCTAGTTGTATTGTGATATATGCGCGCAACTGAGATCATTAATAAACAACTCGACCAAAATACACCTATCCCTCGATTTACACAGTACTCAGTTCACACAATTTTGGCTTTGCACGGTCAAAAAATGCAACCAGTTTCGATTTACACGGTACTGACTGAGACGTACATAGAAAGAAAATCTCAGTCAGTACCGTGTAAATCGAAACTGGTTGTATTTTTTGACCGTGCAAAGTCAAAATTGTGTGAACTGAGTACCGTGTAAATCGAGGGATAGGTGTATTTCTATTTTCAAACATTTATTTGTCGTCTTCCCCCCTCACGAAATCATTCTCCCCACCCTAATCTGCACCGAAACAATTCCTTTGACATAGTTTTGAAAGCATTTTTCGTTTTATGTTAAGAAGTGAAGCTAGGACAACAGTAGAAAAAATTTCGAAAATGCGCATGTCACCCTCCCCCCCAACGTTATATAGCGTATTTCAAGCAACAAGCTATTTCTTAATTGTTGTGAAAACGAACGCTCAATACTGTTTCATAACGGATATGAATTGCGACACTGATGTCGTGGCAGAGGGACGTTTACTACTGTTTGCGCATGCGTTATTCACGACTCACGTCAGGAATCGATGGCAAACCGCCGCAGAAATGAAAACGTCCGCCAACCCATCTTTACCCATTTAAAAGGGTAAAGATGCATTTAAGAAATTATTACAAATTATCCATTTCAGAAAGTTAAAAGAGAGTGAATATTATTGCGGCAAAATTATTTTATACTAATTGTTATGATCAGGGCTTGATTTGAAACGGAAGTCCGGAACGGTGTTATTTTATTTTCCAAGAATTGTTATTTGCAACTTTCTCATTGGTTTTAATTTCTGCATTTTTAGATTATGAATATAGCAAATTTGTATGTTGAAATTTTCCGCTTTTGTCTTAAATGTGTTTAAATTTCATTAGATCTAAAAGTTGTTGATGGTCGATGCGGATTTTGATATTCATCACAAAAAAAAAAACTTTACCTGGAACAGAAAGTAAGCTGATACCCCTATAATTATCACAACAACTACGATCACCTTTTTCTAAAAATAGGGATAATAACAGCTCTGATAAAATCCTTAGAACAATGTCTTTATCATAAAAGATATTTAAAATTTCAGACAACCACTTGTTAACAAAAACATTCCCACCTCTAAGAATTTTAGTAGTAATTTCATCTACCCCTGAGGATTTATGTAGTTTAAGTTTAGAAATAGCCAAAATTACTTCAGACTGTGATATAGGGCCCATTATGAAGGCCAGTAATGTATCTATCATCATTACAAACACTGGGAAAAAAACTTACCACATTGTTTAGAACAACTCTGAAATAGCTCTGAATAGCATGGCTTAGCCCACCTAGCCATGACAGAATCCTCACCTTCAATAACCATAACTTCAGACCTATATTCAGAAGTAAACCTCTGTACGAGAAAAATCCCTGTGTACTGTCATTTTCTTCCCACCTAAAATATTAAATATCTTATACAGCTTTCTGATACTATGCTGTCTGGCTACTTCCTCTGTTTTGTCAGTCAAGCTATCAAGCCAAAATTCTTATCAGCTGCTAACTGATCCTTTACAAGTTTATTAAGCTCTTTGCAACCTTTTTCTATTAGGACTAGTAGGGTATTAATTAAGTATATTCCTACAGTTCTTTCTTTCCAAAATAAGCCCCAGTGTCTTATCACCCAAATAATTTTGCCTCCTCTGCTCCTTTTTTCCCAAAAAGAGTACTGTTAGTTTCAAGAAAAGCCTGTTTATAATGATTCCATTCTTCCTCGACTTCAGTAGTAAGCAAACCATGACTGTCGTGATGACTAAGTAACCTATTGTGGTAAGCTTTGGGCATAACTAGGTCTTTCAGAGCTTCAGCGTTAAAGATAACTTTTTAAACCTTAACACAACACTTCTTAAGTTTAAGTTGCATGTCACTATTAACAAGGTAATGGTCAGATCCAATTTCAGGTCCCTACATTAGCTGGTATTCCTAACAGAACTAGCCCACTTGCTATTAATTAATATATAATCATATTCTTATGTATACCTAGGTATGTCGCAATGTTTGTAATAAATATTAGTTACTCTCAAACCATTAAGTTTATTTACCTGTAGGAGACGCTGCCCACTGCCGTTGCAGCTGCAAATACTGAAAGGGCCTATCACCCCTCCCTTTGGGGCGGGGGTGGCTCAGTCGGTAGCGCGCCAGGCTCGTAATCTGTAGTTCCCAGGTTCGAGTCCCAGCTGGGTCAGCGTTGAGATTTATCTCCGCAAAATTCCCCCGCCCTGCCCACGGTCAGTAGGGGACACCGATGGGCTTGGAAAGGCCGCCGTCCGTCGGATGGGACGTTAAGCCGTGGACCCGTGTGCGGGAGAGCCATACCCTGTGCACGTTAAAGAACACGCTGGATGGCCTTGACGGGAGGCTACCATCTGTCTCCCAACAGCTGTTCCAGTGGGTCCCCTCCCCCAACCTTCTCTGAGCCTTCGGGGTCCATGTGACCTGGCCATTTAGCCCATGGTGTGCAAAAAAGTGCCGCTCAGAGGTAAAACAACCCAACCCACCCCTCCCCAAAGGTCGCAGTAAATACCATCTTTAGCTTTGATAGAAAATATAAGTAATGCTCCCTTTAGTATCTCCTTTCTTGACAGAATTCAAAATATCAAATCAAGAAAAGAATTATTGTGCATATTTGATGACATTTTTAAATCTCAAAACGGAGAGATAAATGTTATACTGCAGAAAAAATCAGTCTTTTTCCCCCGTTTCCCTGATTGTTGAAAATTTTGAATTAGAAATGTTTGAAAGAGATTTTTAATTTATCTCCAGTAAGATTTTTCCGTAAAAATTTATTTTCAAAGTTAGGGATCTCTGAATATGACTTTCCATTCTCATCCGTTACACAATGTCAGGAAACGTTTTGTAATATATGATGGGTGTGTTGGGAGAGCATCGCAGTGGCTGAGCGAATGACAGGCTTTGACACATGGCCAAGTGGTTAGCACGCTTGGCTGCTGATGAAAGGGACCTGGGTTCGAGCCTCGGGTAAGGAGTGGATGTTTGTGTCGTTTTCCTGTTGAGGTCCTGGCATCCTCACAGACCTTCCACTATGGCGTATAAACTGACAGACTCCTGTCAGATCTCTGTGGCAAGCAGCTGCTTGAGGGAATATTTATTTTTTAACTTATTTTTTTCTAGTATCTGAATGGGTGTGGTTGCGATGCTATTTCAAAAATTGGCACGTCACTCTCTTGTTCGCGCGGGGCGGGGGTGGCTCAGTCGGTAGCGCGCCAGGCTCGTAACCTGTAGTTCTCAGGTTCGAGTCCCAGCTGGGTCAGCGTTGAGATTTATCTCCGCAAAATTCCCCGCCCTGCCCACGGTCAGTAGGGGACACCGATGGGCTTGGAAAGACCGCCGTCCGTCGGATGGGACGTTGAGCCGTGGCCCCGTGTGCGGGAGAGCCATACCCTGTGCACGTTAAAGAACACGCTGGATGGACTTGACGGGAGGCTACCATCTGTCTCCCAACAGCTGTTCCAGTGGGTCCCCTTCCCCCAACCTTCTCTGAGCTTCTTTTTTTTTCATGTGACCTGGTCATTTAGTCCATGGTGTGCAAAAAAAGTGCCGCTCAGAGGTAAAACAACCCAACTCTTGTTCGCTCGTTATTAATCACCAGAAATCGTTGCAAGATTCTACAACCGTAATTTTATAGAAATATCTGCAAATATCTTACCATGCTTTTTACTACAGGGAGAATTACTTATATATTTCAGCAAACCCCCTGAAAGATTTCGTGAGCCACTATTGGGGAAGTAATACGAACCACTGTTGGTGATATATGGATTGGGTTGTTTTACCTCTGAGCGGCATTATATTTTTGCACACATTGGACTAAATGATCAGGTCATAAGGATTCCCGAGGGCTCATAAGGATTCCCGAGGGCTCGGAGAAGGTTGAGGGTAGTGGGCCCACTGGACATCTGTTAGGAGACAGACGGTAGCCTCCTGTCTAGGCCATCCAGTGTGTTTTTTCATGTGCACAGGGTATGATGGGAGATATCAGATGGTATCGGATGGCGACCTTTCCAAGCCATCAGTGCCCCCTACTACTGACCGAGGTCAAGGTAGGGGTTTGCGAAGATAAATCTCAACGCTCTCCCAGGTGGGACTCGAACCTGGGAGCTGCAGACTGTGAGCCTAGCATGCTTCCGATTGATCCACCCTTACGTTCCCCACCCCCTTAAAGGTTTACAGTTAAAGGGTTTTCATATTTAACTGGGGTGAGATATCTCAGTCTGTACTGAGCCAGGCTCGTAATCTGCATTACCAGGTTTGAGACCTGCCTGACCGAGCTTTGAGATTTATCTCCGCAAAACTCCCTGCCCTTAGGAGACACTGATGGTATTGGAAAGGCTGCCGTCCGTCGGATGTGTCGTTAAACCGTGGCACCCTGTGCAGGAAAGCCATACCCTATGTACACACTGCCTGGCATCGACTGGAGTTCACAATCTGTCTCGTAGCAATTTTCTAATGGATTTTCTTCACCTAACCTTCTCTGATCTCTTGGGGTCCTTGAGACCTGGTCATTTGCCTCTTGTGTGGGAAAAAAAAGTGTCGCTCAGAGGAAAGATAACCCAATCCTACTGAACATTTAGGGTCACTGTGATCTGGATATTTAATCCATTTTTTGTCCACAAAAAGTACTGTTCATAGGTAAAACGACCCAAATAAAAAAAGGAAGATATGGGCACAATCATATAAAGGTTTAATATTTTCATAATAGACACAAGCGCAGAACGTTAGTCAGATAATACCTACATCTATGGGGCGGGGGTGGCTTAGTCGGTAGCGCGCCAGGCTCGTAATCTGTAGTTCCCAGGTTCGAGTCCCAGCTGGGTCAGCGTTGAGATTTATCTCCGCAAAATTCCCCGCCCTGCCCACGGTCAGTAGGGGACACCGATGGGCTTGGAAAGGACGCCGTCCGTCGGATGGGACGTTAAGCCGTGGCCCCGTGTGCGGGAGAGCCATACCCTGTGCACGTTAAAGAACACGCTGGATGGCCTTGACGGGAGGCTACCATCTGTCTCCCAACAGCTATTCCACTGGGTCCCCTCCCCCAACCTTCTCTGAGCCTTCGGGGTACATGTGACCTGGCCATTTAGCCCATGGTGTGCAAAAAAGTGCCGCTCAGAGGTAAAACAACCCAACAGATAATACCTACATCTACAAACGATACGCCTGATATGTTTTCTATGAAAGCAAAGACAGCTTGAAATCAATCGCTTCAAGCTGCACAGGTATGATCAGATTATAGAATGTCAGTTGGTGAAGCCCAACTCTGCTATCTCGAGAGATCTGCCACTCCTGTTCTGATAAGTGAAACAGTCACATGCCTATTGTTTTGATATTTGCTCTGAATTGAAGGTGCTTTGTGCTACGAGCATCAGTCTGAAAAAAAATTATCTTCTGAAACATGAACTGCACGAGTTCCTGCTTCGGTGGTTTCGACATTTGTCTCGATAACGCTTAATAAGGCAAATCGTAACAAAAACTACGCATCTTTCATGATAACTGTGGTAATCCCTTTTGACCACTGTCGGTACGACTGAACGTTGGAAATGATGCGAGTCATTCGTACTGATATTTGACTAATCTTTAACATGAAATTTTAAAACATTTCTGGTACGTTTTATAAATTAGTTGCTTTAACTTTGATCGGCAATTTTTTCTTGCACACAATGGGCTAAATGGCCAGGTTACAAGAACCCGAGGGCTCAGAGTTTGAGGGAGGAGACTTACTGGACAGCTGTTAGGAGACAGATGGTAGCCTCCCGTCAAAGTCATTCAGCGTGTGGGGCGGGGGTGGCTCAGTCGGTAGTGCGCCAGGCTCGTAATCTGTAGTTCCCAGGTTCGAGTTCCAGCTGGGTCAATGTTGAGATTTACCTCCGCAAAAATTCCCCGCCCTGCCCACGATCAGTAGGGGACACCGATGGGCTTAGAAAGGCCGCCGTCCGTCGCATGGGACGTTATGCCGTGGCCCCGTGTGCGGGAGAGCCATACCCTGTGCACGTTAAAGAACACGCTGGATGGTCTTGACGGGAGGCTACCATCTGTCTCCCAACAGCTGTTCCAGTGGGTCCCCTCCCCCAACCTTCTCTGAGCCTTCGGGGTCCATGTGAATTGGCCATTTAGCCCATGGTGCGTAAAAAAGTGCCGCTCAGAGGTAAAACAACCCAACCCATTCAGCGTGTTCTTTAACATGTACAGGGTACGGCTCTCATGTACACGGACCACAACTTATCGTCCCCTCCGACGGTGTTTTCCAATCCCATCAGTGTCACCTGTTGACCTAGGGCAGGATGGTGATAAATCTTGAAGCCTGCTCAGGTGGAACTTGAACCTGAGAAATGTATATTTACGAACCTGGCAAGCAACCGTGTGAGCCACCCCCGCCCCAGTCAATCAGTGAGTCATATAATCATGATGTAGTCGGCTGTCGATTTATGACGGTTTTATTAACACGCTATTGTAATAGCGCTGTCATTGTATTTGCATCTTTTCAAATTTAAAAGGATATATTTTTTGGGTGTGGGGGGGGGGGGTTAAATAACGCCCTTTAAACTAAAAAATTTTGAAAGAAAATAAAATTATCTCAAACATTTCTTTCCTATCGTAAGAAAAAAGAGACCATAAAGCCAGTTACACAAAACTCAACCCTCTGCTTTATTCCAACAGTTGCCAACTGGTGAGGAGTCATCTATATCTTTGTCTACTTAGTCATCTGATCCAGACGACTCCTAACCTTTTAATTGCTACCTCTCTTCAATTCCACTACAATCAGCAGCAGCAATCAGGGTTAAACCATGCTCAGCATATGTGGCAAAATACAAGAATACAACCTATTCCAAAAAGCGCAGTCTTTGTTATTATAACAAATTAATACTGTATAATGAAAAATAAAATAGTGGGGGAAATAGGTGTATTAATTTTGAAGCAACCTTTTCCCACTATCCGTTTCATTTCTTTGTTTCTTATGGGAAGAAAACTCCCACCAGTATATTCTGGTGAAAGCATCATCCGTGAATATTTTCTTCAAATGTGGCTTTTCGGCCAAACATCTTCATTTAGCGAACCTTTGCCGTCCCATGACCGAGTGGTTAGCGCGCTTGGCTACTGATCTAAGGGACCTGGGTTCGAGCCCCTGGTAAGGCATGGATGTGTGTGCCGTTTTTCTGCTGAGGTCCTGCTATCCTCTCAGACCTTCTACTTTGGCATATAAACTGACAGGCTCCTGTCAGACCGCTGTGGCAAGCAGCTGCTTGAGGGGGTAATTATTTTTAAGCCATCTCGTAGCCGAGTGGTTAGCACGTTTGGCTACTGATCTACGGGACCTGGGTTCGAGCCCTGCGTAAGGCATGGATGTATGTGTCGTTTTTCTGCTGAGGTCCTGCCATCCTCTCAGACCTACTATGGCATAAAAACTGGCAGGCTCCTGTCAGACCTCTGTGGCAAGCAGCTGCTTGAGGGGGTATTTATTATTTTATTTATGTTGACTACACTTTAAGAACATGTTCAGATACGAAACAAAAAACTCTTGATTAAGCAGTATGTTCATGTCTGAACTTGTTTGAAAGCATACGGGCTGGCCATTCACATACATGACATCTGAATGTAATTACTTTAGCTTAAGTTCGCACATTTGCCATTATGACTTTTGAAAAATGAAAATAAAATGTTCTTGTTGATAACAAAATTGAGTTGTGGTTCTACGCAGTTAGCAACCTGGAATCGTAGTGCACAGTTATCGTGGTGAGTTCACTTTTATTTATCTTCCCCGTTTCTCATTGAGTTGGTTCTTCAACTGATCCATCAAACCCAGAGGCGTAGGAACGTGTTGGCATCGGGGCAGTTGCCAAGGGCGCCGGAATCACAAGGCGATGCTGGGGCTAAACTATCTTTAAAACTTGCTAAAAATTATTTAAGATCAACATCAGGACAGGAGCGTACATCATCACTTTGTTTCCTATCAATCGAGCGAGAACTGACTCAAAAAATTAATTTTTATGAGATTATTAACGATTTTGCCAATGAAAAAGTAAATTAAAAAAATAATAAATACCCCCTCAAGCAGCTGCTTGCCACAGAGGTCTGAGAGGAGCCTGCCAGTTTTTTTGCCATAAGTAGAAGGTCTGAGAGGATGGCAGGACCTCAGCATGAAAACGACACATACATCCATGCCTTATCCGGGGCTCGAACCCAGTCCCGTAGATCAGTAGCCAAGCGTGCTAACCACTCGGCCACGGGACGGCTAAAGTATATTATTTTAAAAAATAATTACTTGCATAATTAATTGCAATTACTTTTATGCAATTAATATTTATTCATGTAACTGTATTTAAATAATGACAATAAATAAATATAATATAAATAACGTGTATTTTTTTTTATCGATAACTGAACAACGGTGGGCAATTACAAATTTGCCAGGGGCGGGGGTGGCTCAGTCGGTAGCGCGCCAGGCTCGTAATCTGTAGTTCCCAGGTTCGAGTCCCAGTTGGGTCAGCGTTGAGATTTATCTCCGCAAAATTTCCCCGCCCTGCCCACGGTCAGTAGGGGGACACCGATGGGCTTGGAAAGGCCGCCGTCCGTCGGATGGGACGTTAAGCCGTGGCCCCGTGTGCGGGAGTGCCATACCCTGTGCACGTTAAAGAACACGCTGGATGGCCTTGTCGGGAGGCTACCATCTGTTTCCCAACAGCTTTTCCAGTGGGTCCTTTCCCCTACCCTTCTCTGAGCCTACGGGGTCCTTGTGACCTGGCCATTTGGCCCATTGTGTGCAAAAAAGTGCCGCTCAGAGGTAAAACAACCCAACCCAGGGCTCCTTGAATTTTGCTAAAGACGTCAGTTTAGTAAATTCTACTCAGTAGAACTGTGGGTCGCGACTCTCAATAGGTTCTTGAGCAGAGTGGAAGAGAGTTGTAAAGCTCTGATTAGTTTATAGTACTTTTCGTGAAAACTTTTTTGTGCAATATTATGCCAAGACTATGCGAGTTTATATAAAGTGCTTTCTGACAAATGATTTTGTGCAAAATGCAAAAAGATAATTTTGTTTCATTTTACCCTACCAAAATATAATGAAATCGTTAGATTTACCTACATAGGCCGTACATTATATTGCGGGTTGCAAAATTGTATCTATAATCTAGGGGTCGCTTAAATTTATTTACTATTCTAAAGGGTTGAAATATTTTATCTACGATTCTAGGAGTTGCATAAGTTTAGCTACGATTATAGAAGGTTGAGTAATTTTATCTACAATTCTAGGGGTTGTATAATTTTATATTTGATTACAGAAGGTTGCATAATTTTATCTACGACTATAGAGGGTTATGATTCTGGGGGGTTGCATAATTTTATCTATGATTATAGAAGGCTGCGTAATTTTATCTACAATTCTAGGGGTTGTATAATTTTATATATGATTACAGAAGGTCGCTTAAATTTATCTACTGTTCTAGAGGATTGAATTATTTTATCTACGATTCTGGGAGTTGCATAAGTTTAGCTACGATTATAGAGGATTGTGTAATTTTATCTGCAGTTCTAGGGGTTGTATAATTTTATATATGATTACAGAAGGTTGCAAAATTTTATCTACGACTATAAAGGGTTGCGATTCTGGGGGGGTTGCATAATTTTATTTACTACTATAGAGGGTTGAGTAATTTTATCTGCAATTCTAGGGGTTGTATAATTTTATATATGATTACAGAAGGTTGCATAATTTTATCTACGATTACAGAGGATTCGTAGAAACCCCCCAGAATCTACGATTTTGGGGGGTTGCATAATTTTTCTACTATTACAGTTGGGCTGGGTTGTTTTACCTCTCAGCGGCACTTTTTTGCGCACAACGGGCCTACGATTATGGAAGATTGCGTAATTTTATCTACAATTCTAGGGGTTGTATAATTTTATATATGATTACAGAAGGTTGCATAATTTTATCTAGGACTATAGAGGTTTGCATAATTTTATCCACGATTCTAGGAATTGCATAATTTTATTTTCGATTCTAGAGGGTTACAAAATTTTATTTACCATTATGGAGTGTTCTACAGTTAATCTACATTTCTCAGGTTCGAGTCCCACTTGGGCAGGCTTTGAGATTTATAACCACCCTGCCCTCGGTCAGCAGGTGAAACTGATGGGATTGAAAAGGCCGCCGTCAGTTGGAAGGGAAGGGAAGCCGTGGTTCCGTGTACCTGAGAACCATACCTTGTACACGTTAAAGAACACGCTGAATAGTCTTGACTGTAGGCTACCATCTGTCTCCTAACAGTTATCCAGTGGGTCTCTCCCCAACCTTCTCAGAGCCATCGGGGTCCTTGTGACCCGTCCGTATAAGCCACTGTGTACAAAAAAAAAAGTACCGTTCAAAACCTTCGATTCGAAATTTAGCTTTCTCTAACCAGGAATGTTAGCGTGATTGGTAGTGAACCAGAATGTGAGCGCTGCATAAAGGGTGAATGTTTCACGTCTTTCTGCTGAGATCTCGCCTTCCCATATTTCCTCTATGGCATGGAGCGGGGGTGCCTCAGTCGGTAGCGCGCCAGGCTCGTAATCTGTAGTTCCCAGGTTCGAGTCCCAGCTGGGTCAGCGTTGAGATTTATCTCCGCAAAAATTTCCCGCTCTGCCCACGGTCAGTAGGGGACACCGATGGGCTTGGAAAGGCCGCCGTCCGTCGGATGGGACGTTAAGCCGTGGCCCCGTGTACGGGAGAGCCATACCCTGTGCACGTTAAAGAACACGCTGAATGGACTTGACGGGAGGCTACCATCTGTCTCTCAACAGCTGTTCCAGTGGGTCCCCTCCCCCAACCTTCTCTGAGCCTTCGGGGTCCATGTGACCTGGCCATTTAGCCCATGGTGTGTAAAAAAGTGCCGCTCAGAGGTAAAACAACCCAACCCATCCAGTTCATGGATATAGATAAATATCATCAGTATGAATGAGGTTCTGTTGTATGAGTTTTCAAGAAGTTTATGCATAATTATGTGGGAGGGGGCGATTATTATGAAGGAAAGATTATGAAGAAACATTATGAAGAATTTTATATTGCGTTGTTTTGCTGAAGAACCACAAAGACTCAAAATTAGGTTGGTTTTTTTACCTCTGAGCGGCGCTTTTTTGCACACCATGGGCTAAATGGCCAGGCCACAAAGACCCCGAAGGCTCAGAGAAGTTTGGGGGAGGGTACCCACTGGAACTGTTGGGAAACAGCTATTGGGAGACAGATGGTAGCCTCCCGTCAAGGCTATCCAGCTTTTCTTTAATGTGCACAGGGTATGGCTCTCCCGTACAAAGGGCCACGACTTCACGTCCCATCCGACGGACGGAGACCTTTTCAAGCCAATTGGTGTCCCCTCCTGACCGTGGGCAGAGCTGGACGTTTTGAGGAGATAATTTCAACGCTGACCCAGCTAGGATCTGAACTTAGGAATTGCAGATTACGAGCCTGGGCGCTACCGACTGAACCACACCGCCTCAGAATTAGGTAAAGAAAGAGGATCCATTTGTATGTCTAGAGCCTCCTACATCACAACGGGCCCGGGCAGTGCACTAACAAAAAAAGACATTTAAATTATAAGCATTTCAATAGTAGTTCTATGTCTTCAAATCTATTTGTTAGCTACTTATTTTTAAAAGTTTTGTAATTTTCAAATCTTCATAAATATTTTAATAAAGTCATAATAAAAAATTATGTTTTGCAATTAAAAAATAAATAGCTTATAATTACACTTTGCAGAAATTCAATCACTTAAATCTCTCCTTTTATTTAACGGTTGCTCTGTCGCGGCGTACGTAGATGTCTGTGGCATGACCTTCATTAACTTCCCCGCTATTGAGAATGCTGCTAACAGGAACAGAGACTAATAAATATTAAATACCTATGTTACACGTATTTTTTTTAAGAAACTCTTTAACGTCCACAAGAACGAAGGGAAACATTATATACCGTGACTCCGTTCGGGTTTATTCGAATCACCCCACCTCCCTTTCATTCGAATCACTTCCACCTCCCTGGAGTGGGGGTGGCTCAGTCGGTAGCGCGCCAGAAGGAATCTACATTTCGTAATCTGTAGCTCCCAGGTCGAGTCCTAGCTGGGTCAGTGTTGAGAATTATCTCCGCAAAATTCCGCGCCCTGCCCACGGTCAGTAGGAGACGCCGCTGGGTTTGGAAAGGCCGCCGTCCGTCGGATGGGACGTTAAGCCGTGAATCCGTGTGCGGGAGAGCTATATCCTGTGCACGTTAAAGAACATGCTGGATGGCCTTGACGGGAGGCTACCATCTATCTCAACATCTACACCCAACAGCTGTTCCAGTGGGTCCCCTTTCCCAACCTTCTCTGAGCCTTCGGGGTCCATGTGACCTGGCCATTTAGCCCATTGTGTGCAAAAATATGCCGCTCAGAGGTAAAACAACCCAACCAAACTTCCACCTCCCCCTTTATTTCTTCCAGATCTGGCTTCAATTACAAACTGGCGAGCAGGAAATTGAGTTGGACCCCTCCCTGCAGCTTCTCAGTTACTAAGAAAGGCTCTTAATTTAACTGCAGGACACAATGATTGAATCCTACAGTAATAATAAAATTTATCTTTATTGATAGTTTTACTCGTTATAAACAAGAGAGGTTTTATAGCTTGAAGATAAGTAAATGCGATAACCTTACTGTTTCTGCTGATAGGGATTTGTTTTGTGTGATTTGAATTCTGTGTAACGATTAAGCTTTTAACTTTTATTTTCACTCGTCGAAGTGCGATATTTTATTTCTTGCTTCGGAAAAATATCTGCGTTTAAATCTGTGATGACCTCTTACATGGAAAAATTCGAATCTGTGATGACCTCCACATGGAAAATTTTAAATCTGTGATGACCTCCAGCATAAAAAAATTTCGAATCTGTGATGACCTCTTACCCGGAAAAATTCGAATCTGTGATCACCTTCATCATAGAAAATTTTAAATCTGTGATGACCTCCATCATAGAAAATTTTAAATCTGTGATGACCTCCATCATAGAAAATTTTAAATCTGTGATGACCTCTAGCATGGAAAATTTTAAATCTGTGATGACCTCCAGCATGGAAAATTTTAAATCTGTGATGACCTCCAGCATAAAAAAATTTCGAATCTGTGATGACCTCCACATGGAAATTTTAAACCTGTGATGTGCTCTAGCATTGAAAAATTCGAATCTGTGATGACCTCTTATATCGAAAAATTCGAATCTGTGATGACCTCTTACAAGGAAAAATTCGAATCTGTGATGACCTCTTACATGGAAAAATTCGAATCTGTGATGACCTCCACATGGAAAATTTTAAATCTGTGATGACCTCCAGCATGAAAAATTTCGAATCTGTGATGTCCTCCACATGGAAATTTTGAACCTGTGATGTCCTCCAGCATTGAAAAATTCGAATCTGTGATGACCTCTTATATGGAAAAATTCGAATCTGTGATGACCTCCATCATGGAAAATTTTAAATCTGTGATGACCTCCAGCATGAAAAATTTCGAATCTGTGATGACCTCCACATGGAAATTTTAATCCTGTGATGTCCTCCAGCATTGAAAAATTCGAATCTGTGATGACCTCTTATATGGAAAAATTCGAATCTGTGATGACCTCTTACAAGGAAAAATTCGAATCTGTGATGACCTCTTACATGGAAAATTCGAATCTGTGATGACCTCCATCATGGAAAATTTTAAATCTGCGATGACCCAGCATTGAAAAATTCGAATCTGTGATGACCTCTTACATGGAAAAATTCGAATCTGTGATGACCTCCATCATGGAAAATTTTAAATCTGTGATGACCTCCACATGGAAAATTTTAAATCTGTGATGACCCAGCATTGAAATATTCGAATCTGTGATTACCTCCTACATGGAAAATTTCGAATCTGTGATGACCTCCAGCATGTAAAATTTTAAATCTGTGATGACCTCCAGCATAAAAAAATTTCGAATCTGTGATGACCTCCACATGGAAATTTTAAACCTGTGATGTCCTCCAGCATTGAAAAATTCGAATCTGTGATGACCTCCATCATGGAAAATTTTAAATCTGTGATGAACTCTAACATGGAAAAATTCAAATCTGTGTTGACTCTATTATGGAAAAATTCGAATCTGTTTGCAAATCCTCCAAATTTCGAATTAACGAGGATTTACAGTTTGAAAATTTTCAGTGACTTGGGGTGAGCGGCCAGGAATGTACCCAGAGTGATATTTAGTATAAGACGATTTTCGTCTTATACTAAATCTCAAATTTGTCTACCTGCTTTGAAATTCGAAACAGTTGTTTTTGTATAATTTTATTTTAGAGCCCATATTTTATGTCCGATACTAAAAATAGATTGAGAAAACAACTATAAAGTAATCCCTACAGCAGTGCTGTCCAATTTCTCTAAGACCGCGGGCCATTTTTTCCTTTGCCAATATTTCGCGGGCGAAAAAAAAGAATAGGATACGATAGGTAATTGAAAAGTCAGTTCATGTCACCTCAAAAAATATTTTATTTATACGAAAAATAATAAGTAATAAATAAACCTCAAAAACCTCAAAAACCTCAAAAAATATTTTATTTATACGAAACATAATAAGAAATAATAAACCAATATAAATTTTCTAGCCCTTATCAAATATTTAATAAATTTAATGGGAGCATTGTGACCGTAGTTGTTGGGCAATAATTTCTTTTATTTCCATATCGATATTTGTTGTTGCGAGCCGAAGTATATGCTCAAGTTGTCTTTCAAGCAGCTTCTGTATCTTGATTTTATATATTTCATGCCAGAAAATGCGCGCTCGCAGATATATGTACTTCCGAACATAGATATTATTTGGAGTCCGAAATCTTTCGTTATTGGATATTTTTCTTTAGGAAAAAGTTTGAACAATTCTATTCCAGTTTCCCTATTACATGCAATAAATGGGTCGGCCTGAAGGTCACATAATTCCATTTGATATTTAGGATCTACGGTACTAATATCAATATTTAATGAATTGTTCGTGGGCCACAAAAAACCTTGTGTGTGCTTCTAGTTCGATAGCACTGCCCTATAGAATAACATTTTAACCTTTCCCGTGGTCGACTGGTTAGCGCGCTTAGCTGCTGATCAAAGGGTTGGGTTGTTTTACCTCTGAGCGGCACTTTTTTGCACACCATGGGCTAGGTCACAGGAACCCCGAAGGCTCAGAGAAGTTTGGGAGAGGGGACCCACTGGAACAGCTGTTGGGAGACAGATGGTAGCCTCCCGTCAAGGCCATCCAGCGTGTTCTTTAACGTGCACAGGGTATGTCTCTCCCGCACACGGGACCACGGCTTAACGTCCCATCCGACGGACGGCGGCCTTCCTAAGCCCATCGGTGTCCCCTACTGACCGTAGGCAGGGCGGGGAATTTTGCGGAGATAAATCTCAACGCTGACCCAGCTCGGACTCGAACCTGGGAACTACAGATTACGAGCCTGGCGCGTTACCGACTGAGCCACCCCCGCCCACGCGACAGAACAGACACTGCAATATCAATAGGAATGAAATGTGAGAGTTGGGGGAGGGAGGAACGATCAATTTCCGTGAATTTAAAATCCCACATATGTTACAATTACTTCTCTGGAATCTGGAGCCATTTGGAGAGGAGCTGGATTGTGTATGGGGAGAACGGGACACATTAGATCGTTTAATGTCAGGCTGTCAATCACGAAGTTTAGTGGACAATGACTGTTGTCCAAGTGTCTACAAGGCAGATTTCTGTCGCCAGCGGTTCCTTTTAATCTTAAATGACCGGATGATCTGATTCTAAGCTATTTGCCAAAAGTCCAAGGTTCCTTGATGGGAGACTTTTTCCCAATAGCCACAGAGTGCAAACTTAATGATGACTCTTCGTGCTAATTATTTTTGGATCGCGACAGACTGTAAGGTGAGTTGGGGGATGGGGTACTCAAGTCAGGGGGAGAGCATTAACTCTAAGAGTAATGTGAAATACGAAAACTGCCACAGTGCTCTGGTAATTATATTTCCCGTGCCGTCAGACTACAAAGTTTGAGAAAGAATCGCTGTCCAGCTGTTCTTCCTATTTTGTAAAAAACAACAACACCAAACAGAAGAAGTTTGTTAACAAGTTTTAGTTTGAAAACAACTACAAACTACATAAATATAAATTAAGTATTCTTCCCCGATTTCATTGAAACATTTATCAGATTTATTTCAGTGCTCATTTGACCTTTTCCAAATAGAAGTAGGAATGTTTTTTTTTTCTTCAAAATATTGCCATTGGAATTTATGCTATAGTGTTAAAAGAAGTTTTTTAACCTCTCTTCGTATTGTTTTCGCTCGTCATTTGTTAAAACAGTTGTCCCACCATATCTTTCGAACGCGACAACGAATATAATTCGCGACAACCCCGGTGCACCGCAGTACTGTGACTGCATATCACCTTAAGGGATTGCCACTGAAACCACTATAAACTAAAAAGGCTCCTATCAATTTAGCTTGCCTTACATTTGCCTTACTACAGCGGGAGAAGACCTTATGTGAAGAGAGAAGCACTACATGGGATTTATTTGTCTGCTCGAAGATATAATCATTGAGGTGCAGTGAGAGTGGGATCTTTTGAAATTTTGAGTGGTGCCAAGGAATATGCCCAACACTCACTGAATTTAGACCAGAACGAGCCATAATACATAAATAAAAAGATCTTAGTCTTTTGAATTTTGAGCCAGAAAATAAACAGAAGTCCTAACTTTTGGGATCCTCCGCAGCAGAGGCCCAAGGTACTTCCGTCGAAAAGCCACACCTCGAGGGACTCCAATCCTCTCGGCATGACCCCCAACTTCGTCCTCTCCATTGAGCCGGGCACCACAGCCCGCTCGCCGTCTCGGCTTCCACACCGAGCCGGGCCGCTTCGGGGGATACTGGACCAGCACCACCAAACCGGTCCGCACCCCTCCCACGACCACGACAAAGCCTTCTGCCTACCGGGGCTCACAACACTGCAGCACCCGGACCCCACTTCGCAGAGGAACCAAGTTCCTCCACTGCAAAAGCCATAAGGTCCAAATCTCATTCATGTGGGACTCTTAGTTTGGCTGTTCCATCGATAAGCCCGCTTGCCACAAGTAGCCAACAAGGGCCGCGAGCCTCCAACTTCTACCTCTCCATTGTTCCCGGACCGAAGCACCCGCGGAACATCAGTCCACCTCGTATCACCGGGACCGCATCAGAGAGCCCACAGACGAGTCTGCCATGAGGTGCACAACTCAGTCCACAGAACTCCCCAATTAGCCTACAGAGGACAGGCCCCTTCTGAGGGCCCTTCTCAAGCCCCTTCTGAGGCCTTCAAACAGCCCCTCGACAAGGCTGTGACCCCCATCACCTCCGGGGGAGTGAACAAGCAGACTGGACCGCCCCACCTCAAGACAGTCCGCCTGCCCTCAGCAGCCCCCACTCTCGGGGGCCACCAGACCAAGAACCCAAGGGTACCAGCCATCCGAGCCCAACTTCTCAGAGGCACCGTAAGCCCCCCACCCCTCGTCAAGGAGGTCCCACTCCGGGGGGGTTCGAACGCGACAGACAAATACAATGATTTATGTGTGAAATGAAAGTTTATGAAGCAGGAAGTGTCATAGGCTATAAAAAAATGTACCCAATGATTCTGCCCCCCACCCACCCCCTAAAAATAGAGAAATACGAAAATGATTATTCCGCTATATCTTCCGAAAGCGACGGCCGAAATTAATGGGCTATGCATCAAACGAAAGCGTGTGACATGAAGAGTGTAAAGAGATTATTAAGTATTCCCTCCTCACTCTCCCAAAGGGGCGGGTGTGGCTCAGTCGGTGGAGCGCCAGGCTCGTAATCTGTAGTTCCCATGTTCGAGTCCCAGCTGGGTCAGCGTCGAGATTTATCTCCGCAAAATTCCCCGCTCTGCCCACGGTCAATAGGGGACACCGATGGGCTTGGAAAGGCCGCCGTCCGTCGTATGGGACGTTAAGCCGTGGCACCGTGTGCGGGAGAGACATACCCTGTGCACGTTAAAGAACACGCTGGATGGCCTTGACGGGAGGCTACCATCTGTCTCCCAACAGCTGTTCCAGTGGGTCCCCTCCTCCAACCTTCTCTGAGCCTTCGGGGTCCATGTGACCTGGCCGTTTAGCCCATGGTGTACAAAAAAAGTGCCGCTTAGAGGTAAAACAACCCAACGTTAAAGAACACGCTGGATGCCCTAGACGGGAGGCTACCATCTGTCTCCCAACAGCTGTTCCAGTTGGTCCCCTCAACCAACCTTCTCTGAGCCTTCGGGGTCCATGTGACCTGACCGTTTAGCCCATGGTGTACAAAAAAGTGCCGCTCAGAGGTAAAACAACCCAACCCATCTTCCAAACAAAGGTGAAAATATCTGGATTATTCTATCATAGCTCTCAAACGCGAGGGTCGAACATTGCAAGTTATATGTCAAATGAAGGGATGTGACGCGGGGAATGTTTTCGGCTATGAAAATTAACCCTTTGTTTTCCTTTCCCTTTAAAAAAAGGAGGTAATCTGAAAAAGGCGTATTGCCCGTATGAATAATCATAGATTAGCGAATAGGGTTAAGAATAGTGTGCCTAAAGGCCCAGAAAGAGGGAAAGACCTGGGATGAGGTGGGCAGACAGTGTCAAACAGGACCTTATTAGAATTGGTGTACAGTGGCCAGATACAGCAGATGTGCTCAGGACAGATATATACTGCTCACAAAAATTAGGGAATATATTATCGCTTCATATTCATTTTGAAATATCCCCTAATTTTTGTGTACTTGGAGAACTAAATTGCACGGTCTGGTTGGATCTACGTAGCCCATGGCTGCTCGAGAATGATTGTCTACAATGTCATGGGTTATTTCAAACTCGAACCTCTCCCCGAACTTCTAAAAAAAGGGGGGGGAGGGTTGGGTTGTTTACCTCTGAGCGGCACTTTTTTGCACACCATGGGCTAAATGGCCAGGTCACATGGACCCCGAAGGCTCAGAGAAGGTTGGGGGAGGGGACCCACTGGAACAGCTGTTGGTAGACAGATGGTAGCCTCCCGTCAAGGCCATCCAGCGTGTTCTTTAACGTGCACAGGGTATGGCTCTCCCGCACATGGGGCCACGGCTTAACGTCCCATCCGACGGACGGCGGCCTTTCCAAGCCCATCGGTGTCCCTACTGACCGTGGGCAGGGCGGGGAATTTTGCGGAGATAAATCTCAACGCTGACCCAGCTGGGACTCGAACCTGGGAACTACAGATTACGAGCCTGGCGCGCTACCGACTGAGCCACCCCCGCCACTTAAAAGGGGGAGGAAAAATGTGGTTATGTTAAGAATCAATTATCACATAAAAGTTCCTGAAGATTGGTATTTTTAAAAATTTTCAATTTTCATCTTTCTATATGAGTCCTAAAAAGTAGAAAATAAACAAAGGATATCGATGGTGCAATTAGTCACTGAATTTGCATTCATTTCAAGGGCAAATAGGGCACTGATTTACTTACGCAGCAAGATTGCCGGTCAGCTTTCTGAGAAGAGGGGCAGGACCACTCCCTCCTTAGAAACTGTAGTACGGGTAGAAAGAAGGCAGCCGTCCATCGGATGGGACGTTAAGCCGTGTTCGGGGGAGACATAACCTATGCACGATAAAGAACACGCTAGATGGCCATGATGGGAGGCTACCATCTGAGTTCTCTGAGCCCTCGGGGTCCTTGTGATCCGTCCAGTTAGCCCATTGTATGCAAAAAAATTGCCGCTCAGAGGTAACCCAAAAATGGGGAGAAAAACAACTGAGTTTTAGCGAACTTTTATGTTTCAATTCTTTTAATTCTGGTAAAGTATGCATGGATGTTTCTGATGTCTTCCTGCTGAAATCGGAGCGGGGGTGGCTCAGTCGGTAGCGCACCTGACTCATAATCTGTAGTTCCCAGGTTCGAGTCCCAGCTGGGTCAGCGTTGAGATTTATCTCCGCAAAATTCCCCGCCCTGCCCACGGTCAGTAGGGGACACCGATGGGCTTGGAAAGGCCGCCGTCCGTCGAATGGGACGTTAAGCCGTACCACCGTGTGCGAGAGAGACATACCCTGTGCACGTTAAAGAACACGCTGGATGGCCTTGACGGGAGGCTACCATCTGTCTCCCAACAGCTGTTCCAGTGGGTCCCCTCCTCCAACCTTCTCTGAGCTTTCGGGGTCCATGTGACCTGCCCATTTAGCCCATGGTGTGCAAAAAAGTGCCGCTCAGAGGTAAAACAAAAACCCAACCATGCTGAAGTCTCGCCTGCCTCATAAATCTTTTGTAGGGCGTATTATATTGACAGGCTACACTCGAACCTCTCTGGCAAACAAAGCTTGAGAGTCAATATTATTTTTACTTTGTACTCTAAAAAACTTAAGTCTATACTGAATTTTTTCCTTTCTGTAATTTATCATATTTCCTGACTAAGGGCCTGTTCTTATTTTCACCTTTAAAAAAACCCCTCAAGCAGCTGCTTGACACAAAAGTCTGACAGGAGGCTGTCAGTTTATACGCCATACCAGTAGGTCTGTGATCAACTGGATCTGGTTTCGAGTACAGTCGCTCAAAAAAGTATCCGAACACTATGGTTGATTGCAAAATTCAGAAAAAATATCTGGCATTGATTTTTTTTAGAAATTAGTCATCTGGCAACATTCGTGTCACATGACACGTGACACGAAGGTTGCCAGATGACTAATTTCTAAAAAGATCAATGCCAGATAATTTTTCTGAATTTTGCAATCAACCATCATCATCATCATCATCATCATCCTCAAGCAGCCATGGGCTACGGAGGTCCAACCAGACTGTACAATTTAGTTCTCCAAGCAAGTCTATCCTGAGCTACATCTATTGCATCTGGCCACTGCACACCAATTCTAACAAGGTCCTGTTTGACATTGTCTGCCCACCGCATCCTAGGTCTCCCCTTCTTTCTTAGGCCTTTAGGCACACTGTTCATAACCCTATTCGCCAATCTATAACTATTCATACGGGCAACATGGCCAAACCAACGGAGTCTCTCTCTGCACAATATGCTGCTTAAAGGAGGTTGCAAACTCCTTTGCCTAACCTCATCATTAGTTACAAAGTTGAACCACCTAATGCCCAAGATGCTGCGTAAGCATCTGGAATCAAAAGCATCTAGTTTCCTGTTATCTTGTTTACAAAGTGTCCAAGTTTCACTACCATAACTAACCCTAGAAAGAACCAAACTATTATATAGTCTAATTTTAGTCTTTAGGTGTATACGCCTATTTCTCCACACTCTCCATAGATTCTTAAAAGTCCTGGCAGCAATCCCTATTCGTCTGTTAATCTCATGCCGCACATCACCATTATCTGTTACATAGCTCCCAAGATAATTAAACTGTGACACCTGCTCAAGACTGCAAACATTCAGATTAACTGAATCACAGCCTGCCTGACCAATTTTCATCACTTTAGTTTTCTCTCTGTTTATAACCAAACCTACTCTACTACCAGTCTCATCAACAGCTCGAATGAAAGAGTTCATCTCATCAACATCATTTGCCAAAAGGGCTAAATCATCAGCATAATCTAAATCAAAAATTTTCGTATCTCCAGCCCATTTAAGGCCAAAATCTTTCCCTTGAAGTGAATTTCGCATAACATAATCAATGATCAAACTAAAGAGAAAAGGAGACAAAATGCACCCTTGTCGAACACCAGAAGTAATGCTAAACCAATTGCTACAAGCCTTACCAACTCTCACACACGACTCAGTGTTATTATAGAGAGCTTCATTATGTTAACTAACTTGTCTGGTATACCATATGATTTCACAATCAACCACAAATTATGACGATCAACAGAGTCGAAAGCCTTTTTGAAATCAACAAAGCTAGCAACCAAAGGTTTCTGAAACTCTAAACATTTCTCAAGAAACTGCCTAAGTGAAAATATCTGATCCACTCATCCCCTACCACTTCTGAATCCACATTGCTCATCACGCAATTGACTGTCAACCAGATTCTTAATTCTATTAAGCACAATCATGGAAAGAACTTTACCTGGAACAGAGAGTAGGCTAATACCCCTATAGTTATCACAAGAACTACGATCACCTTTTTTGAAAATAGGGATAACAATAGCTCTGGTAAAATCCTTAGGAACCATGCCTTTATCATAAAAGATATTCAGAATTTCAGTCATCCAAGTGGTAACCGAAACATTTCCAGCTCTAAGCATTTCTGTAGTAATTTCATCTACCCCTGGCGATTTATGAAGTTTAAGTTTAGAAACAGCCAAAATAACTTCAGATTGTATTATAGGGCCAACATTAAAGCCACCAATGCAACTATCATCATTGCAAACAATGGGAATAGAACTAACTGCATTGTTTAGAACATCACTGAAATGCTCAGTCCACCTAGTCATGACAGAATCCTCACCTTCTATAACTTTACCTTGTTTATCCTTCAATCCCTGTATACCTGTCCGTTTTCTACCACACAAAACATTAACTATCTGGTACAGCTCTCTGCTGTTGTGCTGTCTAACTGCTTCCTCGGCTTTGTCAGCCAAACCAACAAGCCAAAGATTCTTATCAGCAGGTAACTGATCTTTTACACGTTTATTAAGTTCTTTGTAATACTTTCTATTAGGACTAGTTGGTTATTGATTAAGGACATTCCTGCAGTTCTTTCTTTCCGAAATAAGCTCAAGTGCCTTATCACTCAGATAATTCTGTCTCTTCTGCTCCTTTTTTTCTAAAAGAGTACTGTTAGTGTCCAAAAAAGCCTGTTTAAAATGATCCCATTCTTCCTCAACTTCAGTAGTAAGCATACCATGACTGTCATAATGACTAAGTAACCTATCATGGTAAGCTTTGGCTATAACTGGGTCTTTCAGAGCTTCAGTATTAAAAGCAAATTTTTTAACCCTAGCACAACACTTTTTAAGTTTAAGTTGCAAGACACTTTTAACAAGGTAATGGTCAGATCCAATTTCAGCTCCCCTATATGCCCTGGTATTTCTAACAGAACTAGCCCATTTGTGGTTAATTAATATATAATCAATCATATTCTTATGCAGCCCATCAGATGAAATCCATGTGTACTTATGTATGTCGCGGTGTTTGTAATAAGTGTTGGTTATTCTCAAACCATTGAGTTTACTTACCTGTAGGAGACATTGCCCATTGCCATTGCAGCTACCAATACCAAAAGGGCCAATCACTCCTCCCCAAAGGTCAGAGTCAGTACCAACTTTGGCATTGAAGTCACCAAGAACAAGGGTAATATCTCCTTTCTTGACAGAATTCAAAATATCCTGAAGTTGTTCATAAAACCTATTCTTCTCATCCTCATCGGCATCCTCAGTCGGGGCATAACAGCAGATAACATTCAGGTCTTTAACGCTTGTCTGAAATTTTGCTGTAAGAAACCTCTCATTAATGCACTCATATCCTAGAAGAGCATCACTAGCGTGTCTGCTAAGAAGCAGACCCACGCCTTGGTGATGATTATTGTCGTCCCTCCCTGAAAAGAGAAATTTAAGATTATTTTTAAGAATCTGACCTTTATCTGTCCATCTGGTCTCTTGCAAGCCGAGAATATCTAAATTATAATGGTGGAATTCTTGCGTGAGGACATCAAGAGAAAAAGCTCTGTGCAGAGTCCTCACATTCCAACTACCTATGGAGAGAAAATGGTTAGTAGGATGTTTAAAGAAACTATGTTTATTGAGAGAGGGAATGCCGACAATATCAAACAGCCCCCTAATCGCAGACATGGGGCAAAGACCCGTTCCCCCACCATTAAAGGCTGAAGCCATCTACACTGGAAGACTTCCTCCAATGTAGAATTTGACGATGCCAATAGAAGCAAAGAGTTCAGGTGCCTGAGATGACCTCTGCTCAGGATTATCCACCAGCTGATAAACGTATCCTGTGAATCTATTCACTTGGGGCTGTCAACCAACAAACAAACAGAAAACACAGCGGAAGATTCTGTTCGGATACTTTTTTGAGCGACTGTACCAGTGCTGTCCTATTGAAGTCATGCCTTCTTCACAGATCGTCTCTATGGCGTATTATACAGTCGCTCAAAAAAGTATCCGAACACTATGGTTGATTACAGAATTCAGAAAAAAATATCTGGCAACGATTTTTTTAGAAATTAGTGATCTGGCAACCTTCGTGTCACATTCATTTTGAAATATCCCCTAATTTTTGTGTACTTGGAGAACTAAATTGCACGGTCTGGTTGGACCTACGTAGCCCATGGCTGCTCGAGACAACCTTCGTGTCACGTGGCAACGTGACACGAAGGTTGAAATTACTGATCTGGCAACCTTCGTGTGACACGTGACACGAAGGTTGCCGGATCACTAATTTCTAAAAAAATCGTTGCCAGATATTTTTTCTGAATTCTGTAATCAACCATAGTGTTCGGATACTTTTTTGAGCGACTGTACTTGCAGGCTCCTTCCATACCTCTGCGGCAAGCAGCTGTTTGAGGGGTAATTTATTAATTTATTTATTGATTAAAAATCGACATCAATTATTGTAGCTTTTAATTAATGAAATAAAAAATCTTTATAGTTCATTTTAGCTTTATTTTAAGACCAGTCACTTTTATAACATCGTTGCAAATAGGGGCCAGAGTTTCTTAGTCGGTAGCGCACTAGGTTTGTAATCTGTAGTTCCCAGATTCGAGTCTCACCTGTGCCACCGTTGAGACCCACCCTGCTTTCGGTCAACAGGGCACTGATGGGTTTGGAAAGACTGCCGACCATTGGATGGGACGTTAAGCCTTGGCTCCGTGTTCGGGATTTGGGTTGGGTTGTTTTACCTCTGAGCGGCACTTTTTTGCACACCATGGGCTAAATGGCCAGGTCTCATGGACCCCGAAGGCTCAGAGAAGGTTGGGGGAGGGGACCTACTGGAACAGCTGTTGGGAGACAGATGGTAGCCTCCCGTCAAGGCCATCCAGCGTGTTCTTTAACGTGCACAGGGTATGTCTCTCCCACACACGGGGCCACGGCTTAACGTCCCATCCGACCGACGGCGGCCTTTCCAAGCCCATCGGTGTCCGCTACTGACCGTGGGCAGGGCGGGGGAATTTTTGCGGAGATAAATCTCAACGCTGATCCAGCTGGGACTCGAACCTGGGAACTACAGATTGCGAGCCTGGCGCGCTACCGGCTGAGCCACCCCCACCCCGTGATGGTCAAGAGATCGTTGGCAGCAATACTTTCGACCTTACTCTCAGGGGGTGGGGAAACGGAACTTTTTTACTTTAATTAAAAAATTTAAATTAAATACCCCCTCAAGCAGCTGCTTGCCACAGAGGTCTGACAGGAGCCTGTCAGTTTATATGCCAAAGTAGAAGGTCTGAGAGGATGGCAGGACCTCAGCAGAAAAACGACACAAACAGCCATGCCTATCCGGGGCTCGAACCCAGGTCCCGTAGATCAGTAGCCAAGCGTGCTAACCACTCGGCCACGGGACGGCTCAATAATTACCCCCTCAAGCAGCTGCTTGCCACAGAGGTCTGACAGGAGCCTGTCAATTTATATGCCACAGTAGGAGATCTGAGAGGATGGCAGGACCTCAGCAGAAAAACGACACACACATTCATGCCTAATTCCGGGGCTCGAACCCAGGTCCCTTAGATCAGTAGCCAAGCGTGCTAACCACTCGGCATAAATGAAAAATTCTTTTTGGGTTTTATAAGTAGTAATAAAATATATTACTATTTACATTTTTCCCATCACATTAGTTGGAATTCTTCAAGGATGCTAAATGATAAAAATAATTTCAAAAACTCCCTCTAGCCGGTGAAAAATTATGCCAAAATTTTAAAGGAATGTTGCAAACGGTCTATTTATGTTACAAACTTGAGGTGGTAGAATGTGAAGACCAAGTTTGCATTCGCAGTAAATTTTTACCTCCTTACTTCAAGGGGATGGTAAAACGCAATTTTTTCTTTTAAGAGAATGAAAAGATCTATTTTCTATTGTATAGCTACAAATAACGTATTAATGTTTGTGTTTTCCCAAATTATCCATTAATTCAAATTTCAACTATTACAGAATGTTACATGTGAAAGATAAAAAATTCATTCCTTTTGAAAATGAATATTCCCCTCATATTCGCCAGTGACGATATATTATTCTTCTAGTTACGATAACGATAGCGGAATTGAAACCTTTAGGTTCAAGGATGGCAGACTCTGATCTTTGGGGAGGGGTGATTGGCCCTTTTGGTATTGGTAGCTGCAATGGCAATGGGCAACGTCTCCTACAGGTAAGTAAACTCAATGGTTTCAGGATAACTAACACATATACAAACACTGCGACATACATAAGTACACATGGGTTTCACCTGATGGGCTGCACAGGAATATAATTGATTATATATTAATTAACAGCAAATGGGCTAGTTCTGTTAGGAATACCAGGGCATATAGGAGAGCTGAAATTGGATCTGACCATTATCTTGTTAAAAGTGTCTTGCAACTTAAACTTAAAAAGTGTTGTGCTAGGGTTAAAAATTTTATTTTTAATACTGAAGCTCTGAAAGTTAGTTATAGCCAAAGCTTACCATGATAGGTTACTTTGTCATTATGACAGTCATGGCATGCTTACTACTGAAGTTGAGGAAGAATGGGATCATTTTAAACAAGCTTTTTTGGACACTAACAGTACTTTTAGGAAAAAAGGAGCAGAGGAGTCAGAATTATTTAAGTGATAAGGCACTTGAGCTTATTTCGGAAAGAAAGAACTGCAGGAATGTCCTTAATCAATACCCTACTAGTCCTAATAGAAAGCATTACAGAGAACTTAATAAACGTGTAAAAGATCAGTTAGCTGCTGATAAGAATCTTTGGCTACATGGTTTGGCTGACAAAGCCGAGGAAGCAGTTAGACAGCACAACAGCAGAGAGCTGTACCAGATAGTTAATGTTTTGTGTGGTAGAAAACGGACAGGTATACAGGGATTGAAGGATAAACAAGGTAAGGTTATAGAAGGTGAGGATTCTGTCATGGCTAGGTGGGCTGAGCATTTCAGTGATGTTCTAAACAATGTGGTTAGTTCTACTCCCATTGTTTGTAGTGATGATAAATGTATTGGGGGCTTTAATGTTGGCCCTATAACACAATCTGAAGTTATTTTGGCTATCTCTAAACTTAAACTTCATAAATCCCCAGGGGTAGATGAAATTATTACAGAAATGCTCAGAGCTGGGTATGTTTCGGTTACCACTTGGATGACTGAAATTTTGAATATCTTTTATGATAAAGGCATGGTTCCTAAGGATTTTATCAGAGCTATTGTTATCCCTATTTTCAAAAAAGGTGATCGCAGTTCTTGTGATAACTATAGGGTTATTAGCCTACTCTCTGTTCGAGGTAAAGTTCTTTCCATGATTGTGCTTAATAGAATTAAGAATATGGTTGACAGTCAATTGCGTGATGAGCAATGTGGATTCAGAAGTGGTAGGGGATGTGTGGATCAGATATTTTCGCTTAGGCAGTTTCTTGAGAAATGTTTAGAGTTTCAGAAACCTTTGGTTGCTAGCTTTGTTGATTTCAAAAAGGCTTTCGACTCTGTTGATCGTCATAATTTGTGGTTGATTGTGAAATCATATGGTATACCAGACAAGTTAGTTAACATAATGAAAGCTCTCTATAATAACACTGAGTCATGTGTGAGAGTTGGTAAGTCTTGTAGCAATTGGTTTAGCATTACTTCTGGTGTTCGACAAGGGTGCATTTTGTCTCCTTTTCTCTTTAGTTTGGTTATTGATTATGTTATGCGAAATTCACTTCAAGGGAAAGATTTTGGCCTTAAATGGGCTGGAGATACGAAAATTTCTGATTTAGATTATGCTGATGATTTAGCCCTTTTGGTAAATGATGTTGATGAGATGAACTCTTTCATTCGAGCTGTTGATGAGACTGGTAGTAGAGTAGGTTTGGTTATAAAGAGAGAGAAAACTAAAGTGATGAAAATTGGTCAGGCAGGTTGTGATTCAGTTAATCTGAATGGTTGCACTCTTGAGCAGGTGTCACAGTTTAATTATCTTGGGAGGTATGTAACAGGTACTGGTGATGTGCGGCATGAGATGAACAGACGAATAGGGATTGCTGCCGGGACTTTTAAGAATCTATGGAGATTGTGGAGAAATAGGCGTATACACCTAAAGACTAAAATTAGACTTTATAATAGTTTGGTTCTTTCTAGGGTTAGTTATGGTAGTGAAACGTGGACGCTGTGTAAACAAGATAACAGGAAACTAGATGCTTTTTATTCCAGATGCTTACGCAGTATCTTGGGTATTAGGTGGTTTAACTTTGTAACTAATGATGAGGTTAGGCAAAGGAGTCTGCAACCTCCTTTAAGCAGCATATTGTGCAGAGAGAGACTCCGCTGGTTTGGCCATGTTGCCCGTATGGATAATTATAGATTGGCGAATAGGGTTATGAACAGTGTGCCTAGAGGCCTCAGAAGGAGAGGGAGACCTAGGATGCGGTGGGCAGACAATGTCAAACAGGACCTTGTTAGAATTGGTGTGCAGTGGCTGGATGCAGCAGATGTAGCTCAGGACAGATATGCTTGGAGAATTAAACTGCACGGTCTGGTTGGACCTCCGTAGCCCATGGCTGCTTGAGGATGATGATGAAGTAATCCCTCTAGCGGCACTTTTTTGCACACCATGGGCAAATGGCCAGGTCGGCTCAGCTCGCAAGGGCTAGAGAAGGTTGGTGAAAAGTGTTCATGGGCAACTTCTAAGAGATAGATGCAAACCACCTTTCAAGGAATCCAGCTTTTTCGTTGAAGTGCACAGATTTTGCTTTTTTGCCAATGGAGCCACGGCTGAGCTTCTCGACCGACGGACATCGTTGTTTCCAAGCCCATCGGTGCTCTTTCTGACAGAGGGTGGTTGATGTTGGGTGGGTTTGTGGAGATAAATCTCAACGTTGGCCCAGTTGGGACTCCAACCTGGAAACTGCAGATTACGAGTCTGAATCTCTACCGACTAAGTAACCTCCATCAGCCATAGAAGTCTAACGGAGATTGTCAGTATTATATGGCACAGAGAAGATCTGTGAGAAAGGCGAGACCTCAGCAGAAAGACAACACAAACGTCGATGTTTCATCCGGGTTCGAACCTAGGCCCATTGGATTAGTAAACTTTACTGACGAAGCGTACTAACCACTTCGTCAGTAAAGTAGCTATATAAAATTTTCCTTGTTATCAGATTTTCCGTTCTTCGCTAAGCTGGTAGTCGTTCTCTGGTGACTCAACATTTGGCACCCCCGAATCCTCGCGATAGCCCGTCCTTATCGGAAAGGGCAAAGTTTATTGCACTACCCTTCACACGCGCTTGAATCGCAAGTTACACAAAGGACAATGAAACGAAGTGGTTGATGCAATGCCTGGAGATTTTGCTTCAAGATTATTTTCCCTCCTTTCACGCCGTCCCGTGGCCGAGTGGTTAGTGTGCTTGGCTACTGATCTAAGGGACCTGGGTTCGAGCCCCGGGTAAGGCATGGATGTATGTATCGTTTTTCTGCTGAGGTCCTGCCATCCTCACAGATCTTCTACTATGGCATATAAACTGACAGGCTCCTGTCAGACCTCTGTGGCAAGCAGCTGCTTGAGGGGGTATTTATTTTATTTTTTACTGCAAATATTCCGGCTACCAATCTTCGAAAAGGAAAGGGAGAACAATCAGGTCATGCCTGAGATTAAGATGAAAAGTGCGGCTCCAGGGATGCCAAAATTTCGAGAACTCTTTTTTGGATTTGGATTAAAATGTTAATACAGTAGTCCCTCGATTAACCAGGGTTGAGATTTATCTCCGCAAAAACCCCGCCCTGCCCACGCTCAGTAGGGGGCACTGATTTGTATTGGAAAGGCAGTCGTCCGTCGGATGGGATGTTAAGCCGTGCCACCGTGTACGGGAGAGCAATACCCTGAGCACGTTAAACGTGTTGTATGGCCTTGACGGCAGTCTACCATCTGACTCAACAGTTGTCCAGTGGGTCTCCTACCCCAACCTTCTCGAGGTCTTTGTGACCTGGCTATTTAGCCCATTGTGTGCAAAAAAGTGACACTCAGAGGAAAAACAACCCAACCCTCGATTAATGATATTTTGTTTTATGATGCGACACTCATAGGACCTTTTGCATTTGATTAACGATGAAAGTCTAAATTAACGATGTTGGTAAAATGATATTCGGTGTCATTTCTCGTCAATCAAAGCACTTTAGAGTCACGCGATCATTTTCGGCCAATCACAGCTCTCTAAAACCCTACCTCCATAACTCATTACGAAAAAAGCGCTGGTGTAAAAGAAATTATGCTCCATCGTCTACTTTACAATATTTTACAATTCAAAACATCATTTTCAATTACTCACTTCCATTAAACAATACATCATAATAATAATAATTTACGATAGAAAAAGTACTTATTTATTGGTTGTTGTTGTTTTACCTCTGAGCGGCACTTTTTTTGCACACCATGGGCTAAATGGCCAGGTCACAAGGACCCAGAAGGCTTAGAGAAGGTTGGGGTAGGGGACCCACTGAAACAGCTGTTGGGAGACAGATGGTAGCCTCCAGTCAAGGCCATCCAGCGTGTTCATTAAGTGCACAGGGTATGGCTCTCCCGCATACCGGAGTATGCGGGAGAGCCATACCGCGGCTTAACGTCCCATCCGATGGACGGTGGCCTTTCCAAGCCTATCGGTATCACCTATACTGACCGTTGGCAGGGCGGGAATTTTGCGGAGATAAATCTCAACGCTGACCCAGCTGGGACTCGAACCTGGGAACTACAGATTACTCTTATTTATTGCATAAGGCCTGCAGAATTGTTACATCTACCCTAGGCTGCATCTAGAAGGGGTTGGAACAAGGATCCCTTTGGAAATGCTAGTTAGGGATGCATCTTTTCATTGGTTGTTGTCTTTTTTGATCTCCAGATTTTGCCGTTTCATTCTTTATGTGAAATAGAAGGGAAATATTGTTTTAATCGAAAAAAGTTTTAAAGAATTTGCTAAGTTTTGCGTAACTATTATGCGCAACGTTCATATCTAGAGTTATCATATATCTCCACTATTTCAACCGACCTTCTGAAAGCATTTAACGGTTAAAATCTATTATTCTTAATTACTATAATAGCTTTCATTATCCCCTACTTTGCGGTTACAAAAAAAGTATTTAAGTTGAACAGAATTTTGCACCCTAATTCTTGATTTTTCCTAAACGTGTCATTGTAAACACACTTGTAAGTTTTCTTCATTGACGATCAATTATTAAGAATATTCTGAAACATAGATGAAAATATTTTTGAAACATCTACGGACTGCTGGCTAATTGTCAACATTTTCAACTTGTTTAAATAGCTATATTACAGGTTTTAAGAAAACTTATAGAGATAACTTTCAGAACCATAATCTTTACTGCAAGAGTGATGAATACACAATGAATGAGAAAGCATGATTTATAAATGCAAAATTTTCATTACAATATTAAAAAACAATTTGGCTCTTTTTGCAGTAACGAAGTACTTACAATGATTAACATGTCATAAATGCTATTTTAGTGTCCACTTTATTAAGTGCCTCTCCACGTTATACTGATTCAAATACAGAACTCGGTAACTTCTTAAGTATTTTATAAAGAAATGTTACTGAAGGTAATTTAAATATCTCAATCAAATCCAAGTTTTGATTACCAACAATATGCATTCAGTATTTAAACCCTCCGCAAAATTCTCCGCCCTGCCCACGGTCAGTAGGGGACACCGATGGGCTTGGAAAGGCCGCCGTCCGTCGGATGGGACGTTAAGCCGTGTCCCCGTGTGTGGGAGAACCATACCCTGTGCACGTTAAAGAACACGCTGGATGGCCTTGACGGGAGGCTACCATATGTTTCCCAACAGCTGCTCCAGAGGGTCCCCTCCCCAACCTTCTCTGAGCCTTCGGGGTCCATGTGACCTGGCCATTTAGCCCATGGTGTGCAAAAAAGTGCCGCTCAGAGGTAAAACAGCCCAACGTTAAAGAACACGCTGGATGGCCTTGACGGGAGGCTACCATATGTTTCCCAACAGCTGCTCCAGTGGGTCCCCTCCCCCAACCTTCTGTGAGCCTTCGGGGTCCATGTGACCTGGCCATTTAGCCCATGGTGTGCAAAAAAGTGCCGCTCAGAGGTAAAACAACCCAAACCAGTATTTAAACCGATATCAAAGATGGAACATTTATCAAGCTAACTTGTTGTTCAAAACATTCAAAATAATCTTACGCGAACTGCAAAAATTACTCTTACAAGTGCTACTAATGTTTCAGTATAACTGTTATTGCTTTCGTTTTAACTTATTTCTATTAACTTTTCAGGGAAATAATTTAAACTAGAGTAGGGGTTCTCAATGTGGGGTACGCGGTAAAATTTTTCGGGGTACGCCGTGAGAGCTCAAAAGTCCCTAGAACTTCCATTGTCCAATAAAGAAGAGTTGATTGCGATATCTTGTGACAATAGTTTAAAAAGCATTCATTCCAAAAAGTCATTGAGTAGTTTTTGGATTGGAGTGGAGAAGGAATATACGACTTTGTCAAGCATTGCAGTCACATATTTGTTTCCTTTCACAACAACTTATTTATGTGAAATTGGTTTAAAAAATAAACATAGGAACAGGCTGGATGTTGAAGATGACTTGCGACTCTACCTTAGCAAGATAACCCCAACCATTGATGAACTGTGCAAACGCAACCATTTCACTGATTACCCAGTAAAATGTTTATAATTTTATCAGATTTGTTAAATTGTTTGTAACTTTTTGTGTTTATCGATATATGTAATTTATCAATAGAAAATTTAATGTGTATATATATATATGTTTTATTCCCATTGTTATACTATAACTATAGTTTTATCTATCTATACAAGGGTTACGCCAGTTACATACACATTTCCAGGGGGTACGTGAAGCATAAAAGGTTGAGGACCACTGATATATATGTTTTATTTTATTCCCATTGTTATACTATAACTATAGTTTTATCTATCTATACAAGGGGTACGCCAGTTACATACACATTTCCAGGGGGTACGTGAAGCATAAAAGGTTGAGAACCACTGATATATATGTTTTATTTTATTCCCATTGTTACACTATAACTATAGTTTTATCTATCTATACAAGGGGTACGCCAGTTACATACACATTTCCAGGGGGTACGTGAAGCATAAAAGGTTGAGAACCACTGATATATATGTTTTATTTTATTCCCATTGTAATACTATAACTATAGTTTTATATATCTATACAAGGGGTACGCCAGTTACACACACATTTCCAGGGGGTACGTGAAGCATAAAAGGTTGAGAACCACTGATATATATGTTTTATTTTATTCCCATTGTTATACTATAACTATAGTTTTATCTATCTATACAAGGGGTACGCCAGTTACATACACATTTCCAGGGGGTACGTGAAGCATAAAAGGTTGAGGACCACTGATATATATGTTTTATTTTATTCCCATTGTTATACTATAACTATAGTTTTATCTATCTATACAAGGGGTACGCCAGTTACATACACATTTCCAGGGGGTACGTGAAGCATAAAAGGTTGAGAACCACTGATATATATGTTTTATTTTATTCCCATTGTAATACTATAACTATAGTTTTATATATCTATACAAGGGGTACGCCAGTTACATACACATTTCCAGGGGGTACGTGAAGCATAAAAGGTTGAGGACCACTGATATATATGTTTTATTTTATTCCCATTGTTATACTATAACTATAGTTTTATCTATCTATACAAGGGGTACGCCAGTTACATACACATTTCCAGGGGGTACGTGAAGCATAAAAGGTTGAGAACCACTGATATATATGTTTTATTTTATTCCCATTGTTATACTATAACTATAGTTTTATCTATCTATACAAGGGGTACGCCAGTTACATACACATTTCCAGGGGGTACGTGAAGCATAAAAGGTTGAGAACCACTGATATATATGTTTTATTTTATTCCCATTGTTACACTATAACTATAGTTTTATCTATCTATACAAGGGGTACGCCAGTTACATACACATTTCCAGGGGGTACGTGAAGCATAAAAGGTTGAGAACCACTGATATATATGTTTTATTTTATTCCCATTGTAATACTATAACTATAGTTTTATATATCTATACAAGGGGTACGCCAGTTACACACACATTTCCAGGGGGTACGTGAAGCATAAAAGGTTGAGAACCACTGATATATATGTTTTATTTTATTCCCATTGTTATACTATAACTATAGTTTTATCTATCTATACAAGGGGTACGCCAGTTACATACACATTTCCAGGGGGTACGTGAAGCATAAAAGAAACCATTGGACTAGAGCATTGTTGCTGTTGAAGATTGCATTTTCCGTAACTCTATGCATATCGAATACTAAAATAGATTTGATTTAAATCCTAAAATTATTTTCAGTCACGCTTTTTCATAAATTGCTTACTTAAGAAGTTCCCAAGTCTGTATCGTTACTATTAACATAATATGGAACTATATCTAATAAAGTGCCTATTGAGAGTATATCTGAATATTTCTTAATGCATAAAGTGATTTAAAACAGAAATATAAATATTAAAATATCATTTAATTTATCGTGTTTGTTTAGTACGAGACTATACTTAAGTAATTTGTAAAAAAAATGGAATTTTATATGAATTTAGGCATTTACCATATTTATTCTTAAATATTTTGATATGAATATCTACTTTTCTATATTATATATATCTACTCATGATGCTTCATATGAATTAATATGTCATGTTCTTACACTAGTCATTGTCGCCGTTTTCTGATTAATTGATCTGTTAATTATCATTTTCTCTTAATTGCCATTTTTGTATGTTAATTAATTATCTCTATTGCGTTTTAATTGTCTGCTATTTAGTTGTCATTATTTTATGCTAATTATCATTATATTTCTTTTCATTCTTAAAATGAAATTTAAATTTAGTTTTTATACTCCCAATGTACTATAACGACATAATCAAGTTTTTTAGTTGAATTTTATTAAATTTAATGTAGAATTTCTAAATGATAATACTCTCGAAATTCAACTACTGTGAAAAATAAAATTTGAGAGAAAAGCTTCATTTTTTAATCACTTAGTACTTTTCCCAAGTTTCGCATATGCCTTTGCAAAGTTGTGCATCTATTAACCCTGATCCTGCTTTCTTTCAGAAAGCACATGGAGAGAGGCTCTGTCACGTGGTCGGAGGCCACACCTTTGCCCACTCCACCGCAGCCTGTGGAGAACCCCGAACTGGTGAAATCAGAGAGCAACACTCCCACTCCAACGCCCGATAGTCCCGCCGGCCCACCTCCTCCCGTGGCTGTGCCGTCGTTCCCTGTCTCGACGCTCGACGGTGCGGAAGGGATGACCGTGATACGAGACCTCAAATCACTGAACCCGGCTGACGACACAGGAGGACCAACAGCCGAAGACCGCGAGCTGGTGTACCAAACACTGGGCGGCATCCCGTCATCGATGGTCAACACCTACGGACTAAGTTATTCTCCTGGTTATGGATCAACCACTACAACTACGAGTAGCCCTTCTTACGGTGGCAGGGAACTGGGAAGCAAGTTTAATAGCTACCAGGTTGCCCAGAATACGGCACTAGTTCAAGGCTACGACAGCCCTCAACCAACACTAGTTCCTTCTCCGACCACCTCGCTGCCGTATGGATCCGCAGGAAGTTACCAGCTTATGCCAATTCAGTATCCCATGGTGGGAACCCAGTCGCCGCAGCCCACCTGGAGTACACCCGTCGATCATCATGGCAACCCGTCGTACGTCCTTACCTCGAACAGTGTGGAGACAACCGATGCCTCTCGCACTTACGGAGGTTACAGTATAAATTCTTCGTATATTCCACCTCCCCCTCCGACAATTTCAGATGGGGGATGGACCACCATTTGTACAGATAAAGGTCAGCAACTGCCAGCCCTGCAGCATCCAATTTATCTTCAAGACACGCGCAGATTGACTTCAGGTAGGTGTTGTCACGTCTCTTGCTTTGGTAGAAATTTCGGCAGAAATTGAAATAATAAATGAAATTTGTCGCCGAATCTGTTAGGAGAGAGCTATTGATTCTTTCGTAGAAAGGAAATCATTGCAGAAAGTATTAATTTTAAAAGCCTAAAGATATATATTGAATTAATATCTAATCAATGATCTGCTTTTATTTAACCAAACTTTCATTTCGGTCAATTTTAGCTTCTTGCTGAATGTACAAATGCGAGACTCGATTTAAAGACATTATTCAAACAGGACAACGTTCGAACATAAACTGCCCTACTAAAATTTCCATGTCAATAGGAATCTAACTTTATAGCTTCTAAACTATGCATTTAATAGGATAATGTGATCGCAATAAAATCTATTTAAATCTCAATTTTCAATAATATTCATTCAGTATTTAAAGAGTTACGGAAGTTAGAATGTTTAACAATAAAAATTCAGTATGGGGAGATAGAAAAATAATTTTCCTAAAAAGAAATTAGTTTTTTTTTTATTTCCTCCTTACTCTGGTATGAATATCTCAAAGAATATACATTTTTAAAGCATTAGACAAATACATAAATATAGAAAATTCCTTTTAGAAGGTTCCTATACTTCACTGCCCTTAGAATTCTAGACAACTGGTTTGTCATAGTCTATTTCCACATAAAATTATAATAAAAAGACATTTTGTTTTTACGAATATTAGAAAAAACGGAATTAATTTAGTTTCTTTCAAAAATAAAATATTTTTGATATTGATGATTTAGAAGTTCAAAAAAAAATTTGAATATCAGTTTAATTTTTTCTCTTTTACGTTTGATAAGGTGTCGACTTCAAATGATTATCAGATTTCAAGTATGATCTTGAATGAAATATTTAATGGCATATATTTTGCAAAATTTCGAAACATTGAATATTGCAAAGAATTAAAATCGACATATGTGTTGCCACATATTTCAAATCTTGTTACTTGTTCTCGAAAGCTGGATGGACATAAGGTACCCCTTGATTTTCGACATTGCAATTTCAAATATAAAAAAAATAATAATAAAATTATGTATGCGTGTATGTGAGTCGTCCCATGGCTGAGTGGTTAGCGCGCTTGGCTACTGATCTAAGGGACCTGAGTTCGATTCCGGGGTAAGGCATGGATGTATGTGTCGTTTTCTGCTGAGGTCCTGCCATCCTCTCAGACCTTCTACTATGGCATATAAACTGTCAGACCTCTGTGGCAAGCAGCTGCTTGAGGGGGTATTTATTTAATTTTTTTTGTTTGTATGTAAGTAAAAATTAATCAATAATAAATTCACAGATTACCTATTGACACATAATTTAAGAAATAATTTTCTAGAAAAAATAATTTGCTGATGAATGAGATTCGAACCCACTTTTTTCCCACAAAATTATCTCTCTCTCTATATTTTTTTATCATTTCTATTTCCTTTTTATATTGTTACAATTTTTTTCACCACGAAATTTGTAAACGGCAAAAATTTTTTGTAAACTTGCAAAATTTTTAAATTAAGTAACTCTTATGCAATATGATTTTAGGGAAACGAAACAAATATTACCGAACGGAGAAATAGGATTAGCGGAGACAAACAGCGTTGGCACAACTGTAACTGAAACATCAGAACCACCCATTATCTGTAGTTCCCAGGTTCGAGTCCCAGCTGGGTCAGCGTTGAGATTTATCTCCGCAAAATTCCCCGCCCTGCACACGGTCAGTAGGGGACACCGATGGACTTGGTAAGGCCGCCGTCCGTCAGATGGGACGTTAAGCCGTGGCCCAGTGTGCGGGAGAGCCATACCCTGTGCATGTTAAAGAACACGCTGGATGGCCTTGACGAGAGGCTACCATCTGTCTCCCAACAGCTGTTCCAGTGGGTCCCCACCCCCAACCTTCTCTGAGCCCTCGGGGTCCATGTGACCTGGCATTTAGCCCATGTTGTGCAAAAAAGTGCCGCTCAGAGGTAAAACAACCCAACCACCCATTATCAACCTAGGGTTCTCCGACAGAGGAAAACCAGTCCGATATTGCGTAGTATGTATAAAATCTAAATTGGGTAAGACGTGGATATTTGTGTTGTTTCTAGTGGCATAAATGCGCAGTGTTTAAAGCTTTGGGAAATCTCTTTAACATCGGACACTACAATGGATTTTGTTTGATTGCCAGGCATTGCAGAGGTCAGAGAGTTGATCGGAACAGCTTTACAATATTATCGTTCAATACTGCAATGTGGAAAATAAATTACAAATACGATATATTATGGTTATCAAGCAGTCTAGATAGCAGAGTGGTTAGCACGCTTGTCTACTAATCAAAGGAACCTGGGTAAGGCGTGGACATTTGTGTTGTTTTTCTGCTGAGGTCTCTCCATCCTCACAGATCTTATACTATGGCATATAAACTGACAGGCTGCCGTCAGACCTCTGTGGCAAGTAGCTGTTTGAGGGGGAAGTATTTATTTTATGTTTTAATTTTATGGTTGTCAGCATTTGAGACAGTGAGTATGTGAAGGAGTGGGTGGGTCAATATTACTGCGCAGTTGAATTGTAATTTCTTTAGTTTGCGCAAGACGTCAGGATGGGAGCATAATATCAAAAACAAAAAAACGCATGATTAAATTTGCTACTCGCTACTCTTGAAACAGATTTAGATATTCAAAACGATAAATTAAAATATTTTTATGGATTTAAAAGATTAAGTATTCCGAGAAGTTAATATCCCCCCTCTTCTCCTCCCCCTTTAATGCACGTGCACTTGTCGATAGAGCCGCTTCAATCACTCCTATAGCTACGCCATTGTGACTGATAACTTTTGCTGTTAAATATTCCAGCTTCCATGACTTTCTAAATACTGAACAAATATTTGCTGAAATTCGAAATTTTGGTATACTTAATCGAGATTAGGGGCGGGGGTGGCTCAGTCGGTAGTGCGCCAGGCTCGTAATCTGTAGTTCCCAGGTTCGAGTCCCAGCTGGGTCAGCGTTGAGATTTATCTCCGTAAAATTCCCCGCCCTGCCCACGGTCAGTAGGGGACACCGATGGGCTTGGAAAGGCCGCCGTCCGTCGGATGGGACGTTAAGCCGTTGCCCCGTGTGCTGGAGAGCCATACCCTGTGCACGTTAAAGAACACGCTGGATGGCCTTGACGGGAGGCTACCATCTATCTTCCAACAGCTGTTCCAGTGGGTCCCCTCCCCCAACCTTCTCTGAGCCTTCGGGGTCCATATGACTTGGCCATTTAGCCCATGGTGTGCAAAAAAGTGCCGCTCAGAGGTAAAACAACCCAACCCAAAAACTTAATCGAGATTTTTAATTATGTCGGTCTCATTTCCATAAAGAGTTCCCTTTTCTTGATATTGACTTTCTAATTTGGTTCTCTAGTTGATAAATGCGCAGTGTTTAAAGATTTGGGAAATCTCTTTAGCATCGAACACTACAATGGATTTTGGCTGATTGCCAGGCATTGCAGAGGTCAGAGAGTTGGTCGGACAGCTGCCACCATTCGGAACAGCTTTACAATGTTATCGTTCAATAATGCAATCTGTTATTGACACAGGCAGACGTAGTGAATGTCGCTGTTCTACCTCAATTTGAACACACTTGTTAGTGTAGATGGTAATAAGTCCTCTTACTAAAGTCTAGTTATCAAGATCTCTGACGGAGGGAGGTATCACGCCAGTTTTCGTAGTTTTCAAATAATCGTTCTATATTATGACTGATGGTGTTATTATTACAGCGGTAGTATTCATACGAAACGTTTTAAATGTCAAATCGCTGGATTGGTAGAGGTGGATCGATCTTGCCAGCCCCTCCCCCCTCGCCGGAGTCCCTATTTGACAACATTGGGACTTTTTTTGGAGGAGGGGGGGAGGGGCATTGTTATTTCGAAATAAAAAAAAAGCACATTACAGCATCAAAATATAGAATTACTACAGTTTATGGAAATGTTACACCAGACATGCTGAGCGGGGTTTGGAAGGAAACTGAATATTGCATAGAATGGTGTGTGGAGCGCGGGGTGGGGGGTGATTCAGTGGGTTGCGCGCCAGGCTCGTAATTTGCAGTTTCCAGGTTCGAGTCCCTACTGGATCAGTGTTGAGATTTATCTCCGCAAAATTCCCCGCCCTGCCCTCGGTCAGTAGGGGACAACCACCAAGGCTTAGAAAGACCACCATCCGTCGGATGGGACGTTAAACCGTGGCACTCTGTGCGAGAGAGCCATGCCCTGTGCACGTTAAGAACACGCTGGATGGCCCTAAAGGGAGGCTACCATCTGTCTCCCAACAGCTGACCAGTGGGTCCCCCCTTCCCAACCTTCTCTCGATCCTCGGGATTCTTGTGACCAGTCCATTTAGCCCATGGTGTACAAAAGAGTTCTCTCAGAGATAAAACTATCTAACTCAAAATCAAGTCATGTGATGATCTTGATGGTAAAACAAAATTCAGAACTTTCAGGTTTTTAAATGTCACGATGTTTGATGAATTGTTCAAATAAGACATTCTTCATAGCGTTATGAATCAAGAGTTCGTAGGCTGATTATCCCACCCACTTGGCTCCAGCTGATTTTTCATCTGAAACTGACAGCAATGCGCACAATAATATCATCATCATCCTCAAGCAGCCATGGGCTACGGAGGTCCAACTAGACTGTGACATTTAATTCTCCAGTCTGAGCTACATCTGATTCTCCTGTCCTGAGCTACATCTACTGCATCTGGCCACTGCACACCAATTCTAACAAGGTCCTATTTGACATTGTCTGCCCACCGCATCCTAGGTCTCCCCTTCTTTCTGAGGCCTTTAGGCACAATGTTTATAACCCTATTCACCAATCTATAATTATTCATACGGGCAACATGGCCAAACCAACGGAGTCTCTCTCTGCACAATATGCTACTTAAAGGAGGTTGCAAACTCCTTTGCCTAACCTCATCATTAGTTACAAAGTTAAACCACCTAATGCCCAAGATACTGCGTAAGCATCTGGAATCAAAAGCATCTAGTTTCCTGTTATCTTGTTTACAAAGTGTCCAAGTTTCACTACCATAACTAACCCTAGAAAGAACCAAACTATTATACAGTCTAATTTTAGACTTTAGGTGTATACGCCTATTTCTCCACACTCTCCATAGGTTCTTAAAAGTCCCGGCAGCAATCCCTATTCGTCTGTTAATCTCATGCCGCACATCACCATTATCTGTTACATAGCTCCCAAGATAATTAAACTGTGACACCTGCTCAAGACTGCAACCATTCAGATTAACTGAATCACAGCCTGCCTGACCAATTTTCATCACTTTAGTTTTCTCTCTGTTTATAACCAAACCTACTCTACTACCAGTCTCATCAACAGCTCGAATGAAAGAGTTCATCTCATCAACATCATTTGCCAAGAGGGCTAAATCATCAGCATAATCTAATTTTCTTAAAAATTTTTTATCGTCTCAAGCAGCTGTTGGCCACATAAGAAAGTTGTGGGGGGGAGTTAAGTGTTTAAAAAAATGTATTTTGCCCAACAGACTATTTATTTTTTGACAGATTAGGCATTTTATATTTTTTTATTTGAAAAAATTCAGATATTTAACCATTTTTCACTGCCTTACCAAAATGATAGAAATTTTCGATGTATAATTCCATGTATATAAGTTTTAATCCTTAACTCTTTAAGTACTGATCAAAAGGACCAGGGTTCGAACCTCGGATAAAGCATGGATGTTCGTGTCGGTTTTCTGATGAGGTCCCGCCGTCTTCACAGACCTTCTACTATGGCTCCTGTCAGACCTCTGTGGCAATCAGCTGCTTGAGGGGTGTTTTTTTTTTCATTTTCCGAGTGAATGTTCACTGCGTAGACAGAAAGTTAGAGAGATTTTCACGCGATGCAATCGATTTACTTATTCGTAATTTGTAAATAAATAAATAAAAAAATACCCCATCAAGTAGCTGCTTGCCACAGAGGTCTGTCAGGAGCCTGTCAGTTTATATGCTACAGTAGGAGATCTGAGAGGATGGCAGGACCTCAGCAGAAAAACGACACACACATCCATGCCTAATCCGGGGCTCGAACCCAGGTCCCTTAGATCAGTAGCCAAGCGCGCTAACCACTCGGCCATGGGACGGACCCAGGTCCCTTAGATCAGTAGCCAAGCGTGCTAACCACTCGGCCACGGGACGGCTATCGTAATTTGTAACATTTGTGAAATTGTTCCGTATGGTGGCAGTCGTCCCATAAACTCTTTTGACATCTGCATATGCTTGGCACTGGTTATCATATTTAGCATTTGTGTATCTATAAATTAATCTACAGTCCCCAGGGCTAATGTGCTTGGCTATGGATTAAACAATCCTGGGTTGGTTGTATCCTTTCTTTTGTTGATTTTCGGCTGAGGTCTCTCCTTCATCAGAGACCTACCGTTTTGCCTATTGTACTGGCAGCCTTTTATCAGATATCTTTGGCAAGACTATTTTATGTATCAATTATAATCAGCCTCAGGGTCAGATTAGGTGGGAAGGGGGCCATGCTCCCCCCCCCCCCCCAGAATGCGAGTAACGGTAAAAGAGAAAAATTATTAATCTTATTTATATTTCATACATTTTTCAATATTAAAAAAAAAAATGTAAAACGGATGGGGATATGTTATACTGCATTAGAAATTGTGTCTTAGCCCCCCCCCCCCCCCCCCCCCCCCACTCTTTAACATATTTTGGTTCGATTGTGTTTCTGGCCCCCCTACCCTAGATTTTTTCTAGCTCTCGACCTGATCAAACTTTATCATTAGGATGACAGTAGAACTTCATAAATTCGGTCTCTTTGAAAAATCCCTATTTTTTAATTTTTATAACTAATTTACACCGTTTTTACACCATAATTTACGAATTCTAGAATCAGTTTGCAAGCAGCCAATCAGGACACAGCCAGTTGTCAGCTGATCAGTATTTGCTGGTACATGGTAAGGAACATAAAGGGGAGATACAGAGAGTTAAGCATCACTTTAAAGGAACTTTTGAGGTTCTGCTGTACATTAAATATTGAAATTTTGGCATCTTTTGAGGAGAATTGTTGACATCGCATTTCCCCGAATTCTGACGGATTTTAACAGCTGTTTTGGTTAAGAAGTGAGGCGGGGATGTCAAACCGTAGCAGCGGAAATACTTTGACTTTACTTTGACCTTTGCAGTAAACAGAAGGGAGAAAAGGGTGGGTGACAGTTGCTGTTAGGTCCTAGAGAGAGAAATGAGCTTGATTTGGACATCGCAAACATCATAGAACCTAAGTCGAACCTCGCTTTTCTGTTCAGCTGAGCGGAAACAGACGAGAGAGTTTGTTCTGAGTCATGTGATTTAGGGGAAGGGGCAAAGGTTACCGAGCATTTGACCTTTACCGTGAACAACAAGAATCCATTTGCTTTTTCTGTTGCTAAGTTGTCTCGGAGATCACGTTTCCGTCAAATGAAACGTTATTAGAGATTTAGAAAAAGAACGTCAAAAATAATTCTGCTTGATCTAAAATTGCTTTCAGTTTCTAAGAGCAACAATACGTTATATTCTGATTTTAAATCTTTACCAATGTACTGAGAATCAAGCCACTTCAACATCTTAAGTATCCTTTAAATTATCTCTGCATATTGCTTTATTCAGAGCAGGGATAAATTATTCCAAGGTTATACTTTGAGGGCAGGTCCCGTGAACATACTAGTAAGGTTTATATTAAAAAATTACCCTCTCAAGCAGCTGCTTGCTACAGAGGTCTGACAGGAGCCTGTCAGTTTATTCACCATATGAAAGATCTATGAGGAAGGCGACACATCAGCAGAAAGACAACACAAACATCCTAGCTTTACCAGGGCTCGAACCCAGGTCCCTTTGATCAGAAGCCAAGCACGCTAACCACTCGGCCACGGAATGGAGGACAAGTATTATTAAACTTGTGCTTTTTTCAAGAATTTTTTTGTAAACCTCTAAAACAAAGGGATAAATGCTGCAATTCAATGCAAATCCAGTATCTTGCACACTTCCTCACTTTCTTTCTTTTAAAATAGGAACCTATATTTTATAATATTCTGTTCAATAGAATCAATGCTGATATAAATATTTATTTAATTTATCAACATTAGGCAAATTTTTACAGAATATGATCATATTTCTTCAGTAAATGGCTTATATGTCGTAAAGGTTTTTTTATTTAATTTCCTGGTATGTGTGTGTGTGTGATTAATGCCTTTTTTCGACCGTGGCCGAGTGGTTAGCGCGCTTGGCTACTGATCTACGGGACCTGGGTTCGAGCCCCGGGTAAGGCGTGGATGTTCGTGTTGTTTTCTGCTGAGGTCCTGCCATCCTCTCAGATCTTCTACTGTGGCATTTAAACTGCAGGCTCCTGTCAGACCTCTGTGGCAAGCAGCTGCTTGAGGGGGTATTTATTTTTGCCGTCCCGTGGTCGAGTGGTTAGCGCGCTTGACTACTGATCTACGGGACCTGGGTTCGAGCCCCGGGTAAGGCATGGCTGTTTGTGTGGTTTTTCTGCTGAGATCCTGCTATCCTCTCAGACCTTCTACTGTGGCATATAAACTGACAGGCTCCTGTCAGACCTCTGTGGCAAGCAGCTGCTTGGGGGGGGGGGGCTATTTATTATTTTTTTTAATCAATAAACACATTTTGTGAACTTCATAATCGTACTTTGCGTTTCGAAAAATCCATTCATTTGATTTGCTTAACTCTTGTTTTCCTGATGGAAATACTGTGGACAGTTCTGAAAACGTTTTGAAACAATTTGAGCTTGAGATAAAAGAGTAGCTTGAATACATCAGAATTACTGAAACCGTGGTTGCAAATGTAAACGGTAGTCCCTCAATATCAGCTGGTAAACACAAAATAATCATGAATTCTGTAATAACTGGATGAAAACAATGCAATTCCTTGAAGTTATTTAGAAGCGCGGATTGCCCAGTTGGTAGCACATCAGCCTCGTAATCTGTAGTTCGGGTCCAGGTGGGCCAGAGGTGAGATTTATCTCTGCTAAAATCTCATGCTGACCTCTGTCAGAAAGAGAACACCGATGTGCTTGGAAAGGCTGTCATCCATCGGATGGGAGGTAAAGCCGTGGCACCGTGTGAATGAGAGTCACACCCTGTGCATCTTAAAGAACATGCTGGATAGCATTGACGGGATCATATTATCTTTTTTCTACGGTTTTCCAATGAATCCTCTTCCCGCAATTTTCTCTGAGCTCTTTACGCCGCTTATATTTTAACTTTCATGGTTTTACGTCCGAGCCCCTTACACTCGGACATCTTTTATCCGATGACTGTTTCATCTGCTATTTTTGCCTTTTTACGTTTTACTAGCTATTTTAACCGCTTCTGAGTCTCAGCTGGGTCAGCGTTGAGATTTATCTCCGCAAAACTCCCCGCCCTGCCCACGGTCAGTAGGGGACACCGATGGGCTTGGAAAGGCCGCCGTCCGTCGGATGGGACGTTAAGCCGTGGCCCCGTGTGCGGGAGAGCCATACCCTGTGCACGTTAAAGAACACGCTGGATGGCCTTGACGGGAGGCTACCATCTGTCTTCCAACAGCTGTTCCAGTGGGTCCCCTCCCCCAACCTTCTCTGAGCCTTCGCGGTCCATATGATCTGGCCATTTAGCCCATGGTGTGCAAAAAAGTGCCGCTCAGAGGTAAAACAACCCATCCTTGTACCGTAACTGACCAGTAGTTAAAATAAAAAAATTCTTTTAAAAAACTTTGGTAAGATAATTTGGGAGATAAAGCAAAAGGGATAATAAATCAGACAAAGTGATTTCACAATAAAATAAACTCTTTTGATTCGGTATGTAAATCAATTTGAAAATGTGTCCGTTGGACACTACTGGATTGTTAAGGGTTAAAGAGATATTTTTAGTCGTTTGTTGTTTTAGTGTTTACATTTATTGTCTTTTCTATTGTCTTTTTACTTTTAACATTGGTTTTAGGTTTCCTTGACTTTTAGATCTTTATTTTTACCTATTACACTTTGTTTGATGCATCATGGCCTAAGCTGGCTTTGCGCCATTAAATCCCAAAAAACCAACCATCTCTGAGCTCTTGGGATCCATTATGACCTGACCATTTGTCCCAGTGTGTATAAAAAAAAACTGCCGGTCAGACAGGGCCATATTTAAACTTCACTCTTCCCTTGGCCCAAGAAGTGGCAGTGTCCAGAAGTGGCAGTGTCCTTATGTGCAATAGTTTTTTTTCCAGAAGTGGCAGTCCTTATGTGCAATAGTTTTTTTCCCCAGAAGTGGCAGTCCTTATGTGCAATAGTTTTTTTCCCCAGAAGTGGCAGTCCTTATGTGCAATAGTTTTTCCCCCCAGAAGTGGCAGTCCTTATGTGCAATAGTTTTTTTTTCAGAAGTGGCAGTGTCCTTATGTGCAATAGTTTTTTCCCCAGAAGTGGCAGTCCTTATGTGCAATAGTTTTTTCCCCAGAAGTGGCAGTCCTTATGTGCAATAGTTTTTTTTCCAGAAGTGGCAGTCCTTATGTGCAATAGTTTTTTTCCCCAGAAGTGGCAGTGTCCTTATGTGCAATAGTTTTTTTCCCCAGAAGTGGCAGTGTCCTTATGTGCAATAGTTTTTCGCATGAAAAACATAATTTTTTTACTTTCACAACCGCAAAGAAATGAGATGTAATCGAAATGGATATAATAATATATAATATAATAATATAATATATATAATGATAAATATATAATAATATAATATATATATATATATAATGATAAGTAATACAATTTTGTTAATAAATAGTAAAATTAACGTAATAAATTAATATTATAGATATATAACTTGTAATATTCAGTAGGCAGTAACATTTAAAAATTAGTGATTTAAATTTTAAGCCTTTTTTGCTCTGGGAATGAACAAATTGCACCAATTTATTGGGGTATTTCTATGATTTGTGTGAATGGAAAACTGCATTCAAAACTCCCTAACTTTGAATTAAGCTTTTTGCAGCGAAATTTCACCAGAAATGGTCCACAAAACTCTCCGCCCTGCCCACAGTCAGTAGGGGACACCGATGAGCTTGGAAAAGACGTCGTCCGTCGGATGGGACGTTAAGTCGTGGTTCCGTGTGCGGGAGAGCCATACCCTGCGCACGTTAAAGAACACGCTGGATGGCCTTGATGGGAGGCTACCATCTGTCTCCCAGCAACTGTTCCAGTAGATCCTCTCCCCCAACCTTTTCTGAGCCTTCGTAATCCATGTGACCTGGCCATTTAGCCCATTGTGTGCAAAAAAGTGCCGCTCAGAAGTAAAACAACCCAACCAGAAATGGAAAATCTCAAAAAAATTCTCGAATCTAGACTTTGAATATTTATTTACTATTTATAAAATTCTGGAAACTGAAGCGTTGAACATAAGTGTTGTTACTTGCAAAAAATTACCTTAAAATTAAAAAATCGTTTACTGAAATTAATGCAATTTTAAAAGTGTGGGTAATGTTTTTGCACTTTGCAACAGTGTTTCAGACAAGCATAACAGCAGAATCTGCTCTCAACATTTTAGCTTCAGTGGTTAGCACGCTTGACTACTGATCTAAGGGACCTGGGTTCGAGCCCCAGATTAGGCATGGATGTGTGTGTCGTTTTTCTGCTGAGGTCCTGCCATCCTCTCAGATCTCCTACTGTGGCATATAAACTGACAGGCTCCTGTCAGACCTCTGTGGCAAGCAGCTGCTTGAGGGGGTATTTTTTTTTTTTAAACTTTTTTTAAATACTAAACGCATATTTTCCAAAATCAAAATTTGAAAAAATTTGACTGAGATGTAGAATTTATTTTCTGCAAGATGTTTCTATAAAAAAAGCATTTTTTCAAAGAGTAATTTTAAACGTGGTTCGAGTGGTTAGCGCGCTTGGATACTGATCTAAGGGACCTGGGTTCGAGCCCCGGGTAAGGTATGGATTTATGTGTCGTTCTTCTGCTGAGGTCCTGCCATCCTCTCAGACCTTCAACTATGGCATATAAACTGACAGGCTCCTGTCAGAACTCTGTGGCAAGCAGCTGCTTTCCACAGAGGCAATTATTTTTTTTTATTTTTTTCCCTTCACATAACACGGAAGTACACCAATAGGGGGGGGGGGGGGGTCAGTCGGTAGCGCGCCAGGCTCGTAATCTGTAGTTCCCAGGTTCGAGTCCCAGCTGGGTCAGCGTTGATATTTAACTCCGCAAAATTTCCCGCCCTGCCCACGGTCAGTAGGGGACACCAATGGGCTTGGAAAGGCCGCCGTCCGTCGGATGGGACGTTAAGCCGTGGCCCCGTATGCGGGAGAGCCATACCCTGTGCACGTTAAAGAACACGCTGGATGGCATTGACGGTAGGCTACCATCTGTCTCCCAACAGCTGTTCCAGTGGGTCCCTTCCCCCAACCTTCTCTGAGCCTTCGGGGTCCTTGTGGCCTGGCCATTTAGCCCATGGTGTGCAAAAAAGTGCCGCTCAGAGGTAAAACATTCCAATCCAATACACCAATAAGGTTAGCAATGTAGTGTATTGACTCACACAATCCATATTCTTTTAAAAGGTCCTTTTTGATTATTAGGAAAGAGCGTACTTTGAAAAGAGAATAATCACTCTCTATGGATACTTTGCAACTGGTTGAAATTAAATTCGACATAATACTATTGTTTCTCAAATAAATTTTAGCACTTAAATAATGGCGCTTCTGTGCTGATGCATAACGTTCCTAAATGGTAAACCGGGTCTGTGCTCAGAGTTAAAAACAAGCGAAACGTGTTATAGTATATAATATACCTTAATTTTACAGATTTTTAAAAAAAATTTGTTGCAAAATATGCGTAATATATATATTTACACTGGTTTCCACAAATCAAGGAAAATCCCTATGTTAAGTGAATGGGAAGCTAACGTCAAAACTTTATAACTTTTAAAATAAGCATTTTTGTGTTTTGAAAAATGTGATTGCAGATAAAGATCTCAATCAAATAAATCAATATCTCAATTTTCAACAATATTCGTTTAGTATTTAATGAGTTATGGAAGTTTGAATATTTAGCGATAACAATGTCAGTCGTAAGAAAGTCTTACGAAACTGAAGAACAGTGAAAGAATTCTTTACACAAACTTCTAAAAATACAAACTTATTTTATTAAACACTTTGATACAATACTTACTACTAAGTTTTAATTAACTTCTGAAGTCAATTTTTGTGGCTGGAATTGTTGTCGCTAAATATTCAAACTTCCATAACTCATTAAATACTGAACGAATATTGTTAAAAATCGAAACATTGATTTATTTGATTGAGATCTTTATCTGCAATCACATCTTTCAAAACAAAAAAAAAACTTATTTTGGAAGTTATAGAGCTTTGACATTAGTTTCCCATTGACTTAACATGGGGATTTTCCTTAATTAATGGGGCGGGGGTGGCTCAGTTGGTAGCGCGCCAGGTAATCTGTAGTTCCCAGGTTCGAGTCCCAGCTGGGTCAGCGTTGATATTTAACTCCGCAAAATTCCCCGCCCTGCCCACGGTCAGTAGGGGACACCGATGGGCTTGGAAAGGCCGCCGTCCGTCGGATGGGACGTTAAGCCGTGGCCCCGTATGCGGGAGAGCCAAACCCTGTGCACGTTAAAGAACACGCTGGATGGCATTGACGGGAGGCTACCATCTGTCTCCCAACAGCTGTTCCAGTAGGTCCCCTCCCCAACCTTCTCTGAGTCTTCGGGGTCCATGTGACCTGGCCATTTAGCCCATGGTGTGCAAAAAAGTGCCGCTCAGAGATAAAACAACCCAACCCTTAATTAATGGGAACCAGTGTAGACTACGCATATTTTGTTTACTATTTATTTCCCCTTTCAGTTGTTAACATTCTCAAAGGTTGGAGATGGGGGGAGCCGGGAGAGAGCACGGTCCACTTTTTCTCTCTCTCGATCCGGTCCTGTATAAAAAAATTAGATACGTTTAAAGATTAAGGAAAATTTTAAATTAATAGAATCAATATTTAACGCTAAGGTATTTCATAATTCGATACTCTAGTAAGAATATTCTCCATTTGATTTCTGGCGAAATTTGGCTCCGAATAAGTATTTTAAGTGGAGGAAAATTGATCAGACATATCCCTGAATTAATTAGTTGAAAAAAAAAACTGGTTCTCCTGAGTTTGATTCGAACCCACGTCTCCCACAAGCATGCCGGGCGTCATAACTGCCAGACAACCAGAAGCTAATCATTTTTTCAAGAATGGTTTTCTAGCTATTATGACTCCCGGCATGCTTCTGTGAGATGTGGGTTCGAATCCCACTCAGCAGAACCATTTTTTTTTCAATTAATTATTTCAGGTGTTTCTTATCACAGGACGTTTTCCTGTAATACTTTATTACTGTATCCCTTAATTGTTTGTTAAAGGTGAAAAAAATGTTTGATCGTTTAGATCAGTGCTTTTCAACCTCCTTTTTTTTTTCTCATGGTTCCCTTAGCTTCATTTTATCACTGTGCTCCCCCCGCCCCGCCCTCATAGCTGCTCTTAGTCCGGGAAAAGGTATTTAGCATCCACACTGTTTGTTTAAAATGAAATTTTTTATCACATGTATTCTAAATAAACGGTACTTTATTTATAAATAGCAAAGAAAATTCTTAAACACAAAAAAAGGGGGGGGGGGCTCAGTCGGTAGCGCGCCAGGCTCGTAATCTGTAGTTCCCAGGTTCGAGTCCCAGCTGGGTCCGCGTTGATATTTATCTCCGCAAAATTCCCCGCCCTGCCCACCGTCAGTAGGGGACACTGATGGGCTTAGAAAGGCCGCCGTCCGTCGAATGGGACGTTAAGTCGTGGCCTCGTATGCGGGAGAGTCATACCCTGTGCACGTTAAAGAACACGCTGGATGACCTTGACGGGAGGTTACCATCTGTCTCCCAACAGCTGTTCCAGTAGGTCCCCTCCCCCAACCTTCTCTAGGCCTTCGGGGTCTTTGTGACCTGGCCATTTAGCCTATGGTGTGCAAAAAAGTGCCGCTCAGAGGTTAAAACAACCCAACCCACAAAAAAATGTACAGTAGCTGCATAAGACATGCTAACAAAAAATATTGTGATAATAAGCGCTTTATTCAGTGTGATCCTTGTGGCTGATGCGAACTTGCAAATTTTCATCGTTTATTGCTACATGTACTAAAAAATGAACGCAATGTTCTAGAGAGACTTGTTAAAAGTTATAAAATAAATTTGTTATGATAATAATGATTTTTTCATCTCGCACGGAATATTTTATTCTGGCAGTTAAATCTGATGCCCCCCACTACCCCTAGAAGGATGCCGGGGCCATATGGCTCACATTGAGAACAACTGGTTTAGATCATACCTAAAGGTTTCTGAAATTAAAATAGGAATGAAAACGTAGATCTGATATTCTTAACTCTTTCATTCGAGTTGTTGATGAGACTGGTAGTAGAGTAGGTTTGGTTATAAACAGAGAGAAAACTAAAGTGATGAAAATTGGTCAGGCAGGCTGTGATTCAGTTAATCTGAACGGTTGCAGTCTTGAGCAGGTGTCACAGTTTAATTATCTTGGGAGCTATGTAACAGATAATGGTGATGTGCGGCATGAGATTAACAGACGAATAGGGATTGCTGCCGGGACTTTTAAGAATCTATGGAGAGTGTGGAGAAATAGGCGTATACACCTAAAGACTAAAATTAGACTGTACAATAGTTTGGTTCTTTCTAGGGTTAGTTATGGTAGTGAAACTTGGACACTTTGTAAACAAGATAACAGGAAACTAGATGCTTTTGATTCCAGATGCTTACGCAGTATCTTGGGCATTAGGTGGTTCAACTTTGTAACTAATGATGAGGTTAGGCAAAGAAGTTTGCAAACCTCCTTTAAGCAGCATATTGTGCAGAGAGAGACTCCGTTGGTTTGGCCATGTTGCCCGTATGGATAATTATAGATTGGTGAATAGGGTTATGAACAGTGTGCCTAAAGGCCTCAGAAAGAGGGGGAAATATAAGATGCGACGGGCAGACAATGTCAAACAGGACCTTGTTAGAATTGGTGTGCAGTGGCCAGATGCAGCAGATGTAGCTCAGGCTTGGAGAACTAAATTGCACAGTCTGGTTGGACCTCCGTATCCCATGGCTGCTTGAGGATGATGATGATGATGATGAATTTTTGCACATTAAATTCTATGGTGAACACAACTTTCCTGCTTGGAATTGAGCTCTCTGTGCCAAAATTAGCTCTCAACCCCTCCTCCAAAGAGCAAACAAGAGTTGAAGACTTGTGAGTAATGGGATTGAGGTGGCAAAACATCCAGTTTATTACGAATTGATAGTCAATTCAGTGGATTTATCAGGTTAAGCATCAGCTTGAAGAGCGATTCACCGAAATCCCCTCTTCTTTCCCATGAATGGGTAAATAGCTTAACAATAATCCTATTTCCGTGGCAAAAGATTATCTCGCAAGAATGGTCAAATCTGTCCGTCAGTCTACTTTGACGGTTTTTGTGGAGTGAAGTTTGCTTGGCCGTTTGGCCTGATATAGGCACGCGCTCTGACTCCAGCCAAACGTGTTTGTTGTTAAAATTACGGAGTAATTCGGCCCTGTTGAATTTAAACGCTTCGTTAAGTCCGAAATATCGGTCTCCGGAATTTAGGAGCAATTATGGGTCCATGTGACCTGGCCATTCAGAGGTAAAACAACCCTGTGGTAAAATTGGTCAAGAGGTGTTCTTTTTGGCTTTAACTTGATTTTAAAGTAATTCTAAAAAGCATTAGAGGCTCCATATTTTTTAAAATAATGCCTCATGAACTGTTGCTCTTTTGGAGCCATTCGATCTCCATTTCCTGCCGTCAATGACTGCTTAATGGGCAGAAGATGCGGCATTTAACTACTTAAACAACGGCTGAAAAAGCTTCCCTTGGACCCAGCTGCTCGATGGCGATCATATCGTTGTTCAGAGAGGTTAGCGATAGGATCGCAGAGAGACTCTATCAGACCCTTGTAGCTCATTATCGAATAATTGGAGGCTGCAGTTTAGAAGACATTGGCGGAATTTTAACGAAATCAACTTTCTGTTTAGAACGCAGAGGCGTAGTTAAAGAATCGATACTTTGGTTTTTCGATGATAGGGTATTAATTTCCATCGCTGTTTTTGAGATTCTTTCGACTGATTTGTTCATTGCGATTTTGATCTATTCGCTGGGATATTTATCGATGTCGGATCAATGTTTCAAAATAGAAATGTTTGGGTGGAACGTTCATTGATGAGTGAAGTTGCGGAAACAGCAATCATACATAATGCAAATAAGGATGACCGAAAACTAAAAACATAGCAAACTTTTTTTTATTGAAAATACAGTCGCTCAATAAAAGTATCCAAACACTACGGTTGATTACAGAATTCAGAAAAAATATCTGGCTACGATTTTTTTAAAAGAAATTAGTGATCTGACAACCTTCGTGTGACACGTGACACGAAGATTGCCGGATCACTAATTTCTAAAAAAAATCGCCAGATATTTTTTCTGAATTTTGTAATCAACCATAGTGTTCAGATACTTTTTTTGAGAGACTGTACATATAAGAATCTTTTCAAAAGCATATCATTTATTAATTTGAAAAAAAAAAACAAAGCTTAAAAATAATTATTATATTTCGTTAATTAAAAACGGCATTAAATTTTGGCACACCTGTATGATTTATCACAAAATAAATTTTCAATTAATTTTTCCAGGGAAGGGGACTACCATATTTCTTGCCCTTACTCCCGTGATTACAATCATGAAAACACTGATATGCAATATAATATTTGTATAGATTACCTAATTATTGTAGGGGCGAGGGTGGCTCAGTCGGTAGCGCTCCAGGCTCGTAATCTGCAGTTCCCAGGTTCGAGTCCCAGCTGGGTCAGCGTTGAGATTTATCTCCGCAGAATTCCCCGCCCTGCCCACGGTCAGTAGGGGACACCGATGGGCTTGGAAAGGGCTCAGTCCGTCGGATGGGACGTTAAGCCGTGGCCCCGTGTGCGGGAGAGCCATACCCTGTGCACGTTAAAGAACACGCTGGATGGCCTTGACGGGAGGCTACCATCTGTCTCCCAACAGTTGTTCCAGTGGGTCCCCTCCCCCAACCTTCTCTGAGCCTTCGGGGTCCATGTGACCTGGCCATTTAGCCTATGATGTGCAAAAAAGTGACGTTCAGAGGTAAAACAACCCAACCTAACTATTGTATTCATTAATATGCAAAATATAATGTGCAATTTCCAAACAGCAAGGGTTTTAACTCGCCTGTGATCTAAGTACTTTATATTAATATACAATTCAAATGTATTTCGATAAGTAAAGAAAGATAAATGTGTGTCGTGATAAATGAACAGGAAACTAAAGAATGAAATGATTAATAACCCAGATATATTTGATTGGGAATTAATAACAGCATAAGTGAACCATGGAGTGTCGAGAGGGGGGGGGGGAGATTAGTCGGTAGCGCCAGGCTCGTAATCTGCAGTTCCGATTATTGTTGAGATTTATCTCCGCAAAACCCTTGCCCTACCCAAGGTCAGTAGGGGGTTGTGTTGTTTTACCTCTGAGAGGCACTTTTTTGCACACCTTGGGCTAAATGACCAGGTCACGTGGACCCCGAAGGCTCAGAGAAGGTTGGGGGAGGGGACCCACTGGAATAGGTGTTGAGAGACAGATGGTAGCCTCCCGTCAAGGCCATCCAGCGTGTTCTTTAACGTGCACAGGGTATGGCTCTCCCGCAAACGGGGCCACGGGTTAACGTCCCATCCGACGGACGGCGGCCTTTCCAAGCCCATCGGTGTCCCCTACTGAATTTTGCGGAGATAATCTCAGCCAGTTGACCCAGCTGGGATTCGAACCTGGGAACTACAGATTACGAGAATAGCGCGCTACCGACTGAGCCACACCCGGTCAGAAGGACACAGATGTCTTGGAAAAGCCGTCGTCTGTCGGATGGGATGTTAAACCATGGTCCCTTTTACGATAGAACCATAACCTATGTTTGTTAAAGGACACGCTGGATTGTCTTGACGGGAGGCTACCATCTGTCTCCCAACAGCTGTTCCAGTGGGTCCTCTCCCCCAACCCTCTCTGAGCCTTCGGGGTCCATGTGACCTCTCTCCCAACAGCTGTCCATTCGGTCTCCCGCTCAATCTTCTCTGAGCTCTCGGGGGTCCTTGTGACCTGGCCATTTCGCCCATTGCTTTCAAAAAAGAAATCGCCTTTCAGAAGTTATTTGCATTCTTTTCCCGTTTTGATAAAGTAATACGAATTGCAAAAAGTTTAGATGTAAACGAATGCAGTGTTTTTGCACAATCGGTTTTGTTGGTTTTAACATGAAAGGATATAAGTATTATTATATATGGTATAATTATATATATTATTATTATTATACATATTATTATTATATATATTATTATATATGGTATTACAAGTGGAAGCTGTTTTTACAAACGGTTAAGTTTTGTGGACTTTGGCATCATCTAACAGTGGAAATTCGAATTATTCGCAATGGGGGAAATGCAATAATATTTTATTAGTACGTATACAAAACAAAAAAGAATCTTTTATCTCTTAAAATAAATGAAATTACATGTACATTCAAAATACTAAAACGGAGAATTTTCAACATTCGTATTTGAGTTTTCTAATCTAATCACAAGATTTTGTTTTAATATTGTTATGGAATTACTATCCGAAGATGCAATTCCATATTTTAAATATGATTTAACTCAAATTCTACAAACAAATCATAATTTTGTATTGGTATCAGTATAATCCCTTTTTCGTGATCCACTTTTCTAATTCCTGTCTATATTATGCAGTTGTTTGTTTGAGCATTAATTGCTTTTCATAGGCCGAACTATTTTCAAAATATACACTTAAAAACTAGGGCACACTTAAAATATAATATACACTAATATACCGTAAATGCCTCTAATATACATAGAAGATCGTTAGTGATTGACGGCTGACAGGGAATAACGCTAATTCTAACTCTGAAAGAAAAATGACAGATCTCTGAAAATTCGCACCTAGAGGTAATCCGGATCGTAGATCTCGAAAAAATTCCGAAATTGGGTTGTGGGTTGTTTTACCTCTGAGCGGCACTTTTTTGCACACCATGGGCTAAATGGCCAGGTCACATGGACCCCGAAGGCTCAGAGAAGGTTAGAACCCACTGGAACAGCTGTTGGGAGACAGATGGTAGCTTCCCGTCAAGGCCATGCAGCGTGTTCTTTAACGTGCACAGGGTATGGCTCTCCTGCACACGGGGCCACGACTTAACGTCCCATCCGACAGACGGCGGCCTTTCCAAGCTCATCGGTGTCCCCTACTGACCGTGGGCAGGGCGGGGAATTTTGCGTAGATAAATCTCAACGCTGACCCAGCTGGGACTCGAACCTGGGAACTGCAGATTACGAACCTGGCGCGCTACCGACTGAGCCACTCCCGCCCTCCGAAATTGGACTTCCAACGTGTCCTTCAAGGTAAAATCTTGATCTAGCAGTGCTGGAAACGTGTAAATTAGTGTCCTGGGTATTTCGGGCTGTAGATGTAGGAATAGTTATGAAATTTCGGATTCGGAGATTCCTTCCAGGTCAATGGGCAAATGTAGATCTATCAGCGCTAGAGAGCTAATAAAAACTGTTCCTGGGGATATTTTGTGTCGTAGATCTCAGAAACGTTGCGAAATTTTGGGTGGGATGGTTCCATCGAGGTCAAAGGTCAAATGAAGGTCTACACCAGTATTAGAGGGCCAGTATTAGAAGTCTACACCAGTATTAGAGGGCTAGAAATTGGATATTTTGAGCTATAGATCTCAGAAATTATGCAAATTTTGGATACGATGGGTCTTTCGAGGTCAATGATCAAATTCGGTATACCGGTGCTGGAGAACCAAAAATTGGTTAATAGGGCTATTTCAGGGAGTGGAACTCGGAAAAACCGAGGAATTTTCAGATCCAGTGTCGCATTCAAGATCAAATAGGGGTCAGAGTGACGAGATAGAAATCAAGAGGTGCCGAAGACCCCGACTGATTTCTAGAATATATATTACTGATCTAAGGGACTGGGTTCGAGCCCCGGGTAAGGCATGGATGTGTGTGCTGTTTTTCTGCTGAGGTCCCGCCATCCTCACAGACCTTCTACTATGGCGTATTAAACTGACAGGCTTCTATCAGACCTCTATGGCAAGCAGCTGCTTGTGGGGATATTTATTTATTTATTATTTATATATATATATACACTCACACATAATCAAAATGTAAGGTATAACTTAAGGACAACTATCGCCTTAAAGTAATACTGTGTTTCAATTTCTACTCTTGTGTAAAGTTTGTCTTATGTTTAGTCAGTGGAGATTACTGTGCTAATATTTTAACGAATGAAATCTGCAAGAAGTTTGTGTAATGTCAGTAGACAGAATATGACATTTTGCTCTTTAGGAAGCTCCTGAAGTGTATATCAGATTATTTTTACTCTCTTATAAACAAAATTATTATCTTTGAGTAAGCCAAGAGTGTATCCAACTTCTAGTATCATTTTGTATTTTCTTCTAGTATATGGGTTGGGATGTTTTACCTTGAGCGGCACTTTTTTGCACACCATCGGCTAAATGGCCAGGTCACATGGACCCCGAAGGCTCAGAGAAGGTTGGGGACTCACTGGAATAGCTGTTGAGAGACAGATGGTAGCCTCCCGTCAAGGCCATCCAGCGTGTTCTTTAACGTGCACAGGGTATGGCTCTCCCGCACACGGGGACACGGCTTAACGTCCTATCCGACGGACGGCGGCCTTTCCAAGCCCATCGGTGTCCCCTACTGATCGTGGGCAGGGCGGGGAATTTTGCGGAGATAAATCTCAACGCTGACCCAGCTGGGACTCGAACCTGGGAACTACAGATTACGAGCCTGGCGCGCTACCAACTGAGCCACCCCCGCCCCTGTGTTCAGGAGAGCCATACCCTGTGCACGTTACAAAACACGCTAGATGGCCTCGACGGAAGACTTTCATTTGTCTCCTAACAGCTACGCAATGGGTTGCCTTCCCTGAACCCTTGAAGTCCTTGTTACATGGCCAATTAGCCCATTGTGTGAAAAAGAAAAGTGCTGGTTTAGAGGTAAAACAACCCAACAATTTTCAAACTTTCAGTGTAATAAACAATACTGAATTAATTTCTTCGTAGTTCTCGTTTTTTAAACTCTGTGACTTTTCAAAATCAGTCACTCATTAATCATCTAGCCTAGGGGTTCTCAACGTGGGGGTACAGTCGCTCAAAAAAGTATCCGAACACTATGGTGGATTACAAAATTCAGAAAACATATCTGGCTGCGATTTTTTTTTAGAAATTAGTGATCTGGCAACCTTCGTGTCACGTGATATTTTTGGAGCGACTGGACGCGGTAAAGTTTTTGGGGGTACGCCGTGACAGCTCAAAAGCCGCTAGATATATGTTATATATATATGTTTTATTTTATTCCCATTATTATACTATAACTATAGGTTTATCTATCTATACAAGGGGTACGCGAGTTACATACACATTTCCAAGGGGCACGTGAAGCATAAATGTTTGAGAACCACTGATCTAGTCTAAAACAAACGTGACGTTTGGACTCTCGGGAATGTGGGCCGTTAAGGGCTACGACGTTTTTGATTGGTTAAGAAAGTGTGCTCTTTTAGGATATGATTTTGCTGCCTTCATGTGATGTTTTGGGTTTTTCACAATTAGTTCACTGTGAGGGAAAAAAGCGTTTTTAAAGAATAAAAAAAACGAGGTCCCCCAAAACAGTATATGTACATTCTTAATTCAGACACAAGAAAGATGGTAGCCCAATTCTGACTTTAGTTGTTATCTAAATCAGTGCATTAAATTTACTCTTACAACAAATCAAAATTATATCTTTGGTGTAAACTTCTGGAACGGTATTTATGAACTATAAAGGATTGGTATGCTTGGCTGTGGAAGACTGAGATCTGGTTTTTTTTTATACCGTCACAAATCATCTCTATGACGTATTTTATTGAAGACATCCATGCAAGAGTATTCTGTTTGAGGAGCAGTTTGTGTTTCAATTTATATTAGTGAAATTATTGTGCTGATTCAGTGAGTTGTGTAATTATAAGAAACGAAACATTATTCAACATTGTTCTCGTGATGCCATATGTGAAATTCCTGACATCCTTTCCCACAAATATATCTTGAGAAACTGCGTGAATATTTTGTTTTTGAAAATATAACACGTAATTTTAACATTATATATTTTACTGTGGTTTAGAAAAAAAAGATTACACTTCAAAACAGAATAATTATACTGGTTGCAACCCACGATATTTATTTATACTTAATTTATAATCAGTCGAAAAACAGAGCTTGAAAAATGGAGCTTGTCTGTAGAGCTATCTCTTGAAAGTGTAGAGCTACTCCTATCCTGCCCTCGGTCAGAAAGGGGATTCCTATGGGCATGGAAAGGCCGGCTTCCGTCGCACGGGGCGTCAAGCTTTGACCCCATGTTCTTGCCCGTGCGTACCCTGTGCACATTAAAAAATACGTTGGATTGTTTTGACGGGAGGTTTCAATCTGTCTCCTAACAGTGAGTCCCCTTCACCAATCTTCTCCGAGACTTGGGGATCGTTACTACCTGGCTATTTAGCCTATTGTGTGCAAAAAGTGCCACTCAGGTTTAAAATAACACAACCCTGAATCTCTGATTGCACAAATCGAGCAAACATTGATGCCCTTGCTTTGATGCATTAAGTTATTGTCGAAATCGTTTTGCGCACTGATGCCTCTTAAATTGGCCTAATTCACTATACTTCAATTAGCTCACTAAGCATTCGCGAATCTACTTCGTTAACTACACTTCTATTTGATCACTGTTCACTTTCCTACTTGCTATACTTCGCTATCTCATTTACTATACTTCGATCTGTCCGGGACAGACCTGAGCTCTGGTCGCCCCCGTGCTTCTGCTAGTCTAACTGCTCTCACAAAATCTGAAGTCCTTCTGTCCCTTGTTTAGTATAAACGCATGTCCCCCCCCCCCTGGGGCTCAGTCGGTAGCGCGCCAGGCTCCTAATCTGTAGTTCCCAGGTTCGAGTCCCAGCTGGGTCAGCGTTGAGATTTATCTCCGCAAAATTCCCCGCCCTGCTCACGGTCAGTAGGGGACACCGATGGGCTTGGAAAGGCCGCCGTCCGTCGGATGGGACGTTAAGCCGTGGCCCCGTGTGCGGGAGAGCCATACCCTGTGCACGCTAAAGAACACGCTGGATGGCCTTGACGGGAGGCTACCATCTGTCTCCCAACAGCTGTTCCAGTGGGTCCCCTCCCCCAACCTTCTCTGAGCCTTCGTGGTCCATGTGACCTGGCCATTTAGCCCATGGTGTGCAAAAAAGTGCCGCTCAGGGGTAAAACAACCCAACCCAATCCCCTCCCCCCCACTGTTATCCATGAATATGTGCAACAGCATCCATCTGTAGCCGAACGGCGTTAATTATACATTGATTAATATGATGATGGTTTGTTGTCTTATAGTATCATTGCCTTGATAACAAGTTTATTTTGCATTTAAAAGTTCTGTATTGTTCATTTGCAGCAATGTCTTCTGAAATCTCTTCATTCCAATTCTTAATGTCAGTGTACCTTACTGATTTCTGGCTAACAGATTTTTTTTTTATAAAGAGGCAACATGATCTTGTTCTTAAGTCTAGTATTATAGCTGAAAGTCTCAATTCTTTCCAAGCAGCAGTAAAATTCAGAGTACTCTTCCCATTTTATTTTTCACGCTGTACACAAAATTTTCCATGACATATAGGTGAGATTTTTATTATTTTCATTTCATTTTGAAAAATTTCGTTCTGAAGTGAAAAGTTGAGAAATATATGTGAGGAGAATCCTAATTTTATTTTTAATGTTTCTTATTATATTTATTGAGATGTCATCAGGCCCTATTAAGTTTAATTTTACTTATAACATGACATTATCATCTTTAGTAAATGGTTCAATATATAAACTATCTGGGAAAACTGTATCCGTAATATTCATATTGTACTTGGTTATTGGTATTAACATCAGCAATCTTCGACAATATCTTTAAAATATTGGTTGAAAGCCGTAGCTTTTTGTGCATCATCAGTCAGTACGTTTTCACCAATCTCAATATTCCCAATTCTAAGATTTTTGCTTTTATTCCTAGACAATAGGTTTTTCATCAGCCTTCATTTCTGTTTCAACTATATATATTAAATTTATCCTCTCTTATTAAACTAGTGACATAATTTCCGAATTCTGGGCTTTTTCTTGCCTATTTAATCACTGGAAGTCGTCCCATGGCCGAGTGGTTAGCACGCTTGGCTACTGATCGCAAAGGACCTGGGTTCGAGCGCCTGATAAGGCATGGACGTTTGTGTTGTTTTTCTGCTGAGGTCCTGTCATCCTCACAAACCTTCTACTATGGCATATAAACTGATATGCTCCTGTCAGACCTCTGTGGCAAGCAGCTGCTTGAGGGGGTATTTATTTATTACTGATAAATTTCAGCTAGCCTGTTTCTTTTTCTAATCTGATTTTTTTATATATATATATAATTATTTATCCAAGGAGCATAACGAAGATGTTGTTATCTCTTCTTTAAAATTCTAGAAAAGCTCACATTTCATATATATAAAGAGTGTAAGAAAGTGATCTTATGCTTAGTTCACATCCGTAATCTGTAGTAAATCCTGCCTATATTATTTTCGTATAAGCTATATCATTTTCTATTCGTTTCTTTGAATCTAAATAAAGAAAATTACTGGGTAGTGGTCAGTTAAATCAGTTTGCAATATTATACTTTTACAAGACATATTAGTAATTGCATAATCGAGCAGTGTGCTATTCACATTTGTTAATCTAGTTGATTTATCACTTGGTGTAATCAGTCGATAGCGCGCCAGACTCGTAATCTGTAGTTCCCAGGTTCGAGTCCCAGCTGGATCAGCGTTGAGATTTATCTCCGCAGCACTCCTTACCCTGCCCTTTGTCAGTAGGGGAAACCGATGGGCTTGGAAACGCCACCATTGTGTTGGATGGGATTTTAAGTTTTGGCCCAGTGTGCGGGAGAGCCATACCCTGTGAACTTTAAAAAATACTCTGGATAGCCTTGACGGGAGAGCCCTCCAGGTCCTTGTGACTTGCACATTTAGCACATTGTGCACAAAAAAGTGCCGTTAAGAGGTAAAACAACCCTTATCCCATAGACTAAGGTGGTCAAGGGAACAAGATTTATTATATGGAATCTGATGACTAAGAGTGAAGGACTCTACATATTTCTACATTAACAACAGGGATCTGTTTAGTTTATAGGAACTTTTACTGTTACCATAGCCCAGTTTACTCAATCAATTGAAGTTTACTCACTCATTGCACTGAATGGTTTCTTTTCTATTTAACAACGGTCCTTATTCTAGTAGTTTTCATGTAGATGGTTTCATGTTGGCATTCAATGGTTTGTATGCCGCATTCTGTAAGCATATTATATAATTCATGTATTGATAATATCAATGTTATCAATGTATAAGTTGGTTATCAAAAAGACTATTAACATTTCTATAAAATGTACTCTTCGCAATATTTCACGTCTGAAACACCCATCTACTTTTGCTACATTCCTATTCCTACATAACTCTACCATGATAATCCGTATAATGTGCCTCTAGTTCCTTACTCTGACGAACTACAACTGCTTTTAGTATTTTTTGGCTTAATGAAAGTTCAGATGGCGTTTTTCCGAAATCTTGAACAGCGCCTTGAAATAGTTTTTATGATTTTTAAAATTTTCGAGCTTTTTAAGTTTAAGGGGGATATTGCAGTAACCCTGATTGTGCGGTTCCAGTGAGTTCCTGGAACCAGACTCTGTTTAATTGCAGGATTGAGAGTGGGGAGTCAAGTGAACCATGCCACCTCCATGAGAACGCCAGTAAGGTTAATGGAAGCCGCAAATTATTAAACATTAGCATATATCACGCATATTTCAAGATATTTTTTAAAAACCTTTAAGCGAAAGCGGGGGGGGGAGAAAATGTTACACTGCAATGGAAATCCGGTTTCTTGACTTCTCTCCGTTTTTTTTTCTCTAGATCAGGGTTGGGTTGTTTTACCTCTGAGCGGCACTTTTTTGCACACCATGGGCTAAATGGCCAGGTCACATGGACCCCGAAGGCTCAGAGAAGGTTGGGGACCCACTGGAACAGCTGTTGGGAGACAGATGGTAGCCTCCCGTCAAGGCCATCCAGCGTGTTCTTTAACGTGCACAGGGTATGGCTCTCCCGCACACGGGGCCACGGCTTAACGTCCAATCCGACGGACGGCGGCCTTTCCAAGCCCATCGGTGTCCCCTACTGACCGTGGGCAGGGCGGGGAATTTTTGCGGAGATAAATCTCAACGCTGACCCAGCTGGGACTCGAACCTGGGAACTACAGATTACGAGCCTGGCGCGCTACCGACTGAGTCATCTCCGCCCCTCTCTAGATCAGGACAAATTTAGTAGTAATGTGTTTGTAAAACAATTTCGATCTGATTTCAGTCACTCTTGTTTGATAATATTAATCGGAGCATACAGCTGATGTAAAATGTCTGATACCATGTAATGTAATTATTACAAGGGTTAGCGACCATAAATAATGTGCTCGCAAGAGATTAGTGCTGACATTAACTATTCTATCTTGTAGCAACCGGACTGACGTTATCATAATATAAGCGAAATTGGTTTAATTACTTTAAACTGAGAAAACTAAACTGATGAAAATTGGTCAGGCAGGCTGTGATTCAGTTAATCTGAATGGTTGCAGTCTTGAGCAGGTGTCACAGTTTAATTATCTTGGGAGCTATGTAACAGATAATGGTGATGTGTGGCATGAGATTAACAGACGAATAGGGATTGCTGCCGGGACTTTTAAGAATCTATGGAGCTTGTGGAGAAATAGGCGTATACACCTAAAGACTAAAATTAGACTGTATAATAGTTTGGTTCTTTCTAGGGTTAGTTATGGTAGTGAAACTTGGACACTTTGTAAACAAGATAACAGGAAACTAGATGCTTTTGATTCCAGATGCTTACGCAGTATCTTGGGCATTTGGTGGTTCAACTTTGTAACTAATGATGAGGTTAGGCAAAGGAGTCTGCAACCTCCTTTAAGCAGCATATTGTGCAGAGAGGGACTCCGTTGGTTTGTTCATGTTGCCCGTATGAATAATTATAGATTGGCGAATAGGGTTATTAACAGTGTGCCTAAAGGCCTCAGAAAGAAGGGGAGACCTAGGATGCGGTGGGCAGATAATGTCAAACAGGACCTTGTTAGAATTGATGTGCAGTGGCCAGATGCAGTAGATGTAGCTCAGGACAGATATGCTTGGAGAACTAAATTGTCCAGTCTAGTTGGACCTCAGTAGCCCATGGCTGCTTTAGGATGATGATGGTCTTATCTAGGTATTAAATTATTTTTGATCGTATAATTAGTGCATTTTGCATGACATGAGTAATAAGTAACTAGGTAGACATTCAAAGTGAAGGTAATTAAAGAAATTAGCAGCACTTTAAATCTATTTTTTTTATATGTTACCAAAATGAAATAATACGATTTATTAATAATGATACTTAAGGAATAATTAATTGTAATAATGAGTAATGAAAAATTTTGTTTTCTCTGTGCAGCGCTCAGAAATGAAGACCCTTTTCTCCATCCTTGTGCCGATCAAGCAGAATACGTCACCCTGCCAGAGCTGCGCCAATGTGCGATATGTGGTTCCACCGACAGTGGCGTCTGGAGGAGAGATGGAAACGGACAGTACGTATGCAACGCATGCGGTCTTCTGAAGCCCAACGGAATCAACAGGAGTGGAGTCAGGCCACAGAAGAGACTGGTAAGACATATTTGTTAAAAGTTCGTTATCCTGTTATTATAGGGGCGGGGTGGCTCAGTCGGTAGCGCGCCAGGCTCGTAATCTGTAGTTCCCAGGTTCGAGTCCCAGCTGGGTCAGCGTTGAGATTTATCTCCGCAAAATTCCCCGCCTTGCCCGCGGTCAGTAGGGGACACCGATGGGCTTGGAAAGGCCGCCGTCCGTCGGATGGGACGTTAAGCCGTGGCCCCGTGTGCGGGAGAGCCATACCCTGTGCGCGTTAAAGAACACGCTGGATGGCCTTGACGGGAGGCTACCATCTGTCTCCCAACAGCTGTTCCAGTGGGTCCCCTCCTCCAACCTTCTCTGAGCCTTCGGGGTCCATGTGACCTGGCCATTTAGCCCATGGTGTGCAAAAAAGTGCCGCTCAGAGGTAAAACAACCCAACTGACTAAAAGTTTAGTGAGTCTTGTTCGCTGTGAGGCTCAGTGACTAAAGGTTTTACTAAATATCGTTCGCTGGTGAGGCTTATTGGCTAAAAGTTTCGGAAACTTGTTCGCTGGTGAGGCTTATTGACTAAAAGTTTTACTAAATATCGTTCGTTGGCGATGCTTATTGGCTAAAAGTTTCGGTAACTTGTTCGCTGGTGAGACTTATTGGCTAAAAGTTTCAGTAACATGTTCGCTGATGAGGCTTATTATCTGAAAATTTAAAAAATCTTATTCGCAGGTGAGGCTTATTGGCCAAAAGTTTTAGTATAAGTCTTTTTACTCTGGTGAAGGTTATTGGCTAAAAGTTTTAGTAAGGCTTATTCTCTGTTGAATCAGAAACGGGGTGATAAGAATTATTCAGACATTAACTACTTAAATTGGTCAAGCAAAACGAAAATGTTTCATCCTATATTCTTTGTCTCATTTTGCATTTGCTTCTTTATGTATTTTTATATTCGGTAATAACTTTAGTACCCTTTAGAAACTTTAGCACACCTTTTTACGGGAGATTTATCTTCACATCGCTCTCAAAACAAAAAGATAAATAAATAAATAAATAAATAGAAAATCAACCTTCATATTGAAATAAAAATATACACCTTTAAAATTTCCCCAGTATCAAATTCAAAGGTGAACTTTAAACCCTCGATACCAAATTCTGGTGCATTTTGAAAAAAAAACAACCCCTTGTTTTTTTACGTCAGTTTTTTTCAATTTTACGATGACCCGTTATATCGTCATCATTTGTAGAGAAAAGTATTCTCCTCAGCATGATGCTTATGCGTATTGTACCGAGATTATTCTTCCTTCCATTTCTAGAAAAAAAAAACTTTTTTTGGAAAATCAAAGCTCTTTTTTCTCAAACCTCTAGGAAAGGAAAAGTTCCTTTTAAGAGAGAAACGCGCAATAATTTTCAGCGATTATTCTCGTCCTTTTGACTCAGTTGCTGACTTCGCTCGGCATTTCGGTGTTCGTTAAACCTATTTTTTTCATTCTACTGTTTCTTTGGAACTTATTTTCAAAAGTTCGTAACTAGGGTTGGGTTGTTTTATCTCTGAGCGGCACTTTTGCACACAACGAGCTAAATGGCCAGGTCACATGGACCCCGAGGCTCAGAGAAGGTTGGGGGAGATGACCCACTAGAGCAGCAGTTGGTCAGACAGATGGTACCCTCCCGTCAAGGCCATCCAGCATGTTCCTTAACGTGCATAGGGTATGGCTGTCCCGAACACGGGGCCACTGCTTTACGTTCCATCCGACGGACGACGTCATTTCGAAGCCCATCGGTGCCTCCTATTGACCGAGGGCAGAGCGGGGAGTTTTGCGAAGATAAATCTCGAGAGTAAAGAGCCTGTCTCGCTACCGACTGAGCTACTCCCACCCCTCGTAACTAGAGATATAGAATGTTTTAGCGAAATATTCAGATGTTTTTATTAGGGTTCTAATTTTTGTCTTTTATTGAATTGTTTAACAATAATATTAAATTAAAAAAAAAAATCCCGTTTGTAAGATTGCAATAGAAACTTATAATATTGCGCATTTTAACGCTTCTTTCCAAAAAAAATTTGGGGCGGGGGTGGCTCAGTCGGTAGCGCGCCAGGCTCGTAATCTGTAGTTCCCAGGTTCGAGTCCCAGCTGGGTCAGCGTTGAGATTTATCTCCGCAAAAATTCCCCGCCCTGCCCACGGTCAGTAGGGGACACCGATGGGCTTGGAAAGGCCGCCGTCCGTCGGATGGGACGTTAAGCCGTGGCCCCGTGTACGGGAGAGCCATACCCTGTGCACGTTAAAGAACACGCTGGATGGCCTTGACGGGAGGCTACCATCTGTCTCCCAACAGCTGTTCCAATGGGTCCCCAACCTTCTCTGAGCCTTCAGGGTCCATGTGACCTGGCCATTTAGCCCATGGTATGCAAAAAAGTGCCGCTCAGAGGTAAAACAACAACCCAATCCAAAAAAATTTAAACGCAATATTTTTTTCCCATACTGGCAATAAACCATGAATCCAGACCACCATACCGTGAATGATTAGAAAAACAGGTTCACATCTCTGCCCCATTTCTGCTATCAGCGGTGAGTAAATGATGACTTCCAAGTCCGATACTTCACTGGATTCTTCTTGACAGCCGTCAGCAAGGCAGCCAAGGCGACGCCATGTGAACCGGAATACCTTTAAGCTGGCTGTGACGCGACTTGCAGGAAGGCTGACCAACAAACACTTCACCAACACACATTCGGGCACCTGTCCTTATCTCGCAGAAGAAGGCGCCAGTCCCTGCTGAGAGACTGAGATAAAGAAGCATTCCCTTAGGGATCCCATCTTATCTGTGTCCTCCTGCGCAGAAAACGTTGCTCGTGAAGCCAGTGGAGAGTATCAGACGTATTAAGAGTGAATTCAAACACGCCATTCTGCTTTCTCTTCAGCTGCAGATAAAGTTTTTCTCACTCAGCTATCGATGGCTTCTGGGTCAAAGGCTTTCCAGTGTACACGATCACTAAATGTGTATTACACATTAGGCAACTTAGGTTAAATAGGTGGGAAATTAAAACTAGAAGAGCGCATATCGCCTCTGGCGAATATGGGAATTTCGTTTTCAGACAGAAAGAAGTTTTTCGCTTACAAATTTCTGCATTCTTTAAAAGTTTAAATTCGAACTAATGAATGATTTTCGTTACTACTTATACAACATTAAAGCTTTCTATCTCGGATACAATTTCTATAGTCTCTATAGTCACTATAGTTTCTATAATCACTATAGAGAAAGTGACATTAAAAATGTAATGCAGATTACCAGAACAAGTGCACATATTAATTTCATTGTACCACTTCCGAAGAAAACTATTACGCAAAAATATTATATATTTTTGGCGCCTAAAATATTTAACAGTTTACCTGAAATTATAAAGGATGAAATAAATTCTTTTACGTTTTCTCGAAAACTAAGAGATTGGATTTGTAATATAGATGATATAGAAAAAATTTCTTTAGGTTGGAGGGTTTTTCCCCTATATTTCTGATTCTAAAATTTTCTTTTTATTTGTTTGCTCTTTGGGATGTTAAATTTTTGAATAAAAATTGGTGTATTTATAGTTTATTATTGATTCTGTTACTATGTTGTTGATGTAACCATGACAGAAAATATTAATATGGTAATATACTTAAAATGTCGTTTCTAATGTTTATATATGTTTTTATTTTAACCTTATACTCCGCGTGCGAGTCTATGAACTCTTGTGGAGTTGTATATTTCCAAAATTTTTGTAAATACTTATATTGTATCAAAATTTAATATGAATGGAAATAAAGGAAGGAATTTTCTCTGAATACTGGTAGTCCTTGTGTCCTAACTATTTGGCGCACGTGCACAAAAGCGCCGCTTATCAGATAAAACAACCCGACAAAACCAATCCGTTACGGAATTTATACTTGATTAAAAGCATTTCTCATTCGCAAAAGAATTTTTTTCTGCTAAATTAAAAATTGTTTTATATATACGAGGGTAAGTCCGAAAGTAAGAGTCACTGTTTAATCTCTTCCGAGGGCCGGTAATTACACCAAATACAATGAATACACAGAAAATGTTCTGATGTATATGAATTATTTTTCCCATACTCACCAGATTTATTGTCACACTTGTCATAACATCGAAGGCGGGGTGGCTCAATCGGTAGTGCCACAGACTCATAATCTGAAGTTCCCAGGTACGAGCCCCACATGGGCTAAGGCTAAGATTTATCTCCGCAAAATTCCCTGCCCTCAGTCAGTAAGGAACATCAATGGGCTTGAAAAAGCTGGCACTTGTCATTTGGTACGCAAAGCTGTACCTTGTGCGAGGGAGTTCAATACCTTTGCACTTTAAAGAACTAGCTGGATGTTCTTGAGAGGAGGCTTCCATCTGTCTCCTAACAGCTGTCTAGTGGGTCCCCTCCCCCAACATTCTCTGAGCACTCAGGGTCGTTGTGACCTGGCCATTTAGCCCATTGTTTGCAAAAAGTGTGGCCCAGAGGTAAAACAACCAACTTTGGATTGAATTGGATTGTTTTACCTCTGAGCGGCACTTTTTTGCACACAATGGGCTAAATGGCCAGGCCACAAGGACCCCGAAGGCTCAGAGAAGGTTGGGGGAGGGGACCCACTGGAACAGCTGTTGGCAGACAGATGGTAGCCTCCCGTCAAGGCCATCCAGCGTGTTCTTTAACGTGCACAGGGTATGGCTCTCCCGCACACGGGGCCACGGCTTAATGTCCCATCCGACGGACGGCGGCCTTTCCAAGCCCATCGGTGTCCCCTACTGACCGTGGGCAGGGCGGGGAAATTTTGCGGAGATAAATCTCAACGCTGACCCAGCTGGGACTCGAACCTGGGAACTACAGATTACAAGCCTGGCGCGCTACCGACTGAGCCACCCCCGCCCCAAAACAACCAACCCAACTTTCTGAATTATTATTGTAGTTTATATATTTGCGATTTAAGTGTTTATTTATGGATTTCGAGTGTAATAAGCATTTATTAATAGAGACAACGACTAGACCATGCTACCTTTTTCCCTATCAAAACAAGCATTACAAAATAGAAATTTCTTATGGTCAAAGTTGAATATCACAATGAATCATTCAAATGCCTTACTTTATTCCAACTTCATATATATATATCTTTACAGATCGTATTCTATCCCTAAGATATTTTATCAAATGATCTCTTCTTCTATTGATAATATATTGAAATCTGAGTAAAAATATAGCAAATAGTCCTAGAAAATATTTAAGATATTATAGAAAATAATCTAAATGCGAAACAAATATTGAACTGAGATTTATTTCCTATTCTAAGTTTCCTTTCTGGAGACTTTGCGCATTAGTTTTTGCATTAATTCTTTATTCTGTAATTCAGTATCTCAGGGCCTTACTGTGATATATGAAACTGTGATATAGTACTGTGACAGTACTGTGATATATGAAAAGCACTAATTAGACACATAAACCAAAAAGAAAAAGATAAGCTATAGAAACATGATAGATTTCCCCTCACGTAGATTGTTTTCTACACGAATCTGCCAGAAAACTTTTAGTATATGTCATATGTAAAACGTGTGACGGAGAGAAAAAATGTCTGAAGATAAAGATCATAATCAAATATATTTAAACTCGATTTTCAACAATATTCGTTCGATATTTAAAGAGTTATGGAAGTTTGAACATTTATTGTTCTTTATCTTATTAAATTAGCGCGCTTGGTTCTACTAATCTAAGGGACCTGGGTTCGATCCCCGGTAAGGCATGGCTGTATGTGTCGTTTTTCTGCTGAGGTCCTGCCAACCTCTCAGACCTTCTACTATGGCATATAAACTGACAGGCTCCTGTCAGACCTCTGTGGCAAGCAGCTGCTTGAGGGAGTATTTATTTATTTTTTATTTATTTTATTTTATAAGAAACATTAGTAATTGTCTAATATTGAATAATCATTATGCAAACTTCTAAAATGTACAGTCGCTCAAAAACATATCCGAACACTATGGCTGATTACAGAATTCAGAAAAAATAATTGGCAACTTTTTTTAGTGATCTGGCAACCTTCGTGTACTGTACACGAAGGTTGCCAGATCACTAATTTCTAAAAAAAATCGTTGCCAGATATTTTTTCTGAATTCTGTAATCAACCATAGTGTTCGGATATTTTTTTGAGCGACTGTACATTTCTTTTATTAAATGTTTTGAAACAATGCTTATTGTTTACGTTTTAATTAATTTCTGAGGTAAGTTCTTATGACGCATTGCTGTTGCGAAACATTCTAGCTTCCATAACTCTTTAAATATGTACTGAACAGATATTGTTGGGAATAGAGATTTAAATAGATTTGATTATGATCTTTATATTCAGTCATATTTTTCTGTTAAATGCATATTTTAGTATCTATAAAGCTTTGAATTTAGATTCCCATTGACATAACAGGAAATTCTCTAATATTTTGGTAGGGTTTTATAGGTTATTCTATATAGTTCTAAAAATAAATTAATAATCAGATATCTAAGACGTTTACAATCAATGGTGAATATAAATCTTCATCATCAACTTCAACTTATCGTTCGGGTTCCTTATTTTACGTAGCAAAAATTTCCAAGGAACAAGTTTAGAAAATTTAGTTGGGTTGGGCTGTTTTACCTCTGAGCGGCACTTTTTTGCACACCATGGGCTAAATGGCCAGGTCACGTGGACTCCGAAGGCTCAGAGAAGGTTGGGGGAGGGGACCCACTGGAACAGCTGTTGGGAGACGGATGGTAGCCTCCCGTCAAGGCTATCCAGCGTGTTCTTTAACGTGCACAGGGTATGGCTCTCCCTCACACGGGGTCATGGCTGAACGTTCCATCCGACGGACGGTGGCCTTTCCAAGCCTCTGTGTCCCCTATTGGCAGGGCGGGGAGAAATTTTAGTTATTTCTGTTGTTTTTTTTTCCAAAGTGTTTCCATGTGACTGACGTGTTTCAATTTCGTTTTCCCACAGTCAACTAATCGTCGAATAGGCATGACATGTTCCAATTGTTCTACTACGGACACCACTCTCTGGAGAAGAAACGGCCAAGGAGAACCAGTCTGCAATGCCTGTGGACTCTACTTCAAGCTCCATAACGTATGTATTTTCATATAGAATTGCACTTATTTTCGTTTCTTCAATTCACATTTTCTTTCATTTTATCAGTGTTGGTTCGTCACTAAAATGTTTGGTGGGGCACTATGCCTAGCACAGTCAAAGCCCGGATGTAGGAAACAAAATTGACGGAGATGCCTGGTATTGAAACGAATCGGACTAAAAAGATGTTACATGATGCATATGTTATTTTTATTTTTTCGGTATTCTTGAAACTCATTAGAAAAAATTTCGAAAAGAAAAAAACTCTGAAAGGTATTCTTGTCCTTTCTACTCGAAATCAGTATTTTTTCGGTCCTTGTAATTATTACTTATATATTTGTATTTTTTCTCTCCGTTGTAGTGGTATTTTTAAAAACTATTCGTGAAACATGTGTCTAATATAAGTATATAGGTTTATTTTTGCTGTTTTTTTTCACTCCGTTCCGATTATAAATTTATATTTATTCTTTTAAGCTTATTACTCATAGTAAAATTATGACTTGGACAGTTGACTATTTTGGTTATACGTATTTAATTATACATATTAAAAATGCTCTGCAATGAATTGTAATTAAGAGATATGGTAATAAAATAAATTTAAAAAAATAAATATTATAGGTTCGATTGATATCCAAACGGAGACTTTGCAGTTGCAATTAAAAAAGTCAATTTGCCAACTGAGCTAAGCATTACTGAAGAATTGTTCTATTAAAATATATTATTAGCATTTTGTTGTAGATCAAATGTTCAACACACTTTATATATCTAATGTTCTTTTAAACTGCTCATACATAAATATCCTTCTTTGGCAAAAGAGGAAGTAGGAACCCCAGTTCAAGTTCAGTTCAAACTCTTCTGACTAGGAAAGTTTTGAGATATTGAGCCTGTCAGAGTGATTATTATTATTACTGGACGTTACACCGAATTGGGAGGTCTTTCTTCAGGCTTTCACAAACACAAGTTAAAATTCAATAAAAAAAATACCCCCTCAAGCAGCTGCTTGCCACAGGGGTCTGACAGGAGCCTGTTAGTTTATATGCCACAGTAGAAGATCTGAGAGGATGGCAGGACCTCAGCAGAAAAACGACACAAACAGCCATGCCTTACCCAGGGCTCGAACCCAGGTCCCGTTGATCAGTAGCCAAGCGCGCTAACCACTCGGTCACGTGATGGCTTAAAATACAATATAAGAATTAAAAAATTCTCGAGAAAAGAAAAAATCCTAAACAAAGGGAAAATAAAAACGAAAAGGGGGGGGGGAAAGAAAAGGAAAATTACAGCATTAAAACTTAAATAAAATCAAACAAAAAGGTTAAAATTAAAAAAAAAAACGACAACATAAAAACACATTTGCAAATTTAAATTCTATTTTATAAGTTTGTTTCTCTGAGAAATATTCCAAGAATTTCAAAAATAGAAATTCTTTTTAATAGGCTAGGAAAATTAAGCAAATTATTGGTAGTTAATTCAAGGATACCAATATTCTCAAGTTCATGGGTCATTTTAATTCTTTCTGTTTCATATTTTTTACAGTTTAAGAGAAAATGGTGAATTGTTTCAATTGATTCACAGAGAGAGCAGTTAGGTGTTGAGGATTTTTTAATTTTATAGAGAAAAGGGTTGAAAGCAGGAGAACCTGTTCTGAATTTGTAGATTCTAAATAAGAGGTTTCTTGGGAGGGAATTTTTTTAATGAATTGTATTTCATTTGAGAGGTAGAATCTAAAGTTACATTTAATTGGGCAGTGAATTTTGAAAAATTGATTTGTTGAATTAAATTCCATTTTTTAATAAGTTTTTTGACATGTGAGAAGAAGTAGGATTGTGTGATTTCTTGTAATTTGGCTGCATTTTTAGCAAGCAAGTCAACTGTTTCATTTCCATTTTAAGCAAGTAAGTCAACTGTTTCATTTCCGGGGCGGGGGTGGCTCAGTCGATAGCGCGCCAGGCTCGTAATCTGTAGTTCCCAGGTTCGAGTCCCAGCTGGGTCAGCGTTGAGATTTATCTCCGCAAAAATTCCCCGCCCTGCCCACGGTCAGTAGGGGACACCGATGGGCTTGGAAAGGCCGCCGTCCGTCGGATGGGACGTTAAGCCGTGGCCACGTGTGCGGGAGAGACATACCCTGTGCACGTTAAAGAACACGCTGGATGGCCTTGACGGGAGGCTACCATCTGTCTCCCAACAGCTGTTCCAGTGGGTCCCTTCCCCCAACCTTCTCTGAGCCTTCGGGGTCCATGTGACCTGGCCATTTAGCCCATGGTGTGCAAAAAAAGTGCCGCTCAGAGGTAAAACAACCCAACCCTGTTTCATTTCCATCCAATTCAATCCAGAATGACTTGGAATCCATTGTAATCGAATGTGATTGTTTAGTTGTGTAAGGTTAATTTCTGAAAGAGTTAAAAATTGGAAAAGGATTTGGCCATATTCAGTGTAGGAAATATCCTGGGTTCACATTCAATGCACTTTTTGGAATCTGAGAATATTACTTTTTTTTTATTTTTGCAATTGTTGTAATCCATTTCATAACTTCAATGATTGCAAATAGTTCTGCTTGTAAAATTGGAATGTCATTTTTTCAAAAGATTTTGAAATGTCAAAGAATAGTATTAAAAAAACTGCAGAAGAACTGGTTATTTCTGGTTGGAATGAACCATCAGTAAAGATGACAAAGTAATTTTTATATTGAATATTGCAGTATGCTTTGGTGAGAGATTTAATTGCTTCAAGTGCGAAATTTTGTTTAGATTTAAAAAGGGGAATATCTGTAATGATTTCAGATCTTGTAAAACTCCATTTGGTAATTGGGATGAAACTATCACCTTTATTAGGAATGTTTCAGAACGGTTCTGAATGTAATTTATTTTTATAATTTAGGAAGAGGTTCTTGTTTCGCAAGAAAGTTTGAAGGCTAATCTTGTTAGGTAATTAATCTTTAGGGTTTTTATTCTGAGTTTAAAAAGAGGAATAGCAGTTTCTGCCACAAGGGCTAAAGTGGGAGTAGGTTTTTATAGCTGCTTTCATACATTTTTTTTTTTTTGGATGATATTGAGTTTTTTTAATTTAAGGTGAGAAGCTCCAAATGTAAATTCCAGGCCATATTCCATTTAAAGTCTGATTAAATTAAGGTATAATGTGATCATGAATTCGGGTGAGACACCCCACTTAAATGAAGTAATCTGTTTTAAAAAATCGAGAAATTTGAAACCTTTAGCAATTTGTGTCTGAAGGTGGGTTTTCCAGTTTAATCTCGAATCAATGTTGATTCTTAAGTATTTGGTATTATTTAATTGTTTGCTTTTTTGGTTGTTAATTTTGATAATGATTTCAGGTGGGATTGAGTGTCTTTATAAATGGGATACAAAACATTTTTTTCCAGATTTAGATGCCATTTTTCACAATAATAAATTATTTTATTGAGCTGATTTTGAATTTTAGTTTGAAGTTTATCGATGTTTTTGTCTGATCATCAGCATAAATAAAAAAAAATAATAAATACCCCCTCAAGCAGCTGCTTGCCACAGAGGTCTGACAGTTTATATGCCAGAGTAGAACGTCTGTGAAGATGACAGGACCTCAGCAGAAAAACGACACATACGTCCATGCCTTACCCGGGGCTCGAACCCAGGTCCCCTAGATCAGTAGCCAAGCGCGCTAACCACTCGGCCATGGGACGGCTAATCATCAGCATATGTTGCAAAATTTATGTCAGGATCTATTGAGTTAAAGAGTTCAGCAAGGTGAAAATTAAATAATGGAGGAGAAAGAATTGACCCTTGAGCCAATCCTTTGGTGATTGAAAAAGAATCTGGTGTGGTGGAGGAAATTTGTTTTTTAAAAATTTTTTGGAGAGACAAAAATGAAGAAATTGGAGAGTGTGTCCTTTTATATTAAATTTGATGAGTTTGTGAAGTAAGCTCTTAATCCCTATAGAGTCAAAAGCTTGAGACAAGTCAAGAAAGAGCAACTGTGGTCTTATTTTTATTTTTTTGCAATGTGGATGTCATTGATAAGATGGGAAATGTATTCTTTTGAGAATCTAAATTTTCTAAAGCCAAAATATTGAAAAGGGAAGCAGCTTTGCGATTCTAAGAACCAGTTCATTCTTTATAACACAAGTCTTTCAAATAATTTTAAAAAGTTTGAAAGAAGTGAGATTGGTCTATATGATGAGTTTTCAGAAGGGAATTTACCTGGTTTTAAAATAAAAATTACAAAAATATCAGTCCATGATAAGGGATATGTATGATTATCCCATATGAAGTTAACATTGCCAAGTATTTTTTTTCTCCAATTTTGAGGGAGATTTACAAATATTTTGTGTACTATGTTAATTTTAAGATTTTAATTAAGATTAAGGTTTTTGATTGCAAAGTTAAGTTCTTCAATAGAAAATAATTTATCCATAATTGGGATGTCTGGGGAAAAGTTAGAGAGAGTTTTGTCTTCTAATCTTTTTTCATATTTTGAAAGTTTTCCAGTTCCAATGATTTTTAAATTTTTACTAAGAAGGTTGGCTGTCTGAAAAAGTGTGAGATTATTTTTCAATGCAATTTCATCAATTGGATTTTTTTTATGCTGTTCTGGTGAAACAATTTTTTCAAAGGTTCTCCAAAGATTACTTGTTGTAGAATTAAGTGAGATTCTATTAGTAAATATTCTCCAGTTTTCTCTATAGAACTCTTTTAATTTTTTTTACGTACTAGTGCTTTTATTCTTTTTAATCCATTGCTGTCACTGAGGTTATATGTTCTTTTTCCTTTGTTTTCAGCTTTTACCTGATTGTTATAATTTTGTTCATATACCAAAACTTTTTATAAATTTTAGCAATTGTCTAATATCGAAATAATCATTATACAAACTTCTAAAAGTGATCTAATTAGTGATCTGGCAACCTTCGTGTCACGTGACACGAAGGTTGCCAGATCACTAATTTCTAAAAAAAAAATGTTGCCAGATATTTTTTCTGAATTCTATAATCAACTATAGCGTTCGGATAATTTTTTGAGCGACTGTACAGTCGCTCAAAAAAGTACGAATCTGGCAACCTTCGTGTCACGTGACACGAAGGTTGCCAGATCACTAATTTAAAAAAAAATCGTTGCCATATATTTTTTCTGAATTCTGCAATCAACCGTAGCGTTCGGATACTTTTTTGAGCGACTGTACAACGTACGTATATTCGTCAGAGATGAAAAAAGCTGTTTCACATAAATATTTGGTGGAAAATTGAAGTAAAAGATGGAACGTACTTCGAAGCATATTTGGAAGTCCTTTTTGGGAATGTTTTTAAAGTGTTCTGGTCATATTTCTCATTACGTGCTCCACATTGTCAAAATGGGTCCCTTTCATGATAATCGTATGTTCTATTATTACAATTTAGTTTTCGGCAAAAAATTGCTTCATTGATAATTCTGAAGGGGAAGAAGAGTTGTAATGATGAACATATTGCATTCGATCACACATTTTCTGACAAGGATAGGGAGAGGGTTCTCAATTGATAGCACGCTAGGCTCGTAATTTGCAGTTCCTAGATTCGAGTCCCATCTCAACTAGCGTTGAGATTTATCTCTGCAAACTCTCCGCTCAGCCCTCTATCAGTAGGGGACACCGATGGCCTTGGAGAGACCATCGTTCGTCAGATGGGATATAAAGCCATGGACCATGTGTCGGAGAGCCATACCTTATGCATGTTAAAAAACACACTTAATGTCTTTGAAATAGGTTATCATTTGTTTCCTAACAGCTGTTCAGTGTAACATTTCCCCCCCCCCCCCCCAACCTAATCTGAGCCCTCAGGGTCCTTCTAACCTGATCATTTAGTCCATTGTGTGCAGCTCAGAAGTAAAACAATCCAATCCAATCTGGCAAAGGCGAAAATACGCGTCTTGCACAAACGGTAATAACACAGATACCATTCACTCCATTCGAACATGCCAGCGGTTGTTAGAACCAGTAAAAACCACCCTAAACAAGTGTTAGATTCGTTTGATTACCTAAGGAATATTAATAATCTAAACAAGCTATATTTAGTCTCTTTTCCTTTTCAGTACGCCTCTTACATGCAACAACATACCGCAACATAGGGGGTGGCTCAGTCGGTAGCGCGCCAGGCTCGTAATCTGTAGTTCCCAGGGTCGAGTTCCAGCTGGGTCAGCGTTGAGATTTATCTCCGCAAAATTCCCCGCCTTGCCCACGGTCAGTAGGGGACACCGATGGACTTGGAAAGGCCGCCGTCCGTCGGATGGGACGTTAAGCCGTGGCCCCGTGTGCGGGAGAGCCATACCCTGTTCACGTTAAAGAACACACTGGATGGCCTTGACGGGAGGCTACCATCTGTCTCCCAACAGCTGTTCCAGTGGGTCCCCTCCCCCAACCTTCTCTGATCCTTCGGGGTCCATGTGACCTGGCCATTTAGCCCATGGTGTGCAAAAAAGTGCCGCTCAGAGGTAAAACAACCCAACCCAACAGCAACATAGTCATGCAAAAGTCAGATATCTTTTGGAATGTGCCACTATTCCTTAAATTGTGTGACAGTCGAAGATGATCTTGAAATGATGTCTGTTCAAAACATGTCCCATTGGTGACACGTCCGGAATATATGTGGCCATGGCTAAAAAACTGCAATGGATGATTGAGAAAATGCATACAGCAGAGTTTTATTAATACCTATGAAACACAAAAGATTTTTCACATGTGTCGTGAAATATGTCTTAAAAAATCACGTTTCTCACGCCCTTTTTTTATTTATTTAAGGGGGTTGAATTTTTTGCTCCCAATGTAAACCCCACGACTATAATACCCTACAGCCAAAATTTCATATTTCTGCCATAAACAGATCGTTGACAATATTCGCTAAAAATATTTCATTTTCCAACTTTTTTCACAGTTGAGGGCACTATTAAATTTTTTCGTAGATTCAAAAAAAAAAAATCGAATCGTAATATTTCATCAATACCTTTCCAACTCAAAAAGAATTTTACATCTAAATGAGTAAAATAATAAAGTTGAATGTCTAAAACATGGACATTTGATAAAGAAGTTAAAAACACAAGCGTTTATTTTGTTTACAATATATATTCAGTTAATGTTAAATTATTACTGCATTTTTTTACATTAGTAATTAACTTTTGATCTTTTTCTGCCTTAGATCAACAGGCCCCTCTCAATGAGAAAAGATTCAATTCAGACTAGGAAAAGAAAACCAAAGAGTTCAAATCCGGGAAAAAGCCGAGGAAATGCCAATTCAAATGCCTCAAACGGTGAGTGTTAAATATTTGTTCTTTCATTGGTTTATCTCATCGTTCGTGAAGTTCATCCTACTTCGTTCAACAGCACGCGGAACAACATACGTAAAGGGTGACAGGTTTAAAAGTTCTTTTCTGAAGTATTCAAAAGTCGATAAGTTCTACGATCGCCAGTACAGGTGAGTTCGAGCTCAGTTTTTCAATCCTGAAGGTATTAAGTCAAAGTTCGCCCGAACCATATCGACAGTTGTTGACTTCTGCTGATTTATTGACAGTTGAGTCCGATTTCCGAAAAATTTTAACTAACGCATCATAAGACATATATACAGAAATGCATGTCAATAATCGTTTATTTTTTATATATACAGTATTATTAAATTGCAATCATTTTATGACAACATTAAAATGTTAATGCTATTTTTGGTAAAAAGAGTAGAAATCCTAGTAGAAATAGAAGCAATTTTTTTTGGGGAGTAACATCATTATAAACGCAAAAAGTCATTCATTTACTATAAAAAAATAAATACCCCCTCAAGCAGCTGCTTGCCACAGAGGTCTGACAGGAGCCTGTCAGTTTATATGCCAGAGTAGAAGGTCTGTGAGGATGGCAGGACCTCAGCAGAAAAACAACACAAAGGTCCATGCCTTATCCGGGGCTCAAACCCAGGTCCCTTAGATCACTAGTCAAGGTGCGCTAACCACTCAGCCATTGGAAGCTAGAGAATAAATAAAAAAAAAACAAAATAAATATCCCCTCAAGCAGCTGCTTGCCACAGAGGTCTGACAGGAGTCTGCCAATTTAATACGTCATAGTAGAAGGTCTATGAGGATGGAGGGACCTCAGCAGAAAATAAATGCAGACATCCATGCCTTTCCCGGGGCTCGAACCCAGATCCCTTTGATTAGTAGCCAACCGCACTAACCACTTGGCTACGGGACGGCTAAGCTAGAGAATACGTAAAAAATAATCAAAAGTCGCACGGTGCTTGTTTTTTAATTATAAAGACTGATTAAAATGTCGAAATTATAAACAAAAAATATTTTATATTTTTTTTTTAACAAATGACAGGAAATATTTGAAATTTAAATTATTCTGAATCAGAACTCATTCTTACTAGCCACCAGTCTGTCCCCCTGAGAAAAGTAACACTTCACTTAGAAAGGTTGCTATTTATCTGATGGAATGTCAAGCTTTGTATGAAGACACGCAAACCTGGACATTCCATCAGACAAATACGAAAAATATGTCTGGCCACGGTTAAAAAATGAAACTTATCATATAACAAATAATAATAAATAAAAAAAGGAGACAAGCTATACAGTGTAAAGGGTCTGCTAATCAATAGCAAAATATATTAAGATTATTTATTAAAATTTATTAAAAATCTAACACAATGAACGAGTAATATATATATAAACCTTTAATTATAGGGAATTAAGCAGATTTTTGTGAGCCTTTTTACACATTTGTATTATTTTCATTGGCGTCGATGCCCACAATTGATTTCAACCTTGCCCACAATCGATGTCAACAACAGTTTAGAAAGCCAAAAAACATTTTAATAACATTAAAATGAAAGGACTAAATCCTATTTTTTTATATTATTTAATAGAGCAACAACTAAATTTAGAAAAAAGAAATCAAATGGTCACAGAAAATTTTATCTATAATCCAAATGGCCAAAAACAATATAAATATATAAAGCAACAAAAAAAGATATATACCAGACCCGTTATATTGTATAACGTATGTGTGGCAGGGGTTGGATCATGCCAAAGGCGTAATCTGAAGTCTCCATGTTCGAGCGTTGAGATTTAGCTCTGCTAATCTCTACCTTGCTCATAAAGGGGACACCGTTGGGATTGGAAAGGATACTGTCTACCGGATGGGACATAAAGCCATGGGTCCGTGTGCCGGAGAGACATCTGCTGAGCACGTTAAAGATGGCCTTGAAGGGAAGTTTGTTTCCTAACAGCTATCTAGTGCATTCCCTGCTCCCATTCGAGTCCCAACGTTGAGATTTATCTCCCAAAACTCCCTGTCGTGCTCTCGGTCAGTAGGGGACACCGATGGGCGTGGAAAGGTCACCGTCCGTCGGATGGGACGTAAAGCCGTTGCCATTGTGCAGCAGAGACCATACCCTGTGCAAGCTAAGGAACAAGCTAGGATGGCCTTGACGGGAAGCTACTATCTGTCTCCCAACAGCTGTCCAATAGGTTCCCTCCCTCAACCTTCTCTGAGCCCTCACGGTGCTTGTGACCCGGTTATTTATCCAATTGTGTGCAAAAAAAAAAGTGCCGCTTAGAGGTAAAAACAAAGCAAACATATCGTATGTTTTCGTAACAGAGTTTGCGTAAGGTAAACCTAAACAGACCCTGAAGGCTCCTTTAGAAAAGTTAGTTCATTTTTCGTGCCTAACGTCTGTCAACGCCTCGAGGTCACCGGCTCAGTTTCCAAGAACCTCTTCCTGGTGAAATATTCGGGCTTGGAAATTTGATTCTCCGTTGAAGATAAATGGGTTTCCTGAGTATTTTTGGTAAGACAAGAGTATGAAGTACCAACTAATCGTCAAGTATTATTAATTAAGTATATTAATAATTAATGTGAAAATCCATTTTAAACGACTTTTGTTTACACATCTCAGAAATTCTCTCTCATCACCATGAATGCCTCATTATCAATAAAGCATAAATAGCTCATCACTTGTGATAATTAGCCATCGGATACCTCTGTTGATGGATTTCTTCATATCACTTCGAGTGTTGATATGGCCTGCGGCCTTGAGTAAAGATGATTTAGAAGAAATGAGAGAAATATGATATCGATTCTTTGAAATTAGTCAAGGTGACTTGTTTTAAATACTGAAATCATTCATTATTTAGCAATGGATGCTGAGTTAGTGTTTAACTATGAATCGAGTTAGCTTGGACTCGTGGGGGCGGGGGATGCTCATTCAGTTAGTCTCCGCAAAACTCCCAGACCTGCCCTCGGTCAGTAGGGGACACTGATGGGCTCTAAAAGAGCATCCGCCCGTCGGATGGGACGTTAAGCCGTGGTTCGTGTGGGAGAGAGTGCACATTAAAGAATATGCTCGAGGCCTTGAGGAAAGGCTCCATTTTTCTCCTTACAGTGAATTACCTTCCCCCCACCTTTCTACACAGTGGATCCCCTTCCCTAACCTTCCTGAGCTCTCAAGGTCCTTATGACCTGGCTATTTAGCCCATTATGTGCAGAAAAAAATGCCGCTCAGAAGTAAAAAAATGCAACCTCTTAGAGGTCATCTTTGTGGACATTTGCAATGACAAGTTCTTGACAGGCAATGGCGACGGGGGAGGGGAACTCGAGGCCCCTGAGCTCCTAGTTTCTACTTCGCTGCCGCTAACAGCTTATGATAGTGATCTCTAAACAAATAATTGAATCTATAATGACAATTTCTGTGCTTCTATTCTACCATCTTATAATAATTGTGTAAATGACTGTGACAAATGCTGTTAAATAAAAAATGTGAAACTGTTGTAATTTAGCTGTTTATTAGTAACTGATGATTATCTTTAATTTACATTCCTTTCAACAAGGTCGGATATGCACACACCAGCCACTGAATTAGAAAACTTTATTCAATACCGAGTTGGACCTCCTTTAGACCGAATTACAGCACGTATGCGGTTTGACATAGATTCCACAAGGTATTGGAGTGCTTTACATCTCCAGCATATCTGGCGTTTACCAGACAATCCATCCTTTAACAGGCTCAGATTTGATGGAAGAGGACTTTGTTCCCGGATCTGTTTTTCTAACATGCCCCATACATTCTCATGGGGTTCAGATCCGGGCTTGGGGTGCCATGGAATATAGTGAAAGTCGCTGTCATGCTCGCTGAACCATTGCTGAACACATCTTGCGCGATGGACAGTAGCATTGTCGTCCATGAAACAGCCGTCACCTGCTGGATAAAAAGTCAACATTGCAGGATGGATTTCATCGGCAACAATGTTCAGATATTCTAGGAGGACACCCGACCTTCCAGCAATATCAGGGACATGTTCCGTACCAACAGAACGGGGGCGGGGGTGGCTCAGTCGGTAGCGCGCCAGGCTCGTAATCTGTAGTTCCCAGGTTCGAGTCCCAGCTGGGTCAACGTTGAGATTTATCTCCGCAAAATTCCCCGCCCTGCCCACGATCAGTAGAGGACACCGATGGGCTTGGAAAGGCCGCCGTCCGTCGGATGGGACGTTAAGCCGTGGCCCCGTGTGCGGGAGAGCCATACCCTGTGCACGTTAAAGAACACGCTGGATGGCCTTGACGGGGGGCTACCATCTGTCTCCCAACAGCTGTTCCAGTGGGTCCCCTCCCCCAACCTTCTCTGAGCCTTCGGGGTCCATGTGACCTGGCCATTTAGCCCATGGTGTGCAAAAAAGTGCCGCTCAGAGGTAAAACAACCGAACCAACAGAATGTTCCGTACCCCACACCATGACACTGCCTCCAGAATCTTGAGTTGTGTTGAAAGGCAAGCTGGGTCCATTGCTTTATGGGGTTCTTGCCAAACTCTCTACCTACCGTCGGTACAGAACAACGTGTACCGGAACTCGTCGGACCACATTTTTTCCAGTCTTTCAATGTCCAGTCACAGTGTTCCTGACACCACTGTAGACCAACTATCCGGTTCTTCGCAGAAATCAGTGGTTTCCGTATAGGCATGCGACTGCTAATACCGATCCTCTTCAATTCCCTGTGCATAGTTCGCTGATATATGGGTCAGGAGCAGCCTTCATTGAATGCTTCGGTCAATTGCTGCATACAGGAAGCCTTGTTTCTCCGTACAAGCCTTCTCAAACGACAGCGATCTCGTTCCTGACAGATTGTCGTCGTGCCATACTTACGCCTCTTAGACAAGCAATGTAGGTTATTTTTCCACTGATTTAACAATTCGAGATATTTCATCAGATCACCAGTCAGCTCTGCTGTTTTTAAAATCGTCGCTCCAGCCAGACGGGCACCTAAAATAAGCCTTTTATCGAACCCCGAAGGATCCTTTGTTTTTCCCATTGTTCTCAACACTACTAACGATTAGTGACGAGCAGTAGTCTTAAATAGTTGCCTAGATCACGTGGTGATGCACGTGACCACGTATTTTGCATTTACGCTGCGCAAATGACGTTTACGTACATCTTCATAAAGGTTTCTAATTCAGTGGCTGGTGTGTGTAGAAAGAAAGATGGGGATGGGAGAGTGACTGGATTGAGCTGGAAAATAAAATAAAAGGAGAGGAGAAACGACTCGCTAGAGCAGGAAAAGAAAATAAAGATGTGGAAGGGAAATGACTGGATAGAGCATTAAAAATAAATGGGGAATACATGGGGGATTTGGATTGGGTTGTTTTACCTCTGAGCGGCACTATTTTGCACACCATGGGCTAAATGGCCAGGTCACATGGACCCCGAAGGCTCAGAGAAGGTTGGGGGAGGGGACCCACTGGAACAGCTGTTGGGAGACAGATAGTAGCCTCCCGTGAAGGCCATCCAGCGTGTTCTTTAACGTGCACAGGGTATATGGTTCTCCCGCACACGGGGCCACGGCTTAACGTCCCATCCGACGGACGGCGGCCTTTCCAAGCCCATCGGTGTCCCCTACTGACCGTGGGCAGGGCGGGGAATTTTGCGGAGATAAATCTCAACGCTACCCCAGCTGGGACTCGAACCTGGGAACTACAGATTACGAGCCTGGAGCGCTACCGACTGAGCCACCCCCGCATGGGGGAAGAATAGTTGGATAGAGCAAGGGGAGACATGTGACTGCATGGCTATTCCAGTATATAAAAATTTTCTTTCATTTAATTGTAAACAATTTCTTGAAAAATGAGTGTAATATATATTTGTTTAATATTTTTGTCTCCATTCTAGTTACTAGCATTCTTTCCTGGCATAGTCTCTTCCCTCTCTTCTGCTTTCCATTCTTCAGATATATTTTCAAAGCAAGCAATAATTTTTCTCCTTACAGGTTCCAGCAGTAAATCCCCAACAATGCCCACCACCAGTTCTCCAAGCGCCCCCAGCTACATCGCTCAAGGACCTATTGATCCTGATCGCGACAGCCCATCTAACAGACCAATCTCTTCTCCTCTGCTGCCATCTTCTGCCACTCTCTCTCGTCACCTTCAGCACTTGACACCGCTGGATCAGCCAGGAGAGCCACACACACTCCTGTCGCATCACGGCATAGATCAGACCACCGTTCTGATCAACATAGGCAAGCTCCCCTAAGTGATCGACATTTGTACAGATACACGAGTGAAAAGTTCCTAATGTGAAGTGATGGACGCTTTTAAGTCTTTTTATAGGATGCTTGATATCACATCGAGCATTTAAGTCTTGTATAGTATGTAGCAGGTTTTACTGCAGTATAACACACCCAACACAGTTGTTGTTAGAGTTAAACACTGCTGGAGCGACTTTAAATTGAGAAATTAATATTTCGGAAGAATGACATCATTGTCGTACACTCGTTAACACTTTATAAAGGACAATTCGCGAGTTATGCCAAATTCAAAGCTTCGTAGCTTCTTAAATATGGTTTTTTGGTAAAATGGCATGAAAGATAAATTCAAGATCTAAGTCAAATCTCCCCAAATCTTTAGTTTCAAAAATATTCACTCTGTATTTAAAGAGTTGTGGAAGCTAAACTATTTGATTGCAGCAGTGCCACTATTAAACTTTTATACGAAATTGACGAATATTGAAAGAATTATTTATACAAGTTTGTAAAATATACACTCATTTTATTATATGGTTTGAGATAAAGCTTATTAAAATTTTATTGATTTCTGTGGTGAAGCATTGCTGTTGATAAATATTCAAACTTGGAAAATCTTTAAGTACTGAACGAGGGTTGTTGGGTTGTTTTACCTCAGAACACGCTGGATGGCCTTGACGGGAGGCTACCATCTGTCTCCCAACAGCTGTTCCAGTGGGTCCCCTCCCCCAACCTTCTCTGAGCCTTCGGGATCCATGTGACCTGGCCATTTAGCCCATGGTGTGCAAAAAAGTGCCGCTCAGAGGTAAAACAACACAACCCACTCTATACGTGACAAGTTAAATTCTTTAACCCATCACAGTGAATTTATTTGAATATGTTGTCATCGATTAGTGAAAATTAAAATATTCTTTACTGTTTACAAATGTATTACGAGTTACAGATGTTTAAACACATTAATTTGCATAGATAGATGTGAAAATCTTTTTGAAATTTTTGAAATTATGAACAAGATAGTTTTATGAATTCATTCATTAATAATTATGAATCGGATAGATGAGACAAGAATTCAGTGTGTTTCCTTATATCGTAAATACAATAGCATAAATGATCTTAGCGAATTAGTGGAGAAAACATGTTAAATCGAACAATCAGTCTTATTTGTAGAAAATCAGCCTTACTTTAAAATTCTTGTAAACTGAATATGTATTAGTCAGGGGCTGGGTGTATTAACGTTAGTGTGTCTTGGTTCTTATTGCCCATTTCATGCTTTTTAAAAAATGGTGGTTAATTATCACGTTCATGTTGTGGAAAGTGTTCTCTCCTTCTACAATTACATCCTATATCCATTTAAAATATAAATCATGTAGAAAATTCTATTTTGAGTTTTTTTATTCTAACGTGCATAGTTATGTTTTTGTTAATAGGATGAAGTGGTAGTTCTTTTGTTTTTTGGTCTTGCTCATGAATATCTGTGGGCTCAAAATCATTCTGTTCATTCGACTTTGTACAATCTACACATTAGTGACAATCGCGCACTTAATTTGTACTATGCACATAGATTGCTCACACGTTTAATTACAGAAAAAAAAGGGGCGCGGGGTGCTCAGTCGGTAGCGCGTCAGGCTCATAATCTGCACTTCCCAGATTCGAGTCCCAGCTGGGTCAGCGTTGAGATTTATCTCCGCAAATTTCAACGCTCTGCCCTCGGTCAGTAGGGGACACCGATGGGCTTGAATAGGCCGCCGTCCGTAGGATGTTACGTTAAGCCGTGGCCCCGTGTGCGGGAGAGCCATACGCTGTGCAAGTTAAAGAACACGCTGGATGGCCTTGACGGGAGGCTACCATCTGTCTCCCAACAGCTGTCCAGTTGGTCCCCTCCCCCAACCTTCTCTGAGACTTCGGGGTCCATGTGACCTGGCCATTTAGCCCATGGTGTGCAAAAAAGACGCTCAGAGGTAAAACAACCCAGCAACCCTTACAGAAAAAAAAATCAGGATTTTTACTGTTCTCTATACCGTATGTCATCTACAATGGTGAAGATTAAACGATATATTTTTTTAAATGAACATTTCTTCAAAGAATATGCTCTCTTAATGCATTACCATTAGATTAGTAGATATTCGATGGGGGACCACAAAGATAGTACGAAGGCTCCATTTTATCCGTCCCTATATTGGCCTTTGTTTGGAAAATGAACGATTTTATTTCAACATTTCGGAGCGAACCTTGGTGTGGAATTTTCTGCTCAGGAATTAAAATTTCCTGCCCTTCAAGGGGCGGGGGTGGCTCAGTCTGTAGCGCGCCAGGCTCGTAATCTGTAGTTCCCAGGTTCGAGTCCCAGCTGGGTCAGCGTTGAGATTTATCTCCGCAAAATTCCCCGCCCTGCCCACAGTCAGTAGGGGACACCGATGGGCTTGGAAAGGCCGCCGTCCGTCGGATGGGACGTTAAGCCGTGGCCCCGTGTGCGGGAGAGCCATACCCTGTGCACGTTAAAGAATACGCTGGATGGCCTTGACGGGAGGCTACCATCTGTCTCCCAACAGCTGTTCCAGTGGGTCCCCTCCCCCAACCTTCTCTGAGCCTTCGGGGTCCATGTGACCTGGCCATTTAGCCCATGGTGTGCAAAAAAGTGCCGCTCAGAGGTAAAACAACCCAACCCTGCCCTTCAAGACAACTGAATTAGTTCTTAAGGTGAGAGACGGAAATTGTCATCACATTGAGTTGTCAGTAGTGTATTTGGATCAAATCGTCACTGTTATTTTTTATATCGGTCACAACGTCGCCATGCGGGGGGAGGTTGCCAGTCGATAAAGCACCAAACTGTTGACCTTCAGTTCATAGGTTCGAATCCCGACCGTGTCAGCGTTCAGCTTTATTTCTGCTAATCCCCACCATCAGATAGTGAGGAAGGAGACCCCAAAATGCACTGGAAAAGATTTCATCATTCGGATGATACATCAAGCCATGACCCCATGTGCAAGAGAGTCATACCTCTGCACATTACAGGACATATTGGATGACCCTGAAAGAAGGTTTTCCATCTGTCTCCTAACGGTTAAGCAGTGGATTCTCTTTCATCAACCTTCTCAGAATCCTTGTGATCTGACTATTTCGCCAACTGTGTAATAAAAAAAGGGCAGTTCAAAAGTAAAACAACCGAAACCTAACAAGCAATTTTCAATTAGGTTGTAGTTTTTAGCGATTAAGAATTATTTTCTTCTAGGGTGAGATTTTGGATGCTGTGGGCAGATAATGTCAAACAGGACCTTGCTAGAATTGGTGTGCAGTGGCCGGATGCAGCTGATGTTGCTCAAGACAGATATGCTTGGAGAACTAAATATCACATTCTGGTTGGACATCCGTAGCCCTGGCTGCTTTAGGATGATGATGATGAGTGCATTACAGTCACAAATGCTGAACCGCAGCTGTGGCGATGTGATATGGCCTCGTGAAAAAGGATGCGAAGGAGTAAATAATTTTCGATTCGTATAAAGATTTATTTGCTCAGAGGTACAAAGGAGAGAACCCAGCAATATTTAAACTATAAGGGGCGGTATGGTAATATAAATTATTTTTCTTCCTATACATCATTCGTAACATTCGAATAATTTTAAAATTATCGAAAAGGTATTTTTAAAATGACAGATGATGATGATGATGTTTTTTTTATTTTATTAGAAAAGTAGATTTTTTTAATGAGAAATAAGAATGAGTTCTGGGTTGTTAGTGATAACTTCTAAATCAGCCATTGGTAACTCTTTGGCCGCTTGCATTTTCAAATGACTCCCCAAGAATTTGCCATGCAATCAATTCTCCATTTCTTTTTTTTAAATTCTTAAAATGATATATGAAAAATCAGTATTTTTCATTTAAAAGATAGTAGATGCATAACGCAAACGATGCAACTAAAGGGACAAATGATGAAAAGCAATTTTCTGGCGTCATTTTGATGCATCTAACTATGAAAATTTTATCAAATACTGATGAGGTTTTTTCATTTTCTTAAATTTTTTATTATATTTTATATATTATTAATTTACCAACATTTTGAAAAATGTTTAATAGCAAGAGTCACATTAAAATACTTTTTATTGTTATCTTAATTATGTTACTTACTTTTAAATTCTTGATTATTTAATTCTCATGTTCTTTTCTATATAAATATGTATATATGAAAATTAATTGTTTATGTTATAATTGCTTGGATTATAGAGATATATAGTCTCCTCAGGGCATTAGACGGGCTGAGAGTGTGCAATAACTCGAATTTTTCCTCCTTTACATGATGTTCAAATGAAAAATATTTTATAAGTACATGATTTAATTAATCGAACTTCTCTCTCTCATGAAAATCAGTTGATAAATTTTGCAAAGCAGTATTTGGTCATTATTAAAAATGTTTTAAAAGCGTTTCGTTTTCTTCCTTTTCTCTTGTAATATCATACAAATTAGGGGCGGGGGTGGCTCAGTCGGTAGCTCGCCAGGCTCGTAATTTGTACTTCCCAGGTTCGACTCCCAGCTGAGTCAGCGTTGAGATTTATCTCCGCAAAACTCCCCGCCCTGCCCACGGTCAGTAAGGGACACCGAGGGGCTTCGAAAGTTGTCCGTCGGATGGGACGTTAAGCCGTGGCCCCGTGTGCTGGAGAGCCATACCCTGTGCACGTTAAAGAACACGCTGGATGGCCTTGACGGGAGGCTACCATCTGTCCCCCAACAGCTGTTCCAGTGGGTCCCCTCCCCTGACCTTCTCTGAGCCCTCGGGGTCCTTGTGACCTAGCCATTTAGCCCATGGTGTGCAAAAAAGTGACGCTCAGAGGTAAAACAACCCAACTCATACAAATTAGGAAGAAAACATTTAAAGACCGCGAAAAAATTGCAATCACTCTTGTAGTGTTTCTTGGGCAATCTGATACGAATTAATGAGGAAGCTTTTTTGCACAAAGCGAGGAAAAGGTAATCGCTCTGATAGTATTTCTTTGGAAATATAAAAAAAATTATTTACATTTAAAGAAAGGGGAAAAAATTGTTATCAATCTAGTAGTTATCCTCTGGCTATATACAAAATCAGCAAGCAAGCATTTTCAGAAAGGGTAAAAAATTGTGATAATTCTCGTAGTATTTAAGTGCATAATCTATATGCAAATCCGGTTATTCTCTCCTTTAATCTTGATCTTGAATTATGATTTTCTTGCTTTCTGATTCCTAATCTTGGACATGGAATATTTCTTCCCATTGCCATGCAAATACAGTAACTTAGGAACGGAAGTTGATTCGTAATCTGAAGTGTCCAGGGCTCGAGTTCCACCTGAACCTGGAATCTCAATCCACCATTGAGATTGATCTCCGCTAGTCCCATTCTGCTCACGGCGAGAGAGAGGACACAGATGGGTTTTGAAACGCTGCCGTCCTTCGGATGGGACATTAAGCAGTTACCCTGTGTGCAGAAGAGCATACCCTAAGCATGCTAGCTAGCCTTGACGGGAAGTTTCTCTCTGACTTCTAACGGCTGCCCATTGGATCGCCTTCTCCGAACTTCTCTATGGGCGGGGGTGGCTCAGTCGGTAGCGCGCCAGGCTCGTAATCTGTAGTTCCCAGGTTCGAGTCCCAGCTGGGTCAGCGTTGAGATTTATCTCCGCAAAATTCCCCGCCCTGCCCACGGTCAGTAGGGGACACCGATGGGCTTGGAAAGGCCGCAGTCCGTCGGATGGGACGTTAAGCCGTGGCTCCCTGTGCGGGAGAGCCATACCCTGTGCACGTTAAAGAACACGCTGGATGGCCTTGATGGGAGGCTACCATCTGTCTCCCAACAGCTGTTCCAGGGGGTCCCCTCCCCCAACCTTCTCTGAGTCTTCGAGGTCCATATGATCTGGCCATTTAGCCCATGGTGTGAAAAAAAAGTGCCGCTCAGAGGTAAAACAACCCAACCCGAACTTCTCTGTGTCCTTGGGTTCTTGTGACTCTATCATTTGTCCGTTGTGTGCAAAAGTGTCCCCCTCAAAGATGAAACAACCCAACCAAACGATAACTTAGTTTCTTGGAAGTTTTAAAAAGAGAAAATTTCGTACTTAGTACCTCAAGAAAAGAAATCAAACCTTTTACAAATAGTTTGCCAATATGAATAAAATTTTCAGATAAAAGTTAGTACAGTCGCTCAAAAAAATATCCGAACACTATGGTTGATTACAGAATTCATAAAAAATATCTCGCAACGATTATTTTTAGAAATTTGTGATCTGGCAACCTTCGTGTACTGTACTCAAAGGTTGTCAGATCACTAATTTCTAAAAAAAAATTGTTGCCAGGTATTTTTTATGAATTCTGTAATCAATCATAGTGTTCGGATATTTTTTTGAGCGACTGTACATATGAAAAACGAAACAACACTTTTAACGCCAAAAATCAAACGACGAAATTCTCAAACCCAAGGGGCTTGGAAAAAAAAACCCCACTAAATTGGCAACATTGGCAGGAAGGAGTAAATGCCGCCTCTTTCCCTAAAAATTGTCCATGAAAAAAAAGTATGTTTAGGAGAATACTTATTTTTTTACTAAGGAAATTGTGGCTTAAGTAATGGATATTTCTTATCTTGAATTACCCCTTTTGGTACATGACAAAAAAAACTTGAGCTTGGTACAACACTCAGAAAATGACAGATCCAAAATAGAGATTGGATTGGATTGTTTTACCTCTGAGCAGCACTTTTTTGCACACCATGGGCTAAATGGCCAGGTCACATGGACCCCGAAGGCTCAGAGAAGGTTGGGGGAGGGGACCCACTGGAACAGCTGTTGGGAGACAGATGGTAGCCTCCCGTCAAGGCCATCCAGCGTGTTCTTTAACGTGCACAGGGTATGGCTCTCCCGCACACGGGGCCACGGCTTAACGTCCCATCCGACGGACGGCGGCCTTTCCAAGCCCATCGGTGTCCCCTACTGACCGTGGGCAAGGGGGGGAATTTTGCGGAGATAAATCTCAACGCTGACCCAGCTGGGACTCGAACCTGGGAACTACAGATTACGAGCCTGGCGCGCTACCGACTGAGCCACCCCCGCCCCAATCCAAAATAGAGACTTTTACGTATATTTTAATTGTAATAAGTAAAAACAAGTTGCTATACACCATTAATTGTCCTCAAGATATGTAAATATACTGTTTAGAGAACTATTTACACAAAAAAGGTGATGTATGATTTTAGAGTTTACAACACTTCAAACAAATCCTTTATATATATAAATATATATGACGAAATGCATAGTTAGAGTAAATCCATCGTTTATTCGTAATATGTATATTTCTTTGCTTATAAAAAATTATGTGTAATAAGTATAATTAATGAATATTTAATTATAATTGTATTCATTCTCAACAATATAGATGAAAAAAATATTTGAAGAATGCTTTTCCCTATACTTTTTTTTAAATGTATAATTATAATAAAGCTGGGTGTATTAAGCCCTAGTCCTATTTTTATTTTAAATCAGGAGGAGGATATCGTTAGCAAAATAATCCGAAGTCTGTAGAAGCAAAATAATCCGAAGTCTGTCCTTTCCACAACATGAACATATAACTCCAACAGCAATGCGCTAATAGATAATCTTAAAAAAAAAATGGTGAATTTAAAAAAAAAGAGCAAATTCCGTACGTAGTAACTCACGAAAAGAGATCAAAACTTTTATATATATAGTTTGCCAATATGGATAAAATTTTCAGATAAAATTTATCTCCGCAAAATTCTTCCTTGGGGAGGATAAATGTTTTAAATTATAATCAATTCAAAACTTATTTTCAAGAAATAATAAAAACATATTTCGAACAAGAGATTACACAAGGAAAGAAGATAAAACTCACAAATAGCATTTAATTAATCAATTATATTTTTATGTGGTTTTTAAAATTAGCTTTTAAGTACATGTATTTTTATCACGCCTTCCTCATATAAAAGAATAAATCGGATATTCTGAAATAATAACGATAATTAGTGGGTAGAGCTTTTCTCTTCAACATTTTATCAAGTGCTATAATTCAAATAATTTAAAGTCAGTCACAGCTGGTTTGCGAATTAGGCAAACATTGGTTAAAATATTCTTTCCTGCTAATCCTGCTTGTATTAAATGTAAATGAAACTTTTGCTTTTAAATATTTTAATTTCATGTAGCAATCAACTCAATCAGAAAAATGCAGGGAACAAGAAATCTTTGTTTCAGTTTTTTAAGTATTTCAGCAAATTCTGTAAAACCAGCTTCATTTGAAGGCGTTTTTCCAAGGTCAAAGCTCCTGTGTTGGGTGTGATGACATATTTTATTGGGCATTAAATGATGTTTGTGTACTTAAAACAACCTGAATGACAAAAAAAGAGTAATAAATGAAATATAATCAAAATGAAATGTATATTGTTTATTTTTTGAACAGTGTTTTTTACCAAAATGCAAACAGTGAAATTATCTCTATTAGAGTCTGATATTTTTACCGGAACTTTTCGACCCCCCCCCCCCTACGACATTTTATTAGAATAACGTTTAGTGTCTTATTCTATTGTTTTCCACCTTTCATCTCAAAGGCATTTAGTAAAATGTATGCGACATTTCATCCCAACGGCGTTTAGTCTTAATGTACACTGCAATGTTTAGTGTCAATGTCTCCGACCTTTAATCGCATTGGCATTTGGTCCCAATGTAAACATTCACCCCAACAACGTTTAGCCTCAATGTAAACATTCACCCCAACAACGTTTAGCCTCAATGTCTATGACAGTTCATTCCAATATCCACGATATTTCATCCCAACGACGTTCAGTCGCAAAGTATGCGACATTTCATCAGAACAAATATTTGAAAAATAGGACGAATTCAATCCTCAATAGCAAAAAATGTTATACCAATTAAAGACCGTATACATCTAACTACAAAGATATGTTTATTTACTTGAATATTTTACTTTACCAGGGCATACATAAATATAACATTGTTATACATATTTTTTGACAACACACATAAAAGTCCAACATGATAAAAACACAGGATTTAAAGAAAAACATTAATTTCTGCTACAGAAGTTTACAAATAACTATGGAAAGTGTACAAGTGGCTACAAAATGCCATACATTTTCAATCTCTTACCAAGGGAACTGCTAGCCCTAAGTTCTTTTAGAGAATTAAAACACAAATTAGATTTCTTTTAAATGAATTAGAAAATTTAAATTAGCATCTACTAAGAAATTATATAGTGCTGATGGTGAATATAAAAATCCATATGAGATATTCCAAATGAAAATAAGGGGTAAAACGTTTAGTAAAGAGAACAAATTATCAATTTTGCAGTTTTCCACTGAAATAATAAAATATTAAATGCAACAAGATGTAACTGTATTAAGATTAGTAGATTAAGATAAAGAAGGTTTAGTATTATTATGTCAATGTATTATTCTCTCCTGAATATAAGCTTTGCGGGACATTTGTAAACAGAAATGATTTATTTGTTATTGTTTGAATAAATGATTAAAAATGATGCATAGGAGCGGAGGAGAGGGGTTCGAACGGCGGAGGGGGGGCTCGGCATCGCGCCAGGCTTGTAACCTACAGCTCTCAGGTTCGAGCCCCGCCTGGGCCAGTCTTCAGATTTATCTCCGCAAAATTCCCTGCCCTGCCATCGGTCAATAGGTCAATGATGGGCTTGGAAGACCTCCGTCTGTCGGATGGGGACATTAAACTGTGACCTATGGGAGAGCCATATCCTGTGCACGTTAAAGAACCCTCTGGATGGGCATAACGGGAGCTACCATCTGTCTCTTAACTGTCCATTGAGTCCCGTCCCTCAACCTTTTCTGAGCCCTCAGGGTCTTTGTGACCTGGCCATTATCCCACTGTCTGAAAAAAGTGCCGCTTAGAGGTAAAACAACCCAACCCAATAATGCTTAGTCTCAATGCCTTCAACCTTTCCTCCTAGGGACGTTTTAATCTTGATACTAATGACGTTTAATTCCAATTTATGCAATATTTCATCCCAACCAAGTTTAGTCTCATTTCCTGCAACATTTCACAGCGAGGGAAGAAGTATCGATGCCTATATTTCATCCCAACCAAGTTTAGTCTCATTTCCTGCAACATTTCACAGCGAGGGAAGAAGTATCGATGCCTATATTTCATCCCAACCAAGTTTAGTCTCATTTCCTGCAACATTTCACAGCGAGGGAAGAAGTATCGATGCCTATATTTCATCCCAACCAAGTTTAGTCTCATTTCCTGCAACATTTCACAGCGAGGGAAGAAGTATCGATGCCTATATTTCATCCCAACCAAGTTTAGTCTCATTTCCTGCAACATTTCACAGCGAGGGAAGAAGTATCGATGCCTATATTTCATCCCAATGCAAACAACATTTCATCACTTGGACGTTTTTCTCAATGCCTATGACACTTCATCCCAACGACGTTTAATCCCAATGCATAAAATATTTCATCTCAACAACGTTGTTTCACCCTCTGAGACATTTAGTCCCAACGATCTTTAGTCTCGATGCCAATATATTATTCCAATGCATACAACATTTCTTTGTACCGACGTTTATCCAATGTTTACGGCATTTCATCCCAACCACGTTTGGTGTCATTGCTTACGGCATTTCATCCCAACCACGTTTAATCCAAATGTCTACGACATTTCAGCGTTTTCATTTTCACACCATCTGATTCAACGTATATGTAGAAAAATGAATGAAGTTTTCCTATTTATGCAATCGGCTATTACTTGTGAGATTTTCAGTAGCTTCGGACGTCCACTTTGAATTAATGCAAAAGGGAATAATTAGAATATCTTTTAAATTCGAAATCCATACGAATGTATTAAGAGGTGCTAAATCAGTTGAATAATTTTTGAAAATACAAGTGGAAACCTTATATATTTGCATCTTAGTAATTTCTAATTAAGCAGAGGCGGGGGTGGCTCAGTCGGTAGCGCGCCAGGTTCGTAATCTGTAGTTCCCAGGTTCGAGTCCCAGCTGGGTCAGCGTTGAGATTTATCTCCGCAAAATTCACCGCCTTCCCACGGTCAGTAGGGGACACCGATGGGCTTGGAAAGGCCGCCGTCCGTCGGATGGGACGTTAAGCCGTGGCCCCGTGTGTGGGAGAGAGATACCATGTGCACGTTAAAGAACACTCTGAATGGCCTTGACGGGAGGCTACCATCTGTCTCCCAACAGCTGTTCCAGTGGGTCCCCTCCCCCAACCTTCTCTGAGCCTTCGTGGTCTATGTGACCTGGCCATTTAGCCCACGGTGTGCAAAAAAGTGCGGCTCAGAGGTAGAACAACCCAAATTCCAATAAGCAACTGATTCGTCCTTAGGGTTTAGATCATCGTTTTTCAGTGTGTCGTGGCATTCTGTGGTTTACGAAGTCTTGGGAAAGGCCGCAGTTGATTAAATATTATCTGAAAAATTTCGTACCGGAAGTAAAAGTTTAAAAATAAATTTTTATGTGGAAGTATACAGTTCGTGATAATGAATTTTAATCACGAGGAAGGACAAGAATTACTGCTGTTTGTTTTCCATGAAACGTTGCACACACTCTATTCGGGGTCAATGCAACGAACGCCAAATTAGTAAACTTGGTATGTCAGTAAGAGATTCCCCACGGAAACCACTTTAGTTGCTTTACTAGAGTGAAAATGGAGAGCGTGGGTTACTCTTTTTCTTACTTGACGTAGTACACTTAAGAAGTGCTCTTTCAAACCTTTAACTAATAGTTAAGAAAATCTTACCATTAAATACTAGTTTCAAGAATTGACTTATTACCACCAACTGTATCCCTCTGATCTTCTCTTCTGCCGGTTAATCTGTATATTATTAAAGTTCTCACTCTTCAGAGGATAAAGGAATCCTCATTGGGAATTTTGGAGGATAAAGGAATCCTCATAAAGGAATCTTCCCTGGGACGTATTCTGAATTCCAGTCTCTTAGTGAAGCGAAATGGGGAAGAAGAGAAGGAATAACATGTTAGTAGTAATTAATGCTGGCATGCCATTTAGCGGGACAACACCTATATAATACCAAAGTTCAATACTCGAGAAATTAAGGTTCTTGACATCAGTTTTAAAGTGAAAAATAAGATACTGAATTTATTTACACTTTTTTTACAGACATGGCTAGAACTTGATTCCTGTTCTGTGTTCTCAAAACATGGCACAACAGCATGAGACCACATGACCACATTTCTGCCGAAGATAATAATGCCAAAATGTCGTTTATATGTCTTCTTGTTATTGGATGTTGTGGTCATTAAAGTTGTTGTTGGGTGATTGAAGTCATACTGACAAACAAGGGTTGGTGGCTCATGGCGAGGGAGAAAATGGTTACACTCAGTTACACTAAGATGAGAATTTCAGTGCAACAGAAACAATAAAACTGACAGTCTGCAGCTATGAATAAGGGCAACATGGCCAAACCAACGCAGTCTCTCTCTGCACAATATTCTGCTCAAAGGAGGTTGATGACTCCTTCTTCTAACCTCATCATTACTTACAAAGTCAAATCACCTAATGCCCAAGATACTGCGTAAACATCTAGAATCAAAGGTATCAAGTTTCTTGTGATCCTGCTTACAAAGGGTCCATGTTTCGCTACCATAACTAGCCTTAGAAAGAACCAAACTATTATACAGCCTAATTTTAGCCTTTAGGTGTATACGCCTATTTTTACATACTCTCCATAGATTCTTAAAAGTCCCAGCGGCAATCCCTATTTTTCTATTTATCTCATACCGTGCATATCATCAGTATCTGTTACATAGTTCCCAAGATAATTAAACTGAGACATTGCTCAAGAGTGCAGCCATTCAAAGCAAATGAATCCTTCTAACCTCATCATTACTTACAAATTGGTCAACCAGGTCATTGGAGTCAGGGTCTTGGATCTCGGCTCCAGCTTCAGGTCCGGGTAACTTGTGGCTCTGGGCTTTCATCATCATCATCCTCAGGCAGCCATGGGCTACGGCGGTCCAACCAGACCGTGCAATTTAGTTCTCCAAGCAAGTCTATCCTGAGCTACATCTACTGCATCTGGCCACTGCACACCAATTCTAACAAGGTCCTGTTTGACATTGTCTGCCCACCGCATCCTAGGTCTCCCCTTCTTTCTGAGGCCTTTAGGCACACTGTCCATAACCCTATTCGCCAATCTATAATTATTCATACGGGCAACATGGCGAAACCAACGGAGTCTCTCTCTGCACAATATGCTGCTTAAAGGAGGTTGCAAACTCCTTTGCCTAACCTCATCATTAGTTACAAAGTTGAACCACCTAATGCCCAAGATACTGCGTAAGCATCTGGAATCAAAAGCATCTAGTTTCCTGTTATCTTGTTTACAAAGTGTCCAAGTTTCACTACCATAACTAACCCTAGAAAGAACCAAACTATTATACAGTCTAATTTTAGTCTTTAGGTGTATACGCCTATTTCTCCACACTCTCCATAGATTCTTAAAAGTCCCGGCAGCAATCCCTATTCGTCTGTTAATCTCATGCCGCACATCACCATTATCTGTTACATAGCTCCCAAGATAATTAAACTGTGACACATGCTCAAGACTGCAACCATTCAGATTAACTGAATCACAGCCTGCCTGACCAATTTTCATCACTTTAGTTTTCTCTCTGTTTATAACCAAACCTACTCTACTACCAGTCTCATCAACAGCCCGAATGAAAGAGTTCATCTCATCAACATCATTTGCAAAAAAGGGCTAAATCATCAGCATAATCAAAATCAGAAATTTTCGTATCTCCAGCCCATTTAAGGCCAAAATCTTTCCCTTGAAGTGAATTTCGCATAACATAATCAATAACCAAACTAAAGAGAAAAGGAGACAAAATGCACCCTTGTCGGACACCAGAAGTAATGCTAAACCAATTGCTACAAACCTTACCAACTCTTACACACGACTCAGTGTTATTATAGAGAGCTTTCATTATGTTAACTAACTTGTCAGGTATACCATATGATCTCACAATCAACCACAAATTATGACGATCAACAGAGTCGAAAGCCTTTTTGAAATCAACAAAGCTAGCAACCAAGGGTTTCTGAAACTCTAAACATTTCTCAAGAATCTGCCTAAGTGAAAATATCTGATCCACACATCCTCTACTGGGCTTTAGCTCCAGCTAAAACGTGAAATTCAATTTTAATATATTTCGTAAGAGTTTTTACTTTTATTCAAAATAAAATCTTAATCCAGTCCAAATTTCAAAATTAAAGCTAAGTTCTATATATTTATTTGCGTTTTGCTTATCAGGTAAAGCACACAACAGAAATTTCAAATCGGGTCAAAAGTTACATATAGACAAAAATTAGCAAAATATCATAAGTAGTAAAATGAAATATATATATTTTTGCTTAAGATTAAATAATTTAGATATCCCTTGCAATTTGCAAAAAGCCAAGCAATGTAAATTTCAAAACTCTTAATTCTAAGCGAGGAAGAGAATAGCCTCCAAAAAGATCACTTTTCATTTAAAATTTGAGGTCATTTATCAATGAACTTCAGAACTGAAAACAGCCACTCAACATTGACAGCAAATTTGATATAATTATATTCATTTATGCAATTTCTCGCAAAATTTTCCCATAATGAGTAAATTAAAATGCAAAACTGAGAATACAATACTTGTAGGTTAATACACTTAATGACAGAATGCACCTCTGCAAAATGAGGTGCATCACTTGCTTTGTAGTAATAGAGACAGCCGAACCCAAATCCTGAAATAAACTTCATATTTTCATCGTACGCGTTTTCTGTATTCTTTTCATAGTAACTGATCATTTATGCTATTACGTAACAGTAACATATTTTGAAAACATATTTGGAGGGGGGGGGGGGTTGATTTTTTTTTCGAAAGTTAAAACGTAGGTTGTAAATAAATATCCCCTCAAGCAGCTGCTTACCCCAGAGATCTGACAGGAGCCTGCCAGTTTATACGCTGTAGTAGAAGGTCTGAGTACGGCAAGACCGCAGAAAAATAACATAAGCATCCATGCCTTCCCGGGATTCGAACCCAGGTCCCTTTGATCAGTAGTCAAGCACGCTAACCAATCGGTCGTGAGACGGCAGGTTATCTATAAGTAAATATTAAAAAAGCAACTAATAAGTAAAAACCAGGAGTTCATTTTGCATCATTTCTTAATAATTTCTAAAGGTTTCAAAAACATGAAAATTCAAAATAATTTTTGAAACGTATACATTTAAGGAGGGGGTTATCTCTTCCTAAATGTATACGTTTCAAGAAAATTTAGGGGGAGGATCAACTACGTAAAACTGTCCCCCTTTAAATACGCCATTGTTACATAACGAACTACGAGTTACATCATGGGTTGGTTTACCTCTGAGCGGCACTTTTTTGCACAACAGGGGCTAAATGGCCAGGTCACATGGACCCCGAAGGCTCAGAGAAGGTTGGGTGAGGGGACCCACTGGAACAGCTGTTGGGAGACAGATGGTACTTCCCGTCAAGGCCATCCAGCGTATTCTTTAACGTGCACAGGGTATGGCTCTCCCGCACACGGGGCCACGGCTTAACGTCCCATCCGACCGACGGAGGCCTTTCCAAGCTCATCGGTGTCCCCTACTGACCGTGGGCAGGGCGGGGAGTTTTGCGGAGATAAATCTCAACGCTGACCTAGCTGAGACTCGAACCTGGGAACTACAGATTACGAGCCTGGCGTGCTACCGACTGAGCAACCCCCGTCCCTGTTACATCATGGCATTTTTCTAATATTACACAATAAAGCTAGTAGAAATTAAATGAAAAGTCTAGTAATGGTTAATATTTATTAATAGGATCTAGCAAAAATTATAAGATTCAGTAATAGCAGATTTACCTAACATTGTTTGAGTCTTTAATTAAACTCTTTAATATATAGAGCTGACATCTCGGATTTTATCGAAAATTTTCATTGTTCATTTTTGCCCCCTTTTTAAAAAAAAAATGTGCTCCAAAGAAAATGCTAATGAAAGGAAAGAATTATTTTAATTCTGACTCTTTTTCGAAATGAAGGTGCTATTCTGTTCCCGCTTCCTATGGGTTGAACTATACTAATGCCCTATAGCAGGGGTGGGCAATTGTTTTCGTATCTACACTGCGCATGCGTATTGACGTGGCCGTCCTAGTGGAAAATACGAGACGAATCTTCGGTCGCGCACGGGAAGGAAATCTCGGTTCAAGGCGGATTTTTCTGACTGTCTTGGCAGGGCCACAAAAAACTCTTAGCAGGCCGAATGTGGCCCGCGGGCCGCTATTTGCCCACCCCTGCCCTATAGGTCAGAGTGAATACATTTCCATTTCCTGCTGACCATTTCCAGACAAAACACGGTGCAAAATCGCTTACATGATTGAAGGCCACAAATTTTATCTTAATCGGTGTAAGCAGGGTTGTATACAACTTGAACTTTTATCCACGCTGGACAACTAACTGCAAATTGGATTTCTTCCTTCACCCTGATACTTCAAGGCACACCTGGTTTTCCTCGAATCTTCGGGGTGAGGATAAAAAATAAATACCCCCTCAAGCAGCTGCTTGCCACAGAGGTCTGACAGGAGCCTGTCAGTTTATATGCCATAGTAGAAGGTCTGAGAGGATGGCAGGACCTCAACAGAAAAACGATACACACATCCATGCCTTACCCGGGGCTCGAACCCAGGTCCCTTGGACCAGTAGCCAAGCGCGCTAACCACTCGGCCATGGGACGGTTCGATGTGAGGATAGTCAGAGATTAATTAAGAAATTTCCGTAATCTGTTGGGGTTATACCTACAATTGCAAGGAGAATTAGATTTGCACATGTCTATCTTTCAATGGGTTGGCTTATCTACAAATCGTGTAGTTTTTGCTCATTTGGATGCAAAAATTTTCAAGTTCAGCTGATTTGCATGGTAAGGCAGATAGAAGGATTGAAATGTTTCTCTTGTTGTAGCTGAAGACTTTGTATGACTGATCCTGATCTCTTGATCTGATTTCTACCTCATAAGAAGGTGGCGAAACGCATTTCAAATTTCATAAGGGATGGTGAAATTCAGAAAAATTTGACTACCAAATATGGAAGGAAGAGCCAAAATCTTTTCCTGCTCTTATATGCATTAAAAAAGTAATTAATGATGCTGCATTCAAGGATGAAAAAGAAAGCTGTTTCTTTCCCTGGAAATATTGTTTTCATTTTTCCTACATTTGAAACAAACTACGGAAGAAAATTAAATTTGCCGTGGGCGCGAATTCATTTCTACATCATTTCCAACACTGTCGGTCTTATCTCTTACAGTTTAGAAGTTTTTTGATGGAGTAGGAGGGAAGAAATTATAGCAGGGGTTAAACCCTTAGTTTGCTGTCAGTTATGATAATATAAGCTATGTGTCATGTATTATATCGTCTTAGCTCTTTTCACTAGGAGATGTTTGGGAGGTAGAAGTAAAGGGGAACCAAATCCTCATGTTGCTTTATGTAAGAGCACGCTGTATGCGAAATTTGATTAATCCTGTACCTTACCGTTTTGGGGCAGGGGTTGCTCAGTCGGTAGCGCGCCAAGCTCGTAATCTGTAGTTCTCAAGTTCGAGTCCCAGCTGGGTCAGCGTTGAGATTTATCTCCGCAAAACTCCCCGCCCTGCCCACGGTCAGTAGGGGACACCGATGGGCTTGAAAAGGCCGCCATCTGTCGGATGGGAGGTTAAGCCGTGGCACCGTGTGCGATAGAGCCATACCCTGTGCACGTTAAAGAACACGCTGGATGGCCTTGACGGGAGGCTACCATCTGTGTCCCAACAGCTGTTCCAGTGGGTCCCCTCCCCCAACCTTCTCTGAGCCTTCGGGGTCCATGTGACCTGGCCATTTAGCCCATGGTGTGCAAAAAAGTGCCGCTCAGAGGTAAAACAACCCAACCCAACCCGTGTGCGGGAGAGCCATACCCTGTGCACGTTAAAGAACACGCTGGATGGCTTTGACGGGAGGCTACCATCTGTCTCCCAACAGCTGTTCCAGTGGGTCCCGTCCTCCAAGGGGCGGGGGTGGCTCAGTCGGTAGCGCGCCAGGCTCGTAAACTGTAGTTCTCAGGTTCGAGTCCCAGCTGGGTCAGCGTTGAGATTTATCTCCGCAAAACTCCCCGCCCTGCCCACGGTCAGTAGGGGACACCGATGGGCTTGAAAAGGCCGCCGTCTGTCGGATGGGAGGTTAAGCCGTGGCCCCGTGTGCGGTAGAGCCATACCCTGTGCACGTTAAAGAACACGCTGGATGGCCTTGACGGTAGGCTACCATCTGTCTCCCAACAGCTGTTCCAGTGGGTCCCCTCCTCCAACCTTCTCTGAGTCTTCGGGGTCCATGTGACCTGGCCATTTAGCCCATGGTGTGCAAAAAAGTGCCGCTCAGAGGTAAAACAACCCAACCCAACCCGTGTGCGGGAGAGCCATACCCTGTGCACGTTAAAGAACACGCTGGATGGCCTTGACGGGAGGCTACCATCTGTCTCCCAAGAGCTGTTCCAGTGGGTCCCCTCCCCCAACCTTCTCTGAGCCTTCGGGGTCCATGTGACTTGTTCATTTATCCCATGGTGTGCAAAAAAATGCATTCAGAAGTAAAACAATCCAACCTAACAACCACCTTACCGTTTAGGAGAAGTTATTCCTTCATTTTTTAGAGGGAAGGGTGAAAATATTGAGGGACCAAATACTCATTTACCTTAAATCATGATATGAGAAAGTTGTTATACTGAATTTCTCATTATCCTAGTTCCTACTGTTTAGAGGTGTTCTTGATCAAAGAAACAAAGTGGAGAAACGGAAAAACTCTTTAATCTATATACTAGATAACATAAAGGCTCTGAGAATGTAAATACAGTAAAACTCGCTTAACGAATTGAGTGACAGTCCAATTTTCCTTACAATAAATATTGATAGCATATTTCGTTTTAAGATAAATTTTCTATATTTAAATAAAAAACGTCAAAGACAACTTAAACCCCTTTTGTTGTTTTACCTCTGAAAAGCATTTTTTGCGCACAAACTTTGATTTACTTTTGCTTCTTAAGGGTTTGTTGGAATTCCAACTCGATTTAATGAAGGTTGAAAGGGTCAAAAGTTTTTTATACGAATGTTGAAATAAGCTCGATTAAACAAATTTTTTAATATCAAGTATTTGATAACCATATACAGCTCGGAACCGTCCCATGGCCGAGTGGTTAGCGCGCTTGGCTACTGATCTAAGGGACCTGGGTTCGAGTCCCGGTGTAAGGCATGGCTGTTTGTGTCGTTTTTCTGCTGAGGGCCTGCCATCCTCACAGGCCTTCTATGATGGTATATATATATATAACTGACAGGCTCCTGTCAGACCTCTGTGGCAAGCAGCTGCTTGAGGGGTATTTATTTATTTTATACAGCTCGGTTGTATATAATATGTTTACCAAACACATGAACGGAACTCCCAAATTTCTCGAAATTCCTGAATTTCTTTCACTCGCCTTTATATGTTATTATGTTATTTGTTTAGTATTTAAAGAATTACGGATGTTAGAATATTTAACAATATAAAAAAATAAATACCCCCTCAAGCAGCTGCTTGTCACAGAGGTCTGACAGGAGCCTGTCAGTTTATATGCCATAGTAGAAGGTCTGTGAGGATGGCAGGACCTCAGCAGAAAAACGACACATACATCAATGCCTTACCCGGGGCTCGAACCCAGGTCCCTTAGATCAGTAGCCAAGCGCGCTAACCACTCGGCCACGGGACGGCTAAAAATAAATACCCCCTCAAGCAGCTGCTTGTCACAGAGGTCTGACAGGAGCCTGTCAGTTTATATGCCATAGTAGAAGGTCTGTGAGGATGGCAGGACCTCAGCAGAAAAACGACACATACATCCATGCCTTACCCGGGGCTCGAACCCAGGTCCCTTAGATCAGTAGCCAAGCGCAGTAACCACTAGGCCACGGGACGGCTATTTAACAATAATAAGTATTATTTTAATAATAAAAATAAGTGTAGAGAATAATGGTAAATCGATAAAAGATTTCACTCATAAGAATGTATAAGGCTTTTATTTTTGCTGTTTAGATTTATTTACACAAGTATAAACGAGGCACTGCAATGTGCTAGTTGCATGCTTGGTAGGAGACGAGCGCTTTCGACTCTACTCAGCAGTCATCTTGAGGACGTCGTACAGTTTCTCGGGGAAGCGGATCGTTGGTGAAAGGTTAAGATAAGCAAAAGTAATATCTTTTTCTTGAAGACATTTTCACTGATGAAACGCGAGTGACGATGCCTAAAGGGATAATAAACGATGAAATAAAACATGCAGAATAATCCAAGATCAAAAGCCAAATAGGAGGATGACACATCACCACTTTTTCCACAACATATCGCTCAAATTGTTTGCAACAACACTCCTAAGAAGTTGCCGGTGCAAATCGCAGAAAAATTGCAATTTTCGTGTTGCAGGCATCGCAGCTGAATTACAATTGCCGCGTTGTGCGGTACCCCAGTTTTGTAGATGAATTTTTAAGAAGCAACTGCAATTGCAGCGGCGTGCCTTTATATTCGCAAATTCTGTATAAATTTCATTGCTGCTGTCTGTAAATGGTTGCTACGCATAAACTAGAAGGAGAGCTGTGTACCGATCCCCAGTGATGATGCACAGAACCAGCCGGATCTAGCGCCAAATGTCCGACCCCGCCTTCGCGTGTTGCAGGAGGTTAGTACCTTTCAAACGAAATATTCTCTTTTGGAAGGGAACGGAAGCGGAGGGCTGCCAGTTCAGTATGGCCTACTGATCTGGTCATCTATGGCCACTTTTTTTTTTCAACCCTGCTTAGGAGTGGTCAACTTCACAGGGTTCTGGTGCTGACCATTTATATCTACTAGATTGGACTTGTTTATGGATTTGAGCTTGATTATTGATCCTGGACTTGCTGCACTGGTGGGCCTCTGTTGAGGGAGAATCTACCGCTGTGTTTTCTGTTTGCTTTCTGGGTTGCCAGCCCTAAGTGAACAGAGGCATGGGATACCTTATATCAGCTGGTGGATAATCCTAATCAGAGGCCATCGCAGGTACCTAAACCTTACTTAGCTAGTTGGGCATCGTCAATCCTAAACTGGAGTAATGTGTCTCAGGCAGGCCATATGGCTCTTGAAAAAGTCCACTTGAAAAGGTGGTGCCTGAAATTCCTAGCAGCATCGATGACTTCAGTCTTTTAGCAGAGGAGGGACAGGTCTTTGCCCAATGCCTGCGATCAAAGAGATGTTTGATATTGTTGGCCCTACCTATCTCAATAAACCTAGTTTCTTTAAAAATCCTACTAATCATTTTCTCTCTACAGGAAGGCGGAACGTGAGAACATTACACAGAGATTATTCTCTTGATGTCCTCACGCAGGAATTCCAGCACTATAACCTAGATATTCTAGGCTTGCACGAGACCAGATGGACAGGTAAAGGTGAGATACTTAAAAATAACTTTAGATTTATCTTTTCAGGGAGGGAGGATGGAAAGCATCTCCAAGGTGTAGGTTTGCTTCTTAGCATACACTCCAGTGATACTCTTCTAGGATATGAATGCATTAATGATAAATCCCGTATGCGAGAGAGTCATACCCTGTGCACGTAAAAGGACACGCTGGATGGCCTTGACGGGAGACTACCATCTGTCTCCCAACAGCTGTTCCAGTGGGTCCCCTCCCCCAACCTTCTCTGAGCCTTCGGGATCCTTGTGACCCGGTCATTTAGCCCACGGTGTGCAAAAAAGTGCCGCTCAGAGGTAAAACAACCCAACCCAACTTACTGCTGAAGTTGAGAAAGAATGGGATCAGTTTAAACAGGCTTTTCTTGAAACCAACAATACTCTTTTGGGTAAAAAGGGAACAGAGGAAACAAAATTATTTGAGTGATAAGGCTATGGAACTTATTTCTGAAAGAAAGAAGTTCAAACAGAAGGAGTTCTAACAGAATCTTTGGCTTGATAGCTTGGTTGACAAAGCAGAGGAAGCAGTTAGACAGCAAAACAGTTCGGGGTTGTACCAGATTGTTACTGTTTTATGTGGGAAGAAACAGACAGGTACACAGAGATTGAGGGATAAATATGGCAAAGTGGTTGAAGGTGAGGATTCTGTGATGGCTAAGTGGGCTGAGCATTTCAGAGATGTCCTAAATAATGTGATTATTTCTACTCCCATTGTTTGTAATGAGGATAAATGCATTACTGATTTTTATGATAGCCCTATATCACATTCCGAAGTCTCATTGGCTATCTCTAAATTAAAACTGCCTAAATCACCAGGAGTCGACGAAATCACCACTGAAATGCTTAGAGCTGGAAAACATTTGTGTTGTCACATGGCTGACTGAAATTTTGAATATTTTTTATGATAAAGGTGTTGTTCCTAAGGATATTACTAGAGCTATCATTGTCCCAATTTTTAAAAAAGGTGATCGCAGTTCTTTTAATAATTATAGGGGAATTAGTTTACTTTCTGTTCCAGGTAAAGTTCTTTGCATGATTATACTTAATAGAATTAAGATTTGGTTGATGGAGAACTGCGTGATGAACAGTGTGGATTCAAAAATGTATTGAATAAATATTTTCCCTTAGGCAGATTCTTGAGAAATGTTTAGAGTTTCAGAAACGTGTGGTTGCTAAATTTATAGATTTCAAAAAGGGTTTTGACTCTGTTGATCGACATAATTTGTGGTTGATTGTTAGATCATATGGAATACTTGACAAGTTAGTGTAATGAGAGCTCTCTATAATAACACTGAGTCATGTGTGAGAGTTGGTACGTCTTGTAGCGATTGGTGCATTTTGTCTCCTTTTCTCTTTAGTTTAGTTGTTGATTAAACAATGCGAAATTCTGTGCAAGTGAAAGATTTTGGCCTTAAATGGTCTAGATATTTCAAAATTTATGATTTAGATTATACAGATGATTTGGCCCTGTTGGCTACTGATGTTGATGAGATGAATTCGTTCATTAGGGCTGTTGATGAAACTGGTAATAGAGTAGGTTTGGTGATAAACGGAGAGAAAACTAAAGTGATGAAAATTCGTCAGGCAAATGGTGCTTCAGTTACTTTGAATGGCTGCATTCTTGAGCAAGTGTTAGTGAGTTTAATATCTTGGAAACTATGTAACAGATAATGTTGATATACGCGGTATGAGATAAATAGAAGAATAGGGATTGCCGCTGGGACTTTTAAGAATCTATGGAGAGTATGTAAAAATAGGCGTATACACCTAAAGGCTAAAATTAGGCTGTATAATAGTTTGGTTCTTTCTAAGGCTAGTTATGGTAGCGAAACATGGACCCTTTGTAAGCAGGATCACAAGAAACTTGATACCTTTGATTCTAGATGTTTACGCAGTATCTTGGGCATTAGGTGATTTGACTTTGTAAGTAATGATGAGGTTAGAAGAAGGAGTCATCAACCTCCTTTGAGCAGAATATTGTGCAGAGAGAGACTGCGTTGGTTTAGTCATGCTGCCCATATGCGCAGCTGCAGATTGGCAAATAGGATTATGAACAGTGTGCCTAAGGGTATCAGAAAAAGGGTGAGACCTGGGATGCGATGGGCAGACAATGTCAAACGGGACCTTGCTAGAATTGGCCTAGAGTTGCCAAATGCGGCAGCTGTAGCTCAAAAGAGACACGTCTGGAGAGGAAAATTGCACAGTTTGGTTGGACCTCGGTAGCCCATGGCTGCATGAGGATTTTGTATGTATGTATGTATGTCAGTGTCGTACTGCAAACTTCAAATTTCAGGAATTTCTTTCGCACTTTATTTGCAAAAGTTCTTAGAAATTCCTATTCTTAATAAATGATACATTTGCATCTAATGAAAAGTGGAGTTTGAAATGTTTGAGTCGCTGTTGTTCAAGAGTTTCATTGCAAAAGAAATTCCTTTTTTCTCCGATGAAGAGCAAAAATTCTCGAAGATTCTTGTTGATAAACATAAGCGAGTTAAGCATTAAAAAGTCGGTACCTAAATGATTTTCAATCTCCCCCCCCCCAAAAAAAAAAATCGTGAAATTCAGGCCTGGAAAATAGTTTTAACTTTAATTGAAGGGTCGCATAGAAAACTGAAATGGGTGGGTTTAAAAATATATATAATCAATAACGTATGTACAATCGCTCAAAAAAGTATCCGAACACTATTCCGACACTATATATTGTGGTACACTATATATCCGAACACTATATATTGTGGTTGGCACTATGTTATGATTGATTACAAATTCAGGAAAAATATCTGGCAACGATTTGTTTTAGAAATTAGTGATCTGGCAACCTTCGTGTACCAACACTATGGTTGATTACAGAATAAAAAGAAATCTGGCAACGATATATTTTTTTAGAAATTAGTGATCTGTCAATCTTCGTGTACCAACACTATAGTTGATTACAGAATTAAAAAAAATCTGGCAACGAATTTTTTTTTTTTAGAAATTAGTGATCTGGCAATATTTGTGTACCAACACTATAGTTGATTACATAATTAAAAAAAATCTGGCAACGATATTTTTTTTTAGAAATTAGTGATCTGGCAACCTTCGTGTACCAACACTATGGTTGATAACAGAATTCAGAAAAATATCTGGCAACGATTTTTTCCCCCAGAAATTAGTGATCTGGCAACCTTCGTGTACAGTACACGAAGGTTGCCAGATCACTAATTTCTAATAAAAAATCCTTGCCAGATATTTTTTTCTGAATTCTGTAATCAACCATAGCGTTCGGATATTTTTTGAGCCACACTGTACTGTACAACCAAGGCGAAAAAAGAAGAAAAAACGTGAACAATATAATTTTATTAAAATTAAATATTTTAATAAGAATTCGCTTCCCGGATGTTGGACTTTATGTCCCCTATACTTTCTTTTTCTCTTTCTCAAATTTATTCGTCATTATACCTAGAGGGGGGCACAAAAAGAGGTGATGAGCTGCGTGTTGGCCCAGGCCTGTTTTAATCCATTTATAGTAGATGTTTTTTTCTTAAATCATCTTCTCTTTATCATGTGATATTGCTTGAACAGAAAAACTTTATATCTATTTATCACTCCTTGAACATCGAAACCTATACATTCAAAGTGCGGCTATGTTCAGAAGTAATTGACAATTAATCAGTTTTATTGATCTGAAATATTTATAGTGGAAATAACCACTTCCTTGAAAGAAAGATAATTTTATGGTTGCATTGTTCTATTTTATGTTTTCTTTCTTGAGAATCCAATTACAGTTGAACTTCCTTTATTAATAAATACACTCTTCTGTGAAATGTAGAGAGCTCACAATCATGAAAGAGGGAACATATTTCCACATTAAAGCCTTCCCGTCTTTTATTGCCGGAACGTCAGTCTGAATGTAAAGTGCTCGCAAATGTGGCCGATTAGCTACGATTTGCAATCACAATCATTCAGTCTATGTCCTTACAAAGGTGGGCGGTGTACGGCTGGCCGCCCTTGCATGAGAACGTGATCCGCACACCCATCTGAGGAGGCCAGCGGTTGTCATAATGATATATACATCCACTGTTTGCAGATCAAACAGATAGCTAAGCTTTCCTCTATACTTCCAGTGCATTCGTCATTCTAACGCTATGCAATTCGCTATTGCTGTTCTGTGGCGATTGCTTATGCGAAACGGTGCATATAATTTTCATCTTTGTTTCGTGGTTTTGATGGCAATTAATTTTTTTGAGGAGAAGTAAGTTTTAACTTTTGTTTTTCTTCACGAATGTAGAGTAAATAGATCTAATAAAAACATCAAGTGTTCAGGTTCCCGATGAGGCTTTGGATATTTATATTTCGATTCCTTCTTAATTTTCCCTTCCTCAAAATATATTTTTTCTGCGGTGATTTGCACTGACAGTTTTCTGTCAGTAATGTTATTTAATCTCCCGGTTTGGTTACAACAATCTCTGGTTTTCCAAGTGTTGGTTTGTTTTACCTCTGAGCGGCACTTTTTTTTGCGTGCCATGGGCTAAATGACCAGGTCACAAAGACCCCGAGGGCTTAGAGAAGGTTGGGGGAGGGACCCACTGGACAGCTGTTGAGAGACAGAGGGTACCTTCCCGTCAAGGCCATTCAGCGTGTTCTTTAACATGTACAGGATATGGCTCTCCCGCATAACGGGGGCGGGGAGGGCGGGGGGCGCTCACTCGGTAGCGCTCCAGGCTCGTAATCTGCAGTTCCCAGGTTCGAGTCCCAGCTGGGTCACCGTGGTGATTTATCTCCGCAGAACTCCCCACCCTGCACACGGTCAGTAGGGAACACCGATGGGCTTGGAAAGGCCGTCGTCCGTCGGATGGGACGTTAAGCCGTGGCTCCGTGTGCGGGAGAGCCATACCCTGTGCACGTTAAAGAACACGCTGGATGGCCTTCACGGGAGGCTACCATCTGTCTCCCAACAGCTGTTCCAGTGGCTCCCCTCCCCCAACCTTTTCTGAGCCTTCGGGGTACCTGGCCATTTAGCCCATGGTGTGCAAAATAGTGCCGCTCAGAGGTAAAACAAACCAAACCAAAACCCGCAAACCGGACCACGGCTTAAAGTTCAATCCAAAGGACGGGAGCCTTTCCAAACCCATCGGTGTCCTCTACTGACCGAGGACAGAGCTGGAAATTTTTCGGAGATATATATCGACCCTGTCCTAGCAGGAACTCGAATCTGGGAACTACAGATAACGAACCTGGCGCGCTACCGATTGAGTCATCCGTGCTCCTTGGTTTTCCAAGTTCGACTAGATTTCATTTTTGTAATTTCAAGCAAAAGCTCTTGGATTTCTCTAACTCGGCTGTATTATGGTTAGCAAATACACAACTCCCGATTTTCTTCCTCTATCACTATTTAGCCTATTTAATCACTATTTAGCCTATTTAAGTGTCATGATGACCATGAGAATAAAAAAAAATTAAATCCCCCCCCCCTCAAGCAGCTGCTTGCCACAGAGATCTGATAGTTTATATGTCATAGTAGAAGGTCTGAGAGGATGGCAGGACCTCAGCAGAAAAACGACACATACATCCATGCCTTATGCGGGGCTCGAACCCAGGTCCCGTAGATCAGTAGCCAAGCGTGCTAACCATTCGGCCACGGGACCATGAGTGCAGAGGAAAAATTGCCTTGAAACAGTTAGGATCCAAACCAACGATCTCCTGATGACGTGTCCATTGAGCTTCCTTTTTTTAGTTTGCCAATTTCTTATCTTTTGCACCGCTATCTATCTACTCTATTAATTTGTGTTCCTGGATTTCTCTCACTCGTTTTTATAAGTTATTAAAATTTGGAGCAAAACTTCTAGACCACTTAAAGCTCTGCTATGTGTGTCGAAAATAAAAACAAAATTCTTTGATTTCTTAAAACATGGCTATGTATGTTATCGAAAATTGAAAAACTTCTGGATTTCTTGCACTCCTCTTTCTGTTATTGAAAATTAAAGCAAAACTCTCAGATTTCTTAAAACTCGTCTCTATAGGTTGCTGAAAATTGAAAAAAACAAACAAAAAACTCCTGGATTTCTTGCACTAACTCTATCAGTGCTCTAAGACCGCGGACCATTTTTTCTTTTGCCAATATTTAGCGGGCCAAAAAAAAAGAATAAGACAGGATAGGTAACTGAAAAGTCAGTTCATGTCACCTCAAACAATTATTTCGTTTATATGAAAAATAATAAGTAATAATAAACCTAAAAAATCCCAAAAATTATTTTATTTATACGAAAAATATTAAATAATATTATTCCAAAACCTCAAAAAATTATTTCATTTATATCCCCTCAAGCAGCTGCTTGCCACAAAGGTCTGACAGGAGCTTGTCAGTTTATATGCCAGAGTAGAAGGTCTGTGAAGATGGCAGGACCTCAGCAGAAAAACAACACACACATACCATGCCTTAAACAGGGATCGAACCCAGGTCCCTCAGATCAGTAGCCAAGCGTACTAATCACTCGGACCATGGGATTTGAACCCATGGTCCCTTAGATCAGGAGGCAAGCGTGCTAACCACTCGGCCATGGGAGTTATACGAAAAATAATAAGTAATAATAATAATAATCAAAAACTTAAAAAATATTTTATTTTTACGAAAAATAATGAGTAATAATAAATCTCAAAAACCTCAAAAAATTTTTTTATTTATACAAAAAATAGTAAGTAATTATAAACCAATATAAATTTTCCAAACCTTATCAAATATTTAATAAACTAATGACAGCATTGTGGCCGTAGTTGTTCGGCAATAATTTCTTTTATGTCCATATCGATATTTGTTGTTGCAAGCCGAAGTATATTTTCAAGTGTAGAGTCTTTCAAGCAGTTTGGGTATCTTGATTTTATATATTTCATATCAGAACGCATAAATTATTTGGAATCCAAAATCTTTCATTTTTGGATATTATTCTTTAGGCAAAATTTTGAACAATTCTATTCCAGTTTCTCTATTAGATGCAATAATTGGGTTGGCCTGAAGGTCACATAATTCCATTTGATATTTAGGATCTACGGTGCTGATATCAATATTTAATGCATTACTGAATTAATTTAAACTTTGCTTAAAGTCATCAGATTGAGAAAATCTTCTATTAAAATCTTCAATTAGGATATCTAATTTAGGAACAAAATTTTCAAAATTAGCTATTCCATGGCCGAGTGGTTAGCGCGCTTGGCTACTGATCTAAGGCACCTGGGTTCGAGCCCCGGGTAAGGCATGGCTGTTTGTGTCGTTTTTCTGCTGAGGGCCTGCCATCCTCTCAGACCTTCTACTATGGCATGTGAACTGACAGGCTCCTGTCAGACCTCTTTGGCCAGCAGCTGCTTGAGGGGTATTTATTTTATTTTTTTAGCTGTTTTACTAAGTTGCTTCATTTCTTCGTAGAACTCTTTACAAGTTTCAAAAGGAATTAAATTGTTTTTCTGCAAATTCGACTTCAACATTTGTAGTTTGTTTCTAAACCCAGTAACATGATTATAAAGACAGCACACGTTTTGATGTTTTCCTTGTAAGGATTTATTCAAGACATTTAAATAATCTGTAATGTCTGTTAGGAAAGTGAAATATAGAAAAAGAAAGTGGAAAGTGAATATAGAAAAGTTTCATCGACAAAACTTGCTATTAAATCTTCATCGGTGCCCACTTCTGTGAGAAAAAGATGAATTTCTTTTCGAAGTGTAAAAAATCTCTTGAGGCATTTTCCGGAACTTAGCTAGCGAATATTACTATGTAAAAGCAGATCGTCATACTCAGCATGCAGTTCGTCCAAAAAAGCTTTAAATTTTCTGTGTGTTGTACGAGAACGATTTCCGCCACGTATTTAATTGGTAATTTTGACAACCTTTTTCATTACGTCGTTTTGTCTCAGCGAAATGCCACACAATGTCTCCTGGTGCACAATACAACGCAACATTCGACAATGCACGTGCAGTGAGAACGATTCGTGCTGTCGTTAGATGCTTCTTATTACTGAAGCTTCATTAAAACATTTGTTTGATGAGGCCGCACCGCTCTTAAAAGGTTTCAGAAGTTTGCCGATAGGCTTAAAAATATTTTGTAAACTTTATAGAATGAGTAATTGAAGAGTGCATATCAAAGTAATATATGTTGACAAAAAACTATAAGATGGATTACAGATATTTATTTAAAATTTCAAATGAAAACTTCATTTTGTTCGCGGGCCACAAAATTCCTTGTGCGAGTCGCATGCGGCCCGCGGGCCATTAATTGGACAGCGCTGATCTATGTTATTGGGAAGTGAAACAAAACTCCAGGATTTCTTAAAACTTGGCTCTGTATGTTGCCGAATATTGAAACAAATCACGTGATTTCTTGCACTTATTTTTAGATGCTATCGAAACTGAAACAAAGCTCTCATGTTTCTTAAACACGGCTATATATGTATTCAAAAACTGAAACTACCGAATATATTTTGTTGCCTCGGCTGTATTTGCTACCAAAAACTTTAATTAAAAGCACGGTTTTCTTGAAGTCGTCTAAGTCTGCCTTCGCAAATTACGTTGTTGTATGTCAGTGTCTCGCAAAATTTTTTACTCTGCGGCACACCAAATCTAATTTTTTTTCCGCGGCACACTGAATCTAATTTTTTTTTCCGCGGCACACCTAAAAAAATAAAAGCAAACTCTATATAATCGTCATTATATTTGCGCTTTGTTGAAGTCATCAGCCTGGTTTTACTTGAAGATTTGCTCTCGTTCTTTAATTCATAACTCGGTGTTTGTTTTAAATATTTGTCCATTCTATGGCTTGAAATAATCAAAAATTAATACCAAAATTTGGAAAAAGCTTGATAAATACTTACAAGATCCCAGTTGATAAAATCTGAAAGATTTTTATTAAAGCACGTCGATAACACAAGTCAAGTCAAAATGAAATCTTTGGAATATCTAGTGTCAATTTGAAAATCTCTCGCGGCACACTTGGAATCTCTCGCGGCACACTACTGTGCCGCGGCACACAGTTTGCGAGACACTGTTGTTGGTTGTTGGAAACTGAAACGAAAAAACAGCGTGTGTTCTAAAAGCTGCACAATCATATCCTGAAGCTCTTAAACTTGGCTTAAAAATTATTAATTGAATTAATTAAAAAATTTTATTGAAAAATTATTTCTTAGATGACATCAGTTATCTAAGGTAAAGAGACAGTGGTTCTATACTTTAGTATTTAATGCAAATGTTGTTCTGTCATTTCTGATCGAAGGTTTTTTTTTTGATAAAATTCATTCGAGAAAATGTTTCTTCGCAAATATTGTTGCTAGTGAACACAGTTATCATCCCGCTGATAAACGTTTGAGAAGAGGAAAGGCAGAATTTCGCTCGTATTCATTCATTTTCCATTTCTCGCCGGGAAGAGGAATAAGGTCAGCAGAGAAAATCTCGACGCAGGGAGAGTGAGCATTAAAATCTGGAAATATGGAGGCCAGATTCATTGCCGATTGTGCCAACGAGTCCCGCAGTGTAAGTCAGAACAAGGTTTGGTTAAGGAACTGAATATGGATTCTTATAGTTAGGAATCGAATATGAATTCCTATAATTTACGAAACGAATATGGATTCCTATAATTGACGAAACTAATATGATTCCTATAATTAACAAAACAAATATGGATTCCTATAATTGACGAAACTAATATGATTCCTATAATTAACGAAACTAATATGATTCCTATAATTAACGAATATGGATTCCTATAATTGACGAAACTAATATGATTCCTTTAATTGACGAAACGAATATGGATTCCTATAATTGACGAAACTAATATGATTCCTATAATTAACGAAACGAATATGGATTCCTATAATTGACTACTATTATGGATTCCTATAATTAAAGAAACGAATATGGATTCCTATAATTAAAGAAACGAATATGGATTCCTATAATTGACGAACTGAATACGAATAGCTTTAGTTATTGCTGTAATTATTTTGCAGATCAACGACCATAATCATATTTAATTGCAATATCTATTTTTGAACTTTGATATCGAGATCCTACTTTTGTTCATTGCAAAAGAATTTGTGGTTCATGAAACAAATCAGCAATGTATTGATTCTGGCTCGTTTCTTTTCGTTTCTTTGACAAAATGTTTCAGGTGCCAAACTAAATTTGCCAGTTCACATTACTCATTAAAAATGCATTTTTTTTAATCAGGATATTTTTTGATTCCGTAAAAAGAATTTGATATCGAGATCATATTTTTGCTCATTGCAAAATACACTTTTTTTGTCGTTTCTTTTCCAATTCATTACTCATTATTAGAAATTAAGTGTCGTTTTTAAAATAAAGAAATTTTTTTCCTGTGTCTCTTTAAAAATATAGTTTTTTCTTTCTAGTGGTTCTTCGCTAAGTTTGGGTTGCCTAGCCAATATCTAAATCAAATAAATACATATTTCTTTTCAGACAAAAAGAAGGCTTTCCCGGAGTTTAATAAAATTTAGTGTTTCTAAATTTTAAATTTACGAATGGGAACAGATTATTCTCCTTTTTATGGATTTCTCTCCATGTCTGGGAATTAAAATTGATCAGATTTATTTTAAAAATTTATTTATTTCGGAGCCTTTTCAAAAAATCAAAAATCAATATCAGGAACTGAACCACCACAATGAAATTTCCACTGAAATTTCTCATCGATATAATTACGTTTTCGATGATATTGTTTTAAACCATATCGATGTATTTTCATGTAATGTTATTGTGATGTTAACTCTTCGTTTGTCGGTCCCTCGGTTCGATCGCTATACGCGACGGGTGAAAGAGTCTTTCGGATAGAATCAAACGGTTTATTCACAATTGCAGAGACTCGATACTGAGGCTCCTCCCCAATAAATTAGTCCAACTTCAGGCTTTACTTAAAAATAACAAAGATTTATTTAACCTTCCAACGTACTTGCTGGACGAGGACATATGCTCAATTACATGGATTACAACAACACCAGCTTACTATGCCTGTTCAGCTGTATTTACAGAGCCAATGCCGCTATTACCAGTCGGCATTTCCCAGCTTTAACAATTCTCGTCCGTCTCCTTCCGTAACTCGACCGGCTCTCCCTTCATCGTTGCCAAACCCTTTCTTCCTTTCTTTTCTATGCCTCACCATCTGGGCGTCCGTTAGCCCTCAGGGACCCGGGTCACTTGCCAGCGGACGCTAGCTGTTCCCTGTACACTGCTACTGCAATTAACTTTCCAGATGTCGGGAGAGAGAGCCTCCCCGTAGCATATGACTATTTTGGCGAAATCCAAAATAAATATACACAGCCTGAACAAAAAAAAAAAAATCTAAAAAGGCCTCTAGCCTGACACCTCCCTGCCAGAAGTCAGTAGTTAGTCCTGTTAACTGCTGACTAAAAAGTCAAGTTGAATGCTGAAAATCAGAGTTCATTTTCGCACTAATCTTAGAGTTCAATGCCACAAAATACAGAGTTCTAAGTTGCTTCATGAATTCTATAAATTCTCTGCGAATTGGCACATCTTTTACACATCTATGTACACTACACTTAAATATAAAATAACTCCTAGGTATATACTGGTGCCTGAGTCTAAATATTGTCTTTCTTTGCTTCAAACAAAAAAAAACTGGTGACTAAAGTAGTTGTCCGAGAGTATACAGTCTATAAATTAATGATCTCACTAAAAACTGTCTTTGACGAAGGTATGCCGTACTGGCGGTGTTCATTCGTCCACAGGTGACCTCCCATGTGAAAGGCTATGCACACCTTTCGTGACTACTTAGATATCACCTTCCCGTACGTACCCTCAGACTCTACAGGCTGAAAGTCGTCGACATTGGCGTCGGCCTGACCCATTGTTACCTCCAATTGCCATGTTCGCTCCCTCCCCTAAATAATTTTGATCATCGTAGACATCGAGTCTGACCGATTGCTGCACATGTTTGGGCTGGGAGATAGGATGGCGCTGATTGGACAGTCTCCATGGAGCATACATTTCCCTGTTACTAACTGGAATTTCTCTACCTCTTTCATAGTAGCTTCCTCTATTGGCCCACGGCTCGTGGATTTTCGTCCTGAGGTTACCAGTTACAGGCCTTCTCTCCTTCTTTCTAATTAACTTACCATATGCTTCCACACTCAGAAGTACCTCCTTCCGCAGCTTAGCTACTACTGCGCATAGCACTTTAATTTCTCCGCCACTCACAGTGCTATTGTCTGTACCATCAATCAAACTTAAAGGCAGCTCTTTTACCTCTGCCCTTATGGCATCACCAAACGGTCCATGCAACACCAGATGGTCTTTTACCGTGTGCTTTTCTTCGTTCAGCATCCCCTTTCTGATTACTGTCAGTTCTGCCCCCGAATCCACGACTGCTCTAGCTGTCTGGTCGCCACATCTGATTCGAACCTCTTCATAATCTACCGGGATACGTATCTCTCCCTGTCCCATTACTCGACTGTTTGGGCTTGGCTTTGAATGTGTCGTAACCCTTCCTATTGTTGCCTCACAAACATCTTTAGAATTCTGATCCAAGGTGCTAACTTGGTATACCTGAGTTCGACTCTCACGGTCCCCAGTTCTCAGTGGGCAATCTTTCATCAAATGTTCGTCAGATCTACATTTATGGCACCTCCTTACTTTTGGGATATTCCTATATTCAGCTAAATTACTTGCCGATTGATACCTTCTGCTCGAGTAATTTCTCTCTGAGTCTATCCTCTGCTGGGGGGAAACAACACGTTCTGCATAATGTCTATGCCTTACCTCTTTAAAAGTTAGGACCTCTTCCGTTCCGTTTACACTGGCTAGATGGATTTCTGCCCACGTGGCTATTTCGTCTGCTTTTGCCCATGACTCTGCCTCTTTCTGTACTACGTAAGCATGAGTGTCTTGAGGAAGGCTATCACGTAACCTATCCAACACTATCAGGTCCATAAGCTCCTCAAACTTTGTCACTTTCCTACTGCGGACGTAGTAATCCCAGCTATTTCTGAGTCTCGAGGCTAACTGATTATATGACTCATTCGGATCTTTCGCGATAGTTTCAAACTTTCTCTTGTACGCAGAGGGAGTGAGTTTAAACTCTTTTAATACGGCCTCTTTAACTTTCTTATAATAAACAAAATCCTCTGCACTTAATTTTCGAAAAACGTGATTTGCATAATTACCATCTAAAAAAGAAATGATGACTTTGCCTTGAAATTCCTCTGGCACTTCGTATATCTTAAATCCCCTTTCCGCTGTCTCAAAGAGATTTATCACTTCTTCTGGGTTTTTAGGGCTTCCAGCTAACATATTTCCCAATAATTTTATATAATTAGCCAGCCGCGCATCCGCTGGATTACTAGAAACTGCCACCGTTCGCCCATCACCCCTCTCCTCGTTTGCCTTCCTCATTTGCAGTTCCAGCATTCTATACTCATGCTCTCTCTCCTTTTCTCTTTCTCTTTCTGCCGCCTCTCTCTCCTTTTCTCTTTCCCTTTCTGCTGCCTCTCTCTCCTTTTCCCTTTCTGCTGCCTCTCTCTCCTTTTCCCTTTCTGCTGCCTCTCTCTCCTTTTCCCTTTCTGCTGCCTCTCTCTCCTTTTCCCTTTCTGCTGCCTCTCTCTCCTTTTTCCTTTCTGCTGCCTCTCTCTCTTCCCTTCTCAGTTGCATCTCTAACCTCATCCTCTCTAATTCAAAATCATATCCAATCCTTTCTTTAGCTCTCTGCTTTCTGGTCCCGCTCTGCAGCATATCCGCATCGTTGTCATTGCCATAATCCCTCAACCCTCTCATGTCTATCGCAGCATCAGACTCTCTGTCTATTGTCATCTCCTCGCCTCCCAGATCATTCCCTGAATAACCATCCTGCGCGCTATCCCTCTCTGTGAAGCCTCGTCTTAACTCATCCCTTTCCCTATCGCGACCGCTCCTAAGCTCCATTTTAGCTCGTACAGGCCTCTGCCGTATCTAACTACTTGCCCCTAGAGTAAGAGGATACTTACCTCCGATGCGATGACAGGAACGAACCGCCTCGTCAGTCTGCCACCTGAAGCACACAGCCGGAACACTCTTGGCAGTATCAGCCTTGCGTCGGTCAGCTCCCAGTGGATGTTGAACTTTTCCGTCACCTTCACAGCTTTTTCCACAGTTCGAACGTGATGCACGATTCTTCAGGTACCTTCACAGCTATTCTATCGCCTGAAGCACACCGCAGGACACTCTTGGTAGTATCAGCCTTGCTCTGGTCAGCTCACAATGGATGTCGGAACTCTTCCGTCACCTTCGTCGCTACTTTCACCGCTGTTGCGTACTGTCGGACTGCGCCACTTTGTGATGTTAACTCTTCGTTTGTCGGTCCCTCGGTTCGATCGCTATACGCGACGGGTGAAAGAGTCTTTCGGATAGAATCAAACGGTTTATTCACAATTGCAGAGACTCGATACTGAGGCTCCTCCCCAATAAATTAGTCCAACTTCAGGCTTTACTTAAAAATAACAAAGATTTATTTAACCTTCCAACGTACTTGCTGGACGAGGACATATGCTCAATTACATGGATTACAACAACACCAGCTTACTATGCCTGTTCAGCTGTATTTACAGAGCCAATGCCGCTATTACCAGTCGGCATTTCCCAGCTTTAACAATTCTCGTCCGTCTCCTTCCGTAACTCGACCGGCTCTCCCTTCATCGTTGCCAAACCCTTTCTTCCTTTCTTTTCTATGCCTCACCATCTGGGCGTCCGTTAGCCCTCAGGGACCCGGGTCACTTGCCAGCGGACGCTAGCTGTTCCCTGTACACTGCTACTGCAATTAACTTTCCAGATGTCGGGAGAGAGAGCCTCCCCGTAGCATATGACTATTTTGGCGAAATCCAAAATAAATATACACAGCCTGAACAAAAAAAAAAAATCTAAAAAGGCCTCTAGCCTGACAGTTATAATTCTTCTCTCCTGCAGATAAGCAGATGCTTTGCGGGTCATTTATTTGAACTTTTTTTTGCATAACTAACAGGAATATGAATAAAGGTTAGTATTATTATACAACGTTTTTTAACCTAAAGTTAGCACTACAGTAAGTCTTATTAACTCTTAATACAGCTATGCGAGATTCTAAATAAAAAACAGATTAAAATTTTTATTAGAAACTGTAGAGCAATACCATATCATTAGAAACTTTCCATGCTATACCAATTGAAGGGCAAATTAGAAACTTAAAATCTTGAAAAATAAAATATTTAAGTTAGGGTGCGATCGAAGCTAAAGTGAATATTTTAAATCAAGTCTATCCAAATTTTAAATCACTATAATAATCGTTTAGTATTTAAAGAGTTATGACAGCTGGAATATTTAATGGCAAAAGTATCAAAACATATGTAATAATAGTTTATATCAGAGTGGGCAACTTTTTTTAACGCGAGCCACAGAAATTTTTTCCTAAACATAATAGGAGATTTTTTTTTTTTAAATATTTTATCCAATTTGGTTATTTCAACTTCAAAGAGCCAGTGGTTTAATGCCTTAGTAACCAATGCAATTTTGTTCTGTCATTTGTAATCGAAGTTTATTTTTGATAAAAACTTATTCGAGAAAATGTTTCTTCACAAATATTGGTGTTAATGAACACAGTTATCATCCGGCCGAGAAACGTTTGAGAAGAGGAAAGAACAGAAGGAAGAAGAGAAGAGGCTGAGAGGAAAGAAGAGAAGAGGCTTCACATGACTCTAGATGACTCAACATATCCGTTTGTAAATCAATTAATTCTATTTCTATGTTAGTAACATCTTCGATATAAAGGGCGCGCGGATTTTGAAAGAGGCGAATTCCTTTCGAATGTTTGTGGATATCTGAAATATTATTGGTGAGACAATTTTACTTTATAAGGCCCAAAGGATCCGGCGTCCTCATAGTGCCGACCCGTGGTTTATTTCACACCTTTTACCAGAGGACCCCACCGACATATCTGTAATATATTTAAAAAAAAATATTAAACTCCAAATTAGGATGAATAATAAAAATATTTCACATGGATTTTTATTTCCTAAGTCATCTTGCCATTGTCTTTCATTTCAATAAGCATTTTGGGAAGTAATGCACTTGAAACTGATTTGTTTCGCCTTGATTATAAGCGTAAATAAACACGGGATATTATGGGATAAACTTCAAGTATGCCCAGAATTTCTTCATCATCATGCTAGTGCCAATCATTTTCCTCACCGACTATAACCGTTTGAAAATTAAAGAGAAGTCTGGGCAGCAGTGAAGTGGGCCCACAACAATACTTAGAGATCATATCAGTGATTGCATCGCGACAACTAACTGAATATTTGAAACTCGGCAGTCACGAGAAGGCACCATTACCGATGCCTTCGGGTCCGTAATATTTTATTATATAGTAAAAATATATATAGTTATAGATTATGCATTAGAAATATATGTAATAGTATACATTAGTTTAGGTAATGCGTATATTATCAACTCAGTTGACAGTGAGAATACTGCTAGGCAATAGGAAGTTATTTTAATAGCAATAGTGAGATGTGAAAGTCTGTAAATGGCGGCTAGGCATAAGCTGGAAGGAGAGCTGTGTACTAATCCCTAGTGATGATGCACAAAACCGGCCAGGTGTAGGCACCTAATGTCCGACCCCGCCTTCTCGTGGTGCAGGCCTTTAGTATCTTTCAAGAGAGATATCCTCTTTTGGATGGAAACGGTAGAGGAGGGATGCAAGATCAGTGTGCATACGGATCTGGTCATCTTTTTTTTTTCTTCAGATTTTGTGCCCTGCTGAGGAGTGGTGAACTTCGAAGGGCCCTGATGCTGACCATTTATACCCACTAGACTGGACGGTTTATGGATTTGAGCTTGATTATGGATCCTGGACTTGCTGCACTGGTGGTCTCTTCTGAGGGAGCATCTGTCGCTATATTTTCTGTTTGCTTGTGGGTTGCCAGCCCTAAGTAAACAGAGGCACGGGATAACATATCAGCTGCTGCATAATCCTGAACAGAGGCATGGGATAACTTATATCAGCTGCTGGATAATCCTGATCAGAGACCATCGCAGGTACCACAATATAGGATTTAGTGAAATGCACGGTGAATGACGAGTGCCTGTAGAAAGCCCACCCCCACAACGAAGCATCGTGATGACGGACCCCGACCGTGCCAGATGCCAACGGAGCGAGGGAAGCAGACGCCCGAAGTCGCTAAATCCTTTATGAACTCCAGCATTATTTAATCGGTAGTCTGTGCAGATTAATAGTAAAACTATAGTTTATACGTAATCTGAACCCTCACTTAGCTAGTTGGGCATCGCCAATTCTAAACTGGAGTAATGTGTCTCAGACCGGTTATATGGCTCTTGAAAAAGTCCACTTGAAAAGATGGTGCCTGAAGTTCCTACCAGAATGAATGAGTTCAGCCTTTAGCTGCGGGCGAACAGGTCTTTGCCTCATGCCTGCGATCAGGGGGTGATTTGATATTGTTGGCCCTACTTCTCTCAATAAACTTAGTTTCTTTAAAATACCTACTAATTATTTTCTCTCTGCAGGTACTTGGAACGTAGAGGACGTTACATAGAGATTATTCTCTTGATGTCCTCACGCAGGAATTCCAGCGATATAACCTAGATATTGCAAGAGACCAGATGGACAGGTAAAGAAAGGTAAGATACTTAAAAAAAAACTTTAAATTCTTTTTTAATTTTTTAAATAATTTTTAATTTAAAACTAACTTTAAAAATTTCTCTCTTCAGGGAGGGAGGATAGAAAGCATCTCCAAGGTGTAGGTTTGCGTCTCAGCAGACACACCAGTGATGCTCTTCTAGGATATGAATGCATTAATGACAAATTTCTTACAGCAAACATTTAAGACAAAATTTAAAGACTTGACTCTCATCTGTTGTTACTCCCCCACAGAGAACTCTGATGAGAACGAGAAAGGTGAGTTTTACAGACATCTTCAGGATATTTTAAATTCTGTGAAGAAAGGAGATGTTTCTGTTGTGCTAGGTAATTTCAATGCTAAAGTTGGACTCATTGACCTTTGGAAAGGAGTTTTAGGTCCGTACCTTTAACACTGAAGGTTTGAAAGATCAATATATAGTCCAAACATACCATGATAGGCTACTTAGTTATTATGACAATCCTGGTTTGCTTACTGCTGAAGTTGAGAAAGAATGGGATCAGTTTAAACAGACTTTTCTTGAAACCAACAGTACTTTTTTGGGTTAAATGGAACAGAGAAAAAAAGTTATTTGAGTGATAAGGCTATGGAACTTATTTCTGAAAGAAGGAAGTGCAGGATTAATATGAATCAACATCATACTAGTTATAACAGATTATATTACAACGAGCTTATTAAAGGTGTAAGGGATCAGTTAACAGCTGATAAGAATCTTTGGCTTGATAGCTTGGCTAATAAAGCACAGAAAGCAGTTAGACAGCCCAACAGCAGGGGATTGTACCAGACAGGTGATGTCTTGTGCGGTAAGAAACTGACAGGAACACAGGAATTGAGAGGTAAACAAGGTAAGGTGGTTGAAGGTGAGGATTCTGTGATGACTAGGTGGGATGAACATTTCAGAGATGCTCTGAACAACACGATTTTCCTATTCCCATTGTTTGTAATGAGGACTGACTTTAATGATGGCCCTACATCACATTCTGAATCCATTTTGGCTATCTCTAAATACCGCATAATCCCCAGGGGTGGACGAAATTACCACTGAAATGCTCAGATCTCGGAACATTTGTGTTGTCATTTGGCTGACTGAAATTTTGAATATTTTTTATGATAAAGTTGTCGTTCCTAAGGATTTTACTTGAGCTATTACTATCTCGATTTTTAAAATACGTGATCTCAGTTCTTGTGATAATTATAGGGGAATTAGTTTACTTTCTGTTCCAGGTAAAGTTCTTTGCATGGTTATACTTAATAGAATTAAGAATTTGGTTGATGGACAACTGCGTGATGAACAGTGTGGATTCAGAAGTGGTAGGGAATGTATTGATCAAATATTTTCACTTAGGCAGATTCTTGAGAAATGCTTAGAGTTTCAGAAATCTGTGGTTACTAACTTTATAGATTTCAAAAAGTCTTTTGTCTCGGTTGATCGACATAATTTGTGGTTGATCGTTAAATCATATGGAATACCTGACAAGTTGGTTATTTAATGAAACCACTCTATAATAGCACTGAGTCGTGTGTGAGAGTTGGTAAGACTTGTAGCGATTGGTTTAGCATTGCTAATGGAGTTAGACAAGGATGCATTTTTGTCCCCTTTTCTCTTTAGTTTGGTTATTGATTATGATATGCGACATTTTTTGCAAGGGAAAGATTTTGGACTTAAATGGTCTAGAGAATTCAATGTTTCTGATTTAGATTATGCAGATGATTTGGCCCTGTTGGCTAGTGATATTCCCATTTGACATAACACCATAATTTTCTATTTTGGTAGGGCAATTTTGTTTGGTATTTTGGGGAACAATTTTGGTATGTTGAACTATTGTTACCTGAACTACCTAACACTGATTATATATTATTCGCCCCAATTTAGTAACAGAGGGTTATGTTGATTTACCTCAGAGCCACTCCCTGGATAGCTGTTAGGATGTAGATTGAACATTCCATCAAGGCTATCTAGTATGTTCTTTAATATGCACTGAGTATGGCTTTCCTATACACGGAGGTGCAGAAAAGCATCTTCCACGGCTTACTGTCCCATCCGACGGTGGCCTTTCCAGGGCTTTGAATGGCTGCACTCTTGAGCAAGTCTCAGTTTAATTATATTGGGAGTTATGCAAAAGATACTGTTGACGTGCGGCATGAGATAAATAATTCTCTATTTTTAATCTTCCCAGTCTTTCCATCAACGGCCTTTCCAGGGCCGTTGATGTCCCCTTTCTGACCGAATCCTATCAATACCTATCCAAACCGAAAAGAATTTTTAATTTATATATAAAAACAAACAATTATCTCTTAAAACAAATATATTGCATATCCCCCTCCTCACTAAGGGTAAAGGCTAAAAATCATCAACTGAGTTTCGAACAATTTATTTAGAACAGCCATGGGCAAATTACGGCCAGCCATTTCTTTTTGTCCGGCCCCAGAACTACTGATGACAAATTAATTAATTTTGCAAAAGAGAAAAAGAACGTATAAAGAGGAAAAGAAGTCCAACTTCGACGAAACAAATTCTCATTAATATAATTGATTTTAATAAAATTATATAGTTTATGTTTCTTTTACATTGGCTATACGTACGTTATTGATTATATATTTCTCTGGTCGTCTATAACTTCTAAAATATGCATTTAATGGAAAATGTAACTGATGATAAATCAAAGATCATAATCAAATCTATTTAAATCTCGATTTTCAACAATATTCGTTCAGCATTTTAAGAGGCACGGAAGCTGGAATATTTCACAATAAATTATTTTTATAAATATCATTAATGATATTTGTAAATTAACTAATCTATGCTAGTTTAATTAATTTCCGAGGTAAATTCTTCTGACGCATGTTTATCTTTCAAATTCTAAATTATTGTCTTTAGAGAATTCATTTGTGCAAAGATGTAGAAAATCAATAAAATCTTATATCTAACATTGCGATGAATTGACGCTGAGATGAATCGACGTTGCAATGAATTGACGCTGTGATGAACTGACGCTACGAAGAATTGACGCTGCGATAAATTGACGTCGCGATTAATTTACATTGCGATGAATTGACGTGCAATGAACTGATGGGATACCGTCAAACAGGTCTTGTTAGAAGCAGCCTACAATGGTCAACAGCAGCTGTTAATTCAGAACAGATACTTCCGGAGAGGAAAATTACACAGTCTTCAAAACCTACATAGCCCATGGCTGCTTCATGAGGTTGGGTTGTTTTACCTCTGAGTGGCACTTTTTTGCACACCTTGGGCTAAATGGCCTGGTCACATGGACCCCGAAGGCTCAGAGAAAGTTGGGGGAGGGGACCCACTGGAACAGCTGTTGGGAGACAGATGGTAGCTTCCCGTCAAGGCCATCCAGCGTGTTCTTTAACGTGCACAGAGTATGGCTCTCCCGCACACGGGGCCAAGGCTTGACGTCCCATCCGACGGACGGCGGCCTTTCCAAGCCCATCGGTGTCCCCTACTGACCGTGGGCAGGGCGGAGATAAATCTCAACGGAGACCCAGCTGGGACTCGAAACTGGGAACTACAGATTACGAACCTGGCGCGCTACCGACTGAGCCACCCCGCCCCGCTTCATGAGGATTTTGTATATGTATATATATGTATGTATGAGGTGTGAAGGAGTCATCGCCAATATGGCTTCCCAATATTAATGAAGCTTCTATTATTTTATAATTACACTAGACAACAAATTGAAACTCTTTTTTATAACATTGGTCAAAAAGGATGTTTTCAACTAATTTTGGGGTGCTGAATTCAAATCTGAGTGAAAAATCTGCAGCACGTACAGTTTTTTAAAAAAATTACGAATTGATGTATTTCAAATTTCAAGGAATACGAATGTCTGAGAAATGAAAATAAATGTGATTATTTTATTAAATTTCAACTTACAACTCATTAATTAATTACATGATTACAATGAAACAAATTAAAAACATCATTGTTAAAGACCACTGAATATAAGTGAAAAATGAAATAATATTGAAACCCAAAATAAGAAAATATAGGTAAGGATCTTTTATACTTACAAGAAGTTCATTTTTGTCTTTTATGTGCTGAGGTATCTTCCTTCTGCAAGAACCAGCAGTAGCCACCCATCATTGCTTGGTCCCACCTGCCTTGGTATCTCTCCTCTCTGGTCCGGATATACTGGTGAAATCTTTGCCCTTGCTCATCACTGATAGCTCCTAAGGTCTTTAGAAAGAAGTCGAGATGCAAGTGCAAGAAATGGATCTTCAAAGACATTCAGGGGCCAAAGTTTTCATAGTTTTTGAGAAGATCTTGAATGAGCTGATGGTAGTTTTTCTCTTTGTGATTCTCCAGAAAAACCTGGACCACAGACGTGAAGGATTTCCATGCAGTGGGCTCCTTCATATTCAGTTTTTCTTCGAATAGAGTATCATTTAGTAGCTTCCTGATATGAGGGCTAACAAAGATCCCTTCTTTGAGTTTGGCATCACTTAGTTTTGGAAATTTTCCTTCAAGCCCTAGTTTGATGTGTAGTGTGGGAGCAGAACATCGGAGGGGTCAACTAGAGGGTTACACCTCACATTGCTCTTTCCAGGAATAAAGACATCTCTTTTGGGCCAGTCTTTTGTTTTGTAGTGTTACTTTCTGGCCATACTCTCCCACGAACACAGAAAACTGCAAAATTTTGTGAAGCCTCCTTGAAGATGCCATCACATATTGTCCACTTAAACCGGTCATATTTTATAGCAGTGAGTATTTTTTCCATGCTTTCATAGGTTTCCTTCATTCCCACAGCATGTGTCACTGGAATGGAAGGTTTTCGGTTTCCTTTATGCAAAAGGACAGCTTTTAAGCTGAATTTTGACGAATCTATAAATAGACGCCATTTCCTTAGGGTCCTGAATTGTTCCAATTTCTTCCATCAACCCTGAAATATCTGTGCAGAAACACAAACCATCTTGCATCTCCTAATAAGCAGATAAAGCCAAATTTCTCTTTCTGAACAGAGAAACTCTGGTACCCTTGGCCAGAAGATTCCACTCTTGAAGTCTTGAATCTAAAACCTCAGCTTGTTGTTTGGAAAGTCATAGGTCTCGAAAAAGATCATTTAGTTCATTTCGCCGAATCAGATGAGGCTCGTCTAACTTTTTAGGGGTGTATGTAGGATCAGAATCTGTATGTGTCTCCAAGTCTTCCTCTGATGAATGTGAATCCATCTCCTTCCAGTTGGTTGGATGTGTTAGTATAGGAAGATCTTCTGCATTAAGAATTGGCCTTATGGCTGAAGACACATTTAGATATTGTATTTTGCTTTTGTTCTTTTTTGAAAAGCCCGACACTTTAGTTAAGCAAAAATAGTAATCATTCAAGTGACTAGTTGACTCACGCCAAACCATTGGAACTGCAATGGGCATGAATTTTATCTTACCTTTCAACCATTCACTTAGGCCAACAAAGCACGAAATGCAACACACATGTGGAGCCCATGTTTTCCTAATCTTCAACGTAACATCCAAAGTACAAGTCATAGGCTTTCTTCACCATCTTTGTGAAAGGACGACCCTGGGATTTTAAAATATAATTTCCACCCACATAACAAAACTTATCTGGCACATTAAAACATCTGCGACGCTGCCTTTGTGCTATTTAAACGCCAAAATTCACTCTTCAACGTACTTGTTCCTCCTACAATGAAAACAACAAGAATGGCGATTTGAGGTTAGGTTACGGTTATATGTTTTCTCTCACTTGACAATCAGTGTTGCCAGCCACAAAAAATAAAATATCTAGTATCCTCCCAGTTGCCTGGAGGTGTTGGTATAAGAAGATCATAATAGGAGCCAAATGACCAATAACATGAAAACGTGACGTGCTAGCCATTTTTTAAGGCCAAATCTGAAATCAGCATCTGCAAACCTTGCAAACCAGTGTTATTGTGTGGCATTTTGCGCAATTTAATCGAACTCTGAGATTTTAGTGTTCGGGAATTTATGTATTAACATCTCAAACAGTTTTTATCTATTAAATGTAAATGGAGATTTACTAATTTGCTACTAAGGTTACCATTATTTTGGCTGCTAATTAATATGTTTGCATGGAGGAGAAAATGGACTCCAATCGTTATATATTGGCTGTTGATAAGAATTTGAGTACAGCTGCCTAATTGGAGTGTCTGTCAGTGCAATAAAAATTTTAAACTGAATTTGCCATTCAGGAAATAAACCATGAATACTGAGTTAATTAATATAAGTCTGAATTTTTAAATTTGGCATCTATGCTTGGTTTACATATTTATATATATAATAATAAGATGGACCCAACGTCAATCCTGTGCTTTCTGCATTCCTGGTCTCAGTATTAAAGAAGGATTTTCGTTGTCTAATCCAACATCTATTATGAATGGCGAACTTTGGGCTATCCTCAAGGCACTTGAATGGGCATTCATTTTTCATTCAGAAAAAATTCTGATTCTTTCCGACAGCAGGTCTTCACTCCAAGCTCTTTTAGTTGATCCACTTTCTACCTCTAACTGTTCATTAATTTCAGAAATATTATGGCAATGGAATAAACATGTTGAAAAAAATAAAAACCAAACTGTGCTCCAGTGGATTCCTAGCCATATAGGAATCAATGGAAACGAAGAGGCAGAGAAAACTGCTAGAGAGAGCTTACAGAAAACCGCAAGCATATATAACATCATAACATGCAAAGATTTCTGCATTAGAGAAAATAAAATAATTCACTCTGAATGGATTAAACTTTTTCAAAATAGTCGGGAAAATGTTGGCATATTCTATCGCAGCATCTTTGATAGCCCCCCACCCCAACTTCAAACATCTCATCTGAGCAGAAAACAAGAAACAGCTCTTTTAGGATTAACCTTGATCACTGTGCTTTAAATGAAAAGCTCTTCAAAATTAAAACAAAAAACCCTCTCCACTTTGTGCCGTCTGTAAAACTCCAGAAATTATTTCTCATGTATTTCTACATTGTCCTCTCTATCAATTCCAACGACAAATTCTGAAGGAAAAGATGAAGAAGATTATTGATGAAGAATTGTCAATGAAATCTCTTCTCTGCAGAAGCTACAGTAAAAGCAATAGATTTAAAATTCAGACCCTGATTCTCAGTTTCTTGGAGGAAAGTTCTTTAATAAACAGAATCGGAATTCGTCCTTTGCTGGGATTTCGCTTTTCGAAAAAAAAGAAAGAAGAGGAATTTAATCTACAAATATGAAATATTGACTTAAAAAAATGTGTTGTTCTTTTTTACAAACTTTCTCTAGTGGCCAGTATCTCAAGTGATAATCTCATGGTTATTTTTGTGGTGGAACTGAAGAAATAACTGTGACTGTTTTTTTTATACCTTGTTTGAAGTGTTAATTTTTGTTTTTGAAATCTATTTTGGTGCAGAAAAGAAAAGAAATTAGGATCCAAGAGTATTGGATCACAGAGAGTTTGCTCTGCGAAAGTAGTAACTTTTAAAAATTCGGAGAAACTATTATTTTTATTTTCTACGTTGTGATTTACACGTCCTATTCTTTATTTGGGATAGCAGGAAGCCCAATGTTCAATGGTTTTAACCTTCCCATCACATTTTATCACAACACATCACCAACGTCAATCTTCGAATGTGTGTATGAATTTCATCATATATTATAACATACATTATAACAAGCGATTTCTTTTACACTTAAATAGTAGATGGTAGCTAGGCAGTCACTGGAAGGAGAGCCATGCACCAATTCCCGTGATGATGCGCAGAACCTGCCAGGCTTAGCACTTAATGTCCGACCCGCCATCTCGTAGTGCAGATTGTTAGTACTTTTCAAAAGAGATACTCTCTTGTGGAAGTGAACGGAACAGGAGGAATGCCAGATCAGTGTGGCCTACTGATCTGGACAACTATGAGTACTTTTTTTTTCTTACTCTGCTGAGGAGTGGTCAACTACACAGGGTCCAGGTGCTGACCATATACACTATCCAGAATGGAATAATACTCTGAGCTTGATTATGGATCCTGAATTTCCTACACTGGTGGGCTTCTGTGGAGAGAAAATCTTCCGATGTGTTTTCTGTTTGTTTGTGGGTTGACAGCCCCAAGTGAATAGATTCACAGGATATGTTTATCAGCTGGTGGATAATCCTGAGCAGAGGCCATTGCATGCACCTGAACTCTTTGCTTCTATTGGCATCGTCAAATTCTACATTGGAGGAAGTCTTCCAGTGTAGATGGCTTCAGCCTTTAGTAATGGGGGTAGGGGGTCTTTGTCTCATGCCTGCGATTAGGGGGCTTTTTGATATTGTCGGCATTCCCTCTCTCAATAAACATAGCTTCTTTAAACATCCCACTAACCATTTTCTCTCCATAGGTAATTGGAATGTGAGGATTCTGCACAGAGCTTATTCTATTGATGTCCGCGTACAAGAATTCCACCGTTATGATTTAGATATTCTCTGCTTGCAGAAATGATGAGGTTAGGCAAAGGAATCGGCAACCTCCTTTTGGACGGCATTTAATGATGAGGTTAGTGGACGGCATTAATGTGGATGGTATTATGTGGACGGCATTTAATGATGAGGTTAGGCAAAGGAATCGGCAACCTCCTTTTGAGCAGCATATTGTGAAGAGAGAGACTCCGTTGGTATGGCCATGTTAAATAACTATAGATGCATAATAACTATAGAAGCATAACTATAGATTAGTGAATAGGGTAATACAGTATGCCTAAAGGCCTCAGAAAAAGGAGGAGACCTAGGATGCGGTGGGCAGACAATGCCAAACAGGAACTAGGTGGACAAATAAAGGTCAGATTCTTAAAAATAATTTTAAATGCTCTTTTCAGGGAGGGATGATAAAAAGCATCTCCAAGGCATAGGTTTCCTTCCCAACAGACACGCTAGTGATGTTCTTCTAGAATATGAGTGCATTAATTAAATGTTTCCTACAGTTAAATATAGAAGAAGCATTAAGAATATTATTTATTGTTATGCCCTCAATGAGGAAGCCAATGAGGATACTTTGAATTCTGTCAAGAAAGAAGATATTGCCCTTGTTCTATGTGACTTCAGTGCCAAAGCTGGTACTTACTCTGACCTTTGGGAAATGGTGATAGGCCTTTTTGGTATTGGTAGCGGCAATGACAATGGGCAGTGTCTCCTACAGATAAGTAAACTTAACGGTTCGGGAATAACTAATATTATAAATACCTCATTCTGTAAATGGTAGCTAGGTAGTCAATGGAAGGAGAGCTATGCACCAATCCCCTGTGATGATGCATAGAACCGGCCAGGCCTAGCACCTAATGTCCGACCCCGACTTCTCGTGGTGCGGACTTTTAGTAACTTTCAAAAGAGATACTCTCTTGTGGAAGTGAACGGAAGGGGAGGGCTGCCAGATTAGTGTGGCCTACTGATCTGGACAACTATGGCTACTTTTCTACCCTGCTGAGGAGTGGTCAACCACACAGGGTCCTGGTGCTGACCATATAAACCCACTGGACTGGACAGATATATGGCTCTGAGCTTGATTATGGATCCTGATTTTGCTGCATTGGTGGGCTTCTGTGGAGGGAAAATCTTTTCCCCTGTGTTTTCTGTTTGTTTGTGGGTTGACAGCCCCAAGTGAATAGATTCACAGGATATGTTTATCAGCTGGTGGATAATCCTGAGCAGAAGTCATCGCAGGCATCTGAACTCTTTGCTTCTATTGGCATCGTCAAATTCTACATTGGAGGAAGTCTTCCAGTGTAGATGGCTTCAGCCTTTAGTAGTGGGGGAACGGGTCTTTGCCCCATGTCTGCGATTAGGGGGCTGTTTGATATTGTCGTCATTCCCTCTCTCAATAAACATAGTTTCTTTAAACATCCCACTAACCATTTTCTCTCCATAGGTAGTTGGAATGTGAGGACTCTGCACAGAGCTTTTTCTCTTGATGTCCTCACACAAGAATTCCACCGTTATAATTTAGATATTCTCGGCTTGCAAGAGACCAGATGGACAGATAAAGGTCAGATTCTTAAAAATAATCTTAAATTTTTCTTTTCAGGGAGGGACGACAATAAGCATCACCAAGGCGTGGGTCTGCTTCTCAGCAGATACGCTAGCGATGCTCTTCTAGGATATGAGTGCATTAATGAAAGGTTTCTTGCAGCAAAATTTCAGACAAGCGTTAAAGACCTGAATGTTATCTGCTGTTATGCCCCCACTGAGGATGCCGATGAAGATCAGAAGGATAGGTTTTATGAACAATTTCAGGATATTTTGAATTCTGTCAAGAAAGGAGATATTACCCTTGTTCTTGGCGACTTCAATGCCAAAGTTGGTACTGACTCTGACCTTTGGGGAGGAGTAATAGGCCCTTTCGGTATTGGTAGCTGCAATGGCAATGGGCAACGTCTCCTACAGGTAAGTAAACTCAATGGATTCAGAATAACTAACACTTGTTACAAACACCGCGACATACATAAGTACACATGGGTTTCACCTGATGGGCTGCATAAGAATATGATTGATTACATATTAATTAACAGCAAATGGGCTAGTTCTGTTAGGAATACCAGGTCATATAGGGGAGCTGAAATTGGATCTGACCATTACCTTGTTAAAAGTGTCTTGCAACTTAAAAAGTGTTGTGCTAGGGTTAAAAAATTTACTTTTAATACTGAAGCTCTGAAAGATCCAGTTATAGCCAAAGCTTACCATGATATTTTACTTAGTTATTATGACAGTCATGGTTTGCATACTACTGAAGTTGAGGAAGAATGGGATCATTTTAAACAGGCTTTTTTGGAGACTAACAGTACTCTTTTAGGAAAAAAGGAGCAGAAGAGGCAAAATTATCTGAGTGATAAGGCACTTGAGCTTATTTCGGTAAGAAAGAACTGCAGGAATGCCCTTAATCAATACCCTACTAGTCCTAATAGAAAGCATTACAGAGACCTTAATAAACTTGTAAAGGATCAGTTAGCTGCTGATAAGAATCTTTGGCTTGATGGTTTGGCTGACAAAGCCGAGGAAGCAGTTAGACAGCACAACAGCAGAGAGCTGTACCAGATAGTTAATGTTTTGTGTGGTAGAAAACGGACAGGCATACAAGGATTGAAGGATAAACAAGATAAGGTTATAGAAGGGGAGGATTCTGTCATGGCTAGGTGGGCTGAGCATTTCAGTGATGTTCTAAACAATGTAGTTAGTTCTACTCCCATTGTTTGCAATGATGATAGATGCATTGGTGGCTTTAATGTTGGACCTATAACACAATCTGAAGTTATTTTGGCTGTGTCTAAACTTAAACTTCATAAATCCCCAGGGGTAGATGAAATTACTACGGAAATGCTTAGAGCTGGGAATGTTTCGGTTACCACTTGGATGACTGAAATTCTGAATATCTTTTATGATAAAGGCATGGTTCCTAAGGATTTACCAGAGCTATTGTTATCCCTATTTTCAAAAAAGGTGATCGCAGTTCTTGTGATAACTATAGGGGTATCAGCCTACTCTCTGTTCCAGGTAAAGTTCTTTCCATTATTGTGCTTAATAGAATTAAGAATCTGGTTGACGGTCAATTGCGTGATGAGCAATGTGGATTCAGAAGTGGTAGGGGATGTGTGGATCAGATATTTTCACTTAGGCAGATTCTTGAGAAATGTTTAGAGTTTCAGAAACCTTTTGTTGCTAGCTTTATTGATTTCAAAAAGGTTTTCGACTCTGTTGATCGTCAAATTTGTGGTTGATTGTGAGATCATATGGTATACCAGACAAGTTAGTTAACATTATGAAAGCTCTCTATAATAACACTGAGTCGTGTGTGAGAGTTGGTAAGGCTTGTAGCAATTGGTTTAGCATTACTTGTGGTGTTCGACAAGGGTGCATTTTGTCTCCTTTTCTCTTTAGCTTGGTTATTGATTATGTTATGCGAATATCTCTTCAAGGGAAAGATTTTTGCCTTAAATGGGCTGGAGATACGAAAATTTCTGATTTAGATTATGCTGATGATTGCCTTTTACATCATTGCCTTTTGGTTGCCATCAACATCATTGCCTTTTGGCAAATGATGTTGATGAGATGAACTCTTTCATTCGAGCTGTTGATGAGAGTGGTAGTAGAGTAGGTTTGGTTATAAACAGAGAGAAAACTAAAGTGATGAAAATTGGTCAGGCAGGCTGTGATTCAGTTAATCTGAATGGTTGCAGTCTTGAGCAGGTGTCACAGTTTAATTATCTTGGGAGCTATGTAACTGATAATGGTGATGTGTGGCATGAGATTAACAGACGAATAGGGATTGCTGCCGGGACTTTTAAGAACCTATGGAGAGTGTGGAGAAATAGGCGTATACACCTAAAGTCTAAAATTAGACTGTATAATAGTTTGGTTCTTTCTAGGGTTAGTTATGGTAGTGAAACTTGGACACTTTGTAAATAAGATAACAGGAAACTAGATGCTTTTGATTCCAGATTCTTACGCAGTGTCTTGGGCATTAGGTGGTTCAACTTTGAACCACTAAATGATGAGGTTAGGCAAAGGAGTTTGCAACCTCCTTTAAGCAGCATATTGTGCAGAGAGAGACTCCGTTGGTTTGGCCATGTTGCCCGTATGAATAATTATAGATTGGCGAATAGGGTTATGAACAGTGTGCCTAAAGGCCTCAGAAAGAAGGGGAGACCTAGGATGCGGTAGGCAGACAATGTCAAACAAGACCTTGTTAGAATTGGTGTGCAGTGGCCAGATGCAGTAGATGTAGCTCAGGATAGACTTGCTTGGAGAACTAAATTGCATGGTCTGGTTGGACCTCCGTAGCCCATGGCTGCTTGAGGATGATGATGATGATGATGATGATGATGATGATGATGATGATGATGATGATGATGATGATGATGATGATGATAAATACCTCGAATTATATAAGTAGAGATGGGTTTCACCAGATGGGCTGCATAAGAATATGATTGATTATATAAGATATATAGGTCATATAAGGAAGCTGAAGTTGGATTTGACCATTACCTTGTTAAAAGTGTCTTGCAACTTGTGAACTTGTGACTTGCAACTTGTGACCTCAAGAAGTGTTTCGATAAGGTTAAAAAATTTCGAAATTTAAAAAGTACATATCTTCCTATATGGGGCCTAAACAGCAGAAAATAAACCTAAAGCATATTGAATGTACAATCAGTCACGGAGTTCGTATTCACTTCAAAGGGAGATAGGGTGCCGGCAATTTTGTCGAGCAGGTAAATCGGCGCCTTATCTTCCTTTGAAGTGAATACGAACTCAGTGACTGATTGCACCATCGATATTCTTTTTTTTATTTTTTTATTTATTTATTTATATTTTCTGAAAAAGGTGATCGCAGTTCTTGTGATAAATATAGGGATATCAGCCTATTTTCTATTCCAGGAAAAGTTTTTTGCATGATTATGCTTAATAGAATTAAGATTCTGGTTAATGAGAATTTGCGTGATGAGCAGTTTGGATTCAGAGGTGGTAGGGGATGTATAGATAAGATTTTTCCATTTAGGTAGAATCTTGAGAAATGTTTAGAGTTTCACAAATCTTTAGCTTTGTAGAGTTCAAAAACTCTGTTGACCATTATAATTTGTGGTTGATCATGAGATCGTATTGTTTACCAGACAATTAGATGCTTATGCAGGATCTTGGGCATTAGGTGGTTCAACTTTGTAAGTAATGATGAGGTTAGGCAAAGGAATCGGCAACCTCCTTTTGAGCAGCAAATTGTGAAGAGAGAGACTCCGTTGGTATGGCCATGTTGCCGTAAGCATAACTATTGATTAGTGAATAGGGTAATACAGTATGCCTAAAGGCCTCAGGAAAAGGGGGAGACCTAGGATGCGGTGGGCAGACAATGCCAAACAGGAACTTGTTGAAATTGGTCTACAGTGGCGACATGCAGCAGATGTAGCTCAGGAGAGATGTATTTGAAGAACTAAATTGCATAATCTGGTTGGACCTCGGTAGCCTCATGACTGCTTGAGGATAATGACGATGACTAGTTGGTCAAATTCTTTCGTATATTTTAGAAATTCACTGATATGTAAGCTTATGTTAAATCGATTAGGTTGATTTTTCTGTAGAAGGTATTTTTTTATTATTATTAACTTATTTGTTTAACGTTACACTCTTCTGGGCTAGTTAGTTACACACTTCTGACTCAAAGAAATGACGAAAAAGAAAAACCTAAGATAAATAAAAATAACACTGAACATTTACGTTACTTTAGATACAGTACAGAAATTTCATTTATATATACTGTATACCACAGAGTTAAATTAAGTAAAAAATTTAAATAACGGTTATTGGCTGAGAAAGTAGAAAGCTCTTTCAGAAGTTGAAAATCGTAACCGTAACCTTAACTATATTCTCTTCTAATCTTTAAAGAAATCACTTTCATTCATGCATAAGAATGCAAACACCTTAGATGCCATAATATTTTGTCAGTTATTACGACAGAGATAAAATGCAGTAAAATGAAATCATTATTTAAATAATTTTCATCTTCTATTAAGCTAATAAAAGTTATATTTAAAATATTGTAACGAAAGTCAGTTTTGTAACTTGTTCAGAATAATTTACTGATGATTTCAGACGGGTTTTCGTAAGTTTGAATTGTAAATGTGTATAAAAATATTTTTTATAGGTTATCATTAGTTATGGAATTGCGAAGTTTTTTTATAAAGGATTCATTATCGCTGTAGAATTAGGCTTGCCATACGTCCGGGATTGGCTCAGAATGTCCTGGATTTCAATAGTTGTCCTGGTTTTTGTCCGTGGCTTAAAAAATGTCCTGCGCTTCAAATCCTCTTCACTCAAGTATCTATCAACATTTTATTTGTTTAAGTCGATCGGCTTTTTGAACGAGTAGTAGTTGAGTAGCAACACAATACTCGCGCAGGGCCGCAGGCGCAAGTTTGCACATGCGCAATAAAAATGCAAATTTGCGCATGCGCAATATAATAATAATAATAATAATATATAATAATAATAATTTGTTTAAGTTCGTTATGACACCGATTGGCGTTACCCAGTAACCAGTAAAATTTAAGACTAAGTAAAACCCTAAAATAAGTAGTAAAAGAAAGTGCAAGTTTACGGACAAACTTAAAGAGTATGAATATTTTAAAAGGCTAAGTGACAACGAAAGTCATGTGCGTTGTACTATTTGTAATGGTGTTTTTACGGTGGAATACAAAGGACGAGGCAATATCGAAGATGATATTCGCAGTGACAAGCACAAACGAGCTGTAAGTGACTTTCAATCTTCAAGTATTAGTTTTTAGTTTAAGTTTCGTTATTTAAATCAACCTGATTTATTATGCGCCGTTAAGGAATTAACTTTTGCCTATCATTCAGCGGTACACGAATTTAGATTCAAGTCTGCGGATTGTACATACACGTTAATCAAGCCTTTGTATGATTCGAATTTTTCCTCTGGAAAGACCAAGACCGAAGCCATCGTGACATCACTGTATATTTTTAAGGAAGTTTTAACAAACCTCAGAAAGTAAATTTCGTTACGATCAGTATCGACGCTGCCAAAAGAAAAGAACTAAAATGAGTCCCGATTATTGTCAGATAATTCTCGTTGGATTCAGGGATTCAGGTGAAGCTAATAAATTTGAAGAAATCCAGGGGATGCTTTCGATGTACTCATTAATTACATAATGGAAATTGTCAGAAAATTTTTTGTTCTGTGCAAACAACAAACAGCAATTTTTGATGGTGTGAAAAGAAAAGGAGAAAATAACGAATACAGAAAATTAGCACGCAAATTGGGATGTCCTATTTTAGGAGTTGGTTGTGCAGTAAAATTATTAATAACTCTATACAAACAGCTGTTGATAAACTTTCTATTGATATTGAAGTGATAATTATAAAAATGTATGAATATTTCTATATTTATACAGTAAGATATAAGTAACAGTAAGAAATACCAAATTAAAATCCTTTTGTGAAGATGCAGAGGTAGAATATAAAAAACGTTGGCAAACAATGCTACATGGTTTTTAAGTCTGCTACCTGCAACTCAGAGAGTTCTTGACATATTTGATGCATCGAAATTATTTTGTATGAATGAAGAATAATGTCCAACAATTCTAAAATCATTTTTTGAAAAATCGGAGAACGAAGTATATTTACTATTTCTACACTCTACCACTTTTTCATAAGACGATAGAATCTTTAGAATCAAATGATATCACTGCAATAGAAGCTGCTTCAAAATATTACAACTTAATAACCGAACTTAAAGAAAGAAGGTGCTGCTGAGAAATTTGTGCATTTGCTGTGAAACAGCTATTGTTAAAAATTAAAGATGGAATTTCTGAAGGCGAACTATTCACACACTTTGAGAAGTTTTACCCAACCAGCATATCATATTTAGAATCATGGCAATCGAATTTCGAAAATCTTAAAATATTTCCTTGGATAAATCTTAAATCTAAATTGGAGTGGCTGATATCGAAAAAAGTGCTGAATACTTTAATTCTGTAATAGGACAACACCCACAAATATTTTTTATAATATTGACGAGTTGTTTGATGAACGATCATTAATAAATCAAATTTATACGAGTGAAATATTTAATGATGATTCAAGTTTAACTTAGAGATGAATGCATATACTTGAAATCGCTCCAAAAACTAACATTTATATTGATATTTTTAAGCTTGCTGAATTATTTAGCTTGTGTCTGACTGATATTTCAGCACCCGTAAAAAGAGTTTTCTCAATGATGGGCAATATTTGATCAGCCGAACTTGGGCGCCTGCAACGGTCGAAATGGCGACCGAAACGGTCGTAAAGGACTTGTTTAATATAAAAGTGAATACAGCTTTCAGTAGCTGCACTCAATTTTATGGGGCGGGGGTGGCACAGTCGGTAGCGCGCCAGGCTCGTAATCTGTAGTTCCCAGGTTCGAGTCCCAGCTGGGTCAACGTTGAGATTTATCTCCGCAAAATTCCCCGTCCTGCCCACGGTCAGTAGGGGACACCGATGGGCTTGGAAAGGCCGCCGTCCGTCGGATGGGACGTTAAGCCGTGGCCCCGTGTGCGGGAGAGCCATACCCTGTGCACGTTAAAGAACACGCTGGATGGCCTTGACGGGAGACTACCATCTGTCTCCCGACAGCTGTTCCAGTGGGTCTCCTCCCCCAACTTTCTCTGAGCCTTCGGGGTCCATGTGACCTGGCCATTTAGCCCATGGTGTCCAAAAAAGTGCCGCTAAGAGGTAAAACAACCCAAAACAACCCAACTCAATTTTATGATCCATTTAAAAAAGAGACCAACATCCTGAAGAAACATTGTCTTCAGAGAAATACCAATGGTATGATAAATCAGCCGGAGAAAGAAAGAGCTGACTGGGCTGGTCATTGCCAATGAATCATTATTTAAAGTTGTGTTTTTTTTTATTGTTATTTATATATTTTTTTACTTGAATTTAATTCCTAAGTAAATATAGTATGTTTTTTTATACCCTTGATTGTTCTTGATCTAAATCTTAAATCTAATAAAATTAATCATAATAAATGTAACGAAATTAAAAACAATGTGGATCTCCCCCGCCAATCATCATCATCAACCTTCCCACAAAGTTGGAAATTCCAAGACTCTGTCACAGATTGAGTCTTGACTCATCCATATAGCATTTTCTGCTTGTTTTATCGAAAAGAGAAAAGGTGAGAAAACGAGTTAAATTGTTATAATTCTTCATGTTGTAGAGTGAAGAAGAAAGAAAAAAATAAATAAATTTTGTAATGTGTGTTGTTATGTGTGTCACTTCATGTTGTGAGTGAGTGTATTTGTGTTTTTGTTAGTATTTTCTTCATGTTGTTAGTGTATTTATGCAACAATGTGTGTAATAAATAGATGTTAAAGAGTGTCTATTAGAGAGCAATCTTTAAAAAATGTAATGATAAGTTTATATAAGTTAGTTTTTATTTTCTTATTATCATCGTGCAATATCGTTTTAAAATTGTAATTTGTTATATTATTTTTTTAAAATTATTATAATATTTTATTCTTTGTTTTTGAAAAAAAATTGACAATCAAAAATGATATAGGCTGTTGTGTGTGGGACGTTACAGTGATTACAATTTGGGGAATTTTTTAATTTGACTTTATACAGTGTTGTATTTGTGTAAGCATAGTTGGTTTTGATTTTAATAATGAGGTTGGTTTCTTTTTTATTTAGGCCAAAGCCATTAAATTTATGAATTTGATTTGAAATGTTAAATCTATGAGTATTTATTGCCTGTGTGGAATAATAAGTTTGTAGTTCAGTTTGCATTAATTTTTTTGTTTTCTTGTTTGTGTAGGTAGATGAAATGGGGAAATTGTATGGAAGTTTGATTTTTTATTGTATCTTTAGCTAATTTATCTACATATTCATTACCTTTTATGCGGGGGTGGCTCAGTCGGTAGCGCGCCAGGCTCGTAATCTGTACTTCCCAGGTTCGAGTCCCAGCTGGGTCAGCGTTGAGATTTATCTCCGCAAAAATTCCCCGCCTTGCCCACGGTCAGTAGGGGACATCGATGGGCTTGGAAAGGCCGCCGTCCGTCGGATGGGACGTTAAGCCGTGGCCCCGTGGGCGGGAGAGTCATACCCTGTGCACGTTAAAGAACACGCTGGATGGTCTTGACGGGAGGCTACCATCTGTCTCCCAACAGCTGTTCCAGTGGGTCCCCTCCCCTAACCTTCTCTGAGCCTTCGGAGTCCATGTGACCTGGCTATTTAGCCCATGGTTTGCAAAAAAGTGCCGCTCACAGGTAAAACAACCCAAACCAACATTACCTTTTATTCCAGTATGGCAGGGTATCCATTGGATGTGTATGTAATTTTTTTGAGATATGTGATTATGAATTAATATTAAAGAGTCACTTGTAAATATTGGATATTTGGATTTAAATAAATTTTGATTCATTAAATAAATGGCTGATTTACAATCTGAGAGTATTACAATATATGAGTTATTAAATTGAAGTGCCCATTTGATGGCAAATATAATTGCAGTTGCTTCTGCTAGAGTTAGGGGTGATTTATTGGCAATTTTAAAAGTATCACTTTTATTAAATTGAGGGCAAAAAAAATGCACCTGAATTTTGTATGTTCACAAAAGGAAACATCAATATTAATTTTGATGAAAGTTTTATATTTAGAGTTTAAGTAAGTGGGGAGAGTAAATTCAATGTTGAGATATCTAGAGATTTTTTACTGGTAATTCTGGAATATCTAATGAAATAATAGGAGGACTACATGTCCAAAAAGGAAAATCAGATGGAAGATTTCCACTGATTTGTTTATTAATAATAAATAAATAAATACCCCCTCAAGCAGCTGCTTGACTACAGAGTCTGACAGGAGCCTGTCAGTTTACATGCCAAAGTAGAAGATCTGAGAGGATGGCAGGACCTCAGCAGAAAAACAACACATACAACCATGCCTTATCCGGGGCTCGAACCCAGGTCCTTTAGATCAGTAGCCAAGCGCGCTAACCACTGGGCCATGGGACGGCGTTTATTAATAATATTTAAAATTTGTTGATTATGATTAAAATTTTTTAGTGTTTGATTTTGATGATTTGTGGTGATTTTATCTATTATAGTATGAGTATTGTTCTTTAAAATAATTCTGTAAATTAAATTGGAAAGGATATATTTCTTTTGTATTGAGATAGGTGGTATTGCAGATTCAGCATATAGATCAAGAACTTTACTACCTGTGGGTAAACCCAGTATATGTCTTAAAATTTTTGTTTGTATTTGTTCAAATGATTTATTTTTGAGTTGGTTTAAGTTATTTAAAAATTCAGAACGATATTGAAATTTAGGGTCTATAATATTGTTGTAAATATATAATAAGTTTATGATGCTACATCCCCACTTAGCATTACCTAGGAATTTCATAATATTGAATAATTTGTTTCCTGTATTGGTTGCTTTATTTAAATGTTTGATCCAATTTAGTTTAAAATCAAAATGAATGCCCAAGAATTTTGTATCTTTGACAACTTTAATTTTTTTATTATGTAAAAATAAGTTAAGTAGCGTCCTGGATTAGGTTCAGATAATTATGGCAAGCCATGGCCGAGTGGTTAGCACGCTTGGCTCCTGAACTAAGGGACCTGGGTTCGAGCCCCGGGTAAGGCATGGATATATGTGTCGTTTTTCTGCTGAGGTCCTGCCATCCTCTTAGGTCTTCTACTTTGGCATATAAATCTGATAGGCTCCTGTCAGACCTCTGTGGCAAGCAGCTGCTTGAGGTGGTATTTATTTTATTTACATTGGATCGTGTGAGCTCACAAAAACCTGGATCGTGTGGGCCCACTCACAGAAATATTAAGCGTGTGCAGTTACCGTTCACAGCAAACTGGAGCGTTTGCAGTAACTGCACACGCTCCAGTTTGCTGTGAACGGTAACTGGAGCGTGTACAGTTGCTGTACACGTTCCTGAGGTCCTGTCATCCTCTCAGATCTTCTACTTTGGCATATAAACTGACAGGCTCCTGTCAGACCTCTGTGGAAAGCAGCTGCTTGAGGGGGTATTTAATTTTTTTTTTTAATTAGGTAGAATACCATTAATTTGACGCTTAGTCTTCGAAGTTAATTTAGGCGCATGGATATGATATAGTATTGTGCACTGATACAATTGTTTGAGTTATAATATTACTAATAAATAAATAAATATCCCCTCAAGCAGCTGCTTGCCACAGAGGTTTGACAGGAACCTGTCAGTTTATATGCCACAGTAGAAGATCTGAGAGGATGGCAGGACCACAGCAGAAAACAACACGAACATCCATGCCTTACCCGGGGCTCGAACCCAGGTCCCGTAGATCAGTAGCCAAGCGCGCTAACCACTCGGACACGGGACGGCTCAAAAAAAAAAGTGGGCCGCTACCGGAAGTAGTGCAATACCGGTCCAACCCGTAGTACAATGTAAATTTGTGTTCGTTGTCTGTAATGACATGAACGTTTATTCATTCAAACAGTTTATTCCAGGATATCTTTAATAAGGTCTAGTGATTGGATCGTTTAGTCTCGATGGTTTTCTTAACTGATAAAGGAAGTGTTTTGTTCACGAATTTGTATTGTTTGGACAAGTTGTCTTTGATTGGATTATTCTGATGATGTCTACACTTAAAACCACCAGAGCTAAATAATTAAATCTCTAGGCCATATTAACGATTTTGTGAAATAAATTATTGTAACTTGTAAATGCTCTGTAAGTCATTACAGACAGCTAATGGAAATTTACATACTTTCATTAGTAATATTACTAACTCACGCCCCAGCTGGGTCAGCGTTGTGATTTATCTCCGTAAAATTCCCCGCCCTGCTCACGGTCAGTAGGGGACACCGATGGGCTTGGAAAGGTCGCCGTCCATCGGATGGGACGTTAAGCCGTGGTCCCGTGTGTGGGAGAGCTATACCTTGTGCACGTTAAAGAACACGCTGGATGACCTTGACGGGAGGCTACCATCTGTCTCCCAACAGCTGTTCCAGTGGGTCCCCTCCCCCAACCTTCTCTGAGCCTTCGGGGTCCATGTGACCTGGCCATTTAGCCCATGGTGTGCAAAAAAGTGCCGCTCAGAGGTAAAACAATCCAACCCAACTAACTCACCCTAATGTATAACTATGCAATCTTGTACGAATCATATCTATGAGCTTACAACAACTCAAATCTCCAACAAGAACAGTGTTTGATTTCTTAAAATTTCAATGTTACATTTAAAACAGGCTTAGTTTAGTAAAAATAAAAAATAAAAAAATCACCAAAAATGAGATCTGGAATGAGATCATCAATTACTATTCCTCTTCTGCAGAAGTTCACTACTCACTACTAGTATCACTACTAGTATTAATAGCCAATTTCTCATTCAATTTCAATTGGCCCTATGAATATTCCTACCACCCTGCAACTAAGCAAATGTAAAAATTAAAATGGTTTTAAATTCCAACCGGTTTTGTTATTGGTTGAGACTTAAATGTTTAGCGCAAATAGGATGCACGGTGGAAAACTGTGTGAGAAATTTGGAACTCAGAATATTTTGATAATTTCTCCAGAAGCGAAAATTAGATACAAAAGGTATGAAAAATTATATGATAAGCATTATAAATTAATAAGTTATGTATGTTATATGTATAAAACAAATGAAAAGATTTAGTGTATACAGTCCTTTCCGCTGCTGAACATAAGAGAATATTTATAAAGAAATTCAAATGAGATTCCGCAACAGCCTGCTTGGAGATCTACCGATCCTCAAGGTCAAGGTGACTCGACCCTTTCTCCCCCATAGTGGGGAAGTCTTACAGATATTCTGCGGCTTTGTCCAAGGGGACATTACCCCTACAATGCTCAATGAAGTGAAATAAACTACAAACCAATCGATGCTGCTTTTTCACCGACGTTGGATTGTTTTACCTCTGAGCGGCACTTTTTGCACACAATGGGCTAAATGGCCAGGTCACATGGACCCCGAAGGCTCAGAGAAGGTTGGGAGAGGGGACCCACTGGAACAGCTGTTGGGAGACAGATGGTAGCCTCCCGTCAAGGCCATCCAGCGTGTTCTTTAACGTGCACAGGGTATGGCTCTCCCGCACACGGGGCCACGGCTTAACGTCCCATCCGACGGACGGCGGCCTTTCCAAGCCCATCGGTGTCCCCTACTGACCGTGGGCAGGGCGGGGAATTTTTGCGGAGATAAATCTCAACGCTGACCCAGCTGGGACTCGAACCTGGGAACTACAGATTACGAGCCTGGCGCGCTACCGACTGAGCCACCCCGCCCCATTTTCACCGAGGATGGAGTCGGGGTATGCGGAGAAAATCTCAGTTCAGGCTTAAGTTGAGACTCAAACTTAGAAGTATCAGACTACACATTTGTCGCGTTGTTGGGTTGGGTTGTTTTACCTCTGAGCGGCACTTTTTTGCACACCATGGGCTAAATGGCCAGGTCACATGGACCCCGAAGGCTCAGAGAAGGTTGGGGGAGGGGACCCACTGGAATAGCTGTTGGGAGACAGATGGTAGCCTCCCGTCAAGGCCATCCAGCGTGTTCTTTAACGTGCACAGGGTATGGCTCTCCCGCACACGGGGCCACGGCTTAACGTCCCATCCGACGGACGGCGGCCTTTCCAAGCCCATCGGTGTCCCCTACTGACTGTGGGCAGGGCGGGGAATTTTGCGGAGATAAATCTCAACGCTGACCCAGCTGGGCACATTTGTCGCACTACCATCTGTATGCAAAAACTCTCTGTATGCAAAAATATACTGCCCCCACCTATTCAGAAACTCACGAGCCGCCACTGTCGTTTACGAAACTAACGCTGTTGTTAAATATTCCAGTTTTCATAATTTTTTAAATAGGGAAGGAATATTCTCAGTTGGTAACTCGCCAGGCTCATAAACTGCTCTTCCCAGGTTCGAGTCCCATCTGGGCCAACGTTGAGATTTATTTCTACACAATCCCCACTTTACCCTCGGTAAGAAAGAGATACCGATGGGCTTGAAAAGTCAGTCGTCCGTCGGATGGGACGTTAAGCAGTGGCTCCGTGTGCACGAGAGTCATGCCTTGGGCACGTTAAAGAAGACCCTGGATGGCCTTGACGGGGACTACCATCTGTCTCCTAACTGCTGTCCAGTGGATCCTTACCCCAATTTCCTCTGAGCCTCAGGATCCTTACCCCAATTTTCTCTGAGCCTCAGGATCATTACCCCAATTTTCTCTGAGCCTCAGGATCCTTACCCCAATCTTCTCTGAGCCTCAGGATCCTTGAGAACTGGTATGTGCAAAAAAAGTGCAGTTCATAGGTAAAATAACCCAACCCAATCATTTGTCTCTTAACAGCTGTTCAGTGGGTCTTTTCTGAAATCTTGAGGTCCTTGTGACCTGACCATTGGCCTTGTGTATAAAAAAAGGTGCCTTTCAGAGGTAAAATAACGGGTTTTTAAATAACGAGACCAAAAAAACCGGCTTTTAATAATAATTCTTTTTCCCTTCATATACCATAAAAAATATGTATATCAAGCATTTGTAGGTATCTACTCAAAATGAAAACTTGAGAGTGATAAAAGTAATAAGAAACAGAGCATGAAAAAATTACATACAGGTGAACCCAGGGCTGGATCTGGGGGAGGAGGCAAGGAGAATATGTCTATCCCTGCCCTCTTTCAGAATGTTAATTAGGTAATAGAGGCAACATATTATTAAAGTTATTTATATTTCATCCATTTTTTAAGAAATGTTTTACAGACGGAGGGGGAAATGTTATACTGCATTGGAAATCCAGTTCTTGGCTCCCCCTTTTACATTTTTTCTCTCCCCCCCACTATAGATTTTTTTTTTTTCTAAATCTGGGCCTAGGTGAGCCCGTGGCCGTGCAACCTGGAGTTAATATTGAAAACTGAACGAATATTACTGTAATTCATGATTTTTGTTTGATTTAAAACTTTAATTTATACTGCATTCCCATAAAAACAATATATACAGTATATATACAGCATTCCCATAAAGAATGGGAATGCTGTATAGTAAATATATACAGCATTCCCATAAAGAATGGGAATGCTGTATAGTAAATATATACAGCATTCCCATAAAAAAATTCATTTTTTAAAATATTGATCTTTTACTACATCTTTTCATTGGCATATCAGAGTTCTGTATGTATTATAAAACTCAGAAAAAACATTTGTAAACACTTTATTTCCAGACGCATAGCATTGACGAATGTCTGTCGTCAAGAGTTGCTATTTTTTTTAAGGTTCTCTTCGCATCCACCATTCGATCATTACTCATCGTGCCGATTCGCACAATTAACAATCCCCGCTGTCCGCATGATGAACGAGGTACCGCCACGCCGTGCCACTCCTCTCGATAAAGAGGCTGTGATTATGTCCCACGGATATGTTAGACCATCACTTATTAGGCCGCAATTTTTCACGGGCGCATCGCGGCATGTTTCCCCGAAGATGGCAGGATGGAAAACCTGTGTGGACTTGTAAAACTCATCCACTCGACCTTTGCTCTTTGCCCTTAAGGAAGGAAACGTTTTCTTCTTCCTTCGCTGGGATCAGAGAAGAAAAAAGAACCACTTGGATTGCCATCCCTTGTTCAGCTGGGTGCATTGCTATTCAGATTGTTTATGTGATTCATGTATTTGTTGAATAAAAGGTTTCAATGGTACGATTCAGGAAGTCCAGGAGATTTTTGTCAGAGTTTACAAAATATTAGATTTTATTCGTGGGATCGCAAAACTCTAATTGAATTTTGGCCAAGGGATCTACAGACGAGTATACCCTGCATTCTAATTTAGAGAAATTTTCGGAATATTTCGAAATAATTTAAAATGTTGTCGATAAAACGACATCCAAATTATATCTTAATCGATACGATTTAATCAAATCTTATCTAAATCTTAAACATTAGCAATATTCTTTGAGTTAGTCGTTGAATTGTTTTACCTCTAAGAAGCGCTTTTTTACATACAATGGACTAAATAGCCAGGTCACAGGGATCCCAAAGGCTCAGAGAAAGTTGGGAAAGAGCCCTTTGGACAACTGTTAGGAGACAGATTGCAGCCTCCCATTAAGGACATCCAGTTCGTATACAGGGTATGGTTCTCTCCTACACATGGGACCATGCCTAAACGTATCATCCGACGGCCGCTGGCCTTTCCAGGCTTGCCATTGAGCTCCCCGTTTCTCATTGAAAACACGGTAGCGGAGAGAAATCTGAACTCTGGCCCATTTGGACGGAATTACAATCCTGATGCGCTACGTACTGAGCAATATTTCTGAGCTGGGTTGTTTTACCTCTGAGCGGGACTTTTTTTTTGAACACCATGGGCTAAATGACTCTTGAAGATTGGGAGAGGGGACCCACTGCAACAGCTGTTGCGAGACTGATGGTAGCCTCCCGTCAAGGCCATCCAACATTTTCTTTAACGTGGGCAGGGTGTGGCTCTCCCGCACAAGGGGCCACGGCTTAACGTCCCATCCGACGGACAACTTTCGAAGCCCATTGGTGTCCCTTACTGACAGTGGGCAGGGCGGGGAGTTTTGCGGAGATAAATCTCAACGCTGACTCAGCTGGGACGGGTTGTTTTACCTCTGAGCGGCACTTTTTTTTGCACACCATGGGCTAAATGGCCAGGTCACATGGACCCCGAAGACTCACAGAAGGTTGGGGGAGGGGACCCACTGGAACAGCTGTTGGCCTCCCGTCAAGACCATCCAGCGTGTTCTTTAACGTGCACAAGGTACTCTCCCGCACACGGGGCCACGGTTTAACTCCCATCCGACGGAAGGCGGCCTTTCCAAGCCCCTCGGTGTCCCCTACTGACCGTTGGCAGGGAATTTTGCGGAGATAAATCTCAACGCTGACCCAGCTGGGACTCGAACTCGGGAACTACAGATTACGAGCCTGGCGCGCTATCGACTGAGCCACCCCGCTCCAACCATATTTCTGAAACTCTTCATTTAGAACCAGATCAAGAGCTCATCGTTAGTCAACAATGATTAATATATAATAATGGATGATAATTTGCTCTTACAGAATCTAAAGAGGAATTGGGATGATCAACAGCTCAGCCGCTACCAACACAAAATGAACGGTTGTTTAACCAATAAACTGTTTAGCTTTAACATTAAAGAAAGATCTTCATTGTAGCTAAACTAAATTATTATGTCGTTTAAAAAACACATAATATTTTTTACTGTGTTTTCTGTCTGTCTGTCTGTAGAATCTAACTTTTTTTATTTTTAGGAATAAAGTAAAAATATTTTTTGGATCAGATAAGTATTGATGAAATATTGCGATGCGCACTTTCCGAATATCCCAAAAATTTAATCCGCATCTGAGGCGGGGTGTGACTCAGTCTGTAGCGCGCCACTCTCTTAATCTACAGTTCCCAGGCTTGAGTCCCGGCTAGGCTAGCGTTGAGATTTATATCCTCAAAACCCCCACCCCTGCCCTCGGCCAGTGGTGCTTGGAAAGGCCGCCGTGCCCTCGGCAAAGTGGGCTTGGAAAGGCCGCCGTCCGTCGGATGCGACGTTAAGCTCGTGTGCCGGAGAACTGCACCCTATGTACGTTACAGAACACACTGGGTGTCTTTGACGGGAGGCTACCATCTGTCTCCTAACAGCTGTCAAGTAGGTCCAACATCCCAACAAATAATCCGCGCCATCTTTCGGTAGAAAAATTTAAAAATCGCGAAAATTTAAGTGAATGCTGCAAAAGATCTATTTAAACTAGTTGGGTTGTTTTACCTCTGAGCAGCACTTTTTTGCATACCATGGGCTAAATGACCAGGTCACATGGACCCCGAAAGCTCAGAAAAGGTTGGAGGAGAGGACCCATTGGAACAGCTGTTGGGAGACAGATGGTAGCCTCCCGTCACGGCCATCCAGTGTGTTCTTTAACATGCACAGGGTATGGCTCTCCCACACACGGGGCCACGGCTTAACGTCCCATCCGACGGACGGTGGCCTTTTAAACTAGTAGAATAGTAGAAATTTTAATGGTTCAAATGCGAAAGTCATGAGGTTTTTGTAATGAAAACAATAAAATGAGCATTTCCATGCTTTTAAGAGATAATTAAAAAATTCTTGCAGAGCTGGATAGGTACTAATGAAATATTGTAATTTAAATTTGCATCATTAGAAGACGTTGAATAGGGAAAAAGTGAAACTTTTAATGTATATTTCATATGATCTGTTTACGGTAGAAATTTGAAATTTCAGTGGTTTAATGTCAAGAGACATTCCACTGACAGCGACAATCTCCCCCTTTTCTCAGAACGATGTGAAAAAAGTAGCTTTATTATTTTAAGGAATAAAAGAGTAATACTTCCCATGTTGTATAAGTACTACTAAAAAAAATTGCATTTTGCCAATCATCCGTTTAGTTCGAATTAAAACTTTAGAACGCAAAATTCGACAAATGAAAAACACCGTCTGTTTGAAAACGAGGTTCCTATATTCGCTAGAGATAATGTATGTTTTTCACGTTCTTTCTAAACCACTATATTCCATGAAATTTAGGGAGGGGGTGGCTCAGTCGGTAGCGCGCCAGGCTCGTAATCTGCAGTTCCCAGCTTCGAGTCTCATCTGGATCAGCGTTGAGATTTATCTCCGCAAAACTTCCCGCCCTGTCCACGATCAGTAGGAGACACCGATGGGGTTGAAATGGCAGCCGTCCGTTGGATGGACGTTAAGTCGCGACCCCGTGTGCAGGAGAGCCACACCTGTGCACATTAAAAACACATTGGATGGCCTTGATTAGAGGCTAGCATATGCATTCCAACAGCTGTTGCAGTGGGTCCCTTTCCCCAACCTGCTCTGAGCTTTCGGGGGTCCTTGTGACCTGTCCATTGTGTGCAAAAAAAAAATCATGCCGCTCAGAGGTAAAACAACCAAACCCATGAAATTTAGTTTGCGAAAAGTGAAATTGCTATTGCATTAGCTAAGAGTATACAATGGCTCCTATTATATTGAAATATTCGAGGTACAGGTTCAAATCCAGGTCGGTCATACGGGCATTTGTGTATTGATTCTAGAATTATCCATCCTTAAATTGAGCAAAAAAAAAATATATGAACATTAAAAGCAAATTTTCATTAAGTAAGTCAGAAATTAGTTTTTTAAATCTAAGAGGGAATAGCTGTATATAGGCAGGAATTTCTGTAGGTAGTCGTATCGATCTGAATAGGAACTGGGATTTCTATAGGTGGTCGTATCGATCTGATTATTAGCAGGGATTTCTGTAGGTGGTCGTATCCATCTGAATACGAACTGGAATTTCTGCAGGTAGTCGTATCGACCTAAATATGAACCGGGTTTCTGTAGGTGGTAATATCGATATGAATGTGAACGGGGATTTCTGTACGTGTTCGCATCGATATGAATATGAAACGGGATTTCTGTTGGTGTTCGTACTAGTCTGAATATAAAATGGGATTTCTGTATGTGGTGGTATCAATCCTAATACTGGTAGGAATTTCTGTAGGTGGTTTTATCGATCAGAATATAAGCAGGGAATTCTGTAGGTGGTCGTATCAATCTTAATAAGGTCAGGTATTTATGTAGGTGGTTGTATCGATCCTAATATGAGCAGGAATTTCTGCCGGTGGACAACAGATTTTCCTATGCTGATTAGAAGTAATTCAACTCCCAGATATCAGAGAAATAAAGATGATATTTTGGAACTACATTTCTTCTGCAGGATAAACGCGTCTCGACACCCCTACATAGTAGGGGTTGTCCCTCTGAAGGGGAGTGGCGGGGGGAGTAGTAATTGGTGTACAACGCAGAAACTTCTATTGGGAGGGTGAGGGTTGACATGTTTTAGTCTAATGTGTGTGTGGGTGAGTGTGGATTACTGAGAAAATTGCAATTTTTTGTTTTTAATGGGTACATTGTACTTATTATATGGAAAATTTGTGTCATGTAAATGGTAGCTAGGCACAAACTGGAAGGAGAGCTGTGTACCAATCCCTAGTGATGATGCACAGAACCGGCCAGGTCTAGCACCTAATGTCCGACCCCGCCTTCTCGTGGTGCAGGCCATTAGTACAGTCGCTCAAAAAAGTATCCGAACACTATCGTTGATTACAGAATTCAGAAAAAATATCTGGCAACGATTTTTTTAGAAATTAGTGACCTGGCAACCTTCGTGTCACGTGACACGAAGGTTGCCAGGTCACTAATTTCTAAAAAAATCGTTGCCAGATATTTTTTCTGAATTCTGTAATCAACGATAGTGTTCGGATACTTTTTTGAGCGACTGTACCTTTCAAAAGAGATATTCTCTTTTGGAAGGGAACTGATGGTGGGCTGCCAGTTCAGTATGGCCTACTGATCTGGTCATATATGGACACTTTTTTCTGTTTTTTTCAACCCTTCTGAGGAGTGGTCAACTTCACAGGGTCCTGGTGCTGACCATTTATACCTACTAGATTGGACTTGTTTATGGATTTGAGTTTGATTATGGATCCTAGACTTGCTGTACTGGTGGGCCTCTGTTGAGGGAGAATCTGCCACTGTGTTTTCTGTTTGCTTCTGGGTTGCCAGCCCTAAGTGAACAGAGGCATGGGATACCCTATATCAGCTGGTGGATAATCCTAATCAGAGGTCATCGCAGGTACCTGAACCTTACTTAGCTAGTTGGGCATCGTCAATCCTAAACTGGAGCAATGTGTCTCAGGCAGGCCATATGGCTCTTGAAAAAGTCCACTTGAAAAGGTGGTGTCTGAAATTACTAGCAGCATCGATGACTTCAGTCTTTTAGCACAGGAGGGACAGGTCTTTGCCCAATGCCTGCGATCAAAGGGATGTTTGATATTGTTGGCCCTACCTATCTCAATAAACCTAGTTTCTTTAAAAATCCTACTAATCATTTTCTCTCTCCAGGAACGTGGAACATGAGGACATTATATAGAGATTATTCTCTTGATGTCCTCAGGCAGGAAGTCCAGCGCTATAACCTAGATATTCTTGGTTTGCAAGAGACCAGATGGACAGATAAAGGACAGATTCTTAAAAATAATCCTAAATTTCTCTTTTCAGGGAGGGACGACAATAAGCATCATCAAGGCGTGGATCTGCTTCTCAACAGACACGCTAGTGATGCTCTTCTAGGATATGAGTGCATTAATGAAAGGTTTCTTACAGCAAAATTTCAGACAAGCGTTAAAGACCTGAATGTTACTGCTGTTATGCCCCCACTGAGGATGCCGATGAGGATGAGAAGGATAGGTTTTATGAACAACTTCAGGATATTTTGATATTTTGTCAAGAAAGGAGATATTACACTTGTTCTAGGTGACTTCAATGCCAAAGTTGGTACTGACTCTGACCTTTGGGGAGGGGTGATAGGCCCTTTCGGTATTGGTAGCTGCAATGGCAATGGGCAACGTCTCCTACAGGTAAGTAAACTCAATGGTTTCAGAATAATTAACACTTATTACACACACCGCGACATACATACGTACACATGGGTTTCACCTGATGGGCTGCATAAGAATATGATTGATTATATATTAACAACAAATGGGCTAGTTCTGTTAGGAATACCAGGGCATATAGGGGAGCTGAAATTGGATCTGACCATTACCTTGTTAAAACTGTCTTGCAACTTAAACTTAAAAAGTGTTGTGCTAAAATGAAAAAATTTACCTTTAATACCGAAGCTCTGAAAGACCCAGTTATAGCTAAAGCTTACCATGATAGGCTAGTTACTCATTATGACAGTCATGGTATGCTTACTACTGACGTTAAGGAAGAATGGGATCATTTTCAACAGGCTTTTTTGGAAACTAAGAGTACTCTTTTAGGAAAAAAGGAGGAGAAGAGACAGAATTATCTGAGTGATAAGGCACTTGAGCTTATTTCAGAAAGAAGGAAATGCAGTAATGTCCTTAATCAGTACCCTACTAGTCCTAACAGAAAGGATTACAGAGAGCTTAATAAACGTGTAAAGGATCAGTTAGCTACTGATAAGAATCTTTCGCTTGATGGCTTGGCTGACAAAGCCGAGGAAGCAGTTAGGCAGCACAACATCAGAGAGCTGTAATAATAATAAATAAATAAATACCCCCTCAAGCAGCTGCTTGCCACAGAGGTCTGACAGGAGCCTGTCAGTTTATATGCCACAATAGAAGGTCTGAGAGGATGGCAGGACCTCAGCAGAAAAACGACACAAACAGCCATGCCTTACCCGGGGCTCGAACCCAGGTCCCTTAGATCAGTGGCCAAGCGTGCTAACCACTCGGCCACGGGACGGCCACATAATTAATGTTTTGTGTGGTAGAACACGGACAGGCATACAAGGATTGAAGGATAAAAAAGGTAAGGTTATAGAAGGGGAGGATTCTGTCATGGCTAGGTGGGCTGAACATTTCAGTGATGTTCTAAACAATGTGGTTAGTTCTACTCCCATTGTTTGTAATTATGATAGATGCATTGGTGGCTTTAATGTTGGCCCTATAACACAATCTGAAGTTATTTTGGCTATTTCTAAACTTAAACTTCATAAATCCTCAGGGGTAGATGAAATTACTACGGAAATGCTTAGAGCTGGGAATGTTTCGGTTACCACTTGGATGACTGAAATTTTGAATATTTTTTATGATAAAGGCATGGTTCCTAAGGATTTTACCAGAGCTATCCTGCCATCCTCTCAGACCTTCTACTATGGCATATGTAAACTGACAGGCTCCTGTCAGACCTCTGTGGCAAGCAGCTGCTTGAGGGGGTAATTATTGTTATTAATTGTTATCCCAATTTTCAAAAAAGGTGATCGCAGTTCTTGTGATAACTATAGGAGTATCAGCCTACTTTCTGTTCCAGGTAACATTCTTTCTATGATTGTGCTTAATAGAATTAAGAATCTGGTTGACAGTCAATTGCGTGATGAGCAATGTGGATTTAGAAGTGGTAGGGTAGGCCATTAACCTGGCCATTTAAAAAAGTGCCACTCAGAGGTAAAACAACCCAACAACACAATTAGAAATTTTGCACAACTCAAGAATTACAAAATAAAACATATCTGTTAAAGAATTTTAGAATATACAAAAAACCTTACAATCAATCAGTAACTAAAAAGTGAATACTTTATAATGCATTACAGGTGTGATCAGATGATACAGGTGGATCAGATATTTTCACTTAGGCAGATTCTTGAAAAATGTTTAGAGTTTCAGAAACCTTTGGTTGCTAGCTTTGTTGATTTCAAAAAGGCTTTCGACTCTGTTGATCGTCATAATTTGTGGTTGATTGTGAGATCATATGGAATATCTTATAAGTTAGTTAACATAATGAAAGCTCTCTATAATAACACTCAGTCGTGTGTGAGAGTTGGTAAGGCTTGTAGCAATTGGTTTAGCATTACTTCTGGTGTTCGACAAGGGTGCATTTTGTCTCCTTTTCTCTTTAGCTTGGTTATTGATTATGTTATGCAAAATTCACTTCAAGGGAAAAATTTTGGCCTTACATGGGCTGGAGATACGAAAATTTATGACTTAGATTATGCTGATGATTTAGTCCTTTTGGCAAATGATGTTGATGAGATGAACTCTTTCATTCGAGCTGTTGATGAGACTGGTAGTAGAGTAGGTTTGGTTATAAACAGAGAGAAAACTAAAGTGATGAAAATTGGTCAGGCAGGTTGTGATTCAGTTCATGTGAATGGTTGCACTCTTGAGCAGGTGTCACAGTTTAATTATCTTGGGAGCTATGTAACAGATAATGGTGATGTGCGGCATGAGATTAACAGACGAATAGGGATTGCTGCCGGGACTTTTAAGAATCTATGGAGATTGTGGAGAAATAGGCGTATACACCTAAAGACTAAAATTAGACTGTATAATAGTTTGGTTCTTTCTAGGTTTAGTTATAGTAGTGAAACGTGGATACTTTGTAAGCAAGATAACAGGAATCTAGATGCTTTTGATTCCAGATGCTTACGCAGTATCTTGGGCATTAGGTGGTTCAACTTTGTAACTAATGATGAGGTTAGGCAAAGGAGTTGGCAACATCCTTTAATTAGTATATTGTGCAGAGAGAGACTCCGTTGATTTGGCCATGTTGCCCGTATGGATAATTATAGATTGGCGAATAGGATTATGAACAATGTGCCCAGAGGTCTCAGAAGGAGGGGGAGACCTAGGATGCCGTTGGCAGACAATGTCAAACAGGACCTTGTTAGAATTGGTGTGCAGTGGCCGGATGCAGCAGATGTAGCTCAGGACAGATATGCTTGAAGAATTAAACTGCACAGTCTTTTTGGACCTCCGTAGCCCATGGCTGCTTGAGGATGATGAAAAGTGAAGAATCGAAAAAGTGAAGGAGGAAAATATCGTTCTTAATTTTCGTTTTAGTAGCATTCCAAGGTTTAAGATGACGTTACAGTTTCTAAAACGAATGTGTTATTAATAATGATGATCTTATCTTCTCATTTACGTTATTCAAACCATCAGTCGGAATGGGATTGTAACCCGAAGCTCCCTCTCTGGTATGTCACTAGATCAGCTTTATCGTCCAGAATGCCATAGAAATAATGGAATATTTAGGGAGATGTGTTTCGGAGTACCAGATACCGTAAAACGTTTCTGCCAATATCTGCCTATGAGCTGATGCATTGCATTACAAACAGTATGCAGTATAGTGTGAATCCATTGTATAATTCCTGGTGGCCATTCGCTAAGAAAACATGCAGAAGAACGCAAACTTTGAAATCATCATTTCTGCACATTTTAAACTCTTGTAGTTGTATCAGGGTAATAAACTTTGTGACCATTGTTTGCATACTTATCGCATCCCCCTCCCCCATACTATTTTTTTTAGCTATATCGTCCATTGCGTGTCTCAGTCATTTGCATTTTATTCTCATTCCGTAATTTTGGAAACCAGTATTTTATCTGCAGCTAATGGGGAAACCAGTATTTTATCTGCAGCAAAGGGTTCCAATTGAAACGTTCTTCATTTCTCAGTCAGTGTTTTGAATGAAAGTCTAACGACTCACTCAATGGGCTGGAGCTATTTGAGAAGTAATCTGATTTTATTTTCCGTTAAATTACATTCTATACTTCGAATATTATCTCTATTTTGATATCATTAAACGAAAAATTAAAGTGAAGAAACTATCTCTCTTAGAAGTTAATTTAACGACAGGATCTCAACAAATCTCGATACTCACTAAGAATATGCTTTGATTTAAGCCCCGCCTTGGCAAACTACGAGCCAACATCCCTGTTTTTTTTGCAGTTTGGTGTAATATGTTCGACTGAATTTTTTTCAAACGGAAGTTTGTTCAATAGAAGTTTGTTCGAAAAGGAATTTTGTTAGACGGAAATTTGTCCGAAACGAAATTTTGTTCAACGGACACTTATTCGACGTGAATTTGTTCCAAACGGAAGTTTTATCGACGAAAAAGTTTCGTCCAACATTTTGTCGAAAGTTTGAGAATTCAGAAATGTGGAGAGGCAGCTAGAGGACACAGCTATGGAGAGGCAGTTAGAGAACGCAGCTATGGAGAGGCAGTTAGAGGACGCAACTATGGAGAGGCAGCTAGAGAACGCAGCTATGGAGAGGAAGCTACAGAACGCAACTATGGAGAGGCAGCTAGAGAACGCAGCTATGGAGAGGCAGTTAGAGGACGCAACTATGGAGAGGCAGCTAGAGAACGCAGCTATGGAGAGGCAGTTAGAGGACGCAACTATGGAGAGGCAGCTAGAGAACGCAACTATGGAGAGGCAGTTAGAGGACGCAACTATGGAGAGGCAGCTAGAGAACGGCAGCTATGGAGGGGCACTTCGATAACGTCTCTTCTGGATTGTCACTGGATTGTCAGAGGGGTGGGAAGGGAGGCGACAGAGGCGAAAGTTTAGTTTTAGATTAGGCAGAAAAAGCACACACGATCAAGAGATCCTTTATTTCCTTTTGGTTTCACTCCACATTTTTATAAGCTGTATTCAAAGCTGTGTAAAAGGGGAATTACGTCTGAAATTTGAAACTGGAGTATTTAGCAGAACTATATGCTGCACGATCATAGAAATTTGACCACTTACCCAATATTATTCTAATGGGGAGCTAATTGGAAGTCCTATAAGTTTTAAAACAAACTTTTTATGGGAAAATGTGATTAAAAGGAATCTAAGATCTTAAAGAAGATATCACTCTGAAGTTAAAGTTGATCAATTTTATAGGAAAAATTGTCTTGAGCCGGATGGAATACGAACCCACAACCTCTTGATCACATGGCAGGTGTTCTGGCCGCCAATCAAGATCTCCTCTAATTGATGTTATAAAGAGAGCACCTGACATTTTATCAGGAGGTCGTGGGCTCGTATCCCACCCGCCTCAAGACAACTTTTCCTCTAAAAATGATCGACGTTATCTTCAGAGTGATATCTTCTTTAATATTCATTAAATACGTCGAAAAATATTTCTTCAAATTAAAGATCTATATAACGATATTTTCAACCTCAGTATTTAAAGAGTTATAGAAGCTTGAACATATGGTAATAGCAGTGCTAGACATGTGAACTTAATTGAAACAGGAAGTATATATTTTTTTCAGAAAAATATAGATTTTTATTCATAAAAGTAAACAATAAAGGGCATTTTTCCATTTGACTCGCAAAGTTAAATACCTTATCTTCAGCAAAATGAATAAATTTAATATAGGTCATTCAGCCACGAAAATGGTACACATCAAATAAATTCACAAAGCACATCACATAATATTCTTCTTCTTTACGTTCTCTATACACCACCCCAACCACAGTCCCTGCATTATGCCCCTGTCAGTGTGTGTCTTTCCTAATGGCATAGATCTAGTTAATACATGAATAAACATTTTGCATTTTGGGGGACGGCCAAATAATCGGATCGAACCAGAACAAACTGAAAGGCAAGTTCCAGTATATAATTTTTTCCTTATATTTTAGTGCTCTTTCAAAAGCTTGATACAAAATGTATATTAATATATATCATTAATATTTTGATTACCTTTCCAGTTATTAATACAGTGGACCCCCGATATAACGCGCATGTCGGGGGGGGGGGGGGGGGAACAACACCCGCGTTATAAGGTGAACCGCGTTATACCGAGCGGCGCGGTGGCGACACAATAAATTTCACACTGTAAGCTTTTCTTTTACTCATCATGCATACAATAATTAAACACTATTCAAAATACATGCAGGAACTCAATACATACACAATTACTCAATACGCAGTAACAATAAAATGCGATACTCACTAACGCCGCACGGACCTGTATAAACATGTTTGAACTTATCGCGAACATCGCCCGCGCTATAACTGAATGCGCGGTATAGCGAGCAGCACTATAACGAAGGTCCACTGTATTCTGAAAGAAAGGACCATGCGCCATAATTCCCGTCCCCTAGATCCAGAAATTTGAGTATCACTGTTTCAAAGAGAAAAATGAGAAGCAGGATTTATTCTTATTGTATACCGAGATTTAGCCTCCATGATTATATATGTGAATTTTATTGCTATGGCTATCCACATTGTCACAGGAAATCAACTACACCTCATTTAACAAACACACACACAAAAACAAAACACACGTCCAAATTAAAGTAAAAACTACCGCACCAAGCCCCCCACTGAAAAACCACACCAAAAACTTTCACACCGGAAAGATGCAATCATCCCGATATTATTCCTAAAATAATTTTTATTCCGTTTCGAATAAATTTCCGGACACCTTTTTTTTTTTGCGACGCCCGAGATGGATGATAAATGGCAGATAAATTATGTTTTTAAAGGATAAATAGAATGTATAGAGGGCAAGATGTCCAACTTCTGCGAACTCTAATTAAAACAATCAATTTTTAATAAAATTTTATTGTTTACGTTTCTTTTAAGAATATTTTTTGGGTTGGTCTTGGCACCCAGCCATTCCGTTTTAGTTTGCTATAGCTGCCTGCCATTTCATTTAATTTCTCTATATTGCCCTTCAGCTATTAAGTTTGCCTAGGCCTGATTTATGCACTCTAACAATTTAATTCAATTAGAAACGAATTGGATATCAATAGATATATCACCTGTAAATTTAGGGGTTTCACTAAGCATAACAACGAGAATCGTGGCACAGGAATAAAATAATATAAATTGAAAAAATTCTTCATGAAGTCCCATTGAAGAGTGAAATTTTTACATAGATTTTGTTCAATTGAAAGTCTCCTAAATAATAATAGCAAATGAGTTTTATTTTGGCTATGGTTTTCAAAAGTTGAAAGTGGCCCTGGAGTTCTGTGCACACAAAGGATTAGCGAGCAGGCATGTACCCAGGATAAAGTTTTCAGGGAAGGTGGGGCACATACCCAGGATTTAGTTTTCAGGGTAGATGGGGCATATACCCAGGATTTAGTTTTTGGGGTACGTGAGTCACGTACCCAGGATTTAATTTTCGGGGTAGGATGGATAACGTACCCAGGATTTAGTTTTCGGGGTAGTTGGAGTACTTACCGAGGATTTAGTTTTCCAGGTAGGTGGGGCACATATCCAGGATTTAGCTTTTCGGGATAGGTGGGGCACATACACGGGATTTAGTTTTCCAGGTAGGTGGGGAACCTATCCAGGATTTAATTTTCGGGGTAGGTGGGGCGCGTACCCAGGATTTACTTTTTGGGGTAGATGGGGCCCGTACCAGAGTTTAGTTTTCAGGGTAGGTGGAGCACATACCCAGCATTTAGTTTTCGGGGAAGATGGGGGCACATACCCAGGATTTAGTTTCCTGGGAAAGTGGGGAACGTACCAGGATTTAATTTTCGGTGTAGGTGGGACACGTACCCAGGTTTTACTGTCAGGTAGAATTCAAGAGTTTAGTTTTCTTTTTTTTGGGGGAAAGGGGGAATATTTTTATTCCTTTTTTTAAGATTTCAATATGGTTTCCCAATTACTAAAATATTCCACCGGGCAGGAAAAGTTAAAATAATATTCTATGGCCGAGTGGTTAGCGCGCTTGGCTACTGATCTAAGGGACCTGGAAAAGGCATGAGTGTATGTGTCGCTTTTCTGCTGAGGTCCTGCCATCCTCTCAGATCTTCTACTATGGCATATAAACTGACAAGATCCTGTCAGACCTCTGTGGCAAGCAGCTGCTTGAGGGGGTATTTATTATTATTATATGGAATAAGATTTTATAGTTGTTTCTTAAAACTATTTTTAGTGTTATATACTATGGAGATAAAGTAAAATTATACAGACTCCTGTTTCCGATTTCAAACAGGTAGAGAAGTTTCAGATTTCGTATAAAACGAACAAATATTTCTTTTTTTTGTGTGTGTGGGGAGGGTGTCCACTTCTGGAATAAAATAATATAAATTGCATTCCAGGAGAATACAATTTATATTATTTTATCCAGGAAAAAAGGTACCCACTTAAGCAGGCAGTTCACAAGGGGTTGGATACGAGATCCATAAGAAATGAATAAATTTATGATTTGATTCATTTGATTGCACGAAAATAATAGAGCATTTCATATAAGTAACTAACTTTGGGAGGTAATTTGAAACAACAACAACAACAATAAACATCAAAAATGACATTTGTTTTGTTCTATGGTTGGTGTTTGGATCTCTTCAATCTACAATCAATGAAACTAGAAGCATAGTGAAGAAGAAGGGTGTTAAGCTATCCATAAAAGAAATTTTCTGAACACATCGCATTCTTCTTTGAAAAGTGACACAACTCGAAACTTGCAATTATCGAATAATAAGTGAAAGAAAACGAGCAATGCTTAAACTGTTTCTTCTTAAATTGTGTACACTTAAGTCGATATCATTCAATGCTTTATAAATTTTCATCACTATGAAGAAACTTGGTTTAAAGAATTGTTTTTTTTTTCTTTTGGAGATAAGTTTTTCTCCATTCGGGATAAATGATAATTTTTTTGATTTTTTTTTTCACTTTTAAAGCTAGGGTGTGACATGATTCTTGGCTTTACGTTAGCAAGAACATTAACAAAATTTTAACTTCTCTCTGTTTCCGAGGGACGGGGTGGCTCAGTCGGTAGCGCGCCAATCTCGTAATCTGCTAGTTCCCAGGATCGAGTCCCAGTTAGGCCAGCGTTGAGATTTATCTCCGCTGAACTTCTGCCCTGACCTCGGTCAGTAGGGGACACCGATGGGCTTGGAAAGCCCGCCGTCTGTCGGATGTGACGTTAAGACGTGACTCCGTGTGCAGGAGAGCCATACCCTGTGCACATTAAAGAACACATTGGGTGGTTTTAATGGGAGGTTACTATTTGTCTCCCAACAGCTGTCCAGAGGTCCTCCTATTTTCTGATCCCTCGGCGTCCTTGTGACCTTGACTATTTAGCCCATTGTGTGCACAAAAAAGTGCGCTCAAAAGTAAAACAAACCAACGCTACTTCCGAAAAGGACAGACTATCACGTCATTGTGAGTACCCGTGAGAAGTGAGATCTCAGAAGAATGAAAATTTAATCCTGATGTTTTAGGTCCTCATCGAAATACTCTGACTCTTTAGAAAAATAATAACTTTCTTTTCAGCTACACCGAAGAACCAAAACATTATGACCAGCGCTTCTTTATGCAAATCGAAGCAACTGCAAGTAAACGACGGCGCGTGTGAAGGTCATGAAACGGTATAAATAACATCTGATACTGAGATCTCTTAATCAGTGTTATTCTTGTTCTGCAGGTGGGAAACACAATGGATTTAAATTAGTTTGACAAAGGCCAAATTGTAATGACCAGACGACTGGGTCAGAGCATTTCCGAGACGGCAAGGCTTGTGGGGTGCTCATGGTATAGTGGTTAATATTTTCAAAAATCTAGGAAGGAAAAACCACGAACCGTGGCAAGGTGTGGGTCGAAGGTGGCTGTTCGATGCTAGAGGTGACCGATGGCTATCCCGTATGGTATGATCCAACAAAAGGGATATTGTGGTGAAACTTGCCCGTAATTACAATGCTGGTGACGAGAGTAATGTGTCAATACACAGTACATCGAACCCTGCTGAAAATTGGGCTGCATAGCCGCAGGCCACTCCGAGTGCCCATGCTAACCTTGGTTCACCATTGAAAGCACCTACATTGGTCACACGAGCATCAAAACTGGACCTTGAATGAGTGTAAGAAATTCTTCTGGTCCGATAAATCCCATTTACTGTTTCAACATGTGGATGGCAGGGTACATGTGCATCGTTTACCTGGGGAAGTGTTTTCACAAGGATGCACCGTGGGATGAAAACAATCCAATGGAGGAAGTGTAATGCTATGACGTCTACCACTACCTAAACATCATTGCAAACCAGGTACATCCTTTCATGTTAACGATATATCCCTCTAGTAGTGCCTTCTTTCAGCAGGATAATGCGCCATGCCACACTGCCCGGATTGTTAGAGAATTGTTCGTGGAACAAGAGGAAGACTTCCAGGTATTGCCCTGTCCTCCAAATTCCCCAGACATCAATCCAATCGAGCATCTGTGATTTGTGTTGGAACAGCATATCCGATCTGCGGCGGCTCAACCACATAACTTGTAAGAGTTAAAGGATCTACTGATAACGTGTTGGTACCAGATACCACAAGACACCTTTAGAAATCTTGTAGCTTCCATGCTCGACGGGTAAGATCTGTTCTGAGCGTCACGTGGAGGACCAACATCATATTAGGCAGGTGGTCATATCATTTTGGCTCTTCGGTGTATATTGCGTGCTATTGACATATAACAGGAACCTGTCGATATGATGCACCATTACGAAGGCCTGTGACGAAAGCAACACGCGCATCAATAGTGACAGTTGAAGAGACAATGAGAAACTATGAGACTGCACAATTGAAGCTTCGATAGTTGTCACAGGACAATGACCGATTAATCACTTATCGGAATATTCAGAATGGCTGATCAGAAATATTATTTCGAATGGCTGATCAGAAATATTATTTCGAATGGCTGGTCAGAAATATTATTCAGAATGGCAGATCAGACTGGATTGTTTTACCTCTGAGCGGCACTTTTTTGCACACCATGGGCTAAATGGCCAGGCCACAAGGACCCCGAAGGCTCAGAGAAGGTTGGGGGAGGGGACCCACTGGAACAGCTGTTGGGAGACAGATGGTAGCTTCCCGTCAAGACCATCCAGCGTGTTCTTTAACATGCACAGGGTATGGCTCTCCTGCACACGGGGCCACGACTTAACGTCCCATCCGACGGACGGCGGCCTTTCCAAGCCCATCAGTATCCCCTACTGACCGTGGGCAGGGCGGGGAATTTTGCGGGTTGGGTTGTTTTACCTCTGAGCGGCACTGTTTTGCACACCATGGGCTAAATGGCCAGGTCACATGGACCCCGAAGGCTCAGAGAAGGTTGGGGGAGGGGATCCACTGGAACAGCTGTTGGGAGACAGATGGTAGCCTCCCATCAAGGCCATCCAGCGTGTTCTTTAACGTGCACAGGGTATGGCTCTCCCGCACACGAGGATACGGCTTAACATCCCATCCGATGGACGGCGGCCTTTCCAAGCCCATCAGTGTCCCCTACTGACCGTGGGCAGGGCGGGGAATTTTGCGGAGATAAATCTCAACGCTGACCCAGCTGGGACTCGAACCTGGGAACTACAGATTACGAGCCTGGGGCGCTACCGACTGAGCCACCCCCGCCCCTGAATGGCTGATCAGAAATATTATTCAGAATGGTTGATAACTGTGATCTAAGAGAACTGTTGAAGGACAACGGCGTAATTTCATACTCTCCAATTGGTTCTCCAGATGTTATCATGAATCTCCGTTTGACAACATCTGTTCCGATGTCATCTTCCGGGATTCGAAATCGAACCTGGCTCTCTTTTCTCCACAACGGAGCACTATAACCACTCAGCTATAAAAAACATAAGCACACAATAGGACGTGGAGAAAAAGAATAACGTAAAATATTAAAATTAAAAAGCAGGGAAAGGCTGTTACTATAAAATTCTCTTTTATCTCCTAATGAGGAATTCCACTGGAGAAGAGGAGGAGTTGGATTGATACAATTTTAAAAGGAATTTCTGTGCACATAATGGAGGAAATGGGCAGGTCACAAGGACTCCAAGGGCTCAGAGTTGGGTACCGGAATCGGATCCATGGACAGTAGCGAATTTAAGGGGGGAGATTTAATTCCCCTTATGTATACGTTTCAAAATTTTTGAAAATTTTAGGCTTTTGAAACATTTACTAACTCTTAAACATTGATGCAAAATACACCACTGGTTTTATATTTTTCTTATTATTTGCATTTATCAAAACTTATTGATTACTCTTTTTTTATCATCATCATCCTCAAGCAGCCATGAGCTACAGAGGTCCAACCAGACCGCACAGTTTAGTTCTCCAAGCATATCTGTCCTGAGCTACATCTGCTGCATCCGGCCACTGCACACCAGTTCTAACAAGGTCCTGTTTGACATTGTCTGCCCACCGCATCCTAGGTCTCCCCCTCCTTCTGAGGCCTCTAGGCACACTGTTCATAACCTTATTCGCCAATCTATAATTATCCATACGGGCAACATGGCCAAACCAGCGGTGTCTCTCTCTGCACAATATGCTGCTTAAAGGAGGTTGCAGACTCCTTTGCCTAAACCTCATCATTAGTTACAAAGTTAAACCACCTAATACCCAAGATACTGCGTAAGCATCTGGAATCAAAAGCATCTAGTTTCCTGTTATCTTGTTTATACAGCGTCCAAGTTTCACTACCATAACTAACCCTAGAAAGAACCAAACTATCATACAGTCTAATTTTAGTCTTTAGGTGTATACGCCTATTTCTCTTTTAACCTTTTGGAAAAAAAAACAAAATCTCAGCTACAAGAACGCATATCGCCTCTGGCAGATATCACAATCTCGTTTTCAAAGAGAATGAAGTTTTTTCTTTTACTCCTTGTATTGACAATTATTTTGCAAAGAACATTGAACCAAAGGAAAAGAATACCCTGCTAGCCCACAAGGGAGTAGAGAGAGTGGGGAAAGTTCAATTGTCGAATTCCACACCTCTATTGCTCGATGTGTTTCATTACTCTTTGCGGTCGTCTCGTCTCTAGAGTAACAGTACTCCTCAGGTAAGAGATTCCGGGCGGAAACAAAGCATAGCACACTGTGTGGATCAAGGTCAAAGGTACAATTAAAATAAAACAAAAAAGGACCTCAGAGGCGAAGAAAAGGTTTTGACGGAGGGTAAAGTACTTCCCTCTTTCACTCTTTAACAGTTTTAATTTGAGTCTGCGGATGATGAGAAAAATATAAATAGTATATTATTAGTAATTATACAATATAAAGGTATTCGTCTTTTAATTCTTGAATCTAGAAAGTTACATTATCCCCACCTCTCTCAGAAAAATGGATAAATTATTGGTTTCAGTGATCTCTTGAAATACTACCACTAAAATTTTAAATTTTTATTATATATATATATGTATTATTTAATGAAGAAGAGCTCTACTGTTTCCGTACTTAGTGATCTGTGAATATACAGTATATATTAAAACAACTAAGCATTTGAAAAATGCGAATTTTATTTCATTAGTAGCAATCCAACTAAGAGTTTTCTAATTACACCTATCCCTCGATTTACACTGAATAGATGGGTTCCGCACAAAACCGTGTAAATCGAAATCTTGGATTTGCTATGTAAAACCGTGTAAAACGAAAAAAAAACTAAAATGTGCATAATTCAGTTTCGATTTACACGGTTTTGATTTCGATTACACGGATTTCGATTTACACGGTTTTGTGCGGAACCTATTTTCAGTGCAAATCGATGGATAGGTGTATTACTTTCATTGTTTCCAATGAAAATTTCATGATGTTCACATTCCACTACCAAAATTTCAAAACACGTCGTTGCAATATTCTTTTGAAAATTAGGAATTTTCAAATTTTTTCACTGTTCGAATGCGCAATTATAGTGTTTAAAAGATTCCGAAAGTGCAAATCATTAAATTTTATCGATTATTTTCTAACCCAAAAAGGAATTTTTCATTTATTTCTAAATGCAAATAATTATCTGCTAAAACAAACAAATAAAAAAAAATATTTTCCCACCCCCTGGGTCTAAGACGCAAACTCATTGTTGGCGATGAAAATTCCGTGACCTTCACAATTCCACCACCACAGTTTCAAATTTCTATCATAAAAACATCGTTTGCAATATTCGTTGGAAACTTTCGAATTTTCATCTTTTTCCACCGATAGAGGGCGTAATTAAAGCTTTAGGGAGATTCGGAAAGTGCATATCGTAATATTTCATCAACACCTATCCAATGGAAAAGAATTTTCAATTTATCTCTGTAAACAAAAAAGTTCGATGTCTACAGTCGGACAGATAGACGGACTGACGGACAGACAGACGACAATGCTAAACTATTATCTCGTTTTTTCGGAAACGAGATAAAAAGAGAAACATTTTCCAAAGACGTCACTTCCACTGGATATCTGCTCGAACAGTCTTCCTCAAATTATGCTCCGCTATAAAAATTTAAAAATTATTGAAAAGGCTTGGATTGTTTTTACCTCTGAGAGGTAACTTTTTTCACAAAATTGACTAAATGGCCAGGTCATAAGGACCCCGCGGGCTCAGAGAAGGTGCTGCTCTTAGAACAGCTGTTAGGAGACAGATGGTAGCTTCCCGTTAAGGCCTCCCAGCTGGGACAGCGTTGAGATTTATCTCCGCAAAATTCCCCGCCCTGCCCACGGTCAGATGGGGACACCGATGGGCTTGGAAAGGCCGTCGTCCGTCGGATGGGACGTTAAGCCTTGGCCCCGTGTGCGGGAGAGCCATACCCTGTGCACGTTAAAGAACACGCTGGATGGCCTTGACGGGAGACTACCATCTGTCCCCCAACAGCTGTTCCAGTGGGTCCCCTCCCCCAACCTTCTCTGAGCCTTCGGGGTCCATGTGACCTGGCCATTTAGCCCATGGTGTGCAAAAAAGTGCCGCTCAGAGGTAAAACAACCCAACCCAACCCGTTAAGGCCATCCAGCGTGTTCTTTACCGTGCAGAAGGTGTGGTTCTTCCGAACACGGAGTAAACGGCTTAACGTCTCATCTGACGAACGGCGGCCATTCGAAGCCCATCGGTATCCCCTACTGACCAAGGAGGCAGGACAGTATAGCTGCAGATTACGAGTCTGAAGAGACAGCCCATTATAAACACCCCTGCCCATTTATTAAAAAGTAAAGAAAAGAAAAACTAGGAAAAATGAAATTTTGATCATTTTATATGGCAATTTGTTAGGGATAAAAATCATGAATTTATTGTTCGTGTTCCGTTGATGTATTTTAAGTTAAAAAAAGTTCGATAGTTAAGTAAGTTTGAGCAAATCTGTACTTCATAACGTTCAAAATGAATCGAAGCAGTGTTGCCAATCTCATCAACGGAGTTATCATTCATCGAGACGCTGAACACGAAAATGACAATAAAATTTGTCGATTGACTCTTGTTTAGGAGAGACAGACATGGCCATGCATAAACAAGACTCTCTCTGTCTCTCCTAATATCAGTCCGAATTGAGTACATAGGTAACCATTTCGCAACGCTGTATTTTAAACTCCAGATTACAACATATTGCGTTGTATTTCATCAGTCCACCATACACACAACTCACGGAGATATTTCATCATTGTCTGATGCGAGTTGTTTTTTTTTGCGACATATAGGACAGAGAAGAATCCTAGAAGCTACTCCTAGCTTAATACAGGCCTTCTCATACAAGGACATGCCCTACTAAGACAGGGGCAGGGGTGGCGGCTCAGTCGGTAGCGCGCCAGGCTCGTAATCTGTAGTTCCCAGGTTCGAGTCCCAGCTGGGTCAGCGTTGAGATTTATCTCCGCAAAATTCCGTGCCCTGCCCACGGTCAGTAGGGGACACCGATGGGCTTGGAAAGGCCGCCGTCCGTCGGATGGGACGTTAAGCCGTGGCCCGTGTGCGGGAGAGCCATACCCTGTGCACGTTAAAGAACACGCTGGATGGCCTTGACGGGAGGCTACCATCTGTCTCCCAACAGCTGTTCCAGTGGGTCCCCTCCCCCAACCTTCTCTGAGCCTACGAGGTCCATGTGACCTGGCCATTTAGCCCATGGTGTGCAAAAAAGTGCCGCTCAGAGGTAAAACAACCCAAAACAACCTACTAAGACCAAAGTCACTGCTGACCACTGCCTTAGTTAGAGCTAACACAACACACAAAGTTTGCCTTGCTGGAACAGTCGCTAGCTGCCTAACCACTATGCCAGTTAAGGCTGAGTCATGACATCGCGGCTTTAAGATGGCGGACAAAAGATGATGCAATCGTTAGTTGTAAGCGACGTCTCGTAGGGTGAGCAAGTCTTTTGAGCGATTAGCATTTACCCCTGAGTCATAAGTACAACACCAGTGATCCTTGCAGTTTTATTCCAGAAGTAGTGATGGGATACATTTTGTAACATTTGCGGGGAAGTGACGTTTGCAAGCCGGAAAAGGGCCATCACCCCAATAATGAAAGCGGCGTATGAGTTTTATTTTGGATGCAAGATCAGGGACCAGGACAAGGCCTGGGTCCCCGTTCATATATGCTGCAGTACGTGTGCAAGAAATCTTCTGAAGTGGCTGAAAGGTGAAAAAGTGGTGATGCCGTTTGCTGTTCCTATGATTTGGAGAGAGCTAAGCAATCACACAAATGACTGCTACTTCTGCATGGTTCCACCTGTTTCTGGAGGCATCACAAGAAAAAAAAAGTGGACAATAGCCTACCCGAATATACGATCTGCTCTCCGACAAGTTCCGCACGGTGAAGAACTTCCTGTTCCTGAACCTCCAAAAGAATTTTCCATCGATTCAGACGATGAGGAGGGAGACGAACAGACTTCGGGTTCTCCTCAGCCTTTGATGTCTAATGATGATCCATACGTCTGCAACGGTGAGTCATCTGCACCAAACATTCCCGCCGAAGAAGAAATGAACGATCTTGTTCACGATCTGGAGCTCTCCAAGGCCAAAGCAGAGTTACGTGAATCAAGACTTAAACAATTGAATCTTCTCAAGGAAAATGTCCGAGTGACTTCGTTTCGAACTCGTCATGAGCAGTTTGTGCCTTACTTCAGAAAGGAAGATGCTCTTGTGTTCTGCTCCGATGTAGATGGCCTGACGAATGCCATCGGAATCAAGCATGACCCTCAAGAATGGCGACTATTAATAGACTCCACGAAATTGAGTATCAAGGCGGTGTTGCTGCATTATGGAAATCGACTTCCATCCATTCCGGTCGGACAGGCTTTCTACATGAAAGAAACCTACGACAACTAAAACAGCTATTGAACTGTCTTCAATACAGCAAGTATGGCTGGCATCTCTGTTGTGACTTGAAGGTAGTGGCTCTGTTGATGGGTCTGCAGCTGGGATATATGAAGTATTGCTGTTTCTTATGTGAATGGGACAGCCGAGCAAAGACTTTGCACTATGTGAAGAGAAACTGGTCTCAGAGGAAATCTCTGAAGGTCGGAGAGAAGAATGTGGAACGCCCAGCACTGACAGAAACGCACGAAATCCTGCTACCGTCCCTACACATCAAACTCGGTGTGATGAAAAATTTCTTAAAAGCCATGGACCCTACTGCATCAGCTTTCAAGTAGTTGGCTGACAAATTCCCTCGACTTAGCGAAGCGAAAATGAAAGAGGGAATTTTTGTGGGTCCTCAGATCCGCGAGCTGTTCAGAGACCAGATTTTCGACAATCTGCTTCTGGGTGACGAGAAAAAGGCTTGGGACACGTTTCGTCTGGTGTCAACTAAATTCTTCGGGAATGTCAGGGCAGACAATTACAAAAAACTGGTTAAGGACATATTGTCCCTATATCACAAACTTGGCTGCAAAATGTCCTTATAGATACACTTTCTTCATTCCCACTTAGATTTCTTCGCCGACAACTGCGGCATGGTTAGTGATGAGCACGGTGAACATTTTCACCAGGACATTGCAACGATGGGGAAACAATACCAGGGAAACTGGCCCACTTCAATGTTTGCTGATTACTGTTGGACGCTCGCCAGAGATGATCCTGAGCAGTGACGGGCAAAGCGATGTACGGAAGTAGAAGCGGAGTTTTACCTGTACTACAAGTAACGGGTACGAGTATATACTGTACTACAAGTAACGGGTACGAGTATATACTGTACTACAAGTAACGGGTACGAGTATATACTGTACTACAAGTAACGGGTACGAGTATATACTGTACTACAAGTAACGGGTACGAGTATATACTGTACACAAGTAACGGGTACGAGTATATACTGTACTACAAGTAACGGGTACGAGTATATACTGTACTACAAGTAACGGGTACGAGTATATACTGTACTACAAGTAACGGGTACCAGTATATACTGTACTACAAGTAACGGGTACGAGTATATACTGTACTACAAGTAACGGGTACGAGTATATACTGTACTACAAGTAACGGGTACGAGTATATACTGTACACAAGTAACGGGTACGAGTATATACTGTACTACAAGTAACGGGTACGAGTATATACTGTACTACAAGTAACGGGTACGAGTATATACTGTACTACAAGTAACGGGTACCAGTATATACTGTACTACAAGTAACGGGTACGAGTATATACTGTACTACAAGTAACGGGTACGAGTATATACTGTACTACAAGTAACGGGTACGAGTATATACTGTACTACGAGTATAAGTAACGAGTATATACTTGTACTACAAGTGACGGGCAAATCGATGTCGGAAATAGAAGCGGAGTTTTACCGATACATGTCAAATGTACGTATTACTCTAATATATAAGAAACTATTGCGGATTCTTGGAAATCTTAGTCAATTTTGCATTTTCATTGTCATATTCGTGTTCAGCACCTTGAAAACTTTAAGAAATGGCTACTTTAATCTGAGAGGCATGACTTTTATGAAAATTTGTTGCCCAGTGTAATTGTAGTATGATTTATTTCTTTGGCTATTTTTTTAATTACTCTTATTAATCGGGATTAAAACAACAACATCAAAAATGGCATTTGTTAGTTTTATGGTTGGTGTTTTGAATCTCTTCAACTGGCAATCAATCCAACTAGCAGCATGGTGAAAAAGAAGGGTGTTTAAATCACCATTAGAGAAATTTGTGATTAGAGAATAAGTGATTTTTAAATTTAGGTTAGCAAAAATATTAACATATTTTTTACTTCCTTCCACTTCCTAAATCGTGGCTAGGCCATCGAATCAAACTTAAGCATTACAGAAAAAGTCTTAAGTAAAATAGCTTAATGATGGAATTAGGGAAATACTTGGTTCATGATAAAGAATTTTATGTTCCCTCTTTATAAATACTGTTTACTTTTATTACTCTCTTGTCTGGAATTTCTGGGTGATGAATCGGGGGTGGCTCAGTCGGTAGCGCGCCAGGCTCGTAATCTGTAGTTCCCAGGTTCGAGTCCCAGCTGGGTCAGCGTTGAGATTTATCTCCGCAAAATTCCCCGCCCTGCCCACGGTCAGTAGGGGACACCGATGGGCTTGGAAAGGCCGCCGTCCGTCGGATGGGACGTTAAGCCGTGGCCCCGTGTGTGGGAGAGCCTTACCCTGTGCACGTTAAAGAACACGCTGGATGGCCTTGACGGGAGGCTACCATCTGTCTCCAACAGCTGTCCCAGTGGGTCCCCTCCCCCAACCTTCTCTGAGCCTTCGGGGTCCATGTGACCTGGCCATTTAGACCATGGTGTGCAAAAAAGTGCCGCTCAGAGGTAAAACAACCCAACCCAACTGGGTGATGAATACGGCCAAAATAGGAAAGACAGCCGCGGGTCGTCCCCTGGAAATATATTTGAACTTAACATAAAAAATTTTTTTGAATTATTATTAGAGGTTAAAGCAAATGATAATTTTAATAATAAATTGGCATTTATTAGTAGTAATTCCAGCAAAAACTATTATTACGAAACATTCCTCTGTGTTCTGTTTTGAAATGGGCATGCTTATTAGTTTTTCTCGAGTTCCTATAGAGTAACTTAAAAATTATAAAATAACAAGCAAATTTGCCTCATACTTCTACTTAATAAGTGATTTAAGAGAAATGAATTTAAACTAAACACAAACAAAAGTGAATTTATGATATTCTCCGTTTACATGTAGTAACATTAGCAATGTGACAAATGTAAAATTCATGATCTTGAATGCAATAAAGGACATATTGCAATTGCTTATCGATTGAGAGGGTTGAAAAATATAAATATTTAGGTATTGAAGTAGACAAAAATCTAAAATGGAAGAGTCATATTATGTATGAAAATATTATGGTATACATTGAATAGATTTTATGCAATTCAAAGAATGATTCGAAGTAATTTTATGCACATGCTATATTGCGCATGGGTTTATTCGGCTGTTCATTATGGTTTAAGTAGGGCGGGGGTGGCTCAGTCCGTAACGCGCCAGGCTCGTAATCTGTAGTTCCCAGGTTCGAGTCCTAGCTGGGCCAGCGTTTTATCTCCGCAAAATTCTCCGCCCTGCCCACGGTCAGTAGGGGACACCGATGGGCTTGGAAAGGCCGCCGTTCGTCGGATGGGACGTTAAGCCGTGGTCCCGTGTGCGGGAGAGCCATACCCTGTGCACGTTAAAGAACACGTTGGATGGCCTTGACGGGAGGCTACCATCTGTCTCCCAACAGCTGTTCCAGTGGGTCCCCTCCCGCAACCTTCTCTGAGCCTTCGGGGTTCATGTGACCTGGCCATTTAGCCCATGGTGTGCAAAAAAGTGTCGCTCAGAGGTAAAACAACCCAACTTATGGTATAAGTAGGTGGGGCGGAGATTATAAAGTGAAACTTTGCAAAACTCAACAGTATCCATTCTAAGATTGTTAAAAGAGATTTTAATAATTATTGCAACATAAATTTAATGAATGAACCGAAATATTTTACTGAAATTAGACAAATTTATTTGTATATAATACTCTTATTCCTTTTCTTAAATCCTACTTGAGTTGATGCAAAATATAAAATGCTTAACTCTCGAATACAAGGAACTTTGTTGTAGTCAAGGCAAATACACTGGAAAAAAGAACACCCAGCAGGAATTCCTTTAGGGACGTCATATTATAATATGCTAATAGTTAAGGGCAGCAGAAACCGTGATCCGAGTTGAAAGTCATTGGATGAAATGATGACGTCACTGAGGACGACAACATGCAAATGTACGCATAGCGTATTTAAGGACTACTGTGTGAAGAAAGAAGTTATTCGTCTTGTATCGTGTTGTTCAGTGCTCTTTGAAGAAACTACCATGCCTGGATGACACAGGCGTGCAACATTTGTTCAGTTAGAAGTATGTTAGTTTGATTGATTTAGTTAGTTTGAGAGAGGTCGTATATTGGGTCTTCGAGAAGCAGGTTGGTCTTTTCGTCAAATTGCACACTGCATTGGACAAGAGGTATCGGACAGTGGCATGATGGTGGTGTCGATGGTCAGAAGGGCATTCGCACACTAGGGTTGGGTTGGGTTGTTTTACCTCTGAGCGGGACTTTTTTGCACACCATGGGCTAAATGGCCAGGTCACATGGACCCCGAAGGCTCAGAGAAGGTTGGGGGAGGGGACCCACTGGAACAGCTGTTGGGAGACAGATGGTAGCCTCCCGTCAAGGCCATCCAGCGTGTTCTTTAACGTGCACAGGGTATGGCTCTCCCGCACACGGGGCCACGGCTTAACGTCCCATCCGACGGACGGCGGCCTTTCGAAGCCCATTGGTGTCCCCTACTGACCGTGAGCAGGGCGGGGAGTTTTGCGGAGATAAATCTCAACGCTGACCCAGCTGGGACTCGAACCTGGGAACTACAGATTACGAGCCTGGCGCGCTAACGATTGAGCCACCCCCGCCCCTAGCACATTAGCAGACGTGGTACCGGGCAACACAGAGTTACCGTCGCACGAGAGGTTTGGCACATCAGGAGGGCGGTGGTGGTAGAGCGGATGGATACAGCGTCACAAATTTGATCCTTTGTGTACCAAGGGTGTCTACAAGAACGATACCCAATCGTCTTTTGTTAGCATAACTGTTGGCTCGCGTACCGCTGAAATGTAAAAACCGCACTGTCACCTCGTCACTGCCAAGCACGTTTGCAGTGGTGTCAAGAACGAGTTCATTGGAGGAAAGAATGGAAATCTGTGATCTTCAGTGATGAAAGCCGATTCTGCTTAGGAGTGTCTGATGGACGTTTACGCATCCAAAGACGATAAAGTGAGCGGGTTCTTCCATCGTGCATCCGCCAGTGGCACACAGGACCCACGTCGGGCATCATGGTGTGGGGAACGATTAGGTATTCCTCTCGTATGTGTCTGTTGTGTGTATAGGGTACACTGAATAGCAATATATACTTCAGTGACATCGTAGAGCCGGTCGTCCTCTCATATTTGAGTGTAATCCCAAATGTAATATTCCAGCAGGATAACGTCCGACCACACTCCACCCGGGCAACTCAACATGCTCTTCAGGCAGTGCACTAAGTCCCTTGACCAGGAGGCTCTCCGGACTTGTCTCCAATCGAGCATGTCTGGGACTGAATCGGACAAGGACTCTTTCGCGGACAGCGGCAGGCAACGACCATTGCTGAATTACACTTCCAAGTTGAAAGCGCATGGAATGGCATCCCCCAGCGTGACATCCAGCATTTGTACGACCGATTGCACGCCAGATTGGAAGCTTGTATTGCTGCTCGAGGAGGTTCAACACCTTATTAAAATGTGCTTTCTGTAAAATGTAATAATCATTAAAAGATATAAACATTGATTCACTTCACACATGTGATCACTGTCCTTTCTCAACAAGTTGTTTCTACTAAATGAATCTCATAGATTACGTTTGAATTGTTCATGGTGTTCTTTTTTCAATTTCCGCCAGTGTAAAATATTGTGCAGCGGCATTTTCTGTTTCTGGCTCCTAGATTGTTTGAATCCCTAGATTTCGGCATAAGGAATGAAAAAATAATTTCTGTGTTTAAAAAGAAACTAAGAAATCATATATTAAATATATTTGATATTGAAAAAGAGATGGTTTCTAGTGGATAAAATAAGTTTTTGAACAGTTTGGACAGTTTAGATAAAGAAATATTTTTTTAAAATATGTTAAAATTTATAAATGATGCCCATTGGACAGTTGTTGCCAAACACGTTTTGTAGACAAAATCTTTGGAACCAGAGCAGAAATATTTGCCTCTTGGTTATCAGATGTACAGTCGCTCAAAAAAGTATCCGAACACTACGGTTGATTTCAGTATTCAGAAAAAATATCTGGCAACGATTTTTTTTTTAGAAATTAGCGATCTGGCAACCTTCGTGTCACGTGACACGAAGGTTGCCGGATCAACTAATTTCTAAAAAAATCGTTGCCAGATATTTTTTCTGAATTCTGAAATCAACCGTGGTGTTTGGATACTTTTTTGAGCGACTGTACAATAAATATAATTTTTTTTTCGTTCCAATTTTGAATTGAATATCAATTTCAGTCTAGTTAATAGAGGCAAAAAAAATATTAAACGTATTTATATTTCACACGTTTTTCAAAAAAATTTTGAGATCTGTAAAATGGAAGGGGAATTGTTATACTCCATTGGAAACCAAGTCTCTCGTCTCCCCCCTCCCCCATCCCCTCGATTTTTTTCTAGATCCGGGTCTGGTCCTATATAACACTTATTACTTTAATTTTGAAGTATTTGGTAACAAAACTGTTGCAAAATATCTGTAATTACCTATTTTCATGGATGTAAACGTGAAAACACTCTTTTCGGAGGAAACTCAAGTCGCAGTGCGTAGAATTGTGCACTAACCACTCTTTGAGCTCGGCGCGTTTGAGCTGTAAATGCTCTGTAGAAAAATTATTTTCATAATATAAAAGACAATAATTAAAACTCTGATTAAAAATATTTTTTAATAATTAAAAGCTTCGGGTGGTGGGGGAGGCGCGGAAATTACGTTTCGGCCGGTATCATATTTATGCAGGCCCTAATACCCCTTAAAGTAGCTTCTTGCTACAAAGGTCTGACAGGAGCCTATCAATGTATACGCCAGAAGGTCTGTGAGGAAGACGTGATTTAGCTGAAAGACAACACAAACATCCATGCCTTACCCGGGGCTCGAACCCAGGTCTCTTTGATCAGCTGCCAAGCGCGTTAACCACTGTGCCACGGAATGGACATACTGCTCTTTCAGTAGATTTAAACATTCACTACAAAATTTTTCATTTCCCTCTAACCGTAAAGAAATATACATAATTCTACCAGAATTTCCGTGAAGTTGGCAATCCAGTATAGAAGCCTCACATTAAGGGGTTGGGTTGTTTTACCTCTGAGCGGCACTTTTTCGCACACCATGAGCTAAATGGCCAGGTCACATGGACCCCGAAGGCTCAGAGAAGGTTGGGGGAGGGGACCCACTGGAACAGCTGTTGGGAGACAGATGGTAGCCTCCCGTCAAGGCCATCCAGCGTGTTCTTTAACGTTCACAGGGTATGGTTCTCCCGCACACGAGTCCACGTCCTAACGTCCCATCCGACGGACGGCGGCCTTTCCAAGCCCATCGGTGTCCCCTACTGACCGTGGGCAGGGCGGGGAATTTTGCGGAGATAAATCTCAACGCTGACCCAGCTGGGACTCAAACCTTTTGCACACAATGGACTAAATGAGTAGGTCACATGGACCCCGAAGGCTCAGAGAAGGTTGGGGGAGGGGACCCACTGGAACAGCTGTTGGGAGACAGATGGTAGCCTCCCGTCAAGGCCATCCAGGGTGTTCTTTAACGTGCCCAGGGTATGGGCCTCTCTCTCGCACACGGGCCACGGCTTAACGTCCCATCCGACGGACGGCGGCCTTTCCAAGCCCATCGGTGTCCCCTACTGACCGTGGGCAGTGCGTGGAATTTTGCGGAGATAAATCTCAACGCTGTCCCAACTGGGACTCGAACCTGGGAACTGCAGATTACGAGTCTGGCGCTCTACTGACTGAATCACCCCCACCCCACACACGTTAAGGGGCATCCTGCTTGTTCCTTAATGTACACAGGGTTTAATACATGGGAAACGTATTAGGGTTCTATCCGACGGTCAATGGGCTTTCGAAACTTAATGGTATCCCGCTGCCAAAGTGATGGCCGGGGGAGATAATTTCGACACTGGCCCAGTGTGTGTGACGCCACTTTGGGTGGGAGAAAAAACTGGTCCACATTTTACATCAAGACTCAATGACAGAGAGAACTTCACACTTTCTAAGAAGTTTCTGATGGTTTTCGGGTCAGATTTTAGGGCTAAAGAATTGTTGGTGACCTGGAATTTACTGAAGCTAATGGTGACTTCTTTTTGCTAATATCTAGCAATGCAAGTAAATTACTTGCATTGCTAGATTGCCTTGGGTTCAGTGGGACCAAAAAGGAAAATGCCGCTTGCACCAATAAGACTTTAAAAAAATAACCTGGTGAACTGTGGCATTTGAAGCAAAAAATAAAAAAGTCTGTCCTTTGCCTTCAAGAAGATTATCAATCACTATGTGACGGGCATTTAATGGTTCATGCATTCTATGGCAGTGGCAAAACAGTATTCATCTGTAATTAATCATTGATGGCCTATAATCCTACGCAATCCTAATAACCACCTTTTCCGCGATGGTCCTCATTAATAAATACCGAAGTCATTAATAAAATTTCTATCTTCTTGAGAGGATCTTATGCACCGAAGTATTGTAGGTCTAATATCAGTGATATTCGCTGCAATTCTGATCATTTAGAAATACTTTGTACCAGTCCCATGGCTGAGTGGTTATCACGCTTGGCTACTGATCTAAGGGACCTGGATTCGTGCCCCGGATAAGGCATGGATGTATGTGTCGTTTTTCTGCTGAGGTCCTGCCATCCTCTCAGACCTTCTACTATGGCATATAAACTGACAGGCTCCTGTCAGACCTCTGTGGCAAGCAGCTGCTTGAGGGGGTATTTATTTATTTAGTGAAAAGGAATAAATGAAAATGGCCATAGATTAGTTAGGGTGTAGATATCAATGATTTCATTCTAATAACATGCAGACTTCTCTCACCCCCCCCCCCCCCCTCCAAAAAAAAAGTGGATTGTGTAGGTTGGGTTGTTGGGTTGTTTTACCTCTGAACGGCACTTTTTTGCACACCATGGGCTAAATGGCTAGGTCACATGGACCCCGAAGGCTCAGAGAAGGTTGGGGGAGGGGACCCACTGGAACAGCTGTTGGGAGACAAATGGTAGCCTCCCGTCAAGGCCATCCAGCGTGTTCTTTAACGTGCACAGGGTATGGCTCTCCCGCACACGGGGCCACGGCTTAACGTCCCATCCGACGGACGGCGGCCTTTCCAAGCCCATCGGTGTCCCCTACTGACCGTGGGCAGGGTGGGGAATTTTGCGGAGATAAGTCTTAACGCTGACCCAGCTGGGACTCGAACCTGGGAACTACAGATTACGAGCCTGGCGCGCTACCGACTGAGCAACCCGCGCCCCATTTAGTGAAAAGGAATAAATGAAAATAGCCATAGATTAGTTAGGGTGTAGATATCAATGATTTCATTCTAATAACATGTAGACTTCTCTCACCGCCCCCCCCCCCCCCCCTCCAAAAAAAAAGTGGATTATGTAGGCAAACGTGAGATGTTATAAAAGCGGAAACAATACGTCAAGAGGTTTGAAATGAGTGCCTATTTTCCACTCAAAAATGATATATATGTGTATTTTGAAAATTTGCTCGAAAAGAAGAAATGACCAAAGTTATCCTTTAATGGAACGTAGTTATTGATGATAATCTTCTTCACGAAAACGTTTCATCGGTAAGTGCAATAGAGATTAGATTTCGGAAACGAAGGCACGAAGTTTGGGCCCCACACAGTGACTTTGCGGTCTTTAATCTGGCAATCCCTGTCGAACCGTCGTCTTAAGTCTGTGAAGATAAATGTTCGAGATATTTTTCACTAATCTGTCATTGAGTATGCAGGTCAGAAGCCCCGAATCCTTGCACTTGATCACAAGGCTCTTTTGCGAAACGGCCTACTCAGAGGTTTGAATAGTGCTTCCAAATTTGCACTAAATTATTACTGTTAAAAACATCAAACTTAGCATGAGAACTTTTCAAATTTTTCTCGAAACCTTTGGTTTCTTCTCCCCATTTATTACAATAAGCACTATATTTTACTCTTATTTTAAATGTCCTCTTTACATAATATTGCGAGATCATACATGATTTCTTCCCGGGTTCAATAACCGAATGTGCTCTTGTCGAGATTTTGTTCAGTCGTCGCATTTGTGGGTTGGGTTTTCTTGCACAGAATGGCTTAAATGGCCAGGTCAGAAGAACCCAAGGCTCGGAGAAGGTTGTGGGGGGGGGGGGGGGGAGATCGCTCACTGGACAACTGTTAAGAGACAGATGGTTGCCTCCCGTCAAGACCATCTAGTGTATTATTTGATGCTCGCAGGGTATGGCTCTCCTGCACACAGATTCAGGGCTTACGGTTTCATCTGATTGGTGGCCGCCTTTTCAAGCCCATTGGTGTCCCCTACTGACCGAGGGCAGGGCAGGGCGGGCAGTTTAGCAGAGATAAATATGAATGCTTGCCCAAGTAGGACTTGAACTTGAGAATTGCAGATAACGAGCCTGCAGTGCTGCTGATTGAGCCACCCCCTACCCCAGAAATATGTGAGAAAGAAGAGACACGAACGTGCAAATAATTGTTGTCAATAATTGTGTTTACCCATATAATCCACCATTTTAGCTGTACTTGTACATGGAAGAGAGCTTTAATCTGTGGACGTTAAATATCATGCATATAAATCTTGAAGATCTCAATTTCTCTAACGGTCATCCACTAGGCATCGTATAATCACCGAGGGGCGGGATCAAGAGTTTTTCCGTTTTCTCCAGATGGAATATTTGTCTAAAGATTATAGTTGGTGCTACAATATTATGTAAAGAGGAGATTATAGTTGGTGCTACTGTTCCTGTGTGGGGACTCTGGCAGCAAAAGCGCCAGGCTCGTAATCTGTAGTTCCCAGGTTCGAGTAAACACTGTGCCAGAAGATTTTTCAGAAGAGAGAATTTGGCATCCAAAAATAGACAGCGAGTACAAAAGGGTCTAAGGATATATAATTGATGAACACCAAAGAGCCTAAGAATAGAGTTGGCGAGAGAACCAAAGGCCCTAAGGATAAAGTTGACAAACACCGAAGGCCATAATGATACAGTTGACATAACCAAAGGACTTAAGGAACGAAAAGAGCCTAACAATAAAGTTGTCGAATACCAAAAGGTCTGAGGATAGAGTTGGCGAGTACCAAAATGTCTGAGGATCGAGCTGGCAAGTGTCGAAATGTGTAGGGATAAAGCTGTCGAGCATCAAAGGCCATAATGATAAAGTTGGCGAGCAGAAAAGAGCCTAAGGAGAGAGTTGGCGAGCACCAAAGGGTCTAAGGATAGAGTTGGCGAGCACCAAAGGGTCTAAGGATAGAGTTGGCGAGCACCAAAGGGTCTAAGGATAGAGTTGGCGAGCATCAAAGGGTCTAAGGATAGAGTTGGCGATCACCAAAGGGTCTAAGGATAGAGTTGGCGAGCACCAAAGGGTCTAAGGATAAAGTTGGCGAGCACCAAAGGGTCTAAGGATAGAGTTGGCGAGCATCAAAGGGTCTAAGGATAGAGTTGGCGAGAACCAAAGGGTCTAAGGATAGAGTTGGCGAGCATCAAAGGGTCTAAGGATAGAGTTGGCGAGCACCAAAGGGTCTAAGGATAGAGTTGGCGAGCACCAAAGGGTCTAAGGATAGAGTTGGCGAGCACCAAAGGGTCTAAGGATAGAGTTGGCGAGCATCAAAGGGTCTAAGGATAGAGTTGGCGATCACCAAAGGGTCTAAGGATAGAGTTGGCGAGCATCAAAGGGTCTAAGGATAGAGTTGGCGAGAACCAAAGGGTCTAAGGATAGAGTTGGCGAGTACCAAAGGGTCTACTTTGGTGCTCGTCAACTCTATCCTTAGACCCTTTGGACAGACTTGGCGAACATAAAACATTTCCTTTCATTCAAATGAATGTAATATTTGGATAGCAAATATTTTCTCAGAGTAGCTGCCTATTCCAGTAATTAGTAACTGAAATCTGCAATATTTTAATTAAATGAATAAAAAAAATAACAATGAAAGCATTTTTAACATATACTATATATACGTATATGGAATGCAAACTACGTTGATTTAATATATATCATAAAATATCGCGTGTGTTTTTATACTGGCTGTAAGAAATTCTTTATTATTTTTAGTGTTAAATATCACTCCGTCGGTTGGGTTGTTTTACCTCTGAGCGGCAGTTTATTGCACACCATGGGCTAAATGGCCAGGTCACATGGACCCCGAATCAGAGAAGGTTGGGGGAGGGGACCCACTGGAACAGCTGTTGGGAGACAGATGGTAGCCTCCCGTCAAGGCCATCCAGCGTCTTCTTTAACGTGCACAGGGTATGGCTCTCCCGCACACGGGCCACGGCTTAACGTCCCATCCGACGAACGGCGGCCTTTCCAAGCCCATCGGTGTCCCCTACTGACCGTGGGCAGGGCGGAGATAAATCTCAACGTTGACCCAGCTGGGACTCGAACCTGGGAACTACAGATTACGAGCCTGGCGCGCTACCGACTGAGCCGAGCCACCCCACCCCACCAGAGTAGAAGATAGAGGATATTAAAAGAAAGTGGATATGTTTCATTTTTCTATTTAATAAAAATGCAATTTATAAACGATTATTTCATTATCTAAACTTAATGTAATGAATTCTAGTATAGCAAACGAAAGCTGTAGCGCTGCTAGTGAGAAATAATTCTAATAATAAAAGAAAAACAAATTACACCTATCCCTCGATTTACACGGTACTCAGTTCACGCAATTTTGGCTTTGCACGGTCAAAAAATGCAACCAGTTTCGATTTACACGGTACTGACTGAGACGTACATAGAAAGGAAATCTCAGTCAGTATCGTGTAAATCGAAACTGGTTGCATTTTTTGATCGTGCAAAGCCAAAATTGTGTGAACTGAGTACCGTGTAAATCGAGGGATAGGTGGAGTTCTGATTGCCACAAGAGTCTGAAGGTAACAGTCACTATAATACGTAAAAGAAATCGGAGAGCACATTAAGAATAGGAAAAAAAATCCCTGATATTAGAAACAGAAGAAATATGCATTTATTTTAGTGAATCAGTCCTCGGTAGAGGAAGAATCTTGTCAGTAAAAATTATTATAAATTAGGAAATTTAAATCATTCATCGCTTTCGCTTAAAAAATGAAAGTCAACTTTTAAATGCTGAACCAAAAAAGAGTGTGTGTGTGTGGGGGGGGGAACGGTGTTATTTAAACATAATATGTTAGCTTTTTGTTAAATTTTTGTTGCAAAAGAATTATAGATGTAATGAATTTAACATTAATAGTAGTACTGATAAATATGTTAGAAAAGGTGGCATCATTGATTCAATATAGAAGGTAACGTCATTATTTCACAAAGCAATTCGGAATGGAGTCGTTATCGTTATCCTGTAGGTACAGTCGCTCAAAAAAGTATCCGAACGCTATTGGTTGATTACAGAATTCAGAAAAAATATCTGGCAACGATTTTTTAAGAAATTTGTGATCTGGTAACCTTCGTGACATGTGACACGAAGGTTGCCAGATCACTAATTTCGAATATTTTTAATATAATACAGATATTTTTTCTGAATTCTAATCAACCAATAGCGTTCGGATACTTTTTTGAGCGACTGTATTACACGATAATTTATTCATTTCTCTGTATTCCTAAATCGCAAGTGCTGCCAAATAAACTAAAACTGAAACGTAAAATTTTTGCTATTTAAAAAAAAAACACGCTATTTTTATCCTCAGTTTTCTGAATTTGTGGAAAACCCAGGGAAAAAACCAAAACAAGCGCCTAATGAAAAAAAAATTAATTATTTGAATTCAATATATCATAATACATAACATGCACTATTTTAAACAAAGTGTAATATTTGTACAATTCTTTGACACTTTCAAATATTTGAAATCTTCCAAAAATATAATTTGGTTCAAAATCACTAGCAGGAAATAATGTAAAAGTTAACAGTCAAAACACCCAACATCTATATAACTTAAACAATTCATATTATTTTCAGAGCCGTCCCGTGGCCGAGTGGTTAGCATGCTTGTCTACGGGACCTGGGTTCGAGCCCCGGATAAGGCATGGATGTATGTGTCGTTTTCTGCTGAGGTCCTGCCATCCTCTCAGACCTTCTACTATGGCATATAAACTGACAGGCTCCTGTCAGACCTCTGTGGCAAGCAGCTGCTTGAGGAGGTATTTATTTTATTTTCAGAAAAAAGATATTTGTATTAGTTTCTGAAAAAGATCAAGAATTTTATACTAATTTCTGTGTTATGTCACTAGAAAGTCAAATTAGGAACTCAACAACTTAAAGAACTACTTTATTATGGGAATGGTTGTGAAAATAAGGTAAAATCTAAAGTTTACATGATCTAAACATAGATCTAAATCAATATACACAAAAAATGTTATATCCTCTCAGATCTCCTACTGTGGCATAGAAACTGACAGGCTCCTGTCACACCGCTGTGGCAAGCAGCTGCTTGAGGGGGTATTTTTTATTTATGAAACCGTTTGTTAATATAATTGTTTATGAAGAAAGAAATTCGTTAATAAATACTTCAATATTGCTAAAACTTTTTAAAATAGGGAGAAAAAAAATACCATTCAAGCAATTGCTTACCACAGCGATCTGACAGGACCTTGTCGGTACAATCAGCAAGAGAGAAAATCAGTTAGGGTGGCGAAACCTCAGTTAAAGCAAATTTCAACAAAACGTTTACTAGCTTTCTCTTGGGTTCGGACCCAGGTCCATTTGCATCAGGGTCGGATATAAGAGGGAGAGGGGAGGAATATTTGAGAATGCTGGTAACTGGAACTGACGAAGAAAACAAAGTATTAAGCATATGCACACAGTATTTAGAAAAATATTAAAGGGGGCAAGAACCCAATGGAGCTGGAAAAAGGTAAGGGGATTAAGACTAGATTTGCATTGAAGTGTAACATTTTATACTTCGTTTTAGAAGTTTTCAATATTTTTGTCACCATTTCCCTACTAGCATTTTCAGGGGGGCAGGGCATCTGCCCTCCCCCCAGATCCGGCCATGAACAAAAAAAAAAAAATGCTCCCTCATGCAGCTGCTTGCCACAGAGGTCTGACAGGAGATATAAGGTCTTGTGAGGAATGTGGGACCTCAGCAGAAATGCAACGCAACATCCATGTCTTACCGGGGCTCGAAATCAGGTCCCTTTGATCAGTTGTCAAGCGCGCTAACTACTCGGCCACGGAATGGACCCCTGAACATATCTATATATATAATATAGTGGTTAATTGTTTAGCTACCTATCAAAAGTGATCTTGATTTGAGCTCTGTCACAAGCATCTGCTTGAGGGGTCCTTTTTTTACATTTTCAATAAATTTTTGAAAATCTACTGAAACGGAGACGAAAAATTTTTATCGCATAAGTTTTGTTGCTTTGTCAGTAACTGAGCTTATAAACTGCTATATTCGAGGAAACTTTAAATATGTTTTGCTATTTAAGAACATTTAGTAAAGCAAAACTGCTAAGGGAATTTTTCAGATGAAAGGGGCAAGCAAAAATCACATATCGCCCTTAGTATAATGTGAAGACAAACTTGAATCATGTGTTATTGAAACACATTGTGGTTAGCGTGCTTAGCTACTGATTAAAGGGACCTGGTTTTGAACTCCTGTTGTGTTGCTTTTCTGTTGAGTTCTCGCTTTCCTCAAAGATCTTCTCTATACCGGGTAAGTTGTCAGACTTCTGTAGCAAGCAGCTGCTTGAGGGGATTTTTTATTTCTTCTGTACTAGAGAATGGCCATCTTGACATATCCTTTACAGTATTACGGTAGCGGTCACAGAAAGTATTTTTTTTTTCGAATGGGGAGGGAAAGGGAGTTTTGCTGATCATCTGGGTGTCTTCAGTGCTCATGTTCTCATGTTTCTATCAAACAACCTGACAGTGGCAATCCAGGGGGGGGGGGGGCGGTAATCCCCCTCCAATTGGCCATGTCTTTAGACCATAAGTCAAATTCTATTTTGAAGCATTAATGGGTTTGATGTTTGTGTTGGTTGTTTGATAGAGATGTGAATTAAGAAGACACTTCCAAGTAAGGACAATCGATGAGCAGAAAGCAGTCCATTATCCAAACAACGAAACAAGATTAATGGTGTCATCATTTTCCACTCAGCTCTGCTCAGTTAGGGAATAAAAAAAGCAGCTTTGCCAAGCAATCAAATGCGATAATTCTCCACCCTTCCTGGATGCAACACCGATTCTTCTTAATCACCGCTTGATTTATGGACTGCTTGCTTCATTGTTTGCATAAGAAATAATCTACAGGTATTATAAATTGACCAACTACTTTTATCTTGTGGGAGCTTTTACTTTCCCCGCTGTTGATAGAATCAGATAAAGAGATTTATGTCGACAGCTTCTGTAGGGTGCCTCAGCTCGTCGGAGCTCTTTAGCGGAAGGAACTACCTATCAGGGGTTGTGGCCAGTCGAGTCGTGTCACATGTGGTCTCGCCAATGGACCATGAGAGGAGGGACTGACAGGAGGAGGGGCTGGGAACGCCTACTGCCAGCACGCACCCGCCCATTTCATGAGACGTCACTTCACTCATGATGAGTCATCCAGCTTGCGATGGCAGATGCTTCTTGAATGCTGTCAGGGCCTCGATGCGAGCAAGATGAATCATCTTCAGACTCCTTCGCCAAGAAAACCACAAGCCTGACCTCTCTGATAACAGTTGTGAGTAATTGTTTTATTCTAGTAATTTGGATAAGAGGTGTTAAAGAATCGAATTAGTTCATTCTGCACTGAGTTGTGATCAGATCAGAGTAGGGAAGAACGTTTCAAATAAGTAAATGGTATTATGGCGAATGTATATGATGGAAAATGTGTGGTTTAAGGGGAAAGGCAAAAATCGAATGAAACTTCGTTTTGAAAAATATTGTTTGGATTCGAATAAAGAGGTAATCTAAATTGTAAATTAATTTCGTTCTAATTTTGATCGATGGTCGTGAATTAATAGCAAGATAAAAATTATAGAAAGAAAACTATTTCAACGTAAATACATTTAACAAGACGAACAACATATTCATTCAGAAAACATTTTTGTACAATTGTTCTTATTTAGAAGAGTACCGTCCTTGTCAGCATATAAACCAGTAAGTTGAAAATTTTGTACATTTTTGTTTCTTATTACCAGATTGTCTCAGAACCTAGTTTCTGAAATTTAGAGTATGTTAGTCTGAAAGATATTATTAATTTAATTCAATTGTCAAATTAAAGATATTTTCAATACGATACTTATTTAGAAGTTCCGTACAAAGATCTTTTGCTTTTTGAAAATTATCTTTCTGGAGTTGACTGGTTCAACTTTTGACATACCGAAATACATTTAATAATTACTCCTGCTATGTATTACAGTTGCTTCTCTTTTAATAACTGTTAGAAAAGCGATTAAAAGTGGTTTTTGAAAAAAAAGAAAAGAGATGTTGTTAATTGTTTAATGAACAAGAAACTGGCTCTGGTGAGATACGAATCTACGACTTTCAACAACATGTACAGGAAGTTTTACAATAATAACAAGTCATGTCCTCTATTCTTGAGCAGCAAGCAGATGGTGAAGATTTCCACTTAATAAGAGCAATACAATTAATCAACTGACAGAAAATATACGAAGTTGGAGAAAACAGGATGGAACTTTAACAGAATTTTAGTTTTGCAGCTAACACGCCAATCCGGCGTTATAGATGAGAAACACATCTATTTTTGATTTAATCAAACATAAATAAATAAATACCCTCTCAAGCAGCTGCTTGCCACAGAGGTCTGACAGGAGCCTGTCAGTTTATATGCCACAGTAGAAGATCTGAGAGGATGGCAGGACCTCAGCAGAAAACAACACGAACATCCATGCCTTACCCGGGGCTCGAACCCAGGTCCCGTAGATCAGTAGCTAAGCGCGCTAACCACTCGGCCACAGGACGGCAATCAAACATAGATAACCAAATTTATAAACTAAATTTCTAAGATAAAATGACTTCACTAAGCTAGAATTTTCCTAGACCGAAATTCTTTGCGAACGTGTGACTGCCGTGGGCACCCGCAATCCGCCATAATCGCAAGAGAATTATTATGTACCGTATGTTAAAATATTCAGGGACCATGCGACATGTGATATGTCAGTCCCTGCACAAGCTTAGATAGGTTTTTGTGGGTGCAAATAATTTTTATATTCTACTTAATGTTAATAGCATTGATTGAAAAGATAAATAATAAAGAAATGTACGAAATAAAGTGAAATATATAAAAGAAATGATTAACGTTCTAATAGAAGTTAATTGCATTAAAAGCGCAAAACGCTGAAACAGTCTGATAACGCTAAAAGGAAACGGTTAACTGGCTTCGCTATTAGCGAAATTATTGAAAGCTTTTTATGAATTTTCCGTGCGTAAAGGTAGTTCACAAGGGTGCATTTTATCACCATCTCTCTTTAGTTTGGTTATTGATTATAGTATGGCTACTGATCTAGGGGACCTGGGTTCGAGCCCCGGGTAAGGCATGGGTATTTGTGTCGTTTTTCTGCTGAGGTCCTGTCATCCTCTCAGACCTTCTACTATGGCATATACACTGACAGGCTCCTGTCAGACCTCTGTGGCAAGCAGCTGCTTGAGGGGGTATTTATTTTTATTATTATTATTATTCAGAAATCACTTCAAAGGGAATTGAGATTGAACTTTTGAGAGATTGAACTTTGAGAATATTCGAAGATTTCTGATTTAGATTACTGATTATTATGCCGTTTTGGTTGATGAAATGAACTGTTTCGTTTGTTATGCAGATACCTGTAGCTTGCGGGTTGGATCACATATTTATAAAACTGATAACAATAATATTTGCTGAAATATCTAACATCTTAATTTGGGGATTTTATTTTACTCTTAGTATCTGAATATGAAATAAACTAACAATGCTATTTAACTCTCGTCTAAGCCCATCTCACATTAAATTTCTTTGTAGAAATTCTGGATTTGTTTTAACAGGCTAGCTAGTAATTTCTTAGCTTCCTAAAACTCTAGACCAGTAGATTAACCAGCGTCAGAAATAGGTATTTTCGTGCTTAGGCGAAAATTCTGAATCATGTCCCGTCAGAGTTATTTGCTATGGATTTATTGACTAATAAAATTATGCATTGTTACCTATATTTACCGGAAAGATAACGTAACTGCGAGGAATATAACATACAATTAAAAATATTATTTTTATAATGAAATGAAAGTAACAAAAAGAAAACTATGAACCTGTAAAAAAAGAACTTAAACGAGAAGACTCGGAAAAAAATAGCCCATTTTCAAATTTCTATGTAAAAATAACATTATTTAACATTATTCATATCCATGAATTAAACACAGAATCTACATAATATATGTTGTAAACTGCAATAATAAATAACTAGAAATAAATTCCTAAATAAAAAAAAAATGTAAAATAATTCTGTGCGCACCTTTAGAATTTTGTCCTTATTGCCTATTAATATTGTTATTATTGCGCTTAATAGAATTAAAAATTTGGTTGATAGACAACTTTGTGATGAATAGTGTACGTTCAGAAGCAATAGGAGAACTATGCTTCTTACATTCTCGTTCCGGCACTGAGATGACAACTTGAGGGAACTTCAGAATATTTTGAATTCTCTCAAGAAAGGAGATATTATTCTTGTTCTGGATTATTTCAGTGCCAAAGTTGGTGCTAACTGTCACTTTGGGCAGCAGTGACAAGTCGTTATTGGCAATAGCATTTTGCAATATCAATGGGAAACATCTCCTAGAAGTAAGTAAAAACAATAGTTGGACAACTACTAACAGTACAAACATTAGGATATTTTTAAATATACATATATTTCAGCTGATGGGATGCATAAGAATATATATGGGGCGGGGGTGGCTCAGTCGGTAGCGCGCCAGGCTCGTAATCTGCAGTTCCCAGGTTCGAGTCCCAACTGGGTCAGCGTTGAGATTTATCTCCGCAAAATTCCCCGCCCTGCCCACGGTCAGTAGGGGACACCGATGGGCTTGGAAAGGCCGCCGTCCGTCGGATGGGACGTTAAGCCGTGGCCCCGTGTGTGGGAGAGCCATACCCTGTGCACGTTAAAGAACACGCTGGAGGGCCTTGACGGGAGGCTACCATCTGTCTCCCAACAGCTGTTCCAGTGGGTCCCCTCCCCCAACCTTCTCTGAGCCTTCGGGGTCCTTGTCACCTGGCCATTTAGCCCATGGTGTGCAAAAAAGTGCCGCTCAGATAAAACAACCCAACCCAACGCATAAGAATATGGTCGATTATAATGTTGCGAATTACAAAATATGGATAGGCACTGAGCGTGAGTTTCAATAAGTGTATTTTCAAACCAATTATAATACAATGCAAATCGTTACAAAAATATGGTTGAAGTATCTCATAAACAAATTAACTACTATTATACATAAGTCATTAACACTTTTTCTGCAGAGCATACAAGACCAGTTTGTTCTACTAAACTATTACCTCTATACTTAGTTTACCATGTCACTTGAATATCTTCAGACGTAAAATAAACTCTCGTCCTGTGCTAGTTCACTAAACTTTTCACATTAGCAAAATAATACGACCGCCGCGCACACATTACATAAAAGATACTTATTTTCTTTACTTACTGACTCAGACCATCTGAACATCCTTTCAGATCTCCCAACTTTTTAACACACTGCACTGCTATATTTTTCATTCTTCTAAATCGTTCTAAGTTCCAAATCGTTGGCTAACTGAATCTCACGTAGAAGCACACACGAGGACTCCAGTCACGTTAACTCGTGAAGTCACTGTTGCTCGTTCATCTGTCGTAACAATATATTATTTTAGAGCAAGTGGACTAGTTCTGTTAGGAATACCAGGTCTTTTAGGGGGCCCGAAATTGGCTCTGACCGTTATCTTGTCAAAGATATCTTGCGACTGTAGTTTAAGAAACGTGCTAAGCATAAGATAATTATTTTTAAGACTGAGGATCTGAGGATACCCAGATATAGGCAAAGCTGACCATGATAGATTTCTTAGTCATTTTGTCAATTGTGGTTTGCTTACAACTGAAACAATGGAAGAATGGTATAATATTAAACAGATTTTTTTTTTGAAACCAATCGTACTCTTCTTGATAAAAAAAAAGAAGAGCAGACCAAATCATTGAGTGATGAGGCAATGGGGCTTATTCCTGAAAGAAAGATTTAAAGGGATGAGCTGAATCAGCACCCTCTAGTTGTAATAGAGAGCATTACAAGGAGTTTATTAAACATGTTGAGAGGATCATTTGAATTCTGATAGAAATCTTTGGTTTTATCGCTTGGCTGACAAAGCAGAAGAAGCTAGACAGCACAATAGCAGAGAGTTGTATCAAAGAATTAAAGTTTGTGTGGGAAAAAGCAAACTGGCATATAAGGATTTACGTACAAACATGGAAAATTCATGGCAAGATCTCTGAGCATTTCAGAGATGTTCTGTACAATATGGTTAATTCTACTCCTGTTGTTTTTAATGACGGTATTACTGGCTTTACCGTTGTCCGTAGCTCCCTTGGCTACTGAACAGAGGAATCTTGGTTCGAGCCTCGATAAGGTATGCACATTTCTGTGTTATCTTTATTCTAAGGTTTTGCCTTACAGATTTCTTCTATGCTCTATTAAACTGATATGCTAATATCAGACTTCTATGGCAAATACTACGATCTGAATTTATTTTGGTTATCTCAAAATGAAAACTTAACAAGTCACCGGGATAGATGAAAATATTCTGAAATACATGGAGCTGGGAATATTTCTGTTCTCACATGGCTGACAGAAATTTTGAAGTTTTTTTTTGTGAAAAGGGTGTTTCTGAGGATATTCCTATTTAAAAAACACATAGGTGATCGCAGTTTCTGTGATAATTACAGGGGGATTAATCTACTCTCTGTTCCAGCTAAAGTTGGGTTGTTGGGTTGTTTTACCTCTGAGCGGCACTTTTTTTGCACACTATGGGCTAAATGGCCAGGTCACATGGACCCCGAAGGCTGAGAGAAGGTTGGGGGAGGGGACCCACTGGAACAGCTGTTGGGAGACAGATGGTAGCCTCCCGTCAGCGTTGAGAATTATCTCCGCAAAAATTCCCCGCCCTGCCCACGGTCAGTAGGGGACACCAATGGGCTTGAAAAGGCCGCCGTCCGTCGGATGGGACGTTAAGCCGTGGCCCCCGTGTGCGGGAGAGCCGTATCCAGCGTGTTCTTTAACGTGCACAGGGTATGGCTCTCCCGCACACGGGGCCACGGCTTAACGTCCCATCCGACGGACGGCGGCCTTTTCAAGCCCATTGGTGTCCCCTACTGACCGTGGGCAGGGCGGGGAATTTTTGCGGAGATAATTCTCAACGCTGACCCAGCTGGGACTCGAACCTGGGCTGTTCCAGCTAAAGTTCTTTGTTTTATTGCGCTTAATAGAATTAAAAATTTGGTTGCTGGACATCTTGGTGATGAACAGTATAGGTTCAGAAGTAATAGCAGCTGCACAGATAAAACGTTCTTTCTTAGGCAGATTCTTGAGAAATGTTTAGAGTTTCAAAAACTTGAGGTTTGTATCTTTTCAGATTTCAATATGTAGTTGATCGTGAGATCAACCACACATGACACAGATTCCTAATATCTAATATGTTCACATCTAGTAAGTACGATGACATAATGTTGGTTCTTTATAATAAAACTGAGACGTATGTGAGATTTCGTAAGAATTGTAGTAATTGGTTTTCTTATTACTAAGGTAGTTCACAAGGATGCATTTTATCACCATCTCTCTTTAGTTTGGTTATTGATTATAGTGTTATTCAGAATTCACTTCAAAGGGAATTGAGATTGAATTTTTGAGGGAGAAATTCTTTCATAGAAATTCGAAAATTTCTGATTTAGATTACTGATTATTATGCCCTTTTGGTTGATGAAATGAACTCTTTCATTCGGGCTGTTGGTGAGACTGGTAATAGAGTTAGTTTGGTAATAAACGGAGGGAAAAATTAAAGTGATTAAATTTGTGATACAGATTTTGGCTGAGTTGTTTTGAATGTTCGCACCCTTGAGCAAGTGTATCAGTTTAATTATTTTGGGAGCTGTGTTGCGTATACTGGTAATGTACGGCATGAGATAAATAGAACAATTGTAATTGCTGCTGAGACTTTAAGAATCTATGGAGAGTGTGGAAAAATAGGTATATTCAGGCAATGACTAAAATAGACAAAATACTAAAACTATGCTGTATAATAGTTTGATTTCTAAGTTAGTTATGATAGTGAAATTTGGACCCTTTGTAAGCAACATAACAGACACTTGGTGCCTTTGATTCCATAAGTTTGTGTAGTATCTCCGACATTAGTTGAAGTAGTAATGAACACCCCTTCACCAGCATATTGAGCAGAGAGAGATTGCATTGGTTTGTCCATGTTTGCCAATTTACCTAACTATAGACTGGCGAATGCCGTCCCATGGACGAGTGGTTAGCGCGCTTGGCTACCGATCTAAGGGACCTGGGTTCGAGCCCTAGATAAGGTATTGATGTATGTGTCGTTTTTCTGCTGAGGACCTGCCATCCTCACAGACTATGGCATATAACCTGACAGGCTCCTGTCAGACCTCTGTGGCAAGCAGCTGCTTGAGGGGGTATTTATTATTATTTATTAGACTGGCGAATAGGATTATGAACCATGGTGGCTAAAGACCCCGGAAAGACATCCGTGGCTAAATAACACGAGAAAAGGGGGAGATCTAGGATGCGGCGGATATATCAAACAGGATCTTGTTTGATAACACGAATAGGATTATGAACCATGGTGGACACCTAAAGACCCCGGAAAGACATCCGTGGCTAAATAACACGAGAAAAGGGGGAGATCTAGGATGCGGCGGATATATCAAACAGGATCTTGTTTGCTGCCCTTCCAACCATTCATCAAATTTTAAGATTGACCAGGAAAAAATGGGTAGACCCATTTTTACCAAATTAATTCCTAAAATTATCCTATTTTAGGCCATTTTTATCAATCTTTGCAAAGTGTAGGTAAAGATGGGTGGATCCATCTTTACCCGAACTTTAATTCTATCAGCGTTATATGAGCCATGGGTCATATAACGTTGCCAGCACCAAAAGAAAAAAAGCATCGAGTTCTTCAATGGTAATTAACCAATTATTCTCCTCAGTCCACGTGTGAGCTTTGGTCGCAGTTCACATTTTCACATGCCGCAACGTAGACTGATCAATGAACAAATGCCAAGGGCTAGTCATGTTTTTATTTTAAACACTATGTTTAACTTGAAACGTATTTCGTGTTGTTTCTTTCATCATGTTCTCTCTCGCCAGTCTTCCAGGATCATTCACAGCACTGTCCATAATAGTTCGAACAGTTGGGCCATTCCTTCCAAGTGCTTCATCATCCACCGCAGGTACAATAAAATTACCCAAGACATCGTCTGTCACTTCTAACTCTTCCACCGTGATTAGCAATGTTGTGAGGAGTAGAACCTGTGGCTAATGTAGACGCAGCTTTGGCTCGTTCATTCCTTCACTGGCCAAATCGGCAACTAACAAAGTTCGAATATGCTGAGGTAAAAAAAAATCATGATTACTGGTTAGCTCTACCATTAAACACCGTTAAGCTCTGCAATCTGGTGCAAAGGTATAAAGGAAAAATTGTCTTTTGCCGGGTGGGATCCGAATCCGTGATCTCCTGATAATACGACAGTATAATAGTGTAAAATTTCGCAGTACAAACTGATGAGCTGTGGATAAAATGGATAAAATACTTAAGAACTTCATGGTAACTAGTGATGTGCCAAAACATTAGAATTATGTTGTTGGGTTGTTGGGTTGTTTTACCTCTGAGCGGCACTTTTTTGCACACCATGGGCTAAATGGCCAGGTCACATGGACCCCGAAGGCTCAGAGAAGGTTGGGGGAGGGGACCCACTGGAACAGCTGTTGGGAGACAGATGGTAGCCTCCCGTCAAGGCCATCCAGCGTGTTCTTTAACGTGCACAGGGTATGGCTCTCCCGCACACGGGGCCACGGCTTAACGTCCCATCCGACGGACGGCGGCCTTTCCAAGCCCATCGGTGTTCCCTACTGACCGTGGGCAGGGCGGGGAGTTTTGCGGAGATAAATCTCAACGCTGACCCAGCTGGGACTCGAACCTGGGAACTACAGATTACGAGCCTGGCGCGCTACCGACTGAGCCACCCCCGCCCCTTTAGAATTATGTGCACTTGTTTGGATGGTCTTAAGGATAGGCACCAAATGCAGTCAAAGACGGCTTCTTGAAACTGAATTTATAGTGTAAGGCTTAAGATCAGCAATAGAGGATGAATGTTTGGCGGCCGATAGCTTAGCAGCCAGAGCACCTGACAGGGTATCAGGAGGTCGTGGGTTAGGATCCCACCCGGCTCAAGACAATTTTTCTTCTATACCTCTGTCAGCATATGAATAAATGCAGCATAACTATGTAAATTACATAAAAAATAAATAAATACTCCCTCAAGCAGCTGCTTGTTACAGAGGTCTGACAGGAGCCTGTCAGTTTATATGCCGTAGTAGAAGATCTGTGAGGATGACAGGTCCTCAGCAGAAAAACAACACACACATACATGCCTTACCGGGGCTCGAACCCATTGCATAGTAAAAACTAATTAGCTGTGGGTATAATTTAGTATATAAAATCTGAGCCGAAACTATTTTGAACTTGATGCTAGATCTGGAGTTCTATCAAGTGTATGAGTCGTGGTAAAGTTACGTTGTTGAGCCACTGCCGCAGATGGTGCTTTACGAGCTCGCATGTAATATGTTCAGTCAGGTCAACAGAGAGATGCGTACTGCTTTCTTACAGACCCATCTATACCAGAATAAAGAACAACAATGTTCAGCCACATTGGCAGAGGATCTCATACTGTTTTGTTCCATACTATACCAACATCACATACAAACATATCAGTAATGAGTAGCATATTTTTGATTAGGGCAAAAGGAAACAGTAGTCATTTTAACGGTTAATGGCCTTTCTAGATATAACTTCTTGTACAGATGTTCCAATCGTAGCTAAAACACCATTTTTTTCATATGTGTAAAAAGTAAAAGATGAAAATTCAAAGACTTGCGAATATGTACAGTCGCTCAAAAAAGTATCCGAACACTATGGTTGATTACAGAATTCAGAAAAAATATCTAGCAACGATTTTTTTAGAAATTAGTGATCTCGCAACCTTCGTTGTTTGCGACACGAAGGTTGCGAGATCACTAATTTCTAAAAAAATCGTTGCTAGATATTTTTTCTGAATTCTGTAATCAACCATAGTGTTCGGATACTTTTTTGAGCGACTGTACATCAAAAATTATGTATTATAGTGCTCGCTGTGACACTTCTAGGATTAATATATGCGACATTAATATTACTAAACTTGATGATTCTTTCCATGATTATACTAATATAAAAGTTCGGAATTGTGTGTTTTTTTTTAAGTAAAACAAAAATAAAATACGTTTTTTCTTACTTTTAAATTATATTAACTGCTTATTATTTGTTAGATATTTTACTTTAGTTGCAAAGGCAAATAGAGAAATCACTTGTAAAATAGTAAATATATATATGAAAAATAATAGTAGGTAACATTAAATTCTCACAAAAATAGCAAATGTATTCGAACGTCAAAAAATTAAAATTAAAATCGTTTTGGAAGACAAAATATATTGAAACATGTGTCAGAAAAGAATATGATTAATTTTGTGTTAACTCTTAATAAATGGCCATGTTATGAACACCGGGTCATTCAGGTTAGACCACGGAGCTGAGATTTCTATTCTAATTTAGATTCTAATTTTTTCTGATTATTTCCTTGTTAAAAATGTTTGATGTTGAAAATTTAGACATATTCTGCTCTTACTAGAAAAATCGCTTTTAAAAGCAAATCAAAAGTTTTCATCATAGGTTACTTATCACAATTGTGGTTTGCCTTTCAACTAAGTGTTGAAGATAGACATCAACCTTAGCTGCACTGGTTGGCTTCTGTGGAGGGAAAATCTTCCGCTGTGTTTTCTGTTTGTGGGTTGATAGCCCCAAGTGAATAGATTCACAGGATATGTTTATCAGCTGGTGGATAATCCTGAGCAGAGGTCATCGCAGGCACCTGAACTCTTTGCTTCTATTGGCATCGTCAAATTCTACATTGCAGGAAGTCTTCCAATGTTGATGGCTTCAGCCTTTAGTGGTGGTGGAACGGATCTTTGCCCCATGTCTGTTATTGGCTGTTTGATATTGTCGGCATTCCCTCTCTCAATAAACATAGTTTCTTTAAACATCCCACTAACCATTTTCTCTCCATAGGTAGTTGGAATGTGAGGACTCTGCACAGAGCATTTTCTCTTGATATCCTCACACAAGAATTCCACGGTTATAATTTAGATATTCTCGGCTTGCAAGAGACCAGATGGACAGATAAAGAACAGATTCTTAAAAATAATCCTAAATTTCTCTTTTCAGGGAGGGACGACAATAAGCATCACCAAGCGTGGGTCTGCTTCTCAGCAGACACGCTAGTGATGCTCTTCTAGGATAAATAATAAATAAATAAATACCCCCTCAAGCAGCTGCTTGCCACAGAGGTCTGACAGGAGCCTGTCAGTTTATATGCCATAGTAGAAGGTCTGAGAGGATGGCAGGACCTCAGCAGAAAAGCGACACATACATCCATGCCTTAACCCGGGGCTCGAACCCAGGTCCCTTAGATCAGTAGCAAAGCGCGCTAACCACTCGGCCATGGGACACGAGTGCAATTAATGAAAGGTTTCTTACAGCAAAATTTCAGACAAGCATTAAAGACTTGAATGTTATCTGCTGTAATTCCCCCACTGAGGATGCCGATGAGGATGAGAAGGATAGGTTTTACGGACAACTTCAGGATATTTTGAATTCTGTCAAGAAAGGAGATATTACCCTTGTTCTAGGTGACTTCATTGCCAAAGTTGGTACTGACTCTGACCTTTGGGGAGGGGTGATAGGCCCTTTTGGTATTGGTAGCTACAATGGCAATTGGCAACGTCTCCTACAGGTAAGTAAACTCAATGGATTCAGAATAACTAACACTTATTACAAACACCGCGACATACATAAGTACACATGGGTTTCACCTGATGGGCTGCATAAGAATATGATTGATTAGATATTAATTAACAGCAAATGGGCTAGTTCTGTTAGGAATACCAGGGCATATAGGGGAGCTGAAATTGGATCTGACCGTTACCTTGTTAAAAGTGTGTTGCAACTTAAACTTAAAAAGTGTTGTGCTAGGGTTAAAAAATTTACTTTTAATACTGAAGCTCTGAAAGATCCAGTTATAGCCAAAGCTTACCATGATAGGTTACTTAATCATTATGACAGTCATGGTATGCTTACTACTGAAGTTGAGGAAGAATGGGATCATTTAAACGGGCTTTTCTGGGCACTAACAGTACTCTTTTAAGAAAAAAGGAGCAGAGGAGACAGAATTATCTGAGTGATAAGACATTTGAGCTTATTTCGGAAAGAAAATATTGCAGGAATGTCTTTAATCTATACCCTACTAGTCCTAATAGAAAGCATTACAGAGAGCTTAATAAACATGTAAAGGATCAGTTACCTGCTGATAAGAATATTTGGCTTGATGGCTTGGCTGACAAAGCCGAGGAAGCAGTTAGACAGCACAACAGCAGAGAGCTGTACCAGATAGTTAATGTTTTGTGTGGTAGAAAACGGACAGGTATACAGGGATTGAAGGACAAACAAGGTAAGGTTATAGAAGGGGAGGATTCTGTCATGGCTAGGTGGGCTGAGCATTTCAGTGATGTTCTAAACAATGTGGTTAGTTCTACTCCCATTGTTTGTAATTATGATAGATGTATTGGTGGCTTTAATGTTGGCCCTATAACACAATCTGAAGTTATTTTGGCTATTTCTAAACTTAAACTTCATAAATCCCCAGGGGTAGATGAAATTACTACGGAAATGCTTAGAGCTGGGAATGTTTCGGTTACCGCTTGGATGACTAAAAATCTGAATATCTTTTATGATAAGGGCATGGTTCCTAAGGATTTTACCAGAGCTATTGTTATTCCTATTTTCAAAAAAGGTGATCGCAGTTCTTGTGATAAATATAGGGGTATCAGCCTACTCTCTGTTTAAGGTAAAGTTCTTTCCTTGATTGTGCTTAATAGAATTAAGAATCTGGTTCACAGTAATTGCGTGATGAGCAATGTGGATTCAGAAGTGGTAGGGGATGTGTAGATCAGATATTTTCACTTAGGCAGATTCTTGAGAAATGTTTAGAGTTTCAGAAACCTTTGGTTGCTAGCTTTGTTGATTTCAAAAAGGCTTTCGACTCTGTTAATCGTCATAATTTGTGGTTGATTGTGAAATCATATGGTATACCAGACAAGTTAGATAACATAATGAAAGCTCTCTATAATAACACTGAGTCGTGTGTGAGAGTTAGTAAGGCTTGTAGCAATTGGTTTACTTCTGGTGTTCGACAAGGGTGCAATTTGTCTCCTTTTCTCTTTAGCTTGGTTATTGATTATGTTATGCGAAATTCACTTCAAGGGAAAGATTTTGGCGTTAAATGGACTGGAGATACGAAAATGTCTGATTTAGATTATGCTGATGATTTAGCCCTTTTGGCAAATGATGTTGACGAGATGAACTCTTTCATTCGGGCTGTTGATGAGACTGGTAGTAGAGTAGGTTTGGTTATAAACAGAGAGAAAACTAAAGTGATGAAAATTGGTCAGGCAGGGTGTGATTCAGTTAATCTGAATGGTTGCAGTCTTGAGCAGGTGTCACAGTTTAATTATCTTGGGAGCTATGTAACAGATAATGGTGATGTGCGGCATGAGATTAACAGACGAATAGGGATTGCTTTTAAGAATCTAAGGATAGTGTGGAGAAATAGGCGTATACACCTAAAGACTAAAATTAGACTGTATAATAGTGTAGTTCTTTCTAGGGTTAGTTATGGTAGTGAAACTTGGACACTTTTTAAGCAAGATAACAGGAACTAGTTGCTTTTGATTCCAGATGCTTACGCAGTATCTTGGGCATTAGGTGGTTCAACTTTGTAACTAATGATGAGGTTAGGCAAAGGAGTTTGCAACCTCCTTTAAGCAGCATATTGTGCAGAGAGAGACTCCGTTGGTTTGGCCATGTTGCCCGTATGAATAATTATAGATTGGCGAATAGGGTTATGAACAGTGTGCCTGAAGGCCTCAGAAAGAAGGGGAGACCTAGGATGCGGTGGGCAGACAATGTCAAACAGGACCTTGTTAGAATTGGTATGCAATGGCCAGATGCAGTAGATGTAGCTCAGGACAGATTTGCTTGGACAACTAAATTGCACTGTCTGGTTGGACCTCCGTAGCCCATGGCTGCTTGAGAATGATGATGATGATGAAACTATTACAGGAGATGTCCTGTAGACATGAATTAAATGGTCCATCAATAGCAACCTTACTCTACACTCTTAGGGATTATAATAGGCGAAAATATTTGGAAACAATAATATATTACTACTAACTATAAACTATAAACTATAACGCTTGCAAAAACGAACTATTTCAGCTACTAATGTTAGCAGTACCAAGCAGGTTATTTTATGTATTAGTTATTTGATGATACGGCAAATTTTATCATGACAGGTGTAATTTTAGAATTCGCCAGGATCTAGAAGGAAATCGAGGGAAAAAATCGACCAGAAAAAATGTGAAAAGGGGATGTGGTGAAAGAGACTGGATTTTCAGGCAGTATAACTTTCTCTCTACGCTTTACAGGTGTTTAAAAAATTCTTGAAAAATGCATGAGGTATAAATAAGTTTAACAATTTCAGCCTCTATTACATTACTAGCATTCTGAAAGTTGGGGGAGGGGGATATGCCGTCCCTGTCGTAAACTATGGGAGCAACCATAGAGGATGCTATCAAAGGAATATTACGGAATTAGAGAATCAACCGTGATAATCTTCGGCGGTCAGTTGTGCCATGCAAGTTTAAGATGGTGAAAGCTAGGGGAAAGGAGAAAGTCATATTTAACAGATACTGTTAATTTCGATTGAATACTCGATGATTTGATACTCGAATACCCCCCCCCCCCCCCCCCGAGAGGGAACCACCTTGTCATGGTGGCGGGGCTTGAGGGCCCATCGAGGTCGAAAGCTCTGCTGACAGGTTTGGGCCCCGGTTGGAGAGGCTAAGACCTCAATCTCAGAAGTTGAGGGCCCTGCTGAATGATTTTTGGTCCGGTCATGTTGGACAGGGTTCCTACAGTAGGGTCCGACTAAGAGTCCCACACGGGAGCCGAGGCAACTTGGATCTATATATCTTAGTTAGTGGCTAACCCGGGGCGCAGATTAAATTTAGCTTTTAACCGATGGATGAGCTTTACTCCTATAGTACTGCTCGCCATTAGGTAGTCGGGGATGAGCTGTATCTATATGGTACTATCTTTCCCCTGACCGTAGTTAGTGGTGAATGTGGCATTTCTCTATACTGGTAGTGCTTCAGGCGGAACTAGTGGGTCTTGTCTACTCGATGTCATTTTTAGCTGGTTTTCAGAAAAAGAGCAGTCCCATTGCCGAGTGGTTAGCGCGCTTGGCTACTAATCTAAGGGACCTGGGTTCGAGCCCCGGATAAGGCATGGTTGTATGTGTTGTTTTTCTGCAAAGGTCCTGCCATCCTTTCAGATCTTCCACTTTGGCATATAAACTGACAGGCTCCTGTCAGAACTCTGTGGCAAGCAGCTGCTTGAGGGGGGTATTTATTTATTATTTATATTTATCAGAAAAAACGAGCTAATGTTTTCATTTTGTCGGCTGTCTGTCCGTGTGTAGACATCAAACTCTTTTGTGTTTTAAAGATAAATTAAAAATTCTTTTTGGATGGGCTAGGTATTGATGAAATATTGTGATTCGCACTTTCGTAAATTCTCAATATCTCTAGTTGTGCCCTCTAACGGTGGGAAAAGTTGTAAATTTCAAAATTTCAAACGGGGGATTGCAAGCGGTGTAATTAGGTTAGAAATTTGAAACTATGGTTGTTAAATCTGAATATCATGAAGTTTGCTTTGACAACAATGATTTCACCTTTACATTCAGAGGAGCTGGTAAAACGCAAAATTTGTATTCTAAGAGATAATTGTTTGTTTTTAGAGAAAAATTTTTTTTCTTTAGTTGGGTAGGTTTCCCAAAAGGTTTAATTGTGTCATCTGACGATGGAAAATTTTGGAAATTTCAGAATTTCAAACGAATATTTAATGATATATTCGGGGTGGAAATTTGATATTTTATTGGTGGAGTGTGAGGGCCAAGGGGCTTGCATTGGCAGCCACAATTTGACCCTTCACCTTCAGGTGGGTAGGAAAACGGACCTTTTTTTTTTGAGAGACTAATAAAAAATTATTTTTGAGTTGAATAGTTATTAACGAAATATGGCAATTCACAGTTTTCAAATCCTCCAAATGGCTGTAATTTACCATCATTAGAGGGCGCTAAATGCAGAAAATTATACGTACGAAGGTTGAAGTAATATTGCAAACGATATATTTATGCTAAAAAATCAGAAATTTTGGTGATAGAATGTGCTGATAAACAACAGATACATATATAGAATTGAAACATATATGTTTCAATTCTATATTTGTTTCAATTCTAATATTGAAACATATACTATGTTTCAATATTAGCAACCATTAATAATATATATGAAAATAATTTATTATTGAACATTTTACACGTTCGGTTTTTTGTTTGGGATAGCAGGAAGCCCATTGTTGAAGGGTTTCTAACCTTCCCATCACATTTTATCACATCACATCACTGAACATTTCAACTTTCGAGCCTCTTTAAATACTGAACGAGTATTGTAGAAAATCGAGATTTAAATAGAATTGATTATGATCTATAATTTTCTTCAATCACATTTTTCCGTTATGTGTACATTAGAAGTTAGAAAGCTTCGAAGTTCGATTCTCATTGACATAACATGGGAATTCTCTATTTTGTTTGGTATTTTGGAGAGCAATTTTGGTATGTTGACCTATTGTTTCCTGAACTACCTAAAACTGATTATATGTTATTCGCCCCAACTTAGTAACAGAGGGTTATGTTGATTTACCTCAGAGCCACTCCCTGGATAGCTGTTAGGATGTAGATTGAACATTCCATCAAGGCTATCTAGTATGTTCTTTAATATGCACTGAGTATGGCCTTCCTATACACGGAGGTGCAGAAAAGCATCTTCCACGGCTTAATGTCTCATCCGACGGTCGCCTTTCCAGGGCTTTGAATGGCTGCACTCTTGAGCAAGTGTCTCAGTTTAATTATATTGGGAGTTATGCAAAAGATACTGTTAACGTGCGGCATGAGATAAATAATTCTCTATTTTTAATCTTCCCAGCCTTTCCATCAACGGCCTTTCCAGGGCCGTTGATGTCCCCTTTCTGAACGAAACCTATCAATACCTATCCAACCCGAAAAGAATTTTTAATTTATATATAAAAACAAACAATATCTCTTAAAACAAATATATTGCATATCCCCCTCCTCACTAAGGGTAAGGGTTAAAAATCATCAACTGAGTTTCGAACAATTTATTTAGAACAGCCATGGGCAAATTACAGCCAGCCATTTCTTTTTGTCCGGCCCCAGAACTACTGATGACAAATTAATTAATTTTGCAAAAGAGGAAAAAGAACCTATAGAGAGGAAAAGAAGTCCAACTTCGACGAAACAAATTCTCATTAATATAATTGATTTTAATAAAATTATATAGTTTATGTTTCTTTTACATTGGCTATACGTACGTTATTGATTATATATTTCTCTGGTCGTCTATAACTTCTAAAATATTCATTTAATGGAAAATGTAACTGATGATAACTCAAAGATCATAATCAAATCTATTTAAATCTCGATTTTCAACAATATTCGTTCAGTATTTTAAGAGACACGGAATCTGGAATATTTAACAATAAATTATTTTTTATAAATATCATTAATGATTGCGTAATGATTATTTAAATATTTGACAAACGTTTAAAATGAATATTTTATTAAATGGTTTGAAACTATCCTTGTTATGCTAGTTTTAATTAATTTCTGAGATAAATTCTTCTGACGCATGTTTAACCTTTTAAAGTCTAAATTATTGCCTCTAGAGTTCATTGGAGCAATCTACAGATGCAGAAAGTCAATTAAACCGTCCAACACTACGATAAATTGACGCTGCGATGAACTGACGCAGCAATGAATTGACGCTGCGATTAATTGACGCTGCGATTAATTGACGTTGCGATAAATTGACGCTGCGATGAATTGACGCCGCAATAAATTGACGCATCGATGAATTGACGTCGCGATGAATTGACGCTGCGATGAATTGACGTCGCGATGAACTGACGCATCGATGAATTGACGTCGCGATGAACTGTCGCAACGATGAATTGACGCAGCGATGAACTGACGCAGCGATGAATTGACTTCGCGATGAACTGATGCAGCAATGAATTGACGCTGCGATGAACTGACACAGCGATGAATTGACGTCGCGATGAACTGACGCAGCGATAAATTGACGCTGTGATGAACTGACGCAGCGATGAATTGACGTGCGATGAATTGATAGGACACCCCCTTTAACGATTGAAATGGTTGGAATGGGGAAAAATTACCATAATGAAAGTTGAAAACAAGAAGTATGAATATGGAAACGTTGAGCCGTCCCGTGGCCGAGTGGTTAGCACGCTTGGCTACTGATCTAAGGGACCTGGGTTCGAGCCCCGGATTAGGCATGGATGTGTGTGTGTCGTTTTTCTGCTGAGGTCCTGCCATCCTCTCAGATCTCCTCCTGTGGCATATAAACTGACAGGCTCCTGTCAGACCTCTGTGGCAAGCATCTGCTTGAGGGGGTATTTATTTTTATATGTTGGAATATCGAAAAATGAATAAAGAAACCGAAACATGAGTATCAGAAAAAATGAATATGGAAACAGAATGCTGGAATGTTAGAAGATATATATGGAAACAGTTTGCTAGAATGTTAGACAGATGAATATGGGAACAGGATTCTGGAATGTATAAAATATAGATGTAGAAACAGAAACATGATTTGAAAACGAATATGAAAACAGGAAGCTGGGTTGTCAAAAATGAATAGCTAAAGAGGATGCTGAAATATCGAAAGATAAATCTAGAAAAAGAAACAACAATATTAAAAATAATGTTGCAATTTTAAAAATTATATGGAAACAATGCCAAAATAATGAATGCAGAAATCAGATCACGGGTGTCGGAAAATGAATGTGGAAACATGATTCTGGAATATCGAAAAAATGAATTTAATTTAGCATGGGGTAGACAGCATCAGAATTTATTTGTTTCATTACGGCTTTCGACAATTCATATTCATTGCATTTCCTTTTCTGCCACAAAGTCCAAAGCGGCCTCGCATTTGGGGCCGGTGACGTCATAGGGGGGGGGAAGCCCTGTGCAAAGGGGGAACGCTATTCTGGGATGAAACTACTCTCGTTGTTGTTGATAAGAACCTTCTTTTCGTTACAGCAAAACTTTTAGTATATTTATTAAGTATAGTTTTATTAAGTACAGTTCCACGTTTTGTCAATTGTAAATCAGATACAGAAATCAACTTCCTAAATAAGCTTTTTATGAAAAAATGTGACTGAAGATAATTTAAAGATTTCAATCAAATTTATTTTAATCTTCAATTTCAACAATATGCGTTCAGTATTTAAAGAGATATGGAAGCTGAAACCTTTAACAAGTTAGCATGTACTTCAAAAAATAATATTCAAAATTGGTGAAAATTAATCTAATTGTTACCTAGCTGCTGAAAATGCTCTTACACATCTTAGTAAAATTTAATATAATGGTTATTGCTTTTATTTTAACTTCTTTTTATTAACTTTCCACATGAATTATAACAAAATGTGACCAGTGCTAAATCTTTGCGCTGACCCCCAAATGTACAGGAATCCTCCTATTGTAAAGTGACAACAGTTAAAGTTGCAAAAATTGAAACAGACTAAAAGAAGATTGCTAGAGGGGGGTGGGGATCACAGATTTGCGAGTGGGGTCTCCACTTTTGGTTATTGTCTTCTGGCCGCTGAATATAACGATTCTTTTCTTAGAAAGTAAATATTTGTTCAATATAATAGACATTAACCGTTTCGAGATCAAGGAGCAACTATTTGCCTCTCCATTGGTGCTTCCGGAAATACTTTTAACAAGTCGCTCGTAGATTCTGTGCGTCGTATCGTTACGCGGTGAATGCTAGTGACTTTCGATATCTCTTGAGAATCATACTGAACCTTTAGCTTTCCTTAGATGTCAGTAGATGTCGCCTAACCCGATTTGGGTTGGGGTGGTGGGCTCGAACCGAAAACCCTGACCTTTATTTATTTAATATGCTCATCACAGATCAATGATCCAATAACAGTGGACACATACAAAGAGAATAATTAAAAATTAGTACAAATTAAGATAATAAAGAAATAAGTACAAAAAAGTGAAAGGACATATACCACATTTTAAAACAACAAATAGTAAGATACCACATCAGACCAAAGTAACACCATATAACACGATTTCAAATTTTTTAAAAACATTGTAAACAAATCGAGGATATTGTTGTATAAGTTAAAAAGGTTTAAAAACCTAACCATGGAAAAATTTACGAAAGTATTTGATTTATGGAATGGAACTTTAAAAAAACGGAGTATATCTCGTGGGATGCTTCGTTAAAGCAACGCTCATTAAAAAACAGTAGTCCGGTGCAATCTATTATGTTATTTAACATTTATAAAAAAATATTAGACACAAAGCTTTTCTTCTATTACTTAATAAGCAAACATTATACATATTTCTAAGTCGTTCAGTAGGGTTGGGTTGGGTTGTTTTACCTCTGAGCGGCACTTTTTTGCACACCATGAGCTAAATGGCCAGGTCACTTGGACCCCGAAGGCTCAGAGAAGGTTGGGGGAGGGACCCACTGGAACAGCTGTTGGGAGACAGATGGTAGCCTCCCGTCAAGGCCATCCAGCGTGTTCTTTAACGTGCACAGGGTATGGCTCTCCCGCACACGGGACCACGGCTTAACGTCCCATCCGACGGACGGCGGCCTTTCCAAGCCCATCGGTGTCCCCTACTGACCGTGGGCAGGACGGGGAATTTTGCGGAGATAAATCTCAACGCTGACCCTGTTGGGACCTTTAGTAGGGAAATATCGAAGATAAATTCCGATGTCCTTATAGTAAAGTAATCTTAGTAATTTATTTTGAACTTTTTCAATATTATGAATATTATATTGATAGTAAGGATCCATATTTAGCTTCCATGTTCTGGGTTTGAACGAACAAATGAATTAAATAAATTGATTACAGCCGTTGTATTAGTAAAGTATTTTGTTTTTCCAACAATAAAATCAAAATTTCTATTAGCTTTCTTCACAATTTCTTGAATATGCATATTAAAATTAAAGTTCGAGTCAAACAAGATACCTAAATCACGGACAAAACAATTCCGTGGAATAGCATAAGAGTTGCATACGTAACAAAAATACTTTTTCGAGAATAACTTAAAACTGAAATTTATTTTTAGCATTTATGAGAAAATGCTCATTTTTGAGCATTTATTTTTATTTTGAGCCTTTTGAAATATTCAGTTGTAGTCCATTCAGAACAGTCCAGTTGTGGAAGTTAGTCAAATCTGATTGTAGTAAATGAAGTCGTTAGTTGAGTCAATCAGTCTATAAAATTTTATATCATCTGAGTACATCAGACAAGTACAAGAAATAAGTATATTTGGTAGATCACTAATGAAAATGATATTAATATGCAATTACCAATATACTTTACGTTTTAATCAATAACTTCCTGTCGTTGCTTAGACAGTTTCTGTATTCCTTTGTCGTAGTATTGCGGGAATGATTCGGTTGGTAGTGCGCTAGGCTCGTAATCTGTAGTTCCCAGGTTCGAGGGCAAGTGTTGAGATTTATATCCGAAAACTTCCTGTACTAGATCAGTAGGGAACACCGATGGGCTTGGAAAGGCCCCGTCCGTCGGATGGGACGTTAAGCCATCACCTTGTGTGCGGAAGAACATACCCTGTGCGCGTTAAAGAACACGTGGCTACCATCTTTCTCCCAACAGCTATCCAGTGGGTCCCCACCCCAAACCGTCTCTGAGCCATCGGGATCCTTGTGACTTGGCCATTTAGCCCATTGGGTGCAAAAAAGTGCCGCTCAGAGGTGAAAAACCTAACATTTTGGGGGCGGGGGTGGCTCAGTCGGTAGCGCGTCAGGCTCGTAATCTGTAGTTCCAAGGTTCGAGTCCCAGCTGGGTCAGCGTTGAGATTTATCTCCGCAAAATTCCCCGCCCTGCCCACGGTCAGTAGGGGAACCAATGGGCTTGGAAAGGCCGCCCTCCGTCGGATGGGACGTTAAGCCGTGGCCCCGTGTGCGGGAGAGCCATACCCTGTGCATAAAGAACACGCTGGATGGCCTTGACGGGAGGCTACCATCTGTCTCCCAACAGCTGTTCCAGTGGGTCCCCTCCCCCAACCTTCTCTGAGCCTTCGGGGTCCATGTGACCTGGCCATTTAGCCCATGGTGTGCAAAAAAGTGCCGCTCAGAGGTAAAACAACCCAACCCAACCCTAACCTTTTGGCACAGAAATATGTTGGTTGCAATCATTTTTAAGATCTTCGTCATTTCGAAAAGTATTTTTCCCATTATCTAGTCCTGTAACGAGTGAAATAGATGATAATCCGATGACACAGGTCCGGAGAGTACGCCGTCGGTAGATACCTTAAAATTTCCCATTGCAGCTACTGATACATTACATTGATACATTGCCATTGCCAAAACGGGGAGGCCTAGCTTTATCGTGAATAAAAGTGATACCCTAGCGATTGATCAGTGCTAATTGTTTATGGAGTAGTGCTTGTGCAGTCGGTTTAATTTAATTATGTAGAGTTCTGGTAATCGTTTGAATTGTGAGAAGCAACTCCAAGCTGATATCCCTTTTCATATTTCATCAGATATAGGAGTGTGATCTACTTGGATGCAACTGCAGCATTTGAAAGCGGTTCTTGAATCCGATCTTTGTCCACTCATATTTTTCAATATTCGTGTTGTTGATGTACAAAGCTCATTTTTCATCTCTGGTTCATTTTCGATGTAAGAAAAGTTCGTGACTTTCACCTGGAGAGAAACGCAAGTGTTTTAGCGTTGGGTCTTAATTCTTGTCTATCAATTGGTGAGGAATCCGTTTTCTGAGTTGTTGCATCTTTCCAATCGTTTTAAGTTGCATGAAAATGACCACTCCGAGAGCATTGCAAAAGGCCGCGGATGCAAGCCATCATATACGCCAGCTCTCGTTGTGTTACATACAATTCAGCATTTACGAGGGTCTCGTTTTCGACCGTATTTGGATCTGGCGTTCAGAACGACTTTAGGCATCTCTGGCATCAGCAGTTGAAACTACTTTTGGCATCTCTGGCATCAGCAGTTGAAACTACTTTTGGCATCTCTGGCACAAGCTGTTGAAATAATTTTTGGTATCTTTAGCATCGGAGTTGAAATTACATTTAGCATCTCTGGAGTCGGCGATTGAAATGAATTTTTGCATTTCTGACTCTAGCGGTTGAAACTACTTTTGGCATCTCTGGCGCTGGTGGTTGAAATGAATTTTGGCATCTCTGGCTCTAGTGGTTGAAACTACTTTTGGCATCTCTGGCGCAGGCGATTGAAACGAATTTTGGTATCTCTGACGCTGACGGTTGAAACAACTTCTGGCATCTTTGGCGAAAACGATTAAAAAGACTTTTGGGGAATTTTTTTCAGAAATTGAATATTTCTTTCCTTTTTTTTTTCTAAATTTCCTTAAGACTTGATCATTTTATTGGTTCTTGCAACACACTTTTCATCCAGGATAGAAATCTTAATAGACCTGCATTACCTGCAATACGGAGCGGAGTTAAAAAGTCCTGGGGTGGCTCAATCGGTTGCGCGCCAGGCTCGTAATCTGCTAGTTCCCAGGTTCGAGTCCCAGCTGGGTCAGCATTGAGATTTTTCTCTGCAAAATTCCCTGTCCACTGTCAGTAAGAAACACCACTGTGGTTGAAAAGGCCGCGGATGCAAGCCATCATTCCCACGGTTGCCACGGTAGGGAAATGGACAAAACGAACTCACGACCTATCAGACTCATCCCAGAGTGGTCTAAGACATGTTTACGAAGCTGGAACAACTCGGATTAAAATTAAGGTGGTCGTAATATATGGGATGGTTGGCGTACACCAGTGATCGGGAAATGGCGACTCTGAGCACTCTAAAACTCTCTCTTGAAGCTTTTTGGTTCTACAACTCTGAATTTTTTTTTTAATAATTTTTAAAAGAGAAAGGAAAAAACACAAGCTCTGGCAAGCGAAAGTTTGAAAGCACTGGTGCCATACAAATGCTCTAAATACACTCCAAATTTCTTCAAGTTGGTCCAGAAAAAAACTCAAAAGTCACAGTGATCAATATCAGATTTTTTAATAATTCTAATCAATATCAATCAATAGTTTTATTGCATACGCTTGAATATACCTATTTTAAAATTATAAAGTATGGTTTTATTTTCGCTAATAAAATAATCTATGGTTTATTTTTCCTGTTATGGCTTTTGACTCAATAACGGTTAAAGTTTGCGACTCTCCAATTTTGTTGGTTTATATTTTTCTTTCCGTTTTGGCTCTCGATCCAAAAAAAAAAGTTCATGACCCCTCGCGTAGACTGAGGGTAGCTTGCGGAGATGAATTACTACCGTATCGCCCAGTTGCACGATGAGTGCAGTCTTTTAGGCAGGGTTGGGTTGTTTTACCTCTGAGCGGCACTTTTTTGCACACCATGGGCTAAATGGCCAGGTCACAAGGAACCCGAAGGCTCAGAGAAGGTTGGGGAAGGGGACCTACTGGAACAGCAGTTGGGAGACAGATGGTAGCCTCCCGTCAAGGCCATCCAGCGTGTTTTTTAACGTACACAGGGTATGGCTCTCCCGCACACGGGGCCACGACTTAACGTCCCATCCGACGGACGGCGGCCTTTCCAAGCCTATCGGTGTCCCCTACTGACCGTGGGCAGGGCGGGGAATTTTGCGGAGATAAATCTCAACGCTGACCCAGGTTGGACTCGAACCTGGGAACTACAGATTACGAGGCTGGCGAGCTACTGACTGAGCCACCCCCTTTTAGGCAGGGTCGAGACGCTTTTGATGGCAGTCACCATGCAGGAGACGGTTCAGCTCATACAATCGTTGCTCGATGTTGGCAGACACTGGACGATGCGCCAATTGTCAAATGAATTTCGAGTCAGTCAAATGTCAGATGTTCAGCACATTCTGAAGGACACATCCTGGGCATCCGAAAAATCGCAACACGACACACCATCTCACGGAGGTGCAAAAGTGGCACATGCCATTGCAAACCTCCACCTGGAACGATATCACAATGAGGGTGATGCACCTTTTCAGCGTGTCATTGTCATCGACGAAACATGGGCACAGGCGTACGAGTCGAAACTGAAACACCAGTCCACTGAATAAATTCCTTTAACGCTATTCATTTACGTTATTCAAAAATTATTTCGTTAATTCGTCATGTTACTCATACCGCTTTTCCAACACTAATTAAGAATGTCTTCATAGTGTTCGCATCTATAGATTTGTCTATTTAGTTTCACGCACAAGGCTGGTAATCTATAGTTCCCAGTTCGAGTCCCGCCTGTGCCAACGGTGAGATTTATCTCCGCTGAACCAGCACTCTAGACATCAATGTGCTTGGAAAGACCACCATCAGTCGGATGCCGTGGTTGTATATGCAGGTTGAGTTGTTTTACCTCTGAGCGTCACTTTTTTGCACACCATGGGCTAAATGGCCAGGTCACATGGACCCGAAGGCTCAGAGAAGGTTGGGGGAGGGGACCCACTGGAACAGCTGTTTGGAGACAAATGGTAGCCTCCCGTCAAGGTCATCCAGCGTGATCTTCCATCCATCACAGGATATGGCTCTCCCGCACACGGGGCCACGGCTGAACGTCCCATCCGACGGACGGCGGCCTTTCCAAGCCCATCGGTGTCCCCTACTGACCGTGGGCGGTATTTTGCGGAGATAAATCTCAACGCTGACCCAGCTGGGACTCGAACCTGGGAACTACAGATTACGAGCCTGGCGCGCTACCGACTGAGCCACCCCCGCCCCTGTATATGCAGGAGGGCCATACCACGTGAACGTTAAAGAACATGCTGGATTTCCGTGACCGGAGAATGGGGGCTTCATCTGTCTTCTAGCAGCTGTCCAGTGAGTCCCCTTCTGACAAAAGGTTCAACTTCTTGACAAAAGGTTTGTTCTTGACAAAAGGATTCGACAAAAGGTTCAACTTCTTGACAAAAGGTTCTTCTTGACAAAAGGTTTCCATCTTTGTCCAGTGGGTCCCCTTCCCCTAACGAACATTGAGTCTTGGAATCCTTATGAAATGGCCATTAAAGTGCAGATAAGAGGTAAAATAACCCATAACCTATTCAATTACACTGTTTCTCAAATACTAGATTTTTTCCCAATACTAAATAAAGATTATCCAAACAATTCTACCAAAAGTTGTTCAAGCAGAATGTCGTTTCGGATGATAAGATCATTGTAAGATACTCAAGGTTTTAAAAACGTATAAAGCATTGGATTAATTCGGCAACGATGTGTCAAAGAATAAACTGCACGATGATGCTAAAAAAGGTGAAAAATAAAAGTCTCTGTACTGAAATATATATTTACATGGTATCCACTAATAGAGGATAATCTTCCTATTGGTTGATCCGTTGTCGTAAAACTACATATCAAAAATTTTAAGACAGGCTTACCTAAGTAGAGAGGCAAACCGCCAGAAAAGTATAAGGTGGCGCAGCAGGATTTGGGTACCCATTACCCTGTATATAAAAATATAATAAATACCCCCTCAAGCAGCTGCTTGCCACAGAGGTCTGACAGGAGCCTGTCAGTTTATATGCCATAGTAGAAGGTCTGAGAGGATGGCAGGACCTCAGCAGAAAACAACACGAACATCCATGCCTTACCCGGGGCTCGAACCCAGGTCCCGTAGATCAGTAGCCAAGCGCGCTAACCACTCGGCCACGGGACGGCCTTCCCTGTATGCGTACTGTGAAAGAAATGCTACAGAGACGCGACAATTGCTGTTTATTGTCTTGAAAAACAAATAAGCGCTTTTATAATAACAGCCTTTGCCCTACTCTGATTAATAAATACAGTCAGGGTCGTAGCGAAGGATCTTTTGCGGGGTGTAAAATCGAAAATTTTCCAACTCTGAAATCAAATTGCCAACTGAGGAAATAATGTCTCTGTCGGGTTTTTACATAGATTTTTCGCTTCGCTACGTGTGGGGGCGGGAGGTTCCAACAAGCCATAATTTCACAGAAATAATCCCAATATTCAATATTCTACATGTCGTCCGAATTGTAGCAAGTCAGTGTGAATTTTCCCAACTCCCCTTGATTTGGCCTATTCTTTTTAATTTCACAAATTCCATCCAAAATCTTTACATCTCTCCTAAATTTTCCAATTCGCTTCAAATTTTTCAAACTCTCCAAGATTTTTCCAAGTTTTCTCGATTTTGTCAACTCTTCTTAATTTCACAAACCCAATCCCAATTATCACAACTCGCCCGTATTTTCCAAGTGAATTCAAATTTTGCCAACTGCCCTAGATTTTGTTAAGTTTCCTCGATTTGTCCAACTATCCTTAATTTCACAAAACAAATCCCAATTTTCACAACTCGCCTATATTTTACCAATGGATTCGAATTTTGCCAACTACCCTAGATTTTGCCAACTCGCCGTAATTTTACAGAAACAAATCGCAATTTTTACGTCTTCCCTGAATTTGCCAAGTCACTTCGAATTTCTTTAACTTTTTTTAATTGCACAAGAAAGACACAATTTTCATAACTCCCCTGTATTTTACCAAGTGGCTTCGAACTTTGCCAACTCCTCTGGATTTTGCCTAAAGTTCTCGATTTTTCCAACTCTCTTTAATTTCACAACATCAATCCCAATTTTTGCAATTCGCCTGCACTTTACCAAGTGGTTTCCAGTTTTGCCAACTCCCCTAGATTTTGCCAAGTTGCCTTCATTTTACCACCTCTCCTTAATTTCACAACACCAATCCCAATTTTTGCAACTCGCCTGTACTTTACCAAGTGGTTTCCAGTTTTGCCAACTCCCCTAGATTTTGCCAAGTTGCCTTCATTTTACCACCTCTCCTTAATTTCACAACACCAATCCCAATTTTTACAACTCACCTGTACTTTACCAAGTGGTTTCCAGTTTTGCCAACTCCCCTAGATTTTGCCAAGTTGCCTTCATTTTACCACCTCTCCTTAATTTCACAACACCAATCCCAATTTTTACAACTCACCTGTACTTTACCAAGTGGTTTCCAGTTTTGCCAACTCCCCTAGATTTTGCCAAGTTGCCTTCATTTTACCACCTCTCCTTAATTTCACAACACCAATCCCAATTTTTGCAACTCGCCTGTACTTTACCAAGTGGTTTCCAGTTTTGCCAACTCCCCTAGATTTTGCCAAGTTGCCTTCATTTTACCACCTCTCCTTAATTTCACAACACCAATCCCAATTTTTGCAACTCGCCTGTACTTTACCAAGTGGTTTCCAGTTTTGCCAACTCCCCTAGATTTTGCCAAGTTGCCTTCATTTTACCACCTCTCCTTAATTTCACAACACCAATCCCAATTTTTGCAACTCGCCTGTACTTTACCAAGTGGTTTCCAGTTTTGCCAACTCCCCTAGATTTTGCCAAGTTGCCTTCATTTTACCACCTCTCCTTAATTTCACAACACCAATCCCAATTTTTGCAACTCGCCTGTACTTTACCAAGTGGTTTCCAGTTTTGCCAACTCCCCTAGATTTTGCCAAGTTGCCTTCATTTTACCACCTCTCCTTAATTTCACAACACCAATCCCAATTTTTGCAACTCGCCTGTACTTTACCAAGTGGTTTCCAGTTTTGCCAACTCCCCTAGATTTTGCCAAGTTGCCTTCATTTTACCACCTCTCCTTAATTTCACAACACCAATCCCAATTTTTGCAACTCGCCTGTACTTTACCAAGTGGTTTCCAGTTTTGCCAACTCCCCTAGATTTTGCCAAGTTGCCTTCATTTTACCACCTCTCCTTAATTTCACAACACCAATCCCAATTTTTGCAACTCGCCTGTACTTTACCAAGTGGTTTCCAGTTTTGCCAACTCCCCTAGATTTTGCCAAGTTGCCTTCATTTTACCACCTCTCCTTAATTTCACAACACCAATCCCAATTTTTACAACTCGCCTGTACTTTACCAAGTGGTTTCCAGTTTTGCCAACTCCCCTAGATTTTGCCAAGTTGCCTTCATTTTACCACCTCTCCTTAATTTCACAAAACCAATCCCAATTTTTACAACTCGCCTGTTCTTTACCAAGTGGTTTCCAGTTTTGCCAACTCCCCTAGATTTTGCCAAGTTGCCTTCATTTTACCACCTCTCCTTAATTTCACAACACCAATCCCAATTTTTACAACTCGCCTGTTCTTTACCAAGTGGTTTCCAGTTTTGCCAACTCCCCTAGATTTTGCCAAGTTGCCTTCATTTTACCACCTCTCCTTAATTTCACAACACCAATCCCAATTTTTACAACTCACCTGTACTTTACCAAGTGGTTTCCAGTTTTGCCAACTCCCCTAGATTTTGCCAAGTTGCCTTCATTTTACCACCTCTCCTTAATTTCACAACACCAATCCCAATTTTTGCAACTCGCCTGTACTTTACCAAGTGGTTTCCAGTTTTGCCAACTCCCCTAGATTTTGCCAAGTTGCCTTCATTTTACCACCTCTCCTTAATTTCACAACACCAATCCCAATTTTTGCAACTCGCCTGTACTTTACCAAGTGGTTTCCAGTTTTGCCAACTCCCCTAGATTTTGCCAAGTTGCCTTCATTTTACCACCTCTCCTTAATTTCACAACACCAATCCCAATTTTTACAACTCACCTGTACTTTACCAAGTGGTTTCCAGTTTTGCCAACTCCCCTAGATTTTGCCAAGTTGCCTTCATTTTACCACCTCTCCTTAATTTCACAACACCAATCCCAATTTTTACAACTCACCTGTACTTTACCAAGTGGTTTCCAGTTTTGCCAACTCCCCTAGATTTTGCCAAGTTGCCTTCATTTTACCACCTCTCCTTAATTTCACAACACCAATCCCAATTTTTGCAATTCGCCTGTACTTTACCAAGTGGTTTCCAGTTTTGCCAACTCCCCTAGATTTTGCCAAGTTGCCTTCATTTTACCACCTCTCCTTAATTTCACAACACCAATCCCAATTTTTGCAACTCGCCTGTACTTTACCAAGTGGTTTCCAGTTTTGCCAACTCCCCTAGATTTTGCCAAGTTGCCTTCATTTTACCACCTCTCCTTAATTTCACAACACCAATCCCAATTTTTACAACTCGCCTGTTCTTTACCAAGTGGTTTCCAGTTTTGCCAACTCCCCTAGATTTTGCCAAGTTGCCTTCATTTTACCACCTCTCCTTAATTTCACAACACCAATCCCAATTTTTACAACTCACCTGTACTTTACCAAGTGGTTTCCAGTTTTGCCAACTCCCCTAGATTTTGCCAAGTTGCCTTCATTTTACCACCTCTCCTTAATTTCACAACACCAATCCCAATTTTTGCAACTCACCTGTACTTTACCAAGTGGTTTCCAGTTTTGCCAACTCCCCTAGATTTTGCCAAGTTGCCTTCATTTTACCACCTCTCCTTAATTTCACAACACCAATCCCAATTTTTACAACTCGCCTGTTCTTTACCAAGTGGTTTCCAGTTTTGCCAACTCCCCTAGATTTTGCCAAGTTGCCTTCATTTTACCACCTCTCCTTAATTTCACAACACCAATCCCAATTTTTACAACTCACCTGTACTTTACCAAGTGGTTTCCAGTTTTGCCAACTCCCCTAGATTTTGCCAAGTTGCCTTCATTTTACCACCTCTCCTTAATTTCACAACACCAATCCCAATTTTTGCAACTCGCCTGTACTTTACCAAGTGGTTTCCAGTTTTGCCAACTCCCCTAGATTTTGCCAAGTTGCCTTCATTTTACCACCTCTCCTTAATTTCACAACACCAATCCCAATTTTTGCAACTCGCCTGTACTTTACCAAGTGGTTTCCAGTTTTGCCAACTCCCCTAGATTTTGCCAAGTTGCCTTCATTTTACCACCTCTCCTTAATTTCACAACACCAATCCCAATTTTTACAACTCACCTGTACTTTACCAAGTGGTTTCCAGTTTTGCCAACTCCCCTAGATTTTGCCAAGTTGCCTTCATTTTACCACCTCTCCTTAATTTCACAACACCAATCCCAATTTTTACAACTCACCTGTACTTTACCAAGTGGTTTCCAGTTTTGCCAACTCCCCTAGATTTTGCCAAGTTGCCTTCATTTTACCACCTCTCCTTAATTTCACAACACCAATCCCAATTTTTGCAATTCGCCTGTACTTTACCAAGTGGTTTCCAGTTTTGCCAACTCCCCTAGATTTTGCCAAGTTGCCTTCATTTTACCACCTCTCCTTAATTTCACAACACCAATCCCAATTTTTGCAACTCGCCTGTACTTTACCAAGTGGTTTCCAGTTTTGCCAACTCCCCTAGATTTTGCCAAGTTGCCTTCATTTTACCACCTCTCCTTAATTTCACAACACCAATCCCAATTTTTGCAATTCGCCTGTACTTTACCAAGTGGTTTCCAGTTTTGCCAACTCCCCTAGATTTTGCCAAGTTGCCTTCATTTTACCACCTCTCCTTAATTTCACAACACCAATCCCAATTTTTGCAATTCGCCTGTACTTTACCAAGTGGTTTCCAGTTTTGCCAACTCCCCTAGATTTTGCCAAGTTGCCTTCATTTTACCACCTCTCCTTAATTTCACAACACCAATCCCAATTTTTGCAATTCGCCTGTACTTTACCAAGTGGTTTCCAGTTTTGCCAACTCCCCTAGATTTTGCCAAGTTGCCTTCATTTTACCACCTCTCCTTAAATTCACAACACCAATCCCAATTTTTGCAATTCGCCTGTACTTTACCAAGTGGTTTCCAGTTTTGCCAACTCCCCTAGATTTTGCCAAGTTGCCTTCATTTTACCACCTCTCCTTAATTTCACAACACCAATCCCAATTTTTGCAACTCGCCTGTACTTTACCAAGTGGTTTCCAGTTTTGCCAACTCCCCTAGATTTTGCCAAGTTGCCTTCATTTTACCACCTCTCCTTAATTTCACAACACCAATCCCAATTTTTACAACTCGCCTGTACTTTACCAAGTGGTTTCCAGTTTTGCCAACTCCCCTAGATTTTGCCAAGTTGCCTTCATTTTACCACCTCTCCTTAATTTCACAACACCAATCCCAATTTTTGCAATTCGCCTGTACTTTACCAAGTGGTTTCCAGTTTTGCCAACTCCCCTAGATTTTGCCAAGTTGCCTTCATTTTACCACCTCTCCTTAATTTCACAACACCAATCCCAATTTTTGCAATTCGCCTGTACTTTACCAAGTGGTTTCCAGTTTTGCCAACTCCCCTAGATTTTGCCAAGTTGCCTTCATTTTACCACCTCTCCTTAATTTCACAACACCAATCCCAATTTTTGCAATTCGCCTGTACTTTACCAAGTGGTTTCCAGTTTTGCCAACTCCCCTAGATTTTGCCAAGTTGCCTTCATTTTACCACCTCTCCTTAATTTCACAACACCAATCCCAATTTTTGCAACTCGCCTGTACTTTACCAAGTGGTTTCCAGTTTTGCCAACTCCCCTAGATTTTGCCAAGTTGCCTTCATTTTACCACCTCTCCTTAATTTCACAACACCAATCCCAATTTTTACAACTCGCCTGTACTTTACCAAGTGGTTTCCAGTTTTGCCAACTCCCCTAGATTTTGCCAAGTTGCCTTCATTTTACCACCTCTCCTTAATTTCACAACACCAATCCCAATTTTTGCAATTCGCCTGTACTTTACCAAGTGGTTTCCAGTTTTGCCAACTCCCCTAGATTTTGCCAAGTTGCCTTCATTTTACCACCTCTCCTTAATTTCACAACACCAATCCCAATTTTTGCAATTCGCCTGTACTTTACCAAGTGGTTTCCAGTTTTGCCAACTCCCCTAGATTTTGCCAAGTTGCCTTCATTTTACCACCTCTCCTTAATTTCACAACACCAATCCCAATTTTTGCAATTCGCCTGTACTTTACCAAGTGGTTTCCAGTTTTGCCAACTCCCCTAGATTTTGCCAAGTTGCCTTCATTTTACCACCTCTCCTTAATTTCACAACACCAATCCCAATTTTTGCAACTCGCCTGTACTTTACCAAGTGGTTTCCAGTTTTGCCAACTCCCCTAGATTTTGCCAAGTTGCCTTCATTTTACCACCTCTCCTTAATTTCACAACACCAATCCCAATTTTTACAACTCGCCTGTACTTTACCAAGTGGTTTCCAGTTTTGCCAACTCCCCTAGATTTTGCCACGTTGCCTTCATTTTACCACCTCTCCTTAATTTCACAAAACCAATCCCATTTTTTACAACTCATCTGAACTTTACCAAATGGTTTCCAGTTTTGCCAACTCCCCTAGATTTTGCCAAGTTGCCTTCATTTTACCACCTCTCCTTAATTTCACAACACCAATCCCAATTTTTGCAACTCGCCTGTACTTTACCAAGTGGTTTCCAGTTTTGCCAACTCCCCTAGATTTTGCCAAGTTGCCTTTATTTTACCACCTCTCCTTAATTTCACAACACCAATCCCAATTTTTACAACTCGCCTGTTCTTTACCAAGTGGTTTCCAGTTTTGCCAACTCCCCTAGATTTTGCCAAGTTGCCTTCATTTTACCACCTCTCCTTAATTTCACAACACCAATCCCAATTTTTGCAACTCGCCTGTACTTTACCAAGTGGTTTCCAGTTTTGCCAACTCCCCTAGATTTTGCCAAGTTGCCTTTATTTTACCACCTCTCCTTAATTTCACAATACCAATCCCAATTTTTGCAACTCGCCTGTACTTTACCAAATGGTTTCCAGTTTTGCCAACTCCCCTAGATTTTGCCAAGTTGCCTTCATTTTACCACCTCTCCTTAATTTCACAACACCAATCCCAATTTTTACAACTCGCCTGTACTTTACCAAGTGGTTTCCAGTTTTGCCAACTCCCCTAGATTTTGCCAAGTTGCCTTCATTTTACCACCTCTCCTTAATTTCACAACACCAATCCCAATTTTTGCAACTCGCCTGTACTTTACCAAGTGGTTTCCAGTTTTGCCAACTCCCCTAGATTTTGCCAAGTTGCCTTCATTTTACCACCTCTCCTTAATTTCACAACATCAATCCCAATTTTTACAACTCACCTGTACTTTACCAAGTGGTTTCCAGTTTTGCCAACTCCCCTAGATTTTGCCAAGTTGCCTTCATTTTACCACCTCTCCTTAATTTCACAACACCAATCCCAATTTTTGCAACTCGCCTGTACTTTACCAAGTGGTTTCCAGTTTTGCCAACTCCCCTAGATTTTGCCAAGTTGCCTTCATTTTACCACCTCTCCTTAATTTCACAACACCAATCCCAATTTTTACAACTCACCTGTACTTTACCAAGTGGTTTCCAGTTTTGCCAACTCCCCTAGATTTTGCCAAGTTGCCTTCATTTTACCACCTCTCCTTAATTTCACAACACCAATCCCAATTTTTACAACTCGCCTGTACTTTACCAAGTGGTTTCCAGTTTTGCCAACTCCCCTAGATTTTGCCAAGTTGCCTTCATTTTACCACCTCTCCTTAATTTCACAAAACCAATCCCATTTTTTACAACTCATCTGAACTTTACCAAATGGTTTCCAGTTTTGCCAACTCCCCTAGATTTTGCCAAGTTGCCTTCATTTTACCACCTCTCCTTAATTTCACAACACCAATCCCAATTTTTACAACTCACCTGTACTTTACCAAGTGGTTTCCAGTTTTGCCAACTCCCCTAGATTTTGCCAAGTTGCCTTCATTTTACCACCTCTCCTTAATTTCACAACACCAATCCCAATTTTTGCAACTCGCCTGTACTTTACCAAGTGGTTTCCAGTTTTGCCAACTCCCCTAGATTTTGCCAAGTTGCCTTCATTTTACCACCTCTCCTTAATTTCACAACACCAATCCCAATTTTTGCAACTCGCCTGTACTTTACCAAGTGGTTTCCAGTTTTGCCAACTCCCCTAGATTTTGCCAAGTTGCCTTCATTTTACCACCTCTCCTTAATTTCACAACACCAATCCCAATTTTTACAACTCGCCTGTACTTTACCAAGTGGTTTCCAGTTTTGCCAACTCCCCTAGATTTTGCCAAGTTGCCTTCATTTTACCACCTCTCCTTAATTTCACAACACCAATCCCAATTTTTGCAACTCGCCTGTACTTTACCAAGTGGTTTCCAGTTTTGCCAACTCCCCTAGATTTTGCCAAGTTGCCTTCATTTTACCACCTCTCCTTAATTTCACAACACCAATCCCAATTTTTACAACTCACCTGTACTTTACCAAGTGGTTTCCAGTTTTGCCAACTCCCCTAGATTTTGCCAAGTTGCCTTCATTTTACCACCTCTCCTTAATTTCACAACACCAATCCCAATTTTTACAACTCACCTGTACTTTACCAAGTGGTTTCCAGTTTTGCCAACTCCCCTAGATTTTGCCAAGTTGCCTTCATTTTACCACCTCTCCTTAATTTCACAACACCAATCCCAATTTTTGCAATTCGCCTGTACTTTACCAAGTGGTTTCCAGTTTTGCCAACTCCCCTAGATTTTGCCAAGTTGCCTTCATTTTACCACCTCTCCTTAATTTCACAACACCAATCCCAATTTTTGCAATTCGCCTGTACTTTACCAAGTGGTTTCCAGTTTTGCCAACTCCCCTAGATTTTGCCAAGTTGCCTTCATTTTACCACCTCTCCTTAAATTCACAACACCAATCCCAATTTTTGCAATTCGCCTGTACTTTACCAAGTGGTTTCCAGTTTTGCCAACTCCCCTAGATTTTGCCAAGTTGCCTTCATTTTACCACCTCTCCTTAATTTCACAACACCAATCCCAATTTTTGCAACTCGCCTGTACTTTACCAAGTGGTTTCCAGTTTTGCCAACTCCCCTAGATTTTGCCAAGTTGCCTTCATTTTACCACCTCTCCTTAATTTCACAACACCAATCCCAATTTTTACAACTCGCCTGTACTTTACCAAGTGGTTTCCAGTTTTGCCAACTCCCCTAGATTTTGCCAAGTTGCCTTCATTTTACCACCTCTCCTTAATTTCACAACACCAATCCCAATTTTTGCAATTCGCCTGTACTTTACCAAGTGGTTTCCAGTTTTGCCAACTCCCCTAGATTTTGCCAAGTTGCCTTCATTTTACCACCTCTCCTTAATTTCACAACACCAATCCCAATTTTTGCAATTCGCCTGTACTTTACCAAGTGGTTTCCAGTTTTGCCAACTCCCCTAGATTTTGCCAAGTTGCCTTCATTTTACCACCTCTCCTTAATTTCACAACACCAATCCCAATTTTTGCAATTCGCCTGTACTTTACCAAGTGGTTTCCAGTTTTGCCAACTCCCCTAGATTTTGCCAAGTTGCCTTCATTTTACCACCTCTCCTTAATTTCACAACACCAATCCCAATTTTTGCAACTCGCCTGTACTTTACCAAGTGGTTTCCAGTTTTGCCAACTCCCCTAGATTTTGCCAAGTTGCCTTCATTTTACCACCTCTCCTTAATTTCACAACACCAATCCCAATTTTTACAACTCGCCTGTACTTTACCAAGTGGTTTCCAGTTTTGCCAACTCCCCTAGATTTTGCCACGTTGCCTTCATTTTACCACCTCTCCTTAATTTCACAAAACCAATCCCATTTTTTACAACTCATCTGAACTTTACCAAATGGTTTCCAGTTTTGCCAACTCCCCTAGATTTTGCCAAGTTGCCTTCATTTTACCACCTCTCCTTAATTTCACAACACCAATCCCAATTTTTGCAACTCGCCTGTACTTTACCAAGTGGTTTCCAGTTTTGCCAACTCCCCTAGATTTTGCCAAGTTGCCTTTATTTTACCACCTCTCCTTAATTTCACAACACCAATCCCAATTTTTACAACTCGCCTGTACTTTACCAAGTGGTTTCCAGTTTTGCCAACTCCCCTAGATTTTGCCAAGTTGCCTTCATTTTACCACCTCTCCTTAATTTCACAACACCAATCCCAATTTTTGCAACTCGCCTGTACTTTACCAAGTGGTTTCCAGTTTTGCCAACTCCCCTAGATTTTGCCAGTTGCCTTTATTTTACCACCTCTCCTTAATTTCACAACACCAATCCCAATTTTTGCAACTCGCCTGTACTTTACCAAATGGTTTCCAGTTTTGCCAACTCCCCTAGATTTGCCAAGTTGCCTTCATTTTACCACCTCTCCTTAATTTCACAACACCAATCCCAATTTTTACAACTCGCCTGTACTTTACCAAGTGGTTTCCAGTTTTGCCAACTCCCCTAGATTTTGCCAAGTTGCCTTCATTTTACCACCTCTCCTTAATTTCACAACACCAATCCCAATTTTTGCAACTCGCCTGTACTTTACCAAGTGGTTTCCAGTTTTGCCAACTCCCCTAGATTTTGCCAAGTTGCCTTCATTTTACCACCTCTCCTTAATTTCACAACACCAATCCCAATTTTTACAACTCACCTGTACTTTACCAAGTGGTTTCCAGTTTTGCCAACTCCCCTAGATTTTGCCAAGTTGCCTTCATTTTACCACCTCTCCTTAATTTCACAACACCAATCCAATTTTTGCAACTCGCCTTGTACTTTACCAAGTGGTTTCCAGTTTTGCCAACTCCCCTAGATTTTGCCAAGTTGCCTTCATTTTACCACCTCTCCTTAATTTCACAACACCAATCCCAATTTTTGCAACTCGCCTGTACTTTACCAAGTGGTTTCCAGTTTTGCCAACTCCCCTAGATTTTGCCAAGTTGCCTTCATTTTACCACCTCTCCTTAATTTCACAACACCAATCCCAATTTTTACAACTCGCCTGTACTTTACCAAGTGGTTTCCAGTTTTGCCAACTCCCCTAGATTTTGCCAAGTTGCCTTCATTTTACCACCTCTCCTTAATTTCACAAAACCAATCCCATTTTTTACAACTCATCTGAACTTTACCAAATGGTTTCCAGTTTTGCCAACTCCCCTAGATTTTGCCAAGTTGCCTTCATTTTACCACCTCTCCTTAATTTCACAACACCAATCCCAATTTTTACAACTCACCTGTACTTTACCAAGTGGTTTCCAGTTTTGCCAACTCCCCTAGATTTTGCCAAGTTGCCTTCATTTTACCACCTCTCCTTAATTTCACAACACCAATCCCAATTTTTGCAACTCGCCTGTACTTTACCAAGTGGTTTCCAGTTTTGCCAACTCCCCTAGATTTTGCCAAGTTGCCTTCATTTTACCACCTCTCCTTAATTTCACAACACCAATCCCAATTTTTGCAACTCGCCTGTACTTTACCAAGTGGTTTCCAGTTTTGCCAACTCCCCTAGATTTTGCCAAGTTGCCTTCATTTTACCACCTCTCCTTAATTTCACAACACCAATCCCAATTTTTACAACTCGCCTGTACTTTACCAAGTGGTTTCCAGTTTTGCCAACTCCCCTAGATTTTGCCAAGTTGCCTTCATTTTACCACCTCTCCTTAATTTCACAACACCAATCCCAATTTTTACAACTCACCTGTACTTTACCAAGTGGTTTCCAGTTTTGCCAACTCCCCTAGATTTTGCCAAGTTGCCTTCATTTTACCACCTCTCCTTAATTTCACAACACCAATCCCAATTTTTACAACTCGCCTGTACTTTACCAAGTGGTTTCCAGTTTTGCCAACTCCCCTAGATTTTGCCAAGTTGCCTTCATTTTACCACCTCTCCTTAATTTCACAACACCAATCCCAATTTTTACAACTCACCTGTACTTTACCAAGTGGTTTCCAGTTTTGCCAACTCCCCTAGATTTTGCCAAGTTGCCTTCATTTTACCACCTCTCCTTAATTTCACAACACCAATCCCAATTTTTACAACTCGCCTGTACTTTACCAAGTGGTTTCCAGTTTTGCCAACTCCCCTAGATTTTGCCAAGTTGCCTTCATTTTACCACCTCTCCTTAATTTCACAACACCAATCCCAATTTTTGCAACTCGCCTGTACTTTACCAAGTGGTTTCCAGTTTTGCCAACTCCCCTAGATTTTGCCAAGTTGCCTTCATTTTACCACCTCTCCTTAATTTCACAACACCAATCCCAATTTTTACAACTCACCTGTACTTTACCAAGTGGTTTCCAGTTTTGCCAACTCCCCTAGATTTTGCCAAGTTGCCTTCATTTTACCACCTCTCCTTAATTTCACAACACCAATCCCAATTTTTACAACTCACCTGTACTTTACCAAGTGGTTTCCAGTTTTGCCAACTCCCCTAGATTTTGCCAAGTTGCCTTCATTTTACCACCTCTCCTTAATTTCACAACACCAATCCCAATTTTTGCAATTCGCCTGTACTTTACCAAGTGGTTTCCAGTTTTGCCAACTCCCCTAGATTTTGCCAAGTTGCCTTCATTTTACCACCTCTCCTTAATTTCACAACACCAATCCCAATTTTTACAACTCACCTGTACTTTACCAAGTGGTTTCCAGTTTTGCCAACTCCCCTAGATTTTGCCAAGTTGCCTTCATTTTACCACCTCTCCTTAATTTCACAACACCAATCCCAATTTTTACAACTCACCTGTACTTTATCAAGTGGTTTCCAGTTTTGCCAACTCCCCTAGATTTTGCCAAGTTGCCTTCATTTTACCACCTCTCCTTAATTTCACAACACCAATCCCAATTTTTACAACTCACCTGTACTTTACCAAGTGGTTTCCAGTTTTGCCAACTCCCCTAGATTTTGCCAAGTTGCCTTCATTTTACCACCTCTCCTTAATTTCACAACACCAATCCCAATTTTTGCAATTCGCCTGTACTTTACCAAGTGGTTTCCAGTTTTGCCAACTCCCCTAGATTTTGCCAAGTTGCCTTCATTTTACCACCTCTCCTTAATTTCACAACACCAATCCCAATTTTTGCAATTCGCCTGTACTTTACCAAGTGGTTTCCAGTTTTGCCAACTCCCCTAGATTTTGCCAAGTTGCCTTCATTTTACCACCTCTCCTTAATTTCACAACACCAATCCCAATTTTTGCAATTCGCCTGTACTTTACCAAGTGGTTTCCAGTTTTGCCAACTCCCCTAGATTTTGCCAAGTTGCCTTCATTTTACCACCTCTCCTTAATTTCACAACACCAATCCCAATTTTTGCAACTCGCCTGTACTTTACCAAGTGGTTTCCAGTTTTGCCAACTCCCCTAGATTTTGCCAAGTTGCCTTCATTTTACCACCTCTCCTTAATTTCACAACACCAATCCCAATTTTTACAACTCGCCTGTTCTTTACCAAGTGGTTCCAGTTTTGCCAACTCCCCTAGATTTTGCCAAGTTGCCTTCATTTTACCACCTCTCCTTAATTTCACAACACCAATCCCAATTTTTGCAATTCGCCTGTACTTTACCAAGTGGTTTCCAGTTTTGCCAACTCCCCTAGATTTTGCCAAGTTGCCTTCATTTTACCACCTCTCCTTAATTTCACAACACCAATCCCAATTTTTGCAATTCGCCTGTACTTTACCAAGTGGTTTCCAGTTTTGCCAACTCCCCTAGATTTTGCCAAGTTGCCTTCATTTTACCACCTCTCCTTAATTTCACAACACCAATCCCAATTTTTGCAACTCGCCTGTACTTTACCAAGTGGTTTCCAGTTTTGCCAACTCCCCTAGATTTTGCCAAGTTGCCTTCATTTTACCACCTCTCCTTAATTTCACAACACCAATCCCAATTTTTACAACTCACCTGTACTTTACCAAGTGGTTTCCAGTTTTGCCAACTCCCCTAGATTTTGCCAAGTTGCCTTCATTTTACCACCTCTCCTTAATTTCACAACACCAATCCCAATTTTTACAACTCGCCTGTACTTTACCAAGTGGTTTCCAGTTTTGCCAACTCCCCTAGATTTTGCCAAGTTGCCTTCATTTTACCACCTCTCCTTAATTTCACAACACCAATCCCAATTTTTACAACTCGCCTGTACTTTACCAAGTGGTTTCCAGTTTTGCCAACTCCCCTAGATTTTGCCAAGTTGCCTTCATTTTACCACCTCTCCTTAATTTCACAACACCAATCCCAATTTTTACAACTCACCTGTACTTTACCAAGTGGTTTCCAGTTTTGCCAACTCCCCTAGATTTTGCCAAGTTGCCTTCATTTTACCACCTCTCCTTAATTTCACAACACCAATCCCAATTTTTGCAATTCGCCTGTACTTTACCAAGTGGTTTCCAGTTTTGCCAACTCCCCTAGATTTTGCCAAGTTGCCTTCATTTTACCACCTCTCCTTAATTTCACAACACCAATCCCAATTTTTACAACTCGCCTGTACTTTACCAAGTGGTTTCCAGTTTTGCCAACTCCCCTAGATTTTGCCAAGTTGCCTTCATTTTACCACCTCTCCTTAATTTCACAACACCAATCCCAATTTTTACAACTCGCCTGTACTTTACCAAGTGGTTTCCAGTTTTGCCAACTCCCCTAGATTTTGCCAAGTTGCCTTCATTTTACCACCTCTCCTTAATTTCACAACACCAATCCCAATTTTTACAACTCACCTGTACTTTACCAAGTGGTTTCCAGTTTTGCCAACTCCCCTAGATTTTGCCAAGTTGCCTTCATTTTACCACCTCTCCTTAATTTCACAACACCAATCCCAATTTTTACAACTCACCTGTACTTTACCAAGTGGTTTCCAGTTTTGCCAACTCCCCTAGATTTTGCCAAGTTGCCTTCATTTTACCACCTCTCCTTAATTTCACAACACCAATCCCAATTTTTGCAATTCGCCTGTACTTTACCAAGTGGTTTCCAGTTTTGCCAACTCCCCTAGATTTTGCCAAGTTGCCTTCATTTTACCACCTCTCCTTAATTTCACAACACCAATCCCAATTTTTGCAATTCGCCTGTACTTTACCAAGTGGTTTCCAGTTTTGCCAACTCCCCTAGATTTTGCCAAGTTGCCTTCATTTTACCACCTCTCCTTAATTTCACAACACCAATCCCAATTTTTACAACTCACCTGTACTTTACCAAGTGGTTTCCAGTTTTGCCAACTCCCCTAGATTTTGCCAAGTTGCCTTCATTTTACCACCTCTCCTTAATTTCACAACACCAATCCCAATTTTTACAACTCACCTGTACTTTACCAAGTGGTTTCCAGTTTTGCCAACTCCCCTAGATTTTGCCAAGTTGCCTTCATTTTACCACCTCTCCTTAATTTCACAACACCAATCCCAATTTTTACAACTCGCCTGTACTTTACCAAGTGGTTTCCAGTTTTGCCAACTCCCCTAGATTTTGCCAAGTTGCCTTCATTTTACCACCTCTCCTTAATTTCACAACACCAATCCCAATTTTTACAACTCACCTGTACTTTACCAAGTGGTTTCCAGTTTTGCCAACTCCCCTAGATTTTGCCAAGTTGCCTTCATTTTACCACCTCTCCTTAATTTCACAACACCAATCCCAATTTTTACAACTCGCCTGTACTTTACCAAGTGGTTTCCAGTTTTGCCAACTCCCCTAGATTTTGCCAAGTTGCCTTCATTTTACCACCTCTCCTTAATTTCACAACACCAATCCCAATTTTTGCAATTCGCCTGTACTTTACCAAGTGGTTTCCAGTTTTGCCAACTCCCCTAGATTTTGCCAAGTTGCCTTCATTTTACCACCTCTCCTTAATTTCACAACACCAATCCCAATTTTTACAACTCACCTGTACTTTACCAAGTGGTTTCCAGTTTTGCCAACTCCCCTAGATTTTGCCAAGTTGCCTTCATTTTACCACCTCTCCTTAATTTCACAACACCAATCCCAATTTTTACAACTCACCTGTACTTTACCAAGTGGTTTCCAGTTTTGCCAACTCCCCTAGATTTTGCCAAGTTGCCTTCATTTTACCACCTCTCCTTAATTTCACAACACCAATCCCAATTTTTACAACTCACCTGTACTTTACCAAGTGGTTTCCAGTTTTGCCAACTCCCCTAGATTTTGCCAAGTTGCCTTCATTTTACCACCTCTCCTTAATTTCACAACACCAATCCCAATTTTTGCAATTCGCCTGTACTTTACCAAGTGGTTTCCAGTTTTGCCAACTCCCCTAGATTTTGCCAAGTTGCCTTCATTTTACCACCTCTCCTTAATTTCACAACACCAATCCCAATTTTTGCAATTCGCCTGTACTTTACCAAGTGGTTTCCAGTTTTGCCAACTCCCCTAGATTTTGCCAAGTTGCCTTCATTTTACCACCTCTCCTTAATTTCACAACACCAATCCCAATTTTTGCAATTCGCCTGTACTTTACCAAGTGGTTTCCAGTTTTGCCAACTCCCCTAGATTTTGCCAAGTTGCCTTCATTTTACCACCTCTCCTTAATTTCACAACACCAATCCCAATTTTTGCAACTCGCCTGTACTTTACCAAGTGGTTTCCAGTTTTGCCAACTCCCCTAGATTTTGCCAAGTTGCCTTCATTTTACCACCTCTCCTTAATTTCACAACACCAATCCCAATTTTTACAACTCGCCTGTACTTTACCAAGTGGTTTCCAGTTTTGCCAACTCCCCTAGATTTTGCCAAGTTGCCTTCATTTTACCACCTCTCCTTAATTTCACAACACCAATCCCAATTTTTACAACTCACCTGTACTTTACCAAGTGGTTTCCAGTTTTGCCAACTCCCCTAGATTTTGCCAAGTTGCCTTCATTTTACCACCTCTCCTTAATTTCACAACACCAATCCCAATTTTTACAACTCGCCTGTACTTTACCAAGTGGTTTCCAGTTTTGCCAACTCCCCTAGATTTTACCAAGTTGCCTTCATTTTACCACCTCTCCTTAATTTCACAACACCAATCCCAATTTTTGCAATTCGCCTGTACTTTACCAAGTGGTTTCCAGTTTTGCCAACTCCCCTAGATTTTGCCAAGTTGCCTTCATTTTACCACCTCTCCTTAATTTCACAACACCAATCCCAATTTTTACAACTCACCTGTACTTTACCAAGTGGTTTCCAGTTTTGCCAACTCCCCTAGATTTTGCCAAGTTGCCTTCATTTTACCACCTCTCCTTAATTTCACAACACCAATCCCAATTTTTACAACTCACCTGTACTTTACCAAGTGGTTTCCAGTTTTGCCAACTCCCCTAGATTTTGCCAAGTTGCCTTCATTTTACCACCTCTCCTTAATTTCACAACACCAATCCCAATTTTTACAACTCACCTGTACTTTACCAAGTGGTTTCCAGTTTTGCCAACTCCCCTAGATTTTGCCAAGTTGCCTTCATTTTACCACCTCTCCTTAATTTCACAACACCAATCCCAATTTTTGCAATTCGCCTGTACTTTACCAAGTGGTTTCCAGTTTTGCCAACTCCCCTAGATTTTGCCAAGTTGCCTTCATTTTACCACCTCTCCTTAATTTCACAACACCAATCCCAATTTTTGCAATTCGCCTGTACTTTACCAAGTGGTTTCCAGTTTTGCCAACTCCCCTAGATTTTGCCAAGTTGCCTTCATTTTACCACCTCTCCTTAATTTCACAACACCAATCCCAATTTTTGCAACTCGCCTGTACTTTACCAAGTGGTTTCCAGTTTTGCCAACTCCCCTAGATTTTGCCAAGTTGCCTTCATTTTACCACCTCTCCTTAATTTCACAACACCAATCCCAATTTTTACAACTCGCCTGTACTTTACCAAGTGGTTTCCAGTTTTGCCAACTCCCCTAGATTTTGCCAAGTTGCCTTCATTTTACCACCTCTCCTTAATTTCACAACACCAATCCCAATTTTTACAACTCACCTGTACTTTACCAAGTGGTTTCCAGTTTTGCCAACTCCCCTAGATTTTGCCAAGTTGCCTTCATTTTACCACCTCTCCTTAATTTCACAACACCAATCCCAATTTTTACAACTCGCCTGTACTTTACCAAGTGGTTTCCAGTTTTGCCAACTCCCCTAGATTTTGCCAAGTTGCCTTCATTTTACCACCTCTCCTTAATTTCACAACACCAATCCCAATTTTTGCAATTCGCCTGTACTTTACCAAGTGGTTTCCAGTTTTGCCAACTCCCCTAGATTTTGCCAAGTTGCCTTCATTTTACCACCTCTCCTTAATTTCACAACACCAATCCCAATTTTTACAACTCACCTGTACTTTACCAAGTGGTTTCCAGTTTTGCCAACTCCCCTAGATTTTGCCAAGTTGCCTTCATTTTACCACCTCTCCTTAATTTCACAACACCAATCCCAATTTTTACAACTCACCTGTACTTTACCAAGTGGTTTCCAGTTTTGCCAACTCCCCTAGATTTTGCCAAGTTGCCTTCATTTTACCACCTCTCCTTAATTTCACAACACCAATCCCAATTTTTACAACTCACCTGTACTTTACCAAGTGGTTTCCAGTTTTGCCAACTCCCCTAGATTTTGCCAAGTTGCCTTCATTTTACCACCTCTCCTTAATTTCACAACACCAATCCCAATTTTTGCAATTCGCCTGTACTTTACCAAGTGGTTTCCAGTTTTGCCAACTCCCCTAGATTTTGCCAAGTTGCCTTCATTTTACCACCTCTCCTTAATTTCACAACACCAATCCCAATTTTTGCAATTCGCCTGTACTTTACCAAGTGGTTTCCAGTTTTGCCAACTCCCCTAGATTTTGCCAAGTTGCCTTCATTTTACCACCTCTCCTTAATTTCACAACACCAATCCCAATTTTTGCAATTCGCCTGTACTTTACCAAGTGGTTTCCAGTTTTGCCAACTCCCCTAGATTTTGCCAAGTTGCCTTCATTTTACCACCTCTCCTTAATTTCACAACACCAATCCCAATTTTTGCAACTCGCCTGTACTTTACCAAGTGGTTTCCAGTTTTGCCAACTCCCCTAGATTTTGCCAAGTTGCCTTCATTTTACCACCTCTCCTTAATTTCACAACACCAATCCCAATTTTTACAACTCGCCTGTTCTTTACCAAGTGGTTTCCAGTTTTGCCAACTCCCCTAGATTTTGCCAAGTTGCCTTCATTTTACCACCTCTCCTTAATTTCACAACACCAATCCCAATTTTTGCAATTCGCCTGTACTTTACCAAGTGGTTTCCAGTTTTGCCAACTCCCCTAGATTTTGCCAAGTTGCCTTCATTTTACCACCTCTCCTTAATTTCACAACACCAATCCCAATTTTTGCAATTCGCCTGTACTTTACCAAGTGGTTTCCAGTTTTGCCAACTCCCCTAGATTTTGCCAAGTTGCCTTCATTTTACCACCTCTCCTTAATTTCACAACACCAATCCCAATTTTTGCAATTCGCCTGTACTTTACCAAGTGGTTTCCAGTTTTGCCAACTCCCCTAGATTTTGCCAAGTTGCCTTCATTTTACCACCTCTCCTTAATTTCACAACACCAATCCCAATTTTTACAACTCGCCTGTACTTTACCAAGTGGTTTCCAGTTTTGCCAACTCCCCTAGATTTTGCCAAGTTGCCTTCATTTTACCACCTCTCCTTAATTTCACAACACCAATCCCAATTTTTGCAATTCGCCTGTACTTTACCAAGTGGTTTCCAGTTTTGCCAACTCCCCTAGATTTTGCCAAGTTGCCTTCATTTTACCACCTCTCCTTAATTTCACAACACCAATCCCAATTTTTGCAATTCGCCTGTACTTTACCAAGTGGTTTCCAGTTTTGCCAACTCCCCTAGATTTTGCCAAGTTGCCTTCATTTTACCACCTCTCCTTAATTTCACAACACCAATCCAAATTTTTGCAATTCGCCTGTACTTTACCAAGTGGTTTCCAGTTTTGCCAACTCCCCTAGATTTTGCCAAGTTGCCTTCATTTTACCACCTCTCCTTAATTTCACAACACCAATCCCAATTTTTACAACTCACCTGTACTTTACCAAGTGGTTTCCAGTTTTGCCAACTCCCCTAGATTTTGCCAAGTTGCCTTCATTTTACCACCTCTCCTTAATTTCACAACACCAATCCCAATTTTTACAACTCGCCTGTACTTTACCAAGTGGTTTCCAGTTTTGCCAACTCCCCTAGATTTTGCCAAGTTGCCTTCATTTTACCACCTCTCCTTAATTTCACAACACCAATCCCAATTTTTACAACTCGCCTGTACTTTACCAAGTGGTTTCCAGTTTTGCCAACTCCCCTAGATTTTGCCAAGTTGCCTTCATTTTACCACCTCTCCTTAATTTCACAACACCAATCCCAATTTTTACAACTCACCTGTACTTTACCAAGTGGTTTCCAGTTTTGCCAACTCCCCTAGATTTTGCCAAGTTGCCTTCATTTTACCACCTCTCCTTAATTTCACAACACCAATCCCAATTTTTGCAATTCGCCTGTACTTTACCAAGTGGTTTCCAGTTTTGCCAACTCCCCTAGATTTTGCCAAGTTGCCTTCATTTTACCACCTCTCCTTAATTTCACAACACCAATCCCAATTTTTACAACTCGCCTGTACTTTACCAAGTGGTTTCTAGTTTTGCCAACTCCCCTAGATTTTGCCAAGTTGCCTTCATTTTACCACCTCTCCTTAATTTCACAACACCAATTCCAATTTTTACAACTCGCCTGTACTTTACCAAGTGGTTTCCAGTTTTGCCAACTCCCCTAGATTTTGCCAAGTTGCCTTCATTTTACCACCTCTCCTTAATTTCACAACACCAATCCCAATTTTTACAACTCACCTGTACTTTACCAAGTGGTTTCCAGTTTTGCCAACTCCCCTAGATTTTGCCAAGTTGCCTTCATTTTACCACCTCTCCTTAATTTCACAACACCAATCCCAATTTTTACAACTCACCTGTACTTTACCAAGTGGTTTCCAGTTTTGCCAACTCCCCTAGATTTTGCCAAGTTGCCTTCATTTTACCACCTCTCCTTAATTTCACAACACCAATCCCAATTTTTGCAATTCGCCTGTACTTTACCAAGTGGTTTCCAGTTTTGCCAACTCCCCTAGATTTTGCCAAGTTGCCTTCATTTTACCACCTCTCCTTAATTTCACAACACCAATCCCAATTTTTACAACTCACCTGTACTTTACCAAGTGGTTTCCAGTTTTGCCAACTCCCCTAGATTTTGCCAAGTTGCCTTCATTTTACCACCTCTCCTTAATTTCACAACACCAATCCCAATTTTTACAACTCACCTGTACTTTACCAAGTGGTTTCCAGTTTTGCCAACTCCCCTAGATTTTGCCAAGTTGCCTTCATTTTACCACCTCTCCTTAATTTCACAACACCAATCCCAATTTTTACAACTCGCCTGTACTTTACCAAGTGGTTTCCAGTTTTGCCAACTCCCCTAGATTTTGCCAAGTTGCCTTCATTTTACCACCTCTCCTTAATTTCACAACACCAATCCCAATTTTTACAACTCACCTGTACTTTACCAAGTGGTTTCCAGTTTTGCCAACTCCCCTAGATTTTGCCAAGTTGCCTTCATTTTACCACCTCTCCTTAATTTCACAACACCAATCCCAATTTTTACAACTCGCCTGTACTTTACCAAGTGGTTTCCAGTTTTGCCAACTCCCCTAGATTTTGCCAAGTTGCCTTCATTTTACCACCTCTCCTTAATTTCACAACACCAATCCCAATTTTTGCAATTCGCCTGTACTTTACCAAGTGGTTTCCAGTTTTGCCAACTCCCCTAGATTTTGCCAAGTTGCCTTCATTTTACCACCTCTCCTTAATTTCACAACACCAATCCCAATTTTTGCAATTCGCCTGTACTTTACCAAGTGGTTTCCAGTTTTGCCAACTCCCCTAGATTTTGCCAAGTTGCCTTCATTTTACCACCTCTCCTTAATTTCACAACACCAATCCCAATTTTTACAACTCACCTGTACTTTACCAAATGGTTTCCAGTTTTGCCAACTCCCCTAGATTTTGCCAAGTTGCCTTCATTTTACCACCTCTCCTTAATTTCACAACACCAATCCCAATTTTTGCAATTCGCCTGTACTTTACCAAGTGGTTTCCAGTTTTGCCAACTCCCCTAGATTTTGCCAAGTTGCCTTCATTTTACCACCTCTCCTTAATTTCACAACACCAATCCCAATTTTTGCAATTCGCCTGTACTTTACCAAGTGGTTTCCAGTTTTGCCAACTCCCCTAGATTTTGCCAAGTTGCCTTCATTTTACCACCTCTCCTTAATTTCACAACACCAATCCCAATTTTTGCAACTCGCCTGTACTTTACCAAGTGGTTTCCAGTTTTGCCAACTCCCCTAGATTTTGCCAAGTTGCCTTCATTTTACCACCTCTCCTTAATTTCACAACACCAATCCCAATTTTTACAACTCGCCTGTACTTTACCAAGTGGTTTCCAGTTTTGCCAACTCCCCTAGATTTTGCCAAGTTGCCTTCATTTTACCACCTCTCCTTAATTTCACAACACCAATCCCAATTTTTACAACTCGCCTGTACTTTACCAAGTGGTTTCCAGTTTTGCCAACTCCCCTAGATTTTGCCAAGTTGCCTTCATTTTACCACCTCTCCTTAATTTCACAAAACCAATCCCATTTTTTACAACTCATCTGAACTTTACCAAATGGTTTCCAGTTTTGCCAACTTCCCTAGATTTTGCCAAGTTTCCTCGATTTTGCGAACTCTCCACAATTTTACAGAAAAAAATCCTAATTTTTACATCCCACCTGATTTTTGCAAAGTCACTCCTGAATTTTGCCAACTCCTCCAAGATTTGCCAACTCTCCTAGATATTTCGAAGTTGCCTCAATTTTATCATCATGCCATAATTTTACAGAAAAAAGATTGCAATTTTTACATCTCACCTGAATTTTGCCAACTCCCCATAATTTTCCCAAGTCACTTCGAATTTTGTCAACTCTCCACGATTTTGTCAACTCTCCACGATTTTGTCAATTCACTCGGAATTTTGCCAACTGTCCCTAGATTTTGCCAACTCCCCAAGTTTTGCCAACTCTCCTAGATTTTGCCAACTCGCCATAATTTTACGGAAAAAAATCCCAATTTTTACATCTCACCCGAATTTTGTCAACTCCCCAAGATTTTGCCAAGTTGCCCAAATTTTGCCAACTCACCTGTATTTTACTAAGTGGCGTCGAATTTTGCCAACTGCTCTAGATTTTGCCGTTTATCCATTTTCGAAACTGCCCTAAATTTGCCAAGTTGCCTCGATTTTGATAAATCCCTTAATTTTACCAAAAAAAATTTACAAATTTTCACAACTCACCTAGATTTTACGAAATAGCTTCGAATTTTACCAACTCCGAGTTACTTTGGGGGAGGGGGAGCCTCACCCCATCCTCCCCATAGCTAGGCCCCTAAATACAGTGAAATATCAATATGACAAAATCGTGAGGACGACCAAAATATTTCGTGATCATAGCGTTGTTAAATCCGATATATCAGAGAAATATGTATATTATTTGTTTACGCGAACAAGTACACTTATAAGTAGTGATGAGGTCTTTGGCCAAAAGGCAAAAAGCTGTTTGTTTACATCCGGTCTCAAATTAGGTGAAACGGAGTGTGAAGCATTCTGACAACATTCTGCGTCACGAAGGATACGGTAGCCAGGCATGTCTAAATATGTGATCAAATCAGTTCAAGTAAGAAGAATGGCAATGGAAAACAAAGAAAATATCTACTCAGATACAAACGAGACGTCAACACACTTTGAAAGCTGGCGGGAAAATGAAAATACGGCAGGCTACTAAAGGGGGGTCTGGCTAGAAACCAAAACCAGTGAGACCAAAGAGTGCACGACGTATTATTAAAGGATTTTCTTTTTCCGAATTTCGTTATAACTTTAACATAAAGATGCATAGTACACTGAGAGTAGATGCACAATTTTTTATCTTAATTGGCTGTTTCGTTACACCGATTTCTTACTGTACTGATTGTCAAATAACCTTCTCTCATTTTGATTCCAAGTATGAATACACGATAACGAATCTCCATGGCCTGCCTTTTTAGTAGTTTTTCTAACTATCCAGGTCTCGGAAGCAAAATTTCCTCTGAACGTGGGGTATGTAGTTTTCGGCGACGAATTCATCTATGGTGAGATAATCCATCTTAATGGGACACCCTATATAATATATATTTCTGATATTTTAATGACTAGCATGAAATGAAAGTTATTACATCTGACACCAAACAATGCTAAATTGGTAATACTGATCATTAAAAAGTCTAAACTATTGCGAAAAAGACAAATAGGTCGAAGAAGACATCAGAAAATCCCTGCTGAGAGATAATTGAAATCTTTACATGTTAAAAAAAAATAAATAAATACCCCCTCAAGCAGCTGCTTGCCACAGAGGTCTGACAGGAGCCTGTCAGTTTATATGCCACAGTAGGAGATCTGAGAGGATGGCAGGACCTCAGCAGAAAAACGACACACACATCCATGCCTAATTCCGGGGCTCGAACCCAGGTCCCTTAGATCAGTAGCCAAGCGTGCTAACCACTCGGCCACATATGATTTTAATAAGAGAGTAATTTTGAAATCACATTATTTATAATTTCTACCTCTGTGGCAAGCAGCTGCTTGAGGGGATATTTATTTATTTATTTTTATAATTTTTTTGGCATCTCAAATATGGAGGCAGAAATATAATATTGCTAAAATATACTTGCTTCGAATTGCAAAATTGTATGGGGGGAGGATAAAAGAGTAAGTATCCTGCAAGGCTCGTAATCTGTAGTTCCCAAGTTCGAGTCGCACCTAAGGAGTTAGAGTGTATACCTGTTGAGATTTATCTCCACAAACTCCCTGCCCTGCCCTCGGTCAGAAAAGGGATGACAATGGACTTCGAAAGGTAGCCGTCCGTCGGATGGGACATTAAACCGTGGCCTCCGTTTGTAGAAAATCTAGGCCCAGATCTAGGAAAAAAATAAAGAGGACGGGAGGCAAGCGATGCGATCGAGATGGAAAAAGGTAAAATATCGGGTGAGGGGCAAAAGACTGAATTTCCATTGCAGTGTAACATTTTTCCCCTTCGGTTTAAAGATTTTTAAAACATTTCATGAAAAAATGTATGAAATATGCCGAAGTTAAATAATTTTTGGCCTCCATTACCATTGCTAGCAATTTCAAAGATGCCATTTCAAGTTTTGCTTCCTTGACCCGGCTTCCTTCTCCTAGATCCTGTCCTGAGGAGCCCCGCCCTGCCCACGGTCAGTAGGGGACACTGATGGGCTTGGAAAGGCCACCGTCCGTCGGATGGGACGTTAAGCCGTGGCTCCGTGTGCGGGAGAGCCATACCCTGTGCACGTTAAAGAACACGCTGGATGGCCTTGACGGGAGCCTACCATCTGTCTCCCAACAGCTGTTCCAGTGAGTCCCCTCTCCCAACCTTCTCTGAGCCTTCGGGGTCCATGTGACCTGGTCATTTAGCCCATGGTGTGCAAAAAAGTGCAGCTCAGAGGTAAAACAACCCAACCCAACCCTGTCCTGAGGAGATCCACATACCGTGCACGTTAAAGAACACCCAGGATGGCCTTGGCAGGAGTTTTCCATTGATCTGCAAACAGCTATCAAGTGGTTATCATTTCCCAACTTTCTCTTAGCACTCGGAGTCCTTGTGACCTGGCCATTTGGCCCGTTGTTTGCACAAAAGCGACGCCCGGAGGAAAAATATTGCAAAATTGTTTGGGATAGACCAAAAAATTTTGACTTGGAGTGGTAAAAAGAAGAAAGCAAAAAGATGGTCATGATAAAAAAAACGTAAGACCTCTTGAGGCGGCAGGAAAAACTAATTCAATTGGTGTGACAAAAAATAAGTTTGCTTGGAGAGGCAAAAAATAAGTTTACTTGGGGAGACAAAATGTTTTATAAAAAGCTGCCGTTATGTCAAAACCCATGTAGTTGCGTTAACCCTTTCACGACTAAGGGAAACATTTTTCCCATTTTAAAATTGGTGATTGTCGTATTTAATTATAACCTTATCTGCATTTTTTATACAGAATGTCAAAATAGAACGTATGCCGAACGCAATTACGTAAACGGGAACGTTTAGAAAACGAAAACAGAACTGTCAGGACGCATAATATATGTACTATGTGCAATGTCCATCTTTGCCTCACTAGCAAAAGAAATTGCTTTGCAGAATATCATAATTAGCACATCATTTTGTATAGTAATTTTATTTCATAATTTTGTATTATTTTAGTTAACATTTTTTTCTAATAAACCAATAAATAAAAGAATTGCATAATAAGCCAAACTATAATTTGTGTTACCTTTATAGTCCATTGGGAAAAATATTTCAAATAAAATTCCAAAAAAACTACGCATTGTTATGTATTTTTCTTATGATTTTTATTTATTTTACGTCTAAACAAACTAAACAGTTACATACTAATATTTACTCTTAGAAACCTTATGGTTCTGAAAGGGTTAACAGTAAACGAGTCGAGCTATGTCATTTTATGAGAAAACCTATATAAAGTATCCAACTTCTGACCTCCATGTAGCAAACATCGCACGTCGCTATGTCTCTTTTTTACCAAACTCTTTCATCTTCCTTAATCGATTGGCATTTTATTCATATTTCTAATCAGCCCGTCACGTTTATTTCTCATCTATTATAGGTTATAGGTCTGTATTCTGCTTCGCATTATGAATTCTTAGCACTTGCACAAGATTCACACGAAATGCTGATATAATCAGTTTCGATATTACCAAATCGGCACGATAGCTCATTGGAGCCAAACTGACTCATGCTTATGATTAGCTTTTATCTCAGCCTTGTTCCGATCCAAACACTGAAATTAGTGTTAAGTGTTCAAACACAGTTAGCCACACTTTATTTCCTCCAAAAACAAATACTCACTGAATGTGTATGACCATTGATTTTCAATTAAAGTTTACATTGAAGTCTGAATCAATCAGGAATTCATATTGGGCAATGAAAAGTTAATTAATTGGTTTGATAACGTGATAGCACGACTGAGCTTTAACAAGATAGTTGGCTACATGCCCAAGGCAGTGCCGCAGCTAGTTTTCGAAAGCACAGGGGTAAAAATTGATATTGAAGGCCTAAGGCAAGAGTTGTCTTTGAAGACCTGAGCAAAGGTTTTAGCTGAAGAGCCGCATAGAAAACTAAAAGAGAATGGTGGACAGCCAAAGAATCACATAATAAATATCTTGTGTAAAAATAAATAATACCCCCTCAAGCAGCTGCTTGCCACAGAGGTCTGACAGGAGCCTGTCAGTTTATATGCCAGAGTAGAAGGTCTGAGAGGATGGCAGGACCTCAGCAGAAAAACAACACGAACATCCATGCCTTACCCGGGGCTCAAACCCAGGTCCCGTAGATCAGTAGCCAATCGCGCTAACCACTATAAAAAAAAACTAAAATAAAATATAAACAATATAATTTTATTGGAATTAATTATTTTTATTAGAATTTGCTTCACAGCAGCTGGACTTCGTGTCCTCTATGAGTTATTTGTCAGCAGCAATTCGCGGGACGCACAAAAAGAGGTGGCGGACATTTGTCCAGGCCTGGCCTAGGGAAAGAGCTTCTATTGGGATCCAGGTCATTAGGTGCTATTGATGCCTAGGGCAAAAGTTGTTCTTGAGACCAAGAACAAGAGTTGAGATTGAAACCTAAGCGGGGTGGCTCAGTCGGTAGCGCGCCAGGCTCGTAATCTGTAGTTCCCAGGTTCGAGTCCCAGCTGGGTCAGCGTTGAGATTTATCTCCGCAAAATTCCCCGCCCTGCCCTCGGTCAGAAGGGGACACCGATGAGCTTGAAAAGGCCGCCGTCCGTCGGATGGAACGTTAAGCCGTGGCCCCGTGTGCGGGAGAGTCATATCCTGTGCACGTTAAAGAACACGCTGGATGGCCTTGACGGGAGGCTACCATCTGTCTCCCAACAGCTGTTCCAGTGGGTCCCCTCCCCCAACCTTCTCTGAGCCTTCGGGGTCCATGTGACCTGGCCATTTAGCCCATGGTGTGCAAAAAAGTGCCGCTCAGAGGTAAAACAATCAAATGAAACCTAAGCTGCTGTTTGTTTATTTGAGCTCCATGGAAATAGTTTTTCCTATGGAGCAAAGTAGAAGTTCTTAGTGAATCGCCAGTAAAGGATTTGCATGAAACCCGAGCCAAAGTTATTCTTCACACTTCAAACATTTTTTTCTCTAGGTCCATGGAAGAAGCTGTTGCAAAGGACCAAAGTAAAACTTGTTGTTAAGTACTGGATAAAAGATTTTCGTGAGACCCTGCGAAAAAGTTTATCTTGAGCCCTGAGACAGCAGTTTGTCTTGAGGACAATAGAAGTAAAAGTTTTTGTTGAGTCTCACGTAAATGATTTGCGTGAGGACCTCGAAAAAAAAGGTCTTTCTTTTTCAGGTCTAGCTAAAAAGTTGCTCTTGTGAGCCCTAAGGCAAAAAACTGTTGTCTAGCGATACAACTTTCGACTTTTACTTCTCAGGTACATCCTTCTTCTAACTGTGAAATGTATTGTCTCCGTGAATCCTATTTTCGTCTATGTCCGCTCCATAACTCTGGCCATGCTGCCAGTAAAGATATTACTCTTTTGTTTAACCGGATTATCTACTGAACCAGAATTAAAGTTTGCGTAAGTAAAGCAATATTTGCATGCTGGAGAAAAAAACCATTTTGCTTCAAAATTCAATCAACATTTTTCCAATTATCCAAAGTTTCCCCTTCTCCAAGGACACGAAAGAACACACGCAAGAAAGAAAAACATCCTCTCTATTTAAAAATTTTCTTATGACACAAAACTCACGTAAAGACAATTAAAATCGCTTCCATCACTATGCGTAGAAAAAAAAAAAACACGCCTCACTTTATAATTGACCTCGATTATTTTACCATTTTTCGTTGGTAAGCTAGATACGTGTAAGTGTGATAAATTCAATTGTGTTTAATGATAGCCAACATTTTCTCGTTGATTTCTTGCGTTATATTATTCTCGAAAAATAATACGAAAATCAAAAAAAACTATAATTAAGAAACATATTTTTCCTAAACGAATTATTTGAGAAACATAATCGTTAACAATGAACTGTAGCACAACCAAGAGTTTCAATGGTGGATAGTGTGTGGATAATATGTCAATGGAGGATAGTGTGTGTGTGGAGGATGTGTGCGTACAGTTTTTTAGTATGCATTATATATTATACTGTGAGGTAAGCGATTGCTGGAAGGAAGTAGATGGAGAGATGGAAGGATGAAAATTTTTAAATCAGTGGCTTTATTGTTTTTTTTTCTCAAATGTTGAGCTTAATATGCGATTTTGCCTAAATAGACTGAATTTTAAGATATTACGGTAAGTTGACGTCGAGAGAAAAGGTTAACAAACACTAATTCATAAATTAAAATTATTCGTATATCGAACTGAAATTCAATCAGATCCAATTTTACAGTGAAGAGCTAATTTTAACAACTATCAGACTTTTGATAATTCAATGCATTGACCTTTTTTTTAATTTAGGCTATACATGAATTCTTCCATTAAAGAAAACCAGTTCAGTACTGTATAATAAGACTATTTAATCAATGTGTTGACAGAATATGCAACGAAAATAGGTTTCGATTATTCAGTGGATTATCATCTGCATCCTCAATCTCAACCAGATGGTGCAATTTAGTTCTCCAAACACATCTGTCCTGAGCTACATTTGCTGCATCTGGCCACTGTAGACAATTCTAACGACATCCTGTTTGAAATTGTCTTTCAACTGCATCCTAGTTCTCCCCTCCTCTTTCTGAGGCTAATTATTACAATATTGCACACTGTTCAAAACTCTATTCGCTAATCTATAATCATGCATACGGGCAACACGGGCAAACCAACAGAGTCTCTCTCTGTACAATATGATGTTCAAAGAAAGTTGCCAATTTCTTTGCCTAACCTCATCATTACTTACAAAGTTGAACCATCTAATGCCCAAGACACTGAATTAGCATCTAGAATAAAAAATATCAATATTTTTACTAAAGGTGTACATTTCACTACCACAACTAACCCAAGAAATAACCAAACTATTATCCAGCCAAATTTTAGTTTTTAGATATATACGCCTATTTCTCCACGTAAATTCTCAAAACTCCCAGCAGCATCGCTACTCTTCTGTTTTTCTCATGCCGCACATTACTAGTATCAGTCTCAAAAGATAGTTCTAAATGAGAGTTCATCTCAACATCATTTTGCCAAAATGGCTAAATCATCAGCATAATCTAAATCAGAAACTTTCGTTCTCCAGACCATTTAGGCCGAAGATCTTTCCCTTGCAGTGAATTTTGCATAACATAATCAATAACCAAACTAAAGAGGAAAGGAAACAAAATGCACCCTTGTCGAACACCAGAAGCAATTCTAAACCAATTGCTACAAGTTTTATCAACTCTCACACAAGACTCAGTGTTATTATAGAGAGCTTTCATTATGTTAACTAACTTGTCAGGTATGACATACGATTTCACGATCAAGTACTAATAATGACGATCAACAAAGTCAAAAGCCTTTTAAAATGCACAAAGATAACCACAGATTTCTGAAACTCGATATATTTCTCAAGTATCTGTCTAAGGGAAAAAATCTGATCAATTCATCCGTACCACTTCTGAATCTACACTGCTTATGACGCAGTTCTCCATCAACTACGATTCTTAATTCTAATATGCACAGTCATGCAAAGAACTTTACCTGGAACAGAAAGTAGGCTGATACCCCTATAATTATCACAAGAACTGCCATCACTTTTTTAAACAAAAACGAGATCATAATAGCTCTAGTAAAATCCTTAGGAACCATGCCTTCATCGTAAATGATATTCAAAATTTCAGTCATCCATGTGGTTCCTGAAACATTCCCAGCTGTGAACATTTCAGTAGTAATTTCATCTACCTCTGGGGATTTTTGTAGTTTAAGTTTAGAAACAGCCAAAATAACGTCAGACTGTGTTACATGGCCAACATTAAAGCCAATAATGCATCTATCATCATTACAAACAATGGGAGTACAACTAACCACATTGTTTTGAACATTCCTGAAATGCTCAACCCACCTAGCCATGATAGAATCGTCACCTTCTATAACCTTACCTTGTTTATCCTACAATCCCTGTATACCTGCACGTTTCTTCCCACACAAAACATTAATTATTTGGTACAGCTCTCTGTTGTTGTGTTGTCTAACTGTTGTCCCGGCTTTGTCCGCCAAGCCATCAAGCCAAAGATTCTTATCAGCTGCTAATTGATCCTTTACACGTTTATTAAGCTCTTTGTAAAGCTTTCTGTTAGGACTAGTAAGGTATTGATTAAGGACATTCCTGCATGTTTTTCTTTCAGAAATAAGCTCCAGCGCCTTATCAGTCAAATGTTTTTTTCTCCTCTGCTCCATTTATTCCAAAAGAGTACCGTTAGTTTCAGGAAAAGCCTGATTAAAACGGTCCCATTCTTCCTTCTTCAACTTCAGTAGAAAGCAAACCATGACTGTCATGAAGAATAAGTAACTTATCATGGTAAGCTATGGCTGTAACTGGGTTTCCAGAGCTTCAGTGCTAAAGGTAAATTTTTTTTAACCTTAGTACACTTGTTAAATTTAAGTCGCAAACAGTTTTAACAAGGTAATGGTTAGATCCAATTTCAGCTCCTCTATGTGACCTGGTATTCCAAACAGAACTAGCCCATTTGATGTTAATTAATATATAATTAATATATAATTAATCATATTCTTATGCAGCCCATCTGATGAAACCCATGTGTATTTAGGCATGTCGGGGAGTTTTTAAATGTTAGTTATTCTCAAACCATTAAGTTTACTTACTTGTAGGTGTAACGTTGCCCATTGCCTTTGCAGCTACCAATATCAAAAGGGCCTATCACCCCTCCCCAAAGGTCAGGCTCAGTACCAACTTTAGCATTGAACTCGTCTAGAATAAGGCTAATATCTCGTTTCTTGGCAGAATTCAAAATATCTTGAAGTTGCCGGAAAACCAATTTTCTCATCCTTACTGGCATCCTCAGTGAGGTCATGATAATAGATAAGATTGAAGTCTTTAATGCTTGTCTGAAATTTAACTGTAGGAGACCTTTCATTAATGCACTCATATTCCAGAAGAGCATTACTAGTGTGTCTGCTGAGAAGTAAACCCATGCCTTGAAGATGCTTTCCATCCTTCCTCCCTGAAAAGAGATTTTTTAAATTATTTTTAAGTATCTAACCTATATCTATCCATCTGGTCTCTTGTAAACCCAGAATATCCAATTGATAATGCTGGAATTCCAAGGTGAAGACATCAAGAGAATAATCTCTGTGCAGAGTCCTCACATCCAACTACCTATGGAGAGAAAATGATTAGTAGGATGTGTAAAGAAACCATGTTTATTGAGAGAGAAAATGGTTAGTGAGATTTATAAAAAAAACTATGTTTATTGAGAGAACACAATAGGTAGTGGGATGTGTAAAAAAACTATATTTATTGTGAGAGGGAATGCCAACAATATCAAACAGCCCCTTAATCGGAGGCGTGGGGCAAAGATCTGTTCCCCTCCACTATAGGGAAAGCTGAAACCATCCACACTGGTAGGAATTCATCCAATGTAGGTTTGACGATACCCGTAGAAGCAAGGGTTCAGGTATCTGCGAAGGTCTATGATCAGGATTTTCCATCAGCTGAAAAAACACATCCTGTGAATCCATTCACTTGTGGCTGTCAACCCACAAACAACTCCTCAACAGAAGCTCACCAGTGTAGCAAATTCAGGATCCATAATCAAGCACAGAGCCATTATTCCATTCAGGTTGGTATATTCGTTCAGCACCAAGACTCTGTATAGCTGACCACTCCTCAGCAGGGTAGAAAAAAAAAAAAGCCGCAGTAGTTCACACTGATCTGGCAGCCCTCCCCTTCCATTCCCTTCCAAAAGAGAATAGTTCTTTTTAAAGGTACTAATGGCATGCACCACGAGAATGCGAGGTCGGAGAGTAGGTGCTAGACCTGGCTGGTTTTCTGTGCATCATCACAGGGAATTGGTGCATAACTCTCCTTCCAGTGAATACCTACCATTTACAGACCAGGGATAGGGTGCATGTTTTCGCTCTCCTTCCTTAAATGTGCCACTAACCTTAATGCAGCTAGCTTTCGTTGACATGTTTGTAGCTTTGTAAAAATATTATTTTAAAATATGCTTAAGAAAATAGAAAAAGTTCCAACAAAGCTGCGATCTTTTCGGATGACGACCTCAGTCAGGGGCCTAAATATTAGGATATTTACTTATAAGTAAGTGAATCTATTTATCTTGAGTTTCTTGCAGGAGACTGTCAAATATTTGGGAGTCACTCTGCATCAGAAGCTTAAGTGGGATCCCCATATACACGGGATCATCACAAAAGTTAATTGTCAGATGTCAACTGGGGACTCTTCTAGGAAGAAACTCAGTATTATCCATTGATAATAAATTACTAATTTATCACATGGTCATTCGACCTATGATATCCTATACTTCCCCAATTTGGGCGAACACAAATTCCACGAACATAAGGTCTTGCAGAATAAAATCCTGTGATGTGTGGTCAACGTCCCCTGGTTTGTAACCGATAGACAATTGCATAAAGATCTGGGCATTGATAATATTTACACATATATTAAGTTTGTCTCGCGAGATTTCTACGAGTCGGTGCAGAGAAACCCGCACGAAATTATATCCTGCCTTCTGTACTACGATCATGAAGTCCTTAACAGATACAAGAGGCCTAAGATGATGGCTTTCGCTAAAGAAAGTTATCCATTTTAGGTCTCTTGTGCATCATTACTACTCTTTCGTTTTATGTTCTTTTGCCCTTTGGGTCCCACCATTGTGTGGTTTACTTTTGTTTGTCTTTTCAAACTAATGCCAATTAGGCATATTTCCAGATGAAGAAGGTTATGGGTACTATTGTACCTGGTACTTCATTTTATGATGTAACGATCTACGATATACGATCTTAAGTTTCTACTTACATTAATCTAAGTTTCTTTACATTTCGATACATCTAGCACTCTTCATTTCAAAGAGAGAAACAAGCTTGAGAGGACCCCTAAATTTCTAGTTCTTTCTGTTTTTAGAGATAAAAATTAAAATACCGTCCGTTGACGGTGAAAAAAGTGTGGAAGATTTCAATCTAATATTGGTGAAGAGGTTACATTGATAGTAATGATTTGCCCATTGACCTCCAGGGGTGGTGGGGGAAAAACGCAACTGTTTTTAACTAAAAAATGAAAAACATTTTTGTATAGGTATTAATAAAATATTACTTTTGACATTTTCGTAATCATCCATTAGTTCAAAAATCCCTAGTTAGAGGGTGCTAAATCAATACCTCCTAGAACAGAAAGTCATACCATTTATTTATAACGTCATCATAGGTAGTTCTAATTAAAATAAATCTTGACATTAAAAACATCTGACAAAAAATATCGCTGACGCGGCGGGAATTGAACAAGCACCTCTCTGGATACTTGCCAGAGAGCTCTACCTGTTAAATCACGCATCATACGCTAACGTCCTCCAGAATAAGACCTATAAATCTTTCACTGAGATGTGGCGGACCGCTGCGCCATCTATTTTTCGGGAGAGGAAACTTTTCCAATTGTAACTAATTATTTAAATGCTAACGAGTAGGTCAATCACGCTTATGCGTTAATTATTAAAAATCAATCCGTAGTAAATATATAGATGGCGCAGGGTCCGCCACATTTCAGTGAAAGATTTATAGATCTTATTCTGGAAAATTTTAACGTCTGATCTGTAGTTTAACTGTAGAACACTCTGGCATGTATCTAGAGCAGTGGTTCTCAAACCTTTTATGCTTCACGTACCCCCTGGAAATGTGTATGAAACTGCGTATCCCTTGTATAGATAGATAAAACTATAGTAATAGTAAAATAATGGTTATTTTTACTTTGTTATTCGATCTAGCGACTTTTGAGCTCTCACGGCGTACTCCAAAAATTTTACCGCGTACCCCACGTTGAGAACTCCTAATTTAGAGAGCTGAGAGTTCGATTCCCACCGTGTCAGCGATAAATTCTTTCAGATGTTTTCAGTAATTTATGAATTCTATTTCTAAATGTAATCTGTGTATGTACTATGGATAAATCTTGATATTTCTTACATATTTATTTCTCTTTTTATTGCCAGTGTATTTTAATACTGATCTTTATACTAAGGTTTATCTACAGATAAACCTTTTTTTACAAGGGAAATTAATTATATGTATTTGCATTTTCATAACGCTAAAACAGAAGAATATTTCTTCTAAATAATGCATAATTATAAATGTCACCGGTAAAGTTTGAAATACGGCATTCTATAGAATGCCTAGGCATTGTATATAATGCCTAAAACTAGCCGGCAATGTATGAAACGATTCATATTTCACACATTTCCTAGGCATTCTATAGAATGCCAAAAGGCAAAATCGGCAAAGTATAAAATACTCCCGGCAGTGATGTAAGATGTCACGTGACTCTCGACGCTCGCCTCAAACAGAGAGCCAGAGCACTCAGTCCAATTCGAATTGACCAGTAAATGTTCCCCTGGGTCCCCTATAGGCTCACCCTGATTGCCAGATCCGCCAGTCCCTAGTTTCGGTAAAAAAGAGCGCCGTATTTGGTCACTTTGGACACCAAAAAGACACCCTTCCATTCGGAAAAGCGCCCCCTAGCGTTGTAAGAGTGTAAAAGAGGGTTGCCTCAATAGGGATCCCAAAGTTTGAGAACCCTAGCTTCCATAGAAAGAGAGTTAAGGTCAAAAAACAGATTAAAAAAAGTCATCAAAAAACGACATATCACAAGCATCTCGGAACTCCACTGAAATAGATTTGACAAGTAGTAAAGTGAAATACGAGTATCCTAACTCGAATTGCAAACTTCGAATATTCAACACTTTACTTATTCGTTCTCACTTGGCTTTACCTCATTTGGGGAGTTTTTTATAATGCGGACGGCAGATTCATTACAGGTTATGATGTTAATATTTCTAGCGGTTCAGCAATGGTATTTTTCTCTTTTTGTAGAAAAATCCCGTATCTTATATTTTGTACTTCTTACATTTTCACATGCATCTTTTCAATAAAAGCCTATTTCATACTTTGCCGAAATAGTATTTGTCATTCTATATAATGCCTAGGTATTCTATACAATGCCTAGGGAAAGTATGTAATAATTCTCATATTTCATACATTGCCTAAAAACGCCGGGTATTCTATAGAATGCCGACTTTTCACACATTGCCGGTAAGATAAATAAACATTAAAATAAAGATTAATATTAAGATATACCAGTAAGAAAAGTCTAGATTTAAAAAAATATATTATTTAGACTAGTATAGTATATTTTAGGATTAGTTACGTTTGACGTTATAACTTAGTGTTATGGTCTGCTGTTCTAAGAGTCATGGTAGTACGACAAGATAAAAGGCCCTTTTTCCTAAACGCCAAAAATTCCTCTAATTATCAAAATGGCTTCTTATTATTTATTTCGTCTGCCCTGAGACGAGTTTTCCATTACGTTCATCGTAGCCGTTATTTTAAGTCAATTTGTTCTTAGTTCAACACAGATAAAACAGATTCAAAAACGATTATTTATCAAAGCCTAATATCTTCAAAAACCAAAGAAACGTCCTGATAGACTAGTCCTTAAACTTTAAGAATTGGTCAATAGATGGCGCAGTCGTTTGCTGAGATATCGGAAAATTTCAAACCATTGCACGTTATAAGTTAATTAATTGATTTTTCTTTGCAAATTATAATGCAGAATCTCTGTTGCAATGATAACACAGTCACAGTAGAGATATATTTAGGTCATTTTTAGTATAAAACCAGGAGAGAATAATATTCAGCAATCGTTATTTAGTAATATTAACACCGCACTGTTCATCAGAGTAAAATATATCTTTCAATAAATCCGAAAATTCTATCTTGATTAGTTTTTTTTAAATATTTTACGAAAAACCAAGTCACTGAAATAGCGCGAAAAGTTGAGAGTAAACGAATTTTGAATATAATGATTAAGCTATGACCATGTATGGCAGCGGTTTCCATACTTCTATAATCATGCACTCCTACATCAAAAAATAAATAAAAAATAATAAATACCCCCTCAAGCAGCTGCTTGCCACAGAGGGAAGAACAAAAGAGAAAAAGATCATACGTATATCAGCAAAAAAGAGTAATAGCGGGAATCCATAATATATATATATATGAAGATGCACATGTATATTTATTTAAATATATTTATTCTTAAGTATAAAAACTGAAATGAGATAAGATGAAAACAAACATACAAATATAATTTAATGAAACATTATGACTAAAGATAGTTCATAATTTCTGAAAATATTGGTTTGACAGCTTGTGATACAGCGAATCAAATAAGTGCAGATAACATTGAAGTCTTTAATCCTTGTTTTAAATTTAGCTGTAAGAAACCATTTATTTCGATACTTGGTTTTATATTTAGCTGTAAGAAACCATTTGTTTCGATACTTGGTTTTATATTTAGCTGTAAGAAACCATTTGTTTCGATACTTGGTTTTATATTTAGCTGTAAGAAACCATTTGTTCGATACTTGGTTTTTAATTCCTGTCATACCAGAAAAATACATTTTACATCGATACTTAGATCGAAATGGAAGGAATGCATCGTTCGCTGTGCTTACTAAATCTGGGCACTCATTTTGCAATCCCATCTACCGATTATGCAGAATTTTTTGTTGAACTTCGGCTCATAAAAGTGTATCTTCCCCGATGTCAATCATTTTTTCCGAATGGCTTCAAAATCTCTTTAAATTCTTCAGAATTAATTTTCTTTCTGGACACTTAAATCTTTCTGCAAAAAATAAAAAAAAAAGAATGATAAATTAGAATTATTAAATTTTATTCACTCCCCCCTCCTTCAGAGATAGACAGAAAATTATTTTTTGTCAAGAGAACAATTCACTAGATCAGAGGTTCTCAAATTTTGATACTGCAACCTCCTAGAGCCTTAGAAAACTTTATGCGACCCCTTCCCTAAAGAGTTATATTTAATGATTTCATTTTGTTCTTCCGAGGGGGAGGGGCAAGAAACTCCATCGTACCTGTAGAAGGGAAGGGGGGGGGAAGAGACTGGATTTCCGTTGCAGTACAGGGTCCCCGTTATCCGTGTTTAATTAATTAACGCATACTCCCTTTAAGCGGGAAATTTCCGTCCATGAAACATAATATAAACCGGTGTTAAGAAACAGATTTTCTGATTAAACATTTGATTACACATTTTTTAAATAAATTTCCTCGACTTATCACTTACTATAAGTTATCAATCATTTTTTTAAAAAAAATAAGAGCCTAGTTTTACGTTGTGTGTTTGAATGCGCATGAATTTGTGTACGTAAGTTTTTCTGCTGAGGTCCTGCCATCCTCTCAGACCTTCTACTATGGCATATAAACTGACAGGCTCCTGTCAGACCTCTGTGGCAAGCAGCTGCTTGAGGGGGTATTTATTTATTTATTATATTATTAAGTGCATACAGTATTTTTTTGACAATAATCAGACGTGAACAATTTGTTTTAATATTTGTTTTAACATATTAATGATTTTTTTATTATCATCATAAATAGAGGTGTTGGGCTTGATTGGACGGATGAAGATTGATGTTGGGCTTAGACAGTGGATTGTAATGCAGGACCATTAGTAGAGAGGGGATCATCTACTGCCATCTCCCCATCCCCCCCCCCTCGGAATATCGGGTGAAAACCGGAAGGTCCTTGAAATATAAATATTACTCTTACCTTCCTAAGGTTCAGATTCCTCTGTGATAGGTTTGCGTTTTGCAAAGAACGAGTCTAAAGTTGTTTTGGGTTCCAGCTTGCAGTTTTACTTATAGAATTGCTTTGTAGCATGACAAAATATCTCGTAGCTCATTTTCAACTTTGGCAGAACGATCACAGAGAGAGGATCAGGTCCCTAAAATAATCCATAGCTTTATCGATTTTGCAGAAGGCTTCTCTTAAACCTATATTGCTAAATTCTTTTCTTCTCAAATGACGTCGTCGTCATATGTGATCCAAGGATATGTTCATCGGAAGTACTGTGAATTTTTATGTAGAGTTCCTCAGTAATTTGTCCCATGGTCGAGTGGTTAGCGTGCTTGGCTACTGATCTAACGGACCTGGGTTCGAGCCCCGGGTAAGGCATGGCTGTTTGTGTCGGTTTTCTGCTGCGGGCCTGCCATCCTCTCAGACCTTCTACTATGACATATAAACTGACAGGCTCCTGTCAGACCTCTGTGGCAAGCAGCTGCTTGAGGGGGTATTTATTATATATATTTTTTTATTTGCGGGGTAAAGGATAAAGGAGACTCGGATAACGGGGACCTCCTGATAGTGGCGGTCATATGATAATAACCATAAGCTGTCAAATGCTTATTTATAAATACAGTCATAAGAGACTCGCAAGTGTTTAATATTTCCAATCCAATAGCCAGTCAATTTCTTTCCCAGGATGACAAATCCTTGACATGCTTAATACCGCAAAGACCAAAGGACGAGGTGCTAAAAAGAATCTCGATTACAAAATAATCCATTAGTAAAGTTAAAACTATCATTTCTGGACTAAAAAAATCCTTCGAAATGGCCTCCTACAGAATTGAGACTTATGACAGTCTCTGCCACCTGTAAAACTTTTCTCCCTACGTTTTAGAGGCTTAAAAAAATGGTTTGAAAAATTCAGGAAATATACATAACAATTTTTTCCCTGTATTATCCTTACTAAATTCTCAAAGGGAGGGAGGGAGGGAGGGAGGGGGGAGAGATCCGGTTTGGGCACACACTATTCAAATATTAGTCAAACATTGAATAAATAGGACTTCGTAGCGGTATTGCCTTGGCTTGCGGTGACACTGCAGTATAAGAGTACGGGTTCGAGTCCCGGAATGGTGTGGTCGTTTGTTCTCTCATGTATACTGTGATTGTCTTTCGCTATATATTTGTTTAATTCCCTACAAATGTTATAATTCGCATTTCTCCTATTTTGGGATATAAAGCATAACTGAGTATAAGCGCCATCAACTCAATCACAGAAAAATAACTTAGTAGCTTTTGTGCAAAAAAAAAATCTCCCCATCTATAAGGGTTAGTTGGGTTGGTTTACGTATAAGCGGCATTTTTTTAACACAGTGGGCTGAATGGCCAGGTCACAAGAGCCCCCATGAAGGATGGGGAAGGGGACCCACTGGACAACTGATAGACGGAAGCCTCCCGTCAAGCCTATCGAACGTAATCTTGCACGTTCGCATCTAAAATAACTAAATTCGGAATATATTGTCGTTTTACTCAGAAATATGTATACAAAATACTTAGTAGTTAAGATTTTTTTTTTCGTTTGTTTATCCCGTGGCCGAGTGGTTAGCGCACTGGGCTACTGATCAAAGGGACCTGGTTTCGAGACTCGGGTAAGGCATGGATGCATGTGTCGTTTTTCTGCTGAGGTCCTGCCATCCACACAGACCTTCTACTATGGTATATAAACTGACGCTAGTGATGCTTTTCTAGGATATGAGTACATTAATGAAAGGTTTCTTACAGCAAATTTTCAGAAAAGCATTAAAGACTTGAATGTTATCTGCTGCTATGCCCCCACTGAGGATGCTGATGAGGATGAGAAGGATAGGTTTTACGGACAACTTCAGGATATTTTGAATTCTGTCAATAAAAGAGATATTACCCTTATTCTAGGTGACTTCAATGCGAAAGTTGGTACTGACTCTGACCTTTGGGGATGGGTGATAAGCCTTTTTGGTATTGGTAGCTGCAATGGCAATGGGCAATGTCTCCTACAGGTAAGTAAACTCAATGGTTTGAGAATAACCAACACTTATTACAAACACCGCGACATGCATAAGTACACATGGATTTCATCTGATGGGCTGCATAAGAATATGATTGATTATATATTACATAACAGCAAATGAGCTAGTTCTATTAGGAATACCAGGGCATATAGGAGAGCTGAAATTGGATCTGACCAATACCTTGTTAAAAGTGTCTTGCAACTTAAACTTGAAAAGTGTTCTGCTAAGGTTAAAAAAATTACCTTTAATACTGAAGCTATGAAACACCCAGTTATAGCTAAAGCCTACCATGATGGATTGATTACTTAGTCATTATGACAGTCATGGTTTGCCTACTACTGAAGTTGAGGAAGAATGGAACCATTTTAAACAGGCTTTTTTGGAAATTAACAGTACTCTTTTAGGAAAAAAGGAGCAGAGGAGACAGAATTATCTGAGTGATAAGGTACTTGAGCTTATTTCAGAAAGAAAGAACTACAGGAATGTCCTTAATCAATACCCTACTAGTCCTAATAGAAAGCATTATAGAGAGCTTAATAAACGTGTAAAGGATCAGTTAGCTGCTGATAAGAATCTTTGACTTGATGGCTTGTCTGACAAAGCCGAGGAATCAAATTAACTATCCGGTACAGTTCTCTGCCGTTGAATGAATTTCAAACAGCAGAGAGCTGTACCAGATTGTTAATGTTTTGTATGATAGAAAACGGACAGGTATACAGGAATTGAAGGATAAACAAGGTAAGGTTGTAGAAGGTAGGATTCTATCATGGCTAGGTGGGCTAAGCATTTCAGCGATGTTCTAAACAATGTGGTTAGTTCTACTCACATTGTTTGTAATGATGATAGATGCATTGGTAGCTTTAGTGTTGGCCCTATAACATAATCTGAAGTTATTTTGGCTATTTCTAAACTTAAACTTCATAAATTCCGAGGGGTAGGTGAAATTACTAAGGAAATGCTTAGAGCTGGGAATGTTTCGGTTACCACATGGATGACTGAAATTTTGAATATCTTTTATAATATAGGCATAGTTCCTAAGGATTTTACCAGAGCTATTATTATCCCTATTTTCAAAAAAGGTGATTGCAGTTCTTGTGATAACTATAGTGGTATCAGCCTACTCTCTGTTCCAGGTAAAGTTCTTTGCATGATTGTGCTTAATAGAATTAAGAATCTGGTTGACAGTCAATTGCATGATGAGCAATGTGGATTCAGAAGTGGTAGGGGATGTCTCTCTATGCACAATATGTTGCTAAAGAAGGTTGTCTACTCCTTTGCCTAACCTCATCACTACTTCTAAAGTAAAAGCAAACCCAAAATACTGCGTAAGCATCCAACATCAAATGCATCAAGTTTACTTAAATTGAAGAGATTTTTCGACGTACTTGTTCAACTATCAAGGAAGATATCATTGAATTTAACGTCGATCAATTTTATAGGAAAATTGTCTCGAACCGGGTGGGATACGAATCTACGATCTCCTGATAACATGTCAGGTGCTCTGACCGCCAGGCTACCGACCACCGATCAAGATCTTGTGTGTTCGTATCCCACCCGGCTCAAGACAATTTTTCCTCTAAAATTGATCGACGTTATATTCACAATGATATCTTCCTTGATCAAGTTTCCTGTTATCTTGTTTACAAAGGGTCCACGTTTCACTACCATAACTAACCCTAGAAAGAAAGAAACTGTTATACAGCCTAAATTTCGTTTTTAGTTGTATGTGTTTCTTTTTCCACACTCTCCAAAGATTCTTAAAGATCCCAGCAGGAATTCCTATTCTTCTGTTTATCTTCCGCCGCAAATATTTATTAAATAGCTGCTAAGATAATTAAGCTGAAACTCTAACTTAAGGGTGCAATCATTCAGTTAACTGAACCACAACCTGCCTGACCAATTCTCATCACTTTTTATTTTCTCTCTGTGTATCACCAACCCTTCTCTTCTACCAGTCCCGTCAACAGCCCTAATGAAAAAATTCATCTCCTCAATATCATTAGCTAACAGGGCCAAATCATCCGCATAATCTTAATCAGAAATTTTTAAATCTCTAGACCAGTGGTTCTCAACCTTCTATGCTTCACGTACCTCCTGGAAATGTTTAGGTAACTGGCGTACCCCTTGTATAGATAGATAAAACTATAGTTATGGTATAACAATGGGAATAAAATAAAACATATATATGAGTGGTTCTCAAACTTTTATGCTTCACGTACCCCCTGGAAATGTGTATGTAACTGGCGTACCCCTTGTATAGATAGATAAAACTATAGTCATAGTATAACAATGGGAATAAAATAAAACACATATATAAGTGGTTCTCAACCTTCTATGCTTCACGTACCTCCTGGAAATGTGTAGGTAACAGGCGTACCCCTTGTATAGATAGATAAAACTATAGTTATGGTATAACAATGGGAATAAAATAAAACATATATATGAGTGGTTCTCAAACTTTTATGCTTCACGTACCCCCTGGAAATGTGTATGTAACTGGCGTACCCCTTGTATAGATAGATAAAACTATAGTCATAGTATAACAATGGGAATAAAATAAAACACATATATAAGTGGTTCTCAACCTTCTATGCTTCACGTACCTCCTGGAAATGTTTAGGTAACAGGCGTACCCCTTGTATAGATAGATAAAACTATAGTTATGGTATAACAATGGGAATAAAATAAAACATATATATGAGTGGTTCTCAAACTTTTATGCTTCACGTACCCCCTGGAAATGTGTATGTAACTGGCGTACCCCTTGTATAGATAGATAAAACTATAGTCATAGTATAACAATGGGAATAAAATAAAACACATATATAAGTGGTTCTCAACCTTCTATGCTTCACGTACCTCCTGGAAATGTTTAGGTAACTGGCGCACCCCTTGTATAGATAGATAAAACTATAGTTATGGTATAACAATGGGAATAAAATAAAACATATATATGAGTGGTTCTCAAACTTTTATGCTTCACGTACCCCCTGGAAATGTGTATGTAACTGGCGTACCCCTTGTATAGATAGATAAAACTACAGTTATAGTATAACAATGGGAATAAAATAAAACATATATATAAGTGGTTCTCAACCTTTTATGCTTCACGTACCTCCTGGAAATGTGTAGGTAACAGGCGTACCCCTTGTATAGATAGATAAAACTATAGTTATGGTATAACAATGGGAATAAAATAAAACATATATATGAGTGGTTCTCAAACTTTTATGCTTCACGTACCCCCTGGAAATGTGTATGTAACTGGCGTACCCCTTGTATAGATAGATAAAATTATAGTCATAGTATAACAATGGGAATAAAATAAAACACATATATAAGTGGTTCTCAACCTTTTATGCTTCACGTACCTCCTGGAAATGTGTAGGTAACGGGCGTACCCCTTGTATAGATAGATAAAACTATAGTTATAGAATAAAAATGATTATTTTTACTTTCTTACTAAATCTAGCGACTTTTGAGCTCTCACGGCGTACCCCACGTTGAGAACCCCTACTCTAGACCATTTAAGGCCTAAATCTTTCCTTTGCAAAGAATTCTGCATAACATACTCAATAACTAAACTAAATAGAAAAGGAAACAAATTGCACCCTCTACTAACTTTATTGGCAATGCTGAACCAATTGTTACAAGTTTTACCAACTTTCACATATGATTCAGTGTTACAATAGCGAGCTTTCATTATGCTAACTAATTTGTCGGGTGTTCCATATGATCTCACAATCAACCACAAATTATGTTCATCAACAGAGTCAAAAGCCTTTTTGAAATCTATGAAGCTAGTAACCATAGGTTTCTGAAACTATAAATATTTCGAAACAATATGCCTAAATGAAATTTTTTTATCTATACATCTCCTAACACTTCTGAATCCACACTGCTCATCAAGCAATTGTCCATCAACCAAATTCTTAAATCTATTAAGCATAATAATGCAAATTACTTACCTAGAATAGAAAGTACGCTGATACCCGTATAGTTATAACAACAACTGCAATCACTTTTTTTAAAAATGGGGATAATAATGCTCTGGTAAAATTCTTAGGAACAATGCCTTTATCATAAAAGATATTCAAAATTTTAGTCAGCCATGTGGTAGCAGAAACATTTCCAGCTCTTAGCATTTCAGTAGTAATGTCATCTACCCTGGAAATTTATGCAGTTTCAATTTAGAGATAACCAAAATAATTTCATAATGTGATGTAGAGCCAATATTAAAGCCACTAAGGCATCTATCTTCATTGAAAACAATAGAAGTAGAAACCATCACATTAATTAGAACATCTCTGAAATGCTCAGCTAGCCATAAATCTCGCTTTCAATGACCTTACCATATCTATCCCTCAATACCTCTTTGCCACCCTGTTTCTTACCACACACACCTCTTAGAGCTTTCTATTATTAACTCTGTATATGTAAATGCAAAGGAAATAAAGAGTTATTATTGTTTAAAAAAAACTGCTTAATACAACTCACTGCTAGTGTGTTGTTTTGCGGCTTTTTCGTCTTTCCCAATCAAGCTCTCATGTACAGATACTTGTCAGCTGTTAACTGATCCTTTACACACTTATTAAGCTTTTTTTATGCGTTCTATTAGGACTAGTAGACTATTGATTCAAATTAGTCCTGCAATTACTTCTTCTAGAAGTAAGCTTTACAAACTTATCACTCAAATAATTTTCTCTCCTCTGTTGCCTTTTACTCAAAAGATCACTGTTGGTTTTCAGAAAAGCCTGTTTAAACTAATCCCATTCTTTCCCAACTTTGGTAGTAAGCAAACCACGATTGTAATAATGACTAAATAGCCGATGAAGCACAGACCCAGGATTTAGTTTCGGGGGTCTGGGTCGGGGGGGGGGGGGAGGTGAGAATTCAGTTTCAGCGATCCGAGAATTTAGTTCGGGGGAAGGGCTTGGTGAATGCAGTTTTTCTATGGTGGGAAGGTCTGAGAATAAGATTTGAGTAGGGTTTCCCAATTACTAAAATATTCCAGACAGGAAAGATTAAAATTATACACCGAAGAGCCAAATATGATGTTGGTCCTCCACGTGTCCCTAAAACATCTTTTACTCGGCGAGGCATGGAGGCTACAAGATTTCTAAAGGTGTCTTGTGGTATCTGGTACCAACACGTTACCAGCAGATCCTTTAACTCTTGTAAGTTATGTGGTTGAGTCGCCGCAGATCGGATATACTGTTCCAACAAAAACCACAGATGATTGATTGATGTCTGGGGAATTTCGAGTCCACGGCAATACCTGGAAGTCTTCCTCATGTTCCACGAACCATTCCCGAACAATCCGAGCAGTGTGGCATGGCGCATTATCCTGCTGAAAGAAGGCACTACTAGAGGGATATATTGCAATGAAAGGATGTACCTGGTCTGCAATGATGTTTAGGTAGGTGGTAAACGACATAGTTTCCTGCACATGAATGACTGGACCCAGGGTTTCCCAGCAGAACATTGCCCAAAGCAGTATACTTCCTCCACCAGTTTGTTTTCGTCCCACTTCCCAGGTAAACGCCGCACACATAAGCAACCGTCAACATGATACTATATGAAACGAGATTCATCAGACCAGACGACCTTCTTCCAACAATTCATGGTGAACCGAGGTTAGCATGGGCACTCGAAGCATCCTACGGCTCGTACCATACGGGATAGCCTTCGCTCACCTCTAGCATCGATGAACCGTGGTCAGCTCACACCTTGCCACAGAAGTTCGTGGTTTTTCCGTCCTCGGACCACTTTTTGAAGGTTCTAACCCCGGCTGACCGTGAGCACCAGAAAAGCCTTGCTGTCTCGGATATGCTCTTACCCAGTTGTCTGGCCATTACAATTTGGCCTTTGTCAAACTCATTTAAGTCGCCTTTCCCATCTGAAGAACAAGAATAACACTGATTAACAGAGCTCAATATCAGGTATTATTTATACCATTTCATGACCTTCACATGCGCCGTCGTTTACTTGCAGTTGCTTCGTTTTGCATAAAGATGTGCTGGTCATAATGTTTTGGCACTTCGGTGTATTCCACATGGGTAATGATTTTAAAGTTTTTCCTTTATTTTTAGTATCGGACATCAAAAATGGGACTAAAACTATACAAAGACAACAGTTTCGGATTTGAAAGGAAGTAGACAAGTTTGAGAATTCCTATAAGACGACCGGATTTTCGGGGTGGGACTCTGTTGTCCCCCTCCCCCCAACCGCCATGTTACGTCCCAGTAGCCGATCATGGTATGCTTTGGTTATACAGGGTGTCCCTGAATTCATGGCCCAAAAGAGAGGAGATGGTAGTACACACCGAACCCACCAATATTCGTCATAGAATATGCGGCCGCAAACGCAGTGAGGAGTCAGAAATGAAGGACAGACACAGAGGTTTCCAGAGTGACATTTATTGGAGATCATTACAACAAATGCTCAAACGGCCGCCCACCAACGTTGATACAGGCGGCACAACGGCGGAGTGCTCGTAAACACCGGGCTTGTCGCGCACATCGGCGGAGTGCTCGTAAACACCGGGCTTGTCGCGCACATCGGCGGAGTGCTCGTAAACACCGGGCTTGTCGCGCACATCGGCGGTTGAGAATGCTGGGGTTTGGCCGATCCAGCGCTTTTAAGCCGTGCCGCCTCATCTGTGCCCCCTACCAATACCGGGCTGCGTTTGTGGCCGCATATTCTATGACGAATATTGGTGGGTTCGGTGTGTACTACCAACTCCTCACTTTTGGGCCATGAATTCAGGGACAAGCTGTATATAAGGATCTTTCAGATCTTCAGAATTAAAGATACTTCTTAATCTTAGCACAATATTTCTTAAGCTTCAGTTGTAAGACAATTATATTGACAGTAATGGCCAGACCCAATTTCGTCTCCCCTTGTGATCTGGTCTTCTTATCCGAACTATCCCATTTGCTGCTAATTAATATAAAATTGGTCAGCTTCCTATGCCACCCATCAGGTGAAATCCATGTGTATTTATAAATATCCCGGTGTTTCTAGTACGTGTTAGTCATTCTCAAACCATTACCTACCTGTAGGAGACGATCCCCATCGCTATTGGAACTACCAATGCCAAAGGGACCTAACACCCCTGATCAATGGTCAGAGTTAATACCACTAAAGTCACTTAACACAAGAGAAATATTCGATATATCCTGAAGCTGTCTGTAAAACCTATCTTTCTCGTCCTCATCAGAATCCTCTGTAGGGGCATAACAACAGATAACATTGAAGTCTTTAATGCTTATTTTAAATTTAGCTGTAAGAAACCATTCATTAATGCACTCATATCCTAGAAGAGCAATACTGGCGTGTCTGCTGAGAAGCAAACCTACTCCTTGAAAACACTTTGCATCCTCCGTCCCTGAAAAGAGAAATTTGAAATTATTTTAAGTACCAGACCTTTACTTGTCCATCTTGTGTCTTGCAAATCCCGAATATCTAGGTTATAACGCTGGAATTCATGCGTGAGAATAGTCAAGAGAAGGGGCGGGGTGGCTCAGTCGGTAGCGCGCCAGGCTCGTAATCTGTAGTTCCCAGGTTCGAGTCCCAGCTGGGACAGCGTTGAGATTTATCTCCGCAAAATTCCCCCCGCCCTGCCCACGGTCAGTAGGGGACACCGATGGGCTTGGAAAGGCCGCCGTCCGTCGGATGGGACGTTAAGCCGTGGCCCCGTGTGCGGGAGAGCATACCCTGTGCACGTTCAAGAACACGCTGGATGGCCTTGAAGGGAGGCTTCCATCTGTCTCCCAACAGCTGTTCCAGTGGGTCCCCTCCCCCAACCTTCTCTGAGCCTTCGGGGTCCATGTGACCTGGCCATTTAGTCCATGGTGTGCAAAAAAGTGCCGCTCAGAGGTAAAGCAACCCAACCTTAGAAATAACAAATATTTAATATTAAATGATTGGCTTTACATGGATTCAACTCGCAACTTACATATCAATCAGTGAAGATGAATTCTGATACAGCTTATTATACATAGCTAAATTGTTGTTTTATTCTCTGGCGATCATCTTACAGAACCCAACTATATTTAGAAAAACATCGCTCTGGATCAACACTGTTCGTTGGAACAGAAAAACATTGAAGAAATACCTGTAATAAGTGGGAAATTGTTCTTCTCCGTGGCCCAGTGGTTAGTACGCTTGGATACCGATTTAAGGGACCTGGGTTCGAGACCCAGATAAGGTATGGATGTATGTGTCGTTTTTCTGCTGAGGTCCTGCCACCCTCTCAGACTTTCTACTACGGCATATAAACTGACAGTCTCCTGTCAGACCTCTGTGGCAAGCAGCTGCTTGAGGGGGTATTTATTTTTTATTGATATTCGGCTTTTAAGTTGTTCTTGTCTTCGAGCATGGGTATATTGCTGAAAACCATCATATCCACATCACTCGCGGAAATGTTTAAGCACTTCAGCTGGTTGGAATAAAAAATTCGACACAGTTTAAAAAATGTTGTTCCATATTCACGAAATCGGAAGTTTTTTAATCACTTAAATATTGTTCGATTTTTTTAAGAACATGAGCGAAGTGTATATTTTGCGAGTGTGTGATCACACTGCTGGCTTTTACTGAATCGTTTTAACGACAAATCGTTCATTTCGTTGTAGACTTTATGTGCTGATATAGTAAGATGGCTTTCAAAGAACGTAAGTGCATCAAAATATCCGGTGCATTATCTTTTTTTATTTGCGACACATAGGACAGAGAAGAATCTTAGAAGCTACTCCTAGCTTTTACAGGCCTTCTCATACAAGGACATGCCCTACTACGACCGAAGTCACTGCTGACCACTGCCTTAGTTAGAGCTAACACACAAAGTTTGCCTTGCTGGAACAGTCGCTAGCTACCTAACTACTATGCCAGTTAAGGTTCAGATCACATTTTAAGGAATTATTTTTACACATTTCAATGATATCTTTTAATACACTACTGGAGCTGTTTCCCATTTCCTGCTCGAAAAATTCCTCGCAATCTTCTGCAGTGACGGATTGAACTTTGGAACCAACTCTTTCACATTGCTCGAGCTGTAGTTTGCTGTCTCTTTTTTATTAAAGAAAAACCTTAAAACGAGCTTTACGTGAAGGACTGAAAGGTAAACCAGCGTTTAACCGTTACAATCAAAGCTTTAGCAGTTTTGAAATCTTGGCAATATGTCACCAAGATTTCGAGGATAAGCATTACACGTGACATGAACAGCATTTAAAAAAACTTTGAGATTTTTGCTCATGTTTTGAACATGTACGAAGCGTTCCCCATGTATGTTTCCATATATGAAGCCATGTATGAAGCGTTCCCCATGTATGTTTCCATGTATGAAGCCATGTATGAAGCGTTCCTCATGTATGTTTCCATGTATGAAGCCATGTATGAAGCGTTCCCCATGTATGTTTCCATGTATGAAGCCATGTATTAAGCGTTCCCCATGTATGTTTCCCCATGTACGAAGCGTTGTCGGTAACAAAAACTGTAACAACAGAATACGATATTTGAAATTTATTTATACAACGGATAATTGCTTCACTGACAGTGAACAGCAGTACACTGGGGAAATGTGGACTTCGAACCATAATTCTACATTTCACCAACGTGCTATGCCATTAAATGAAAGTAATTAGAGGATTTTTGAAGGAGATTATGTCTAAAGATTGAAGGTGGCGAGAAGCTTTTACAATAGAGTTATGCAGAAGCTAGGTTGTTCAGGAAAAGTAAATGATTATCCACTTCAGTTGTGTTTGAGAAATTGATGTCATGGAATACTTTTAGACCGATTTCTCTAAACATCATAAAACACAGAATTTTGGTAAAAAAAAATTTAAAATTCGCAGAATCCTGAAAAAAAAAGGCAATTCGCATTAACTTAAGAAATACTTTTAAATTCGCGGAAATTTGCGCCGCAAGAAATTTACAGTCCTATTTAAAAGTCCTCGGGACCTTCGTAAGGTTAAAAAGGTTAGTTTTTCAAATCAAGATGACTACAAAATATTAAGGGGTTCTTTCTTCAGAGCAAAAAACTGCCGTAGGCAGAAAGAGATCTACGGGGGAGTGAGGAGAAGGATTCCTTCCTACCACCTTCTTGGCAATGCTATTAAGGGTAATGGAGGCAAAAAAATTATTATACTTATTCGTGTATTTTTCAACAAATTTTTTAAAGACCTCTTACACGGGGGAGTTAAATGCTACACTGAAATGGAATTCAGTATCTTTCCATCCCCACTCCAATTTTATTTTTTGCTTCTCTATTGAATCTTTTGCCATCACCACCCCTCATTTTATTTTGTTCTAGATCTGGATCTGGTCATAGGAATAAGATCAGAAAGTGAAGGTTAAATTACCGAAGACCATGACATTGTTATATTCTCATTAACTGATACTGTCAGCGTAGAAGTGAATGGTTATAATGCCAATATAGTTTTAAATCATAGCGGTACTCCATTTTTTTACAACTACATAAAAAGTATGGGTCAATTCGAATCTGGGCATGAGACTTTCACTGAAATGAACATTAATAGAACTGACGACACAGACATCATCTTTGAAATCAAAGCAGGCATCTGACCTTACTAGTTACGGGTTAATTCACAAAGCTAATTTTTGTGTTAAGCGCCCTTTTTTTTTTTGTAAACTTTAGTTACCTCAAAAATTACCACCAGAATATGCTATTTAAGCTATTAACATGCTGCAATAAATGGTGTCAAAGTTAGAAGATTTATTACGAAACAGTTCGTAAAAAAACCCCAAGATATGTAGCGCAATTCTGGTCTCATAATAGAGTGATTATTTTTGTGATAATGATGAAAATGTTTGAGAAAATATAAATATATATCGACGTTCGCATCTGCGACGAAACGTTTTCCAATAATTCAGCTGGTGTCCTTCGACAGACAGCTGCTCTCCGAAACTTCGTGGGCGAAAAATCAACAACAGTAAAACAAAAAACGATCACTTCAACGACTACGAAATGAATCGATTTGCATATTTTCTCTACTATCGGTTTTCTTTTTACGCTGCATTTAATTTAGAGACAAATCACTTATTTGATCTGAAAACGCTTCCATCCCTTTTTCCGCTGACAGCTTTCTCATTTTTTGCTCTCTGTTGCCAGTTAGCGAAGCGACAACGGCAACTTCGTGACCGGAGTGGGCCACCTGTTCATTAACACTGCACTTAGATTTCCATTTTTGTAATAGGGAACGAACATTCTATTGGAGCTCGGGAAACTCGCAAGAGGGCCACCAGCGACGCCCCTTTAGGCGAAACGGTGACATGCTGAATATAAGATTCATGTCAAAATACAAAAGCAATAAGACTTAATTTATCAATATCCCAGAGAACGGGACAAGAAATGTAGATATTTTCTGTGTTTTGCAGAAGAATTGAAAAAATTTAGGAATATAGAGCAAAATTGAACAGAGATTTTATTAAATTTTAATTGTCTATTTTTGTTTTTGAGTGAGAGGGGGCGAATACGAGCATAGAAAAATTTTGAGACTTATTTTTCATTTCAGTTATTTAATCCTGTTTATAATACATACTGTTTTTGTGATATTGGGCCAGCTTTTATGTATAAAGTGTTGTTCTGTTTAAATACGTTTATTGGCTACCTACAAAATTCATCGATTAAAATATATATATGTAAAAGAAAGATTGTGTTTTTGTGGTACCATTGGTTAAGAAATCACTCTTGCAAAGACATTTTGCATATATTGCACCGAAATTATTAACTCTTTACCTCAGGTTTTACCTCTTTATCTTTACCCAACCGGTGTCTCGCGCCCAAGGTCCAGGTGTGTCGTGAAAATTGAAGAAAAACCATAATACAACATAACAGTTTGGTATTTTATTACTTTTTTAATAGCTTCTTTATTATGATTTTATTGTTTTTCGTCAAATGTGGAGCTTAATATGTGTTTTTGTTTTAATGAATTTGATTTTAAGATATATAATAAAACAAAACACTTGACTTTTTATCACACGTTCAAAAGAGCGTCGCGGTAAAATAGACTATTTCAAAAGTGTGTGGGGCGGGGTGGCTCACTCAGCCAGTAGCGCGCCAGGCTCGTAATCTGTAGTTCCCAGGTTCGAGTCCCGTTGGGTCAGCGTTGAGATTTATCTCCGCAAAATTTCCCCGCCCTGCCCACGGTCAGTAGGGGACACCGATGGGCTTGGATAGGCCGCCGTCCGTCGGATGGGACGTTAAGCCGTGGCCCCGTGTGCGGGAGAGCCATACCCTGTGCACGTTAAAGAACACGCTGGATGGCCTTGATGGGGGGCTACCATCTGTCTCCCAACAGCTGTTCCAGTGGTTCCCCTCCCCCAACCTTCTCTGAGCCTTCGGGGTCCATGTGACGTGGCCATTTAGCCCATGGTGTGCAAAAAAGTGCCGCTCAGAGGTAAAACAATCCAATCCAAAAGTGTGTCGCCAAGATAAAAAGTTCGAAAATCACTGCTTTACTTTGTGAAATCAGAATGAAGAAAAGTTATCGAGTCTTCTTCAAATGCAAAATATAATCTTACAACCTCTTAGCCATGACTTTTAGTTTTTATGAGAGAAGCTCCAATATTTTAAAAGTATTTTATGTTCCATGGAAAGTATATATAGTTTTAATTTTTACTTACCACTGTTGTTAAAGTTTTAAAATTTCTATACTTCTATCTGGACGGACTACGTGCACCTTGATTGTAGTTTTTTGTTCTTGTTCTATTTTCGTATTTCTATATTTTCTTAATTTTTTTTTCTTAAAAAGACCTACCAGGTAATAAGCCAGAATGTAAGAAAAAAAAAGGGGGGGGGGCAGTGTACCTGGAAAAGAGTAAAGGACAGAGGAGGCAGACAGAGGAGACAGAAAAAAAAGGGCAGTCTACCTGGAAAAAAGTAAAGGACAGAGGAGGCAACAGACCAGAATTTCATTATACTCTAACATTTTATCCCTACTTTAGATCTCACTGAAAAATTTCTTGAAAAATGCTTGAAATATGCACAAGTTTAATAATGTTTTGACACCATTGCCCTTACTAGCACTCAAAGGCAGTTTCAGAGCTGGGTAGGATCAAAGGTGGCTGGGTAGGATCAAAGCCCCCCCCCCCCCCCCACTTACTGAATCTGACCCTGCCCTGAGAATCCAGCTTCCATAACTCTCTTTAAATACCGAAGGAATATTGTTGAAAAATCAATGTTTAAGGTGATTTATTACGATTTATAATAATTTCCGTCACAAATTTTCATCAAATGCCACAAACGTTACTTTTCCTGCAAATACAGAACTTCGAAGTTAGATTCCCATTGACATAAAATGCAAATTCTCTAATATTTTTGCAGAGCGGTATAGATCACAGATAATATCACTTTGTGACAGGATTTTTATTCAGCTTTCCTCATCAAAAGTATGTAACCTATGAAGTAGAGAACCTCAAATGTTATCACTAGATCTTAGCTTCGCATTCCATCTGGCCAAAGACAATTTTCTGCTAAATTAAAAGTGTTCTTCGATAGCCTGTGATTATTTCTTTCATAGTGAATTCTACTTTCTTGAAGATAATGGAAAGAAATAACCTAAGGCAGTGTTTTTAGAACTTTTTTAGACGCGGAAAATTTTTCCAAATCAAAATTTTCCTGGAACCCTAAATTTCTCAAACATTTGCATTGCAAATACCCGCGTCTTGTGGCAAGTGATTAGTGTAGTTTGGCTGCGGAGGAAAGAGTTGGGTTGTTTTACCTCTGAGCGGCACTTTTTTGCACACCATGGGCTAAATGGCCAGGTCACATGGACCCCGAAGGCTCAGAGAAGGTTGGGGGAGGGGACCCACTGGAACAGCTGTTGGGAGACAGATGGTAGACTCCCGTCAAGGCCATCCAGCGTGTTCTTTAACGTGCACAGGGTATGGCTCTCCCGCACACGGGGCCACGGCTTAACCTCCCATCCGACGGACGGCGGCCTTTCCAAGCCCATCGATGTCCCCTACTGACCGTGGGCAGGGCGGGGAATTTTGCGGAGATAAATCTCAACGCTGACCCAGCTGGGACTCGAACCTGGGAACTGCAGATTACGAGCCTGGCGCGCTACCGACTGAGCCACCCCCGCCCGAGGAGGAAAGAGACTTTGGTTCAAACCCTATAAGCAGTTTTTGAAATGAATGTTTTGAAATGAAATAAAGTGATTTCATCATTGACACATCTTTTCATCGTTGATACATCTTTCTGTTTAGAACTTGCCTGGGGCAGAATTGGCTTAGTAATCTGAAGTTTCCTCATTCCAGTCCTACCTGAGCCAGAGATGAAATTTAATTCCGCTCTCGCCCGTTCTGCCCTCGTTCAGAAAGGGAACACAGACGAGCTTGGATAAGGCCGCCATCTGTTGGAGGTGGGATGTAAAGCCATGGACCCATGTGCACGAGTGCCATATGCTGTGAACGTCAAAGAACACGCTGGATTTCCATCTGCCTCCTAACAGTTATCCAGTGAGTCCTCTTCCCCCATTCTTCTCTGAGCCCTTGGGGTCCTTGTGATCTGGCCATTAGCCAGCTCATAAGAGAGGCACAAAATAGTGCCTCTCTTATTTCTGTCTTAGACCTAGGTCCCGCCATCCTCACAGACCTTCTACTATGGCGTATAAACTGACAGGCTCCTGTCAGACCTCTGTGGCAAGCAGCTGCTTGAGGGGGTATTTATTTATTTTTATTTATTTTATTATATTGACAGGTTACTGTCAGCGCCATCTCGTGGCCGAGTGGTTAGCTTACTTGGCTACTGATCAAAGGGACCTGGGTTCGAGTCCCGGGTAAGACATGGATATTTGGCGTATTAAACTGATAAGGCTCATGTCAGACCTCTGTGGCAAGCAGCTGCTTGAGGGAATATTTATTATACTTTTTCTCTGTAGGAAAAACAAAGGGTCTTTCTATGACTTAATACGTATTCTTTGTATATCTATTATTTGATTAGGCACAGTTTAGATCATTTTCTTTTTAGCAAAATGCTATGCAAGATCCTTTGAGATGCTTAATAATATTTACAGATAAACCAGTAAAATGTAATTGAATTTAAATACAAAATTATTAATTTCAGATGGTAAGAAAAAGCAAAGAGGTTTTTTTAAATGTTGTTATTGACGATCATGCAAATGTCGTTGCTGCATCCAGAATAAAATTAAAATGGAAGTAAATGCTGATTAAATCTCCTTGAATAATGGAAGACTGCTAAAAAAAACTGCTAATTGTTGCAACGAAGTTAAAAATGTATAAATTAAAATATTTCGAAATTCCTACCTAGTCTTTCTACGTGCATTCTAAAAAGCAAAAAATGAAATAATAACAGATCAATAATGAAATTACTTACTTAATTTATATTAATTTGAAAGGAAGATAGGACGCCAGGATTTTGTTCGTCGTATCTTGTTTTTCTAGTTATTTTGAATTCAGAAAGTGAAGATTTGCATTATATTACATTTATTTATTCATATATTTTCATTTTTGCTTCATGAGAGCAATTTCGCAGGGAACTTTGTTGCAAAAACAACAACAACAGCAAAATATACACCCAATCTATTTTTCCCTTGTTTCGGCAGGAGAAATTGCTACATTCCAGGGTTGGATCTAGAAGGGGAGAAAGGGGCAAAAAGATCCCCCCCCCCTTTCAGAATGCTAATAAAGGTAATGAAGCCAAAATAAAATTAAACTTGCAAATATTTCACGCATTTTTCAAGAAATTTTTTAAAGACCTTTAAAACTGAGGAGAAAATATGATACTTCAGTGGAAATCCCATCTCTTGCTACTCCTTTGCTTTTTTCCAGCTCGATTGTTTCAATGGCGAAATAAGACCTGTTATACAGAAATTCGCTTTACTGCCAGCATTCAAGGAACGTAACCCTTCCGTATATCGAGGACTCCTGTTTACATAATATAATATACAGGTAAGAAAAAACCTACAACTTTAAAAAATATATATGTAAACAATAGAAACAAGAAAATACGAAATATTAAGAAAATGTAAACAATAGGAAAAATTGAAACTTTAGAAAAATATAGAAATAGGGATTAAAAAAAAAACTGAGACATTGTAAAAATGCAAATAAAAAAGATTGGAAAATCTAAAGCATTTAGAAAATTTTAAAGAATAAAAATATAGACGTTCTTTTGAGTTTTCTGAAATCACTGTTTTATGGATACTTAGTACAGTCGTTCAAAAAAAATATCCGAACACTATGGTTGATCACAGAATTCAGAAAAAATATCTGGCAACGATTTTTTTAGAAATTAGCGATCTGGCAACCTTCGTGTCACGTAACAATACTTTTATCTGCTTAATGACAGCTGTCTTATGATTTCTCATCCCCCAATAGTCTCTTAGCCCTTGGGATCCTTGTAACCTGTCCATTTAGTCTATTGTACGCAAAAACGTGTCACACAGAGGTAAAGGAACCCGACCGAAAGTACCATTATTTTAAACTCTGATAAAAGGTGCGATCCACCCTTCAAGGCCATCCAGCATGTTCCACCCTGTGATAAAACATTCACCCTTCAAGGCCATCCAGCATGTTCCACCCTGTGATAAAAGATTCACCCTTCAAGGCCATCCAGCACGTTCCACCCTGTGATAAAAGATTCACCCTTCAAGGCCATCCAACATGTTCCACCCTGTGATAAAAGATTCACCCTTCGAGGCGATCCAGCATGTTCCACCCTGTGATAAAAGATTCATCCTTCGAGGCGATCCAGCATGTTCCACCCTGTGATAAAAGATTCGCCCATCAAGGTGTTTCCAGCTCGACATGGTGGAACATGCTGGATGGCCATGTTTTTTTTTTTCATAAATATTAAGAATGTATCTTTGTTGTTTTATTGCGTTGAGCAGAGTAAGAAGATTTAGGCATTATGGAAAGTTTTTTTAAACTTGGCATCGCATAGTGTTAGGAACTTATTAAAAAAACCGGAATAAAAGATAAGAGAACCAAACAGTTCTCATCTTCTCTTTCTGAGAAAGTGTTTTCGTGTTTCAGTATCATTCTCTTGACGCATTAATCGCTTAATTATAGTTCGCGTTCTTTCAATTGAGTGATTAAGTCCAAAGGAGTATTATAATGACGCTAATTGCGCTCTAAAAGCTCAGAATTAAATACTAGGTTTCCTTTTTCGATTGGCAAATTTGAAAGCGATGTTATATCAACAGTCCTTAATTAGCTATTCACAGCAATGAGCTGGTACTACTAACATCGTTTTTTTATATTTCGCAGTTTTTTTTTTCTTTGATTCTTTTATTCCTTCTTGTCACAGGACCTGTTTCTTCTTAGCCTTTAAAAGAGCAGCTTTTTTAACCTTAATGTTTTTGTCAATGGCGTTATTTCTTTAGTACTTTCATAAGCTTCAAGCACTTGATGCATTTTACCTCTGAATGGCAGTTTTGCAACTGACCAGATTACAAAGATCCCAAGGAATGAAGGTTTGCTCAGTCGGTAGTGCACGAGCGAGGCTCTTAATCTGCAGTTCCCAGGTTCGAGTCCCACCTGTGCCATCTTTCAGATTTTCCTCAGTTAAATGATGCTCTCGCTCAGAAAGGGGACACCGATGGCCTTGGAAATGCCGTCGTCCATCGAATGGGGGTATTAAGCCGTGTCTCCTTTGCAGGAGAGCTGTATCCTGTGCTCCATGAAGAACATGCTGGATGGACTTGAAAGGTGGATTCCACGTCTTCTAACAGCTCTCAAGTTGGTTTCTTTCTCCCAACCTTCTTTGAGTCCTTGGGGTCCTTGTGACCTGACTATTTAGCGCATTGTGTGAACGACATTGCTGCTCAGAGGAAGAAAGAACACCAACAACAGCGTTCAGTAAGGAAAAGAAATCCGCTGGGCAAATTAAACTCTCAGGAAAATGATGGCAGCCTCCCTTTAACAACATCCAGAAGTGTCGAAAATTGTGTACTCGAAAAATGTGAGTAAATGTGTGCACATGATAAGTATTTTTTGCATAAGAGATTAAAATTCCATTCAACTGATGGCGGCCTTTTAAACTCATCGGTGCCTTCTTCCTGATCTAGGTGCATGCAACCTCAATGCATGCTGTAATTCCCAGGTTCGAGTCCTAGCTGGGTCAGCGTTGAGATTTATCTCCGCAAAATTCCCCGCCTTGCCCACGGTCAGTAGGGGACACCGATGGGCTTGGAAAGGCCGCCGTCCGTCGGATGGGACGTTAAGCCGTGTCCCGTGTGCGGGAGAGCCATACCCTGTGCACGTTAAAGAACACGTTGGATGGCCTTGACGGGAGGCTACCATCTAACAGCTGTTCTAACATCTCCAAACAGCTGTTCCAGTGGGTCCCCTCCCCCAACCTTCTCTGAGCCTTCGGGGTCCATATGACCTGGCCATTTAGCCCATGGTGTGCAAAAAAGTGCCACTCAGAGGTAAAACAACCCAACAACCCAAACCCTCAATGCATAGTAGCAGGTCTGAGAGGACGCTAATCTTGTATGTTACTGACTGAGTCTACCTCTGTGCCTCAAGCAGTAAACGACCTTTACTGCAAACCATAAGTACAGTCGCTCAAAAAAATATCCGAACACTATGGTTGATTACAGAATTCAGAAAAAATATCTGGAAACGATTTTTTTTAGAAATTAGTGATCTGGTAACCGTGTCACGTGACACGAAGGTTGCCAGATAGCTAATTTCTAAAAAATAATCGTTGCCAGATATTTTTTCTGAATTCTGTAATCAACCATAGTGTTCGGATACTTTTTTGAGCGACTGTAGGTGGTCATATTATTTTGATACTAGATCGTGTGGGCTCACTCACGGAAATATTGAGCGTGTGCAGTAACTGCACACGCTCCAGTTTGCTGTGAACGGTAACTGGAGCGTGTACAGTTGCTGTACACGCTCCAGATATTTTTCCTGAATTCTGTAATCACATGACACGAAGGTTGCCAGATCACTAATTTCTAAAAAAAATCGTTGCCAGATATTTTTTCTGACTTCTGTAATCAACCATAGTGTTCGCATACTTTTTTTGAGCGACTGTACGTTCTCTGTCTGTTCGACCTTGAAGCATTTGATTTCTGCATTTCTTTCTCAGTAGCTTCCGATCGTTCTAATTTTTGATAGATAAATTCTTTATATAAAAGTACATCTCGCGTTCGAAGATGAACTAGATCCACCAATTATTTAAAAAAATGCCACATAAACTTATCAGAGGCATGCGAAAAACGCAACAAAATTTGTTTAGTACAGTCGTTCAAAAAAATATCCGAACACTATGGTTGATCACAGAATTCAGAAAAAATATCTGGCACAATTTGGGTTCAATATATTATTATTAAAACAACAATATATGTAATTATCTTTTGCATATTATTAAAATAAATAAAAATAAATACCACCTCAAGCAGCTGCTTGCCACAGAGGTCTGACAGGAGCCTGTCAGTTTATATGCCATAGTAGCAGGTCTGAGAGGATGCCAAGACCTCAGCAGAAAAACAACACGCACAACCATGCCTTACCCGGGGCTCGAACCCAGGTCCTTATTACTTATAATAAATAGCATCTCGCCATATATTGAGAAATAGCTGATTTAGCTTGTATATTATTTGAACTTAACACTCCTTCCATAGATTATTGATCGACAGATAACTAATTAATAGCTTAATGAACCAATGACCTGTGAGAACCATTGCCGCTTCAACTGTGCAGTCTCATTGTCTCAGTTACTTCCGGTCATCCTTCGCCAGTGGTTTCCAGTAATACAGAGTTCGTCTTTTTCTAATAATTTCATTCTGTTACAGTATTAGTCTCTCTTAACAAATACGCTGTTTAGCGACACGCTGAATGTTCCATGTATCAACTGATTTACAATTGAATACTCTCAAAGGTGTTCTTCTCTAGATTCGACTCCCTATTGTACTTTTCTTGGTAATCCTCGCTCTGCTCTGGTCGAGAAAAAGGACACTGATGGCTTTGGAAAGGCCGCAGTCAGTCAGGTGGGTCGTAGATCGTATAACCATATTCGATGTACCGAGTAATAATTTTACTCCTAACCATCTCCATCATAAAGATATGCCTATTTGGTATGAGTAAGAACAAGATATATAAGTAAATCACCTTAGGTGGGCCCCTAAGGGCAAACATAAGAAAAGCTAAAAAAAGCAGTAAAATTGTATAAGAAACCTAAAACGGGTAGGTCTCCTCAGAGAACGCTAACGTTTAGGCCTCTTTTACTTGTTCAAAACAGTATGATCGTAAAGAATCAGAGAAGAAATAATCTCATTGGGATTATTGCTTACAGCCTCAAAAATTCTTTTGTCTGTTAGTGTACAAAACATGGGGCATCGACCGCAGTTCTCAAAATCTTGTTCTGTAAGATCTGAATCTTACGAATATTGGTGGGTGTAGTATTCGCCCATATGGGTGAAGCATAGAGAATCACCGGTCTGATGATCATATCATAGAGTAAAAGCTTATGATCAATCATTAAAATGGAATTCAGGTGGGTCGTTACATTGTAAGCCCATATGTAGGAGAATCATACGGTACGTAAAGCGGTATCTCCGTGTGCAGGAAAGCCATATCCTGAGCAGATTAAAGTACACGTTGTATGGCAATGACGGGAAGCTTCATTTCGCTTCCTGACAACTACCCAGTGTCTAACATTCTTCTTCAGAAACTGGACCACTTTGTAAAAAGGACCTTGGCCCCTTTATCGTCTGGTCCGTGGGCTGTGTGTGCAGTATGTATCAGCAAGTTGGGTCCAGCACTGTGAAGTACAGTCGGTCAAAAAAGTATCCGAACACTACAGTTGATTACAGAATTAAAAAAAAATATCTGGCAACTTCTTTTTAGAAAATAGTGATCTGACAACCTTCGTGTCACGTGACACGAAGGTTGCCAGATCACTATTTTCTAAAAAAAAGTTGTCAGATATTTTTTTAAAATTCTGTAATCAACCGTAGTGTTCGGATACTTTTTTGAGCGACTGTACCAGCAACCCTACATTTTGGCGATTAAGCATTTGGCCGCAGGCCGCATAGGAGTGATAGAAGTTAATATGATTTGTTGCAGAATTATCAGTGCCTTGTCGTAGGTAAGAGAGGAAAGTGAGTAGGAGAGAGAGTATAAATTTCCAAGTTCTTCCAGGTGTTGTTGCATATATTAAGCGGAGTTGTATGGCCTGTATTGGTAGGGTAGAGGCAAAATTAGAAAACTGGAGGTAGTTACTGAAAATTGGAAATCGCCCCCTCTCTTGAGGGGCGGAAAGGTGAAAGTGTTGGGGGTGGGGGAGAGAATAGACTAGAAGTTGGGAGTTTATGGTGATTTCCCTCGAGGGGGGTCGAGAAAAATAATTTTTTCTTCTCTAAAATATCCCCTCCCCTGCCAGGTAATTGTCGGAGGGGAAAGAAATTTGGTGGGGGAAAATATCCCCTTCCCTGCCAGGTAATTGTCGGAGAGGTAAGAAATTTGGTGGGGGAAAGGTGGACAACTACCCAGTGGATCCCCAATTTTCCTTGCGGTCATTGTGAATGGTCATTTAGTCCATTGTGTGCAAAACGTACCGCTCAGAGATAAAGCAACACAACCCTTCTTTTACCAGCTCTGAGGCCTAGGAGTCCTTGTGACCTGGCCATTTATACTACCAGTTAACTGATTGTGCAATAACACTGCGAATATTTCAAACGAAAAGCGTAAATTATCGTTTACGCGAATTAATCTAATCACATGAGTTCTTTTTGTCCCCAACCCAATAGTGACATAAACGTACCACAGTGTTTTTTCTATTGCCCATTTAAAAATAATTTGAATTGCAGACTAATGAATAAATCTTTCAAACCATTTAGAAAAGAAACTCGAAGCGAAAGTTGCACATACGATACCTCGAAGCGAAAATACTACGCAACTTATTTTTTTTTAATTCCTCCACGATTATTACGTGCAAGAATTCTTAACTATCCCTGTTCAGTCGTCTTTATTCTGAGCAATCATTATCGGGAATTCAGCTACAGGCGAGACATCACGATTAATATTTAATAGATAAACCTTATCACATACACGAACAAATCGCCTCTGGTGATTACATTCAGCAAAGAATATCGTTTACAGGGTGTAAGATTTGGAACCAGTTATGGCACATTTCTAATATTGCGTCTCCCCTTTAAACAAGGGCAGTTGAATTGATCTTTAAGTAGTTATCATTATAGCAACGTTTTTCAAAACTTTCTCCTGAAGGCTAGATGGAATTCAGTCTTAACTCTTGCAGACCCGAATTTTGGTTTGTAGAAGAAAAAAATGTTTCCGTTTAAATGTGCTCTATTTATGCCAAAGGAACAATAATGAATGAAATTCAACATTTGCATTATAATGCAGAAACCATTCCAAAAGGTGAAAAATTCTGAAATCTCAGAAAACAGTAAGAATGAGCATGAAAGAAAAGAATTTTAATTTGCAATATGTACTTTGTCATGATAAACACATCAAATGACTTGCACATGTGAAGCGTAAGCAATGTAGTTCTTGTGGCTTCATGCGAAATGTAGCAAAGCAGTTCTTTTTTTTTCATGTGAAATGTAGCAAAGCAGCTCTTGTGATGGCGTGTGAAATGAAACAAAACAGTTCTTGTGGTGGCGTGTGAAATGGAGCAAAATAGTTCTTGTGGTGGCGTGTGCAATGTAGCAAAGCAATTCTTGTGGTGGCGTGTGAAATGTAGCAAAGCAGTTCATGTGGTGGTGTGTGAAATGGAGCAAAACAGTTCTTGTGTTGGCGTGTGAAATGTAACAAAGCAATTCTTATGGTGGCGTGTGAAATGTTGCAAAGCAGTTCATGTGGTGGTGTGTGAAATGTAGCAAAGCAATTCTTGTGGTGGCGTGTGAAATGTAGCAAAGCAGTTCTTGTGGTGGCGTGTGAAATGTAGCAAAGCAGTTCATGTGGTGGTGTGTGAAATGTAGCAAAGCAGTTCTTGTGGTGGCGTGTAAAATGGAGCAAAACAATTCTTGTGTTGGCGTGTGAAATGTAACAAAGCAGTTCTTATGGTGGCGTGTGAAATGTAGCAAAGCAGTTCATGTGGTGGTGTGTGAAATGTAGCAAAGCAATTCTTATGGTGGCGTGTGAAATGTAGCAAAGCAGTTCTTGTGGTGGCGTGTGAAATGTAGCAAAGCAGTTCATGTGGTGGTGTGTGAAATGTAGCAAAGCAGTTCTTGTGGTGGCGTGTGAAATGTAGCAAAGCAGTTCATGTGGTGGCGTGTGAAATGGAGCAAAACAGTTCATGTGGTGGTGTATGAAATGGAGCAAAACAGTTCTAGTGTTGGCGTGTGAAATGTAGCAAAGCAGTTCTTGTGGTGGCGTGTGAAATGTAGCAAAGCAGTTCTTGTGGTGGCATGTGAAATGTAGCAAAGCAGTTCTTGTGGTGGCGTGTGAAATGTAGCAAAGCAGTTCTTGTGGTGGCGTGTGAAATGTAGCAAAGCAGTTCTTGTGGTGGCGTGTGAAATGTAGCAAAGCAGTTCTTGTGGTGGCGTGTGAAATGGAGCAAAGCAGTTCTTGTGGTGGCGTGTGAAATGGAGCAAAGCAATTCTTGTGGTGGCGTGTGAAATGGAGCAAAGCAGTTCTTGTGGTGGCGTGTGAAATGGAGCAAAGCAATTCTTGTGGTTTCATGCGAAATGTAGCAAAGTAGTTCTTGTAGTCTATGAAATGTAGCAAAGCAGTTCTTGTGGTTTCATGTGAAATGCAGCGAAACAGTTCTTTCTTGGCGTGTCAAGCAAGTTATTTATATTCAATGCTATTGTATGTAGTTCTATTAATTCCATAGAAGACACCAAATTCCAATATTCTAAAGAGAGGTCAGCACTTTGCAAATGTTGAAGACCAAAGGCACCTCTCCCTGTATTTGAAAGAATTCTAAAAATTATTGTACATTATAATGTACACAGTTTCTGAAAGAGTTAAAAATGAGGTCAAAGCAACAAATTCAAGTGTCTCCGTCAATATTTTTCGCAACAAACATTTAAATATTATTCATTGAAGATTAATGAAAAAAACAATGAATAAATGTTGTTTTCTATCATTAATCTTAAGCTATTGGAGAAAAACTTTCCATTTACTTACTGATTTTTACTTTTCGACCTCTTTGTAGCTCGTTTTCAAAAAAGAGCTATTGTTTTCAAATTTTTGTCCGTATATAGATGTCTGTCTGTAGATATGTTTTTTTTTTTATTTCGCTTTCAAAGAAAAGGAAATAATAGTTTCGCTTTGTCGTTTGTCTGTCTGTCCGTCTGTCCGCCTGTCTATCTTCTCCGTCTGTCTGTCTATCTGTCCGTCTGTTTGTCAGTCTGTAGACATCAACCGTTTCTGTTTACAGAGATAAATTAAAAATGCTTTTTGTGTTATATAGGAATTGATGAAATATTATGATATGCACTTTCCGAATCTTTCTAAAGCTATAATTGCGCCCTCTAGCGGTGGAAAAATATGATAATTCAAAAATTTCAAACGACTCTTACAAACGATGTATTTGTGTATAAAATTCGAAATTTTGGTGGTGAAATGTGAAGGTCGCGAAGTTTCCATTGCCAACAATGAGTTGACCTCTTAGACCCAGAGGGGGTGGGAAAACACGTCTTTTTCATTTTAGCAGATAATTTTTGTTTTTAGATATAAATGAAAAATTCTTATTTGGTTTGATAAAAGGAATTGATAAAATATTATGATTCACACTTTTTAAATCTTCCGAAAACTATAACTGCGCCTTCTGACAGTGGAAAAATTTGCAAATTCCAAAATTTCAAACAAATATTTTAAACGACGTATTAGCTAGAAATTTTAAATTTGGGTGGTGGAATGTGAATGCCATAATGTTTCCATTGGCAACAATGAATTGGCCTCTTAGACCCAGGGGGAGTGGGAAAAGACAATTTTTTGTTTTAGCAAATAATTGTTCGTATTTAGAGATAAATAAAAAAATATTTTTAGGGTTAGATAAGAATTGATAGCCGTCCCGTGGCCGAGTGGTTAGAGCGCCTGGCTACTGATCTACGGGACCTGGGTTCGAGCCCCGGATAAGGCATGGATGTTCGTGTTGTTTTCTGCTGAGGTCCTGCCATCCTCTCAGATCTTCTACTGTGGCATATAAACTGACAGGCTCCTGTCAGACCTCTGTGGCAAGCAGCTGCTTGAGGGGGTATTTATTTATTTTTTTTTATTTATAAGAATTGATAAAGTATTATTATTCGCACTTTCGGAATCTTTCGAATACTATAACTGCCCCCTCTAACAGTGAAAAAGTTTGAAAATTCCAAAATTTCAAACGAATATTGCAGTGAAGTATTAACGATAGAAATATCAAATATTAGTGGTGGAATGTGAACGTCATAAAGTTTCCATTGGAAACAATAAAAACGATAATTAGAAAACTCTTTTTTGTTTGATTGTACTAATGATATATTATAATTCGCATTTTTCAAATATTTAGTAGTTTTAATGTATATGGGGTTTTCCAAAAGGGACTTTAGGATGTTTTGTAATAAAGAGGAAAACACATGGAATATATCTGATTTGTTTATTGTAAATTAAAGTTTCATCGATTACAATTAAACTTGAAAGATGATGTCATTTAAATGTCCACCACGGCTACGTTTACAGGCATCGATACGAACATCACAATTTTGTAAGATATTCTCAATCATTGAGACATTAATCTCTCTTATGACTGCTCGGATGTTATCTTTTAAGTCTGGTATGTTATCTGATTTATTGTCGTAAACTTTTCTTTTCAAATAGCCCGAAAGAAAAAAATCCAATGGTGTTAAGTCGCGAGATCTTGGCGGCCAATTCACATCTCCATTTCGTGGAATTACACGTCCAGGGAATTTCGTGCGTAATAACTCTATGTTCGCTCGTGTTGTATGGCTCGTAGCATCATCTTGTTGAAAATAAACATCAGAAATGTCAATTCCATCAATTTGAAGCCACAAAAATTCTGTAATCATCGCATTATAACGTTCTGCATTCACCATAACAGCATTGCCACGATCAATTTCAAAGAAAAATGGGCCAATGATTCCTCCAGACCATAAACCACACCAAACCGTGCAATTTTGTGCATGAAGTGATTGTTCGTGAATAATTCTTGGATTTTCTTCCCCCCTCCCCCAAGTCGGGGGAGGGGGGAGAGGGTTTGTTTGTTTCGGGGGATGTAAGAACAAGCCCTTTGTTCTAACATCCAAGTAACAAAATTTCTGCGTTGCAAATGGTCCGTTTCCTTCAGTTCCTGCGTTGCAAATGGTCCGTTTCCTTCAGTTCCTGCGTTGCAAATGGTCCGTTTCCTTCAGTTCCTGCGTTGCAAATGGTCCGTTTCTTCAGTTCCTGCGTTGCAAATGGTCCGTTTCCTTCAGTTCCTGCGTTAACTGAATCTTATAAGCACGGAAATGCAAATCTTTATGCAAAATTCGCCATAAACTGGTTTGAGCAATGCCTAATTCTTGAGAACGTCGTGGAATTAATGTTGATGGGTCATTTGTGATACTTTCACGTACAGCAGTAATGTTCTCAGCAGAACTTGCCGTTTTTGGTCTCCCTGAAGATGGTTTATTATGAACAGATCCAGTTTCTTCAAATTTTTCGCTAAATTTCGAATTTCTTGTTCAGTAGGACGATCGAATGCGCCGAAAAAATCACGAAATTTGCGATGTGTTTCTTTTACTGAACATCTATTTCCATAATAAGTTTTAACGATTTCAATACGTTGTTCTTGTGAGAGCGACGCCATAGTTAGACTTGTATATGACTGAAGTTAGGGTATATGAAATTCCACCTGAAAAAAAAAAACATTTTAAGTTTATTGGCATTCAAAATCCTAAAGCCCCTTTTGGAAAACCCTTTATATTAACAGATCACTACATATGAAACAACAGAATGGTTATTGTTTTAAAAATAGCATATATAGCATAGAAATTTGAAAAATCAGTGGTAGTTTTTAGGAGATATTCCAAGGCAGCAATAATCTGCCCATTTTTTATTTTAGAGAGGTGTGGGAAATGCAACTTTTTAGATTTAAGAATTAAAAGACGGATACTTTTATGTTATATAATTACTAATGAAATACTATTTGCATTTTTCCCATCATCTGCTATCTGAAATTAAAACTTGTAAGGAATGAAACAGTAGGTAAAGGAAAAATTTCTTTCTCTTTGAAAACGAGATTCTCATATGCGCCAGAGGCGATATGAGTTCTTCTAGTTTTCTTTGTTTTCAATTTGTTGTCCGTCTGTCGATCTGTCTATCTGTAGATATGCTCTTTGTTTTGTTTGTTTTCAGGTTGATTTTCCTCTGAGGTGCACTTTTTTGGATGATACTTAATGGCCAGGTCACAAGGACCCCAGCCCTCAGAGAAGGTTGAGGGGAGGTGATCCATTTTGAGCTGTTAGGAGACATTCGACAGAGTCGTTATGATATTTACCTTTAATTGTTTTAGTAGAATGTATTTATGGTCTGCTGAAAAAAAATTATGCAGCTTTGAAGTTACAATCGGCATCAAAGTATAGAGTTGCAAAATTTTATGGGATATCCATTTATAAATTAGATGTAATTTATTGTTGCAATAAATGCTTATTTCTCCTGGAAGCTCATTAATTTTTGAAACCATTCATAGAAAAGGAAACTAAACTGACACACCGAAGAGACAAAATATTATGACCACTTGTCTAATATGATGTTATATGAATTAATATGATGTTATTATGACCACCTGTCTAATATGATTTTGACCATCACATGTCTAATATGATGGTCAAAATATTATGACCACCTGTCTAATATGAGGTTGCTCTACCTGCCGCCAAAACAGCTCTTACCCGGCGACGCATGGACGCTGCAAGATTTCTACAGGTGTCTGGTGGTATCTGGTACCAACACGTTACCAGCGGATCCTTTAACTGTTGTAAGGTACGTGGTTGAGCCGCCGCAGATCGGATATACTGTTCCAACACAAACTGCATATGTTCGATTGGGTTGATGTCTGGGGAATTTGAAGGCCAGAGCAATACCTGGCAGTCTTCCTCATGATCCGTGAAACATTCTCGAACAATCTAGGCAGTGTGGCATGGCGCATTATCCTGCTGAAAGAAGGCACTACTAGAGGGATATATCGTTAACATGAAAGGATGTTCCTGGTTTGCAATGATGTTTAGGTAGGTGGTAGACGTCATAGTTTCCTGTACATGAATGACTTCCCAACAGAACATTGTCCAAAGCATTACACTTCCTCCATCGGTTTATTTTCATCCCACTGTGCACATCCTAGTGCAAATACTCTCCCAGGTAATTGATGCACACGTACCCGGCCGTCCACATGGTGCAACAGGAAATGATATTCATCGGCCCAGACGACCTTCTTCCAATAATTAAAGGTCCAGTTTTGATGCTCGCATGCCACCGAGGTTAGCATGGGCACTTGGAACTGCCTGCGGTTACGCAGCCCCATTTTCAGCAGGGTTTGATGTACGATGTACATTACTCCCATCACTAGCATTCAAATTACGAGTGAGTTGCACCACAGTATCCCTTCTGTTGGCCCCTACCAAAAGGGATAGCCTTTGCTCACCTCTAACATCGATGAGCCATTCTCGGTCCACATTTTTTTTCCACGGTTCGTGGTTTTTCCCTCCTCGCACCACTTTTTTAAGGTACTAACCATGGCTGACCGTGAGCACTCCATAAGCCTTGCCGTCTCGGAAATGCTCTGACCCAGTCGTCTGGCCATTACAATTTGGCCTTCGTCAAACTCACTTAGTTCCGCTGCCTTTCCAATCCGAAGAACAAGAATAACACTGATTAACAGAGCTCATTGACCTTTTCATGACCTTTCCTACCCGCCGTCATTTATTTGCATTGCTTCGATTTGCATATAGATGCGCTGATCATAATGTTTTGGCTCTTTGGTGTACATTTTTATATTAGTAGAATTTGGATTTATTGGTGGCATTTGCTTTAGAAGCTCTTTTATAATCTGATCTACATTTTTGCTTATATAAGATTAGTACTTATGATGTATTAGTGCAATTTTCTAAATTAATATTTGTGTCAAAGTAATTGAGCAAATATTTATGATTCCAAAAATCGATATTCGTTGTGAAAAAGTACATCATTAGCCGATATTTACGAACAAATGTGAATGGTGGCAAATGACCCAAATGTAAGGGGGCACCTAGTTGTTTTGTATTAAGCTCAATGTAACCTATCTTTACGCCAACCGGCTTCATAAAATTTAATACTAAATAATTTAGCTTTATTCGATTGGGTATTTTGCCTCTGAACAGGGCCAGATGTAGGGCGGCGGGGGAAGGGGGCAAAGGGGTCATGACCGCTTCTTTCAGAATGCTATTAATGGTAAATTCATACATACATACATACATACATAGAAAATCCTCATGTAGCCATTGGCTACGGAGGTCCAACCAAACTGTGTAATTTTCATCTCCAGACGTGTCTGTTCTGAGCAACATCTGCTGCATTTGGCTACTCTAGGCAAATTCTAGCAAGGTCCTGTTTGACATTGTCTGCCCATCGCATCTTAGGTCCCACCCTTTTTCTGATACCCTTAGGTGCACTGTTCAAAATTCTCTTTGCTAATATGCAGCTATGCATACGGACAACATGGCCAAACCAACGCTCAGCACAATATGCTGTTCAAAAGAAATTTGACTCCTTCTTCTAACCTCATCATTACTTACAAAATCAAACCACCTAATGCCCAAGATATTGCGTAAGCATCTCGAATCAAAAGCATCAAGTTTCTTGTTATCCTGCTTACAAAAAGTCCATGTTTCGCTACCATAACTAACCTTAGAAAGAACCAAACTATTATACAACCTAATTTTAGTTTTTAGGTGTATACGCTTATTTTTCCACACTCTCCATAGATTCTTAAAAGTTATCTCATTCCGCACATCATCAGTATCTGTTACATAGCTCTCAAGATAATTAAACTGAGACATTTGCTCAAGAGTGTAGCCATTCAAAGCAACTGAAACTTATTTTTATTTTATGCATTTTTCAAGAAATTTTTTAAAGACCTGTAAAACGGAGGGGAAAATGTTGTATTGCAATGGAAATCCAGTCTCTTAAACCCACCTCCCTTTGCATTTTTCGGCTCGATTGTGTTTTTTTCCCCCACCCTCGATTTTTTTTCTTGATTCGGGCCTACCTCTGAGCATCATTTTTTGGCACATAATAGGCTAAATGGCTAGGTCACAAGGCTCCCAAAGGTCTCAGAAAAGATTGTAGAAGAGTATCCCATTGACAGCTCTTAGGAGACGGAAGCCTCTCGTTCAGATGGTTCAGACCATCAAATGCACAGTGTGTGGCTTTCCTGCACACTAGACTAAAGTACGAGACGGGCTCCAGACTTTCCAAACTCATCGGTGTGCCCTTACTCACCGAGGTGACAACGGGCTTAAGGGAGAAAATTCTCAACGTAGACGTAGTTTAAAAAAATGAAAAAAATACTTCCCTATAAAAAGGACGGAGATAACCTAGAAACTATACGGGGCTTGTCCTGGTTTTTCATACAACACAAACACTTACACCTCGCTGGACACACCTCGCTGGTCTTAATAGTCAGGTACGCTAACCACTAGACCAGGTTGGGACTCGAACTAGTTTTATTTGATTGTAGTAGTTTGTCTGAATCCCCTGGGGTTGCCCTTGATTTTAAGGATAACATCTCTATCCTTTTGTGTTTTATTAACGGAATTATGGGATTTTTTAAAACTTCTAGATTAGGTTTATTTGTAGTTTGGGTTATGCTTTTTGATTAGGTATGAGGTGTATGGTATGCAGTATTTTTCGTGTCAGGTTATCAGGAGGTAGTGGATTTGTATCCCTCCAGACTCAAGACACTTTTTCTTTTTGCTCTGAAATGAAGAGCGCACCGTTTCATTTATTTTGTAGACTTTGGTCTTAAGAGAAAAGAATATTGGTTTTGAAATTGACAAGGTCAAAACTTCTTTGGAAAATGTGTCGCATTAAATAATCGCTATGACAACTCCCAACGTAAAAACTCCAATATTTTTGCCCAAATATCACTTAATCTAATTTTATTTTTAGTAAAATAAAGATATCAATGCGAAAACTTTTTTTTTCGTGTAAATTCATCCCCGCATTTAATGATAAATCTGTCAACTGAAGAAACATCTGTCTTCAGCAGGGAGATGTTGCAACAGGCTTCAGATTTCTAAATTCTAGCTTTAAGCAAAATTCAAAGAAATATTGTTCTAAATATAAGCAAGTACATATGGATATCTCTGTACCTGAATGCATAAAATAGAAATAAATCAAGATTTTTACAGTATTTTTTTTCCAGCATCTGCTAGTGATTAGGATTTCAGGTTTTCTTTCGACGTTAGCTTATAAATATTTAAAAGACATTTATCATAAATTCCAAACGATCCACTGTATATTTGAGAGCGGGGTAACGACAAGACATAAATTAGTAAAACAACTAATTAACTTCTTTTCAGCATACTGACCAAACTCGGTGCATTTGTTTTTCATTCTTCATCCAAGTAGTTAATTAATGGAAAGAAAGCGGGCTGTGGTAAAATTATTCAACACGGATTTAAATTAAGAAAGTGTTATCAAAGTTTTTTGGTTAGAGGCAGAAAGCGCAAAAAACACCAAGAATGAATAACGCTGATAAAACTTCTTGTTGGTGAATTCTTAAAAGAAACCTTGACATTCTCTCTGTGCTACTAATAGCCGACTATAATAGTGTAGAGTCGTTCTAGTACATTGGGAACATATTTCTATTATTACCATATGAATTTAAAGATTGCTAAACTTTTCCCGATATGTTTCCATGTTTGAAAATATTGAGTTATGTCATTTGTCTATTCTCAAACAATATATATTCTTGTTAATGATAATTTTTATTTTATCGAAGGCGGATATCAATATTTATTCAGAATTTGAAACATCCACTCAGATATTACATTTTTGCGCAAAGAATGAGGACACGTCGTTGCTATTTAAAAATTAAGGAGTACGTTTTAAATTAGTAAAATTTATAATGGTTAAAGAAGAGCATGTAATAATATAAGAATATTTCAATATAATGATAAAAATTTAGATTATAGAAAATTTGAAATTGGTTTCGTTTAGTAATAGAAGGACACACTAAAAACGATTAAGATTTTTTAATTTAAAATTTTCTGTACTTTTTCTCATGACAAAAAGCTAGCGTCATTTTGGGACAGCATTCGAGGGTTCATATCCTTCACCTACTTTTTTATTCGGCCTTTTAAAATGAGCAACGCCAACTTTTGATCATTGAAATGTACTGTTTCTAGCGTTCACTTATTTGTTATTCTGTCTTTTAAAATGAGCAAACGTTAACTTTTGATCAGTGAAGATTGCTGTTTCTAATGTTCACCTACTTGTTATTCTGCCTTTTAAAATGAGCAATGCCAACTTTTGATCATTGAAGAGTACTGTTTCTAGCGTTCACTTATTTGTTATTCTGTCTTTTAAAATGAGCAAACGCTAACTTTTGATCAGTGAAGATTGCTGTTTCTAATGTTCACCTACTTGTTATTCTGCCTTTTAAAATGAGCAATGCCAACTTTTGATCATTGAAGAGTACTGTTTCTAGTGCTCACTTATTTGTTATTCTGTCTTTTAAAATGAGCAAACGCTAACTTTTGATCAGTGAAGATTGCTGTTTCTAATGTTCACCTACTTGTTATTCTGCCTTTTAAAATGAGCAACGCCAACTTTTGATCATTGAAGAGTACTGTTTCTAGTGTTCACTTATTTGTTATTCTGCCTTTTAAAATGAACAAACGCTAACTTTCGATCAGTGAAGATTGCTGTTTCTAATGTTCACCTACTTGTTATTCTGCCTTTTAAAATGAGCAACGCCAACTTTTGATCATTGAAGAGTACTGTTTCTAGTGTTCACTTATTTGTTATTCTGTCTTTTAAATTGAGCAAACGCTAACTTCTGATCAGTGAAGATGGCTGTTTCTAATGTTCACCTACTTGTTATTCTGCCTTTTAAAATGAGCAATGCCAACTTTTGATCATTGAAGAGTACTGTTTCTAGTGTTCACTTATTTGTTATTCTGCCTTTTAAAATGAACAAACGCTAACTTTTGATCAGTGAAGATTGCTGTTTCTAATGTTCACCTACTTGTTATTCTGCCTTTTAAAATGGGCAACGCCAACTTTTGATCATTGAAGAGTACTGTTTCTAGTGTTCACTTATTTGTTATTCTGTCTTTTAAAATGAGCAAACGCTAACTTTTGATCAGTGAAGATTGCTGTTTCTAATGTTCACCTACTTGTTATTCTGCCTTTTAAAATGAGCAACGCCAACTTTTGATCATTGAAGAGTACTGTTTCTAGTGTTCACTTATTTGTTATTCTGTCTTTTAAAATGAACAAACGCTAACTTTTGATCAGTGAAGATTGCTGTTTCTAATGTTCACCTACTTGTTATTCTGCCTTTTAAAATGAGCAATGCCAACTTTTGATCAATGAAGAGTACTGTTTCTAGTGTTCACTTATTTGTTATTCTGCCTTTTAAAATGAACAAACGCTAACTTTTGATCAGTGAAGATTGCTGTTTCTAATGTTCACTTACTTGTTATTGTGCCTTTTAAAATGAGCAACGCCAACTTTTGATCATTGAAGAGTACTGTTTCTAGCGTTTACTTATTTGTTATTCTGTCTTTTAAAACGAGCAAACGCTAACTTTTGATCAGTGAAGATCGCTGTTTCTAATGTTCACCTACTTGTTATTCTGCCTTTTAAAATGAGCAATGCCAACTTTTGATCATTGAAGAGTACTGTTTCTAGTGTTCACTTATTTGTTTTTCTGCCTTTTAAAATGAACAAACGCTAACTTTTGATCAGTGAAGATTGCTGTTTCTAATGTTCATCTACTTGTTATTCTGCCTTTTAAAATGAGCAACGCCAACTTTTGATCATTGAAGAGTACTGTTTCTAGTGTTCACTTATTTGTTATTCTGTCTTTTAAAATGAGCAAACGCTAACTTTTGATCAGTGAAGATTGCTGTTTCTAATGTTCACCTACTTGTTATTCTGCCTTTTAAAATGAGCAATGCCAACTTTTGATCATTGAAATGTACTGTTTCTAGTGTTCACTTATTTGTTATTCTGCCTTTTAAAATGAACAAACGCTAACTTTTGATCAGTGAAGATTGCTGTTTCTAATGTTCACCTACTTGTTATTCTGCCTTTTAAAATGAGCAATGCCAACTTTTGATCATTGAAGAGTACTGTTTCTAGTGTTCACTTATTTGTTATTCTGCCTTTTAAAATGAACAAACGCTAACTTTTGATCAGTGAAGATTGCTGTTTCTAATGTTCACCTACTTGTTATTCTGCCTTTTAAAATGAGCAACGCAAACTTTTGATCATTAAAGAATACTGTTTCTAGCGTTCAATTATTTGTTAATCTGTCTTTTAAAATGAGCAAACGCTAACTTTTGATCAGTGAAGATTGCTGTTTCTAATGTTCACCTACTTGTTATTCTGCCTTTTAAAATGAGCAACGCCAACTTTTGATCATTGAAGAGTACTGTTTCTAGTGTTCACTTATTTGTTATTCTGTCTTTTAAAATGAGCAAACGCTAACTTTTGATCAGTGAAGATTGCTGTTTCTAATGTTCATCTACTTGTTATTCTGCCTTTTAAAATGAGCAACGCCAACTTTTGATCATTGAAGAGTACTGTTTCTAGTGTTCACTTATTTGTTATTCTGTCTTTTAAAATGAACAAACGCTAACTTTTGATCAGTGAAGATTGCTGTTTCTAATGTTCATCTACTTGTTATTCTGCCTTTTAAAATGAGCAACGCCAACTTTTGATCATTGAAGAGTACTGTTTCTAGTGTTCACTTATTTGTTATTCTGTCTTTTAAAATGAACAAACGCTAACTTTTGATCAGTGAAGATTGCTGTTTCTAATGTTCACCTACTTGTTATTCTGCCTTTTAAAATGAGCAATGCCAACTTTTGATCAATGAAGAGTACTGTTTCTAGTGTTCACTTATTTGTTATTCTGCCTTTTAAAATGAACAAACGCTAACTTTTGATCAGTGAAGATTGCTGTTTCTAATGTTCATTTACTTGTTATTGTGCCTTTTAAAATGAGCAACGCCAACTTTTGATCATTGAAGAGTACTGTTTCTAGCGTTTACTTATTTGTTATTCTGTCTTTTAAAACGAGCAAACGCTAACTTTTGATCAGTGAAGATTGCTGTTTCTAATGTTCACCTACTTGTTATTCTGCCTTTTAAAATGAGCAATGCCAACTTTTGATCATTGAAGAGTACTGTTTCTAGTGTTCACTTATTTGTTTTTCTGCCTTTTAAAATGAACAAACGCTAACTTTTGATCAGTGAAGATTGCTGTTTCTAATGTTCACTTACTTGTTATTCTGCCTTTTAAAATGAGCAATGCCAACTTTTGATCATTGAAGAGTACTGTTTCTAGTGTTCACTTATTTGTTATTCTGCCTTTTAAAATGAACAAACGCTAACTTTTGACCAGTGAAGATTGCTGTTTCTAATGTTTACCTACTTGTTATTCTGCCTTTTAAAATGAGCAACGCCAACTTTTGATCATTGAAGAGTACTGTTTCTAGTGTTCACTTATTTCTTATTCTGTCTTTTAAAATGAGCAAACGCTAACTTTTGATCAGTGAAGATTGCTGTTCCTAATGTTCACCTACTTGTTATTCTGCCTTTTAAAATGAGCAATGCCAACTTTTGATCATTGCAGAGTACTGTTTCTAGTGTTCACTTATTTGTTATTCTGCCTTTTAAAATGAACAAACGCTAACTTTTGATCAGTGAAGATTGCTGTTTCTAATGTTCATCTACTTGTTATTCTGCCTTTTAAAATGAGCAACGCCAACTTTTGATCATTGAAGAGTACTGTTTCTAGTGTTCACTTATTTGTTACTCTGTCTTTTAAAATGAGCAAACGCTAACTTTTGATCAGTGAAGATTGCTGTTTCTAATGTTCACCTACTTGTTATTCTGCCTTTTAAAATGAGCAATGCCAACTTTTGATCATTGAAGAGTACTGTTTCTAGTGTTCACTTATTTGTTATTCTGCCTTTTAAAATGAACAAACGCTAACTTTTGATCAGTGAAGATTGCTGTTTCTAATGTTCACCTACTTGTTATTCTGCCTTTTAAAATGAGCAATGCCAACTTTTGATCATTGAAGAGTACTGTTTCTAGTGTTCACTTATTTGTTATTCTGCCTTTTAAAATGAACAAACGCTAACTTTTGATCAGTGAAGATTGCTGTTTCTAATGTTCACCTACTTGTTATTCTGCCTTTTAAAATGAGCAACGCAAACTTTTGATCATTAAAGAATACTGTTTCTAGCGTTCAAATATTTGTTAATCTGTCTTTTAAAATGAGCAAACGCTAACTTTTGATCAGTGAAGATTGCTGTTTCTAATGTTCACCTACTTGTTATTCTGCCTTTTAAAATGAGCAACGCCAACTTTTGATCATTGAAGAGTACTGTTTCTAGTGTTCACTTGTTTGTTATTCTGTCTTTTAAAATGAGCAAACGCTAACTTTTGATCAGTGAAGATTGCTGTTTCTAATGTTCATCTACTTGTTATTCTGCCTTTTAAAATGAGCAACGCCAACTTTTGATCATTGAAGAGTACTGTTTCTAGCGTTCAATTATTTGTTAATCTGTCTTTTAAAATGAGCAAACGCTAACTTTTGATCAGTGAAGATTGCTGTTTCTAATGTTCACCTACTTGTTATTGTGCCTTTTAAAATGAGCAACGCCAACTTTTGATCATTGAAGAGTACTGTTTCTAGTGTTCACTTATTTGTTATTCTGCCTTTTAAAATGAGCAAACGCTAACTTTTGACCAGTGAAGACTGCTGTTTCTAATGTTCACCTACTTGTTATTCTGCCTTTTAAAATGAGCAACGCCAACTTTTGATCATTGAAGAGTACTGTTTCTAGCGTTCACTTATTTGTTATTCTGTCTTTTAAAATGAGCAAACGCTAACTTTTGACCAGTGAAGATTGCTGTTTCTAATGTTCACCTACTTGTTATTCTGCCTTTTAAAATGAGCAACGCCAACTTTTGATCATTGAAGAGTACTGTTTCTAGCGTTCACTTATTTGTTATTCTGCCTTTTAAAATGAACAAACGCTAACTTTTGATCAGTGAAGATGGCTGTTTCTAATGTTCACCTACTTGTTATTCTGCCTTTTAAAATGAGCAATGCCAACTTTTGATCATTGAAGAGTACTGTTTCTAGTGTTCACTTATTTGTTATTCTTCCTTTTAAAATGAACAAACGCTAACTTTTGATTTGTGAAGATTGCTGTTTCTAATGTTCACCTACTTGTTATTCTGCCTTTTAAAATGAGCAACGCCAACTTTTGATCATTGAAGAGTACTGTTTCTAGCGTTTACTTATTTGTTATTCTGTCTTTTAAAATGAGCAAACGCTAACTTTTGATCAGTGAAGATGGCTGTTTCTAATGTTCACCTACATGTTATTCTGCCTTTTAAAATGAGCAATGCCAACTTTTGATCATTGAAGAGTACTGTTTCTAGCGTTCACTTATTTGTTATTCTGCCTTTTAAAATGAACAAACGCTAACTTTTGATCAGTGAAGATGGCTGTTTCTAATGTTCACCTACTTGTTATTCTGCCTTTTAAAATGAGCAACGCAAACTTTTGATCATTAAAGAATACTGTTTCTAGCGTTCAAATATTTGTTAATCTGTCTTTTAAAATGAGCAAACGCTAACTTTTGATCAGTGAAGATTGCTGTTTCTAATGTTCACCTACTTGTTATTCTGCCTTTTAAAATGAGCAACGCCAACTTTTGATCATTGAAGAGTACTGTTTCTAGTGTTCACTTGTTTGTTATTCTGTCTTTTAAAATGAGCAAACGCTAACTTTTGATCAGTGAAGAGTGCTGTTTCTAATGTTCATCTACTTGTTATTCTGCCTTTTAAAATGAGCAACGCCAACTTTTGATCATTGAAGAGTACTGTTTCTAGCGTTCAATTATTTGTTAATCTGTCTTTTAAAATGAGCAAACGCTAACTTTTGATCAGTGAAGATTGCTGTTTCTAATGTTCACCTACTTGTTATTGTGCCTTTTAAAATGAGCAACGCCAACTTTTGATCATTGAAGAGTACTGTTTCTAGTGTTCACTTATTTGTTATTCTGCCTTTTAAAATGAGCAAACGCTAACTTTTGACCAGTGAAGACTGCTGTTTCTAATGTTCACCTACTTGTTATTCTGCCTTTTAAAATGAGCAACGCCAACTTTTGATCATTGAAGAGTACTGTTTCTAGCGTTCACTTATTTGTTATTCTGTCTTTTAAAATGAGCAAACGCTAACTTTTGACCAGTGAAGATTGCTGTTTCTAATGTTCACCTACTTGTTATTCTGCCTTTTAAAATGAGCAACGCCAACTTTTGATCATTGAAGAGTACTGTTTCTAGCGTTCACTTATTTGTTATTCTGCCTTTTAAAATGAACAAACGCTAACTTTTGATCAGTGAAGATGGCTGTTTCTAATGTTCACCTACTTGTTATTCTGCCTTTTAAAATGAGCAATGCCAACTTTTGATCATTGAAGAGTACTGTTTCTAGTGTTCACTTATTTGTTATTCTTCCTTTTAAAATGAACAAACGCTAACTTTTGATTTGTGAAGATTGCTGTTTCTAATGTTCACCTACTTGTTATTCTGCCTTTTAAAATGAGCAACGCCAACTTTTGATCATTGAAGAGTACTGTTTCTAGCGTTTACTTATTTGTTATTCTGTCTTTTAAAATGAGCAAACGCTAACTTTTGATCAGTGAAGATGGCTGTTTCTAATGTTCACCTACATGTTATTCTGCCTTTTAAAATGAGCAATGCCAACTTTTGATCATTGAAGAGTACTGTTTCTAGCGTTCACTTATTTGTTATTCTGCCTTTTAAAATGAACAAACGCTAACTTTTGATCAGTGAAGATGGCTGTTTCTAATGTTCACCTACTTGTTATTCTGCCTTTTAAAATGAGCAATGCCAACTTTTGATCAATGAAGTGTACTGTTTCTAGTGTTCACTTATTTGTTATTCTGCCTTTTAAAATGAACAAACGCTAACTTTTGATCAGTGAAGATTGCTGTTTCTAATGTTCATCTACTTGTTATTCTGTCTTTTAAAATGAGCAATGCCAACTTTTGATCAATGAAGTGTACTGTTTCTAGTGTTCACTTATTTGTTATTCTGCCTTTTAAAATGAACAAACGCTAACTTTTGATCAGTGAAGATTGCTGTTTCTAATGTTCATCTACTTGTTATTCTGCCTTTTAAAATGAGCAACGCCAACTTTTGATCATTGAAGAGTACTGTTTCTAGTGTTCACTTATTTGTTACTCTGTCTTTTAAAATGAGCAAACGCTAACTTTTGATCAGTGAAGATTGCTGTTTCTAATGTTCACCTACTTGTTATTCTGCCTTTTAAAATGAGCAATGCCAACTTTTGATCATTGAAGAGTACTGTTTCTAGTGTTCACTTATTTGTTATTCTGCCTTTTAAAATGAACAAACGCTAACTTTTGATCAGTGAAGATTGCTGTTTCTAATGTTCACCTACTTGTTATTCTGCCTTTTAAAATGAGCAATGCCAACTTTTGATCATTGAAGAGTACTGTTTCTAGTGTTCACTTATTTGTTATTCTGCCTTTTAAAATGAACAAACGCTAACTTTTGATCAGTGAAGATTGCTGTTTCTAATGTTCACTTACTTGTTATTCTGCCTTTTAAAATGAGCAACGCAAACTTTTGATCATTAAAGAATACTGTTTCTAGCGTTCAATTATTTGTTAATCTGTCTTTTAAAATGAGCAAACGCTAACTTTTGATCAGTGAAGATTGCTGTTTCTAATGTTCACCTACTTGTTATTCTGCCTTTTAAAATGAGCAACGCCAACTTTTGATCATTGAAGAGTACTGTTTCTAGTGTTCACTTATTTGTTATTCTGTCTTTTAAAATGAGCAAACGCTAACTTTTGATCAGTGAAGATTGCTGTTTCTAATGTTCATCTACTTGTTATTCTGCCTTTTAAAATGAGCAACGCCAACTTTTGATCATTGAAGAGTACTGTTTCTAGTGTTCACTTATTTGTTATTCTGTCTTTTAAAATGAACAAACGCTAACTTTTGATCAGTGAAGATTGCTGTTTCTAATGTTCACCTACTTGTTATTCTGCCTTTTAAAATGAGCAATGCCAACTTTTGATCAATGAAGAGTACTGTTTCTAGTGTTCACTTATTTGTTATTCTGCCTTTTAAAATGAACAAACGCTAACTTTTGATCAGTGAAGATTGCTGTTTCTAATGTTCACCTACTTGTTATTGTGCCTTTTAAAATGAGCAACGCCAACTTTTGATCATTGAAGAGTACTGTTTCTAGAGTTTACTTATTTGTTATTCTGTCTTTTAAAACGAGCAAACGCTAACTTTTGATCAGTGAAGATTGCTGTTTCTAATGTTCACCTACTTGTTATTCTGCCTTTTAAAATGAGCAATGCCAACTTTTGATCATTGAAGAGTACTGTTTCTAGTGTTCACTTATTTGTTTTTCTGCCTTTTAAAATGAACAAACGCTAACTTTTGATCAGTGAAGATTGCTGTTTCTAATGTTCACTTACTTGTTATTCTGCCTTTTAAAATGAGCAATGCCAACTTTTGATCATTGCAGAGTACTGTTTCTAGTGTTCACTTATTTGTTATTCTGCCTTTTAAAATGAACAAACGCTAACTTTTGACCAGTGAAGATTGCTGTTTCTAATGTTTACCTACTTGTTATTCTGCCTTTTAAAATGAGCAACGCCAACTTTTGATCATTGAACAGTACTGTTTCTAGTGTTCACTTATTTGTTATTCTGTCTTTTAAAATGAGCAAACGCTAACTTTTGATCAGTGAAGATTGCTGTTTCTAATGTTCACCTACTTGTTATTCTGCCTTTTAAAATGAGCAATGCCAACTTTTGATCATTGCAGAGTACTGTTTCTAGTGTTTACTTATTTGTTATTCTGCCTTTTAAAATGAACAAACGCTAACTTTTGATCAGTGAAGATTGCTCTTTCTAATGTTCATCTACTTGTTATTCTGCCTTTTAAAATGAGCAACGACAACTTTTGATCATTGAAGAGTACTGTCTCTAGTGTTCACTTATTTGTTACTCTGTCTTTTAAAATGAGCAAACGCTAACTTTTGATCAGTGAAGATTGCTGTTTCTAATGTTCACCTACTTGTTATTCTGCCTTTTAAAATGAGCAATGCCAACTTTTGATCATTGAAGAGTACTGTTTCTAGTGTTCACTTATTTGTTATTCTGCCTTTTAAAATGAACAAACGCTAACTTTTGATCAGTGAAGATTGATGTTTCTAATGTTCACCTACTTGTTATTCTGCCTTTTAAAATGAGCAATGCCAACTTTTGATAATTGAAGAGTACTGTTTCTAGTGTTCACTTATTTGTTATTCTGCCTTTTAAAATGAACAAACGCTAACTTTTGATCAGTGAAGATTGCTGTTTCTAATGTTCACCTACTTGTTATTCTGCCTTTTAAAATGAGCAACGCCAACTTTTGATCATTGAAGAGTACTGTTTCTAGTGTTCACTTATTTGTTATTCTGCCTTTTAAAATGAGCAAACGCTAACTTTTGACCAGTGAAGACTGCTGTTTCTAATGTTCACCTACTTGTTATTCTGCCTTTTAAAATGAGCAACGCCAACTTTTGATCATTGAAGAGTACTGTTTCTAGCGTTCACTTATTTGTTATTCTGTCTTTTAAAATGAGCAAACGCTAACTTTTGACCAGTGAAGATTGCTGTTTCTAATGTTCACCTACTTGTTATTCTGCCTTTTAAAATGAGCAACGCCAACTTTTGATCATTGAAGAGTACTGTTTCTAGCGTTCACTTATTTGTTATTCTGCCTTTTAAAATGAACAAACGCTAACTTTTGATCAGTGAAGATGGCTGTTTCTAATGTTCACCTACTTGTTATTCTGCCTTTTAAAATGAGCAATGCCAACTTTTGATCATTGAAGAGTACTGTTTCTAGTGTTCACTTATTTGTTATTCTTCCTTTTAAAATGAACAAACGCTAACTTTTGATCAGTGAAGATTGCTGTTTCTAACGTTCACCTACTTGTTATTCTGCCTTTTAAAATGAGCAACGCCAACTTTTGATCATTGAAGAGTACTGTTTCTAGTGTTCACTTATTTGTTATTCTGTCTTTTAAAATGAGCAAACGCTAACTTTTGATCAGTGGAGATTGCTGTTTCTAATGTTCATCTACTTGTTATTCTGCCTTTTAAAATGAGCAACGCCAACTTTTGATCATTGAAGAGTACTGTTTCTAGCGTTCAATTATTTGTTAATCTGTCTTTTAAAATGAGCAAACGCTAACTTTTGATCAGTGAAGATGGCTGTTTCTAATGTTCACCTACTTGTTATTCTGCCTTTTAAAATGAGCAATGCCAACTTTTGATCAATGAAGAGTACTGTTTCTAGTGTTCACTTATTTGTTATTCTGCCTTTTAAAATGAACAAACGCTAACTTTTGACCAGTGAAGACTGCTGTTTCTAATGTTCACCTACTTGTTATTGTGCCTTTTAAAATGAGCAACGCCAACTTTTGATCATTGAAGAGTACTGTTTCTAGCGTTCACTTATTTGTTATTGTGTCTTTTAAAATGAGCAAACGCTAACTTTTGACCAGTGAAGATAGCTGTTTCTAATGTTCACCTACTTGTTATTCTGCCTTTTAAAATGAGCAACGCCAACTTTTGATCATTGAAGAGTACTGTTTCTAGCGTTCACTTATTTGTTATTCTGCCTTTTAAAATGAACAAACGCTAACTTTTGATCAGTGAAGATGGCTGTTTCTAATGTTCACCTACTTGTTATTCTGCCTTTTAAAATGAGCAATGCCAACTTTTGATCATTGAAGAGTACTGTTTCTAGTGTTCACTTATTTGTTATTCTTCCTTTTAAAATGAACAAACGCTAACTTTTGATTTGTGAAGATTGCTGTTTCTAATGTTCACCTACTTGTTATTCTGCCTTTTAAAATGAGCAACGCCAACTTTTGATCATTGAAGAGTACTGTTTCTAGCGTTTACTTATTTGTTATTCTGTCTTTAAAATGAGCAAACGCTAACTTTTGATCAGTGAAGATTGCTGTTTCTAATGTTCACCTACTTGTTATTCTGCCTTTTAAAATGAGCAATGCCAACTTTTGATCATTGAAGAGTACTGTTTCTAGCGTTCACTTATTTGTTATTCTGCCTTTTAAAATGAACAAACGCTAACTTTTGATCAGTGAAGATGGCTGTTTCTAATGTTCACCTACTTGTTATTCTGCCTTTTAAAATGAGCAATGCCAACTTTTGATCAATGAAGTGTACTGTTTCTAGTGTTCACTTATTTGTTATTCTGCCTTTTAAAATGAACAAATGCTAACTTTTGATCAGTGAAGATTGCTGTTTCTAATGTTCACTTACTTGTTATTGTGCCTTTTAAAATGAGCAACGCCAACTTTTGATCATTGAAGAGTACTGTTTCTAGCATTTACTTATTTGTTATTCTGTCTTTTAAAATGAGCAAACGCTAACTTTTGATCAGTGAAGATTGCTGTTTCTAATGTTCACCTACTTGTTATTCTGCCTTTTAAAATGAGCAAGGCCAACTTTTGATCATTGAAGAGTACTGTTTCTAGCGTTTACTTATTTGTTATTCTGTCTTTTAAAATGAGCAAACGCTAACTTTTGATCAGTGAAGATTGCTGTTTCTAATGTTCACCTACTTGTTATTCTGCCTTTTAAAATGAGCAATGCCAACTTTTGATCATTGAAGAGTACTGTTTCTAGCGTTCACTTATTTGTTATTCTGCCTTTTAAAATGAACAAACGCTAACTTTTGATCAGTGAAGATGGCTGTTTCTAATGTTCACCTACTTGTTATTCTGCCTTTTAAAATGAGCAATGCCAACTTTTGATCAATGAAGTGTACTGTTTCTAGTGTTCACTTATTTGTTATTCTGCCTTTTAAAATGAACAAACGCTAACTTTTGATCAGTGAAGATTGCTGTTTCTAATGTTCACTTACTTGTTATTGTGCCTTTTAAAATGAGCAACGCCAACTTTTGATCATTGAAGAGTACTGTTTCTAGCGTTCACTTATTTGTTATTCTGCCTTTTAAAATGAACAAACGCTAACTTTTGATCAGTGAAGATGGCTGTTTCTAATGTTCACCTACTTGTTATTCTGCCTTTTAAAATGAGCAATGCCAACTTTTGATCATTGAAGAGTACTGTTTCTAGTGTTCACTTATTTGTTATTCTTCCTTTTAAAATGAACAAACGCTAACTTTTGATTTGTGAAGATTGCTGTTTCTAATGTTCACCTACTTGTTATTCTGCCTTTTAAAATGAGCAACGCCAACTTTTGATCATTGAAGAGTACTGTTTCTAGCGTTTACTTATTTGTTATTCTGTCTTTTAAAATGAGCAAACGCTAACTTTTGATCAGTGAAGATTGCTGTTTCTAATGTTCATCTACTTGTTATTCTGCCTTTTAAAATGAGCAACGCCAACTTTTGATCATTGAAGAGTACTGTTTCTAGCGTTCAATTATTTGTTAATCTGTCTTTTAAAATGAGCAAACGCTAACTTTTGATCAGTGAAGATTGCTGTTTCTAATGTTCACCTACTTGTTATTCTGCCTTTTAAAATGAGCAACGCCAACTTTTGATCATTGAAGAGTACTGTTTCTAGTGTTCACTTATTTGTTATTCTGCCTTTTAAAATGAACAAACGCTAACTTTTGATCAGTGAAGATTGCTGTTTCTAATGTTCACCTACTTGTTATTCTGCCTTTTAAAATGAGCAATGCCAACTTTTGATCATTGAAGAGTACTGTTTCTAGTGTTCACTTATTTGTTTTTCTGCCTTTTAAAATGAACAAACGCTAACTTTTGATCAGTGAAGATTGCTGTTTCTAATGTTCACCTACTTGTTATTCTGCCTTTTAAAATGAGCAACGCCAACTTTTGATCATTGAAGAGTACTGTTTCTAGCGTTCACTTATTTGTTATTCTGCCTTTTAAAATGAACAAACGCTAACTTTTGATCAGTGAAGATGGCTGTTTCTAATGTTCACCTACTTGTTATTCTGCCTTTTAAAATGAGCAATGCCAACTTTTGATCATTGAAGAGTACTGTTTCTAGTGTTCACTTATTTGTTATTCTTCCTTTTAAAATGAACAAACGCTAACTTTTGATCAGTGAAGATTGCTGTTTCTAATGTTCACCTACTTGTTATTCTGCCTTTTAAAATGAGCAACGCCAACTTTTGATCATTGAAGAGTACTGTTTCTAGTGTTCACTTATTTGTTATTCTGTCTTTTAAAATGAGCAAACGCTAACTTTTGATCAGTGGAGATTGCTGTTTCTAATGTTCATCTACTTGTTATTCTGCCTTTTAAAATGAGCAACGCCAACTTTTGATCATTGAAGAGTACTGTTTCTAGCGTTCAATTATTTGTTAATCTGTCTTTTAAAATGAGCAAACGCTAACTTTTGATCAGTGAAGATGGCTGTTTCTAATGTTCACCTACTTGTTATTCTGCCTTTTAAAATGAGCAATGCCAACTTTTGATCAATGAAGAGTACTGTTTCTAGTGTTCACTTATTTGTTATTCTGCCTTTTAAAATGAACAAACGCTAACTTTTGACCAGTGAAGACTGCTGTTTCTAATGTTCACCTACTTGTTATTGTGCCTTTTAAAATGAGCAACGCCAACTTTTGATCATTGAAGAGTACTGTTTCTAGCGTTCACTTATTTGTTATTCTGTCTTTTAAAATGAGCAAACGCTAACTTTTGACCAGTGAAGATAGCTGTTTCTAATGTTCACCTACTTGTTATTCTGCCTTTTAAAATGAGCAACGCCAACTTTTGATCATTGAAGAGTACTGTTTCTAGCGTTCACTTATTTGTTATTCTGCCTTTTAAAATGAACAAACGCTAACTTTTGATCAGTGAAGATGGCTGTTTCTAATGTTCACCTACTTGTTATTCTGCCTTTTAAAATGAGCAATGCCAACTTTTGATCATTGAAGAGTACTGTTTCTAGTGTTCACTTATTTGTTATTCTTCCTTTTAAAATGAACAAACGCTAACTTTTGATTTGTGAAGATTGCTGTTTCTAATGTTCACCTACTTGTTATTCTGCCTTTTAAAATGAGCAACGCCAACTTTTGATCATTGAAGAGTACTGTTTCTAGCGTTTACTTATTTGTTATTCTGTCTTTAAAATGAGCAAACGCTAACTTTTGATCAGTGAAGATTGCTGTTTCTAATGTTCACCTACTTGTTATTCTGCCTTCTAAAATGAGCAATGCCAACTTTTGATCATTGAAGAGTACTGTTTCTAGCGTTCACTTATTTGTTATTCTGCCTTTTAAAATGAACAAACGCTAACTTTTGATCAGTGAAGATGGCTGTTTCTAATGTTCACCTACTTGTTATTCTGCCTTTTAAAATGAGCAATGCCAACTTTTGATCAATGAAGTGTACTGTTTCTAGTATTCACTTATTTGTTATTCTGCCTTTTAAAATGAACAAATGCTAACTTTTGATCAGTGAAGATTGCTGTTTCTAATGTTCACTTACTTGTTATTGTGCCTTTTAAAATGAGCAACGCCAACTTTTGATCATTGAAGAGTACTGTTTCTAGCATTTACTTATTTGTTATTCTGTCTTTTAAAATGAGCAAACGCTAACTTTTGATCAGTGAAGATTGCTGTTTCTAATGTTCACCTACTTGTTATTCTGCCTTTTAAAATGAGCAAGGCCAACTTTTGATCATTGAAGAGTACTGTTTCTAGCGTTTACTTATTTGTTATTCTGTCTTTTAAAATGAGCAAACGCTAACTTTTGATCAGTGAAGATTGCTGTTTCTAATGTTCACCTACTTGTTATTCTGCCTTTTAAAATGAGCAATGCCAACTTTTGATCATTGAAGAGTACTGTTTCTAGCGTTCACTTATTTGTTATTCTGCCTTTTAAAATGAACAAACGCTAACTTTTGATCAGTGAAGATGGCTGTTTCTAATGTTCACCTACTTGTTATTCTGCCTTTTAAAATGAGCAATGCCAACTTTTGATCAATGAAGTGTACTGTTTCTAGTGTTCACTTATTTGTTATTCTGCCTTTTAAAATGAACAAACGCTAACTTTTGATCAGTGAAGATTGCTGTTTCTAATGTTCACTTACTTGTTATTGTGCCTTTTAAAATGAGCAACGCCAACTTTTGATCATTGAAGAGTACTGTTTCTAGCGTTCACTTATTTGTTATTCTGCCTTTTAAAATGAACAAATGCTAACTTTTGATCAGTGAAGATGGCTGTTTCTAATGTTCACCTACTTGTTATTCTGCCTTTTAAAATGAGCAATGCCAACTTTTGATCATTGAAGAGTACTGTTTCTAGTGTTCACTTATTTGTTATTCTTCCTTTTAAAATGAACAAACGCTAACTTTTGATTTGTGAAGATTGCTGTTTCTAATGTTCACCTACTTGTTATTCTGCCTTTTAAAATGAGCAACGCCAACTTTTGATCATTGAAGAGTACTGTTTCTGGCGTTTACTTATTTGTTATTCTGTCTTTTAAAATGAGCAAACGCTAACTTTTGATCAGTGAAGATTGCTGTTTCTAATGTTCATCTACTTGTTATTCTGCCTTTTAAAATGAGCAACGCCAACTTTTGATCATTGAAGAGTACTGTTTCTAGCGTTCAATTATTTGTTAATCTGTCTTTTAAAATGAGCAAACGCTAACTTTTGATCAGTGAAGATTGCTGTTTCTAATGTTCACCTACTTGTTATTCTGCCTTTTAAAATGAGCAACGCCAACTTTTGATCATTGAAGAGTACTGTTTCTAGTGTTCACTTATTTGTTATTCTGCCTTTTAAAATGAACAAACGCTAACTTTTGATCAGTGAAGATTGCTGTTTCTAATGTTCACCTACTTGTTATTCTGCCTTTTAAAATGAGCAATGCCAACTTTTGATCATTGAAGAGTACTGTTTCTAGTGTTCACTTATTTGTTTTTCTGCCTTTTAAAATGAACAAACGCTAACTTTTGATCAGTGAAGATTGCTGTTTCTAATGTTCACCTACTTGTTATTCTGCCTTTTAAAATGAGCAATGCCAACTTTTGATCATTGAAGAGTACTGTTTCTAGTGTTCACTTATTTGTTATTCTGCCTTTTAAAATGAACAAACGCTAACTTTTGATCAGTGAAGATTGCTGTTTCTAATGTTCACCTACTTGTTATTCTGCCTTTTAAAATGAGCAACGCAAACTTTTGATCATTAAAGAATACTGTTTCTAGCGTTCAATTATTTGTTAATCTGTCTTTTAAAATGAGCAAACGCTAACTTTTGATCAGTGAAGATTGCTGTTTCTAATGTTCACCTACTTGTTATTCTGCCTTTTAAAATGAGCAACGCCAACTTTTGATCATTGAAGAGTACTGTTTCTAGTGTTCACTTATTTGTTATTCTGTCTTTTAAAATGAGCAAACGCTAACTTTTGATCAGTGGAGATTGCTGTTTCTAATGTTCATCTACTTGTTATTCTGCCTTTTAAAATGAGCAACGCCAACTTTTGATCATTGAAGAGTACTGTTTCTAGCGTTCAATTATTTGTTAATCTGTCTTTTAAAATGAGCAAACGCTAACTTTTGATCAGTGAAGATTGCTGTTTCTAATGTTCACCTACTTGTTATTCTGCCTTTTAAAATGAGCAACGCCAACTTTTGATCATTGAAAAGTACTGTTTCTAGTGTTCACTTATTTGTTATTCTGCCTTTTAAAATGAGCAAACGCTAACTTTTGACCAGTGAAGACTGCTGTTTCTAATGTTCACCTACTTGTTATTTTGCCTTTTAAAATGAGCAACGCCAACTTTTGATCATTGAAGAGTACTGTTTCTAGCGTTCACTTATTTGTTATTCTGTCTTTTAAAATGAGCAAACGCTAACTTTTGACCAGTGAAGATTGCTGTTTCTAATGTTCACCTACTTGTTATTCTGCCTTTTAAAATGAGCAACGCCAACTTTTGATCATTTAAGAGTACTGTTTCTAGCGTTCACTTATTTGTTATTCTGCCTTTTAAAATGAACAAACGCTAACTTTTGATCAGTGAAGATTGCTGTTTCTAATGTTCACCTACTTGTTATTCTGCCTTTTAAAATGAGCAATGCCAACTTTTGATCATTGAAGAGTACTGTTTCTAGCGTTCACTTATTTGTTATTCTGCCTTTTAAAATGAACAAACGCTAACTTTTGATCAGTGAAGATGGCTGTTTCTAATGTTCACCTACTTGTTATTCTGCCTTTTAAAATGAGCAATGCCAACTTTTGATCATTGAAGAGTACTGTTTCTAGTGTTCACTTATTTGTTATTCTTCCTTTTAAAATGAACAAACGCTAACTTTTGATTTGTGAAGATTGCTGTTTCTAATGTTCACCTACTTGTTATTCTGCCTTTTAAAATGAGCAACGCCAACTTTTGATCATTGAAGAGTACTGTTTCTAGCGTTTACTTATTTGTTATTCTGTCTTTTAAAATGAGCAAACGCTAACTTTTGATCAGTGAAGATTGCTGTTTCTAATGTTCACCTACTTGTTATTCTGCCTTTTAAAATGAGCAATGCCAACTTTTGATCATTGAAGAGTACTGTTTCTAGCGTTCACTTATTTGTTATTCTGCCTTTTAAAATGAACAAACGCTAACTTTTGATCAGTGAAGATGGCTGTTTCTAATGTTCACCTACTTGTTATTCTGCCTTTTAAAATGAGCAAATGCGAACTTTTGATCAATGAAGAGTACTGTTTCTGGTGTTCATTTATTTGTTATTCTGCCTTTTAAAATGAACAAACGCTAACTTTTGATCAGTGAAGATTGCTGTTTCTAATGTTCACTTACTTGTTATTGTGCCTTTTAAAATGAGCAACGCCAACTTTTGATCATGGAAGAGTACTGTTTCTAGTGTTCACTTATTTGTTATTCTGTCTTTTAAAATGAGCAAACGCTAACTTTTGATCAGTGAAGATTGCTGTGTCTAATGTTCACCTACTTGTTATTCTGCCTTTTAAAATGAGCAATGCCAACTTTTGATCATTGAAGAGTACTGTTTCTAGTGTTCACTTATTTGTTTTTCTGCCTTTTAAAATGAACAAACGCTAACTTTTGATCAGTGAAGATTGCTCTTTCTAATGTTCACCTACTTGTTATTGTGCCTTTTAAAATGAGCAATGCCAACTTTTGATCATTGCAGAGTACTGTTTCTAGTGTTCACTTATTTGTTATTCTGCCTTTTAAAATGAACAAACGCTAACTTTTGATCAGTGAAGATTGCTGTTTCTAATGTTCATCTACTTGTTATTCTGCCTTTTAAAATGAGCAACGCCAACTTTTGATCATTGAAGAGTACTGTTTCTAGTCTTCACTTATTTGTTATTCTGTCTTTTAAAATGAGCAAACGCTAACTTTTGATCAGTGAAGATTGCTGTTTCTAAAGTTCATCTACTTGTTATTCTGCCTTTTAAAATGAGCAACGCCAACTTTTGATCATTGAAGAGTACTGTTTCTAGCGTTCAGTTATTTGTTAATCTGTCTTTTAAAATGAGCAAACGCTAACTTTTGATCATGAAGATTGCTGTTTCTAATGTTCACCTACTTGTTATTCTGCCTTTTAAAATGAGCAACGCCAACTTTTGATCATTGAAGAGTACTGTTTCTAGTGTTCACTTATTTGTTATTCTGCCTTTTAAAATGAGCAAACGCTAACTTTTGACCAGTGAAGACTGCTGTTTCTAATGTTCACCTACTTGTTATTCCGCCTTTTAAAATGAGCAACGCCAACTTTTGATCATTGAAGAGTACTGTTTCTAGCGTTCAATTATTTGTTAATCTCTCTTTTACAATGAGCAAACGCTAACTTTTGATCAGTGAAGATTGCTGTTTCTAATGTTCACCTACTTGTTATTCTGCCTTTTAAAATGAGCAATGCCAACTTTTGATCATTGAAGTGTACGGTTTCTAGTGTTCACTTATTTGTTATTCTGCCTTTTAAAATGAACAAACGCTAACTTTTGATCAGTGAAGATTGCTGTTTCTAATGTTCACCTACTTGTTATTCTGCCTTTTAAAATGAGCAATGCCAACTTTTGATCATTGAAGTGTACGGTTTCTAGTGTTCACTTATTTGTTATTCTGCCTTTTAAAATGAACAAACGCTAACTTTTGATCAGTGAAGATTGCTGTTTCTAATGTTCACCTACTTGTTATTCTGCCTTTTAAAATGAGCAACGCCAACTTTTGATCATTGAAGAGTACTGTTTCTAGAGTTCAATTATTTGTTATTCTGTCTTTTAAAATGAGCAAACGCTAACTTTGATCAGTGAAGATTGCTGTTTCTAATGTTCACCTACTTGTTATTCTGCCTTTTAAAATGAGCAACGCCAACTTTTGATCATTGAAGAGTACTGTTTCTAGTGTTCACTTATTTGTTATTCTGCCTTTTAAAATGAGCAAACGCTAACTTTTGACCAGTGAAGACTGCTGTTTCTAATGTTCACCTACTTGTTATTCTGCCTTTTAAAATGAGCAACGCCAACTTTTGATCATTGAAGAGTACTGTTTCTAGTGTTCAGTTATTTGTTATTCTTCCTTTTAAAATGAACAAACGCTAACTTTTGATCAGTGAAGATTGCTGTTTTTAATGTTCACTTACTTGTTATTGTTCCTTTTAAAATGAGCAACGCCAACTTTTGATCATTGAAGAGTACTGTTTCTAGCATTTACTTATTTGTTATTCTGTCTTTTAAAATGAGCAAACGCTAACTTTTGATCAGTGAAGATTGCTGTTTCTAATGTTCACCTACTTGTTATTCTGCCTTTTAAAATGAGCAAGGCCAACTTTTGATCATTGAAGAGTACTGTTTCTAGCGTTTACTTATTTGTTATTCTGTCTTTTAAAATGAGCAAACGCTAACTTTTGATCAGTGAAGATTGCTGTTTCTAATGTTCACCTACTTGTTATTCTGCCTTTTAAAATGAGCAAGGCCAACTTTTGATCATTGAAGAGTACTGTTTCTAGCGTTTACTTATTTGTTATTCTGTCTTTTAAAATGAGCAAACGCTAACTTTTGATCAGTGAAGATTGCTGTTTCTAATGTTCACCTACTTGTTATTCTGCCTTTTAAAATGAGCAAGGCCAACTTTTGATCATTGAAGAGTACTGTTTCTAGCGTTTACTTATTTGTTATTCTGTCTTTTAAAATGAGCAAACGCTAACTTTTGATCAGTGAAGATTGCTGTTTCTAATGTTCACCTACTTGTTATTCTGCCATTTAAAATGAGCAATGCCAACTTTTGATCATTGAAGAGTACTGTTTCTAGCGTTCACTTATTTGTTATTCTGCCTTTTAAAATGAACAAACGCTAACTTTTGATCAGTGAAGATTGCTGTTTCTAATGTTCATCTACTTGTTATTCTGCCTTTTAAAATGAGCAACGCCAACTTTTGATCATTGAAGAGTACTGTTTCTAGTCTTCACTTATTTGTTATTCTGTCTTTTAAAATGAGCAAACGCTAACTTTTGATCAGTGAAGATTGCTGTTTCTAAAGTTCATCTACTTGTTATTCTGCCTTTTAAAATGAGCAACGCCAACTTTTGATCATTGAAGAGTACTGTTTCTAGCGTTCAGTTATTTGTTAATCTGTCTTTTAAAATGAGCAAACGCTAACTTTTGATCATGAAGATTGCTGTTTCTAATGTTCACCTACTTGTTATTCTGCCTTTTAAAATGAGCAACGCCAACTTTTGATCATTGAAGAGTACTGTTTCTAGTGTTCACTTATTTGTTATTCTGCCTTTTAAAATGAGCAAACGCTAACTTTTGACCAGTGAAGACTGCTGTTTCTAATGTTCACCTACTTGTTATTCTGCCTTTTAAAATGAGCAACGCCAACTTTTGATCATTGAAGAGTACTGTTTCTAGCGTTCAATTATTTGTTAATCTCTCTTTTAAAATGAGCAAACGCTAACTTTTGATCAGTGAAGATTGCTGTTTCTAATGTTCACCTACTTGTTATTCTGCCTTTTAAAATGAGCAATGCCAATTTTTGATCATTGAAGTGTACGGTTTCTAGTGTTCACTTATTTGTTATTCTGCCTTTTAAAATGAACAAACGCTAACTTTTGATCAGTGAAGATTGCTGTTTCTAATGTTCACCTACTTGTTATTCTGCCTTTTAAAATGAGCAATGCCAACTTTTGATCATTGAAGAGTACTGTTTCTAGTGTTCACTTATTGTTATTCTGCCTTTTAAAATGAACAAACGCTAACTTTTGATCAGTGAAGATTGCTGTTTCTAATGTTCACCTACTTGTTATTCTGCCTTTTAAAATGAGCAACGCCAACTTTTGATCATTGAAGAGTACTGTTTCTAGAGTTCAATTATTTGTTATTCTGTCTTTTAAAATGAGCAAACGCTAACTTTGATCAGTGAAGATTGCTGTTTCTAATGTTCACCTACTTGTTATTCTGCCTTTTAAAATGAGCAACGCCAACTTTTGATCATTGAAGAGTACTGTTTCTAGTGTTCACTTATTTGTTATTCTGCCTTTTAAAATGAGCAAACGCTAACTTTTGACCAGTGAAGACTGCTGTTTCTAATGTTCACCTACTTGTTATTCTGCCTTTTAAAATGAGCAACGCCAACTTTTGATCATTGAAGAGTACTGTTTCTAGCGTTCACTTATTTGTTATTCTGTCTTTTAAAATGAGCAAACGCTAACTTTTGACCAGTGAAGATTGCTGTTTCTAATGTTCACCTACTTGTTATTCTGCCTTTTAAAATGAGCAACGCCAACTTTTGATCATTGAAGAGTACTGTTTCTAGCGTTCACTTATTTGTTATTCTGCCTTTTAAAATGAACAAACGCTAACTTTTGATCAGTGAAGATTGCTGTTTCTAATGTTCACCTACTTGTTATTCTGCCTTTTAAAATGAGCAATGCCAACTTTTGATCATTGAAGAGTACTGTTTCTAGTGTTCAGTTATTTGTTATTCTTCCTTTTAAAATGAACAAACGCTAACTTTTGATCAGTGAAGATTGCTGTTTTTAATGTTCACCTACTTGTTATTCTGCCTTTTAAAATGAGCAACGCCAACTTTTGATCATTGAAGAGTACTGTTTCTAGTGTTCACTTATTTGTTTTTCTGCCTTTTAAAATGAGCAAACGCTAACTTTTGATCATTGAAGAGTACTGTTTCTAGTGTTCACTTATTTGTTATTCTGTGTTTTAAAATGAACAAACGCTAACTTTTGATTAGTGAGATTGCTGTTTCTAATGTTCACCTACTTGTTATTCTGCCTTTTAAAATGAGCAACGCCAACTTTTGATCATTGAAGAGTACTGTTTCTAGTGTTCACTTATTTGTTATTCTGTCATTTAAAATGAATAAACGCTAACTTATGATCAGTGAGATTGCTGTTTCTAATGTTCACCTACTTGTTATTCTGCCTTTTAAAATGAGCAACGCTAACTTTTTGTTAGTTAAGAGTGCTGTTTCTAATGCAACAAATTCCGAACCTAGTTACTCCTTACTCTAATATAAAGTGCATTCTCAAAAAACCGCATATAAATCCCGTCATATCCAATCACAGAATATGTAAAAGAGATACGCTATGAAAGGAGTACTTTAGTAGACACTCGATCATTTCTAATTGAAATAGTACATTGCCAGTACGGAATAGACGATTGCTTCAGGATGACCCAAAGAAAACGTTGAGTTGACTCAAAAGAGAGAGAAACTCAGGACTCAGTTGACTCAGGAAAGCAGTTGAAATGTTGGAAGCTGGTCATTCTGTTATTTCAAATGTTTCTTAAATCTTATTCAAATTCTTTTATCTTATTCAATGCTTCAATAAATTCTGTAATTTCAAATTTCAGTTCATTTGCCCGGCACTGTTAAAATATTTCTGAAGACTCAAATCACGCGCAAACCTTTCAAGTTTTCAGGATATGACAACACGGAAAAGTGTTTATAGTTGTTAATATTTGACATCCTTGTGGCGTTTTAAAACGCAATCATTGCCAACAACGGAGGTCGTCTGATAACAAACTGGAACGTGTTCATGCTAGTTAAATCTCAATGCTGGTTCAAATTCTCTAAATATACTACAAATTTGAATAAGATAGTGGAAAAGACTTTTTCAACAATACGCCCTGCACTGCGGAGGCGGCATCTTTTGTATCTTTCAGCCAATTTTTCAGCTCATTGAGATATGTGGGTGGAATGGGAAGGGGGAGGTCTGGCGACAGTGTTGTTGGGTTGGGTTGTTTTACCTCTGAGCGGCACTTTTTTGCACACCATGGGCTAAATAGCCAGGACACATGGACCCCGAAGGCTCAGAGAAGGTTGGGGGAGGAGACCCACTGGAACAGCTGTTGGGAGACAGATGGTAGCTTCCCGTCAAGGCCATCCAGCGTGTCCTTTAATGTGCGCAGGGTATGTCTCTCCAGCCCACGGGGCCATGGCTTAACGTCCCATCCGACGGACTGCGGCCTTTCTGAGCATATCGGTGTCCCCTATTGAACGTGGACAGGGCGGGGAATTTTGCGGAGATAAATCTCAATCCTGACCCAGCTGGGACTCGAACCTGGGAAGCAGGCGACGGTGTAAACTAACTCTAGCTTTGTTTCTCATTAAGGTCAGTAGAAGAGAAAAAACTTCACGACAGGTCACCTTTCTCATTGAGAATAAAGGAAAACGGAGAAAAACTCAATGTTGATCTCCTTTCCTCAATAAAGTCGTAAGTGAGCAGTGGATAGTGGGGAAGACACCTCGGACATGTTATTTGTTATTTTGGTCAGATGGAAGAAGAATACCTTAATCGCAGTTTCTTTGTTATTGGGGTCAGAAAGAAAAAAAGGGAATCTGATCGCTGGTTCCCTGTTTTACTGAAATTAGTGAGGATAACCCAAATCTGTTCCCTTCTTTCTGAAGTTAGCGCGGATAACTCAATTCTGTTCCTCTTATTTCTGAATTAGTGTGGATAACTCAACTCTGTTCCCCTTATTTCTGAAATTAATGGAAATAACTCTTTTTCTTAAGTTAATGAGGATAACTCAACTCTGTTCCCTTCTTTTTGAAGTTAGTGGGGATAACTCAACTCTGGTCACCTTATTTCTGAAATTAGTAGGGACAATTTAAAACCAGTCTCCTTTATCCTTAACTTAGCATGGAGTAGATAAAATCTCAATGTTGTTCTCCTTTCTTGATCAGATTAGTAGTTATAAATTTTTATTGGATGCATTACAATTAAAGTCTATGCAAAAGGGTTTATACCATGATGTATCAGTAGAACAGGGAAACAGGCGTTATGAGCACTCTAAAAAGTAGCTGGACGGTTTTTGGTTTAATATTCAACTTTTTTTATGATTTCCATTAGAAACAAACACCAAAGCAGGTTGAGAGAGATGATAGTTTGAAAGCACTGATGGAATTCAAATTCTCTAAATATACTACAAATTTGAATAAGATGGTGGAAAAGACTTTTTCAACAATACGCCCTGCACTGCCGAGGCGGCATCTTTTGTATCTTTCAGCCAATTTTTCTCGATTAATACCTTTCGCATTCCACATGCCAAAGCGTCTCATGGTTCGTTGGAAGTATTACAGACGTTGCAAAATTTTCACATCGTTCGCACATAAATCCGATTTACATCGCTTGCCACGACATATGCGATTCCACATCATCTTTGTCGTGTTCGGTTTAATTTTTCTCCGCTTAGAATTCCTGTAAACTTTTACCGGGAAAATTACAAGGATATTTAATTCCTTACTTTACGTCTTGAGAAGGATATAGGGTTGACTCAATCGATAGAGCGAAAATCTCGCAATCAGCAATTCCAAGATTGAAGTCCCAACTGTGGCTGAGTTCAGATTTATCTACACTAACTCTAACCCTACATTTAGTGAGCAAAGGGACACTGATGAGCTTGGAAAGACCGCCCTCAGTCGGATGAGACGTTGTCATGGCCCATTAGGTGAGACTAAACCTTGTGCATGTTAAAGAAAATGCTGGATGGCCTTGACTGGATTGTCCTAACAGTTTTCCAGTTGATTCCCTTTCCCAACCTTCTTTGAGCCCTTTTATAACCTGTCGTTTAGATAACGTACGCAAAATAGTGTCGCTCAGAAGTAAAACAACTCAACCACCTAGAAAATCACAAGTCTAAAAACACCTCAATGGTCCAATCAAAAATTTTATTAGTCTCCATTATACGTAGAAACTTAACGACAATTTTAAAACGTTGGCCATGGGGAGGAAGGTATTTATGCAATTAATTTAGAGCAGAGGTCTCAAACACAAATCATATAGGGACGAAATCAGTTTATTCACAATATACGGTGTACCATATTTTAATCAATAATATGCAAAACGTAATTAAATATATTGTTGTTTTGCTATTTAAAACATACTTTTAATACCAAATATAAACCTGACCATTTAGCCAATGACTGGGTGACCTGGCAATTTAGCCCATGGTGTGCAAAAAATGCCGCTCAGAGGTAAAACAACCCAACTTGACGGGATAAGTATTCTTTCGCCAGATTGCGACAGTATACTTATCCGGAGCAGAAATTGCTATAAAACCCTCATTATTGAGTTTTTGAAATGTTCGTGTATTAGTCTGGATCTTGTTTTATATTTGTGCTTTTTCATGAGCGAAAAGAATTGCTCGCACACATACTTCCAAACGTAGCAATGATATGGAATGAAAGAGATCTTAATTCGTCGCTCAAATGGAGAAGAGCGTAATTAGAAAAATGGCGAAATTGAGTTAAGTCCACCAGAGATGTTATCTACATCATGTCTGTGAAATGCCCAACTGTCTTATCTCTCTGACTTCCCGTTATTGTAGTTATAGTGAATTAGATAGGAGGAGGCGTATCTCATTTTGGGACACATGATGAAAAGATGAACAATCGTAACGCTGTTTAAGATTTATCGTCTTGTGTTGTTATTTATGAATGATCTGTTACGCCATCTGAAGAAGGGAACTAATTTGCACTTACTTTTGTAGACAGAAGGCTAATTTTGCATGATGGATGTCTTTATTAAATGCGAAGATCGGAGCCGGTAGTTTAGTCTCTTTAAAAGAAATGAAATGTGTTGAAATACTTCAACATTAGATATCGGGAAGAAAGATTTATTGGAAACCTCAATAAATGTGATATTTTGGAAAAGTAATCGCAATCGAAAGTGAACATTATACTAGGGATAGTAATGATCTAACCTTACAAAGTTCAAAGAGAACAGCTTGGGAAAGTTATAATGAAATTCCATTGCCAGTTCTAAAAAATATAGGAAAAAACAATTTCTTTAAGAAAATTATTAAATGTATTTAAAGAGAGGGTGACACTTAATTTTTCTCCGCTTAGGTGATATCTCAAGCCTAGGTGACGATACGTATTAAAACCCTACCTATATACAAGAAGCGAAGTCAACTACTACAACCATGAAGTATTTCATGCTTGTCAATCTTGTTTGACTTTGCTATATTGGATAATTTTTCGAACATTAGACCACATGGAAATGACCACAAAATAGTAGTGCGAGAATGGCGTACAAATGCTACAACCATTGTATGGCTACCCAAAAGAATGAAATCAACGTGGAATGAACAAACATCATTAGCTTCGCTGTTGAAGGTGCAAGAAAATAGTTTTTTTTTGGGGGCCCCCCCCCCCCAAAAAAAAAAACTATTTTCTTGCACCTTGTTGGTTGGTTTACCTCTGAGCGGCATTTTTTTTGCACACCATGGGCTAAATGGTCAGGTCACATGGACCTCGAAGGCTCAGAGAAGGTTGGGGGAGAGAAATGGTAGCCTCCCGTCAAAGTCATCCAGCGTGTTCTTTAACGTGCACAGGCTATGGCTCTCCAGCACACGGAGACCCGGCTTAGCGTCCCATCCGACGGACGGCGGTCTTCACAAGCCCATCGGTGTCCCCTACTGACCGTGGGCAGGTCGTTGAGTTTTGCGGAGATAAATCTCAACGCTGACCCAGCTGGGACTCGAACCTGGGAACTGCAGATTACGAGCCTGGCGCGCTACCGACTGAGCCACGCCCGCCCCATCAAGAAAAGAGGAACAAGAAGAAGTATAATAATAATAATTTATTCAAATTAAACATTTAGCAGTACATAATTAAGTCAATTTACCACAAAAGTTTAACTCGCTAGTGAATTAATAATATTATAATTTTTTTTGCTCATCACGTTTAGTATGTAAAAGCATACATTGGTACAAAGGTTCTAACAGAATAGTATTTGGTACGTACAAAACAGTATATCAGTTTAATAAACATAATAATTATTGCCTTAATAGCCATAATTTAATTTCTTCTTTAAACGTTCTAATATTGGTTATATTTCTTATATCTTTTGGTAGATTATTAAATATTTTAGGACCATAAAGACCAAAATATTTTTAAAATAATTTATTATTTGATTTAGGAACAATTAGTTTCTTTGTTTTCGATAGATCGCGTATTATAGGAGTTTTCAAATCAATGAAACATGTGAATAATTTTATGTATAAATATTAAAGGTTTAGACTTATATATTTGTTCAACATTTAATAAATTCAAATCCAGAAAACTTTCACAAGAAGAATCATATTTTCTTTTAAATGTCATTACTTTTAACACATATTTATGTATTTCTTTTGTCAATGAATGTCATATTTATGTATTTCTTTTGTCTTTAATATGTCCTTCCCCAGATAATTATTCCATATTATATTCTAGAATGAATGAATGCAAAATACACCTTTTTTCAAAGTACATATATCTAATAGTTCTCCCAATATATATATTTGAGGCATAATTCATTTAATAATTTTAACTAATCTATCTACGTGATTATTCCAAGTCAAGTGTTTATCGAATATAACACCAAGATATTTAATTACATCTGTAGAGTTTATTTTTTGACAGTAATATCGAAAATTTGTACTGTTATTATTAGATGAAAACAAACACTTTAAAGTATGATAATAGAGGTGTCCAATATCATTAAATATTGAAAACTAAGAGCGAATAAGAAAAAAGGTTTCTCATGAGCTGCGAAGCCAAGATAAAGAATATAAAAATCTCCAGACGTGAAATGAAATTCCAGCAAGAGACAGTCTTAGACCATGGTGCATTTTAACTACCCGTACAAAAACGTGGGCCACATTATGCCTTGATTACTGACACAGAGAGGCAAGAATTTTTGTCTGCTGTTTCTGACATATAGAACATTCACATTGCGAAATTTGTTAAAATAGAAACCGCAAGACATAACACAGAGGTTAGGCAGCATCTAAATGCGCACTTCAAAAGATTTCTTCTAATTCAGGGGCGGAGGTGATTCAGTCGGTAGCGCTCCAGGCTCGTAATCTGCAGTTCCCAAGTTCGCGTCCCAGCTGGGTCAGCGTTGAGATTTATCTCCCCAAAACTCCCCGCCCTGCTCACGGTCAATAGGGGATATCGATGGGCTTGGAAAGGCCGCCGTCCTTGGGATGGGACGTTAAGCCGTGGTTCCGTGTACGGAAAAGCCCTAACATGTGCACATTAAAGAACACGCTGGATGGCCTTGACGGAAGGCTACCATCTGTCTCCCAACAGCTGTTCCAGTGGGTCCCTCCTCCAACCTTCTCTGAATCTTCGGGGTCCTTGTACCTGGTCATTTAGCCCAGTGTGCAAAAAAGTGCCGCTCAGAGGTAAAACAACCCAATTCTTCTAATTCAGTCTTTGACGTTAAGGAAAATGTGACTTGCTTGTTAAAGAAAATAACATAACAGCGATATTAAAACAAGTTACAAAACAAATGGAAACATATTTCGTACTTTGAATCTATCATTTAACCAGCTTCCAAAAGAAACACCAGTCCTAGCATGTTCACTTTACTATCGAGGTGATAACAGAGAAAAAGAGATATAACGTTTCATAAACAATGTCGAAAAAATGGTAGTCTGCAAGAATCAAATACAAAGTTTGATGAAACTAAATTAGAAAGTTATTTCTGCTTTTCAAGTTATATTTTTGTCAATAAGTAAGGAAGCCAGCTATTTATAGTCGTCTCTTAATCAATTACAATCTTATGATTTATATCAAATCGAAGTAATATGACTGCTTAACCTGGAATGTAGGCATTTAGGAAAAGAGGAGCATGTTAGGATGCAACAAGCCTGAGCAATTACCTTCAAAAACTCAACAAAGAAAGAATTGAAGAGGTATCATTATTCGGTGATAGTTGCAGAGGTGAAAATAAGAATTCGGTGAGAGTTGCAGAGGTGAAAACAAGAATTCGGTGGTAGTTGCAGAGGTGAAAATAAGAATTCGACGAGAGTTGCAGAGGTGAAAATAAGAATTCGGCGAGAGTTGCAGAGGTGAAAATAAGAATTCGGCGAGAGTTGCAGAGGTGAAAATAAGAATTCGGCGAGAGTTGCAGAGGTGAAAATAAGAATTCGGCGAGAGTTGCAGAGGTGAAAATAAGAATTCGGTGAGAGTTGCAGAGGTGAAAATAAGAATTCGGTGATAGTTGCAGAGGTGAAAATAAGAATTCGGCGATAGTTGCAGAGGTGAAAATAAGAATTCGGTGAGAGTTGCAGAGGTGAAAATAAGAATTCGGTGATAACTGCTATGTTACTTTATTTTTTATGTAATCTGAAGAACATATAATGTCACCAAAGAGGATATAGACAAAGCGGACGATTTATTCTTGCCCAGCTTATTCCAATTTTTAGCAAGATATAAAAAAGAACTTTTATATTTTGCATTCGCTAATATCCGAGGACTTCTTGTATTTTAAAGTTCTGGAAAAAGACCTTCGCATATTATTAGTAAGGCAAGATGACGATAGGAATGCTGTTTAGTGGGAGAACATGCGAGAATAAATAAATACCTCATCAAGCAGCTGCTTGCCACAGAGGTCCGACAGGAGCTTATCAGTTTCATACGCCATAGTAGGTCTGTGAGAATGGCGGCACCTCAGCAGAAAGATAACACAAATATCAAAAGATAACAAATATATCCGGAGTTCGAACCCAGGTTCCTTTTATCAGTATATAGACACACTAACCACTCAGCCAAGGGACAGCTATACGAGAACCGTAAAGGAAAACATTGTAGGAAAAGGAAAATATACTGTATTACACAGTCGTATCAGAATAATATGACCACCTACCATATATATATACATATACTATGGTAGGTGGTCGTATTATTCTGATACGACTGTGTATATCTAATACATAAAGAAGGAAGTTTGTTTGTTTGGGTGTCTGTCGGCTTATCTACTCAGTCCGCAGAAGAGTTAGAGACATCGAACTCAGCATGAACGTTCCCTTCACCCAGGGTAAGAATATAGACTATGTGCGAACTTGCTGGTGTCAACCAAAAGTTTGGGTGGGCGGGTTTCAATTTCTCAAAATCCCCATAGACTTAACATTAACGGTTGAAAATTATTCAAAATAATTGCTGCCACTAATAAATATTTGAAAAAAAAAAGGAAAGCATCAAACTAAACTAATATCTGATTTCGCATGATTGAACATTAAGGGAGAGCGCACACTACCACAATTTGCAGCAGTAATGCGACTACAATTCGAAAGCAATCACGATGCAATTGTGGCATTATGAGTGTTGCAAACCAATTGCTTACAGACCCCTAGCACCGATGGGTTTGGAAATGCCGCCGTCCGTCGGATGGGACGTTAAGCCGTGGCTCCGTATGCGGGAGAGCCATACCCTGTACACGTTAAAGAACACGCTGGATGGTCTTGACGGGAGGCTACCATCTGTCTCCCAACAGCTGTTCTAGTGGGTCCCCTCCCCCAACCTTCTCTGAGCCTTCGGGGTCCATGTGACCTGGCCATTTAGCCCATGGTGTGCAAAAAAGTGTCGCTCAGAGGTAAAACAACCCAACCCAACAGACCCCTAGCACACTGAAGCAATTAAACATTTTCTGCAATTCGATTTGTCTTCGACGTCGCGTGCTGACTCATTTAGGTAAATAAATGTACTTCATTCTTTTAATGATGTCTGAAATAAGTGGTGATGGCTGAGGAGACGAAATATTAGGACAAAAATAAGGAAACAATTGATAGGTCCATTTCTGAAATAAAATTTATCTTTTGAAACGTACGCAGTTTTCAAGAAGAACAGACTCGTAATAAATATAGCCGTCCCATGGCCAAGTGGTTAATATGCTTGGTTGCTGATCAAAGAGAACTGGGTTCGAGTTCCAGATAAAATGTTTGTGTTGTCTTTCTACTAAAGTGTCTCTTTCCTCACAGATATTTTCTATGGCGTATTAAACTGAAAGGCTCCTGCCAGACCTCTGTGGCAAGCAGCTGCTTCAGGGAGTGTTTTTTCTTATTTATTTTATAATAAATGTAACTTAATTCCATTGAAAATATACTTCCAAAATATCATAGTATTATCATAATGACAGCAATCAATTTTTCCAGAAACTGTATCATCTAGGTCAGGGGTTCTCAATGTGGGGGTACGTGGTAAAAATTTTTGGGGTACACCGTGAGAGCTTAATCGTCGCTAGATCTAGTAACAAAGTCGCTAAGTTGGCATTATTATACTATAACTAGAGTTTTATTTATCTATATGAGGTATCGCGTGATGCGTGATCTATATGAGGGATCACGCAATGCGCAATTTGCATGATGAGCAATGTGGATTCAGAAGTGGTAGGAGATGTGTGGATCAGATATTTTCGCTTAGGCAGATTCTTGAGAAATGTTTAGAGTTTCATAAACCTTTGGTTGCTAGCTTTGTTGATTTCAAAAAGGCTTTCGACTCTGTTGATCGTCATAATTTGTGGTTGATTGTGAAATCATATGGTATACCAGACAAGTTAGTTAACATAATGAAAGCTCTCTATAATAACACTGAATCGTGTGTGAGAGTTGGTAAGGCTTGTAGCAATTGGTTTAGCATTACTTCTGGTGTTCGACAAGGGTGCATTTTGTCTCCTTTTCTCTTTAGCTTGGTTATTGATTATGTTATGCGAAATTCACTTCAAGGGAAAGATTTTGGCCTTAAATGGGCTGCAGATACGAAAATTTCTGATTTAGATTATGCGGATGATTTAGCCCTTTTGGCAAATGATGTTGATGAGATGAACTCTTTCATTCGAGCTGTTGATGAGACTGGTAGTAGAGTAGGTTTGGTTATAAACAGAGAGAAAACTAAAGTGATGAAAATTGGTCAGGCAGGCTGTGATTCAGTTAATCTGAATGGTTGCAGTCTTTAGCAGGTGTCACAGTTTAATTATCTTGGGAGCTATGTAACAGATAATGGTAATGTGCGGCATGAGATTAACAGACGAATAGGGATTGCTGCCGGGACTTTTAAGAACCTATGGAGAGTGTGGAGAAATAGGCGTATACACCTAAAGATTAAAATTAGACTGTATAATAGTTTGGTTCTTTCTAGGGTTAGTTATGGTAGTGAAACGTGGACACTTTGTAAACAAGATAACAGGAAACTAGATGCTTTTGATTCCAGATGCTTACGCAGTATCTTGGGCATTAGGTGGTTCAACTTTGTAACTAATGATGAGATTAGGCAAAGGAGTTTGCAACCTCCTTTAAGCAGCATATTGTGGAGAGAGACTCCATTAGTTTGGCCATGTTGCCCGTATGAATAATTATAGATTGGCGAATAGGGTTATGAACAGTGTGCCTAAAGGCCTCAGAAGGAGGGGGAGACCTAGGATGCGGTGGGCAGATAATGTCAAACAGGACCTTGTTAGAATTGGTGTGCAGTGGCCAGATGCAGTAGATGTAGCTCAGAATAGATTTGCTTGGAGAAGTAAATTGCACGGTCTGGTTGGACCTTCATAGCCCATGGCTGCTTGAGGATGATGATGATGATGATATGAGGGATACGCCAGCTACATACACATTTCCAGGGTTGGGTTGTTTTATCTCTGAGCGGCACGTTTTTGCACACCATGGGCTAAATGGTCACGTCACAAGGACCCTGAAGACTCATAGAAGGTTGGGGGAGGGGACCCACTGGAACAGCTGTTGGGATACAGATGGTAGCCTTCCGTCAAGGCCATCCAGCGTGTTCTTTAACGTGCACAGAGTATGGCTCTCCCACACACGGGGCAACGGTTTAACGCTCCATCCGACGGACGGCTGGATTTCCAAGCCCATCGGTGTCCCCTACTGACCGTGGGCCGAGAATTTTGCAGAGATAAATCTCAACGTTTCCAGGGGGTACGTGAAGTATAAAAGGTTGAGAGCCACTGCTCTAATTTTAACCATCAACCACCCAAACTATCTGTTGATCAGTGCAATGACCTCATGGCACTGTGTCTAGGAGAAATGTCAGTGATACAATTACTTGAAAACTTTCTTTTTACAGGAACTTACCTTATTAAATTTACTTTTAATGTTATTGCTTAACTTTTATAATACTTAAAAATATTGATATTATATTACTTGAAGTTGTGATATATTTGTATAACAATATTTTATTGAATTGCAACGAATATTATTTATGGCTTTTAATTCAATGAATTCTCTATCAAAAAACAATAGGTAATCATAATCATCCCTTCTAAAGTAGAGGCGTAACTCACGGATACTGGTCAATTTGAAAAGAATATAAGGTGATGATATAAAAACGTTCTGTACATGTAAATTTTTGAACGCGAGATCAGAATAGATGCATATTTAATGACGAGGTTTGGTTGTTTTACCTCTGAGCGGCACTTTTTTGCACACCATGGGCTAAATGGCCAGGTCACATGGACCCCGAAGTCTCAGGGAGGAGACCCACTGGAACAGCTGTTGGGAGACAGATGGCATCCTCCCGTCAAGGCCATCCAGCGTGTTCTTTAACGTGCACAGGGTATGGCTCTCCCGCACAGGGGCTACGGCTTAACGTCCCATCCGACGGACGGCGGCCTTTCCAAGCCCATCGGTGTCTCGTACTGACCGTGGACAAGGCGGGAAATTTTTGCGGAGATAAATCTCAACGCTGACCTAGCTGGGACTCGAACCTGGGAACTACAGATTACGAGTCTGGCGCGCTACCGACTGAGCCACCCCTATCTGATCCAGCTCAAGACAATTATTACTGCTATGTACTCAAGAGTTATTAAGATATTTTTAAGTAATGGTATAAAAACCTAATATATATATTTTTTTTGAGGAGTTCAACTAAACTTAAAACTCTAATATTGCTTGTAGAATTCCGAAAATTCTGTTTTTTCTACACTTCGATTTTTTTGCCATTTTTTTCCAAATACAATGGTTATTGGCTTTTATGACTTTGAAATTTGGCAACGTTTTTGGTTGGGGGGGGGGGGGCAAGTTTATCTTTGAGTAATGTTGCTTCTCTTGTTTCTAGCTTAAAAGCCAAATAGTAATAAATAAATAAAAAGTAGAGATTTATAATAATAAATAAATACTCCCTCAAGCAGCTGCTTGCCACAGAGGTCGGACAAGAGCCTGTCAGTTTATATGCCACAGTAGATCTGAGAGGATGGCAGGACCTCAGCAGAAAAACGACACACACATCCATGCCTAATCCGGGGGCTCGAACCCAGGTCCCTTAGATCAGTAGCCAAGCGTGCTAACCACTCGGCCACGGGTTAAGTATTAAAAAAAATAAAAAAATAAATACGCTCTCAAGCAGCTGCTTGACACAGAGGTCTGACAGGAGCCTGTCAGTTTATATGCCACAGTAGATCAGCGCTTGGCTACTGATCTAAGGGACCTGGGTTCGAGCCCCGGATACGTATCCGGGGCTCGAACCCAGGTCCCTTAGATCAGTAGCCAAGCGCTCTAACCACTCGGCCACGGAAAGTATAACTGCTTGAAAAAAAGGCTTAATAAGGAAACGTACCTAATATTAAATAGGTCTACTAAGTAATGATAATTACTTCCTTCTTGCAAGTAAGTAAGCAGATGTTTTGAAATTGTAAAGACGTTTTCGTTTTCATTAGCCAAACGCTCAATTATATTTAGGTCAGTGGGTTGTCTTGGCCATGGAAATGATTGAAGCCATTGATGTGGCAATTAAATTACGCTTACTTAATTATCACATAGAAGATATTCATTTAATCCTCATGGAAATTGTCGTCAGATTTAATCAGCATTCTCGTTAGTTTATCTGATCAGCTACCAAGTAATCATCGCCATCAGGTTCGACTGCATTTTCTTCAGTTTACTCGATGAGCTACCAATAAGTCATCGCAATCAGGTCCGAGTACATCTTCGTTCACCTGATGAACTACCAAATAGTCATCGCAATCAGGTTTGAGCCCACCCCTTTTATTTATCTGATGAACTGCCAAGTAATCATCACAATCAGATTCCAATGCATCCTCGTTTGTTTTCTGATGAGCTACCAAGTAGTCATCGCAATCAGGTTTGAATACATCATTTTTGGTTTACCTGATTAGCTACTAAATAGTCATCGCAATCACCTATTTTAAAATTATACGTTATGGTTTTATTTTTGGTAATAAAACGCTTGCAGTTTTTTTCTTTTCTGTTAAGACTCTTGACCCAGTTAAGATTACAATTTGCAGCTCTCAGAATGTTTTAGATTACCTATCTTTCGCTGTTTTGACTCCTGACCAAAGAAAAAAAAAAGGTTCTCGACCCCTATTCTATGAAGCGGTCATCACAATTAGGTTAGTTCAGATGCATCGTACTAAATTGGTCAGTATTAATACAAATTTTTGTGAAAAATCGAAAGCAGTCCTATTCAGTTATTCGTTGATGTTTTATTCTTTACTGATATGGTGCCCAAAATTAAAAGAAAAGATAGTTTATTTGAAAAGAATATAAGGTGATAATATAAAAACGTGCTGTACATGTAAATTTTTAAACTCGGGAGAAAAATAGATGCATATTTAAAGAAGGGGAAACGCGCATGTAGAATTAGGGTGGTACTAAAAGAATGCATGGCTGAGGTCTCCTCTCATTGCAACCAGCCTGGCATTAACTTGGATAGGAATTTCGTTAAATCATAGCACAAAGACATCATATGAACGATTGTGTAGAGTGGAGAATGACAGATAAAATGGAAGCTGGACAATCCACGCCGAAGTATATATGGCCTTAATTGCATCACAAAACATCCTCTCAAAATTTTATACACAATTTAGAGAAACAGGAGAGGTTAAACATAGACCAGGACTAGGTTGTCCCATGATCACAACTGACTAAGACGAACTCTAGCTGTTTTAACGACATTACAAAATGATCGCTAGGCAACTTTCTCGCAAGCTCTTAGCAGCCACAGGGACAATAGTTTCAAGGCATAGTTTGTACCTTAGGCTGCATCAGTGAAGTCTTTATGCATCAAGATCAAGAGTTTGTACACTCTCACTTATTACAATACTTCATTCACGGTGGTAAAGAAATTTTTGAATACCAGGCTAGTGAGCAAATATACTCTTCACAGAAGAGTCCGGATTTAATTTCAACACTGATTCCCTACTCGTGTTCATCTGGATAGAACATGGAACTCGCCCCAGCCCCTGTGACATCAGAGAAAGGGATCATTTCAATGGCTGTAGTGTGACACTCATCATGATGATTGACCACACAGAGCTTCACACCTTTCAGGGAGACATCGAATGCATTTTTGTTGTTCTTCATGCATATGTTTATCACTATATTAGGTTAGATCAAATGCATCCTAGTAGACTGGGTTAATATTAAAACAATATTTCGTAATTTTCTGTACCACATTTAACGAGTGACTGTGATTTCTCCATGACACACGGGGCTGGGGTGGCTCAGTCAGTCAGTAGCGCGCCAGGCTCGTAATCTGCAGTTCCCAGGTTCGAGTCCCAGCTGGGTCAGCGTTGAAACTTATCTCCGCAAAACTCCCCACCCTGCCCACGGTCAGTAGGGGACACCGATGGGCTTGGAAAGGCTGCCGTCCGTAGGATGGGACGTTAAGCCGTGGCTCCTTGTGCGAGAGAGCCATAACCTGTGCACATTAAAGAACACGTTGGATGGCCTTGACCATCTGTCTCCCAACAGCTGTTTCAGTGGGTCCCCTCCCCCAACCTTCTCTGAGCCTTCGGGGTCCTTGCGACCTGGCCATTTAGCCCATGGTTTGCTAAAAAGTGCAGCTCAGAGGTAAAACAACCCAACCCAAAGCTCCATGACATAGAGACGAGAATCTTGCGACTATGAGACTTTTCAAAAGTACTCTCTGATTATATCTTTTCGGACAATAAATCCCTTCCCCATTAAAGCTCATGTGGTTGACGATTTCCGTGAAAATTTAACTGCTTTGATTTCGGGTACTGCTACATTTTTCTCTTTCTAAAGGTGGGGTCTACAATGTTTTCCGAAACGTTGATTAACGCTATCGTTTGACATGGTATAACATCTCACAAATCGACTTACTTTTGCAGACTTACAAACTTATTATTAGTTTTCCATTATTTTACTTCTCCAGTATTATCGCTGTATAATCTGCCATGATATAAATGGGCATGAGGCGTCGTTGTCATTTTGATAAAAAAAATTTCTTAAGGCTTATCAGGCTTGCTGCCGAAAGCCACTTTCCTATTAAACAATTTTATCCTAAGTACAAAATATCTTTCCTATTTAGTAAAAAAATTATGAATTTCCGGGATTTAATCGACTACAATCTAAAAAAAGCTCACAATATTTGTCATTGAGCCAAGGCAGATCCACTGCAAATATTCAACCTGAATCCATCCTTAAGTTCTTGAAGATGTATCTCAAACTGGATCCACATCATCATTCTAATGAAAATATTAAATCTCAAAGCTCCGATATGTGAATCATACCAATTTATGAAACTAATAATTCGTTTTCAAAAGATATTGATTTATTGCCTGAAAGAATAACTTCAGCGAAACAAGATTTTTACCTTAAAAACAGACTAATGTCAGTTTCCTGAGAGTCGTTAAAAAGGTCTTTAAATAGGAGCGCGTCCACAACAATTAATAAACATAGAGAGAAGTTTCACCGAGAATGGGTAGATTTGGGTTGGGTTGTTTTACCTCTGAGCGGCACTTTTTTCCACACCATGGCCAGGTCACATGGACCCCGAAGGCTCAGAGAAGGTTGGGGTAGGAGACCCACTGGAACAGCTGTTGGGAGACAGATGGTAGCCTCCCGTCAAGGCCATCCAGCGTGTTCTTTAACGTGCACAGGGTATGGCGCTCCCGCACACGGGGCCACGGCTTAACGTCCCATCCGACGGACGGAGGCCTTTCCAAGCCCACCGGTGTCCCCTACTGACCGTGGGCAGGGCGGGGATTTTTGCGGAGATAATTCTCAACGCTGACCCAGCTGGGACTCGAACAGGGAACTGCAGATTACGAGCCTGGCGCGCTACCGACTGAACCACCCCCGCCCCAAGAGAATGGGTAGATGCATATCAAAACTAGCAAGAGGGCATATTGCCATGCATGTAAATTATGTACCCATAAAAAACACAATTGACTAAAAGGATCAGTGAGTCAATTGACACTTGGATGTGAGAGCTCTCCGGACTATTATATCATCTATACGTACTTTTATTGCTGGAAAGAAAAGTCTTGGTCTCATTCAAAGAGATGCTGTCTTAAAATTCAACACCGAGTTTCAGTACTGGAGTAAGTACTGTAAATTTTATCTCTCATACACTGACTTTTCGCACAAAAAAATAATAAACATTTCAAAAAGAATACAGCGGATATTATAAAGGTGTTTTGGAGCATTTAGCATAAATTGACCCATTTCTGCAAACACATTTAAAGAAGAATGCTAATTTAAGGACAGGAAAGGTTCATTATTTGTCTTCTATTATGAAGGAATTTATTACTTTGACAAAATATTAAATGATATTGTAAAATAAACAAAGAACTTTTCTCAATAAATGTAGATTCCATATCAATTATATTGAGTATATTATTCCATATCACTTATATATTGACTGTAATAGTTCAAATATCTTACACAGGAAAGTTTGTGAAAAATTTCTGTCGTTTTTTTCGGTATACCAGAAAAAATTTTGAAACCGTTATACTGAAATAGCCGTCCCGTGGCCGAGTGGTTAGCGCGCTTGGCTACTGATCTACGGGACCTGGGTTCGAGCCCCGTGTAAGGCATGGATGTTCGTGTTGTTTTTCTGCTGAGGTCCTGCTATCCACTCGGACCTTCTACTCTGGCATATAAACTAACAGGCTCCTGTCAGACCTCTGTGGCAAGCAGCTGCTTGAGGGGCTATTTATTTATACTGAAATATCTTCAAAATAAATATTAATAATTGTAGGGGTCAAAGTTACGACAATGAGTCGCTCATTTGTTTTGTTTTTTGAAGAGAAGAGAATTATTTCTGTTCGGCAGCAAGTCTGATTACCGCTGAGAGAGGTAGATTTAGATATCCTTTCCACAATGTGTTAAACACATAGCCCATCGGCAGAATTTATTCCTTACGCAACCCATTCCTTAAATTTGTTGGAAAAAACTCAAATATGGAAAAAAAAATTCCAATACGGTTTAAGAATTTTACACTTCTTTTTTCTGGATCAACACATTGTATGGTATGAATCTCTTTTGTTGCGATCTTATGCAACCACGGCAATTCCCGGTTCCGCTTGTACAGCACTACCTGGTTATGAAAAGCCGTGCTTATCTAGAGCTGGGGGCAAGGAATACGCCCTATAGGCGCACCTCAACCCCAGCCTCACATGGCAGCAGTCCTATAGAAGGAAAGCTGACCACCGGAGGAAACCTTACTTTAATCTATTCCCCGGTTAGCCATGAACGAGGGTATATAGATCCAAGTTCGATCGGCGTCCGGGGTGGAGACTCTTAGTAAGACACAGACTTTTTGGACAGCTCGTGCCTACAGGCGGGTTCAGACCTTTCGGCAGAGCCGTCGAACAGACCACACAGGTCTCCTGAGAGGTGAGGTCTCCAACGCCGTCACCATCCGACCGGCAATCAAGCCGGCCGGCAGCGTCTTCAACCTCAGTTGGCTTCAGCAATGCTCCAGCCGGGGACCACCCCAACCGGCAAAGCCTCAGCGGCAAAACCTTGGCAATGCTCCAGCTGTTGCCCACTACAGCCGGCAAAGCCTTTGGCCTGCTCCAGCTGGGGATCATCCCGACCGGCAAAGCCTCAGCCGGGTTGCTGGGCCCTAGGCCCCCCCACCACGACAAGGTGGTCCCCTATTGGGGGGGACATTGTATGGTATATCGTATGGTGTATTTTGGAAAGTTTTTTCCATAAAAAAAATTGCTATGAATGCTATGCAATCAAATACTAGGTGGTCTTCAGGCGCTGATGCAGTAAAGCAGAAAGAGCCAAAGTTTTGAACTCTGCAATCAACTTTTAAGACAGAAAATTTTTCGCGATCAACCATAGTACGGGGCGGGGGTGGCTTAGTCGGTAGCGCGCCAGGCTCGTAATCTGTAGTTCCCAGGTTCGAGTCCCAGCTGGGTCAATGTTGAGATTTATCTCCGCAAAATTCCCCGCTCTGCCCACGGTCAGTAGGGGACACCGATGGGCTTGGAAAGGCAGCCGTCCGTCGGATGGAACGTTAAGCCGTGGGCCCGTGTGCGGGAGAGCCATACCCTGTGCACGTTAAAGAACACGCTGGATGGCCTTGACGGGAGGCTACCATCTGTCTCCCAACAGCTGTTCCAGTGGGTCCCCTCCCCCAACCTTCTCTGAGCCTTCGGGGTCCATGTGACCTGGCCATTTAGCCCATGGTGTGCAAAAAGTGCCGCTCAGAGGTAAAACAACCCAACCATAGTACACACATAAGTCATAATAATGATTTAACACTGCTTGACCAGCTAAACATAAAATAGCAAATAAAATAATAAATTACACTAGAATTCCACGATTATACTAGAATTTACACTTTATTAAAAATTCTGTTAAATATAGCTGCAAATTCACTCACAAACACTAAGACGTGATACAATAGTGCAGTGGCCAGTGCATTCACATTAGTATAAGCTGATAACCAACTAAGGGGAAGCTACGTGATCGACAAAACTGTTGAATGCGATCGACTATTTGGCCACCTCTGCAGTAAGGGAATTAAAAGAAAATTATTGTGAGAGTAAATAAGCTATAAAGTTGCTCTCATCAATCACTTGAAGAAGCCAGTAAATCGAGTAGAAGCTGCTGGACTATATTTAATTAAAAAATAGGAGGTATTTATTTACAAAAAGAATGGAGGCAGTCTAGAAATTATATTAGGGTTATCCTGGTTTTTCATTCAACACTTACACAAGCTCAGTAGTCAGGTACGCTAACCACCAGACCAGGTAAGACCATATAAGATAATAAATGAATTTGAAAAAAAAAATGCTCTTGCAAAAAAGAATGAATTTTGACGGCGCGTAGGATTCGAACCCACGTCTTCTAGTTATCTGTCGAATATTCGATCCATTTTTACCACAAAAGTATTCCTTGAACACCATGTCCTGGGCGGGGGTGGCTCAGTCGGTAGCGCGCCAGGCTCATAATCTGTAGTTCCCAGGTCGAGTCCCAGCTGGGTCAGCGTTGAGATTTATCTCCGCAAAAATTCCCCGTCCTGCCCACGGTCAGTAGGGGACACCGATGGGCTTGTAAAGGCCGCCGTCCGTCGGATGGGACGTTAAGCCGTGGCCCCGTGTGCGGGAGAGCCATACCCTGTGCACGTTAAAGAACACGCTGGATGGCCTTGACGGGAGGCTACCATCTGTCTCCCAACAGCTGTTCCAGTGGGTCCCCTCCCCAACCTTCTCTGAGCCTTCGGGGTCCATGTGACCTGGCCATTTAGCCCATTGTGTGAAAAAAAATGCCACTCAGAGGTAAAACAACCCAACACCATGTCCACAGATAATCTGTGTATTTATTATTGATTGATAAATAAGTTTGATTTTGTTTTATTAATGTGTACTTCGAATGAAATTTTAAATAGAATAAATGCTGTTAATAAATGTCTGCAATCATCTACACTAGGGGTTCTCAACGTGGGATACGCGGTAAAATTTTTTGGGGTACGCCGTGAGAGCACAAAAGTCGCTAGATATATGTTATATATATATATGTGTTTTACTTTATTCCCACTCGTCTATATGATTATTATCCCTGTCTTTATGTAATAATTTAATTGTGTTCATTCAAAATATCCGTTATAACTTCGACCACAAAAACGAGGCTGAAAAAAAATTATACACAGCTAGACCAATAAAAATAAATGCAAAAGACGAATTACCAGAATGCTATTTCTGGATGAAAATTTCTAAAAATATATAGAATTAAAAGGTAAAAAAATTTCAGAATAAATAAATGTTTTATGTAATAGCGATAAAATTATTTTTGATGACGGCAAGTAAAAGCTCAAATTTAAATGAAAACAAGAAATTTTATTTTCCTTTAATTATTATTTATTATTATTATTTAATTATTTTAATTTTCTTTAATTTTAACAAAGAAATATATAAAATTAGATTAAAAATGTTACCAAATGTTATAATAACAATTTAAATGTCGATAAACTAAAAGCAGAAATTGAACAATTTGAAATTTTATCAAAATCGTAGCAAAAACCTGCCTCGTAGAAATTTCGACTCATGATAATATAATTATTTTTCCATTCTCAAATGTTGAAATCAAGATATTTTTAATTTTGCCAATGAGCAATCGTGAAGTAGAGCGTTCATTTTCCTTACTGAAAATGGTTAAAAATTGTTCGCGAAGTACACTCGTAGAGAAAAAAAGATCTGATAATTTTGTACATGGTAAAAGAAAATACAATATATAACAAGAAGAACGCATATCGCCTCTTGCGCATATGCGAATCTCGTTTTCAAAGATAATAGATCGTAATCTGTAGTTCCCAGGTTCGAGTCCCAGCTGGGTCAGCGTTGAGATTTATCTCCGCAAAATTCCCCGCCCTGCCCACGGTCAGTAGGGGACACCGATGGGCGTGGAAAGGCCGCCGTCCGTCGGATGGGACGTTAAGCCGTGGGCCCGTGTGCGGGAGAGTCATACCCTGTGCACGTTAAAGAACACGCTGGATGGCCTTGACGGGAGGCTACCATCTGTCTCCCAACAGCTGTTGCAGTGGGTCCCCTCCCCCAACCTTCTCTGAGCCTTCGGGGTCCATGTGACCTGGCCATTTAGCCCATGGTGTGCAAAAGGGTGCCGCTCAGAGGTAATACAACCCAAAGATAATGAATTTTTCGTTTGCCTACTTTTTTACTCCTTAAAAGTTTTCATTTGAGTTAAGAGATGATGGGGAAAAAATGCAGATAGCAGTATTTTATTAGTAGCAATTATACAGAGCCTTCCCATGGCCGAGTAGTTAGCGCGCTTGGCTACGGTTCTAAGGGACCTTTTTCTGCTGAGGTCCTGCCATCCTCTCAGATCTTTTACTTTGGCATATAAACTGACAGGCTCCTGTCAGACCTCTGTGGCAAGCAGCTGCTTGAGGGGGTATTTATTATATTTAATTATACACCATAAAAAGTATTTGTCTTTTATTTCTTAGATTTAAAAAGCTTCTTTTCTCACACCTCTCTGAGAAAAAAGGGCAGATTTTTGTATTCAGTGTAATATTTCTTGACACTTTACTACCGAAATTTGAAATTTCTACAATAAACAAATCATTTGCAACATTCGTTAAAAGTTTGGCCTTTTTCGTATTTAGTCATTTCTTACGATATAAATTTAAACTATTCTAAGTATTTGAAAAGTGCCAATGAATATATTTCATTATAAAAATAAATACCCCCTCAAGCAGCTGCTTGATACATAGGTCTGATAGGAGCCTGTCAGTTTATATGCCATATTAGTAGGTCTATGAGGATGGCAGGACCTCAGCAGAAAAACAACACAAACGTCCATGCCTTATCCGGGGCTCGAATTCAAGCCTAATTGAAAAATAGTTTCCAATTATCTCTTTAAACAAAACATTTGCGTTTCCCACCCACCGTGAGCGTAAGGGGTCAACTCATTGGCACCAATGGAAACTTTATGTCTTTCATATTCCACCACCAAAATTTCAAATTCCTAGGGTAAATCCATTGTTTGCAATGCGTATTTTAAATTTATGAAGTTAAAACTTTTTCCATCGTTAGGGGGCGCAATTACAGTTTGTAGAAAGGTTCCCAAAGTATGAATCGTAATATGTCATCAATATCTATCGAACAGAATTTTTTTTTTCATTTATCTCTGTAAATAAAAAAATCGATGTCTATAGACAAACAATGTCTCGTATTTTTTTGAGAAAGAGATTAAAATTAAATTATTATAAAAATTAAATTAACGAATTTAGTGAATTCGAAAGAAAATGCATTTAACTTGGTGTAAAAAAACAAGTTTAAACAAACGTGTTTTGATATAAAAAAACGTTATCTATTACTGTGCATTAATTTTTCGTAATTTTTATTGACGTAATTATAAGTTCTAAATTTTATATATAATTTTTATACCAGTAATTTAGCGTGAAAAGGTGAAATGTGTTGTTTGAGGTGAAGCGTTGTTGGTATATGAGTTTGCGCCTAGGGCCCGAAAATGTCAAAACTCGGCTCTGATTCCGTAAGAAGTCTATTCTGTCTCTTTCGTCAGATGAGGGAGGGGTCGTCAGATCCTTGGGTCCTTGAACAGGAGAGCCATATCCTGTGCACTTTAAAGAACAGACTGGATGGCCTTGATGGAAAATTCCATCTGACTCCTAATAGTTGTCCATGGGTCCTATTCCCCATTGGGGTCATCGTAACCTCTCTGTTTAGGCCATTGGGTGAACAAAAGTGTTATCAGAGGGAAAACATCCCAACTAAATCTCTTCATCGTTCTTTACATCAATATAAAACTGTCATAAGATTTTTCGAAAACCATTTCAAAGTTTTCGATACCCAAAACCTCTCTCAAAATAACTTTTGAACGCTGACATAGTGTCGCGTGATTCCGTGTTGTTGTCATAAGAATATAGCTTTCGTTTTGCGAAGCTATTAATTAGAATTATCTACCGCAGTTTTTCAACACGTATTAGACCCAATCGTGCATTAGGAGAAGATGGGTTCCGGATGTTTAAGAACATCCCGGCGACTGACTGCTCAGTCCCACAACCCGAGGCTCTTTGCCTGTGAGAGTCTGCCATCAAAACACGTTACTCTTTCATGCTGTCCACGCACATCACGTTCTGGCTTCTAATTGGCCAACGAACCGCCCTATCGGCAGCCGATCAGCATATGGCGGCAACCAGGTGCTGTGGCACCGGCGGCCCTGAGAGGCTCGGGGCTGTGGCGTGGCAGAGACACCGGACTCAGATTGTCAGCCCAATCCCACATTCACACGCATACACATACACACAAGCGACAATCTGTAGTAGGCCTAATGTAGTCATCGCGTCGCTAGCCGCAGTGGCTGACGCTTCAAACATGGCGAGACAATGTCGTACGAAAGTTATCGCGTAAAGACCTTCTACGCATGGAAGTGACGAACGTAATGCTCTACTGGAATAAGGCATTACAAGTGTTTCTTTAGAGTTTACGGTAGAGGATAAAACATTCAAGGTATGTTACCCTCGCTACACTTGTACTGTTGACTCCCTCTTTTTTCATTACTAATGAAACCTTTGTGACTCAAATGAAGACCATGTAAAAGCGTTCAGTGTCCTGTAAACACTTCATTGTACGACTAACAAAATTTAGACATTTCGTTTACTCTGTACTGTATGTGCAACGATGGACTGTTCAGAAAATTCGACGAAAAATATACCAAGGGAGTAGTCAGGTATTGATAAGTTTGCTGTGGGGGGTTGTTTTTAGTTATGAACTCGTAATGGCACTATAATTGTAGATTTAATGATACGGGTCGTCTATCTGGAAATACGTAAAATGGATATATTGCCTCTCTTGGATATGTATCTGCCATTCAACTGCCCTGTTTAACTGCTAAAATCATTAGGAGAATATGCTTTACTTGAAACAACAGGCAAATCACTTTTGTATCATAATGCAAGTATTAGATTAAAAGTTATTTCAAAGTCATTATGTTAACACAAGACCTTTTTCTAAATTCACGTTCTCTTCTGACCTAAATTTTACTACTGAATAATGTTTTTTTTTTGTAATTAAACACTTCACGTGATTGAAAAGGCAAGTCTATAGGTCTCGCATTTCAAGACAGATTGCAAATTTGTGCTTTTTTAATTTACGATATTACTATCTCTTAGGAACTCATTAGGATCTCTTGCATTCCTCGACCTACCAATAAATTTCACATTTTTTCTTTCACTAATGGTTTTCTTGCATAAATTATCGATTTTAAAATATCGTATAAGTCACAGAATATTTTTATTCAATTCCTTTATTTAATCCATTACCAACAAGTATATTAGAATCTTAGTGATCTCTAAATTATTTATTTAAATTCTACTTCTATAGAGCTATCCATAACGCTAAAAATTGATATTCTATCCGTTTATATATAGCTTAATATCTGTCAATGCTGCATCTTGTACTCAAATGTTAAGTTTGATAAATGTGAAATTAAAACCTGAGACAAAGACATCATTTTTAGGTTTTAATGTAGTGACGAAATTGCAGAAATCAGGAGAGTAACGATTGAATAGCTGGCTCTCTTAGAATGGCTATTTAAATTTTTTTAGTTTAAACTTGAGACTGAAATTCACTTACTTGTGAATAAATACATCGTATATTTCGATCCCACAGAAGGATCATACTCAGAGGGAATTGTACTCCTGTTGGAACGCTGTCTTTTCTGTATCTGTGGAATCAAGGCTTTGCGACATGACTCCACTGATAGAGTAGAATCAAATACTCTTCGTCGCATGGAATGTAGACCTCTAAACCTTCTAGCCAGGATAAAAATAGAATTATGGATCAAGTAGTAATTTCATATTCAGTACAAGTAAATTTATACTGAATGCATGCTTAATTTATAATTTTCCACGTAGATGGTTGATTAGTTGCTTTCAGTTTTTTCATTTTGAAAGTTGTGAAGAACTTTGTGTTTCTATTTGTGACTATCAAGGCTTTGTGCAACATTCACAGTGTTTAGTTATTAACACTACAAAAAGATTTTTTTCCAACTAACATTGACTAATACTACTAAATTCTAATTTTTCTTCGATCTATTCCCTGATAGCGCTAAGGTGAAATTCTGTACTTCTGAGTATTTAAGAAATTTGATTCTTTACAAAATATAGATTCCACATAAAAGTGAGTCCAAGGATTTAATATTGTAAAATGCATTATATAAATTAAATTTGCATCACTTTGCGCTATCAAACAAGGCTTCACATTATTTTTCTCAATGAAATCTTCTTCCATAATCTGAAGATCTGAAGTTATTACAGTCACTACGAAATTATTATAGTCAATATCGCCCATAAAATACTTTTAATCAACTCTTTTCGTTATTCCATTTACAAGTAAATTAGAATCTTAATCATTAAAGTCATTTTGGCGTTTTTTAAGCTATTTATAATCTTATAATTGATCGTTATATTTATAACGTTCTTAAACTAACATTTAGATTGACTGAAACAACCTAAAATTTGAGAAGTTGAACACTTATCCCCATTGTACTCCGAAATAAAGTTCTTCCTTAGAAAGCGAAAAACAGATAATTTAAATATAAATATTTCGTTAGTGGCATCATACGTCGAAAGGCAAAAAACAAATTAGAAAAAAATCTCATGTCAGATTTTTTGTTTCAGAGGTTGCAAAAAAAAAAAGATATGGGTATTCTCCCTATTTAAATATTCGGAAAAGAGATAAGAATAACATAATACACAAAGAATTAGACAGGAAAAATAGCTGGGTAATAAATTTTAATTATATTTATTTTTCAATTGAAGGAAAACGTTAATAATTTTATTGAGTTTGTGAAAAATTTACCTTTATTTGATAATAAGTAAACATTTCAAAGATATTATTTAAAGAAAGTGTCAGAGGAGGTCAGTTGGCCATTGCATTATAAATAAATAAAGCAAGATTTTTATTAAGCCTAACCAGTGGTTTCATCCAAATTTATTATAACCATCAGTTCTCTTGAATTGGAATTTTTATTTTGCTATTGTTTTTACTATAGAACGATACAAACCGCATAAAAGGGAATCTTCTTTTTAAGATTCAGTTAATGAAAGGAAAAATCACAATGGTTATTCTTATACACATATTTGTTTCGGTTAATAATACTTTCAGCAACGTGTTCGACTGAGCCAGTGAGAATAGTCTGCATAATATAACTGAATTTAATTAATATGCTAACTTTTTTAAAGTCCCAAGACAGTTCATATAAATTCTAATAAGTTTTCTAAAAATCAAAAAGACTTACTGAAAGAGAAAAGTGGTTTGTGATGGTGTATCGATGAATTTAATGGCTTCGGTTTTCCAATCATTATTTACAAACGAACCCCCTGTATAATTAGCTCTTAATATGCTTATTTTCAATAGTTATAAAACCATAAAATGTCAAACGATTCGTTCCTAATTCTTTTGATATTGTGCTCGACATCAATTTATATTTAATAATCAACTTATGCAAGGTTTTACACACAGAAGACAAATTAAGAATGCATCTAAAATCAGATAAAACTTAATTGAAAAAAGATGTTCATGACTACAGGATAGATTGTTGAATGTTAGCACACTACACTGCAGAGTTTAGTCTTATTTAGTATCAGATGCTGAATTTTAAAGACCAAATGATTATCAAAGACAGAAAGTTTGAACGCTCTAAAGACAGACATTTAGCTCTGGCTAAATGATAAAAAGTAGGTTGACAGGATCCAATTTAGAGAAAACTAAACGAATAGTTTATTTGATGAAGTCCTGGAAAATAATTTAGTCGAAATTGTTTTTAAATCAAAACCTGAAATGTTTGTTTAAGGTCTATATGAAATGAAATCAGATGTATACTCACGTATCATAATAATATCACATAAAGTGTCTGTTTTTTCAATTAAACCAGATTTAAATATCATAAATAATGACCTTTTAAAAAAGTAACCTTAAAAAATATTCATGTCCGCGCCTGAAAAAAAAGTCCTATTTATAACGTTCAATCTTGGCGATTTCTTCGGAAGACTTTTTATTTTGCATTTTAAACATAAAACAAGTAACAAGACATGATAAATATTAAAAATCGTAATTAAATTGCGTTCATTGTAAGATTGCAAAAATTGGGCATTGTTTTCTTTGAGTAGTACTTGCACTTTTACTGCCTTCTTTGAGTAGTATTTGAATTGCCTACTACCTTCTCTGGGTATTACTTGCACTGTCTACTGCCATCTCTGAATGGTACGTACATGTAGGGATACCAGATACCAGAGTTCTTCAAGAAGGATAAAAAGCTAGAAATGGAGGACAAAGGAGGATATGCTTTCCGTTTGTGAAATAAAAAAAGTTGTTTCCTACGAAGTCTAATTTAAAAATAGTTCAGTCGAAAAAAGACATAATTCTAATTATTCAGTACGTTTCAAAATATATGATGTGACATTTTTTATGCATACTTGATATAAAAAGCCTATTTGGTCATGTATATATTTGGCCTATGTATGTATAGTTTAGCTGTAGTAACTATCTGCTGTTCCAAAAAGCAAACTTTGTGTGCTTCGATTAACTGTGATCCTCTTGCATGAGAAGGCTTGTACAAACTAGCAGTAGTTCCTTAATTCCTTCGTTGTTCTTTATGATGCAAAAATTATAAAAGAAAACTCCTGTCAACTTTTACAGCTCCATCTACCCGGTGGGGAGGAAGTCATATTTTATGCAATTTTTCTAAAGCACATACTTTTTTTAAATCTGTCAGGTATATTGCTAATATTAAGATTACAAAAAATAATAATAACATTAAAGAAATTAACTTAGCATTCACGACGAGCATTTAAATAAAAAAAAAATACCCCCTCAAGCAGCTGCTTGCCACAGAGGTCTGACAGGAGCCTGTCAGTTTATATGCCATAGTAGAAGATCTGAGAGGATGGCATTTTGCAGTATATTAATTCACGGTTAATAGCATATTATAATCATGGTTCAAGAAATTTAAAAAAGAAAAATACTGAAAAAAATGAGTGCTTCAATGTTAGTTTAAACATGTCATGAGTGTACAGAAAGGAGATAATTTCATAATTTTCCAAATTTCCGGGAGAACATGAAATAAAATTTTGACCAAATTATTTTCCGAGACTTCATCAAAAAATCTATTCGTTTAATTTTCTTTAGTTCAGCTCCTATTGCAGGAAGTAGGGTAAACCTAAACACTGCATATTTCGCTCTGTAGGCAGTACTTGTACTCTACGTCCTTCTTTGTTAAATACTTACACTTTCTATTGCATTTTCTCAATCGAACTTGCACTGTCCATTGCTTACTTTGAGCAAAACTTATACTGTTCACTGACAATCATGAGTAACACTTGCACTGTCCATTGACTCCTATGTGTAGTACTTGTACTTTCTATTGTCTTCTGTATGTAGTAATTTCACTCTGTATTATACTGTCTGTGTAGTATTTGTATTTCTATTGTCTTCTGCTACAGTACTTTCACTTTGTATTGTATTCTCTGTGTAGTACTTGTATTTTCTATTGTCTTCTACAGTGCTTTCACTCTCTGTTGTCTTCTCCTGTAGTGATTTCACTTTCTATTATATCCTCTGTGTAGTACTTGTATTTCTATTGTCTTCCACTGAAGTACTTTCATTTTCTATTATAATCTCTGGTAGTACCTTCACTTTCTATTGTCGTCTCTATGTAATACTTTTACTTTCTATTGTCGTCTCTATGTAGTAATTTCACTTTCTATTGTTTTCTCTATGTAGTACTTTCACTTTCTGTTGTATTCTCTGTGTAGTACTTTTACTTTCTATTGTCTTCTCTATGTAATATTTTCACTTTCTATTGTCTTCTCTATGTAGTACTTTCACTTTCTGTTGTATTCTCTGTGTAGTACTTGTACTTTCTATTGTATTCTCTGTGAAATACTTTCACTTTCTATTTTCTTCTCTATGTAGTATTTTCACTTTCTGTTGTCTTCTCTATGTAGTATTTTAATTTCTGTTGTATTCTCTGTGTAGTACTTGTACTTTCTAATGCATTCTCTGTGAAATACTTTCACTTTCTATTGTCTTCTCTATTTAGTACTTTCACTTTATATTGTCTTCTCTATGTAGTACTTTCACTTTCTATTGTCTTCTCTATGTAGTACTTTCACTTTCTATTGTATTCTCTGTGTAGTACTTGTACTTTCTATTGCATTCTCTGTGAAATACTTTCACTTTCTATTGTCTTCTCTATGTAGTACTTTCACTTTCTATTGTATTCTCTGTGTAGTACTTGTACTTTCTATTGCATTCTCTGTGAAATACTTTCACTTTCTATTGTCTTCTCTATGTAGTACTTTCACTTTCTATTGTATTTTCTGTGTAGTACTTGTACTTTCTATTGCATTCTCTGTAAAATACTTTCACTTTCTATTGTCTTCTCTATTTAGTACTTTCACTTTATATTGTCTTCTCTATGTAGTACTTTCACTTTCTATTGGCTTCTCTATGTAGTACTTTCGCTTTTTGTTGTATTCTCTGTGTAGTACTGGTACTTTCTATTGTATTCTCTGTGAAATACTTTCACTTTCTATTTTCTTCTCTATGTAGTATTTTCACTTTCTGTTGTCTTCTCTATGTAGTATTTTAATTTCTGTTGTATTCTCTGTGTAGTACTTGTACTTTCTATTGCATTCTCTGTGAAATACTTTCACTTTCTATTGTCTTCTCTATTTAGTACTTTCACTTTATATTGTCTTCTCTATGTAGTACTTTCACTTTCTATTGGCTTCTCTATGTAGTACTTTAACTTTCTATTGCATTCTCTGTGAAATACTTTCACTTTCTATTGTCTTCTCTATGTAGTATTTTCACTTTCTATTGTCTTCTCTATGTAGTATTTTCACTTTCTATTGTATTATCTGTGTAGTACTTGTACTTTCTATTGCATTCTCTGTGAAATACTTTCACTTTCTATTGTCTTCTCTATGTAGTACTTTCACTTTCTATTGTATTCTCTGTGTAGCACTTGTACTTTCTATTGCATTCTCTGTGAAATACAGTCACTTTCTGTTATATTCTCTGTGTAATATAGCAAAATACAAAAGGCAGAAGAGCAAATAATATTTAGAGAACTCAAGTAGAGAGTGAAAATACTTCACAGGAAAAGCAATAGAAAGTACAAGTACTATACAGCGAGGACAACAGAAGCTACAATTACTACACAGAGAAGACAATAGAAAGTACAAGTAGCGCACAGAGAATATAATAGGGAGTGTGCGGTACAGAAAGTACAAACTTTCTGTTGTCTTCTCTTACAGTACTTTCATTTTCTATTATATATTCTGTGTAGTACTTTCACTTTCTATTGTATTCTCTATCCAGTACTTGTACTTTAAATTGTCTTCTCCTGTAGTACTTTCACTTTTTATTATATTCTCTGTGTAGTACTTTCACTTTATATTGTCTTCTATATGCAGTACTTTCACTTTCTCTTGTATTCTCTGTGCAATACTTGTACTTTCTGTTCTCTTCTCCTGTAGTACTTTCATTTTCTATTATATTCGCTGTGTAGTACTTTCACTTTCTATTGTCTTCTCTGTACAGTACTTTCACTTTCTATTATATTCTCTGTGCTGTACTTGTACTTTCTATTGTCTTCTCTGTGTAATACTTGTACTTTCTATTGCTTTTACTGTGCAGTATTTTCACTCTCTACTTGAGTTCTCTAAATATTATTTGCTCTTCTGTCTTTTGTAGAAATTTTGGTTTTAGCATCTTTAGAAACATTTTTGTATTATGTACCAGCAAACGTTAAACAGTCTGCCAACATTCGAAAAGCTTGATTAACTGATTTCACATCATTTGATGTACACGTCCTCGTGTACATTTTTCTTCTAGCTTAATTTTCTTTATAGCTTAATTTTGTACAATCTAGTTATAAAAGCAGCTTTTTCAACATAACACATTATCTGTCGAAAATAAAATGCATATTAATATGTAATCATGGATAAAGTAATCACAAAGAAAATAAGTTATAATCCGTCACAAAGGCCATAGTGGTGAGACCAGGATGAGAAAGGACTAGCAGTTAGGTGCAAATTGCACCCTCTCAACGAGGAGATCAATCATGCTTTTTGAGATAAGAATTAACTGCCATAGTCGTTTGTGAGATGAGTATTGTTTTAGCTGGTAGACTTTGTGAGTTGTGTTAACTCTACCTGCAGCATTAGTACATGTCTTTGTGGGACATGTACTTATTTGGTAAGGACTGTGTAAACTAGTGTCGTTTCTAGGTCCCTTTTCTATCCTATATGTTGCAAATCACAATACACAGAGTGTAACTTTGCTGCACTGAGACTTAGAACTTAATATATCATATTTAGGCCTTTTTGAAAGCATTGATATAATTTCCATCACTAAAAGGCTTGATGAAAGAGAGAATGAAATTCTCTGCGGTGCAGTTGATAATAGAAACTTCAGACCTCAGATCACGAGACTGGCATAATTAAAATAGCTCAACTTTTACGAAAGTTTATCTATTCTAAGGAATATTTTCCCGATCTTAATTCGTAGATAAATAACGTCCTTTATGTATAAGCACAGTGTTTTTAGGTATAATACTCTTAATTTTCTTTATCGACTGAATTCCCATCAGTTTTGAGAAGATTTTGAAGAGTTAGCGCCTCTTCAAAATCCCAAGCCTCATCGTCACGCTAGGAGAAGGTAGAAGCTCTCTTATCGTTTCGCACTTAAGTCTTCAACTGTCAATTTTTTGCACATTACAGGAATTCTTGATATGCTTTGTACGATTTTTTTTCTTTACAAGAATAAATAAATGCATCATCGTGGTAAAAGAATATTCATGTGTATATATATATATATTTAAAAAAAATTATGCTTCTTATTTGATACCAAACAAGAAGATACTTCTTATGTTGAATTCGAAACAACTGATTATGAATTACACTAGGATCGGAAACTTGGCAAAATCCTATGTTTAATATTTCAAATTTTGACCACATAAAAAAAAAAATCCATGGTGTGTGTATGTGAGAGGGGTTTAAGACACTGGTTGGATTGAAGATATTTTTTTTTTCTCTTTCCTAATAATTTTAGTTTATTCAAAAGGAAATACAACAACAAAATAAGAAAATATTGGATAGATGGTTTTGTTTTAAAAAACTAATAAATGTAGTACTAACTCTTAAGATGTTAGGTTCCTCGCAATGCATGCAATTGTGACCAAGATAATTTGTAACCTTTTTCAGTTAAATCTCAACTGAACTTTAGAACTTTATCCTGCAAGGACTAACAGATATGTATTGATCATGTTACATACCAAATGAAAGAGAATTTCGTTTTGAATAGTTGAATAAATATAAACGAGATCCCATTTTAAACGAATTTCGGAGGTGCACAAACACAGATACACATCAATGAAAATAATCATATATTTTTATTGGAAAAAATAATCTTCACGTGTAAAAAAAATATGATGCTAATCACGTTGTTTTGATTATAGGAAAATTTGCATTTTAAATTATATAACAATGGGAGAAATTTAATACACACAAAATTGAATAATAAGTAGCATCACGCAGTGCTCACTAAATTGTAATCACTTCCCTGCACCTTACGTAAGGTCTATAACTTCTGAAGTGTGTCGTCAAGGAAATATTATGCTTAATATTTTTAATACCATTTTAGCTAGCAATGATCCGATTAATTTGTCTGGAGGAATGATGTTAATAAAATATTAAATAATCATGAAACGTTTCAGGATAATATGTGAACATTTTGTTCATTACAGATATTTTACAGATGAGTGAAAATAAACGTAAACTAAAAGAATAACGCTAATTGCAATAAAAAAATTCAACGAAGAAGCAGGGGGTAGAAATTATTTTCCCTCCTGAAATTAAGAATAAAATATAACATAATAAATATCTTCCTATATCAGTTTAGTAAAGTTAAAAAAAGGACTTTTGTAACAGAATGGGACTGAAGATAAATTAATCTCAATCAAATCTATCTGAATCCCGTTTTTCAACAATAATCGCTTATTATTTTCAGACTTAAGAAAGTTTGAATATTGAACAACAGCAATGCCTAACGTTAGATTTATGAGTTATGTTTGTGAATTGTGTTATTTCCATATCACAGTTAACAAATTACTTTATAATATATCGAAAAAAACTCTATCATTACACATATTTATTTTTTGAGGATTATTTCATTTTTGAATCAAAACCTTACTTGGAATCAAATTAATCTAAGTACCGCGAATTTGTAACGTGCCGAAAACTTGTATCAAGAATCGTAATATGCAATATGGACTTAATTTTATGTCATGAAGAATATTTAAGTTAATATTTTATAACTAGAGTCAGAAACACTAAGATCAGTTTGCTATGTTTTGGGGAAAATATTTCGTATCAAAACAAACATTTTTTTTCAAAAACCGATAAACATCATATCATTATTAAAATCGTAGTCACAATACTTGGGGAGCCATTAAAGATAGGGCAGAGACTACAGTCCCTTTAGCATCTTTGTTCATTTGGCCATGAATTGTGACACTATTAAATGTGAACAACGAACTCCTTGTGAACCATTAGGGTACCTTAATAAGCAGTCATAATTGAAAAATTGTGAACTGAATCTCAACCTACCAAATAGAGACATCTCAAAGGCTTACTTTTACTTACCAAATAAAGACTCCTAAAACGCTTATCTCTTATTTGTGCCTTTCCAACATTAATATGGGATATTTAGTACTAATGATAAGGATATTATTGAAATGGCTTATTCATTAAGAAGAAATTTTAATTTCTAAAGTGTGTCGTCAAGGAAGTGTTATGCTTAATATTTTTAATACCATTTTAGCTAGCAATGATCCGATTAATTTGTCTGGAGGAATGATGTTAATAAAATATTAAATAATCATGAAACCTTTCAGGACAATATGTGAACATTTTGTTCATTACAGATATTTTACAGATGAGCGAAAATAAACGTAAACTAACAGAATAACACTAATTGCAATAAAAAAATTCAACGAAGAAGCAGGGGGTAGAAATTATTTTCCTTCCTAAAATTAAGAATAAAATATAACATAATAAATATCTTCCTATATCAGTTTAGTAAAGTTAAAAAAAGGACTAGTATGTAATGATTGTGTAATTTATTCAAACCAATTTAACTTCTAAGAGAAATCAGGTGTCTTCAGATCTAATATGAAGAAAAAAATAAATATATATGACTACGTAAACAGAAGAGTAAACAGACTACTGCATTTTTTTAATCACAACTAATTTTTCTTTTGAAATTATTTTTGATTTAAATAAATTATACAGCACAAAATTTGCGATTTTTACATTAGCTTTTCAAACTACTCATAGAAATATATTTTCCTCATTTTCTTGCATTTAATGTTATTTATTCCGTTCAGTGGGAAATTTATAAAAACTAGTTTTAACAAAACCAATTTCTTTCAGCTGAATTCTTCACGAAACCGATGTCTACAGGATATCTCCTGTCATACTAATCTACACCAATAAAAGCTAATTTTTTCCCTTTTATATATAAAAAATAAAGGGAAATTTTTACCTATATTTATAATGCATATATATTTTTACAAACTATTAAATGTCAAGAACAAACATTTTTATGAACAATTGTCTCACCTTAGCAAGCAGCCATAAATTAAAAACCTGTGAAATGGATCGCTACTCTCCAAATAATGACATCGCAAATGCTTATCTCTTACTTCAGATTTTTTAATTTCAATGTGGCTAATTATTTAAGTGATAAGAGTATTGCGTGTGTTACGATGAAAGTGGAAAGTTTGGTGAATTTGCCTGATCACAGGATGTTTATAAAATTGCCACATCAACTGGTAAATGTAATTATAGGTTAAGCATTTCTAACACTGATCTGTGATATCATTAAATTCTACAGTAAAGGGAATTAATTCATGGGCCCAGTACTATTGTGTAATTAGTTTATTCATTAAATGTCTTTGTGCCACTTTTTTTTTTTGCTTTTCAAAATAAGTTTTTCAGTTTTTATTCTTCTTTCTTTTCTTTAAGATAAATTATAAACGTTTTCATTTTTACATTGGATCTTTAGCTAAGTGTCAAAACATTAATCAGTTCGTGTATTTCCAAGTTTAAGTCTTTGCTATTTCATTAGTATATTTTATTTTTACATAACCAATAAGTTATTTATTTTACTATTTGTTTCTAGGAGTTCACAAAATCCCCATTAACGAAGTATACATTCAGCGGTTACTTTGGTAGCTACAGTTCCATGCTATGTTAATAGTAACTCAGATACAGAACTCAGCATCTTATTAAATGATTTTTCTGAAAAAAATGTGACTGAAGATAATTTAGAGATTTCAAGCAAATCTTTTTAAATCTCGATTTTTAACCGTATCCGTTCGGTATTTAGAGAGATACATATATATATGTCTTTTGACCGTCCCGTGACCGAATGGTTAGCGGGCTTGGCTATTGATCTAAGGGACCTGGGTTCGAACCCGGGTAAGTCATGGATGTATGTGTCGTTTTTCTGCTGAGGTCCTGATCTCCTCTCAGACCTTCTACTATGGCATATAAACTGACAAGATTCTGTCAGACCTCTATGGCAAGCAGATGCTTGAGGGGGTATTTATTTATTATTATATTTTATTTAGAGACTCTGTAATTGGCTACTTAACAGCAATAGTTCCACTTTAAATATTTTCTCAGAAAACTTATAAATACAAGTTAAAATGAAAGCGATAACCGTTATAATATACTTTCCTAACACATGTAAAACTATTTTTTAGCGGTTATCGTAATATTTATGTTTATTGCCAATTTTTTCAATGATTTTTTGGCAGAAGGAGCTACCTTGCCAAATGTTTCAGCTTCGGTAAATCTTTAAATTTTGAACGCATATTGTTGGAAATAGATATTTAAATAGATTTGATTCAGATCTTTTGATTATATTCAGTTACGTTTTTTCATAAAAAGCTTATTTAAGAAGTTACTGAATTCTGTGTCTGAGTTACTATTGACATAACATGGAACTGTACCTAATAGAGCGGTTACTGAGTGTATATTTTTCACATACGATACTCTTCAAATGTGTTTGTCCACATCCATATTATCTCAAAGGAAACCTTTATTCAAATTTCCCTTAATTTCAAAAATATGCTTTTTTGGAAAAATGTCGCTGGAGATAAATTTAAAAACACTCAAAAATCTCTAAATCTCTCTTTTTAACAATATTCGTTTATTATTTAAAGAGTTATTGAAGCTGTAATACTTAAAAGAAGATGCTGTCCAGCCATTTAGCCAAGAAATAGTTTTTTGGCAAACAAAAATTTCTTGGAATAATCCTGGTAAACAATTAAGTGCACAGTAAATATTAGTTACTTAAATATTAATATTCAAAATTTTCATATGAAACTTACATTTATTTATTTTTATATTTTGGGGGTAAGTTGAGTAAGGGGGTCGACAAGCCCACCCACCAGATATGTGCCGATGCTCTCTGTTTTAAGAATACTCAAACGAGCATTGAAACACGAATACTAATTTTTATAAAAATTCGTTTACCAAATTCAGGGAGATTTTATAAGTCTTTAATTATTCTTTCCCTGTTTTTCGGCTTAAGAGAGCAACATCTGATGTTAAATATTTCAGCTTCAATAGCATTGTTTAAAACAGAGATTTGGATAAATTCGAAAGAGATTTTCAATTCCTATCCAGTGGCATATTTTACGAATCTTATATTCAAATTAGAGAGTTTTAATGCGAATTTCCATTCAAATAAAGTGGAAGTGTTTCAATACAAGTTGAATTGAAGCCAAGACTTCTAAAAATCCCACTGCTTTGGTAAACAACTTTTTATGACAATTAAGATTCGTGCTTTTTGTGATCTTTTAAGGAGTAGTCTTATGAATGACAACTTTAGCCATATAACCAGGAGGGTGGTCCTCTCTTTCACTCGGTCAAAAAAAAAAATAAAATAAACTAATTGCAAGATAATTTAAGTAGCAAATTTTGTTTGCACCTCACCAGAAACTATTTCCTGATTAAGCTTTTGACACTTAGCACTTCATGAACTTTCACTTAATATATAACTCGTAGTGACTGATCCCCTTCCTCCAACTCCCCTTCAAATTCTGAATATATGTAAGAATCCAGTGTAGAAGAGCGAATGGAAACAATTGATACAATGACACTGCGCAATTGAGAAAGAAATGGTGTTGATAGGTCATTAGTCAATTGAACATCAATCGTTTGCTGCTCAACAAATGATATATGATATTACTTTTTGATCTCTGAACCCATTGGGTGGCTGACAGGTAATTGATAGCTCAATCAACCAATGGTATATAACAACCACGATTTTGTCAATTGCACAGTATTATCGTCTTTCTAATATTACAGCTACTCAGACCTCACAACATAGTCTATCATTTGATATATAATATAATTTCTCAGGTATACATGTAAAGTTCATTCAAATGAAATGTGAACAAGTCGGAAATAATCAGAACTGAAGCGTAAATCGTTTATTGATCTGTTTGATTTCGAAATGCCCATTGAGACATTTATCTCAACATGAAATTAGCAACATAATATCCTCTTTACTAGAGGAACTTTATCTATCGCATGAGTAAGTCTGTGACAATGCACCTGCATTGTCACAGACTTTACCGACTACAACTTCTTTATTTTCAAGGAGCTTTTTAGACGCCCATGAAAGGGAAAAATCTAATAATGGAGATGCTAGGACTATAGGGAGGATGATGTTCGAGGCATTCCTGCTATATCCGTTCAACGTTATTGTTGCTATTTGGCAGTATGGGAGTGGAAGTTGTCATGCAACAAGTTTTACACAAACGTCGTTGAAAAAGCGCTTCGGATTTATTGCTGCTTTTCAAAACTCATAATTTTGCAATATCGTTGCTAATTGATGTTGTCACCACTTATCAGACTAATCAGAAAGCGATGAAATTATCAGTGAATTTCTTAAATTTTTGTTGCTTTCTGAGTCATGAGCACAGATAGCGTTTTTTTTTTTCAAAGAGACAAACCATCTTTTACGCTGAAAAAAGAGAAGCTATATTAACTGCTGCCAATGCATATATATATAAATAATTAAAACTGCTGAAAGAAGGCACTACAAGAGGGTTTACCGTTGCCATGAAAAGATGTACCTGGTCTGCAAATGATGTAGGTGATAGACGTCATAGTTTCAGCAACACCCCCACCAACACAAATGTCTTGATCATGTTACTATAAAAGCGATAGAAAAAGTTTTTCAAGGCTAATGAAAAAAAAAAATCTGTGGTTCAGCAGCCCGAAAAATAATTGTAGATAAGGCATCTGCGTTTATGTATACCCATTTTCCTGTTTGAGGGCAAAAAAAAATCATTCATTACATTACCCAGATATAGGGTTATCAAATTTCCGTTTAAACCAACTTTTATGTTAGATGAGCTGTTTGGATAGATTCACAAATCGAAAACATCACAAAATAATATGGCATGCGTAAGCAGTATGAGGATAATAAAATCCCAAACTAAAAACCTCAACTCACAAATCGTAAACCTCAAAGGAGAAAATGATATACATATAAGGATAATAAAATAATAATAATAATAATGTGATTTTTTGTTAAAAAATTAATTATCTGTAGTTTATGTATTTTCTGTTGTAATTTTATTAAGTTTAATATTTCATATCTGTATTATAACCTCCTTACTTTCCTAAAATAGTAAAGCAGGTAATTTCGTTAACAGTTTCATATAGATATGTTTATTGAAAAAAAAATTCCCCTGTAAATTTTTTATAGCGTATAATTTTCTAAAAAATTAAATTAATGACCACGAAGAGTCTAAGTGGACGGCTTTATAGTCAAAAATTGCCTAAGAACCATGTGCTTTAATTACGTACACTATAATTCAAAACGGAAAAAGATGCATGTTATGTAAATGGAAATTCGAAGCTTCCTTATCTTTGAAAATATTTTTTTAATGACAAAATTTTACCTGAGATAAATTGAAGATTTCACTCAGTTCTCTCTAAATATCTCTTTTCCTCAATATTTGTATAACATAATTTTATATTTGCAATATTCGTAAATATATATTTATTAATATATGACTAACTTTTGCTTGTCATGACAACTCACTTCAAAAGATAAAACACAACTGTTATAACTAATCGTTCTCTAATATAAATGTAATATTTGAAGTTTGTGTACCGATTTTTTTCAGTTTTCATTAATTTAGGGGGAAATGTTTAGAAAGATTGTGATAGCGACCTCTACTGTAAAATGTTTCAGTTTCGATAACATTTTAAATATTAAGCTAATATTATTGAAAATTGAGATTTAGAGAGATTCGAGAGATATCTGAAACTTATCTCTAGCGACATTTTTCCGTAAAAAACTTATTTTCGTAAGTTAGGGAATTTTGAATATGGTTTTCTATTCATATAACATGGAAGCGTCTTGTATCCTTTTTGCAATATAATATATATATATAATAGAGAGACATATGCATAAATATGTATAACACATTATAAAGAAGAATATAGTAGTAAAAAATTTAGGAAGCAGTGACGAAATTGTGGACAGGACTGAACAAAATGCAATTTCGGGCTGCTTTTTGTTTTTCTTTCAGAAATCATTTTTGCCAAATAATTCATGTTTATTTTTCCTCTCAATTCTAATTGCTGTTTTAAAAAATTATATTGAAAAAAAATGCGTCTCTGTAATATAAATAGTTTGCCTCCTTTCAGCATTTTTTGTTGGTTATTATTTTTTAAAAAATGGACAGGCGAGGGGGTGATCATGATTCCTTTACCACTCATGGTCATAGACACACCGGGGTAATGTGGTTATGTTCAAAATGAGCAATGGTTTACAGGTAAAAAAGCCAAAATTTTAAAATGAAAATAATAATCAAAGCAAAAAAATTCAAGTTATGAATTCACATGATTTAATCACTAATGAATGAAGAATAAAAAATTTTATCCCATCTGATAGATGCAGAGAAATGTGATTATGTGTTGATTTATAATAGAGAACATTGGCGTAGCATGCAGAGTTCTATGTGTTTTGCTAAAATCTCTATGCTAATCAGTAACTGTAAATTTCTATCTCGTCCTTCAGGATGATTATTTCTTAAATCAGAATTTTTTTATCAACCATAACTTCTTAACACGCTCTGCTTCAAAGGCCCTAGTGTCATTATGATATATTGGGGAAACTCAATAAGATAATCGAGTAATCGAGATGCTTAAAGAGCGGGTGTTTGGGCATTAGTGTGTGTATTAAGTGAAATATTTCGGTTTGTACGAATTTCGTTCAAACGTTAGTAAGAAATAATTGTTCGTTCTTAGACCCAGCATTATTTTAAAGCCAGATAAAAGTGTACGATTGTTTGTGGCACGTGAGCTGAGTGTTCGGCGCATATTAAGCCAAGTTTGTTAGAATAAGCTTCTAAGCCTTATTACCTAACGATATGCATTGCAATGCATATACGTAATATTAGTGTCTAATACATTATAGTAATTGTTATATAAATCGGTGTTCATGATAATTATTAATCTCTAGCGTAGATTAGATTGATTGCGTTATTACTAGTGTAACATTTCATTCCTTCATATTCGCATAACTTAGTTTTGTATTTACATCCAAACGTCCTTTTTTGCTGGGTGAATTCTTAACATATAAACAATACGAAACTCGCAGAATCACATGCAAATGGAAAGGTCAAGACTCAAATGACTCACGAAAATAAAAGAAATTCGTTTTTGTTTATTTATAACTTTAATTATAATAGTAGTTTGATTTCTGACTATACAATATATGATATTTATCTATTTCCTACGTAATTTGTTACTGTGTTTAAGATTTCCTACATCTGAGTTACTCCAGGATTGGATTGGATTGTTTTACCTCTGAGCGGCACTTTTTTGCACACCATGGGCTAAATGGCCAGGCCACAAGGACCCCAAAGGCTCAGAGAAGGTTGGGGGAGGGGACCACTGGAATAGCTGTTGGGAGACAGATGGTAGCCTCCCGTCAAGGTCATCCAGCGTGTTCTTTAACGTGCACAAGGTATGGCTCTCCCGCACACGGAGCCACGGCTTAACGTCCCATCCGACGGACGGCGGCCTTTTCAAGCCCATCGCTGTCCCCTACTGACCGTGGGCAGGGCGGGGAAATTTAGTTACTCCAGGAGAGAAGTTCTTATGCGAAGTAGTGTTTGGTGTGATTCGATCACTGTAGACTTAGCAAAACAATGTTTTAGAATCTTAATTCCAATTTAATTTTTTTTTTGCGGGGAAATTAAAGAAAAAAAATGCCTATGGAAAGGAAAAGTTTGTATGGGTGCAACATTCTTTATTTATTCTAATAGTAAAGCATATAATTACATAATACACATCAAATATTCTATTTTTAAATATCTAAGCATATAACTTTTTTACCGAACTAGAATTTTAGAGGGCGGGAGAGGGAATATGGGCCACTCTCCCCTCCCTGCTCATCAACGTATAAAGGTCGTTCAAACGAAAAGTGAAACAACCCCTTTATCTCGGTAATGGACTGAGCGATCATTGAGCCTCACAGAGGGAAACGGAAATGCATAGAAGGAACTCATCGACACCACAATCAGTGGAGAGTAATTGTCTTGGGCGTGTCTGTAACCCAGTTTCTTTTGCTCTGCACCTAAAGATACGAATCATTCGACCACTAATATGTTATGTTTGTCTGAAAAATAAATAATGTAATCCATATGGATTCGAAGAATTATATTTTTTGCAACATAGACTCAGAAAAGTATGAACTTAACACTATTTATGTTTCGATATTAGACAACGAAACAAAAAAATAGTGTAGCTCTTTCCAAGAATAAATACATTATTCAGTAATGTATTTATCATATGTTTAAATACAAATATTTCGATCTATGTGGATTATAGATGAGTTCGAGTCCAGGCTTTGACGGGCTCAAAATAGCACGGATCACTTCAGGCTCTGGAGGACTAGGACCTAGTCATATAATTTAAATTTCCAACTTCTCTTTAATTGTGAAAGAAACAAAATAAATTATATCAAAATTTATAATTTTTAATAAGTTTTTAGTAATTTAAAATAAGCATCATTCAGACTTTGATTTCTTTCAGTTATAATATGTATTTTGCCGTCTCGTGACTGAGTGCTTAGCGCGCTAGGCTACTGATCTAAAAGATCTGGGTTCGAGTCCCAAGTAAGGCATGGATGTTAGTGTTGTTTTCTGCTGAGGTCCCTCCATCCTCACAGACCTTCAACAACAGCGTATAAACTGACAGGCTCCTGTCAGACCTATATGGCAAGCAGCTGCTTGAGGGGTACTTATTTTTTTATAATCTGTTTTTAATTAATGAATCTCCCGTAGCGTTAATAGTGATATTACCTAAGAATTTTTAGTTTCTACGAATTGTTTTTCTGGAAAGGCCGCCGTCCGTCGGATGGGACGTTGCGGGAGAGCCATACCCTATGCGCGTTAAAGAACACGCTGGATGTCATTGACGGGAAGCTACCATCTGTCTCCCAACAGCTGTTCCGATGGGTACCCTCCCCTAACCCTCTCTGAGCCTTCGGGGTCCTTGTGACCTGGCCATTTAGTCCATGGTGTGCAAAAAAATCGCCGCTCAGAGGTAAAACAACCCAACGAATTGTTTTTCTAATATTTTTCGTTCCAAATAACATTAAGATTTAAATTTATGCTGTAAATAATTGCAATTAATAATTTATAGTGTGCCAAAGCTTATAATACGAAGAATATAAAAATGATTCAACAGCTTGCATTTATGCATTATAAGCCTACAATGCTAAAAAGAAAAGAAAAAAACCAATAGCCGACGCTCTCTCCAATTATTTTATTGGAGATGCATTAAACATTTATTTTTTTGTCATAACAAAACTTTATTTCCCCGAGCTAAAGAAAAATATCGATTTTTCTTACTACATGTTTTTTCTTCTTTTTTCAGTAGCTGTTTGCTTTAAGTTATAAAATCTTCCTCGGCCTATTTTCAATGTCGGTAAAAATCACTTTCCATTTCATGACACCACTTAACGTTTACTACAAGAATTAAGGCCATTTAGGCGAAGATTTCTCGAAGGTCTAGGAACATTAACTGTAATCAAAATCCGAGTACACAGCGAAACCCAATTAGATTGAATTTTTGCCCTGGAGCATTTGCCAGTACTACAATGTCACATTAGCTTCAGAACAGACACTTCTTTTTTATGGTATACTACTTTGGAGGATAGAGAAACCTAGAAGTTACCCTCTAGCTTACATGAGCTTTCTCTTATAAGACAAAACACACAACTGAGATATAAGCTCAAGTTCTATGATCACTGCATCGGTTAGAACAGGCGCGCACAAACTCCGGCACTTTTAGCAATTTTATCCTGCCCGAGTGAATATAAGAAATTGCAAAATACATTTTTTTAATCTAGCTTTATTAAAATGAATGATGCTTTAATAAGACGAAAGAAGAAAATTTGAATAAAATTATGTATTAACTACTCGTCATTGAAGTCGAATATTCAGCAGATAATTACTGAGATCCAATTCATACTTCACACACTGATTTGAAGCCAACTAAAGTCTCGACATTAAATTAAAATTCATAGTAATATTTATTTTTTTTCCTTATTATTTTGTGCCTATACATATGACAAAAGAAATGTAAGAAACGACGTTGCGTTTTTTTTTTTTGTTCTTTTTATTTCATTCCCTTCCCTATTATGACCCACAACAAACATAATATTTTTTTATTTGGTCTGATGCCAAAAATGTTTGTGCACTCCTGAGTTAGAGTTAACAATGACATAGAAAGGCAAGTTCGGATATAGCAAAAAATAAAGAGGGGTTCAAAGATGGGGGAAAAAATAAAGAGGGGCTCAAAGATGGGGGAAAAAATAAAGAGGGGTTCAAAGATGGGGGAAAAAAATAAAGAGGGGCTCAAAGATGGGGAAAAAATAAAGAGGGGCTCAAAGATGGGGAAAAAATAAAGAGGGGCTCAAAGATGGGGGGGGGAAATAAAGAGGGGCTTAAAGATGGGGGGAAATAAAGAGGAGCTCAAAGATGGGGGGAAAAATAAAGAGGGGCTCAAAGATGGTGAAAAAATAAAGAGGTGCTCAAAGATGGGAAAAAAATAAAGAGGAGGAAATTGAAAAGGAATGGGGGTGTATTCCTGTATAAAATTTTTCTCTCCGATTTTTTAAAAAGGTCTTCAAAAATTTTGTTGAAATTCGCCTGTGATATTCTTGCTCCCTCAAAGTGGTTAGCGTGCTTGACTACTGAGCAAAGGACATAGGTTCGAGCCCCGAGTAAAAGACATGAATGTTGTGTTGTTTTTCTGCTGAGGTCCCGTCATCCTTACAGACCTACTATGGCGTATAAACTGATAGGTTCCTGTCTGACTTCTGTGGTAAGCAGCTGCTTGAGGGATATTTATTTATTTATTAAATTTTGGGGACTTAAATAGTAATTTGTGTTTGAATTGTAGGTGTGTAATAGCGCATAATTTGTAAATAGTGGAACGGATATCAGGCGTTTATTTGGATGTGAGGATTCCTATTTCGTGAAAACGAATTGAGTTGGGTTGTTTTATTTCTGAGGAGGACTTTTTTGAACACACTGAGCTAAAGGCTAGATCACAAGGAAGCCTAAGTGCTCAGAGGAGGCTGAGAGAAGAGGACCCACTGTACAACTGTTAAGAGATAGATGGTAGCCTCCCGTCAAGGTCATCTAGCATGTTCTTCAACATGCACAAGGTATAGCTCTCCTGTACACGGATCCACGGCTTAACGTCCCATACTGATGAACGGCTGCCTTTCCAAACCCATCGGTGTCCCTTTCTGACCGAGGATAAGATGACGGTTTAATGGTGATAAATCTCAACACTGGCCTAGATGGGACTCGAACCTGGGAACTAAAAGTCAGGCGTGCTATCAACTGAAAAACGTAAAAAAGAATTGTACAGTTATTTAAAGGAAAGTGTTTGATTCGAGTTGGAAATAGTATTAACAATTTTACATAAGAAATTTGAACTGTTTTGTGTGCTTTTCTTATTTAATCATATGGTCATAAATTGATTGAAAAAACTTCGGGCAATAATTGTACGGATCTCGACTTGCTTTAATTTCATTTGTAGCCTGGGATTTAATAGTAGGCTAAAATTGTAGTCGGATACAAGCAAGAAATTGTGAACTATAGTCCGGGCTACTATTCAGTCGGAAACATGAGGCTCAGCAGGCCCGAATTTTTGTATTTTCTGCAGATTACTCTCCTATTTACTACTGCTCGAACATTTATGATATGTCTAATGCTTTTTGCCTCCATTCCTGTTGTGTACTCAAATGGTTGCTGGGAGGAGGTGGGAAGAGAGGTCACGTATTTCTTGCCCTCCCCAGCCTAGAGACAGGTTTGAAGAAAGGAATGACGGTTAGGAATAATAGCTAGTTCTCTAATCACTATTTCTGTTAAGTCTAAGTCTCGAAAATGCATCGCTTCAGTTTCATTTGATTCTGTTGCATGCATCATGGTGAAAAGATTCTTAATGCAAAACTGTTCACTTCGCGATTTCATTATATGTTAGAATCAAGCAAAGATCTAGGAAAAAAAATCGCGGAGAACAGGGCAGAAAAACAATCAAATAACAAAAAAAAAATGCAAAGTTGGGGGGGGGGTGGGTTGTTTTACCTCTGAGCGGCACTTTTTTTGCACACCATGGGCTAAATGGTCAAGTCACATGGACCCCGAAGGCTCAGAGAAGGTTAGGGAGGGGACCCACTGGAAAAGCTGTTGGGAGACAGATGGTAGCCTCCCGTCAAGGCCATTCAGCGTGTTCTTTAACGTGCACAGGGTATGGCTCTCCCGCACACGGGGCCACGGCTTAACGTCCCATCCGACGGACGGCGGCCTTTCCAAGCCCATCGGTGTCCCCTAATGACCGTGGGCAGGGCGGGGAATTTTGCGGAGATAAATCTCAACGCTGACCCAGCTGGGACTCGAACCTGGGAAGTACAGATTACGAGCCTGGCGCGCTACCGACTGAGCCACCCGGGGGGGGGGGGGGTAAGACACTTGATTTCAAATGCAGAATATCATTGCCCTCCCCGTTTTACAGGTTTTTCTAAATATTTCTTGAAAAATGCTTGATGTATAAATTAGTTTATTAATTTTTTTCACTTTTTCCCTTATACTTCCCCCCTAGATCCGACCCACGTTGTAATTATTGCAGAATTACCAGTTAAAGTGGTTTTAGTAGCCTAGTCGGTTACCTATTAAAGTCGTAGGTAGTAATTAATTTAGATTTACACGAAACATTTGTATTGTATTCACGGCCAGAGATCTAAGCAGAATTAAAATTTTACTTACTTAAATCATTCATAACGTACAAAGACACTTCTTTTACCAGACAACTTCCCCTATAGATAGAAATAAAATTCATTGTTATAAATGACCTCATTATCTAATTTGAATTAATGGCTTTTTTCTATGAAAACGTCGCATTTAGAATTACTCTTTTTAATTCGTCAATACGGTTGAATAAAGTGGGTGGACTAAAGCATTATTTAAGGTTTGGAGTAAGGCGAAGAGTTTTATCATCATATTCAGTAAATATTTCTCATATAGTAGTTGTATTTTTTTTAAATAGCGTCTGAAAACTATATTAACATATTGTTGCGGATTACAAAAATGGATAGCCACTGAGCGTGAGTATTAAAAGCTATATTTCAAAACCAAATTCAATACAAGGTAAATTGTTACAAAGGAAATATGGATGAAGTATCTTATCAACAAATCAACTATTAACATGCACAAGTCATCAATCTTCCTGCGTAGAGCACACAATATCAGCTCTGTGTATTTTACTAAATACTACCTTTTACTTGATTTACCAGGTCACCCGAAGATCTTCACTCGTAAACCAATTCTCGTCCTGTGCTAATAACTTTTCACACAATAGCCGAACAAAAAGACAGTCCGTGTAGACATTCGAAGTTAGCCATAAAAGATCCCACTTTTATCCTTCCGCGTATACACAACACATCAAGTTACTTCTTGATACTTACGCGCACTGTCTCAGAACAGCTCACCGTCCATTTTCGAACTCACCGACCGTTACAATACACAACGACCGTTACAACACAAAACGACCGTTAACGCTCCACTCTTCTTCTCCAAATTCTCCCAAAGTTCTTATTCGTTGGCTGAAACTTTGCTTTCGGTTGCCAGATTCTTCTGTCGTAACACTGCCCCCTTCCTAGGTCTTGTTCGTCCCGAACAATTCTGGATTCCAAAGCTTCTTCAGTTCTTCGATGAAACATGGCCAAATGATCCACGTGAACCACCTTGCACTTTGTAGCTGGACATCGACGAATGCGATATACCACGTCATTAATCCTGTTAACTATTGTGTATGGACCTTCCCAAGGTTTCTGAAGTTTTGGAGATAGTCCTTTCTTTCTATGTGGACTGTATAGCCAGACAAGATCTCCTTGATTGAAAATAGTTCCATTTATTTTACTGTCATATCTTGTTTTGGTTCTGTCACTTGTTATGTCGATGTTATGTCTAACGGAGTGATGGATTTCTTCTAGTCGTTGTTGCAATTCTTGTACGTATTGTGGAGTGGACACAGGCATTGCTTCGTCTACCCTATTATCCACAATGTTCACCAAACGCAGAAGTTCTCCTCCTAACTCTTCGACAAGCTCTTGCAGTTCCAAGGATCCGTCACCAAGGAAACACTGAACAGCTTCCATCACTTCCAGAGAGTTGTCAACAGAGTTTTCAAGAGGTGAATCCATGTTGCTGATAACAGCTGAACAACTCAAACTCTTCATTCCACGAGCTTGTGATGCTGCAACCATTTTCTTAACTAAATCAACAGCAACATCTTCTGTACTGATGAGATCAATAGCTCCTTTTCCGAATTCAACATCATAAACCAAAGCGCACACTCCTTCAGCCAGCTTTTTGGACACAATTGAGCATCTCCTTAGAGGAACGCTATCTACGGTAGCCGTCAGATCCTTGCAGCGGTAAATCTCCTTATCTGTTGGCACCAGCTCCTCTGTCTGTCCTACGATGCAGCATCCGACGTCTTCCATCATCTGCTCGATTTTATCTTTAGTGTAGTCGACTGTGAAGCCAGGGATGGATTCCAATTTGTCCAGAGTATCTCCCGTCAATTGGAGAGCACGACCGGAGATCATAGGGACCTTGAGACCTAAAGCAGCAAGTGCAGGAGCCAAGACAAGACTCACTTTGTTGCCGACACCTCCTGTGCTGTTTTTATCTACCATCCGATGGCGCCACTCGGGTCTCCAGCAAAACACATGACCCGAGGAGGTCATATTTGCTGTTTCTTCCGAATTCACTTTCTTGGAGCTCTCATTGTAATTAGCCAGGGAAATATCAGTCATGATTGCCAAATTGTTCATTCTGGAGATCAGCGACGAGTTCTGTAACATGATATTGTCCACTTTAGAGCTCTTGTAGTCGTGATAAAACTTTTCTATATCCTTATAATCTAAATGGTTATAATGTCCAAATCTGCACATTGACTGTTCAGAAAAGAAATTCAGCATGGTTTCGTTGAGATTGTCTGAGGGCTTTACTTCTCTCTGATCGTAACTCTGAGGCTTAGTTTCATCCAGAAAGTTAGTCTTTGAAGTACTGTCTCTGCCTGAAGCTCTTTTACTAGCATCACCTGTTATGCTTCTAAGCCATTCTTCGGAATTCCTCTTCCTTAAATCCCCACTTTCTATAAACGATTCAAGTGTGGCTATATGCTTCGGAAAAATCTCTCCGACTTCCCCGGTAACGACGAAGGGCACTTTGTATCTATGATGAATGGACACCTCTTCTTTACTCGGACCACTCTGCGAAACGTAAACTCTGTTTCGTTCCCCCTCATTACCACTCGTTACTCTGCCTTTGCGATAATTGTCCATGACGCATTTTGCTGACGGCGAGGAATAGAATACCTTTCGTGTGGATCTCTCTTCAGATCGTGCCAGACTTGTATACCTAGGTATTTTGAAGTGCAAAGCGTACTGTATAGTCTCACAGCTCTCTGATCTGTGTGATTGTTCTTCACAGTTCCTAGACATGTCACCAGCGACATAGACACTCTGCCATGCATTAACAATAGTTGCGTGGTCAAAGGCATTATCTGCGCTATCTCTACGATTCTTGATTTCCAGTAGCAGATCCACATTTTTATATGCGTTGCCTTTCTCTTTTTCTTTTCCATGTTTACAATCTAACTTAACACTATCAAGATCATCTTTTTCACTGACAAATTCAACATTTAAACTATTGCATTGTCTATTGAGTTCGGTTTTACTATCCTTGAACTGATCAATAATCTTACCAACTTGAGGAGCCACTTCATCTCTCATCTCAGTATTTTGTGCGGCCATTTCGGCTTTCAAGTCACCTATTTTATCGCTTTGGGCAGCTAGATCACTTTTAATATCAGTCATCTGCGTAGCCATATCGGCTTTCATATCAGTCACCAGCGTAGCAATAACGGCTTTCCTATCAGTCATCAGCGTAGCAATAACGGCTTTCCTATCAGTCATCAGCGTAGCCATAATGGCTTTCCTATCAGTCATCAGCGTAGAAATAATGGCTTTCCTATCAGTCATCAGCGCAGCCATATCGGCTTTCATATCAGTCATCAGCGTAGTCATATCGGCTTTCATATCAGTCATCAGCGTAGTCATATCGGCTTTCATATCAGTCATCAGCGTAGTCATATCGGCTTTGAAGCTATTTATCAACTTTACTAATTCATCCATACTTCTAGTTAACGGCATTCAATTAATTAATCCCACTTCTGACACCAAATGTTGCGGATTACAAAAATGGATAGCCACTGAGCGTGAGTATTAAAAGCTATATTTCAAAACCAAATTCAATACAAGGTAAATTGTTACAAAGGAAATATGGATGAAGTATCTTATCAACAAATCAACTATTAACATGCACAAGTCATCAATCTTCCTGCGTAGAGCACACAATATCAGCTCTGTGTATTTTACTAAATACTACCTTTTACTTGATTTACCAGGTCACCCGAAGATCTTCACTCGTAAACCAATTCTCGTCCTGTGCTAATAACTTTTCACACAATAGCCGAACAAAAAGACAGTCCGTGTAGACATTCGAAGTTAGCCATAAAAGTTCCCACTTTTATACTTCCGCGTATACACAACACATCAAGTTACTTCTTGATACTTAACGATAAAAGATCCCACTTTTATCCTTCCGCGTATACACAACACATCAAGTTACTTCTTGATACTTACGCGCACTGTCTCAGAACAGCTCACCGTCCATTTTCGAACTCACCGACCGTTACAATACACAACGACCGTTACAACACAAAACGACCGTTAACGCTCCACTCTTCTTCTCCAAATTCTCCCAAAGTTCTTATTCGTTGGCTGAAACTTTGCTTTCGGTTGCCAGATTCTTCTGTCGTAACAATATGTTAATATAGTATTCAGACAGGGTTAATATAGTTTTTTATATATGTTAATATAGGTTTTTACAAAGTATGGCATTCCCGCACATTGCGCCACTACTTAACGGCCCATCCGACGGATAGTGGCTTTTCCAAGCCCATCGGTGTCCCCTACTGACCGAGGACAAGGTGGGGGTTGAGCGGCGATAATCTGGCTCAGCTGGGACTCGAACCTGGAAACTGCAGATTACGAATCTGACGAGTTACCGATTGAGCCACCCCCGCCACAACATAATGAATTTATGCTTCAAGATGATTAGAGATTGGTAGTTAAAAGCGGGTGTTGTTTGGGTTGTTTTACCTCTGAGTGGCACTTTTTTGCACACAACGGGCTAAATGGCCAGGTCACATGGACCCCGAAGGCTCAGAGAAGGTTGGGGGAGGGGACCCACTGGAACAGCTGTTGGGAGACAGATGATAGCCTCCCGTCAAGGCCATCCAGCGTGTTCTTTAACGTGCACAGGGTATGGGCTCTCCCGCACACGGGGCCACGGCTTAACGTCCCATCCGACAGACGGCGGCCTTTCCAAGCCCATCGTTGTCCTCTACTAGCCGTGGGCAGAGTGGAAAATTTTGCGGAGATAAATCTCAACGCTGACCCAGCTGGGACTCGAACCTGTGAACTACAGATTACGAGCCTGGCGCGCTACCGACTGAGCCACCCCCGCCCCGCACATATCCTGGTAACAGAGAAAGAAGGTCAATCAGATTTTAATATGTGATAGGACAATCCGGAAATGCTTCCGGTACTTTTTTTTAAATAATTTATAACGATTTATTAAGCGTATTTTTAATTGTAATTTATACCTATTTATGATACATAACATCTTTACCGACTGAGCCACCCCGCCCCATAAAAGCGGGTGAACCTATACTGTAGTATGATTAAGGTATATAAAGTATTGTTTAAGAGATTTCTTTAGAAATTTTGCTGAGGAATAATTCTCCTTTCACACAAAAGTTTTTCCTTAAAATTTAGGTAATTAAAGCATTTAAAGAGGTTAAAGAGATTAGACATCATAGTGGACTCTAGATTACTGATCTCTTAACCTTTTTTAATTAAATTCTGGACCTGTTAAATAGTTAACCTGTTAAAGTTGTTCATAACTCTTTGAATCGTGAACAAATATTTTTTAAAATCGAGATTTAGATAGATTTGATTGAGATCTTTAATTTATCTCTAAATATACTTTTTATTAAAAATCATTAAAGAAGTTATTGAGCTCTGAATGTGATTTTCTGTTGAGAAAAACATGGAACTGTTCCCATTTTTCAGTTCAGTATCTGTATGCAAGCTAAAAATTAAGCATTTTTGCTACTGATGTTAGATATATTAGATTAAAGTGTTCACTTACAAAAACGCTTGATTCAACAAACATTTATTTACATAAAATTTTACCTTTCAAACATCTGCTTGCCACAGAAGTTTGGCAGAATCCTATCTCCGCAGAAAAGGTCTAGGTGAAATAAAACACCTCACTAAAATGACAACAGAAGATAAGCAAAATATTCATGCCTTTTGAAACTTTAAACTTATTCAAATTGATAGGGGTGGGGTGCCTCAGTCGCTAGTGCGCCAGGCTCGTAATCTGCAGGTTCGAGTCCCAGCTGGGTCAGTTTGAGATTTATCTCCGTAAAATTCCCCGCCCTGCCCACGGTCAGTAGGGGACACCGATGGGCTTGAAAGGCCGCCGTCCGTCGGATGGGACGTGTATGGAAGAGTCATACCCTGTGCACGTTAAAGCACACACTGGATGGCCTTGACGGGAGGTTACCCATCTGTCTCCCAACAGCTGTTCCAGTGGGTCTCCTCCTCCAACCTTCTCTGAGCTTTCTGGGTCCATGTGACCTGACCATTTAACCCAACCCAAAATATTCAAACTGATATCCTTAACTTCTTTATAAATATTATATTTATATGCTTCTACAGTTCATTTTCATAATATTGTGTTGGAATATATTTTTTTCCATAACAGATGTATATATTATGTAAATAAATAAATACTCCCTGTAGCAGCTGCTTGGCACAGAGGTCTGACAGGAGCCTGTCTGTTTAATACGCCATAGTAGAAGGTCTGAGAGGATGGCAGGACCTCAGCAGAAAAACGACACAAATATCCATGCCTTATATTGAACATAATTATTAAAGAAACTGGTGAATGATTATAAATATCTGTATCATGCTTTTTTTTTTGTTTGTTTTTTTTGGGGCGGGGGTGGCTCAGTCGGTAGCGCGCCAGGCTCGTAATCTGTAGTTCCCAGGTTCGAGTCCCAGCTGGGTCAGCGTTGAGATTTATCTCCGCAAAATTCCCCGCCCTGCCCACGGTCAGTAGGGGACACCGATGGACTTGGAAAGGCCGCCGTCCGTCGGATGGGACTTTAAGCAGTGGCCCCGTGTGCTAGAGAGCCATGTGCATGTTAAAGAACACGCTGGATGGCCTTGACGGGAGGCTACCATCTGTCTCCCAACAGCTGTTCCAGTTCTCCCCCAACATTCTCTGAGCCTTCGGGGTACATTTGACCTGGCCATTTAGCCCATGGTGTGCAAAAAAGTGCCGCTCAGAGGTAAAACAACCCAACCCAATGCTTTTTTTTCTTCACTACAAATTTTTTGGATAAAAGTTTATGTTAAAATGTCCCATAAAACACAAATGAAATCAGATAGGTGAATGAACACTTTTATTATGACCCTTGCTAGCAACAACCCTTTGAGTAAGTTTTGAATTTTTTTTTTCATTTTCATCCTTAGATTGAGATTTTTTTAACAGAATGCAAAGTTGATTTGCAACGATATGATTATAACAGATAACTATTCCCAACGGACTACCTTAGTTTTTTTTTTATTTTCCTCGTGCATTAAAATAAGAATGGGACCTTTCATTACCAAGTCTTTAGCGTTTAATGTCAAGTTAGTAATTTTACAGTTTTAACTACCCGCAGTCGCACATCAGTGTTTTGTAATATTAATCAATTGTTTCTGGAAATTTCTCATAGTTTCAAAATGTTGTTTCAATGCTAAGATTATTAAAGAGCGCTGAAATTTTCTTTTTCTAATTTAATGAATTCAGTATTACTTCAATAGCGGAGATCAACATCCTTAAAATCGATCGCCCATTTAATTTTTTCGGCCATTCCAGTAGCTGAGAAATTAACGTTTTTGGCGGTGGGTGTATTGGTAAAGGCAAGGTTAAGGTAAGGTTAAGGCAAGGAGAATACCCTAACGTATGTTGTCTTTCTATTGAGGTCTCCCTTTCCTCACAGATCTTTTCCATATCGTATTACGCTGAAAGACTCCGGTCAGACCACCGTGGCAAAAACAATTTGCTTGAAGAGCAAATGTTTTATCACTTTTTTTTTCAGAAAAAACCCCCCAACTAATTATTGTTTTTCACTTTGTCGGCTGTTGGTTTGTATTGAGCTTTTTCTTTAAAAAAAAAATAAGTGTAAAATTATTTTTGGGTTTGACAAGTAGTATGATCAAAGAGACCCGGGTTCGAGTTCCTGGTAAGGCATGGATGTTTGTGTTGTCTTTTTGCTGAGGTCTCGCCTTCTTCACATACCTTCTACTATGGAATATAAACTGAGCAAACTGAACTAGCAACTGCTTCAGGGAATAATTATTATTTTTTTTCATTTAAGATATTTGAAAACACAATTCCGAATTGTCCAAAACTTTTAGCTTCCATCGTTAAATCTGGAGAATTTTTGACATAATTTGGAGAATATTAATAATGCAATATTAAATAAATATTGTAAACAGAGTATTTGTGCTTCTTAGTAATAATCCTCAATATGTTTCTTTTCTGCGCCATTTTAAGGTCGCCGACATCCAATGGAACGTTAAACCTTCCCTGTGCCCAGGCGAGCCATACCCTGTGGACGTTAAAGAACAGGTTGGATAGCTTTGAGGGGTAGCTTCCATCTATCCACTAACAGCACTCCAGTGGGTCCTCTCCCCCCAACCTTCTATGAGCACTTGGAGTCCTCACGACCAGGGTCTGATTTACACCTCATGAGCTCCTAGGCAAGTGCCTAATTCCTTATGATAATCCGGCCCTGATAGTGACCTGGCAATTTAGCCCATTGTGCACAAAAAGTGCAGATCAAAGCAGTGGCATAACTTGGAGGGAAAGGACCGTGGGAAAATTTATGCGCTTCCTACCTTCGATTTTGTGGTTAATATGGAGACCTACAACTTTTTTAATCTAATTAAATAAATATGGAAATACGGGTTGGGTTGGGTTGTTTTACCTCTGAGCGGCACTTTTTTGCACACCATGGGCTAAATGGCCAGGTCACATGGACCCCGAAGGCTCAAAGAAGGTTGGGGGAGGGGACCCACTGGAACAGCTGTTGGGAGACAGATGGTAGTCTCCCGTCAAGGCCATCCAGCATGTTCTTTAACGTGCACAGGGTATGGCTCTCCCGCACACGGAGCCACGGCTTACGTCCCATCCGACGGACGGCGGCCTTTCCAAGCCCATCGGTGTCCCCTACTGACCGTGGGCAAGGCGGGGAATTTTGCGGAGATAAATCTCAACGCTGACCCAGCTGGGACTCGAACCTGGGAACTACAGATTACGAGCCTGGCGCGCTACCGACTGAGTCACCCCCTCCTATGGGAATACGGTGTTGAACGGAAAAAAAAATATAGATGAAGTATAGTAATTTATTAAAATGCCCATACGAAATCAGTATTGCTGAATAATCATGAAAATTTCTTATCATTTTGATTTTGAGTGGGCCCACAGAAGCCTATAGCAATTTGTCACCTATAACAAAAAAACAAAATCCTCATGCAGCCATGGGCTATAAGAGGTCCTACCACACCATGCAATTTTTCTCTTCAGACATATCTGTTCTGAGCTGCTGCATTTGGCCACCCTAGGCCAATTCTAGCAAGGTCCTGTTTGACATTGTCTGTACACGCATCCTAGGTACCTTTTCCTGAAGCCTTTAGGCACACTGTTCATAATCCTGTTTGCTAATCTGCAGCTGTGCATACGGGTAATATGGCAAAACCAAAGCAGTCTCTCTCTGCACAAAATATTGCTCAAAGGAAGTTGATGATTCCTTCTAACCTTATCATTATTTACAAAGTCAAACCACCTAATGCCCAAGATACTACGCAAGCATATCAGAGGTAAAACAACAACAACTTACGCCATTTTCTTTAAATTTTTATAGAAAATGATTTTCAGATAATTTTTTACTTGTTTCATGTATGTTGGGTTGGGTTGTTTTACCTCTGAGCGGCACTTTTTTGCACACCATGGGCTAAATGGCCAGGTCACATGGACCCCGAAGGCTCAGAGAAGGTTGGGGGAGGGGACCCACTGGAACAGCTCTTGGGAGACAGATGGTAGCCTCCCGTCAAGGCCATCCAGCGTGTTCTTTAACGTGCACAGGGTATGGCTCTCCCGCACACTGGGACACGGCTTAACGTCCCATCCGACGGACGGCGGCCTTTCCAAGCCCATCGGTGTCCCCCTACTGACCGTGGGCAGGGCGGAGAATTTTGCGGAGATAAATCTCAACGCTGACCCAGCTGGGACTCGAACCTGGGAACTATAAATTACGAGCCTGGCGCGCTAACGACTGAGCCACCCACGCCCCATGTTTCATGTATGAGTCTAGGAACTGACTATTTAGGTGACAAAGTATGGTGTACAACGGACATTGGCAAGTGCACTCTCCTCTACAAGGGTGGGTGTAAAAAACTAAATTTTTTATTTTAAAAAATAATCTCTGTATTGGATGATGAATTATTACTATTTGCATTTTCTTAATATCTATTAGTTGAATTTCTACCATTAGACCATGCAGAAAATGGGAAATGTCCCTTTATAAACGAGCATTTCATATTCACCAGAAATGACTGAACTTTCTAGTTTCTTATAAATCATTTCACCCGTTTCTAACTACCAATCTCTAATCATCTTGAATCATTAATTCACTAAAATTGAGGAAAACAAAATGTCCTAAGGAACAGGATGTGAACTTTACTTGACCTTGTTTAAAATGCCTACTGTGCCTTCCCTCCAAAAAACCCCCCTCTTTCCCTGCCATAACACATCTCTTACTTGCGGCATTCAACGCCCAGCTAAGACAGAAAACAAAAAATCCTATTCGCAGCTGAGTTTAATCGCATGTACGTACATCTACGCCCACATTGCAGCATTAGCCAAGTGATCAATAGCCTGATTACGATCGTAGGTAATTTCGTTCGCCGCTTGTTTGCAACGTGTTTGTCGTGTCTGATATTTCAGCGGCAGTTTTTTCGTTTTTTAACGTCTTTTCCGTAGCTTAAGTCTTTACTCGAAAACTCACCGAGTTGGTTATGAAAGTTGTCATCATCAGTGCTTTAGAGGAAAGTTTTAAATTTATTCGAAATGAAGTGCGTAGACAAAGTAAATTGGAGAATTTTAATGTGGTTGTAATGGAAAGGGAAATTCAGACTTCAGAATATTGAGGAATAAAATTTTTATTCGACTGGAACTGAGAGGAAAGGAAAAATCTAAATCAGATTTCAGAGGGTTGGGACTGACCGTGAGCAGGGCGGGGAATTTTGCGGAGATAAATCTCAACGCTGACCCAGCTGGGACTCGAACCTGGGAACTACAGATTACGAGCCTGGAGTGCCACCGACTGAGCAACCACCGTGTGCAAGGGAATCATACCCAGTGTATGGTAAAGGATACTGTGGATGGCCTTGTTGGAACGTTTCCATCTGTCTCCTAACAACAGCCGTCTAGTGGGTTCCTTTCCCCAACCTTCTACAAACCCTTAGGGTCCTTGTGATCTGGCCATTTAGACCATTATGCCGGGAAAGTGCTGCTCAGAGGAAAAATAATCAAATTATGAAAGGAAGGGTTTGTTTTGCCGGCAGCATGCCAGTCTTGTAACCTAATGTTTCAAGTTCCAGTCCCAACTCTGCGTCGAGATTTTCTCTGTTAATTATAAACGACCCACCCTGCTAATGGACTGAGTTAAAAGTTTTTTGGAGCACCTGGGAACATTGCAGCTAAAAGAATTCGTGGTTGCTCCCTTGAAGAAGCATCTTTATAATGTAATGTCTTTTCAAAGATGACAGAGCAAAGGTAAAGCGTCGAACGAGATCCTATAAGTCGCGTGACAAAATGTCGCAAAAAACAATGTTTATTTGCAATAATATTTATCCTGCCCCACAAAAATATCGACGTAATATGTGACGTAATCAGAGACTCCACAAATACGATCGTCTTGTACGAATTCTCGAACTTGTCTATCTGCTTTAAAATCCAAAACCGATGTCTGTGTATAATTTTAGCCTCATGTTACATGCCCGAAACGGAAAAGAGCTTTAAAAAATGATGAGCTATAAAATTTCATTCCATATTGAATATCATTTTAATTTTTCCTGTCCGGTGGAGTATTTTGGTCATTGGGAAATCCTACTCGAGTCTTTTTCTCGGGGGGTGGGGGTGGGAGTGGCTCAGTCGGTAGCACGCCAAGCTCGTAATCTGCAGTTCACAGGTTCGAGTCCCAGATGAGTCAGCGTTGAGACTTATCTCCGCAAAACTCCCGCCCTGCCCACGGTCAGTAGGGGACACCGATGGGCTTGGAAAAGCCGCCGTCCGTCGGATGGGTCTTTAAGCCGTGGCCCCGTGTGCGGGAGAGCCATACCATGTGCACGTTAAAGAACACGCTGGATGGCCTTGACGGGAGGCTACCATCTGTCTCCCAACAGCTGTTCCAGTGGGTCCCTTCCTCTAACCCTCTCTGAGCTTTCGGGGTCCTTATGACCTGGCCATTTAGCCCATTGTGTGCAAAAAAGAGCCGCTCAGAGGTAAAACAACCCAACGCAACTTTTTCTCGGATCCCCCCCCCCCCATAATTCCTGAAACTAAATCATGGTACGTTTCTGGGGAGAACATAAGCAGAAGCTTCTGAAATCAACAGTTTCTCAGGAGAGTCAGCCATGTGAATATGTTGCTAGAAAATGCAGTCTACCCCTTTGCTCATTAGGAGACATAAGTAGAATAAACAAGGGAACATTATCAGAATACGGGGACTGGGAAAAGGAAGTAAGTGATACGGAGTGATAGAAACAAGTTCCATCTGGATGGAGTTGACGGCTGGTAGTACTATTGCTATGTCATTAGGAAAGTGAATTTGGTATTCTTGAAACGTCAACAAGAGGATGGTAGTGTGATCGTCTGGAAAGAATTCCCTGGAAGTGGCCAAGCATTGGTGGCGTTTCCATCAACACGCATGAATGTTACTGCCTATCAGCAGCTTCTTCAACTATCTCCTGCCTTTAACCGAGTTGTTGGGTGGAAGCATATGAACAGTTTGCCGCACCACACATTAAGCGAACTGTGAGACTTTGTGTTCCCTTGGGTTAGAAAGAAAAATATATTTCCATAATATATATATTTATAAAGAAGAGTGTGTATTTGTGAGTTTGTGTGTCTTCTGCTTTATGCACTCAGCTCCCATAAGAGTTAGAAGCAAACTTTGCGTGAACTTTCTATTCACCCAGCGGAATGGTAGGATGTTTCCGAATCCACTGGAGTCAACCAAAACCGGGTGGATCTGTTTGAATTTTTTGAAATCCTCATACACTTGACATTAACGATTAAAAACCCGTGTCTCTCATAGACTTTAACATTCTTGATTATTCAATTCAACTGTTTCACCAATAAATTTAAAAGAGAGAATGCATCAGTTAATTATCTTCTGCCTGCGCATAGAAAAGACGTGTTTAAAAAGTGGGTGAAGATCACTAGCGATTTTGTGGAAATTGAAATCGTTGTAATTAAGCACGAGCGGGGGACGAGATTCTTCGTTGAAATAAAAGCTCCGAAAACTAAGAATACATGTCGGACATTAAAATTTTAATAAATAAGAATAAATAACTACCCCCTCAAGCAGCTGCTTGCCACAGAGGTCTGGCAGGAGCCTGTCAGTTTTTATGCCATAGTAGAAGGTCTGAGAGAATGGCAGGACCTCAGCAGAAAAACGACCCAAACAGCCATAACCCAACTCCCTTAGATCAGTAGCCAAGCGCGCTAACCACTCGGCCATGGGACGGATCCAGGGGAGGGGGCAAAGGACCCATTCCTCCCTGAGAATGCTAAAAAGAATAATAAAAAAAATAAATACCCCCTCAAGCAGCTGCTTGCCACAGAGGTCTGAGAGCAGCCTGTCAGTTTATATGCCACAGTAGAAGGTCTGAGGGGATGGCATGACCTCAGCAGAAACACGACCAAAACAGCCATGCCTTACCCGGGGTTCGAACCAGGTCCCTTAGATCAGTAGCCAAGCGCGCTAACCACTCGGCCATGGGACGGATCCAGGGGAGGGGCAAAGGACCCATTCCTCCCTGAGAATGCTAACAAGAATAATAAAAAAAAATAAATACCCCCTCAAACAGCTGCTTGCCACAGAGGTCTGAGAGGAGCCTGTCAGTTTATATGCCACAGTAGAAGGTCTGAGGGGATGGCATGACCTCAGCAGAAACACGACCTAAACAGCCATGCCTTACCCGGGGTTCGAACCCAGGTCCCTTAGATCAGTAACCAAGCGCGCTAACCATTCGGCCACGGGACGGCTAGAGGCAAAAAAATGATAAACATGTATATTTAATTCATTTTTCAAGAGATTTTTTAAAGACCTCTAAAACGGAGAGAAAAATACTGTACTGCATTGGAAATCCAGACTCTTGCCACTCTACCCCCCACCCCCAACTAAAAATTTCTAGTTCCGGATCTGATTTGAAAAATATATAAAAGTTAAATAAATCTGTCTCACATGAAGTATGCTGATTAGGAAAGTTTTTAAGTAATACGTTAATTAATATATAATGTTTTTCTTTTTCATTGTACGTGATTTTGTATGTACATATTTTTTTGCGCAACTTTAGACCATATTTCATTTCCTTTTTCTATATAGTTACATTACCTGGCAAAATGTATCCGAGAAACTTTAGTGGGTACGAAACGATCTGAAAAATTCGATTATCTGAGCGAGGCAGTAGTTTCTCATTAGAAACTTCTAACATGAGAAGTGTCATGAGCTACCTCGAAATATGTCCACTTCTTTCCTCTCCTTAAAGAGGAGGAGAAAAATTTACAGAGTGGGGGGGGGATCGATAACATTGAGGTTTATGCCAAATGAAGGCTTTCGATGTGCGGAATGATACTTTCTATACACTTTAGAGTGTTTCAGACCAGGGACAAAGTCGGGTAAATATGCTAATATTATATATATATATTCTCATAATCAAAATAATGGTGAATTTTCATCCATATGATCATCATGGCTATTTCATCCACAGTTGAAAACTACAGAATATTTAGAATGCTTTTCAGATGCTGAAAGCTTCCGGTATACATCCTGAGTGATCATCAGTTTGTTGGTACCGTTTCGTAAGTTTTTGGATGTGGTAAACACGTACAATATTTTGCAGGACATAGAGTTATAAGCCCTTAGAAAGAAAAAAATGTAAAGTAAGAGCAAAAATCTTGAATTTTGGAGAGTATCTGATAGGCTTTTTAAATCTATGACTCTCGACAGCTTCCCTAATAAAAAAAAAACCTCATTTGCAAGGATGGATTAACATAATTGGGGGGCCAACACCCTCAAGGAAAGTCACTTTTACGGAAGAAAATATTTAAAAATTTTGTGAAAGATTCCAGTAAAAGAGTGAAAGAAGCAGAGAAATGAAAGAATGGCAAATTTAAGGCAATGAACGCTTAGACAGCCCCTCCATATGAATCTCTGTTACATCTATAAAATACACCCAGCACTCACTGAATTATGACCGCCTTTCTCCATGTTATATAAGCGGAAGCTAACTTCAAAACTCTATAACTTCTTAAAAAAAAGTTTTGTGACAGAATGGGACTGAAGATAAATTAAAATTTCAATCAAATATATCTAAATCTCGATTTTGAACAATACTCCCTTAGTATTTAAAAAGTTATGGAAGTTTGAATATTTAACAACAGCAATGCCTAACGTTACAATTTAACTCAGGAGTTATTTTAATTTGATTAAGAAGTATTATTTCACACCATTTAATACAACAGATGTATATTTGAAAAGTTAATATAAATAATTTTTCGATATTTTTCAATTTTCCTCTCATTGTTGCTGCTAAATATTCAAAGTCCATAACTCTTTAAGTACAAAGCGAACATTATTGAAAATCGAGTTTAAATAGATTTCATTGAGATCTTTAATTTATATTCCGTTACATTTTCTCATAAAACACTTAGTTTAGAAGTTATAGAGCTCAAAGTTAGCTTCAATTAATATAACATGGAGAGAGGTGGTCATAATTTAGTATGCACTGAGTTTACCTACTATTATTGTCCTATTCCTGTGACTGCAGATAAGACTTGATTCGAAACATCTACTACAACTCCTTTAATTTAATTAATAGTTTTAACCATGTAAATATATATAAAATATACAATGCAATATTTATTTCCATAATAAATAATACATTTGATTATATTCCTTGAGTCCAGGGGGCAAAAATTTTCCAAATGGAAATTTATGTTAATACACAATAGTTTAAAAAGTCTCCTGTTTGAAATTTATTAAACTTTACATTAACTTGGTTTCTTAATATTTATATTGATTTAGTATTTGTCATTCTTGAGTGAAATTGTGTATGCAATTTAAAAATAAAATTAAAAAATAAGAAAAATATTACATTTAATAAATTGCTGAAATCTTTTTCACCCTCTCATAACAAAAAATTTAATTTTTAATTTTTTTATTGTTTCATGCACCAAATTTGTCCCTCTCTATTACATAACTTGGCACTGATCGACATGAAGAGGGGGGGGGGGGGGGCGGCGACTTTCATTTGCTCAGTTTTAGATTTCGCCGGGGCCAAAAATTAATTAATCCTACCTGCTCATTAGAGCTTTTAGAGTCACTCAAGAAAAATAATATCCGAACACTACGGTTGATTACAGAATTCAGAAAAAATATCTGGCAGCGATTTTTTTTGGAAATGAGTGATCTGGCGATCTTCGTGACACGAAGATCGCCAGATCACTCATTTCCAAAAAAAATCGCTGCCAGATATTTTTTCTGAATTCTGTAATCAACCGTAGTGTTCGGATACTTTTTTGAGCGACTGTACCATTTCCCCCTTCGATTTAGAGGTTGTGAAAACATTTCTTGAAAAATGCGTGAAATATGCCCAAGTTTAATCATTTTTGGCTTCCTTTGAACCTTACTTGTATTTATCAAGGGCATGGACTCCTTGCCCCTCCCCCCATTCTCTCAAGCTCCGTCCATGTACATCGCCAAATTTATCCGATATATGGTTGCATATAAGTGCCGTCAGAATAAAACTCTGGCAATCGATTTCTTTCTTTAGCAATTCAGCTGATCTGGCAACCTTCCTGTACACAGCTGAAAATGTTTGGCCAAAGAAAAGAAAAGGGTTGGGTTGTTTTATCTCTGAGCGGCACTTTTTTGCACACCATGGGCTAAATGGCCAGGTCACATGGACCCCGAAGGCTCAGAGAATGTTGGGGGAGGGGACCCACTAGAACAGCTGTTGGGAGACAGATGGTAGCCTCCCGTCAAGGCCATCCAGCGTGCTCTTTAACGTGCACAGGGTATGTCTCTCCCGCACACGGGACCACGGCTTAACGTCCCATCCGACGGACGGTGGCCTTTCCAAGTCCATCGGTGTCCCCTACTGACCGTGAGCAGGGCGGGGAATTTTGCGGAGATAAATCTCAACGCTGACCCAGCTGGGACTCGAACTTGGGAAGTACAGATTACGAGCCTGCGCGCTACCGACTGAGCCACCCCCGCCCCGAGAAACTGAAAGGAATGTGTCATATTCAGTACATCGATTATTTGCTTTTTCGATCCGCAATTTCTTTTGAAATGAGCGCAGGTGGAGACAAACTTAATTTAACATGCTATAAGTGTTTTTCCATTCAATTGTGTTTTAGTAAAGTGTTGATAATATATTTGGAAGAAAGATAAACTTTTAATTAAGTTGATTTATAGCAAAAATGCACGATGTATATTTTTTTTGCATACGCAAAGTAAAAAGACCTGGAAATAACGTGAAAGATATCGACTACCACCAAATTTCTAATGATGATTATTTCCGGTTAATGATTGATGATGACTATTTTGACGTTCATCGTGTGAAGCAAGACAATGCCTCTTCCGAAGAGAATATGATGACAGAGTAAATAATGATGAGGAACTTTGTACAAATTGTAGTTAATTATAGAGCAAGAGATATATAATTAGTCTAATAAATTCGAGTCCATTAACCAATGATCGATTTGACAGGCACGACTCCATCTTAAAAAAAGAAAGGTTTTTATCAAACATCATCCATTGTAGACTTCAAGAAAGGGATCTATAAAAATGCTCAATAAATAATTGGGAATATATGTTTTTAGTGGCAGACAGGAAATGCTTTGGAGATATCATTTTACCTTTTATTTAGTAGATAAAATAAAGCTGATGAAATAATTAAAAACGGATTTCAAAATTTTAAAAGTGAAATCTACTTTGGAACGTGCTTAGAAGTTGGCAAAATTTTTTTACCCCTAGATCGTGAAAAGAAATGATTCCCTTAAATGAGGATACACGACTAGCGACTTTTGGATAATTTGAGTATGCAAAAAATATATACACCGAAGAGCAAAAACGTTATGACCACCTGCCTAATATGATGTTGGTCCTCCACGTGCCGCTAAAACATTTCTTACCCGGCAAGGGATGGACGCTACAAGATTTCTAAAGGTGTCTTGTGGTATCTGATACCAACACGTTACCAAAAGATCTTTAATTCTTGTAAGTTACGGGTTGAGCCGCCGCAAATCAGATATACTGTTCCAACACAAACCACAGATGCTCGATTGGATTGATGTCTGGGGAATTTGGTGGCTAGTGCAATACCTGGAAGTCTTCGTCATGTTCCGCAAACCATTCTAGAACATTCTGGCAGTGTGGCATGGCGAATTGTCCTGCTGAAAGAAGCATTACTAGAGGGATATATCGTTAACATGAAAGGATGTACCTGGTCTACAATGATGTTTAGGTAGGTGCTAGACGTCATAGTTTCCTGTACGTGAATGACTGGACCCATTGCCCAAAGCATTACACTTCCTCCATCGGCTTGTTTTCGTCCCATAATGCATCCTGGTGCAAACATTTCCCCAAGTAAATGATGCACACGTATCCGGCCGTCCACATGGTGCAATTGGAAACGAAATTCAGTGGACCAGACGACCTTCTTCCAATCTTTCAAGGTCCAGTTTTGACGCTCGCATGCCCATTGTAGGTGCTTTCGACGGTGAACTGAAGTTAGCATGGACGCTTGGAGCGGCCTGCGGCTATGCAGCCCCATTTTCAGCAGGGTTTGATGTACTGTGTGTTGTGACACATTCTCCTGTCATCAGCATTCAAATTACTGGTGAGTTGCCCAACAGTATCCCTTCTGTTGGCTCGTATCATACGGGATAGCCTTCGCTCACCTGTAGCATCGTTGAGCCGTGGTCGGCCCACACCTTGCCTGCGCTTAGTGGATTTTCCTTCCTCGGACCACTTTTTGAAGGTATTTACAACTTGACATACAACTTGTTACGTTCGGTCCTCGGTTTCCGAAGATATAGCGGAATAATAGTTTTCATATTTCTCCTTTTTTAGGGGTGGGGACGGATTGGATTGGATTGTTTTACCTCTGAGCGGCACTTTTTTGCACACCATGGGTTAAATGGCGAGGCCACAAGGACCCCGAAGGCTCAGAGAAGGTTGGGGGAGGGGACCCACTGGAACAGCTCTTGGGAGACAGATGGTAGCCTCCCGTCAAGGCCATCCAGCGTGTTCTTTAACGTGCACAGGGTATGTCTCTCCCGCACACGGGTCCACAGCTTAACGTCCCATCCGACGGACGGTGGCCTTTCCAAGCCCATCGGTGTTCCCCTACTGACCGTGGGCAGTGCGGGGAAATTTTGCGGAGATAAATCTCAACGCTGACCCAGCTGGGACTCGAACCTGGGAACTACAGATTACGAGCCTGGCCCGCTACCGACTGATCCACCCCCGCCCCTGGGTGGGGGCGGAGAAGGAACGGGGGAACCTGTGACACTCCCCATGTCATAAGCTTCTTCATTTGACGCATAGTTTGTTATAATACTTCGGCACTCGATTTCTGGCGATAGAGCGGGATAATCATTTTCATATTTCCCCTTTTTAGGGGGGAGGGAAAGAAAAGCATGGCGGGGGTAATCTTTTATAGCCTATGATATTCCCAGCGTCACAAGCTTTCATTTGACGCATAAATCATTAATTTTGTCCGTTACATTCGAAAGACAGATGAAAAACTGTTTTGACAAATCCAGAAATCGGCAAACGACAAAGGACGAGCAAAAAACAATAAGAAGATAGATTAAAACAATGTAGGTGCTTTAAAAACATGATTTATAGATGAATATCTGTTGCGAATTTAACGAATTAGAGAGAAGAGTATATGCAGAAGTAATCGCGTTGAAGTATTGTTGTCAATTGATAACTTATTGTATGTAAATATCAAAATTATTACCTAACACACTGAAAATATTAGTTATTTTTATTTCAACCCGATTTCAATCCGAATTTGAAAAGAAATTTTTTTCCGGTAATTACTCCTCGAATGGAGCCTTTCTTTAACTACAAATTAAGTGATAGCCTGATATTTCAAAATTCCTTTAATATTCACGTTTATTTTTTAAATAGTTCAATGAACATTAGCGTTCAAGGAAAAAGGAAACTTTATTTTAACATATGACTCAACGTAACTAAACAAAGAAATTTCAATCTGTAAGGAGATGAGCCTTCCTGCACCAGAAGGCGAATGAGGAGTTTTCTGAAGGAACGCAAAAGAATTGAAATTAAGAGAAAATGGAAGAAGATTTTTCAATAATTTTGTATTGTTTATAGACTTGTAATGTCTTTGAAGCTAATTCACACTATTATTTAAGTTAATTTAACGATAACAACATTCAAGTTCGTATAATGATAATAATATTCAAGTTCATTTAATGATAACAATGATCTAGCTCATTTAATGATAATAATATTCAAGCTCATTTAATGATAATATTATTCAAACTCATTTAACGATAATATTATTCAAACTCATTTAACGATAATTATACCCAAGCGTCGATATACACAGTAGATAAATTCCGGAAAATCACTGTGTAAATCGAAATTAGTGATCTGGCAACCTTCGTGTCACGTGACACGAAGGTTGCCAGATCACTAATTTCGATTTAACTAATTTCTAAAACTACTAAAAACACTAATTTCTAAAAAAATTGTTGCCAGATATTTTTTCTGAATTCTGTAATCAACCATAGCGTTCGGATACTTTTTTGAGCGACTGTACATTGAAAACTTTATGCATATTTTTCTGAAATTTCAGTTCACCAGTAAATCATTAATGCAACATTATTTTGAATTTTATTTGCACTAATTCAGGTAAGCTTGGATTACTTTCTCGTTTGGGGCGGGGGTGGCTTGGTCGGTAGCGCGCCAGGCTCGTAATCTGTAGTTCCCAGGTTCGAGTCCCAGCTGGGTCAGCGTTGAGATATATCTCCGCAAAACCCCGCCCTGCCCACGGTCAGTAGGGGACACCGATGGGCTTGGAAAGGCCGCTGTCCGTTGGATGGGACGTTAAGCCGTGGCCCCGTGTGCGGGAGAGCCATACCCTGTGCACGTTAAAGAACACGCTGGATGGCCTTGACGGGAGGCTACCATCTGTCTCCCAACAGCTGTTCCAGTGGGTCCCCTCCCCTAACCTTCTCTGAGCCTTCGGGGTCCATGTGACCTGGCCATTTAGCCCATGGTGTACAAAAAAGTGCCGTTCATAGGTAAAACAACCCAACCCAACTTTCTCGTCCATTTCGTTTTGGTCACAAAAAATACTGATCGTTAATGTAGATGCACACTATCGAATTTGAAGACGAAATTTGTAAGAAGGATATTTGTGAAATGAATATAAATTAGAAATTAAGCATTTGCATATACCTAGTAGTTTATTATCTAAAATTAGCATTTATATATTTTATGAAACAGTACACTTACGAATTTGCCTCTGTAATAGTCTACAAAGTGAAACTTGCTAAAAGTGAGATAAAACACCGTTTTTACTAGTCTTAAAATTTTAATCTAGAAAGTCAGATCTTGCTGACGATTCGAAACAGGCTTCATTTCAATTAGATCTAGTTAAACAGATTGCATTACATTGGCAAGAATATAATTTCAGCGAAAGAATATAAATGTTACAGATGACCATTTTATTAATATGGGAATTTGCTTTCATATATTTATTCTTGAAAATTATAATATCAATTAAAGTCATTTAGTTGATTTTTACTCTGGGATGACAGTCTAATAATCTAATAATCTCTTTTGACGCTTTTAATGATAATTACACCATTCTTTGATTTACACGGTCGATAAGTTCTGGAAAATCACAGTGCAAATCAAAAAAAAATAAATAAAAAATACCCCCTCAAGCAGCTGCTTGCCACAGAGGTCTGACAGGAGCCTGTCAGTTTATATGCCATAGTAGAAGGTCTGTGAGGATGGCAGGACTTCAGCAGTAAAACAACACACACACACACATCGGCAACCTTCGTGTCACGTGACACGAAGGTTGCCGATGTGTGTGTGTGTTGTTGAACTGCAACGAAGGTTGCCAGATCACTAATTTCTAAAAATATCGTTGCCAGATATTTTTTCTGAATTCTGTAATCAACCATAGCGTTCGGATACTTTTTTGAGCGACTGTACACCTATCCTTCGATTTACACTGTCAGAAAATGCAACGTTTCGATTTACACGGTGATAGACTTGGTTTTATGCTGTAAGGATTGAAATTTTGTTTTAAATGCATGTAGATATAATACATATTATGAAGTAGAAGTGGTATAGCGTTTACGGAGATTATTAGATTGTCATCCCAAAGTAAAAAAAAAAACTAAACAGTTTTAATTGATATCACTTATTTCAAAGAATAAGTAGATAATGTAGTAAATTCCAATAATAATAAAATTGTCATCTGTAACAAGTTATATTCTTTCGCTAAAATTATATTCTTGCCATTGTAATGCAATATGTCTCGCGATATTTTAATGAAATGAAGCCTGTTTTGAAATGACAGTGATATCTAGCTTTCCTAGACTGATTTTTTTCAGATTTATTACTACGATTTACAGATTAGTAAATAATTTTAGACTACTACTTACAGACTAGTAAAAACAGTGTTTTCATCTCATTTTTAGATTTAACTTTGTAGACTAATATATAGGCTAAATATAGATCTTTCATAACTACACCATTTCATAAAATAACATGTAAATACTAATTTTACAAAATAAAGCACTAAGTGTTGGTATAAATGTTTAATTTCTAATTTATATTCAGTTCGTAAATATCCTTCTTCCAAATTTCATAATGTACTTCTACATTAACGACGAGAATTTTTCATCACCAAAAAGAAATGTATGAGAAATTAATCTAAGCTTATCTGAATTAGTGCAAATAAGTAAAAAATAATCGCCTCTGACCATTAATGATTGTTATTGCTGGTGAACTAGAATTTCAGATAAATATGCATAAATGAAACTTTCAATGCACGTTTTATTCATAACGAGGATTTTTTTTCGGAACCTATACCCCTTTTTTTTCCATAAGAAGTTGTTTCGATTTACACGTTTATTTCCCGGATATTTATCTACCTTGTAAATAGAGGAATGTTTTATGTACATTTATTCATAGTGGTTAAAAATTTTAATTTGTGATATGTCGAGTAGAAACGCTTCTAAACATAGAGTTAGCATCTTCATTAGTCGACAATATTTTTACAACAGTCAAGCAGCTGCTTGAGGGGGTATTTATTTATTTTTTATTTTCTCATTATCATTAAGATTATAAAATTTTTATTTATCGAATTATTCTGGATTAAAAATAAATTATATTTACTCTATGATTGGACCTTGAGTTAAAAAACTTGGTTTGAAATGTAATGCATATTAAAAATGTTTGATTTTTCAGCCATAAAAACAAATATCAATCGATAAATTCTAACGAAAAATAAATAAATACCCCCTCAAGCATCTGCTTTGCCGCAGAGGTCTGACAGGAGCCTGTCAGTTTATATGCCATAGTAAAAGGTTTGTGAGGATGGCAGGACCTCATCAGAAAAACGACACACACATCCATGACTTACCCGGGGCTCGAACCCAGATCCCTTAGATCAGTAACCAAGAGGGCTAACCACTCGGCCATGGGATTCTGAATTAAATAATAATTTTAATAAAATTCTAGATTAAATAATAATTAAAGCCTAAAATTTCCCTTATTTTTGAAAAATAAATTATGATTTAAAAAAACGATGGGGGGGGGGGAAACGACGAGAATTCCATGCATCACTTCAAGGGGTCTGAGACCTGTTTTGATCAAGGGGTCTGAGACCTGTTTTGATCTCCTGATCTAGAACAGTGTTCATAATTCTAAAATACTATCCTATTTGAAAAATCAAAACCTTCTAAATATTTTTATTCTCCCACAATGCAAATATGTTGCAGCTCACGAAATCTACGAAATCGCTATTATATTCAAAACACTGTTATCATTTTATTCTTCAATTTGCAGCACTAGGTGTCCTCAACCGAGGTTTATTTTATTCTCCAGTCTCCATTGATATTTGTCGTTGTGTCGTCCATGCCTCAGGAAATGGCAGATCGCATGCACATGCTAAGTCAAATTGAGTACATTTTTTTTACCCTTACAGGAAATGCGAATCTGTAGCCACACGAAAGCAACGAAATAATACGGAAGGACATCGTTAGCTGTGAACGGGCTGTTGAATATTCTAAACGAAATGCTTGTTGAGCTTTAGTATATAATTATTTCGTTGATGCACTCTTATCTATTAAACGTTGTTGTGCGATTTAAATGCATTACCAAGTATTAGTACCAGATTTTCCCATTGTACACTGCCTAAACAAAAAAATTACGAATTTTTTCTAGATATATGAGGGGAAATCAAACGCGGATTCCGTAACTTCTAAATGAAACTTTATATGGAAAAATGCAATTGAAGGAAAGTTAAAGATCTACATATAGTCTATCAAAATCCTGAATTTCTCAAGTATGCAGTCAATATTTAAAGGGTTATGGAAGCTGGAATATTTAACAAAAATAATGACTGTCTTAAAAATACTTGTAAAAAACTGATGAATATCGGGCCCCGGATAAGGCATGGACTCTCGTGGCCGAGTGATTAGCACGCTTGGCTACTGATCTAAGGGACCTGGGTTCGGGCCCCGGATAAGGCATGTACTCCCGTGGCTGAGTGGTTAGCGCGCCTTGGCTACTGATCTGAGGGACCTGGGTTCGAGCCCCGTATAAGGCATGGACGTTTGTGTTGTTTTTCTGCTGAGGTCCTGCCATCCTCACAGACCTTCTACTATGGCATATAAACTGATAGGCTCGTATCAGACCTATGTGGCAAGCAGCTGCTTGAGGGGGTATTTATATTTTTTATTTATTATTAAAATATTCTTACGTAAGAGAAAGCAAAATCTGATGTTCGCGTTAGAACTGGAGTAAGGCTAATGTGTACATTTTTACAATTATGTTTAATCTGGGAAAATAGCTACGTAAGGAAGATTAGATATTTGGAAAATCCAAAGTTTACAGAATTTGTGTGATCTTTGCGTGAATATAGACGACAATTCTTGAAGCCGTTGTAAAAGGTGTGAGGTTTTTATCCCGTTTTCAAAGAAAAGAAGATAATAGTAGTTTCGTTTTGTCGTCTGTCTGTCCATCTCTTGACACCGAATTTTTTTTTGTTTATAGAGAAAAATTAAAAATTAGTTTTGGGTTGGATAGGTATTGATGAAATATTGTTATATGCACTTTCCCAATTTCCATAAAGATATAATTGTGCCCTCTAACGGTGGAAACATTTGAAAATTCCGAAATTTCAAACAAATATTCCAAACGATGATTGAAACGTTGCTGGTGGAATGTGAAGGTCACGAAATTTCCATTGACAACAATAAGTTGACCTCTTAGACCTAGAGGGGGTGGGAAAACACACCTTTTTAGTTTTAGCTGATAATTGTTTTGTTTTTAGAGATAAATGAAAAATTCTTTTTGAGTTAGATAGAAATTGAAGTACTATTATGATAATTGCGCCCTCTAACGATGGAAAATTTGAAAATTCCAAAAGTTTAAACGAATATTGCAAATGATCTATTTGTGCTAGAAATCTGAAATTATGGTAGTGGAATGTGAAGTTTACCAAGTTTTCACTGATAACAATAAAGGGATAATTGAAGAATTCATTTGCTTGCATTGGTACTAATGACATATAATTCACATCTTTTTTAAATACTTAGATAATGTTACAGATTACAAAATGTAGAAACAGCAAAACTACTAATCACTTTTGAAAATGATATATTTTTAAAACAGAAATATGAAAATTCGGTGGTAGCTTTTCAAGAGAAATTCCAATTACAGCAATAATGTACCTGCTTTTCTCAGAGGGGTATGGTAAATGCAACTGTTTAAATTTAAAAAAAATTAAAGACAAATTCTTTTTATGTTGTTTGGGTTGGGTTGTTTCACCTCTGAGCGCACTTTTTTGCACACCATGGGCTAAATGGCCAGGTCACATGGACCCCGAAGGCTCAGAGAAGGTTGGGGGAGGGGACCCACTGGAACAGCTGTTGGGAGACAGATGGTAGCCTCCCGTCAAGGCCATCCAGCGTGTTCTTTAACGTGCACAGAGTATGGCTCTCCCGCACACGGGGCCACGGCTTAACGTCCCATCCGACGGACGGCGGCCTTTCCAAGCCCATCGGTGTCCCCTACTGACCGTGGGCAGGGCGGGGAATTTTGCGGAGATAAATCTCAGCGCTGACCCAGCTGGGACTCGAACCTGGGAACTACAGATTACGAGCCTGGCGCGCTACCGACCGAGCCACCCCCGCCCCATCTTTTTATCTTGTATAATTATACTAATAAAATACCATTTGCATTTTTCCCCACCATCCGTTCATTCTCTTTGAAAACGAGACTCCCATATGCGCCAGAGACGATATGCGTTCTTCTAGTTTTTCTGCTGAGGTCCTGCCATCCTCTCAGACCTTCTACTGTGGCATATAAACTGACAGGCTCCTGTCAACCTCTGTGGCAAGCAGCTGCTTGAGGGGGTATTTATTTTTTTTATTAGTTTATCAATAGAAATGGGGAAACTGAACTCGCGGATCTTTCTTAGACATTTTGAATGGGTGGGAGTTTACCGTTTCATTCATTTTCTTCAGAATTATTAAACTTCACAGGCGACTTGAGGTAAACAAGGAATTCAGAACTTTAAATTATTTGGGGAAAATTTTGGAAAAGTAATAAAAGAAATATGCAAGATGTTTTTTTTCAATTTTCAATGCTAATTTTAAACGTTTATTATGAAGGGGAAGATTCGACTTGGTGTGATTAATAAAGAAAAACCGAGTTTTATTTATTCTGTCCCTATCTTGGTGAGGAGTAGCTCTTTCGGTAGTGGGTGAGGCTAATAACTGCAGTTCCCAGGTTCCAGTCCCAGCTGGACCAGCTTTGAGATCCCCACCGTTCCCTCGGTCAGTAGGAGACACCGATGGGCTTGGAAAGGACGCCGTCCATCGGATGGGACATTAAACCGTGTGCAGGAGAGCCATACTCTGTGCACATTAAAGAACACGCTGCATAGTCTTGACGGAAGGATGCCAACTGTCTCCTAATAGCTGTTCAGTGGGTCCCCTCCTCCAGCCTTCTCTGAGCTTTCGTGATCTTTGTGACCTGGCCATTTAGCCCACTGTGTGCAAAAATATGCCGCTCAGAGACAAAATAAACCCAAACCAAGTCACATTGGACAACAGAGGGTTAATTATTTACTGAAATATACATTTTAAAATATTGGTGACTGACAAACGTTTTCTTTTATAATGACTTTGCATTTTAAAATGTAACGATCAGTTTTTCTTCAATTTAAAATTTAATTTCCGAGACAGAAAAAAGGTATAAAAATTATTGTTGCCTTCACACAGGGTTGCTGTTTGAATCGAAATATTCTTATTTTATGAAAAGTTAAAGGTTAAGTTGGAATGCTCTTTCCCCCCCCCTCCTCCCCCCAACAGGCTCGCCATCAGGCAGTTTACAAACTCCGATGATGACAGCTAAGATTAAGACTGAAAAACCGGAATTCAACTGCTCCAATCAATCAGAGCAGAAATGTTATCTTCCTTAAACTTATTTTGCAGGGAGATACCGTCCCCTTAATAACGGCCATTGCTTGAAATGTCATGAAGGCTCGAAACGCTCGCAAGAAACCGATCCGTTGGCGACGTCACTTGCTGTTATCTGATGCACATGCGCACTTAACAATCAGACGGGTTCCGAAATCCACATGGACGAAATGTGATTGGACTGGGAAAACGACATAATCGGGTAATTCCTACGTCACCGCTGCCTTCGGGGAAGCACTTAACCATTTTCTTTTTCTGTCACGTTATAACAAGTCGTACATGTGACTGTCATTCAATTGAGAGTTTAAGGCCTCCTCCCTCCTCTGCTATCTTATCGAATGTCTGGGCTTTTACCTCCTCTAAACAAACTTAGATTTCCTGGGAAGAAAACCAATGATAGAGAAAAAAAAAAGCAGAAGTGTGTAAAAGAAGAAGGAAAGCTTCCCATATGCTGGTTAGTTTTTGCCAGAGACAAAGCAGCCTGAAGAAGGATGCTCTTATCTTAGCCGAAATCGTCGTTGGTGTCAGGCAGACAAATGGCTGCGGTGACCAACCAAGGAGCGTTCGGAGGCCACAGGTGGCTGAAGAAGCCGTGCAGAGAATCGTAAATTCTCGCTCCTCAACCAAACCCCGTTGCCAAGATAATTAGAAGTCAATGCGTCATCATTAAGTAATATTACGTAGAAGTAGTGCAAACCTCAATTAAGATGTCAAGTCCATTGATTTATTTATACTGGTAAACTGCAAACGGACCTTATTTACACATTGGAGAAGGGAGAGGCCAAAAAAACTCTCCTAGTCTTTTTCGGCCACGATATGCTGAGGATTAAGTGACTGCACGTGGAAACTGATGCGTGGAGATTGGGACGCTCTTGGCCATCAAAAAATGGAGAAGGTAAAATAACCAAAAAAAAAGACGTGAATTTTTCTGCAGTGGGCCAATGCATCAAGAATTGTTCTTCAAACCTATTTTCTATCATCTTTATTTTTATAGATATACAGTATTATTATTATTATTATTACAGGAATGACCAGAAGGCACAATATTAGTACACAGATACCGGACATGGCAAAGTACATTGCAATTTGAAACACTCAAGAATTGGTGATAAGTCAAATCTCTTTAGTCTAAAAGAAAATACATCAATGGTTGGAGAATCTCTCCTAGTCTCTAAGAGAGACAATGGTTGACAATCTCGATGGGAAAGGCATTCCATATTCTTCCAACACGACACACAAAGGAATGGTACTTACAGTTTTTCGAAGCACATCAGTCGTTAAAGGATGACCTCTTATTCTTCTGTTGACAAGGTTGAGTATTAGAGTATCAATGTTATAAACTCCGTGAATAAGTTTATAACAAGTTTTTAAATCTAGTATTAGTTTTCTTCACTCCAAATAATCCAATGAGGGCTTTTTCAACATTTCTTCACATATCATATTATATAATCCAGGAAGTCTTTTTGTAAACTATCTCTGGGGGCGTTTAAGATTCTTAATATCTGATACTAGATACGGTGTCCATACAGTTGAGTATTATTCTAGTAAAGGTTTGATGAAAGTCACAAAAGCACAAATTAGGGTACCAATGTCACATTTTTTCATAATATTTGAGAATTAAATAAATGATGCGATTATCCTTTCTAACAATGTTGTTATAGTGGTCACCAAAAGTTAGCTGTGGTGAGAATAACACTCCTATATTTTAGGGCATCTGTACATTTCTAATCGGAATATTGACAAAGTTATAACTATAATGACAATTCGTGCTTCCAAGGTACAGAACACTTGATTTGTCTTTTGAAATACTAGATCGTATAAGCTCCACTGGTAAATAGCGTCACAAGCAGTTTGTAATGAAGTAAATTCTTCTTGATTGATGGATGTACAGAAGAAATTGATGTCATATGCGTACATTGGATAGGACGAAGAATATTAGGAATTTCAGAAGTTAAGATAATAAAAACTCAATGCTCCTAGTACAGACCCTTGTATGACTCCACTTTCGATGGTTCTGACGGAGGATAAACTGTTTCCAACTCGAATTTGTGTGTTCGGTGAGTAATAAGGTTGGTGAAAAGTCCCACAATCAGACTAGATAAGCTAAGGCTGAGTAATTTTTGAATTAAATATCATCGTTTAATTTATCGAATGCCTATTCAAAATCCAGGAAAACGACGTCAACAGGGATATTATTGTCCAAAAGTGAGGTCCACGAATTCAAATTATAGAGTGATTGAATAGTGGTAGAACGGTTAGGTAAGAAACCAAACCTTTCCTTATAAGGTTTTGCGATTGTTGAATTTTTACTCTCTGTTTTGAAGTGCAAGGATACTTACAAAATAAAGGTGTATATATTATATGAGTATCAGCAGTAATATTGTTTTAAAAAGAGAAGTTCTTGCAAAGTATCTTTCTGCCGTTAAAAGCATTAACATAAACTTAAAACTTTTTCGTTTTTAAATAGCTTTAAGGTTTTTGTTTTACTTTAGTATCATTTGAATGCTAAACTTTTCCTCGTATATTTCGCTTTTTACACACATGTATATATGCCATTTTTTTTCAACCAGTGTTCTGCTGGCAACTGTAGAGGTTCAGCGAAATATATTTTACGACCAAAAAAATTTCATATTTCACGAATGTTTTATAAAATAATAGAAGTTACTTAGAACAACATATATTTCATATGATATTGATAGACTTACAGTTGATTATTTAATAGCTTCATTATTAGTTGATTATTAGCTGATTATTACTTAACTCCATTATTAGTTGATTATTATTTAGCTTTATTATCGTTTAAATATTATCTACATCCTTAGTTCATTATTATTTAGCTTCATTATTAGTTGATTAATATTTAGCTCATTATTAGTCGATTATTATTTAGCTTCGTTATTATTTGAATATTATTTACATTCATCATTTTGATTATTATTTAGATTAATTATTAATTGATTATTATTTAGCTTAATTATAAGTTTATTATTATTTAGTTTTATTATTAATTGATTGTTATTGATCTTTATTATTAGTTGATTATTTACTTCATTTTTAATTGGTTATTATTTAGCTTAGTTATTAACTGATTATTTTTTAGCTTCATTATTAGTTGATCATTATATAGCTTCATTATTAGTTGATTATTATTTAGTTTCATTATAAGTTGTATTATATAGCTTCTTTCTTCATGCTATAGAAAAATGTGTCAATTTCGTTGTTCCATCAAACTTTTCGCTATTTATTAAGTGTACCTTCCCTGATAAAAGGTTGGAAATTCTTGATATATACAGTGCTCCCTAACATGTATTGGGATACTTCCATGTTATGTGAATGGAAAACTACATCAAAAGCTACCTAACTTTGAAGCTAAACTTCTTATATAAAAATGTCACCGGAAGTAAAGTGAAGATATCAATCAAAATCCAAATGTAATTTTTGGACATTCTCGATTTAATATTTGGTGTTAGTAGTGAAAAACAATACTTTTCTATTCATAAGAATTTACCTTGGAAGTCAATTTACATGCAAATAATTACTACTAAACAAAATTTTTCTCTAAACATAATGTAAATTTGGAAGTTTGTATGAAGATTCTTGTGATCCCTTTAGCTTCTATTGAGTTTGAAAAACCTAGTGCTTTTCATAAGCTTACCAGCAGAATCTCTTAATAAACGTTCTAGCTTCCGTAACTATTTAAATATCAAAAGTCCATTATCGAAAAAAGAAAATTTGAGGAGATTTGAGAGAGAACTACAATTTATTAACAACGGCATTTTTCTTTGTAAAAATCTTACTTTCAAAGTTAGGGAGGATTTGAAGTTGGCTTCTGCTCACCTAACATAGAAGTGGTGGAATCAAGTTATGTGAGTAAAATGTTTTGTCACATTGCTAAAGATCAATATTTATGCATTCAGAGAAATAGTGTCATCGCATTGTAGACTGTAGTGCTTCCCCTAAGACGCCACTGACCACGCCAACCCCCAGTGTCAGTGATGTCATAGAAGGGAAAGCACTGTCTTTAGGGGGACTATAATGCGATGACACTACTCACAGAATATCAAGATAGTCTACTGAACTACTACCACCAAGTGTGACATAAAAGGAGAAACTTTCCTACCAGTTATAATTTTTTTAAAACTCTCAATATCTGTATAGGAACAGATCGTTTTTTAGTATAAATATAGATTGTGCTGTGGATGTAGGGTATAGAACTTCTTTATATTAAATGCAACTGATTCAGAAAATAAAATGTGAAAACGTCTGTTATTATACTAACCTGGCTTTAAATCCGATGCATCAAAACGATAAAGAATAATGGGAACATCTCTAATATGATATAAACTTTTCCTAATGTAGTTTTACAGCAATGGCTGAGTAGTTAGTGTGCTTCGCTATTGATCTCAGAGACCCGGGTTCAAGACCCAGATAAGATAAGGATGTTTTCTTTATGTGTTTTGTCCTTCTGCAGAGCTCTCGCCTTTCTCAAAAATCCTCTCTATGGTGTCTTATACTGACAGGCTCCTGTCAGACCTCTGTGGCAACAACTGCCTCGGAGAAATTTATTTCTTTAATGTAATTTTACAGAGAATGCTTCATTCAATCTCTAACCTTATTAGTTCAGGATTAATTTGATTGAGCTAACAATATTTCGAACAACACTCTTGTTATTTGGACCGAAATAAATGCCTTTCTCGCAGAAAAAAAATTAAATATAAAATAATGGAAATGAAAATATATATATATATACATATAAAGAATAAAATGAAATTGCAAAATAAAAAAATTCCTTTAATAATTGTAAATATAGTGCATGTTTTCATATGGTAAATAATTTTCTGTAATCTGCTTAATAATTTATTAGTTAAAATTAGTTTTACAGTTAATGTGAAGTACTCTAATAAAGTCCAAAGAGTTGAACAAATATTAAAAAAATAATTATCTAATTCTGATTTATTCACTGTTCACAGTTTTAAAAGAACAGACTGTCTACAAATGTAGGTCTTCTGAGTGGTTGGTATAATACAAATAAAGGTTAAAACGTAAAAGACGGATTTCGTGAAACACAAGCTAGCAGTGATCTACGAAATTGAATAGGAAACATTGTTTGTTAATAATCATGTAGAAACACAAAAACATAATTTCATTGTACAGTCGCTCAAAAAAGTATCCGAACACTATGGTTGATTAAAGAATTCAGAAAAAATATCTGGCAACGATTTTTTTGGAAATTAGTGATCTGGCAACCTTCGTGTCACGTGACACAAAGATTGTCAGATCACTAATTTCTAAAAAAATCGTTGCCAGATATTTTTTCTGAATTCTGTAATCAACCATAGTGTTCGGATACTTTTTTGAGCGACTGTACATCATTATCAACCATTATTACATCAGTTCCCTTTACTAAGTTAAATATGGCCAAGGACTATTTAAGAAGTGTTCATAATCGTAAAATACAAAGCCAAAAATGTATACTTTAAAACTGATTCGTAAAAGTCATAGCCAAATGAGTACTTTAAAACAATTTTTAGACTTTTCAAACGAAATTCATTGATATTAAGAATATCGTCATGAAAGTAATGTGCTTTTCAACATTTACTCAGTTTTCTTTTCACGTTGTTCATTGTTGCACTTTCTGTATATTTGTTGCAAAATGACACGAGAGTAAATAATAAATCTTAAAAAATGCAATTACACATTCAGGAATTAAACTTCATATTGCAGACTGAACTTTCAAAACTACTCAAAATGGTTTGAGTTGAACGTTAAAATTTCTCCTGAATGGAGAGAGCCATGCTGTTGTTGAATTTTATAATTCAGTAGTTTGATCATATTTATTTTCAGTAGTTTGATTATATTTATTTTCAGTAGTTTGATTATATTTATTTTCAGTAGTTTGATTATATTTATTTTCAGTAGTTTGATCAATTTATTTTCAATAGTTTGATCACATTTATTTTCAATAGTTTGATCATATTTATTTTCAATAGTTTGATCATATTTATTTTCAATAGTTTGATCATATTTATTTTCAATGGTTTTGATCGTATTAATTTTCAATAGTTTTGATCATATTTATTTTCAATAGTTTGATCATATTTATTTTCAGTAGTTTGTTCACATTTATTTTCAATAGTTTGATCATATTTATTTCCAAGAGTTTAATATTTTTTCAATAATTTAATATTCAATTTCGAATTTGATTTTGAAAACTGGTTTCAATAATTTTATATTCAATAGTTTGATTATACTCCCCTGGCAGTTAAGCATCGCATTGCTTTGGTGTCCTGTTTCACAGCTAGAAGTGAATTTAAGTTAACCCCCTGCCATTGGAGGGCTTGAATAACGTGTATTTTTTCAAGAAGTTCCCAAAAGTCAGACACTCAAGTCGTCAAAACCACCCATTACAATCAACATGTCAAACATCCCTCCCATTGAAAGTTTCTTCTTACATCACTTGTCACATCCACCACAATCACCTTTCCTTTCAGGGTTTCGTGTCCACTTTAGAGCTTTCATCTCACAGGTTACAAAACATTCCATTTAGGAATCGAAACAGAGGCTGTCCAATGTTAAAAACAGGAAAAAGATATTTTGGTGAAGGTTTAAGCCAACCTTCAGGGACATATATCGGTAGGACAAGTCTCTGCAGTTTCCCTAATGAATATGGATGCGGGGATAGTGGCGGACATCTCGGTCAAAATAGATCGGAAGTAATTGTTGCAGACCAACTTGTTATAATATTTCATTAAGAGTCCCAGGAAAGGAGTTGTACTCTATGGACTCTGTATGGGATTTTTAACATATTTATTCTCAGGGAGGGTGACCAATCTCTATGTGAATTTTGTGACACCATTATATCAATTTTGGAGTTTATGCTTATTATGTAGAAAGTCTTTTATATATAAAGGAACATCATTTACTATCTGAACCCTTTACACTTGGGCACCATTTATCGGACATGTTTTAATCCTACGTGAAATTTTATTGGTGGGGGGGGCAAATCCCCAACCCCAGAGAGGGGGATTTGATAAGTGGTGACTTTTGATAAGGGTGAGTCAAAAATTCGGGATAATTTCGGCTAAAATCTTTCTAAAGTATAAACTACATGACGCCACCAAAAATCTTTTTCAGGTGTTAGGAAATTCAGGGGGGCTTAAAAATACAAGTGAGTCAACCGGGGGGGGTCTTTAAAGAGGGAGCTTAAAATACAGGTGGATCAACCAGGAGGTCTTTAGAGAGAGGGCTTAAAATACAGGTGGGTCAACCAGGTGGCAGTTTTGAGAGTGGGAGTCAAAAATTGGATAATTACGGCTGAAATAGAGGGCTTTTCTAAATATAGTACTCATCATATACACTAGATGGTGCCAGGGGTTTTTAATAAAAGGGAAGGAATTTTTAATAAAAGGAGTGGAATTTTGATAAGGTTTTTTTTTTAATGAGGGGGGAGTCAAAATTGAAAAAATTACGACTAAAATTGAAGGTTTTTCTAAATATAGTACTTATCATCTACACTAGATGGCTCCAGGGGTTTTTAATAAATGGGGGAGGAATTTTTAATAAAGGAGGGTGGAACTTTTGATAAGATGGGTTTTTAATGAGGAGGGAGTCAAAATTGGAAAACTACGGTTAAAATAGTACTCATGATATACACTAGATGGCGCCAGAGGTTTTTAATAAAGGGGGAAGGAATTTTTAATAAAGGTGGGTGTCAAAAATTGGAATAATTTCAATTAAAATAGAGGGCTTTTCTAAATATAGTACACATCATATACACTAGAGGGCGCCACGGTTTTTTAATAAAGGGGGTTTAATAAAGAGGGATTAATTAATTTTAATTATGAATTATTAATTATGACTATTAATAAGAGGCATAGTCGATTATGAATATTAATAAGGGTTGTTGTAGTGGGGGCGCATATGGGCGTGGCCGGTGACGTCATAGGGGAAAAGCACTGTGTGTGGGGATCCTGGGTTGTCAAGATACTACTAACATTCTCAAAGAAGAAGAGGAATATAGCCCTCTTGCTTTCTATCATAGGATTCCACCTCTGGTTTTATGCGTTTATGATTTTTCACTTACACTTTCGTTATTACAGTTGTCCTGTAGAGTAGGGTATCATTGGTCCTGTGGTGGTCCTGTGGTCCCAGATCCTGTTTCTGTTCGAAGTGGGGAAATAATTTAATCATAAATCTGATTCTTCAACTTTATGAATTTTGGCGTTAGTAGCTGCGATATTAGAACTGTAAGAACAGGGAGGTGGAGGCAAGAGACCCATGTGCAGACACACCTTTTTGTAGTGCCAGTGGAAGCGAAAAATTATTAAACTTGTGCACATTTCATGCGTTTTTCCAGAATATTCTTTAAAACCTCTGAAACAAAGAGAAAATGCTACATTGCAATGGAAATCCAATCTCTTGTTCCTCTTTATTTTTTTTTTCCAGATTCAGGGCCGGTGACAAGATATTTATACACTATCCTAGCAAAATATTGGAGAATTTCTGTGTTATATCAATGAGAATCTAACTCTGAAGCCCTAATTCCCCTAAAATAGGCATTTAATAAAAAAAAACGTGACTAAAGTTGAAATAAAGATCATAATTATAACTATTTCAATCTCTATTTTCAAAAACATTCTTTCACTTAAAATATGTTGCTGAAAAAAAGTTTGGTTGTCGTGAATGGGAGTCGAACCCACATTTCTCAGAAGCATTAGCGGACTTCATAACTGCTAGACCACCAGAAACTAACCATTACTTCAGAAAAGTGACAAATAAGCAATCTTCACATTTTTTGTTGATTCGCCAGTGGCGCCATCTATTATCAGAAATCGGTCAAATTCTTGATATACGTCACTTTGTTGAAGAAATGATTAGCTTCTGGTGGTCTAGTGGTTTATGACGTCCAGCATCCTTCTGGTAGCCGTGGGCTCGAATTCCACTCAGGAACAACCAATTATTTTTCCCACTTATTATCAAAAGTTTCTTGTCTACATGACGTTTCCTTGTGAAACTCTATTACTGAAACATTCTTTCAGTATTAAAAGAATTATGCAAGCTGAAATATTTCACAACAGAAATAGGATATAAGAATTTATCACCAGAAATTAATTCAAACTTAAATAATAAGTATTGTTTCAAACCATTTAATAAAAAAAATATAAAATAAAAACAAATAAATACTCCCACAAGCAGCTGCTGCCATAGATGTCTACCAGGAGCCTGTCAGTTTATATTTCAGAGTAGAAGGTCTGAGAGGATGGCAAGACCTCAACAGAAAAACGACACATACATCCATACCTTACCTGGGCCCGAACCCAGGTCACTTAGATCAGTAGCCAAGCGCGCTAACCAATCGGTCACGGGATAGCAAGAAAAATATACATTTTAGAAATATGCGCAATGATATTTTTCAATAGTAGACAATTCTGACTGATTTTTATAAAACAAGATAATTTATTGTTAAATATTCCAGCTGCGATAACTTTAAATACTGAAAGAATATTGTTGAAAAATCGAGATTTAAATAGATTTGATTATGTTCTTGATCTTCAATCACATTTTCCCATTAAATGCTTGCTTTAGAAGGTAAGGAGCTTCAAAGTTAGATTCCCATTATATAACGTAGAAATTTTATAATGCTTTCGTAAGCCAGTGTATATGCGGGCAGTTTGATTTTTAAATTCTGAAAAACATTTGTCAGTTAACAGACTCATAAAAAGAGCCATTTATTGTTATTAGTGTAAGGAAACCATTACAACCATTTAGACCAGTGATTCCCAACCTTTTCTGGACCATTGCCCCCTTTAGAAGAGAACAAAAATTTCAACGCCCCCCTAGTCCATAATAGTTAATTTTATATGAAATATTAAAATATTGTTGCATATTATCTGTACCTAATTTATCTGTTTATTTATCTATTAAAATCATAAAGCAGAAATTAATAAAACGACAACGAAATGTACAATAAAATTGTTTATTAAAATTTTAAAAATAAACACAGAATCAATAAGAAATAAAATATAATGAGATAAACACAAAATGAATAATAAATAAAAAAAAATAATGAGATGGTTGAGGCTGGTGGAGTGTTAACAATTTGTTAATGTCGGGTTCCAATTTCGTTAACATCAATCGCAGATCGCCACGTCTGTTCCTCTTCTTTAACAGTAAATTAGCTACTGCACTGAATCCACGCTCAGCCATATAGGACGAAGGAAACGCGATTAAAAACTTCTGTACTATTGCCCACAATCCAGGGTAGAGAACTGGTATTGATTTTTGAAGCCAGAATTCTTGGTATCCATGTTTGAATTTTACTTTGAGTGCTTCGTTAGTCGTGAGTTCTAAGAATTCCTCTTCCAAATTTGATGATTCTTCAGTATCTGTGTTTGCGAAAGGATCTAAAACCCAACTCGGAATAATCATGTTTAAAATATCTTGGAAACGCTCCATAAAATCAACATGAAGAACCTCCAAGTGTTGGCAGTAAGTAAGTAAATCTTCCGGTTTTGCAGAGACTGCTGATAATGTGGGAAAGTGGTTGTATTCATCTCTACCTAGATTTCGTTTGAATAGAAGAAGTTTTCCCGCAAAAGCAGCTATGACGTTTTTTGTTTTAATTAAATTCAACTCATCACCTTGCAATTGTAAATTAACTTGATTAAATATTTTAAACAGGTCAAATAAGCGATGTCATTTTTTGACGTAATCAGGTTTTCGCGCAATTTTTCGTCTCTGTCTTCAAGAAAGTCCAGTACTGAGTCAGATTGAAAAAACGATTCAGACAAACACCTTTAGAGAGCCAACGTACTTCTGTGTGCAGCAGCAAGCGATTGTAATCTTCATCATTTTCATTACAAAACTTACCAAATAATCGGTCATTCAATGAATTGCTTCTAATCTTATTGATTGCTTTAATAACGTAATGGGGCGACGTATGCAGACGTTCGTTCAAATTTTTTGCAACCAAATGTTGACGATGAATAATAAAATACAATGTACAGCGAGTACATTTGGTACTGCTTGTTTCAAATGCGCTATGAAACCCTTATGACGCCCTGTCATTGCTGGAGCACCATCAGTAGCAGCAGACAAAATATTGCAAATAGGAATTTCTTTCTCTTGAAAAAACTTTTGCATGGTATTAAATATAGATTCTCCCTTTGTATCAGATTCCAAATTTTTAGCAAATAATAACTCTTCATGAATTTTTTCTTCTTTTATTAATCTGATTTTCTTTTTAGATGTAGATTCAGACATTTTGAAATACAAATTAACTTCTCAACAGATTTATAGATAGTTATAAAAATTATGTTTATAATGACTTCTAACATTTATCACTCACAACTATTTATCACGGCGAAGCACATAAAAATAATAAAACATTCCTAGAGCTATCGTTTTTATAGATTTGATTTTGTGCACGCATTAACTTGTATGTTTGCGATGCCGGCGCACTTGCTCCGTAAACAAGTCATTTCAAGTTCCCATATTCTTGTCGAAACATGTTAAATTGCATGAACCGCGTGTTTGCCTACCAACTTGCAAGGACTTGTCACCGTCAATCTATTCTAAACTAAAACAAATTAGGTATAGGTATACCTAATGCTAATTTAAAAATGCTTATTAACGCGATAACAATAAGATAATTTACATAGCTAGATAAAATATTTATTCATGAAAACAGGTATTTTCAAAGTATTTTATTATATTAAAAAAATTATTTAAAAAAATATTAAATATAATAAATTCATTATTATTATTATATTATTATTGCATCAAGGTTGATTTACCTATCAGGACGGACACACATGTCCAACATAATAAGCCTGATATAGTAGTGCATGAAAAGGTATTGAATGAGATTACAATTATTGAAGTAGGAATAATATCTCAGGATAACCTGCAGACAGTAGAGGTTGAAAAGAAGAGGAAGTATGATCTGCTGGCTAATGAGTTGAGCCTAATTCACAAGTGTAATGTTAATATTATACCTTATGTTCTGACGTGGGATGGTATTGTAACTACGTACCATAAAGCATACTCAAAGCGACTTGGAGTGGGAAAACATATTGAAACTTATATCCAATCTGTGATCTTGAAGAGAACTTTTGAGAGCATCTCAGTCGACTTCAGACGTACCAGTACGCTAGTAGGCGGTAGCAGGGAACTTATTGTCCAAGCTGCAGTTGAAAAGCTGTACATGACGGATGAGGTAGTGGATGACCAGAATCACCAGGAAGACAGCACATAATAGAAGAGATAAAAAGGTTGTCACAGAAAATTCCATTAAATTTATTTATTTATTTGACCTCCCTTCTTGACTGCCTCAACGCCCCCCATTTGCCTCTGGATCCGCTACCGCCCCCATGGAAGGCTCCAGCGCCCACTGGGGGGCGGTATCGCCCCTGTTGGGAATCTATGATTTAGACGAATGAATCCACAGCTCATCATTGATTTTCTAAGTGTTTAATCACTATTAAGCTGTTTAAATAAGAGGATGAAGATGGGTGCTGAGAAAAAATTGTCTTTTGACGGGTGGTACCTGAACCCACGATCTCCCATCTTCAATATACACCCATCTTCGTCACATTACTTAAACAGCTTAATATTGATTAATTAGTTAATTAAACATTATAATCACTATTCATGACGAGTAGCAGAACCTAGACGGGCGGCTTCATTTTGTTTCCTAACAGCAGTCTTCAAGCTGTAACAGTAGATCCCATTCCATTATACAATTTTCAGTCTTTAGAATCCTTGTGACTTGACCACTTATTCTAATTATGTGCATTAAAGCTCAGTGTAACACAACCCAATTCACCATCAAACATTCATTCATAAGTCTTCATTTCTTTGTAAAAACCTAAGATTAGATATTAATTTTTATTTAGTTTATTATAAGGTAATAAATATATATATATCGATACAATGCAAAATACCCATGTTCAACAAATGCAAAAAACAGAAGAAAAAACAAATGTTTTCCTCGCTTTGTAGATGTCACCACACATGTCCTTCTAAGTAAATCAGGGGCGGGGTGGCTCAGTCGGTAGCGCTCCAGTCTCGTAATCTGTAGTTCCCAGGTTCGAGTCCCAGCTGGGTCAGCGTTGAGATTTATCTCCGCAAAATTCCCCCCCCTGCCCACGGTCAGTAGGTGACACCGATGGGCTTGGAAAGGCCGCCGTCCGTCAGATGGGACGTTAAAGCCGTGGACCGTGTGCGGGAGAGCCATACCCTGTGCACGTTAAAGAACACGCTGGATGGCTTTGACGAGAGGCTACCATCTATCTCCCAACAGCTGTTCCAGTGGGTCCCCTCCCCCAACCTTCTCTGAACCTTCGGGGTCCATGTGACCTGGCCATTTAGCCCATGGTGTGCAAAAAAGTGCCGCTCAGAGGTAAAACAACCCAACCCTAAGTAAATCAAACCTGACATTTACATGTCAAATGCAACCGACGTGGAGAAAAAAAAATAATCCCTCGCAAACAGCTAATCTTTACTACAACGAAACTTTATTAAAGGCTGATATCAGTATACTGTGGTTTTTAGATCTTCTCTTAACCGTTTCCCAGATGTGTCTCTACAAGTTCTGCATTGTGTGATGTCAGCTGGCGATAACACCTTCTCGTCTCATATTTTCAGCGTCATCCTATCGACCATTGCGCACATGTTTACTGCATTGTCTCTTTTTCCAAACAGATAACAGCTTCTGTGTCTATCGCAAAAATCTTTTTTTGGCGAACTTTTTTTTAGCAACATAATCTTTAATGGTTTCCTGTAAGCTACTACTGCAGTAGTTCCGATAAGATTCCTAGATGATTACCCGTATTTTTGCTGTCAACGTACAACTTGTTTGTCAGGAAAACCAAAAAAAAATGTCATCATTTATGTTCAAGCAGTTATTAAAATGCATCAGTCTGCTCGATAGTGACGAGTGAAATTTTCCAGTTGGTGTGATTCTTTCTTATCCTAGAAATCTATGGCTTTGTTTCAGCATTAATCTTAATATTTATATTGCAAAATGGATTTCCAGACTTTAAACGCTCTAATCATCTTTCAGCTTCATCATTCATCAAACTCTGAATTTCATTGTATCCTTGCCACTCTACCGTTTAATCTTGGAAGTATTCCTGCAACCTCACCCTCCTAATTTGTTAATACTAACGTCACTGCCCTAAACAAGTTTATCAGTATTGAAGCAACCGCACCCTCAATGAGTTTACCAGCAATCATTTAACCTTTTCATAATTAAATACTAAACTCCAACTTCAGTATGTGGGTTAGGTTATCTCTGAGCAACTTTTTTTTGCACACCATGGGCTAAATGGCCAGGTCACAAGAACCCAGAAGGTTCAGAGAAGGTTGGGGGAGAGGACCCATTAGAACAGCTGTTGGGAGATAGATGATAGCCTCCCGTCAAGGCCATCCAGCGTGTTCTTTAACGTGCACAGGGTATGGCTCTCCCGCACACGGTCCACGGGTTAACGTCCCATCTGATGGACAGCGACCTTTCCAAGCCCAACGGTGTCCACTACTGACCGTGGGCAGGGCGGTGAGTTTTGCGGAGATGTCTCAACACTGACCCAGCTGGGACTCGAACCTGAGAACTACAGATTACGAGCCTGGCGCGCTACCGCTGCGCTACAGATTACGAGCCTACACGCTGGATGGCCTTGACGGGAGGCTACCATCTGTCTCCCAACAGCTGTTCCCGTGTGTCTCCTCCCCCAACTTTTTCTGAGCCTTCGGGGTCCATGTGACCTGGCCATTTAGCCCATGGTGTGCAAAAAAGTGCCGCTCAGAGGTAAAACAACCCAACCCGTATATTTATATTTTAATCATTTGTGCACATTACGAATCTGAACGTTCTATTAAGCACAATTCTGTAAATAACTTTACCAGGAACAGAAATCAAATGATACTTATTTAATCATCACAAGAAAGATCACAGTTTTTGAAAAGAGGATACTTTCATCTTCAATAAATTCTATAGGAACAAAAAATTTTAGAGAAACATTTCTGTCAAGTATATGTGACAGCAGAATCATTCTCAGCATTCAACATTTAAGCAGCAATTTCATCTACTCCTGGAGATTTGTGTAGCGTCAATTTAGAGATGGCTTTAATAACTTTAGATCGTTTGTAGGGTAATCATTTAATCTAGTAACGAATCTATCTCCGTTGCAAATAAAGCGAGGAGAAAAACAAATACCCCCTCAAGCAGCTGCTTGCCACAGAAGCCAGTCAGTTTATATGCCATAGTAGAAAGTCTGTGAGGAGGCAGGACCTCAGCAGAAAAACGACACAAACAGCCATGCCTTACCCGGGGCTCGAACCCAGGTCCCTTAGATCAATAGCCAAGCGCGCTAACCACTCGGCCATGGGACGGCTGCGAGGAGAAAGAATCCCATTAAAATATTAATTATAAAATAATAATAATAAATAATAATGTAAATAAACACATAAGTAAATTCTGAATTATACTACTACTACCTATACTGTTGGGTTGGGTTGTTTTACCTCTGAGCGGCACTTTTTTGCACACCATGGGCTAAATGGCCAGGTCACATGGACCCCAAAGGCCCAGAGAAGGTTGGGGGTGGAGACCCACTGGAACAGCTGTTGGGAGACAGATGGTAGCCTCCCGTCAAGGCCATTCAGCGTATTCTTTAACATGCACAGGGTATGGCTCTCCCTCACACGGGGGTCACGGCTTAACGTCCTATCCGACGGACGACGGCCTTTCCAAGCCCACCGGTGTCCTCTACTGACCGTGGGCAGGGCGGGGAAATTTGCGGAGATAAATCTCAACGCTGACCCAGCTGGGACTCGAACCTGGGAACTACAGATTACGAGCCTGGCGCGCTACCGACTGAGCATATTTTTCTAGCATATTTTTTAACGTGCAAGGGTATGCTGTTTCGCACACGGAGCACGACTTAACGTTCCATACGATGGATGGTGGCCTTTACAAAGCCATCGGTGTCTTAACGCTGGTCTAGGTGGGACTCGAACCTGGGAACTACAGATTACGAGCCTGGCGTGTTCCCGATAGAGCCTATGTAAGATGACCCAAGGTACATTATTAGACATCTGTAATCTTTTCATGGTATGAAAAAAATTTATATGTATACTCTCAAATTATGTAGGATTTACTGGGTTAGGTTGAGTTTATTACCTCTGAGCGGCACTTTTTTGAATACAATGGACTAAAGAGTCAAGTCAGGACACAAAAGGGCTCAAAGAAGGTTGGGGAAAAGAACCCACTGGATAGCTGTTACGAGACAGATGGAAGTCTTCCGTCAAGGTCATTGAGCGTGTTCTTTAACGTGCACAGAGTATGTCCCCCCCCCCCCCCCCCGTACATGGAACAAGGCTTTTCGTCCCTCCGACAAACGGCGGACTTTCCAAGCCAAGGGATTTGCTGATGTTTCACATACTGTATAACTTTTGTATATAACAATATTTAAAAGCGTTACGTTCATTTTTAACCAAACGGTATATCTATTGTTCGTACGGGGGTGGCTCAGTCGGTAGCGCGCCAGGCTCGTAATCTGTAGTTCCCAGGTTCGAGTCCCAGCTGGGTCAGCGTTGAGATTTATCTCCGCAAAATTCCCCGCCCTGCCCACGGTCAGTAGAGGACACCGATGGGATTGAAAAGGCCGCCTTCCGTCGGATGGGACATTAAGCCGTGGCCCCGTGTGTGGGAGAGCCATACCCTGTGCACGTTAAAGAACACGCTGGATGGCCTTGACGGGAGGCTACCATCTGTCTCCCAACAGCTGTTCCAGTGGGTCCCCTCCCCCAACCTTCTCTGAGCCTTCGGGGTCCATGTGACCTGGCCATTTAGCCCATGGTGTGCAAAAAAGTGCCACTCAGAGGTAAAACAACCCAACTACTGTTCGTAACTTCATTAAGGCGACTAATATGATATGTATACACTGTCCCATTGAAAGATAATTTGATGTTTTGTCGGCGGGAATCTGATTTTGAAGCTCTATAACTTTTTAAATATGGATTTAGTGAAAAAAATGTGCATGAATATCCATTCAAGATGATAATCAAATCAATTTAAATCTTGATTTTCAACAATACTCGCACAGTGGTTAGCACGCTTGGCTACTGATCTAAGGGACCTGGGTTCGAGCCCCGGGTAAGGCATGGATGTGTGTGTTGTTTTTCTGCTGAGGTCCTGCCATCCTCTCAGACCTTCTACTCCGGAATATAAACTGACAGGCTCCTGTCAGACCTCTGTGACAAGCAGCTGCAGAGGGGGTATTTATTTTAATTTTATTATTTAAAAGGTTGTGTAGCTAGAATATTTCGAAACAATAATGCATTAAAAGGATTTACCTAATAAATTAAAACTTAAATAATAAACATTGTTTCAAACCATTTAACAAAATAAATATGCATTTTATATATAAAAAAAATAAATGCCCCCTCAAGCAGCTGCTTGACATAGAGCCCTGACAGGAGCCTGTCAGTTTATATGCCAAAGTAGAAGATCTGAGAGGATGGCAGGACCTCAGCAGAAAAACGACACATACATCCATGCCTTACCCGGGACTCGAACCCAGGTCCTTTAGATCAGTAGCCATGCGCCCTAACCACTCGACTACGGGACGACTATAAAAAAAAAATACCCCCTCAAGCAGCTGCTTGCCACAGAGGTCTGACAGGAGACTGTCAGTTTATATGACAAAGTAGAAGGTCATAATATATGATAATTATATGCTCAATATTAGACGATTTTAAAAGAAGTTTATGTAACAGGATAATTTATTGTTAAATATTCCCGCTTCCATAATTTTAAATACTGAATTAATATTGTTCAAAATCGAGATTTAAATATATTTGAGTGTGATCTTTATATTCAATCGTGTTTTTCCATTAAATGCTTGTTTTCAGAAGATATGTTCGAATTTAGATTCCCATTGATGCAACGTAGAAATTGTGTAATATTTTAGTAAGCAATGAAAAATTTAAAAGTATTCTTTCTTCAGCCAATAATATTTGAATTTTTCAAATTCAAATTCAAATTTATTTTTAATGAGTATTATCTATAATTATTTTGAATAAAAAATCCCACTAAGCCGAAGCTTATCAGCGGGAATGCACAAAAATGGGTTTACAGATATGATCTAGATTAAATCAGTAGTACATAAAATGAAGGAGAAAAAAAAAGAATAAATAAAAAAGAAACCGACAAAATGATAAAAGATTCCAAATAGAAACATCACTTTTTTATCGACCACTGAAATAATTTTTCTTTAATAAAAAATACCTCCTCAAGCAGCTGCTTGCCACAGAGGTCTGACAGGAGCCTGTCAGTTTATATGCCACAGTAGGAGATCTGAGAGGATGGAAGGACCTCAGCAGAAAAACAACACGAATATACATGCCTTACCCGGGGCTCGAACCCAGGTCCCTTAGATCAGTAGCCAAGCGTGCTAACCACTCAGCCACGGGACGGCTAAATTTTTTTTTTTTTTTTTTTTTTTTAACATCACAAATCTTTTTTAAGTTGCCACATTCTTAACTATTTCTCTAGGAAGCAAGTTAAATAGGTAGAGAATTTGATATGCGATTTAATATGCATCATGCGAGATGTCAAGCTTTCGCCGCTTCTGCAAATGCGCAACACAGTAATAAAAAAACTGATAAAGAAAAGAAACTGTTTACTTTCATCTGTAACAAGGGAAAAAAAAAACACTGTCTATAGCAACCTTACTCAAAATCCATAAAATTATATTTCATGATTGTAAAATAGTACCATTTCATATTTCAACATTCTCAACTTAAGCATCTCTTTAAGTTAATTAACCGTATCCATGTCCCTACTATGAAATTGCCTATCAATCATGCGTCCTTTTAATTCCTTTTTTTCTGCGTTATTCTTACTTGTTTTTTACCCCCGTTCTAAGTGAGGTCTGTTAACTAGCCATATCATTAATCTGAAAATCACTGTCATTAACCTTCCGTCATCTGACTCAGTCCAACGATTTATTGCAGGGCTTATCTCTAATTTCTATAATTAAATCAGTTATTTAGGAAACTGCCAAATAACGATTATTGTATATTTATAGGAGATATTTAATCTTCTTCCCTCCCTCTCATATGTAGAACTGGGTTTGACTGCAATCACAACAGGCTACTAACTGTCTTACCAGTTTGCCTTTATCAGGGAGGAGAAGACGTTGTGGTTACAGATGGGTGACATGTGACACTGTGAGGCCCGTCCTTGTGGTAGGGACTTATCACTACTGTCTTGGGGAATATGTGCATTTAAAAAAAGAAGCTTGTTGGTTTACGAAGCACGCTTCTGTGTTTTTGACTCATACCTTAGTCGCATTCGCTAGTCGTTTTTGCTAGATTCTGTCTTGACATGATTTTAACAATAATGGGAGATAATCTATGATGCAAGATATAATAGGTCTCACTTAAATATCATTTTATAATTTGTCATCTTTGGTTTATCTACTTTTGTTCGTCTTTTCTCATTAGAAGCTTATTTTTCTTTCTCAGTACTCTTCCAATTATCTGCATTCCTTTTAAATACTTTCAGTTAGCAATGAGATAAATTTTCCTTTTTTTCGTCTTCATACCCAACACGTAGGAAACTCATTCAGTGAGCACTTCTGTGAACGTTACGAAGTGTACAGTCGCACAAAAAAGTATCCGAACACTGTGGTTGATTACAGGATTCAGAAAAAATATCTGGCAACGATATTTTTTAGAAGTTAGTGATCTGGCAACCTTCGTGTCACGTGACACGAAGTAAGTACGAGCGACTGTACTGAAAAGCATTTGAGGGTAAATTGGAATTTTTTTCTACTTTCGACGGTTTTGTTTTATGGTCTTACTGATAATGAAAATAATAAAAACGTTTATTCGTCTAAGTGGTTTAAAATAAAACAGATAAAACCTTTAATCCTATGGATAAAAAAAAAGGGAGTAAAACATGTGCACATTCATATATACATGCAACGACAAAAGTAGGTATGAAATTTATATCTATCAACAGATATCTATTCGATATAGATGTATTCAAGGAGCAATGTGGATACTTTCGATTCAAAGGAAAAAAAACATTACGTAAATAGAAAACTATTTAAAACTAGAAGAATAACATATCACTCCTGGTGAATATAGGATTCACCAGGGATGACATACCTAGGGTGTGATATATATATATATAACAAACTAGGGGTGATATATATAATATATCACCCTTGGTGAATATAGGATTCACCGTTTTTTAACAGAATTAAACTTTTTTATTTTTAAAATTTTGCGCTTTCTAACAGTGGGAAAACGAATTAATGATGATCGAGTAAGTGCAAATAGTAATATTTTATTAGTGCAGTAAAATCTCGTTAATCCGGATCTACTGGGGGAGGAAGGATAGGGATTAGTGAAGCAAATGATGGAACCTAAAAAAACGAAACGTTTTGAACAAAAATAAATGGAAAATTTATAGTACTGATCTTATAAATAAATATGCATTTATTATGTAAATGTACAGTCTTTTTCTCTATTTATGATATTGAGTTTCTATCTCAAACAAACACTAAAATTTGAGTTTTACGTTAAAAAAAAATCAAATAGGCACTGCACTTTTGAGCCTTTATTTAAAAAGCAGAAACAGGACAGCGCATTTATTCATCAACAGATGATTCAAAAATATTCGAAGCCGGTTCAGGAATAATAATACTCAAATTTTGGGATCTATACCAAATTCTCCAAAACTTTTCTTTCAGAAAAGCCTTTCTGAAGTTGTTCTATCACTTTCAACTTGCTAACAATAGTGGGAAAGTACCATATTTTCTTTTTATATTACTTACAATTGTTGGGGCGGGGGTGGCTCAGTCGGTAGCGTGCCAGGCTCTTAAAATGTACTTCTCAGGTTCGAGTCCCAGATGGGTCAGCATTGAGATTTATCTCCGCAAAATCCTCGTCGGATGGGACGTTAAGCCGTGTCCCCGTGTGCGGCAGAGCCACACCCTGCGCACGTTAAAGAACACGCTGGATGTCCTTGACGGGAGACTACCATCTGTTTCCCAACAGCTGTTCCAATGGGTCCCCTCCCCCAACCTTCTCTGAGCCTTCGGGGTCCTTGTGACCTAGCCATTTAGCCCATGGTGTGCAAAAGCATGCCGTTCAGAGGTAAAACAACCCAACTTGCAATTGCTTAGGACCCATAATTAAATAAAGTATTTTTAACTTAATTAAATAGCTGAACACAAATTATGCGATAAAAGCAATAGCTCCCTTGCGTCACAGGGCCAACACCACTGAACACTCCAAACGAAACATTTGTTGAGCGTGTTGAGCAATATCTTCCTCCTTCCGTTGGTCAGTCCGGATTCATTGTATCCGGACTAGCGAGGATTTACTGTACTTTATTTTAAACACGTCACAGAGGCAAAAACGCCATTGAATATTCCAAAGGAACACGTTTGTTGAGCGCGTTGAACAATAACTTCCTTCCGCCGGTCAATCCGGAATAGCTGTATCCAGACTAGCGAGGGTTTACTTTACTTAATTATAATACATTAAAAACTTAATATAAAATATAATTTAATATAATACTTAATTATAAAACACAAAAAGAATTGCTCATTTATCTATTAAAGCAAAAAACTGTTTTCCCATCCCGACTTCGGTAAAAATAAATAAATAAATATCCCCTGAAGCCATTGCTTCCCCAGAGGTCTGACAGGAGCCTGTCAGCTTATACACCTTTAGTGCAGCTCTGCGAGGATGGCGAAACCTCAACAGAAAAACATCACTAACATCCATGCCTTACCTGGGGCTGGAACCTAGGTCCAAGAACCTTAATCCACTGGGATAAGGAGGCAGCAAATCTTGGTGACAATATAAACCTTTTGACCAGAACCTGATCCAGAGGGAAGGGGTGGCGAAAAGGAGGCCACCTTTCAGGATTGGGTTGGATTGTTTTACCTCTGAGAGGCCCTTTTTTGCACACCGTGGGCTAAATAGTCAGGTACATGAACCCTGAAGGCTCAGAGAAGGTTGGGGGAGGGGACCCACCGGAACAGCTGTTGGGAGACAGATGGTAGCCTCCCGTCAAGGCCATCCAGCGTGTTCTTTAACGTGCACAGGGTATGGCTCTCCTGCACACGGGGCCACGGGCTAACGTCACATCCGATGGACGGCGACCTTTCCAAGCCCATCGATGTCCCTTATTGATCGTGAGCAAGACGCGGAGTTTTGTGGAGATAAATCTCAACACTGACCCAGGCAGGACTCGAACTTGGGTATCACAGATTACGAGCCTGGCGCGCTACCGACTGAGCCACCCCCGCCCCGACAGGAGTCAGGGTCACGTGTAAAATCTGTAATACCCGGCGGCCCCTCAATTGACCGTCGATTCCTAGAACTGCTGGCCAGCCGAGCCCAGGACTTACTTCATACGAAACAGGAATGTTCTGCCTGGCCCTCATTGTCACAATGGCCGCCCTGTTGTCGTTTGGAGAGGGCAGCCATGGGATGGAGCAATGGCCACGCCAACCAGTTCTCGCCCCCCCCCCTCTCCTTGCTCCTAGTGCGACTCTTAAACGCCCCTTACCACTAAAAAATTGGAGACAACCACTGTCTCAATTTTCACTATTCGTATCTTAAAGAACAAAACGAGTTATTTCAGTCTTTCCAAAGTCCTGAACAGATTAATTCATCTTGAATATACACAGATATGTAGAGGAAATAAGAAAATCTGATGAAGGTTAATCACCGTTGACTGTCGTAGAGTCTGCTTATGTCAGAGCACACAAAGTTTGCGATCATTGTCCACTGCGAATGTTTGCTAATCAATTCAAGAAAGTCTACTAAGTTTATGCATTGCACCGTGGCCGAGTGGTTCGCGCTTGGCTACTAATCTAAGGGACCTGGGTTCGAGCACCGAGTTAAGGTATGGATGTATGTGTCGTTTTTCTGCTGAGGTCCTGCCATCCTCACAGACCTTCTACTATGGCACATAAACTGACAGAAGTCAGTTTATGTGCCAGAACAGGTTTCTGTCAGACCTCTGTCTCAAGTAGCTGCTAGAGGAGGTATTTATTTTTTTTACCGATGATCACCACAGACACACGCGCACATACTGTTTGAAGGTCCGGTGCTGATCAATGTCCAGTGTCAACCCTTCATCACTGATCTGGCTGCAATCAGAGGGTCAAACATACTGAACGAGAAGTAAATGAAAGGAACGTCTGATTCGACTGCTCGCCCGTCTCAGTCACAATCATCACCCTGAGCAATACGTATGTGTCAGCCCCCCCCCCCTCCTACCCGCACCTTTCGTATACCCCATACTAATCAGTGAAACGAGTTCATGCAGACGTGGAAGAGCATCTGTATTCCAGTGAGCTGATCCTTTCTTATAATGGATCTGCGCATTATATTGGGCTAAAGCTCATCACTGGAGTTTGCTACTAGATAAGGCTGCTGTCGTTATATAACTTAGCGGGTTGTGGTCTGCAAAAATCTCGACCCGAGACACATACGACCAGGTCACAAACTTTTCCAGAGCCCACACCACTGCGTAAGCTTCGCGTTCAATAGTAGCCCATTGCCGTTGTGTCTCAGTCAGTTTTTTGGGTTGTTGAGTTATTGTTTTACCCCTGAGCGGCACTTTTTTGCGCACCATGGGCTAAATGGCCAGGTCACATGGACCCCGAAGGTTCAGAGAAGGTTGGGGGAGGGGACCCACTGGAACAGCTGTTGGGAGACAGATGTAGCCTCCCGTCAAGGCCATCCAGTGTGTTCTTTAACGTGAACAGGGTATGGCTCTCCCGCACACGGGGCCAAGGCTTAACGTCCCATCCGACGGATGGCGGCCTTTCCAAGCCCATCGGTGTCTCCTACTGACCGTGGGCAGGTCGTGGAGTTTTGCGGATATAAATCTCAACGCTGACCCAGCTGGGACTCGAACCTGGGAACTAGAGATTACGAGCCTGACGCGCTACCGACTGAGCCACCCCCGCCCCTTATTATTATTATTATTTTTTGTTGCAATGTTATGTTTAAACCTAAATATAATTTCTATCAGTTTCATCTGAACGCGACCATATTCCCCATATATATTCATAAATAACCCTGACTCATATATCCTTTATCCCATAAATAATCTGACTTTTGTAATCAATAGAAGATGTAGACATCGAAATACAGCAAATTTGTGTAATAACATATACTTGAACGACGTCTTTTCGCTGACAGTCATGAAAATTTTCGAAATAAGCATGGGGAGGTAAACATACATTAAAAAGGCGTGCATTGTTCTTTCTGAAAAAAAAAATGCGAAGCAATTGTTCCTTTCTGCTGTCAATCGATTCATCGCGTGCCTAACAGGTACTGTTCGTCCCTGCGGCCGCCTTGTTTGCCGCTTGAAACGGTTAGATACAAGGCATAAGGATCTTTCTGTGCAGTCTTAACCAACTATTACCCTTTGGATAATGATTTCTATTTGTTGTTGAACAAGTCTTTAATGAAAGGCTAAATTAGTTTCTTATCTATAAATAATATGATCACAATATTTACTGAACTAAAGTTGTCATTATTGACGTCTGAGTTGTACAAATTTCTGAACACGTAAGTTATGCTTATATCACATTATATAAAATCATATTTGCTACTGTTGACATGCATGGATAAAAAAGATTGGGTGGCTCTGGTTCAGAATGAATATCTTTTCAATGGAAATAAAAATAAATTCATCCATCATGGCTGGATGTAGGAGGGGGGTGCTTCATGTCCCGCCCCCTGAGAAAGCTGTGATAATAACGATAGTTGAAAATATTTAAAAAAGTGTATTACACGTATTTTTCAAGAAAATTTTCACTAAAACGGCGGGAAATATTTTATAGCTGAACTGGGTTCCGTATCAATCTTACCACATTCCTCTCACCTCTCTTGAGGATGCTAATGGCCGGAACGGAGAATAAAAATATTAAAATACAGGTGCTCCCCTACTTACGAACAGGTTAAGTTCCCGAGGTTTTGTCGTAAGTCGAAAACTAACCTAAAATGTACATTTGTACGCAGAATAATCACTTATTGTTAGTGTTTGATCCATCAATGTACTTACTATAATGCATTACACTCGTTTACCTGCTCGCTACTGCTTACTAGCAGGTGTTTCAAATGCGGTAAAAATCTGCTGTGGTATATCGCAACATAAAGTCGGTATTATAAATAAAACATCTTATACTGTTAATGCATATGTTTGTACATAAATAATATAATATGTATTGTAAATAACAAAAAAGGAAAATTAGACCACGCTATCGACTTCAACGCCACGAATCCGCGCGAAATTTAAATTTTAGACGTACGGTCAAATTGTTCGTAAGTCTGAAAGTTCGTAAGTTGAATGTTCGCAAGTAGGGGAACACCTGTATATATATATATTACACGTATTTTCGAAGTAATTTTTAGAGACCAATAAACTAGTGACAACATTTTGATACTTGAATGATCAAACCCCCTCCCCACATCCCTCGCTCTTCACTTGCTCTCAAGGAGTCAATAATCTGCAGCACCATCAAAAGAATTTGATGGTAGCACATTTCTTAAAAGACTTAACTGATGAGTCGCCTACAGAAAAAAACCTAGCAACTCCACTCTCGAAAATTTTTTAAGAATTGAGAAAAACATTTTTACTCTACAAATAGAGTAGTACAACTTTAAAGGTAATATTTTTATATTCAGATGAGAATTTGCAATCTATCCGTCACGTTTTCTGCACGTTGGGTTGTTTTATCTCTGAACGGCATTTTTGTACATACAATGGGCTAAATGGCCAGGTCATAAAGACCCCAAGGCATCAGACCTCGTTAAGTGAAGGGAAAACACTGAACAGCCGTTAGAAGACAGTTGGAAACCTACCACCAAGTCCATCCAGCGTATTCTTCAATGTCCACAGGGACTGCGGCTTAGAGTCGCATCCGACGGACGCCGGTCTTCCCAACTCCATCGTTGTCTCTTTTTTGAGAGAGAGAGAGTTTTATTCCCATAAACAGAACCGTTCACAGTCATGCACTTTTTATGAAACACATAAGTAGGTAGGTACACTATAATTTTACCAAATAGAGTGGTCACAAAAGAAATTAACAGTATCTGATTTTAACCTCGTAATTATTACCTACAGAAACACAATTTCAATATTCTATTTATTTTCCACTTGAAAATCGGAAATAGTTCAGAGCTACACCCTAGAAATGTCATATTAAAGCCTTTATTATGATACACGCGATTTTCCATCTGCAGTTGGCACATAAGGGAAAATGGGAGAAAGCTACTCCACAGACAGTAAAAAATTAAAAAATTATGTATCTTCCTAGCGCCCTGAAAAGTAGGAAATAAAACTAAAGCATATCGATGGTGCAGTCAGTGAGTTCGCATTCACTTCAAAGGAGGATAAGGTTCCGTTTTACCTACTCAACAAGATTGCGGCGCCCTATTTTCCTAGGGGCAGGGGTGGCTCAGTAGGTAGCGCGCCAGGCTCGTAATCTGTAGTTCCCAGGTTCGAGTCGCAGCTGGGTCAGCGTTGAGATTTATCTCCGCAAAACTTCCTCGCCCTGCCCACGGTCAGTAGGGGACACCGATGGGCTTGAAAAGGCCGCCGTCCGTCGGATGGGACGTTAAGCCGTGGCCCCGTGTGCGGGAGAGTCATACCCTGTGCACGTTAAAGAACACGCTGGATGGCCTTGACGGGAGGCTACCATCTGTCTCCCAACAGCTGTTCCAGTGGATCCCCTCCCCCAACCTTCTCTGAGCCTTCGGGATCCATGTGACCTGGCCATTTAGCCCATGGTGTGCAAAAAAGTGCCGCTCAGAGGTAAAACAATCCAATCCAAACCCTATTTTCTTTTGAAGTGAATACGAACTCAGTGACTGATTGCACCATCAATATACTTGAATTTTTAGGGTCCTATAGAAAGATGGCTATTTTTTTTAATTTTAATTAATTTATATTTTTTGTCACTAAAAACACCTACTTTTGAAAACTTTTATTTGATATGACTCATAAACATCGAGCACATTTCCCCCCCTTACAAACCGACCATCCGATAAATGTCAAAGCCAAAAGCAATAGGAAGAGAGGTAAAAGGCTGGTATCCTTAATGCTTCAACTGCTCTCTTGTTCTGCTATAATGATGATGTTAAGATCGAAAATATTGAATACGATAAAAGATGATTTCTCATGTAATTATGGTATCCATGTTGGGGTGATAACCAGGACGGCACAAGGGCGGGCGAAGCTGGCGATTGCCCTGAGCACCACAGCACAGGGGGCCAGAAGGCGCCCATTTTGTTTATTTGATATGTATTTAAATACAATATTTACAGTAGACAAGCAGGGTCTAATTTCCTTTAAGGCATGTTAGGCACCTGCCTATGGACCATTATTTATGTCCTAAGATTGCTTGGCTAGTGATGTACGGGACCTGGGTTCGAGCCCCGGGTAAGGCATGTATGTGTGTGTCGTTTTTCTGCTGAGGTCCTGCCATCTTCATAGACCTTCTATTTTGGCATATAAACTGACAGGCTCCTGTCAGACCTCTGTGGCAAGCAGCTGCTTGAGGGGGTATTTATTTTATTTTATTTAAGATTTGTTTAAATAACAACAAACGTATGTCGGTTAAATTCTTAAAAAAATAAATAAAAATAAATACCCCCTCAAGCAGCTGCTTGCCACAGAGGTCTGACAGGAGCCTGTCAGTTTACATGCCACAGTAGAAGGTCTGTGAGGATGGTAGGACCTCAGCAGAGAAACGACGCATACATCCATGCCTTACACGGGCCTCGAACCCAGGTCCCTTAGATCAGTAGTCAAACATGCTAACCACTCGGCTACGGGACGGCTTTAAATTCTTAGAAGAAGTAATAAAGTATTTGCAAGTATCCATGGCATAAAGAGTGATTGTTCTCTCTTTAAGGCACTCTCTCTTCTCACAATTGGGGCGGGGGTCGCTCAGTCGGTAGCGCGCCAGGCTCGTAATCTGTAGTTACCAGGTTCGAGTTCCAGCTGGATCAGCGTTGAGATTTATCTCCGCAAAATTCTCCGCCCTGCCCACGGTCAGTAGGGGACATCGATGGGCTTGGAAATGCCCCCGTCCGTCGGATGGGACGTTAAGCCATGGCCCCGTGTGCGGGAGAGCCATACCCTGTGCACGTTAAAGAACACGCTGGATGGCCTTGACGGGAGGCTACCATCTGTCTCCCAGCAGCTGTTCCAGTGGGTCCACTCCCCCAACCTTCTCTGAGCCTTCGGGATCCATGTGACCTGGCCATTTAGCCCATGGTGTGCAAAAAAATGCCACAGGTAAAACAACCCAACCCTTCTCACAATTGAAAGTGAAATTTTAAAAGAATGCATATTTTGAGAATATACAACACGTTACCAAACGTATTGGGATACTTCCATATTTATGTGAATAGGAAACCTAATTCAAAGCTCTCTAACTTCTTAAAGTAAGCTTTTTTACAGAGAAATGCAACAGGAGATAAATTATTGATGTCATTTAGATTTATCCCATTCTTAACTTTAAACAATATTCCTTTAATAGCTATTGAAAAGTGAATTATTTGACATCAGTGTCTGCCTGCCGTAAACGCTTTCAAAATTAATGGAAACTACAAAACCATTGATGGAAATTAAAAAAAAAACTTTTGATGGTAAAAACTGATGGAACTAAAATATTTAATTCAGATAAACTTTTAAAATACAAATTCCTTTATAGCGAAATCTGTTATAACGAAGCAAAGGTCAGTCCACTTCAGTTTGAGTTTTAAAACAATGTTATACACATATTTCTCGATTTACATGGTACTGAATTTACACTTCCAAGGCCGTCTGAGGGTCTCTGTCATCTTACCTTGGTGGAGGAACATGTTTGCCGACCTAAGAGGTAATTTCACACTGGTCGTTAAGATTGAAATTTTCTACTGTTAAAATTTCAAATTCAACAACTAAAAAGAAACTTGAGTTACTGAAGATCTACGTAACACTCCAGGCTCTAGATTAACCAGGGACGAACTTACCCATAAGCTACCTACAGTTTAGGATCTTATGATATGAGGGACTTCAAAAAAAATTCTTTTCAAGTTTTACTATGTAGCAGTTGTGAATGTGTATTAGTATTTATAAATAGCGCCAACCAGGGGTGTATTGGATGCTTGACGCTACACATTTTCTAGCTTATAAAAATTCTCGTACGTTTCCTGTTTATTAACACCTATTTCCTTTTTTTCATCTTCATGAAACATATGACAATTTGAGTTTCTTTCAGCAACAAACAACGCAGTCCAGAGTTTGCCTACGAGTAGCATTCAGAAGTAATCACCCTCTTAGTAAATGCAATTTACTATCTGAATTGCAGTTCGGAGATATGGAGACGTGATGGCCAAAAAAGAGCTGCAAGGGGTGGTTAGGCAGCTAGCGACTGTTCCAGCAAGGCAAACTTTGTGTGTTGTGTTAGCTCTAACTGAGGCATTGGTCAGCAGTGACTTCGGTCTTAGTAGGGCATGTCCTTGTATGAGAAGCCCTGTAAAAGCTAGCAGTAACTTCTAGGATTCTTCTCTGTCCTATATGTCGCAAAAAAAAAAGATAAACGGAGGGGAAGTATTGCAGAAGACGAATGGCAGTCTCAATAGGTTATAGATGTGGAAGCAGAGCTGTCAGCTTTGATAGATTTAAAATTCCAGTTGTGTTACAATTACTCCTCGGGAATCATTTAAACATGTGGACAAGGGTCGATACGAAGAGAATGGACTTAGTAAATTATTTTATGATAGGATGCAACTATGGTGTTGTTTGAGGAGCACTGATCGTTGTCCAAAAGTGTCCATAGCAGACTTTCCCGCTTGGTTGTCGATAGCGGTTTCCTTAAATGTTGAATGCCAAAGTGATATATATCACTAAAGGTTAGACTTCAAATTTCCACAAATTAGTTCCTTGATGGAGGATGTTTTTTCAACAGCTAAGAAAGAACATACATAATGACCACGACTTTCCATTCATGGCGCATGGAAGGCTGAGATGCAAGTTGGGAGTGGTTATTAAAAAAAAAAGTAACTGTGCAGTTATTAAGCAATTTTTCGCATTTTTAAGGGCTTTCAGAAATTACCATTGCAAATAGCTTTCAGCTGTAGAGAAAAAATTACTGCTGATTTCGGTTGGGTTACCTCCAAACGGTACTTTTTAGCACACACTGTACTAAATGGTCAAGTTACAACGACCACATTCATCAAAACTGGATAACAATTTTATTTACGAAGGGGTCCGAGAATATAACTTCGGGGGGTGTTTCGAGGGGAGGTTCTGAGAATTAGATTTTAGTAGGTTTACCCAAGTACTAAACTATTCCACCGGGCAGGAAAGATTAAAATTATATTTTATATGGAATAAAATTTTACAATTATTTCTTAAATTTATTTTAATGTTGGGAGAGCATCTCAGTGAGATGTGATTGTTTATAAACAAATGCACTTGTTCAAAATGATGCCTTAAAAACAATTGTGCAAATTCCTTCTATTGCAACGTTTGATTCATTCGTTGCAATAAATAGTAAGGAGAAGTTTCAATAGCAACTGCATTTGGGACTGGAGATCAGTTCTAACACTACCCTGTTTGTCACATTGTCTCCCTACTTAATTTTAGGCTTTTTCTTTTTCCTTAGAGGCTTTAGGCACAATTTTCATAATTTAATTACTTCATCTGAAGTTTTGCATCAGATAATAGTTTTAGATAAGAAAACAATGAAATCTCTCACCATAAAAGATTGCTTAAAAGGAAGTTAATGATACTTTTATCTAACCTCATCATTATTTGCATATTCAAAATATTAAATACCCCCAAAACACTAATTACCATTGAAATAAAAAAAACTTCATTATTAAACCATAATTTTATGTTCAAAATTAATTTAGTATATGACCTCGGCAAGCAACGTAACAGGAAACTTGATGCTTTTGATATTAGAAGTTTATGCTTTTATCTTGAGTTATCTTCTTTTGTATTCACAGTGACCATTAGGTTTATTTCAAGCCACTATCTTCACTCTAGTATTCTGCTAATACTGGGTAAAGGGAAAAAAATTTTTTGAGCCGGGTGGAATTGAAAACCACGACCCTCTGATAACATGTCAGGTGCTCTGACGCTGAGCTGCCGGCCACTGATCAAGATTTCCCCTTTTCTTGTTTTTAAGACTCATACCTTAGTCTCAAGTAGATGTTTTGATTACATTATGATGAATGAGTTCTATTTCCGGCTCGCGCACAACACCAGAAACACACCAAGACATTCAACTAGTATGTTTTTACCTCCATGCATTATGCATGTTGGTATATAGTACATTAGTAACCCATAGTTATCCTCTTTTGCATTCATAGCGATCATAGGATTACTTCAAGTCACCATCTTCGCTGTAGTTTTCTGCTAATCTGGGCTTACTAATACCTGATATCTTATCAGAAGGTCGAGGTTCGGATCCTACCTGTCTCAAGATAATTTTCCCCCTAACACCAGTAGCAGCAGACTACTACAGTGAAGATAGCGGCTTGAAATAAACAAACTGAATCTTAAGTTTTAAGGGATTTCAATATTCAAATAATTATGAGGTTAGACAAAGGAGTTTTCAACTACCTTTGAGCAGTATGTTATATAAGAAAAGATTATGTTGGTTTGGCTAGGTTACCACAAACAGAATTACAGATTACAAGTGAGGCTATGATTAGTGTGCCTAAAGGCTTCAAAAACACGGGAGAGACCTAGAAGGCAGTGGGTAGGTAATGTCAAACAGGACCTTGTTAGAATTGGTCTACAGTGGCCAAAATGCAACAACTTTAGCTACGAAAGATGTGCCGAAAACTAAATTATACACTGTGACTTGGGAAATCAAGTTTCCATTTTTCTGTATGATGTATGTATGGGAAATCTGCATGAAATAGCAGAAAGCCCAATTAAAAGAACTGTCGAAATCAAGTGTTACATTCTTCAATTCAATGTGTGAAGCTGACACATCTATTTGAATTAAAAAATGGGTCTGTGTAAATGGGATTTTGATAGCATAGTACATTTATTCCATTTCAAACCTAGCTTGAATTTGTGTTCTACTACAGATAATGACTTGAATTTTTAACTCTTTTTGTACTGTTCGTCAAGGACCCCAAAACATATGGAATCCGCCCAGAGTATGCAATGCATATCCCGTATATCCTCCACTAGTCTTGTTCATTTTATATCTCGTAAAATTTACATAAATTGACTCTACTTGTAACCTATATTTATACTTCCAGAAACGTTATTTGTCCCATATCTAATTATATGTATTAAACCAACTCAAATATACCGTCCTGAAAACATTTTGTGCGATCTGCAAGCAATACATTCTGTTAAAGAAAAATTATTTGATTAGTTGTTGAAAAGTGATGTTTCAAAATGGAATCTTTGTCTATTATATATTAGAATAAATAGAATAAATTACCGCTCAAATTGATATTCATCATAGTGGTCTGACAGGAGTCTCTCAATATAATATGCTATTAAAAAGTTCTGTGAGGAAGGTGAAATATAAGCAGAGGGACAACATATATCACAAAAAACACGAATGTCTTATTAGGAATTCACACTTAGGTTTCATTGCTCCGAAGACAAACACTTTTATCGTAACTTGCGCCCACCATGTAGTAATGAGATAAATATATATGTCCTATTACGAAAAAGAAGCTCTGTGATAATGTGGCGTTATGGTCTAGAGTGTGGTTCTCAACCTTTTGCGCTTCACGTGGAAATGCGTATGAAACCCCCTGGAAATGCGTATGTAACTGGCCTATTCTTTTATATAGTTATAGTATAACAATGGGAATAAAATAAAACATATAAATGTAACATATATCTAGCGACTTTAGAGCTTTCACGGCCCAAACCAAAAAATTTTACCGCATACCCCACGTTGAGAACCCCTGGTCTGGAGAAGCGAATAAAACTTAGCTGAAGTTCCACCGAATTGTAGCAGTTCGTAAACCCATTGTTCTATTCATGAAAGAATAAGATGACATGCCATTACGTACAAAGAAGTGATGGCACAGCGACTGTTCTGCAGCCATCTTGTGGAACCCAAGATAACTGCGTTAAACACTGAGTGTAAAGTAAGTATATTTTTAAATATTTTTTTCAAAAATTATAACATGTTCTCATCGTGTCTGTAAATAAGCATTATAAATCAAATATAACACAAATTGCAAGATTTATCAAATTTATTGCCATTGCTAATACTAAAATTTGATAGTAATAGTTTTTAAAAAAGTATGCAAACTATCAGGCTACCTACCTTAGCGCCATATTTTAGTTTTGCAGCATATTGTTCTATATATATATACTGCCGTCCCGTGGCCGAGTGGTTAGCACGCTTGGCTACTGATCTAAGGGACCTGGGTTCGAGCCCCGGAATTAGGCATGGATGTGTGTGTCCTTTTTCTGCTGAGGTCCTGCCATCCTCTCAGATCTCCTAATGTGGCATGTAAACTAACAGGCTCCTGTCAGACCTCTGTGGCAAGCAGCTGCTTGAGGGGGTATTTATTTTTTTTATATATATATATATACTACAACTAGATCGGTAATCATACCATGGACAACAACGGAGCAGAGAGAATTAGCCAGAAAGGATGTTTGCAATGTATTTTTAATTTAGTTAAAAAGTATTTCGCATAGAAATTATGAAACATGGTTTAAGCATGTTGAGTTGTAGGATATGCAAATCTTTTCGACAAGGATTAACCTCATAATTTCTTCAAGTAAGTCAATTAAATCTCCGCTTTCAACTGAAATTAATATATATACTGATATATATGAAAATAATATAGTTCATGATCAGTGTTAATCAACAGTAAATGTAATTATTTTTCTGCAATTTTGTTTAAATTTATATATCAACCAATCCTAAACTGTATTGATAATTACGTTTATAGATTTCTTATTAACCATCCATTATTTAGCACAATGGGTAATAAATGCGAAAGGTCAGCATCGTATTCAAAAAGGAAAAGAGGTTGTGAATGTCCACGAAAAACAGTAAAGTATATAGAACCCATTTCAAACTAGACTGCTGCATTAGAGGAGATTAATCAAGAACCGTTGACCGAAGTAAATGCACAATATAGTGGTACGTTACCAACTTTATATTATACACAGGAAAAGTTTTTTTACATTTTCTTTTTACCTAAATAACAACTTTTTACCTTTGTCCAATATATTCGTCCTGTATACCAATTTATTACGGATTTTCCATCCTATGTCAAAGGCAATTTAACTTTTTGAAGCTTTATAATTTCTAAAATAGGCTTTTTATGAAAAAATAATCCTGAATATGAATTAAAGATCTTAATCAAATCTTTGAAAATCTCTATTTTTAAAAATATTCTTTCAATATTTGAAGAGTTATGAATTTAATTCCAGTAGAGCAACTCAAAATTCAATAAAGAAATTCTCGCTACCATAATTCTTTAAACTTTTAACGGATATTGTTGAAAAAAATGAGATTTATACGAAGTTTACTTGAAATTAATATTAAAAGTCAGTTATAAATTTCACTGAGATCTTTAATTTATGTTCAACAGCATTTTTCGATACAAAGCGTATTTTAGAAGTTTTAAATTATTACAATGCTATAACACTGAAATAAATGATGAAAAAATTCGTATTGAATGCTGAAATCCCCTAATCAGTTGACAAGGATCTCTGCTATTACCAGTGCTGTGCAGAGAGCAGTAAAGCACAGTGGCTTAGAGCCAAAAAAGAACACCTCTTTTGGAGGATCTGTTTAGATTTACTGGAAAAAAGCACTTCTGACTAATAAATAAATAGAATAAATACCCCCTAAAGCAGCTGCTTGCCACAGAGGTCTGACAGGAGCCTGTCAGTTTATATGCCACAGTAGAAAGTCTGTGAGGATGGCAGGACCTCAGCAGAAAAACAACACATACATCCGTGTCTTATCCGGGGCTCGAACCCAGGTCCCTTAGATCTGACTAGTGGAGGGAAAAAGCAGGAGCTTGAGCCTTTGTGGCCCTCTCCCTCTACACGGCTCTGGTAATGGCTTTATTGATATAATATATAATATTCAACACCTTGTGTTTCCTGTTGCTTTTTTTCTAATGGAGATTTTTCCACTCATGAATTTTTTACGCAACTTAATGTATAATGTGTCTTTCACTTGTATTGAAATATATTGTCAAGATGTGTGAACAGTGATGGATTTATCTCTATTCTGTGTAGACTTGGGGAGTTGACAGCGGATAATAACGTTTTATATCATATGGCAATACTCGCAACATAAGCTTTCATTTGACACATAAGTATTTACGATCAGCATCGCATGTAGAAGACATAGAAACAATAAAAATCATCCAATTTTTTTGTTCGGGTAGTCGGGAGAGAACATGAAAAATTTTATATGACCTGTTACTCCACACTTCATAAACTTTCATTTGATGCAGAAAGCATTATGTTTAATCTTAAGTTAGGGAGCTGGTCAAAACACCTGCTTTGACAAACGCAGTGACAAATAGCACGCAAAAGCGTTACGAAAAGGTTTTTATTTTAAAGAAAATTTTTCGACTGTAAAATGCAGTGTGTTTCGTATAAGAAGTACGTAAACAGCAATTATCTTGATACTTTTAGTTTTATTTACGAAAAAATTATATTCATATAATGCCATAACATGTTTAGGGACCTAAACTGATGTATGTACATACTTGAACTACGAGTCTGGTGTTTTGCCCAACAATTCGGCCATGACACTATTTCCTTACTGGTCCATGGCGTCCAATGACGCATCCGTGTGAGTTCTACCTATAATATACACTGTTTTCCATAAATCAAGGAAAAACTAGAAAAATCGCGATGATTCGTCAAAAAATTGTGCGATCCTCACCAAACTTGTTGATGTAACCAGTAAAGTAAATGCCGAGTGAGCATATCGTATGCAAATTAGTCTAGGTTGCGTCAATTTGCGTAATCGAACAGCGGAACAAAAACTGGTGTTTTGGAGTGGATCGCTATTCTGTATTGTAAATGCGAATAAAGAAATTCGAAATAGCCATTTTGTAGGAATAACCTCGAGACATCATTTGCCAAATGAACTGTGGTGGAGAGCTGTTGGCCGGCTCAAAACAGGCCAAAGTCAGTTAGACATGACGTGATACTGAACGTGAGTCCTTCTATGGTTCATAGAGTGTGGAATTAATTTCTTAGCACGGATTCCACGTCTCGGAAATTTAGCCAAGGAAGGGTTAGAGTTACGACCGCTGTATAAGAATGATATCTGCGATTAACAGCACGAAGGAGCAGGACGTCTACTCCCTCTTATCTACGATCCTCTCTTGCAGCAGCCACTGGGAGGGTTGTATCAGCTTCTACTGTGCATAGAAGGCTTCATGAGGGAGATCTGTACACTAGAAGGCCAGCAATTTGTATACCCCTCACATCACGTCAGAGGCGAGAGCGATTGAATTGGGCATGCATGTATATTAACTGGACAGAAGAACAATGGAGGTTCGTACTCTTCACAGATGAGTCCAGATATTGCTTTTCAGTGATTCTGGACATTGTTTGATATGAAGAGAAAGAGGTACCCGCTATCATCCCAGTAACATTCGTCAAAGAGACAGTTACGGCGGAGGTAGCGTGTGTGTTGGGGTGGCATTTCCTTAGATGGACGCACAGACTATGTGTTGACGAGTGGGAATCTCAATGCTCAAAGGTATAGAGATTACATCCTATACGTAAGCTATTGCTTACGTACGCTGGTGCAATAGGTGAAACATTCATCTTACAAGACGATAACGCTCGTCCACAGAGCTCGACTAGTGGAACAATACTATCAAGAGGAGATCATTATGTACATGGAGTGGCCGGCTCGATCTCCGACCTAAATCCGATTGAACATGTGTGCGATGCTCTAGGGAGACGTGTTTGCTGCCCTCAACCTGCCACCTGAAACAAATGGTAGCTTATTATTGCTTTAAAGAAACAATGGTCGTTACTCCCTACTGAGCTGAATCACAACATCATAAACAGCATGAAACATCGCTGTCACTATTGCATACGTACTGTAAGCATTGCTGTAAGGGGTGACCATACTCCTTATTAGAGAACTTTGCCCATTTCATTCTGAGACCTCATTTTTGGACAAGTTCCTGTAGGTGTTATTTTTTGACGAAAAATGTTTTATGCCATTCCCAAACTAGCATTGTAATTCATGTTTTCATCAAATTTCATTAAAATCATTCATATAGTTTTCTGTTTATCATATTTTTCTGAGTTTTCCTTAATATACGGAAACAAGTCTATATAGAACTCTGTGCTTTGCAACCTTAATGAAAGCGTGTTACAGATAGTGAGTGGGGCGGGGGCGGCTCAGTCGGTAGCGCGCCAGGCTCGTAATCTGTAGTTCGCAGGTTCGAGTCCCAGCTGGGTCAGCGTTGAGATTTATCTCCGCAAAATTCCCCGCCCTGCCCACGGTCAGTAGGGGACACCGATGGGTTTGGAAAGGCCGCCGTCCGTTGGATGGGACGTTAAGCCGTGGTCCCGTGTGCGGGAGAGCCATACCCTGTGCACCTTAAAGAACACGCTGGATGGCCTTGACGGGAGGCTACCATCTGTCTCCCAACAGCTGTTCCAGTGGGTCCCCTCCCCCAACCTTCTCTGAGCCTTCGGGGTCCATGTGACCTGGCCATTTAGCCCATGGTGTGCAAAAAAGTGCCGCTCAGAGGTAAAACAACCCAACCCAGATAGTGAGTGATATATACATTTGAAAAATGTCATCTTTGAACGAAAAGATTATTGAGGCACAAGTCCAAAATTCAACGCATGAGTTCTGAAATCATTTATATATAACACTATAATATTTCAAATATATTTTAGCAAATATTTGTAAACAGATTCGGATCTAGAAAATAATAAAGAAGGGGGGGAGGGGGGAAGAGATTATTTCTATTACAGTATAATATTTTACCCTCCGTTTTAAACGTCTTTAAAATATTCTTGAAAAATGAGTGAAATATGCGCAAGTTTAATAATTTTTGTATCTATTACCCTTATCAGCATTCTCAAAAGAAGAGACCATGGCCTCCTTCCTAGATCCGGCCTCGCTTGTAAAGACGCTACATGCAAAATAGCAGAATGAATAATCTACTTTGTCGTGGCTTTGTAACATAAGATCTCTATGTCTTCAGCCGTCTGTACTTAGTAAGCCTAATGACAAATTCTATTTTGTATTGAGAAGAATATTTTCGAATATACTTTCAATGAAAATATACACACTCGTATCAGAATAATATGACCACCTACCATAGTAGATGTATGGTAGGTGGTCATATTATTCTGATACGACTGTGTATATGTGGGTCGCAGTTTAACGCTAGAGGGTCGAATGCGACAATAGTTCACTAGTTGGACAGCCCTGCTTTAGGTAATCAGAATTCAAAAGAAGAATTTTTTCCGTTTTGCACTTCGAGGTTACAAGACCCCCGGGGCTCTGCGTCCAGAACAATTTTGTCTCAGGGGCAAAGCCCATCTCGATCTTTTTGCACCTGAAGACAAACAGCTTCCTGCCTTGCAACTATTGCAAGTTAAGTAATTGGCGATCTTGTGGAAAAAATTGGGGAGGGAGATTGAATCGGCGGATATCGAAGTCTCTCCCCACAATCGCCTTAGGTTACACTCTCTGCCCATTAAATACGGCAATCGTTCAACTGTCAGGTACATGCTACGAGTTTCCCTGTTCATAGCTGGATTGTCCGATACGCACAGTCCTACCAGTCGAAAAGGGAGATAGATGACTCTCCCCCGAAGAAGTAAAAAGTAAAAACAAAACGCTTTTGTGATGTCTTTGTGCAGCGAATGTTATGTTGTGAAATCTTCCGGCAAGGCGAACTTAAAAAAGATTAGATTTCACTACGCGTGTTCGTCTTAAAAAATTCATATCGATTGTGACGCTTGAGGTATTTGTTGTTCCCATGTAACTGATGTTCTAATTAAAGTTGCAAAATAAAACACAGTGAAACATTATTTGTTGTTTTGTTTCTTTTGTGACGCTTGAGGTATTTGTTGTTCCCATGTAACTGATGTTCTAATTAAAGCTGCAAAATAAAATACAGTGAAACATTATTTGTTGTTTTGTTTCTGAAGAACGAAATATTTTTTTTCTTCTTTGCATCATTCGTGCTATTATTATCAAGGAGTATTTTCTTCCTTTTTTTTAAAGTTGGTCAGCAACTTATTCGTTACTCAATCAATCAGACTTTTAATAAATAAATTGTTTACAGAAAGGTTTGTTATCCTTTAGAAGATGAATAAAATCCAGCTCTTCGAGTATAAATCTCAAACGATAAAATCGGAGCGATGATTCTACATTGTGATTTACACGTCCGATTCTTTGTTTGGGATAGCAGGAAGCCCATTGTTGAAGGGTTTCTAGCCTTCCCATCACATCACATCATCATCGGAGCGATGCACAACAACTGATTAGCAATAAGCAAATCGTATTTGCTAAACAAATGTGTTTTGGGAATACTCTTTTGTTTTTCCTCGTATTTATTTCGTTCAGTCACTCATTTTACAGCGGACTCGCAGCAGATTGGGTCATAAGACTACAAAGGACTCCAGGTCATTAATATATGAACATTCACACAAAAAAAATATTCCATGATATATTTGGTCTTCCTACTAGTTAAATTCATGAATGAAAATTATTCTTTCTCACTCTAACGCTAGGATTTTTATTAATTGGCTTTTTACTAATTATATTTAAAAAAATGCAGCACCTATGAAAAATAAATATTTTTCTGAGATATTATTTATATCAAAAAGTAATTATTCTACCAAGTTCAGCCATAGTTTGATTTTCTGTTCTCTTATTGCTTTATTTTTACCGCCAAATGTTTTAATGTTCGGTTGAAAGGTAAATTAAAAATATCTTTTTGCCATCCTCTTACTACTTTTTTATTATATTAATTAAGAAGGAAAATACAGAATATATGTGATGACATATACTCTGTATTTTCCTTCTTAATTAATATAATAAAAAAAGTCCCTTAAGCAGCTGCTTGCCACAGAGGTCTGACAGGAGTCTGTCAGTTTATAAGCCATATTATAAGGTCTGTGAGGATGGTGGGACCTCAGCAATTAACAGGAACATCCATACCTTACCGGGGCTGGATTTATCATATTGCTACAATCAAAATTCTCTTTTACAAACCAAGCTGCGCTACTGACCCTGTTAAAAATAATCTTTTAATATATGTCAAATGTTCGCTGAATTGTACACGGATCTTCCTGTTTCCCATTTTAAGGTGCAATCTGTATATTTTATTTTCACCGCACTAAAGGTTAGTTTTGTGAGTACCCCCCCACACACACACAGATTTTTTTTTCATGAGCTAATCCCGGACGCTTGTCGAGAGTGTGTGGAGAGGTGGGCAAGTTTTTTTGAATACCAAATAAAGTGAACAGCAAAATTCACATACAGGTATAAATAAAACCATGTTGCATTTACTCAGGTATGTAAGTAAGTAAAATAAAAAGAAAGATAAAGTGGAAAAAAATATTGCAAACAAATGCTGCTAACAAATTAATATGTATATGGTATTAATTTTAACAAAAACATTAAAAAAAATGCTTATTTTAATACTATTGGTAGAAATGATACCGAGTACATGATACCATTGTAAAACTAGTTAAGAACACTGCCACAAGTTCAAATGAAACAAATTCGAGATTATTATTTAAATTAAATTATTTAATTCCTTAATGTAACTAGTGACTGGGTCCAAATTGAAGATCATTGATTCATCATCTGACTTGTACCACTGATATTTTTCTGATGACAAATCTTTCTTTATAAAATTTTTTTTTTTTTAATTTCTCAAAAATTTTGGTACAACTGTAAACTGAATCAATTTTTATATTTAGCAAGTCTTTAATGACACAAAATTTCAAACAACCACGTTCGTCATATCAAATATTGCCATCATAGAGAAAACTCTTTTTACTGGTACAAAAGTACCAGGCAAACAAAAACAACACTCAAAAGAACTTAAAAACGTTGTCAATACAAATGTTGGGTTAATAGCTATAACTGAAAGAGATTAAAAATTGTTGTCAATACAAATGTTTATTTTATTATCCGTGGCCGAGTGGTTAGCGCGCTTGAGTACTGATTAAGGGACCTGGGTTCGAGCCCCGGGTAAGGCATGGATGTATGTGTCGTTTTTCTGTTGAGGTCCTGCCATCCTCTCAGACCTTCTACTATGGCATATAAACTGACAGACTCCTGTCAGACCTCTGTGGCAAGCAGCTGCTTGAGGGGGTATTTATTTTCAAGCCGTCCCATGGCCGAGTGGTTAGCGCACTTGGCTACTGATCTAAAGGACCTGTGTTCGAGCCCCGGGTAAGGCATGGCTGTTTGTGTCGTTTTTCTGCTGAGGTCCTGCCATCCTCTCAGGCCTTCTACTCTGGCATATAAACTGACAGACTCCTGTCAGACCTCTGTAGCAAGCAGCTGCTTGAGGGGGTATTTATTTTTTTTTTCTTTCAAGAATATACATCCATTTCTGAGTTAACATTAAATTTTTCATCCGAGTAAATTTGATTTAGTAACAATATTTCATCAAATAATTCGTCCGTATTGAAAAACGTCTGAAGTTGTTGCCCTATTACAAAATTATAGTATTGATCGCTTTGTTCAATATCAGCCCATTCCAATTTAGAATTAAGATGCATCCAAGAAAATATTTCAAGTTTTCCAAAATTTGATTGCCATAGTTCTAAATATCCTAAGCTCGTTTTATAGAACTCATCAAAGTTCCCAATAATTCGGTTTCTGATATTCCGATTTCATTTTTTAAAAATAATTGCTTCTCAACAAATGATATAAATTTTACAGCCCTGCCTCTCTTCAAGTTTACTCATGAGTTCGTAGTATTTTGAATAGCTTAGATGGCAATGATATCGTTCGATTCCAAAAATTTAATAGTGTTATGGGAAACAAGACGGGACCTATGTTGAAATAACAAATATATCTCGTTCACAAGGGACAGGGGTGGCTCAGTCGGTAGCGCGCCAGGCTCGTAATCTGTAGTTCCCAGGTTCGAGTCCCAGCTGGTCAGCGTTGAGATTTATCTCCGCAAAATTATCCGTCCTGCCCACGGTCAGTAGAGGACACCGATGGGCTTGAAAAGGCCGCCGTCCGACGGATGGGACGTTAAGCCGTGGCCCCGTGTGTGGAAGAACCATACCCTGTGCACGTTAAAGAACACGCTGGATGGCCTTGACGGGAGTCTCCCAACAGTGGGTCCCCTCCCCCAACCTTCTCTGAGCCTTCGGGGTCCATGTGACCTGGACCTTTAGCCCATGGTGTGCAAAAAATTACAGCTCAGAGGTAAAACAACCCAACCCTCGTTCACAGGGTTTCCAGAAAACGATTTTATAATTGTTGGACACTTTTCTTCGTTCATAAAAAAAAGTGAAATTTTTTTATATATTTTTGGAATCCCTGATATTTTAAAGCTCGGACAAAATACCGGAAGGCTGTTCAAATCCTGGACAGTCCGGACCAATGTCGAATATGGCCAGTTTACGCATATATTAGTGTTGTATGATAATAAGTAAAAACGATTAAACTGAAATATTCACATCATTAACACTCTCAATAAAGCAAGAAATCTCCAATTCAAGTCATTCCCTCTACTTTCACGAAATTCAGATCCCTCAATAAATAACGAAATCTTAATTTACAAAATGGTCATCAAGTCTATTATACTTTATGCAGCTCCTGTTTAGGGCTATAGTAATATGGCAGCTCTCAGAAAGCCGCAGTCATTTCAAAGAATACTGTTGCGATCAGCTGTAGCAGCCCCATGGTTTGTTCGTAACTCCATAATTCATAGAGATTTTTTAAACGTTATGACCATCCATGAATGTATCGTCAAGCTTGCAAAGAAATTCTCTCAGAAATCGACATCTCATTCCAATTGCGTTTATTTCTAGCACAGTTAGTTATTATTATACATGTGCACAAAGTTTCAAAAGTTGGGTTGGGTTGTTTTACCTCTGAGAGGCACTTTTTTGCACACCATGGGCTAAATGGCCAGGTCACATGGACCCCGAAGGCTCAGAGAAGGTTGGGGGAGGGGACCCACTGGAACAGCTGTTGGGAGACAGATGGTAGCCTCCCGTCAAGGCCATCCAGCGTGTTCTTTAACGTGCACAGGGTATGGCTCTCCCGCACACGGGGCCACGGCTTAACGTCCCATCCGACGGACGGCGGCCTTTCCAAGCCCATCGGTGTCCCCTACTGACCGTGGGCAGGGCGGGGAATTTTGCGGAGATAAATCTCAACGCTGACCCAGCTGGGACTCGAATCTGGGAACTACAGATTACGAGCCTGGCGCGCTACCGACTGAGCCACCCCCACCCCCAAGTTTCAAAAGACTTAAGTATGTCTTGAACTGAGTTTCTCTTTCGTTTTCCGCAAGAACCGTTCTACTAGCTTTCGCGCTCCAGTTTTAACTGGTTTATTGCTGCTAATTTTTCAGGGCCATTGACATAACTCCGTGGAAGAAGATATCGACTGGCTAAGTGGCCCCGTGCTTCATCCTGTCACGCTATGATCTATGTATGATCTATAAAAAAAAATTAAATGCAATGTGTCCGACTCCGAAAGATAAAATCCCGCTAAATGATTTACGGAAAATCGTTAAATAACTCTGTACAGTTCATAATAACCATAGTAGAAAAGAAATACTTCATATTTAAAGAAGAACAAATCTGTGAAACTTTTATATTTTGATGTTAAATTAATCTGAATCTTTTACGTCTTGACTTTAGCTGAGAAAGAAATTCTGTATTTCCCGAGTTACTCTTCGACGTGCTACATAATGTCAGGAAATCAAGTGAGCGGAAAAGGAAGAGGAGAGTTATTACATCTAAATTTAAACAGATGGAAAAAAATCGATTGACAGCGATTTTATCGTTTCTTGTGGTTAGCGCGCTTGGCTACTGATCTAAGGGACCTGGGTTCAAGCCCCTGGTAAGACATGGATGTGTGTGTCGTTTTTCTGCTGGGGTCCTGCCATCCTCTCAGATCTTCTACTATGGCATATAAACTGACATGCTCCTGTCAGACCTCTGTGGCAAGCAGCTGCTTGAGGGGTATTTATTTATTTATAGCAATTCCCCCAACTTTTGAAATTCTTTCCTGAAATTGTCCAGGGCAATTTGACAACTAAAAACACTGTCAAATTATGAAGCGTCTACCATTATTTCTCGACGAGTTATGAGAGACAGACAGGACAGAAATCTCCTTTTCTTATTATAGATACACTATCTGATCAAAAGCATCCGGACACCCCTTTTGAGTAGTGATTTACCCATATACGTTAAGCCATGGCTTAAACAGGTATAAAAGGACTCATGTGGCCTAGCAAACATCATAAACATGCATGATAGGAGGATGGGCCGTACGGCAGAGCTCAGTGACTTTCAAGGTCGAATGGTCATAGGACACCTTAGCAACAAGTCAGTTCGGGACATTTTGCCCTGCTGCAGCTGCTCCGAGCACCTGTAAGTGACGTTATTGTGAAGTGGAAGCTCCTAGGAGCAACAATAGCGCAATCGCGACCCGATAGGCCATGTAAAAGGAAAGAGTGGGACCACCAAGTGCCGAAACTATTTTAGCAACAAAATAACTTGTCCTCGGTTGCAACACTAACCACCGAGTTCTAAAATGCCTCGAAGCAACGCCAGCACCATAACAGTTCACCGTAAGCTGCAGTAAATGGGTTTCCATGGCCAAGCAGCCGCAAAAAAGCCAAATATCAACAAGATCAACTCGAAGCATAGGTTGGAGTGGTGTAAAGCACGGCGCCAGTGGACTATTGAGCAGTGGAACCGCGTTCTCTGGAGTGATGAATCACGTCTGGAGTGATGAATCTGGCAGTCCGATGGACGAGTCTGGGTGTGGAGGATGCCAGGTGAACGTTACCTGTCTGAGACTGTGCTGCTAACTTTGAAATTTGATGAAGGAGACATCATGCTGTGAGTCTGTTTTTCGTGGTTCGGGCTGGACCCTGGTTCCAGTGAACGGGACTCTGAACCCCGCGGCCTATAATGACATTCTCGACAATTCTGTGCTCCTGACTTTAAGGCAACAGTTCAGTGAAGACCTTTCCTGTACCAATATACTGTCCGCAAAGCGAGGACTGTGTAGAAATGCCTTGATGCGATGGGTGCGAAAGAACTTGACTGGTCTACACAGAGCCCTGATCTCAACCCCATGGAACACCTTTGGGATGAATTGGAACGCCGACTGCGAGTCATTCCAAGTCGTCTAACCTCACTAACGTTCTTGCAGCAAAATGGAAGGTAATTCCGGCAGCAACGCGCAAAATCTAGTGGAAAGCCTTCCTCGCAGAGTAGAGGCTGTGATAGCTGCAAAGGGTGGACCAACGCGATATTAATTCCTTTCCTATTACCGTTATTGTTGGGTTGTTTTACCTCTGAGCGACAGTTTCTTGCACACCATGGGCTAAATGACCAGGTCACATGGACCCCGAAGGCTCAGAGAATGTTGGGGGAGGGGACCCACTGGAACAGCTGTTGGGAGACAGATGGTAACCTCCCGTCAAGGCCATCCAGCGTGTTCTTTAGCTTGCACAGGGTGTCACTCTTCCGCATATGGGGCCACGGCTTAACGTCCCATCTGACGGACGGCGGCCTTTCCAAGCCCATCGGTGTCTCCCAGACCGTGAGCAGCGCGGGGAATTTTGCGGAGATAAATCTCAACGCTGACTCAGCTGGGACTTGAACCTGGGAACTACAGATTACGAGCCTGGCGCGCTACCGACTGAGCCACCCCTTTTCCCATTACCGTGAGATTTTCGATAAGTGAGTGTCCGTATATTTTTGATCATATAGGGTATATAATAACTATTCTTAGAAACGATGGACAATTATTGTTGATGCACTATATAAACACAAACAAAATCCTTTTTTTCTCATGTCAGCTTAGCTTCCAAGTTACTGATCAAGACAAGAAATTGAATGAGTTAGCTTCAATTATCGCTATATTATTAAGATTTCAACATCGTAAAAGAAGCCTTAAAAACTAGAAATTGTAAAATGAAAAAAAAAAAGAAAAACAATGAAAGACAAGATTCTTAGCTCTAAAGATACATAATACAATATCATTCACGATTTGCTTTTCCCAGTAATAAGCTGCTAAAGCTGTCAATCCAAAAAAAACTCTACACGTGTACCCAACCTTTTTCTTTTTCCCGCTATCAGTTCTTAAAACTCTTTTTATGCCTGGTCTTCTTTTCCCTTTGTCTTATCTCCTTCTAGTTACTGATGACAACATCAAAACGATGTATCCACTCAGATGTAAACTGAAAAAATGAAAAGCCCGAATGACAGTCATTGGTTCGATAGCTAGTATTAAAATTCCGTTCCCACCCAGGCATGTGAAGAATCCATCAGAGCCTCTTCCCTCAAGCCCATTATCAAGAGACCGCCATCCAATTATTGCATCCCTTTCAGTGATTTATTTGCTACTTGGTAGAGAGATGGTTGTGCACAGAAGCCTAGACAATGGACGTCCGGACAACCTTCGCGCCGCTGGCTTGTTGCGTTACGTCGACCGACCGATAGTAATCAGCTTGTCGCCGATCGAAAAGGAAATGATTCCTGAGGAATAAAATTTTATTTATGACTTTATTGAAAAGCATAATTCTCTTTGAAGCCATTCTGATGTCCTACTTAACCATCAGAAACTGGAAAATGGTAATAAATGATACAAATCGATGCTTTGGCAGTCCATCCGAAGTAAAAGACAATTTCAGTCTCAGGGGAAAAAACAGGCTGCAAAAGACGATAATTTTCAGGATTAAGAAAGAAAAAAAAAATGCGCAATGGACAAGTTTCATCAACCATTAATAGCAAATGAAAAATGAAGGGGAAAAAAATCATCGATGTTGCTGATTCAAACGTTACACTGATTCTCATAGACGGTTCCTTTGTATTGTATTTGAGTTACTCTGAAACGATTTTCCGTAGTTATTCAGCTACTGTCAGGTTTAAGATTTCGTATTCATAACAAATTCATTGAAATCAATGGTTTCGTAAGAAGAAAAGTCGCGGAACATGACACATCATCCATTAAACGATAAGTAGCGACCATAAAAAACAGGAGGATAAAGGAAAACGAAACATGGAGAGCATACTGAGTACCGCGGGATGAGACTCTAAATTGAGATTCATGCACAGTAATGGTGTTGGGTAAAAACATTTCGCCAATAAACTGCTGTTTCTGATATTCATTGGCCATATTTGGAATCTACAGCGTCACTGTAATCACTCTAACAAGTGAATGAATGAAACGAAAAAGTGATGAATTTAGGTTTCTAGGGAAGGACGGAGATGGAAAACATTCAGAGAAGCTTTCTGATAGAAAATGCATTTCAGGATTTGTTTTTTGCAATGATTGTCGCATGTGTTTGAAAATGTTTTTCGGATGTTGTTGAAGATTATGTTCAAGGCGTTTTTTCTTTAAAATCAGTGATGCATGCTGTTCTTTTAGGCAGTTTCACAAGCGCTGATTGGTGGCGAGAGTGACTTCCAAATGGTGTCACTGATTGGTGTGAGTGACTACAGAGTGGCGAAAACGACACTGAGTGAATGGCATGAGCGACCACTCGATGGAGGCGCTATGTATCCCGAGTGACCAATCACTGGAGGCAATAAATGACCATCGAATGGCCACGTTGAGTGGCATGAAATACCACCAAGTGAAGAAATTTGGTGACACCAAGCATCAACACCATAGAAAATACATTAATGGTTTTAAGGTTGGGTTGTTTTACCTCTGAGCGGCACTTTTTAGCACACCATGGGCTAAATGGGCAGGTCACATGGACCCCGAAGGCTCAGAGAAGGTTGGGGGAGGGCACCCACTGGAACAGCTGTTGGGAGACAGATGGTAGCCTCCCGTCAAGGCCATCCAGCGTGTTCTTTAACGTGCACAGGGTATGGCTCTCCCGCACACGGGGCCACGGCTTAACGTCCCATCCGACGGACGGCGGCCTTTCCAAACCCATCGATGTCCCCTACTGACCGTGGGCAGGGCGGGGAATTTTGCGGAGATAAATCTCAACGCTGACCCAGCTGGGACTCGAACCTGGGAACTACAGATTACGAGCCTGGCGTGCTACCGACTGAGCCACCCCCGCCCCATGGTTTTAAGGAGATTAAAGACAGAGGAAAATTTTTTAATAAGTACAGTCGCTCAAAAAAATATCCGAACACTATAGTTGATGACAGAATTTAGAAAAAATATGTGGCAACGATTTTTTAGAAATTAGTGATCTGGCAACCTTCGTGTAAAGGTTGCCACTAATTTCTAAAAAACCGTTGCCAGATATGTTTTCTGAATTCTGTCATCAACTATAGTGTTCGGATATTTTTTTGAGCGACTGTACAAGATTACAGAACTTTGTTTTAAAATGTCGCAAACATTCTTTCTTTTTGTAAATTTGTTACCGTAATTTGTTACACTTCTAATATTCCTGATGCTTGGTTTTGTTTCAGCTTCAAAAGGGACCGGGTTCGAGCCCAGGGTAAGGCATGGCTGTGTGTGTCGTTTTTCTGTTGAGGTCCTGCCATCCTCATAGATCTTCTACTTTGGCATATAAACTGACAGGCTCCTGTCAGACCTCTGTGACAAGCAGCTGCTTGAGCGGGTATTTATTTATTTATAAATCATAGGTGTCAATGGAATCTATTTTGATCTGTACTCTTCAAACGCAAAATTACCACTGAAAGCGTGAAGTGCAAAAGGTTGTATTCAGTAATGGTTTAGTAACGGTAGTGCTACCTTTTTGCAGCTGGATTTGTGGTTACACAGGACGCTTGAAAGACACAGAAGTGTATCTCGATGTCGTGTGAAGGTTTCTCTACTAACCTATGTTTTGACACACCTTGATACCGAGTGATACGTGTAACATGGGCCCAATAAGTTTTTGAAAGTGGCCAACTCGATTTCAATGGTTTCCTGAAATGAAATCAACTTTGACAACTGATCGTTCCGAGACTGACAACTTAATAGGTTTCACTGCATATGTATTGGTATTTATCATTACATAGCCGTCCCGTGGCCGAGTGGTTAGCACGCTTGGCTATTGATCTACGGGACCGGGTTCGAGCACTGGGTAAGGCATGGCTGTGTGTGTCGTTTTTCTGCTGAGGTCCTGCCATCCTCATAGATCTTCTACTTTGGCATATAAACTGACAGGCTCCTGTCAGACCTCTGTGGCAAGCAGCTGCTTGAGCGGGTATTTATTTATTTAAATTCTAGCTTATGCATTGATAGCATTGAAACCATTTAACTTCTGAGCTTTAACGGAGGGAGAGTCCTTCAGAAACCCTTCATGAGCTCATTTTTCAGTGGCGCCAAAGAACAGCATTTCATTGGCGCCAAAGATATTCTTACCGTTTCTCAGTATTGTAGAATTATGAAAAGCAGAGAGAAGTCAAAACACAGACATAAACAGAAACATACACAATTATCTGTAGAAATAGACTTCAGCAATTATTAAAAACATCTGACAAAAATTTATCGCTCATGCAGCGGCAATCGCACCCGCAATTCTCTAAATATATGACAGAGCGCTCTACCAATTAAACCACCCATCAGACGATAAAGTCTTGCAGTTTTTTCAGGATACTAATGGGGTGTGTTTTCGATGAACACAAATATTGTGGATATATCTTCTATGAGCAAAAATACTGTGTGGTCTGTTTTGGTGAGCACAAATATTGTGAATGTATGATCTAGAAGCATAAATATTTTGTGGTGTATCTTCGGTCAGCACAAATATTGGACGTTTGTCTTCAATGATCGCATACACTGTGTCGTATATGCCCAGTGTGTCTTCTGAGCACAAGTATTGGGCAATGTGTCTTCGATGAGCACAAATATTGTCCAAGTGTGTCTCCTGAGCACAAGTATTGTGCAATGTGTCTTCCAGGAGCACAAATATTGTGCAATGTGTCTTCCATGAGCACAAATATTGGCAGTGTGTTTTCTATGAGCAAATATTATACGGGGTGTTTCAGTGAACACAAATATTGAGCGATGGACTATTTTGTGAGCACAAAAACTGTGCAGTGCAGGCTTCGATGAGCAGAAATATGGTGTAGTGTACAGTCGCTCAAAAAAGTATCCGAACACTACGGTTGATTACAGAATTCAGAAAAAATATCTGGCAACGATTTTTTTTTAAATTAATGATCTGGCAATCTTCATGTCACGTTGCCAGATATTTTTTCTGAATTCTGTAATCAACCTTAGTGTTCGGATACGTTTTTGAGCGACTGTACCTTTGATGAGCAGAAATACGGTGTAGTGTACCTTTGATGAGCAGAAATACGGTGTAGTGTACCTTTGACGAGAGCAGAAATATTGTGTAGTGTACCTTTGACGGCCATAGATTTAATACAGGTAACATCGATGAGTTCAAATGCAGTTTTGAGTTTTCCACATACTATACTTACAGGAGTCGTCCCATGACCGAGTGGTTAGCGTGCTTGGCTACTGATCTAAGGGACCTGGGTTCGAGCCCCGGGTAAGGCATGGATGTATGTGTCGTTTTTCTGCTGAGGTCCTGCCAACCTCTCAGATTTTCTACTGTGGCATATAAACTGACATGTTACTGTCAGACCTCTGTGGCAAGCAGCTGCTTGAGGGGGTATTTATTTATTTTTATATTATATACTTACAGGGCCTATTTCATATATATATATAGTCCTTTTTACATAGTGTCCTTGTATACTCACTTCAACTTTTACTGCCATTCTTAATGTTAGAGCAAGAATGCCCCTTAAAACGAGAGTCCCATTTGACGCCAACTATAGTCACCATCTTCCACATTACTCATTTTTGTATTGTATCGCTGTGAGCTGCGAGCAATAACAACTAGTAAATCGAAATTTCCTAACGTAATAGCGATTGCAATATCTTCAAAAATTATCCCCAAAAACGCAAATAATAACTTCTACAGCAAACCTTTTTCCTAAAATAAACGTGTTTTCTGAAGTTTGTGCTACGATTCATTCAGTTTTTTATGCAACAGAGCAGCTTCACGTACCCCTGGAAATGTGTATGTCACTAGCGTACCCTTGTATAGATAGATAAAACTATAGTTATAGTTTAACAACAGGAATAAAATAAAACATATATATAAAACATATATCTAGCGACTTTTGAGCTCTCACGGCGTACCCCAAAAATTTTACCGCGTACTCCAAGTTGAGAACCCCTAAAATGGAGAATATGTTCCCTAATTCTTTTAAATATTTAACGAAACTGCTGAAAATAATCGTTCAGAAAGATGTATTCAGTTACAGGCAAACCTCATTTAGCGCTACCTCAATTATCATTGTTTTTCCTTTTAATTCATTTTTTAATTATTATTTTTATTAATTTAATTTCATTACTGTGATTGCAGTTTTTAACAGCAGTGGCCGTAGACGTATGAAAAATGCATGCTTTTGCGTTTTTCTGATGTCTTTACATCATCATGACATTTTGACATGGTTTCAGTTATGGCTTTGCATGTGTTACTGATAGGTATTAGGGGGTGGCTCAGTCGGTAGCGCGCCAGGCTCGTAATCTGTAGTTCCCAGGTTCGAGTCCCAGCTGGGTCAGCGTTGAGATTTATTTCCGCAAAATACCCCGCCCTGCCCGCGGTCAGTAGGGGACACCGATGGGCTTGGAAAGGTCGCCATCCGTCGGATGGGACGTTAAGCCGTGGCCCCGTGTGTGGGAGAGCCATACCCTGTGCACGTTAAAGAACACACTGGATGGCCTTGACGGGAGGCTACCATCTGTCTCTCAACAGCTGTTTCAGTGGGTCTCCTCCCCCAATCCTTCTCTGAGCCTTCTGAGTCCATGTGACCTGGCCAATTAGCTCATAGTGTGCAAAACAGTGCCGCTCAGAGGTAAAACAACCCAACTGATAGGTAACATAAGCAAAGCCATCAATAACTTCATTTATTGCAATAGAAATTTCGCTTACACGACGACATGTTTTCAATTCCGCCTCATTTCTTTTCTGTTACCTTTATCGCCATCCCATGAATTACGACTCGATAACGATTTCAGTTTTCTAAGGGTAAGTAAATGCATCTTTCGTTTCACTTACAATCAGATTTGAACAACCTTCCAGCAAGCTATAAGACAAGGCTTTTCGACACTTTTTTTTTCTAGGCTGCCCGAAAACGGGAGGATAACATTTTCCGTTACTATTTAGACAGTAAAATCCAGAATGACAATATACATGCACTAAATAGGAAACAATACTTTAATATTCATATATTTTGCTTCATTTAGTTATTTTTTACTAAATAACATTAGATTTGCTTTCAGCGAGATATTCACAATGATCAGTGGACAGGACTATGAAATTGAAATGACCTATTTCAACAGTGGTATGCAAATTTGGGTTTCTTTTAACTTTCATTATATCAAGTTGGAATTGTAATAAAACCTTAAGATACAAATTTAGATCAAAGTTAGTGTTAAATCTTTCACGACTAAGGGAAACATTTTTCCCCATTTTAAAATTGGTGATTGTCGTATTTAATTATAACCTTATCTGCATTTTTTATACAGAATGTCAAAATAGAACGTATGCCGAACGCAATTACGTAAACGGGAACGTTTAGTCCATGTCCGTCTTTGCAATAATGTTGCATCTGTGCAATGTCCATCTTTGCTTCACAACCAAAAGAAATTGCTTCGCAGAATATCATAATTAGCACATCATTTTGTATAGTAATTTTATTTCATAATTTTGTATTATTTTAGTTAACATTTTGTTCTAATAAACCAATAAATAAAAGACATTGCATAATAAGCCTAACTATAATTTGTGTTACCTTTATAGTCATTTGGGAAAAATATTTCCCATAAAATTCCAAAAAAACTACACATTGTTATGTATTTTCTTATGATTTTTATTTATTTTACGTCTAAACAAACTAAAATAAACAGTTACATACTAATATTTACTCTTAGAAACCTTATGGTCCTGAAAGGGTTAACATTGTAGAAGAAGTGGGTGTAAATTATAATGTATTTAATTACAGGCAAACCTCATTTAGCGCTACCTCATTTAACGTTGTTTTTTTAAAAGAAATTTTCTTGCTTCATTTTAATTGTTATTTTTATTAATTTAATTTTTTATGAGTTTACCATTGTCAGAATAGTTGCAAGAATTCCGTTAACGTTATTTAAAACAAAAAATGCACCATACTATCTAAACACGACACAAATAAATTTTTAACACTAGATACAATTGAAAGTTTGAGTGATGACGATTCTGATTTCTCTCTTTTTTTAAAGGAACCTTACAAGTTAGGCGAATTAAAAATATTGTTTCTGAGACAGTTAAAGGCATTGAAGTGTTTTAACATAAATATTTATTCTTCCACTAAAAGTAGCAAAATTCAAAGTTAAAATTAAATCTTTTTCCAAAGATTTCGTGTCCCATAGTTCCAAAAATCCTGCTTTAAGCCACTTTCATGTTATGTGAATGGAAGTCCCATTCAAAGCTCTGTAGCTTTGAAAAATAAATATTTACGGTAAATATCAGTGGATATGACTGAAGATTTCATTCAAATCTATGTAAAGTTTTTACTAATATACGTTTAATTGTACAAACTATGATAGTTTAATATTTGAAAAGTAATGGAAGCTGAAATATTAACATCAGCGTTAACATTTCAGTAGCCGTGGCTGTAAATTGCATTTTTAGTACTGTAAAATTTAATGTGAATGATGAATTTCGGTCTTTTTCTGTTAGTTCTTTCCAGGTTGAATATTTTTTATATTGTTTTTGAAAAAGAACCTCACAAGTTACGCGGAATTAAAAATTTGCCTTTGCGACCTTTAAGGCATAAATGCATTTAAGAACGTATTTTTTGTTACTAGTCTTAAAAATTTACCATAAGAGTCAATTAAGACACAAATAATAACTATCATAACAAATCGTTCAATAAGTGAAAAGTTTGTATAGTAATTCTTCCAGTTTTTGTCCATTTTGAAGAAAATATCAGGACTAGCATAGTAGCAGAGTCAGTTGTTAAATGCTCCATTTTCAAATCGAGATTTTCAGAGATTTAAGAGAGATTTTCTATTTATCTCCATACACTTTTGGGGCGGGGGTGGCTCAGTCGGTAGCGCGCCAGGCTCGTAATCTGTAGTTCCCAGGTTCGAGTCCCAGCTGGGTCAGCGTTGAGATTCATCTCCACAAAAATTCCCCGCCTTGCCCACGGTCAGTAGGGGACACCGATGGGCTTAGAAAGGCCGCCGTCCGTCGGATGGGACGTTAAGCCGTGGTCCCGTGTGAGGGAGAGACATACCCTGTGCACGTTAAAGAACACGCTGGATGGCCTTGACGGGAGGCTACCATCTGTCTCCCAACAGCTGTTCCAGTGGGTCCCCTCCCCCAACCTTCTCTGAGCCTTCGGGGTCCATGTGACCTGGCCATTTAGCCAATGGTGTGCAAAAAAGTGCCACTCAGAGGTAAAACAACCCAACCCATACACATTTTTATTTTTGGTTTGAAAAAAGTTAAAACTTCAATGTTATGAAGCTTTGAATATGACTTTCTGTTTTTTATAAGATGTCAGAAAACTACTCAAACGCAGTCTGAGGCTACAAGAGACTGAGAAGTATCTCATACTTAGATATCCAAAATAATAATTCTCTTAAATCAGAACTTAAAATTTTTGAAAAAAACCTTCCCATTCTCCATATAAAACCAATATAATCACTACTGTTTCACATTGATGTCAAATTTGGAGAAAAAACTGTCTTGAACCAGGTGGAATACGAACCCACGACCTCCTGATAACTTGTCATAAGCTTTGACCATTGAGCTACCGGATTCTAATTAAGATATCTTCTATTATGATGATATGAACCTTCCTAAATGAAGTACTTCTATACGTGTGTCTCTTATAGATAGTGTCGTCGTTGTTTACAAACAGCATCCTGAAGTTCGTGGGTTCGTATCCCACCCGGCTCAAGAGTTTTACCTCTGAGCGGCACTTTCTTGCACACCATGGGCTAAATGGTAAGATCACAGGGACCCCGAAGGCTCAGAGAAGGTTGGGGGAGGGGACCCACTGGAACAGATGTTGGGAGACAGATGGTAGCCTCCCGTCAAGGCCATCCAGCGTGTTCTTTAACGTGCACAGGGTATGGCTCTCCCACACACGGGACCACGCTTAACGTCCCATCCGACGGACGGCGGCCTTTCTAAGCCCATCGGTGTCCCCTACTGACCGTGGGCAGGGCGGGGAATTTTGCGGAGATAAATCTCAACGCTGACCCAGCTGGGACTCGAACCTGGGAACTGCAGATTACGAGCCTGGCGCGCTACCGACTGAGCCACACCCGCAAGATAAATTTTCTTCTAAATTTGGCATCGACGTGAAACTAAGTATTTGCATACGTTCTATTGAAACTAACGTCAATAAATTTCTTCAGTGATAAAACTAATAATTTTGTATATATGATGCCTAGTTCATAATATGATCGCCAACAAATCTACTCCAAATTGTTTTTCACACGTTTGAGGTAGGTGCTAGAAAATGTCTGATTTCGTGGTTTTTGGTTTAATTAATCTTCCATTACATTTGCAATCTTATTTTTTGCTAAAAGAATAGGGGAAAAAAATGCAAAACAGTTCTTAATAAAAATGAGGAAAGTTGGTAACGTATAAAAATCCACCGTTCTGAGTGGACGTTTATTTTTAATATTCACTCGACCTCGAATAAAATGTAATCGTTATGCGCTGGAGGATGGGCGATATTTACAAGCTCTGTGTTCAAGCCATTCTCCTAATGTTGTTTACGATCAGAATAACAGAAAAAATCTCATCGATCTGAAATAATAATGTTGCTTTAAAGGAGACGAAGGGTGATGGTAGAGATGATGAAGAATGTCTTCTGTGGTTACATCGCATGGCAGCCAAATAAGTTGGACAGAGAGCTGAAGCGAAAATGTTTTATCAGACAGATTTGGTCAGTTGATCTTCCACAGCACGTACCTTCTGAAAATAAAACTGCGTGCATTGAAAATGAGCCTTCAAATTTCCATACTTAATCTGCATCCTATTTTGGTGTTCAGCATCCTGTTTTGATGTCCACAGGATTCAAAATAAAACAATCAATGATTCCAATGATAGGTCACTGAACACAATCCTTAATCCATAAAGCAGTAAACAACCATGGTAAAACAGAGGATAAAGGAAAATGAAACACGGCAAGCATAATGAATACAAAGAGAGCTACAAAACTGATTTCTTGAATACCATTGACGAAAAGTAGAAGTATTTAACAAATAAAGTGTTGCTTGCACTGTCCATTGATAATATCGTATACTTTACAATATTCCGAAATTAAAAACAGCATTTGCAATTTCTCACTTTTATAAACTATTATATAATTTAATTTACAAAAATTCTTATTTGTTTTATAAGACGTAGAACTATTTGCTGTGGCGGTGTGTTACAGCTGCCAGTTGTTCGTGATAGAACTCCTGTGAGTGCGTCATCTTCTCATTGGTTCATTGTCTTCTTCGATCTTCAGATTTTGCCGCTGATATTCTTCGGGAAATAGAGTTTAAATCAGCGATCTGCATACTGAAGGTTCCGAATTGCAAAAAAAAAATGCTCTCTTTGTTGATTTTCCTCCAAAGAAATATGTAAGTAGTATTCTACAAACTAAGTAAACCCTGCCCCATCTTTGCTTGGGTAGAACTATGCAGTTTATACATATAGAAAGCAGAGACCTTTCCAACGCTCTTTAAGATCGGTTCACATCCAAGACATCTAAATACAACCTTTCTGATAAGTCAATTATTGACCAAATTAATTTCAAGGTTTTGTATTTTTTGATATTAATTTAAGCCACAAATTTTCTCTTGTCCCAGTTGATGAATTGAAACAAATTATCGAAAGATTAAATTTACTTATAATTTCTTTACTTGTCCTCTTATATATAAATGAATCAAAATGAATAAAAATTTTCATATTTAAAAATATTGTAATACAAGTTCAGTTAGAGATTATGTATAGTCAATAGCTAAAATTTGACAATAACATCGAAATCGAAGTTGAATACTAAAATTACTTTCAGTAAACGATTTAACGCATTAATACTTTTAACATGTTAACTGTATTCAATAAAATAACGTAATTGAAGCAATAATAATAATAAACATGACAATATTGCTTTTGGTGTTTGCTGATTTAATTAACAATTGGTTTTTATCAGGGATGAACTGCAAATGGCTTAGCTGAGCTCGCTGAGCTGATTCTTAAAATTTATTTAGTTATGCTATTTAAATATAATGCTCATCCGACCCAATAAAAACTAACATGAGTTCATTTTTATTACTTATCTCCCTGTTGCTTTTCACACGTCATTTGTCGATTTGCTGGTTTGTTGGTTTGTTTGTGTGCTTGTTAAAAAGGGTTTTCACCATATCTTCTCAATCCGTTGACTAATCGCCACGAAAGAGCAGGTCTTAACGATGTGCCTGCGTTAAGACCTGCTTTTTCTTGTAAGAAAGGAAATCGATAACGACATGGAAAAAGTTGCGTCCATTAGATAGGACTTTAAGCCACGGCACCATGTGCAGATTGACTATTTAGCTCATTGCGAGCAAATAAAGATAGATATAATACAGCGAAAGAGTAACCATGTACAGATTGACTATTTAGCTCATTGCGAGCAAATAAAGATAGATATAATACAGCGAAAGAGTCCATCTAATCAAAGATATATTTAGCTCATTGCGAGCAAATAAAGATAGATATAATACAGCGAAAGAGTACATCTAATCAAAGATATATTTAGCTCATTGCGAGCAAATAAAGATAGCTATAATACAGCGAAAGAGTCCATCTAATCAAAGATATATTTAGCTCATTGCGAGCAAATAAAGATAGATATAATACAGCGAAAGAGTACATCTAATCAAAGATATATTTAGCTCATTGCGAGCAAATAAAGATAGCTATAATACAGCGAAAGAGTACATCTAATCAAAGATATATTTAGCTCATTGCGAGCAAATAAAGATAGCTATAATACAGCGAAAGAGTACATCTAATCAAAGATATATTTAGCTCATTGCGAGCAAATAAAGATAGCTAGAATACAGCGAAAGAGTACATCCAATCAAAGATATATTTAGCTCATTGCGAGCAAATAAAGATAGATATAATGCAGCTAAAGAGTACATCTAATCAAAGATATATTTAGCTCATTGCGAGCAAATAAAGATAGCTAGAATACAGCGAAAGAGTACATCTAATCAAAGATATATTTAGCTCATTGCGAGCAAATAAAGATAGCTAGAATACAGCGAAAGAGTACATCTAATCAAAGATATATTTAGCTCATTGTGAGCAAATATAGCTAGAATACAGCGAAAGAGTACATCTAATCAAAGATATATTTAGCTCATTGCGAGCAAATAAAGATAGCTATAATACAGCGAAAGAGTACATCTAATCAAAGATATATTTAGCTCATTGCGAGCAAATAAAGATAGCTATAATACAGTTAAAGAGTACATCTAATCAGAGATATATTTAGCTCATTGCGAGCAAATAAAGATAGATATAACACAGCGAAAGAGTATATCTAATCAAACATATATTTAGTTCATTGCGAGCAAATAAAGATAGACATAATATAGGAAAAGAGTACATCTAATCAAAGATGGAATGAACAGTTTTCCTCCTTTCGAAGATTTTGCCATTCTCTAAACGGAGTGATATTTAACACTAAACATAGTCAGTTTCTGGTGACAACATGTTGATGAATTACTATTTAGTACTTTATGTAGATTAGACTTTAGTTCTTTAAATTGCATTTTCTACATTTCGTTCATTGTGTTCAACCAATTTCTGGCTCCATTCTTAAATTTCAACCGTGGTTTAAATTGAGGAGTTAAATATTTTATTGGTTATTGTAGTAGTAGCCTTTATTTCTATTCATATTTTTTATGATACAACATAACTATTTGCAAAGTACGTTCTAAAATTCATAACACCACAAGAGTTCAAAGACTGACATGTGAGTTAGCAGATTTAAAAAAATGCATAAATGAATATTAAAGACAATATTTTTAATATATTACAATATTAATATTTTCCATCATGCTCACTTTAATAACTTAGAAGGCAACAAATTTAATGAAATAACTGTAATTCCAACAATTATTTCATTCAAAAATCGAACATTTTAAAAGAAGATGACTAGAACAAAAAAAAAAGCAAAAAAGAAATATACAAGCAGTCCCCCTAATATTGTGTTTCTTGCTTCTAAAAATTTCTACAATTATTTTGTTAAGTTTCAGTGAAAGGCTAATAATCTTATCCTTTTTGTTGCTGGAACAAGAGGCTGTAGCGATTATTTTATTTGAAGATCCTTTGAATTAATTTCAATGTCCGTTGCTCTCTGGAATGGATGAACTGAACTGCAGATAAAATTTACCTTCTCGATGAAGATGAGATTTCGTCTCCCTATCAAATCCTCTTTGGAGATGCGGAAATTTCATCTATCTTAGAGATCTTCTCTTTACTAATACAGAAGGTTCATCTCCATATAAAGCTTTTCTCTGTGGAAAATGTGAAGGTATTGCCGGCATACAGAATCCTCGGCTGTGGAGTTGGGGACGTTTTGCCTCCCTATCATGTTCTGCTGTGTGAAAATGCTGATGTTTCATCTTCTTATCCAGTTTTTTCGCCATTAAGAAGAGAAGGTTTCGGCTCCTTATGGAGTCTTTCTCTGCGTAATGCTGAGGTATTAAAAAAAATAAATAAATAAATACCCCCTCAAGCAGCTGCTTGCCACAGAGGTCTGACAGGAGCCTGTCAGTGAGGTATTATAATATTATAATGTTTAAAGACCAATTTCGAAGCTTCATAGCCTCTAAATTATGTATTTTATGTGAAAAAGGGAATGAATAATGAATATTTTGATAAAATTTATTTTCATATTTATATCTAACATTCTAAAGACCTAATTATGAACACCGCAAAAAATTCCTTCTATACTCTTTGTCCTGAATGACTACTGTAATGAATATACACACATCGGCCACTGAATTGGAAACCTATATTCAATACCGAGTTCATGTCCAGCTAAGTTGCTCGAGTTGGACCTCCTTTAGTCCGAATTACAGCAGGTATGCGTTTTGGTGTAGATTCCACAAGTCGTTGGAGTGCCTTTACATCTCCAGCATACCAGGCGTTCACCAGACAGTCTTTTAACTGGCTCATATTTGACGGAAGAGGACTTTGCTCCCGGTTCTGTTTTTCTAACATACATTCTCAATGGGGTTATGATTCGGGATTTGTGTTGGCCAGGGAAGATGGTGGAAGTGGCTGTCACGCTCGCTAAACCACTGCTGAACACATCTTGCGCGATGGATAGTACCAATGCTTTCTATAAAACAGCCGTCACCTGCTGGATGAAAAGTCAACATTGCAGGACTCACTTGATCGGCATCAATGATCAGATAAACCTTAGAGGACACCCGATCTTCCAGCAATATTAGGGACCCGTTCCATACCAACAGAACGTGCCCCACACCATGACACCGCCTCCAGAATCTTGATTTGTGTTTACAAGGCAAGCTGGGTCCATTGCTTCATATGGGGATCCCGCCAAACTCTGCCTACCATCGGTACAGAACAAGATGTACCGCGACCTGTCGGACTTGACTTTTTTCAGATGACTTTTTTCCAGTCACAGTGTTCCTAACACCACTGTAGACGAACTTTCAGGTTCTTCGCATCAAATCAGTGATTTCTGTACGTCATCGAATGCTTCGGTCAATTGCTGCACACAGGAAGTCCTGTTTCTCCATATAAGCCTTCTCACATGACGGCGAACTCGTTCCTGACAGATTGTCTTCGCGCCACACTTACAACTCTTAGACAAGCAACGTGGGCTATTTTTCCACTGATTTAAAAACCCGAGATATGTCACCTTTTGGGAAACCAGTCAGCTCTGCTGTTTTTAAAATCGTCGCTCTAGCCAAACGGGCATCCACAATAAGCCCTTTATCGAACCCCAAAAGATCCTCTGTTTTTCCCATTGTGATCAACACTACTGATGAGCAGCAGTTTTAAATAGTTGCCTAGATCACATGGTGATGCACGTGACCACGTATTTTGCATATACGCTGTGAAAGTGACTCTTACGTATATCTGCATAAAGGTTTCTAATTCAGTGACCGGTGTGTGTATGATGTGTGACATTATGTTTATGTTTATAATTAATGTATGCTTTATCTTTAATCGCAGATGAAAAAGACAGTATAATTTAAAAGTTTCTGATAAACGTCTCTTAAGAATACTTTTATAGTCTTGACAAAACTTAAAAGATTTTGAATTACAATATATTTATTTCATAATTAAAAATATAACCTGCCAATCGCACTATGAAATATATTTTTTATTACTATTTTTTTATATATATTTTACTATTATTATTTAGACAAGGGAATTTGTTTGGTGATGAAATATATTTTTTTTGTTACTAGACAAGGGAATTTGTTTGGTGATAGACTTGTGAATTAGTGGTGAGGAAAATTTTCGTTCAGACATGAAATGGCGGGACACTGATAATAGGGGAAAAAGACGTGGGCCGTACAGTCGCTCAAAAAAAGTATCCGAACACTATGGTTGATTACAGAATTCAGAAAAAATATCTGGCAACGATTTTTTTAGAAATTAGTGATCTGGAAACCTTCGTGTCACGTGACACGAAGGTTGCCAGATCACGTGACACGATCATTGCCAGATGATCACACGTGTCACGTGACACGATCATTGCCAGATCACTAATTTCTAAAAAAAATCGTTGCCAGATCACTAATTTCTAAAAAAAATCGTTACAAGATATTTTTTCTGAATTCTGTAGTCAACCATAGTGTACGGATACTTTTTTGAGCGACTGTACATAGGCACCTAACCTGCCGGAACCCTCGTGTGGTTGCACTCTCTACACATTTATAGTTACAACACAGCATGGCAAATAGAGTATATTTAAATTTCTTTTTGCAGTTTTATGCCTTGTCAGTGTTTAAAGCTGGGATACGAAAATAATAATCCACTTGCTTATTCTTCCTTTGCCCATTATGTTTAGAAAAAGGAAAAATTATGCCTTCTTTAATTCATAGAAACCCACCCGGTCAATATCACACGAATTAAAAATGGCACAATTTGCAATAGGTTCTGGAGAAAGAATGTGGGAAAGGGATTCAAGCAGAGGTCGGTTTATTTTCCCACCAGAGACTAAAAAGATTTGGATTTGTCACAGATGAATGATGAGATTAAAAAGAGATGGATTTCTCACGGCTGAATGATGACGCTAAAACGATTTGAATTTCTCAGAGATTAATGATGAGACTGAAAAGATATGGATTTCTCGTAGGTGAGTGATGAGACTAAAACGACTTGATTTCTCGCATGTGAATGATGAAAATAAAACAAATTGGATTTCTCAGATGAATAATGAGACTAAAATGATGTTGCTTCTCACAGCTGAGATGATACTAAAACGATTTGATTTCTCGCAGAAGAATGATGAAAATAAAACAATTTAGATTTTTCAGATGAACGATGACTAAGAAAAATGATGTGGATTTACCATAGCTGAGTGATAAAACTGAAAAGATGTAAATTTCTCACCGATGAATGATGAGATTAAAAAGAGATGGATTTCTCACAGCTGAATGATGAGATTAAAACGATTTGGATTTCTCACAGATTAATGATGAGACTGAAAAGATATGGATTTCTTGTAGGTGAGTGATGAGACTAAAACGACTTGATTTCTCACATGTGAATGATGAAAATAACACAATTTGGATTTTTCAGATGAACGATGACTAAAAAAAGATGTTGATTTCTCATAGCTGAGTGATAAAACTGAAAAGATGTAGATTTCTCACAGCTGAATAATGAGGCTAAAAAATAGGTGGATTTTTTTACATTTGAATGATGAGACTAAAATGATTTCATTTTCTTACTTCTGAATAATAAGACTAAAAAGATGTGTATTTCTCGCAGCTGAATGATGAGACTTGCCATTCTTACATAGCGGGACACATGAACTCATGAAAGAATGAATTCGTAACCTTCAAAAGGAGAGATCATTTGCCCATAATTTGTATTGTGGTGAGAAGGTTTATTGGTGACGAAATTTCTCCTTATAAGAGAAATTTAATTAAAATAGTGTTTGTGACCAAATCCTTAAAATTTAGTCTTTATTGGTGATCGCCTTATATGCTGAATTCTTTCGCTAATTTCAGGATTTTCAATTCTAAAAAATGAACTGATTTCGAACTTTTCCTTATTTGATATTGACAAAAGCGCTTTAGGTTTCCGCTTCGAGAATTTGAAGTGGAATGCCATTTGTTACTTTGAGAGCAAATCGAACCATTCTAACTTTCCAATTTTAAGCCTTTCATAAGAATCAATTACTTTATGAAATTAAAGATGCTGAGGAATTGCAGGGACTCGGAGAAGGGGGAAGCAAAGATCTCCATTTTCGCAAGCCTCTTAGCCTTAGCAACGGCAATGGATCTATTCTGAGGTCTGAGTGAGAGAAATAACATGTCTGTTTAAAATTTAAAGGACGTCCACCACCTTAAAATACGTTAATCTACTTGGTTGGTCGAGGGAGCCTTAAATGACGTTTACCAGTGTGACATTCCACATTGCCTCCACGTTGCCTGACTACTGCCTATTTCAAATTTCATTTCTGTACGGTTAACCGCTTTTTGTCCACAGGAGTATAATGGTCGCAATTTAATTTATGACAGCTCTGTACATGAACAGGCCTATTCTATAATGAAATAACTGAATTCTGAATAAATAAAAAATCCAAGACCACGGCCAACCTGAATACTGATTTATCATTTTGCAACATTGGAGATTATCCATCTGCCTTGAAAGTTTTTTTTTTTATCAAAATGTATTTCGCTAACTTCAGAGGTAATTTCTATTGAAGTATTTACTCACATTCCCCTCAGTATGTAAAAGCACATCTGTTATTTATTTCAAAGAGTTTGTCTCCTGTCTGTCTGTTTCTTTGAGAATTCCCCCTAAACAGTGAAAGTTAACACCATCAAATTTCGTATATAGTGTCATACGATCGTAACTTAGCGTACTGTAATGGTTTGGATCCCATAAAGTTAAGTACCCCGAAAAAAACGTTTGGCGCGAAACCTCTGTCTGTTGATAACTTTTCCCATCTATAACGTACTACTCCGCAAAATTCCCCGCCCTGTCCACGGTCAATAGGAAAAGGTAGTGGAAAGGCCGCCGTCCGTCGGATGGGACGTTAAGCCGTGGCCCCGTTTGCGGGAGAGCCATACCATGTGCACGTTAAAGAACACACTGGATGGCCTTGACGGGAGGCTACCATCTGTCTCCCAACAGCTGTTCCAGTGGGTCCCCTCCTCCAACCTTCTCTGAGCCTTCGGGGTCCATGTGACCTGGCCATTTAGCCCATGGTGTGCAAGAAAGTGCCGTTCAGAGGTAAAACAACACAACCCAACCTATAACATACTACTCTATTCATAATTTTAAACGTTACATCGATAATGTACTATTCAATTCATAAAGTATGCACCATCACAGCCCCCAGAGATTTGGGACACTTGCAGCTGGTTTAATCCATTCTCTAAATCCTACATAGGAAGACAATGGTACCACCACACCAAATTTTGGACCGATCGGTCAAGTACCTGCGGAATTAGAGGGCTCCGAAAATTTCCGCCACTAATGACGTCACAGCAAATATATATAAGAAATTAAAAAACAAATTTAAACATTTGAATACAGTACAAAATAAATTCTTAAAACTAATACTAGGCCTCTATAAACGCTCTCCCTCTTTAGCATTATTGGCTGAAACATCAATCACAACCTTCAACATAAGAACACAATCACTACTCTTAAAACTTATCATGAGACTACACCTCAAACACCAACATCACCCAATCGTCAGCTTCCTTTCAAACAACAAACTAAAGGCACCTTACATAATATGCATACAAAATACAACACTCTTCAAAACTATCACATCAATCAAAAACAAAGGAGATATAATGATCACTGAACCATACTGGACATGTAGCCAACCTATCATACATGATTCCATCTCTAACACAACTCACAAATCATCACAGGCATCAACAAGCCTAAAAATGCTAACTGAAGCACACTGTAATAATCAATACAAAAATTATTATGCAATTTATACTGATGGCTCATATGATAAAAGCACACAGACAGCTGCTGCAGTCTTCTTCTCACCTAATAATAAAATATATTCAAACTTCAAAGTTTGAATTATGTTTCTTTGACTTGATGAATTGTCGATTGTCTTGATGATTTGAATTATGTTTCTTTGAATTTTATGTTCTTTACTTTGACTCAAATTCGCATCCCACACCCACATACAACAAGCAGAACTGTATGCCATAAAATGGATATCTGGTAATCTCACTAATACAAACATAATTCCTTACTTTGACTCAAAAGCTGCTCTACAAACCTTACAACAAGATTACTACTACACAAATTACCCTGCCATAATCACTGACTTTCTATACCTACATACACACATCACAAAAAAATTAAATAACAAAATCACCCTACAATGGATCCCTAGCCATTATGGGATTATAGGCAACTACTGGGCAGACTACTATGCTAAAAATGGCCCAGCACTAAGTATCATCACCCCAACACACCATTTCTTTAATATTTTCAAAAACATAACAAAACCTTTTGAAATCAATAATATAAAAAAATTCTTTATAGTAAATGGACCAATAAACTGTCCTCATAGATACTTCCTAAACTCAGAAATCACATCTATACAAAATTTAAAATTTCGTAGGAAACTCTTATCAACATATTATTGCCTAAGAACAGGCTTTGTAGGATTAAATTACTATTTATACTCATTAAAAAAAAGCATGCACAATCCAGTGTACTACCTACAAAGTTCCTGAAACAATCCAGCATACCATATTAAATTGTAAAAAATACAACACAGAAAGAAAAAAATATTTTGACAACTTAGAAAAGCTATCACTTACAGACATAACACTAGAAAATATCCTCAATATACCAAAAACTCAGAATCAAAGAAATCAACTGGAGCAACTTTTCTGCTTCTTGTCTGCTACTAATTTAGTCAACAAACTTTGATACCAACAGTGATTGTGCTTTTTTTACTGTACAAAAATATAATGTAGCTAAGACAAAACCATATTTGGGTAGGAGGTGCTAGCACACCGAAGTCCCAGATGAGTGTAATGTAATAAATAAATAAAATAAAAAATAAAAAAATCCGCGCAAACGTTCGGAATACTCCTTGAAGCTTGCTACTTTTGAGTCATTTACTACATATTAGGTTTTGAGTTATTTACTATATAGGGTGAATCTGAAAAAGTGGGCAAAACTTTACGGGGTGGTAGAACGCAGCTATACGAGCAATATTCGTCATAGAAAGTATGGGCGGAACGCAAACGGCGAGCCGCTAGGTGGCGTTGGAAATGGTATAAAAGGGTCGGTCCTCGCACCCAACGGCATTTCTACCGTGGATTGCCGAGAGGATGGCTGGTTATACTAACCACGAAATGGCGGATATGCACTTTGTGTACCTTGTTACCTCAATTACATTCCTGTTAATAAAATGTTTTCTGAAGTATCTCCTCTCCTTCTTGTGTTCATTCTTTAAATGTGACAGTGGAAAACTATTTTTTAACTTCTCACCGCTTGCGTTCCGACCATACATTGTATGACGAATATTGCTCGTATAGATGCGTTCTACCACCCCGTAAAGTTTTGCCCACTTTTTCAGATTCACCCTGTATATTAAGCCATTTACTATATATTAAGTCTTTTACTATATATTTACCATATATTGACATTTGACTCATTTACTATCTATTAACGGGGCGGGGGTGACTCAGTTGGTAGCGTGCCAAGCTCTTAATCTGTAGTTCCCAGGTTCGAGTCCCAGCTGGGTCAGCGTTGAGATTTATCTCCGCAAAACTCCCCGCCCTGTCCACGGTCAGTAGGGGACACCGATGGGCTTGGAAAGGCCGTTGTCCGTCGGATGGGACGTTAAACCGTGGCCCCGTGTGCGGGAGGGCCATACCCTGTGCACGTTGAATAACACACTGACGGAGAGTAGCCTTGACGGGAGACAGATGGTAGCCTTGATGGGAGGCTACCATCTGTCTCCCAACAGCTGTTCCAGTGGGTCCCCTCCCCCAACCTTCTCTGAGCCTTCGGGATCCTTGTGACCTGGCCATTTAGCCCATGGTGTGCAAAAAAGTGCCGCTCAGAGGTAAACAACCCAATTATTTATTAACTTTTCAGTCATTTACTATGCATTAACTTTGAGTAATTTACTCTATATTAACCTTTGAGTCATTTACTATATATTAACTGTTGAGTCATTTACTACATGTTAACCGAGTGGTTAGCGCGCTTGGCTACTAATCTAAGGGACCTGGGTTCGAGCCCCGGGTTAAGGCATGGATGTTCGTGTTGTTTTCTGCTGAGGTCCTACCATCCTCTCAGATCCTCTACTGTAGCATATAAACTGACATGCTCCTGTCAGATCTCTGTGGCAAGCAGCTGCTTGAGGGGGTATTTATTTATTTTTTATATTAAAACCCGAACAAAGCCAGGGAATTCCGCTGGTGTTATTTTTAAAAGGAAGAAGATACTCCCCCTACCCAAAGGACGGAGATAAACTAGAAGCTACATTACGCTTGTCCTGGTTTCTCATACAAAACTCTTATTTCGCTGACACTCCCACTGGTTTAGTAGTCAGCTACACTAACAACTAGACAAAGTAGATCTAATATGTTGTACAAATTATATTGTATAAATATTCTGATCAATATTTTTATATGAAACAGGTTTCCATTAATATTTCCGTTTTCTAAAAGTACAAATGGAATGCTTAATTGTGGACTGCGAAACTTTCCAAAGCTGGCTAAGTGATCCGCCGGTCAAAACAACTGCAATCCTCCTGATTTAAAATATTTTAGTCCGCACAGCCCTTTTTCAACACTTCTTCAGTGTTTAGTATTCAATAGGGAACGAGGCTCATTTTCTAATGAGAATGTCATCAATCATATCCTTCCATCAGGAGACACCAAAGAATGCTAATAAATGTCCATGTATGCTTCATACGTTTAAAACGTTATTAATTATTCTGAAATGATGTCATTTTACATGAGCGATAGACGACACTTCCTCCATTATCACAACACGTATTGCTGTCAGAGTTTTGGCGTTGGAGTTTCATGAACAACAGTGATTCGTCATTTATTAAAAAGAATGTAGAATGTCTGCTCAGAAAAGTTCTAGAGTATAGTTAGCATCATCAGCCATGAAGCAAATTCAAACGATACGCTACTCTCTGGAACATTGCATTTAGAAACACTTCGTTCAGTTGAGGAAAAATAATATTTTTTTTAGTGGCACTTCTGCTTACTGGTAAACACTCACTTTAGAATTATATATTTGTATAAATAAAGGCCGTCCCATGGCCGAGTGGTTAGCGCGCTTGGCTACTGATCTAAGGGACCTGGGTTCGAGCCCCGGGCATGGCTGTTTGTGTCGTTTTTCCGCTGAGGGACTGCCATCCTCTCAGACATCTGTGGCAAGCAGCTGCTTGAGGAGGTATTTTTTTTATTTGTAAATAAAGATCTGATCTCGATTCAATTGCAATTCAATGAAAACACTCTTGAATATCGCAGTCTCCTTTTTTACTCGTTTAAAAGCAAAACAGTTAATGTATAATTTTATTTTGAGGCAATTTTCTTTTGAGGCTAATCTGAGAGTTAGGCCCGGATACAAACAAGAAATTGTGGAGGTCCCTTCCCTCTTTATTCTTTGAATGTTATTTCCAGTTTTGCTATGGAAATGAAGTTTTTTTAACATGTAATATTGAAATTCACAGATTCACTCTTAACATGCTATCACGATACTAAAGGTTGGTGGGTGGAGATGATTCAGTCGGTAGCGCGCCAGGCCCGTAATCTGTAAGTTCCCAAGATCGAGTTCCAGCTGGGTCAGCGTTGAGACTTATCTCCGCAAAATTCCCCACTCTGCCTACGGCTAGTAGAGGACAACGATGGGCTTGGAAAGGTCGCCGTCCGTCGGATGGGACGTTAAGCCGTGGCGCCGTGTGCGGGAGAGTCATACCCTGTGCACGTTAAAGAACACGCTGGATGGCCTTGACGGGAGGCTATCAGCTGTTCCAGTAGGTCTCCTCCCCCAACCTTCTCTGAGCCTTCGGGGTCCACGTGACCTGGACATTTAGCCCATGGTGTGCAAAAAATTGCAGCTCAGAGGTAAAACAACCCAACTCTAAAGGTTGGTTTACGCCTGAGCGACATTTTTTTGCACACAATATATACTAAATAGCGAGGTCATAAGAACTCCAGGAACTTAGAGAACGTTGGGGAGGTGGATCCACTATACAGCTATTAGGAGATAGGTGGAAGCCTCCCGTCAAGCCCATTCACCGTGTTCATTAATGTGCACAGATGTCATGGCTTAACGTCCCACCTGACGGAAAGTGGTCTTTCCCAGCCCACTCTTGATGGAGATAAATCGCAACGATGGCATAACTAGGACTCGAACCTGGGAACTGCATCAGATTACGAGCTTTTCGCGCTATCGACTGAGACCCTCCCCATATACCAAGGGCGTTATCACCTGAACTGGGGGAACATTCTCTTGCCCTATTGCGAAAATAGGAATAGTCTATTTCTGAAACGAAATTTAGAACACTTGCTTATATCTAGAGATTATAACTTCGTGTCACGTGACACTAAGTGTCAGATCACTAATTTCTAAAAAAAATCGTTTCCAGATTTTTTTCTGAATTCTGAAATCAACCATAGTGTTCGGATATTTTTTGAGCGACTGTACAAGCTACACCAACGCCATCGTTTTTTTCTGCGCTTCTATAAAAGCATATCATAATTTATCTTGGGCATTTCGCAACCATAAACAGGAGAAAAAAAAACTGCGTAATCGAAATTGGTGTAGGATTTTAATAAAAGAAAAAAAAACTGCAATTTCTTTACTAAATTCCATAAAAGTGAATGTGAGTAATTAATATTATATCCAATTTAAAATCTATAATAACAAACGATCTCTATGTGTCTGTCTGTAACAGCCATAACTCATCAGGAAATCGTGTTAGAAGCTACAAAATTTCACCGAGTGCTTTTGGTTGTCGTCCGAGTTGCAGGGCAGAATACTAAATTAAAATCGAAACAAGGGGACTTGCTATAAGCAAAAAAGCCTATGGGAAATGATAATTGCTACCAAATCAATTGTCGCCGTTTTCTGCTCGCTAACCGTGATGAGCAAAAGAGTCATAACAACATGTAAATCTGCGGCCCTTGCCAGTTCCCCCACATTCCCAGAGACATTATCATATTCAAACTTCCCATTTCAGGTAGGAACCAGATTTTTTTAAACCCAACTCGGGGTTACACAGGAAGAACCGCGTGCAAAATTTGAACATTCGATCAAGTATATTGGGAACCACAGGATACCAAAATCTGTCGAAAGGTTTACACGGTCAAAAAAATGTAACCAGTTTCGATTTACACGGTATTCAGTTTACACGGTTTCTGTTTTACACGGTCAAAACATGCAACCAGTTTCGATTTACACGATCAAAAGAATGCAACCAGTTTTGATTCACACAGTACTCAATTTACACGATCAAAAGAATGCAACCAGTTTTGATTCACACAGTACTCAATTTACACGGTCAAAAAATGCAACCAGTTTCGATTTACACGGTACTCAGTTTACACGGTCAAAAAATGCAACCAGTTTCGATTTACACGGTCAAAAGAATGCAACCAGTTTTGATTCACACGGTACTCAGTTTACACGGTCAAAAGAATGCAACCAGTTTTGATTCACACGGTACTCAGTTTACACGGTCAAAAAATGCAACCAGTTTCGATTTACACGGTCAAAAGAATGCGACCAGTTTTGATTCACACGGTCAAAAGAATGCGACCAGTTTTGATTCACACGGTCAAAAGAATGCGACCAGTTTTGATTCACACGGTACTCAGTTTACACGGTCAAAAAAATGCAACCAGTTTCGATTTACACGGTACTGTTTGCACGGTTTCGGTTTCACACGGTCAAAAAATGCAACCAGTTTCTATTTACACGGTCAAAAGAATGAAACCAGTTTTGATTCACACGGTATTGTTTACACGGTCAAAAGATGCAACCAGTTTCGATTTATACGGTACTCAGTTTACACGGTCGAAAAATGCAACCAGTTTCGATTTACACGGTACTCAGTTTACACAGTTTCGGCACGGTCAAAAAATGCAAACTAGTTTCGATTTACGACAGTTGGTCGTGATAAATCGAAACTGTGATAGACTCTGTTTTACACGGTACGGATTGATTTCTTTTTATGTATATAGATATAATACATATTATGAAGTAACAGTGACATAGTTTAATAATATTAATAGATAAGTTGTCATCCCAAAGTAAAAAAAAAGACAATTAAATGGTTTTTAATACATATCATTTATTTTCTATAATAGATAATTATAAATTTCTATATTAATAAAAATGCCATCTGTAACAAGTTATATATATATTCTTTCGCTAAAATTATATTCTTCCTATCGTAATGCAGTCTGTCTCGCGACATCTTAAATAAAATGAAGACTGTTTTGAATGGGCAGCGATATCTGACTTTTCTAAACTGAATTTTTCAGACTAGTAAAATCTGTGCTTTACCTCATTTTTATCAACAAATCTAACTTTGTAGATTATTATATAGTCTAAAAACAGCTGATTCATATGCATACTGTTTATAAAATACATAAATACTAATTTTTCAACATAAAGCACTAATTTTTTTTTACAAAATCTTAATTTCTAATTTACATTCAGTTCATAAATATCCTTCTTTGAAATTTCGTTTTTAAATTCCATAGTGTACGTGTGCATTAATGATGAATATTTTTGGTGACCAAAAAGAAATGATGCCAAAAAATAACTAATAATGTTACATTAATGCTTATTATTACTGCTTAACTGAAATTTGAGATAAATATGTATAAGTAAAACTTTCAATGTACGTTTTATTTATCACAAGGATTTTTTTTTTCGCAGTCTAGTGCCCTTTTTTCCATAAGTTGTTGGTTTCGATTTTCGCGATAATTTCTCTGAACTTATCTAGCGTGCAAATCGAGTGATAGGTGTATACAGATTAAAAACGGGACGAGTTTCAAAGCCAGGTTCATTTCAGTTAATGTTCGACATACAGAAATATATTTTTAAAAATTTGTTAATTTTTAAATATTTTTCTACCTCATTTTTTGCTCTGCTAATGAACAAATAATTTATATTTTATGGATTGAGGGAATATTAAAATGTAATAATAATATTCCCTCAACCTGCATGTTTTAAAAGTTTACTTCGATATTAAAGAGAGAGAGAGAAATGAACCGCTTTTGAAATGACTCGCAAGTGGTTTCAGACTCTTTTGGAAGTTGACAAGAATGAAACAATTTTTTTCCGTCTTAAATAACTAAGATAGAATTCTGACGTCACTTTTTAGGTTGGTACCACCAGGCCTAATTGCCTTATGGGGTATCCGGCCTAATTGTATTAAGGTAGTAAAAAATACATGCATACAAAAACTGGGAAAAAAATGACGCTTCTTGTTCAAATATAGTAAAACAAGCAAATCGAAAAACGATGACGATATTTTTAGGTTAATATTAAAAGTACTTTTTTTTAGAATTTTTTAAATATCACCATCCTATTACTTATGATGCCGTCCCATGGCCGAGTGGTTAGCGCGCTTGGCTACTGATCTAAGGGACCTGGGTTCGAGCCCCGTGTAAGGCATGGATGTGTGTGTCGTTTTTCTGCTGAGGTCCTGCCATCCTCTCAGACCTTCTACTGTGGCATATAAACTGACAGGCTCCTGTCGGACCTCTGTGGCAAGCAGCTGCTTGAGGGGGTATATATTATTTATGATTTATGATGGCGTCAGGCGCGCTGCTTCATTATGCTACCCTTCTTCACGGTTCTGAATTTGGCTCAATCTCCAGAAGAGGCAATGAAGCAATTGTTGACTTGCATATCAAGGAGATAGAAAATGACTGTAAGACCATATATATATAAGCAAGAAAATTTCAATTTGTAATAGGGACAGTGGCGAATCTTTCCAGTTGTGATGAAGCTATAATTAGTGGTTTTAAGCGGGAATCCTTCCATTTGTACTGTGATAAAGAATACTTAACAACTGTGATTTTGGTTAATCGCGTTAACGCATGGATGATTTTTTTCAAGTTTGCCAGAAACTGTTTTTAGTGAATCGATAACCAATATATTCATTTCCATTTACTTATTTATTTGTGCAACACTGTAATTCTGAAGCCTTTGGAGGCGGAAGTAAGATTAAGTATTATATATCTGCACTAGGGACAAATATTTAAAATCACTTTCCCCTTAAATAATTAATACCTGATAAAGAAGTTATTGCTGAGTAATATAAATGTACAGTTAAACAGGTGTCATGTCTCTAGAATTTTGTATTTATTTATTTATTGTACATTTTTGTTGTATTATATTATTGTATATATTTTTATGTGTTCTTGGAAATGTTTGTGCTGGGATGACTCACTGTTGTTGTTTTCGGGTCTGAAGCTTGTTGCTTGTGGAAAGAATCAATGCCAGAAGTTGTTTGTGCCGTATATGACTAACTAGCCTGCGGCGTGAAGTCCGCGCATGAGACTAGGGGAAGGAGTTGGAAGTATCAGTCTGTGCGTTAGCTGTCAAGCTAAGAAAGTCGTTGCGACAAGCGTCAAAAGGATGCCGTCTTTCTCAAATTAACCCTTGAAGTCAGGGTGCGATTCCAAGAGGGAATCCAGATTCTTGGAGAATCTTGTCCTATATTCTTGTGGTTCAGGAGGAGCCACAGTGTAGGCAAAGGAAAATCCTTTCGCCATGTTTTAGAGGTCTGTAAAGTGAGAAATTGCAGAGTGTGCAATTCTCCACCTCATTTTAGTAATATTTGCAGTAGCAAAGCAGCAAAGGCTCAATAAGTTGAGCGGTGAATTTGATAGTAGCTTTGTGGATTCAGAAAGAACCACAGTGTGATATACAGCTACGTGCTGGGAAAGGCCCACGAAGTGGAGTCCATTCCCAGCACGTAGCTGTATATATTGTTAATTAAAATTGTGTCGTCCCTATATAACTCTCGGGCAGTAATTGGTGGACCATTGTTATTCTTCATTCAACGCAGCACAACAAGGCATACAGTGGCACGGTCGTAAAAACACGCGAATCTGTGAATTCCTCTGAGTGAATTAAGTAGTAATTTGATCATCGTCCTTCTCTCCTGTGTGTACTCGGACATCACATCTGGCCCAGTCGAATAGGATCCGAACTCAAGGGACACTACAACAGGTATACCAAATTAACCCCGCTGGATTTGTACCAAGATTTTCTTCGCTAGCCAGAGCTCTGCCCTCAGTGAAAAGGGGTCACCGATAGACTCGAATAAATCACCATCCATCGGATGGATTAATTCGGAACCCCTTATGCAGGAGAGTCATATACTGTGAAAATTTACACGCATACGTTTCCCAATTTAACAAGAGTTCGTTGGATTCCCAGCATGAGTCCTTGGGGTCCTTATGTCCTTATCATTTGACTAAATTTCAGCGAAAACGTTGTTTATGAGCATGGGCGGCGGCAGGGGCTGTGGTGGGGGGGGAGGAATTCCTCCCCTCCCTAGAAAAATTCATCGAAAAATTAATGTATGTTAAATAATATCGGGTTTACAAAAAGACTAAAATAAAAAACATTAAAATAACCGTAAGTAGTCATACTCCACTTCGCGTATCAGTAAATCGATATATATCGATATAACAATCGTAATCGTTTAAGGGGGAGTCCCATTATCGCACCTTCGACCACGCCCCCTTCTCGAAAACTCCCGATTTTTCTTGATTACAGACCCCCTAGTTGACCCACCTATATTTTTAAGCCCCCCTATTTAAAGACCCCCTGGTTGACCCACCTGTTTTTAAGCCCCCCCCCCCCCCCCCCCCCCCCGAAAAGGCCCTGAATTTTCCTAACTCACGAATTTATTTCTGATGGCGCCATTTACTCTTTTTAAGCAACTCTCTCACCCGATGCGATATATTTTGGAGTTATTCTGTCATCGGTTTCAATGATATTCTATCGTCGATTTCAGTAAACTTTGCGTGATTTTACAGATTTTGTGTACATTTTGCTATTTTCCACTATTCAATATTGTATTTCGGTACTGAAGCGATTATGTCAGTCATTTTTGTGCATTTTACTGTTATTCGGTTTCCGGGATACTTTGAAGATATTTTCTTTCCCATGTACTTTGCACAATTTCAATGTACTTTCAGTGTACTTTCTAATATCTTTCAGGTTCCAGTTATTCTTCCATCTCAGTATTCTGGTCATCCATTCTTATGTACTTTGTGTGATTTTGCAGCAGTACACGTTTCAGTATATTTTAATAGTGATGTGTAATTACGCTTCTTCATCCTCCCATTTTTGTATTTTCTTCCCCTTTCATCGCATTTTCCAGTTATTATCCATTTCCTTCTACCTTTTGAGACAGGACTTTATGTCGCATTCCACCGACTTTTCAAACCTAACAGTTCGTGCCTTAGCCAAACTGAGTTTTTAAACATGATATCACTGCAATTCTCATGAGTACATGAATGTTATTGTTAGAATGGTGTTGTTGTTGGGTTGTTTTACCTCTGACCGGCACTTTTTTGCACATCATGGACTAAATGGCCAGGTCACATGGAAACCGAAGGCTCAGAGAAGGTTGGAGGAGGGGACCCACTGGAACAGCTGTTGGGAGACAGATGGTGGCCTCCCGTCAAGACCATCCAGCGTTCTTCAACGTGCACAGGGTATGTTTAGCTCTCCCGCACACGGAGCCACGGCTTAACGTCCCATCCGACGGACGGCGGCCTTTCCAAGCCCATCGCCCTACTGACCGTGGGCAGGGCAGGGAATTTTGCGGAGATAAATCTCAACGCTGACCCAGCTGGGACTCGAACCTGGGAATTACAGATTACGAGCCTGGCGCGCTACCGACTGAGCAACCCCCGCCCTTTTAGAATGGTGAAATATCTCTGTAAATCCTTACGTCCAAATAAGAACACACTTTTCGTTATCTATCTAGACAGTTCTTAATAGATGTTAGCGAATGTAATTCTACATAAATGCGTCTCCTATGTATTTTTGTACATTTATTGTGGATGCCTGTCAGATTTCTTCCTACCTTATTTGAACGTTTCTAATCACTTGCTCACCAAAGTTTTGATCCTATTTTTTAACTGTTAAAATTTGGATTAAAATAAGAACGCGTTTCTAGTTTTGTGTTTCATCAGCAAACCAATTTTATGTTCAAAATAAGTTTTCAAAAAAATTTCCTCTCGAACGCGTGTTTTGCACGCTAAAACGTGACTTCTAAGTTATCTCTGTGAAAGTGAAATTCGTTACTCACAATTAAATTTTTGTTCGTTTTAATTTTGTATCGTACTCAAATTTTGTTCATATTTTTTAGATATGATAAAATTTGGTGTGAAATAAGAACATGTTTTCTTGTTTAAAATTTGTCCACTAAATTTTTTTTATGATCGTAATATATGCAATTAAATGAATTTTTCGTTGAAACATATTTCTTCCCGGCTCTGTGCCATAATAGTATATTCTTATGGAAAATGAGTGATTCCATCTGTCAAGTCACTAGCTCACATAAATTTTTAACCTTAGTGTTCCAAGTAAGCTTAAATCTGGTGTGAAAGAAGATGTTTTAGCATGAAATCCGTTTGTGCCCTTAATGAATGCAATTGAATGTATTTTCCGTAGGACTTTTTCAAGTCACTATCTCGCAAAAATTCTGCCCTTAGTTTTTCAAAGTAAAATCTCGTGTGTTCATGTTTTCAAACCTTTTCCATCGTTTTTTGAAATACGTATGAATGCATTTTCCTAAATATCGTTCTTCCCCGTTAAGGTGACAAAAGTCAAATTTCTTCACAGCATTTAAAAGCCTATCTGGCTCAAATTTTGTCCGTATCACATAGTTTTTTTCAATAGGGGAAGTGTTCGGTTCTACGGTCATAGATCTTTATGGACTGGAGTTCAAATTAATACTTCCTTTCCAACCCGTAATATACGCCAAATCAGTCATCCTTGCCCTGTCAGCGTCTGATAAACATCGAGCTCAAGGGAAATTGTAAGATACATTCCCTAATCTTCGAAGTTGGCTAAGGTCTAAAGCGGGGGAAAGTGGCACCATTTATTTCAAAGGATTATTTACTCAAGCTCTTTCGTTAATAAAGGGAAATAGTTTATCAGCAACAAATACAAATATTGCCGAACTGAGTTCAATCTCCAGTCACCCCCTTGACCCCTCCGATAAGAAGAGACCATGACCTCTGTCACGATAAAAGGTTAACATGACGTGTTAAAACTTGTAGTAGATGCTTAAAATAAGTGTTTTTAAAACGTGGAGTAATTTTTATCTTGGATCCATATTTTTCAACAAATATATTTCGAATGCGATTCCAGACCCTTTTTTATTGATTGTTTTAATCTCCCGGGAATAAATGACGGTATTAATCAGCTGTGTGTATTTCACAGATTAGGAAAGTTTATTACGAATTATTTTTCAGAGACGTGTGATTTGGAGTAATATTTTTTTATTTCGCAGGACCCGTCAATAAAACGTGATTGAGAATGTGCGAGATAATTTATTTCTTGGTCTGTTTCATTTAGTTCTCAGATTGGTAAAGTTATTCCTAATAAATTACGCTGATAATTTTTATTTCTAAGATGTGTAATTGGAAAAAATACTGTTTATTTCTAGGTGTCTTTCGCGGTAACATCCGTCATTAAAACGTGATCCCGTGAAAGCGTAGGATGATAGGAATGCAAAAAAAAATCGGACTAGGACTTTTCACAGATTGTTGAAATAATGCTTAAGGTACCGACGACCATCAAAGAAACGTGGTTCTGTGAAAATGCAGAATTATAGGGAGGGAAAAAAATCAGCCACCGACAGAATGTGGGCTCGATAATTGGGACTTTTGAAAACAGTTTTTTTTTTCAAGCATTCATTTCTGTTATTCCGATGTCTGCCTATGAAACAAGGTTGAGAATAAAAATGTGAGAGAAAGATATAAATTTTTGGATTCTTTCATTTAGTTCGCAGAATAATAAAAATAAAATAAATACCCCCTCAAGCAGCTGCTTGCCACAGAGGTCTGACAGGAGCCTGTCAGTTTATATGCAATAGTAGAACGTCTGTGAGGATCTCAGCAAAAAAACAACAGACACATCCATGCCTTACCCGGGCTCGAACCCAGGTCCCTTAGATCAGTAGCCAAGCGTGCTAACCACTCGGCCATGGGACGGCTTAAAATGCTGTGGGAATAAAGAAAACGTATGAAAGCATGGAAAAAATACTCACTGTTCAGAGATGGTTAATAAAATAAGACAAGTTTAAGTAGACAATATGTGGTGACCTAAAAGTCATATCTCTCTTACTCGGGCTTCAAGGAGGTTCACAAAATTTTGCTGTTTTCTGTGTTTGTGGGACAATAGGGCCAGAAAGGAGCATTGCAAAGCGAAAAATGGCCTAAAGGAGATATTTTTATTCCTGGAAAGAGTAATGTGAGGTATAAGCCTCTAGTTGACCCCTTTGATGTTCTGCTCCTACCACTACACATCAAACTGGGGCTTATGAAAAACTTGTAAAGGCTATGAAGAAAACTGGTAAAGGGTTTTTGCGCTTGAAGGAAAATTTTCCAAAACTAAGTGATGCCAAACTCAAAAAAGGGATCTTTGTTGGTCCTCAGATCAAGAAGCTACTAAATGATACTGTCTTCGAAGAAAAACTGAATATGAAGGAGCGTGCAGCATGAAAATTCTTCACGTCTGTGGTCCAGGGTTTTCTGGAGAATCACAAAGAGAAAAACTACCATCAGCTCATTCAAGATCTTCTCAAAAACTATGAAAACTTTGGCCCCTGAATGTCTTTGAAGATCCATTTCTTGCACTTACATCTCGACTTCTTTATAAAGAACTTAGGAGCTATCAGTGATGAGCAAGGGGAAAGATTTCACCAGGATATTCCGACCGTGGAGGAGAGATACCAAGGCAGGTGTGACCCAGCAATGATGGGTGACTACTGCTGATTCTTGCAGAAGGAAGATACCTCAGCACATAAAAGACAAAAATGAACTTCCTATAAGAATAAAAGATCTTTAGCTATGTTTTTATTTTGCGTTTCAATATTATTTCATTTGTTACTTTATATTCAGTGGTCTATAACTATGATATTTCTAATTTTTTCCACTGTAATCATGCAATTAATTAATGAGTTTTAAGTTGAAATTTAGTAAAATAGTCACATTTATTTGCATTTCCCAGATATTCGAATTCATTGAAATTTGAAATACATCAATCCGTAATTAAATAAAGAAACTGTACGTTCTGCAGATTTTTCACAGTCGTATTTGAATTTAGCACCCTAAATTTAGTTAAAACATCCTATTTGACCAATTTTATAAATAAAGTTTCAATTTGTCTAGTGTTATCACTATTGTCTTTTAATAATTATCTTTTATTTTTTCATTCTTAAAACTGATTTTTAATTTATTTATTGTACTTTCAAATATTATATATACTACAACAACCTAATCAAGCTTTTGCATTTTGGTTATTTGTATGTTGATCGATTTTAATGTGGAATTTCTATCATAATAAACTTGGGCTAGTGAAGTCGTATAAAGCTATAAAATCATGGTGGAAAACAAGGTGCGATATGTTTAAAAAGGCTGGTCTGACTGACTTCGAAAAGTAGCTAGGTCATCATTGGAGAGCGATGGACAGGAATATCCGTAAAGGAGGTGATGGAACTCTGCGGAAAATCACGTGGCACAATATCCAAAGTGTATGGAAAATGTCATAGGCCTAAAAAAAAACATGTCAAGCAATCGTGGCAATGCAAAAGGCTCTGATAGACAGGAGTTTGGTGATAGAAACTTTACGATAAATGGCAATAATTAATTTCCTTGAAACGGCAATAATATATATTTTTCTGGGACGACAGTACTGAAAATTTACATAAAGGGTCTATTATATAAATTCTCTTGAAGCTGCAATAATGCAACTTTCTTTGGTGCAGCAATAATATAAATTCCCTTGGAGGGGAAACCAATATAAATTTCCTTGGGACATCAATAATTTAAGTTCCCTTGGAGGGAAACAATGCAAATATCCTTGGGAAACAATAATGTAAGTTCCTTTGGAGGGAAAACAGCGTAAATTTTCTTGGGACATTAATAATATAAATTCCCTTGGGGGAAACAATGTAAATCTCCTTGGGACAACAATAATTTAAGTTACCTTGCAGAGAAAACAATGTAAATTTTCTTTGGACAGCAATAATGTAAATTTCTTTTGAGGCAAAACAGCGTAAATTTCCTTAGGACAGCAATAATGTAAATTCCCTCGGAGGTGGGAACAATGTAAATCTCCTTGGAAGAACAAAAATGTAAGTTCCTTTGGGGGAGAGAACAATGTAAATTTCCTTGGTATAGTAATAATGTAAATTCCCTAATGAGGAGGAACAATGTAAATCTCTTTGGAGGGGGAACAATGTAAATATCCTTGGAGCAACAATAATTTAAGTTCCCTTGGAGGGAAAACAATGTGAATTTTCTTGGGACAGAAATAATGCAAGTTTCTTTCGACGGAAAACAAGGTAAATTTCCGTGGAACAGTTCCTTGGATGAATCCCCTTGGATGGGGAATAATGTAAATTTCCTTGTGGCGAGTAGAATTTCTAGCATAATAAACTTGGACTATTGATATCATCATCATCATCATCCTCAAGCAGCCATGGGCTACGGAGGTCCAACCAGACCGTGCAATTTAGTTCTCCAAGCAAGTCTATCCTGAACTACATCTATTGCATCTGGCCACTGCACACCAATTCTAACAAGGTTCTGTTTGACATTGTCTGCCCACCGCATCCTAGGTCTCCTCTTCTTTCTGAGGCCTTTAGGCACACTGTTCATAACCCTATTCGCCAATCTATAATTATTCATACGGGCAACATGGCCAAACCAACGGAGTCTCTCTCTGCACAATATGCTGCTTAAAGGAGGTTGCAAACTCCTTTGCCTAACCTCATCATTAGTTACAAAGTTGAACCACCTAATGCCCAAGATACTGCGTAAGCATCTGGAATCAAAAGCATCTAGTTTCCTGTTATCTTGTTTACAAAGTGTCCAAGTTTCACTACCATAACTAACCCTAGAAAGAACCAAACTATTATAAAGTCTAATTTTAGTCTTTAGGTGTATACGCCTATTTCTCCACACTCTCCATAGATTCTTAAAAGTCCCGGCAGCAATCCCTATTCGTCTGTTAATCTCATGCCGCACATCACCATTATCTGTTACATAGCTCCCAAGATAATTAAACTGTGACACCTGCTCAAGACTGCAACCATTCAGATTAACTGAATCACAGCCTGCCTGACCAATTTTCATCACTTTAGTTTTCTCTCTGTTTATAACCAAACCTACTCTACTACCAGTCTCATCAACAGCTCGAATGAATTCTCTCGGAGCGGCAATAACATTATTTTATTTTTCAAGGCGACAATAACGTTATTTTCTTTTTTAAAGCGGAAATAATATAAATTTTATTGTGGAGAACATAATATAAATTTTCTTGTGGAGGACATAATATAAATTTCATTGTGTTAATTATAATGAAAATTCTCTGGGGCGGCAATATAGTTTCGGCTCGCCCGTGTATAGTTAGCCATTCTACAGCAGGATGAAAAATATTAAGAGTCAGCCTAAGAAGACAAGAACGAAAAAGTAAACTTGATCTGACATCCGTACACACGCATACGGTGAAAACAAAAAAAAAATTCTCTTTTGGATTCCACGGTCTTCGCCAGTGAAGGGCAGATCTTATATTAGGCGGGATCCCTAGTCAGTTTTCTGCTTCATTTCCATGAAATGGTGCACAACTCTGCTTCCACTTTACCCCTATTTATAGACCCTCCTATTAGCTGAACATCCTATTAAATAAAACAAAACATACCGTTACATCTCATTATGCGAAAAAAAATAATTAAAATGCACAAGCAAAACGTACAATTATCTGATACAATCACTGAATACAATCCATGACATCCTCTGCAAATCGGTAGGCCAAATGAAATACATCCGACTGGAAAGATTAATATTTCAAATCTCGAGAGTCATAAAGGCGCCAGCTGCTTTCTTTACCAACTGCGTTCAGTGGCAGCTGCTTCTCTTTTTTTCCCCGTTACCTGTCTGCAACGCGCGGAGAGAGCAGAAGAGTGGTCAACACTTTCCTTTCTGGTGATGAACGACAGCCTGCAAGATACTCAGCCAGAGGTGCGACCCTGTGCCAGACTACGCCCGCCCCCTGCCCACATAATCAGCGAGGCGGCACCCCGAGGGCAACTCCCAGCGTGTGCTCGTGCGTATGTTTGTACGTGGCCCTGCTCCCAGTGGCTCGACGCACAACCTACGGTGCGTGCGGCGCGGATGGCGAACGCTTGACTCCCCGCAGCGGTCGAACAGCTAGGAATCATCAGCAGGTAGGTAATTACAGAGAGTAGTAAACTGATGGTTGCTCTAGGTAACCCGATCCCCCTAAGATAACGACCCCACTGGTGATAACCAACTGTCAACTCACTGATTATGTATCGCTGAGTCTTGACAAGAGGATAGAGAAGTTGAAGTGAGTGTGGTATCGTACGTCAGCCGGCAAAAGATGAGTTTCACATCTGTGAGCAAAATGTGTGATTGACACACAGTGAGAAAATTTTATTTAGCACCTTGGGTCTGTGTGTACACGCTCTTATTGGTTGAGAGATTTATATATTGAAATATTTTTGCCACTTTTCGCTGATAGTAAGATTTAAAAGAAATTTGACGAGTGGTTTGCGTGCTTGGCTACTGATCTAAAGAACCTGGATTCGAGACTCCCGTAAGGCATGGACGTTTGTGTTGTTTTTCTGTTGAGGTCCTGCCATCCTCACGGACCGTCTCCTATGGCATATAAACTGACAGGCTCCTGTCAGACCTCTGTGGCAAGCAACTGCTTTAGTTTTTTTATTTGTTAAGAAATAAGGAATCAATCATTCTTTTTGGCTGATAATTGTGAATGAGGTTGATGCGAAATCTGTAAGGAATCATTGTTTAAATATAATCACCATGGAATCAATTGCACCGAAGATTCATAGTGATTGATAATTTGTGGATTAATATTCTTTTTTTCGAAATAAGCAGTTTTGGATAGTATATGGAATATAGATAATTTTAAATCAGAGAAAGTTTTAAATTATTGGTGGTCTTCAGATGTGTGTCAAGTGTTGCATTTCCCTTTAAACCTTTACTGCATACTTGTGCTTTCTCACTAACCGGCATCGTGATAATTTTACTATTATTCGTTATATTATTATTTACCGTAGTGTTGAAATAAAATGAATATGAAGAGTAACTTAAATGAAAATGATTTTTTTACTCGATTTAATTAAAATAAATATTTTATTTTAAAAGTGTTACCAATCATTTTTACTGCGAATCAAAGGGAATTTTTAAATGAAATTGACTGACTGAATTGGTTAGTTAATAACTAGTTAGATTTGATTAATTGTAGACCAGAGAAACATGTCAATTAGTCAATACTCCATTTAGTGTTTTTGTTTATATTATTATTTAATGTTTGGAAAGCTTTCGGGTCATGAAGACATAGGTCACCACTAATGTCACAAAACTATCTTTCAAAATTTGTTATTTTTTTTTAAAAGCTACTGTTATTAATTATTATATTAGTTTAGTTTTAATCAGTTAAGAATTGTATTTGGTGTTTAGCTCCATGTTTCTCTAGACATCTCAATTTTAAGTTTTTTTTTTAATATTTTAATTTGGAGCTGCCCCAAAACTTGATTTTGTGCCTGCAAGAATAACATTTTGAACTTTATTTTACATTAAAAAATGGTACACATTTTTTATTAACTCTTTATAATTCACATTTCTTTTAAAGAACATATGACTTAGAAAAAAGAAAAAGATGAAATATTTCTACAAACCAATAATTAAGTTTGAGTGAAAGGGAGCTGTTATGTTGACACTGAATCAGCTGAATTACCTTTACGTGTTAAAAAATAAATCGTATCAAATAAAAAAACTTAATTCATAATGTTCAGGAAAGTGGACAAACGACAATTTTTACACTGCTGCACAAAAGTTAAGGTATGATTCTTTGTTATCTCAATGAGAAACGGGGTGGGGGTAGCTCAGCCGGTAGCGAACCATGCTCATGATCGAGTCTCAGGTTCGAGTCCCACCTGGTCCAACGTTGAGATTTATCTCCTCAAAATTTCTTGCCCTCGGTAGGGTATACACCGATGGGTTTGGAAAGGATGCCGCCCGTCGGATGAGACGTTAAGCCGTTGCTCCGTATGAGGGAGAGCCATATTCTGTGCACGTTAAAGAACACGCTGGATGACCTTGATGGGAGGCTACCATATATCTCCCAACAGTTGTTCGATGGGTCCCCTCCCCCAACCTTCTCCGAGCCCCGGGATCCTTGTGACCTGGCCAATTAGCCCATTGTGTTCAAAAAGGTTGCTGCTCAGAGTGAAAACAATCCAACGTAACAACACTCAATGAAAATTATGACGGGAGAAAACATAAAAGTTTCAATAAAATCAACCAAATATCGATTTTCAGGAGTATTCGTTATTTAAAGAATTATGAAAAGTGCAATATTTTAACAGCAGCAATATAAGTCCTAAGAGACTTGTTAAAAAATGACAAGAATTGTGTACAAGAACTTCTAAAATATACTCTTAGTTATTAAATAGTGTGTTTAGTATTTATTACTCAAATAGTACCTGTTAAGTTTTAATCAACTTGCGAGGTAAATTATTTTTGTTGTAATAATCCAAAATATACAAAAATAGACGAAGGAGTGAAGAGTTAATAAGAGGCAGTTGAAGTTTCTTTTTTTCTATACTGTAACCAATGCAAATTAATTAGAATTGTTGATTGCACGAAAATCTATTTTTTAAATATATACATTCACTTCTTGACTTACATGGATATAATTAATGCGTTTTTGGGATAACTCAGTCACTTTTTTTTATATCATGTTCTTTTCTTAATTTACGCGAATATTTTTGGAACAATGCGGTTTGAATTCAGAAATTTTAAAAGAAAACGAAAGCCTCTCAGACATCATTGCTTTCTTACCCTGAGAAAAAGAGAAAGCGTAAAACCTAAACCTCAACAGCTCTCAATAGATGAGGAAAGTGTTAGAAAACATTTTCCTAAATAATTATTATTTTCTTATTTTAGAGAGGCTGTATTATTTCTTTTTTAGCGTTACTGTAGTGTTCTTATTATTTTAACATATATTGCACATATTATATACATATTAACCGTAATGTGAAAAATAAAACTGTGGAGGAAATAGATATAAATATGAATTTGCAAATACTTCAAAGTTCTGGAACAGGCCTTTCTCATAGCGAAACATTCGAGACTTTCTGTTTTAGAAAGATTCTTCGAAACGAATTCTAAAGTTATACCTTCAAGTTCTTATTTAACTAAATGATTGTTAACTACAAATATTACAGTCAGCGAACAGAGATAAACTTGAACAACTTCCCTATCTATCTTCTAATTCCCCTTCTATCCTCCCAATTCCCCTTCTATCCTCCCAATTCCCCTTCTATAGTTCACGGAACATGTAGTAGTTTTAAATTGTGTCCTACATTCTTTCAATAAATAAGTATTTCTCGTTAATCGAATATTCAGTAATAATTCACTTTTTAAAGTGAAACAAATTTAGTGAGTTACGGATATTTACCATTTCTAGACTAATTCTTTGCAATGTCCTTAAATTCTTAAATACTATATACTATATTTCCAAAAAACGTTCTGATATAATCGTGTTATTTGAAAGGTAGACCACAATCAAAGCACTCCAACTTTAAAAAAGATTTTTGCGGAAATATGTCACAGGAGAGAAACTGAAGATCTGTCACATCTAAATATTGATTTTCAACAATATTTAATATTTAAAGAGTTCCCAAAGCTGGAACACCTAACAGCAAAAGCTGCTGTTAGCTCGTGTTAATTCTACATGCGGAATAAAAGAATAACACTTTTCTTCAAAAGTAACAAAAATTCAAAGAATCATTCAATAAAGCTCCTAAAATTACGTTTATTTTAATAAACGACGTTTTTTTTAACAGCTTTTGTGTTTAAATTAGCTTTTGAGAAAAATTTTCGTTGCTAGCAGAATCTGCTGTTTTCCAGTTTCAAAAATTCCTTAAATATTAAACGAACATTGCTGAAAATGTTCTATTTGTGCTATATGTTTTGCTAAAAAATTTAGATATATTTGAATGAGATCTTCAATTTATTTCCATTGATATTTTCTCTTAAAAAACTTATTTTCAAAGTTAAGGAGTTTTCAATACGGATCTCCATTCAAATAATAAGTGTACGAATTCGAGTTGACCATTATTCACAAACTGAAATATTACTTTATTCAGACATCCTCAATTGAATAGATTTTATTAGCATTTATTTTGTCAAATGTTATAAAAGGATTAAAGTTTAGAACTTCCTCGGTCAAATTCAGCAAAATATGCATTGAACGTCAAATATTAGTTGGAGCAGAATTTCCTCATCTTTAATTTACTACGTATCATCTGTTTGATTCATGCTCTTGTTGTGGGACACTTAAATAACTGATGTAAATATTGAGGGATACCTAACAAATCTTTTCTTAGACTTAGTCATTAATATACGCAAAATATTCAGCCTGAGAAACTGAGAAATAAATCGGATTATATAGAAAGGTTGAAAATCCTAATTTTGCTACATTTATCAGAGTTTCTTCAATTGAATTTGAATGAAAATGTGTTAGCTTCCATATTGAGGAGATAAAAAAAGCCACACATGGAAGAAAAGATTTGTTCTATGAATCCTACATATGGAAGAGAAGATTTGTTCAATGAATCCTACATATGGAAGAGAAGATTTGTTCTATGAATCCTACATATGGAGGAGCAGAAGAGTTTAATGAATCGTACATCTGCAGTAGCAGAAGAGCTGAATGAATTTTACATATGGATAGCAAAAGAGATGAATGAAGCCTGCATTTAGACTAGGAGAATAACTGAATCCTGCAGATAGAGTAGCAGAGGAACTGAATGAATAATACGGATGGATAGACAAATGAATCCCGCATGTGGAATAGAAGCAAAATTGAATGAATCCTACATGCGAAATAAAAGAATAACTGAATGAATCCTACATGCGGATTAAAAGAATAACTGAATAAATCCTACATGCAGAATAAAAGAATAACTGAATAATCCTACATGCGGAATAAAAAAATAACCAAATGAATCCTACATGCGGAATAAAATCATAACTGAATGAATCCTACATGCGGAATAAAAGCATAACAGAATGAATCCTACATGCGGAATAAAAGCATAACTGAATGGATCCTACAGTTGGAATAGAACTTAATGAATCGTAATAATGGATGTCAAAAGAGTTGAATGAATTTTACACTGGAACAAAACAATAACTGATTGAATCCTACAGATATAATAGTAGAACGTAATCAATCCTACCAATGGATAGCAAAGGAGCACAATGAATCCTATATCTCACGAACGAGCCTGCTCTTGTGAGACTTCAAAAGTTTTTGTATACTGTAAAACATTTTCTGAAATAAAAATTATCTTATCTTATCTATCTTATATGTAATAAAATAAAAATTGAAGGCATCCTACAGATGGAATAGCAGAACTTAAAGAACCTTACACATGGATAGCAAAAGAGCTGAATGAAGCCTATAGGTGGATAGCAAAAGATCCGTCTGATTCCTGCATGTGGGACTGAAGAATAACTGAATGAATCCTGCAGAAGGAATAGCACACCCAGAAGTTAATTAAGAGGAGTCCGTCTCAGGATGAAGGCTGATTTATTAATGTAGGGTCTATGTTACAGGTCGAATGTTTTAAAGGGATGAGGTGATACAACTAGTGAGTACAGTCGCTCAAAAAAATATCCAAACACTATGGTTGATTACAGAATTCAGAAAAAATATCGGGCAATGACTTTTTTTTAGAAATTAGTGATCTGGCAATCTTCGTGTACTGTAAGTTGCCAGATCACTAATTTCTGAAAAAATCGTTGCCAGATATTTTTTCTGAATTAATATTCTTTTATAATAACATTTTTATTTACATTTTTAATAAATAACATTTAATAACATTTTTATTAAATAACATTTTAATTTACATAATAAAAACCATAGTGTTCGAATACTTTTTTGAGCGACTGTACAACTAGATTTGAATTTTCGCATTTATTTCCTAAAAATAAAAGTCAAATTTTAAAAACTCTAAATGCATATATATGTTTCTTATATATGCACTGAAAATGTTTCTTTTACCTAGAAAAATTTTGCTCTTGCTCAAAAAATCATATTATTGAGCAATACAGATTCGTATAGAAATTTAATATCAAAATTCTATTTAACATATGTCGAAAATAATACATAAAGAATGAAAGCCAAGAACGAAGTAATAATAGCATTCCCACAACACTTTATTTCCCCTCATAATAGCTCTTTCCATGATATGCCTAGGGGGTGGCTCAGTAATCTGTAGTTCCCAGGTTCGAGTCCCAGCTGGGTCAGCGTTGAGATTTATCTCCGCAAAATTTCCGCGCCCTAACCACGGTCAGTAGGGGACACCGATGGGCTTGGAAAGGCCGCCGTCCGTCGGATCGGACGCTAAGCCGTGGTCCCGTGTGCGGGAGAGCCATACCCTGTGAATGTTAAAGAACACGCTGGATGGCCTTGACGGGAGGCTACCATCTGCCTCCCGACAGCTGTTCCAGTGGGTCCCCTCCCCCAACCTTCTCTGAGCCTTCGGGGTCCTTGTGGCCTGGCCATTTAGCCCATGGTGTGCAAAAAAGTGCCGCTCAGAGGTAAAACAATCCAATCCATGTTATGCCAATGGGAATCTAAATTCGAAGCTCTGTAGCTTCTAAGGTATGCATTTAATGGAAAAATCTGACTGAAAATATTTTAAGGATCAAAATCAAATCTATTAAAATTTGATTGGCAACAATATTCGTTTAGTATTTAAAGAGTGATCGACGCTGGTATATTTAACAACAAATAATTGTTTTATAAAAAATTATTCATAATTGTCTAATACTGAAATAATCATTAAGCAAACTTCTAAATGTTTATTTATACTATTAAATGTTTTGAAACAAGCTTATTGTTTTAATTCTGATTAATTTCTGATAATAACATCGATAACAGAATAATTTATATTTTTTATCTTTAATCAAAATTTTCCATTAAGTGCATATTTTACAAATTATAGAGATTCGAAGTCATATTATCCTTGATATAGCATGGAAATTCTCTAATATTTTGAAGGCACGGGGGTGGCTCATTCGGTAGCGCGTCAGGCTTGTATTTTGCAGTTCCCATGTTCAAGCCCTAGCTGGACTCCACATAGAAAGGCTGTCGTCTGTCACATGGTAAGTGGCTCCATGTGCGAAAGAGCCATACCCTGTGCACGTTAAAGAACACACTGAATGACCTTGACGGGAAGCTACCATCTGTCTTCCAACAGCTGTTCAGTGGGTCCCTCCACCCCAACCTTCCCTGAGCTTTTGGGGTTCTTGTGACCTGGCATTTTAGCCCATGGTGTGCAAAAAGTGCCGCTCAGAGTTAAGATAATCTAATATTTTGGAAGGTCAGTATATATATAGGTTGAGTTGTTTTACCTCTGAGCGGCACTTTTTTGCACACCATGGGCTAAATGGCCAGGCCACAAGAACCCCGAAGGCTCAGAGAAGGTTGGGGGAGGGGACCCACTGGAACAGCTGTTGGGAGACAGATGGTAGCCTCCCGTCAAGGCCATCCAGCGTGTTCTTTAACGTGCACAGGGTATGGCTCTCCCCACACGGGACCACGGCTTAACGTCCCCATCCGACGGACGACGGCCTTTTCAAGCCCATCGGTGTCCCCTACTGACCGTGGGCAGGGCGGGGAATTAGTATATGTAAGACAGTTCCTTAGAGAAGAAGAAAACCAAGGAAAAAATAATAATAATTTTTCGTAATACCATTGATAACTATTGGAATAAAGGACTTCAGGATAATTTCAGCAGTCATTAAATAGCGTTAAGGGGTATTTAATGGAAGAAAAATCCGGACAGAATTTAACTGAGGAAGTTTAATAAATTCTAAATCACGCTAGGCTCAGTTATGTAGGGCAAGGAAGAAAGAAAAGGATGAGGGCACGAGATAATACGAAACAAACGAAAGAAACGTCTATGAAAACAAAATTGTAGAGAAGAGGATTTTTGCTTGACGTAGTAGAAAGGTGCACATAAAATACACACCGTTTTATTAATTATTTTTCTCAATCAATTAATGTCTCCTGTATTTATTTATTTTTTTTTTCTTATGGGATTTCTCAGATAGAAGTCCCTGGGAAAAATCGAAACTATTTAACAAAATTTTTAATCCCTGGAACTTCCATTATTTTTAAATAATAAGTAATCGTAGTCCAAATCTATTTCTTTGTCAAATCCGGTTCAGTTTTCGAGTTTAAGAAGAGGATTGGATTCTGCCTTCAGGCTCAAAATGGTGATCAGATTCATTTTTTTTAGTTTAAGAAGATGAATGACTTCAGTCCTCGGGCTTAAAAAAGATTATCAGATTCAGTTCTCTAGGTTAAGAAGAGGATGGAATCAGCCTTCAGACTAAAGCAGATGAATTCTTCATGTTTAAGGAAAGAATTGTATTCAGGACCAAGAATATAATCAGATTAAGCCTTCAAGTTAAGGAAAAGTTTCACGTTTAATGCACAAGAGAGAACAGAAGTCTGTTTTCGGAGGATGAAGAGAGAATCAGATTAAACTTTTGTTCATAAGGAGAGAGTTGAATTCAATTTTTAATTGCAAGGAAAGGACCGAATTCGGTTTACAAATATAGCGATAGGACTGGACAGGGGCGTAGCAAAGGCACTATGGTTGGAGGAGGGGGGGAGGAAAGGCCGCCGTCTTTCCGGATGGGACTTTAAGCCTTGACCCCGTGTGCAGGAGAGGTATACTCTGTGCACGTTAAAGAACACGCTGGATGGCCTTAAAGGGAAGCTACCATGTCTCCCAATAGCTGTCCAGTGGGTCCCCTCTCCCAACCTTCTCCGAGTCCTCGGGGTCTCATTGTGTGCAACAAAAGTGCCGCTCAGAGTAAAACAACCCAACTCTTTTATGATGACCCTATATATGAAGGAACATCGTATCATTTAGGAGTCGTAAAAGTGACGTATAAGACTGTATGTGCATTTGTCCATTGACAAATCTTTCCATATGCTTAAATCATTATTCAACGTTAGTTAAACTTTTCACTAAGATTCCGTGATAAGGGATCTTGTAACAGACAGAGTGTTCTTATTATTAATTTTAATAAATAGTTAAGATTAATTTTAATGGAATTATATGGCTTTTTTTTTGGAACATGCACTCTATATGGAAATGTCTGTATAAACGGAAAAAAAAATACAAAAATCGTCATCATCTTTGTGACGTGATGGTTTTGCGCCCGAACACATTGTTAATAAATGAAGTATTGAGTTCAAACTGAACGTTATTGTGGAATTAAAAGTAAATTTTCAAAGCTTTTATTAGGTTTTAATTTCATTGCTTGCTAATGATGGTTTCGATGTCATTATCATGGATTAAAAATAAACGTTAACGTACCACAATTTAAAAAAAAATAAATTTTCATTTAGAGAATTTAATACTGTTACACAGGCCCGAACTGGAAATATATATATACATACATTGCTGGATCTATGTAGGAAGGGGAAGGAGAAGAGGGGGATATACCCCTCTCCCCCGCTTAAGAATGCTAGCCAGGGTAAAAAAGGTAATACCCCCTTAAGCAGTTACTTGCCAAATAGGCCTGAGAGGAGCCTGTCAGTTTAATACGACATGGAAAAGGTCTGTGAGGAAGGCGAGACACCACAACAGAAAGCAACAAGCATCCTTGACGTACCCAGGGTTCGAACCCAAGTTCCTCTGCTCAGTAGCCAAGCCCGCTAACCACTCGGCTGCCAAAAAATTTATTTTTTTTAAAACAAATTTCAAAATATAAGTGCCAGATTTTCCTCGGAAAAAAAAAAAACAGTGGTTACCGTAGTTCTAAGAGAAAATGATGAATAAATTGAGAAATAAGTTTTAAATAAACAGCAGATTGAGAGAATAATGTGTTTAAGCGCTCTGGGTAAGGCATCGATGTCTGTTGTTCTTTCTGATGAGTTGGGTTGGGTTGTTTTACCTCTGAACGGCACTTTTTTGCACACCATAGGCTAAATGGCCAGGTCACATGGACGTCGAAGACTCAGAGAAGGTTGGGGGAGGGGATCCACTGGAACAGCTGTTGGGAGACAGATGGTAGTCTCCCGTCAAAGCTATCCAGCATGTTCTTTAACGTAGTATGAAGTATCGTCTTCTTCCTAGACGTTATCTATGGAGTATAATAGGCAAGCTCCTGTCATACCTCTGTGGAGAGCAGCTGCTTAAAAGGTTATTTATTTATTTAATCAGAGCTAAGAAAACCGCGATTCAAATCTTAAATTATGAAAGTTTCTTCTGAAGCCTCACAGATTGTCTCTATGGTGATGGATTATAAAAAAAAATTGTAAAATGGATTCCTGAGATTTTTTTTTTCTTTTGGCTAACTTTGATATTTTTAAATTGGCATTAAAAATATAATTTGGTCTAATTTATATAACCCAAATTTAAATAAAATTCCCTTTTGAATTTCGATTTAATGTTATTTCTGTATCACAAATGTAAAATTTAGGAAAATTGCAAATAACGGAAGTTGAACGTCAATCTATTAAACACTTTACAGACTCACTAAATATAGGCTTCTTATACATTCAAATGACAATGAAATATGAACAGTCCATGTTATGTCAATAGGGAGACAGACTCAAGAGAGTATGTAGTGGGGGGATTGGGTTGAGTTGATTTACCCCTGAGCGGCACTTTTTTGCACACCATGGGCTAAATGGTCAGGTCACAAGGACACCGAAGACTCAGAGAAGGTTGGGGGAGGGGACCCACTGGAACAGCTGTCGGGAGGCAGATGGTAGCCTCCCGTCAAGGCCATCCAGCGTGTTCTTTAACGTGCACAGGGTATGGCTCTCCCGCACACGGGGCCACGGCTTAACGTCCCACCCGACGAACGACGGCCTTTCCAAGCGGTGTCCCCTACTGACCGTGGGCAGGGCATTGGATTTTGCGGAGATAAATCTCAACGTTGACCCAGCTGGGACTCGAACCTGGGAACTGCAGTGGGGGAGAAGCGGGGATTTACCTTCCCTGGAAATATGATTTTAGGATATATTTTGTTATTGCTATCTAAATTGCTATATAGTTAATAGAAAAACATAAAAATAAGATATAAAACGCCCAAAAGCAACTGCTTGCTAGATAAGTCTGACTGGAGCCTGTCAGTTCATACGCATAGAGAAGATTCTATGAAAAAACTGAAATCTCAACGTAAAGACAATGCAAACATCCATGCAGACAATGCAAACATCCATGCGTTAGCGAGGGCTTGAAACACGTCCCTTTCAGTAGTAGTCAAGTGCACTAACCACTCGGCCACAGGATGGCTAAAACTTACACACTACAGTTCCTAAACATATCCAACCTTTTTTTCCATCAATTTTTATACTTCCCATCTCAAAATACGAAACTTTCAAAACGTTAAGTGACTTAAATGAAAGAAAATCTTGTGGATACGATCAGGTACACATAAAACACATTAAAACATGCAAAATCTCCTTAGCTGATCTCGTGACGAACTTTATCAATGAAAGCATATCTAAGGAAACATTCCTAATAAACTTAAAATTGATGTTTTAAGGCCAATTTACAAAAGTGGAACTAAATCTTGTTGCACTAACTATAGGCCCATTGCCATCTTATCTGTTCTTCACAAAATCATTGAAAGATATTTAGCAAATATTGTAGCCAATTTCTTGAAAAAACATAACATTATTAGCAAAAGCAATATGGTTTCCAAAAAGGTAAAAATGTCCTTACACTTTTAACGGAGTTTTCTATATACTTATCGTCTTTTATATACTTATGGTATCCGAGACATTACACTTAAATGGTTCGAAAATTATTTAAATACAGGGTGCATGTTACTAAGATTAATGTTTTTTTTAGTGAAAAGAGAACAGTGTACACTAGTGTCCCACAAGGTTCAATTTTAGGTCTGCTCTTATTTATTATTTATATCAATGATCTAGCAAACTTTAAATTGAAGGACTCTCCTTATATTTAAGCTGATGACATCGCCTTGATTAGCAGGAATCACAATATAAGAAGATGCAGTCCGAGATACACAGGATGATTTTAACAAAATTATTAACTGGTCTTACATTAATCGTATTTGCATAAATTCAGAAAAAAACAAATGGATTAGCTTTCATTCACCAGGATATTATAATCTTTCATCTTATGCAATAAAAAAACCACTAATCCTTGTGTCCTTATAACATTATAACTGATGACCCTGGCTGCTGCTGCTACTGTGATGATATTGGGCGTGTGAGAGCCATAAATATCTTGGACTTTACATGGATACAACCTTCCGATGGGGGGTGGGGCGGGGGTAGCTCAGTCGGTAGCGCGCCAGGCTCGTAATCTGTAGTTCCCAGGTTCGAGTCCCAGCTGGGTCAGCGTTGAGATTTATCTCCGCAAAATTCCCCGCCCTGCCCGCGGTCAGTAGGGGACACCGATGGGCTTGGAAAGGCCGCCGTCCGTCGGATGGGACGTAAAGCCGTGGCCCCGTGTGTGGGAGAGCCATACCCTGTGCACGTTAAAGAACACGCTGGATGGCCTTGATGGGAGGCTACCATCTCTCTCCCAACAGCTGTTCCAGTGGGTCCCCTCCCCCAACCTTCTCTGAGCCTTCGGGGTCCATGTGACCTGGCCATTTAGCCCATGGTGTGCAAAAAAGTGCCGCTCAGAGGTAAAACAACCCAACCTTCCGATGGAATGCACATATTAAAAAGTTAGCAGAGAAATTGCGTCTATGTGCATTTAAACTTTACAAACTACAATTTGCTGCAAGCATACTTACATGCATTTTGTTTTACAAAGCTAACTGTGAATTTATATTGACTTATGGTTTGACAACATACGGCTCAACTAACCTCACAAATATAAAGAAGAAAGTATTCCACCATTCATTGTTAAAAATATAATCCCATACAACCTAAGAAATTCATTTCATCATAGTGAAGAAAGACTAAATTATCTAGTCATACGTTCTTTTCACAACCTTTACAAATACAGCATCACTTTAAAATAGTTTCTGACAATCAATTTAAATCTAAAATCTCTCATAACAAAAATCATAAGATTACAATCCAATAATTATTTCCAACTTCCAAAAATATTAAGCAATTACGGGAAATGTATGAGGGCATATACAGTACCTTACGTGTTGGGTTTGGGTTGTTGGGTTGTTTTACCTCTGAGCGGCACTTTTTTGCACACCATGGGCTAAATGGCCAGGTCACATGGACCCCAAAGGCTCAGAGAAGGTTGGGGGAGGGGACCCACTGGAACAGCTGTTGGGAGACAGAGGGTAGCCTCCCGTCAAGGCCATCCAGCGTGTTCTTTAACGTGCACAGGGTATGTCTCTCCCGCACACGGGGCCACGGCTTAACGTCTCATCCGACGGACGGCGGCCTTTCCAAGCCCATCGGTGTCCCCTACTGACCGTGGGCAGGACGGGGAATTTTGCGGAGATAAATCTCAACGCTGACCCAGCTGGGACCCTTACGTGTTGAATGAATTACTGAGGGAAATTATTTTATTAAACAAATTTACAGAAATCGAAACATAAGACTAAAAATTTTCTTCTAGGCACTAAAATTAATATAAAAATCTGAACCACCACAATGGAGCTTCCACTGAAATTTCACATAATTAAGTGTTCGATGACATTGTTTTAAACTATACCTATGTATTTTCATGTAACGCTATTATTCTTCTCTCCTGCAGATAAGCAGATGATTTGAGGGTCATTTGTTTAAACTTTTGTATAACTAACATGAATACGAATAAAGATTATTATTATTATGTGATTCTAAGAAATTATGCCCACTAGCTTTGCCCATTTTTGAAAACCTTTTCCCCCTTATCCCAAGAAAAATTTCTGTGGACGACACTGAACAAACACACAACTCACTAATTTCATAAATAAATTTTTTACGAAAAGAATTTGACTAAAGATATATTAATTAAAGATTTAAATCTATCTTATGTTTCGATTGCGAACAAAATTCTTTTGATAATTAAAGAGTAAAGGGAGCTGAAGCGTTTGACAAAATAATAAAAAAAAAAGTTTGTTCTCCGAAATATTCAGAATTTCTTTCATGAATTGCTGCTGTTTAACTGTCGATCACGCTATTAAATATTCCAACTTCAAATCTTTTTAAATACTGAAGGAACATCGGTGAAAAATCGAGATTTATTCTATTTGATTAAGATTTTTATCTTCAGCCACATTTTCCCCATATAAATTTTATTTGAGATGTTCCCACTCTGAATTTGACTTCCTAGTAACCTAAAAGGCGACTTTTCCTACTACAATGGCATTTTATTTACATATTGATTTATTATTAACAACAGTTCTTACATCGTAAACGGTTATGCAGACACATACGTATGATTATGCAAATGATTGAGTGCAAATCGTAGCAGAATGATGTAATATTCTCATTTAAAAGGTTTACTGATAATTTCTTAAATCTTCCAGTTTTGAAATTTTATCCTAACTCTCATTGGTATGGAAAAGGCCTTGCTATGGGTAGGGGAATTGAGGGGGGATGCTATACTACCTATTTCTGAAAGGGGGGGGGATATGAGAACAGGGTAAGCCCAACAGCACAGGCATTTGAAGCTGTCGTTTAGGCGGCAAAAGTTTAAGGGTGGCGTGCCAGTAATTCGATAAGTTTCTCTAATTTCAACTCAAAGGTGCCACGAATGTATAGTGCTGAAGGCTTTTGCATACTTTGGGAGCATGGTAATTTTGAAACTCTGTTATTAATGATTTATTTAGCATTCTATTTCAAATATGGAGGCAGCGAAATCTTTTGAAATGACAATAATGATATGATCGTTTAAGGACGGGAAAAATAAATAAAATGTACCGACAAAGAAAATTCATTTGATGTTGTGCTTTTTTTTTTATTTCGTTCTTTTTTTTTTTGGCGGAGGGGGGGGGGGGTGACTGCAAGTCTAGATATTACATGAGGGCAGCAAAAAATTAATTTGTTTGAGGGTGGTAAAAAGTAAATTTCTTCGAGGGCGGGAAAATATCCTATGTTTTGTCAGTATGTGATCTTTTGAACGATATTGGAAGTTTTTAAAGTGATGAAAGAATTACCTGTTTGACCTATCCCTGTCAGAACCATGTTTAGAACTCTTCTGCAATCCTTTCTACACAGCGACTAGAGCCTTCTGGGTGAGGCGGCTGCTCAGTTGAATTCTGCATTGGGCAGGGAGACATGTAAGTGGAATGGTAACTCTAGTGAACTGAGATTCCCAAGGTTTGGGGTTTCCAAAGGGGAGGAGGAGTGGGGGGGGGAGATGCTTTGAAGTCCTTTAGAGCAGTGCAAGCACGTCCAATTGCCCTTAGCTGCGGATGTTATAAACACAGATAACGTAAATATTGGATTTTCTGACGTCTCCCATGTAATTATCGGACACCTGGAGTCCTCCAGTCACACTTCATAAATCACTAGTTAATGACTCGAGTTAGAAAGACTTCAAACTGTGATAAAGTTCAGTACTAGATATTGAAATTAAGAATGATAAATTATTTATTTAATGTGATTATGGTCCCTTGGATCAAACCTTTACATCTTTCCGTCTTATAAAACCACTTAAATGCTTATTCTGTCTTTTGGTCATTATCTCTGTAACGCTCTCGATCTCAGTCATTTTTTTGTCCAATTTTTGTATCTAGACTCTCATTATGGTCCGTACAAAACATATATATATATATTGGGCCCACTCCCAGTAGAAAATCCTATTCAAGGACTATTCATTTTGTTTTTCTAAACAGTTGGAAAGGTGAAAAACGAAGATAATCAAGAGACACTTATGAATGATCACAGCGTGTTTACACGAAACGTTATGATTAGAGAACTTTTGCGTGATGATATTACAAATTATGAATGAAATTGATTCCACTCAAGCAGCTGCTTGCCATAGAGGTCTGACATAACCGTGTCAGTTTATACGCCATAGTGGAAGGTCTGTGAGGAAGGCGGGCTCTCAGCAGAAAAACAACACACACAACCATGTATTTTCCGGGGCTCAAACCCAGATCCTTTTGATCAGTAAACAAGCATGCAAACTACTCGGCCACGAGATGGCTAAATAAAGTTTACAAAAGCAAAGAAGTAATTAATTTCGTTAAATATTAACTGCAAGTTTAATCAAACCAAAAAAGTTTGGCCTGTTTCAATGGGATTAATCTGTTAGTATTTTTATAAGAATATTAATGAGATGCGTTGTAGTAGATGAAATATTTTTCGTAAATGTTCTGAATCATTATCGAGTACATGACTATATATGAAATAATGCACTCTAGATGTTAATCATAGAAACACGCGATTCAAACAAGTTTATATATATCTACAGGCAATGGACAGAAAAATGGGTTGGGTTGTTTTACCTCTGAGCGGCACTTTTTTGCACACCATGGGCTAAATGGCCAGGTCACATGTACCCCGAAGGCTCAGAGAAGGTTGGGGGAGGGGACCCACTGGAACAGCTGTTGGGAGACAGATGGTAGCCTCCCGTCAAGGCCATCCAGCGTGTTCTTTAACGTGCACAGGGTATGGCTCTCCCGCACACGGAGCCACGGCTTAACGTCCCATCCGACGGACGGCGGTCTTTCTAAGCCCATCGGTGTCCCGTAATGACCGTGGGCAGGGCGGGGAATTTTGCAGAGATAAATCTCAACAGAAAAACGGAAACATCCTCACCTTATGTCAATGGAAAATCAAATTCGAGGCTCCGTAATTGACTGGGAAAATTATTATAGAAGCATGTGACAAGATAAATAGAAGATGTCAATTGAACGGTCCAAATTAAGATTTTGAACAACATCCGTTCAGTACTTAAAGAGTTGTAGAAGTTTGAATATTGAATAACAGAGATGTCATTCATAAGAATTCACCTCCGAAGTTAATTAAAAATAAAAAAAATAGGTATCATTTAATAAGTGTAAGTTTTAGAATTTTGTGCAAATAATGTTTTCAATAATTATATTTTACACAAGTTTCTTAGGCGTGACTTTATTGTTGTTAAGGATTCGAGCCTCCATAGCTATTTTAATACTCAACAAATAATATTGAAAATCAAAATTTATTTATATATGAATGACATTTAAATTTATCTGGTTCTATTTTCCTATAAAAAGGTTATTGTAGAAATTACGAATTTTCGAAACTGACTCTCCATGACTTAATTTGCGAATGATTACATCTTTCTATCCAGTGTCTGCATAAATTTCGAATATTACTATAAATAAATTTCAGCAAAATATTTTTGCTCTTTAATTTGATTGCTTTTTCAAGAAAGTTAAAATCATTAATGAATAATAATATTTTCATATGGATTTTCTAAATGTGTGAGATTATATAGTCTGGCGCAAATCGGACAAACCATGCATAAAAATAAATGTTCCGGTACTTAGATATTTGAAAAACTGAAATTTCTTGGGAAACTAATTGGTTTCGTAAAAGTGAATTCCACAAATTTTTATTTCATAATTAATAAATAGAACCAAAAATTAATCATACTTCAGAAACGATGCAGTATTATTTTAGGTTTTCTAATATACTTTACTTTTTAATTCTCTGATAAGATTATAAATACACTTTTCAGTTTCTTTAGCGAATAAAGTAAAATATTGAATTACGTTGTAAAGTTTTGCAAAACAGGAAGATTAATGTTTCAGACCAGACCCTACTCCAGAAAAAGCAATTAGTTGGTGGAAGAGGGCAAGGGAGATGAATAAAAAAGGGTGGAGCGAAGAGGCTGGATTTTCATTGCAGTACGACATTTTCTCCTCCATTTTAGAGGTCTTTAAAAAATTTCTTGAAACATGTGTGGAATATGTACAGTCGCTCAAAAAAATATTCAAACACTATGGTTGATTACAGAATTCAGAAAAAAATATCTGGCAAAGAACTTTTTTGGAAATTAGTGATCTGGTAACATCTGGTAACCTTCGTGTCACGTGACACGAAGGTTACCAGATCGCTAATTTCTAAAAAAAAAATCGTTGCCAGATATTTTTTCTGAATTCTGTAATCAACCATAGTGTTCGGATATTTTTTTGAGCGACTGTACAAGTTTAATGATTTTTTTTGCCTCCATTCCCTGTTACAAGTATTTTCAAGGGTGGGGGGGGAGCCAATCCTCTTGGTCCTTTCCTAGATTCGGCACTGTTTCGGACATTGTATGTTATGAAGAGCAAAAGAAGCAAAACTTGTAAATTTCAAAATAAACTCTTAAATATGTATTCCCCCAATCTTCGTCAAGAGGTTCACTACTAAGAGGTTAGCTGGAAATTTTATTTTTAAATTAGCAGTGATTTTAAATTGAATTTAAAATTTTTGGGGAATAGATTTTAAGTTTGCTTCGTTTTTGCACTGTTATGCCGTCCCATGGCCGAGTGGTTAGCACGCTTGGCTACTGATCTAAGGGACCTGGGTTCGAGTCTCGGGTAAGGCACGGATGTATGTGTCGTTTATCTGCTGAGGTCCTGCCATCCTCTCAGACCTTCTACTATGGCATATAAACTGACAGGCTCCTGTCATACCTCTGGGCAAGCAGCTGCTTGAGGGGGTATTTATTTATTTTATTTATTTATGAAACGCATTTGTTTCTAATGCTCATATTACCATGGTCGAGTGTTTTAAAATAAGGGTATATCGAGAAATGATAGCAAATGCTTCATCTTTATGTACCACAGAGCCTGTTCCTTAACTAGGATTGGTTCTCCAATCTTCGTCTTTTGAATGTCACATCGCTAGTTTTAACCCAATAGCAGCCCGACTTCCTTTCCACGTATTTACATATGTTGCAGTTTATTACAGATCTTTTAGTCTCATATATATTACATTCAAACTACCACAGTGAAGTAAATAGTAGTTTCTACTACAGTGAAGTAATAAGTAGTTTCTTATTACATTAAATTCTTATAAAAGCTTCCCTAACTAGAGTAGACATAACGCTTGTTTCGACGTCGGGCCATCAAGGAATTTGTATATAAAATTCCCTGAAGTATATAATATGATTTATTTTATTTTTTAAAGACTTCACTTTATACGTATGTATTAAGTTATGTCTTAATGATAACGTTTATTAACGTAAGTCTTCAGCAATGTTTTTAAAGCGACAGCATTAAAAATAACTATTCCCATTTGTCCAGATAATTCTTATATCGCATCATATCAACTTCCACATGAAACATTAGTTTTTATAGCTCAAGTATATGCCATTATTTTAGTTGTGGAGAAAATAATCAAGAAAGACATAAATTATGTCATTTTTATTGGCAGTCTTTCCGCTTTTATGGCTCTACAGAACACCAACATTAACAGGTAGGGTTGGATTGTTTTACCTCTGAGCGGCACTTTTTTGCACACCATGGGCTAAATGGCCAGGTCACATGGACCCCGAAGGCTCAGAGAAGGTTGGGGGGAGGGGACCCACAGGAACAGCTGTTGGGAGACAGATGGTAGCCTCCCGTCAAGGCCATCCAGCGTGTTCTTTAACGTGCACAGGGTATGAGCTCTCCTGCACACGGAGCCACGGCTTAACGTCCCATCCGACGGACGGCGGCCTTTCCAAGCCCATCGGTGTCCCCTACTGACCGTGGGCAGGGCGGAGAATTTTGCGGAGATAAATCTCAACGCTGACCCAGCTGGGACTCGAACCTGGAAACTACAGATTACGAGCCTGGCGCGCTACCGACTAAGCCACCCCCCCCCCCCCCTACAGATTACGAGCCTGGCGCGCTACCGACTAAGCCACCCCCCCCCCCCCCCCCCAACATTAACAGTCATTCGGCCATTTCTTATTACATTAAATTCTTATAAAAGCTTCCCTAACGAGAGTAGACATAACGCTTGTTTCGACGCCGGGCCATCAAGGAATTTGTTTAAATGAATTAGCTGATTTCATTGCTAAACGAGCACATTGCTATGTCTCTATACTTGACCATTTCATTCCAGGACCAGAAGACATTAGACATTATATGGAACGCACATTTAAAACTCAACTCATTGATCAATGGAATTCTTTTATATGGGCTTCCTTATATCCGCATGTGCCTAGATTTCCAAAATTACCATTCCACGTCGTCTATTCTAGAGCCTCAGAAGTTTTGATTATACGACTTATACTCAATGTTGCTCCATTGAATGCATTTTTTGTTTCGTTGTCGCATTAATGACAATGACAACTGTCCACTTTGTGAAGATTCTGAAACAACGGAACATTGCTTATTAGGATGTTCCAATATAGATCACATAAGGACTATTTTCTTTGCAAAATCACATCAAAATAGCCTTCAACAGTTTGCTCTATATTCCCGCATTGACATCTTCTCACTGCCATTACCAATTTTGTTACCAGTTCTGAATTTTATATTCAAAACTCTCACAAATTTAGACTTTAGAAGTGATTTTGTTTTCTTTTTTTTTTAGGATTTATTGTGAACAATTTGTCATTGTAAAATCATTTTGCAAAGGTTTTTATTAGGATATTATTGCACGCCCTGGCTAAAATCCCAACATCGTCTTGATGGAAGAAGAAAAAGAATAACTATTCATGTTTAGCCTGAAGCGGAGGTGGCTCAGTCGGTAGCGCGTCAGGCTCGCAATCTGTAGTTCCCAGGTTCGAGTCCTAGCTGGGTCAGCGTTGAGATTTATCTCCGCAAAATTCCCCGCCCTGTCCACGGTCAGTAGGGGACACCGATGGCCTTGGAAAGGCCGTCGTCCGTTGGATGGGACGTTAAGCCGTGGCCCTGTGTGTGTGGGAGAGCCATACTCTGTGCACGTTAAAGAACACGCTGGATGGCCTTGACGGGGGGCTACCATCTGTCTCCCAACAGCTGTTCCAGTGGGTCCCCTCCCACAACCTTCTCTGAGCCTTCGGGGGTCCATGTGACCTGGCCATTTAGCCCATGGTGTGCAAAAAAGTGCCGCTTAGAGGTAAAACAACCCAACGCATGTTTAGCCTTCTCGTGGCTAGAAACCTTGGCTACTGATCAAGCAACCAGGATCAAAGGGATCTTGGTTTCGAACCTCTGGTCTAAGGCATAGATGTTTGTGTTGTTTTCCTGCTGAGGTCTCTCCTTCCTCACAGACCTTCTATTATGGCGTATAAACTGACAGGCTCCTGTAGGACCTCTGTGGCAAGCAGCTGCTTGATGGGATATTTATTTATTATTCCACATCTTGGTTTAAAGAATTGGGTTCTTCGTAAAATCAATCATTGCTTCATGAAATTATCTTGTATTTTATCTTCAGTATACCGGGCGCTAAATTCAAATAAATTATCTGAATTAGATCGTTAGGAGTTAGTAAGCCTAATTATTTACCCAGTTTAATGCAATATTAATCGCGAGTAAAAGCGATTTTTTTCCTGGAATATACCCGTGTGAATGCAATTGTTACGATATTAATATAGACCTGAAAAAAATGTATTTACGAGTCTGAAAAATCAAATTTCAACATAATCAATTTGCCTGAATGAAATAATGGATAGATCGAAATTAACTCTAGACATACAAAAAATAAAACCAAAACAATTTCATTTTACTACCTTAGTCAGACAGCAACGAAACCTTTTCCATAAATTTAAGAGTGTATTAGACGCTATTGATTTCCCACTACGCACTGGTCTACGGGCGCCATCATTTAAATGCTTTTTTTAATTATAAGATTTTTAATTTTAACTAGTTCAAGTATCGAGGAAAACAGCCGTTTTCGATATCAACTGGACTCTTCTACAACATTCCATTCCCTTAAAAACGTAAACAGAAGGGATCAATTATTTTGTCCATGTCGAGAGACTTAGATTAGATTTCAGTCTACTCCAGAGCACCTTGTACCTCTTTAAAAAATCCTCTACTATTTTATGCCAATGGTACGGTACAAAATGTAAAAAATTTTGTTATGCACTGCAGAAAATTTCTACAAACTAGAAACATCCTCTTCACAAAGTATTTTTCTATCACTAATTTTCCGCCGACTTTACAAAGCTTGCTGAATTTTTGGCCGAATGAAAAATTTAATTCATATATTCATAATATTCATATTTCATAATTTCATTCAGAGCGAATGGATATTTATCACTCAATCAGGGTCGGCGTGAACTTTTGCGGGGCCAGGTTCCAAAATTGTGCTGGTCCAAAAAAAAAAAAGCATTTATATGTACTTCTAAATTTTATAATAATAAATTATTTATTATAGGTACAAAGTGCAGTACGTCTCTACATACAACTTATAGGAACACCGAGTATATTATAAATACAGTGGACCCCCGATATAACGCGCATGTCGGGCGGGAAACAACACCCGCGTTATAAGGTGAACCGCGTTATACCGAGCGGCGCGGTGGCGACACAATAAATTTCACACTGTAAGCTTTTCTTTTACTCATCATGCATACAATAATTAAACACTATTCAAAATACATGCAGAAACTCAATACATACACAATTACTCAATACGCAGTAACAATAAAATGCGATACTCACTAACGCCGCACGGACCTGTATAAACATGTTTGAACTTATCGCGAACATCGCCCGCGCTATAACCGAGTGCGCGGTATAGCGAGCAGCGCTATAACGAAGGTCCACTGTATTACATAATTTTTTTCGTCTTTTTCGCCGCAAAATCTTTAATTACGTCTTCAAAATTGACCGATTTCGCTATTTCGCTTTCTATTGAAAGAATAGTTAGTCATCGATTAGCGGATTCTGCTATTTGGATTTACTATTATGCTTGGAAAATAAAGAGCCGTCCCATGGCCGAGTGGTTAGCGCCCTTGGCTACTGATATAAGGGACCTGGGTTCGAGCCCCGGGTAAGGCATGGATGTCCGTGTTATCTTTCTGCTGAGGTCCTTCCATCCTCTCAGATCTTCTACTGTGGCATATAAACTGACACGCTCCTGTCAGACCTCTGTGGCAAGCAGCTGCTTGAGGGGGTATTTATTTATTTATTTTTATTTGGAAAATAATTGACATGCGCTCTGGTGGTGGGAAGTGGAGCTAGAGGAACGAGGATACATCGTGTCGGCTGCTGTGTTAAAGATAGGAAAATAGAGTCGTTTTTTACTATAAGCTTTTCGTGGACTAAAAAAACCTTTTAAAGCGCGGGCCGGGTTCTGGGGAACGCGCTGAACCCGCCTCGCGCCAGCTCTGCACTCAATGATGGAGTTCATCCAGTCTACAGCGGTTCAACTGTTGCTATTATTCTCAGTGTATGGTATCCTACTTTTCTCATATCATCCTTTTCTCCTGTCCTTCCTCTCTGCAGAGAGAGAGAGCCACATTTTATGGGTAGCCCCAGCCCTATTTTGCAGGTATTCCTTTTGACTGGCTGTGAATCCTGAATATTCATTGGCTGTGAAATCTGAATATTCATTGGCTGTGAACTCTTTGAGGGGTCACGAATGTCCCGAATTTTACCAATTCCTTCAAATTAGAAAAAGAACAAGACGAAGTTGCAAGTATCCGTGGAGAGCGACTACTCTCTTTTCAAAGTACACTCTCAACTGATAATCGAAAATGAACTCTCAAAAGAATATGGATTGTGAGGCTAAAAACTAAATTATGAAACATATTGGGATATTTACATGTTGTATAAAAGGAAAACCCCATTCACATTTACCTACTTCGAAAATAACATTTTTTACAGACAAATATTGCAGAAGAAAAATTGTAGATCTCAATTCAGTTGATCCAAATTTTGATTTCCGAAAACATTAGTTTAATTTAAAGAGTTATACTCTTAAATTATAAATATATAAGAGTTATATAAGAGTTATATTATTAAATTATAGAACTCAATATGTGAGAGTAGACCTTCGTCCCAAACACTGTCAAAATTGATGGTAAGTGAAAAACATTACCCAAACTTTTAAAATTACATTCGCTTCAGTAAATGATTTATTATAATTGTAAGATAAAATCTTACGAGTAGCAACATTGATGTTAAATGCTTTAGTTTCCAGAATTATTTAAATAGTAAATAAATATTGCTCAGAATCTATATTTAGCGACTTTTTCAGATTTTCCATTTCATGTGACATTTTGCTACAAAACGCTTAATTGAAAGTTAGGAGCGGGGGAGGTTGAATACAATTTCCCATTCACACAATGTTAAAGTGTTTCCATTACTGTTGACAAATTAAATTTATTCATGCTCAGAGCAAAAAAAAAAGACGAGAAAAAGAAATATTTCAAATGAATAATTTGATATTAAATATTACTGCGTATTTGAATATTACAAGCTTAATGCTATTCGTAATATTAATTTATTACCTTAATTTTGCTGTTTCCGTGCTTAAATTATTATTTCTGCTGTATAAGCATTATATTCAGCAGTATAATAATTATTTCCGTGCTTAATTTTGCTATCCGGCCTTGGTATTAAACTGTATATAAATTTATGAACTCTCTATACACAAAGCGCTTAATTTTCTGTTCACTTGTTGTGTCCTGTTACACTCTAACACCTATTCTTTTTTGCAGCAGTTCTTTTCACAGCTGTCAAAACTAAAAATAAGGCAATATCTGTTCTATTCAAAAGAATGCTACAAAAAGAACAGGTATGACAGTGTACTGTACAAGTTGATTAATGTTATTTATAACGTTAACTTAAACCGAGTTTCTCGATTTTTGCGAAAGAAGAAAGTATTAATGTTTTTTTTTAAATAACATAACCAGCGGCTTATCTTTTTAAAACTATGAAAGACTGAAATGTTTGTACATTTCCAAGTTTGCCATCAACATTTTCATCATTGACCCTCGGTCAGAAAGGGGACACCGATATCCACTGCCCGTCGAATGGCCCGTGGTCCTAACTAAAAAATACATTTGTACAATTAAAAGTATTATTTCTGGACTACAAAATCTTCCGTAAAAACCTAAATGCCTCCCTACAGAATTGAGATTTATTCCCTGTGCACATTAAAGAACTCCCAAGATGACCTTGATGGGAGGTTTCTATCTGTCCCCTAAGAGCTGGAGAGCCATACCCTGTGCCCATTAAAGAACACTCAAGATGACCTTGGCGGGAGGTTCCTATCTGTCCCCTAAGAGCTGGAGAGCCATACCCTGTGCACATTAAAGAACTCCCAAGATGACCTTGATGGGAGGTTTCTATCTGTCCCCTAAGAGCTGGAGAGCCATACCCTGTGCCCATTAAAGAACACTCAAGATGACCTTGGCGGGAGGTTCCTATCTGTCCCCTAAGAGCTGGAGAGCCATACCCTGTGCACATTAAAGAACTCCCAAGATGACCTTGATGGGAGGTTTCTATCTGTCCCCTAAGAGCTGGAGAGCCATACCCTGTGCCCATTAAAGAACACTCAAGATGACCTTGGCGGGAGGTTCCTATCTGTCCCCTAAGAGCTGGAGAGCCATCCCCTGTGCACATTAAAGAACACTCAAGATGACCTTGGCGGGAGGTTCCTATCTGTCCCCTAAGAGCTGGAGAGCCATACCCTGTGCACATTAAAGAACACTCAAGATGACCTTGGCGGGAGGTTCCTATCTGTCCCCTAAGAGCTGGAGAGCCATACCCTGTGCACATTGAAAAACACTCAAGATGACCTTGGCGGGAGGTTCCTATCTGTCCCCTAAGAGCTGTCCAGTGGATTCCCTTCCCCAACATTCTCTGAGGTTTGGGAATATATATGCAATAAAAATGCAATTTTTATGAAATATTTTAAAGACCATCAAAATGGAAAGAAAATATGTAATGGTAATCCATTCTCTTGTCCCCATCCCCTTTTTTTTCCTTTTTACTTTTTGTTAGCTTCCGGTTTGATTATACATATGCAATTAAGACACACTGTTATTAGAAACAACACCAAGCTTGCAACTTCTAACCTTATTGTAATTTCTCTTATCACAGTTTTTTAAATAGAGTTAACCTTTACTAATCATTTAGCTGACTACGTCACAAACTGATTTATTCACCCGGAACGCAAACTTATTCAGGTTCAAATCAGATAGAGTTTACACTGATGTGTCACTCAACTTCTCCAACTTCGAGGACAAACTCAAATTCTTGAGTTGCAGTATTAACAATATGCGCTCACTGTTCGAATCATAGCACAGGATATACGGATTTTTGAAATTACTGTTTGGAATGGACACATTGAAGCAATATATAATATAGGAGGCCACTTAAAGCGAAAACCTTTAAGCGGGAATTTTCGCTCCTAAAAAAAAATTAATCTAAATAGAGACGGGTTATCTGATCAAGCATTGAATTACACATTTTTTAAATAACTCTCCTTGATGAGGAGATCTTACTATAAGATTGATGAGGTATCACTTACTATAAGTTATCGATCTATTTATTTTAAAAATAAGACGCTAATTTGGTATTCTGAGTAAGTATGAAAGCATATTGAACTTCTGTATAGTATTTTTGTTCTTTACAAACTTAAATTAGATGTGAATAATTTGTTTTAATGTATTGTTTTATATATCAGTGATTTTTATTACCTTCAAAAGTAGAGCTGTTGCATTTGATTGGGCAAATGGAGATTGATTTTGGGTTGGGTTGTTTTACCTCTGAGCGGCACTTTTTTGCACACCATGGGCTAAATGACCAGGTCACATGGACCCCGAAGGCTCAGAGAAGGTTGGGGGAGGGAACCCACTGGAACAGCTGTTGGGAGACAGATGGTAGTCTCCCGTCAAGGCCATCCAGCGTGTTCTTTAACGTGTACAGGGTATGACTCTTCCGCACACGGAGCCACGGCTTAACGTCCCATCCGACGGACGGTGGCCTTTCCAAGCCCATCGGTGTCCCCCTACTGACCATGGGCAGGGCGGGGAATTTTTGGGGAGATAAATCTCAACGCTGACCCAGCTGGGACTCGAACCTGGGAACTACAGATTACGAGCCTGGCGCGCTACCGACTGAGCCACCCCCGCCCCTAAGATTGAGTTTGGAAGAGAATTAGACTGCGGGTGGAGATGCAGGACCATTAATTGGGAGGGAATCGTTAACTGCTATCTATTGATCCCCTCTTCGCGATGTCTGGCGAAAACTGGAAGAAACTGGAAATAAAGGTAGTACTCCTATCTTCCTAAGGTTCTGATTCCTCCGTGATAGGTTTGCGTTTTGCAAAACATGAGTCTAAAGTTGTTTTCCTCCAGCATGCAATTTTACTTGTGTAATTCCTTTGTAGCATGGATAAACATCTCATACTCATAGTTCACGTTTAACTTTGGGAGAACGATCATAGAGAGGATCTTGGTTCCTAAAATAATCCACAGTTTCATCAAATTTGCTGAAGGCTTCTCTTAAACCTTTAATAGTTAAGCTCTTTTCTTGTGAAATGACGACGAAGGGGGCCATGGCCCCCTCTAAGAGGTTCGCAAATGTTTTAATTTTTTTTCCACCCAATAGTCAGTTAATTCCTTTTCCGAGAAGGCAATACCCCAAAGGCCAAGTAACAAGCTGTTAAAAAGTATCTAGATAACTGAAAAATACCTTTGTACAATTAAAAGTATCATTTCTGGACTACAGAATCTTAAATGCCCCCCCCCCCCTCCCTACAGAATTGAGATTTATGACCAAAATAAAATATTACATAAATTTATAACTCGGAAGTGGAGTGAATTTTTTACGTAGAGTTCCTCAATAATTTGTCCTTGTATTTGCGGGAAAACGGATAACGGGGACTTACTATACCTCGATTTTTACATATTTGAATATTCATTCACACTAAGCGGTTCGATTGATTAGTACCTATATTTGCATTTGCATTTCCCCCTAATTCTAAAGAATTCTTTAACTTATTCAAATTTAAAATTTTTTTATTTCTAAATGTCTAAACATTAACGTGTTTTGCAAGCACTTAGGATATAGCAGATGCTGATGAAAAAAATGAAAAATGTAGACAAAAACAAGACGTTTAATCACGTTAAAAATATTTCGTGCCATATTTCAACGCTTCGACACACTACTACTACTTACTTCAACTACGGACAGTTTCGGTAAGCGGGCACACCGTCGCAAGAAAATTAGTCTCTTTGTTTCAATCGCGAAATGAATAACTTGGAAACAATCGGACAAAGAGGATTTCTGTCTGTCTCGAATATCGCATGAATTTATTTGTCATTTTTCAAAATAAATTACTGTCAGAATTATTTTGACCATGAAAAATCTGTCATCACTTGTCAACTGCCATTTCAGCTTCGTTGAATTCAAGGACAAGAATTTCACATGAAATTACTCTACCACAAAGTTTGACATTTGCTTCTGTTTGAACAAGTTCCCCTCTATGGGCTTTGCCTTTGCATACGAATATTCGTATAATGCTTTCCACGGTTTGCTACATCACAATTTTATACTCTTGTTTACTGCCCTTTGGGAAAAAAGAAATGGAATATATTGATCTCAGGGGTACCAACAGGTAGCACGTGAGTCACATGTGGCTAGAAAAACAATTTAAAAATGTTCGCAAAGACTATTCAGATTTTGTCTGCATGCTTTAGCTGTACACGGCGAACAGAGTAAATGCGAATATTCTCTTAAAGTTTTTGAGAAACTTAATGAATAATTCTTACATTAAAATATAAATACACTCTCTATACAATTAATTGATAAGAACATGTTAGTAATATTTTGGCCATCGTATGAAATTTCATACCTTTTATATACAGGTATTAAACTAGGTGGCTTTCGAAAAATCTTCAAATGTTAAAGTACTTCGAGTTGGGTCACATGTTCGGCGCCACTGTTCTGATAAGTTGTTATTTCCTCTATGTATTCCTAAATATTCAGCATCAAAAAATAATTTTTGTAAACTCAGGGGTTATTAATACATGGATCGCAACATACTAATGTGTCTCGGGCTTTTGCTAAATGGGGGACAAGGTTCCAATTTTGTGCTTAAATTTACAACTAAGTAATTAATGCAAACGGAGTAGATTTTCTTCTACATGTTTTCTCAGATCCTACAAAGGTTTGGAAACCTAGACTTGAGTGTTATGCTCTCTATTAAAAATAAGGCAGGAGTTTTTCATACTAATTCCTTCCACCTCTCACTCTACGGAAACTCCGCAAAATTCCCCGCCCTGCCCACGGTCAGTAGGGGACACCGATGGGCTTGGAAAGACCGCCGTCCGTCGGATGGGACGTTAAGCCGTGGCTCCGTGTGCGGGAGAGCCATACCCTGTGCACGTTAAAGAACACGCTGGATGGCCTTGACGGGAGGCTACCATCTGTTTCCTAACAGCTGTTCCAGTGGGTCCCCTCCCCCAACCATCTCTGAGCCTTCGGGGTCCATATGACCTGGCCATTTAGCCCATGGTGTGCAAAAAAGTGCCGCTCAGAGGTAAAACAACAACCCAACTCTACGGAAATCCTTGTCTCGTTTTAAATAGCAGCCTACACTCCTTTCTCCTGCTAAATTTAGGCTTCTATTAAAAACCTTGAAGAGCATTTTTTTTTAATATGGGATTGTACAGTCTTCTGTTAAAAATGCAGGAGAGTATATTGTTATTTAAAATGTTAGAAGGATACACCGTATTAATATTCATTAATTTTTCAGCTAAAAAAATCAGGATGGTGCATTCTTCTATTAGAAACACCAACTGAGCACATTCTTCTATTAAAAAAAAATAGTTTAGTATATTCTTCAGTTAAAAATTTCAAAAGGTTATTATCCTACTAAAATTTGAAGGAGTAAATTCCTTTGGTAAAAAAATTAGCAGGTTACATTCTTAAAAAAAAATTTGGGGTACATTACCTATTCCAATTATGCAAGTATACTCAAAAAGAGTACGAGTCCATCACTTTTTGGATGTCGAATTACTGAGAGATGGTTTTGCTGCAGCACACCACACTGGCTGAATGGGGCGGGGGTGGCTCAGTCGGTAGCGCGCCAGGCTCCTAATCTGTAGTTCCCAGGTTCGAGTCCCAGCTGGGTCAGCGTTGAGATTTATCTCCGCAAAAATCCCCCCCCCCCTGCCCACGGTCAGTAGGGGACACCGATGGGCTTGGAAAGGCCGCCGTCCGTCGGATGGGACGTTAAGTCGTGGCCCCATGTGTGGGAGAGCCATACCCTGTGCACGTTAAAGAACACGCTGGATGGTCTTGACGGGAGGCTACCATCTGTCTCCCAACAGCTGTTCCAGTGGGTCCTCTCCCCCAACTTTCTCTGAGCCTTCAGGGTCCATGTGACCTGGCCATTTAGCCCATGGTGTGCAAAAAAGTGCCGCTCAGAAGTAAAACAACCCAACAACACTGGCAGAAACGATCAGATCATAAAATATCTGTGACATAGTTGGGGGAGGGAAGAGAATCCATTAAATCAGGCTCGTCCAACCCTCGGCTCATAAAACGAATAACCAATACACGGAATCTGGCATATTTCTACCAGTTTTTTTGATGACACATTTTTAGCTGCATAACTAAACCATTTTGCTGATTCATAATACTCATCAAAAATGTATATATTTTTTTAATCAAATTATTTTCGATTCCTTAAAAATGTTGTGCTCTTTCTGATTCATTACTCATTATAAGTGCATGTTTTTAAATAGATAATCATTCCTGCATCTCTTTAAGAATATAGTTCTTTGCTAGTGGCTCTTTACTAAGTTTGGGTTATACGAACCCAGGGACGTACCCGCAGGGTAAGGACCCCCTCCACCGCCGCCTCCCAAAACACGGACGTCTTATACGAACTTTTAAACTTGTCTACCTGCTTGAAATCCAAAATAGTTGCCTTTGAATAATTTTATTTTAGTCGCGTAGTATATGTCCGATACTAAAATTAGATTTAAGAATAAATACCCCCTCAAGCAGCTGCTTGCCACAGAGGTCTGACAGAAGCCTGTCAGTTTATATGCCAGAGTAGAAGGTCTGAGAGGATGGCAGGACCTCAGCAGAAAACGACACAAACAGCCATGTCTTATCCGGGGCTCGAACCCAGGTACCTTAGATCAGTAGCCAAGCGTGCTAACCATTCGGCACAACTGCAAAATTTTATTCCATATAGAATATCATTTTAACCTTTCCTGTCCGATGTTCAGTCGATCAAAAAAGTATCCGAACACTATGGTTGATTACAGAATTCAGAAAAAAATATCTGTCAGCGATTTTTTCTAGAAATTAGTGATCTGAACACGAAGGTTGCTAAATCACTAATTTCTAAAAAAAAAATCCATGTCAGATATTTTTTCTGAATTCTGTAATCAACCATAGTGTTCGGATACTTTTTTGAGCGACTGTCATACTTTAGTAATTGGGAAATCTTATTCAAATGCTATTCTCAGCCCCGCCCCTCTCCTCGTAAATTAAATTCTCGTACCTGGGTTGGGTTGTTTTATCTCTGAGCGGCACTTTTTTGCACACCATGGGCTAAATGGCCAGGTCACATGGACCCCGAAGGCTCAGAGAAGGTTGGGGGAGGGGACCCACTGAAACAGCTGTTGGGAGACAGATGGTAGCCTCCCGTCAAGGCCATCCAGCGTGTTCTTTAACGTGCACAGGGTATGGCTCTCCCGCACACGGTGCCACGGCTTAACGTCCCATCCGACGGACGGTGGCCTTTCCAAGCCCATAGGTGTCCCCTACTGACCGTGGGTAGGGCGGGGAATTTTGCGGAGATAAATCTCAACGCTGACCCAGCTGGGACTCGAACCTGGGAACTACAGATTAAGAGCCTGGCGCGCTACCGACTGAGCCACCCCCGCCCCAAATTCTTGTACCCTAAGATTAAATCCTGAGTAGGTGCTTGCTATAGGTTAAAGAATTGTCTTGTGAACAACTTCTGTGTAAAAGACCTTGGCGTCTCCCTAATCGGGTTAGAGTTCCCATTGTATGCACTCGTGGTATATGTTACTCAGTAAATACTGACATTGTCCTCAAAGATGACGAGTTCATGACCTCCTCATCAGGAGCTTTAACATCTACTGGCAGCTAACAAGATCTCTAACTAACAAGAGCACCATTTATCAGGACTTGATTAGTGATGATCTTGATTAATTGTGGATAGCTTAATACAATTCTCATTCTAACAAAAGAAGAAGTTAGAGATTAAAGGCTTCTGTTAGAAAAGTTAGAGATTAAAGGCTTCTGTTAGTTATCAAAACTCATGTGTAAAGATCTGTTTTCTTCCTAGTTAGGTTTCGAGTGGATGCACTTATGGCGGGAGTATACAGCACAGAATGAGTGCTGATTTGGCTTGGATTGGATTGTTTTACCTCTGAGCGCCACTTTTTTGCACACCATGGGCTAAATGGCCAGGTCACATGGACCCCGAAGGCTCAGAGAAGGTTGGGGGAGGGGACCCACTAGAACAGCTGTTGGGAGACAGATGGTAGCCTCCCGTCAAGGCCATTCAGCGTGTTCTTTAACGTGCACAGGGTATGACTCTTCCGCACACAGGGCCACGGCTTAACGTCCCATCCGACGGACGGCGGCCTTTTCAAGCCCATCGGTGTCCCCTACTGACCGTGGGCAGGGCGGCAAAATTTTGCGGAGATAAATCTCAACGCTGACCCAGCTGGGACTCGAACCTGGGAACTACAGATTACGAGCCTGGCGCGCTACCGACTGAGCCACCCCCGCCCCACTGATTTGGCTCTCAGTGATACGAGGATTCATAATGGCCTCCTCATATTAATACTCTATCGATGAGCTACAGTCATCAACCATATCAAACAAGAGAGTCATTTATCATGATATTTTTAGCAGATGTCTGGCACTGAAATTCGTGGTTCGCATGCCACCCGGCTTAAAGTCAATTTTTTTTCGTTAGCTGAAATTTTTCCTTAATATACACTACCCTCCAAAAAGTAACCGGACACTCCCATTTTATTTGGATGGAAAGCCCCTTTCAAAGCTCTCTAAATTTGAAAATAAGGATTTTTATGAAAAAAAATGTTACTGAAGATTAATTGCAGATCTCAACTCAAACTCAAATCTGTCTAAAAACCTATTTCCTCGCAATATTCGCTTAACATTCAAAGAATTATGTAAACTGAAACGTTTAACTGTAACTTTTGCTACTCAAGAAAGTTTACCTCAAAAGTTTAAAGCACACTGTTACAATAAATTGTTTATCAACATAAGTGTAATGTTTGAAGATTGTATAACGTTTTTTTTTTTTAAGTTTTCATCAATTTAGGAAAAAATGTTTAGGAAGAATGTCACAACAGCATCTTCTTTTAAACTTTGAAGCTTCAATAGCCTTTTAAATATTACGCGAATATTATTGAAAGACTGAGATTTATAAAGATTTGAGGAAAATCTTCAATTTATCTATAATGACATTTTTTCGTAAAAAGATTATTTTAAAAGTTAAGGGGGTTCTGAAATTGGCTTTTAGTTCACATAGCAATAGAAGTATTAGGTTACTTTTGGTAATATAGTGTATATATTACCGTAAACACCCGAATTTTGGCAAAACCTAGGATTTAAGATCAAACCTAGGTTTTATCAAACGGTGTTGGTAAAATCCCCAAAAATCAACTCTTCTTGTGTTATTTCAGGGTTTTACCAACGGGTCTTGGTTGATGTTAGTATTTACCATAAGCAGGTGTTAAAAGTCAGAAACTTTGATCTCTCCTGAATGTGTATGTCGCTGTTATGTTCAAAGATTAAAAAAAAGTGCAATTATTCCAAAAAGTATTCAACAAAAAAGTGCTTGTGAAAATTCTTAGGTGTGTAATGCAATTCCAAATGTCACAATAATTCACCTTGTTGCAACAAGTAAGTCTTGAAAGAGTCTTCAAAAAACCACGATGCTTTTATGATTGAAATTTCTGATTTTATTTATTTCTCAATTTTAATGTATTTTGCAATGTTTATAGTGTTACAACACATCAACGCGCTATAATGGCGCGTGACAGGTGTATCATGAAGGCTCATCTGTACTTAGCGTGACGATTAACGTTATAAACTGTTTAGAACGAGAATGCTTTGAAAATAGCAAGAAGTGTAAAAGAAAGCAAAGAGATAGTGGAGTAGTAAAAAGAAGAAGGAGATAGCGTATTAAATTAGTGTCGTGTAATGCTATGTAAAAGGACTGCTCTTATTTGATTTAATATGAAGCATGGTTCTGGTGGAGAAGAGGAATCAACGGTAAAGTTTGTCCTTGGGTCCTCTATTAGGGGAGATCAATGTTAAACGTTTCACATGGATAAGGTGTAAAGTTTTATTAAAATGGATGTGTGTGTTGTTTTTCTGCTGAGGTCCTGCCATCCTCACAGGCCTTCTACTTTGGCATATAAACTGACAGGCTCCTGTCAGACCTCTGTGGCAAGCAGCTACTTGAGGGGGTATTTATTTATTTATTTATTTATTATTTAAGGTTATTTAAATGACGCAAATGAGATTCAACACAAAACGGTCTTATACTAAGAGAAATAGAAGTACTTATGTTTAGATAAAATTATTTAATTTGTAATAATATTGCGTCATTGTAATAAATTACATCATTCATACTTTAGTGGTATACATATGTGCTATTTATGAACTCACACTAAACTTTCATCTCTTTGAATTTATAACAATATTTATTCTTTTGAGTTGTGCTAATAGTTTTTAAAATGCAAATTACATAAATGAATGTATTGTTACGAATTAAAATGAATAAGCATTGAGCGTGAGTTCTAGTAAATATTTTTACAATGCTAATTACAAAACAATGCAATTTATTGCAAAAGCATGGATGAAATTATTTATAAACAAACTAAGTCAACTGGCACGAAACTCTATAACAACACAAATATAAACTTTCAGAAGAATTCATCATCTCAATTCTATTCTACCCAAACGGGACCTGGGTTCGAGCCCCGGGTAAGGCATTGATGTATGTGTGGTTTTTCTGCTGAGGTCTTACCATCCTCTCAGACCTTCTTTATTAAAATTTATTTAATTTTCTTTAACATTAACTTCTACTATGGCATATAAACTGACAGGCTCCTGTCAGACCTCTGTGGCAAGCAGCTGCTTGAGGGGGTATTTATTTATTTATTTATTATTTAATATCATTCAATGAACAATAAAATCATGTTGGTAAATAAATATTCAATCTAACGAGAATATTCTTACCAATTCCTAAACAAACTAAATAACTATACACTAAATGACTCGCTTCTAAGATTTTAGTCATCAAGTACTCCAAAACTGCTGCTAAGTGCACTGGTTTCTCAGAACCAATTCTTTTCAGACGTTGATCATCTCGACGAATTACTCTTTTTCTTCACTAGTTTACTAACACGATCCACACTAATAAACTAATTAACATCATGTACATACTGAAACTAATTATGCCTGCTTTCGGATATCCACAACTCCAACATAACAATACTATCTTTCCTATTTTTCAGATAGGTTCTGTGTTCCAATTCGTTGGTTACATAATTCTCATGCAGAAGTATACACGAGCGTTCATGATACGTTTATCATAAATTCATTGTAGCGCGTTCATCTGTCGCAACAGTGTGTTTGAAAATTTATAATTTATAATCTGAAAATAAGATTCTATTACAACAGTGAGTTACTAAATTTATATATAAATATCTCCTCAAGCAGCTGCTTGCCATAAAGGTGTGACAGCAACCTGTCAGTTTATATGCTATAGTAGAAGGTTTGTGAGGATGCCGAGACCTCAGCAGAAAGACAACACGAGCATCCATGGTTTACCCGAGGCTCGAACTCAGCTCCCTTAGATCAGTAGCCAAGCTCGCTAAGCAGTCGGCTATAGATTGGGTTGTTTTACCTCTGAGCGGCACTTTTTTTGCACACCATGGGCTAAATGGCCAGGTCACATGGACCCCGAAGGCTCAGAGAAGGTTGGGGGAGGGGACCCACTGGAACAGCTGTTGGGAGACAGATGGTAGCCTCCCGTCAAGGCCATCCAGCGTGTTCTTTAACGTGCACAGGGTATGGCTCTCCCGCACACGGGACCACGGCTTAACGTCCCATCCGACGGGCGGCGGCCTTTCCAAGCCCATCGGTGTCCCCTACTGACCGTTCATTTTTCGGGCTTTTCCTAACACTATTTGGTAAAACTTAAGTTCGACAGATAAATCCTAGGTTTTACCAAAATTCCAGTTTATTATTCATCGGTTCATTCGTGTTTACTGCAACGGACGACATTTTTAATAAAGTAAAATAAACAACGTTAAATAGGCTGATCTTGCCCATCATCAAATGATGTTTCCTCGATATTTGAAAGCAAAAACTATAGTCGCTGAAAAAAGTATCCGAAGCTTCGTGTCACGTGACACGAAGGCTGCCAGATCACTAATTTCTAAAACAATCGTTGCCAGATATTTTTTCTAAATTCTGTAATCAACCATAGTGTTCGGATACTTTTTTGAGCGACTATACAACCCTTCAAAAAATAAAAAAAATATGTATTTCAATATTATTGTTTCTTTCTTTCAATGTGTTTTGTTTTTTCTCTTCAACCAAAGTGCAGAAACATATTTTGTTTCGCCTCAATACATTCTGTTGACGAGAACTTTTCATCAAACATCATTTTTCGCCCCATAGAAGTCTCTTAATACGATCGAATCCTTCTTAACGTCGCTCTTCCTTCTATTTATTTTAAATTGCCCAGGAAACTATCCATCACATTCAACGTGTCCCCCCCCCCACACACTTTCCAACTCTCTCTCTCTAGTATCTTCGCTAACGGTTTGGAACCACAGTAGTCATACATAAACAGAACAAGCAAAAAACACGGAAGATATTCACAAAAAAGGAGAAAACCACATTTAATTTTGCATTCGCGTTATCATCACAATGCCCAATTTGCATGTTTCCGGGAGCGCAAAGGACGCCACGCAAACAAACGAAGGTTTATGAGCGAGCAATTGATCACTGGAGACAAGCGGAGATTACAGACCAAAGGCGAAACAGCGCCACTAGAGAGGCAATAGGGCAGAAAGACTGCCACCACTCACGGCAACAGGGCAGAAAAAGCTGCCTCCACTCATTTAGCGAGGGATGTGAGTGGCATCCATTATTCGTCTCAAGAACACTGTCACGATTATGACGTCTGAACTACCACGGACTGCTCAACGGTTGTCATAGTAGCAGACATACAAATTTGTCATTTTTCATCCGACATCGAAACGCATCCGAAACGATAAGCGGAAAACCCGAAGGATAGAGTCGGCTGTGCAGTTTTGGCAAACGAACTGGTAAGATTTGGATAGAGGTGGACAAAGAATCGGAAAGGAATTTTACTTGATGGTGTCTTTTGGTCGAGCACTTTTGCTAGTCACAGACTTAGTAGATCAGGATGGTGGATAGAGATTTTCCTTTTCAGAAATACCTCTTCTAGGGGGCGGTAGCGCGCCCTGGAAGCAATATTACAATCGGTAGCGCGCCAGTCTCGTATTCTGCAGTTCCCAGGTTTGAGTCCGTTAGGGCAGATCAGTAGAAGACATCAATGGACTTGGAAAGGCCGCCGTCTTTCGAAAGGGACTTTAAGCCGTGGCCCCGTGTGAGATGAGAGCCATACCCTGTGAACGTTAAAGAACACAATGGATGGCCTTGACGGTAAGCTTCCACCTGTCTCCTAACAGCTGTCCAGTGGGTCCCCTCCCTTCAGCCTTCGCTGAGCCCTCGGGGTCCTTCTGACCTGACCATTTTGTCCGTTGTTTCCACAAAAAAAAAGGCCTTCAGAGGCAAGACAACCCAAAGCCTTTCGGCAGTAGGAAAAAAATATTTTCGTACCCTATATGTTAGAATTCAAAAAATAACATTTTTGCACCCAGTTTTATTTCTATGATATAGTATTCAATTCCTTTAATCTGTTAATCATAAGGTCGAAAGTTCATTCGTAATCTGATATTCTCTGAGTCGAGTCCCAAGTGTGCCAGCGTTGAAATTTATCTGCGCTAACCGTTTAATTTAAACTCCGTGAACGAAGGAGATAACAATGGGCTTCGAAAGACCGCGATCTGTCGGAAGGGACGTTATGCCCTATTCCCGAGTGCAGGACAGCTATACTCTTTACACGTTAAAAAACACGCTGAATGACCTTGAAAGGAGTCTTTCATCTGTCACCCGACAGTTGTCCAGTGGGTTCCCCTTCCCTTACCCAACCCCGAGTCTCTGGGATCTTTGTGACCTGGCCATTCAGCCCATTGCGTGCTCAAAAATTACCGCTTAGAAGTAAAACAACGAAACTTTTTTTTAATTCGTGCCCATGCTGGTACCTAGAAAACATTTAGGGTGGCTAAAGTAAGCCGAAACCAGCCAGACTGAAGCTACGTTTTTATATTTATAGAAATTATTCTCTCCAAATATACAATGTACAGTCGCTCAAAAAAGTATCCGAACAATATAGTTGATTACAGAATTCAGAAAAAATATCTGACAACGATTTTTTTTAGAAATTAGTGATCTGGCAACCTTCGTGTCACGTGACACGAAGGTTGCCAGATCCCTAATTAATCAGATATTTTTTCTGAATTTTGTAATCAACCATAGTGTTCGGATACTTTTTTGAGCGACTGTACGTTTTTTGACCCTTCCATTCCGTGTCTTTTCTTTTAATATTGTAAAATATATGTAACGCGTGTGTTTTGTAGTTTGTCTCCAATATAGTTTTGTTAAAGTAATGCGGGGGGGGGGGGGGAGAAAGGTGTGCCATGTTAACCCCGTCTAGGTCAGGCTAGGAATGTATATCAAGAGCATTGTTTACGTCTCTGTTTCTTTACCGATTCCTCCTGATCTTTTCGGTCTTCGTATGTCTGTTGGCCAAAATTTTTATTTATTCTTTAAAGGATATCTCAAGTTTGAAGATGAATGAAATTTGCTCCTTTTGCAACTGAAATAGCAACAATAAACCGCATTATATACAATAACCAGTCATTTGCTATTAATCAGATTTTTTTTTTATCAAATACAGGTACTGGATAAAGGAATAAATATATCCCAGTCTTCAGAGCTAAACCTAGTCCCTAGCCATCCCCCGCACATACACTTTGAAATTGTTAGCAAAAGGACCGGAAGAGAAAAAAATACTAAATTTATATAGTTCCGGTATTTTTCAAGAAATTTCCTAAAAACCACTAAATCAGAGGGGGAAAATTGATACCAGAACCGATTTGCAGTTCTTTCTTGCTCAAGCTTCCCCCCCCCCCCCCACCTCTCACCACCTATCACTTGGATGACTTGGACCTTTTTTTTTTATATCCGGGCCTTCTTGTGTTATATCAACAAAAAGACAAATTATTACAAAATGTGACTTGCAAATAAATCTCATTTAAATCTATCTAAATTTTGACTTTTAGTAACATTCCATCGCAAGTTGGAATATTTAGCCTAATTTACAAATATCAAATACGTACAAAATGGAAAAAAATATTGAAAGAATTACACTACGCAACAAATTTAAACTTTTTTACCTGTAACAGGTATGAAAATCATTGTTTATACCAAATTTCAAAAACTGCAACTAAAAATATTATTATAAGGTCTCGATTATTAGATATATTTTTATGCTTGAAAGGCTATAAAATTCGGGAAATTTGACGATTTTGCGGACTAATAGGGCAAAGGTTTAATGCTGAAAGTCTGTTAAATCAGAATGAGACATACCTCAATTCAGACAAATCCAGAAATGCTGTAAATAGCTTGCTAGCATGAATGGCAGCTGATAATGATATTTGTGCTCAAACAAAATAGTTGTAAATAATACCTTGGCATTGATTTACTGATTGTCATCACATTTAAAAATTGATCCAACTTAGGCAGAATCTTAGCTTCAATGTAATTTAAAATGTAATTCAATTGTCTACTATGCAATAAAATCTCTCCGTCCTCCATGCCAGATGCTAATATGCAACAGGCATTTTTTTTTGACAATTTCTCAAATTCTACAGAATATTTCTGATTATGCGAACATTTAGGTGGCATAGTAAAAATTTTAACCCAATATAACGATGAACAGAGTGCAAGACCATATACCAGTACAAGCTGTCCTATGGTAGAGTAGTTAGCGCGCTTGGCTACTGATCTAAGTAACCTTGTTTCGAGCCCACGAGTTAGGAATGGTTGTTCGTGTTGGTGTTCTGCTGTGGTCCTGCCATCCTTTCAGACCTTCAATTCTGGCATATAAACTGACAGGCTCCTGTCAGACCTCTGTGGCAAGCAGCTGCTTGAGGGTGTATTTATTTTTATCAGGAACACCATTAAAGAGCCTTCTAGTGTGAGGAGTTAGAATCATCTCGTTACCTCTTACTAGTAGAAAAGTTGTGATGAGGAGCTAGAATCATCCCATTCTCTCTCTTACTAGTAGAGAGTCGTGATGAGGAGCTAGAATCCTCTTTTAAATAAAGGACTCTATGAGGAGCTAGAATCATCCCATTCTCTCTCTTACTAGTAGAGAGTCGTGATGAGGAGATAGAATCCTCTTTTAAATAAAGGATTCTATGAGGAGCTAGAATCATCCCATTCTCCCTCTTACTAGTAGAGGGTCGTGATGAGGAGATAAAATCCTCTTTCAAATAAAGAATTCTTATGAGGAGCTAGAATCATCCCATTCTCCCTCTTACTAGAGAGGGTCGTGATAAGGAGCTAGAATCCTCTTTCAAATAAAGGATTCTATGAGGAGCTAGAATCATCCCATTCTCCCTCTTACTAGTAGAGGGTCGTGAGGAGGAGATAGAATCCTCTTTTAAATAAAGGATTCTATGAGGAGCTAGAATCATCCCATTCTCCCTCTTACTAGTAGAGGGTCGTGATGAGGAGCTAGAATCCTCTTTCAAATAAAGGATTCTATGAGGAGCTAGAATCATCCCATTCTCCCTCTTACTAGAAGAGTGTCGTGATGAGGAGATAGAATCCTCTTTGAAATAAAGAATTCTATGAAGAGATAGAATCATCCCATTGTCCCTCTTACTAGTAGAGGGTCGTGATGAGTAACTGGAATCCTCCTGTTGCTTCTTACTAATAAGTAATAAGTAATTTTAATAGTAGAGGGATGTGATGAAAAATTAGAATCCTTCTCTTGTCTCTTACTACTTACTAGTAGTATGTATCAAATACCTCTAATAGCAACAAAAACACTAAAATAAATAATAAAGTAACTCTTCAGAAAAACTATTCTTCTGAGTCTTAGGAGCTGTCATGCTCCCATGTCCTCTTATGAGTAGACGGTTATGGCCAGGAGCAAATATCATACCGTTGCTTCCTATTTATAGAGGGTTGTGGTGAGGAAATAGAATCCCCTGTTGCTCCTATTAGTTCTGGATTGTGGTTAGGAGCTAGAATCCTCCCATTGCCTCTTATTAGTAGAGGGTTGTGGTGATGAGCTAGAATTCTCCCATTAGTAGAGGGTTCCGGTGAGGAGCTAGAATCCTCCCATTGGTAGAAGGTTGTGGTGAGGAGCTAGAATCCTCCCATTGCCTCCTATTAGTAGAGGGTTGTGGCGAGGAGCTAGAATTCCCCCATTAGTAGAGGGTTGTGGTGAGGAGCTAGAATTCCCCCATTAGTAGAGGGTTCCGGTGAGGAAGTAGAATCCTCCCATTAGTAGAGGGTTCCGGTGAGGAGCTAGAATCCTCCCATTGGTAGAAGGTTGTGGTGAGGAGCTAGAATCCTCCCGTTGCCTCCCATTAGTAGAGGGTTGTGGTGAGGAGCTAGAATCCTCCCGTTGTCTTTTATTAGTAGAAGGTTTCGATGAGGAGCTAAAATCCTCTCGTTATCTCCTATTAGTAGAAGGTTGTGGTGAGGAGCTAGAATCCTCCCGTTGTCTCTTATTAGTAGAGATCTGAGGTGAGGAGCTAGAATCATCCTGTTGACTTTTAATAGTAGAGGATTTTTTTGAAAAGTTAGAATTCCTGTTGTCTCTTACTAAAGGATTGTGGTTAGGAGCTATAATCCTCCTGTTGCCTCTTTCTATCAAAGATTCTAGTGTGAAGAGCTAGAATCATCCCGTTGCCTCTTACTAGTAGATGTCTGTGGAGACGAGCTAGAATCCTCCTATTGCCGCTTACTAGTAGAGGGTTGTGATGAGGATCAAAATCTTTCCGATGCCTGTTACTAGCAGAAGTTGTGGCAATTTTATGCTTTTCCTACAAAAAACTCTTGTAGAAAACCCAACGTAAGTTCGAAAGCGAATTGTGACTTTTTACAGATGAAATTGAGGCTGAATTCTTTCAGTCGGCGCCCTCCCGAGGCCTAAATTCTTTTCTCTAGTCATATATTTTATTCTTATGTTATTATTCATAATTATTTTATAACTGTTATTAGAGACTAATTGAATGTTTGAAATTCTAATAAAATTATAATAAAATAAATATAACTTATTATAATGAAAATTTATATTCTTACTTACATTTTCAGAATGAATTCTTCAGAAGAATTCTTCTTCTTCTTCAACATAAACTATTATTCCGGAAATCACTCGGGGCCTTTCGCCCCTATCGTCCGGAAATTCTTTTAAGAAAGGTCCGTGCACTATGTCGGAGAGTTCTCCCAAAATTTGTGCCGCTCAGAAGTAAATTTAAATTATTCTGAGCCCGAAGTTGTCTGCACTATTTTGATCCCTACAAAGACCGAGCCCTAACTATTCTCAGGTGACTTTCAGTAAAGTAGATCAAATAAGTTACCCAGGGCAGATGGATATTGTCCGTAAAATCGGGGTCAGTAGAATCGAGATCTTACTTTTGGAACAAAATGTAGAATTCTGTTAAACGTATATATAAATTTGATCTCGGGAACATTTGAATTATTTATTCCTTTTATATTTTTCTCGCAATCTGCAGCTTTCAGGTTCGAGTCCTACTTAGCCTAGAGTTGAGATTTATCTGCGTAACACATTTCAAGCTCCTGACTCGCCGTCGTTCAGTAGAATGATGGGCTTGGAAAGGCCACCGTCCGTCAGATCGGACGTAAACCGTTGCCCCGTATGCGGGAGAACCATACTATATACACGCTAAAGAACACGATGGATTGTCTTGACGGGAAGCTAACAGTCTTCTAACAGCTGTCCAGTGGGTCCCCTTCTCCTAATCTTCTCTGAGCTCTCGTAGTCCTTTTGACCTGGGCATTTGGGGCGGGGGTGGCTCAGTCGGTAGCGCCCCAGGCTCGTAATCTGTAGTTCCCAGGTTCGAGTCCCAGCTAGGTCAGCGTTGAGATTTATCTCCGCAAAATTCCCCGCCCTGCCCACGGTCAGTAGGGGACACCGATGGGCTTGGAAAGGCCGCCGTCCGTCGCATGGGACGTTAAGCCGTGGCCCCGTGTGCGGGAGAGCCATACCCTGTGCACGTTAAAGAACACGCTGGATGGCCTTGACGGGAGGCTACCATCTGTCTCCCAACAGTTGTTCCAGTGGGTCCCCTCACCCAACCTTCTCTGAGTCTTCGGGGTCCATGTGACCTGGCCATTTAGCCCATGGTGTGCAAAAAAGTTCCGCTCAGAGGTAAAACAACCCAACCTGGGCATTTAGCACATTTTGTACAAAAATTGTGCCGCTCAGAAGTAAAACAACCCAACCTTTTTATAGTTTTGATAATCGGTGCTTTGCTACAACTACAAACGAAAAAATGAATTGCTCATTTTGGAAAGATACCAAAAAATATTGAGGGTAACTGAAAAGTATTGGAAGTAAAGCACAGTTTAATTTAACGTTTACGAATACTGACCAGTAGGTAAAGTAACAGTATTTCTTGTTTAGCTTTGAAACGGCTGCGGTTGCATTCAAATCTATAGCTTTTGGAAAAGTCACTAATAAATATATTACAGTTGGTATCAATTAGTGTTGAACCGGTTTTTAAAATTTCCCCAAAAATCGAAAATCGAAAACAAAAAAATCGGTTTTTTAGATTGATTTTTTTATTTGACTACAGTAATGTTGAATTTTTTAAAAATGTTTTTATAGAAAGAGAGAGGGAGAAAGGAAATAAATGAGCAAATGAAAACATTTCAAGGTCATTCAAATAATGAACGAACGCACACATGAAATTTTATTCCGTTCCAATTGTATATATATATAGAGACCATATATACAGAGAGAGTGTGTGATGAGAGAATGAATGCCTACGTGATCAAGTCATCATTTTATGAAATAGATTGCAGTGGTAATAGTTTTATATTTTAAATATTAAATATAAATAACTGTGGTACTTTGAAAATTACAATGTAGTAATTAAAACATGATAAAGAAATTGCAACTTTGAATACATTACCTACTAAGTTGATTTGTGACAAACTGGCAACTGCTCTTCAGTATAATTTTTGCCGATCTGGCAACTCAATCTTTAGTTTGTTTCATCATGTAGAGCCAATGGTTCTTAACCTTTTATGCTTCACGTACCCCCTGGAAATGTGTATGTAACTGACGTGTCTCTTGTATAGATAGATAAAACTACAGTTATAGTATAACAATGGGAATAAAATAAAACATATATATCAGTGGTTCTCAACCTTTTATGCTTCACGTACCCCCTGGAAATGTGTATGTAACTGACGTGTCTCTTGTATAGATAGATAAAACTATAGTTATAGTATAACAATGGGAATAAAATAAAACATATATATCAGTGGTTCTCAACCTTTTATGCTTCACGTACACCCTGGAAATGTCTATATAACTGACGTGTCTCTTGTATAGGTAGATAAAATATAGTTATAGTATAAAATGGGAATAAAATAAAACATATATATCAGTGGTTCTCAACCTTTTATGCTTCCCGTACCCCCTGGAAATGTGTATGTAACTGGCGTACCCCTTGTATAGATAGACAAAACTATATTTATAGTATAACAATGGGAATAAAATAAAACACTGACTTTGTTACTAGATCTAGCGACTTTTGAGCTCTCACGGCGTACCCCAAAAAATTTTACCGCGTACCCCACGTTGAGAACCCCTAATGTCGACTGTCGTATAGAGTCCTTAGACTAATGGAAGATATTTTGGAATGTTCAGTTCGATTACAAAATTTTAAAACTTGGATTTTATTAATTTAATAATCGAAACCCCTTTTAAATTTGTGGAATGCGTCGAATAGATGTAAAATATGGGATTATTTTGTGCGTAAGACAAAAGAAACTGCTGAATGCAAGAAATGCAACAAGACTTTAAATGTTGTGGAGGATCAACGTCAACTTTGAATTCGCACGTTAAAAATATTCATGGTATTAGCATCACGAAAGTGATTCTTCTGCATTCCAGAAGCAAAAGACTTTGGGAGAATATATGCATAGAAAATCTGTTGAAGAAGAAATCTCGAGACTTGCTAGTTCTGATGGATTAAGTTTTCATTGCATTGCAAATAGTAAATTTATTCAAGAGAGTCTACAGAAAACTAAATATGACAAACCTCACCCAGCATCTCATACTGGCGTAAGAAAGTTGCTGCTTGGTTTTTATGAGAAAAAGAAACCTGAGCTTATTGGCTTTTTCAAGGAAAAAGTGGGTAAAGGTATTCGTTTCTCATTGATGATGTACACTTCTTCACAAAATGTACGATACATGAATATAAATGTTCACAAGAGAGAGAATCAGCATTGGTCTCTTGGCATGATTAAAATATCTAACTCTCTAAACTACACCAGAATTGTAGAGATAGTTAGCAAAAGATTAGAAGAGTTTGGGTTAGATTTTAATATCCGTGTTGTCTCGATCGACTGATGGAGCAGCCGTAATGATTGGTAAGGAAATAACTTCAGTTCACTAATAGTATATTGCGCATTACATTCATTTAGCAATTTCAGATATTTTTGTATTCCAAAGTTATAGAGAGAGTCAATGAAGAAGTAACTGATGTTGACATTGAAGATGATGATGAAGACTTAAATAAAGATGAGTATGATGTTAATCAATGCTTATATTGAGATCGCATATTTGAGATAAATATTGACACAAATGAAGCACCGTGATTAAGTGCAGATTATTTGAGAGTAATCAGAAAGTCAGAAATAAGTGCCGAATGTTTCGCAATTCTCCTTTGAATAATAGCAGGCTTCAAGATTTCGTAAAGAAGGAATTCAATGGGGAAGAAAAGAAGCTTATCTTATACTGCAAGACACGGTGGAATAGTCTCCTTTCTATGACTGAACGTTTTCTAAAGCTAAGGAACTGCATTCCTAAGGCTCTTATGAGTACTAGCTTCAACAGAAAATGTCTTTGAGGAGGAATGGAAATTGTTAAGTAACCTCGCTGAAACTCTTCGTCCACCTGAAATTGTTTTGAAGGGTCTATGCTCTGAAGAAGCAACTTTACTTAAAGCTGACATGTTTATGAAAATCTGCCTTAAGAAACTAAAGAATAAAGAAAATCCTATTGCTGCCAATCTCAAAGAATGCCTTATCAAACGCTATTCATCAAGACGACAAAAGTAAGTCATTTCATTGTTGAAATATTTAACCAATCCAGAGGATTTTAAAAATGAATCGTCTGATTTATTCCCTTTATTATCCAGGCAAACAGTAAAGAAAATCGCAGAACATATATTTTTTAGGCTTTTTCCTAATGAATATCAAACCATCGAGGTAGATGATAACGCAGAGTCAGAAGTGCAAGGTGCAGCTAGCATTGCTAAACTAACGAAGATGACGACTTATTGCACGAGTATTTGAACGAAATGAATAAATTAAAAATGCTGCCTGTGAAAGATTCCAGAGATTATAATGTCAAAGATGAAATTAAATACTTTCAAGCCACATTAAAGAAAAGTAAAAATTTAGAGCTTTTACATAATGCGTTACTTACCGTTAAACCAACGAATGTTGCATCAGTTTTCATCTGCGGGCCTTTTTTTTTCATCTAAGCTTCGTTCAAGAATGACAGATAATACCCACAATGCCCTTTGTTTCTAAAGATGCCATTTCAAGATAGCGATAAAATTTAAATTTAATTTTATATCTTTTCTTACAAAAAGAGTGTTTTTTTGTTTACTAGGTAAAAAAGTTTATTTCAATGTTTTTTTCCTCATAATAGAGATAAATTTTAATTACATTCTTTATAATTTTTTTACAAAAAGTTTAATTTTTGTTTTCTAAGCATAGATTTTTTTAAATTTTTTTTTTCAATTCTAAATTGTTTGAATGATGTATTATTTTAGCTAAAATAAAATATGCCAATTGTCAAAGATGTCATTTTCTTTTTCATATGCATGCGTATGATGCTGCATTTTTTTTGGCCAAAAATAGGCGATAAGCTATTCTTGTTAACAGTTAAAGTCAGTACCTTTCATTTTGGCTTTTAAAAATCACTATACCTTTTAGTTGGGTTGGGTTGTTTTACCTCTGAGCGGCACTATTTTGCACACCATGGGCTAAATGGCCAGGTCACAACGACCCCGAAGGCTCAAAAATGTTTGGGGGAGGGGGACCCACTGGATCAGCTGTTGGGAGACAGATGGTAGCCTCCCGTCAAGGCCATCCAGCGTGTTCTTTAATGTGCACAGGGTATGGCTCTCCCGCACACAGGGCCACACTTAACGTCCAATCCGACGGACGGCGGCCTTTCCAAGCTCATCGGTGTCCCCTACTGACCGTGGGCAGGGCGGGGAATTTTGCGGAGATAAATCTCAACGCTGATCCAGCTGGGACTCGAACCTGGGAACTACAGATTGCGAGCATGGCGCGCTACCGACTGAGCCATCCCCGCCCCTGCTTTTTGGTTAAAACCATTAAAAAAAAAAAAACAGATGAATTAAAACCCGGCTTTTAAATTTTCGATTATTCTTCAACCCTAGTATCAATACTTTCGTAGGTATTTTCACTTGTGATCGTAGCACGTGCGCATTATCGTCGCAAAATTGTTAATTCCCACTTCATGTGTGTCAAAATCTGTTTGCCAGCTTCTGAAAGTTTCGATTTGAAGACGTCGTAATTACTAGTGTCGAATGTCATTCCGAAATTCCCCTTATCTCTTCACTTCAGTGGTGTAATTTAGAAAAAACTCGGACTGTCTTCGTCCGTGGATTATGACGGCATTTAATTAGGGTCGTTCCGTGACTACAAATATCATCAACTGTTCCTTACTTCAAGCGGAGGCTGCAGCGCAGATGCCGCATTATCTAAGGAATGCTCCCGACTCGAAATTATTCCTCCAGCTCAAGGTCGAGCTTTGCCCGGCAGCTCTCGAAGAGCAAAAAAGTCTTTGCACGTTTGGCTGATGCTATCAGAGACAGGATGGTTGACTCGTGTCGTGACTATTGACCTCATTTATTCTAGACTCTGGCTTATGCTGTGTGTATCTGCCCGCCAAGTGAATAAGCACGTAAAATGCTGTTCTGATGAGAGCTAATTTAAATTCAGCTTCTTCAGCTGTTGCTTTAATTGTCGCTTTTGAGTTCATTGGGATTTTTTCTCTTATTGGCTTACACGTCATCTTTCTTTATTTAGATCAGTGAGGAGTGTGAACCGAATTAGAATAACAAATGCACGGTCAGAAGACAATTCTTTTAACTCTCTTTAATGTACTGCTCTGTAATGCAGGTGCTGCTGATACCGGTTCAAATCCCAAGGAAGATACTGTGGGTATATATGGAAACCCATTAAGTTCAAAATTGGGTTAAATCTCGTTCTTGTTATTAAGTATATGATTTCTTTTATAATGTAAGGAAAATTTTCCAGAATAATGACCTAGGTGACCTTTCTAACGGTGGAAGATAGATGTATATTTCATAGCAATACGTTATATTTAGCGTTTTCGTTCAAACAGTCTAAAAAATGTTTTCCTTCCCTTACAAAATCTGTCTGATTTTTATGTGTTTAAGGGGCTGAATCCGAATCTCACAGCCGATTTGTTCTATCGCCTTCAATTTTATAGAGATATGGTTTTAATTTAAAAAAAAGCCCTATTTTACTTAGAGAAGATAAATATATTTTGCCAAATATTTATTTACATTATAAAAAGTTAAAGCTGACACTAATAAATCCCGATACATGTAAATATTTACACTTGTTGTCTTTTTTAATATAACCTTACCCGGGGATCGAACGCAGGTCACTTAGATCAGTAGCCAAACGCGCTAACCACTCGGCCACGGGACGGTAATTGTGCAGCTTATATTTTATCTCTGGAGCCTCTCGCTACAGGACCCAACAGTAGTCCGCCAACATACACTCGTTACATTTGGAGCTATATAGTTTTTCCATTTCGGACATGTCTTGATGGAACCTTTCTCCATGCTCATTCGAGATCGCTCCCATCAATTGCTGAAAAAAAAATTGGATGTGAATGTAAGAAATGCAGCTTTAGCGACATATTACATCCTAATAGTCTATATGCTCGCCCATGAAAATAATGCCTGATATAAACATTTGGATGCCAGATTCGGATTCAGCACCCTCAAATCTATAAAGTACACCCATTTTTTTTTTCCGAGGGAGGATTTTCATGCAGACCAATGTTATTAGTATTATAAGAAGCGTATTACTTGCCATTCCTCAAACTTTAAAATCCATTATCTGCAGTTCCCAGATTCGAGTCCATCCTGTGCCAGGGTGCAGATTTATCGTCGCTAAACCCCCACCTTGTTCTCGTTTAGTAGAGGTCACGATGCACCTGGAAAGGTCGTTATCTGTCGGATGGAATGCAAAGCCGTGACTCTGTGTGAAGAAGAGTTCCCTGTGAACGTTAAAGAACATGCTTAATGGCCTTGACGGGAAGCTACCATCTGTCTCCTAACAGTTGCCCAGTGGGTTCCCTTCCCCCAAAGTTCTCTGATGACCTATCGATATCCTTATGACCTATCGATTCAGCTCACTGTATGCAAAAAAGGTGTCGTTCAGTTGTAAAACCAAGAAAACTGTCCATCATTCAAAATCATCAAAAAAGATGATAAAATTTGGTGTTGATTTGAAACAGGAATTTGAAGAGAGAAACCCTTAATTTCCACTTGAGTGATAAAATAATGTTTTCCCGAACAGAATTGGTCATGATAACAAGTTTTTTTTTTCTTGTGATACCGTAAGTAACCGTAAGTATACCGTAAGCTGACTGGTAAAGATATTCATTTAAAGCCATAAAGATGCAATTTCAGCGGAGTTTGTGTTCTTAAAGCATAAGCCTATTTGTTTCAAATAAGTAGTAATTTAAATAATTAAAATAAGTAGTAAGAAGTAACCTATTTTTTGACTGGAGAAAATCAGAGAAACACCGAATTACCCTATCCAATAAATAAATAAATAAATAAAATAAAAAAGTAAAAGGTTTGCTCCTCAAATATGGCTCTAGGTTCGTCTGTTTCTGTTTGTTTTTTTGCAATTAAAAGTGATGTATTTTGAAGTGGTAATTAACCTTGCCCAAAAATATGTGTCAATGAGAAATGAGGACCTCATTCTATTGAAGTTTGTAGGTTGCTTAAAGACCTTGTTCCAATATGTATCTTTGTAAATTATCTTTCGAAGCAATCTTGGTTTCCTCACTTCGTGGTGAGACCTTTTTATCTTTTCTTAAGTGTATAAGCATACACAGAAGAGCCAAAACATTATGACCATCGCGTCTTTATGCAAATCGAAGCAACTACAGGTAAACAACGGCGTGTGTGAAGTTCATGAAAGGGTATAAATAACACCTGATACTGGGCTCTGTTAATCAGAGTTATTCTTGTTCTTCTGATGGGAAAGGCAACGGACTTATGTGAGTTTGAGAAAAGTCAAATTGTAATGGCCAGATGACTGGGTCAGAGCATTTCCGAGACGGCAAGGCTTGTTGGGTCTCACGATGAGCTGTGGTTAGTACCTTCCAAATGTGGTCCGAGGAGAGAAAAACCACGAACCGCAGGCAAGGTGTGGGCCAACCACGGCTCATCGATGCTAGAGGTGAGCGAAGGCTATCACGTATGGTACGAGCCAATAGAAAGAATACTGTGGAGGAACTCACCCGTAATTTGAATGCTGGTGACGGGAGTAATGTGTCACAATACACATTATATCGAACCTTGCTGAAAATGGGGATCCGTAGCCACAGGCAGCTCCGAGTGCCCATGCTAACCTCGGTTCACCGTCGAAAGTGTCCACAATGGGCATGCGAGCATCAAACTGGACCTTATATAATTGGAAGAAGATCGTCTGGTCCGATGAATCTCATTCTCTGATGCACCATGTGGATGGCCGAGTACATGTGTGTCGTTTACCTGGGGAAGTGTTGGCACCACACCACCGTGGGACGAAAACAAGCTAGTGGAGGAAGTGTAATGCTTTGGGCAAAGTTCTACTGGGAAACCCTGGGTTCACTCATTCATGTGAAGGAAACGATGACGTCTACCCCCTACCTAAACATCATTGCAAACCAGGAACATCCTTTCATGTTAACGACATATCCCTCTAGTAGTGCCTTCTTTCAGCAGGATAATGCGCCATGCCACACTGCCAAGATTGCTCGAGAATGGTTCGCGGAACATGAGGAAGACTTCCAGGTATTACCCTAGCCTCCAAATTCCCCAGAATTAACCCAATCGAACATCTGTGGTTTGTGTTGGAACAGCATATCCGATCTGCGGCGGATCAACCAGGTAACTTACAAAAGTTAAAGGATCTGCTGGTAACGTGTTGGTACCAGATACCACAAGATACCTTTAGAAATCTTGTAGCTTCCATGCCTCGCCTGGTAAGAGCTGTTTTGTCGGCACGTGGAGGACCAATATCATATTAGGCGGCAGGTGGTGATAATGTTTTGGCTCTTCGGTGTATGTATCAATAGTGTACAAGATTGAAAGATAATATTTGCCCGCTTGTTTTGTAAATTAGTATAATAGCCTCTTAAGCATGAGTTAATAATTTCTAGTGGACATATGTACCATCATTTTTCTGCCAAATATTACCTTTTAACACTATAATTTCAGAAATTGTGTGTAAGCAGAATATAAATTTCATAGAATTAATTTTATTTGTTTATTTATTGTAGAAACAAATGTTGCCATCAGGTTCGGATCTAGAAAAAAATGGAGGGAAAGGTGTGTGTGGGGGAGGGGGACAAGAAATACAGTCGAAAAATATATAAAGGGACTTGATTTCAAATGCAGTATAACATTTCCCCCTCCGTTTTGCAGGTTTTTAAAAAGTTCTTGAAAAATTCCTCAAATGTAAATAAGTTTAATAATTTTGCCTCTTTTACTCTTACTCTCATTCTGAAAGAGGGAGGAGGGCAGGCCCCCTTTCCCCCATCCCCCAGATCCGGCCCTCGTTGCTATGGTGATGTCATTTTAACATTTTATGCTAAATGAACAAATAAACTGCAGGTTTTGTTTTAGTACGATGCAGTTTGAAAAAGTTTAAATTTGTATTTCTTTCAGTTCGAAAAAACATCTAGATTTGTAAATGGTTCTTGGTAATAACGGTAAAAAGGTTCTTGTAATGGTTTTGTCCACTTTTATTGCATTCATATTAAGCAGGCAAATTTCAAGGCCTTTTGAATTTTGTAAGAGGTCAAACACGTATATGCTTTGCATCTCGGATCCGCTCTTTTCGAAACCTACTCTGGGTTCAGAGAATCTTTCTGTCTCAGTAGCTGGTCATTGAATGAGACAGTCTGGGGAAACTTGGATTAGCTTCGTGATTTCTGTGTTCCGTGTGTTGCTTTCGAATACTAATCAGAAGAATAACATATCACCTCTGGCGAATATGGGATGCTCGTTTTCGAAGAAGATGAAATCTTCCATTTGCCAAATTTTGGACCCTTTAACAGTAGTAATTAATACTAATGGGTGATTAGGAAATGTAAATAGTTATATATTTTTAGCCCTAAACAACATAAAAAGAATTTATCATTTAACCTTTAAAATTAAAAAGTTCCCTTAAAGTTGCGTTTCCTCAAGGGAACATATGTACCATCATTTTTCTTGAACATTATTGTTCTCAGTCAGGATATAAAAAAATTAAGAGACAAATCAGTCAGGATATTAAAAAATTGTTTGCTTATTATTACTATATTAAAATATTATCATAAATTTCATTGAAACACTACTTGAAAATTAAGAGCAACTGATCGAATTTTAAGCAATAATAAATAAATTAAAACACATATGAATATCAATTATACTTGTGTTAGCAAGTTATGTGGATTTCTGTTTTTGATCAACCCTTTGTAATACTAAAATTTCTAATTTTTTATAAAAATATATCGTTATCAATATTACTTCAAGTTTTACATTTTTTACATTTAATACCTTTTAACAGTGTAAACTGAAGCTTTCTGAACGATTTGAAAACTATGAATCCTATTGAATAAAACATGGCGCTCACGTGCGTGTTATGTGAATTCAGCTGTACAGTTCCACCTTGACTTGCTCCCCGTGTGCCTGAAATTCTTGGACCTAAACGTGTAGGAATTCAGCTATAATCATGTTAGGGAATTTCTTCCCTGAAGCCAGTAAGAACCTACATAACTTACTAACACTGTATAAAGTTCCTTGTAATAGTTTTGTAGACTTTTATTGCGTTCGCATTAAGCAGGCAAACTTCAATATGTCTCTAGAAAAGTAAAAGGACTGGTTGTTCAAACTGTAATAGTTTTCCTAGTAACTCTACTAAGCTTAAATTCGTTAAACAGTAGAAATTATAAAAAAAAAATAAAATAAATACCCCCTCAAGCAGCTGCTTGCCACAGAGGTCTGACAGAAGCCTGCCAGTTTAATATGCCATAGTAGAAGATCTGAGAGGATGGCAGGACCTCAGCAGAAAAACGACACAAACAGCCATGCCTTACCCGGGGCTCGAACCCAGGTCCCTAAGATCAGTAGCCAAGCGCGCTAACCACTCGGCCATGGGACGGCAGAAATTATAGCAAAAAAGAAATAATATGCCATTACGAGATCATACAGCTGTTGATATGGAAACACAAAATTTGGCGTCACTTTAGTCTGTAGAACTTCAGAATACGTTAAAAAAATACTTTAATTGATAGGAATAATGAATCACAGAATTTAAAATTTAAATGCCACCTGAAAAAAATTCATATTACACAAAAATTTCGTAAACATCGAAAAAATTCATTTACACAAAAATTTGTAACTTAAAGAGTGAAATAACAGAAACTGTTAATGCAAAAATGGAACTGTTGAAAAACGTAATCCGTGATTGTACAGTCGCTGAAAAAAAATATTGGAACACTATGGTTGATTACAGAATTCAGAAAAAATATCTGGCAACGATTTTTTAGAAATTAGTGATCTGGCAACCTTAGTGTACTGTACACGAAGGTTGCCAGATAACTAATTTCTAAAAAAATCGTTGCTAAATATTTTTTCTGAATTCAGTAATCAACCATAGTGTTCGAATATTTTTTGAGCGACTATACACAAAGGGCTGAATTTAATTCCAATAAATTTCATGAATTTATAAAACTTATGGTTGAAACTACTAAACAATTGAAGGCATTAAAGGAACGTAATGAAACATTGGAAGCAAATAATAAGCTGCAAGATAAAAATATTAATAATTTATAACAGCAAGTGAGAGAACTTCAGCAAAGTAGCAGATCTGAAAATATAGAAATAAGTGGACTTATTGAAAGCCACAAACGAAAACATATCCGACATATTCATAAAATAGGGGAAGCTATAAATGTCAAAAATAGAAGACATGAAATTCAAGATAGCATATAGTGTTCTAATACATAATGAGAAGAAACCCAAACCGGTTAAGTAATAATTCAGTAACGGTTCAGTTATAATTTAAAACGGTTAAGTAACGGTTCAGTTATAATTCGAAACAGGAGAGAAACCTCTGGATAGCCAAGTGGAGGCTGGTTCGAGGATTAAAAATAGACTTAGGAATATTTAAAAGTGAAAAATACATCTATATAGGTCAACATTTAGAACAAGAAATTTAAACGTTTTGCATGACGCTGAGAAATTAAGGAAAGAAAGGAACTATAAATTTATTTGGGGAAAACGGGAAAATTTATTTACAGGAAGATGAACATTCCAGAGTATTAAATATAAAATCTATGAATGATTTAAATATGTTACAAGAATGAGTGTTAAGACCAATAGTAATATTTTTCAATGTTTTTTACAGATGATCCCATTCTTGTCCATGATAAATAATTATTCACTGTCTTGCATATGAATATTAAATCTGTCCGAATTGTTTTATTATTATTATTTTTTTAATCTATTATGATATTATATCCTGATATTATTATTTTATACAAAATTTGGGCAAAAGATGACGAAATTGCAGTGTATCATGTAGAAGGTTACAGCTCAAGTTATGAATGAGGAAACATAAATAAAGCTGGAGGTGTAATAGTGTTTTCTAAGAACAGATTAAACGAGAATCAGATTGCAATAGAATTTAATGATGCATATATTATTTTAAAATGCAAATTAAAATATATTGATTATGTATTGACATTTATTTATAGGTGACAAACTCTGGATAAAAAATAATTTGTTAAAGATTTATACTATTATATTATTGAAATTAAATTGCAAAAATATTTTAATTATTGGGAATATTGATATTGATTTAATAGAAAATAATAGTATTACACAGATGTACTGTAATATGGTTATGTCACTTGGATTCATTCACTGTATAAAAACGTCAACTTAATACAATAATTCTTCTTGTCCAGATAATATTACTCTTGTCAAACAACGAAATTTCGGATTATAAATTTTATTTGCTTCTATTTTTATTTAGTTATAGGAATTATTCTCTGGATAGAATAAACAAATATAGACAAACTTTTCGGAATCACTTTAAGAAATTAATAACCAATTGTACAAAATCTATTCCAATACAAAGTAACAAAAATACGCTTAAACTTTGGACAACAAAGGAGTTATTGAAAACGATAAAGGGGAAAAATAAATTATTTAAACAAATGCAACGAAGATCTGGGGCACTGAATTGTCACTTTTTTCACTATATTCAGAAAGAAGTTAACTAATATACTTAGATTTGCAACGAAGAAGTTTTATAGAAAATTAATTTTTTTAACAGAAATTAAAAAGGACAAAAATAATTTTAGTGAAATTACAGTGCACGAAAATATATTATCATTTGAAGAAAGCAAATTTGAGATTGCTGAATGTTTCAAAGATTATTTTGTTAATACAGCCTCTGATATAATTTCTGAAATTCCTGATATTTATCATCTTGTTTTTTACCAACTGAATCTATGTGCTCCAAAATGAATTCAATGGTATTGCTACCTACAAAGAAATATGAAATTCTAAATATCGTAAATTTTTTAAAACTGAACAAATCTCCTAGGGACCGCAAAATTTCAGCATGTACAATAAAGAGATTTATTTTATATATTTCTGATGACTTAGAAAAAAAAATTATAAATTTTTCTCTTGAGAATAGAATTTTTCCCTCAGTTTTAAAATATTCATTAGTTATTAAAGATTTCAAATCAGAAGATGTTACTGATGTAAATAATTATACACCAATTTCAATACAAGTTATATTTGAAAAATTAATAGAAAAGATAGTTTGAAAAAGATTAGTAAGCTATATGAATAAAAATGAAATAATTTCTGATTATTTTTTGGTTTTTGAAAAAGAAATGGGTGTAGAAGATGCTATAGTCATATTATCAAATATCATATTTAATGATTTTAATGAAAATAAAAAATTTTGGAATTATTTATTGATATTTATAAAGCATTTGATTCTCTCTCTGCGAATATATTATTAAATAAAATAGAATATATTGAAACAAGAGTTAGCCAATTCGATTGGTTTAAGTCATATTTAACAAATAGAACTCAACAAGTAAAAATTAAAAACGTATTAAGTAAACAGAGAGCAATTACATTGGGAGTACCATAAGGTTCTGTATTAGGACCACAATTATATTTAACCTATGCTAACGATCTTTTAAATTTAATATTTTAAAGTAAAAATCGCTTCATTTGCTGATGATATAGCAATTATATACGTTGATGAGAATGACAATGGATTAAAAACAAAAGTAAATGAAGATTTGAAACTTTGAAAGTTGTGGTTTGATAAGAATGAATTATCTGTTAATATGAAAAAGACAATATATATATTTTTTAATATAGAAAGAGGTATCAACACCGATATTGGACATCTCTATTATCACACTTTAAAGTGTTTGTTTTCATCGAGTAATAACATTACACATTTTTATCTAAATGTTAATTTTGATATACATTTCATGAAGATTAATCACATACAAAAATAGTTAAAAGTATTAAAAAAATTACGCCTCATGTGTATATATATATATTGAAAGAATTGTTAGACATAGGTTCATTGAAAAGAAGTTTATTTTGCATTCATTTATTCTAGAATACAATGCGGAATAACTACCTGGGGAGGAACATATGAAAATCATTTATGGTTAATGAAACAAATACATCAATATATGATGTTAAAAGTAATAACGTTTAAAAGAAAATATGATTCTTCTTATCAAAATTTTTTAGATATAAATATATTAAATGTTGCACAAATATATAAATGAAAATTATTAATTTTTATGCATAAAAATGTTTGCATGTTTAATAAGTTGAAAACTCTTGGAAATGAAATCTATTGAAAATGAAACACTATTTGTTCCTAAAACAAATAATAAATTATTTGAAAGATATTTTGGTTTTTCTGGTCCTGAAATTTTTTTATAATTTTCCAAAAACCATAAGAAATATAACTAATACTATAGCATTTAAAAAACGAAATTAAATTATGATTGTTAAGCTGAAAAATATTATATGCATCAATTAGTATTTAGTCTTTGCCAAATACTATTCAGTTAGAACCTTTATATAAATGCATGTTTTATAAAATAAATGTAATGAGCAAAAATTTAAAATAATTTTAATCCACTGGTGAGTTAATTTGACACTTGTGGTGAGTTGATTTAAATATGTAATGTTAAATGTTGAATTTGAAAAAAAATTGATTTAATTTGAATTTACTTTAGTTAAAATTTCGTTAATACTTATTCAAGTCAAAAATATTTTTTCATTAATCCTTAAACAAAACGTTGTGTGCCCCCCTTTGGGGTTGAAGGGACAAATTGTTGTTGCAAATTGTTGTTGCCCTTGATCATAACACTCCGCTTTTAAGATATTAAATTTCTATCCCAAATACTATATCATTTGCAATAATCATTTAAAGTTTTGAAATATTAAAATTTTCCACAGTCAGGGGGGGGATTAAAACTTTTGAAAAAATCGTACAGTGTGAATAGTGAAGTTTATCAAAACCTCTCCAATACAAAAAGAATTCTTAATTTAACTCTTAAAAAAAATTTAAAAAATGCGTTTTCTCACCCATCAACCCCTCCTGGGGATCAGGGTGAAAAAAATCATTGTTGTCAATACAAGCTTTGTGACGAACATATTTCACTATCAAAATTTAAAATTTCTAATATAATTTCATTGCTTGCAATATTTGTTTAAAATGTTGTCATTTTCAGCTTTTCGTACCGTTAGAGGGAGCAATTACAGCTATTGGGAGATTTGAAAAGTGCGAACCGTAATATTTCATCAATACCTATCCAATCCAAAAAGAAATTTTAATTGATTTCTAAACACAAAGAAGTTCAATGTTCATAGACTGACAGACCTGACAAAGGGAAAAACCTTAGCTCGTTGGGGCGTGGGTGGCTCAGTCGGTTGCCGCCAGGCTCGTGATCTGCAGTTTCCAGGTTAGAGTCCCAGCTGGGTCAGCGTTGAGATTTATCTCAGCAAAATTTCCCTCCCTGCCCACGGTCAGTAGGGGACACCGATAGGTTTGGAAAGACCACCGTCGGTTGGATGGGACGTTAAACCGTGGTCCTGTGTGCGGGAGAACCATACCATGTTGACGTCAAAGAACACACTTGATGGCCTTGACGGGAGGCTACCATCTATCTCCCAAAAGTCGTTCCAGTGGGTCCCCTCCCCCAACCTTCTCTGAGCCTTCGGGGTCCTAGTGACCTGGCCATTTAGCCCATTGTGTGCAAAAAAATGCCGCTCACAGGTAAACCAATAACAACCTTAGCTCGTTTTTCTGAAAACGAGCTAAAGTCAAATATGAAAAATGTATGTATGTCGTAAAAGTCACAAAATATAGCTGTCTATATTTACGGAATTCTACAAAAATTCACGCCTCTTTAAAAGTGCTTGGATTTAAATATAAAATATAGCAAAATAATTGCAAAAGTGCACTATGTTTAAATGAAAATTATTTAAAGTTAATAGCAGTCTAATGTTTATTTTTATTATTTCAGAATGGAATATTTAAAGTCCGTGGAATACTAAGGATCTTTGGGGAAATTTTGTGAGCTTTCTCATTTCAGGTATGCAAATATATTTCAGATTTTTTTCATAAGTGTTAATATAAACATAGCACAGATTTTATAGACATATGCAAAGAACGAACAATACAAGTGAAGAGAACGATATTCAGTTTTAAATTAAATATAGGAGAAAATATAGCAACAAGTACTTATGATTGTACTGGCCACAGAAGAAGATAACTTTGATTAGACTAAAGGTAATCTTATACACCATTCTTCAATTCATAACGAAAATGAATGAAATATATACACTGCCCTCCAAATTATTACAGAATTTCCATTTCATGTCATTTGGAATCTAACTTCGAAACTCTATAATTCTAAATATGCATTCAGTGATAAAATGCGACTGATGATAAGTGTGATAATCAAATCCATTTAAATCTCGAATTTAACAATACTCCTTCGTTATTTAAAAAGTTATTAAAGCTGAAAATTTTGAGAATAAATTATATTTTTCGATCAAAATTATTCATAATTGTCTAATATTGAAATAATCACTAAACGTCTAAAATGTATATTTAATTTATTAAATGTTTTGAAATCATATTTTTTAAAGTCTGATTTAATTTCCGAAGTAAAGTCTTATGACACAATAGTGTTGTGAAATGTCGCAACGTCAATAACTTTAAATACTAAACGAATATTGCTGGAAATCGATATTTAAATAAACTTGATTATGATCTTTATCTTCAGTCATATTCTTCCATCAAATGCATATTTTAGAACTTATAGTGCTTTGAATTTAGATTTCCATTCACATAACAGATAGCTCTACTGTTTTGGTTGGGCAGTGTTTTTAAAATTTTAAATATTTAATATTGTTTATAAAAGAGGAAGAAGATACTTCCCTACACAAAAAACGAAGATAACCTAGAAGTTATATTAAGCTTGTCCTGGTTTCTCACACAACCACTTACACAAGGACATGCATGCTGGTCGTAGTAGCCAGGTACAGTCGCTCAAAAAAGTATCCGAACACCATGGTTTATTACAGAATTCAGAAAAAATATCTGGCAACGATTTTTTTAGAAATTAGTGATCTGGCAACCTCCGTGTCACGTGACACGAAGGTTGCCAGATCACTAATTTCTAAAAAAATCGTTGCCATATATTTTTTTCTGAATTCTGTAATCAACCATGTGTTCGGATACTTTTTTGAGCGACTGTACGCTAATCACTAGACCAAGTAGGACTAATTTTACTTAAATCGGTTAAGAATAAACAGTTAAGAAAAGTTCAATATAAAGCTGTATGTAAAGCTTTATATCCTTAAATAAAAAAAAAAATAAATACCCCCTCAAGCAGCTGCTTGACCAAGAGGTCTGACAGGAGCCTGTCAGTTTATATGCCATAGTAGAAGGTCTGAGAGGATGGCAGGACCTCAGCAGAAAAACGACACAAACAGCCATGCCTTTACCCGGGGCTCGAACCCAGGTCCCTTAGATCAGTAGCCAAGCGCATGTGCAATGCCATTCATTGTACATGAGTCAGTCACCCTGTCAACTAATAAATTTTTTGATTGAAAAATGATTTATTAAATTACGATCTGTTTTCCCTGCTTTTTCCGCAGCAACTTATCTGTGTTTTTACAATTTTTATTACTCTTTCCTTGCGTCAAGCACGGGCAAATTATTTTAAGACTTTATTTTTACAATATTAAAATGATATCCTTCCCGAAAAAGACTAAACAGTCACTTAAAGACATTGAAAAAAAAATAATAACACACTCTATGATGAGAATAATACGTGCCATAAATGTATAGGATTGTAACTAGATGTAGTTCGATGTAGTCAGCTTCTAAACCCCTCCCCCCTTTGTTTTAATCTGGCCTGCTTACCAACTTCAGGTCATACTTCGCTTTTGGAAAACCGTGGATCATTGATATTGTAGTGATCTACCGCTGGCATTTCACAGTTCAATTCAATTCAATTTCAAATTTATTTCACACTTTTGATACGTTACAAACATGCCGAGTGGTTAGCGCGCTTGGCTACTGATCTACGGGACCTGGGTTCGAGCCCCGGGTAAGGCATGGATGTTCGTGTTGTTTTCTGCTGAGGTCCTGCCATCCTCTCAGATCTTCTACTGTGGCATATAAACTGACAGGCTCCTGTCAGACCTCTGAGGCAAGCAGCTGCTTGAGGGAATATTTATTTATTTTTATTTAATTTTAAACTTAAAATAACAAAAGGTATAAATGTTTTTCTTTTCTAAAGTAAATAGACAATTTTGAAAGTGTAAAATTCAAAACTCCACATGAGCAAAAGCTCGTTTGTGGAGATATTAGATTAAGAAAACATAAAATATTGTAAAGCAATACTACCAACTTATTTAACACTGACATATAATAAACCCATTAACATTTTGACTCAAAATGTGTATTTAGACACTATAATCATGCAAGGCATAATTACTATAACAAATTTTCTACCTTTTGCTCGAGTATCCATTTCATAATTAATTTTTTAAAAAGATAGAGATTTCTTTCATTCTTTATGTTGTTAGGTAAACTATTGAATATTTTAGGAGCCAGGTATACACAATATTTGAAAAAGCTGTTTTTCTGGGAGTAATCACATTTAAATGTACAACTGTTGAAAGTCTGGTATTTTTATTGAAAACTTTTACATTTGAATTATCCCAATTTTTGACAATATATGTTAGCAAGTGGTAAATATATAACTTTCGGACTTGTAAAATTTGTAAAGAAGTATAATAATTTTGGATGGTATCAAGCTTTCGTTTCTTGAGCATTCTCCTCAACGCATAATTTTGAAGGTTCTGATTAGGTCTCAAATTTGATTTATAAAGTCCACCCCATGAAATAATATCATATTCCAAATAAGATTTTATCCATGAATTGTAAATTATTTTTAACATGGGCAAATTCGAAAAACTTCTAATAAAATATATTCTTGAAATCATGATATTCAAACTTTTTACTACGTTTTATACATGCAACTTCCATGTGAGGTTATAAATAAAATAAAATAAATACCCCCTCAAGCAGCTGCTTGCCACAGAGCTTACTATCCATTAATACTCCCAAATATCTAAAACCATCAACACCCTGTATAACTGGACAAGAACATGACCAATTTTGACAGTTTATATCATGATAAATTAACTTATTGTATAGTTCATCAATAGACTTATTTTTAGTCTAAAATTTATATATTTTGATATATAGACATTTAAAATTAGCATATTTTTCACAAACCAGTTATTTATTTCTTTTAAAACTTCATTTATTTTATAATAATATTATCATTGTTGCCAAGGTAAACCAGTGCAATATCATCTGCAAATACAATGTTAATCCCATTCAATGGTAAATCACATAGGTCATTAAAAAATATTAAAAATAATATTGGTCCAAGGACTGAACTCTGTTGGACCCCAAAATTAACATAAGCAGAGGTACTATAAATAAAAATTAAAATAAATACCCCCTCAAGCAGCTGCTTGCCACAGAGGTCTGACAGGAGCCTGTCAGTTTATATGCCACAGCAGAAGATCTGAGAGGATGGCAGGACCTCAGGAGAAAGCAATACGAACATCCATGCCGTATCCGGGGCTCGAACCCAGGTCCCTTAGATCAGTAGCCAAGCGCACTAACCACTCGGCCACGATAATAATTTTTTATTTTTACAATTTGCTGTCTTTCAGTTAAATAACTAGTTAGCCAAGATAGTATAAGACCTTTCATTCCAACCTTTTCTAATTTTTTCAGCAACACACTGTGAGAAACAGAATCAAATGTTTTTTTTACATCTAGAAACAAAACAGTAACTCTCAAATTATCATTAATACCACGATGAATAATTGAGGTCAGTCTCAAAATTACATCTTCAATCCTCCTATTTTTCCGAAAGCCATATTGGTTGTCTGAAAAATAAAACTGTATTTATCTAAAAAATAGTTGCCTTCTTAACTATTTTTTCAAATATTTTGGTCAAAATCGGCAAAATAGACATAGGTCGATAATTTTCAAATTTTGTTTCATCACCCTCCTTTAAAATAGGTACAACAGTAGCAACCTCAAGGCAAGCAGGAAATGAACCTGATATATAGTCTGTACCCGGATTAGGCATGGATGTGTGTGTCGTTTTTCTGCTGAGGTCCTGCCATCCTCTCAGATCTCCTACTGTGGCATATAAACTGACAGGCTCCTGTCAGACCTCTGTGGCAAGCAGCTGCTTGAGGGGGTATTATTTATTTATTAATAAAGCGAAAACATTGTGACGCTTGAAAGGTTAGCTGGATAAAAAGAGTTTTTGCTGCAAGTGGGATACGACCCGATAATATATCAGGTGCTCTGTATGATATATGTCATTAGGGTGATCTTTCTCACACGTTATCAGGAGATTGTGGATTCTTCCTTTATAAATGATTCTGAAGTACATTAGTTAACTTTCTTGATTTCAAGAAATACTTTTACGTAAAAAAAATTGTTCCGCCGTGAGTAGAACTGCAACCCAAGCCTCCAGGTTACCAGGTGTTAGTGATTAGAACACATGACATGCAACACATGAGTAATAAACGATAAATAAACATATGACAGGTTAATTAAAGAATAAGATATATATAAGAAAGGATTAACATGTAATAGAAAACAGAAACAATCAAAAATAACAGCAACAACAGCAAAGACAAACACATGAACATTCCGCTATAACACATACGAGATATACGTAGGCGAAAAATTAACATAGATAATAACAACGGATTATAAACATAAACATTAATATGATAATTTTAATAATGAGCTATAAGCGCTATTATTAAAATTATCACCTGCTAAACAAATTCATCAAGTCACAAGCAAGATTAACATATATTGAATAATGTCACCATCTAAGTAACAATGCCGCAAATTCTAATAAATAAAGAAATACAATTAATTTTTAAATCTAAAACACAAAAACAATTAAGAATTGTAAATCAACTACGATGTAAGTAACCAAACTATGAATTGCAGAAAAAACTTATCGTTTCACAAGAAAAATTAATAACTATCGAAATAAAGTCATTATCTAAATAACAATGCCGCAAAATAAAAAAATGAAGTGAAATTAATTTTTAAATTTAAAAAAGTAATTTTAAAATACATTGGTGCTCCCCTCCGAATTTTGTGCCCGGGACTGGTGCCCCACTTGCCCACATCCTAGTTCCGCCACTGTATCAACATTATCATCAACCTCTTAAAAATATTGATAATGATTATTATTATTATTCTCTTTTTTTTTCCTTAGTAATCTGTTTAAACAAGCTAAAAAGCTGTCTAGAGCAGTGGTTCTTAACCTTTTATGCTTCACGTACGCCCCAAAAAATGTGTATGTAACTGACGTACCCCTTGTATAGATAGATAAAACTATAGTTATAGTATAACAATAGGAATAAAATAAATCATATATATCAGTGGTTCTCAACCTTTTATGCTTCACGTACGCCCAAAAAATGTGTATGTAACTGACGTACCCCTTGTATAGAGATAAAACTATAGTTATAGTATAACAATGGGAATAAAATAAAACATATATATCAGTGGTTCTCAACCTTTTATGCTTCACGTACCCCCCAAAAAATGTGTATGTAACTGACGTACCCCTTGTATAGATTGATAAAACTATAGCTATAGTATAACAATGGGAATAAAATAGAACATGTATATATATATATACATTAAATTTCGTATTCATATATTACATATATCGATAAACACAAAAATGGCATAAACAATTTAACGAATTTTATAAAATTATAAACATTTTACTGGGTAATCAGCGAAATGGCTGCGCTTGTTTACCCTTGCACAGTTCATCAATGGTTGGGGTTACCTTGCTAAGGTAGTGTCGTAAGTCATCTCCAACATCCAGCCTGTTCCTATATTTATTTTTTAAAGCAGTTAAAGATGAAAAACCAGTAGCAGTGTTGCCAACTTAGCGACTTTGTTACTAAATCTAGCGACTTTTGAGCTCTTACGGCGTACTCCAAAACATTTTACCGCGTAACCCCAAGGAATACGCGTACCCCACGTAGTGAACCCCTAGTCTAGAGCATTGATTCTTAACCTACGGTCCGTGGATCATTTGTGGTCCTTACACACGATGTTAATTTATTTGGATCCCGATGTTTATAAACTTTCGACAGAAGGCAAAGTTCAGTGTTCTCATTAAGAAAAGCTATTTTCGTAGCCACCAGTTTGGGCAATTAAAGGAAGTTGTAATAAAACAATTTGTGATTGATAGTTTTCATTCCATTTCTTTTCTACATTTTAAAAATATGAGAAAAAAAATTGATTAAAATATGTTTAGGGATGATTGATACTCTTATTATCACTGATTATTAATATCAATTTATTTTATTTTAATTATTTACTTAATTTAACATAATTTTATAATTATTAAAATTGATAAAGGATTTTTTTAAGTGTCATCCCCAGTGCCTCGAATAAAAATTTTAAGTTGTCCTAATTTAAATAAAGGTTGCGCTGCTATAGACTATTGAATCTTTTTTTCTAAAAAACATGAACAATTACAGGTTATGTACTTAATTATAAACACTATGCTATAAACACTGTTATTAACAATGCTATTGCTGACTAAATTCATTTTTATATTAATGATTCATATTTGAATATGATCTGCTGCTATAGACTGCATAGCCATTTTTTTGGCAGTGGCATTGTTGACCCTTTGGCACACAAGCCACAGTTTAAAATCTTAGCTGATGATCGGCAGCCTTTGCGAACCTGTAGTGTGTCCTTTCTCACCGAGAGCAGACCACTGACAAGCATGATGATGATATTCAGATCGACACTCGCATTATTAAAACGGTTCTTCAGCTACATAATTCGTCTCACAGAGCAAACGCATTAATTCCCACAGCAGCGAGTGACATTTTAATATGCAAGACAAGATTTTCCATTCATCGAGAGTAATTTTAATATTCTGAAGACGTTTTTATATGCAGACAACAAGCAATTATGCGCCGAAAAATGTTGTTGTTTTCCTCAACGTCATTTTATCTTCTTGAGATAGAGCTAATTTTATTCCTCCATCATGCATTCTCACAGTGATTTCCTATCTCGTTGTCCTCGAATAATCTTCATCTTCAATTTTGCTTCTCATCATCAGCATTGCCCTTTAACCTCTTTAGAAATAATTTCCACCGCACAATAACTACTTCCGTCTTTACCAAAGCATTGGAGTGTCTTTGAGATCGCCTTATTCTTTCACCTAGTTCAACGGATTTAATGAAGGAGCATGCAAATGCGTTACGGGTGTTTCCTAAGGGGCTCACTTTAGAAAGGTAATAATTTTATTTTGTTGTTTGGGCATCGGACTGAGAGGCGACAACCTGGGTGTCAACGATAACCAAACTTTTCTCCCTTATTTCTGGACAGACACCACTCTGCAGAGCTAGTTTTACACCCCAAAGGCCCTAGTCACATGGAGTGGTAGTACTCTATTATTTGCAGTATTCCTTTAATTTAAATCCGTTTCGTGGCCGACTGGTTAGCGTGCTTAAATGCTGATCGAAGGGACCTGGCTCGAGCCCCTGGTAAAGCATAGATGTATATGTTCTTTTTCTACTGGGATCACTCCATCCTCACAGACCTTCTACTATGGCGAATTAAACTGTCAGACCTCTATGGCAAGCAGCTGCTTGAGGAGTTATTTAATATAATATTTAATTTTGCTTTCACACCATGAAGAAAGGAAATAATGTAATTAAATAATACAATTTTGTCAATAAATAGTAAAATTAATGTAATTAATAATGCAATTTTGTTAATAAATAGTAAAATGAATGTAATTAATAATACAATTTTGTTAATAAATAGTAAAATTAATGTAATTAATAATGCATGGCATATAATAGCATATAATTTATAATACACTGGTGAAAATTAATTAAAAGATAATCGACAAAAACGTATATAGCTACAGATATATGTAAAAGAATGACTGAAAATGGGCGAATATGGAAAATACGCTACGCGGAAAACTATCCGGCATTTACAGTTGCCGCACGTAAGCCAGAATATGCAAATTAGGAAAGCGTTAAAAACATGCACGAATCTACTTGCAGCTGGCAGCTGGTCTAGGCAAATTTTGCTTTCACCTCAGTTGTACGTCGAGCTGATTATATCCCGAAGACATCATAGGGAAAATTTTCAACGGTGGAGAGCGATTTGAATATGGAAGCAGGTCAGTCCCAGACGGAAGTTTACAGAGCATTGAATGTTCCATAAAATGTCCTGTCAAGCCTCTGGAGATAGTTTCAGCAGACAGGAGATGCTTGTCGTCAATCAGGACAAGGCCGTCCAAGAGCCACAACTGCTGCAAATGATCGCTGTATGAAATTACTGCCAGACGGAACAGAGTGATGACCACTAGGCAACTGTATTTGGAGCTTGCAGCAGCTAGAGGAACGAGGGTTTCAAGGCATAACTGTTTAGAAGAGATTTCCTGAGCAATGCCTTTATTCGAGACCTGTTATTTCAATGCCTTTATTCGAGGAGACCTGTTATTTTAAAGCCTTTATTCGAGGAGACCTGTTATTTGTGTCCCTCTAACTCTCGCCGTCCGATGAGCTCGTTTAACGTTGAGTTGCCAACATCACAATTTGGGGTTCAGACCAGTGAGCACATGTTATGTTGACAGATGAATCGCGATGCAGCTTAAGTACTGATTCGCGACGTATTCACATCTGAAGAGAACCAGGGACCTGTAACAGTCCCTCGAACTTCAGAGAAAAAGACTACTCTGGAGGCTGTGGTGTGATAGTTGGGTCAGGAATTATGACGAACGTGCGTACAGATCTGCACATCTTTCCGAGTGGCTCTGTTATTGCCCTGCGGTACAGAGACGAGTTCCTGAACCCATATGTCAGGCCATTCCGAGGAGCCGTCGGTCCATATTTTATTCTTATGGAAGATAACGCCCGCCCTCATCGAGCTCATGTGGTCGACGATTTTCTCGAAGAGGAAGAAATTCGCCGAATGGAATGGCCACCCAGATCTCCTGACGTCAATCCCATTGAGCATGTACTGGATGCTCTAGGGTAGGGTTCTCAACGTGGGGTTTACCGCGTATCCCCAAGGGGTATGGGGTAAAATATTTTGGGGTATGCCGTGAGAGCTCAAAAGTTGCTAGATCTAGTAACAAAGTCAGTGTTTTATTTTATTTGCATTGTTATTCTATAACTATAGTTTTATCTATCTATACAAGGGGTACACCAGTTACACATTTCCAGGGTGTATGTGAAGCATAAAAGGTTGAGAACCACTGCTCTAGGGACGCATTGGAGCTCGCCAGCCTCTCGTAGGACACTCCACGCACTCAGAACAGCACTTGTCGATTAGTGGTCTTTAATCTCTCAAGACTTCATCAATACCCTCATAAACAGTATCAGGAGTCGTTGCTTGAGCAGCGTGGCTGTCAGGAGTGATCATACTCCATATTTACATACCTTATCACATGTAACAGTCTTTAAGTATTGTTCCACGGATTGCTCTTTCATGCCAGTTACACGATTGTGATTTTAACTCATACACCATTACACGATTACGAATTTCTTCTGCTTGATTTACATTTATAATGCAATAATAAACCTCTTTATCAAATTTCATTTAATTCTCTTAAAACTACTTCGAGTAATGTACGATTTTACATTATCCTTTAATTTTGAGCACCAAGTGTATTCAGTAGGTAGTAACATTAAAATATAAATTTTTTTATTTGTAAATTTAAACGTTTCTCTTCCTCACTTTTTATGCTCTGAGAACGAAAAAAAGTTGCATTAAGTTTGTCAAAAATATAGGGACATTTGCATGTTGTGTGAATGGAAAACTGAATTCAAAACTCCTAAACTCTGAATCAAGTGTTTTGCAGAAAAACAAGAAATGAAAAATCTAAAATTGTTCCTCAAATCTAGACTTCCAGCAATATTTGTTTACTATTTAAAGAATTATGGAAACTAAAGCATTGAACATAAGTATTGCTACTTACAAAAATTTATTAAACAAATTTTTTACTGAAATAAATGTAATTTTAGAAGTTTCGGTAATGTTCTTTACTTTGCATTAATTTTGAAATAGTGTTTAAGACAAATATAACAGCTGCATCTGTTGTCAAACATTTCAACCTCAATAAATAAAAAATAAATATCCCCTCAAGCAGTTGCTTGCCACAGAGGTCTGACAGAAGCCTGTCAGTTTATGTGCCATAGTAGAAGGTCTATGAGAATGTCAGGACCTCAGCAGAAAAACAACACAAACGTCAATGCCTTACCCGGGCTTGAACCCGAACCCAGGTCCCTTAGATCAGTAGCCAAGCGCGCTAACCACTCGGCTGTGGGACGGCTAACTCTTTAAATATTAAACAAATGTTTTTTTAAAATCAAAATTTACATAAATTTGTGATGTGCCCTTTGTCATCTGCAACATTTTTCGGTAAAAAATAAATTATTTTCGAAATTAGGGAGGCTTGAATATAATTTTCCATCCACATAATATGGACGCATCCCAGTACGTTTGGTAATATAGCTTCACAACCCATATTATTTTAAAGGTTCGTTCTGTATTGTTAGGATAGAGAGAGCTTTGAAAAAAGAGTAATTGCTCTCCATGGATAATTGGAACTAGTTAAAATCAAAGCACATAATTTTGTTGCTACTTAAATAAACGAATTTAGCATTTAAATAATGGCATCCCTATTACACTGGAGCCCTTAGGCTAGTGCCTAACTTGCCTAATAGGAAATCTGGGCCTTACTATCATTTCAAAATATTGAAGAATTTCCATGTTATGTCAACGGGAATCCAATTTCGAAATTTTGCAAATTTTAAAATATGCAGTTAACTGAAGATAAATTTAAAACCATAATCAAATTTGTTTAAATCTTGATTTTTTTGTAATATTTGTTCGGTATTTAACGAGTTGCGGAAGCTGGAATATTTAAAAATGTATCAACTTATTTTATGAAAATCATTTATAATTGTGTAATATTGAAATAACCATTAGGAAATTTTGAAAAATATGTATTTTATTTTATAGTTAAAGCAATACTTATTATTTAAATATGAATTAATTTTCGAGTGAAATTCTTACGACGCATTAGTGTTGTGAAATATTCCAGCTTCCATAACTCTTTAAACACTAAACGAATATTGTTAAAAAAAATCGAGATTAAAACAGATTCGATTACGATCTTTAATTTATCTTAAGGCACATTATGATCTTTAATTTACTTCGAGTTTTTATTTATCTTGAGTCTTCCATTAGATGCATATTTTTGAAGTTATAAGACTTCGAAGTTAGATTCCCATTGACATAATGTGAAATTATGGAATATTTTAATAGAACAGATATATATATATGTGTGTGTGTCAAAATAATTGTTTACGTAGTAAAAATTGGTAGTCTGCCATTTACAAAATGAATCATTGCAGCTTGCAAAATCCAGTAGTTTCATCACGTGTTCGAGAATAACGTAAAGCAAAGTTTCAACTCTGCACGGACAGCAGAGGGGCGGGGGTGGCTCAGTCGGTAGCGCGCCAGGCTCGTAATCTGTAGTTCCCAGGTTCGAGTCCCAGCTGGGTCAGCGTTGAGATTTATCTCAGCAAAATTCCCCGCCCTCTGCCCACGGTCAGTAGGGGACACCGATGGGCTTGGAAAGGCCGCCGTCCGTCGGATGGGACATTAAGCTGTGGCTCCTGCCATCCTCTCAGATCTTCTACTGTGGCATATAAACTGACAGGCTCCTGTCAGACCTCTGTGGCAAGCAGCTGCTTGAGGAGGTATTTATTTATTTTTTTTATTTTATTTATCCCGTGTGCGGGAGAGCCATACCCTGTGCACGTTAAAGAACACGCTGGATGGCCTTGACGGGAGGCTACCATCTGTCTCCCAACCACTGTTCCAGTGGGTCCCCTCCCCCAACATTCTCTGAGCCTTCGGGGTCCATATGACCTGGCCATTTAGCCCATATGTGTGCAAAAAAAGTGCCGCTCAGAGGTAAAACAACCCAACGGACAGCAGAAGCTAATAAATATTGCATTGGCAGCTTTCTATTTTAAGAAATTGCATTATTTTGTACTTAGATATTGTGCGTGATTAAGTAAATCCTGTATACATTTAATTGAAGACAAATATTTGTTTTGTTTATTGCAAAAGTGTGAAACTAAAGATTTCAAATTGAAAGGTTCGTTCAGAATCGAAAGTTTTGTTCTTGAACTCTTCATAACCATAAGAAATAAATCCGATTTTAAGACTTTTCGACAAACCCTGATGCAGCTTTTAAACTAAAAGAACGCATATTGCTTCTGGCGCATAATGGAAATTGCGTTTTCATAGAGAAGAAAATTTTTCGTTTACCTACTTTTCATTCCTTTTCACTCCTTAAATCAGTATCTCGCAAACTGTTGCCGCGGCACAGTAGTGTGCCGCGAGAGATTTTTGAATTGACACTAGATATTCCAAAGATTTCATTTTGACTTGACTTGTGTTATCGACGTGCTTTAATATCGACGTGCTATCGACGTGCTTTAATAAAAATCTTTCAGATTTTATCAACTGGGATCTTGTAAGTATTTATCAAGCTTTTTCCAAATTTTGGTATTAATTTTTGATTATTTCAAGCCATAGAATGGACAAATATTTAAAACAAACACCGAGTTATGAATTAAAGAACGAGAGCAAATCTTCAAGTAAAACCAGGCTGATGACTTCAACAAAGCGCAAATATAATGACGATTATACAGAGTTTGCTTTTATTCTTTTTTAGGTGTGCCGCGGAAAAAAAATTAGATTCAGTGTGCCGCGGAAAAAAAATTAGACTTAGTGTGCCACAGAGTAAAAAAGTTTGCGAGACACTGCCTTAAATGGATGCTCAATTCGAGCTAATGGATGATGGAGGGAAATGCAATAGTAGCATTTTATTAATAATCACAAAGCGTAAAAAGTATTTGTCTTTATTTCTTAAAATTAAATGGTTGCTTTTCTCACACCCATCTGAGAAAAGGAGGCAGATTATTGCTGTCAGTGGAATATCTCTACACACTTTACAACCGAAATTTCAAGACTTCTGCCATAAACACTCCCTTACAACATCCTTTGAAAGCTTCTCAGTTTCCATATTTAATTGATCTTTAATCATGTAAATTAAAACTACCTATTTGAAAAATACGGATGAAAATATTTCATTAGTATTGTCGCTCAAAAAAGTATCCGAACACTACGGTTGATTACAAAATTCAGAAAAAATATCTGGCAAAGATTTTTTTAGAAATTAGTGATCTGGCAACCTTCGTGTTACGGTGGCCAGATCAGTAATTTCTAAAAAAATCCTTGTCAGATATTTTTTCTGAATTCTGTAATCAACCATAGTGTTCGGATACTTTTTTGAGTGACTGTAGGTGGTCATATTATTTTGATAGTAGATCGTGTGGGCTCACTCTCGGAAATATTGAGCGTGTGCAGTTGGTGTACACGCTCCAGATATTTTTCCTGAATTCTGTAATCACGTGACACGAAGATTGCCAGATCACTAATTTCTAAATAAATCGTTGCCAGATATTTTTTCTGAATTTTGTAATCAACCGTAGTGTTCGGATACTTTTTCGAGCTACTGTACCAATCCAAATAAAAAAAGAGTTTTTCAGTTATCTCTTATAGAAGTTTTACATCCACCCTGGGCGTAAGGAGTTAATTCATTGCTGGCAATGGAAACTTCATGACCACCAAAACTTTCCAGCATAAATACACAGTTTGTAATATTAGTATAAACGTTTGAATATTTCAAACTTTTCCATCGTAGAGGGCACAATTATAGCTTTTGGGTAGAATCGGAAAATGCGAATTATAATATTTCATCAATACCTATCCAATACATTTTTTTTTTAATTTATCGCTGTAAATAAAAAAAGTTCGATGTTTACCAGATTGAAAGAGAGACAGACGACAAAGTGAATTTATTATCTCGTTGTTTTTGTTTGAAAACGAGATAAAAATTTAAAAGAAAACAGCAGGGATATCATACATATTTTTAAAAAATGTGATTGGCTTGAATCCTTTTATAATTGAATTATAATATACCTTTAACATAATTCGTAGAAGTAACTTAAGCAAAAAATAAATAACGCAGACAGTAAATAATTTTATTTTTTAAAATCGTGAAATAAACAGTTAAACAAACATTTAAAATTCAACTTCACTTCTATTTATTCCTACTATTGGCTTGCTTGTGTGAAAAGAATGAGGAAGCTGTATAATAATCGAATGATGCCGTACGAGGAAGAGGCTACAAAATCATCTAATAGGAGATAGTAGCAAAATTGGAGGTTGTGAACACCGTTCAACTTTCCTTATGAAATTCTCAAAAGGAATTAAGAATCTGTCATGTGTAACATTTGTCAATGCGTATGCTCGCTTACCTGCTAACATAAAAGTAGATTCTTTTCTAACCCGAAGTATGTCTGTATTAGAGATGAATTCGGGCTCAATTTTTTTCAAACCCGATTTTTAAAAAAATTCTAACATATCAAAACGAAAAATGCCTGCCGCTAATCATTTATTTTCATTCTTATATTATTAATTAAAATCGTTTTAAGACAAAATTAAAACACTGATGGCATTTGGAACGAAATGACGAACTTTCAGTTTATATTAGAAATTTTGGAACGAATGAACGAACTTTCAGTTTATATTAGAAATACTAATATAAACTGAAAGTTCGTGGATAACCTCATTATAAAGGCAAAGAAACATTAATTTTTTTAAACATAGAAAGTACGTAAAAAATAACCAAAAGAACAATGATACTTTTTTAAAATTGGTAAAGAGTGATGAAAAGGTCGAAATTGTAATAAAAAAAGTTTACTTGTTTTTTTTCGCAATTGGAATTTTTTTTTGAAATTTCTATTTTTCTGAGCCCGAATCCGAACTCGTCTGGGTTATTTTAAGCCTGAGTCCGAACTACAACTCTAATCTGTATTGAAAAATATTTAAACGAACGCAAATTAAAGTTTGATCTGAATGTGCCTTGAAATTTTTTTGTTGGCTGATTGTTTGGGTTTTTTATATTCCCAAAATAAGCAAGGGCAACTAAGGTCACGCTAAACAAGATAAAGGGTAAAAGAATAAACAAATAAATATCACTGAAACCCACAATCAAAGTTTAAAGCAAGAAGCAAAATTGGTAAAAAATGATAGAGAACACAATAAAATGGGCGTATAAAAGTCCCTGTGACAAAAGAAGCAAAAAGTGTAAAGTAGAAAAAGCAGCAATGGGTATAAAGAACCCACCCAATTGTAGAATATAAACGTTTAAAATAACTATAAATAAATAAATAAATACCCCCTCAAGCAGCTGCTTGCCACAGAGGTCTGACAGGAGCCTGTCAGTTTATATGTCACAGTAGGAGATCTGAGAGGATGGCAGGACCTCAGCAGAAAAACGACACACACATCCATGCCTTACCCGGGGCTCGAACCCAGCGTCCCTTAGATCAGTAGTCAAGCGTGCTAACCACTCGGCCACGGGACGGCTTAAAGCAGCTAGTATAACATAAAAGAAAATGAACGTTGATATTAAAACTCGTTCTGAAGTGTGCCAAAAACAAATAATTGAATTGAATGATAAAGACTGAGTAGAGTTGTTTTACTGGACAGCATTTTGCTTTTAGCTATTATAAAGCCCTTAGTAAAAATGGATTAGTAAGAAACTTGCACTAATCTAATACAGACATTCTCTGGATTAGAAAAGAGCAGATCATATTTCATATCCAGATATCACACATCTTTCCATTAGGACAAAAGGGACGGGGGTGGCTCATTCGGTAGCGTGCCAGGCCCTTAATCTTTATTTCCCACGTTTGTTGGGGCGGGGTTGGCTCAGTCGGAAGTGCGCCAGGCTCGTAATCTGTAGTTCCCAGGTTCGAGTCCCAGCTGGGTCAGCGTTGAGATTTATCTCCGCAAAAATTCCCCGCCCTGCCCACGGTCAGTAGGGGACACCGATGGGCTTGGAAAGGCCGCCGTCCGTCGGATGGGACGTTAAGCCGTGGCCCCGTGTGCGGGAGAGCCATACCCTGTGCACGTTAAAGAACACGCTGGATGGCCTTGACGGGAGGCTACCATCTGTCTCCCAACATCTGTTCCAGTGGGTCTCCCCCCCAACCTTCTCTGAGCCTTCGGGGTCCATGTGACCTGGCCATTTAGCCCATGGTGTGCAAAAAAGTGCCGCTCAGAGGTAACCCAACCCAACCCAGGTTTGTTGGTATACGACTGAAAAACTCTGATGCGTCAAATTTTTGAAAATTTCTCTACCCCTGAATACAAAAGTGGTTTGTTTGTTTAAAACAAGCAAACAACAATTTTCTCTAATTTTTATTTGTTAATATTTTTTATCGTGATTTAAAAACACATAGAACACCTTGCGAATTGTTTTGAATTGTGAATTCTTCATCTGTTATGAAGAATTTTTTGTTGTTGCTGCAGAAAAGTCAATTATACGAGTAAAAGTATAATGACTCGAATAAACGTAGTCTCTTAAAGTAGTTATAAAACCTCGAAAAGCAAACAAAAATCCTCTTGAAAAACCACTTAGTGGTAAAATCATATCAGTGGCTTTCCAAGCCCAAGTCTGTGAGGATATCGGAGTCAGTACCCAGAGAGATAAGTGATGCGGAAGGGAATAAGAGCAGACGGACGAAATGCTCGAGGGCTTGGAGTCACCATCAGTGTCTTGATCTGGCAAGATAACATTCGTTTGACTTTGCCCCTTGCGAAGAATGGTAGGTCACCTCACACGTCTAATCGATGACCTTTTTCGCTGACCTCCGTTACTTGAGACCACCTTGGGAGTGTTTAGGAAACCACGCTCTCTGTTCAAGTTAAAAGTACTTAGCTATAATGTCAGCAACAACAACTAATTGCTTTAATTTCAGCACATTTTAAAAACATTCTTCAGGTTGTCTTAGCTATTCGCAGTCACTGGAAATGGCCATCGCGATAGTGTTTCTCTACTGGGACTAAATTAACCCCTGAGGATGCAAAATGGTTCCAGAGATATAAGACTGGGTTACAGAACACTAGTTATATGCAAATGCTGATTTCTTTAGCGTTTTGTAGCAGGGCTCTCTTAAGTACGGGCCGAAGACAAATGAGATATTTCAACCGTGATGCCACAAGCGATGGCAGATTTTTTAAACCGGACTATACACAATCCGTAGTTAGGAGCTGTTAATTGTGGTTTTTGATGATTATTTTTGACATTATTTTTTATTCTACTGGGTATATCATTTAAAGTTGGTTCTTTATAGTTTCATCATTTTTAAAAGATTTTTCTTTCTCCTAGATAACTTGAAATATTAGCCAATGCTAAGCCTTTAAGCTGCAAATGCAAAATTAGCAACGTTGCTCAATGTCAATTTTGCCCGTTACCTTAATTTGAAGAATGCTCCTTATCTTTGTTAATTAATACTTTGATTTTGTAATTCATTAGTCAGGCGGTTCAGACACAGACTTAATTACAACTAGCTCAGGAAACTCAAAGAGCAGCCATCTTACTTTTAGTATATTTAAAAGCTTTCCTCTAGTTTAGGGGTTCTCAAGTGGGGTACGCGGTAAAATTTTTTTGGGGTACGCCGTGAGAGCTCAAAAGTCGCTATTATATCAATAGCCAAGCGTGCTAACCGTTCTGATAAAATCGCGAATGGCGTCAGTAGCGTGGGCGATTGTTTCCGTCGATACTGTCTTCAACCATCATCTATAGTTGAAGGATACTAGTTAAAAGTCCCTTGTGATTTTCCTGCATAAAAATACTCATAATTAAACTGCCATTTTCTTTTCATTTAGTTTTCCTTCTTTACGCTTGGCTACTGATCTAAGGGACCTGGGTTCGAGCCCCAGATTAGGCATGGATGTGTGTGTCGTTTTTCTGCTGAGGTTCTGCCATCCTCTCAGATCTCCTACTGTGGCATATAAACTGACAGGCTCCTGTCAGACCTCTGTGGCAAGCAACTGCTTGAGGGGGTATTTTCATTATTTATACATATTTTAATAAAATAATATTTGTTATTTTTTAACGAAAAATTATTTGCCGTCATATCTTGATCTAAAATAATAAATAATCGACAATAGTAAATATTTATTTACACTTCTGTTCATAATACCTAAAATTCTTTGGACACTTGCTTTTGAAGTAGTCTTCAATCTAGTAACAAAGTCGCTAATTTGGCGGCACTGATACTGATTCACAACACTACTACTGGATTTTCATTTTTAACTGCTTTAAAAAATAAATATAGGAACAGGTTGGATGTTAAACTCTACCTTAGCAAGGTAACCCCAAACCACTGATGAACTGTGGAAGTGTAAATAAGCGCAACCATTTCACTGATTACCCAGTAAAATGTTTATAACTGTATAAGATTTGTTAAATTGTTTATGTCATTATTTGTGTTTATCGATACGTGTAATTTATGAATGCAAAATTTAATGTAAATATATATATATGTTTTATTTCATTCCCATTGTTATACTATAATTATAGTTTTATCTATCTATACAAGGGGTACGCTAGTTACATACACATTTCCAGGGGGTACGTGAAGCATAAAAGATTGAGAATCACTGCTCTAGTTCATTAAACTTGGCATAAGTTGGTGCTTTTATTCCTTATCTGCTTTACTGTTCTTCAGCTGAAATGACTTTCCAATGAACACTAACAGCTACTGTTATTGTATAAAGGTATACCCCCCCCCCCCAATAGGTATAGCCCCACACCACCTTGACGTGGTGGAGGGGTTGAATGGTGTCTCTGAGAAGTTGGGTTCGGCTCGCTGGTCCTCCGGGGTTCACGAGATCTTGTAACCTCTGGAGGAGGGGGCCTGTTGAGGGTCTGTGGACTGGTTTGGGTGGGCCAGTCCAGTGGGATTATTGACTTGTCCCCTGAGAAGCTCCGGGTTGCAGCCCTGGTTGAGGGGCCGTACTTGAGGGTTCTGCGGATTGGGAGTGGTAACGTCCAGTAGGCACATCGACGCGGTCTCAGTGATATCGTGGGTCGGAAGACTGTTCACTGGGGGGCTTCGTCCCGCTCAGAATGGAGAGGACGAAGTTGAAGGCTCGCGACTGGGAGTGGGATCCCCGGTCGACGGGCTTATCGATGGAAAAGCCAGACTAAGAGTCTTTAGCCAGGGAGCCGAGTCAATTTGTTTCTATATACCATCTTTGTGGCTAACCGGGGAACAGATTAAATTTAGGTTTTGACCGATGGATGAACCTTCGTTCTCTAGGACTGTTCGCCATAGGTAGCCGTGGATGAGCTGTGTCCGTGTGGCACTGTCTTTCCCCGGCGTAGGTACTGGTGTTTCACGCGTTCTCCCTATAGATGTAGTGCAGTCAATGTATTGCAGATCATCTGGGACTTGCCATTAATTAATGTAAATGTATAAAGGTATAGTCAATTTGTTATAATGTACAAAATATTGTTTCGGTAGAAATGCACTTTATGGTCCTGGCGCCATATTTGTTTTCCTGCAACGTTAACTACTTTTCGATTGAACGTTAAGAAGAAATTACACTTGGAAACATTTTTTATATACTTGTATTTAGAATACTTCAAAAGCAAGTGTCCAAAGAATTTTAGGTATTATGAACAGAAGTGTGAATAAAAATTTACTATTGTCGATTATTTATTATTTTAGATCAAGATATGACGGCAAATAATTTTTCGTTAAAAAATAACAAATATTATTTTATTTAAATATGTAAAGAAGGAAAACTAAATGAAAAGAAAATGGCAGTTTAATTCATGAGTATTTTTTTTGCAGGAAAATCACAAGGGAATTTTAACTGTAGTATCCTTCAACTATAGATGATGGTTGAAGACAGTATCGACGGAAACAATCGCCCACGCTTCTGAAGTCATTCGCGATTGTATGTGGCCCGTACTTGACACGGCCTTGTATTTAGCCTTGCAAATATTAGGTTTAATTTTTATTTTTCTCGCTTCGTTTCTGCGTCCCTGTATCCGAGCGGTTAGCACGCTTGGCTATTGATTTAATAGACCTGATTTCAAGCCTTGCATAAGTTAAGGATGCTTCTTTATGGTTGAGGTCTTGGCTTTCTATGCTAGTCATTTAAGAAAACGTTGGTCATAAAATGCAAGTGAATTAGAGTGGTGGTGGTGAATGCTGTGATGAGAGTATTGTGTGTGTGGCTGCGGTTACGGTGTTTTTGGTGGGTATATGATATATGGTGGAGATTTGGTGTGAATTTGAGTGTTGAGAATAGTGTGTGTATGTGATAGAGGTTCGGTCAGTGTGGTGGAGCATGATATTTCACTTGTGGGGTGTGGTGGGACATAAGTCGTGTGTTGTAGGGTACAGGGGTGTGTACTGAGAGTAAAATAAAAATAAAAAACATCCCCTCAAGTAGCTGCTTGCCACAGAGGTCTGACATTGACCTGTCAATTGACACGATGTAGTAGAAGGTCAATGAGGAAGACGACACCTCATCACAAAAAAAATACAAATATCCATGTCTTACTGGGCTCGAACATAGGTCCTTTTGATCAGTAGTCAAACGCGTTAACCACTTGGCCACAGGATTAAGGTGTTCAGAAAAGGGGATCCACTGTATGGATGTTAAGAGACTGATGGAAACTTCTCGTAAAGATTATACAGTATGTTCTTTTGACGTTTATAGGTTATGGCTCTCCCTCACACGGATCACAGCTTCATGTCCCATCCGACGAATAACGATGTTTCGAACCCAGTAATGACCCCTTTCTCACCAAGGGCTAGGCTAGCGGGTTAACCGAGATAAATCTCAAAGCTGGCACAGTTAGGATTCGAACCTGTGAATGACACAGATTACAAGCCTGGTGCGCTACCGGCTGAACTATCCCCCAACCCTTTCACATTTGTTAGGAAAAGGAATTTCAGAATAGCTCTTAAGGACAGATCTGATATATACCACCGCTCCCAAAATTTTTCTATAGTTAGAGAACTTCTCAGTTTATTCTTTGCGTAAATAATGGGTCGAGAATATCCGAAGACATCTTTACCTCAATGAAATAATATGCAACAGGATCAATACAAAGACAGACCCCAGTCAGTCCAAAAATGTTCTTGCACACCTTCTTTCTGCCCATCCAAAAATGTTTCGTATTCATTAAAAAAATTAAGAGAGTAACCATATGTTGCAAGTGTAAACAATTTGCATTCGTCTGTAACTAATAAACGCTGACTTTTTTTGATACATTAGAGTAGTACGATCTTTTAGACAACGCACAAAGTAGTAAACATGCTACTCAAAAGTTAATTATTTTCAAATCACGTCACTGTTCACGTGCAATTTAACCATCGAAGAGCAAACAGCTCTTACTCTCGTACTTGAGACAAAACATCTTCCCATTTCGCTTTCGAATTGCTGAAAGATAATTCTTCCCCAAGAAAAGGATTGTCCGGATGATGTTTTGACCTTCTGGCATAGAAAGAGATCTGATAGGCTCACTGCCTAAGATTCGCATATTCAATGTTTCTACCAGTTCCCAACTTTCCGCTTTGCAAATTGTTTTCTCGATTGTAAATAGAAAGCAGAAGAGCTTAGAAAGGATGTTACCTGCTTATAGAACGATAAAATTGCTCCCTTAGACGTCGAAATGGTGAATGAATATTTCACCTTTCTCTCCCATCAATAGATTACTTGTCAACTCGTACATTACTAAAACTTACCAGTTTCTGTGATTCTGCTAAGGTCTTGCTTTCCTCGCGCCACGCTCGTAATCTGTAGTTCCCAGGTTCGAGTCCCATCTGGGTCAGCGTTGAGATTTATCTCCGGAAAATTCCCCGCCCTGCCCACGGTCAGTAGGGGACACCAATGGGCTTGAAAAGGCCGTCGTCCGTCGCACGGGATGTTAAGCCGTGGCCCTGTGTGCGGGAGAGCCATACCCTGTGCATGTTAAAGAACACGCTGGATGACCTTCACGGAAGGCTACCATCTGTCTCCCAACAGCTGTTCCAGTGATCCCCTCCCCCAACCTTCTCTGAGCCTTCGGGGTCCACGTGACATGGCCATTTAGCCCATGATGTGCAAAAAAGTGCCGCTCAGAGGTAAAATAACCCAACCTGAAATAGAATCTTTTACACTTTATTCCATGGCATAAATCAGTTGGGAGAACTTTGTAATTCACAGATTGGGTAAGTTTATTCCTAAAAGTATGTTTTCGGAAATGCGTCATTAATTATTCAGGGCAAGGCATGTGATTCCCAGTTTGGTCTAATGTTTTAAAATAATTATTTCTAAATTACACCTATAAATATTATTCGGAGCGAACAGTATATTATTTAATTCTCAGATTGTATAAATAATTCTTTTACCATCCATCTTTAAAACGAGTTCCCCTGAGAGAAATGAAAGAAGCGTGAGATATTAAGTTGAAGTATGAGAATAAAATGTGCGAAGAAGTTGTACATTTATTTCTAAGTTAAATGCGATTTACAAACAATGGAATCAAAAAATCGGCCTCCGTAATTCCCAATTTGGATTAATGTTTCGAAACATTACTGTTTTACGACGTCCATCAATAAAACGTGGTCCACAGGAGGGGTGAAATAGAGGTGCACAGAGGTTATAAATTTATTTCTAAAAATGATTTACAGGGAATAAAAATTCATGAAAATAATTTATTCCTAGGTTGATTTGCTAGGAATAAAAATAATCATTTGTCCCTTTTTTCTAGATCATCTATCTTTAAGCGTTTCAGTGACATAGTACACGTGGCCATGAAGGATAAACGCACTGATAAACGTGAGGGTCATGGGATTGAGACCACCTGAGGGTTTGGGTAGGATATCGTAGATACTTCTCAGAGGGGATGCCCAGAGTTAAGAATATATATTAAAAAATATATAATACGTTTTTTAAACACTAGATGGCGCTTGCAAATATTTGATAAAATTCATAATATTTAGGATTGTTTACTTCCCATTACGTTCCGGCGATGATGCAATCCAGGACTTAGATTATTTCGGGAGCTTTACTTCCTAATGGCTTCGGATGAAACTTCGGTTGTTTACTTCGAATGAGTTTGGGTAGGAAATCGTAGCTACTTCTCAGAGGGAATGCCCTGAACGTTGCCACGAAAGTTTAGTTATTAAATTATTGAGGATTGCGACATCCATTCTGAGAGGGGATGCCCTGAACGTTGCCACCGAAAGGACTTGGTAATATTTTTATGATAGAAACATCCAAGCTAGTAGGTGGTGAAATTTGTTTGGGAGTTTGAAAGTCTGGACAAGATGATTGCATCACCCTTCATGGGTTTGTGATCGCTTTTTTAGTGGGCTTTCCTGTATTGTGAGTTTGGGGATAAAGAGGGCTTCCCTGCATGGGTTGTTGCCATCGAAAGTTTAGTTGGACATGGCAAATTTAAATTTAAATTTCAGAATTAGAATTGCCAATGGGATTGGGCGTTGATGCAATCGTGGGCTTAGAATACTTCGAGGGTTGTTTACTATGGATGATGACGTCAGAATACAAGATGACAGACTTCCTGTTACAGCAAAATCGGAGATTTTCTGTAACAGGAAGTGACGTCATAGGTAAATGGTCGTATCCCGTGACAAGTAGTGGTCGTGGTCGTATCCCGTGACCTTGGTGACTTTTCAAGGTCAAATATTACAGGGAGGGTTATCGCTACCCACATGACATTTCCTACCCTTTACTATTATTGAATCCACCATCGTTTCAATTTGATTTTGCTTTTCAAGTGGTTAGTAAAACCTACGGGATCAGTTGTTTTCCTCTAAGCGATGTTGTGCACACATTGGGTTAAATGGATATCTGTTAGCAGACAACGGGAGCCTCTCGACAAGGCCATCCAGTTTGTCCTTGCACAGGGTATAGCTCACCTGGACATGACGGTTTTTCAAGCCTTTTAAAATGAGGCAGGGTGGGATTTAAAAAAAAAACACGAATATATATGCCTTACCTAGGGCTTGAACCCAGGTCACTTTAATCAGTAATCAAAACGTGCTACTCACTCGGCCATGGGACGGCGAGTGGGAGTTAGAGAAGACAAATCTCAAAGCTAGCAGAATTGAGTTTCAAAAGTTAAAACTATGTGAATGCCCTTTGGCTGTGGACTTGGGTGCACGATTTTTTTTCTGGGTAGTTGAGCTCTGTAGCCCATGGTTGCTTGAGGATGGATGATGATGATGAGGGAGTGATTATATTAAATGCAACGAAGAGAAAGCATACTCTTCTCTTTCTCAGAAATTTCTCTTGCACATTGATGCAGTAAAGGTTTATTTGTCTCCTTTCTCTCAATCCCAGTAGTCTTTTTTTTTATAAATTCTTCCAAATATGTGAAATAATTTTTTTTTCTATTATATTTTGTTTACTTCCCGTGGCCGAGTGGTTAGTGCATTTGCCTACTGAACAAAGGGACCTGATTTCGAGTTCCGGGTTGTTTGTTATCTTTCTGCTGAGGTCCCGGCATCCTCACAGAGCTACTATGGCGTTAAAAACTGACAGGCTCCTGTCAGGCCTCTATGACAAGCAGCTGCTTGAGGGGAAATATTTTTTATTTAATGTAGAGATTTAGGCATGGATGTGTGTGTCGTTTTTCTGCTGAGGTCCTGCCATCCTCTCAGATCTCCTACTGTGGCATATAAACTGACAGGCTCCTGTCAGACCTCTGTGGCAAGCAGCTGCTTGAGGGGGTATTTATTTATTTATTTTAGAGATCTGAAGTGAGATCTATGACTTGCGAATCACAAAAAAAAAAAACTTTATAGTCTAGCTGTTTGGACCATGTAAAAGGATATGCAATCATTTGGCCAATTGTTATTTAGCCAGGCATGAAAATTTAGCAAATCGTTGTCTCTTAACGATACAATCAAAATTCCTTCGTGTTGTGCCGTTTCTATTTTTTGAACACCCTTTGTATGGGCATCTGGTCTACTTATCTATTCAAAATCATTCCATTACGACGTCACGCAGAAAAAAGAAAACACTTGACGAGGCATTGAATAACGCATTTGAAATGTGAACAACTCGAAACAAGCGCAGAATAGGATGAATGCGTACATAAGTTTTCAAGCCATCAGCAGCAACAGCAAGACACGTACACTGAAAACACAAACAAAGAACTCTGACGGCGCGCATTTGTTGGCGACATGAAGTATGATGTTTCAACCGTCCAATGAGGCATCCACTACGGTCGTATTTTTGATGCTTGGAGCACGCGACTCGAAGATTTATTATACGGTCTGTACACCCTCGCGGCTCGCAACGCCCCGCCCAACGAGTTTTAGTGGCTCTCAGGCTACGTGACTGCAGGAAGCAGCGCCCAGAAATCCATTGACGGCTGTGACGTCACGTTACTCTCGTCAGCAGAATTGGTTTTGTAAGCGTGATGTACTCGAGACAGAGTCCCAATGAGGTGTTGTGTACTTGTCCGCCCGAGGAAACGGGTAAGTGCCAATAAAACCACATCATTATGCGTTCGGAAAGTGTTTATTGAGATGTACAAATACAGCTGAGATAATTATTGTTTTTGGTAGTGGTGAATGATAAAAGTTATTGTCCATTAATCAATTGAAAAGTGCTTGCGAATGTTAACTCTATGGGCGTAACCAGATGCACAGGGAAGACATTTAAAAAATTTTTCTATCGCACAAATTGAATTTTTTTACTTCACTGAGTGCAAAATTGTTTTAAGCTTTAAATAAAGTGTTGTTTTAATCAGTCGTATACAAATCACTTTTTCGTATTCTTGAGTTTTCTTTTTTTTTTCAGAAAGAATTGGGTGTGGTTTTTTTTACTTCGAAAAGGCACTCTTCTGCTGTACAGTTGGCTAAATGATTACTCTTGGATGAATGACTATGATTGGACGAATGACTCTGATTGGCGAAATGATCAGTTTGTCAAGACACAATGATTTGCTAAATTCCCATGACTGACTAAATATCATTTGACCAATATGACCATGGTTGTCTGAATCTCTACAATGTCTAAACGACAACGATTCGCTAAATTATCGCGAATGACTAAGAACTTGAAACGTTCTTAGTTTTAAGACTAAGAAAGTTTTAAGACTTTCTTAGTCTTAAAACCAGACTAAGAAACTGCAATCGACGAAATGACCACTATTCTCTAAAATTCCCAAGATTAGCTACCAGGCAACGATTTGTTAAATTACCACCCAAGGGACCAAAGGACATCTCTTACGAAAGTTAGGCCATAAATCACATAATTACTCATACAATGGTACAATAGAATACAGTTGACACTAGTTAGAAAAATGCGTCGAAAAATTACTCTTCTACAGTAGTATAGTCTTAATAAACCAGTCGCTCAAATTATTTATAAGCATAATACTTTAATTTATTAAGTATAGTTTTCTACATAACTTTGTTGTCATTAACATATCTATATAATTTTGAAATAATGAGTTCTAGAAACGTTATAGATAAAATTTTTAGTGTTTTATCGAATTTAATTATTTAAGTTAATTATAAAAAACAGGCAGGGGTTCCCAGGCTGCTTAAATATTTAATAATATGAGTGGTTAGCGCGATCTACGGGACCTGGGTTCGAGCCCCGGGTTAAGGCATGGATGTTCGTGTTGTTTTCTGCTGAGGTCCTGCCATCCTCTCAGATCTTCTACTGTGGCATATAAACTGACAGGCTCCTGTCAGACCTCTGTGGCAAGCAGCTGCTTGAGTGGGTATTTGTTTTATTTTATATCCATTCTATGTATGGCCTGGTTGCGTAAAGAAACTATATGTGGCCCTGGTTGTTTAGAAAAAAAAAATCTGTGTGGTTCTGGTTGCTTAAAAACTATGTGTGACCCTAGTGTTCCCTGGTTCGACCACATCCCTGGTTGCTTAAAAACTATGTGTGACCTAGTGTTCCCTGGTTGCTTAAAAATTATGTGTGACCCTGGTGTTCCCTGGTTCGACCACAACCCTGGTTGCTTAAAAATTATGTGTGACCCTGGTGTTCCCTGGTTCGACCACAACCCTGGTTGCTTAAAAATTATGTGTGACCCTGGTGTTCCCTGGTTCGACCACATCCATGGCCCAACGAGAGTGCAATAGAAGCAATGCTTCAGTTTTAGAATGTAGGAGAAAATAAATTCTAAGCACATTTATATATTACACGTATTTTTCAAGAAATTGTTTAAAAACCAGTAAAACGGAGGGGGGGGGGGAGAAATTTAAATCTGAATAATGTTCTGACTTGATTTTATCTCCCCTCCACTCATCCCTCTTTCATTCAGATCACTTTACTACCGCTCCCATATTTCTTCTAGATCCGGGTCTTCACCTAACAAATTAAAAGAAAGTAAGGAAGGAAGACAGGCAGTGCACTCAAATAATTCACACATTTTACAATTGCAAATATTTTATTGGTGTTGCACAATTGCACTGACACAGTATTTTTTCCACCAAAATGTAAAAAAAAAAGTGCTTTTTTTGTTTTTATTTTTTATTTCTTTATTTTGCAACATGAAGCTAGTAGTTGGAGGTTGGAGGTGCAGAAGTAAATAGAAATTAAGAGAAAATTTAAATGCATTTCCATTCACATTTCGTGTCCTGGGACACAGTAAAATAGAAAATTTTCTCTCCTTAAAGCAGTGTTTTATAACCTTTTTCCCTTGGCAACACACTTCTCTAATAGACCATTCACAGCGACACACTTCTGAAATAATCCATTTGCCGCGACGTAACTGTGATAAAAAAAAATATTTTTTTTTATTTTATTATATATCTAAAAATTAAATTTATTTTTAGAAAAAAAAAACGCATATTAACCTCAACATTTGACAAAAAATTACAAAATGACAAAAAAGTGTAAAAAAAGCACTTAAGTGAGTTTTTTTTTTCAATTTTCGCGACACACCTGGACCATGGACACGACACACCGGTTGGGAACCATTGCCTTAAATGCTGGGCAATCTGTCGCCTGCGGCTTAGATTTGGCCCACTTGCAGTTTTCAAATGGTCCACTGCTTAATTCTACTATTTACTTTTAATTTCTCCCGATGGCCGAGTGGTTATCGAATTTCCCTACAAATAAAAGGGACTAATTCAAGTCCCGGAGAAAGTAAGAAAGTTTTCTTTCTTGTGTTGTCTTTCTGCTGAGGTCTCGCCTTCCTCGCAAGATGTTCTCTGTGGCACATTATATTGACAGGGTCCTGGCACATTTCTGTGGCAGGAAGCTGTGAAGGAGTAAGGGGTAATTTATTTTTATTTATTTCCCATTAATTCTAACGTTCCTTTTCGCAATAAATATGCATAGGTGAAAACTTAATTGTACATATTTTATATTTATAATCAATGTTTACAATAACCTTGATTTATTTATAATACCCTGCTCGAGGCATTGGACGAGAGGAGGTAGTGGAAAGGATGTTAGAGTGTTTTATGAAATAATTAAGATTCTGACCCGCGGCACTCTGAAAAAAAACCTCATCCTGCAGCCGATGAGAAAAATTTGTTTGTCCCTGTTATAAACTAGAGGGCGGGGGTGACTCAGTCGGTAGCGCGCCAGGCTCATAATCTGCAGTTCCCAGGTTCGAGTCCCAGCTGGGTCAGCGTTGAGACTTATCTCCGCAAAACTCCCTGCCCTGCCCACGGTCAGTAGGGGACCCCGATGGGCTTGGTAAAGCCACCGTCCGTCGGATGGGCCGTTAAGACGTGGCTCCGTGTGCGGGAGAGCCATACCCTGTGCACGTTAAAGAACACTCTGGATGGTCTTGATGGGAGGCTACCATCTGTCTCCAAACAGCTGTTCCAGTGGGTCCCCTCCCCCAACCTTCTCTGAGTCATCGGGGTCCTTGTGACCTGGCCATTTAGCCCATGGTGTGCAAAAAAGTGTCGCTCAGAGGTAAAATCAACCCAACCCTGTTGTAAACTATCATTTTACCCTTCATTCCTAATGCTAGAAATAATAAAAGGCATCCCCTTCCAGGAACGTACTCAGAATTTAGAGTCGGGAGGTGCTGACCCCCTGGGTACGTCTAGCGCCGGTTTTAGTTTTGCTAATTAGGGTAAGCTGTTATTACGGCTTACCCTAATTAGGGTAAGATGGCAGTTTTTGGGTAATTAGGTAGTTTTGTTATTAGGGTAAGATGCTATCAATATAATATAATAGACATTACACACCACCAAATACAGATTGATTCATCAAAGCTATACTGCATGAACTTTTTCATATGCAAGGTCAGAAAATTAGGCGATTTATCCATGAGGCAAATGAAACTTTTCTGCTGGTAAAACAACCAGAAAATGTTTATTTTTATTAATTTTTTAACGCATACTTCAACTTTCAAAAGTCATGGGCTGGTGTTCTAAAAAGTGACACCCCCTTCTCGAAAGTATGCCCTGGATTTGCCTCCGATTCTATCAGCTGTACAGCCTAACATTTAGTTCACTGTGATACATAAAAGTACCTTAAACGCATAAAACAGCCCTCCCTGCCTCCAACCTCCCTTGATATGCAGGCACATAAAAAATAAGGATATAATCGTTAATATTTTTAAAAGATACGTGTCAGATAGCATGGATGGTTTCTGAATGTAAGGGTTGGAGAAAGGAAAGATTTACACAAGATTCCAGCACACATCCTACGAAATTCTAGCGTAAAAAATTTGAAGACTGAGTTTTAAGAAATGAATTTGCGTGTATATATATAAGAGAGTAAAAAATTAACATCTTTATCGTAATATTAGACTAATGCAGTTATTTTTACTATTAAACTTTAGGTAGTTTAAAGGTTTACAATATTGGCTTGGTTTGTTTTACCTCTGAGCGGCACTTTTTTGCACACCATGGGCTAAATGGCCAGGTCACATGGACCCCGAAGGCTCAGAGAAGGTTGGGAGAGGGTACCCACTGGAACAGCTGTTGGGAGACAGATGGTAGCCTCCCGTCAAGTCCATCCAGCGTGTTTTTTAACGTGCACAGGGCATGGCTCTCCCGCACACGGGGTTACTGCTTAACGTCCCATCCGACGGATAAGTTTCGTTATGTGTATGGAAATTCTATTTTAAAATCCTAGGGTCGTTCTTTGACAAAGATTGTGAAAAAAGTCTATGACTTGTATTTTGGATGTCATGTTGGAGATCAGGACAAAACATGGGCTCCACATGTGTGTTGTTGGCCTGAGTGAATGGTTGAAAGGTAAGACAAAATCCATGCCCTTTGCAGTTCCAGTAATTTGGCGTGAGCCAACTAATCACTTTCGTGATTGCTACTTTTGTTTAACTTAAGATTTGGGCTATTCAAAAAAGAACAAAAGCAAAATGCAATATCGAAATGTGCCAGCCTCCAACCAACTGAGAGGAAATGGATTCATATTCATCAGAAGAAGACTTTGAGGCACATACAGATCCTGACCCTACTACACCCCTAAAAAGTTAGACGAGCCTAATCTGATTCAGCAAAATGAACTAAATGATCTTGTTCGAGATCTACGACTTTCTACACAACATGCTGAGGTTTTAGGGTCAAGACTTCAAGAGTTGAATCTTCTGGCCAAGGGTACCAGAGTTTCTCTCTTCAAAAAGAGAAATTTGGATTTATCTGCTTTTTACGAGATGCAAGATGGTTTATGTTTCTGCACAGATATTTCAGGGCTGATGGAAGAAACTGGAACAACTCACGACCCTAAGGAATGGCGCCTATTAATAGAATAATCAAAATTCAGCTTAAAAGCTGTCCTTTTGCATAAGTAAACCAAAAACCTCCCATTCCAATGACACACGCTATGGGAATGAAGGAAACTTAAGAAAGCATGGAAAAAATACTCACTGCTATAAAATATGACCAGTTTAAGTGAAAATTACGTGGTGACCTAAAAGTCATTTCTCTTTTGCTCGGGCTTCAAAGGTGGCTTCACAAAATGTTGCTGCTTTCTGTACTATGTTTGAGGGTCAGTAGCCGTCCTATGGCCGAGTGATTAGCACGCTTGCCTACTGATCTAAGGGACCTGGGTTCGAGCCCCGGGTAAGGCATGGATGTATGTGTCGTTTTTCTGCAGAGGTCCTGCCATCATCTCAGACCTTCTACTATGGAATATAAACTGACAGGCTCCTGTCAGACCTCTGTGGCAAGCAGCTGCTTGAGGGGGTATTTATATTATTTTTATAGGGTCAGAAAGGAACACTACAAAACAAAAGACTGGTCCAAAAGAGATGCTTTTATTTCTGGAAGATTAATGTGAGGTAAAAGCCTATAGTTGTCCCCTCTGATGTTCTGCTCCCACCACTACTCATCAAACTGGGACTTATGAAACACTTTGTAAAGGCTATGGACAAAATTGGTAAAAGATTTTTGCACTTGAAGGAAAAATTTCCAAAACTAAGTGATGCCAAACTCAAAGAAGGGATCTTTGTTGGTCCTCAGATCAGGAAGCTACTAAATGATACTGTCTTCGAAGAAAAACTGAATATGAAGGAGCTCACTGCATGGAAATCCTTCACGTCTGTAGTCCATGGTTTTCTGGAGAATCACAAAGAGGAAAACTACCATCAGCTAATTCAAGATCTTCTCAAAAACTATGAAAATCTTGGCTGCCGAATGTCTTTGATGATTCATTTCTTGCACTCGCATCTCGACTTCTTTCCCAAGAACTTAGGAGCTGTCAGTGATAAGCAAGGGGAAAGATTTCACCAGGATATCCGGACCATAGAGGAGAGATACCAAGGCAGGTGTGACCCAGCAATGATGGGTGACTACTGCTGGTTCTTGCAGAAGGAAGATACCTCAGCACATAAAAGACAAAAATGAACTTCTTGTAAGTATAAAAGATTCTTACCTAAGTTTTCTTATTTTGCGTTTCAATATTATTTCATTTGTTACTTTATATTCAGTGGTCTATTACTATGATGTTTATAATTTTTTTCACTGTAATCATGTAATTAATTAATGAGTTTTAGGTTGCAATAAAAAAAAATTGTCACATTTATTTTCATTTCCCAGATATAGGTATTCATCGAATTTGAAACATATCAATTCTTAAGGGGAAAAAATGTGCGTGCTGCAGATTTTTCACAGCTATATTTGAATTCAGCACCCCAAATTAGTTAAAAGCATGTAATAAATGACTAATGTTATAAAAGAAAGGTATCAATTAGTTGTCTAGTGTAATTGAAGGGAAAATGTGTGAGGCTTAAAATAATTGAAGAAAAAGTGTGTATAACTGAAGATAATCGAATGATATGTGATGACTAAAGTTGATTGAAGTGAAAATATGCGATCACTTAAGTTAGCTGAAAGGAAAATAAGTGAGATTGAAAGTAATCGAATGGAAATTATGTAAGACTGAAAAACAATTGAAGAGAAATGATGTATAGTTAATTGAATGGAAAACAGTCAGACTGAAACTTATTGAATGGAAAATAAGTGGTGACTAAGGTTAATTGAATGGAAAATAAGTGGTGACTAAGGTTAATTGAATGGAAAATAAGTGGTGACTAAGGTTAATTGAATGGAAAATAAGTGGTGACTAAGGTTAATTGAATGGAAAATAAGTGGTGACTAAGGTTAATTGAATGGAAAATAAGTGGTGACTAAGGTTAATTGAATGGAAAATAAGTGGTGACTAAGGTTAATTGAATGGAAAATAAGTGGTGACTAAGGTTAATTGAATGGAAAATAAGTGGTGACTAAGGTTAATTAGCCGTCCCATGGCCGAGTGGTTAGCGCGCTTGACTACTGATCTAAGGGACCTGGGTTCGAGCCCCGGGTAAGGCATGGCTGTTTGTGTCGTTTTTCTGCTGAGGTCCTGCCATCCTCTCAGACCTTCTACTGTGGCATATAAACTTACAGGCTCCTGTCAGACCTCTGTGGCAAGCAGCTGCTTGAGGGGGTATTTATTTATTTTATTTTAAGGTTAATTGAATGGAAAATGTGTGAGAATGAAATTAATTGAAGGAAAAAATGAACGGTGACTAAATTTAATTGATAGTAAAATATGTGAGACTGAAAATAATTGAAGCGAAAATAAGTGATGGTTTTAAATTAATTAATTAGCCAATTTGAACGGAAATGTGTGAGGCTAAAACTAATTGAAGAGAAAATAAGTGATGATTTTAAATTAATTAATTAATTAATTAGCCTATTTGAACGGAAATGTGTGAGACTGAAAGTAACTGAAGGAAAAATATCTGAAAGTGAAGATAATAAATAATGAGGGAAAATATGTGATGACTAAAGTTTATTGAAGGTCAAATATGAGAGGCTGAAAATGATTAAAGAAGTATGTGTAACTAAAAATAACTGAAAGAGCAAATACGTGATGATCAAAGTAACTGAAAGGAAAATGTGTATGACTGAAAGTAATTGAAGGGAAATATATAGTGCCCAAAGTTAATTGAAAGGCAAATATCTATAGACTAAATATCTATATATAAATAACCTTAACTGGCATGGTGGTTAGGCAGCTAGCGATTGTTCCAGCAAGGCAAACTTTGTGTATTTTGTTAGCTCTAACTAAGGCAGTGGTCAGCAGTGACTTCGGTCTTAATAGGGCATGTCCTTGTATGAGAAGGCCTGTAAAAAGCTATGAGTAGCTTCTAGGATTCTTCTCTGTCCTATATGTCCCAAATCAAAAAAAAAAAATGACGTTTGCAAAGATGAGTTCCGACTCAAATGTTCGAGACCGGGGCCTAAATGATTTCGATAAATACTGTGCACGAGATTGGTTAAGGAAAAATATCTATATAATTTAAAACATATAGAGAAAAATGCATGCCACTAGTCAATTTTTTATCTATCTTTCTATTGCTTTACGCTTTAGATTTGTTGATTTCTGGATTTGTCAAAACAGTCGTTCCGCCATATCTTTCTAGTGCGATTGAGAAACTTAATGATTTATGGGTCAAATGAAAGTTTATAACGCTGGGAGCTTCATAAGATATTAAAAAATAACCCCCCGCCCCCCTGCCCCATGCTTTCTTCTTCTCCCTAAAGAGAGGGAAATATGAAAACGATTGTTGTCCTATATCTGCTGAACGCGAGTCCGGAAAGTAACAAGCTAATGACTCAAATGAAAGCTTGTGACGCGGGAAGTGTCATAAGCTATAAAAAGTCCTAAAAAAAGGGGAAATCTTAAAACTATTTTGCCGTATCTCCAGAATGGGAATGTTGAAAGTAACCAGCTATACGTCAAAATGAAAGCTTGTGAGGGGGATTTGGGTTGGGTTGTTTTACCCCTGAGCGGCACCTTTTTGCATACAATGGGCTAAATGGCCAGGACTCATGGACGCGAAGGCTCAGAGAAGGTTGGGAGAGGCAACCCACTGGAACGGCTGTTGGCAGACAGATGGTAGCCTCCCGTCAAGGCCATCCAGCGTGTCCTTTAAAGTGCACAGGGTGTGGCTCCCAGACACGAGGCCACGGATTAACGTCCCATCCGAAGGACGGCGGCCTTTCCAAGCCCATCGGTGTCCCCTACTGACCGTGGGCAGGGCGGGGAATTTTGCAGAGATAAATCTCAACGATGACCCAGCTGGGACTCGAACCTGGGAACTACAGATAAGGAGCCTGGCTCGCTACCTGTGACGCGGGAAGTGTGAGGCTGAATAAAAACCACTCGACCATGGATATCAGAAATTTGATATAAAATCTTGATCTCTCATAATATAAAAACTGATCTCTCATAATATAAAAACTGATCTCTCATAATTTATTCCCCTCTAAAAAGAGGGAAATCTGAGACCGATTGTTCTCCTATATCTCCTGAATGCGACTGCTAAAAGTAACAAGCTACAACTCAAGTGAAAGCTTCTCATGAGGGGAGTGTCATGAACTATAAAACAAAAGACCCTCCATGTTTTCTTCCTCCCTAAAATAGGAAAAATATGAAAGCGATTGTTCCGTGGAAAGAAACGAACTATGCGTTAAATGAAAGCTTCTGACGCGTGAGTGTCATAGGCTATTAAAAAATGACCACCCATGTTTTCTTCCCCTTAAAAAAGGGAATGTGAAAGTTTTTCTATTATATCTTCCGAACCCGAGGACCTACTGTTGCGAATTAGGTATCAAATGAAAGCTCATGTAATGACAATGAAAAACTATTTCGAATTTTTCCCCCCCACCATTCTCCTCCCCTGATAAAAAAGGGGGTAGCGGAATTTCGCTGGGTACGACTTTAACGAGACATATCTCAAATTAAAGAATGTGACGTCTTTAGTGCCATGGGCTATCATAAGCACGGCTCCAAAAGGAAGGTAAATGTGCTCGATGTTAATGAGTCATATATCAAATAAAAGTTTCTGAAGGTAGATGTTTTTAGTGGCAAAGAAAAAAATATAAAATTAAAAACTTTAAAAATACCTATCTTTCGACATGCGCCATCAAAAGTGAAACACAAAAGCTTAAAACTTATCAATAGTGAAATCATTCACTGAGTTCGTATTCACTTCAAAGGAAGATAGGATGCCTATTTACTTAGTCAATAAGATTGCCGGCGCCTTATCTTCCTTTGAAGTGAATACGAACTCAGTGACTGATTGCACCATCGATATGCTTTTGGTTTAAAAAAACAAATATCCCCTCAAGCAGCAGCTTGCCACAGAGGTCTGACAGGACCTATCAGTTTATAGCTATAGTAGGTCTGTGATGGTGGTGGAACCTCAGCAGTAAAACAACACAAATATCCATGCTTTGCCTGGGGCTAGGTCCCGTCAATCAACAGACAAGTGCGCTAACCATTCTGTCACGGAACTGCTTTTTAGGATGCATTTAGGAAGATAAATAAAATAAATAAATAAATACCCCCTCAAGCAGCTGCTTGCCACAGAGGTCTGACAGGAGCCTGTCAGTTTATATGCCACAGTAGAAGGTCTGTGAGGATAGCAGGACCTCAGCAGAAAAACGACACATACATCCATGCCTTATCCGGGGCTCGAACCCAGGTCCCTTAGATCAATAGCCAAGCGCGCTAACCACTCGGCCATGATAGATATTTTTAATTTTTTTTTTAAATTATTCCCATGGTCGAGTGGTTATCGCGCTTGTCTACTGCTCAAAGGGACATTGGTTTGAGCACCGGGTAAGGCATGGATGTTTGTGTTGTCTATCTACTGAGGTCTCATCTTCCTCACAGATCATCTACTATGGCGTATAAACTGAGAGGTTCCTGTCAGACCTCTATGACAAGCAGCTGCTTAAGGCGATATAAATTTATTTTTATTTCATTGTAGACTATTCCAAATTTTAAAAAAATTATAATTATTCAGTGACAAAATTAATATTTTAATGTTATTTAGAACGAGTACCAGAAATAATTCGCAGAAGCTAAAATTCTCGAATAATAAAATTAAGACATCAAGAGCGATTAATTGAAGTAACAGAAAATAATCGTGAAAAAAAAAACAGAATGAAAAGGAGTTTTTTTTAAATAGAAAGACCGATTAAAAATTACGATTATAATGAAGGGAAAGTATTTATTTCATTTATATTTGCTTATTTTTTCACAATTACAATAAAAATTAGAAAATTAACATAGGACTCAACCCAGGCCCGTTTTACAGGTCTTTAAAAAATGTCTTGGAAAATGCATGCAATATAAATAAGCTAAAAAATGTTTTTCCTTATTGCCCTTACTAGCATTCTGAACGGGGTGGTGGTGGTCCTTTGCCTTCCCCAGTCAAAATGCTAGTAAGAGCAATAAAGGCAAAACATTTTTTAACTTATTTATATTTTTTAACTTATTTATATATGCAGCATACCTGTCCCTGACTCAGCCCATTCGAGCCCTGGAGCGAACTCATCTTTAGATGATTAGCATTCGTTTAAATTCAATCGCAAAATTCATGAAGAGCTTAGGTAGCTCTTGAAGGATGAAGAAGCACGTTTTCGCAATGAGAAATCAAGTTCTTGAGTAATGAATGATGATGTACATTAAAAGCATTGCATTCAATGAGCTTTACAGATTCTTGAACTTGATATCAGAGCAAAGAAGTTGTTAATGAGCTTTGAAGTTCTTTAAAGAAGATATTACGCACAAAGGAATATTGTCAGGATAATAACGGCAAAATCTTTTATTTTATGACAAAGATTAGTGATAACAGAGTTCGTAAATTCAAGTGTGTTGTTAAGTTGAAGGGAAAATGCGTAGTAGACATGGTCCTCGGGAGGGGATAAGGATGTTATTGCCTCTCTCCCTGGAAAAAAAATAATCGAAAAATTGATTTATTTCGAAAAATATTTATTATACATATGAATTGTATTCCTAATGTTGTAATGGTACGGAAAATGATAAAGATAAGAGTAATAATCATCATCATTTTATTCAAAAAGGGTTTTTTTTACGATTATTTTCTATTACTTCAATTAATCGCTCTTGATGTCTTAATTTTATTATTCAAGAATTTTCTTGAACCGAGAAATATTTCTGGTATTCGTTCTAAATAACATTAAAATACTAATTTTGTCACTGAATAATTATAATTTTTTTAAAGTTTGGAATAGTCAACAACGAAATAAAAATATATTTATATCGCCTCAAGCAGCTGCTTGTACTAGAGGTCTGATAGGAACCTCTCAGTTTATACGCCATAGTAGAAGGGTCTGTAAATGGTAGCTAGGTAGTCACTGGAAGGAGAGCAATGCACCAATCACCTGTGATGATGCATAGAACCGGCCAGGGCTAGCACCTTATGTCCGACCCCGCCTTCTCGTGGTGCAGACCGTTAGTACCTTTCAAAAGAGATACTCTCTTGTGGAAGTGAACGGAAGGGGAGGGCTGCCAGATTAGTGTGGCCTACTAATCTGAACAACTATGACTACTTTTCTTTTTTCTACTCTGCTGAGGAGTGGTCAACCACACATGGTCCTGGTGCTGACCATATAAACCCACTGGACTGGACAGATATATGGCTCTGAGCTGGATTATGGATCCTGATTTTGCTGCAATGGTGGGCTTTTGTGGAGGGAAAATCTTCCACTGTGTTTTCTGTTTGTTTGTGGGTTCACAGCCCCCAAGTGAATAGATTCACAGGATATATTTATCAGCTGGTGGATAATCCTGAGCAGAGGTCATCGCAGACACCTGAACTCTTTGCTTCTATTGGCATCGTCAAATTCTACATTGGAGGAAGTCTTCCAGTGTAGATGGCTTCAGCCTTTAGTAGTGGGGGAACGGGTCTTTGCCCCATGTCTGCGATTAGGGGGCTGTTTGATATTGTCGGCATTCCCTCTCTTAATAAACATAGTTTCTTTAAACATCCCACTAACCATTTTTTCTCCATAGGTAGTTGGAATGTGAGGATTCTGCACAGAGCTTTTTCTCTTGATGTCCTCATACAAGAATTCCACCGTTATAATTTAGATATTCTCGGCTTGCAAGAGACCAGATGAACAGATAAAGGTCAGATTCTTAAAAATAATCTTAAATTTCTCTTTTCAGGGAGGGACGACAATAAGCATCACCAAGGCGTGGGTCTGCTTCTCAGCAGACACGTTAGTGATGCTCTTCTAGGATACGAGTGCAGTAATGAAAGGTTTCTTACAGCAAAATTTCAGACAAATGTTAAAGACATGAATGTTATCTGCTGCTATGCCCCCACTGAGGATGCAGATGAGGATGAGAAGGATAGGTTTTACGGACAACTTCAGGATATTTTGAATTCTGTCAAGAAATGAGATATTACCCTTGTTCTTGGTGACTTCAATGCCAAAGTTGGTACTGACTCTGACCTGTGGGGAGGAGTAACAGGCCCTTTTGGTATTGGTAGCTGCAATGGCAATGGGCAACGTCTCCTACAGGTAAGTAAATTCAACAGTTTGTGAATAACTAACACTTCTTACAAACACCGTGACATACATAAGCACACATGGGTTTTACCAGATGGGCTGCATAAGAATATGATAGATTATGTATTAACAGCAAATGAGCTAGTTCTGTTAAGAATACCAAGTCATATAGGGGAGCTGAAATTGGATCTGACCATTACATTGCTAAAAGTGTCTTGCAAGTTAAACTTAAAAAGTGTTGTGCAAAAGTTAAAAAAATTACTTTTAATTCTGAAGTTCTGAAAGACCCAGTTATAGCTAAAGCTTACCATGATAAATTGCTTACACATTATGACTGTCATGATTTGCTTACTGCTGAAGTTAAGGAAGAATGGAACCATTTTAAACAGGCTTTTTTGGACACTAACAGTACTCTTTTAGGGAAAAAGGAACAGAGGAGGCAGAATTATCTGAGTGATAAGGCACTTGAGCTTATTTCAGAAAGAAAGAACTGCAGGAATGTCCTTAATAAATACCCTACTAGACCTAATATAAAGCATTGCAGGGATCTTAATAAACGTGTAAAGGATCAGTTAGCTGCTGATAAGAAGCTTTGGCTTGATGACTTGGCTGCCAAAGCCGAGGAACCAGTTAGACATCACAACAGCCGAGAGCTGTACAAGATAGTTAATGTTTTGTGTGGTAGAAAACGAACAGGTATAGAGTGATTAAAGGATAAACAAGGTAAGGTTATAGAAGGTGAGGATTCTGTCATGGCTAGGTAGGCTGAGCATTTCAGTGATGTTCTAAACAATTTGGTTAGTTCTACTCCCATTGTTTGCAATGATAATAGATGCATTGGTGGCTTTAATGTTGGCCCTATGACACAATCTGAAGTTATTTTGGCTATTTCTAAACTTAAACTTCATAAATCCCCAGGGGTAGATGAAATTACTACGGAAATGCTTAGAGCTGGGAATGTTTCGGTTACCACTTGAATGACTGAAATTCTGAATATCTTTTATGATAAAGGCATGGTTCCTAAGGATTTTACCAGAGCTATTGTTATCCCTATTTTCAAAAAAGGTGATCGCAGTTCTTGTGATAACTATAGGGGTGTCAGCCTACTCTCTGTTCCAGGTAAAGTTCTTTCCATGATTGTGCTTAATAGAATTAAGAATCTGGTTGACAGTCAATTGCGTGATGAGCAATATGGATTCAGAAGTGGTAGGGGATGTGTGGATCAGATATTTTCACTTAGGCAGGTTCTTGAGAAATGTTTAGAGTTTCAGAAACCTTTGGTTGCCTTTGTTGATTTCAAAAAGGCTTTCGACTCTGTTGATCGTCATAATTTGTGGTTGATTGTGAAATCATGTGGTATACCTGACAACTTAGTTAACATAATGAAAGCTCTCTATAATAACACTAAGTCGTGTGTGAGAGTTGGTAAGGCTTGTAGCAATTGGTTTAGCATTACTTCTGGTGTTCGACAAGGGTGCATTTTGTCTCCTTTTCTCTTTAGCTTTGTTATTGATTACGTTATGCGAAATTCACTTCAAGAGAAAGATTTTGGCCTTAAATGGACGATATACGAATCGTCCATTCAAGGACGATTTATTAATTAAATTAAATTAATTAATTTAAATTAATTAATTAAATTAAATTAAAATATTTATCGAATATATTAAATGGATAATACGAAAAGTAATGATTTAGATTATGCTGATGATTTAGCCCTTTTGGCAAATGATGTTGATGAGATGAACTCTATCATTCGAGCTGTTAATGAAACTGGTAGTAGAGTAGGTTTGGTTATAAACAGAGAGAAAACTAAAGTGTTGAAAATTGGTCAGGCATGCTGTGATTCAGTTAATCTGAATGGTTGCAGTCTTGGGCAGGTGTCACAGTTTAACTATCTTGGGAGCTATGTAACAGATAATGGTGATGTGCGGCATGAGATTAACAGACGAATAGGGATTGCTGCCGGGACTTTTAAGAATCTTTGGAGAGTGTGGAGAAATAGGTGTATACACCTGTGATGTTAACTCTTCGTTTGTCGGTCCCTCGGTTCGATCGCTATACGCGACGGGTGAAAGAGTCTTTCGGATAGAATCAAACGGTTTATTCACAATTACAGAGACTCGATACTGAGGCTCCTCCCCAATAAATTAGTCCAACTTCAGGCTTTACTTAAAAATAACAAAGATTTATTTAACCTTCCAACGTACTTGCTGGACGAGGACCTATGCTCAATTACATGGATTACAACAACACCAGCTTACTATGCCTGTTCAGCTGTATTTACAGAGCCAATGCCGCTATTTCCAGTCGGCATTCCCCAGCTTTCACAATTCTCGTCCGTCTCCTTCCGTAACTCGACCGGCTCTCTCTTCATCGTTGCCAAACCCTTTCTTCCTTTCCTTTCTATCCCTCACCATCTGGGCGTCCGTTAGCCCTCAGGGACCCGGGTCACTTGCCAGCGGACGCTAGCCGTTCCCTGTAAACTGCTACTGCAATTAACTTTCCAGATGTCGGGAGCGAGAGCCTCCCCGTAGCATATGACTATTTTGGCGAAATCCAAAATAAATATACACAGCCTGAACAAAAAAATATCTAAAAAGGCCTCTAGCCTGACACCTCCCTGCCAGAAGTCAGTAGTTAGTCCTGTTAACTGCTGACTAAAAAGTCAAGTTGAATGCTGAAAAACAGAGTTCATTTTCGCATTAATCTTAGAGTTCAATGCCACAAAACACAGAGTTCTAAGTTGCTTCATGAATTATATAAATTCTCTGCGAATTGGCACATCTTTTACACATCTATGTACACTACACTTACATATAAAATAACTTCTAGGTATACTTCCGCTGACTGAGTCTAAAAATTGTCTTTTTGCTTCAAACAAAAAAAAACCTGGTGACTGAAGTAGCTGTCCGAGAGTAAACAGTTTATAAATTAATTATCTAACTAACAACTGCCTTTGACTAAGGAATGCCATACCGGCGGTGTTCATCGTTCACAGGTGACATCCCATGTGAAAGGCTATGCACACCTTTCATAACTACCTAGATATCACCTTCCCGTACGTACCCTCAGACTCTACAGGCTGAAAGTCGTCGACATTGGCGTCGGCCTGACCCATTGTTACCTCCAATTGCCATGTTCGCTCCCTCCCCTGCATAATTTTGATCATCGTAGACATCGAGTCTGACAGATTGCTGCACATGTTTGGGCTGGGAGATAGGATGGCGCTGATTGGACGGTCTCCATGGAGCATACATTTCCCTGTTACTAACTGGAATTTCTCTACCTCTTTCATAGTAGCTTCCTCGATTGGCCCACGGCTCTTGGATTTTCCTCCTGAGGTTACCAGTTACAGGCCTTCTCTCCTTCTTTCTAATTAACTTACCATATGCTTCCACACTCAGAAGTACCTCCTTCCGCAGCTTTGCTACTACTGCGCATAGCACTTTAATTTCTCCGCCACTCACAGTGCTATTGTCTGTACCATCAATCAAACTTAAAGGCAGCTCTTTTACCTCTGCCCTTATGGCATCACCAAACGGTCCATGCAACAACAGATGGTCTTTTACCGGATGTTTTTCTTCGTTTAGCATCCCCTTTCTGATTACTGTCAGTTCTGCCCCCGAATCCACGACTGCTCTAGCTGTCTGGTCGCCACATCTGACTCGAACCTCTTCATAATCTACTGGGATACGTATCTCTCTCTGTCCCATTACTCGACTGCTTGGACTTGGCTTTGTATGTGTCGTAACCCTTCCTATTGTTGCCTCACAAACATCTTTAGAATTCTGATCCAAGGTGCTAACTTGGTACACCTGAGTTCGGTTCTCACGGTCCCCAGTTCTCAGTGGGCAATCTTTCATCAAATGTTCGTCAGATCTACATTTATGGCACCTCCTTACCTTTGGGACGTTTCTATATTCGGCTAAATTAACTGCCGGTTGATACCTTCTGCTCGAATAATTTCTCTCTGAGTCTATCCTCTGCTGGGGGGAAACAACACGTTCTGCATAATGTCTATGCCTTACCTCTTTAAAAGTTAGGACCTCTTCCGTTCCGTTTACACTGGCTAGATGGATTTCTGCCCACGTGGCTATTTCGTCTGCTTTTGCCCATGACTCTGCCTCTTTCTGTACTACGTAAGCATGGGTGTCTTGAGGAAGGCTATCACGTAATTTATCCGACACTATCAGGTCCATAAGCTCCTCAAAATTTGTCACCTTCCTACTGCGGACGTAGTAATCCCAGCTATTTCTCAGCCTCGAGGCTAATTGATTATATGACTCATTCGGTTCTTTCGTGATAGTTTCAAACTTTCTCTTGTACGCAGAGGGAGTGAGCTTAAACTCTTTTAATACGGCCTCTTTAACTTTCTTATAATAAACAAAATCCTCTGCACTTAATTTTCTAAAAACGTGATTTGCATAATTACCATCCAAAAAAGAAATGATGACTTTGCCTCGAAATTCCTCTGGCACTTCATATATCTTAAATCCCCTTTCCGCTGTCTCAAAGAGATTTATCACCTCTTCAGGGTTTTTAGGGCTTCCAGCTAACATATTTCCCAATAATTTTATATAATTAGCCAGCCGCGCATCTGCTGGATTACTAGATACTGCCACCGTTCGCCCATCACCCCTCTCCTCGTTTGCATTCCTCATTTGCAGTTCCAGCATTCTATACTCATGCTCTCTCTCCTTTTCTCTTTCTCTTTCTGCCGCCTCTCTCTCCTTTTCTCTTTCTGCTGCCTCTCTCTCCTTTTCCCTTTCTGCTGCCTCTCTCTCCTTTTCCCTTTCTGCTGCCTCTCTCTCTTCCCTTCTCAGTTGCATCTCTAACCTCATCCTCTCTAATTCAAAATCATATCCAATCCTTTCTTTAGCTCTCTGCTTTCTGGTCCCGCTCTGCAGCATATCCGTATCGTTGTCATTGTCATAATCCCTCAACCCTCTCATGTCTATCGCAGCATCAGACTCTCTGTCTATTGTCACCTCCTCGCCTCCCAGATCATTCCCTGAATAACCATCCTGCGCGCTATCCCTCTCTGTGACTATGAAGCCTCGCCGTAACTCATCCCTTTCCCTATCGCGACCGCTCCTAAGCTCCATTTTAGCTCGTACAGGCCTCTGCCGTATCTAACTACTTGCCCCTAGAGTAAGAGGATACTTACCTCCGATGCGATGACAGGAACGAACCGCCTCGTCAGTCTGCCACCTGAAGCACACAGCCGGAACACTCTTGGCAGTATCAGCCTTGCGTCGGTCAGCTCCCAGTGGATGTTGAACTTTTCCGTCACCTTCACAGCTTTTTCCACGGTTCGAACGTGATGCACGATTCTTCAGGTACCTTCACAGCTATTCTATCGCCTGAAGCACACTGCAGGACACTCTTGGCAGTATCAGCCTTGTTCTGGTCAGCTCACAATGGATGTCGGAACTCTTCCGTCACCTTCGCCGCTACTTTCACCTCTGTTGCGTACTGTCGACTGCGCCACTTTGTGATGTTAACTCTTCGTTTGTCGGTCCCTCGGTTCGATCGCTATACGCGACGGGTGAAAGAGTCTTTCGGATAGAATCAAACGGTTTATTCACAATTACAGAGACTCGATACTGAGGCTCCTCCCCAATAAATTAGTCCAACTTCAGGCTTTACTTAAAAATAACAAAGATTTATTTAACCTTCCAACGTACTTGCTGGACGAGGACCTATGCTCAATTACATGGATTACAACAACACCAGCTTACTATGCCTGTTCAGCTGTATTTACAGAGCCAATGCCGCTATTTCCAGTCGGCATTCCCCAGCTTTCACAATTCTCGTCCGTCTCCTTCCGTAACTCGACCGGCTCTCTCTTCATCGTTGCCAAACCCTTTCTTCCTTTCCTTTCTATCCCTCACCATCTGGGCGTCCGTTAGCCCTCAGGGACCCGGGTCACTTGCCAGCGGACGCTAGCCGTTCCCTGTACACTGCTACTGCAATTAACTTTCCAGATGTCGGGAGCGAGAGCCTCCCCGTAGCATATGACTATTTTGGCGAAATCCAAAATAAATATACACAGCCTGAACAAAAAAAAATCTAAAAAGGCCTCTAGCCTGACAACACCTAAAGACTAAAATTAGACTGTATAATAGTTTGGTTCTTTCTAGGGTTAGTAAGGTAGTGAAACCTGGACACTTTGTAAACAAGATAACATTAAACTAGATGCTTTTGATTCCAGATGCTTACGCAGTATCTTGGGCATTAGGTGGTTCAAATTTGTAACTAATGATGAGGTTAGGCAAAGGAGTTTCCAACCTCCTTTAAGCAGCATATTGTGCAGAGAGAAACTCCGTTGGTTTGACCATGTTGCCCGTATGGATAATTATAGATTGGCCAATAGGGTTATGAACAGTGCGCCTGCCTCAGAAAGAGGGGGAGACCTAGAATGCGGTGGGCAGACAATGTCAAACAGGACCTTGTTAGAATTGGTGTGCAGTGGCCAGATGCAGTAGATGTAGCTCAGGACAGACTTGCTTGGAGAACTAAATTGCACGGTCTGGTTGGACCTCCGTAGCAATTTTATAGGGGTAATAGGAAATATTTTATTAGGTCCTTTTGGAAAATGATGTTGATGAGATGAATTCGTCATCATCATCAACGATCGATCCTTGGGAAGCCATTGTCTACCATATCGTAGCACGCACTCCCACATAAATATTTCAGATATCACTAAGGGAGCATACTAGGAACGATGGAAGTTAAAGAGAATTTCCGAAAAGAAGTTATACTTTGTATCTTCAGCAGAGACTGAAGAAACAGTTATTATTCTGTTTGATGATCTGGTGTTGCAAGAACGTTCAACGCCCGTTAATGTTAGGTCCAGCAGGTTGTTGTTAAATAACATACATATACATATATATCAGATTTCAAGTTTTGTTTAAAAATTTTTTTTACAGTTCACAATGTTACTCTAAATGGTGCTTTCGACAAAAACGAGGTTACTTCTGATTTATATGGTTTAAGATATTCATTTTAGCTTTTACATTCACAGAATTGTTGAGGAAAGTCCAATTCACAAATGTTCTTTTAGATATTATTTCAGCTAAGAACGATTGTTGTTCTGGATAAAAAGTGTCTGTTGAATGCATGGCAGACTGTATCAGGAGATTTCACAATCCTTGGAATGGACAGGACTAACAATAGGAGCGAAATAGAATTTTTTTGGGGGATTAATTTTGAGGTTGTTGGTGCTAGTCCAAAATTTGAATGTTATTAGAAGATGTTGTTATTTCACAAATTTTTATGGAGGATAAGTTTTGCATTTCAGTTTTCATATTTTCCTTTTTCCTCTTGCAGTATTTTCACTGAGTTAATAAGCACCATTTGTTTTTCCGAATTGGCAGTTTAGCTTTGTTAGAGTTGGCAGTTTAGTTAGATCAGACTGGTGTAGAGTACGTTTTATGATAATCAGAAAGAAAACTAAAATGATGAAATTTGGTCGGGCTGGCTGTGCTTCTGTATTTTCAAATGCTTTCACCCTTTACCAAGGTTCACATTAATTATGTCGTGAGTTGTGTAACAGGTAGTTCGTGAAGAAGATCGTTGCTGGTTTTTTAAGAATCTGTGGAGACTGAAAAATTAAACTTACACATTTGAAGAATAAAATTTGGCCTGTAATATTTTGATATGTTTTAAAGTTTGCTAATTGTATCGAAACTTGGGACTTTTATAAATAGGATAACAGGAAACTTGATGCTTTTGATGCTAAGTAGGATAGCAGGAAACTTGATGCTTTTGATTTCAGGTGTTTACGTAGTATTTTGGGTGTTAGATAGTTTGACTACGTAAGCAATGGTGAGGTTAGACAACATCAACCATCATTGAGGAGTATTTTGTGTAGGGAGAAATTGCTTTGTTTTGGCCACGTTGCTCATATGCTCCCTAAAGACCTCAGAAAAAGAAAGCGACCAAGAATGCGATGATGGACAATGACTTTTTTTAAATTGACTTGCAATGGTTAAATACAACAAAAACAGTTGTAGCAATTTCTTCATTTTCATCAGAATAATCCCATAATCAAAATATTATCACTCTAATCTATATAATTTCTTGAAATTATATAATTCTTGATTAGTTTTTCTCCTGTTTAGTCTCAGCTATTTTTCATTATTATAACTCTACTTCTGCATTTAATACGTTGCTAATTTAAGAGGGAATTCCTCTCTTTTGAACTTCGAGTTGAGTTGGGTTGTTTTACCTCTGAGCGGCACTTTTTTGCACACCATGGGCTAAATGGTCAGGTCACATGGACCCCGAAGGCTCAGAGAAGGTTGGGGGAGGGGACCCACTGGAACAGCTGTTGGGAGACAGATGGTAGCCTCCCGTCAAGGCCACCCAGCGTGTTCTTTAACGTGCACAGGGTATGGCTCTTCCACACACGGACCACGGCTTAACGTCCCATCCGACGGACGGCGGCCTTTCCAAGCCCATCGGTGTCCCTACTGACCGTTGGCAGGGCGGGGAATTTTGCGGAGATAAATCTCAACGCTGACCCAGCTGGGACTCGAACCTGGGAACTACAGATTACGAGCCTGGCGCGCTACCGACTGAGACACCCCGCCCCATTTGAACTTCGAGTCACAGACAGCAGACTCAATAACAAAATCTAACCTCGGCGATACTTTCTGAAGCCAGTTTATTAAGAGCATCTTCATGCCAAAAGGAGTCTCAAGATCGAAGCTCGGTAGCGTTTTAAATTAACATTTTATTGAAATATTTGGCAGAGAATATTAAAATCTCAATTAAATCTACATCGTGACTTTCAACAATATCCATCCACTATTCAAAGTTATGGAAGCTGGAATATACATATGGCTGGCAACTTGTAACTCAAAATCGAGTTATGAAGCTTATATTTAGGAAAAGAACATATGATAGTGTTAAACATAATGACATTGATATTTTACCAGTTCAAAAATTATATGTGATTTAGTTTTAATACATTTGTTTAAAAAACTGGTCGGAACAAAATATGAAAAATACTAGTTGTAACCCAAGATATAGTAACAATTACCAGACTGCATAAAAATTAAATAAAAAGTATACATAGGTTTACTTGAAGTCTTTATAAATGGATACAAATATTAAAAATATTAAATTTTTTTTGCAAATTCATTTTTTTTTATTGTTGTTAATTTTTTTTGTTTTTGATTACTTTAAAAATAACTACTGAATATGATTGCTGCGAAAACTGATTTATCAGATACATATAAGTTTAATGAACTCGACAGGAGAGGTTTTAAATTCTTTTGGATTTCATAAAATTCCGTTTGAAATATTTATGATCATTAGGCTAAAGGAATGCAATCGAATATATCATTTATGAATTAAATAAATAAAAAATATTTAGCGGAAACAATGCTACTTACAATAGTTCGCCTGAAATAGTACCTCAAACGGATTAAATCGATAATATAACGTTTAATATAACAGATATTGCTGTTGTTTTAAGTAATTGTCGGAAAGGTGCTTAACCACAATGCATTTTAGCAATTTGAGAAATAATTATTTGCTTTCGTCAATTTCGATTCATTTTTTTCAGAACGAGTCAAGTTGTTAAATGTTTTAGCTTCCATAACTCTTCGACTGAATAAATAAAAGTTGGTCGTCAATCATCCAGCTTGCTACGGAGGAAGTGATAGAAACTCCTTAATATTTTGTCATACAGTGAATCTTTGTGGTAGAGGGACGGGGGTGGAAGTGGCTCAGTCGGTAGTGCGCCAGTCTCGTAATCTGAAGCACCCAGGTTAGAGTCTCAGCTAGGTCAACGTTGAGATTTATCTCTGCAAAACTCCCCGCCCTGCCCACGGTCAGTAGGGAACACCGATGGGGTTGGAAAGGCCGCCGTTCGTCCGATGGGACGTTTGCCGTGGCTCCTTGTACGGGTGACCCATACCCTGTGCATGCTAAAGAACACGCTTTTTGGTCTTGATGGGAGGACACCATCCGTCCCCCAACAGTTGTCCAGTGGGTCCCTTCCCCCAACTTTCTCTGAGCCTTCGGGTCCTTGTGACCTGTCCATTTAGCCCATTGTGTGCAAAAAAGTGCCTATCAGAGGTAAAACAACCCAATTTCTAGTAGGCGAAGGGGAACCTAAAACATAACGAGTGGAGGCGCAGGAACACGAGAAGAGGGATCTGAAAACATAGGGAGTGGAGTCGCAGGTAAATGAGAAGAAGAAGGGGACTTGAAACATGGGAAATTGAGTCGCAGGAACATGAGAAGAAGAATGGAACCTGAAACATTAGGAATAGAGTCGCAGGAACATGAGAAGAAGAGGGAATCTGAAAACGTAGGGAGCAGAGTCGCAGGAACGTGAGAAAAAGAGAGGAACGTGAAACATAGGAAGTGGAGTCGCAGCAACATGAGAAGAAAAGGGGAACCCGAAACATAAGGAGTGATCGTAGCAACATGAGAAGAAGAGGATCTGAAAACTCATGAAGTGGAGTCGCAGCAACATGAGAAGAAAAGGGGAATCCGAAACATAAGGAGTGATCGTAGCAAGATGAGAAGATGAGGATCTGAAAACTCAAGAAGTGGAGTCGCAGCAACATGAGAAGAAAAGGGGAACCCGAAACATAAGGAGTGATCGTAGCAAGATGAGAAGATGAGGATCTGAAAACTCAAGAAGTGGAGTAGCAGTAACATGAGAAGAAGAGAGGGAACTTAAAACATAGGGAGTGGAGTGGTTGAAACGTGAAAAGAAAAGGGAAAACGGGTCGTGAACAATCAGCTATTTGTTCCTACTAGAAATTCCTCTCTTTCCTGCTTGTGAGACAGAACTCATTCTTTCAAAGCCTTTCCTTAATTCTACAAGGAATGAAATTTATGCGATACGATTAACTTTTGGTTAAGTATTTTATAGGTATTTAGTATAGGTATAAAATTAAGATAATCGTGTGAAATAAATCACATGCATTTGTATTTTATGCAACAAAGTGTAATAATTTTGGTTTTAGGTAAAATATCTGTGGGTTCTAAAAATCTAAATTATTAAGAACGGCAGGAAATCTTGAAAGAGGGCAATTTCAGTAACTGAAAGCAAATGGATTTTCACGAAAATATCCTGATGTATTTCTTTTCCGGGAGGGTGGAGAGATTTTCTTCCACGACACTGGATCTTTTCGTGGAGGAAAGGGAATTTCTAACCTCCATTTCTAACATTATTGCTGTTGCGAAAAATAAAAATCGAGTTATACGATTTCGTGGATTATTCTTGACAACGCAACTATTCCGTAAGTCTGGTGCTACATATACTTTATATTTTTTTCTCAAATAACTATATTTGCAATATATGGTCCTAAAACTTATCGATAAATGAGTCTTTGGAGCCAGTTAGGAATATCAAGGTTAATAGGTGGAGCACAAAATAATTAAACAATACATGATACAACTACCGTAATAAATATTAGAAAAACAGAAAATATTAAATTCTTGATAGCTAAAAATATACCAATTTAGAAATCGTATTCAAACTACAGCCCAAGATAGATTTATTTACTTGGATATTTTACCTTACCAGAGTCTATATAATAAACAAAACATAGTTATGTGTAATTTTTTTGATAATACACATAAAGGGCAAACATTAGGGATTTACCCAGGATTTAGTTTCGAGAGGGGCGGGGGATATGAGAATAAGATCTGAATAGAGTTTCCCAATTACTAAAATATTCCATCGAACAGGAAAGGCTAAAATGATATTATTCTATATGGAATGAGATTTTATAGTTTTTTTTTAATCTATTTTTATTATCGGACAAAAACAGATGCGGCTGAAATAAAAATATATAGTTTTGGATTTGAAAGCAGGTAAGTCGCTCAAAAAAGTATCCAAACACTATGGTTGATTGCAGAATTCAGAAAAAATATCTGGCAACGATTTTTTTTTAGAAATTAGTGATATTTTTTCTGAATTCTGCAATCAACCATAGAGTTCGGATACTTTTTTGAGCGACTGTAGACAAGTTTGAAATTTGATATAATATGAGAAGATTTTCGGTGGAGCAGGGAAGTGTTCGGAATTACGGGACTCACCCTCAGGCTATGTCCCTGCCCAACATCATAAAAACATAGGATTCAAAGAAAAAAATTATTTTCAGTTACCGAGCTTTAGAAATAATTATGAAAAAATCACAAGTGGCTACAAAATTTGACACATTTTCAATCTCTTTCCAGGTGAACTGCTAACCATAAGTTCTTTTAGATAATTAAAACGCGAATTAAATGGATTTTTAAAAATGAATTGGAAAATTAAAATTAAACCTGTTAACAAATTATGCAGTACTGAGTGTGAATATAAAAATCACAATGCGATCATGAAATATTTGAAATTAAAAAAAAAGCAAAAATTTTTGCAAGGAGAGCGAATTATTCAGTGTAGAAGTTCTCAACTGAAATAATAAAATAGTATAATAAATGCAACAAGATGTAAACTGTGTAAAGATTAACGTATAACACATAAAGAAGTTGTAACATATCGTGTTTAGTGTATTATTCTCTCCCGCAGATAAGCTGTTAGTTTTGTGGGATATCCGAAAAGAGAAGATTTCGCCTCGATTATTTCTAATAAGTTTGATAAGCAAATGATTTAAAAAAAATATTCTAAGATAATGAATCATTCGTATTAGCACTTAAAAAACAAAGAATATACTAAAGACTTATTTTTTAAAGTATTATTATATATAAAAAGAGTTTAGGTGATTTGAAAGTAGCATTATTGAAGAGAGGGCTTGATCTTGTGGGGAGGAAAATAGGGTCATGCCCTCTCCCTTCTCCTTCCTTCAGAATAATATTAGTGAGGGTAATAGAGGAGAAAAAATTATTAAGCATATTTGTATTTCAGGCCCTGATGCGGGATTCCCAGGTTCGAGTCCCAGCTGGGTCAGCGTTTAGATTTATCTCCGCAAAATTTCCCCGCCCTGCCCACGGTCAGTAGGAGACACCGATGGGCTTGAAAAGGCCGCCGTCCGTCGGATGGGACGTTAAGCCGTGGTCCCATGTGCGGGAGAACCATACCCTGTGCACGTTAAAGAACACGCTGGATGGCCTTGACGGGAGGCTACCATCTGTCTCCCAAGAGCTGTTCCAGTGGGTCCCCTCCCCCAACCTTCTCTGAGCCTTCGGGGTCCTTGTGGCCTGGCCATTTAGCCCATGGTGTGCAAAAAAGTGCCGCTCAGAGGTAAAACAATCCAATCCAATCTGATGCGGGAAATGTCGTAGGCTACGAAAAATTGACCCCCCCATGCTTTCTTACCCCTAAAAATAGGGGAAGGGAAATGAAATTATTGTTTCCCTATATCTCGTGAATGCGAGTGCGGAAGGTAACAAGCTACAGTATTGTGCAAATTAGTTGGGACAATAGGAAAATGCAGTAACAAAGACACAACTAAAATATTTACTTGTTTAATAGTGTACATAGTTAATAGTGAATGTGAACCCCTTAGCTTTAATTACTTCTTTCACCCTCTCAACCATTGATGCCACTAGCTTTCCACACATCTCCTTCACTTCAGGGTGGTGGTACCACACTTTCATGACACTTTCTATCATTTTGGTTTTCGTCGTGGAATCCATCTTAGATATGCGCGCTTTAATAATGGCCCACAAATTTTCAATAGGGTTTAGATCGGGTGAATTTCCTGGCCACTCCAATACCTTCAAATGTTGCTGGGTAAAGAAGCTCTTAACAGGCTTAGAATTGTGGCATGGAACCAGATCCTGTTGAGATACCCCATCACCGTTAGGAAACAGCTTCTGCAGTGTTAGGACCATTTTCGCCTCCAGAACTTCTATGTACTTTTTGCTGTCCATCATTCCTTCAATGGGGTGAAGCGTCTGTGGCCCGGAAACCGTGAAACATCCCCAAAACATGACCCTTGGTGGTTACGAACAAGTTCAGACTTGCAGCAGTTTAGACTCTGCACCGGAAGGGACTTAGCATTCCATCGCTTGTCCCAACTAATTCGCACAGTACTGTATGCGTCAAATAAAAGCGTGCGACGCGGGGAGTGTCATAGGCTATAAAAAAATTGACCCCGTGCCTTCTTTCCCCCTGAAAAAGGGAAAATGTGAAAGTGATTGTTCCGCTATATCTCCTGAACGCGAATGCCGAAAATAACATGCTATGTGTCTGATGAAAGCTTGTGACGCGGGGAGTGTCATAAGCTATAAAATATTACCCCAATGCTTTCTTCCCCCCTAACAAACGCGAAAGGTGAAATTTTTTGTCGGTTTATTACGTTTTCCGAACGCGAGGGCCTACAATTATGAGTTAGGTGTAAAATAAAAGCTCGTACAATTGACGTTTGTAAACTTTTCCTAATTTTGCCCCTACTCTTTTGCCTGATAAAAGGCGGGGGGGGGGGGGGTATTTTCGCGGGATTCGACTTTGGTTATGGAGTTGGTGGGGTTTAACGAGTTGTACTTTAAATTAAAGCTTGTGACGTCACCAATGTTATGGGCTACCTCAAACATGATTCCAAAAGGGGGAAAATGTATTCGATATTCATGAGTCATATATGAAATGAAAGATTTTGAAGGTAGGTATTTTTAGTGCCAGAAAAGAATAAATAAATTAAAAAAGTTAAAAAATACCTATCTTCCTAAAGGACCTCTAAAAAAGTAGAAAATAAACCTAAAGCATATCTATGATACAATCGATGACTGAGTTCCTATTCTATTCAAAGGAAGATAGGGCGTCGATTTGCCTACTCAGCAAGATTGCCTGCATTCTATCTTCCTTTGAAGTGAATAAGAATTCAGTGCTGATTGCACTATCAATATGCTTTAGGTTTATTTTCTACTTTTTAGGGGTCCAATAGGAAGATAGGTATTTTTAAATTTTTTTAAATTTATTTATATTTTTCCGGCTCAATTGTGTTTTTTTACCTCCCCCACCTGCTCTATGTTTTTTTTTTAGATCCGTGCATGATTGAAAATGTGTGATGAATATGCGTTCCTTTTATCTTTTTCAAATCATACTTAGGGTAACTAAGATTTCTAACTCGAAAAACAATATCAGCAACAAAATGAGAAAAGAAAAGAGTCAAGTAGAAAAAAACAGAAGTGAAAATGAACATTAGTTGAACGGGAAAGTATTTGTGAACATCCCCGGAGATAAAGTTTTTGCGGTTGCATTGTGTAAAACACACAATTAATCTGAAACCGTACCTCTAAATTATTAAGAGTGACAGTTGCGGACATGCACTGCATTTTAGTGTTATTATTTCAGATTAATGAACGATATTAATGTACCGAACAATGCAGTGGTTTTTCTAATAATGATTAACTGTTTATATTGTCATTGGTAGGAGAAGAAGAATTGATGAAATTGGTGTCTGTGGGGGCAAGATCATCTGCTCCTCAGCCCTACAAGTGTGAGAAGAAAGCATCCGAGCAAGCGTCGGACATGTCTGCATCAACCTCGTCAAGTTCCTTTCTGTGAGGCCATTCAGGCGTAACTGTCGCACGTGACCGGACTAAAGAAGAAGCTCGTGTCGGTGATGACAGCACTTATCATAAACAGGCAAGATGAACGCTTCAGCTAGCGAAACAACTGAACGTTGTTGGGTAAGATTAGGGCACAGCAGCATTTCAAGGTAAAAGGAATCAGATTTTCGCCGACTAACGCATCGAATACCTTTCCGCAACTTCTAGATCTCTCTTAACATTTGCAGAAAGAAAACGTTAAACAAAGGTGTTTGTTTTTTTGCCTTGTTGTGTCGGGCTACTGGATAATTTCTGCAAGACAAAAAAGGGAGCTGAATCAGTTCTTTTAAGACGTAAAACTCGGGTTTTCCTAGTATCGTCCGTACTGAGATAGTTCAACAAGTTAAAAAAACGAATAATTTTTTTTAATGTTGTCATCGAAAGTCACTGAAAATTGTTGTTTTACAAACAGTCGTTGAAGTTGTTTGAGTAATTTCTATTGTTACTGAGGTCATGGATATTTTTTCTTTTATGGAAGTGGTGACATGGAAACTGAAATGATACAGAAAAGTAATGTTAGAAAAGGAAAAATAACGGGAAACCTTCAGAGCTGTTTTTAAAACTACAGCACGATTAGTACTATCAGTTTTGGAATCTTTACTTACAGTACAAAATATATTTTTTTTTTCGATATCATAAAGTAGAACTCTACTTTTCGAAAGTTTTATTTAAAAAGCGAGGAAAGGGTTAATAGTGGAGCACAAGATGATTAAAGAAATATTTTTAAGATACTGATTAGTATTAACACTTAAAAAGAAAATAATGTACCAGACTTCTGCTTAAGGTGTTTTGAATTAATATTATTGAAGATCTATGACAAGTATGCATCACTTTCATTTGTTTTCGAATCGTACTTAGGGTAACTAAGATTTCTAATGAAACAGCTGGGGTTTAAAAATTAATATTTCGAAATAGAGCAACATTTAGTGAATTTTTTTTCAAAGAAAATTAAATGAATCAAAATGAAAAACTGAATGATAATAAGATTTTTTGATTCTTTATCAGCTAAGAGTCAATAGGTTGCACAGTAATATTTGTTTTTTCGTTCAAATCTATTAAATCTCACTCATTGCATTTATCTTTGAGAAGTTTTAATTTCATTGTGGTCAGAAAAAGAAGTTGATATAGACTGACAAAATAGAGATATCTAATTTTTTCTGCACAAGATATTTTCCGAATTCTAAAGTAAGAAAAGATGAAATCTTATTCATTGTTTCTATTTAGAGTGTAATTAATATTATTTAAAAGAGACTTGTGATATGTTTTGAAGTTAAATTATGGTAAAAAAAGTACAAATCTTTGTATGACATTGAGAAGTTGTCGGTATTGAATAGGACTATCGAGTGATAAATATGTGCAGCTGGTATTTTTGTAGTATATGCCCTGGCAAGATATTTCCTTTTCTGAACTAAATAATAAGAACTGTTTATAAAATGCAGCATGAGCAAGTATTTGAGATACTACGGCTATAACCGCTTGGAATTAGACTAAAGCAGTGCTCTGATTTATTTCATTGAAGATCAACGTAGAGGATGCTTAATATCACAAAACACTGAGTTAAGATAAGCGTAAAGTTTCAGGAACTTAGGCTGAATTGCAGGTATAATTAAATTCAATGTTATGCCTTTTAGTATCAACCTTCAGTTTACGAAATTGAAGTCTTTTTTGCCAGACGAAGTATAGATAAACTGTAAGTTCTTCGAGAGACTTTAACAATTTAATTGAACTAACCTTGACTATATTATCATTATATTCTTTCTCTCTTATTCTCAGTTCATGAAAAGAAGTATCACCAATAAAAAACGTACAAAACTCTAAACAGTTCAAGGTATCTGCTTTTGATGCAACATATAAAGTTATAAGTTGAAATGTGATATAAACAGTGTACAAAAGTGAAATTTATAACTATAATAATAATCAATGTTATCCGCAAAATGTCTTACAAGAAGAAAAGATGCTACAGAATAAAATATAACGGAGAATGTATAAGACAACCTACGTTCAGAAATATTATGACTAATGTCATCAAACGAGAAAATGCAGAAGTTCAAACAGGTTTACAACAAAATTTAAGGAACATTGCTGATCTTTGAGCTGCACCAGACTTGCTAGTCATTTAATAATAAAATATTTGCTTTTGCATTTTGTGTTTTGACTTCAACAGGACAAGAAAAATCAGACAGTTTTATTAACGTACGTTTGCGATCCGAATGTGAATGAAATCAGAATTGTTTCGACTAGAAAAAGGAGTGGCTCCAAGAGCCACCATGTTCCAAAATCTTTCCTCCGTTCACATGCCCACTTACCAGGATGGATACCTTCACGCCGGACCAGTTTACCTGCCAAGTTCCAGACCAGTGGTGACTCTGCACCAGACTGGAGCTCAGATGGCTCCCTCGAACCCGAACGCATGGAACTCGGCAAGCGATCCTTCCCGAAATGCCGGCGGAGCCGATTCTTTCAACTCTTCGTCCCATTCCTCCCTTTCATCAGTTCGTTTCGGATTCCAAGTAAGTCATTCTTTTTTTCTCTGCTTATGCTTCGTGTACTTTCTCAAAATAACATCAATTTGTTGTCATGTAGCATCATGCATATTTCAAACATAAAGCAAATTTAAAAATATATTGATCAATTTTTTTAACAGGCTTACAACAAAATTTAAAGAACGTCGATCTTTGAGTTGCACCAAGCAGGCATGTGCCCAGGATTTAGTTTCAGGGTGGGTGAGAATTTAGTTTTTGGGAGGGTGGTCTGAGATAATATTCTGTATGGAATAAAATTTTATAGTTGATTTTTAAATCTATGCTTAGGGACAGATATATAATGTGGGATGAAAATAAAATTATGTAAATACGACAGTTTTGTATTTAAAAGCAGTTAGACAAGTTGGAGATTTCGATTAAGACGACTTCTCTGAAAAAAACTCTTCGAAAGTATTTAAGAAATCTCGAATTCTCTGGTCCCATCCCCCCCCCCCCCCCCCTGGGTACTTCCCCGTTACCAGGCTAGCTAGTCATTGAATAGAATTTTTTTTTTCCTTTTGTGTTTGACTTCAACAGTACAAGAAAGATTTGACACGTAAATATATTAATGTATATTTTTTAAGAAAGCTTTACTTTACAGCGTTAGTCTCAAAGGTAACGAAATTTATTTTAAGAATCTGAAACTCAGCAATTGATAACTGGAACGTCAGGATTACATTCAGTATAAGCAATAAGCATCTGCTGGGCTTCTTCACAAAAGCTTATCCTTTGAGGGAGTAAATATTTTTAATTTGGAATGATGGAGAAATTATTTATAATCTATCTGGAAATCTTTATGAAGAATGGTAAGTTGCAAGTGAACACGAATAAAGATAAATAAATTACGCTTCAAGCTGCCTCTTCCCAAAGAGGTCTGACAGGGAAAATTAATCAATTCCTGATCCGTGGATTCAATCGAGACTTATTTGACCAGCAACAAAGTACGCTAATCATTCGGCCACCAACTAATCCTAGAAATAGTAATCTGATTCTTTGAATTCTCTCTCTATACGTTACGAGCAACGCCAATGACACAGAATCACTATCACCATTATTCAAGAAGATGAGGCAAAAAAGGTATGAGGAAATTTATTCTTGAGGCCCAGTAAAAAAATTGTTTTTTGAGGCATGGGGCAAAGTTTTTCTTGAGAAACAGGGCAAATTTATTTTTGATGCTTGAGACTAAGTTATCATTCAAGTTTGGGATTAAGCTGTTTTTGAGGCATAGGTCAAAATTTATTCTTAAAACATGGAGCAAAGTTGTAATTGAAGCCTAGGGCAAAGTTATTCTAGAGACTCAGGCCTTTTTTTCCCCATGAAACATAGGGCAAATTTATCTTTGAAGCAAGGGGAGAAGTTATTATTAAAGCAAGGAAAAATATTAATCTTGAAGCACAGGTCAAAATATTCCTTGAGTACAGGATGGAATTTTTATTATTGAAACCTGGGATAACGTTATTTTTGAGGCACAGGTCAAAATATTTTCTTCAAGCATGGAGTACAGTTATTGTTGAAGTACAGAAGAAATTTATTTTTGAGACACGGAGCGAAATTGTTATGAAGCCTGAGGCAAAGTTGTTCTTGAGACATAGGTTAAAATTTATTTTTGAAGCGTAAGAGAAAGTTATCTTGAGGCATGGGGCGAAAGTTATTTTGAAGCATGGGGGCAAAAGTCACTATGGAAACCATAGGCAAAATTTATTTTCAAGGGAAGAGTAGTCTTGAAGTGTGAGGCAAAAGTTAATCTTGATGCAGAAATTAAAATTTATTTTTAAAACATAAAAACACAAATTTTCGTGAGGATCAGAACAAGTCAACAGTACGCATGGGATTTTGGGTTGGGTTGTTTTACCTCTGAGCGGCACTTTTTTGCACACTATGGGCTAAATGGCCAGGTCACATGAACCCCGAAGGCTCAGAGAAGGTTGGGGGAGGGGACCCACTGGAACAGTTGTTGGGAGACAGATGGTAGCCTCCCGTCAAGGCCATCCAGCGTGTTCTTTAACGTGCACAGGGTATGGCTCTCCCGCATACGGGGCCAGGGCTTAAATGTCCCATCCGACGGACGGTGGCCTTTCCAAGCCCTTCGGTGTTCCCTAATGACCGTGGGCAGGGCGGGGAATTTTGGGGAGATAAATCTCAACACTGACCCAGCTGGGACTCGAAGCTGGGAACTACAGATTACGAGTCTGGTGCGCTACCGACTGAGCCACCCCCGCCCCGGTACGCATGGGATAAAGTCATTATTGAAGTCTGCACAAATTGCTCTTGAGATTCGACAAATTTATTCGTAAGGCTTGGGGTAATGTTAATTCTTAAGGCAAAATTTACTCCTGAGATTCGGACAAAATTAATTCTTGAAGCAAAATCACTCCTGAGTTTTGGGACAAAATTTACTCTCCTGAGCCTTGGAACAAAAATTAATTCTTGAGGCAAAAATGTACTCCTGAGACTTGCGAATAAAATTCATTCTTGAGGCAAATTTTACTCCTGAACTTTGTACAAAATTAATTCTTGAGGCAAAATTTACTCTTGAGCCTTGGAACAAAAATAATTCTTCAGTCAAAATTTACTCTTGAGTAATGGAACAAAAATTTATTCTTGAGGTTTGGAAGAAAAATATATTCTTGAGTTGGAGAAAAAATTACCCTTCAGGCAAAGGGAGAAATTATTTTTGAGACACGTGTCAAATGTTATTTTGAAAATTAGAACAAAAGTAGTTCTTAAAGCATAGAACCAAAATTCTCAACAAATGCAAGTCTTCCGTCTCTGCTTCACCTGAAGCAAGTTGGACTTTTCTCACACTTTTGCGATAAATCTGGTAAAATGCAAGAATGAATTAATCAGTAAGTTTTGTATTCACCATTTCAGTTAGTAGTTTACAACGCTTTGCTTTTTTTTCTTTAAAACTACATTTAATTTCTGTAACTTTCTTGCTTTCGTAGAACTAACCTCAAAATGGTATCGAAGCTGTGTTGGTGGCTTTTTAAGAAAATGCAGCTAGTGGCCAATGCCCCCGAGTCTGTTAAGTAGCTCTTAAGCCTTGAGAAACAATTTATTTTTTTGGAAACTGTGCAGTTGCTTCACGGCAAAACCGCTTTGATATGCAGCACCGCAAACAACTTCCGATTAGAGAGTCACGTGTTTTCATGGTTAGAGGAGAAAATTTCTCCGTCCGTTTGGAGCTAGCCTAAATAATAGCCACATTAATCTGCCGCTAAACATCAGCTGTTGTCAGTTAGTCCCATGTCAAAGTAAGTAGCTTTTAAAGCTTTTTTCTTCAGCAACACATTTGTATGCAAATGCTGAGCAATTATGTTCATTAAACTCCACGAAGAGGCTGCAACATGTCATAGCGCCATTGACGCCAATGCGCATGGGCACTAAGTGTTGGCAGCTCCATTGCAAAAAGCAGCTCAGTAGAGCTTCATTTCAGGAACAAGGTGGTTCTCATTAATTGCGGCGGCAGTCATCGGGGCTTGGCCAACGGTTGGGGTGGTCGTTATGTTGTTAGAGCCCATTACGACGTAGTTTACGGCCGGAGGGCTGGAATCTCCTGGCTCATCTTGCGTCGTTCATGAATGATGATCGTGAAGGAGGGGGATTGGCAGTGATGAAGATATCCCTTCAGTGGGAGTCGACGGATGCTTAGGAGAGAGAAGAGGTACAGGAGAGAGGGGATGACACGAGGTTATCTGCTTCTCGCGCCTCCCCATTCAGCAGTCGGGCTTGATCGTTGACCTTTCGGAAGCTCTTCCATTAGTCGGGAATTCAAGCGACCTTTGCCGATGCTTCGTTCGCTTCGTTTAGGCGATTAAAGGCAAGGACACCCACGAGTATAAGGAGCACAGCGATTAAGGGACTTCCGATCAAAGTCAGGACGCAGGATGTCATCAATCACACTTCGGGTTGCAATCTGAGAATAAACATAATCAAAAGACATGATTAATTGATCTGAAAAAAAAATTCGGTATTTAATGATGAAAACAACAACTGGAGAATGAGGGAGCAATAAGGTGTGCTGTTTAAACAATAGATGATATGGTTGATTTGGCAACTTGTCTGTCTTTATCCAGCTACTGATATAGTCATATTAAAGGCAGCTACTAAGGTCTGGAGAATGGGCTGTTGCCCCAGGCCATGTGTTTTAGTTTGTTTTAAGCTGCAAGATAATTTCTGAGAAATATTGAATGGCAGCCGAGAAAATAGCAATGATGTAACTCATTAAGTTGGCTTATCGTAACTCTACTAATAGTCAATTATATCACTGAAAGTCCAGATTTATTAAATGACTCGCAACATGCAAAGCCATTCTGATAGTCAACAATTTTCCACGAAATATTTCGTCACGAACAATGTTTGAAAAGCATTTTATAATAGCAAAATATAAGCAATGGACAGAGAAGCGGATTTGGGTTGGGTTGTTTTACCTCTGAGCGGCACTTTTTGCACACCATGGGCTAAATGGCCAAGTCACATGGACCCCGAAGGCTCAGAGAAGGTTGGGGGAGGGGACCCACTGGAACAGCTGTTGGGAGACAGATGGTAGCCTCCCGTCAAGGCCATCCAGCGTGTTCTTTAACGTGCACAGGGTATGGCTCTCCCGCACACGGGACCACGGCTTAACGTCCCATCCGACGGACGGCGGCCTTTCCAAGCCCATCGGTGTCCCCTACTGACCGTGGGCAAGGCGGGGAATTTTTGCGGAGATAAATCGCAACGCTGACCCAGCTGGGACTCGAACCTGGGAACTACAGATTACGAGCCTGGCGCGCTACCGACTGAGCCACCCCCTCCCCAGAGACGCGGAATCCTCATCTTTTGTCAATGGAGAATCAAATTCGCGGCTCCGTAACTGGTTAAATAATTTTTTTTATTGAATCGTATGACTAAAGATATGATAATGTATAAAACAAAAGTTTTAACAGTGGTTATTTTTTGTTCTTATTTACGGATCTTTATTCATTCAACGTCACACATTATATAACATAGGCTGCGTTTAACTTTTCATGATAAGCCTTAATGATTTGTTTGGGTAACTAAAGCCGAAAATATACTGGCCTACTACTTTTGAAAGACTAGGGTTTAATATTTAAGTAATATAACAATTTTTTAAGTGAGTGGTAGTGGTTTAGTTCTGTAAATGGTAGCTAGGTTGTCACTGGAAGGAGAGCTATGCACCATCCCCTGTGATGATGCATAGAACCGGCAAGGCTTAGCACCTAATGTCCGACCCTGCCTTCTCGTGGTGCAGCCGTTAGCACCTTTCATAAGAAATACTCTCTTGTGGAAGTGAACGGAATGGGAGGGCTGCCAGATTAGTGTGGCTTACTGATATGGACAACTATGGCTACTTTTCTTTTTTTTTTCCTATCCTGCTGAGGAGTGGTCAACCACACAAGGTCCTGGTGCTGACTTTATAAACTTACTGGACTGGATGAAGGCTCTGAGCTTGATTATGGATCCTGATTTTGCTGCACAGGTGTGCTTCTGTGGAGGGAGAATCTTCTGCTGTATTTTCTGTTTGTTTGTGGGTTGACAGCCCCAAGTACATAGATTCGCAAGATATGTTTATCAGCTGGTGGATAATCCTGCGCAAAGGTCGTCGAAAGCACCTGAACTCTTGCTACTACTGACATCGTAAAATTCTACATTGGAGGAAGATTTCCAGTGTACATGGCTTCAGCCTTTAGTGGTGGGGAAACGGGTCTTTGCCCCATGCCTGCGATTAGGGAGCTGTTTGATATTGTCGGCATTTCCTCTCACAATAAACATAGGTTCTTTAAACATCCCACTAACAATTTTCTCTCCATATGCATTTGGAATGTGAGGACTCTGCTCAGAGCTTATTCTCTTGATGACCTCACACAAGAATTCCACCGTTGCAATTTAGATATTCTCGGCTTGGAAGAGACCAGATGGACAGATAAAGGTCAGATTCTTAAAAACAATCCTAAATTTCTCTTTTCAGGAAGGGAGCATCTCCAAGACGTAGGTGTGCTTCTCAGCAGACACGCTAGGGATGCTCGTCTAGGATATGAGCGCATTAATGAAAGGCTTCTTACAGCAAATTTTCAGACAAGCATTAAAGACTTGAATGTTAGCTGCTGTTATGCCCCCACTGAGGAAGCCGATGAGGATGAGAACGGTAGGTTTTACAGACTACTTCAGGATATTTTGAATTCTGTCAAGAAAGGAGATATAACCCTTGTTCTTGGTGACTTCAATGCCAAAGTTGGTACTGACTCTGACCTTTGGGGAGGAGTAATAGGCCCTTTTGGTATTGGTAGCTGCAATGGCAATGGGCAACGTCTCCTACAGGTAAGTAAACTTAACAGTTTGTGAATAACTAACACTTCTTACAAACACCGAGACATACATAAGCACACATGGGTTTTACCAGATGGGTTGCCTAAGAATATGATAGATTATGTATTAACAGCAAATGAGCTAGTTCTGTTAAGAATACCAGGGAATATAGGGGAGCTGAAATTGGATCTGACCATTACTTTGTTAAAAGTGTCTTGCAACTTAAACTTAAAAAGTGTTGTGCTAGGGTTAAAAAATTTACTTTTAATACTGAAGCTCTGAAAGATCCAGTTATAGCCAAAGCTTACCATGATAGGTTACTTAGTCATTATGAGAGTCATGGTTTGCTTACTACTGAAGTTGAGGAAGAATGGGATCATTTTAAACAGGCTTTTTTGGACACTAACAGTACTCTTTTAGGAAAAAAGGAGCAGAGGTGGCAGAATTATCTGAGTGATAAGGCACTTGAGCTTATTTCAGAAAGAAAGAACTGTAGAATGTCCTTAATAAATACCCTACTAGTCCTAATAGAAAGCATTACAGAGATCTTAATAAAAGTGTAAAGGATCAGTTAGCTGCTGATAAGAATCTTTGGCTTGATGGCTTGGCTGACAAAATCCGAGGAAGCAGTTAGACAGCACAACAGCAGAGAGCTGTACAAGATAGTTAATGTTTTGTGTGGTAGAAAACGAACAGGTATACAGTGATTGAAGGATAAACAAGGTAAGGTTATAGAAGGGAAGGATTCTGTCATGGCTAGGTGGGCTGAGCATTTCAGTGATGTTCTAAACAATGTGGTTAGTTCTATTCCTATTGTTTGCAATGACGATAGATGCATTGGTGGCTTTAATATTGGCCCTATGACACAATCAAGTTATTTTGGCTATTTCTAAACTTAAACTTCATAAATCCCCAGGGGTAGATGAAATTACTACAGAAATGCTCAGAGCTTGGAATATTTCGGTTACCACTTGGATGACTGAAATTTTGAATAACGTTTATGATAAAGGCATGGTTCCTAAAGATTTCACCAGAGCTATTATTATCCCTATTTTCAAAAAAGGTGATCGCAGTTCTTGTGAGAACTATAGGGGTATCAGCCTACTCTCTGTTCCAGGTAAAGTTTTTTCCATGATTGTGCTTAATAGAATTAAGAATCTGGTTGACAGTCAATTGCGTGATGAGCAATGTGGATTCAGAAGTGGTAGGGGATGTGTGGATCAGATATTTTCACTTAGGCAGATTCTTGAGAAATGCTTAGAGTTTTAGAAACCTTTTGTTGTAGCTTTGTTGATTTCAGAAAGGCTTTCGACTCTGTTGATCGTCATAATTTGTGGTTGATTGTGAGATCGTATGGCATACCAGACAGGTTAGTTAACATAATGAAAACTCTGTACAATAACACTGAGTTGTGTGTGAGAGTTGGTAAGGCTTGTAGAAATTGGTTTAGCGTTGCTTCTGTTGTTCGACAAGGGTGCGTTTGTTTTCTTTTCTCTTTAGTTTGGTTATTGATTATGTTATGCGGAATTCTTTGCAAGGAAAAGATTTCGGCCTTAAATGATCTAGACATTTCAAAATTTCTGATTTAGATTATGTAGATTTTTTGGCCTTGTTGACTAATGATGTTGATGAGATGAATTCTTTCATTAGGGCTGTTGATGAGACTGGCAATAGAGTTGGTTTGGCGATAAACAGAGATAAAATTAAAGTGATGAAAATTGGTCAGGCAGGTGGTTCTTCAGTCGCTCTGAATGGTTGCGCCCTTGGGCAAGTGTCTCAGTTTAATTATCTTGATTGTCAGTTACGTAACAGATACTGGTGATGTGCGGCATGAGATTAACAGGAGAATAGGGATTGTTTCTGGGACTTTTAGGAATCAATTGAGAGTGTGGAGAAATAGGCGTATTATACCTAAAGACTAAAATTAGACTGTATAATAGTTTGGTTCTTTCTAGGATTAGTTATGGTAGTGAAACTTGTATGCTTTGTAAACAAGATTACAAGAAATTTGGTGCTTTTGATTCTAGATGCTTCGCAGTATCTTGGGCATTAGGTGGTTCAAACTTTTAAGTAATGATGAGGTTAGGTAAAGGAATCAGCAACCTCCTCTGAGCAGTATATTGTGCAGAGAGAGACTCCGTTGGTTTAGCCGTGTTTCCCATATGCATAACTATAGATTAATGAATAGGATTATAAACAGTGTGCCTAAAGGCCTCAGAAAGAGGGGGAGACCTAGGATGCAGTGGGCAGACAATATCAAACAGGACCTTGTTAGAATTGGTGTGCAGTGGCCAGATGCAGCAAATATAGACCAGGACAGATATGCTTGGAGAACGGAATTGCGCGGCCTCGTTCGACCTCCGTAGCCCATGGTTGTTTGATGATGATGATGATGATGATGATGATGATGATGATGATGATGATGATGATGATGATGATGAGTTTGTATTACTTTCGGGAATTATGTGTTCAATGCCACTTTAAGTGTGACATTCACTTAAGTAGATGAAACTGATGTAGAATCATAAATGGAATATACATCGTCCTACTTTACATATTTACAAATACTTTATCAACTGTTTAACACATATATTGACAATGATATTGACAATATAGGTAGTGGAAAATTATATACAATCTTGTATATCTTTTGGAATTTTTGAATTATTTAATTATTTTTCTTGATTATGATGCATTTTGATATCAATAATATTCCAGTAGAGATGAATTCCAACACAGGTTTTCGAAGCCGTATTATTTCGAAAAATAATGAGCCCGAATGAAATATAGGTAAAAAAGATATTTCTGACAAAATTAAAAGCTGCAATTATTAAAAATAAAAATAAATTATACCTGAAGCAGCAGCTTGCGACAGAGGTTTGACAGGAATCTGTCAGTTTAATACGCCAGAGAGAACGTTTATGAGGAAAACGGAGACTTTAGCACAAAGACAACACAAGAAAGAACGCATTCATGCTTTATCCGGGACACTTTGGGGCGGGGATGGCTCAGTCGGTAGCGCGCCAGGCTCGTAATCTGTAGTTCCCAGATTCGAGTCCCAGCTGGGTCAGCGTTGAGATTTATTTCCACAAAATTTCCCGCCCTGCCCACGGTCAGTAGGGTACACCGATGGGCTTGGAAAGGCCGCCGTCTGTCGGATGGGACGTTAAGCCGTGGCACCGTGTGCGGGAGAGCCATACCCTGTGCACGTTAAAGAACACACTGGATAGCCTTGACGGGAGGCTACCATCTGTCTCCCAACAGCTGTTCCAGTGGGTCCCCTCCCCCAACCTTCTCTGAGACTTCGGAGTCCATGTGACCTGGCCATTTAGCCCATGGTGTGCAAAAAAGTGCCGCTCAGAGGTAAAACAACCCAACCCGGGACACTTTGATCAGTAACCAAGTGCGCTAACCACTTGGCCACCGGTCGCTGAAGTCATTAGTTTTAATTATACGAATTATATGCTGTTTAAACTTTAATATTACACTATTTAGAGACATGATTAAAAATCATAAACTTGATACTGTGCGTGCCCAGATTTCTATAGCCTTCAGATGAGTATTTTCGTTTTTTACGTTTTTCTGCACTAAAGTTAGTTTCTGAGTTCTCCCCCACCCCCCGCTTCCGACACTTTAGCACAGATTCAACAAGAAGAATTGCCCATCTTGCTCAGGTCATTTCTGACATAAGTGTGCACTTTCATAGCCCATGAATAGGAGGCAAAACGAGAGTTTTAAGCCAGTGCGGATCAATGTTAATCCTATGGGATCCGCCACCCATGTGTTTCAAAGCGGTGACGGATCATTGTCGGCCCTATAAGCCAGAACTCTACGTCTTTAGGCTCAAGTTAGTCAATGTCGAACAATATAACCCAACTGTCGTGGAGGTTTTAAGCTGAAATTGTGTTCAATTAAATTGGGATTAATTATTAACATATGGTAGCAGGGAAAAAAGATCTGCTCATAAGCGAGGAGGCTATTGGTAATCCTATGGGTAATCCTAATGGTAATTCTAAGCAAGAAGTAAGCAACTTTAAAGGACCTGGATATTTCTAAATATTTTGGTTTTCGCAAAGTACGACAGGGCAGCACACTCTTGAAAAAACGATGAGAGTCCGTGGTCTCGAACGCGGCACCTGACCCTTATCAGTGTACGATGCGGTTCTCCACTATGCAACGGGTACTATACGGCTGAAGTGCTTAAAGGTGGATGACTTTGGTAAAAGTGAAGAATGAATAAATTTTTAATAAAGAGTTATTAATTTTTATTCCAGCATTTGCATATTGCAAACATTTTAACATAGAAATTAATATATAACCTCTCCGCAAAGAACCGCATTTTATTCGTATACCTCAACTCCTTTATCTCTCCACTTCTGTGTTTACACAGAACCATGTTTTATTGACGAACATCACAATAACATCACAAAAATGAATGTTTTAAAAAATTTTCAATAATCGACCACATTTTTTTGTTCTGAAGTAGAATGATTTTTTTTTATTATGCTCCTACTGTGTTTGCAAAATGTATTCATGATGGATTGTATGGAAAAACTTCGGTTTTTATGTTGTATCTGGCACTTCCTTCATATCTCGCAAGGGAATGCTTTATATTGACGGACGCCAGATGAAAATATTTTGGAACATTATTTTTATAATCTGTGAACTAAATAAAAAGCCATGCGAAACAGACCAATAAATAAACATTATTCCAAACTGGGGATCACAGACCTTGCTCTGTATAGTAATTATCGGCGCATTTCCGAGGACTATTGGGGCGGGGGTGGCTCAGTCGGTAGCGCGCCAGGCTTGTAATCTGTAGTTCCCAGGTTCGAGTCCCAACTGGGTCAGCGTTGAGATTTATCTCCGCAAAATTCCCCGCCTCTGCCCACGGTCAGTAGGGGACACCGATGGGCTTGGAAAGGCCGCCGTCCGTCGGATTGGACGTTAAGTCGTAGCCCTGTGTGCGGGAGAGCCATACCCTGTGCACATTAAAGAACACGCTGGATGGCCTTGACGGGAGGCTACCATCTGTCTCCCAACAGCTGTTCCAGTGGGTCCCCTCCCCCAACCTTCCCTGAGCCCTCGGGGTCCATATGACCTGGCCATTTAGCCCATGGTGTGCAAAAAAGTGCCGCTCAGAGGTAAAACAACCCAACCCAAACTGGGGATCACAGACCTTGCTCTGTATAGTAATTAGATAAGATAGATAGATAGATAGATAATTTTTATTTCAGATAATGTTTTACAGTATACAAAAACTTTTGAAGTCTCACAAGAGCAGGCTCGTTCGTGAGATCTCAATATAGAAACAATTTCGATTGAAAGCATCAGTCGTCACATTGAATAATACACACAAAAAAAAACGAAAACAACTCAAAACAAAAAATTTCTAGTAATCCAGAAGTGTGCAAGTCAGAAACATTCAATATCCATGTTACATATAACAGTTATAGTAGATTAATGCAAAAAAGTTTCCACGTCATCCAGTTTCAAAATGTATTTCTTGAGAACTTTAGAAAACAAATGATAATTCCTTTTTTTTTTATGCTGACTGGGAGAGAGGAAAGAAATTTCGGTGCTAAATACAAATAATAGTGCCTAAAAATTTCCTTATGTAATGCAGGAATTTCATAATTTATGTTTTTATCTCGTCGTAATTGGTAATTATTCGTGTCAGTTTTAATTAAATTATCGGCGCATTTCCGAGGACTACTATTAGGAGAAAATTCTCTCGATCCACGAACCACCAAATTCTGCCATCTCGTTATTGCCATCATTTATTTCATTATCGTTTCCGTTTACAAAGCACCGCATTTTATTGCGGTGCTTTGTAAACGAAAACGACGCTACAAAACAGAAGAAAAAACCAATACTTCGAAACATTATTACTTTTTAAAATTGGGAATTACATTCTTTATATAATGACATTTATATTTTATGAATTCTTATTTTAATGAGACATACGAATGTTATTTTTTATAGTTTGCTCATGCGTTTTCCGTCTTTCAATTATTCAAATGAAAAAAAAATCTTCGGTTTACTCCATTTCGACATCTGCTGCACTCTCTCTACGGGACACACTAAAAATAAAAGAGGAGTATAACTATATTTTTTTACAGTGGGGGAATTTCAATTAAATAATAACGAACTATTTCACGTTATAGCGCTGTTGTTATTGGATACGTCAGCAGGCCCAGATCTAGAAAAAACTAAAGGACGCAATCGAGCCAAAAAAAAAAAAAAAAAAGGTTCGGGGGGGGGGAGGGGCAAGAGACTGAATTTCCATTGCAGTGTAATATTTTCTCCTTTGATTTAGAGATTTAAATATATATACATATTCTTAAAAAATGCTTGAAATATGCAGAAGTCCAATAATTTTTGGCTTCGAGTACCCTTACTCGCGGGGGGCGGGGGTGGCTCAGTCGGTAGCCTCCCAGGCTCGTAATCTGTAGTTCCCAGGTTCGAGTCCCAGCTGGGTCAGCGTTGAGATTTATCTCCGCAAAATTCCCCGCCCTGCCCACGGTCAGTAGGGGACACCGATGGGCTTGGAAAGGACGCCGTCGTCCGTCGGATGGGACGTTAAGCCGTGGCTACGTGTGCGGGAGAGCCATACCCTGTGCACGTTAAAGAACACACTGGATGGCCTTGACGGGAGGCTACCATCTGTCTCCCAACAGCTGTTCCAGTGGGTCCCCTCCCCCAACCTTCTCTGAGCCTTCGGGGTCCATGTGACCTGGCCATTTAGCCCATGGTGTGCAAAAAAGTGCCGCTCAGAGGTAAAACAACCCAACCCAACTCTTACTCGCATTCTAAAGTGGGGGGAGGAGGTGCGTATTCGTCGCTGCGCGTGAACAACAATTTAGAAATGGTGTTAAAATCTAAAACTTTATTGAAATGTGTATAATAAGACTTAGTGGGCGATACATGTTTTTGGGAGAGATTTTTTGTACTTGCGATCAGTAGAAATTCTGCAGAGTTAGGCCAACGACCGCATGGTAAATAATGCTGGAAGCCATCCAGCTGGAAGCCATCCATGCCACTCCAGTTCAAAGCTGGGTTTACGGGGGTAGGGGAAGCATGCCTCCCCCTTTGAAAATGCTGGTGAAAGTAATAAATACGGTGACCATACATCATATATTTCTAAGAACAGTACTATATTTTAGGATGTTCATTGACGGAAATTGAAAAAAGAACACCATCAACAATTGAAGCCTAATCTATGAGATTCGTTTAGCAGAAACAACTTGTTGAGAAAGCGCAGTGATCACACGTGTAAAGTGATTGAATTTTTATTGTACCTTTTGAGTATTACATTTTACAGAAGGCACGTTTTAATAAGGTATTAAACCTCCTCGAGCAGCAATACAAGCTTCCAATCTGGCATGCAATCGGTCGTACAAATGTTGGATATCACGCTGGGAGATACCATTCCATGCACTTTCAAATGTTGGATATCACGCTGGGAGATACCATTCCATGCACTTTCAAATGTTGGATATCACGCTGGGAGATACCATTCCATGCACTTTCAAATGTTGGATATCACGCTGGGAGATACCATTCCATGCACTTTCAAATGTTGGATATCACGCTGGGAGATACCATTCCATGCACTTTCAAATGTTGGATATCACCCTGGGAGATACCATTCCATGCACTTTCAAATGTTGGATATCACCCTGGGAGATACCATTCCATGCACTTTCAAATGTTGGATATCACGCTGGGAGATACCATTCCATGCACTTTCAAATGTTGGATATCACGCTGGGAGATACCATTCCATGCACTTTCAAATGTTGGATATCACCCTGGGAGATACCATTCCATGCACTTTCAAATGTTGGATATCACCCTGGGAGATACCATTCCATGCACTTTCAAATGTTGGATATCACGCTGGGAGATACCATTCCATGCACTTTCAAATGTTGGATATCACGCTGGGAGATACCATTCCATGCACTTTCAAATGTTGGATATCACGCTGTGAGATATCATTCCATGCACTTTCAAATGTTGGATATCACGCTGGGAGATACCATTCCATGCACTTTCAAATGTTGGATATCACGCTGTGAGATATCATTCCATGCACTTTCAAATGTTGGATATCACGCTGGGAGATACCATTCCATGCACTTTCAACTTGGACGGGTAATTCAGAGATGGTCGTTGCCTGCCGCGGTCCGCGGAATAGTCTGTCCGATACAGTTCCATACATGCTCGATTGGAGACAAGTCCGGAGAGCGTGCTGGCCAAGGGAGTTGGTGTACTGCTGAAGAGCATGTTAAGTTGCCCGGGCGGAGTGTGGGCGGGCGTTATCCTGCTGGAATATTGCATTTGGGATTACACTCAAATATGAGAGGACGACCGGCTATACGATGCCACTGAAGTATGTATTGCTATTCAGTGTACCCTGTACACACAACAGACACATACGAAAGGAATACCTAATCGTTCCCCACACCATGATGCCTGGGGTTGGCCTGTATGTCGCTGGCCGATGCACGATGGAAGAAGCCGCTCACCTGGACGCCTTCGAATGCGTAAACGACCATCAGAAACTCCTAAGCAGAATCGGCTTTCATCACTGAAGACCACAGACTGCTATTCTTCGTTCCAATGAACTCGTTCTGACACCACTGCAAACGTGCTCGACAGTGACGAGGTGACAGTGGTAACCGTGCCCATCTGCCCGTAGCGTGCTCGTAGTCCTGCTTCCAAAAGACGATTGCGTATCATTCTTGTAGACACCCTTGGTACGACAGAGGATAGAATTTTTGATGCCGTAGCCGTCCGCTCTTCCACCGCCGCCCTCCTGATACGCCGATCCTCTCGTGCACCCATAACTCTGTGTTGCCCGGATCCATGTCTGCGAGTGTGCGAATGCTCTTCTGACCATCGACGCCATCATCGTACCACTGCTGATACCTCTCGTCCAACGCGTTATGCAATTTGACGAAAAGACCAGCCTGCTTCCCGAAGACCCACTATACGATCTCGCTCAAACTCCGCTAACTGAACAAATGTTGCGTGCCTGTGTTGTCCAGACATGGTAGCTTCTTTAAACAGCACTGAACAACACGACACAAGAAGAATAACTTCTTTCTTCACGTCCTAGTCCTTAACAACGCGATGCGTACATTTGCATGTTGTCGTCCTCAGTGACGTCATTACTTTCAATCTTGGATCACGGTTTCTGCTGCCCTTAACTATTAATATATTATAATATAACGTTCCTAAAGGAATTCCTTCTGGGTGTTATTTTTCAATTTCCGCCAGTGTATTTATAAAAAAAATTCTGAAAGGCATTTTTGTCCTATATCTTTCGTTCGGTCCTTTAAAAATCCTATATTTCTGATTCCAAATAAAAACTTTCTGTCATGCCACTAATTTTGATAATTTTTCTTATTATTGTTGATGAGATTGAGGAATTAATAACACATAATTATATTTATAATTCGGAATTATTTAATTGTTTATAAATTATTAAACAATTCATGTAATAGTGTGAACCTTTGATAAATGAAAATTGATTTTTTTGATATCTTTGTTCTTTTTATTATCTCGGTTTCCAAAAAAACAACACTTAATAGTTTCATTTTGTCGTCTGTCTGTCCGTATGTAGACATCGAACATTCTTGTATATGGAGATAAATTAAATATGAAGGTAAATTAAAAAAAAATTATTAATAGGTATTGAAAAAAATTTACGATTCGCACTATCCGATGGGACGGGGGTGTCTCAGTCGGGTAGCACTCCAGGCTCGTAATCTGTAGTTCCCAGGTTCGAGTCCCAGCTGGGTCAGCGTTGAGGTTAATCTCTTCAAAATTCCCCGCCCTGCTCACAGTCAGTAGGGCCCACCGATGGGCTTGGAAAGACTGCCGTCCGTCGGATGGGACCTTAAACCGTGGCCCCGTGTGCGGGAGAGTCATACCTGTGCACGTTAAAGAACACGCTGGATGACCTTGATGGGAGGCTACCATCTGTCTCCCAACAGCTGTTCCAGTGGGTCCCCTCCCCCAACCTTCTCTGAGCCTTCGGGGTCCATGTGACCTGGCCATTTAGCCCATGGTGTGCAAAAAAGTGCCGCTCAGAGGTAAAACAACCCAACTAAGGTAGAAATTTGAAATTTGGTGGTGGAATGTGAAAGGTCACGAAATTTCCTTATGCAGCATTGAGTTGATCCCCTAGAATCGAAGGGTGGGTGGGGAGATGTAACATTTTTGTTTTAAGAGAGAACTGTTTGTTTTCAGAGATAAATTAAAAATTTTACTTATGTTGCATAGGTATTGATGCAATATTAAGACTCGCACTTTTCGATCCTCCGATAAACTATAATTGCTCCTTCTAACGGAAAAAGGAAAAAGCTGAAAATTCCAAGTTTAAACAAATATTATAAATGATGTATTTATGCTAGAAATTTTAAATTTTGGTGGTGATATTTGAAGGTGAAAAAGTTTTCATTGCCAATATTAAGTTTACCCCTTAGGCTCAGGGTGGGTGGGAAAATGCAACTTTTTATTTTAAGAGATAAATATTTGTTTTTAGAGATAAATTAAAATTCTTTTTAGGTTGGGTAGGTATTGATGAAATATTACGATTCGCACTTTCGAAATCTCCGAAAAGCTATAATTTGCGGATTCTTCTTCTTCAGCTTCTCAAAGAGTGAAAGTGAGTGACTCCACATCTTTCCTAAACTACGTACTGACGTAAAAATAGTATGATGTTTTTTGTTGTTTTGCATATATGATGTTTATTTTGCATATGACTGTGTGTTTGTGTGCATGTGTATTTTGTTGCTATTTTTTTTTGTAGTATATTTCATTGTATTTATCTTATACATTAGTTAATACATTGTTTTCAAAATAAGCGAAACGAACCACACTTGCATTAGTCAAAACATAAATATTAAATCGGTATTATCGCGGTGCATAATAGAATTAATCCGCAGTTCCACTAAGAAAAGAATTGTAATTGATTCGAAATTTTTGTTACCGAGCTACTTGCGAAATGGTTCAAGCTTTGGTACTAATGAATCAAGAGCTAGTTGAACAGAAAATATTAGATCCAACTGAATGTTACGAATTATATTTGAATATTAAATGTAGGATCCACTAGTTGGAATTTTATATGCCTCATATCAAACTTCTTGCTATGAAATCCCTAAAAAATGCAACCGCAAATACACTGGTTTCCATAAATTAAGGAACAACCCTGTTATATTAGTAGGAAGATGTCTCGATTTTTCAACAATATTCGTTCAGTATTTAATTAGTTATGGAATTGCAACTGGCATACTATGCCAGTTTAGCCTTAACTGGCATAGTGGTTGACAGCTAGCGACTGTTCCAGCAAGGCAAACTTTGTGTGTTGTGTTAGCTCTAACTAAGGCAGTGGTCAGCAGTGACTTCGGTTTTAGGAGGGCATATCCTTGTATGAGAAGGCCTGTATTAAGCTAGGAGTAGCTTCTAGGATTCTTCTCTGTCCTATATGTCGCAAATCAAAAAAAAAAAGTTTGAATATTTAGCGAAAACAATATCGGCCACAAAAATTGGCTTCAGAAGTTAATTAAAACTTAGTAATAAATTAAACATAGATGATAATCACAGCGTTACCTGCTGCTCTTTTGGCGTTGATAAATCAATAAATATTTCCCGTATGTCTGCGAAAATTTTTTCCGCAAAATATTTTTTGACTTAGTAATAAATATTGTATCAAAGTGTTTAATAAAATAAGTTTGTATTTTAGAACTTTGTGTAAAGAATTCTTTCACTATTCTTCAGTTTTGTGTAAATTTCTTAAGACTGGCATTGTTGTTGTTAAATAATTCAGACTTGCATAACTCATTGAATATTGAATGAACATTGTTAAAAATCGAGATTTTGATATATTTGATTTAGATATTTTTCTGCTATCACACTTTTCAAAACAAAAATGCTTATTTTACAAGTTATAGAGTTTCGGCCTAAGCTTCTCATTGACAACAAAGGGTTGTTCCTTAAAATACGCAAAATTCCCCGCCCTGCCCACGGTCAGTAGGGGACACCGATTGGCTTGGAAAGGCCGCCGTCCGTCGGATGGGACATTAAGCCGTGGCCCCGTCGGGTGCGGGAGAGCCATACCCTGTGCACGTTAAAGAACACGCTAGATGGCCTTGACGGGAGGCTACCATCTGTCTCCCAACAGCTGTTCCAGTGGGTCCCCTCCCCCAACCTTCTCTGAGCCTTCGGAGTCCATGTGACCGCTCAGAGGTAAAACAACACATCACAACACCTTAAAATACGTAAACCAGCGTTAAAAAAAAGTTGATAGCTAGGCTGTGAATGTGTTTTTTTTTTTATTAGAGATAAAATGAAATTCTCTGTGGTTTCAAGAAGTATTTATGAAATATTGCGATTCGTATTTTCCGAATCTTCCAATAGCTGTAATAGCGTCCTCTAACGGTGCAAAAATTTGGAAAAGACCGAAATTTAAATGAATATTGTGCGAACGACCTATATATGCTAGACAACTGAAATTTTGGTGGTGGAAAGGTTAACATTGCTAGCAACGATTTTGCTCTCTTATTCCAGGAGGGGTTGCCAAAAGCAGATTGTTTGTTTTGATGGATAAATGAATTTTCTGTTATTTATGTACTGTCGCTCAAAAAAGTATCCGAACACTATGGTTGATTGCAGAATTCAGAAAAAATATCTGGCAACGATTCACTAATTTCTAAAAAAATCGTTGCCAGATATTTTTTCTGAATTCTGTAATCAACCATAGTGTTTGGATACTTTTTTGAGCGACTCTACAAGGAAGAAACAGAAATAGACACAAAAAATGCACGAAGTGTAAAGTGCACGGAAAGCCATGGACATAGTCACTTTACCCTCTGAAAAACTGAATAAATTTTCATTTCGAGAGCTAGTTTTGTCTTTGCAATTTATCGAAGATCTGGTGTAAGGTTTTTTTGTTTTTTTTATACACCGTGAGAGCTCAAAAGTCGCTAGATCTAGTAACAGAGTAAAAATAACAATTGTTATACTATAACTATAGTTTTACCTATCTATACAAGGGGTACGCCAGTTTCATACACATTTCCAATGCATAAAAGGGCACATTTCCATGAAGCATAAAAGGTTGAGAACCACTGATCTGGTGGACTGAGCTTGAGGGAAACGACCTTTTAATGTCCAAGGAGACGCTGTTCAGTGTTACTCTTTTTCACCTGATAAACATCAAGACATAAGCAAAGCAGACCCGTAGACTGTCAAAAATGTAACGCAAACAGTACTGTATGATATCTCAATTTTCGACCAACCCAAGAAGTTCACAAAGTTGATGGATTTAGTTCAATATATACCAACAATTCAAATGTGTTTTAAAAAGAAAATCCTGACTGTTAGAGAAGATATTACCTTACCCTCTATAACCAGAGACCTTTCTTTGAAGTGAATACTAACTCAGCCATTGATTGCATCATCGATAAGCTTTAGGTTTATTTTCTACTTTTTAGGGCACTATAGGAAGATAGATATTTTTAAAGTTTTCAAATTATACTTTTTAATTCTGAGGTAGGATCAAATATATAATGCCAGAAATACATTTATTCTATGGCACAAAATACAAGCATTACTAATCATATTACTAACCTTGAGTATTACAATTAGAAAGAAATTCGGTTGCATTATTTCGAATAAATAGCGGTTTTATTTTAAGTTTGCATTCTTCTTAATTTCTGGCATGAAACAAACAAAAATACTATAAAGCAGACAAGAATCATTGTTTCGAATTCGATTTTTATAATACATTAGCAGAAATTTAAAGTTTTCCTTAAATCAGTGTCTCGCAAACTGTGTGCCGCGGCACAGTAGTGTGCCGCGTGAGATTCCAAGTGTGCCGCGAGAGATTTTCAAATTGACACTAGATATTCGAAAGATTTCATTTTGACTTGACTTGTGTTATCGACGTGCTTTAATAAAAATCTTTCAGATTTTATTAACTGGGATCTTGTAAGTATTTATCAAGCTTTTTCCAAATTTTGGTATTAATTTTTGATTATTTCAAGCCATAGAATGGACAAATATTTAAAACAAACACCGAGTTATGAATTAAAGAACGAGAGCAAATCTTCAAGTAAAACCAGGCTGATGACTTCAGCAAAGCGCAAATATAATGACGATTATATAAGAGTTTGCTTTTATTCTTATTTTAGGTGTGCCGCGGAAAAAAAATTAGATTCAGTGTGCCGCAGGAAAAAAATTAGATTCAGTGTGCCGCAGAGTAAAAAAGTTTGCGAGACACTGCCTTAAATGAATTTTAATGGGAAGAATAACGTTTGCGGTTCATGAACATCCTAGAAATATTCTTTCTACTTGCCATGAGAGCAAGGCCGGGTTATCCAATAGGCATAGTAGGCATTGTGCTTAGGACCTAAGGAAAAATATTCGGCAATTTTTTTTGACTAAAAGAACTGTAGCTAAGATCATTTTCTGAATAGGGGTCGGGATCGCAATCTTCAATTCCCAGGTTGGAGTCCCAGCTGGGAGGAACTCTCAAAACATCCTGCCCTGGCTTCGATCACTAGACGGCACCTAAGGACTTGGAAAAGTCGCCGTCTGTCGGATGGGAAGTTAAGCCGTGTACCGTGTGTGCAGAAAAGCCCTGACGGGAGGCTACTATTTGTCTCCTAACAGCTCTCCAGCGGGTCCCCTCTCCCAACCTTTTCTAAGCCCTCGGGGTCCTTGTGACCGGCCATGTAACCCAATGTGTGCAAGAAAAAAGTGCCGCTCACGGGTAAAGCAACCCAGCTCTTCTTGAGTATATAGTGATTATATCAACTGTCAAGGCTTGTTCTGTACTATTTTGCCATCCGAGAAAAAATATACTGGATAATTTATCGAAATCGATATCCACAAAAATTCATCCGCCAAAGGGCCTTCAAAACGGAAGAGCCTATATCCTAAGAGGGGCCTGAAGAAATATTTTAGTGATGGGTTGCATAGAAAACTGAAATGAAAGGGCAGGCCACGTAAAAAACTGAAGTACAAGAGCAGACTGCCAAAGAAATATATAATCAATAACAAATGTATAACTAATGCAAAAATAAATAAATAAAAAATAAAATATTAAAGTGAAACATTAACAATATAATTTCTTGCCTTCTATATTCTTTTTCTCTTTTATAAATTTAATATATTTGTCATCAGTTGCTCGAAGGCGGCGGGTTATAGTTTGCCCACCTCTGGTCTAAGAGGACCTTAGTCCAGCGCTGCATGACCGAAACATCACTTTTGATAATATGAACTTTGTTATAATTTTCCTTTAATATCTTCATCTTGTTATGATTTGTTTTTCACCTAAAATATCTCATATCTGTTGTAACTCTGTACTATTATTAGCTAGTTGTTTTACTAGCTAATTCGCTTCATTGTAAGCCAGATTATAGAGTTGGAAATTCTTATCAGCTTTTAACTAACACGTTAACCATTTATTAAACACTATGTAATGCTGTCTGTTATGACTAATAGGATATTGATTCAATTTGTCGCTGCGTTAACTTCTATCAGATATAAACTGCTTTCCTTTAAACATAAGTGGTTTATACTCTCCTGGTCTCTTTTATCTAGAATTCCCCGCCCTGCCCACGGTCAGTAGGCGACACCGATGGGCTTGGAAAGGCCGCCGTCCGTCGGATGGGATGTTAAGCCGTGGCCCCGTGTGTGGGAGAGCCATACGCTGTGCACGTTAAAGAACACGCTGGATGGCCTTGATGGGAGGACACCATCTGTCTCCCAACAGCTGTTCCAGTGGGTCCCCTCCCCCAACCTTCTCTGAGCCTTCGGAGTCCATGTGACCTGGCCATTTAGCCCATGGTGTTCAAAAAAGTGCCGCTCAGAGGTAAAACAACCCAACCCAACCCTCTTTTATCTAGAACAGTACTGTTTGTTTCAAGAAAAACCTATTTAAAACGCCCCATACTTCATCTTCAGCTGGAAGCCAGGTTTGATAACACACCAGATGGACTCACCCCAGTTGGACATACACCAACACCAGCCTGAATTGAAGAAAATACCATTTGTTACAACAACCTATGACAGTTAGAAGCTTATCACATTTAACATGAAAACCTATGACAGCTGAAAGCAAATCACATTTATCATGAGATCCTATGACAGCTGGAAGCAAATCAAATTTGTCATAACAATTCATGATGACAGGTTATACCTATTTCTGGGTCATTCAGATCTCTGTATTATAGGTAATCTCTTTAATCTGCGCAAAACGTTTCATAAGATTAAGCTGCAAGACTTATTTCAGCAAGTGTCGATAAAACCCTGTCTCAGCCTCCCCTGTAACTATTAAAGAATTAGGTTCACATATAACCCACAGGTGTCTGTAACTATTGCGAACTGAGGAATTGCTCCGCAGAGATATAGAGGAATGTCTTTAATGGTGTATGATAAGGTTTTTCAAACTATGGGACGCTCTCCTCCAATGAACCGTGAGGTCTTTGGAAAGAGCCTCAGCACATTGTATTTTAACTTTCAATTTTGGTAGTGCAAGTAAAAGAATTAATTTTGCTTTTAATTCTTAACAATTAATTAACAATTAATTCTTAACAATAACAAGTCGTAAAACAATTTTGTTTTTGTTTTGAAACACATTCGTATAAAAATTAATTATACTAATTTAATAATTAATTAATTCTATTTAATAAACGTTGAAATCCATATAATTTTTATTTCATTGACTATTTACTTATCATTGTGAATATCTCATTGAAATTAAATCTATTTATATTAAATAACAGTGTATTAAATTTAGTAAAATGTATCAATATCAAAATTTTGCGTCACGTTTCTGTTATTTTCTTTTTTTTATTTTTACGGGGGGGGGGAGTGACAAGAAAATATTTGAAAATGTTGAAAAATAAAAGCCGCAGTCAGACAGTTTAAAAGTGAAACATTTTTAATATGATATGTCTAAATGATGGGTTTCTGTTGGTGTCTATTCCCCCCCCCCCCACCCCTTGGACTTCTCAATAATTACTCTTTATTCCTGTAGGAAATGCTAGGTACTCTCAAAGCATAGTGTTTACTTCTATGCCAAAGACCTTCCTGATTACTCTGGGCAACAAATTTTCGTAAGAGTTATGCCTCTGAGATAAAAGTAGCCATTACTTAAAGATTTCAAGGTGCTGAACACGAATATGACAATGAAAATGCAAAATTGGCAACGATTTCTGAGAAATACGCGATAGATTCTTATATAATAGAGTAATACGTACATATGACATATATCGGTAAAACTCCGCTTCTACTTCCGACGTCTCTTGTACAGCTCCTCAGTTTTTCTGGCATCGTTTCTCCATCGTTGCAATGTCCTGGTGAAAACGTTCACCGTGCTCATCACTAACAATGCCGCAGTTGTCGGGGAAGAAATCTAAGTGGGAATGAAGAAAGTGGATCTATAAGGACATATTGCAGCCAAGTTTGTGATGTCCTTAACCAGTTTCTTGTAGTTGTCTGCCCTGACATTCCCAAGGAATTTAGTTGACATCAGAAGAAACGCATCCCAAGCATTTTTCTCGTCACCCTGAAAGAGGTTGTCGAACATCTGGTCTCTGAACAGCTCGCGAATCTGAAGACCCACAAAAACTCTCTCTTTAATTTTCTCTTCGCTGAGTCCAGGGAATTTGTCAGCCAACTACTTGAAAGCCGATGCAGTCCGGTCCATGGCTTTTACAAAGTTTTTCATCACACCGAGTTTGATGTGTAGGGACGGTAGCAGGATTTTGCGCGTTTCTGCCAGTGGTGGGTGTTCCACATTCTTCTTTTCGACCTTCAGAGATTTCCTCTAAGACCAGTTTCTCTTCTTCACGTAGTGCAAAGTCTTTGTCGGCTGTTCCATTCACATAAGAAACAGCAATACTTCGTATATCCCAGTTGCAGACCCATCAACAGAGCCACTTCAACAGAGCATCAAGTAACAACAGAAATGCCAGCTATACTTGCTGTATTGAAGACAGTTCAACAGCTCTTTTGGGTTGTCGTAAGTTTCTTTCATGTAGACAGCGTGTCCGACTGGAATGGATGGAAGGCGATTTCCATTTTACAGCAACACCACCTTGACACTCAATTTCGTGGAGTCTATGAATAGTCGCCACTCTTGAGGGTCATGCTTGATTCCGAGGGCATTCATCAGGCCATCTACATCGGAGCAGAACACAAGATCATCTTCCTTTCTGAAGTAAGTCGCAAACTGCTCATGAAGTTCGAAACGAAGTTACTCGGAATTTTCCTTGAGAAGTTTCCATTGTTTAAGTCTTAATCCAAGTAACTCTGCTTTGGCCTGTCAAGGTGGTGTTGCTGTAAAATGGAAATCGACTTCCATCCATTCCAGTCGGACACGCTGTCTACATGAAAGAAACTTACGACAACCCAACACTACCGTCCCTACACATCAAACTCGGTGTGATGAAAAACTTTGTAAAAGCCATGGGCCGGACTGCATCAGCTTTCAAGTAGTTGGCTGACAAATTCCCTCGACTCAGCAAAGAGAAAATTAAAGAGAGTTTTTGTGGGTCTTCAGATTCGCGAGCTGTTCAGAGACCAGATGTTCGACAACCTCTTTCAGGGTGACGAGAAAAAGGTTTGGGATGCGTTTCTTCTAATGTCAACTAAATTCCTTCAGCTAAAATGTGTGGCGCAGATGATGTACCGTGACAGTCGTATGGATAATCATTAGACATTTAAGGCTGTGGAGACCCGGACATCGGTTCGTCCCCCTTCTCATCATCTGAATCGGTGGAAAATTCTTTTGGAGGTTCGGGAACGGGAAGGCCTTCGCCGTGTGGAACTGGTCGGAGAGCAGATTGTATATCGGGTAAGCTTTAATCAATTCTTTTTCCTTGTGATGCCTCCAGAAACAGGTGGAACCATGCAGAAGGAGCAGTCATTTGTGTGATTGTTTGGCTCTCTCCAAACCACAGGAACATCAAACGGCATCACCACTTTTCGCCTTTCAGCAACTTCGGAAGATTTCTTGCACACGTACTGCAACATATATGAACGGGGACCCAGGCCTTGTCCTGGTCCCCGTTCTTGTATCCAAAATAAAACTCATATGCCGCTTACATTATTGGAGTTATGGTCCTTTTCTGGCTTGCAAACATCACTTTCCCGCAAATGTAACAAAATGTATCTGCACTATTAACACAGGCATCACTACTGCTGATAAGGCAACATCAAACAGCATCACTACTGCTGATAAATGAGGCATCACTACTGCTGGAATTAAAACTGCAAGGATCACTTGAGTTGTACTTATGACTCAGGGATAAATAAGAGTCGCTCAAAAGACTTGCTCAATCCACGAGACATCGCTTACAACTAACGATTGCATCATCTTTTGTCCGCGATCGTAAAGCAGCGATGTCATGACTTAACTACATCGCATCAGACAATGATGCAATACCTCGGGGGTTGTGTGTATGGCGGGTTGATGCAATTCAACGCAACATGTTGCAATCTGGAGTTTAAAATACATCATTACGAAATGGTTACCTATGTACTCAATGAGGACTGAATCGTTTATACATGACCATCTCTGTCTCTCCTAAATAAGAGCCAATCGACAAATTTTATTGTCATTTTCGTATTCAGCACCTCGAAATTAGTAATGATTGGCTATTTTCATTTCAAAGGCTTTTTGTGTGTAGCCCAGTGTTACTATTTCAATTACCAATGGCAAAAGTGCCTATCACTAGAGCATATTTAATGTTAGAAGTAAACTCGAAATATGTAAATTCAATAATGTAAGGGCCGTCCAGTGGCCGAGTGGTTAGCGCACTTGGCTACTGATCTAAGTACCTGGGTTTGAGCCCGGATACGGCATGGATGTTCGTATTGTTTTCTGCTGAGGTTCTGCCATCCTCTCAGATCTTCTACTGTGGCATATAAACTGACAGGCTCCTGTCATACCTCTGTGGCAAGCAGCTGCTTGAGGGGGTATTTATTTTTTATTTATTTAAGGGACATTTAAATGAATTAAATTTTTTACTATTTATTAACTCCTTGCGATTAAATAATCATTAAGCACAACTCGATTTGCTTACAAAGAATAATTTTGTGGAAAAAATTACTTTCGCCGATGAGTGAGACTCAAATCCACGTCTTCCAATTTCATTCCAGATGTTCTAACCACTAAACTATAACCATCTCCGTCATTTATCCATTAAACGTGAGTTCGAATCCCACTTATTGAGCCAAATTGGTATTGTGAGAGTGGCACAGTGGCATCGAATTAGCTCGTGTTACCACTGCAGGCATCAGGGATACCACGGAGATACGTCAACGTAACGGACTACAGTACCTCATTGACCTCTTGTCATGCTGTCATTGTACCCACTATGCATACGAGCAGTGAACAGCTGTTGAAACTGATAACGCCCCAAACCATAACACCAGGTTGAGGAGCCGTATGATGGCAGCAAGATCAGCCCTGTGACCACGTCATCTGCATATTCTCAATCGGCGATTGTTGGCGCTGAGATAGAAGCGAGATTCGTCTTTGAATATGACATGATTCCATTAATTCCGCCATGCATGTCTGGTAGGGTTGCTACAGCTTGCCATCAAATGCAGTGATTGAGGCGTTTGGACATCTGTCTACGTGCACCAGTCCCACTACGGTGATGCACATTACCTTCCTCCAACCACTGTCGCCAAATTCGGCTGACAGTTGTTGCATCCCGATGCGTTTCCTTTGTGATGCGATGCACGGACCAATCATACGTTGCCCTACGACGAAGCCTCTGGTAAAGGTATCCGTGTGATGATAGAATTCCTGATGACATTGCCCAGGCATTCTCACTCCTTATGCGTGCTTACGCCACCGAGGTCACTCCGATGCAGTGGCTCACACGCCTATGTGAGGATGATAGCTATGCCGGGCGTTTTTCCCTGTTATCTCCCTCACCTATCACGTGATTCGTTCTCAACTGCACTCGTTACCATAATCTGAATGTCGATACATACCCACCAATTTGAATTGCTCAGTAGTAGTGTAGTAAATGAGAGTTCTGGTCCAATATTAAAGTATAGGGAATCCCATGTTAACCTATGGGACACTTTTGGGGAGATGAAAAAGTGTCAGAGTGCCAAGACTGCACTTCTCGGCAGCAATTAAATCTATGAAAATTTCAATCTTGGAGCACGAAGTTTACAGAATGAAATGTAGAGGGAGAGGTACTGGGTAATAAAAGACAACGTCTTTCATTAATCACAAATAACGACTTTTAAAAGAGCAAAATTTATTCAAAAGATTTTGCAAATTTACATTCTGGTAAATTTTTATCTGATATTTCGTAAGGTACATTTTTATGCAATACAGGCTTTTTAAAATAAATAAATAAAAATAAATTAAATTACCCCTCAAGCAGTTGCTTGCTAAAGAGGTCTGACAGGAATCTGCCAATCAAATATGCCACGAAGCAGATCTGTGAGGAAGGTGAGATCTCAGCAGAAGAACAATACAACAAAAAGAAAATATTCATACTTTATCCGGGTATCGAACCCGGGTCCCTTTGCTCAATAGCCAAGCACATTAACCAATTATCGGTCATTAATAAACTATTACACTGAGTTCTACTGGTAAACGTACATCATACCTCAAGCATTTGCAAAACCTTGATGGTATTAAAGTATCAATATACGTGGATGGTTGGGTTGGGTTGTTTTACCTCTGAGCGGCACTTTTTTGCACACCATGGGCTAAATGGCCAGGTCACATGGACCCCGAAGGCTCAGAGAAGGTTGGGTACCCACTGGAACAACTGTTGGGAGACAGATGGTAGCCTCCCGTCAAGGCCATCCAGCGTGTTCTTTAATGTGCACAGGGAATGGTTCTCCCGCACATGGGGCCACGGCTTAACGTCCCATCCGACGGACGGTGGCCAATACGCGGATGGTGATAAAGTTTCTCGGAAAGATTTCCAATACGCGGATGGTAATAAAGTTTCTCGGATACTGTTGTGGAATGTGGGTAGAACGTTTGCTATTGGCGCAGAGCTCTACCTATCACTTCACGACAAAATACTATTTGGCGGATGTCGAATTATATGATTTGCCAAACACCGAACAGGTTAAAAGTTCAGTTATTGGTTTTCAGTCGAACAAACCAAATCTGCATACTTAATTTTGATTGAAATATTCCATTCAGGTTTACTTCGGTCACAACTTTTATCTGACGTGTAATCAAAGAACATTTTTCTGTAACACATACACCCAAAGGTTAGGCTACACTACAGTTCAGAGTTCTCAAATGTTTGGTTCTTTTCACCGAGCAAAAATTCCGTTGTAATAAAATATGTTTAATATTGGATCATGGTAGAATCTTCACCATTTGACTTCTATCATGTATTTTGCGCTGAGATTTGAAATCAAGTAATATTTACAAGGTTTGATTCACTCACATTCATAGGCATACTTAAGGGGTGTTGTGAAGACTTAAAAGTTGTGTGCCTAGGGACGATAAGTGTCAAAAAAGAGGGGCAGTCTTAAGGGCTGTGTGCTTAGGCACACTCAAATGTCTCAACAACGGGGGGATAGACTTAAAAGAGTGTTGTGTGCCTAGGCAGACGCTAACGTCTCAAAAAAAGGGCAGCCTTAAAAGGTGTTGTGCAGTCTTAATGGTTGTGTGCTTAGACACACGCTAATGTCTCAAAAAACAGAGAGCAGCCTTAAATGGTGTCTTAATGGTTGTGTGCTTAGACACACGCTAATGTCTCAAAAAAGAGAGAGCAGCCTTAAGAGGTGTTGTGCAGTCTTAATGGTTGTGTGCTTAGACACACGCAAATATCTCAAAAAAGGGAGAGCACCCTTAAATGGTGTTGTGCAGTCTTAATGGTTGCATGACTAAGCACACCCCAATGTCTCTAAATAGGGGGAAGCCTTAAGATGTGTTCTGCAGCCTTAAAGGTTGTGTGCTTAGGCACACCCTAATGTCTCCAAAAAAAGGACGTTTTATATAATCTCATGGTAAGCTCTTTTAGTTTTATTCTATGGATTGTTAAATTATGCAATAAGCGCTGAATTACGTAATACAGCACGTTGTAAAAATGTATAAACAGCCCCGCTCTTTCCCTGTGTGCTGGAGAGCCATACCCTGTGCACGTTAAAGAACACGCATGATGGCCTTGACGAGAGACTACCATCTGTCTTTCAACAGCTGTTCCAGTGGGTCCCCTCCCCCAACCTACTCTGAGCCTTCGGGGTCCTTGTGGACTGGCCATTTAGCCCATGGTGTGCAAAAGAAGTGACGCTCAGAGGTAAAACAACCCAACAAAAAGCCCCGCCCTTTCTCGCAGTAAGTGTCCCCACAACTGCTGCTCTACAACAGCGCATTATTCATGTACCTATGCCGCACAACATGTGGGGCGGGGGTGGCTCAGTCGGTAGCGCGCCAGGCTCGTAATCTGCAGTTCCCAGGTTCGAGTCCCAGCTGGGTCAGCATTGAGATTTATCTCCGCAAAATTCCCCGCCCTGCCCACGGTCAGTAGGGGACACCGATGGGCTTGGAAAGGCCGCCGTCCGTCGGATGGGACGTTAAGCCGTGGCCCCATGTGTGGGAGAGCCATACCCTGTGCATATTAAAGAACACGCTGGATGGCCTTGACGGGAGGCTACCATCTGTCTCCCAACAGCTGTTCCAGTGGGTCCCCTTCCCCAACCTTCTCTGAGCCTTCGGGGTCCATGTGACCTGGCCATTTAGCCCATGGTGTGCAAAAAAAAGTGTCGCTCAGAGGTAAAACAATCCAACCCAACCCGCACAACATGTCATGACCCCCCTTTTTGATATTTGTGGGTGGTACAACTTTTCCGGCCGTGATGTATATCTTTTTTCCTCTAACCAAGGCAAAAGCCTGAATCAACAATCTCATGGATAGGCAATTAAAATAAATAGCACTGAACTTACAATTAAAATGAATAGCCCTGAACTTATTGTATCATTTAACAACATAATATTTATTTACACATTTCAAGCTTATTGTATCATTTAACAACCTAATATTTCTTTGCACATTTCAGTTCATTAAACAATTGAGGCGTGCTGTGCGAGCTACCTGCTCGTAATCTGAGCGGTTCATAACAGTTAACAAGGTCCCTATGTGGGGACGTAAAGATACTAAGTCCCGGAAACACTTTTACGTGGAAAACATGTCCGCAGATTTGATTTAGGTCCCTCCTTACCTTGGCAGAAGATATCGCTAGAGGTAAGCATTGCTGGCTGTAGGTAAGTTGAAGCAATCGGCTGCACCTCTCATTGTCCTTGCTAAGGAAGCTCAGCTCGCTGGAGAGACTTGTTGCGGACCTCGGCACAACTCGGACGACAGAAGAAGAAGAACACTCTCCTCTCTGGCCACTGCACGGCTCGGACCAGAGGGCAAGCGTCAGTTTTTCGAAGAAAAATATTTTTCCGTCCTTTTCCGCGAAATCCTCGCGGAGGTCACCTTGTTGACCTGGTGTGGATGACGCTGATTGGTGGAGCTGATCGAGGTGCGGGCAAGCACCCACCCGTTGTCTTCCCGCTTACTGCACTGGAGCGCGTAACCTCAGTTCTGGTGCCGTAGGGGAATCAACGGATTTGTAAAATGTCGTTACTAGTCCGTTTTTCGGACAGTCATGTCCACGTTGTGAAATCACGTGGGCATGACAAACATGCGCGATAGGGCACCCTAATGAAATACGACTGCGCACGCCTATGTTATATAGAAAAATAATAGATTAAAAAAGAAAAATATATAGATTAAAATCTTTCCAATGCAATAGGAAAGATTTTAATTTCAATGCGGAGTGCTGTGTTAAAATATTCCTTTAAGGTATTGATTCGAAAGGGATTGAAAAAAAAAAGTTTAGGACATATATTCAAATTATCGAATAGTATTTTAAAATTCTTACTTACTGATTCTGTTCAGTCAATGAGTTTTTCTTTTTAAATATAAGAAGCTCTTACGATTGGAAAGTGACATAATACGCCACTTATGTAATCTATATTGAATATACTCCATTGCACTCTGTTCACAGAAATGTAAATTTCATTTTTTTTTCTTCTTCATATTCTCCCTTTCTTTTTCCCTCTAAATAGATGAAAATATTTTATTATATTGCATATTACCCGATTAAAAAAGTATTAGTATTAATGGGTTTACTAATTAATATTTAAATAAAAAGATTTTGTTGTTTTACCTCTGAAGGGCACACTTTTTGCATACAATGAGCTAAAGGGACAGATCACAAGGAACCCAAGGACTCAGAGAAAGTTGAGGAAGGAGATCGAGTGATCAGCTCTTAAGAGACACATGGGAGACTCCTGCCAAGGCATCCAGAGTGTTCTTTATCATGCATAGAGTATGACCCTCTTGCACACCGGACACGGCTTTATGCCCCATTTGACGGACGACGGCCTTTCCGAGACCCTCAGTGTCCCCTTTCTGTCAGAGAGAAGGAATTTAGAGAAAATAAGTTTCTGATGTAGCCTGGTGGTACTCGAACCCTGGAATTACAGATTGCGAGCCTGGAGCGCTATCACTGAGCTAGTTAAAAACAGCAACATATAGTTTTTGGTAAAGCCCGTAAATAACCATATGGATATTTCAATATGCATTTCATCTAAATCAATAGTTCCAAACCTTTTTGGTTGGTTGGTTTACTTCTGAGCGGCACTTTTTTGCACACCATGGGCTAAATGGCCAGGTCACATGGACCTCGAAGGTTCAGAGAAGGTTGGGGGAGGGGACCAACTGGAACAGCTGTTGGGAGACAGATGGTAGCCTCCCGTCAAGGCCATCCAGAGTGTTCTTTAACGTGCACAGGGTATGGCTCTCCCGCACACGGGCCACGGCTTAACGTCCCATCCGATGGACGACGGCCTTTCCAAGCCCATCGGTGTCCCCTACTGACCGTGGGCAGGACGGAGAATTTCGCGGAGATAAATCTCAACGCTGACCCAGTTGGGACTCGAACCTGGGAACTACAGATTACGAGCCTGGCGCGCTACCAACTGAGCCACCCCCGTCCCTTGTGAACAAAGCATGCATAACTGTATTAATCTAAGAACCATTCAGTATTGCATGTAATATATTTTTTTACTGAAAAACACAAAAAAGTCCCTTCTCCTCAAACTTTCTAAAATGTCCCGTTTGGTAATCATTGATCTGAATGGTAGAATATACTGTTTTGTGGCGAAACAGTTTTTTTCACTTTCTTTTTGTTTTGGTTAACTTTACTATTTCTTAAAATAGAGTCAGATGTTTATCATGCGAACTGGAGCATGGATTCGGCAATATCTGAAGAAAAAAAAAACTCGTTTCTGACTTCATCTTTTTAGTAATCTTTATTTTAAATGTAACTAGAGAGGAACTAGAGTCTGAATTCACAATCGTTTACCGGTTTTGATTCAGTTCAGCTGCTAGGATGGAACATCGGCTAACCCTAGAGGAGTTTATTTTTTCGTCGTTAGAACACGAAGAGATTACTATAATTTGGAAACTGTTTAAGTTATATGAATTATTGATTGGCTTTGCATGTTTGAACATTGCTTCCTCTTAGAATATGCAGCTATGTGGCAGTCTCTCTGTTTGCTTTCTTTTCTACATATTTAGAAAGAAATCCCCAATATCTAGAAGCAACCACAGATAACAGACGTACAAATAGAATACGTAAATCTTTTGATAAAATAGATCAGCTATCCTGATGTGTCATCATAATAATGTCATGTTTAACATGGTCGGCCCATTTAACTTTCTTTACACCGGTCTTCTACAAAATTGCAGAAACATTATTTACATTTCTGTTTGCGGGTTGGGTTGGTTTACCTCTGAGCGGCACTTTTTTGCACACAGTGGGCTAAATGACCAGGTCACATGGACCCCGAAGGCTCAGAGAAGGTTGAGGGAGGGGACCCACTGGAACAGCTGTTGGGAGACAGATGGTAGCCTCCCGTCAAGGCCATCCACCGTGTTCTTTAACGTGCACAGGGTATGGCTCTCCCGCACACGGGGCCACGGCTTAAGGTCCCATCCGACGGACGGCGGCCTTTCCAAGTCCTTCGGTGTCCCCTACTGACCGTGGGCAGGGCGGGGAATTTTGCGGAGATAAATCGCAACGCTGACCCAGCTGGGACTCGAACCTGGGAACTACAGATTACGAGCCTGACGCGCTACCGACTGAGCCACCCCCGCCCCTGTTTGCTTATCAGCCCTCTTGTTTGAGTCAAAATGTGAAACCACCGTATGTTAACAGCTTTCCTTCGTTGAAATTCGAGATTATTCATAAAACCGAGCCACTTGCTATCAGAGACCACTTTAAGTGTCAAGTCTTCCGTTGCAGTATAACATCTCCCCCCTCCGTTTTACCTAAACACATTAATGAAAAATGCATGAAATATTCATAAGTTTAATAATGTTTTGCCTCTATTACCCTTACCAGTAGGGGCCGGGGGTGGCTCAGTCGGTAGCGCGCCAGGCTCGTAATCTGTAGTTCCCAGGTTCGAGTCCCAGCTGGGTCAGCGTTGAGATTTATCTCCGCAAAAATTCCCCGCCCTTCTCACGGTCAGTAGCGGACACCGATGGGCTTGGAAAGGCCGCCGTCCGTCTGATGGGACGTTAAGCCGTGGCCCCGTGTGCGGGAGAGCCCATACCCTGTTCACGTCAAAGAACACGCTGGATGGCCTTGACGGGATGCTACCATCTGTCTCCCAACAGCTTGTTCCAGTGGGTACCCTCCCCCAACCTTCTCTGAGCCTTCGGGGTCCATGTGACCTGGCCACTTAGCCCATGGTGTGCAAAAAAGTGCAGCTCAGAGGTAAAACAACCCTTACTAGTATCCTCAAGGGGAAGCATCGACTCTTTCCCCCTCAGTTCCGGCCGTGCTTCTTCTTCTTTTTCTTTTAAGGTATCGGTGGTATTATATTTGGCAGATAATACTGTCAACAAACCATTGCTTGCAATAGAGAGAATTTACAAAATGTCGTTTTTCACAAAAAGTTTCTCTAATGAGCCTATTCATAGGGAATATTAAACCCAAAACATGCCTTCATAAATGGAAAGGACTTTAATGTAATAGCCATAATTTTAGAGATGGAGCCTCTGATTTAGTCAATTTATTCTATTTCATATGAGAAAATAAAATATTGTCTCCTCGTGAGGTGTACAAAAATGCGAAAGAAGAAATTCACTTTAATGCGACAAGCGAAATATATGCTTTGATCATTTATGCAGAATGTATGCAGTTCTATTCAAGGTATTCTCATCTACGACGGTCAGTTACAGGTGCTAAGCTCTTAAGCTTATGTTCCTTGATTTTAATCCTCACTGTACACGAATTGAATTATATCAGAAGGGACGTTAAGCAATGGTTCTGTGTGTGGGAGAGAGTCCAAAAAAGCTATAAAATCAAAAACTGTGCCAAGTGAAATCAAAAACTGTGCCAAGTGAAAGTACAAGCTGGATGAGCTTGACGGGAGGCTGCCATTTGATTTCCCAATAGTTGTCCAGTGGATCCCCTCCTCCAACCTTCTCTGAGCCTTCCGGATCCTTGTGACTTGGCCATTTAGTCCATTGTGTACAAATCAGTGCCTCTCAGAAGTAAAACAACCCAATGGCAAAACTAAAGTTTTTCAGCTAACTCTTTCATGAGTCTCATGTCTATAAGAACATCTCTTGTGATACTTTACTTTGGAAATCGAAAATCAGTGCGATTCAGAAGAAAATTCTCTTTCTTAATTAATAATTTATTTCTATCACATTTATTAAAAAATATTTTCCACAAGTGAGGAAATTAAATTTTAGCGCCGGCATCTAGAGCAATGAGGAAAACACGTTAGAAAAAAAAAATCCAAGCAAATTAACAAATAATTTCGAAATAAAATATTGGATGAAGATTTGAAAGATGGCAATCATCGTGATTTGGTGATTATCCAATTTCGGGTCGATATATCAAAACCCTTAATTATTGTAAGCATAAAATCAAAAACTTCTGATCACAATGATGATACCAATCGTCTATTAAAGGTATCACTTGACTGAAGGTTTTCAACCATGATTGGGATATTCGATAGTCAATGACCATCACTCAAATAAAATAAGTGGGTAGGTTAGACAGAGATTAAATGGAAGGAAATTAACCGGAAAGCTATTCCAGTAAGGAGAAATGCTGTTCAATTTGGAACTGTTTTCCCTCTGAACGGCAGTTTTTTGCGCACAATGGGATAAATGGGCAGATCATAAGAACCCCGAAGGCTCAGAGAAATTTGAGGGCAGGGGAGCCACTGAACAGCTGTTGAGAGACAGATGGAAGTCTTCCGTTAAGGACATCAAGAGTGTTCATTAACATGCATAGGGTAAGGCTTTCCTGCACAAGGTGCCACGGTTTAACGTCTCATATGACGGACGGCAGCATTTCCAAGCCCATCGGTGTCCCCAACTGACGGCTAAATTCCCCCGCCCTGCCCACGGTCAGTAGGGGACACCGATGGGCTTGGAAAGGCCGCCGTCCATCGGATGGGACGTTAAGCCATGGCCCCGTGTGCGGGAGAGCCATACCCTGTGCATGTTAAAGAACACGCTGGATGGCCTTGACGGGAGACTACCATCTGTCTCCCAACAGCTGTTCCAGTGGGTCCCCTCCCCCAACCTTCTCTGAGCCTTCGGGGTCCATGTGACCTGGCCATTTAGCCCATGGTGTGCAAAAAAGTGCCGCTCAGAGGTAAAAAAACCAACCCAACCCCAACTGAAGGAGGAGAGGGGTTGCGGAGGTAAATCTTAACGCTGGCCTAAGTAGGACTCGAACCTCGAAATTGAGAGCTTCTTTATATATTTTATATAAAGAAGCTTCTCGGTTTCCAGAAATCTGGAAACCTCTCGGTCTTTCTGGAAACCTCTCGGTTCTGGAAACCGAGAGGTTTCCAGAAAGAAGCCTCTCGGTTTCCAGAAACTGAGAGGAATACACATCGGACTTTAAAATAATTAAATGATTTGAAAAATGCTTATTTATTAGGTATGTTTGATTAAAATGTGCTTTAAATCAGTACACGTATAGCTCGTAAAATATGATAATTAATAAACGTACTAAATAATGCATTAAATAATAAGTTTCTTTCATTGTAAATTCGTTCTTTGTACAACGTGAGACACGTTTAATATATTTTCCTATAAAGTTGCCTATAATATTACAATTACATTCGAGCAATTCTGCTTAGTACGAAATGATTTGAAAAGTTCAGTTTTCTTAGTGAGGCAAAACTGTTTTTCGGTTTAGAAACTTCTGATTCGGTGAGATTCATGCGCTACCTGCATTCCTTTCCTGCCGTAGAAGAGGGTGAGAGCTCTCAAATCGCTCATAATGGGTTTCATGCCAAATGAAATCTTGCTAAGTAAAGAATACCAACTACTATATGTTTTAGATAGCTTTAGACCCAGCAACGCCGGGTAAATTTGTTAATAATACTACAAGACACATATATCATAGAAGGTTATATCACAATTTCTGAGCTTCCATCCAGTTAATGTTGGTAAATATACTTGGATGCACCAGAAATTGCCAGAAAATTTTGAATCGGCGTAATCGATCATTTTTTTGAGCCCATAATGGTTGGAATCAGGAATCTATTCAATGAGTTGTAGAGATTATGTTCTAGATACAGTGATTCTGTTTGCTGATTTGGTCACCGAACTTTGGAGGCAGCAGAACAAGTAATAGGAATCGGGAGAAATCACTTGGCGAAATTATTTAAAATGCAGAGATTATCAGCAAGAACACAGGAAAGGTGCAATGACGCGGTTCCAAATATCTTTGCTTTTTTTTTCGATACGGTAGCAAAAAAAAATTTTTTTTTCGTTGTCTTTTTTTCATCTCTTAGTTATTATAAAAAGGGGGAAAACACAACCATTTACAACATCCTTCCATCCGATTATCCATCGTTCATTTTTTTAATGAATTATTGTAAATATTCGAGTAATAATCGTGGCTACAATTTACAATTTCTTGCTTGCATCCGGCTAAAACTGACTACTGATCAAAGGGACCTAGGCTCGAGTATCGGATATGACATTATTGTTTGTGTTTTTTTTCCTTCTTAGGTCTCGCCTTCCTCACCGACTTTCTACTATGGTGTATTAAACTGACAGGCTCCTGTCACACCTCTTTGGCAAGCAGCTGCTTGAAGGGGTATTATTTTGTAGCTGAGACCCACACAATTATTACGCGGAGTTTACCTCAGTTAATTATCGAACATGTTGTTGCATTAAAAAATATGTACAAAAAACTGTTGAACGACGCGAGACAAATTGATGTTCTTCTGGAGAGTCCCATAGATTCCGGGATGTATGGCATCCCTGTCTGAGACCAGCCTACTATTTACAAATTCTGTGGGCGGGGGTGGCTCAGTCGGTAGCTCGCCAGGCTCGTAATCTGTACTTCCCAGGTTCGAGTCCCAGCTGGGTCAGCGTGAAATTTATCTCCGCAAATTTCCCCGCCCTGCCCATGGTCAGTAGGGGACACCGATGGGCTTGGAAATGCCGACGTCCGTAGGATGGGACGTTAAGCCGTGGCCCCGTGTGCGGGAGAGTCATACCCTGTGCACGTAAAAGAACACTCTGGATGGCCTTGACGGGAGGCTACCATCTGTCTCCCAACAGCTGTTTCAGTGGGTCCCCTCCACCAACCTTCTCTGAGCCTTTGGGATCCATGTGACCTGGTCATTTAGCCCATGGTGTGCAAAAAAGTGCAGCTCAGAGGTAAAACAAACCAACCAATTCAAATTCAATTCCATTTTCAAATTCTGTTCTATTACCCGTCTATTAGTCAATCATAAGCTACTATTTATGTCCCCAAGTTAAAAATGTCGTATATGATATTTAAAACGTGCAGATTTTAAGGTATCATTCCCCCATCTTAATTGCGAATAATTCGTTAATAAACAACCAGCATATAGCAAGAACTAGGCATATCGCCTCTGGCCCATATGCGAATCTCGTTTTCAATGAAAACGAAGTTTTTTGTTTTTACCTATTATTTCACTCCTTTTAAAAGTTTTAATTTGAGCTAAGGAATGATGGAGGAAATGCAAATAGTAGTATTCTATTAGTAATTATATAACATAAAAATTATTTGTCTTTTATTTTTTAAATTTAAAACGTTGCTTTTCTCATAACCTTCTGAGAAACTTCCACTGACAGCATCAATCTGCTCCTTTGAAAAAAAAAAAAGGAGAATCTGTCAATGGAGTATTTTTCTTGACACTCTACCACCGAAATTTTAAATTTCTACCATAAACGGATCACTTGTAACAACTTCATATTCTATATCAGTTACTTCACTGATTTCCAACTTTATTATCTTGTATATATCACGTGACACGAAGATTGCCAGATCACTAATTTCTAAAAAAAGTTGCCAGATATTTTTTCTGAATTCTGTAATCAACCATAGGGTTCGGATACTTTTTTGAGCGACTGTAGGTGGTCATATTAGTTTGATACTAGATCGTGTGGGCTCTCTCACGGAAATATTGAGCGTGTGCAGTTACCGTTCACAGCAAACTGGAGCGTGTGCGGTTACTGCACACGCTCCAGTTTGCTGTGAACGGTAACTGGAGCGTGTATAGTTGCTGTACACGCTCCAGATATTTTTCCTGAATTCTGTAATCACGTGACACGAAGATTGCCAGATCACTAATTTCTAAAAAAAAAGTTGCCAGATATTTTTTTTGAATTCTGTAATCAACCATAGGGTTCGGATACTTTTTTGAGCGACTGTAGGTGGTCATATTAGTTTGATACTAGATCGTGTGGGCTCACTCACGGAAATATTGAGCGTGTGCAGTTACCGTTCACAGCAAACTGGAGCGTGTGCAGTTACTGCACACGCTCCAGTTTGCTGTGAACGGTAACTGGAGCGTGTACAGTTGCTGTACACGCTCCAGATATTTTTCCTGAATTCTGTAATCACGTGACACGAAGTTTGCCAGATCACTAATTTCTAAAAAAAAAGTTGCCAGATATTTTTTCTGAATTCTCTAATCAACCATAGTGTTCGGATATTTTTTTGACTGAATGTATATATAACAACTATTTTATCTTGTAGAAATTTCGGAAAGACATTTATCTTGTATTCAAATTTACGAGTATTTTGATACTGTATCATGATTTTCTAAGGTTTTTCTATCCAAATAAAACATGAATAATTATGTTAATGTAAGAACTATTCGATGTTTAATTTAATCTATTTCTACCGAAAACCTGAGGAACGTCAACTCAAAGTTTTTAAAACGCCCCCATTAGGGACCACTGAGTTTCTTAAATAACTCCTCGAATATCAATCACTACGGTGTAAATATTCAAACTAAGATGTTGGATAACATCCCAGATCAGAGTTTGAATACAGACATAGTTCGTTTAAAGTTCAAAATGGTTCTTGAAATCCTAGTATTAAATGAAACGGCGGTAAACGAGACCTCATGTACACTATTTAGTATTCCAAACGAAATTTTTCCATACATATATATATAATTTGTTAATTTTTAAACACATTTTTTGTGGTAAAATGATATTCATTGCAAAGGCCTTTAAATATTTTTCACATCATTGAAAACTAGCTACAACAGCCGAATTTCCGATTTCGATAGATTATCTTTCCATTATAACGTGGGTTGTACTGTTTTTACCTCTGAGCGGCACTTTTTTATGCACACAATAAGATAAATGTCCAGGTCACAAGGACCTCAAGGTCTCAGAGACCCACTGTTACAGTCGTTAGGAGACAGAGGAAGTTTCCCGTCAAGCCATCAGCTTGTTCTGCAACGTGCACAGAGTGTGGCTCTCATGTACACGGAACCACGGTTTCACGTCCCATTCGACAAACGACGGCCTTTTCAAGACCATCACTGTTCTCAGTGAGGTCAGAATGGGAGGGGTAGCTGAGATAAATTTCAACGCTGGTTTCGAGTTGGACGATTCAAACCTGTGAAGTGAAACTTGTAATAGCAGATTACAAGCCTGACACGCGCTACAGATTGAGCCGACCCCTCCTCCAATTGTAACAAAGAATCTAATACAAATAATTAATATGACTCTCAGGCAGACAAACACCACTCGAAGATGCATGATTTCTTTTGCTATAGAGGTAAGAAAAATTTATTGGATCAAGAGACAAAACAGCAGAAAAGAGAAAAACTTACGAAATATGGGAGAAGAAATTATAATGTATATTGAATCAACACTCATAAGAGCAAAAGACAAGAGCAGCAAGTTATTTCATAAAATTTTTTAACTTATCACATAATTTTAAAATTGATAGTTAGAATGTATATAATAAAACTGTTGAAGAATATTATTTAAATTGCCATTCATAACTGTTTGAATTGCATCAGTGCTTTCAAACTTCCGGCTGTCAACTTGTTCCGGTGTTTGTTTTTATGGAATTCATTTAAGGAAAAAATTGCTTACAGTTGAAATGTTGAATCAAAAAAGTCAGAGCCATGTTTCGTGTATTAGAGCCGCTGGTTCCCGTCCGTTGTTCTACGGTATGCTGACGTTAGCGCGTGCACTCATTCATGGTCTTGTAAATGCACCGTTCGTCGGCTAGGACGTTAAGCCGTGGTTCCATGTGCATGAGAAACCGTGCTCTTTGTGCGTTAAAGAACAGGCTGGATGACCTTGACGGGAGGCCTTGTCATCTGTTTCCTAACAACTATCCAGTGAATCCCCTCCCCCTAACCTTCTATGAGCTATTGGAGTCCCTGTGACTTAGCCATTTAGCCCAGTATGTGCGAATAAAATACGGCTCAGAGGTAAAACAACCCAATAAGGTATGCTGACTGACATTTGAAGCGATGACACATAGCATTTTCCTTCGGGAAAAAGTCGTATATGGTAGCGATACCAAATTGAGCACTACTGCTCCAATGGCTACACATACCATCGGAAAGGTGGATGAAATGATCCTGAAAATCATGAGAAAGTTTCACATATCTATTTTTCACGATAACCCTTGGGATATACGATGTTGGAGTCCATTATACTGCTAGTATGTGCCACCTCGAATGTGCAATATAAAAAATACTGCTTATATGAGATCTTTTCCTCTAAGTGTTTGAAAGAGTAGCACTACTGAACCGCGCAAAATTGATGGGCAATTCATAACGCCAAACTTTTCCTTTTATCTTACGACGTACAAGATACTATGTTTCTCATTGTATTATCACAGAACACTTAAGCTGTTGTTATTCGAGCTTCTTCGTTTAGATAGACCAACTACTGTTCTTTAAGTCGTGGCAAGAAATAATCCCAATAGTGGATGATTATATAACCTTACACCAAATTCTAGGAGATACTTATTCCCCACTATAGATGAATTTCTTGATGCAGACCATCCGTAAAAATCATCCTGCCTAAATGATGATCAATCCCAGTCAGTAACACAGAAGCTGTAGAGGTCGTCTTTAATCCAGCGATTTCAGTATCATTAGCAGAGTCATGTTATTCGTTCTTACACGATCTGCACCACTCTCGAAAGGAAAGTCAGATGATCTGTCTTCTTGAAAAGTCAGTCAACCATTGCTATCTACTGTGAAATCGCGCTTGAAGTTGTTCTGAATTTGTGCTATCGTCATCAACTCTTTTTTTTAATCGTATCAGTTGAATATTTTTATTGTTATCGTTACCATAACATCAATTATTTATCAATCACAGTCAGTTTATAAGAAAAAGCTTAAAGGGTTTTATTAGAGACATATGAGAGGCTCAAAAGCTAAACCGATTTACCCCTAAAAATCAAATTAGAGCATTTGGCATGTCATACGGAAGTCGTGGGTTCGGATTATACCAATAATGAAGACAATTTTTCTCCTATTCTAATATCAACAGAATATTTTTGCAACGTAAGAGTGGTTTTAAAGACTTTGTAAACCAATATAGTGAGGATAAAAAAAGTAAAGGTAACTAATAATACATGCCAAAGCTCTTGTACTAGTAATACATCTTCTTAAAAAGTATTTCTTCAAAAAAATTTTAGACCCGGTGGTGGTCTTCTACACAATCAAAGAAAGCTATGGCAATCGAGTCTCTACGTGCAGTCGAAAGACAGCTACTTCTGCGTTAACCCCCCCCCCCCCATGGTGATGGGGTTAACATCAAGAACAGAGGAATCCTGATTACATCTCAATCAATATATATATAATTCCTTTAGACCCATATATATATATATAATTCCTTTAGACCCATATCAACACAGTATATAAACAGCTTAATAGTGGTCAAATGTTTAATTAAACGATAAATTTCAGATAATAAAAAAAAATTGCTTAAAACGCATTTTGCCAAAACAAATATGGAATATATTTTGCAATGAAAATACTATTCTTTAAATAATTGAATTATATATATACATAGATATAAAATCCTCTTGTAGCCATGGGCTACGGAGGTCCTACCAGACTGCGTAAAATTTCTCTCCAGATATGTCTGTTCTGAGTTTCAGCGTTTGGCCACTGTACGTCAATTCTAACAAGGTCCTGTTTTAAGCTGTCTGCCCATTGCATCCTACGTCTTCCCCTTTTCCTGAAGGTTTTTGGCACACTGTTCATAATCCTTTTTGCTAAACTGCATCTATGCATATAGACAACATGGCCAAACCAACTCAGTCTCTCTCTCTGCAAAATATGCTGCTCAAAAGAGGTTGATGACTCCTTCTTCTAACCTCATCATTACTTAAAAAGTCGAACCATCTAATGCCCAAGATACTGCGCAAGCATTTTGAATCAAAGGCATCAAGTTTCTTTTATCCTGCTTACAAAGGGTTCATTTCTCACTACCATAACTAACCTTAGAAAGAACCAAACTATTATACAGCCTAATTTTAGTCTTTAGGTGTACATGCCTATTTTTCCACACTCTACATAGATTCTTAAAAGTCTCAGCGGCAATACCTATTCTTCTATTTATCTCATGCCGCACATCACCAGTATCTGTTACATAGCTCCCAAAGTAAGTAAACTGAGACACTTGCTCAAGAAGGCAGTCATTCAAAGCAAATGAAGCACAGTCTGCCTCACCAATTTTCATCACTTTAGTTTATTCTCTGTTTATCACCAAACCTACTCTATTACCAGTCTCATCAACAGCATTAATGAAAGAATTCATCTCATCAACATCAGTAACCAAAAGGGCCAAATCATCTGCATAATCTAAATCAGACATTTTGAAATCTTTAGACCATATAAGGCCAAAAATCTTCCTTTGCAATGATTTTCACATAATATAATCAGTAACCAAACTAAAAAGAAAAGGAGACAAAATGCACCCTTGTCATACTCCACTAGCAATTCTAAACCAATCATTACAAGGCTTACCAACTCTCATAACGACTCAGTGTTATTATAGAGAGCTTTCATTAGCTTAATTTACTTGTCAGGATTCCATATGATCTATAACGATCAACCACAAATTATATCGATCAACATCGCTAAGCAGTGATGATTTCATCCACCCATGATGATTTAAGATTCAACTAAACACCCCAGAGACGTGTAATGTTAAATAAATAAATAAATAAATAAATAAATAAAGAACCAGTTTGCAAGAAAAAAGACTAATATATAAAATGATTGTGTGAGATGATTCTTTGAAAACCAATATGTCTTTCCTTCTTTTCCACTGTACTACTAATTACTATTCAATATTGTTCGATTACACTGGGCAGCACACAAAAAGGCTTTGAAATAAAAATAGCCAATCTTGACTAATTTCGAGGTGCTGAACACGAAAATGACAATAATATTTGTCGATTGGCTCTTGTTTAAGAGAGATAGAGATGATCATGTATAAACGACTCAGTCTGCATTGAGTACATAGGTAACCATTTCGCAACGCTGGTATTTTAAACTCCAGATGGCATCAGTTCGCCATACACACAAGCCCCGGAGGTATTGCATCATTGTCTGATGCAATGTAGTTGAGTCATGACATCGCGGACAAAAGATGATGCAATCGTTAGTTGTAAGTGAAGTCTCGTAGGGTGAGTAAGTTCTTTTAGCGACTCCCATTTACCCCTGAGTCATAAGTACAACACAGGTGATCCTTGCAGTTTTAATCCAGCAGTAGTGATGCCTCGTGACTGTGTTAATAGTGTAGATACATTTTGTTACATTTGCAGGGAAGTGACGTTTCAAGCCAGAAAAGAGCCATTGCTCCAATAGTGAAAGCGGCGTATGAGTTTTATTTTGGATGCAAGATCGGACAAACCAGTACTGCAGCATCTGTGTGTGGGCTCCACACAGATGCTGCAGTACGTGTGCAAGAAATCGCCCAAAGTGGTTGAAAGGGGAAATGACGTTTGCTGTTCCTAAGCCAAGCAATCACACAAATGACTGCTTTTTCTGCATGTTCCACCTGTTTCTGGATGCATCACAAGGAAAAAGAAGTGGGTACAATCTGCTCTCCGACCAGTTCCGCACGGCGAAGGCCTTCCCATTCCCGAACCTCCAAAAGAATTTTCCACCGATTCAGATGATGAGAAGGGAGACGAACCGATGTCCGGGTCTCCACAGCCTTAAATGTCTAATGATTATCCATACGACTGTCACGGTACATCATCTGCGCCACACATTTTTACTGAAGAAGAAATTAACGATCTTTTTCGCGATGTGGAGTTGTCCAAGGCCAAAGCAGAGTTACTTGGATTAAGACTTAAACAATGGAATCTTCTCAAGGAAAATGTCCGAGTGACTTTGTTTCGAACTTCATGAGCAGTTTGCGACTTATTTCAGAATGGAAGATGATCTTGTGTTCTGCTCCGATGTAGATGGCCTGATGAATGCCTTCGGAATCAAACATGACTCTCAAGAATGGCGACTACTCATAAACTCCTCGAAATTGAGTCTCAAGGCTGCATAATGTTAAGTTGCTGCATAATGGAAATCGACTTCTGTCAATTCCTGTCGTACACGCTGTCTACATGAAAGAAACCGACGACAGCCTAAAACAGCTGTTGAACTGTCTTCAATACAGCAAGTATGGCTGGCATCTCTGTGACTTGAAGGTAGTGGCTCTGCTGGTGGGTCTGTAGCTGGGATATACGAAGTACTGCTGTTTCTTTTGGGAATGGGTCAGCCGAGCAAAGACTTTGCACTACGTGAAGAGAAACTGGCCTCAGAGGAATCTCTGAAGATTGGAGAGAAGAATGTGGAACACCCAGCACTGACAGAAACGCACAAAATCCTGTTACCGTCCATAAACAGCATACTCAGTGTGATGAAAAACTTCGTAAAAGCCATGGCATCAGCTTTCAAGTACTTGGCTGACAAATTCCCTCGACTCAGCAAAGCGAAAATTAAAGAAGAAGTTCAATCGTAGCCAGCCCCAGTGGAGGGGTTGTGGCTGAGGGTCTGACTTGGGGAACCCGGTCCAGTGTGCTCATCGGTGCAGCCTCGGTGAAATTGTGGGTCGGAAGACTGCGGCTGGGGGCCTTCGTCCCGTGGAACCATGGAGAGGACGAAGTTGAAGGCTCGCGGCTGGTAGTGGGATTCCCGGTCGACGGGTTTATCGATGGAAAAGCCAGACTAAGAGTCTTCATCCCGGGAGCCGAGTCAACTTGGTTCTATATACCATTTTTGTGGCTAACCAGGGAACAGATTAAATTTAGGTTTTGACCGATGGATGAACCTTCTTTCTATAGGATTCTTCGCCATAGGTAGCGGTGGATGAGCTGTGTCCTTGTGGCACTGTCTTGCCCCGGCGTAGTTAGCGGAGATGGCATTCTCCCCATAGTTGGTGTGCAGCCATATGCTGCGGTATAACTGGGAATTGCCTTTACCTAATGCATATATAATGTATAATGTTCGAACACCTCTTCAGGGTGACGACAAAAAGGCTTGGGATGGGTTTCGTCTGGTGTCAACTAAATTTTTCGGGAATGTCAGGGCAGACAACTACGAAACTGGTTAAGGACATGTTGTCCCTGTATCACACTTTGGCTTCAATATGTCCTTAAAGATCCACTTCCTTCTTTCCCACTTAGATTTCTTCACCGACAATTGCGGCATGGTTAGTGATGAGCACGGTGAACGTTTTCACCAGGGCATTGCAACGATGGAGAAACGATACTAGAAAAAATGAGCGACTCTACAAGCGACGGGCAAAGCGACGTCGGAAGTAGAAGCGGAGTTTTACCGATACATGCCATATATACGTATTACTCTATTATATAAGAAACTTTTGCGGATTTCTCAGAAATCGTAGCCAATTTTGTATTTTTATTGTGATATTCGTATTCGGCACCTTGAAATCTTTAAAAAATGGCTATTTTTATCTCAGAGGCATGACTTTTATGAAAATTTCTTGCCCAGTGTTATTTTTACTAATGAATTTCGGTACTTGAGTCTGTCTGCAGCGTAAGCACAGATATGTCAAAATTTAAATACATCTCAACGAGGACCGCATACTATTGTCGTCATCTTTGAGAATGGGATGAAGTTTATGCATAGCAATGAGTCACTTGCAGGTAGACTACTGGATATAGGCCACAACGAAAAAAATCAAGGGCTATAAATATTATGAAATTTACATTTATTAGCAATGAGAAATAATCTTTTTTTTACCATGAAATAACCATTTGTAAACTGTAAAATGTCAATTTCTTAATTGTGAACTAACCATTTTTTTTTTTAACTGTGAAATAGCCATTTGTTCCTTTAGTTCTTTTTTGGAAATCAACTAAAAAGAAAAAAATGGCTGCGATTGGCGACTGATCCTCATACAATAATCATAATAAAATTATTTTAAGTCTGAATTTTTAATCAGTCACGCTTGGTATGCTTCTAGGAAAAGAGTTCCACTCGCGACGAAACCAATTTTTTTGCAGCTATTTATTTCAAATGTTTTTTGTCAACAAGACACTCCCTGTGATACTTTATTACTCAGCAGAGTTATTTGAAAAAATTGTTTTCTATATCACAGTATTTCGTTTTTGTTCTGAATGTTTTATTCACTTGCATTATTAGTTCATCTTATCAAATATGCGCCACATAAACAGTTCAGAAATGTTATGTTTCAACTGCACATACGATGAATATTTTCATTCATGTTGTTATTCTGTTGTAGCTTACAGTTTTTCGCACTATCTGAGTGTTATAAGTAAACTGATTAGATTCAAATAATATTGTAATATAATTGGCTGATAAATGTTTAATATAATTCGGAGGTTCGCAAATCAGAATATTTACACATGCTCGTTGTTGACTTATAAACATGGAGCAGTTTGATTAATTTACGCAAAATTCTCATCTCTTGAGACTCTTGTTGGAGTGCTTTCATTGCTTAACCAGTCAACTGACAGTGACCGGAATAATACTCTGTAACGGAAATAATATTCTATAGGGACGTACCTAGAGGGGGGTCATGACCCTCCTTCCGCCACCGAAAATCTCTTCTTCTTATACCAAATCTCAAAAATGTCTACCTACTTTGAAATCCAAAACAGTTGTTTTTGTAAAATTTTATTTAACCCCATATTTTATGTCCGACTCTAAAAATAAATTTAAAAAAAACTATAAAATCTCATTCCATATAGAATTTTTTTTAACTTTCCTGTTCGGAGAAATGTTTTAGTAATTGGGAAACCCTACTCAAGTCTTTTTCTCAGACTCCCCTCCCCCACGAAGCTAAATTCTAGGATATCCTTGAAAATAAATATGGAGTGCTTTCATTACTTAACCAGTCAACTGGTTTTTGGAACCCCGAAAACAATATTCTCGCCCCCCCCCCTCCCCCCAGAAACGTATCCTGGGTGCATGCCTGCTCTGTAAAACTGGTGGCGAAACACAACAATACTTTAAGAATGTCTCAAAGTGTATCCACTTGAAAATCTCACAATCAAACCTGTTGCTAAGTCGTGTATTTGATAAGAGGGGTGCAATGCAGTAAAGAAGCCCATACATATAGATAGATTTGTCTGAACATAGACGGATGATTCCGTTTTTTAGCGCAGATGCATCATGTCCAGACACAATGATGAAATAATAGTTGTATCAGCTGGAATGGTTCAGATTTTTAATTTTTGCATCAACCAGAACGACGTTCCGGTCCAATTCGAGCAGTGGGGTGGGGTGGGGGGATTCGAGCACTGAAGCAAACACCGTGCTTAATATAAGCTGGTGCAACCTATGAAGCTTCGAGGCAGTTTCTTCAAGCCGGCTGAGTGAATTTAGATGGCTATTAGTGTTTTCATGTAGTTGGGGACAACGGTGCAATGTAAAAAAGTCATACCTCATAATTAGTGTTCTGATTGGTATTGCTTCTATTAACGCAAAATCGACTTTTAGTGAAAGAGATTGAACATCATTGTTGTAAGCCCATGAAATACTCACATGAGAAAGAATAATATGATACTTTAAACAACTCTCAAATATCTGGACTGATTTAACATTGAACTAAATAAATTTTTAATAATTCTTGTAAACTATTCGATCGCTTTTGGTCCTTATTCTTTCTAATCGTATTTAAACACGAGACGAAATTTTATGTAAAGAATCAATTGAACAAAATAATTATAGATACAATCGTTGAAGAGTTTTTGCGTAACAAACAAATGGATAAGCCAAAAGGTCAAATGAAATAAAACTGTCTTCTACTTGGTCAATAAAAAAATGAAATTGCTCCAAGTGTAGTGATCTGTGGTCAACTTATTTCCTCGCTTCTACTCGTCACCGGGACGAGAATGACTCAGTCGATAGCGCGCAAGTCTCGTAATCTGCAGTTCCCGAGTTCGAGTCTCAATAGCGTTTGCATTTAGATTTATTTCTCTGCTAGACCCTCGATTGGAAAAAGGACACGGTTGGGCTGGGAAAGGCTGCCATCCTTTGCATGAGACGTTAAGTCGTGTCTCCCTGTTCAGGACGGCCATACCCTATCCACGTTAGAGGATAGTCGTTGGCAGAAGATGAGAACCATGAGGAACCAATGAGTTCTCTTCCCAATCTTCTCGGGGGCGATGGGGTCCTTGTGACTTGGCCATTCAGCCCATTGTGTGCATAAAAGTACAGATCGGTAGTAAAACAACCCAACTATTCGACAGTTATAGGTTAGGTGTATTAACGTTACTATAATAAGTGAAGAATTATCTATTTGGGGAAAATATTTCTGAAGTTAAATATCTTGGATTGTATTTAGTTAAACACTGTCATGGCATATTGAGCAAGTGATTAATTACTTGAATTATTTTGTGAGCTTTTTTTAGCATTAAGATGTTCTGAATATTCAAAAAGTATTAGATTTTAATTTTTTGAGTTCAATAACGTTAAGTTCTATCAGTCTGTGGGAGGCTAGTTAAAAGCAACTTAAACCTTCATCAATCGCATTGGATCTCACAGACCCAGATGATATTTGTTTCTTGTATCACTTCTAAATGGTACTAGATACCTACTGAAATTTTACTTAGATCTCTGTCCATTGGTTACTTGACAGTTACATATTGGAGAAATAGATCTCAGACCCAGCACAACCAGCAGTGTCACTATTTTGGGAAATCGGATATGCTTCAATATTTGACATTCTAGTTATTATTTTAATCGTAAATGAATTTATTGAGGTAAATTATGTTAATTTAAAGAAATAATTTATTCGGCACCCGATTAAAAGACGTTCGGATTTAACAGACGTGTTTCCTAATTTTTTTTTCTTACTAAAGCTGCATGATCACGATATATTCTTCTTGCCCCCAGAACATATAAAATTTTATTTTATACTTTAACGAAATAATTAATTCTAAAGTCTTGAATGTATATTTACACCACAATCTATAGATATTGAAATCTGTAAATGATATATGCATTCTGTACGAAACTGCGTGCCGTTATTTGCTTTCTATTGAAACCGATATTTCGATTATCCAACGCCCTTTAGAAAGATCAAACATCACAAATGGCTTTCCGCAGAACTGGAACTATAAATTATACCAGTTTCATCTGAGTTACTTGAAGAAATGACAGACTAAGAAATTGAATCGGCAGAGCAAATGAATGACTTTGACGAAATGAAAAAAATAATAATAATTGGAACCGCGACCATCCCAACAACGGGGCGGGGGTGGCTCAGTCGGTAGCGCGCCAGGCTCTTAATCTGTAGTTCCCAGGTTCGAGTCCCAGCTGGGTCAGCGTTGAGATTTATCTCCGCAAAATTCTCCGTCCTGCCCACGGTCAGTAGGGGACACCGATGGGCTTGGAAAGGCCGCCGTCCGTCGAATGGGACGTTAAGCCGTGGCCCCGTGTGTGGGAGAGCCATACCATGTCCACGTTAAAGAACACGCTGGATGGCCTTGACGGGAGGCTACCATCTGTCTCCCAACAGCTCTTCCAGTAGGTCCCCTCCCCCAACCTTCTCTGAGCCTTCGGGGTCCATGTGACCTGGCCATTTAGCCCATGGTGTGCAAAAAAGTGCCGCTCAGAGGTAAAACAACCCAACCCATCCCAACAACCCGAGAGATGACCTCCGTCCTCTCCCGTTAAAATGACTAGGATGGGCAGAGGACCCCTACCCAAGCTGCAAAGAGATGCCTTAGGCAGCAGTAAATAAATGCCTTGAAACACAGTAATGAGAAGGGGACTGAGGGATGAGTACAGGAGAAAAAAACCAGTAACTCAACAAGAACTCTTTTCATCTTTTGTGTTTCTGAGCGTGAACCACCTCATAGCTCATTGCATATTGAATGAGCTGATTTGGATGGTCTCCTGCATCATGAAAGAACTTTGTTGCCACGGACTTTATTAACTGCAGAATTGTAGGAATCTGCGATCCCTGTAGATGAGCGCTCAGAATCGCACGCGACTCTGAGCACTCTAAAAAAAGTGGTTCTTGACGTTTTTTAGTTCAACATTAAACTATGAAAATATTTTAATGGTTTTCGTTAGAAACAAGCAACCAAAGCAGGTTGGCATACGATAGTTTGAAATCACTGATAGAATTCAAATGTTCTTAATCCACTCTAATTTGGTTAAGTTAGTCGAAATAACTCAAAAGTCACACTCATGAAGAGCAGATTTTTTAAATATTTTTTATTCTATGCACTTGAATGCAACCATTTTAATGTTATAAGTTTTGATGGTATTTCCGTTATACCGCTGTTAAATCCGCTGTTTCTTTTTTCTTCCTGTTGTGACTTTATTACCTAATAAAGATTATAATTTGTGGTTCTCAAAATTTATTACTATTCCCCCCCTTTTTTTTGGGGGGGGGGGGGTGGCTCAGTCGGTAGCGCGCCAGGCTCGTAATCTGTAGTTCCCAGGTTCGAGTCCCAGCTGGGTCAGCGTTAAGATTTATCTCCGCAAAATTCCCCGCCCTGCCCACGGTCAGTAGGGGACACCGATGGGCTTGGAAAGGCCGCCGTCCTTCGGATGGGACGTTAAGCCGTGGCCCCGTGTGCGGGAGAGCCATACCCTGTGCACGTTAAAGAACACGCTGGATGGCCTTGACGGGAGGCTACCATCTGTCTCCCAACAGCTGTTCCTGTGGGTCCCCTTCCCCAACCTTCTCTGAGCCTTCGGGGTCCATGTGACCCGGCCATTTACCCCATGGTGTGCAAAAAAGTGCCGCTCAGAGGTAAAACAACCCAACCCAACCCCCTTTTTTTTATGCTGTTTTGGCTCTTGACTCAAATAAGGTTCCCGACCCATGATCTGCATGCTGGTTTCGAACAAAGACGCCCTTTAAGCATCAAGTAATAGAGTTTTCTTCCCGATTACAAAGAAAATAAAGGTGTAAAAATTCGGGAATGAGATTTTATTTATTTACTTTCCGCCTTCATTCTCTTTCTTTTTTGCGATATTTATATACTGGTAGAATTGTTCGGCGTTGCTCGGGACTTGATGTAATGACTAGCAGGCGCACGGACACTCGTTTACGACGCGGTGACGTCACTGTTGGTGGAAATTTTTGGCTTCCCGTAATTCCACAGGTTCCGATTCCACTTGACCGATCGGTTCCAAATTTAGCTAGATCTTACTTAGAACTTATACACCTTGCTACGTAGGATTTAGAGATTAAGTTCCTAGCTGCGGTGGGTGGGGATTAACCTCCCCCCAGTGTTCGAAATCCTTAGAAGGGGCTTTTATAAGGCCCCTTCTAAGGATTTCGAACTTAGAAGAACTTAGAAGGGATTAGAAGGGGCCTTATAAAAGCCCCTTCTAAGGGGCTTTTATAAGGCCCCTTCTAAGGCTACCCCAGGCCCCTTCTAAGGGGCTTTTATAAGGCCCCTTCTAAGGGCCTTATTTTCTAAGGGTCTTCTAAGGGCCTTTATAAGGCCCGTTAAAAGTTATGAATTGAGTAGTACGTTGTCGATGCGCAAAGTTGGTGAGAATTGGTGAGACGTTTCGCTGCCAACTTTTAGGGAAAAGCCTAATTTTCTGAGGTCCAAAGCTTTAGAGTGTGTAAAGTTACAGTAAGATGTAGCTGTAGACAAAGTTTTGTATTCCTAGCTCTGACTGTTCTAGGAGGAGAAGTCGTACAAACAGAAAGACACACTAACTCTTTAAAATTTATAATAGATTATTGTAATAATAATTTTTATGCTTGGAACACAGAGTGCAATGTGTTAAAGGTGCTACGAGATAGAATTGGTTTTTTTAGCACTGATCGGCCCTTTTTTTGCACACAATAGTCTAAATGGCCAGGTCACAAGAACCCCGAGGGCTCAGAAAAGGTTTGTGTGTGGGGGGGGGGGGACATACTGGATAGCTGTTGGGAGACAGATAGTAACTTCCCGACAGGCTGTCCAGCATGTTCTTTAGCGTGCACATGGTATGGTTCTCCCGCACACGGATGGCAGCCGTCCCAAGCCCATCGGTGTCCCTACTGACCGAGGTCGGGGCGTTTTGCGGAGATAAATCTCAATGCTGATCTAGGCGGGATTCGAACCTGGGAGCTGTAGATTACGAGCATGGTGAGGTACACGCTGGGCCATCCCCGCCCCGCTATGAGATCGACATGAAGACGTTCCTACCTAAACCGTAGTGAAACATATACATTATGGTATTTCTTACTTAATATACACTGAAGAACCAATACATTATCACCAGCGCATCTTTATGGAAATCGAAGCAACTGCACGTAAACGAAGGCGCTTGTGAAGGTCATGAAACGGTATAAATAACACCTCATTCTGAGCTCTGTTAATCAGTGTTATTCTTGTTCTTCAGATGGGAAAAGCAGCGGATGTAAGTGATTTGGCAAAGGACAAATTGTAATGGCCAAACTACTAGGTCAGAACATTTCCGAGACGGCAAGCGTTGTGGGGGTGCTCACGGTCATCCGTGGTTAGTACCTTCAAAAAGTGGTTTGACCTTCAAAAAGTGGTTTGACCCTGACCTGCAAATTTGCCAGACATCAATCCAATCGAGCATCAGGGTTTGGATTGGAAAAGAATATCCGATTTGCGGCGGCTCAACCACGTAACTTACAAGAGTCAAAGGATCTGCTTAAAACGTCCATACCTCGCCGGGTAAGAGCTGTTTTGGCGGCACTTGGAGAACCAACATCATTTTAGGCAGGTGGTTACAACGTTTTGGCTCTTCGGTGAATACTTCTTTGTCATATATTTATACTTCCTATAACTTGTATTGCATTAACTAAGTTTATTCAGAGATTCTTTTTTTCTCATTCCTGAATTTTACAAATTGTTTGAAAATAAATCTGCGAATAAAAATCTACTGAAATTACGGTTTAAAAAAATACTACATAATGTAGGTTGGGTTGGGTTGTTTTACCTCTGAGCGGCACTTTTTTGCACAACATGGGCTAAATGGCCAGGTCACATGGACCTCGAAGGCTCAGAGAAGGTTGGGGGAGGGAACCCACTGGAACAGCTGTTGGGAGACAGATGGTAGCCTCCCGTCAAGGCCATCCAGCGTGTTCTTTAACGTGCACAGGGTATGGCTCTCCCACACACGGGGCCACGGCTTAACGTCCCATCCGACGGACGGCGGCCTTTCCAAGCCCATCGGTGTCCCCTACTGACCGTGGGCAGGGCGGGGAATTTTGCGGAGATAAATCTCAACTCTACATAATGTAGATATGTGTACCAATGTTAAGAATGTATCTCAAGCTAATAAATAAGAGATTCTTTAAAAAATAAGCATGCGATATATTAATTTATCAAAATATATGCTAGGTCTGTAACACTTAGTGAAACTGTTCTTCTTAGAGAACAGTTCTCGACCAGCGAAGGGTTAATAGACTGGAAGTCTTCATCATCATCCTCAAGCAGCCAAGGGCTGGAGAGGTCGAATCAGATCGCACAATTTAGTTTTCCAATCATATCTGTCCTGAGCTATATCTCCTGCATCTGGCCATTGTACACCAATTGTAACAAGGTCCTGTTTGCCACTGTCTGCCCACCACATCCTAGGTCTCCCCCTCTTTCTGAGGTCTTCTATACAATTCACTTCTAAGTCACACAGACTTCTGATTCTTTTCTGTCACACAGACTTCTAATTCTTCTATGTCACACAGACTTCTGATTCTTCTCTGTCACACAGACTTCTAATTCTTCTATGTCACACAGACTTCTGATTCTTCTAAGTCACACAGACTTCTAATTCTTCTATGTCACACAGACTTCTGATTCTTCTATGTCACACAGACTTCTAATTCTTCTAAGTCACACAGACTATATTTTGGGGTTCAATCCATCTAACCTTACCCTTAGACCTACAGTATCTCAGACTCACAAGAAACGCACCTCTCAATACATCGACGTCTGATACGATTGTTTGTTTGTTACACGTTACGTTCCAATGAGATTTCCTTCTTCAGGCTTTCTCAATACAAAATTTTGATGTGAACATTATATTAGTTCGAAAAGGTTGAATAAGTTTATCCAGATTGTTTTTTTTTTAATTATTTTGGATTAATGTTCGCCCATGTGTGTTTTGAGTGTATATGTTGGTGATGGGGAGTTATTGATTATTATGTGGTGGCTGTCTAGAGTAAGGTGTTATAAGTGGTATAAGTATTTTGAGGATTGAGAGAAAAAATAAGGAGATGGTTATTCCTGTTTTGTTATACATATTTTTCCATGAGTCTCTGCATTTAAGTTTGAGTTTAAATGTTTGATTTGCTAGTTTAATAACACAGATTTTAGTGTTGAAAGTTTTTCTATTTTTATAAATATGTTTTTTTTTAATTTTTTTTTACATATATTTTTTCTCTCGGACTAGAGAGTGTTGTTTATTTTATTTTTATTTATTTTTATTACAGTTATTTATAATTTTTGTAAAGTATTTTATATTTGTTTGTGTTTTTTATTTATATTTTTTGAAGTATTTTTCAATTATGTCTTTTCATATTTTTTCTCATGTTGTTATAAGTATTTTATTGTTTTTTTGGAGTATTTTAATTATTATTGTTTTTTAAAGTATTTTCATTAATATCTTTTGATATTTTTCTATTTTTTTGTTTTAATAATTTTTTTTAAGTTATACCTTTATTTTTTTGTATATATCATTTTATTTTTGGTTTGATTTTGTTTATTGTCATAAATTATTTTTTTGTTTATTTAACTTTTCTTTTTTTTCCCCCTTAAAAAAAAGGACATTATGCACAGTGAGGGTGAAGAGTGTGATTTTAATGTTTGGGCTAAGAGGGACTGGGTTTATGGGAGTGTAATTTTTTTTTTTTTTTTTTTTTATAAATGCGAGTGAATGGGTGTGAGAGATGTTGGGATGCCCATTTTTAAATTGTTTTTTCTCCTTTATTTATTTATTTCATTTTTTCCCTGTGATTAATGGCAGGATTCCATGGAAGAGAAGTGTTAATGTGTTGTGTGGAGAAGAGTTGGTTAAGGGGAAGAAAGGAAAGTGTAACAGACGAAGAACAGGAAGGAGCTAGAGGCGGTTCCAAATAGGAGTGGAGAAGAGAAAGTTAAACAAGAGGCCATAGATTTTAATTTTAGGAAAGTTCTCTGGAGGGTCTAAAAGTATGTTGATGTGTAGCTCCTGAATGTTTAGCTCTGAGAGGGAATTTAATAAGATTTCTCTTTGTGGTGTAAATCTGTCACAATTTAGAAGTATGTGATTAACAGTTTCAGGTGTATTGCATTTGCAGCAGTTGGGGGTAGGAGTCAATTTTAATTTATACAGGAAAGAGTTTAGTAGAGTAGAGTTTGTTCTGAGGCGGTAAAGGTTTTTTAAGTGTTTTCTGGGGAAGGGATAATTTTCTATGTGGGAAGTGTGTTGTGCAAGCATGAATCTAAAGTTATTTCTTATAGAGGCGTGTAAGAGAAAGTATTTATTGGTAAGCTGCAGTTCAAGTTTGTTGATGTCATGTTTTTGTTTATGTAAAAATTAAAGGTGTTGTGAGTCATATGTGAGGTGTGTGCCATTTTGTCGAGCAAGTCAACATTGTCATTTTCAGAGATACCCACATGGCTAGGAATCCATTGTAAAGTAATGGTGTTGTTGTTGATTTGTTGTTTGTAGGTGGTCAGTGTTAAGGTATTATGAATGTAATAGTTGTAGGTGGAGTATAAGAATTCATGGGTTAGGGTTTGGATGGCTCCTTTAGAGTCAACAAGTATAATAATATTTTGGTTGTTTAGGTTTTGGAGTGACCATTTGAGAGCCTCAATGATGGCAAAAATTTCAGCATGTAATATAGATGTGTGGGGGGAGGGGTAGTTTAAAAGAAAGGGATGTGTTATATTGAGGGATGTGGATGGCAGCCCCTGCAGATCCTGAGTCAGGTAAAACAGAGCCATCAGTATAAATTTTTGTGTACTTGGAGAATTGCTCATGTAGGTAGGACTCTGAGTCTCTTCGTTTCCATCGCTTCACCCTTTTCTCCCTCCCGATTATGCCCTCAAGGTCGACAAGGTCTCAAGGTGGCAACAGCGTCCACGCTCCCCAGCAGTGCCATAAAGTGTCATCCGGTGAGCCGGCACTATGGCCAGCATCTTGCCCGTGCACAAGAGAAGGTGAGGGAGGGTTCCTAATTAAGGCCGCCTGCAATAACAGCGGCTTCCCTTCCTATCACTATATCAAGTAGATCATCTTAATTCTCACACTTTCAATGCCCCTCCTGCAGTAGGAGCAAGGTCATCAACTGACGTTCCCAGCCAACAGAAATAGCTACAGGCAACAACCATATCACAATAACAAGATGTGAATATACCATACAAGATAGACATATACCATAAATATGTACATATAAAAAAATTTAAATTATCATTAAAATATTAATATCCTGACAGCTAATATCTTATGCACTTATAAAAATACATATATGCCAATTTTCACTCAATTATGCGAGAACAACAAGATAGACATATACCATAAATATGTACATATAAAAAAATTTAAATTATCATTAAAATATTAATATCCTGACAGCTAATATCTTATGCACTTATAAAAATACATATATACCAATTTTCACTCAATTATGCGAGGGATACTACAGATATGTATTCATACTCTGCTTTCATATTCTTATGCAGCCCATCTGGTGAAACTCATGTGTAAGTGTGTAAATCGTGGTGTTTGTAATTAGTGTTAGTTATTCCCACACCGTTAAGTTCACTTACCTGTAGGAGACGTTGCACATTGCAGCTACCAATACCAAAAGGGCCTATCACCCCCTTCTCAAAGGTCAGAGTCAGTACCAACTTTGGCATTGAAGTCACTTAGAACAAGGATAATATCTCCTTTCTTGACAGAATTCAAAATATCTTAAAGGTGTCTGTAAAACCTATCCTTCTCGGATTATGTTTATCGGCTTCCTCAGTGGGGACATAACAGCAGATAACAATCAAGACTTTAATGCTTGTCTGAAATTTTACTGTAAGAACCTTTCCTTCCCTGAAAAGAGAAATTTAAGATAATTTTCAAGAATCTCACCATTATCTGTACATTTGGTCTTTTGCAAACCGAGAATATCTAAATTATAACGGTGGAATTCTTGTGTGAGGACATCAAGAAAATAAGCTCTATGCAGAGTCTTTACCTTCCAACTACCCATGGAGAGAAAATGGTTAGTTGGATGTTTAAAGAAACTTTGTTTATTGAGAGAGGGAATGCCGACAATATCAAACAGCCCCCTAATCGCAAGCATGGGGCAAAGACCCATTCCCCCACCACTAAAGGTTGAAGCCATCAACACTGGAAAACTTCCTCCAATGTAGAATTTGACGATGCCAATAGAAGCAAAGAGTTCAGGTGCCTGCGATGACTTCTGCTCAGGATTATCCACCAGCTGATAAACATATCCTGTGAATCTATTCACTTGGGGCTGTCAACCCACAGACAAACAGAAAACATAGCGGAAGATTTTCCCTCCACAGAAGTTCACAAGTGCAGCATATTCAGGATCAGAGCCTTATCAAATCAGATCAAGCTCAGAGCTCAGAGCCTTATTTCAGTCCAGTCCAGTAGGTTTATATGGTCAGCACCAGGACCCTATGTGGTTAACCACTCCTCAGCAGGGTAGAAAAAAAATAGCCATAGTTGATCAGATCAGTAGGCCACACTAATATGGCAGCCCTCCTCTTCCGTTCACTTCCACAAGAGAGTATCTCTTTTGAAAGTTACTAACGGTCCGCACCACGAGAAGATGGGGTCGGACATTAGGTGCTAGGCCTGGCCGGTTCTATGCATCGTCACAGGGGATTGGTGCATAGCTCTCCTTCCAGTGACTACCTAGCTACTCTTTACAGATATTTACTTACAAAGGTATATTATATGATTAAATAATTATAGAGGAAAAATTGTCATTAGCCGGGTGAGATACGAACCCACGACCTCCAGGTGAACTGACAGCTGAACTATCGACAGCTAATCAAGTTTTCCTCTATTGGTGGCTTTAAGCATAATACCACGGAATTAATCATTGAAAATCTATCTGACTGTAATTGAGGACTCTGGTCTAGAAGGCATCTCAACGGTCAGAGCACCTGATATGCTATCATGAGGTCGTGGGTTTGGATACCACTCAACGAATAGCAATTTGTCTTCTATAATTATTTAATGCATATCTCCTACAGATGCCTTGCAGTTGCCAGGTTTGAGTCCTACCTGAGGCAGCGTTTAGATTTATTTTCGCAAAACTTCCGTCCTGCCCTCAGTCAGTAGGGGACGTTGATGGCTTGGAAAAGCTGCTGTCCGTCATATGGGAACGTTAAGCTGTGTCCCCGTGTGCAGGAGAGCCATACCCTGTGCACGTTAAAGAACATGCTGTATGACCTAGATGGGAGCCCTCCAGCTGTCTCCTAACAGCTGTGCAGTGGGTTCCTTTCCGACAACCTTTCATGAGCCCCCGGGGTCCTTGTGCCCAGTCCGTTTAGCAAATGTTCACAAAGAAAGTGCCACTCAGATTAAAACAATCCAATCCAATCCTGCAGGTGCTTACCTGTGATTGTCCGTTATTCTTATATTATATGAGTTATAAATAAATAAATAAAATAAATACCCCCTCAAGCAGCTGCTTGCCACAGAGTATGACAGAAGCCTGTCAGTTTATATGTCGGAGTAGAAGGTCTGAGAGGATGGCAGGACCTCAGCAGAAAAACGACACAAACAGCAATGCCTTACCCGGGACTCGAACCCAGGTCCCTTATGCGGCAAAAATACTAAATATATGCAATCCGTATTCTTTCACTTGAAAATCTTGTCATTGAGAAAGTAATATACACAGTAGTATCAGAATAATATGGCCACCTACCATAGTATTTGTATGGAAGGATTTTATATATTTGTATTTGTATTATATTTGTATTCGGGATTCTCCATGTTATATGGGGATGCTCAGTCGGTAGCGCGGCAGGCTCGTATTACCAGGGTCAGCATTGAGATTTATCTCTGCCAGACTCCCTGCCCACGGTCAGACAGATGGTCTTGGAAAGGTTATCTTCTCCCGGACGTGCACAGAGTATGACTTCTGCCATACCCTGTGCACGTTAAAGAACATGCTGGATGGCCTTGACGGGAGGCTACCATCTGTCTCCCAACAGCTGTTCCAGTGAATCCCCTCCACAATATTCTCTGAGCCTTCGAGGTCCTTGTGACCTAGTCATTTAGCCCATTGTGTGCAAAAAAAGTGCAGCTCAGAGGTAAAACAACCATATTACATGGTTCCCGAACACAAAATCATAAACTACTTAAATTCTTTCCATTAAAATTTTGCTAAGAGATCTTGTGATGGTACTAGTTGCCCAAACTCTTCTTTAATTTCAGAAATTTTTGTTGTCTTCTATCAAGCATATATGTAATGTATCCTAGTCTTATTTCCTCTCCTGCTTGTTCGCCTTCTTAACAGTTCTATTACTAACTGACTGTTTTCTCTACATAATAAAAGCTCTGCAACAATTCCACTTAGTCTGCTTTACCATTTATATTTTTTAACTCCTGTTCAATTTCCATCTCAGGAACAGTTATGATCATATACACATAGTTTCCTTTAATAAACTTAAATTGGATACGTTTAGTTGAGCGGCATATTTTTTAACACAATGGACTAAATGACCATAACACAAGGACTCCAAAGGCTCAGACAAGACCCTATCTCGAAACAGGAGGAAAGCCTCTCTTCAAGGTTGCCTCTCGGTGTTGCAGTGGTATCGCAGTGATATTGTGGCTGCCTGGGTCTGGATTCGAACCCCCGGACGACATGGTTGTGTGTTTGTACATTGTAAGAGAAACCAGGACTAGCCCGATAGAGGTTCCAGGTCGGCGTTATCCAATAAAAATTCGAAACTCGCTACACTTGTGGTTAACTTATTACCATATTCTTCCCATTATGTATTAGTAATTAGGTAGGGAGTATAATTAATATTATTCAGTATTCATTCATTCGCCACATGCGGAGAGTGGCGAACGTATTGGACATTGGTGTTCTAAGTTATCTCCGTCCTTTGTGTAGGGTCGAGTCCCAACTGGCCCAGCGTTGAAATTTCTCTCCACAAAACTTCCAGGCCCTGTCCTCGTTCAGTAGGAGACACCGATGTCTTGGAAAAGCCTTTGTCTCTCAGTTAAGCCGTAGCCTCGTGTGCGGGAGAGCCATACCCTGTAAGTTTTAAAAAACACGTTGAATGGCCTTCACGGGAGGTAATCCATAGAGTTCTTAAAAATCTGTCTCCTAACAGCTATACAGTGGGCTCCCTCCCCCCCAACCTTCTCTGAACTCTCGGGGTTCTTGTGACTTGGTCATTTAGCCCATTGTGTGCAAAAAGTGCCGCTCAGAGGTAAAAGAACCAAACAATCTTTTGTGTAGAGGAGTACATTTTTCCCTCTTTTTTTTACTTTTTTAAGTGGCTTATTCAGAGTGTTCCTCAACATGCGCAGGTTATCTTTAGCCCACAGCTATAAGTCCTATCCAATGGACGTCAGTCAAGCGTTGTCCTCCCGTTAAATTCCTGTTAAGTCACAGTTGGGATTCGAATCTGGGGATAACGGATTAGGAACCTACTGCACTGACTGAGTCCATCTCGCCCCCAGAATTAATAATCTCGGAGTTTTTAAACCCTCTAGTTCTTCGTTATTTCTCGTAATTATTCTCCCATCTACGTATTCACACTAATTAAATCCATTGCATCTTGATGTTTAATATTCTGACGAAGGCTGTTGTGGACATTCCAGAATTCTTGCGACACTCTTATCTACAATAATGGCTAATTAACTTACAGTATGTTATAATGAATTTATCTACTTTCCTGAATATAAGATATTTTGCTTTGCTAGTCATATCGCAAAAAGTATTGCATTCTATACTTTTGTGAATAAAGTTTGAAAAATATTTACTTTTGATTTTTTTTTTACATTTGTTTTTCCCATTCTGTCACTTCTCTTTTTGTTCTCGCTTTTTCCTCTTTGTTCTTCCTTTATTTTGTCTTTCCCCGCAGCCCAGTGGTTAGCGTGTTTGGCTACTGATCAAAGGGACTTGGGTTCAAGCCCCCCGGTAAGGCATGATGTTTATGCTGTCTTTCTGCTAAGTTCTCACAAACCTTCTGCTATGGAGTATTAAACGGTCAGATCTCTGTGGCAAGCAGCTGCTTGAAGGGGTATATTTATTACTATGTTGCTTTAAACTTTCCAAAATACTTAATATTATATCCTGATTAATATATCCTGTGTTTTAACTTCTTAACGTCGTATTCTTCCAGATCTTCATATGCTAGTTTTTTAACAAAATTTTATAGATATTTAAATTAGATTTAGAAAGAATATACATTTTTTCTTTTTGAATCTCTGATGCTTTTCATCAAACGCCAAAATAAATCCGTAATACCCTGGTTTCCATAAATTGAGGAAAATGCCTATGTTAAGTCAATGGGAAGCTAATGTCAAAACTTTATAACTTCTAAAATAAGTTTTGTTGTTTTGAAAAATGTAAGGGACCTGGGTTCGAGCCCCGGATAAGGCATGGATGTGTGTGTTGTTTTCCTGCTGAGGTCCTGTCATCCTCACAGACCTACTATGGCATATAAATTGACAGGCTCCTGTCAAACCTCTGTGGTAAGCAGCTGCTTGAGGGGGTATTTATTTAGTCTATTTTTATAATTGCAAATAAATATCTCAATCAAATAAATCAATATCTCGATTTTCAACAATATTCGTTCAATATTTAATGAGTTATGGTAGTTTTAATATTTAACAACAGCAATGCCAATCTTAAGAAACTTACACAAAACTGAAGAATAGTGAAAGAATTCTTTACACAAAGTTCTAAATTGCAAACTTATTTTATTAAACACTTTGATACAATACTTATTACTAAGTTTTAATTAACTTCTGAAGTCAATTTTTGTGGCTGCATTGTTATCGCTAAATATTCAAACTTCCATAACTCATTAAATACTGAACGAATATTATTAAAAATCGAAATATTGATTTATTTGATTGAGATCTTTATCTGCAATCACATCTTTCAAAACAAAAAAACTTATTTTAGAAGTTATAGAGCTTTGACCTTAGCTTCCCATTGACTTAACATGGGGATTTTCCTTAATTAATGGAAACTATGGCCGAGTGGTTAGCGCGCTTGGCTACTGATCTAAGGGACCTGGGTTCGAGCCCCGGGTAAGGCATGGATGTATGTGTCGTTTTCTGCTAAGGTCCTGCCATCCTCTCAGACCTACTACTATGGCATATAAACTGACAGGTTCCTGTCAGACCTCTGTGGCAAGCAGATGCTTGAGGGGGTATTTATTTTTTTTATAGTGTACTTTCTGCTTGGAGGAATGGTTAGCATGCTTGGTTACAGATCAAAGGGACCTGGGTAAGTCAAAGATGTTTCTTTATTTTTGTTGTCTTTCTGTTGAGGTCTCTCCTACCTCACAGACCTTGTCTATAACGTATTACATTGAGAGACTCTTGTCAGACCTCTGTGACAAAAAGCTGCTTGAGAAGAATTTGTTTAGTTTCCGAGTGGTTAGCGCGCTTGGTTACTGATCTAATGGACCTGGGTTCGAGCCCCGGATAAGGCATGGTTGTTTGTGTCGTTTTCTGCTGAGGTCCTGCCATCCTCTCAGATCTTCTACTATGGCATATAAACTGACAGGCTCCTTCTGACCTCTGTGGCAAGCAGCTGCTTGAGGGGGTATTTATTTTTTTCAAATTCCACTTGTTTTTCTAGATTTATGAAGTCTAACCATATATTTCAGGTTCGGATAAATCCGTGATTGGTTTGATCAAGTGATGATTGATCCATTATCTGCTTCTCGAGAAACCAGTACGTCATTCAACTTCATCGTGCCTGCCTATTTAGAAATGATGAAGACAACAACTGACTTTAATTGTCTAATATCTCATATCCAAGAGAATTTATGAAATTTCCAACGTTGAAAGACGTGTTATTAATTTTAAGATCAAGTAATTCAAAAACTTCTTTTAATCGGTCATCTTATCATTTTCCTCATTTTCTCTGAATCTTCCAATAACTTTTCTCTCTTTCACCTTTCCAACTCTTTCCATTCAAATCTCCCATAATGATGACTTATTTTCTGCTAGTAAATATTTCAATCACACAGTCTCATAATGATCTTCTGTAATTGAGATTATGGAGCCTATAGAACTGTAATTATCAGTTCTCTGTCATCAGATTCATGTCCATATAGGAGGTCGATTATTTACACGCATTTAAAGCGTCTCTGGTCTATAAATGGTAGGTAAGCATAAACTTGAAGGAGAACTATGTACCAATCCCCAGTGATGATGCACATAACCGACAAGTTATAGCATCTAATGTCCCCCTGCCCGCTTCTTCTCGTGGTGCAGGCCGTTAGTACCTTTCAAAAGAGATATTCTCTTTTCGAAGGGAAAGGTAAGGCTTCTAGCTCAGTGTGGCCTACTGATCTGGTTATCTATGGCCACTTTTTTCCTTTTTTTCAACCCTGCTGAGGAGTGGTCATCTTCACAGGGTCCTGGGGCAGACCATTTATACCTACTAGACTGGACTTGTTTATGGATTTGAGCTTGATTATGGATCCTGGACTTGCTGCCCTGGTGCACTGGTGTGCCTCTATTGAGGGAGAATCTGCCGCTGTGTTTTCTGTTTGCTTTTTGGGTTACCAGCCCTAAGTGAGCAGAGGCATGGGATACCTTATATCAGTTGGTGGATAATCCTAATCAGAGGCCATCGCAGGTACCTGAACCTCACTTAGCTAGTTGGGCATCGTCAAGCCTAAACTGGAGTAATGTGTCTCAGGCAGGCCATATGGCTCTTGAAAAAGTCCACTTGAAAAGGGGTGTCTGAAGTTCCTACCAGCATCGGTGACTTCAGCCTTTAGCGAAGCCCCCTCCGCTAAATCAAAATCATATCCTGAAGCATATCCTGAAGCTAAATCAAAATCATATCCAAAATCATATCCTGAAGCTCGCTGCTTCAGCGAGCTTCAGGATATTTTGAATTCTGTGAAGAAAGGAAATATTTATCTCGTGTTAGGTGACTTCATTGCTAAAATTGGTACTGACTCTGACCTTTGGCAGAAGTTTTAGGTCCCTTTGGCATTGATAGTTCTAATGGCAATGGAGAACGTCTTCTACGGGTAAGTAAACTTAATGGTTTACGAATAACTAACACATACTACAAACACCGGGACATTTATAAATATGCATGGGTTTCACCTGATGGGTTGAATAGGAATATGATAGATTTATTTTAATTAACAGTAAATGGACCAGTTCAGTTAGGAAAACTAGATCACAGGGGAGCCGAAATTGGGTCTGATCATTACCTGGTCAAAAGTGTCTTGCAGCTGAAGCTTAAGAAATGTTGTTCTAAGGTTAAGAAAATTCGCATTAATACTGATTGTGTGAAAGATACAGATATAGCCAAAATATACCATGATAGGCTACTTAGTCATTATAACAATTGCGGTTTGCTTACTGCTGAAGTTGAGAAAGAATGGGATCAGTTTAAACAGGCTTTTCTTGAAACCAACACTACTCTTTTGGGTAAAAAGGAACAGAGGAAACAAAATTATTTGAGTGATAAGACAATCGAACTTATTTCTGAAAGAAGGAACTGCAGGATTAATATGAATCAACACCCTACTAGCCCTAACAGTAGGCATTACAGCGAACTTAATAAACGTGTAAAGGATCAGTTAACAGCTGATAAGAATCTTTGGCTTGATAGCTTGGCTGACAAAGCAGAGGAAGCAGTTAGACAGCACAACAGCGGGGGGTTGTACCAGATTGTTAATGTTTTATGTGGGAAGAAACAGACAGGTACATAGGGATTGAGGGATGAACATGGCAAGGTGGTTGAAGGTGAGGGTTCTGTGATGGCTAAGTGGGCTGAGCTTTTTAGACAAGTTCTAAATAATGTGATCATTTATATTCCCATTGTTTGTATTGAGGATAGATGCATTACTGGCTTTTATGATGGCCCTATATCACAATCTGAAGTCACTTTGGCTATCTCTAAATTAAAACTGCATAAATCCCCAGGGTTGGATGAAATCACTACTGAAATGCTTAGAGCTGGCAACATTTGTGTGTCACATGGCTGACTGAAATTTTGAGTATTTCTCATGATAAAGGTGTCGTTCCTAAAGATTTTACTAGAGCTGTTATTGTCCCGATTTCTAAAAAAGGTGATCGCAATTATTGTGGTAATTATAGGGGAATTAGTTTACTTTCTGTATCAGGTAAAGTTCTTTGCATGATTATACTTTATATAAAAAAAATACCCCCTCAAGCAGCTGCTTGCCACAGAGGTCTGATAGGAGCCTGTCAGTTTATATGCCATAGTAGAAGGTCTGAGAGGATGGCAGGACCTCAGCAGAAAAACAACACGAACATCCATGCCTTATCCGGGGCTCGAACCCAGGTCCCTTAGATCAGTAGCCAGCGCGCAAACCACTCGATCATGGGACGGCTTTATAGAATTAAGAATTTGATTGATGGACAACTGCGTGATGAACAGTGTGGATTCAGAAGTGGTAGACGATTATTGATCAAATATTTTCACTTAGGCAGATTCTTGAGAAATGTTTAAAGTTTCAGAAACCTGTGGTTACTAGCTTTACAGATTTCAAAAAGGCTTTTGACTCTGTCGATCGACAAAATTTGTGGTTTATTGTTAGATTATATGGAATACCAAGTTAGTTAGTGTGATGAAAGCTCTCTGTAATAACACTGAGTCGTGTGTGAGAGTTGGTACGTCTTGCAGCGATTGGTTTAGCATTGTTAGACAAGTTAGACAAGGGTGCATTTTGTTTCCTTTTCTCTTTAATTTTATTATTGATTAAGTAATGCGAAATTCTTTGCAAAGGAAAGATTTTGGCCTTAAATGATCTAGAGATTTCAAAATATCTGATTTAGATTATGCAGATGATTTGGTCCTGTTGGCTACTGATGTGGATGAGATGAATTCGTTCATTAGGGCTGTTGATGAGACTGGCAATAGAGTAGGTTTGATGATAAACATAAAATAAAGTGATGAAAATTGGTCAAGCAGATGGTGCTTCAGTTGCTTTGAATGGCTGCACTCTTGGACAAGAGTCTCAGTTTAATTATCTTGGAAGCTATGTAACAGATACTGGTGATGTGCGGCAAGAGATAAATAGAAGAATAGGGATTGCCACTGGGACTTTTAAGAATCTATGAAGAGTGTGGAAAAATAGGCGTGTATACCTAAAAACTAAAATTAGGCTTTATAATAGTTTGGTTCCTTCTAAGGTTAGTTATGGTAGCGAAATATGGACCCTTTGTAAGCAGGATAACAAGAAACTTGATGTCTTTGGTTCTAGAAGCTTACGCAGTATCTTGAATATTAGGAGGTTCGAGTTTGTAAGTAATGATGAAGTTAGAAAAAGGAGTCATCAAATTCCTTTGAGCAGCATATTATGTAGAGAGAGACTGCATTGATTTGGCCATGTTGCCCGTATGCATAACTGTAGATTGGCAAACAGGATTATGAACAGTGTGCCTAAGGGTTTCAGAAAAAGGGGAAGACCTAGGATGCGATGGGCTGATAATGTCAAACAGGATCTTGGTAGAATTGGCCTACAGTGGCCAAATGCAGCAGCTGCAACTCAGAACAGACACGTCTTGTGAGGAAAATTACACAGTCTGGTTGGACCTCCGTAATTAATGGCTGCATGAGGATTATGTATGTATGTATGTATGTATGATTGTATGAATGTATGTAAAGCTTATAAATGCATTTTGCTGGTTTTGCTACTCTTGTAAAAGACGTATCCAGTGTATAAGACGCTGTCAATTTTAGAGGTATTTCCAGAAAAAAAAAAATCGCATCTAATACACCAGCAAATGTCGCATATATATATACTTTTTTTCTTTTTCATTTTTTAGTATAAATATTTTTGCACTCCTCCACTATACCCTATGATCGTCAGAATTCGATTATGTCTCTCCAAACTGAAATGTGAATTTATATTTTCAGGCTCCCACACTGCCAGGCACAATAGGTGCCCCTACGAGAGACAACGGATCATATTTCCAAAGAAGCAATGGCTTTGCACCTTACCACTCCTACGTGACTGGAGACGGGCCATGGGGAACCCTCGACGGCAGCGGTGGTTTGCAGAGTGCCGGAAGCCATCTTGGCAGGAGAGCAGGTGTGTGATGGAAGCTCAGACCATTAGATAGCCGAAAGCTCCTCAAATGCTGTTGTATACTAATCGCTGTAACAGATTCTATCTTCTAAATGTTAATCTAACTCTTTTCTTTTTCCTTTTCTCCCCGAATGATGTAATTAGAGTACTAGGGAAACAACAACTTCAGTTGTAAAAAAGAAAATGTTGCTCAGAGACGAATCCAGTGTCATGAAATCTCACATAAACTCTTCAAATTACACGTCATTTACCTACATTTTGCAAATGAGTTTGTAGATGGTTAATAACCAACCAGCTGTCATCAAACAGGGAACTATAAATGTCACTGGTTTTTAAAAGAAACGCACAGATTAAATCAAACATTATCTGATTGTGGATTCCAGATTGCTCAGACGCTACACCGAATTTTTTCTGATATGAACATGAGGCGTTCAAGTTATTCCTGCACCATTTTTTTATCTATTCATAAAGATCGAACAGCTGGTTTTAAGTGTTATTTGATGACTTTCAATAGCCTAACAGTTAAGCCTAACAGTTAAGTTGACTGAGGAATAAAAGGGCCTGGGTTGGGTTGGGTTGTTTTACCTCTGAGCGGCACTTTTTTGCACACCATGGGCTAAATGGCCAGATCACATGGACCCCGAAGGCTCAGAGAAGGTTGGGGGAGGGGACCCACTGGAACAGCTGTTGAGAGACAGATGGTAGCCTCCCGTCAAGGCCATCCAGCGTGTTCTTTAACGTATGGCTCTCCCGCACACGGGGCCACGGCTTAACGTCCATCCGACGGACGGCGGCCTTTTCAAGCCCATCGGTGTCCCCTACTGACCGTGGGCAGGGCGGGGAATTTTGCGGAGATATAAAAGGGCCTGGATTACAGTCCTGGATAAAGTATGAATGTTTGCTTTTCTATTCTGTATTATATTTGTACTGAGCTCTCGTCTTCATTTTAAAATCTTCTGTTTGCCATATTATACTGCCAGGGGGGTCTGATCCCCTCCTGTGAAAAGTTTCTGCTTCAGAACAAATTTATTTGTGCTTTTCCATCGAGTAGTTAGTACTCTTGGGTACCGATCGAAGGAATCTAGGATTGACCAAGGCCACTTGGTACATTACAACAGGACAATGCACTAACAGAAAAATAATATATACTTAAAATTTTAAGTGTGGTTAGCGTGCTTTGCTACTGATCAAAAGGACCTGGGTTCGAGCCCCGGGTAAAGCATGGGTATTTGTGTTGTCTTTCTGCTGAGGTACCACAATTCTCACAGATCTTCTACTATGGCATATAAACTGGCAGGCTCCTGTCAAGCCTCTGTGGCAAGCAGCTACTTGAAGGGATATTTATTCTTTACGTCGTCCCGTGGCAGAGTGGTTAGCGTGCTTGGCTACTGATCAGAGGGACCTAAGTTCGAGCCTAAGGTAAAGCATGGATGTTTGTGTTGTTTTCTGCTGAGGTCTTGAGTAGCTTATATTCCATAATAGAAGGTCTGTGAGCCTTCCTCACAGACTTTCTACTATGGCGTATAAGCTTATGCATTATCTTGGGTATTAGGAGGTTCGAGTTTGTAAGTAATGATGAGGTTAGAAGGAGTCATCAAACTCCTTAGAGCAGCATATTGTGCAGAGAGAGACTGTGTTGATTTGGCCATGTTGCCCGTATGCATAGCTGTAGATTGGCAACCAGGATTATGAACAGTGTTCGTAAGGAAGACCTAGGATGCGATGGGCTGACATTGTCAAACAGAACCTTGCTAGAATTGGCCTACAGTGGCCAAATACAGCAGCTGCAACTCAGGACAGATACATCTTGAGAGGAAAATTACACAGTCTGGTTGGACCTCCGTAGCACACGGCTGCATGAGGATTATGTTCTTGTATTTTCTTGTTAAACCTCTGTGGCAAGCAGCTGCTGGACGGGGAATTTATTTCCTTTTTGTTCTCCAGTGAAATAGCAAATTGACATGCAATGTACAGATTTTCGGAGCTTGATATACCGTCGTTACTAAAAGGAAGGATACAATGCACATAACTCCGAAAGTTAAAAAAAAAGAAATGGACTTAACGCGCTCTGATCAAATGCCGCAGAATTATAACTATTTCTTTAACCAATAAGGAATTATCAACTCTAGAAGGATTAATAGAAAATGTAAGCATAGCAAGCCTTTGGATACGATAAGCGCTTATTACGCTCGACAATTAAGGAAATTTAAATAATCGAACATGCGATGTACGAGCACTGCTCAGCGTGCCTAGAGAACGAGTCTTGATGACTCCTCTAATGATAGAAGTTATGGCTAACAAATATCTTGGATCCAATGTCGTTCGTAGGCATCATTTGATACAATGGCGGACCCCACGCAAATCTCTAGTACATGTAAAGCTAATGGTACATGCCGCATCAATTTCTCTAAATGGGATTTTTCCATGTCTCAAGGTTTCAATTCATTACTTAGCTGTGTTAAGGTTATTGCTTTTCTGTTAATGGGCATTCTTTGGTATAATTTAAGATATTTAATTGACCTTTTATTGAATAATTTAATTTCAGCACTTGTAATTTGAGTAGGGAGAAAGATTTAAACACGAACTTTTCGAGGATTTAGTGTTTGTATCTTATCTATTGTTTCTCTATCTATGTATATATTAAGACTTGAAATTTCAAACTGAACAATATACGTTATTAAGCATTCACCATACGAGAAAGGATGTGATTTCCGTGTTGGCTCGTACCTTATTAATCTCAGGTTCGAATCCCCAGTGTGTCTGTGTTGAGATTTTTTCAGCTAATCTCCCTCTTTCATCTCTGTGTGAGTATGGGGACGCCAGTGAGCTGAAAAGGATGCTGAATGGGACGTTGAATCGTGTCTTCATGTGTAGGAGATCCATACCCTGTTCAATTTAATGGTGACTGTGATGAATGCTTCCATCTTTCCAGTAGTGGATTACCGCAAAGCCACTAGCTTAGGACCTCGAAGTTTATGGGGTCTCAAAACACGATTTATTTTTTTTTTCAATATTATACCCCCCTCAAGCAGCTGCTTGCCACAGAGGTCTGACAGGAGCCTGTCAGTTTATATGCCATAGTAGAAGGTCTGAGAGGATGGCAGGACCTCAGCAGAAAAACAACACGAACATCCATGCCTTATCCGGGGCTCGAACCCAGGTCCCTTAAATCAGTAGCCAAGCGCGCTAACCACTCGGCCATGGGACGGCTCTTTCCAATATTATATTTACTAAAATGCTTCACAATCAGTAAAATCAGCCCTGTATCTAGAAAAATAGTCTTTAAAAATTTCTTGAAAAATGCGTGAAACTACTTACATCTATATTATATATCGGGTTTTTACTTAGGCTAATCACAAATCTATAGTCGTTTTTTGTTAAAGAACATATATTTATTTTAGTTCATAATTATTTGCCGTTGTTGTTTATTTTTAGTACGTACAAGTTTATATAATGCATATTAAAATTTCTATTTATGTAACTTATACAACCTGAGGCATGCATTTTTGCCATTTGTAAGTTGTAAATTTTTTTTATACTTTGGAATTCCACCTCTCGGAGAGTTGGAGTTTTGCATTTGGATCTGTCAGATATCTTAATCAGTCATTAAATCTGTCTTCTAACAGCTATTCATCAAAACTCTTTTCCGGGACCTTGGGGTCCTTGTGACCAGTCCATTTAATCCAATCTATGCAAAAAAAAAATTCTGTTCTGAGTTAAAATAAGCACAGTTTAATCCAATACTTTGCTGCACATAGAAATATGCTAACCACTCTCACGGTAAAAAACTACGATTTAGTAATATTTTGTGTTTTCGAATATGTTTTTTTCAAATAGTACTTTATCACAAATCATTTTGATAAAGTGCTCTCCTGCACACGAGTTAACATCCCATCCTATGGAAGGGAGGCTTTGGAACCCCATCGACTGAGCATACCCCTGCCCTTCATCTAAGTCAATGATTTTCAACCGCTGTGCCGCGAAAATTTTTAAAGATCATTAATTAAATTATTTTCGAAAGAAGTCCAAAGCCCAATAAGTGTTCATATCAAATTTAAATAAAATAAAAAATAAATATCCCTCTCAAGCAGCTACTTGCCACAGAGGTCTGAAAGGAGCCTGTCAGTTTATATGCCATAGTAGAAGATCTGAGAGGATGGCAGGACCTCAGCAGAAAACAACACGAACATCCATGCCTTACCCAGGGCTCGAACCCAGGTCCCGTAGATCAGTAGCCAAGCGCGCTAACCACTCGGCCACAGGACGGCATATCAAATTTAAAACCTCTTTAAATTGATTATACGAGTATATCATTGTTATAATAAACGTATACATAATATTATCATAATTTAAGTGTGCGCGGAAGTTTAACTATAGATTCAAATGTGCTGTGAGATAAAAAAGGTTGAAAAACACTGATCTAAGTGAACTTACAATGTTTTCTTTTAAAAAATGGAAGAAATCCCTTCTATGTTTTTGTCAACTATAAAGGGAGTATTCGCTCTTAGTCCAACGTCGATATCACAATAGAGGAAAAATTGTCTTTTGCTGAATGGTATCCGAATCTACGACCTCCTAATAACATATCAGATGCTCTAACCGTTGAGTTACCGGCCGCTGATCAAGGCATCCCTAATTGATATTACTTAAATCTTTCCTCTAGTGTGATATCGATGTTGGACTAAGAGTGAATACTTGCAATGCTATTTTTTATCTTAACCTTATACCATCACCCTTAAAAGAGTAAATTTCAACAATTATTATTCTCATTTTTTTTTACAACAATCCCTGCCCGTGATTAGGCAATATCGGAAACATAATAGCACGGACGCTGCAGGTATGCATTTGATTATGAACGCATGACGTACACTGCAGGTAGCAATTTGGAGTCTAAATTGACGCACTTAGGACTGTCAGCTTTCAACGGCTGGGCATTAAGCTGCGCTACTTGACCCCCGACCTGACTGACTGCGTCCTCGCTACTGCTGTTGCCTGTGGGGTCAGGAGCTCGCATAATTGCCGACAGTCAGGCAACACCTGACGGGAGACGGAGGAGAGGCTCGCCGCTGCACCGACCCTCGCGCGTGATGGACGATCTGCCTGCAGCCACCCATAATCGCTGCCAATTGCGGGAATGATGGATGCATTAAACCACGAACGCCCTTCAGACGTAAATTGCATGAATTACAGGAAGACGTTAACAGCATGACGATAATGTTTACATGTTGACTGTTTTTCCAGGATTAAGTGCATTGGACTCCCTTGCTGTGGACACCGTTTAGAACAAGGAGACTGTTTTGTAAAATGATTTAAAACGGAGGTGTTGAAAGTTGAAATTGTGATTGCTTTAATTCGAAATGTCAAAAAAAAGAAAATATATATTTTTTTAAAAAGTGAAGCTACCAGTGTACATTTAAATTAGTGCACATTAAATAATTGCTGCATTTTTTTTTTTAAACAATTTCATAAACACACAATTTTCCTAAGTTAGATAAACTTCAACAGCAAAAGCCAAAATGAAGGAATCGGCGCGGGAAAAAAAATAAAATTTTCGGACTGTGTTGATTTTTTTTTTTGTGAGTGGAAATTTTTTGCATATTAAGCGAAGTCACAAGGACCCCAAAATCTCAGAACTGGTAGGGGTTTTTAGAAGACGAAGACTGTTTTTGAAAGACGGAAACTTCCCCCAAAAGTTTAGTGTGTACAGTATTCTGACTCGGACTCAGAATAATTTAAAATTAAAATATTTCCTGTAATTGTAAAAGAAATATGAAAAAAATTTAAACTCAAACTTTTTAATCTGTTTTAGTAATTAAAAATAAGCACCGTGCGGCTTTCGATTATTTTTTACGTATTCTCTTATTTTTCATAAATTTCTATTTTCCTTTATAATGATGTTACCCACGAACCTTTAATTTCGTCTAGTATTTCTAATATTTTTCATTCTTAATGCATTAACATTCCAATTTTGTCATAAAATGATTCAATAAATAAATAAATAAATACCCCCTCAAGCAGCTGCTTGCCACAGAGGTCTGACAGGAGCCTGTCAGTTTAATATGCCAGAGTAGAAGATCTGAGAGGATGGCAGGACCTCAGCAGAAAACAACACAAACATCCATGCCTTACCCAGGGCTCGAACCCAGGTCCCGTAGATCAGTAGCCAAGCGCGTTAACCACTCGGCCACAGTTAAAAAATCAAAGAATATGATTAGCGACATGCATTTCTGTAAATGTGTCTTATAATGCCTCAGAGAAATGTTTTCCCCAAAGTGGGCTCAATAATTGTCGAAATGTTTCGGATCCTGGCGGGCGCGGACTCGACAAAATGAACACAAACTCATCTCTAGTGTTGAGATTATGACTCTCTTGAACATGGTTCTGCTGCTTAACGTCACAATCCGATGACGGCGCCTTTCTATTTCTCCATTCACACAGGCAACAGAGCGGAATTTAACAGAGATTATCTTAGGAATGGGACAACGAAATAGCATAAGCTTTTTGACGATTGCCCAGTCAGGTGTAAAGTGAGATCACGTTGAATCTCAAACAAAAACAACTTCTCTGGAAAATGTGGGATGCTCATTCTCAAAAGGAATGAAGGTTGTTTTTTTTTCGGGCTTCTAAGAGTGAAAATTTCAACAATTATTATTCTCATTTTTTTTCTACTAACTAATGACTCATTGGGAAAAGTACAAATTGTAATATTTCATTAGTAAAATGAAAAATAAATACCCCCTCAAGCAGCTGCTTGCCACAGAGGTCTGACAGGAGCTTGTCAGTTTATATGCCAAAGTAGAAAATCTGTGAGGATGGCAGGACCTCACCAGAAAAACGACACACACAGCCATGCCTTACCCGGGGCTCGAACCCAGGTCCCGTAGGTCAGTAGCCAAGCGCGCTAACCACTCGGCCACGGGACGGCTTAAAATAAATACCCCCTCAAGCAGCTGCTTGCCACAGAGGTCTGACTGGAGCCTGTCAGTTTATATGCCACAGTAGGAGATCTGAGAACGCTAAAATAAAAAGAAAGTTAAATTTTTCTCTTAAAATGAAAAAAGTTGTTTTCTTCCCCATCCCCTGGGAATAAGGAGGTAAATGATAGTCTTCAATGCAAAGTTCTTGACCGGTTAAATATAGAGATAAATCTAGGGTAGATATGGATCGTTGGCAATATTCATGAAAATTCGCATTTTCCAACATTTTCCACAGTTAGAGGTTTATTAGAAAAGTGCGAATCGTAATAATCCAAAGAAAACTTTTAAATTGTCTTTAAAAGAAGAAAAAAAAAAGATGAATGTTTAAAGACAGACACAGACAGATGAAAAAGTGAAAACGTTAAGCTCTTCTTACTTCGTTTTCTGGAAAACAGAAACGAAATAATGGGTTCATTTTCTACACTGACTGCCAACATCAAACTTTTTTTCTGCTTTTAGAGAAGCATTAAAATTTATTTTTGTGTTGAATAGGTATTGATCCAATATTACGATTTGGAGTTTTCGAATCTCCCAAAAACTATAATTGTGCCCTCTAACGGTGAAAAAAGTTGTAATTTCAAAGTTTTAAACGGATGTTTACAAACGTTTCCTGCCGTCCTAACAGATCTTCTACTATGGCATTTAAACTGACAGGATGCTGTCAGACCTCTGTGGCAAGCAGCTGCTTGAAGGGGTATTTATTTTTATTTATTTTTTTTTATATTTGTGCTAGAAACGGGAAATTTCGTGGTGGACATTGACAGCAATGAGTTGACCTTTTTCGCCCAGGGTGGGAAGGAAATCCAAATCTTTTGTTTTGAGAGATTTGGAAAACCCTTTTCCTGTTGGATTAATAATGGTGAAATATAATTCGCATTTTTCAAATCATTAGTAAGTTTAAATTATATCGTTAGAAGTCACTAAATATGGAAAGGGCGAAACTTTTAACGAATGTTGCAAGTGATCTGTTTACGGTAGAAATTTGAAATTTCGGTGGTAAAGTATCAAGAGATATTCCATTGATAGCAACAATCTGTCCCTTCTTGGGGCGGGGGTGGCTTAGTCGGTAGCGCGCCAGGCTCGTAATCTGTAGTTCCCAGGTTCGAGTCCCAGCTGGGTCAGCGTTGAGATTTATCTCCGCAAAAATCCCCGCCCTGTCCACGGTCAGTAAAGGACACCGCTGGGCTTGGAAAGGTCGCCGTCCGTCGGATGGGACGTTAAGCCGTGGCCCCGTATGCGGGAGAGTCATACCCTGTGCACGTTAAAGAACACGCTGGATGGCCTTGACGGGAGGCTACCATCTGTCTCCCAACAGCTGTTCCAGTGGGTCCCCTCCCCCAACCTTCTCTGAGCCTTCGGGGTCCATATGATCTGGCCATTTAGCCAATGGTGTGCAAAAATGTGCCGCTCAGAGTAAAACAATCCAACCCAAATCTGTTCCCTCTTCTCAGAGGAGTGTGAGAAAAGCAACTCTTTAAATTGAGGGAATATAAAGCATACTTTTTCTGTTTTATAAATACTGACACAATACTACTAGTATTTGCATTTTCCCCCACCTCTCATTAACTGAGTTAAAACCTTTAAGGAGTGAAAAAGTAGGTAAATGAAAAACTTCATTTTCTCTTTCAAAACGAGATTTCCATATTCGCCAGAATCGATATGCGTTCTATATTCTTTTTGAAAACGAGCTAAAGCGAGTGGGAGCAGATTAATAAAAAATAATTCTTTCGAACATGTCAGTTGTTTAAATTACTCTCATATCCTTCATAACTGTGTAATTCTCACCAATCACAATCGACGATGATCATATTTAAAGATATTTCTCTTCACTTTTATTTTTGCTTTTACAGTGGAGTCTGCAGATTATCGCCAATTTGCTGAAGGACGAGAATGCGTTAACTGCGGAGCCATTTCCACCCCTTTATGGAGGAGAGATGGAACAGGCCACTACCTGTGCAATGCCTGTGGACTCTACCATCGGATGAACGGGGTGAATCGACCTCTCTCTAAACCACAGAGGAGGTTGGTAAGTACCTAAAATAAATCAATTAGCATTGCGTGAGGAAGTTGAATAACGGACCCATTCTCGATAACCGGTTTCAAGCATTGTTTCGTCGTGTAAGTTTTTCATTCATAAATTCACAACCGATGATGATTTAATGCTGTGTAAGTTGAATGGAAGCTACACAGTTTCCTACCAAAATGTTAGAAGAGTTATTTTACCTCTGAACGGTATTTTTTTGCACGCAATGGACTAAATGGCCAGGTCACAAGTAACCCGAGTAGGTTGGGGGAAGGGGATCCACTGGATATTTGTTGGGAAGCAGCTGGTAACCTCCCGCAAATGCCATCCAGCGTGTTTTTTAACATGTCTTCAACGTGCTCTAACGTTCTTTAACGTGTCCTGTAAACTTTCTTAACGTATACAGCAGGGCTCGTGTATACGGGGCCACGGCTTAACGTTCCATCGGGCAGAAGGCAGCCTTTTCAAATCCGTCGATATCTCCTACTGACCAAAGCAGGGCGGAGAGTTTTGCGGAGATAAATTTCAGCGCTGGCCCAGGCGGGACTTGAACTTGGGAACTGAGGATTACTAGCTTGACGAGCTACCGACTGAGACCCCCCCCCCCTCCTCCCCGCCACCCAAGATATTAGGAAATTTTAATGCTTTGTCAATGGGAATCCTACTTCGAGACTCTATAGCTACTAAAATATGCATTTTAATGGGGAAATCTGACTGAAGATAAAGATCATAATTAGATCTGTTTAAATCTTAATTTCAACAATATTCGATCAATATTTAAAGAGAAGGAAGCTTAAATATTTTAGAATCTTGTTTTTTAAAAATCATTCATAATTATCTAATATTGAAATAAGTAAACTTTAAAATGCATATTTATTTTATTAGATAGTTTGAAAATACTTTTCAAGTTTTAATTAATTTCTGAGGAAAATTGTTATGAAGCATTACTGTTGTGAAATAATCGAGAATTGAATAGATTTTGTTATGATCCTTAAAATACCTTCAGTCACATTTTTCCATTAAATGGATATTTTAGACGTTATTTAGCTTCGAAGTTAGATTCCCTCTGATAAAACATAAATTCTCTATTTTGGTAGGGCAGTGTAATAGCAGGCAGTAGCTCCTAATACTTTCAACTTACTTCGAAATGATCTTTTTGATTACATTCAGAAGTAATAAAAGCTAAAGTTGTTTTAACCGGAAAAATCTGGTTATTCGAATAATGTTGGGTTTTATATATATATACACATTTTCGCACATAGAGTTAAACGATACGGTCACAAATATCTCAAGGACTGAGAAAAATTCGGAAAAGGGAATCCACGATGGCTGTTAGGAACCAGAGTTGGGTTACCTCTGAGCGGCACTTTTTTGCACACCATGGGCTAAATGGCCAGGTCACATGGACCCCGAAGGCTCAGAGAAGGGGGGGGACCCACTGGAACAGATGTTAGGAAACAGATGGTAGCCTCCCGTCAAGGCCATCCAGAGTGTTCTTTAACGTGCACAGGGTATGGCTCTCCCGCACACGGGGCCACGGCTTAACGTCCCATCCGACGGACGGCGGCCTTTCCAAGCCCATCGGTGTCCTCTACTGACCGTGGGCAGGGCGGGGAATTTTGCGGAGATAAATCTCAACGCTGACCCAGCTGGGACTCGAACCTGGGAACTGCATATTACGAGACTGGCGCGCTACCGACTGAGCCACCCCCGCCGCTGTTAGGAACCACATGGGAGTCTCCTGTCTAGCCCATCCAGTTTGACAGGAGGCTTCCAATTGTGTCCTTTAACTTGCATTGAGTATGACCATAGCCACCTATAACATACCGAGTCCGGACAGTACACTAACAGAAAAATCAGTTGCTAAATATATACATTTGAACTTGTCTGTAACTAGCACGGAAATAACGAGAACGCAGCTGTAATGAGCCAAAAGCCTAATGAGTTTAATTTACGCGTATTCCAATACTATTGCTCATTTTTATAACGAGCGTACTATACGAATATATCGTACAAATTTTGGTAACTATGGAAACATGCAAACATTCTTAATTGCTCGGGTAGATGGAAATAGTACCGAATTTTTGAAATAGTTAGAAATGAAATGGGTGACTTAGTTTTTATGACCAACTGCATCAGATTACGGGGCCGGTTTATGACCTAACCTTGTCCTTGGGAACCGTCCCCACTCTACCTACCTGTCCATTGTCTAACCTCGGGCACTGCTCCCCCACTTTATCCAAGCATCGCCACGAGCCCTTCACTCGGAAACATATCTACTAACAAAGAAAGTGTCTCGGGATTCGCGAAAAAGTCGTAATTATTCGTGAGTTAGAACGTGATGCGAAAAAAGTTGAAGTGTGTAAAAAGTTTTCTTTGTTCTCTTCAACAGTATCGGCATTGTGGAAGAATAAAGGTATTTGACATATCGGCATTGTGGAAGAATAAAGGTATTTAACATATCGGCATTGTGGAAGAATAAAGGTATTTAACACATCGGCATTGTGGAAGAATAAAGGTATTTGACATATCGGCATTGTGGAAGAATAAAAGTATTTAACATATCGGCATTGTGGAAGAATATAGGTATTTAACATATCGGCATTGTGGAAGAATAAAGGTATTTGACATATCGGCATTGTGGAAGAATAAAGGTATTTAACACATCGGCATTGTGGAAGAATAAAGGTATTTATCATATCGGCATTGTGGAAGAATAAAGGTATTTAACATATCGGTATTGTGGAAGAATAAAGGTATTTAACATATCGGCATTGTGGAAGAATAAAGGTATTTAACATATCGGCATTGTGGAAGAATAAAGGTATTTAACATATCGGCATTGTGGAAGAATAAAAGTATTTAACATATCGGCATTGTGGAAGAATATAGGTATTTAACATATCGGCATTGTGGAAGAATAAAGGTATTTAACACATCGGCATTATGGAAGAATAAAGGTATTTAACATATCGGCATTGTGGAAGAATAAAGGTATTTAACATATCGGCATTGTGGAAGAATAAAGGTATTTAACATATCGGCATTGTGGAAGAATAAAGGTATTTAACATATCGGCATTGTGGAAGAATAAAAGTATTTAACATATCGGCATTGTGGAAGAATAAAGGTATTTAACATATCGGCATTGTGGAAGAATAAAGGTATTTAACACATCGGCATTGTGGAAGAATAAAGGTATTTAACATATCGGCATTGTGGAAGAATAAAGGTATTTAACATATCGGCATTGTGGAAGAATAAAGGTATTTGACATATCGGCATTGTGGAAGAATAAAGGTATTTAACACATCGGCATTGTGGAAGAATAAAGGTATTTAACACATCGGCATTGTGGAAGAATAAAGGTATTTAACATATCGGTATTGTGGAAGAATAAAGGTATTTAACACATCGGCATTGTGGAAGAATAAAGGTATTTAACACATCGGCATTGTGGAAGAATAAAGGTATTTAACACATCGGCATTGTGGAAGAATAAAGGTATTTAACACATCGGCATTGTGGAAGAATAAAGGTATTTAACATATCGGCATTGTGGAAGAATAAAGGTATTTAACATATCGGCATTGTGGAAGAATAAAGGTATTTGACATATCGGCACTGGAAAACAACATAACCGAATCAAAAAATTTAGAAAGTGCGAGCTTATAAAACGTCAATGAAGTATTGCTTCAGTGGTTCATTACAAATTTTAATTCACTACAAAAATTACGGACTAATAAATTGCGTTTAATATTAAATGTATGGTAACCTCAGTCCACCTGGCTTTCTTCTGTGGGGATATCTTAAAGAATAGTCTATCGAAATAGTCTATTTCTTCTGTGGGGATATCTTAAAGAATAGTCTATCGAAATAGTCTATTTCTTCTGTGGGGGATATCTTAAAGAATAGTCTATCGAAATAGTCTATTTCTTCTGTGGGGATATCTTAGACTATTTCGATAGACTATTTTTTAAGATATCCCCACAGAAGAAATAGACTATTTCGATAGACTATTCTTTAAGATATCCCCACAGAAGAAATAGACTATTTCGATAGACTATTCTTTAAGATATCCCCACAGAAGAAATAGACTATTTCGATAGACTATTCTTTAAGATATCCCCACAGAAGAAATAGACTATTTCGATAGACTATTCTTTAAAATATCCCCACAGAAGAAATAGACTATTTCGATAGACTATTTTTTATCTCTTCTGTGGGGATATCTTAAAGAATAGTCTATCGAAATAGTCTATTTCTTCTGTGCGGATATCTTAAAGAATAGTCTATCGAAATAGTCTATTTCTTCTGTGGGGATATTTTAAAGAATAGTCTATCGAAATAGTCTATTTCTTCTGTGGGGATATCTTAAAGAATAGTCTATCGAAATAGTCTCTTTCTTCTATGGGGATATCTTAAATAATAGTCTGGAGGATCTTAAGCATAACATTGAACAGATTGTTGCTGGCGTTGACAAATAAACTCATCAAAACGTTGCAAGAAACACTGTAAAAGGGTTGGATTGTTTTATCTCTGAGCGTCACTTTTTTGCACACCATGCGCTAAATGGCCAGATCACATGGACCCGGAAGACTCAGAGAAGGTTGGGGGAGGGGACCCACTGGAACAGCTGTTGGGAGACAGATGGTAGCTTCCCGTCAAGACTATCCAGTGTGTTCTTTAACGTGCACAGGGTATAACTCTCCCGGACACGGAGCGACGGTTTAACGTCCCATCCGACGGACGCCGGCCTTTCAAAGCCCATCGGTGTCCCCCTACTGACCGTGGGCAGGGCGGGGAATTTTGCGGAAACTGTAGTTATGATAAAACTGGTTTATTACATTTACAGTATATCCCTGATAACTTAAAATTATATGGTATACAGTATTGGTTTGCATTTTAAATGGTTAACAACATTTAACATCTCTGACTTCTCTGTTACATTGCATATATTTAATATTTTAGTATTCAATCCAATTAATTCATTACTCGTAATGAGTTGCTACTTCTGTGTTATAAAGGTCAACTAACCTCGAATGAATGTTGTAGTGAGACTTCAATATTCTTGGGCAATAAAATCGGATCTAGGAAATACTAAAGGGATGGGGCCCAAGAAACTGGATCGAGCGAGAAAAAAGGGAATGGTGGGGGGGGGGAGGGGGCAAGACATTCCATCGCAGTTCTTCCGTTTTAAAGAATTTTAATTTTTCTAGAGAAATGCATGAAATATACATAAGTTTAATAATTTTTTGAGTCTATTACCCTTAATAGCATTCTCAAAGAGTGCAGACATCCCTCACCCCCCTATCTCAATCAATCCGTATGCGCCTTTGGAAGAAAGTATGCACGTAATGGCCACTTTATGTAGAAACAGACTCAAGTTTATCAGATTAGACATATTGGAGGGAGGGAAAGGAAGTAACTATGGGGTAGATTAAAAAATTCATTTGAGGGAGGGAAAGCAAGTAACTGTGGGGTAGATTAAAAAACATATTTGAGGGAGGGAAAGCAAGTAACTGTGGGGTAGATTAAAATACATTTGAGGGAGGGAAAGGAAGTAACTGTGGGGTAGATTAAAAAACACATTTGAGGGAGGGAAAGCAAGAAACTGTGGGGTAGATTAAAATGCATTTAAGGGAGCAAGTAACTCTGGGGTAGATTAAAAACATATTTGAGGGTGGGAAAGCAAGTAACTGTGGGGTAGATTAAAATACATTTAAGGGAGGGAAAGCAAGTAACTCTGGGGTAGATTAAAAACACAGTTGAGGGTGGGAAAGCAAGTAAGTGTGGGGTAGATTAAAATACATTTGAGGGAGGGAAAGCAGGTAACTGTGGGGTAGATTAAAAACACATTTGAGGGAGGGGAAGGAAGTAACTGTGGGGTAGATTAAAATGCATTTAAGGGAGGGAAAGCAAGTAACTCTGGGGTAGATTAAAAACACATTTGAGGGTGGGAAAGCAAGTAACTCTGGGGTAGATTAAAATACAGTTGAGGGAGGGAAAGCAGGTAACTGTGGGGTAGATTAAAAAATACATTTGAGGGAGGGAAAGCAAGTAACTCTGGGGTAGATTAAAAAACACATTTGAGGGAGGGAAAGCAAGTAACTGTGGGGTAGATTAAAATGCATTTAAGGGAGGGAAAACAAGTAACTCTGGGGTAGATTAAAAACATATTTGAGGGTGGGAAAGCAAGTAACTGTGGGGTAGATTAAAAACACATTTGAGGGTGGGAAAGCAAGTAACTGTGGGGTAGATTAAAATACATTTGAGGGAGGGAAAGCAGGTAACTGTGGGGTAGATTAAAAAACACATTTGAGGAAGGGAAAGCAAGTAACTGTGGGGTAGTTTAAAATGCATTTAAGGGAGGGAAAGCAAGTAACTGTGGGGTAAATTAAAAACACATTTGAGGGTGGGAAAGCAAGTAACTGTGGGGTAGATTAAAATACATTTAAGGGAGGGAAAGAAAGTAACTCTGGGGTAGATTAAAAACACAGTTGAGGGTGGGAAAGCAAGTAACTGTGGGGTAGATTAAAATACATTTGAGGGTGGGAAAGCAGGTAACTTTGGGGAAGATTAAAAACATATTTGAGTGAGGGGAAGGAAGTAACTGTGGGGTAGATTAAAATGCATTTAAGGGAGGGAAAACAAGTAACTCTGGGGTAGATTAAAAACATATTTGAGGGTGGGAAAGCAAGTAACTCTGGGGTAGATTAAAAAACACATTTGAGGGAGGGAAAGCAAGTAACTGTGGGGTAGATTAAAATGCATTTAAGGGAGGGAAAACAAGCAACTCTGGGGTAGATTAAAAACATATTTGAGGGTGGGAAAGCAAGTAACTGTGGGGTAGATTAAAATACATTTGGGGGAGGGAAAGCATGTAACTGTGGGGTAGATTAAAAACACATTTGAGGGAGGGGATGAAAGTAACTGTGGGGTAGATTAAAAAACACATTTGAGGGAGGGAAAGCAAGTAACTGTGGGGTAGATTAAAATGCATTTAAGGGAGGGAAAGCAAGTAACTCTGGGGTAGATTAAAAACACATTTGAGGGTGGGAAACTGTAATGGCATGCATTTTAATCTACCCCCACAGTTATTTATGTATCTGTAAATGGTAGCTAGGTAGTCACTGGAAGGAGAGCTATGCACCAATCCCCTGTGATGATGCATAGAACCGGCCAGGCCTAGCACCTAATGTCCAACCCCGCCTTCTCGTGGTGCGGACCGTTAGTAACTTTCAAAAGAGATACTCTCTTGTGGAAGTGAACGGAAGGGGAGGGCTGCCAGATTAGTGTGGCCTACTGATCTGGACAACTATGGCTACTTTTCTTTTTTTTCTACCCTGCTGAGGAGTGGTCAACCACACAGGGTCCTGGTGCTGACCATATAAACCTACTGGACTGGACAGATATATGGCTCTGAGCTTGATTATGGATCCTGATTTTGCTGCACTGGTGGGCTTCTGTGGAGGGAAAATCTTCCGCTGTGTTTTCTGTTTGTTTGTGGGTTGACAGCCCCAAGTGAATAGATTCACAGGATATGTTTATCAGCTGGTGGATAATCCTGAGCAGAGGTCATCGCAGGCACCTGAACTCTTTGCTTCTATTGGCATCGTCAAATTCTACATTGGAGGAAGTCTTCCAGTGTAGATGGCTTCAGCCTTTAGTAGTGGGGGAACGGGTCTTTGCCCCATGTCTGCGATTAGGGGGCTGTTTGATATTGTCGGCATTCCCTCTCTCAATAAACATAGTTTCTTTAAGCATCCTACTAACCATTTTCTATCCATAGGTAGTTGGAATGTGAGGACTCTGCACAGAGCTTTTTCTCTTGATGTCCTCACACAAGAATTCCACCGTTATAATTTAGATGATCTCGGCTTGCAAGAGACCAGATGGACATATAAAGGTCAGATTCTTAAAAATAATCTTAAATTTCTCTTTTCAGGGAGGGACGACAATAAGCATCACCAAGGCGTGGGTCTGCTTCTCAGCAGACACGCTAGTGATGCTCTTCTAGGACATGAGTGCATTAATGAAAGGTTTCTTACAGCAAAATTTCAGACAAGCGTTAAAGACTTGAATGTTATCTGCTGTTATGCCCCCACTGAGGATGCCGATGAGGATGAGAAGGATAGGTTTTATGAACAACTTCAGGATATTTTGAATTCTGTCAAGAAAGGAGATATTACCCTTGTTCTTGGTGACTTCAATGCCAAAGTTGGTACTGACTCTGACCTTTGGGGAGGAGTAATAGGCCCTTTTGGTATTGGTAGCTGCAATGGCAATGGGCAACGTCTCCTACAGGTAAGTAAACTCAATGGATTCAGAATAACTAACACTTATTACAAACACCGCGACATACATAAGTACACATGGGTTTCACCTGATGGGCTGCATAAGAATATGATTGATTACATATTAATTAACAGCAAATGGACTAGTTCTGTTAGGAATGCCAGGGCATATAGGGGAGCTGAAATTGGATCTGACCATTACCTTGTTAAAAGTGTGTTGCAACTTAAACTTAAAAAGTGTTGTGCTAGGGTTAAAAAATTTACTTTTAATACTGAAGCTCTGAAAGATCCAGTTATAGCCAAAGCTTACCATGATAGGTTACTTAGTCATTATGACAGTCATGGTTTGCTTACTACTGAAGTTGAGGAAGAATGGGATCATTTTAAACAGGCTTTTTTGGACACTAACAGTACTCTTTTAGGAAAAAAGGAGCAGAAGAGGCAAAATTATCTGAGTGATAAGGCACTTGAGCTTATTTCGGAAAGAAAGAACTGCAGGAATGCCCTTAATCAATACCCTACTAGTCCTAATAGAAAGCATTACAGAGACCTTAATAAACTTGTAAAGGATCAGTTAGCTGCTGATAAAAATTTTTGGCTTGATGGTTTGGCTGACAAAGCCGAGGAAGCAGTTAGACAGCACAACAGCAGAGAGCTGTACCAGATAGTTAATGTTTTGTGTGGTAGAAAACGGACAGGCATACAAGGATTGAAGGATAAACAAGGTAAGGTTATAGAAGGGGAGGATTCTGTCATGGCTAGGTGGGCTGAGCATTTCAGTGATGTTCTAAACAATGTAGTTAGTTCTACTCCCATTGTTTGCAATGATGATAGATGCATTGGTGGCTTTAATGTTGGCCCTATAACACAATCTGCAGTTAGTTTGGCTGTTTCTAAACTTAAACTTCATAAATCCCCAGGGGTAGATGAAATTACTACGGAAATGCTTAGAGCTGGGAATGTTTCGGTTACCACTTGGATGACTGAAATTCTGAATCTCTTTTATGATAAAGGCATGGTTCCTAAGGATTTTACCAGAGCTATTGTTATCCCTATTTTCAAAAAATGTGATCGCAGTTCTTGTGATAACTATAGGGGTATCAGCCTACTCTCTGTTCCAGGTAAAGTTCTTTCCATGATTGTGCTTAATAGAATTAAGAATCTGGTTGACAGGCAATTGCGTGATGAGCAATGTGGATTCAGAAGTGGTAGGGGATGTGTAGATCAGATATTTTCATTTAGGCAGATTCTTGAGAAATGTTTAGAGTTTCAGAAACCTTTGGTTGCTAGCTTTGTTGATTTCAAAAAGGCTTTCGACTCTGTTGATCGTCATAATTTGTGGTTGATTGTGAGATCATATGGTATACCAGACAAGTTAGTTAACATTATGAAAGCTCTCTATAATAACACTGAGTCGTGTGTGAGAGTTGGTAAGGCTTGTAGCAATTGGTTTAGCATTACTTCTGGTGTTCGACAAGGGTGCATTTTGTCTCCTTTTCTCTTTAGCTTGGTTATTGATTATGTTATGCGAAATTCACTTCAAGGGAAAGATTTTGGCCTTAAATGGGCTGGAGATACGAAAATTTCTGATTTAGATTATGCTGATGATTTAGCCCTTCTGGCAAATGATGTTGATGAGATGAACTCTTTCATTCGAGCCGTTGATGAGACTGGTAGTAGAGTAGGTTTGGTTATAAACAGAGAGAAAACTAAAGTGATGAAAATTGGTCAGGCAGGCTGTGATTCAGTTAATCTGAATGGTTGCAGTCTTGAGCAGGTGTCACAGTTTAATTATCTTGGGAGCTATGTAACAGATAATGGTGATGTGCGGCATGAGATTAACAGACGAATAGGGATTGCTGCTGGGACTTTAAGAATCTATGGAGAGTGTGGAGAAATAGGCGTATACACCTAAAGACTAAAATTAGACTGTATAATAGTTTGGTTCTTTCTAGGGTTAGTAATGGTAGTGAAACTTGGACACTTTGTAAACAAGATAACAGGAAACTAGATGCTTTTGATTCCAGATGCTTACGCAGTATCTTGGGCATTAGGTGGTTCAAATTTGCAACTAATGATGAGATTAGGAAAAGGAGTTTGCAACCTCCTTTAAGCAGCATATTGTGCAGAGAGAGACTCCGTTGGTTTGGCCATGTTGCCCGTATGAATAATTATAGATTGGCGAATAGGGTTATGAACAGTGTGACTAAAGGCCTCAGAAAGAAGGGGAGACCTAGGATGCGGTGGGCAGACAATGTCAAACAGGACCTTGTTAGAATTGGTGTGCAGTGGCCAGATGCAGTAGATGTAGCTCAGGATAGACTTGCTTGGAGAACTAAATTGCATGGTCTGGTTGGACCTCCGTAGCCCATGGCTGCTTGAGGATGATGATGATGATGATGATGAGGGAGGGAAAGCAGGTAACTGTGGGAAAGATTAAAAACATATTTGAGGGAGGGGAAGGAAGTAACTGTGGGGTAGATTAAAATGCATTTAAGGGAGGGAAAACAAGTAACTCTGGGGTAGATTAAAAACATATTTGAGGGTGGGAAAGCAAGTAACTGTGGGGTGGATTAAAATACATTTGAGGGAGGGAAAGCAAGTAACTGTGGGGTAGATTAAAATATATTTAAGGGAGGGAAAGCAAGTAACTCTGGGGTAGATTAAAAACACAGTTGAGGGTGGGAAAGCAAGTAACTGTGGGGTAGATTAAAATACATTTGAGGGAGGGAAAGCAGGTAACTGTGGGAAAGATTAAAAACATATTTGAGGGAGGGGAAGGAAGTAACTGTGGGGTAGATTAAAATGCATTTAAGCGAGGGAAAACAAGTAACTCTGGGGTAAATTAAAAACATATTTGAGGGTGGGAAAGCAAGTAACTGTGGGGTGGATTAAACTACATTTGAGGGAGGGAAAGCAGGTAACTGTGGGGAAGATTAAAAACATATTTGAGGGAGGGGAAGGTAGTAACTGTGGGGTAGATTAAAAACACATTTGAGGGTGGGAAAGCAAGTAACTCTGGGGTAGATTAAAATACATTTGAGGGAGGGAAAGCAGGTAACTGTGGGGTAGATTAAAAAACACATTTGAGGGAGGGAAAGCAAGTAACTGTGGGGTAGATTAAAATATATTTGAGGGAGGGAAAGCAGGTAACTGTGGGGTAGATTAAAAACATATTTGAGGGTGGGAAAGCAAGTAACTCTGGGGTAGATTAGAAAACACATTTGAGGGAGGGAAAGCAAGTAACTGTGGGGTAGATTAAAATGCATTTAAGGGAGGGAAAACAAGTAACTCTGGGGTAGATTAAAAACATATTTGAGGGTGGGAAAGCAAGTAACTGTGGGGTAGATTAAAATACATTTGAGGGAGGGAAAGCAGGTAACTTTGGGGTAGATTAAAAACATATTTGAGGGTGGGAAAGCAAGTAACTCTGGGGTAGATTAAAAAACACATTTGAGGGAGGGAAAGCAAGTAACTGTGGGGTAGATTAAAATGCATTTAATCGAGGGAAAACAAGTAACTCTGGGGTAGATTAAAAACATATTTGAGGGTGGGAAAGCATGTAACTGTGGGGTAGATTAAAAACACATTTGAGGGAGGGGATGAAAGTAACTGTGGGGTAGATTAAAAAACACATTTGAGGGAGGGAAAGCAAGTAACTGTGGGGTAGATTAAAATGCATTTAAGGGAGGGAAAGCAAGTAACTCTGGGGTAGATTAAAAACACATTTGAGGGTGGGAAAGCAAGTAACTCTGGAGTAGATTAAAATACATTTGAGGGAAGGAAAGCAGGTAACTATGGGGTAGATTAAAAAACACATTTGAGGGAGGGAAAGCAAATAACTGTGGGGGTAGATTAAAATGCATTTGAGGGAGGGAAAGCAGGTAACTGTGGGGTAGATTAAAAACACATTTGAGGGAGGGGAAGCAAGTAAGTGTGGGGTAGATTAAAATACATTTAAGGGAGGGAAAGCAAGTAACTCTGGGGTAGATTAAAAACACATTTGAGGGTGGGAAAGCAAGTAACTCTGGGGTAGATTAAAATACATTTGAGGGAGGGAAAGCAGGTAACTGTGGGGTAGATTAAAAAACACATTTGAGGGAGGGAAAGCAAGAAACTGTGGGGTAGATTAAAATACAATTGAGGGAGGGAAAGCAGGTAACTGTGGGGTAGATTAAAATACATTTGAGGGAGGGAAAGCAGGTAACTGTGGGGTAGATTAAAAAACACATTTGAGGGAGGGGAAGCAAGTAACTGTGGGGTAGATCAAATCACACATTTGAGTGAGGGAAAGCAACTAACTGTGGGGTAGATTAAAATACATTTGAGGGAGGGTAAGGAAGTAACTGTGGGGTAGGTTAAACACATTTGAGGGAGGGAAAGGAAGTAATTGTGGGGTAGGTTAAAAACATTTGTGGGAGGGAAAGCAAATATCTGTGGGGTATATTAAAATGCATTTAAGGGAGGGAAAGCAAGTAACTGTGGGGTAGATTAAAAAACACATTTGAGGGAGGGAAAGCAAGTAACTGTGGGGTAGATTAAAATCCATTTAAGGGAGGGAAAGCAAGTAACTGCGGGGTAGATTAAAAAACACATTTGAGGGAGGGAAAGCAAGTAACTGTGGGGTAGATTAAAATACATTTAAGGGAGGGAAAGCAGGTAACTGTGGGGTAGATTAAAAACACATTTGAGGGAGGGGAAGCAAGTAATTGTGGGGTAGATTAAAATACATTTGAGTGAGGGAAAGCAACTAACTGTGGGGTAGATTAAAATGCATTTGAGGGAGGGTAAGAAAGTAACTGTGGGGTGGGTTAAACACATTTGAGGGAGGGAAAGGAAGTAACTGTGGGGTAGGTTAAAAAACATTTGAGGGAGGGAAAGCAAGTAACTGTGGGGAATATTAAAATGAATTTAAGGGAAGGAAAGCAAGTAACTGTGGAGTAGATTAAAAAACACATTTGAGGGAGGGAAAGCAAGTAACTGTGGGGTAGATTAAAATACATTTGAGGGAGGGTAAGAAAGTAACTGTGGGGTAGGTTAAACACATTTGAGGGAGGGAAAGGAAGTAACTGTGGGGTAGGTTAAAAAACATTTGAGGGAGGGAAAGCAAGTAACTGTGGGAGAGACACATCGGAGAGAGGGGGAAAGGAAAAAAATCGTGGAAGAGATTAGACTGGCTTTAAAGTTCTTCCTATACAAGTCGTGAGTCTGCTGGAGTTTTAGAAAAATCAGATGCTCTGTATTATAATCGTAATTTGAATTTATATTTCGAAGAAAATAATGTTGTTATCACCAACAGAGATATTTTGTATTTAGAGAAAGTAATGTCCAATTCACAGCAAGAAGGTAGCACAGTACTGGATGCAAAGGAACAGACCGGAATCAGAAAAATAATTAGGGAGTAAATTAACTTTTCCTAAATACCTAATTTTTTTGTCTGTTTCAGTGGTCTGTAAAAAATTTCTTCCAAAGCATTTGTAATATAGTGTATCGTTAATAAATTGAAGAAATCCATCGACTTTTTGTTCAACTATCAGGGAAATATTCATCGTTGATATGAATTTTAGAGTAAAAATTTGTCATCAGACGGGTGGGACACGAACTCACGACCGCCTGATAACAAGTCGGTACTCTGACCGCTCAGCTACCTTTCAAAATCGCCTCAATTTGGTGATATACTCTTTCTACCTACAGTACACATTTTTCTGTGTCGCATCAAGGCAGGTTCTTCGATACCTTCAATTTACAATTGGATAAATTATGGGTTTGTATACCACCCGGCTCAAGACAATTTTTTTCCTAAAACTGATATCGATGGTAAACTAAAAGTGAATATTTCCTTGATATAGGTTTAATATTATTTTCGCCTCCATTTTGTCCATACCATTCTCAAGATGTTCAAGGTGGCCCACTTGCACTCCTGACCTTGATCTGACTGAAAGAGGAACAACAATATAAGGATATCTTGGTCTGTATAATCATTGGATTTGGATATGATAGAGAATCTGCGATGCTAAATAAGCTACAAGATTAAAAAATAACAGCAAAGCTGAAACCATATGCTTTGGGTTGGGTTGTTTTACCTTTGAGCGGCACTTTTTTGCACGCCATGGGCTAAATGTCCAGGTCACATGGACCCCGAAGGCTCAGAGAAGGTTGGGGAAGGGGACCCACTGGAACAGCTGTTGGGAGACAGATGGTAGCCTCCCGTCAAGGCCATCCAGCGTGTTCTTTAACGTGCACAGGGTATGGCTCTCCCGCACACGGGGCCACGGCTTAACGTCCCGTCAGACGGACGGCGGCATTTCCAAGCCCATCGGTGTCCCCTACTGACCGTGGGCAGGGCGGGGAATTATTGCGGAGATAAACCAAATGCGACAAAGATGATACCAATAGAGGATCTTATTAAAGTATGGAATGTATCTTTCTACAAATCTTGTTAAAATTTTTGGTTAATTCCTTATGAGAAATGCAGAGTAATTTCAAATGATCTGAAAAGTTTCGATAATATGTTTAAAAACAGAACAAACTAAAAGGCATACAGAAATGAAACTTGTAGACATTGTAAAAAAATTAATTTTTTGGCAAATACTGAAATTCAATGTGTGGATCATTTAAGTTTTAGTTTGAAGTAAATCGTTATATTGATCTAAGGGGATCCTTTTCGTGCTCATTTCATCTGTTCACCCCCCCTCCCCCACCTCTCGACTCTTTTTGTTAGGCTTTGTCGGAAATGTAGTTTATGTTCCTCCATTGCCTGAAACTTTGATAATTTGAAAAAGATAGCAAGAATCGCTATTGAGAAAACTATTCATCGTGTGCTGAGTAATGTTTGGCAGGAAACTGAATATCGCATTTATATATTCAGAAGAACAAACGGGGACCACCCTGAACTTCGATAAGGTGCAAAAAATATTTTTGAGGGCAGGGCACACAAAAACTATTTCACTGTAGAACATTTGAACATTTATTTCATATTGTTTCCAAGAATATAGGAATACGATAAATTTAAAATGCATTTCTTCGAATTTATGAATATTTTGGTTGGGCAGATAGACATTTTATTTAAATTATGCGCTAAAGACTATGCATATGTATTTAAATATTTTTCTGTCTTTATATTCATTATTTTTGGAGAATACCTTTATCTCAAAATTATCAGTTCTGAATAGTATAGGAATGATCTGTAATACAATGTTAGCTCGTTTCATTCATATAAAACAATAAACAAAGAGTTAACACGAAAATGCCCAAAATATTAACCCTATATTTCAAAAGATTAATAAATAATAAATAAATACCACCTCAAGCAGCTGCTTGCCACAGAGGTCTGACAGGAGCCTGTGAGTTTATATGCCACAGTAGAAGGTCTGTGAGGATGGCAGGACCTCAGCAGAAAAACGACACATACATCCATGCCTTATCCGGGGCTCGAACCCAGGTCCCTTAGATCAGTAGCCAAGCGCGCTAAACCACTCGGCCATGGGACGGCAAAAATATAAATACCCCCTCAAGCAGCTGCTTGCCACATAGGTCTGACAGGAGCCCGTCAGTTTACTGCAATTAAAATTTATGATTTTGCTGTAAACTACCAGAAGGCTACATTTAATTTTCTGAAAAGTCGGCAAGAATGTGTCAAAAAAATGCAAAGTACTTGAAAAGTAGTTTTACAAATTGAAACATTTTTTTCAGTTAAAGAAAGAAAAGCAAATGGAATAACAATGAAGAGAATTATATCATCATCATCATCATCATCCTCAAGCAGCCATGGGCTACGGAGGTCCAACCAGACCGTGCAATTTAGTTCTCCAAGCAAGTCTATCCTGAGTTACATCTATTGCATCTGGCCACTGCACACCAATTCTAACAAGGTCCTGTTTGACATTGTCTGCCCACCGCATTCTAGGTCTCCCCTTCTTTCTGAGGCCTTTAGGCACACTGTTCATAACCCTATTCGCCAATCTATAATTATTCATACGGGCAACATGGCCAAACCAACGAAGTCTCTCTCTGCACAATATGCTGCTTAAAGGAGGTTGCAAACTCCTTTGCCTAACCTCATCATTAGTTACAGAGTTGAACCACCTAATGCCCAAGATACTGCGTAAGCATCTGGAATCAAAAGCATCTAGTTTCCTGTTATCTTGTTTACAAAGTGTCCAAGTTTCACTACCATAACTAACCCTAGAAAGAACCAAACTATTATACAGCCTAATTTTAGTCTTTAGGTGTATACGCCTATTTCTCCACACTCTCCATAGATTCTTAAAAGTCCCGGCAGCAATCCCTATTCGTCTGTTAATCTCATGCCGCACATCACCATTATCTGTTACATAGCTCCCAAGATAATTAAACTGTGACACCTGCTCAAGACTGCAACCATTCAGATTAACTGAATCACAGCCTGCCTGACCAATTTTCATCACTTTAGTTTTCTCTCTGTTTATAACCAAACCTACTCTACTACCAGTCTCATCAACAGATCGAATGAAAGAGTTCATCTCATCAACATCATTTGCCAAAAGGGCTAAATCATCAGCATAATCTAAATCAGAAATTTTCGTATCTCCAGCCCATTTAAGGCCAAAATCTTTCCCTTGAAGTGAATTTCGCATAACATAATCAATAACCAAACTAAAGAGAAAAGGAGACAAAATTCACCCTTGTCGAACACCAGAAGTAATGCTAAACCAATTGCTACAAGCCTTACCAACTCTCACATACGACTCAGTGTTATTATAGAGAGCTTTCATTATGTTAACTAACTTGTCTGGTATACCATATGATTTCACAATCAACCACAAATTATGACGATCAACAGAGTCGAAAGCCTTTTTGAAATCAACAAAGCTAGCAACCAAAGGTTTCTGAAACTCTAAACATTTCTCAAGAATCTGCCTAAGTGAAAATATTTGATCCACACATCCCCTACCACTTCTGAATCCACATTGCTCATCACGCAATTGACTGTCAACCAGATTCTTAATTCTATTAAGCACAATCATGGAAAGAACTTTACCTGGAACAGAGAGTAGGCTGATACCCCTATAGTTATCACAAGAACTGCGATCACATTTTTTGAAAATAGGGATAACAATAGCTCTGGTAAAATCCTTAGGAACCATGCCTTTATCATAAAAGAGATTCAGAATTTCAGTCATCCAAGTGGTAACCGAAACATTTCCAGCTCTAAGCATTTCTGTAGTAATTTCATCTACCCCTGGGGATTTATGAAGTTTAAGTTAAGAAACAGCAAAAATAACTTCGGATTGTGTTATAGGGCCAACATTAAAGCCACCAATGCATCTATCATAATTACAAACAATGGGAATAGAACTAACCGCATTGTTTAGAACATCACTGAAATGCTCAGCCCACCTAGCCATGACAGAATCCTCACCTTCTATAACATTACCTTGTTTATCCTTCAATCCCTGTATACCTGTTCGTTTTCTACCACACAAAACATTAACTATCTGGTACAGCTCTCTGCTGTTGTGCTGTCTAACTGCTTCCTCGGCTTTGTCAGCCAAACCATCAAGCCAAAGATTCTTATCAGCAGCTAACTGATCTTTTACAGGTTTATTAAGTTCTCTGTAATGCTTTCTATTAGGACTAGTAGGGTATTGATTAAGGACATTCCTGCAGTTCTTTCTTTCCGAAATAAGCTCAAGTGCCTTATCACTTAGATAATTCTGTCTCTTCTGCTCCTTTTTTCCTAAAAGAGTACTGTTAGTGTCCAAAAAAGCCTGTTTAAAATGATCCCATTGTTCCTCAACTTCAGTGGTAAGCATACTATGACTGTCATAATGACTAAGTAACCTATCATGGTAAGCTTTGGCTATAACTGGGTCTTTCAGAGCTTCCGTATTAACGGTAAATTTTTTAACCTTAGCACAACACTTTTTAAGTTTAAGTTGCAACACACTTTTAACTAGGTAATGGTCAGATCCAATTTCAGCTCCCCTATATGCCCTGGTATTTCTAACAGAACTAGCCCATTTGCTGTTAATTAATATATAATCAATCATATTCCTATGCAGCCCATCAGGTGAAACCCATGTGTACTTATGTATGTCGCGGTGTTTGTAATATGTGTTAGTTATTCTGAAACCATTGAGTTTACTTACCTGTAGGAGACGTTGCCCATTGCCATTGCAGCTACCAATACCAAAAGGGCCAATCACCCCTCCCCAAAGGTCAGAAATCAGTACCAACTTTGGCATTGAAGTCACCAAGAACAAGGGTAATATCTCCTTTCTTGACAGAATTCAAAATATCCTGAAGTTGTTCATAAAACCTATCCTTCTCATCCTCATCGGCATCCTCAGTGGGGGCATAACAGCAGATAACATTCAGGTCTTTAACGCTTGTCTGAAATTTTGTTGTAAGAAATCTTTCATTAATGCACTCATATCCTAGAAAAGCATCACTAGTGTATCTGCTGAGAAGCAGACCCACGCCTTGGTGATGCTTATTGTCGTACCTCCCTGAAAAGAGAAATTTAAGATTATTTTTAAAAATCTGACCTTTATCTGTCCATCTGGTCTCTTGCAAGCCGAGAATATCTAAATTATAATGGTGGAATTCTTGTGTGAGGACATCAAGAGAAAAAGCTCTGTGCAGAGTCCTCACATTCCAACTACCTATGGAGAGAAAATGGTTAGTAGGATGTTTAAAGAAACTATGTTTATTGAGAGAGGGAATGCCGACAATATCAAACAGCCCCCTAATCGCAGACATGGGGCAAAGACCCGTTCCCCCACCACTAAAGGCTGAAGCCATCTACACTGGAAGACTTCCTCCAATGTAGAATTTGACGATGCCAATAGAAGCAAAGAGTTCAGGTGCCTGCGATGACCTCTGCTCAGGATTATCCACCAGCTGATAAACATATCCTGTGAATCTATTCACTTGGGGCTGTCAACCCACAAACAAACAGAAAACACAGCGGAAGATTTTCCCTCCACAGAAGCCCACCAGTGCAGCAAAATCAGGATCCATAATCAAGCTCAGAGCCATATATCTGTCCAGTCCAGTGGGTTTATATGGTCAGCACCAGGACCCTGTGTGGTTGACCACTCCTCAGCAGGGTAGAAAAAAAAAAGAAAAGTAGCCATAGTTGTCCAGATCAGTAGGCCACACTAATCTGGCAGCCCTCCCCTTCCGTTCACTTCCACAAGAGAGTATCTCTTTTGAAAGTTACTAACGGTCCGCACCACGAGAAGGCGGGGTCGGACATTAGGTGCTAGGCCTGGCCGGTTCTATGCATCATCACAGGGGATTGGTGCATAGGTCTCCTTCCAGTGACTACCTAGCTACCATTTACCATTTATTAGATTATATATCGAGAAATATATTGAACAACAGAAGACGAGAATATAAAGGAGGAAATAACTGTAATTTTTCCATGGGGGAATGAAAAAATATTCCCGTCAAACAACTAATTGCCAGGGACCAAACAGGAGTCTATCAGTATAATAAGTCGAAGAGCAGATTTGTGAGGAAGGAGAGACCAGCAAAAAACCACACTCACAAAAAATTAGCCACGGAGGGCGAAATTTAAGCCTCACGTGCCCCTAGGCACACGAAGTGATAGTGCGACTTTACAATACGTCGTTTTATGAATTTTTCACTCTCACAAACATGCGGAAAGAAAATATAATCGAAATGAATGTGGGAATTTTAATGATAAATAAGAAAATTTTGTTTCCAAACACTGCAAAAATTAATAAAAGAAATTAATATTATATACAGCATATAATTTATAATATTCAATATGCAGTAGCATTTAAAAACGAAATTATTCATTTTCATATTAAAACATTTTCCCCTATTTTTTTGCATCTGTAGTTCCCAGGTTCGAGTCCCAGCTGGGTCAGTGTTCAGATTTATCTCCGCAAAATTCCCCGTCCTTCCCACGGTCAGTAAGGGACACCGATGGGCTTGGAAAGGCCGCCGACCGTCGGATGGGACGTTAAGTCGTGGCCCCGTGTGCGGTAGAGCCATACCCTGTGCACGTTAAAGAACACGCTGGATGGCCTTGACGGGAGGCTACCATCTGTCTCCCAACAGCTGTTCCAGTGGGTCCCCTCCCCCAACCTTCTCTGAGCCTTCGGGGTCCATGTAACCTGGCCATTTAGCCCATGGTGTGCAAAAAAGTGCCGCTCAGAGGTAAAACAACCCAACCCTATTCTTTTGCTCTGCGAATGAACAGAATAGGGTGTTTTCAATATAGCTTGCTCATAACCCACTTTTGAAAAAACTAGCATGAAAGATAGTTCTTTGAAGAGAGAGTAATCACTAGAAAGTATATTTGAAAATAGTTTTTATTCTTTCTAATTTATGAATTGAAAAGAACAAAATTTTGCTCTTCCGTATACATGCAAATTTTAACACTTCTTCTGGCTCCCTTATGGTGTCCCTAGGGAAGTAAGTAAGGGATTATCCATGCAAGTTCATGTGCCAAGTTTCCATGCCTTATCCGAAGCTCGGACCCACATAGATCGAAACTCATGGAGGAACTGATGCTAATGACATCCCATTCTGATTCAATTTCTTTCTACACTCTATGGAGGGGCGGGGATGGCTCAGTCAGTAGCGTCTGCAGTTCCCAGGTTCGAGTTTCAGCTGGGCCAGCATTATGATTTATCTCCACAAAACTCGCTGCCTTCTGTCAGTAGAGGACACCGATGATCTTGGAAAGGCTGCCGTCTGTTGAATGGGATGTTAAGCCGGGATCCGTGTACAGGAGAGTCATACCGCGTGCACGTTAAAGAACATGCTGAACGTCATTGACAGGAGGCTACTGTCTCTTAACAGTTGTCCAGTAGGTCCTCTTCTCTCAGCTCTCAAGGTCCTTTAACCTGGCCATTTAGCCGGTTATTGAAAATATAGTGCCGCTCAAAAGTAGAACAAGCCAACACACTCTATGGAGCATACTAGAGGTACTTGAGCGATCATCTTCAGACCTAAGGCGAGACCTTAAGGCTAACCTTAAGGCGAGACCTTAACAGATCATTCTATGAATCATACTAGAGGTACTTGAGCGATCATCTTCAGAGACCTTAATAGATCATTCTATGGATCATATTAGAGGTACTTGAGCGATAATCTTCAGAGACCTTAATAGATCATTCTATGTATCATATTAGAGGTACTTGAGCGATCATCTTCAGAGATCTTAACAGACCATTCTATGGAGCATACTACAGGTACTTGAGCGATCATCTTCAGAGATCTTAACAGATCATTCTATGGATCATACTAGAGGTACTTGAGCGATCGTCTTCAGTGATCTTAACAGATCATTCTATGGATCATATTAGAGGTACTTGAGCGGTCTTCTTCAGAGATCTTAACAAATCCTTCTATGGATCATATTAGAGGTACTTGAGCGATCATCTTCAGAGAACTTAATAGATCATTCTATGGATCATACTAGAGGTACTTGAGCGATCGTCTTCAGAGATCTTAACAGATCATTCTATGGATCATATTAGAGGTATTTGAGCGATCATCTTCAGAGACCTTAATAGATCATTCTATGGATCGTACTAGAGATACTTGAGCGATCGTCTTCAGAGATCTTAACAGATCATTCTATGGATCATATTAGAGGTACTTGAGTGATCATCTCCAGAGATCTTAACAGATCATTCTATGGAGCATACTACAGGTACTTGAGCAATCATCTTTCAGAGACCTTGTAAAACTACGAAAAGTACGGGAGAACCGTTGACGGATTGTGATAATGGTGTAAGATAAAACTGCGTCCCAGGATTTGCTGATTTAAACAATCTCTCACTTGCAGCAGGTAATGGAGAGGATGGCCTTATAGTTGAAAAATGTTTGTTTCGTTCCGAGTCATCATCATTATTATGTGGTAACAAAAGTTTCTGGAACACATCCAGATACAAGACACCTATAACAGTCCTTTCACTAAAAAGAAGAGAGGCATGTAAAAGTCAATGAAAAAATAATTAATTTTACCTACTTGCTATCTGTTTTCCTTTCGTGAATCATGCAGAGCAGTTTATAAGTTTCAAGTTATCAACTAGTTTGCAATTGTCTTGTATTGCAAAACAAATTTTCTATTGCTTCAAAAGGAAACACACATATATATAGAGTCATTATAAAACAATACCCATACTTTAAATTGCCGTCCCGTGGCCGAGTGGTTAGCACGCTTGGCTACTGATCTAAGGGACCTGGGTTCGAGCCCCGGATAAGGCATGGATGTGTGTGTCGTTTTTCTGCTGAGATCCTGCCATCCTCTCAGACCTTCTACTTTGGCATATAAACTGACAGGCTCCTGTCAGACCTCTGTGGCAAAGCAGCTGCTTGAGGGGGTATTTATTATTTTTTTTATTTATAGTTTAAATTGCCCTACTTTGCTAAATATTTAAGTTGGGTTGGGTTTGGGTTGTTTTACCTCTCAGCGGCATTTTTTTTTTTTGCACACCATGGGCTAAATGGCCAGATCACATGGACCACGAAGGCTCAGAGATGGTTGGGGGAACAGCTGTTGGAAGACAGATGGTAGTCTCCCGTCAAGGCCATCCAGCGTGTTCTTTAACATGCAATGGGTATGGCTCTCCCGCACACGGGACCACGACTTAACGTCTCATCCGACGGACGGCGGCCTTTCCAAGCCCATCGGTGTCTCCTACTGACCGTGGGCAGGGCGGGGAATTTCGCGTAGATAAAAATAATTAAGTAATAAAATAATAATGAGTAGAAAATATCAAGAAACTTGAAATTTCACTGTGTGTGAGTAACAGACGTCAATCTATGGTGCCAGGTCCGGATGTATGTAAAAACGAGGGGGGGGGGGGGGACCGGGAAACTCGTTCTATCCGGAAAAACGTAAAATGAAGTGGGTCCAAGAGATTAAATTTCCATTGGAGTATAACATTTTTCCATTCCGTTTTAGAAGTCTTTAAAATACTCTTAAAAAATGCAAGAAATGTACATGTTTAATAGATTTTTTGCAATATATTATCCTAATTAGCATTCTTGAGGGGAAGAGAAGGCATTGTCCTCTTGCCCACCCCAAGATCCTGCTCTGTGTGGCGCTAATTCACGTAATAATCAACTTCCATCAATACCCTGCTCAGCACGTCAAGTGAAACTCTTGCAAAAGCTGCAGTGATTCTTTCCTTCAAATCAGGGATGGTAAACTTCTAATTGGCGGCCAGATGAAGATTTTTCAGACTGCCTCAGGTCAAAAACCTTATTTATTGCGTTAAGCTAACACCCTCCCCCAAAATCCAATGCACTGAGTAGACAACATGCGTAAACAACTAAATTTTTACATATATATATTTATTTCAAAAAGGAACATACACTCTTTATAATTTTAATAGAAAAAAAAAGCAAATACTATTATTTTTAATTAAAATTAGGATTTAATACACAAGACATTGAAAGTAAACAGCATAATTAGACAAAAATGGAAAGTATTTTGATGGAAATTAACATCCACTCCATATACAAATACCATCAATTAAGCTGTGTTAGAAACATCGGCACATTCATCAAGAGCCAATAAAAATATTCAAATTTCGATGTAAAGGTGTTTACTATAATGGCAGCAAATCATCGCTATACCTGCTTACGATCCTGTGGGATTTTTCTAATAATCTCACTAATAACAAGACTTGTAGCCCAATATCATTGAAGTCTTGAGATCTTTAGTTACTGCACATTAAAGAACACACTGGATGATCTTGACGAGAGGCTACCATCTGTCTCCCAACAACTGTTCCAGTGGGTCTCCTCCCCCAACCTTCTCTGAGACTTTGGGGTTCTTGTGACCTGGCCATTTAGCCCATGGTGGGCAAAAAAGTGCCGCTCAGAGGTAAAATAACCCAACCTTAGTTATGATATGGTTCCATGGCATCGCAAAAAAGAGATTTTTCAAACTTATTTTTCAAAGTATAAAAAGAAATAAACAATAGACAAGTGCAATCAGTGCAATTAGGATTCAAAATGATCGATAATCCTCTTCATAAATGCTTTTGAATGTATAGTCTTAAATCGTTACTGAGTTATTGGTCAATCAGGTTATCAGTTACAACTCTCAAATTGTGTGTTATTATTTCAGCCGGCCACACGTCGCATGGGACTGGCGTGCTCGAATTGTGGTACAACCACAACAACATTGTGGAGGAGGAATAACCAAGGCGAACCTGTCTGCAACGCCTGCGGCCTCTACTACAAATTGCACAATGTAAGTAGTTAAACCTGATGTCTTTATTAGTAAACCTCCTTTTTCATTCAATTGAATAGAAGCTATTAAGAAATGAATACAATGTCAAGATAAGTTGATGTAAGACTTTCAATTGCGATGGTGGTGGCGCCATCTATCGGGTTTATGTATTACGTTTTGAGATATGCCTCAAAGCCGTATCTATTTCTCATAATTCCCTCCATCCCCTTCGTAGAAAATTTGAGGTCCTTTATTCATTCTCAACAAATTTCAGACTTTCTGTTTTGCATTATACAATGATTTTTACTTTAGAAAGTACTGGGAAAAAATGCATTAAAGGACAGTTTAAAGAACTTTAGAATTTTAAGAAAGTACCCTTTAAATCCAAGAAAATGTCTTAAAATTATATACACTTTTAAGTTATAAAAATAAATAAAAAATAAATATTTCTTATTTATTTAATAAAATTTTATATTTTTTATTATTTTTAAATAAATATTTCTTATTTATCTTTGTCACCTAAAATTGTTAACAAATTACCTAAAACTATAAAGGATTAAATAAATTTTCATACGTTTTCTCGAAAAAGCCGTCCGAGTGGTTAGCACGCTTTGTTATTGATCTAAGGGACCTGGTTTCGAGCCCCGGGTAAGGCATGGATGTATGTGTCGTTTTTCTGCTGAGGTCCTGCCATCCTCTCAGACCTTCTACTCTGGCATATAAACTGACAGGCTCCTGTCAGATCTCTGTGGCAAGCAGATGTTTGAGGGCGTATTTATTTATTTTTTTTTTATTTTTCTCGAAAACTAAAGAAGTTTTCGAGAACTAAAGAAGAACTCTCTTCTTCTCGAAAACTAAAGAAGTTTCGAGAAAATCTGTCTCCCAACAACTGTTCCAGTGGGTCTCCTCCCCCAACCTTCTCTGAGACTTCGGGGTCCTTGTGGCCTGGCCATTTAGCCCATGGTGTGCAAAAAAGTGCCGCTCAGAGGTAAAACAATCCAATCTACTGTGGCATATAAACTGATAGGCTCCTGTCACACCTCTGTGGCAACCAGCTGCTTGAGGGGGTATTTATTATTATTTATTTACTATTTACAAACTAACTTGCATCCATCAGAAGAAAAGCAGAAAGGATAATGCATAGGACCTTCAGAGATTCAACCTTCAGAGATTGCATTAATTTCCAAAGGATATCAGCTGCTATCACCAAAAAAAATCAAAAACGTCCAAAAACAAAATTGCCATCTTCTAACACAAAATTTGTTACCAACCAACACAATTACTGATTTATATAAAATATTTAAAATAATCAACAATAAAAATCTGCTACAAAATCCAATTCACTCTATAACTTTAAAAAACAACGAATCCGCTCAAAATACTATAGAAAAATTAGCTCAACATTTTGTAAACTTTACCAAACATTGTACTAACAAACTAGATAACAGATCCAATTTTTTTGTATTATACATTGAAATGTGAAAAAACTGAATATCTTATCTTAACTCTGAATGAATTGTTTTACCTGTGAGCGGCACTTTTTTGCACACCATGGGCTAAATGGCCAGGTCACATGGACCCCGAAGGCTCAGAGAAGGCTGGGGGAGGGGACCCACTGAAACAGCTGTTGGGAGACAGATGGTAGACTCCCGTCAAGCCCATCCAGCGTGTTCTTTAACGTGCACAGGGTATGGCTCTCCAGCACACGGCTTAAAGTCCCATCCGATGGACGGTGGCTTTTACCAAGCCCATCGGTGTCCCCTACTGACCGTGGGCAGGAGCGGGGATAAATCTCAACGCTGACCCAGCTGGGACTCGAACCTGGGAATTACAGATTACGAGCAGCCACCCCCGCCCCGAAAATTCATACACATTTTATTCTGATGGATCTACTAACTTTAACCACACTACAAGCTCTGAAGCAAAAAACTGTTCCGTCTGGGTTCGAGCCCCGAGTAAGGCATGGATGTGTGTGTTGTTTTTCTAATCTGAATGAATTAAAACTTGCTATTAGATCTCACAAAATTGAAACTGTTCTTGGTCCTGATGGCATTACCAACAAGATGTTAAAAAAACCTTCGAAATTCATGGTTAAAAACAAATCCTCAATCTTTTTAATCAATTCTGGTCATCCAACTCTTACTCCCTTCATTGATTTGAAAATTACAGATCTTTATAAAAAAAAAAAACACAGAATACGTGACTTCTTAGAGACGTATTTAATCTGTATGTCTGATCTCCAACTTTTTAAAACTATTTGAGAGAGTTATTATCAACAGAATAATTGCCATCTTGAACACCACTTTATCTTAAACAATAATTCTTTTGGCTACAGATTATGGAATATCTACTAAAGATCTACTTCTCAATTTTAGATCAGACATCGAATATTCTTTCGAAAAGAAATATTTCTCAATTGCAGTAATTATAGACCTAAATATGTGCTTTTGAATCAATTTCTCACAGAGCATAACTATATAAAGTCAGACAGCTAAAATTATGTGATAACCTATACAATTTTCTATTCCAGATCATATAAAAAAAAGAAACATTTAAAATCAAATTCGGCAATTATCTTTCACAATCATAGAAATTTTAAAACGGAGTTGTACAAGGTGACATTCTTACCCCTCACACTCTTAAACATTTATCTTAACAATATATCTGGTGTTTTCCCAGAAGATATCAAATATGACATAATTTTTGGACTTACCATTCAGATCCTCACATCATTAATGATAAATTACAAAATACAGTCGCTCAAAAAAATATCACGTGTCACGTGACACGAAAGTTGCCAGATCACTAATTTCTAAAAAAATCGTTGCCAGATATTTTTTCTGAATTCTGTAATCAGCAATAGTGTTCGGATATATTTTTCAGCGACTGTAGATTACATAAATTAAAATCTTACTGAAATTCACGGAATCTTAACATCTCAAAAGATAAAATCACAAATATACTTTTTCACAAATCTAAAAAAATTCCAGATGACTTCAATATTTATGTTTACGGCACTCTTATTAAAATCGAAATTAACATTAAATTTCTCGGCATAAACTTTGATTCAAAACTTAACTGGAATAACCAAATAAATAAAATAAAAGATTCTGCAAACAAACTTTTTAAATCTAAGGGACCTGGGTTCGAGCCCCGGGTAAGGCATTGCTGTTTGTGTCGTTTTTCTGCTGAGGTTCTGCCATCCTCTCAGATCTCCTACTATGGCATATAAACTGACAGGCTCCTGTCAGACCTCTGTGGCAAGCAGCTGCTTTGAGGGGGTATTTATTTTTATTATTTAAAGTACATAGGAAAAGCTAAATGGGGTTTCACAAAAAAAATTACTTTTATTATACAACAATATTTTATGCCCTAAATTCAAATATATGGTATAGAACTCTAAATAATATTTCTAAATACAAATTTCAACAATTAGAACACATCGGAACTAAAATTATAAGATACTGTCTGGGACTATTTCCTAGTAGTAAAGTATTAGATCTCTACGCAGAAACTGATATGCCCATAATTTAAAAAAAAATACTTACTCTCTAATCTACTTCGTAGGATAATATTAAAAAATTTAAAACATTCTACTATTATCTCAAAAATACCTTCAAATTTTGATGATGTTCCTCTAAAAGCATTTGATGACAAAAATAGCATATGGAAATTATCCATCAAAATCTCGGTGATTTTTTGTCCCAAATTCCTACTTGGACATCTTCATATCCCATTTTAATTATTAATATTCCTGGAATAACTAAAAAACCCGTTCAGATCAGAAAGCAATAAAAATTCTTATCAACTTTATCAACTTTCATACACATTTTATTCTGATGGATCTACTAACATTAACCATACTACAAGCTCTGAAGCATTTCTATGATCATAATTTAACCACTAATTTCAATTCAAATTCAACAAATGGGGACCTACATTAGTAGCTGAAGCTATCGCTCTAATTTTGGCTATCAAATGGGCCTTAAAATTTAGTAATTAAAATATAGAGTATTCACTGACTGTAAATCTGCCATTGACATCATATTCCAAAATCCTCTCAAAATCAAATTCATAATTTTCTCTAACGATATCCTCACATTTACTTATCAATATCTTCATTTGAAAAAAATCCTTTTCACTCAATGCATACATTCACATGTGGGTATGTGATTTAATGAATAAGCTGATGTCTTGGTTAAAGAAGCAACACAATTCAAAAAAAAATTCTTGGTTAAATTAACAACACAATTTCTACGTTTTTTTTTTTTCACTCATTTAAACAGGTTAATGAAGGTAAATAATTCAAAACACTTCAATCCTGTTATCAACGAAATGCTACCAACACTCATAGATTTTTCATTTCCAACCGAGTGGTTAGCGCGCTACTGATCTAAGGGACCTGGATTCTAGTCCCGGGTCAGGAATGGATGTTGGTGGTGTTTTTCTGCTGAGATCCTGCCATCCTCACAGACCTTCTACTATGGCATATAAACTGACAGGCTCCTGTCACCTCTGTGGCAAGCAGCTGCTTGAGAAGGTATTTATTTTTTTTTAACTTACCAACATTAACAAATTCCATTATTATAATTTGCTCAAAAAAGAAATATGTCATATCCAGAATCAAAACAAATTATTCATTCCCTAATACAGCATTTTTTATATTTTAAAGCATCAATTCCCCGAATGGGCATAAATTATTTTGGAATATGATGTACTTACTGTCAAATCCCTCATATCTTACGACAATTAACTTTGAATGCCAATTCTTACCACTGAAAGGAACACTTATCTTCATAAACTTTCATACTATAATATTGATAACTACAATTTCAAGAGTATTTTAGAACCCAGCAAACACAAATATAAACCTGTTTTCTAAAAAATGTTAATTTATTTCCTTAAAAAAAATCCGCATCTTTGATACATTTTAAAAGTCATTTTTTCATTTCACATCATCATCAAATTACTTTCTCTTTAAAAGAAATAAATTTAAAAAAGTCAGATTTCGCTGCCATTTCGGAACAATTTTTTCATTTCATTAAGATGTCTGCATTCACGTATCTTTCAAATGTTTGATCAGAAAATTAAAAACAAAAAATCTAAAATTCGAAATATATTTTAATATTCAGCATAAAGGAAATGTAAAAAAATACTAAAATGAAAATAAAAACCTTTTTGATGACTTTAATCAGTTCAATAACAAAATTCATTTCTCCCGGAGTTCAATTCAATTCAAAACTTCACGAAAATTGGGAGGTCCTTCTTCAGACTTTCCCACAAAAAATTTTGTTTGCATGTAGATTATATATTTTTTCTCAAAAAGGTTTTTTTCCCCCTTATTCTTTAAGAGAATGTTTTTTTTTATTTTTTTAACAGAACTTTTTTCCCCTTATTCTTTAAGAGAGTGTTTTTTATTTATTTTTTTTAACAGAACTTTTTTTTATTATTTTTTTTTATATATTTCTTTATAGAGTATTCCATATGGTAGTTTCTTCTCCCAGAGTTAAATGCGACTCTTAATTTAAAGAAATTAACATTTAGGAATTTATCAGCGGTAGTTTCTGAACGAGAAATGTAAGGAGGAAGGAGTATGTTAAATGATAATTTTTCTTTTCTGAATTGTCTGAAAAAAATCGCGATATGTGTTTACTTTTTTTTTTCTCACTAGCATTCTAGTTGTTGAAATTCTCTAGTGAATGTGTCTAAATGAAAAGCTTTGTGATTATTTTTCCAAATCATTTAATTTTCTTTTGGAAGTATTTTTTAAATTACAAAAAAGTAAATTACAAACAAATGAAGTTATAAAAATATGTTGATTTTTTGTTTATGGCCTATTATTCAAATGTAAAGTGTTAATTTTTGCTTTTCGAAACGTAATTATAAAATTCTAATGTATAAAAATATATATGTGAAGATAATGTAAAAAATATATTCGTAACGAATAAAACATATATGTGAAGTTGTAAATATTTAATATTTTACCTTTTGCAACGACTAGAACCACCTGCTATGTAGTTTTCAGGCAATCACTGCCAATATAAAGGCTTTCATGAACGTTACATACTGTACTCGTCGTTCACCTAAAAGCTTCATATGAACATGGCTGCCGAACCCTTCAAATTTTCTCGCAATGCCGCCATATGAGCAGTCTATATATTCTAGGTCGTTGGTTGTAACAAGGAAAATAATATTAAATGCAGTGTTGCCATCTCCAAAAGATCAAATCACGCCTCAATATCAGAAAATGGCAAAAATGGATTTAGCAGCAATTACATTTACTCGTAGGAATAGCATGGTAAATACTTTTGCTTGTAGCAAGCCTCCCTTTTGGAATTCCGACTCGAAATTCGCCACTGCAACTTTCACGTGGCAGTGGCGAATTGCAGTGGCAGCTTTGACGTTGCGTTGCAGTTGTTTTACCTCTAAGCGGCACTTTTTTGCACATCATGGGCTAAATGGCCAGGTCACAAGGACCCCGAAGGCTCAGAGAAAGTTGATGGAGGCGACCCACTGGAACAGATGTTGAGAGACAGATGGTAGACTCCCATCAAGGCCATCGAATGTGTTCCTTAACGTACACAGGGTATGGCTGTACACAGGGTAAAAGCTCTCGGCACTTTTTTGCACATCATGGGCAAAATGGCCAGGTCACAAGGACCCCGAAGGCTCAGAGAAGGTTGGGGGAGGCGACCCACTGAAACAGCTGTTGAGAGATAGATGGTAGACTACCATGAAGGCCATCGAATGTGTTCCTTAACGTACACAGGGTATGTCTATAACTCACACGTGCCCACGACTTAACGTCCCATCCGACAGACGACGGCCTTTCCAAGCCCATCGGTGTCTCCTATTGACCGTGGGCAGGTCGGGGAGTTTTGCGGAGGTAAATCTCAACACTGATCCAGCTAAGACTCAACCCTGGGAACTGCAGATTACAAGCTTGGCCCGCTACCGACTAAGCCATCCCTGCCCCGGTAAATTTGACGACAAACATACTCTGACATATTTTGAAGTATCCACCACAATTTCACAATGAGTTATGATTGCCACAGCACAGAGAGAAACAGACATCTCGTTTTATTATTATAGATAGAAAATAACATTTATTTCTCGTAAAAAAAAACAACAGTACCTGTAATCATCTCTTGATATGATAGGATTTATTTGAGCGGACATGTGTCATTATTGCTGTGTTAAAACGGTACATATATTCACAGAAAAGCCCTGCATAATACCGTTGTCAGTGAGTAACTGAGAGGGAATAACGCTAATATCTGACTGTGACCCAAATGTTGTACAGTCTCTCAAAAAAGTATCCGAACACTATGGTTGATTACAGAATTCAGAAAAAATATCTGGCAACGATTTTTTCAGAAATTAGTGATCTGGCAACCTTCGTGTCACGTGACACGAAGGTTGCCAGATCACTAATTTCTGAAAAAATCGTTGCCAGATATTTTTTCTGAATTCTGTGGTGAACCATAGTGTTCGGATACTTTTTTGAGCGACTGTACAGCCCTGAAAATTTGTTCTTGGTGTAATTCGGGTCGTAGAACTCGAGAAAAATATGAAATTTTGGATTAGACTGTTCTTCAAAGTCAAATTCTGATCATATCCTGATCTAATCGGTATAAATATAAAAAAATTTACCTAATAGTAGATCGAAGTTTCGGATATGACTGGTTCCTCGAGGTCAAATGTCATCTGTGGTATTAACCCACTTAGTTTAGTGACATATTTACTTAACTTTCGATCTATCTGTGGTATTAGCGTGAAAATTAATGCCTGGGGCACTTTGGACACAGATCTCTAGAAACTTGATAAAAATTGCTATCCAACGTGTCCCTTCGAAATCAAATAAAGCTCAAATTAGGGTCAAACTATGATCTACGTGTGTAGAAACGTGGAAATTGGTGCTTAGTTGAGGGATGAGACGGATGTTTCATTTATTAATGGATTCTAGTGGCCGAGTGGTTAGCGCGCTTGGCTTAATATCTAAGGGACCTGAGTTCGAGCCCCTGATAAGGCATGGACGTTTGTGTTGTTTTTCTGCTGAGGTCCTGCTATCCTCACAGACCTTCTACTATGACATATAAACTGACAGGCTCCTGTCAGACCTATGTGGCAAGCAGCTGCTTGAGGGGGGTATTTATTTTAAGGAGAGATGAAAATGTTAAATGAGCCGCATACATCTAGGTCCGGAGATAAGGAAAAAAATGGTAGGTCGAAAAAAGTAAGGGGCAAAATCAAGCTGGAATGCCATTTGGATATGACTCCCCCTGTTTTTATTGTTTTTTTAAAAAATGTATGTAAGAAGAACTTCATTCTTTAGCAGTGGCAATCGTCACATGCCAGCAAAACTATCAGTGTCCATTGGATTATGTGGGACGGGGGTGGCTCAGTCGGTAGCGCGCCAGGCTTGTAATCTGTAGTTCTCAAGTTCGAGTCCCAGCTGGGTCAGCGTTGAGATTCATATCTGCAAAATTCCCCCCCTGCTCACGGTCAATAGGGGACACCAATGGGCTTAGAAAGACCGCCGTCCGTCGGATGGGACGTTAAACCGTGGCCCCATGTGCGGGAGAGTCATACCCTGTGTCCTTAAAGAGCACGCTGGATGGCCTTGACGGGAGGCTACCATATTTTAAAACAAACACCGAGTTATGATTAATTATATTTATTATTATATTTATTTTAAATAAAATGCATTTAACGAAACTTCAATTTTCCTCTTTTTACGTAACCATCAAAAATTCTTTTTTAGGTGTGCCGCGGAAAAAAAATTAGATTCAGTGTGCCGCAGAGTAAAAAAGTTTGCGAGACATTGATTTAGCCCATGGTGTGCAAAAAAGTGCCGCTCAGAGGTAAAACAGCCTAACCCAACGGCTTATGTGCGAAGACATTTAGAAGAGGCGACGAGGAGATGGCAAGACTGTCAGGGCTTCAGCGGCAGGCTCTAGGTTCAAGGGGTGGCAAAGTCGGTAGCGCGCCAGGCTCGTAATCTGTAGTTCCCAGGTTCGAGTCCCAGCTGGGTCAGCGTTGAGATTTGTCTCCGCAAAAATTCCCCGCCCTGCTCACGATCAGTAGGGGACACCGATGGGCTCGGAAAGGCCACCGTCCGTCGGGTGGGACATTAAGCCGTGGTCCCGTGTGCGGGAGAGCCATACTCTGTGCACGTTAAAGAACACGCTGGATGGCCTTGATGGGAGGCTACCATCTGTCTCCCAACAGCTGTTCCAGTGGGTCCCCTCCCCCAACCTTCTCTGAGCCTTCGGGGTCAATGTGACCTGGCCATTTAGCCCATGGTGTGCAAAAAAGTGCCGCTCAGAGGTAAAACAACCCAACCCAACTCTAGGTTCAAGCTGCAAACTTCGAGAGTGGTACCAATGCATCACGAATCAGCAAGAGAAAGTCTTAGAACGAAGCATCGACAATTCAGTATATGTGATCTTAGAAAAAATTCGATGTCGAGTTTTGTGAGTTTTTTTCTCCGCACTTTACTCATTGGTCGCCCCCCTGGTCAGATCAGCTGCAGTCACGTATATTGGGGCCAATTGCGGCCTTCTAACAAATTCGAAAACCATGGGGCATAAGCCCCCCATGGTTTTAGAATTCCGGGAGATTTATAGCTCCCAGCAAATATCTGCAGGGGCTATAAACAAACCAATTAAACAAAATGGAAGAGGTTCATGTCTATCCCCCCATTCACTAATTGGTGACGTTTCTGCAGGTGTAACTTCTTTGGCGGGGGGGGAGTACGTACTGCGAAACATCTCTTATGTGGTTGCGGGTTCCGTTGAAGCACGGACGTGCTTAGGGCCTTACTGCTTATTTTATTAGGGGCGGGGGTGGCTCAGTCGGTAGCGCGCCAGGCTCGTAATCTGTAGTTCCCAGGTTCGAGTCCCAGCTGGGACAGCGTTGAGATTTATCTCCGCAAAATTCGCCGCCCTGCCCACGGTCAATAGGGGACACCGATGGGCTTAGAAAGGCCACCGTCCGTCGGATGGGACGTTAAGCCGTGGCTCCGTGTGCGGGAGAGCCATACCCTGTGCACGTTAAAGAACACGCTGGATGGCCTTGACGGGAGGCTACCATCTGTCTCTCAACAGCTGTTCCAGTGGGTCCCCTCCCCCAACCTTCTCTGAGCCTTCGGGGTCCTTGTGACCTGGCCATTTAGCCCACGGTGTGCAAAAAAGTGCCGCTCAGAGGTAAAACAACCCAACAACAACCCTTATTTTAGTACTCCTCCGGAAACGGACAATACGCTTCTACGGTCCAAGGCGGGCTAGGTGGACGGTAGCTACACCTGCGGTCATATCCCGTTTCCTCTTGGAGAAAGAGGCACTTTTCTATTCTCCAGGCGTTCCCTCAGAGACGAGAAAGCAGATCACCAAGGGCACAACGCTAATCGATGACTTAGATAAATTGTTTAATGAGTTAAACCATTTAATGAGTTAGACTAATTGTTTAGTTGTTTTGTTGAAATATTTGCAAGTTATGCACTATTGAAAGTTCATAAAAATGTATGTAAGTACGCAGGGCCGGATTTAGAAAACAATTATGTGTGTGTTTGTGGGGGGGGGGGGGGGGGGGGTCAGCTGGCAATCAAGTCGTAAAAAAGTAAAAGGTGGTGGGGCAGAGACAGAATTTCCATTGCAGTGTAACATTTTCTCCTTCGTTCTGAAAGCTTTTAAAATAATTCTTGAAAAATGCGAGAAATATGCACAAGATTAACAATTTTGACCTCCATTACCCTTACTAGCATTCTCTAGGTGAGAACAAGGGGACCGTAGTCCCACTTCTTTCAGAATGCGAATAAGGGTAAAAGAGACAAAAAAAATATTAAATTTCGTTATATTTCATGCATTTTTCAAGAAATTTTTCAAAACGCCGTGAAATGAAGGGGAATGTTATATTGCATTGGAATTCAAGTGTCCTTCCTCCCTTTATATTCTTTGCCTCCATTGAAGGGGCGGGGGTGGCTCAGTCGGTAGCGCGCCAGGCTCGTAATCTGTAGTTCCCAGGTTCGAGTCCCAGCTGGGTCAGGGTTGAGATTTACCTCCGCAAAATTCCCCGCCCTGCCCACGGTCAGTAGGGGACACCGATGGGTTTGGAAAGGCCGCCGTCCGTCGGATGGGACGTGAAGCCATGGCCCCGTGTGCGGGATAGTCATACCTGTGCACGTTAAAGTACACGCTGGATGGCCTTGACGGGAGGCTACCATCTGTCTCCCAACAGCTGTTCCAGTGGGTCCCCTCCCCCAATCTTCTCTGAGCCTTCGGGGTCCATGTGACCTGGCCATTTAGCCCATGGTGTGCAAAAAAGTGTCGCTCAAAGGTAAAACAACCCAACCCAAGCTTCCATTGCTTTTTTGCCCCCCCCCCCCCCCTCCATCTCTCGATTTTTTTCTAGATTCGGGCATAAGTGTAAGTAACAATCTTAAATACTGTACATGAATATTCCTACCTAATAAGGTGTAATATATTTAGTTTTAATTTATCTCATATCAAATCTGTTTTCACCTGATACTATTTTCCTGAAATTATTCAAAACATTTTTTTTCCCTACCAGATGAACCGTCCTCTTGCGATGCGTAAAGCTGGCATCCAGACGAGGAAGAGGAAGCCAAAGAACGTGAGCAAAGGAGGGAATGGAGCAGACAGCTCCAGTGCATCAGGTAAAACTTCGGTGCTTCAGAAATCCAAGGTTGGGTTGGGTTGTTTTACCTCTGAGCGGCACTTTTTTGCACACCATGGGCTAAATGGCCAGGTCACATGGACGCCGAAGGCTCAGAGAAGGTTGGGGGAGGGGATCCACTGGAACAGCTGTTGGAAGACAGATGGTAGCCTCCCGTCAAGGCCATCCAGCGTGTTCTTTAACGTGCACAGGGTATGGCTCTCCCGCACACTGGGCCACGGTTTAACGTCCCATCCGACGGACGGTGGCCTTTCTAAGGCCATTGGTGTCCCCTACTGACCGTAGGTAGTGAGTTTTGAGGAGATAAATCTCAACGTTGACCCATCTGGGACTCGAACCTGGGAACTACAGATTATGAGCCTGGCGCGCTACCGATTGAGCCACCCCCGACTATTTTGAATAAGGACTTTGGTGTTAAAATCAATCATAGCAATTCGCAGGAAAATGTCTTGTATCTCTTAGAACAAATGAAGAGTTATCGGAAAGATTGAGTTTGTGTGAGGAGAAACTCCAAACCAGGACTCACTGATATTGACGTGAACCCCCCTTTCGTATGAGGGCGGTCCGCCATTAAATTTCTGACTCCCTCCCGTCGATTTGGCCGTGCTGTGACTTGTGCAGACTATCGAGAAGGGGACCTCCTCTGCAATAACCCAAAACGTGACTCAAACTTGAAAAGACAGAGCGGAGTCAGATATTACCATTTAAACATAATTTATTTACAGTACATTGCAAAAACTAATCTCCAGTATCGTGAGTTCCCTTCGAGGAATACAGCTGAACTTACTCGTTCTCAGGCGATGACCGCCTTTACAATTAGACGCCAGATCGTTTTGGCAAAAGTCTGTTCATGGAGTTTGAGCTACCAGCTCTAAAGTCCTAGTACGGAGGCTGTTCCTAAGAACACAGTGGCGGAAGCAGACAGAATAAACAATTTGTGGAAAGGATTCCAGATCTATGAATGAGGGTGACCCTTACCTGTCGGATATGGTCGCTGCAGGAGCCTTTGTTGCGAAGATCAGCACTGTCCGTTGGAGGCCCATCGCCTAGGTTTGGTCAGAAAAAGGAAAGTTAAACAGTTCGAAAAACGCTGCTAAACTGGGCGACTACTCTACGCTACCAGTCACACGAGAACTCTGCCCACGTGCCGAATCTCGGCCAAAGAGAAGACGTCTTAACCAGATCAGAAACATGAAGACAAGAAGGCTCTTCTCTGCCGCAGTTCAAAATTGCCGCTTCTTCCCACCGCGACCTCTAGCGGTGGTCAGCGTCGTAAGCTGACGCGGGCGCTTGCAATTAGACGTCGGACGAACATCGCTCCGCCTACTCGGCCTCTTTTGTGGCGAGTCCGAACTCTGGGTCCGGAAGTTTTTGGCTCCTGGGGCGATGCTAGACACTGGTTTCATCCAGTTTAATTGGCAAGTTCGTGGAAACTGAGATGACTAACCAGGTCTTTGTTCATACTTTGAACAAAACACATTCAAGGACCTTTTAGCCCAAGTCGTGTCCGCAGGATCAATTCCTGGGGGCACGACACACCTATCCCCCTTTAGGGAGAGAGGAGGACAGGCTGGGCAGGGAAAAGGTCGCTGACCGCACTGCAGATGGCACTATATTGTTGAAGATGATCTGGGTCACCCATCATGATCTGGAATCTGGCTTTATCTTCATGAGTCCAGCTGTCGCACCAAACAGTCTAAAAAGTCACACAGTTCACATGATCACACAAAAAGAAAGTCCAGCGATTCACAGTTGGGGTCCGCCCGGACCGCTCTGGTGGGCGTCGGTCTGCAGGAGGCTCCACAGCACATGAAATAGAGAAAACAGGGAAAAGGGTCACCAATCTGGTTTTCCACATGTACTCAAGTTACAAACACGCAGTCTGTCTTCGTGCTTACCGCCACGTGACTCAATGTTACATAGAACTTCAAAAATCTTATGGTACAAATTACACTTTTAATTAGCAAGATCTTCCTGAAGTTAGTTACAATTCCAACAATAAAGCAAAAATCCTTTCTCAGTAAAACTCACTTTATACCGACAAAATAATCTAACTGTTATTCTTATAATCACAAAATCATCTAATTGTTATTCTCACAGTAACAAAATCATCTAAAATTACTCTTATAATGAACAAAATCATCTAAAATTACTCTTATAATCACAAAATCATCTAAAATTACTCTTATAATCACAAAATCATCTAATAGTTACTCTGACAATGATCATCTAATTATCTCTCCACTAATTCATTTAATCTTGACATAATTACTTCTCGAAAACTCAACCCGCTAATAACAAAATCATTCATAATTATTTCCAAGTTACTTTGACAATGATTATCGAAAATTATTTCTCCATCAATTCATTTAATAGTGACAAACATTACTTCTCGGTCATTTCGTAGTTGATACTTAAGACACTTCTCAAGAAAACTCACTTTATACTAGCAAAATCATCCAACTATTACTCCTATAATAGCAAAATCATCTAAAATTACTCTTATAATCACAAAATCATCTAATAGTTACTCTGACAATGATCATCTAATTATCTCTCCATTAATTCATTTAATCGTGACAAAATTACTTCTCGAAAACTCAAACCTCTAATAACAAAATCATTCATAATTATTTCCAAGTTACTCTGACAATGATCATCGAAAATTATTTCTCCATCAATTCATTTAATAGTGGCAAACATTACTTCTCAAAAACTCAAATCTCCAATAGCAACCTCATTTATAATTATTTATCGAATCTCAAATCTGTACTATTCCAATGGTGGCTTTACACTCGGTCTACTCTATTGCTAATAACGGCTTTGTTTCTTCCGGCCGATTGATTGAATGGGTGTGTGTGTGTGGGGGTGGGTTGTGAGACGCCGGTACGTCGATGTCATTGCTCTCGCAGCATCTCCCGGGCCCGGGGAGGATATGACGATCGCCATGACATGACGTCACCTCCCGTCACGCTTCCTTCGCCGACTCACGGGGGGGGGGGGGGGGGGGTCGTAGAACCTACAGTCCCGCCAGAGTCTGCCCAAAACGTCACCATCTGCTTGCGGCCGGCTCGGCCACCGCGCACGGGAGAAATTCTCTCGATTTCTCGCGTGAGCGTTCTATGCTTCAGATTCCACTCCTTCGCTGCGCTTGATAGCCGGGGGGGGGGGGGGGTGAGTGAGTGCACTAGTGTACAGACGAAGACTGTTGAGCAGTGACGGACCAGGGGAGGGGATTTCTGCTGTCCTGGGGCGATGCATCGTGAAGGCGTCCCTTCGCGACAACATTAGCCCATGAGGCGGGCTTCACTTCCTCGAGTTCGTCCTGTATCCCAGCATTCCGTGTTTTCAAGTGTCGTCTGCTGCGGGGCGGCCGCTGAGGCAAAGGCGGAAGGGGTGCTGATCCACCGGATGTGTTGACGTCATAGCAAGCTACGGTGTGCGGGGGGGTGTCAGCAGCAGTGGCTGGGGCGACTCTTCCGTCTGGCGCATGTGGTCAAAGGTCGTACCTATGTGGCGGTGGCTGGGAGCTCGCTGTGGCAGGGCGCGCTTGCGTGTCTGGCGCCGGGCGGCCTGCGACGTGATTCCGTGGGACTCGGGGGTTCGATTCCCAGTCGTCGTCCTCAGATTCCGGCTCAACGATGGGTCGTGATGGGGGCGTCGGGGGTTTTGGTGTGGGATCTTCTGGGATGGAGGGCTCACCTATCAGGTACGGGCGTCGCTTCCGCAGTTTGGTGAGGCGATCGACATGCACTGTCTCTACTTTGTGAGGGTTGGCGACTAAGGCAATTTTATAATTCACTTCGGTGAGGCGTTGTAGCACTCGCCATGGCCCAGTGGACATTTTCGTCAGCTTCCTGGTATTCTTGCGAGGGACCCGTGGGCTATATAAAAACACTAGGTCACCAGGCCGAATACCTTTATCCACGGCCATTTTTTTCCACTGCTCCTCCTGACTCGTAGCTGCTGTTTCAAGATTCGCTTTCACCAGCTCATACGCTTCATTCAACTTGTTGGCTAACTGTTCGCCATAGCTCTCAGTGTTGGCGTAGGTTGGGGGCTCCTTCATCTGCCACATCTGGTAAGGTAGGGCCACGTCTCGGCCATATAGTAGAAAATAGGGGGTCTCATGGGTGGAGCTGTGGGTGGCACTCCGATAAGCCATCAAAACAAATGGCAGATGCTCATCCCACACATCATTTTTGTCGGCCACCAGATGAGATAAAATGGATGCGATGGACTGGTTGAATTTTTCTACAAGGCCGTTGGAGCTCGGGTGATAAAAACTAGTGTTTTGTTTGGTAATGCCTAATCGATTAAATACCTCGGTCATCACGCGACCGGTAAAGTTGCGCCCATTATCACTGATGACAGTAGCGGGAATTCCATGTTTAGGAATAAAATCTTCTACAAATGCTCTAGCAATCGACTCCGCTGACTGATCGGCCAGCGCGTAGACCTCTGGCCATTTGGTGAAGTAGTCCATAATGACTAAGATGTACTTATTTCCTCGCTGAGTGATGGGTAGAGGGCCTAAAATATCCATTCCTATGCGCTGAAAGGGGCGGCTCGTGAGTGGGGCTCGAACTAGGTTTCCCTTCTTCTTCTCGACTTAGCCTCTCCGTTGCAGACAAGATGTACAGGTCTGGACGTAATTGCGAATATCAGCGTACATGCCGGGCCAGTAATACTCGGACCTTACCCTTTGCAAGGTTTTGTACTCTCCCAAGTGGCCTGAGCAGGGGTTGTCGTGGCACAATTCTAATATCTGCCCTTGCAGACTGACGGGGATCGCTAGCTGCTCCGTTGCTTCCATGCGGGGGCTATGGCTAGTCGGGGGGGACAAATGGTATAGGATACCTTCCTTCAAGTAAAAGGGTTCGGCGGCACTGGTGGGTGAATCGTGGGCCCTACTCTCTAAAACTTCGATGGTGTTCCTAAAAGTGGGGTCCTCCAGGGGTAGGTCTCTCAGACGAGCTAGATCGCCAAAGGGGCTCTGGGGAGGGGGATTTCTCTCGACTGCCTGTATGTGACGGGACAGGGTGTCGGCGGGGACATTGTGTTTCCCAAGCCGATAAATGATGTCAAAATCGTAGTCCTGCAGCGTCAGATTCCACTTGGCCAACCTACTGGAGGGGTCCTAGAGCTTCAGTAAATATGTGAGGGGGGCATGGTCGGACACAACCGTAAATCGTCGCCCATATAGGTACTGCTTGAAATGGGTAATGGCGAAACGGATTGCGAGGGCCTCCTTCTCAATTGTCGAGTAGCGTGTTTCTGGGGGCTTCAATTTCCGACTGGCGTAAGCTACCGGATGACGGAAACCGTCGTTCGTATCCTGCTCGAGTACGCCGGCTACTGCAATATCCGACGCATCGGTCGACAGGAAAAACTTCCATCCAAAGTCGGGGTACAGGAGAAGGGGCTCGGTCATTAATTTCCTCTTCAGTACTTCGAATGCTTCCTCCGCTTCTGAAGACCATCTAAAAGGGGCGTCCTTCTTCACTAAATGGACCAAGGGGGCTGTAAGATCGGCGTAGCGATCGATAAAGCGCCGGTAGTAGCCGGTTAGGCCTAGGAAGGCTCGAACGTTCCGGACACTACGGGGGCGAGGAAATTCTTCAATGGCCTGGACGTTCCGCGGGTCCGGCTGGACCCCTTCTGCGGAAATCAAATGTCCCAAGTACGTGAGGGATTCCTTCATGAATTAGCACTTCGCTGGCTTCAACTTTAAATTGTAGGCCCGTAGGCGGTCAAATACCCTCTGTAACCATTCTGTGTGTTGTTCAAATGTCTGGGAGGCCACCATTATGTCATTGAGGTAGACGAGAACTTGCTCTTGTCGCATTCCCATTAATACGTGGTCCAGTAAATGTTGGAAAGTAGCGGGACTGTTCTTCAGTCCAAATGGTAAGTAGTTAAATTCAAATAACCCTTTCCTACTGATGAACGCAGTCTTCTCCACGTCACGTGGGTGTACGGGAACCTGCCAATAACCGGATACCATATCCAGCGAGCTAAAATATTTGGCGTGAGCTAGTTGGTCGATAATTTCGTTTATGAGGGGGAGAGGGTACGAATCTGGGATTGTTTTCGCATTTAGTGCCCTGTAGTCAACGCAGAATCTGTATGTGGAGTCTTTTTTCTTCACTAAGACGATGGGTGACGCAAAAGGAGAGGCGCTTTCTCTTATTATCCCTTGCTTTAACAGCTCATCCACTTGTCGGTCTAGTTCGCCCTGCAGCGCGAATGGCACCCTGTATGCCCGCTGCCTCACGGGGCGGTCGTCTGTGAGGTGGATTTCATGATACATGGCCTCTGTGCCGGTCAATTCGCTGACATCTCTTGCAAAAACATCTCGATTTTTCATCAACAATTTTCGAGAGAAGAGTAAACTACTCTTCTGTCGAGGCCCAAGATGGTCCAACTGGAAATCTTCCAGGGACAGGGGCGATTTTCTTGTCTTCCGGGAGATGCTAGGGGATTCTATTTGGTCGACATCGAGGGCTTCCAACGTGGCAATGCACATGTTTTTATTCAGCCAGACAGGGGCCGAGGAGGTATTGGCGATCCGAATGTTGTGTCGGCCGCTACCATCCACGCGGTTCACTGAGTGAGCCACGCGCACTGAACCGGTTTTCAGCTGCTCATGTGGCTGAGCTAAGATCGTGCATCCTCGGAGCTGGGGGGCAGAACATTCGATGAGAGCTATGCGCTCGGCTCGGGGAGGGACGCAGAGCTTCTGCAAGATGCGCCCAATGTACGTGGGTGTAGGGGAGGGGGGTGAAGGTTGCTCCTGGGCAGGGTAAGCGGGCAGTGTGAGGGGGTTGCTCCTATGTTTCAATTCCTCGTCCTTCTTCCTTTGCAATGTGCCTGAATGAAAATCTATGATGAATCGATGCTTCTTGAGGATATTGTGTCCCATTATCATATCGTACCGTGGAGTGTCTATGTCAAGGGCTACTATGGGGTGCTCAAAACTAATCCTGTCAAATGTGAGGGTCACCATGTATCTGACTATCACTGGAAGGGGGTGGCCATCTACAGTTTTCAAATTATGTTGGGGGGGACCGTTTTGTGCAGGATTCGGCTTCTCAAGCGCTGAAAACACTGGCTATTCATGACGGACACAGTGGCGCCGGTATCGACGAGGGCCGACACCTCCATGTCCTCCATGCGGCCGGACACAATGGGCGAATTTTCATCACTACATAGTATGGCACACGGGGCAATGCGGACAGCTGATGCTTCGGGGGGATTCTGGGAAGTGCATCCAGGGCTTCCCTCCCATTCTAGTTTAAAGGAGCCGTATGGTGGTTGGCTTGCCGCAACTCTTCTCTACCCCGTTCTTGAGTTTGCTGAGGGGGGGTAAAAGGGAATCCATTCTCTCTCGTCCAGCGGGTCCTCCGTGGGGTTGCTCGGTTTTGATTTTGCTGCCGGTTTCGTCCTGTTTGGTATCGTGGGTCACGTGGGCGTAGGGGCAGGGGCGAAGCACCTGACGGGCGTAATGGCCCACTCCACCGCACACAAAGCACGTGACGCCCTGGCGATCCGCCCAGGGGTGCTGCTGTTGCTGGGGCTGACTGGTATGGCTCCTCTCTCGCTGTCCCTCGATCTGGTGGAGGCACTCCCCCAAACGTACTAAATCTGCCTGGATCTGGCACAGCGGAAAGGCTGCCAACAGATCGTGTAGCTGGGGCAGAGGGTTCGACTCTGTGTTTCTAGCAGGGGTTTCCTCGTCAAGTGCTCGTATGGCTGGCGGTCGTCCGGAGGCAGGCTCATTGCTCTCTTCCAGCGTAGCTTTCGCTAAAGCCTCTTCAAAAGTACGGGGGTTATGAGACAGTACGAACCGCTTGAGCCGCGGGGCCAGGCCCGCCAAAAACTGGGCAAGGCTCATCTGATCGCCGATTCCCTGATCCTCGCTGTCCGTGTTTCTCCCTGCTGTTCCTAAAAACTGATAGGCCCGGGTCCTAATGCGGGCAGCATACTCCCGGACACTCTCGTTCGGCGCTTGCTGACAGCTTGTGAATTCATGCAGGCGGGTGGCTAATGGCGCCTCGCTATCGAACCTTTCTAACACCGCCCTTGTGAAAATGGCAAAATCCTCTTCGTTCCTTAATTCCGGGGATTGGTTAACGAATTCCGCAGCGGCTCCTCGCAGCTTCTAGCGGGCAATGATTGCCATCTCGCTCGGCTGCCATCGTGCGATCCTCCCTACTCCCTCTGTTTGTTCGAAAAACGCTGCGGCAGTGCAACTACTATCTCTTTCGTACGGGTTAACTAAATTTACGAACCCCGCTAGGAGAGGTCCCGTCGTTGGGGATGGCTCCTGGGTGGGTGGCGCACTCGCATCCTGACTCTCTATTGCTTCGGGGGGGTTTTCTCACTACGCAAATAGTGTGCTGCGTGTTGTGCTGTGTGTTGGGTTTTTTGGTACCTCCTAAGTGCAATGGAGGCGCACACAGAAATGCAACTTAACAGTAACACAACAAAAAAAATCACTCCTATCTAAAATATCATGATATAGTCCCTAGTCGAAATCTCTAATACTTCCTTCATACACTCTACACCTGGGCCTAGCTATAGTCTTATACTTATTTCTTAGCACTAAACATTTAATTCAAATCATTTTCTATACTTCAATATAACACTTGTTTTAACAGATGCTCCTGAAATTCCTCGCTCAAAACATAGTATACAATTCTCACTAACATCACAATATTAAATCACAATTTAAATCACTAAAGTCACTAAAATCACAATATTTAACAATCTTAATTTTCTTTACATTCTGCTACTGCCACATTTCAACACAATAATTTTGCCATCTCTAATTATACTCTTTTTCTAGCCGCAATAACCCAGGTTCGAATCCTGGTCACGGTACCAATTTGACGTGAACCCCCCTTTCGTATGAGGGCTGTCCGCCATTAAATTTCTGACTCCCTCCCGTCGATTTGGCCGTGCTGTGACTTGTGCAGACTATCGAGAAGGGGACCTTCTCTGCAATAACCCAAAACGTGACTCAAACTTGAAAAGACAGAGCGGAGTCAGATATTACCATTTAAACATAATTTATTTACAGTACATTGCAAAAACTAATCTCCAGTATCGTGAGTTCCCTTCGGGGAATACAGCTGAACTTACTCGTTCTCAGGTGATGACCGCCTTTACAATTAGACGCCAGATCGTTTTGGCAAAAGTCTGTTCATGGAGTTTGAGCTACCAGCTCTAAAGTCCTAGTACGGAGGCTGTTCCTAAGAACACAGTGGCGGAAGCAGACAGAATAAACAATTTGTGGAAAGGATTCCAGATCTATGAATGAGGGTGACCCTTACCTGTCGGATATGGTCACTGCAGGAGCCTTTGTTGCGAAGATCAGCACTGTCCATTGGAGGCCCATCGCCTAGGTTTGGTCAGAAAAAGGAAAGTTAAACAGTTCGAAAAACGCTGCTAAACTGGGCGACTACTCTACGCTACCAGTCACACGAGAACTCTGCCCACGTGCCGATTCTTGGCCAAAGAGACGTCTTAACCGGATCAGAAACATGAAGACAAGAAGGCTCTTCTCTGCCGCAGTTCAAAATTGCCGCTTCTTCCCACTGCGACCTCTAGCGGTGGTCAGCGTCATAAGCTGATGTGGGCGCTTGCAATTGGACGTCGGACGAACATCGCTCCGCCTACTCGGCCTCTTTTGTGGCGAGTCCGAACTCTGGGTCCGGAAGTTTTTGGCTCCTGGGGCCATGCTAGACACTGGTTTCATCCAGTTTAACTGGCAAGTTCGTGGAAACTGAGATGACTAACCAGGTCTTTGTTCATACTTTGAGCAAAACACATTCAAGGACCTTTTAGCCCAAGTCGTGTCCGCAGGATCAATTCCTGGGGGCACGACAATATCTATGCTCTTAGTAGCTGATCTTCCGCAGCTTTATTCAATCTTCAACTGACTGACGTAAACGTATGAAGAGATCTTCATGATCGGTTTCCTCTAATGGTATTATTCATCAAGAATGATACACTTCTAATGTCTACAGATTGACTTGTAACCTGTATACATTAGAAGGATATAGCTGTAGACATTAGAATGTCTCTGATACATTTTTCCTTGGGTTTACCCTTGGGGAAGGGTGGCTCAATCGATAGCACGTCATACTCGTAATCTGTAGTTCTCGGTATCCGGAAATTTGTTCGACGGAATTTTATTCAAAAAACTGGGAGGGCTCCCCCGTAGGGCATTAGTGCTCTAGGCCTTGTGCTTTGCCATTGATGAACCTGTGGAATGGGAGGTGGGGGAGAGGGATGCGGGAATTGAAGAATGGCAGCTGAAAAGGATCATCGCAGTTTAGATTTTTCTTTTTAAATGTAAACTGCAAACCTTCATGTTTTCGAGTCAAACTTGCCGCCATTTATTTCTTTGCAGTTTTCGCTATTACATTAAGCTACAGTCAGATTCTTATAGAAAGGGTTGTTCGAAATTTTAAACTGTAATATTTTTCAAACCCTGTAAGTTGTTTTCTAATAACACTAGTACCAGTTTTTCAAATAAAGAAAATATAAATAAATTTAAAAATTTAAAAATTACCCATCTTTCTATATAAGGCTTAAAAAGTAAAAAATGAACCTAAATCATGTCGATGGTGCAATCATTCACTTCAAAGGAAAATAGGGCGCCGCCAATCTTGCTGAGTAGATCTTTTATATAAAATACACATAGATGATATACGTTTTTTTTTTTTAAATTCATGGTCGAACAAAGTTGTAGTAATAATTTTCCAGTTTTGGAAACCACTAATTAATTTGGATTTCGATGTGGGAAACATTTTGCAAGTGTATACACACTTGCTCGTTTCTGAAAATACAAGCTAATTTCTCTCTTCTTTAATTCCATTTGTTTTTATACGTTAAAAATGATCGTACGGAAGACCTCTTTTATACGTTTGATCCCTTATCTTTATACACCGATTTTAAAGTTTCTATCTTTCCAATGCCGTCCCGTGGCCGAGTGGTTAGCACGCTTGGCTACTGATCTAAGGGACCTGGGTTCGAGCCCCGGATTTAGGCATGGATATGTGTGTCGTTTTTCTGCTGAGGTCCTGCCATCCTCTCAGATCTCCTACTGTGGCAAATAAACTGACAGGCTCCTGTCAGACCTCTGTGGCAAGCAGCTGCTTGAGGGGGTATTTATTTTTATTTTATTTATTATCATTCCAATATTTTTTGATTTGTTTTACAAGTATATGATCAATCATTGCATCTGATACCATTGTAGGCCAAAGTGCTATATGTCATTTATGCAAGGTTCTAATTTAGTAAATTCTCTAGAACAGCGCTGTCCAATTAATGGCCCGCGGGCCGCTACGGCCCGCACAAGGAATTTTGTGGCCCGCGAACAAAATCAAGTTTTCATTTGAAATTTTAAATAAATATTTCTAATTCACTTTATAATTTTTTGTCAACTTATATTACTTCATATGCAATCTTCAACTTACTCATTCTGTACAGATTTTAAGCCGATCGGCAAACTACTGAAACCTTTTAAGAACGGTGCGGCGTCATCAAACAAATGTTTTTATGAAGCTGCAGTAATAAGAAGCATCTAACGACAGCACGAATCGTTCTCACTGCACGTTCATATGGCATGCATTGTCGAATGTTGCACTGTATTGTGCACCAGGAGACATTGTGTGGCATTTCGCTGAGACTGAAACGACGTAACGGAAAAGGTTGTCAAAATTACCAATTTAATTCGTGGCGGAAATCGTTCTCTTACACACAGAAAATTTAAAGCTTTTTTGGACGAACTGCATGTTGAGTATGGCGATCTGCTTTTACATAGTAATATTCGCTGGTTAAGTTCCGGAAAATGCCTCAAGAGATTTTTTTGCACTTCGAAAAGAAATTCATCTTTTTCTCACAGAAGTGGGTGGGCACCGATGAAGATTTAATAGCAAGTTTTGTCGATGAAACTTTTCTATATTCACTTGCTTTCCTAACAGACATTACAGATTATTTAAATGTTTTGAATAAATCCTTACAAGGAAAACATCAAAACGTGTGCTGTCTTTATAATCATGTTACTGGGTTTAGAAACAAACTACAATTGTTGAAGTCAAATTTGCAGAAAAACAATTTAATTTATTTTGAAACTTGTAAAGAGTTCTACGAAGAAATGAAGCAACTTAGTAAAACAGTTAATTTTGAAAAATATGTTCCTAAATTAGATATCCTAATTGAAGATTTTAATAGAAGATTTTCTCAATTTAATGACCTTAAGCAAAGTTTAAATTAATTCAGTAATCCATTAAATATTCATATTAGCACCGTAGATCCTAAATATCAAATGGAATTATGTGACCTTCAGACCAACCCAATTATTGCATCTAATAGAGAAACTGGAATAGAATTGTTTAAACTTTTGCTTAAAGAACAAAATCATTTCAAAATCTGGGCTAAAAGGAAAAGCTAGCCCTCTATAAAGTGCGTCATTAGAAAAAAAAATGAAAAGATTTATATCAAAAATGAAAGATTTTGGACTCCAAATAATTTCTATGTTTGGAAGTACATATATTTGCTAACACGCATTTTTTTTATATGAAATATATAAAGACAAGATACAGAAACTGCTTGAAAGACTACACTTGAAACACTCGCAACAACAAATATCGATATGGACGTAAAAGAAATTATTGCCCAACAACTACAGCCACAACGCTCCCATTAAATTTATTAAATATTTGATCAGGTTTAAAATATTTATATTGGTTTATTATTACTTATTATTTTTCGTATAAATAAAATAATTTTTTTTTTGAGGTGACATGAACTGACTTTTCAATTATTTATCCTATCCTATTCTTTTTTTGAGGGGCAGCGAAATATTGGCAGAAGAAGAAATGGCCCGCGGTCTCAGAGAAGTTGGACAGCACTGCTCTAGAACTATCTTTGGGTTATTTTCAAAATCTTCTTCTTCTGTGGTATTTTTAACATTTTTATTTTTGAAATTTTCTTCTTTATTATTGGACACCGTTTCAGTTTCATATTTATCTTTGTCTGCTTCTGTAGATAGCTTTTCCATGATAGGGTTGCATGATGAAGATGGGGATGTCTCATCCCTATTGACGATAGGGTTGCATGATGAAGATGCGGATGGCTCATCTCTATTGACGAAAGGGTTGCATGATGAAGATGGGGATGGCTCATCTCTATTGACGAAAGGGTTGCATGATGAAGATGGGGATGGCTTATCTCTATTGACGTAGAGTTGCATGATGAAGATGGGGATGGCTCATCTCTATTGACGTAGAGTTGCATGATGAAGATGGGGATGGCTCATCTCTATTGACGTAGAGTTGCATGATGAAGATGGGGATGGCTCATCTCTATTGACGAAAGGGTTGCATGATGAAGATGGGGATGGCTCATCTCTATTGACGATAGGGTTGCATGATGAAGATGGGGATGGCTCATCTCTATTGACGAAAGGGTTGCATGATGAAGATGGGAATGGCTCATCTCTATTAACGATAGGGTTGCATGATGAAGATGGGGAAGACTCATCTCTCTATTGACGACGAGAAATCTATGCATAGCCTTTTTCTGGTCTTCAATAATTTCTTGGATTCGTTTTAATTTTTTTCTTTTTTTCTGCTCCGTATTGATATCGTTCTCATTTTTTCGCCCTAAAAGAAATTATGATTTTTTTATGTTTTTAAATTTTTAATATGCGAATTTTATTTTTATTCAGGCCTGAATGAAATCGTTAAAAATATAAAATAATCAATAGTTATAAAAAATAATTATAGTAAAAATAATTGAATAAAAAAAAAATCTAACTCATGCTTCGTCAAATATTATTTTTATATTTAAAATTAAAAAAATTAATAAAAATTAATTACGAAAAATTCGAAAAAATAATAATTAAAAAATAATAATAGTAAGGTTACATCTGTGCTAAACACGCCACCGTTCTTACGACCGGAAGATGAAGGTTGAATCGGTTTGCGGCATGCCAACGATTCCTTTACCATCTTTTCACTTTACAGAGGTAAAAAGGAAAATTCTACCTGTTCGTTACTCGGAAATTCTCCCACATTGGGTAAAAGTGAAGGTAGCCAGTAACAATCTGGATCAACCATTCACTTCCTTTGGGACCCGTATGTTCTTGTATTCAGTCAGGCAGGGGACAAAAAGTTTAGGCCTGTCTGTTTTATCAAAAAATGGGACAATTCCCGAGTATCACTAGATAGAATTTTTCTTTTTACCTTTGAAAAGTGCAAAGATGATAAAAGAAGCGCTGACACTCCGGCAAACGGTTCAACCCTCATCATCCCCGTCGCAAGTCCGTGGCAGGTGGCCATCTAGTTAAGCGCAAATTGTGTTTTATTTTTATCTATTTTTAAAAAAATTTCAACATAAAAAATTGATAGAATGTAAAATATCTTTCGCGAACGGGTAAATCTGTAAAGAATAATATATTTTTTTTCTGTCCGCAAGCAAAAATAAACTAAATTTGAGGAACGTTTAAATATGAGAGAGAAATTATTTTCCCCTAAAAAATAGCTTTCTATAATGGTAATTTTTGTGAATTGTAATTAAATTGAAATTTTATCTCATTCGCAAATGATATTTAAATATTATTACGAAACTTATCACTTACAAATGAAAATTTTCACAGATATAGAACAGGAACAACGAATAATGAACTTTAATTTTTTCACAAAAATCAAAAACGGATTAAAGCCACACGAGCACAAGTTACAGTGACGGAGTTTATCAGAATACTGACTGTAGCACTAGCCATCATTGACGGTTTTTGTGTTTGGGGGCCGTCAAACACAAAACATATTAAATTCTAAGAACAAAAAAGGAAAGGACAAAGGTTTTAAATTTAATTATATTCTTTTAAAGAATGTAACAAAATTTAACAACAAAATTTAATAGTGTCATCATTTTCGTTCTCGATTTGTTATTTCTAAGCAAAATAGATTGGCAGATAACATTTCCTTTTTGCGTTACTTTAATAAACAATTTGATTGATTATCTTTCTTCAATTTTGACGTTTGCGGGGTCCCAGGAGCACCAATCTTTTTTTTTTCCTTCGAGCTCGGGGCCCCTGGGTTCCGCCAGGTCCGACATCCACTTGATTCGGCTCCGCCTCAGAGGTGAAAACAACTGTTATATTCCTCACTCTAGTAACTCGATCAAAACTGTTCTTAGAATGCAAATCACAAAAATATATTTTGGATTATGCATTTTCAGTTTAGTGCTTTTGAATATACATTGCTTCCCAATAAGTCTAAAAAAACCCATGGAACACTTCTTGCAATCAAGAGTTGATTTTATGCCAGTAATCAAGCTACATTTTAGATCAGTCATTCTCAGCTTGGTCTCCTGTGATATAGCGATACTTTAAGTGTAAACAACATTAGCTTAGCTAAGTGTGAAGAGACTGATTCTCACAGATCATAGGCCAATGATTTATCAATCATTTTTAAATCAAACATTGATCTGAATCAGTGTTTCCTAACGGCGGCACGCTAGAGGAATTTTTGTAAATTTCTTTAGGCGTTTTCTTCACCTTTTCTGCGGAAAAGATTGGATAAAATATCGAATATTTCTTACATTAACATAGTTATCAGGTTTTGTTTTGACAGAAAAAAACCTTTGAAATTCACGGACAAAATATTTGCAAATTTGTACACACGGTAAACTTTTTTACAACTAGTTTTATATAGGAAAAAATATCGATTTCCATGAAGGTCCTTTTATGGAATTCAAATAATAAAGAAATTATTATATTTAAAGTTAGTAAACTAGTTTTTTTTAAATAATAATGTTATGCCAGTGCCAGTGCGTTTAGAAAATAATAAAATTAATAAATATTCCATTACGCAGCTGTTTGCCACCAAGGTCTGACAAGAGCCTATCAGTTTATATGCCAAAGTAGAAGGTCTGTGAGGATGGCAGGACCTAAGTAGAAAAACAAGAGAAGCATCCATGCCTTACCCGAGGCTGAAACCAGGTCCTTTGATCAGTAGCCAAGCAAACTAACCACTCAGCCACGGGATACTTCGCAAAAAAAAAAAAAAAAAAAATATGGGAGCTATTGATCTAAATGAATTGTCAAAGAATGAACTGCGCAGTCTCATAGTTTTCCCCAGATATACTCACATTATGCCATTGGTAAATATTCATCACGAACATCAAATAATGCTGCTTGCAGATGGAAAGGCTTTCACGAAATCATATTTCAAAATTATATCCGATAAATGTTTGGTTCGAAAAATCTGTTCATGGATGATTTCTTCCATCAATGCCTAATACTCATTCATAACTTTCAACTCTCCATCCAGGCACGTATACAGGATTCGGTTTGGGAGTTCCTGGTTAAATTTCAGTGGAGTTCAGAGTAGTTGGGTACCGTTTCCCAATTATTAAAATATTCAACTGACAGGAAACGTTAAAATGATATTCTGAATGGAATAAAACTTCATAGTAAAACTTCCAATGGCTGTATTTTGGAGTGCTGTCACATCTTTATACCTTTATATCTGTAACAGCATAATAGTGCATACCTATGTATAATAGTGCGTACCTATGTATGGAAATAAACTTATGAACTGTGATTTTATCGGAAGTCAATGAATGTTATTTCCATATTTTTCACGGTTTAACGTCCTAAGGGCTTCAAATTTCTACTTTTGATCATTGGTACACTGAAAGGTAAAATCATTTCAAAATCTGGGCTAAAAGGAAAAGCTAGCCGGCTAAAGTGCGTCATTAGAAAAAAAAATGAAATCTCCTGTTCTCTATTGATTTATGTTTTGATACAATTAGAAATTTTAAATATGTTAATTATCGCTTTAAATTGAAACGAATTTACTTTATGAATTGTATATTTCAGGCCCTTCTCATGCCACAGAAAATAAATCTACATTCGAGCCAGCAACTTCCCCATCATCCACGTCCTCGTGCCAAGTGCAACTTCCTCCTACCTCTTCGTCTTCATCTTCATCGGCTGCTTCAGTCACGTGCCAGCGTCCACAAGCGCCATCTATACCAGTTTCGTCGACGCCGTGCGTCCACTCCTCACCGCCCGTGGCGCTGGTGTCTTCGTGCCTCAGCCAGCAACTAACGAATGCGGCCCCACCACCTCCAGTTGCCTCTCGCAACTTCCAACACATCCTGTCGGGTGTACCCGACAATGGGTCCTGTGTGAATGGGAGAGATCCCAGATTTCTTTCCACAGTCGCATCTTGGCACTGAAGAACAGCAATCCCATGAAAATCAGTGTTAAAATGAACCACAGTTGGAAACGTTTATTTGCAAGATAAAATATACAAACTAAACCACAATTGGAAACGTTTTGTTGAGAAGATAAAAATATACAAACTCTGCAGTTCTATTACGTCCGAAACTTGTTTCTGTGCATGTCATTTCCTGTTAATCATTTGCATCTGAACGTGATAGAACTGATGCTGAAAGTAATCCGTCCAAGAGATAAGGTATTCAAACGAACTAGTTAGGAAGAAATAACTCTCAGCTGTTGGGTGACTGTGCGATGAATTCTGTTATCCAACTGGAATATTATTTAGGAGAAGAAGTCTCCTGCTATAAAAAGATGTGTCTCTGCCTGATTCACATCCTCCTGATTGTTCAACAGTTAGAATTTAGTAAAGAGAGGCATGAATTTTGGGTTAAGTATTAGTAATTGCCCAAACATTTCTTCGGGTTGTGAATAGTTAACGATAAAAAAGGTATAATTAAAACTATTAGAAGAATAGTTGCCAGATTGTTAATTCATCATAAATTTCAATCGTGTTGTCACTTTCGCAACGTCATGTGCAATTTCCACTTATTTTTAGCTAGCCATTTGATTTCAGAAGAATTTTTTTCTTTCTCTCTGCTTTAAATCGGGGGTTACTGATAACCTACGTATGCAAGTTCCTGAACAAGTCAATCTTTGATCCCCTCCCACCTCTATGAAGCAAATGGGAAATTAAAATGATTGATTGCTTCACTTTAAAACTGATCTCTCTTATTCAGAGTTGAATTGTGGTATACCTAAGCGAAGTTGATCTCAAAATAAGCAAAAAAAAATCGAAGTCCTGTTGTCGAGGGAAATTCTGAATTCGAAGTCCTGATGATGAGGGAAAATCTGAGTTCGAAGTCCTGCTGATGAGGAGAAATCTGAGTTCGAAGTCATGATGATGAGGCAAAATCTCAGTTCGAAGTCCTGATGATGATGGAAAAATCTCAGTTCGAAATCCTGATGATGATGTAAAAATCTCAGTTCGAAAACCTGATGATGATGGAAAATCTCAGGTCGAAGTCCTTATGATGATGGAAAATCTCAGTTCGAAGTTGAAGTTGACATGTTCCGTTACGTCATAAAATGGTTCAACGACACCTGATACTGATTGTAATTTCTTCTGCCAATGGAATAAAAGTTTTCACCGACTTGTTTCTCACACGATTCTGGGTCAAATAACCAACGATGGGTGCAGCAATTTCGGATTAGATATTTCATAGAAGATTTAAAGAAGCTTTCATCTAACAAGTTGAATCAGTCGAAAATCAGGAGTTCTGCTTTCTAAGATAACAGCTTAGTGGTCTATTCTTATCTTTTCGTTTTCAAAGCAGCTACGTATAATCTTTACGTTGGAGCATCTACTTCTTGTAAAAGCACACGGTGTGTTAAGCAGTGCAATTACTCTTATGAACCCAGAAGGAGAACGTAAAAAGTTATGTCTCTTATCCGATTGAAGTCTGAAAGATGAATCCTGTTTACCCAAGAGCTTTCCACATATTCAAAAAAAAAACTGGTAATAAATTCAGTAAGATTCGATATTGTTCTAAGCAGAACCACATCAAAGAATTTGGAGCCAAGAGTGCTTAAAAGTTTGGATCCTCTCATGCTATCAGAAATGAATAACTAGTTAATGAGTAAATAAATCAATCAATACATTTATTTGTTTGATTAACTAACCCTTCTTTGAACTTATTATAGTTTCATAGACACCATTAAATTATTATGTTATATTCGAACAATATCAGACCTTGGTAACACAAATCCCGCCATCCCCCCACATTAATTCGAATCAGGTTCTAGAACACTAAAATAATAAGAAAATAACTATATAAACTAATATACAGGGTGATTCAGAATTCATCATCAATATTTGGTGGGGAGGTAGGTAATAAGAAACGAAGGAGATTTCACATAGGAAAGCATGGGCGCATATGCCATGTAGTAGGGCAAAATGACCCCAGTTCAATGATGGAAAGAACACATAGGAAGTGGTAAGGAAAAAACATTTATTATCTTACATGTAACATTTCTTTGCATTGGTTGTACAGACTTACAAGAGGTGCTCGAACTGCCGACCATGTGCTAGAATGCATGACTCACAATGGCGTTGCATGGACAGCCGGACCCTGTGGAAGATGCCTGGCATTTCCCGGATGTTTGAGGCAGCAACTGATATGCGTGCTACAAGATCCATAGCACTATCAACACGGGTCTCGTACACCATGTTTTTCATAGCACCCCATACAAAGAAATCGATTGGAGATAAATCCGGTGAACGTGGTGGCCAAGAAACCGGTCCACCGCGGCCAATCCATTGACCACCAAACTGTCTGCGTAGGTAAGCACGCACAGCATTTGCGAAATGTGCAGGAGCGCCGTCATGCTGGAACCACATTCGCCGGAGACTACCATCAGGAACCTCGTTCAGAAGATCCAGTAACACAGTCTGAAGAAATGTTAGGTACTTGGCACCGTCCAAACGGGATGGTAGTAAATACGGGCCCAACAAACAGTCACCGACAATCCCAGTCCACACATTGACAGCAAAACGTTGTTGCGCAGCTCCAGGTCTTGTACCGTGTGGGTTCTGATGAGCCCACACATGCCAATTGTGTGTGTTGAAGACACCCTCTCGAGTGAACAACGCCTTATCGGTGAAAAGAACATACGTTGGGAAATTGGGATCAACGGCTGTTCTCTGCATGAACCACTGACAAAAAATAACACGCTTGGGATGGTCGTCTGCTGCCAATAATTGCACTCTTTGCAGATGAAACGGATGTAACCCTTCATCGTGTAATATCCGCCACGCTGTTGCTTGCGAAATTCCAAACTGCCTAGCCATACCTCGTGTGCTAGCACCAGGTTGTTCCTCGATTTCCTGTAGGACAGCTTCCTCTACTGCTACTGACCGTGCCGATCTGCGCCTCCCTCGATTAACATTACTAGCAGCAAACGATCCTGTTTCACGCAGTTGGCGATTAATACGTGAAAACATTTGATGCTGTGGCACACGGCGGTTTGGGAAGCGCGCTGCATACAATTGCCTGGCTCGAAGACATCTTTCTCCTGCCGCACCGTAAGTTACATGCATATCTGCACATTCATTCCACGTATACCGGTTCATGTTACTTCTGCAAATTCACCTTGTCGAATGACAACTGACTGCACGCGTCAAACAGCTGTGCTTCTGTATGAGAGGTGTGTACACACAGCGCCCTCTACACCACCATGCGTTCGTCTGCCCCCATACTTTCCTATGTGAAATCTCTTTCTTTTCTTATTCCCTTCCTCCCCACTAAATATTGATGATGAATTCTGAATCACCCTGTATAAGTAACATCAATATGACTTAACTCTTCATATTTAAACTGTTGGTTCTAACGCCGGGAGAATTGTCGGATATTAGAACGTAGACACTTATTTTCGTGGTTAGAAATTTTATTCTAGAGTTTTGTATTTTTATCAGCATTATGAGGGAATTCATGGTTACATTATTTGGTCAAAATACGCAGAGAACAAAAAAAAAGAGTGGCACTAGTCATTCAAGAGCGCAGTCCTTGAAGGCAATCTAAAACACTAAGTGTTTCGACAATAATTTAATAAAGACTGTAATGACATGCATTATGTCAAATATGTCCTTAAGTTCGGATAGTTAAAAGAGAATGAAATGGTTCATCCATAATAAATGCACAGATTACCTGTAGAAATAGACTTCAATAATTATTTCAAACATCTGAAAAAAATTATCGCTGACGTGGCGGAAATCGAACCCGCAACTCTCCACATACAGACCAGAGCGCTCTACCCTTAAACCACCTCATTAAAATCTAAATCATTAGCACAATTGAAAAAAGTTGCCTTTCCTGAAATATAGATGGAGCAAGGTCCGTCACACCAGGGGTGGGGGTGGGGGTGGCTCAGTCGGTAGCGCGCCAGGCTCGTAATCTGTAGTTCCCAGGTTCGAGTCCCAGCTGGGTCAGCGTTGAGATTTATCTCCGCAAAATTCCCCGCCCTGCCCACGGTCAGTAGGGGACATCGATGGGCTTGGAAAGGCCGCCGTCCGTCTAATGGGACGTTAAGCCGTGGCCCCGTGTGCGGGAGAGCCATACCCTGTGCACGTTAAAGAACACGCTGGATGGCCTTGACGGGAGGTTACCATCTGTATCTCAACAGCTGTTCCAGTGGGTCCCCTCCCCCAACCTTCTCTGAGCCTTCGGGGTCCATGTGACCTGGCCATTTAGCCCATGGTGTGCAAAAAAGTGCCGCTCAGAGGTAAAACAACCCAACCCGCCACACCAGTGAAAGATTTATAGGTCTTTCTGGAAGGTTTTTGCCTCTGCCTCGTGGTTTAACGGTAGAACGCTCTGGCATGTATCTGGAGAGTTGCGTGTTCGATTCCCGCAGCGTCCACGATAATTTTTTTTCCAGATGTTTGTAATAATTATTAAAGTCTATTTCTACAGATAATCTGTGTATTTATTATGGATGGATTTTCAATAATAAACGCTTTAGCATGACTGACCTCCTCATTAACATCTAAATCATTAGCAACAATTGGAAAAGTTGCCTCTCTTGAAGTATAGATGGCGCAAGGTCCGCCACATCGCAGTGAAAGATCTATAGGTCTTGTTATGAAATATTTTAGCGTCTGATGCGTAGTTTAAGGGTAGAGCGCTCTGGTTGTAGAGCGCTGTGGAGAGTTGCGGCTTCTGATTCCCGCCGCGTCAGCGATAATTTTCTTCAGATATTTCTAATAATTATTGAAATGGTTCATATATAGACTGCATCATATGCTGTAAATGTGTTACAGATTTAGCTGCAATGTCTGATTTACACAGAGACTAAAGAGACAAAAAAAAAAAGATCAGGGATTGCAGCTCGATTTCTGTAAAAGCATCATGAGATAAACCAACAACCATCAGGATATATCCTTTAAGTTTTTTCATCCTTGACACCTCCAATGGCAAGAAATGATTCTTAGAAGCTACCTAGAGAAACTGTGAGGACAATTGCTTAGAGAAAAAAAGTTGGTACTTGTTCTCCAGTGGTTCGCAAGAACAACTGAGTCAGTTTTGCCCAGTGACTAAAATGAATTGCTATGAAATGGCATGCTTTATGTGATAGAAGACATGAAAGCCAAAAGTAAACGAGAAATGATCATAAAAATTTCCTATATTTGTTTGGTTTGTTGTTCCTGCAAGACAAATTTCTCGCTTTATGTCCATGTTTGTGTTTGTGAGCCATCCAACACTAAGGATACAATCCTTTAAATACGAAACAAAGAGATGATAATAAAAAGATCTTTGTGAAAGAAATTTTGCTCAGCAAAATTAATATTTAAATTGCGTATTGTTTATTTCTATCCCGTAATTCATTACACAAATTTAACACGTATAAATAATAGATAAACACAGGTACCTATAGGTAATGTACAGTCGCTCAAAAAAGTATCCGAACACTATGGTTGATTACATAATTCAGAAAAAATATCTGGCAACGATTTTTTTAGAAATTAGTGCTCTGGCAACCTTCGTGTCACGTGACACGGTTGCCAGATCACTAATTTCTAAAAAAAAATCGTTGCCAGATATTTTTTCTGAATTATGTAATCAACCATGGTGTTCGGATACTTTTTTGAGCGACTGTACATTGAATAAGTATTGAGAAAAGATTTTCATTAGCCGGGTGGGATCCAAATCCACGATCTCCTAATAACATGTCAGGTGCTGTGCCTGCTGGGTTACCGCCTGCTGATTAAGATCTCCTCTATTGGTGGGCTTTAATCATTATACAATAGAGTTAGTCATTGGAAATCTATCTGGCTGTAAGGCATGGCTGTTTGTGTCGTTTTTCTGCTGAAGGCCTGCCATCCTCTCAGACCGTCTACTATGGCATATAAACTGACAGGCTCCTGTCAGACCTCTGTGGCAAGCAGCTGCTTGAGGGGGAGGGGTAGTTGAAAACCCCGCGGAATTGAATAAATCGCACCAGTACCTGACTTGTTCTTAGGAAGACGTAGGTTCGGATCCCATCCGATAAATTGATAATTTTCCTCTATACTTATTCAATGAATAAATAAACGTACTGCTTCTTAGAGTTGTCTTTACATTAATGTGTTTGCCAAAGTATCTTGAAATTATAGAGTAATATTAATGAATACTATGGGATAAATCAACTTACATGACATGGATTTCCGCATATACAACGATCGAAAACGGTGTCAACGGCTAAAACAACATACCTGCACGTCCACGTAGCAAAATAGAAACAAGAGTACGTCATCAAAATTTTTATTTTTGAAAAATTGCAGAAATCAAAGATTGTCCCCATTCAAGTTTTCCCCTTTGGCCTTAACGACCTTTCTCTATCCTCGTCTTCCATGTTTCTGAAAGTTTTTGGAAGTCCATTTAGAAATGTTTCTAAGGTGCTCTGTCATACCCCTCTTTATGTGCTCCACATCGTCAAAATGGGTACCTTTCATGAAATCATATGTTGCACCTCGTAATTTAGTTTTGGGCCAAAAATTGCTCCATGGGTAATGCTGAATAAGAAGGAGCGTTGTCGTGATGAACACATTCATGAGGAACATATTGCGTTCTATCAGACATTTTCAGGGAAGGGGGATAACATACGTCTTGCCAAAATGGGCATAACACAGACAGTGTTCATGCGATTAGAACGTGCAATCGGATGTTAGAATCAGAATAAATCCATTCTAAACAATTATTGAATCTGATTAATTGGTAAGGTTTGTGTAACGTTGTTTTACCTCTGAGCGGCACTTTTTTTTTGCGTACAATGGGCTATGTGGCTGGGTCAGAAGGACCCGGAAGGCTCAGAGAGAGTTGAAGAAAGGGGACAAACTGGGCAGCTGTTAGGAGACAGATGGGAGTCTCCTGTCAAGGCTATCCAGATTGTTATTTAACGTACACAGGTATGTTTCTCTCAAACACGGAGCCAACACTTAACGTCCTATCCGACGGACAGCGGTCTTTACAAAGCCATCGGTGTCCCCTATACGGACAGCGGCCATAATAACTAGTGTGGGATCATTGTGTAAGCATGCAGGCAGTAATCGTTTCAGATTTTCCACTTCTTGTATTTCTGCATAAACAATGAGCTATGACCACCACATACTTGCATTTCCACCTTTATAATGAGTGTCATACATAAATTCAGACTGTATGTGTATAACTTAAATCAATGAGGAATTTTGAATTACTGACACATAATTTATGCGAATATTTGGGAGTATAATGGTAATGGGAGTATAAATGTGTTTAAAATAACCAGTTCCAGATTACAAATTTCTAATAAATTTTTCTTGCTCCAAGATCGAAAACTGCTCATCTTCAGGATTGATATCTATTTCGTTAACTGATTTGACAAACGATCTGTCCGGTGATTGGAAAAAAAAAAGCCTCTGAATGTCTCTCTATCTACTTATTCCAAAAATTTAGCATATTTTACCTCTGAGCGGCACTTTTTTTGCACACCATGGGCTAAAATGGACAGGTCACATGGACCCCGAAGACTTAGGGAAGGTTGGGGGAGGGGACCCACTAGAACAGCTGTTGGGAGACAGATGGTAGCCTCCCGTCAAGGCCATCCAGCATGTTCTTTAACGTGCACAGGGTATGGCTCTCCCACATATGGGGCCACGGCTTAACGTCCCATTCGACGGACGGCGACCTTTCCAAGCCCATCGGTGTCCCCTACTGACCGTGGGCAGGGCGGGGAATTTTGCGGAGATAAATCTCAATGCTGACCCAGGTGGGACTCGAACCTGGGAACTACAGATTACGAGCCTGGCACGCTACCGACTAAGCCACTCCCACCCCTAGCATATTAAAAAATGTTTGTTAAGTATGCATTCGGGAATCCCGAGATCTAATTTGCATAAACATGTAGTTCCAGTTTTGGTTCCAGTTGCAGAGATGGTGTACTAAACTTTGCCCGCAATGCAAGACGTTGAGTCAATGGGCAAAGTTAATTTTGCATGCAGTTTAAGGAGTTGCATCAATGAGCAATTGTGACTTTTACAGCACTACAAGGTCAATAAGCAAAGGTGACTTTGCCTATAGTGCATAGGCTTTGAATTAATGAGTCAAGGTGACTTTGCCTGCAGTGCAAGGCCTTGAATGAATGAGAAAAGGTGACTCTACTTTTTGTGCAAGGTCTTGAATTAATGAACATAAGTGACATAAAAACCTAGCGCAACACAGCGACTAAACATTGGATGTTTAGAAAGAGCACAACAGTCAGAGTAGAACCAACTGTGATGTGGTATCCGATAAAGAACTTTTGTTAACAGAGCACGTCTCCTTGCGCACACTCCTCCTCCTCTTCCTCCCCACCAACGCAAGAATGGCCGAGGGAACACACAACAAGTGCAGGTAACAGGACAAAGAAATTACGCCACCCACTGATATATTCTCTTCACCACTAATACCAGACAGAGAAGAACATAAGAGCGAGGAGAAACCGAAAGCTCACTGTAAAACAATGATAAAATGTTGTTTGAAAAAAAATTTAAATTTGCGAAACACAGTTAATATTCGGATTAGGAAACAGAAATAATTTTTTTACAAAAATAAACTTATAATGAAAAAAAAAATGATACCAGGGCAATTTGGCAATTAATATATGAATTATTAGAAGGAAAACAGAAAAAGTCACTTGATGTAATAATTGATACTATGTCCATAAAAAATCAATTGTGGAAGAAATAGCAAACAATTATAGTAATTTTATAATACACTAATTCTACAGATAAAAGATATAAACCACCAAATAAATAATAAATACCCCCTCAAGCAGCTGCTTGCCACAGAGGTCTGACAGGGGCCTGTCAGTTTATATGCCATAGTAGAAGGTCTGAGAGGATGGCAGGACCTCAGCAGAAAAACGACACAAAAAGCCATGCCTTACCCGGGGCTCGAACCCAGGTCCCTTGGATCAGATGTAAATTATATTCCAATTAGGACACAAAGGAACTTGGACTCTATTTATATACCCGAAATACCGAAAAACAAATTGATGAAATAATTACATTAGATACAAATAAATCACCTGGTTACGATAATGAATACATTAATAATATAAAATTTAATAAAGAAATACTACTAAATATCACATCAAAAATTATAAAACAGATTATATTTACTAGAAACATTATACCGAACCCAAAAGATGTAGTTTAAGACCTATTTTTAAAGGAGGTATTAAAATGGACTTTACTAACTATATACCAATAACTATTTTACCCACATTTTGAAAAATATATTTATATTACTGTCGAGCCCCGGTTAAGGCATGGCTGTTTGTGTTGTTTTTCTGCTGAGGTCCTGCCATCCTCTCAGACCTTCTGCTATGGCATATAAACTGACAGGCTCCTGTCAGACCTCTGTGGCAAGCAGCTGCTTGAGGGGGTATTTATTTTATTTTATTATATAATTTTTACTTAAGCACAACATAATTAATGAAAATCAATTTGGTTTTCAAAAAGGGAAAATTGTAATTCAATTAATTTTTAAATTCCAAATAACATTAAGAAATCATTAAATAATAGAGAAAGCATTGTAATAATGTTCTTGAATTTACACAAAGCCTTCGATACCAACGACCATAACATTTCATTGAATAAATTGGAACATTATGGAATTAAAGGTAAATTCTATATTGGTTTGGTAATTACATCATACGGAATTCCTCAAGGTTCAATTTTAGGTCCTTTATTACGCCTGGTTTACAACATAAACGTTTTGTTCAATGTAAACATAAAATGTACTATTTATCTCGCAGATCGTATAATCATATTCGATGTACCGGGTAATAATTTTACCTCTAACCTTCTACATCATAAAGATATGCCTATTTGACATGAGTAATAACAAAATATATAAGTAAACCACCCTTAAGTGGGCTTCTAATGGCAAACGTAAGAAAAGCTAAAAATAGTAGTAAAATTGTATAAGAAACCTAAAACGGGTAGGTCTCCTCAGAGAACGCTACTGTTTTAGGCCTCTTGTACTTGTTCAAAACAGTATGATCGTAAAGAATCAGAGCAGAAATAATTTCATTAGGATTATTGCTTACAGTCTCAAAAAATCTTTTTGAGGTGCGTTTTATATATGTATATATATATGGTCGATGCCTAGGTCTTTATGAAGTTGTCTGTTAGTGACAAACCAGGGGGCATCGACCGCAGTTCTCAAAATCTTGTTTTGTAAGACCTGAATCTTACGAATAGTGATGGGTGATATTCGTCCATATGGGTGAAGCATAGAGAATCACCGATCTCATGATCATGTCATAGAATAAAAGCTTATGATCAATCATTAAAATGGAATTTCTCCTAAGGAGTGGGCCTGGCTGGCCCCTCAATGAATTGACTTTGGAGATTATATTATTTATGTGATAGTCCCACTTTAACCTCTTATGTATAACAATCTTATGATAGCTGACCGAATCACTCCAATCAATGGGATATTTTGTAAATGGAGGCAAGTGAGATTCGTAATACGCTTTCCAGTAAAAAAGATGGCAGAACTCTTGTCAGAGTTAATCTTTATCTTCCATTTTCGTACCATGTGCCCAACTCGTTCAAGCTATGCTGCAACATCTTCACAGCGATAGCAGGCCCGAGGGAGTAAGATAAGTAAGGCAAGGTCATCTGCGTAAAGTGCAAGATGAATACGATCAAAGGAAGGTAAATCGTATAAGTATAAAGAGAAGAATGTAGGACCCAAAAGGTCGCCCTAAGGCACACCTGCAGAGATGACTCTTCTTGTAGACATGGCAGATTTAATTTGGACTTGAAATGTCCTATTGTAGAGATATGATTGGATCAAACAGATGAGTCCAGATGGCACCTTCGGCTTGTATAAGCTTGTGTAAAAGGCCGTCCAACCAGGCATGGTCAAAGGCTTTGGCCACGTCCAGGAAGACGGCTGCAACGGACTCCTTTGTGTTAAGAGATTCAGCGACTTTCACCACCACCCTAAGGATATGGTGTTCTGTTGATCGATCCCACCTGAAACCAAACTGGATCTCAGGCAGAATAGGGTGGCAGCCAAGAAAGTCGTCAATACGATTGAGCAAAATCTTTTCAAAAACTGGAATATATAATAATGTAATAACAAATTATTTTCATAAATATCATTAATGATTGCCTAATATTGAAATACTCATTAGGCAAATTTTTAAAATGTATATTTTATTAAATGGTTTGAAACAATACTAGTTATTTATGTTTTAATTAATTTCTGAGGTAAATTCTTCTGATGCATGTCTAACTCTTGAAAGTCAAAATTATTGTCTTTAGAATTCGTTTGAGCAATCTACAGATGCAGAAAGTCCATAAAACCACATGTCTAACACTGCGATTAATTGATGCTGCGATGAACTGACGTTGCGATGAATTGATGCTGCGATGAACTGACGTTGCGATGAATTGATGCTGCGATGAACTGATGTTGCGATGAATTGACGCTGCGATGAACTGACGTTGCGATGAATTGACGCTGCGATGAACTGACGTTGCGATGAATTGACGCTGCGATGAACTGACGTTGCGATGAACTGACGTTGCGATGAATTGACGCTGCGATGAACTGACGTTGCGATGAATTGACGCTGCGATGAATTGACGCTGCGATGAATTGACGCTGCGATGAACTGACGTTGCGATGAATTGACGCTGCGATGAACTGATGTTGCGATGAATTGACGCTGCGATGAACTGACGTTGCGATGAATTGACGCTGCGATGAACTGACGTTGCGATGAATTGACGCTGCGATGAACTGACGTTGCGATGAATTGATGCTGCGATGAACTGATGTTGCGATGAATTGATGCTGCGATGAACTGATGTTGCGATGAATTTGACGCTGTGATGAACTGACGTTGCGATGAATTGACGCTGCGATGAACTGACGTTGCGATGAATTGACGCTGCGATGAACTGACAAATTCAGTTCATCGCAGAAAGAACCAGGATTTTATTCGATGAATTCAGTTCATCGCATAAAGAACCAGGTTGCGATGAATTGATGCTGCAATGAACTGACGTTGCGATGAATTGACGCTGCGATGAACTGACGTTGCGATGAATTGACGCTGCGATGAACTGACGTTGCGATAAATTGAGCGCAATGAATTGACGGGACACCTGTTTGTTTGGGGTTTTAATGCGCATTAGGTATCATGTCTATAATATACCAAACGAGATAATAAAAACTGTAAAAGACATGTAACCCAGAGCCATGATTAAAATCCAATACAGTAAAAAGGTAAAACACAAAACAGAATTAAATAATATAAAAATTAATAGGTGTAAAACAATAAGTACACAGATGCAAAAGATAAAATCAACCAAGGTGTAAAGAACCAGGTCTGACGGAATATAAATAACAAAGCGGTTAAATTATAATTTGGTAAAATAACCAATATACTTTAAAAATGCGAAAACACGGGGTAAAAATGAATGATCTGATAAAAGATGTCCAATTGTAAGAGGCTCCGACGTAAAATTGTGGAAGTTAAAATACAGACGTCTTTCACAGTTAAAAGCGATACAGGCGATTAAAACGTGTTTAATAGTTAAAAAGGTGTCACAAAACTTATGGGTTAGTCGTCCAATTGTAGGACAAAAGAATGCGTGATAAACAATTGACTTAAGCAGAGCAGAGCAAGTACAACTTCCTCCTCATGATTGCTGCAAAAAAACATGACGTCCATGGTTTGACAATAGGTTTGATCTCAAAGAGTTTGTTAGTAATCTGTTTGATCAAGACCTCTGCTATTGTTCCCGGAGCTCAAACGCTGACGGAAATCCAGATAGGGAACAGAGAGCCGGACAGAGGTGTTACCGACTTAGCAGCAGCATCTGCTCTAACCAATGGACTGAAGCATATCATAAAGCCTCCAAGCTCCCAGAGGTGGGTTGCAGAAGGTTCTTCACTAAATAGCTATTATGAGACTGATAAAATTCCCCATCCAGGTCATCTGATGGATTTCTTAACGCGTGCAGTATCTGGCTCGTAAGTGTGCCAGGTTAAAAGTATAAAACGCATTTGAGAATTTTTTTTAATAAACGCATTCATGATAGTATCAATCGATGAATAACTGAAAATTATTATTAAGTCATTATTACTTTCTACCTTTGAAATAAAACATTTTCATTTTTGATTCTGTATCAATCTCTCCGCAAAAATTCCCCGTCCTGCCCACGGTCAGTGGGGACACCGATGGGCTTGGAAAGACCGCCGTCCGTCGGATGGGACGTTAAGCCGTGGCCCCGTGTGCGGGAGAGCCGTACCCTGTGCACGTTAAAGAACACGCTGGATGGCCTTGACGGGAGGCTACCATCTGTCTCCCAACAGCTGTTCCAGTGGGTCCCCTCCCCCAACCTTCTCTGAGCCTTCGGGGTCCATGTGACCTGGCCATTTAGCCCATGGTGTGCAAAAAAGTGCCGCTCAGAGGTAAAACAACCCAACCCAACTGTATATATCCAAATATCTTTATGTTTTCTAGAAATGAATAGTTCGTATACCCATCATTAATCTTAAACAACCTTGTCCAATTTTAAGAGAATATTTGGGTTTTGCCAATTGGTGGCTAACTTTGTTGCTTTAATAGCTTTGATATCTTTTGGAATATGCGTTTTACAGGAAAATGTAACAAGATATATAAGATACCGTAATTGGTATTAAAATTGTACATGGTATTAAAATTGTTTAACATGTCGAAATAAATATGTCTGAATCTTGATTTACAATAATGTTGGTTCGATATTTCAAGGGTTATTGGAATATGAAATATTTGACAGTGGCAATGTTTGTCCTAGGATAGGTATACAGAATGTGCGAATTTTGAAAGAAACACAAACTTCTGAAATATAAACTTATTATATTAAATGATTTGAGGCAATTGTTGTTGCGTTTCAAATTGCGAGGTAAATTATTTTGACTTGCACTTTGTTATTGAATAATTACAACATCCAAAACTCCTTATACAGAAATAATATTATTAAATACTGAGAATTCTATGGATTTGATTGAAATCGTAATCGTCAATCATATTTTGCCATTAAAAGTTTATTTAGAATAGTTCAGATGTCGAAACCAGTTTTCACTAACTTAAGTTAAAATTCTGTAAAAATTAGTAAGGCTCTGCATATATATATAACACTTTGAAAAGATATCTTTCGAATATCAAGATTTTCTTGCGATTGACTTATTTTTTGGTGTTTGTTTTAGAAATGGGAACAATTTAGTGAAGCACACTTGTGAACAGTATGAACCAATAGATTCATAGGACTTGATACCCTTGACTAGTGCTGCCATCTCGTGCTGATGTTAAAAACAAAGTCTGACATAGGAAATTTCGGAAATAATTTATTTTCTTTGGAAAAATTGTTTCTTTTAAGCGTAATATCAAAAAGCATATGGGCATACCCCCTTCTTCAGCCGATAGGTAGATTCAGATTGAAAAGAGAAATTTTTTTCTTTTTTCGTGGAATCTGAAATAATAACAAAGTGCAAATTAATTAATAAGAAAACGTACGTTATTTTGAAACGGGAAATGACTAATGCAATTGAAAAAAATCTAACAAAAAATGATGTTAAAGATTTAAAGATTGTATGTTTGCACGATATAAAAAGAGAGAGTTGCTTTCCACCGTATGTTTCATTCGTACATTAAGAAAAAAGTGTACTAGGTATGAATAAAATAATAAGCTGTTTATGTTTCGATACTCAGAGACAACGAGGGCTAATTTTTCAAATAAAACATATATATTTACAAGCTACTTCACGCCAAAAGTTTGGCGCGAAATGCATTTCTCCTTTCCATTGGTAACTTTCTGACCTTATATTGCTGAAGCGACGCCAATTACATCCTCTAGAACAGGCATGTCAAACACGCGGCCCCGCCAAGATTGATAACCAATACGTTTATTTAACCTTTGACAACACTGGATTCTTTAAATAAAATTATAAGTACGTATACGGTATATGAATTAAATAAACGTATTTCAGAAAACATTTCCATTTATATATAAGGGAAACTATTGCGCATAAATGTATGGAGCCCGATCGTAGAATTGCTCATATCATGAAATGCCCGATCATTTCATGAAATAGTGGCATTTCATGATATGAGCAATTCTACGATCGGGCTCCAACATGTATACACATGTCTCGAGGTTATTCAAATGTACGTACTTTGCGCATGGCAATGAGTCACGAAATACCAGTAGAGTCGGAAGCTATTCGTTAGCAGTCAGTGAACGAATACTGCGTTCTAGTCTAGTTTGCACATAACAATTTTCATCTGTTTTTTTTTGTTTTGCACCCCGCGATTTAATATATAATACTTAATATGGCCCTCGGTGGTTAACGAGTTTGACATGCTTGCTCTAGAACAATAGTTCTCAAACTTTTATGCTTCACGTACCCCCGGGAAATGTGTATGTAACTGGCGTATCCCTTGAGTAGGAGGTTCATGAGAGTTCTAACTCAGAGGCCGGTCAATGTTAATCCTATGGGACCCGCCTCCCTATATCCTAAAGCGGGTCTTTTTTGTCACCCATACAGGTCATCAATACATATTTCCCCTCAATATTTTTCATAATTTCAAATAAATTGTTTACAGGTCATCAATGCATATTTCCCCTCAATATTTTTCATAATTTCAAATAATTTGTATTTAAATCAGATATTTTTTTCTTTTCACCGTTTTTCTTTCAATTAATTTTTTTTCCATTTTAATAAATAGCATTTTTTTTATTAACTGCGGGACAGTCTTTTAAATCAGTTTCTGAGGGATAGTCCTTCTTCCAGTAAAAATACGACATCCATCAGTCAGAATCCTCATTCTGTTGCCAGACGGATTTTTTTTTTTTGTTTTTGTGATTTTTTTCAACTGTTAGAAACCAAGAGTGATAGTTCTCCACGTCCTCGTGTAGTGTAAATCAGTTATTTTAGAAGTCACTGTTTCATAATGTATCCATGTGATATATGTGAGAAGGCTTTCATTCATCAGACCCATCTCATTCGTCATAAGAGAAATCACGATGGGGAAAACCTCTTTAAGTACTCTCAATACGAATCGACATTCTCAAGGAGAGATGACGTCCGACGTCATGAGTTAACCCACACCTCCAGGAAAACCTACATATGTGAAGAATGGAGTTTGGAAGAAAAGACAATCTTTTACGACATCAAAGAAAGACACACAATAAAGCGAAAACGTTCTGAAAATGAAAGGACTCCCCAAAAGAAACAAAAACCAGACCTTGAAGACCCCTGCCAGTTTACAGATGAAATGAAAAGTTTTGAAAGAAAAAATGACAGGGTCTGTCAACTCATAAACTGATGGCAACGGAAGAAACATCTGTTGACCTCACCTTTTTCCTTGAATCCACGCCGGAATCACTCCTAACTCATCGGAAACAAGAATTGACCACGAAAGGTAGCATTAAATGGTACCTTGTCGTGCAAGTGCGCTTCAGGCGAAAAGTTTCCCCTTCTACCTTCGAACACTGCACTCCATTTTTCCGAAGTAACTGTGTCACAACTCTTCCTACATCATCCCTAAACAGAGAATTGGATTCAGCGTATAAGAGGGTTAAGATCTCATTCGAAGATTTTGAAGGAGCACATAGTGGATGGATACTCTGGATGCTGTACTCCATAGTGAAATGAACATTGGAAAATATATCCCTCTTCCGGGGTCTAATTATATTCCTACTTCAAGAGAATTGCTATTAATACGTGCTATTGTCAATGTATGTAATTCTGACCACAAATATTTTGTCTGGTCTGTTTTAGCCTCTATGTATCCCGCTATAGGAAACACCGAGCGCCTTAACAACTATATGCATTTAGAAGAAAAATTAAACACATTGGGCCTAATATTCCATATAACAATAAATCAAATATCTAAATTCGAAAAAATGAACATCATTTCTGTTAATGTTTGTGGATACGAGAAAGAGTTGTTCCCACTCTACATCATGCCATTCAGATTTAAAGAGCATGCAAATCTCCTTCTGTTATCGGATAATGAAAAGCAGCATTATTGCTCCATTAAGAATATGAGTAGACTTCTCAGTCTTCTCACTAAACATAAATGTCAGGCTTTCTACTGTGATTACTGCCTTCACCGTTTCACAAATGAATCACTCTTGAAGGATCATGTTCCCTATTGTCAAGAACATGGACCCCAGAGAGTAGAATTTCCAACTGAAGAGGAGAAATGGATGAAATTCACAAATTTCAAGTTTCAACAGCCCGTTCCATACGTGATTTACGCCGACTTTGAATCATTCCTAGTGAAAGTGGACATTTGTATGCCTAACCCTGCAAAATCTCACATCACTATCACGGCAAATCATGAACCCTGTGAATTTGCATATCTTGTTGTTGGACCTGATGGCTGCAGCTATAAACCTCCAGTAGTTTATAGAGGTGCTAATGTGATAAAAACACTTTTGGAATGTCAGCTTAAAGAAGAAAACGAAATAAAAAAGTTACTCTCGGAGATCAAACCAATGCAACTTTCGAATCACGAAGAGGAATCATTTCGCAACGCTATCAATTGTCATATTTGCAAAGATGTTCTGGGATAGATCGCGTGAGAGATCACGATCATTTAACCGGCAAATTCCGGAGAGCCGTTCATAACGAGATGTAATCTCAATTTTAAGCTCCCAAGTAACATTCCAGTTATACTTCATAACCTAAATGGATACGACAGTCATCTTATTATGGAAGATTCGGTACGATCAAAAATAAGAGGATTAATGGCATTCCCAATAATATGGAAAAATACATAGCATAGATCCCTCTCAATTTATAATTGCATCTCTTGAGAAACTAGTCAATAACCTATCGACAGAAGAATTCCACATTTTAAAGGAACATGTTGAAACTGAACGGCTACACTTGGTTTTGAGAAAAGGAGTTTACCCCTACGATTACATTGACAGCAGGGAAAAGTTTGAAGAAACGTTATTACCTCCACGTGATGCTTTTTACAATCAACTTACAGAACCAGCGCCAGGGGAGGAAGACTATATCCATGCACTGAAAATATGGAACTCATTAGGCATAAAAAACCTAGGCCAATATCACGACTTGCACCTGAAGACCGACGTACTCCTCTTAGCTGATGTGTTTGAGAATTTCAGAAAACTATGTCTCAGATACTATGAAATTGATCCCTGTCATGTTTACACAGCTCCTGAACTTGCTTGGCAAGCATGCCTGAAGATGATAAATATTAATCCAGAGTTGATAACAGACCCTACAATGTACTTTTTCCTGGATAAAGGCATATGAGGAGGAATTTCAGTAATATGTAATCGTTTTAGCACTGCAAACAACAAGTATTTAGATACGTATAATCCCCAACTGCTGTCTAAATACATTATGTACTATGATGCCAACAATCCTTATGGATGGGCAATGTCACAATATCTGGCTCAAAGCGATTTTCGATGGCTTAATAAAGAAGAAATAGAGGATCTACATATTACAGCAGTTGCTGATGATTCGTATAAAGGGTATATATTGGAAGTTGATCTAGTTATGCAATTTCTCTACACGACAAGCATAATGATTATCCGCTAGCCCCTGAGAAACTTCAGATTACCAAAAACATGCTATCACCATATTGTCAAGAGGTTGCCCGAAACCTTGAAATAAATAGAAGCCAATCAGTCGTGAAATTAGCCCCAAATCTAAATTCTAAGGAAAAATATGTTCTTCATACCGTAATATGAAACAATATTTAGCCTTCGGTATGCAGCTGGAGAAAATATATTGTGTTTTAGAATTTAATCAGTCTTGCTGGCCGAAATCATATATAGAATTTAATACGGATCAGCGGAAGAAAGCTAGAAACGACTTCGAGAAAGACTTTTTCAAACTTATAAATAATGCTGTGTTTGGGAAAACGATGGAAAAATGATGGAAATTTTGAGAAATCGAGTGAAAATTGAATTGACTCAGAACCCGAAGAGAGTATGTAAACTCGCAGCATCACCTGCTTTTCACGGTTTTCGTGTTTTTGACAACTACTTGGCATGTGTACAATCAAAGCAAAATAAATTGAAACTCAACAGGCCTATTTACGCTGGATTCATTATTCTAGATATTAGTAAAATATTGATGTATAACTTTCATTATGACTATATTAGTCCAAAATATGGAGAAAGAGCTAAATTATTGTTCACTGATACAGATTCACTCTGCTACGAGCTTCAAACCGAGGACGTGTATGCCGATATGAAAGGTGATATATATCATTTCGATACGTCCGACTATCACATAGATCATGTTTTGCATAGTACGCATAATAAAAAGGTACTAGATAAAATGAAAGATGAACTTTCAGGAGTACCTATCAAAGAATTCGCAGGGCTTCGTTCAAAATCTATTCTCTTCTGAGTTTACATGAGGAGCAGAAGACAGGGAAAGGAGTCCCCAAATACATCGCAAAAAGAACCCTTCGTGACAAATATTACAGAGACTGCTTGATAAACAAATAACCTTGTCGAATAGATTTGACAAGGATTCAAAGTAGCAACCATCATCTTCATACAGTGAAAGGTGTAAAACTGGGTCTGTCACCTTTTGATGATAAAAGATATATTTTAGAAAATGTTTATGACACCCTTTCCTATGGTCACTACAAAACGATGAAAAAATAAGTAACAGGAAAAACGAATATTTTGTTCACTGTATTTTTTTAATACGTTTGAGCACTTTGTTAATTTGTATAAAAATATGATGATTTTATCCTAATGTATACATAATTTTTTTCTATAACCCCTGTATATGTAAAAATATTGCATGTAATTATTGTATGTAGACAGCTGTATGTAAAACCATTTCCTCTGTTAACCTGCATTTTTTTTGTAAGTAAGCTGTAAAATATATCTATAATCATTGTGAAAAAAAGCATCATTGTGAAATGTATAAATAAAATTGTAGACCAATGGAAATCATTACCTATGTAAAGTATTATGTGAAACCTATGCATTGTCATTGTATCTCCCAATACTTTGATATCAATAAAAAATTTTAAAATGAAATATATGTGTTGTCTGAATTTCTGAGTCGAGTCTTATCTTTAGCAAGTGGGGGAGGTAAACAACGATATCGCGACTTCCACGTGAAGCTCCCGTGACGCTCCCGGAGAGCACATGCTCATGACTCATTACGACAGGTTTCATCACGTTGGTGAACCAACTCACACACTCGGAGAAAAGTCTTAAATTAATGCATTTCTGGGATTACACTTATAATAAAAGGTCGGTAATTCTCTTAATTTTGGTGGTTTATCAAATATTACTTATAAATTCACAATGTAGTGACGTTCTCAAGCATTAAGAAGTGATTAAAATATATAATTTCCTTTCGAAGTTATTGTAAGTCGCCTGGATGCTAGCTCATTACGCTTCCCGGATCAGGATTGAGCCACCTCGAAATCAATGTCTTTTTAAAGTAATCGCCTCTCAAAAGTTACAGGACTTCAATAAATGTGCAGTGTGCTGTGTTTATGAGAAATTTATCAGCACGGGAGGAAATTCTAATTTTCACTTTGCAGAGAAGTAATATTCCTGACTTTCAGTAAGCAGTTTTTTATCAAGCGTTTTAGAGCAGATTTTACTGGATATTTGTACTTTTCAGTAATAAAATAGAGGGAAAAGAATAATTTCTCTACATTATATAACACAGAGGAATACATGTGAATTTTATATAATTTTCCTATTGTTATGACCCCCCTAGAGAATTTTTAGGGCGGTACAAATTTTAGGCTTTGATGCGTACCTTGCTATTAAAATCAAGGCAAATTCCTTAATCAATAATCAAAGGGATAGACATTTGTAATAATGAAAACTGAGCTTATTGTAAAATTCGTAAAACATAACATTTATTAACACAATTCATTTTTTAGATATTTTCTCACACATAGTTCCCACTTTCAGAACAATTCATCGGCGCCTCTAGCGCAGCCCCTTACAATTCAAATGAAATTTTGTACGTGGTGCACAACAGTCCATCAAAACAAATAAAATTCATGATGAGCGAGCTACTTGCTCGGGACAGCGTAACGACAATTCACGGAAAACATGTTTAAGTTGAAAATCACCATCAGATTTAGGAAATATCCCCTTACCTGGTCAGTTGACATCTCTAGGGACAAGCATTGCTGGCTACAGGTAAGCTGAAGGCACAGGCAGCATAACGCTCTCGCCGCACACTCATTATTCCCACCTCGGAAGTTCCGCTCAGGAGAGGCTCGTTTGCTGCCAACCATACAGATCGGACAATAGGAGAAGAACTAGACTTTCAGAAAAATGTTTTTCATCTCTTTTCGCTGACCTCCTCGTGGAGGGTCACCTTGTTGACCCAGTGTGAATGATGCCTATTGGTTGAGTTCGACGAGGTGCGAACAAGCACCCATCTGTTGTTTTTCTGTTTACCACACCGGAGCACGTAGCCTCAGTTCTGGTGCTTGAGGGGAACGAACAGATCCATCGAATGTTTTATGCCAGCGGCAAGTCTTCCTCAGCAAGGGTTGAATGCGGGAAAATGTCACAATTCAAAATGGAAGGCGATTTTTGCTGCTAGTCTTTTCTTCAGGCAGTCATGTCCACGTTATAAAATCACATGGGCATCACATAATGAGTAAGTAAAAAAAAAGTTGGAATGTCATATTGTTATTCAAATTACAATTTAATAATTGTTTTACTTTGGAATGTTTCCATGACAAAAAATATGATGCTTAATTAAAAATAATGATTTTTACCTAAATCCATAGAAAATTAAGGGGTTTTTCACCATATAATTTAAGTAATTTAAATAAAAATAGATAAAATCCCCCAAAATGAGATTTTTTTAATTACAGAGGTGAAAATAAGATCTTCATTCATTAAATGCATTGAAACGAAAAATAGGTAATTTCACGACTTATTAGATTAATAAATATTTTAGTAAAGAATACATTTAATTCCCTAAAAAAAAATAAAACGAATTTTAAAGACTGAAATAAAAAAAATATGCTTTCCTACATTAAATACAATAAAATGAAAATTAAACGAAATTCATTAATTTCAGCTGTTTAATATCAAGAAATATAGGTACTTTCCTAAAAAACCTGATATGTAATGACTGAGAAAAAAATAATATCCTGACGTCAGGCAACTTAACATTTTTTTAAAAATATGATACATATATAAAACAATAGATGGCGCCACAGTTAGAATTACTATGAGATCTTGTGCTGAAGGAATAAACAAGATGCCGGAATGGTAAATTGAAGCCTTTGTTTAGAGCGCCACCTGGCGGCATTTTTGAGCAGTGTAGTCCCAATCTGGTAGTGGCGGGTGACGTCATATCACGTGACCGCAAGTGCGCGTGGCCGTAACCGTGACCTTGCAGACTTTTCGAAGTCAAATGTTACAAATTGGGACTACACTACTCAAAAATACCGCTAGATGGCGCTCTGAACAAAGGCTTCAAGTTATCATTGCGGCATCTTGGTTCTCCCTTCAGCACAAGGTCTCATAGAAATTCTAACTGTGGTGCCATTTAGTATTTTATATATGTACTATTATTTATATACGTATCATATTTAAAAAAAATGTTAAGTTGCCTGACGTCGGGATATTATTTTTTTCTCAGTCATTACGTATCAGGTTTTTTTAGGAAAGTACCTATATTTCTTGATATTAAACAGCTGAAATTAGAGAATTTCGTTTAATTTTCATTGTATTTAATGTAGGAAGCATATTTTTTTTATCTCAGTCATTAAAAATCGTTTATTTTTTTAGGGAATTAAATGTATTTTTTACTAAACCGCTGTAATAAGTGGGGAAATTACCTAATTTTCATTTCAATGCATTTAATGAATGAAGATGTTATTTTCACCTCTCTAATTAAGAAAATCTCATTTTTTTTAGGGAAATTTATCTTTTTTTTATTTAAATCACTTAAATTATATGGTGAAAACCTCCTCATTTTCTAGGATTTAGGTAAAAGAACATTATTTTTAATTAAACATCATACTATTTTTTGGCACGGAAACATTCCAAAGTAAAAGAATTATTAACTTGTAATTTGAATAACAGTATGACATTCCAATTATTTTTAATTATTAATAGGAAAAGTATGTAAAATTCACATGTATTCCTCTGAATTACATAATGTAAAGAAATTATTCTTTTGCCTCTATGTTATTACTGAAAAGTATAAATATCCAGTAAAATCTACTCTAAAACACTTAATAAAAATCTGCTTACTGTAAGTCAGGAATATTACGTCTCTGCAAAGTGAAAATTAGAATTTCCTACCATGCTGATGAATTTCTCATAAACACAGCATGATGCACATTTATTGAAGTCCTGGCACTTTTGAAAGGCGATTACTTTAAAAAAACGTTGATTTCGAGGTGGCTCGATCCTGATCCGGGAAGCGTAATGAGCTAGCATCCGGGCGACTTACAATAACTTCGAAAGGAAATTATATATTTTAATCACTTCTTAATACTTGAGAACGTCACTACATTGTGAATTTATAAGTAATATTTGATAAACCACCAAAATTAAGAGAATTACCGACCTTTTATTATAAGTGTAATCCCAGAAATGCATTTATTTAAGACTTTTCTCCGAGTGTGTGAGCTGGTTCACCAACGTGATGAAACCTGTCGTAATGAGTCATGAGCATGTGCTCTCCGGGAGCGTCACGGGAGCTTCACGTGGAAGTCGCGATATCGTTGTTTACCTCCCCCACTTGCTAAAGATAAGACTCGACTCAGAAATTCAGACAACACATATATTTCATTTTAAAATTTTTTATTGATATCAAAGTATTGGGAGATACAATGACAATGCATAGGTTTCACATAATACTTTACATAGGTAATGATTTCCATTGGTTTACAATTTTATTTATACATTTCACAATGATGCTTTTTTTCACAATGATTATAGATATATTTTACAGCTTACTTACAAAAAAATTGCAGGTTAACAGAGGAAATGATTTTACATACAGCTGTCTACATACAATAATTACAAGCAATATTTTTACATATACAGGGGTTATAGAAAAAAAAATTATGCATACATTAGGATAAAATCATCATATTTTTATACAAATTAACAAAGTGCTCAAACGTATTAAAAAAACACAGTGAACAAAATATTCGTTTTTCCTGTTACTTATTTTTCATCATTTTGTAGTGACCATAGGAAAGGGTGTCATAAACATTTTCTAAAATACATCTTTTATCATCAAAAGGTGACAGACCAAGTTTTACACCTTTCACTGTATGAAGATGATGTTTGCTACTTTGAATCCTTGTCAAATCTACTCGACAAGGTGATTTGTTTATCAAGCAGTCTCTGTAATCCTTGTGATGAAGGGTACTTTTTGCGATGTATTTGGGGACTCCTTTCCCTGTCTTCTTCTCCTCATGTAAACTCAGAAGAGAATACATTTTGAACGAAGCCCTGCGAATTCTTTGATAGGTACTCCTGAAAGTTCATCTTTCATTTTATCTAGTACCTTTTTATTATGCGTACTATGCAAAACATGATCTATGTGATAGTCGGACGTATCAAAATGATCTATATCACCTTTCATATCGGCATACACGTCCTCGGTTTGAAGCTCGTAGCAGAGTGAATCTGTATCAGTGAACAATAATTTAGCTCTTTCTCCATATTTTGGACTAATATAGTCATAATGAAAGTTATACATCAATATTTTACTAATATCTAGAATACTGAAACCAGCATAAATAGGCCTGTTGAGTTTCAATTTATTTTGCTTTGATTGTACAGTCGCTCAAAAAAGTATCCGAACGCTACGGTTGATTGCAAAATTCAGAAAAAATATCTGTCAACGATTTTTTTTAGAAATTAGTGATCTGGCAACCGTCGTGTACAGTACACAAAAGTTGGCAGATCATTAATTTCTAAAACAATCGTTGACAGATATTTTTTCTAAATTCTGTAATCAACCGTAGCGTTCGGATACTTTTTTGAGCGACTGTACACATGCGAAGTCGTTGTCAAAAACACGAAACGCATGAAAAGCAGGTGATGCTACGAGTTTACATACTCTCTTCGGGTTCTGAGTCAATTCAATTTTCACTCGATTTCTCAAAATTTCCATCATTTTTCCATCGTTTTCCCAAACACAGCATTATTTATCAGTTTGAAAAAGTCCTTCTCGAAGTCGTTTCTAGCTTTCTTCCGCTGATCCGTATTAAATTCTATATATGATTTCAGCCAGAAAGACTGATTAAATTCTAAAACGCAATATATTTTCTCCAGCTGCATACCGAAGGCTAAATATTGTTTCATATTACGGTAATGAAGAACATATTTTTCCTTAGAATTTAGATTTGGGGCTAATTTCACGATTTATAGAATTTCTTCTATTTATTCCAGTGTTTCGGGCAACCTCTTGACAATATGGTGATAGTATGTTGTTGGTAATCTGAAGCTTCTCAGTGGCTAGCGGATAATCATTATGCTTGTCGTGTAGAGAAATTGCATAACTAGATCAACTTCCAATACATACCCTTTATACGAATCATCAGCAACTGCTGTAATATGTAGATCCTCTATTTCTTCTTTATTAAGCCATCGAAAATCGCTTTGAGGGTGACATTGTAACATTACCCATCCATAAAGATTGTTGGCGTCAAAATACATAATGTATTTAGAGACGAGTTGGGGATTATACGTATGTAAATACTTGCTCTTTGCAGTGTTAAAGCGATTACATATTACTGAAATTCCTCCTCGTATGACTTTTCCAGGAAAAAGTACATTGTAGGGTCTGTTATCAACTCTAGATTAATATTTATCATCTTCAGACATGCTTGCCAAGCTAGTCCATGAGCTGTGTAAACATGACAGGGATCAATTTCATAGTATCTGACACATAGTTTTCTGAAGTTCTCAAACACATCAGCTAAGAGGAGTACGTCGGTCTTCAGGTGCAAGTCGTGATATTGGCCTAGGTTTTTATGTCGAATGACTTCCATACTTTCAATGCATGGATATAGTCTCCTTCTCCTGGCGCTTCTTTTGTAAGTTGATTGTAAAAAGCATCACGTGGAGGTAATAACCTTTCTTCAAATTTTTCGCTGCTGTCAATGTAATCGTAGGGGTAAACTCCTTTTCTCAAAACAAGTGTAGCCGTTCGGTTTCAACATGTTCCTTTAAAATGTGGAATTCTTCTGTCGATAGGTTATTGACTAGTTTCTCAAGAGATGCACTTAAAAATTGATAGGGAGATTTGAAATTCAAAAGTTGCAATGGAGAATACTATGTATTTTTCCATATTATTGGGAATGCAATTAATCCTCTTATTTTTGATCATACCGATTCTTGCATAATAAGATGACTGTCGTATCCCTTTAGGTTATGAACTATGACTGGAATGTTATTTGGGAGCTTAAAATTGAGATTACATCGCATTGTGCGCGGCTCCTCGGATTTGGCCGGTTAAATGGTCGTGATCTCTTACGCGATCTATCCCAGAACATCTTTGTAAATATGACAATTGATAGCGTTGAGAAATGATTCCTCTTCATGATTTGAAAGTTGCATTGGTTTGATATCCGAGAGTAAAATTTTTATATCGTTTTCTTCTTTAAGCTGACATTCCAAAAATTATTTTTACCACATTAGGACCTCTATAAACTACTGGAGATTTATAGCTGCAGCCGTCAGGTCCAGCAACAAGACATGAAAATCCACTGGGTTCATGATTTGCCGTGATAGTGGTGTGAGATTTTGCAGGGTTAGGCATACAAATGTCCACTTTCACTAGGAATGATTCAAAGTCGGCGTAAATCACATATGAAACGGGCTGTTGAAACTTGAAATTTGTGAATTTCAGCCATTTCTCCTCTTCAGTTGGAAATTCTACTCTCTGGGGTCCATGTTCTTGACAATAGGGAACATGATCCTCCAAGAGTGATTCATTTGTGAAGCGGTGAAGGCAGTAATCACCGTAGAAAGCCTGACATTTATGTTTAGTGAGAGGACTGAGTAGTCTACTCATATTCTTAATGGAGCAATAATGCTGCTTTTCATCATCCGATAACAGAAGGAGATTTGCATGCTCTTTAAATCTGAATGGCGTGATGTAGAGTGGGAACACCTCTTTCTCGTGTCCACAAACATTGACAGAAATGATGTTCATTTTTTCGATATTTGATTTATTGTTATATGAAAAATTAGGCCCAATGTGTTTAATTTTTCTTCTAAATGTATATAGTTGTTAAGGCTTCGTATATCCCAGCTGCAGCCCACCAACAGAGACACCAGCCATAGACTTCAGGCCACAACAGAGATACCAACCATACTTGAGTCTCAAGGCGGTGTTGCAGTTAAACAGCTAAATTAGGTTGTCGTAGATTTCTTGAGTCTCAAGGCGGTTGAATGCAGTTAAACAGCTACATTAGGTTGTCGTAGATTTCTTTCATGTAAACAGCGTGTCCGACCGGAATGGATGGAAGTCGATTTCCATTATGCAGCAACACCGCCTTGAGACTCAATTTCTAAGAGTCTATGAATAGTCGCCACTCTTGAGATTCGTGTTTGATTCCGAGGGTATTAGTCATTTGCGTGATTGCTTGGCTCTCTCCAAACCATAGGAACAGCAAACGACATCGCCACTTTTTCGCCTTTCAGTCACTTCGGAAGATTTCTTGCACACGTACTGCAGCATATATGAACGGGTACCCAGGCCTTGTCCTGATCCCTGTTCTTGCATCCAAAATAAAACTCATATGCTGCTTTCACTATTGGAATGATGGTCCTTTTCTGGCTTGCAAACGTCACTTTCCCGCAAATGTAACAAAATTATGTTCACTATTAACACAGCCATCACTACTGCTGGAATTAAAACTGCAATGATCACTTGTGCTATACTTATGATTCAAGAGTAGATGAGAGTCGCTCAAAAGATTTCCTCACCCTACGAGACGTTGCCTATAACTAACGATTGCATCATATTTTGTCAGCGATCGTAAAGCCTCGAAGTTATGATTCAACTACATTGCATCAGACAATGATGCAATACCTCCGGGTTTGTGTGCATGGCGGACTGATGGAATACAACGTAATAAGCATAAATATATGGAGCATAAAATTCAGTGTTGCAAAATGGTTATCTATGTACAGTCGCTCAAAAAAGTATCCGAACACTATGGTTGATTACAGGATTCAGAAAAAATATCTGGCAACGATTTTTTTAGAAATTTGTGATCTGGTCACTAATTTCTAAAAAAATCGTCGCCAGATATTTTTTCTGAATCCAGTAATCAACCATAGTGTTCGGATACTTTTTTGAGCGACTGTACGTTTTTTGACCCTTCCATTCCGTGTCTTTTCTTTTAATATTGTAAAATATATGTAACGCGTGTGTTTTGTAGTTTGTCTCCAATATAGTTTTGTTAAAGTAATCCGGGGGGTGGGGGAGAGAAAGGTGTGCCATGTTAACCCTGTCTAGGTCAGGCTAGGAATGTATATCAAGAGCATTGTTTACGTCTCTGTTTCTTTACCGATTCCTCCTGATCTTTTCAATCTTCGTATGTCTGTTGGCCAAAATTTCTATTTACTCGTTAAAGGATATCTCAAATTTGAAGATGAATGAAATTTGCTCCTTTTGCAACTGAAATAGCAACAATAAACCGCATTATATACAATAACCAGTCATTTGCTATTAATCAGATTTTTTATAAGGCAGAAGAAAATCCAAGGTCACACACAAAAGACATAATTGAAATTTCATGGCATAAAAAAAAAGAAAAAAATTGTAAACTATTATCATATAAGCTGAGGAAGTAGGACATCCATATCACACTAGGCGGGGGTGGCTCAGTCGGTAGCGCGCCAGGCTCGTAATCTGTAGTTCCCAGGTTCGAGTCCCAGCTTGGTCAGCGTTGAGATTTATCTCATCAAAATTTCCCCGCCCTGCCCACGGTCAGTAGGGGACACCGATGGGCTTGGAAAGGCCACCGTCCGTCGGATGGGACGTTAAGCCGTGGAGCCGTGTGCGGGAGAGCCATACTCTCCGCACGTTAAAGAACACGCTGGATGGCCTTGACGGGAGGCTACCATCTGTTTCCCAACAGCTGTTCCAGTGGGTCCCCTCCCCCAACTTTCTGTGAGCCTTCGGGGTCCATGTGACCTGGCCATTTAGCCCATGGTATGCAAAAGAGTGCCACACAGAGGTAAAACAACCCAACTGAGCTTCTGCTCTGATAGGACTCCGGTGGCACTGCCCATATCACGTGACATCAGGCTTTCCCTTCAGACAGCTTTGGTCTAGTCAAACCTAATTTTGTTATTTTTGAGATGAATCAGGTGCTTGACTATTGGAAAAAATTCATCTCCTGATCGCTCCTTTGCCGAGATGATGAATTTCCCCCCAACCATCTTCCCTAGGTTTTGCTAACTCTTCTTAATTTCACTAACCCAATCCCAATTTTTATAATTCGTTTCTATTTTGCAAAGTGCTTTTCAATCTTGCCAACTCCCCAGATTTTGCCACCTTTCCTTAATTTCACAAAAACAATCCAATTTTTCACGTCTCACCGGAATTTTACAAAATCACTTCGAATTTTGCTAACTCTCCAGATTTTGCCAAGTTTTCTCGATTTTGTCAACTCTCCATAATTTCACAAAACAATCCCAATTTTCACAACTCGCCTACATTATTCCAAGTGGATTCGAATTTTGCCAACTGCCCTAGATTTTCCCAAGTTTCATTGATTTTACCAACCCCGCCATAATTTTATAGAAGAAAAATCCCAATTTTTACATCTCACCTGATTTTTGCAGTCGTTGCCACGTTGCCTCGATTTTGTCAACTCGCCATAATTGTACGAAAAAAATTCAAACTTTTACATCGCAACTGATTTTTTTAAAGTCACTCCGAATTTTGCAACTCCCAAAATTTTGGTAACTCCCCTAGATTTTGCCAACTCACCATAATTTTACAGAAAAAAATCTCAATTTTCACATGTCACCTAAATTTTGCCAAGTCACTCCGAATTTTGACAACTCGCCAAGATTTCGCCAATTCCCCTAGATTTGGCCAAGTTGCCTCGATTTTGCTAATTCGCCATAATTTTGCAGAAAACAAATCCCAATTTTTTCATCTCACCTGATTTTTACCAAGTCACTCCGAATTTTGCCAACTGTTCTAGATTTTGCCGTCTGGATTTTCCCAACTGCCTTAGGTTTGCCAAGTTGCCTCGATTTTTGCTAACTCCCCTAAATTTTATGAAAAAAATCCATCTGTTCGCAACTCTCCTGGATTTTACAAAGACGCTTCGAATTTCACCAACTCCAATTTTCTTTGGGGGAGCCTCCCCCATCCCCCCATCCCCTCTAGCTACGCTCCTGGGGAGAAGTATAGGGTAAATACACATCCCCATTTTCAGGGAACATTCCCTGGATTAAAGTCTTTCTCCCCGACAAATAAATGCCCACAGAAGTGTACTCGGAATTCCGTTTTAGATGCCCTTTAAATACTAAATTGACTGTACAGCGTGAACATATTTTTATTAGTAGAATAGAGTAACTGTTACGAACAATTTTGGTAGCAATTCAGGTGACTGAAAATTTGAGGCTAGAATCAGAATCATAATAATAGTAGTATCAGTGCAGACACCAGTAGAGAATGCATGTCTTTCTTCTACTTGCTGAAACCATCTCGTGCCTTTTGGTTGCCGATGGCTTTCTTACTATGCACATTGTTAATTTTATATCTGTTTTAAAAGATTTCAGCTCCCTGTAGCTCTCCAGATACTTGACCAACAGGTCCCAGAATTTGAAATTCCCTATTCCCACTGTGTTGGATTAAAAAATGAGTCCCAACCTGTAACTGGACAGAGTTCAGAAACTCGAACTGCTTTGCGAATGTGGGAAATTTGACTTCCCTCTTACGCGACTATTTACGACTATTTTCTGTTATTACGCGTTCATCTGGTGAACGAAGACATCAGTGAAGAAAACTGCCAGAGTAGAATTTCCATTTATTGACGTTTAAAATCAATTTTATTAATTACTATTATTATAATTTAATCACAATTAATGTTTGAAAAAATTCCTTCAATTGGATAATTGAAGGAATTTATTTAAACATTAATTTGATATAGAAGGATGAGAAATCACGTAAAAAAAATGGTACCGTCAAATTTTTTATTACAAGTGAAAACTCATTTTCGGGTCTCTTTCGAAATCTTTACTGCAAAACTTGCCGAAATTGAAAATACTTTACAGAAAAATCCATTTTTATGAAATATACACACAATAAGGATGATTTTGTTAATTTACCAAATGAATTAATAATGAAAATCTTTAACAGAGAACCTTCTTTATGAAAAAAATTCACATAATAGCAATGATTTTTGTTAATTAACCTACGCTATTCGAGTTTTATTTTGTGCTACTAGGTATTAGGATTATTATCAATATGTGAATTTATGCATATAATTATGTTCTAAATAAAAACAAATTTGTGTTACTTTTCACAAAAAATTTCATGAAAAGTCAATCCTTCAGATTATAGTTTCGGACGTCCCCGGATCTCTTTTTTTTTTTAAATCTATACCCTATAAAATACCCTATAAAATTTTTTACCCTATAAAATACCAATCCTTCAGATAAAAATTTCAAAAGTCCTTGGATCCTCTTCTTTAAAACTGTCACCCTGAAAAAGTAGCAACTAATAAAGCAGAAAACAAAGGAGTAAAATTTGATTGATTTTATTGAAATGCACGTTACAAGAATAGATACATGAAATTGAATGAGTGAGGCATATACTCGCAAGAATCCAAATATGGGTGTAGTGTCAGTGCAATGAATAAACTGTGTGTGACTAAAATTTTGAAAGCCTATTAAACGAAATTCTTGAAACAATCTGCTTTGTAGGGTCAAGTAAGCCATTTAAAAAAGATTTTATTACATGCTTCCAGATGACAAGTTGATAGCCCAAATAACGTGGATCAAGTTAGAGCTAATGTGTAATGGCTTCAGTCCTCTAGAGGTAAATGTCTTCTTCCTTTGCACTGCTTTCTAAGCAGAGTGGACTGAAAAGATTTTTATCTCTATGATCATTTCTTTAGCACCATTTTACTCTTTACTTCCACCGGAACCCCTGGAAAAATATTGAAATAAATATTTCACAATATATGAAATCACACAGGGTGTTTCAAAACTCTCTGTAGAAATTTCAATGGGAGATCGGGAACACCAAGACAAACCCTTTTCGTCTATGAATGTATGTCTGCTGACGTAACCCTTCGGTGCCAGTGGGCGCTGAGCGTTCCGTTTCCATTGGTAGCCCCATACACCAGATGCATGTCAACCATCTCAGCAGTCGTGAAACACTCCATGTTACACGTAATGTGTCTGACTTACGAATGCCGACAGCAAACACAATTCCGTTCTCCGTTCCCTCTTCGCCTCTCTAGCCAATTGCACGCCGCCAAACAGCGCCCTCAAGCACCGAAGGGTTACGTCAGCGGACATACATTCATAGACGAAAAATGTTTGTCTTGGTGTTCCCTATTTCCCATTGAAATTTGTACAGAGAATTTTGAAACACCCTGTATATTATGATATATACGATATATTTGTATACTGTCCTACCAGTATAATATATATACACAGTCGTATCAGAATAATATGACCACCTACCATACATATACTATGCTAGGTGGTCATATTACCGAATTATTGATATAACATCATGAACGTGAGGGACAAGTATTAAATTCTTAAATTCCATCTGTAAGAGACAACATAGTCATCCACTTTCCGATAGATGTCGCCACTCTACGAAGCAAATAAAAATGCGTGAAGTTTTTAAGTCACACTAGCCGAAAAAGAAAACTTTAGTAGTTTTCATGGTGTAATGGTTAGCATACCTGGCCAATAACTGGGAAATGTGTGTTTAAATCTCACTCAAGGAAAAACCACTTAGCCTCTTGGGGACTAATTTCACCATGAACTTACAACACCTTGAATCTTGAACCTTCAGCTTATTATTTCATACAGTATATACATGTATATATATTTGTTAAGTATTTCAAAAGTTATTAAAGCTGTAATATTTAGCAACAAATAACGTTTTATAAAATCATCCATTACTGTATAATATTGAAATGAACATTACGAAACTTCTAAATTGTATAGTCATTTTGAAAAAAATACTTATTACTAAGTTTTATTCGTTTCGTAAAGTGTTACGGGTATTGTGAAATATTTTAGCTTTCAAAACTCTTTAAATACTAAACAATATTGTCCAAAATCAAGATATAATAGATTTGATTATGATATTTAATTATCTTTGGTCACATTTTTACTTTAAATGTTTATTTTAGAAGTTATAGATCTTGAAAATTAAATTCTCATTCACACAGCATTGAAATTCTCTAATATTTTGGTAGGCAGTTATTTCGTATCATACTGATTTGGAATAAAAAACATATTTAATATTTAAAAATATATCAAATATGTTTCTGATATGTTTTATATGCAAATCATAGTTCATACTGAATAAAAATTCCTTTTTTCAATCAATATATTTAAATTGTTTCAATATTATTTTATATTAACGCATTTAATGCAATTAGGTAGTGGAATTTTCAGAATTATATACTAATACTGATTTATAAAAAGGTACCATAAGGATCAGTCATAGGTCCTTAACTATTTCCTTAACTAATTTTTCATACGTGTTAAAAAACTGTGGCGAAACGTGGATGGAAGCAATTGGGACAGTGAGACTGAATATCTGTAGCATCGAAGATCAATGATTACTCAATGATCTTTGATTAAAAAAAAATCATTGTTGATATAGAAAAAGTGATCAGTAGCTCAATCAACCAATATCTTATGAGAATCTTAGTTGTATCACCTACACATTCTCAATGTCTTCATAGTTTTCATTCACGCTTCGTCGCTGGTCAAAAATATATATATTTACTCTTTTTATTTGCAACATATAGGACGGTGAAGGATTCTAGAAACTACTCCTAATTTCTACAAGCCTTTGCATATAAGGACATTCACCCCTAAGCCCGAAGTCGCTGCTGGCCATTGCCTCAGTCAGAGCTATAGTACACAAACAACCACACCAGAGAGGGACTCGAACCCAGAACTCGGTAGCTGCATGTCACTGCAAGCCAACATGATACCCTGCTCCATAATATTCACTAGAGGTTATTATAATTTTTCTCTGTGTATTTCAAGAAACTATAGAACAGAAAATCAACAGAAAAACAAAAATAACAAATCACCTGTGGCGGATGAGGAAAATTCCTTTTCAATGAAAAGGGTGTTTTTCAACATTTCTGATATTAGCGCCCTCTAACGATGTTAATTCGAAATGATAAATGATTCGGAAAATGGGAATGTTGATTTATTTGAAGTCATTATCTCTGATGTTGTTTTCTCCTAACACTGGGTATAGGGGGAAAACTGTCTCGTGTTGGGTGGGATGCGAATCCACAACCACCTGATAATACATACATCTGTTGCATTGACTGCTGAACTACTGGCCACTGATCAAGATTTCTCCCATTGTTATTTTTAAGTTTCATTCATACCTTAGTTTCAAGTAGATGTTATGATTGCAAATGTAATTTTTGGGAAAAATTACAAAAGACTATTTGCCCCCAATAACTAGTATTAGCTGAATACAATGATGAAGAAAGTAGCTTCAAATAAAAGTAATGATCATTGTAGCAAAATCAACTAGAAGAACGCATATCGCCTCTGGGGCATATGAGAAGCTCATTTTCAAAGAGAATGAAGTTTTTACTTTACCCCTTAATAGGGAATGAAATACTTCTCTCTTTCACTCATTAACTGTTTTAATTTGAGCCAGCAGATGGTAAGAAAAATGTAATTAGTATATTATTAGTAATTATACAACTTGAAAGTATTCGTCTTTTAATTCTTAAATTAAAAAATTACATTTTCCACGCATATGTCAGAAAAATGGGTACATTATTGCTGTCAGTGGAATACCATTTGAAGAGCTACCGCTAAAGTTTGGAATTTCTAATATCTACATTTTAATCGAAAATTTTTATAACAGTTTTGACCAGGAGAGGACTCCGCTATTCATTCCTGCTATAGTCCTATCAGCTTGCTGTCTACAATTAGTAATTTTTTTGAAAAGATGTTGCTCAATCGTATTGACGACTTTTCTTGGCAGCCACCCTATTTTGCCTGAGATCCAGTTTGGTATCAGGCGGAATCCATCTACTGAACACCAGATCCTTAAGGTGGTGGAGAAAGTTGCCGAATCCCTTAACAAAAATCCCTTAACAAAAAGGCAGCTGTCTTCCTGGACGTGGCCAAAGCCCTTGACCGCGTCTGGTTGGACGGCCTTTTTCAGAAGCTTATTCAAGCCGAAGTGCCATCTGGACTCATCTGTTTGATCCAATCATATCTCTCCAATAGGACATTTCAAGTCCAAATTAAATCTGCCATGTCTACAAGAAGAGTCATCTCTTTAGGTGTGACTCAAGGCCCCCTTTTGGGTCCTACATTCTTCTCTTTATATTTATAAGTTTTATCTTCCTTTGATCGTATTCATCTTGCACTTTGCGAAGATGACCTTGCCTTACTATCTTCCTCCCTCGGTCCTGCTATCACTGTGAAAATGCTGCATCATAGCTTGACCGAGTTGGGCACATGGTACGAAAAATGGAAGATAAAGATTAACTTTGACAAGAGTTCTGCCATCTTTTTTACTGGAAAACGTATTACGAATCTCACTTGCCTCCATTTACAAAATATCCCCATTGATTGGAGTGATTTAGTCAAATATCTTGGGGTTGTTATACATAAGACATAAGAGGTTAAAGTGGGACTATCACATAAATAATATAATCTCCAAAGTCAATTCATTGAGGGGCCAGCTAAGCATACTCCTTAGGAGAAATTCCATTTTAATGATTGATCATAAGCTTTTATTCTATGACATGATCATCAGACCGGTGATTCTCTATGCTTCACCCATATCGGCGAATACCACACCCACCAATATTCTTAAGATTCAGGTCTTACAAAACAAGATTTTGAGAACTGCAGTCGATGCCCCCTGGTTTGTCACTAACAGACAACTTCATAAAGACCTAGGCATCGACCATATATATATATACACATATAAAACGCACCTCAAAAAGATTTTTTGAGGCTGTAAGCAATAATCCCAATGAGATTATTTCTTCTCTGATTCTTTACGATCATACTGTTTTGAACAAGTAAAAGAGGCCTAAAACGGTAGCGTTCCCTGAGGGGACCTCCCGTTTTAGGTTTCTTATACAATTTTACTGCTATTTTTAGCTTTTCTTATGTTTGCCCTTAGGGGCCGACCTAAGGGTGATTTGCTTATATATTTTGTTCTTACTCATGCCAAATTGGCATATCTTTATGACGGAGATGGTTAGGGGTAAAATTATTACCCGGTACATCGAATATGATTATACGATCTACGATTACAACAGTTTTGCCGTTTCCATATTTATGATCTGTAAAGAAATATTTATATTAAACTACCTCGGTACTTGAAAAAATGCAAATTATAAAATTTCATTAATACCAATCCAACTTAAATAGAGTTTTCTAATTATCACTTTCATTGTTTTCAATGGAAACTTCATGACGTTCACATTCCACCAGCAAAATTTCAAATTTTTATCGTTAATAACATCGTTGCAATATTCTTTTGAAATTTTGGAATTTTCAATTTTTTCCACCAATAGAGAGCGTAATTATACCTTTAGAAGGGTTTAGGAAAGTGCATATCGTAATATTTCATCAATACTTATCCAACACAAAAATAATTTTTAATCAGAGAAAGTTGGGGAAGGGACCTACTGGACGGCTTTCTAGGAGACAGATCTAGCCTCCCTTCAATACCATCCAGCTTGTTCTTTAATATGCATAAGATATGGCTCTCTCTCTCTCACACGGTGTCATGGCTTAATGTCCCTCCGACTGTGAGTGGCTTTACCAAACCCAAATGTCCCCTACTGACCGACGGCCTGGGAGTTTTGCGAAGATAAATCTCAAAGCTGACCCAAGCGGGACCCGAACCTTAGAACTGCAGATTACGAGCCTGGGACGCTACCAACTGAACCATCTCACACTCACGATTACAGTAAGAAAGAAATTTATTTATTACTAGCTGAACGTACCCGGCGCTGCCCGGGTGTCACTTTTAACCTGTATATTCTTTTCACTGCACCAAAGGTAAATTTTGTAAGTACCCGCTCACCCCCCCCCCCCCCCCGATATTTTACCAGAGATTTTCAATAGGAAGAAATTTGCCCGGTGACTTGGATCGTTGTCGACGTCAGCGAGCTCTCTCATAGCCCGTGGCTTAGTTTCTGACTAAGCTATCGAGATTTTTATTTCCGCTACCACAGATTTTGCCGCCCTATGGCTCCCGTGATATTCGTCCTCACTGTCGAAATTTTATGCACAACGTCCCTCGTGTGCACCGGTGATTGGTTTAAAAATCAGGTTCTCACTTGGCCCGTGGCATCGTTTCTACACAAATTGTGACAGTTCGTGTATCACTTTTAACCTGCATAATTTGTTTCGTGTACTAATGGATAGTTTTCTAAGTATCCTCCCAACATAGAATGTTGGGGGGGATACTTGGGGGAATTTGAACACGAAGAATTTTCCTGTGTTGCAAAGGTCATTGCTGATTCGGCGCGCGCTCTCAGAGCCCGTGGCAAACGATCGAGATATTTTTATTTCGTCAGAGTTTGGCATTCTGTAATTCCCGACGTACTTCACCGAAAGGTTCCAAATTTCGCAAGCGGGTTCCCCGTTGCGAAATTTGGAACCTTTTGCTTTTTTGGTTACCCTTGCCTTTTTGGTTAGAAAATCAGGTCCCCAGCTGCAATGGAATGATTAAATAATGCTTTTGGAAATGTGGGGAATCTGGCAATGGCATCAGATTTGAATCCACGGAGGTATGAATGACAGGAGACGACGCCCTAACGCGCTTTCCCTGTTCAAGGAAAATGATACTGACGCAGCAGGGCGGTAGCCATATTGCTGCATTCAAACAAACCGTCTGCCGCTGCAATCAAGCCTACTTTTCACGTGCTATACTCAGTTTTACTGTGCGTTATATACGGGAAGATTATTTTTTTACGACTAAGAGAAAGCTCATTTAAGCTATTTGGAATTTATATTGCTTTTTTTCAATGCAATGAATATTTCCATACAGAATTACTGTATAGCAGAACTATTTATGTATTTCGTTGAATACGACAAATAACAAACAATTACCAGATTTTGAAAGTTTATATACTGCACTGATAATAGCAGAAAACATTTTATGGATAAAACACTAAACATTATATGAAATAGCAGCATTTAAACTGCAAAAAAATCTCATTTGTAAGATTCAGAAAATAGCTGTTTTACGTTAAAAAAAATTCTCATTCCACAAAAATAAAAAAAAAATGCTTAACAAAACTAAATAAAGCCAATAGTGTAGGAGCCAAAATGGTAGATTTTAAAAACACTTTAAACGTTGGTGGATAAATCATGCCCTACATTAAAATGCTTTCCAGTGATTTCTCACAATATTAATGATTCAACTCCAAAAAAATGTTAATAAGCTATGACACCCACTATTATGACAATTATGACTGTACTGAATTTCATTTTAAATGCATAAGCCTATTTTTACAGAATTTGTTATTAAATCTTCAAAAAATTTTCACCTTAAAAGCCTTATTCATAAACTATTTTAAATAAAAAAAAAACCAAAACTACATTAAAATAAAAGTACAGTCAATTTAAATATAAATCTTATTCAGAATATGAAAAATCAGACCATTTTCTCTATTGGATTTGAAAGGACTATATTCTGCAATTCCAGATTGAAATGGAAATACCTTTAACACTAATATGTGCAAAAAAACTGCAAAAAAAAAAGCATCTTTTCAAGAAATTTATTTTTAAAAAAAAACAGTATCGCACAATAAACTACAGAATTAAGTTTGAAATAAATTTCTATAATTTCTAACACATCTGTAAACTTATAAAAGGAAAAAAAATTCTCTGGTGTGATAACACTCCCATTTTTAGAGGTAGCTACACCCCTGAATTTTTGCTTATTTATAAATATATTGCTGTTGCTAGTATATGAAGTACATTTTGACACTTATCACTGAATACAATTCTAAGAAAATAAAAAAAAAATCTGGTGAAGAATCGAGGTTTGTAACTCGAAATAAAACCAATTCATAGCGGCGTAATTTCAACACGAAGTTGCTTGTTTCATTATATAATTATTTAAACTTTTATAAAAATGACAAACTTACCGATGAAAGGTAATTCCTGGTATCTTTTTTGAAGGGCGAATTGTGCAGCCGTAAGTTGAACAGGCTGCCATAATACAAATGTCGAAAAAAATTAAATTTTTATAGCGCAACACTTCGTTATTCACCTATAATACTGATCAATGTTTTGAATAGAACAACATGGCTGCCGCGCAGTCGCCGTAGCATCATTTTCAAGTGCTTAGGGCTCCTCCTCTTATCTTCCTACCTCCATGTTTGAATCAGAAGATTTAAATGCTATTTTAACACTTTACTTTCACAGTTAGGGAGCAATAAATGGCAACAATAAATTTGACAGCGATTCTCGTTTCGCGTAGGAATAACATGGTAAAAACGTTTTGGTTCTATCAAGCCCCCCTTTTGGACTTTCGACCTGAAATTTGGCACTGCAATCTGGACCACAACCAGAAACGTTCTCTGAAAATGTGGAATGTGTACGTTGATTTCCCGATGAGTTATGGCTGCTACAGACAGACATCTTTTTTTATTATATAGATAAGTTTAATTAATTAAGAAGTCTGCACCTGTATGCTTACCATTTCATTTAATTTAAATTTCTTAATTTGCCCACCAGTAATTTCTCATGGGCGGTAATGGGGATCACGAGAAAATATCTTTTAAGAACCTCTGCCATAGGACATTCGCCACTGGCATTATGTACTGATTATAATATTCTAATGAGCAATGAAAATTACCTTACCCATCACTGCAGCACTGTTGCACTGAGAGGCAGCAGAAGAAGTTTAAAAAAGGAAATACACAAGTAACACAACCAAAGGATTCGGTTTCTTCTGGCAACATGGTAATGATCAAGTACAGAACAGCAAATAGATGAAGCGATAGTCTTCTGATGTCAACCATCGTCAAAACCCAAGTTCTCTGAGGAAAAAAATAGTTTTTTTTTTTTCAATTAACGTCGATTTCAACTGATTTTTTATACTGAAACTAATCTGGACGCTGAGAAGTATATGGAAAAACTGACTTAACGATTTTAAATGTAACATTACCGTCCCGTGGCCGAGTGGTTAGCGCGCTTGGCTACTGATCTAAGGGACTTGGGTTCGAGCCCCGGGTAAAGCATGGATGTTCGTGTAGTTTTCTGCTGAGGTTCTGCCATCCTCTCAGATCTTGATGTTCGTGTAGTTTTTTGCTGAGGTCCTGCCATCCTCTACTTTGGCATATAAACTGACAGGTTCCTGTCAGACCTCTGTGGCAAGCAGCTGCTTGAGGGGGTATTTATTTTAACAACTATAACTTTTGATTGAAACACTGCGAACAAATACTCAAAGGTAATGCACAAATAACCGAATAATTCCTACTATACAGTGTCGTTATAAAAGAGTACTCCTATTTAAAAATATTAAATTTATTAAAGGGATAGAAACAAAAGTAACTGTATGTCCAAAATATTAAGAAACTCTCAAACTTTCTTTAGTACGACATCGTAGGGTTTTAGGGTGACCCATTTGTTTTTAAAAACAATTACTTTGTTTCTTAATTATTTAATAAGATACGGTGCTTGAAAAGTGGGTATTCTTTCACGACACTGTATTTAGTTTATTACGTCTCGTATTAATTATGTAAAAAAACCAACTAGTTTGCAATATGAAATGAAGAAATATTTAACAATGCATTCATTTGCATTTTTTTATTTCTTTGTTAAGACATAAACAAGGAAAGATAAAGGATAATATTACAGTACATATGATGAAAAATTTATTTTAAAACATATTAGTTGAAGTAGTCAAAATATATATCGAAATAGAAGGTTCAAAAGCTCTAAATTTCGTCATTGAATAGATAATAATAATAAAAATAAAAAGTCAAAATATATACCAGCTAGTTAAAATATTCATTGTCGACACGGCGGGAATCGAACTCGCATCTTTCCAGATTCATGCCAGAGCGCACTACCATTGTACCACGCCTCGGACAATGAAGTTTTTCAGAATAAGACCTTACAATTTTTCACTAAGACGTGTCTGACACAGCGCCATCTATACTCAAGGCGATGCAACTTTTTCCAATCGTTGCTATTGAATTTCAGATGTTAATGAGAAGGTCGATAACGCTCAAGCGTATATATAATTAAAAATCGATCCATAGCAAATACACAGATTACCTGTAGAGATAGACTTCAAACATTGGTTAAAATATTCTGAAAAAAATTCATCGCCGACACGGCGGGAATCGAACCACGCATCTCTCCAGATTCATCTTAAGTATAGATGGCGCTGTGTCAGCCACGTCTCAGTGAAGAATTGTAAGGTCGTATTTTGAAAAATTTCATTATCCGAAGCGTGGTGCAATGGTAGCGCGCTCTGGCATGAATTTGGGGAGATGCGGATTCGACTCCCGCCGCGTCGGCGATTTATTTTTTTTTCAGAATATTTTAACAAATGTTTGAAGTCTATCTGTACAGGTAATCTGTATATTTACTATGCATATACCAGGTATTTCCAGCACAATCCTGGAGATAATAAACTTTAACTAATTCTAACCAAGAAACGATATTTTTAAGTGCTATTACATAAAAATCAATATTGCTAAACAGCTAAAACTTCAAAGAAATTCAGTACACAAGACGAAATCAAAATGCATGGCAGGCGAAAAAAAAATTATATCTTCGCTGCTAGGAGCGATTTTTTTTTACTTAGACCTGATAAGAAAGATGACAGCATTGGACTATTTAAAGGCTCCTTTCCGTGCGCATTTAAACATTGCATGGTATCGAAGAGATTGATGGCGATGGATATCGAAGAGATGGATTTCAGAAACCTTTGGTTACTAGATTTGTAGAATTCAAAAAGGCTTTCGATTCAAGAGATTCGATTTGTAAATCGATTCTGTTCACCGTCATAATTTGTGGTTGATTGTGAGATCTTAAGGCATACCAGACAAGTTAGTTAACATAATGAAAGCTCTCTATAATAACACCGAGTTATGTGTGGAGAGTTGGTAAAGCTTGTAACAATTGGTTTAGCTTTGCTCATGGTGTTCCATAAGGGTGCACTTTATCTCCTTTCCTCTTTAATTTGGTTATTCATACTGATATAGATTTATATTAGTTGGGTTGTTTTACCTCTGAGCGGCACCTTTTTGCACACCATGGGGTAAATGGCCAGGTCATATGGACCCCGAAGGCTCAGAGAAGGTTGGGGGAGGGGACCCACTGAAACAGGTAGCCTCCCGTCAAAGCCATCCAGCGTGTTCTTTAACGTGCACATGGTATGGCTCTCCCGCACACGGTTCCACGGCTTAACGTCCCATCCGACGGACGGCGGCCTTTCCTAGCCCATCGGTGTTCCCTTCTGACCGTGGGCAGGGCGGGGAATTTTGCGGAGATAAATTTCAACGCTGGGACTCGAACCTGGGAACTACAGATTACGAGCCTGGCGCGCTACCGACTGAGCCACCCCCGCCCATTTATATTAGTTGAGTTGACTTTATATAAATGTTTTCATTTATACTTTTGTAACAATTTACATTATTTTAGAATTATAATTGTTAAATACTATTTTTTTGAATTCACGCTCAGTTATCATCCTTTAATTCATAACATTTGTTGTCAGGAGCGGGATAATATATTGAATGTCTTCACTAGAAGTATGACGAGTTAATAAAACTGATAACTGATATAAAAAGTGAACTAGCTGCCCAAAGCGGTAAAATTGGTGATCTGACTACACAAAATAATGATTGAGAGCTGAAATGGCAGCTCATAGACGTGAAATAACTGACCAGTAAAAAGACATTAAGACCGAACTCAACAGACAATGTGAGAGTCTAAAGGTTGAAACTGACAGTGTAAAAAATGACATTGATAGAGTAAAGTGTAATGTAAATGAAATTACTTATGATTTTAACATGAAACATGGTATTGCTGCATCAAACATGGTGCTGTTAAAACTGAATGTGAACGCCAGTTTCAGATTTAAAAAAAATGAAATGTTACCTTCTTGTGATAATGGTAATTTTAGGGACAATAATGCTTTTACACATATCGCTAGAAATACCACTAAACCTTCCACATATGATGGTCAATCATCTTGGACAGTATTTAAAACCCAATTCGAAGTCAACGCTACAGCTAACGAGTGGAATGAATTTCAGAAGGCCAGTTTCCTTGCAGCTTCCTTAAGAAATTCTGATGCTAAAGCAAAAACGACTGAATTATCAAAGTTTGGTATCTGCATCAGAACTCAGATTTGGTGATATAATAAAATTTATTTAAAGCAATACTATATGGCTCAATTTAAGCATCGTCTGCAGAAGAGTGGTGAAACTTTGCAAGAACTTGCCAGTAATATTGAGCGCCTAGATAGATTGGCTTATTGTAACTGTCCACCAGAAATTGAAGATAACTTAGCTCAATTAAATGTATTGATGCTATTGCTGACATAGAGACTCAACAATCACTGAGGATGTTGGAAGATGAATCCTTAAATTCAGCTGTGATACATGTCATGAAGTACGAGTATTACATGCTTTCCTCCCGAGCAAACAAATGTACATATATTTTTTACGTACGTATATATATTTGTGAATGCAGAAGTAACTGCGGAATAGAATACTGAAATGCAAGAATTAACCAAAACATACTATAAGCCGTATGATAGTAGACACTGGTGTAAATGTAACTTTACTGAGAGCAGACATAATAAAGAAGGTAATAACTCACCCAAACCGGAATGCTAGACAGTGTAATATAACCCTACAAATAGCCACTGGAGATCGTGCTAAAGTCCATGGAAAGATAGAACTCAAAATCAGAGTTGGTAGCTGTCTAGTACGCCATCCTGATTGCATCGCTGACATCTACGATGAATGTATATTAGGCATATTTCCTAAAGAAACATGGATTCAGTATCAGACTCAGTAACAGCCTACTCATCTATATGACAAAAGAGATGCCTCTGCTAAGTCGAACATCTGATTCTTTATCAAGTGTGACCGCAGTATTAGTGACGGAAGACACAGAAATCCCAGCACAAAGTGAAGTTATAGTCCGTGGATATCGGGCGGAGACTTATGGGGGCCTTCGGATTGGCAGTCACTGATGCCCCTGGAAAAGGAGCTTTGGCTCATGGTATCCTGGTTGCAAGGATTTAGTCAGTGTAGATAAAGAACAGATTCCTATCAAAGTGATGAACTGTAACAAATCCAATAGAATATTTAAAAAGTGTGAAGAATTAGTTATATATGAACCTGTTACACGGTCAACAAGTAACACAATAGATGTTACTGACTCAAACCAACACCATAGACATCCCCTCTCATCTTATTGACTTTTGGAAAAACAAGAAAGATATTAACTGAAGACCAAGCTGCTAAGGCCGAGAACCTTCTTAAAGAGTTTTCTGTCATTTTTTCTGCTACATCAAATGATTGTGGCCATAACTAACCTGACAGAACATAAGATAACACTGGTGAATCTCCACCAATCCATTCTGCTAGCAAGAAGGCTTCCATTAGCAAAACGAGAGACAGAACAACTCATAAGGGATATGGAAGCTCAGGAAATTATGTAACCGTCATCGAATCCCTGGACATCACCAGTGGTTCTTGTCAAGATAAAGGATGGATTAATCCGATTCTGTGTGCATTACCACAGATTGAATGATATAACAACGTAGGACTGTTTTCGTTTACCTAGGCCTGATGATGCACTGAACACTCTATCTGGGTCAGAATGGTTCTCGACATTAGATTTCAAGAGCGGCTATTGGTAAGTTTTTATACATCCTGAAGACCATGAGAAAACAGCTTTCACTACAGGAAATGGACTTTGACAGTTTAAAGTGATGCCTTTTGGAGTTTGCAACGCACCTGCAACTTTGGAACGACTAATGGAGTAGGTGCTCAAAGGTTTGTCTTGGGAGGTCTGCCTGGTTTACTTGGCGACATCATCGTTCTTGGAAAGACTTTTGAAAATCATTTGAGAAATCTTCATCAAGTGTTTGAAACATTTAGGGCAGCCAATCTAAAATTGGGACCGACTAAGTGTAAACTGTTCCAGAAAGAAGTTTATTACCTTGGTCTTGTCATCACTACATCAGGGATTAAGACTGGTCCTAGTAAGATAGAAGCTGTAAGAGACTGGCCTCCATCCAAGATGTTCATCAACTTCGTAGTTTTATTGAACCTTGCACATATTATAGAAGATTTGTCAAGGATTTCTCCAGCATCGTAAGGCCATTGCATCGTCTGATAGAGGAGGGCCAGGGTTCATGTGGACCACCGAATGTGAAGTGGCCTTCCAACAGCTCTTTCCACGGAACCAGTGTTAGCATATCCAAAAAGTGGAAAACAGTTCATATTAGATATTGACGCAAACAAACTGGAGTTGGTACTGTACTTTCACAAGAACAAGGCGGGCAAGAAAGAGTTATTGCATATTTTAGCAAAACTTTATCCACAGCAGAACGGAATTATTGTGTCACACGAAAACAACTCTTAGCAATAGTAAAAGCAATAGAACATTTTCATCATTATCTCTATGGCCAGAAATTTCTTATCCGTACTGATCATGCTGGACTCAAGTGGCTACTAAACTTTAAAAACCCTGAAGGACAAATTGCTAGGGTGGATACAACGGTTGCAAGAGTACAATTTCTCCATTGAGCATCGAAGTGGCAAACTACATAGGAATGCAGATGCCGTTTCAAGAAGCCCATTTATTGACAACTGTAAGAATTGCTCTGATGCAGAGGTGAAATATAGTCCTAAAGATATAATGCCCATGAGACAAATAACATCGACAAAAGAAAAAAGTGAAACTTCTAACATCTGGAGTCCAATAGAAATTAGAAAGGCCCAACTAGACGATGAAGATATATGGCCAATAATAAATTTGATAAAAAAATCTGATATAAGACCTAATTGGGAACAAATCTCGAGGTAGAGTCCAACTACCAAACGTTAATGCGGACAGTGGAACTCCTTAGAAATGAAAGACGGTGTATTATACAGAAGATGGGAGAATTCCACTGGACGATTGATCTGTTGGCAGATAATCCTTCCTTGTTCCCGAATGGAACTAGTGATGAGAGATGTGCATGATAGTGCTACTGGAGGACATTTCGGTGTTAATAAGACATTAGCGAAAGACAGGGAATGATTTCATTGACTTAACAAAGTAGGGCAGACGTTGAAAGACGGTGTAGGCAATGTGAGGCCTGTGCAGCAAAGAAAGGCCCTAAGACTAGGAGTCGGGGTAAGCTGCAGACATATAACGTTGGTGGCTCTTTTGAGAGAATAGCCATTGATGTATTGGGTCCGTTTAAAAAGACTGATGATTTATACTGCTCAATAAAATTAGGGGATATATTATTGCTTCATATTCATTTTGAAATATCCCCTAATTTTTGTGAGCAGTATAAATCGATATTTATTAGTGGTAATGGATATTTTAAAGAAGGGGTCTGAAGTCTATCCGATTCAAGATCAGGAGGCAGCAACAGTTGCAGAAATGATAGTAAATAACTTGATTAGCAGGTATGGAGTACCTTTGCAACTCCACTCTGACCAAGGACAGAATTTTGAATCTATTGCGTTTAAAGGCATCTGTCAACTCTTAGGCATTCAGAAAACCAGAACTCCCCTACAACCTCAGTCGAATGGTATGGTTGAGAGATTTAATAGGACAATTGCACAACATCTATCATTGTTTGTCGACGACCATCAACGTGACTGTAATCGGCATATTTTTATTCGCGTGCAGAACAGCAGTGCATGAAACAACTGGACAGACACCGTCCATGATGCCATTTGGAAGAGAATTACATATTCTCTTTGACCTTTTATATGATCAGCCCGAAGCAATGCCTGTGTCCACTCCACAATAAGTACAAGAATTACAACAATGACTAGAAGAAATCCACCACTCTGTCAGACAGAACATGAAGTTATGAAGTAAGAGAACCAAAACGAGAAACAGCAATAAAACAAATGGAACTCTTTTCGATCAAGCAGATCTTGTTTGGCTGTACAATCCATGTAGAAAGAAGAATATTTCTCCAATACTTCGGACGTGGTGTATCGCATTCGTTGACGTCCATCTACAAAGTGCGAGGAGGTTCATCCGTTTCATTGAAAAATTGAATAAGCGTCGGGACAAACAAACCTTACGAGGGGGCACTGTTATGACAGATAAACGTGCTACAATGAACCGCTAAGTGATGTATCGTCTCTTCTTCTAGTCTACGACTGGTCACCCACGTTGGTGACGTCAAAAACAGAATGTTCGGGCCTGGTAGGTATATAGACGGCCATGCTTGAAGGTAGTGGCTCTGTTGATGGGTCTGCAACTGGAATATACGAAATACTGCTTTTTCTTATGTGAATGGGACAGCCGAGCAAAAGACTTTGTATTATGTGAAGAGAAACTGGTATCAGAGGAAATCTTTGAAGGTCGGTGAGAAGAATGTGGAACACCCATCACTGGCAGAAACGAAACAAAATCTTGCTACCGTCCCTACACATCAAACTCGGTGTGATGAAAAACTTCGTAAAAGCCATGGACCAGACTGCATCAGTTTTCAAGTACTTAGTTGACAAAATCCCTCGAGTGAGTGAAGCAAAAATTAAAGAGGGAATTTTTGTGGGTGCTCAGATCCGCGAACTATTCAGAGCACCCACAAAAATTAAAGAGGGAATTTTTGTGGGTGCTCAGATCCGCGAACTATTCAGAGCCAACCTTCTTCAGGGTGACAATTAAAAGGCTTGGGACACGTTTCGTCTGGTGTCAATTAAATATCTCGGGAATACTTGTAGTTGTCTATGGCAGACAACTACAAGAAACTGGTTAAGGATATGTTGTCTCTGTATCACAAACTTGGCTGCAATATGTCCTTAAAGATCCACTTTCTCCATTTCCACTTAGATTTCTTCCCCGACAACTGATATGGTTAGTGATGAGCACGGTGAACATTTTCACCAGGACATTGCAACGATGGAGAAACGATATCAGGGAAACTGATCCACTTCAATGTTGGCTGACTACTGTTGGACGCTCGCCAGAGTTGATCCTGAGCAGCTGTACAAGCGACGTCGGAAGTAGAAGCGGAGTTTTATCGATACATATGTACGTATTAGTCTATTATTTAAGAAACTATTGCGGATATCTCAGAAATCGTACCCAATTTTGTATTTTCATTGTCATATTCGTGTTCAGCACTTGGAAATCTTTAAGAAATGGCTACTTTTTTCTCGGAAGCATGACTTTTATGAAAATTTGTTGCCCAGTGTTATCAAGGGCACATCATTAGTCTTGGATTAGTTTCTCAATTGTCTGTTACTTAGAATATCACCATCAAAGCTGATTTTTCTGTAGGGAAAAGAGGTATTAAATTCGACATAGGGAAATTTTGCAATTCTAAAATAGTTTTCTAATGTAAAATTAAGAAAAGACACAATGTTACAAATTAAGTATCGAATGTATGTATTGTATAATATACCCTTAGATGAGTTGAACATCAGAATAAGGGCTAAATAGATTATGAATACATTTTTATTTCCTACATACTGTAGATGCTCCACTGTCTTTCTTTAAACAGTAGCTAGTACTGTCTGTTACCAGCATTTCACTGTTTTGAAAATGAAGCTTCGGAAAATGGCATTGTAGGATTAACGATGCTGTGCCAATTTTATTCACATTTGTAGCATATGACACACTGTCAAATTGGAAACCTCCTGTATTTAGAGACACTTGGAGAAGATATGATAAAAATTGTAGTGAGAGCAGATGTTGCCTATAAAAGTGATCATTCATGCTGTGTAAGAGGAAATTAGTGTCTTAGAAAATTTAAGACAAAGTTGATGTCAGCACAAAATAAAATCCAAAGCTTAAAGAAAATTCTATGGTGATATTATTGCCAGCTAAGAGCCAAGCAATCAGACTCTTCTTCTTTAAAAGAAATATTAGATTTGTTTAAAGCTCAAAAGCTCATTGAGATGACATTGAAGCACCATTTATAACAAAGATGCCGCTTTTATGGTCACATTTTTGAAGTAGTTTTAACTTTGAAAATGTACTATAGATACACATTTTGTGCACTAAAATTCCCAAAATGAAAACTACACAACAAGTTTTCTCTATTTTATTCTCTATTTTATGGAAAAATTGTACAAAACCTACTTCATTCGGAATAAAGTGGCAACATTGAGTCCCGAGAATTCCTCTAATTTTATCATCAATATATATGTTAGTCTTGGTCTCTCATTTCGTTTTTAAAGTTAGAAGGGTTTAGATGTTCAATAGAAGAAATCGACAAAAAATTTGTTCAAATTTTAGATCGTCTTGCAACTGGAGAAGGTTAAGCATCCATAGGAAAATATTTTGGTTTGAACGAAGCTACCGTAAGAACCATCAAGAAAAATGAAGATGCTATTAGAAATTTGTGCTTTCTGGAACAAAATTGAGCGCTAAGTCGTCATTGTACACGAGAGATATTGTACAAGTGGAGATGGAAAAGGCACTAGTAATATGGATAGAAGATAACTCCCAAAAAAGAGTACCCTAGACGGAAATACCATCAAACAGATGGCATTACGAATATATAAGCTGATACAAGAAATGGAACCAACCACATCAGCTCAGTTAAACAAAAATTATGAAATTTCTGAAAGTACAGGTTGCTTGCAGATTTCTTCAAAGACACGCGTTTCATAATGTAAAGATAAAGGGTGAAGTTGCATCTGCAGATGAGCCGGCTGCTAAAGAATTTTGTCCAAAATTGGCCCAAATCATTGAAGATGGCGGATACACTCCTGATCAAGTTTGCAATGCAGATAAAACTAGTCTGTTTTGTAAAACAAAATGGCAAGTAGAACCTACGTAACAAAATCACAAAAAACTATTGGTGGCTTTAAAGCAGCTAAGGATCGTGTGACCTTTCAATTTTACAGCAACGCTTCAGGAGATCATATGTTAAAACTGCTATTCATCAATCGATCCCTAAGACCACGGTCAATGAAAGGTGTAGATTTCAATAAATTGCCAGTGTATTGGATGACAAACAAAAAAGCTTGGGCTACAAACGATATTTTAATGAATGGTTACATAAATGTTTTGTTCCAGAAGTTAAACGCTATTTGAATGGAAAAATCTCGAATTTAAAGTTCTATTGATTATAGACAATGCGCCTGGCCATCCTGTTTTGGAACACCCAAATGTGCAGTTTTGTTTTCTGCCGTCTAATACGACAAACTTAAAACAACCACTAGACCAGGGTATAATTACCACATTTAAAACTTACTACGTAAGACGAACATTCCAATACATTTTGGTGTTGATGATGATGTTATTGATGTTATTGATGTGTGAAATATATTTTCTATTTTAGATTATATGAGACATGCTGGATTGACGTTATCAGAATTAAAACCATCAACTTTAAAGGCATGCTGGAAAGCTATTTGGCCAGAATGTGTAAAAAGCAAAGCTCCTGTATCCCCAAATACGACTATATATCCTAATATCATCACTTTAGCACAACGCCGTCCAACTAGAGGCCCGCGGGCCGCATTTGGACAGCGCGAACAAAATCAAGTTTTTACTAGAAAATTTAAATAATATCTGTAATCTACCTTAAAATTTTTTGTAAACTTATATTACTTTACTTGATATGCAATCTTCAACTTACTCATTCTATTTGCAATTATTATTGCATTATTTCAACTTACTCATTCTATTCTTATTGCCCAACAACTACGACCACAATGCTCCCATTAAATTTATTAAATATTTGATAAGGTTTAGAAAATTTATATTGGTTTAATATTGCTTATTATTTTTCGTATAAATAAAACAATTTTTTGAGGTGACATGAACTGATTTTTCAATTACCTATCCTGTCCTATTCTTTTTTTTTGGCCCCCGAAATATTGGCGAAAGAAAAAATGGCCCGCGAAATATTAGCAAAAGAAAAAATGGCCCTCGAAGTATTAGCAAAAGAAAAAATGGCCGCGGTCTTAGAGAAGTTGGACAGCACTGCTTTAGCACATGCAGTTGGTGGAGAAGGATTCGATGATTTATCGTTTGCAGATATTGATGAATTGCTGGATGACAAAAGCTCTTAGCGAAGATGAAATAATTGTTGTCCTTGAGACTCCTGAAGAAAAAGAAAAAAAAGTGATGGTGGATGAAGAGGTTCCACTCACTGCAGGTTTAATTAAAAAGGCTTAAAATGGGTAATAAATTGGAAAATCATTTTGTTACACGTGATCCCATTGTCGAACGAGCTGAGTAGTTCAAACGTGAACTGAAGTCATGTATGGTGCGTTATCAAGAATTATACAAATATCTGGTCAAAGCAGATCTCAATGGTTGATTACACAGTTCTTTGTCAAAACTAATCAAACTTCAGAATCACTGTAAACAAGTGATAATCTGGTTCCTCATGCCACAGAGAGCATTTCACCATAGGAGAATGAACACGACTGCTAAATTTTTCAAGCGATGAAAGTGATTTAATTCCAGTCTTACGCAAACGAATGCGTCTATTATCAGAAAGTGACAACGAATAAAATCTAGTTAAGAGGCATATGTTAGTCATTTTTTTTTTGCACTTGTATATTCTTGAATCAGTGACATATTATTTTCTTTATATTTATTATCTTTATAAGTTTATAAAACAAAAAATATGTTTAAATGAATAAAAATCAAATGAAGATTTAATTAAAGATTTTGATATTTAAAAAATCAAAAATTCCTATCAAAAATTTGTTTGAAAAAAAACTTATTATATAGTATACTGGTTTTCACGTCTGGAACCATTTTGGGGCGGGGGTGGCTCAGTCGGTAGCGCGCAAGGCTCGTAATCTGTAGTTCCCAGGTTCGAGTCCCAGCTGGGTCAGCGTTGAGATTTATCTCCGCAAAATTCCCCGCCCTGCCCACGGTCAGTAGGGGACACCGATGGGCTTGGAAAGGCCGCCGTCCGTCGGATGGGAAGTTAAGTCGTGGTCCCGTGTGTGGGAGAGCCATACCTTATGCACGTTAAAGAACACGCTGGATGGCCTTGACGAGAGGCTACCATCTGTCTCCCAACAGCTGTTCCAGTGGGTCCCCTCCCCCAACCTTTTCTGAGCCTTCGGGGTCCATGTGACCTGACCATGTAGCCCATGGTGTGCAAAAAAGTGCCGCTCAGAGGTAAAACAACCTAACGTTAAAGAACACGCTGGATGGCCTTGACGGGAGGCTACCATCTGTCTCCCAACAGCTGTTCCAGTGGGTCCCCTTCCCCAACCTTTTCTGAGCCTTCGGGGTCCATGTGACCTGGCCATGTAGCCCATGATGTGCAAAAAAGTGCCGCTCAGAGGTAAAACAACCTAACGTTAAAGAACACGCTGGATGGCCTTGACGGGAGGCTACCATCTGTCTCTCAACAGCTGTTCCAGTGGGTCCCCTCCCCCAACCTTTTCTGAGCCTTCGGGGTCCATGTGACCTGGCCATGTAGCCCATGGTGTGCAAAAAAGTGCCGCTCAGAGGTAAAACAACCTAACGTTAAAGAACACGCTGGATGGCCTTGACGGGAGGCTACCATCTGTCTCTCAACAGCTGTTCCAGTGGGTCCCCTCCCCCAACCTTTTCTGAGCCTTCGGGGTCCATGTGACCTGGCCATGTAGCCCATGGTGTGCAAAAAAGTGCCGCTCAGAGGTAAAACAACCCAAAACAACCCAAATCTGGAACCATTCCTCTATTTTTTCATATGCACTGTATTTTTTTTACACGATTGTTTTTGCACGATTTTTTTTGGGAACCTATCTACCGTGTAAAAACAGAATTGGGTGTATTTTCACTGTCCGAAGTCTTATGAATTTGTAAGAGAAAAATATTTCCAATAGCACCACAATAACTGGGTCCAGATCTGTAGATGGCCTTCCTGGATTCACTGAAAAAGTTTTTCTCTATTCAAAATTTTGCTGATAGTAGGTAGAAGCAATGATATTTACTTTATTGTTTGATGAGAAGTCAATTAGCAAGCAAATACTGTTCAATGGTAAATGCTATTGTGAACATGTGGATTATGGTAATAATACTAAAGATGAAAATTCATATAAAACTTCTGAAACTCTAGTTTTTATGATATAGCTAGAAAATCCCCATAGACACATATTATTTATGATTAATTTTTAACCGTTGATATGTCTGGCTCAAAATATCTTTTGACTTTTAAATTCTGCCAGGATCATATTCAACTTTTTTTTTTTCATTTATAACAGCAATAGAGGGAAACTATAATAATCGAATGATCTTTAGTTCCAAAGTGCACACATGCAGTTAATAATTAACCGGCTGATAATTAATAAGAAAAATGTTAATTGTTTAAATTTTGATGAAATTAAAATCATTGGCAGCAATCATGAAATGCCCAGTGATATTTTAAAGTGTTTCTCACATGTGGGGATATCAAGAAATCACAGTAAAGCAATGAAGGTTATTGTGTCTCCAAAATGTTCTCTGAATTTGGAAAACTTCATACTTTATAAGCTGTATTTATAGCAAAAGAATTATGAAAAAAATTTCTAGTATAGAATACAAATTAACATTGACTCTGACCTAATGCAATCTTCTGTGTCTGCACTTATTAACCCTTACAAAATAAATACCTCCTCAAGCAGCTGCTTGCCACAGAAGTCTGTCAGTTTATATGCCTTAGTAGGAGGTCTGTGAGGATGGCAGGGCCTCAGCTGAAAAACAAGACGAGCATCCATGCCTTAGTCGAGGCTCGAACCCAGGTCCCTTAGGTTAGTAGCAAGCATGCTAACCACTCGGTCACGGGACGGCTTAACCCTTACAGGGACATTTTTTTTTAAAAGAAACAACAACATTTAAGCCTTATTACGAAGCAGCTAATGAATAAATAGTCCACATTACATATCAAAAGTAAAAGCATTTAATTCTGGGAAAAAAAATAATAAAAGGAAAAAAATGGTAGGGAAGCATAAAAAAAGAACATCTTGCAGGTTCATTTGTAAGGATTTTTGAAAGCTGATTAATCAGCTTCTATCACTTTAAAGATTAATATTAAATATTGATGCTCGCTCGTACTTCTCACAATGTGTGTGAGCAATTACAAAAATTATTCAACAGTGCCTTCAAGGAGAAAAGTATATTTTCTCAACAACAACCATTTCATACCTAATTAGAAAATTCAGTGTAATGTCCTACATAGACTTCAATGTATGTTACTGCTTAAATCACTAGACAGTCATATCACTGATAGGGAATTGGATGTTAAAGTTGACAATCATGTTTATAATATGAAAAGGAACATTACCAAAGAATATGCTAAAATTAGATTTCATCATTTGGAGACACAAGTGACAGAAAAATTAAAAGTCATCAATGTCGGAGCAAACATCTAAATTTGCACTAAACACAGTGACCAAAATATATTTTGTAACTTTATTTCTTCTATTTTGTGTGTGTGATATGGATTTGGGTTGTTTTGCCTCTGAGCGGCACTTTTTGCACACCATGGACTAAATGGCCAGGTCACATGGACCCCGACGCTCAGAGAAGGTTGGGGACCCACTGGAACAGCTGTCGGGAGACAGATGGTAGCCTCCCGTCAAGGCCATCCAGTGTGTTCTTTAACGTGCACATGGTATGGCTCTCCCGCACACGGGGCCACGGCTTAACGTCCCATCCGACGGACGGCGGATTTTCAAAGCCCTTCGGTGTCCTCTACTGACCGTGGGCAGGGCGGGGAATTTTGCGGAGATAAATCTCAACGCTGACCCAGCTGGGACTCGAACCTGGGAACTACAGATTACGAGCCTGGCGCGCGACCGACTGAGCCACCCCCGCCCCGTGTGATATGGATGTCCTACTTCCTCAGCTGATATGAAAATAATTTACAATTTTTTTCTTTTTTTATGCCATGAAATTTCAATTATGTCTTTTGTGTGTGACCTTGTATTTTCTTCTGCCTTATCTGAAATAAAAGTTTAAAATATTTTTGTAGTATGAAATTTCAATCATGTGGGGGTGGGGGCTAGGCTATTCTTCTTCCTTAGTTGATATGAGAGAACTTCTGTCTCAGCTGAAATAATTAATAAGTTCTCAATATTTGTTGTTGTTATTTTTCATTTCTTTAAATTTCAATTATATCATATGTGTGTTCGGGGGGGGGCGCGCTTGGGTTTCCTTCTGCTTGAGCTGTAATAATATGTTTGCAATATTTGGGGTTGGTTTTAGCATGAAATTAAGTTATGTCATTTGTTGGGGGGAGGGGGATTTCAATTCCTGCCTCAGCTGATTTAAAAAAAAAAGTTTACACTATTTAGTTATTTCTTTTACAGCACGAAAGTTCATTTACGTCATATACCTGTGTTGTAAATTGTCCAATGAATTAGTAAAGCAGGTTGATTTTATTCCCAGTTTTATATTTTATTCCAATTTTCCCTTCAGGTAAGACATAATAATAACATAAATAGTATATAAATCTATATTATTATAATATTAATAAAACTTAATATTTTTAATAAAAGTACGAATTAAATTTGACTTTTTATGTTGTTTTTTTTTTTAAATGAGCTCTGATTTGCACAAATAAGATCATAACTTTGCGGACTTTTGGTTAAGCTGAAAGATTTAATCACGTATTAAATTTAAAAATACGTTTATCGTTGTCCCTCTTTTAAACGGGTTCAAAGTAAAGTCTGCTAAGTATAGAGTCAGCTTAATTCACCTTTAACTACATATTAAGAGCATACAGTATTTTTTCCAACTTTTCGATACAAAACCTCAATTTGAAAGAGAAGCAGTTTCCAGCGTCTTCGATTTTCGTCCGATATAAATCGATAAGTGTGCATTTATTATTTCTATTTTGTTGTTTTAATTACTACATTGGAATAACCTCAATGTCTGATAGGAACCTGTCAGTTTATATGCCAAAGTAGAAGATCTGAGAGGATGGCAGGACCTCAGCAGAAAAACGACACTTGCATATTTTTTCCTTTATAAAATATACTTAGAAACGTGTGTGAAACAGAAAGATGTAAAATTTACTTTTGTGATCAACAGTTTTGCTGAAATGACACATTTCAAAAGAATTTGGGAAGTCCCTGTCTTAGATATCTTCCTTATAAATGGCGTTCAGAGAAAGGGATTTGTGATAGCCAGTTAAGAGATTCAGTGGGAAATAAAAAAGTTCATTCACGCAGAAAGAAAAAGGGCAATTACAATAGGGCGAAAATCCCAGGCATATTATAATTCCATGTGATCGGCTTAGACACTTAGAAAAGGAACTATGTAGATGGAATAAATTGGGTGATTGAGACGATTTTTACAGGACAAATAAGTCTTTATTTAAAGAAATATCCCATTACATGCTACAGGTTTCTCCAACACAATAAATTTTATTCCTGAGAAAGTGAAGTTTGTTCTCCCCAGTTCCGTACAACAGCAGTGAAATTTGTACAGCATTTGTTTGTGAGATAAAAGTCAGTAGGAAAAAATGTTTTTTCTCCTGTTTTCCGCAAAAAATCTCTGGATTTTCAACGACAGGAGATCTGCTGAAAAAAGGTTGCTCTAAGAATTTCAGCAGCTTCATAATGTCCATAAGCTAAAGTATCACATCCATTAGCAAGTATAAATATTTTATTATCATAAGCGTTGTATTGATAATGTATAAAGTGTTGTATTGATAATGTATTTGACAAAGTGTTGTGCATTGTGTGTTTATTGTCGTCATATAATTATGTTATAATAAATTTGAATCTGAATTAACTCTGTCCTCGATCAGTAGGGGGCACCGATGGGCTTGGAAAGGCCGCCGTCCGTCGGATGGGACGTTAAGCCGTGGCTCCGTGTGCGAGAGAACCATACCCTGTGCACGTTAAAAACTCCAAACAACCCAACCCACGGTCCCTCGGTCAGTAGGAGACCAACCTTCCCTCGGTCAGTAGGAGACAATGGTGGACTTGTAAAGTCTGCCGTCCGTCGGATGTGATGTTTTGCCGCGGTCTCATGTGTGGGAGAGCCCTATCCTGTACACGTTAAAGCACACGCTGGATGGCCTTAATGGAAAGCTAATATCTGTCTCCCAATAGTTGTCCAATGGGTCCCCTCCCTCAATCTTCTCTGAGTTATTGGGGTCCTTGTGACGTAGCCATTATATTCAGAAGAGTGTCGCTCAGAGGTAAAGATAGCGAACTGTGAAATTTATGAAATAGGAACAACAGAATGGTGGTTAGACTGGGAAGAATTTAAATCTAAATCACTTAAACCATGAGTCCTGTAAAATTTACGCTTTAGTTACGTTTTGTTAAAAACGCAACCATTGAAATGCTACGAAACAATATAAGGCTGATGAAACAAAGATCAAAGAGAATCACTATAACGTAACAGAACCAATGAAGAGTTACATGTGGAGGCAATGATTCTGAATTTCTTGCAGTCCGTGGTTACTCTTTGGTTGAAGGAATAACGAAAGTTGTTGTCAAGCCAAAGACCCAACTTCGAAGTACCTCTTGGGATCCAAATTATGACCCAGAGGGACGTGTCGACGTTTCAATCACAACATTGAACATTCGTTCATTTTGTGAGAGATAATGCTTATTCGTCTCAAAGCGTCCTTTAATTGGTTTTTAGATGGAGTCGTTATTTTGAGACGAGGAAAGACTGACCGTATAACGGATCTCTAAGGGTCTCGACATCGCTAAATTCAAATAAAAGCGGTTCAAGCGGTTTTAGGTGTTCCTCTGAATCGCTAAATTGAACTGGTGTCGAGATCTGTTCCCCGTGGTGAGCTTATGCACCTTAAAGGTGAAGTTAAAGGTAGACACGGATTGAATTCGCGAAATCTTAAATATACAAAAAGTAAGCATTATCTACGCAGAGGTTTCAACTGAAGTCGTCATTTTAATTCTCTCTTCACAATCTTGGAGCTCTCGCAATGGTTTTAACGATAGAATTAAGAAGTTCTTTAGCATCCACTAGAGTCCTGACTAGTGATGAGAGCTTTAGGCAATTGTTTTTTAGGTGATAATGATGTTCAGGCAATGACAGTCTGCAATAGTCACATGATTAAGGTTTGAGAGGCACTTATTTGCACACATTGGGCTAAATGGCCAGTCACAAGGACCCCGGGGGCTCAGGAAAGGTTTAGGGAGGGGACCCACTGGAACAACTGTTGAGAGACAAATGGCAGCCTCCCGTCAAGCCATCCAGCGTGTTCTTTAACGTACTATCCGATGGGCAACGGCCTTTCCAAGCCCATCAGTGTCCCCCTACTGATCGAGGACAGATTTAATTCAAATTTATTATAACATAAAGAAATGCATGAGGACGATAAACACACAATGAACAACACTTTATCAAATACATTATCAATACAACACTTATGATAATAAAAGATTTATACTTGCTAATGGATGTGATACTTTAGCTTATCGACATTATAAAGCTGCTGAAATTCTTAGAGCAACCCTTTTTCTGCAGATCTCCTGTCGTTGAAAATCCAGAGATTTTTTGCGGAAAACAGGAGAAAAAAACATTTTTATCCTACTGACTTTTATCTCAAAAACAAATGCTGTACAAATCTCACTGCTGTTGTACGGAACTGGGGAGATCAATCTTCACTTTCTCAGGAATAAAATTTATTGTGTTGAAGAAACCTGTAGCATGTAATGGGATATTTCTTTAAATAAAGACTTGTTTGTCCTGTTAGAATCGTCTCAGTGCCAGTCAATGTGATGAGTTGATTCTCCGCAAGCTCGGCAAAATGACAAGAATAATAGGGACCAGTAATGTTTTATCGAATTAGGTGTTAACTCTCATCCTCAAATCTTGCACATTTACTTAAAGAGGAAACATGATAATTATAAATACGTGTGAAATGCCTTCAAAATGATTTATATACATCTCAGTGAAACAACTGGAATAGGAAAAGTTTCTGTAAAAATAATATTGGCCTCTCTGGATGAGAAATATTCCTATAGAGTAAACATTAGCCTCGTAGATTCTCTTTTAGAAATCACCATATAGGATTAACAGTAACCACCTTCGATGTTCTGGATTGGAAATCTCCCATAGGATTAACATTAGCCTCCTGTGAGTCAGAACCCTCATTTATCCCCTACTGACCACGCAACTGCATACATATATCATATAATAAAAATGATAACATATATTTCATTATTTTGCATTTATTCTAATAATATTTCGAAATAACGTTACCGTAACGTTATAACGAAATTTACATTTTACTATAACGAAAAACGTAACGTAAAACGATATGAAATTTTTAGCTGTAACGAAAAATGTAACGAAACTTTTTCATTTCGTTTGCCAACACTGGTTCTAACTCTAGTGGGTTAACGGATCGGGTTCATAGCTACCGTGGGTATGGAATGATCCTTAGAAAAACGTCCGCAATTTCTGGGAGCGCTGCAGTTGCCAACCTTGTGAATAGAGTTGTAAGTATTACATGTCCAAAACAGTGAATAGAGTTGTGAGTATTACGTGTCGAAAGCAGTGAATAGAGTTGTGAGTATTACGTGTCGAAAGCAGTGAATATAGTTGTGAGCATTACGTGTCGAAAGCAGTGAATAGAGTGTGAGTATTACGTGTCCAAACCAGTGATTAGAGATGTGAGTATTACGTGTCGAAAGCAGTGAGTGAAGTTATCAATGGACATTTGTTTGGCACCATTCACTTAAAAATAAACAACTATAAAATGTAAAAGGCAAGTGGGGGGAAAATCCATCCGTCTGCCTCCCATACTCCGGATCTCGTGGTTACGCGCCATTTGCTCTCTCCATTTGAGCTAAAGCGGGGCAATTCATGCTTGTTTAAGAAAGGTTGTGATGGTTGTGCTATTAAGCTTTACCGTGTAATTCTTAGTGTCGGAGCACTCATGCGCTATTTATAGAGACGTTAAAGAAGTTTTTTATAACCACATATGAAGTAATAGAATTATTATTCAGATGCACAGCACAGAAACTATGGATGAAAATAACCTTTCACGCTGTATGACTGCAACCAATTAGATAGGAAGGAATATCTCACTCTAATGATGGTCGTTTTGTAGCAACAAGCAGAGGCATAGCTATTGGGATTTGGGGAGGGGTGATTCCACTAAATATAAATCGGAATTGACAAAATTCGAAGTGACTTGGTAAAATCCAAGTAAATTTTGAAAATTGTAATTTTTTTTTGTAAAATTGATTGAAGTTGGCAAAATCAAGGGACAACTCTTGGCAAAATCATGGGAAGTTGGCAAAATTCGAAGCAACTTAGTAAAATGCAGGTAAATTGTGAAAAATAGGATTGTTTTTGTGAAATTCAGGAGAGTTAGTCGAGGCAACTTGGCAAAATCTTGAGGAGCTATCCCCTTCCCCCCACCCCAAGATCTAAACCCCCGGTACGTCCCTGACGGAGACAATCAAATTTATGTGAAGAATTTATTTCTCAGTTGGCAAAATTTGATTTCCGAGTTGAAAAATTTTCGTTCCCTCTCTCCCCCATCCCCCAACCATAAGTCCCTTCGGTATACCTCTGGTAACAAGGCATGAAAACTAACGGTTGGAATTTATTTCACATTTGCCTTGTTACTATAAAATGACTATCAATTGTAATAAGATTAATTCCTTCCTAACCATAAAATGTTAGTCCATATAGAGCGTTGCTGTCCAACTTCTCTAAGACCGCGGCCACTTTTTCTTGCGCCAAAATTTCGCGGGCTGAAAAAAAAGAATAGGACAGGATAGGTAATTGGATTGGATTGTTTTACCTCTGAGCGGCACTTTTTTGCACACCATGGGCTAAATGGCCAGGTCACATGGACCCCGAAGGCTCAGAGAAGGTTGGGGGAGGGGACCCACTGGAACAGCTGTTGGGAGACAGATGGTAGCCTCCCGTCCAGGCCATCCAGCGTGTTCTTTAACGTGCACAGGGTATGGCTCTCCCGCACACGGCTTAACGTCCCATCCGACGGACGGCGGCCTTTCCAAGCCCATCGGTGTCCCCCTACTGACCGTGGGCAGGGCGGGGAATTTTGCGGAGATAAATCTCAACGCTGACCCAGCTGGGACTCGAACCGGGGAACTACAGATTAGGAGCCTGGCGCGCTATCGACTGAGCCACCCCCGCCCCGATAAGTAATTGAAAAGTCAGTTCATGTCACCTCAAAAATTTTTTTTTATGCAAAAAATAATAGGTAATTATAAACCAATATAAATTTTCTAAACCTTATCAAATATTTAATCAATTTAATGGGAGCATTGTGGCCGTAGTTGGGCAATAAGAATACAATGAGTAAGTTGAAATATTGCAATAATATTTGCAAATATAATGAGTAAGTTGAAGATTGCATATCAAGTAAAGTAATATAAGTTGACAAAAATTATAAGGTGGATTACAGATATTTATTTAAAATTTCAAGTGAAAACTTGATTTTGTTCGCGGGCCACAAAAAACTTTGTGCGGGCCTCTGGTTGAACAGCGCTGATATAGAGTATCAACCTTTCCTATCCCGTGAAGTGCGTAGTAAGAAAAAATAAAAATAAAAATCCGATCCAAGGATATTAAAAAAGTTTCCGATCCAAAGATATTAAAGATGCAATAGAATAAAACAATAATTTTTATTTTTCAATATAATCACCCTTTATTTCAATACATTTTTTAGAACGGCTAATTAACTTTTCAACAGCATTTTTTGGCCATGGGGATCCAGGATGCCACCACTCCGTAGATTCCCGTTTAGTCAGTGAATCATGGTGTAGAACCATCGTCTCATCTCCCGCGACAATTCAATCAATCACTTCTTTTTCTTGTCCCTCACAGAGTGCTAAAAATTCAGTACAGCATTCCACGCGTCGTTGTTTTTGGACAACACTCAAAAGTTTTGGGACCCATCTTGCACTCTTGCGATGCTAGCTAGAGCCGCAAATTTTTAACTGCAGTGCAACAAAACACAGGGTGGAGAGGGGGGGGGGAGTTGACGGAGTTAAATCTGTCAATTCTTATTCTAACATGTTCGGACCGGAAACTTTTGGACCTTATTACGTATATTAGTAATTGGGAAACCCTTCTTATTTCCACCCTCCTCCCCGGAACTAAATTGTGAGTACGTGCCTGCATCCCTGAAATGTTATTTCATACACGTGTTAGGGGCGGGGGTGGTTCAGTCGGTAGCGCGCCAGGCTGGTAATCTGTAGTTCCCAGGTTCGAGTCCCAGCTGGGTCAGCGTTGAGATTTATCTCCGCAAAACTCATAGTAGACTCGTAAACTCTCAGTAGGGGACACCGATGGGCTTGGAAATGCCGCCGTCCGTCGGATGGGACGTTAAGCCGTGGCCCCGTGTGCGGGAGAGCCATACCCTGTGCACGTTAAAGAACACGCTGGATGGACTTGACGGGAGGCTACCATCTGTCTCCCAACAGCTGTTCCAGTGGGTCTCCTCCCTCAACATTCTATGAGACTTCGGGGTCCATGTGTCCTGGCCATTTAGCCCATGGTGTGCAAAAAAGTGCCGCTCAGAGGTAAAACAACCCAACCCAACTCATACACGTGATGCTTACTTTTTGTTTAAACTCGCTTTTATTCACAAAAGCAAAGACTACATTTGCCATTTGTTCCGCAAAACTAAATAGCCTATTTGCAGGAAAGTGAATGAATTCAGTATTAGTTATTTATCATGATAATAGTGTATAATCATTAACAGTTCACAAAACACTACATATAATATTCAGATGATTATTTATTTTCCGCAATATTCTTTCAATTTTGTTTTGATTCTGCTCTATCTTCTCTATACTAAATATTTCTCTTGGGATCGCATTATATATAAGTGGTACCTGAAATTCCAATGCACATCTTCCGAAATTGCTTCCAAAAGTAGATAGTAAATAGGTAAATTGTACTCATTTCAAAACCTTTACAATAAGATTTCTTTCACAACAGAGAATAAATAGAATATAAGTTATAATTCCTAAAGAACTCTTAATCATTCGAAGTTTGGGGGCGTTTCGGTGCATTTGTAAAAATGTGGTAGCATTATTGTAAAAAGCGTGCGAAAATTATGATATTTTACATATTTTTATTAATTAATATTTTTAAATAGTTTATAAATTAAACTATTTAAAACATAAAAAGAATTGTATTAATCTTTTCAATTTTGATAGAGTATATTATAGAAATTTATTATTTTCTTTTTTATTACATTGTGATCATTCATACCTTCCAGTTTCCTTTGTCTTTTCAACAATTTAATTATTTTTGTTTCTATTCTTTGGGATAGCAGGAAGCCCATTGTTGAAGTGTTTCTAACCTTCCCATCACATTTTGTCACATCACATCACATCCAGGTTTCACATTTAAAAGAAATCAGAAAATTCCGTTCAAAATATTATCCCTCAGAAGCTCACAGGACATAAATATGAAAATCGTAATAAGATTTTCTCTGACAAAGAGCTGGAGCGACTTTCTGTCTCTGAAGTATCTCACTTTGAAACTGTCAGGCTGCAAGGTGCCTCAGATGTTACAACTACAAAGTTCGCAATTGCAACGGGTATAAAGTGTTTTAAACAAGCACTATCTAATTTTGTTTTACTTAAAGATAGTAGTAGTTCATCATTGTTATTTATCCAGGAAGACTTATGTGAATTCGAAAATAACGGAATTTTGCAAATCATTCTTAAGACCATCGATCAAATATGTGAAAAGGAAAGTATGAATGATGTATGAAAGAGATGTAGGTATCCAGGAAAATGAAATTGCTGATTTTTTTTAGCAAAGTCGACTCTTAACAATGAGAAATTCCTCCAGTTGCAAATCAGGAATTTATATGTTTCTAAGTTAAATAAAAATAAACTAAACAAGAGCTCACTTTCAAGCCATCGGTTAAAAAAAAGACCGATCATCGACAATTAATAAACAAGATCCTTCCACTAAATGATCTGCACCTTTCAAGAAGAAATTTTGTGCGTATCACCAGACTCATAGCAGGTGCAGCGCTCTTCCACGATCCTCTTTTCAAGATGAGAAAGGTTCTTTCCCCCAATTGTCAGATGTGCAAAGTAAAGGAAGCAGTGATTCATGTTCTGCTGAACTTTAGTACTTACTCGATCCAGTTGGGTTGGGTTGTTTTACCTCTGAGAGGCACTTTTTTGCACACCATGGGCTAAACGGCCAGGTCACATGGACCCCGAAGGCTCAGAGAAGGGGCCCACTAGAAGAGCTGTTGGGAGACAGATGGTAGTCTCCCGTCAAGGCCATCCAGCGTGTTCTTTAACGTGCACAGTATATGGCTCTCCAGCACACGGGGCCACGGCTTAACGTCCCATCCGACGGACGGCGGCCTTTCCAAGTCCATCGGCGTCCCCTACTGACCGTGGGCAGGGCGGGGAATTTTGCGGAGATAAATCTCAACGCTGAACCAGCTAGGACACGAACCTGGGAACTATAGATTACGAGCCTGGCGCGCTACCGACTGAGCCACCCCCGCCCCTCTTCGAACTAAGTCTCCACAGCTTATTGGACAAGAGGATCTGACTAAACGCAAAATTTCCTACAATGAAACAAACTATGTTTGATAAGATATGAATCTTTCCTAAAGAATTTAAGCATATTGTTATGTAACATAAAAGTGATCAGCTTCTTGGCATTATCCAATCTTGCAATCTAGAAGAGAGAGTCGAAAGACTAGAACATTTCCAGAGGAAACATTTGTTTTGACTGGTATCGATAATGCTGAGAAACAGAAATATTGTAAATGTTATTAACGTGATACCTGATGGTATTAAATTTCGCTTTTCCGTCCTAAATATTTATCCGAATACAGTGTTACCTTACACCTATCTCTGGTGTTAGGTAACACTGTATAACACTGTATGAATATTAATATAATGTTATTTTCCTCCTTTCCTGATATTAGGTTTCACTTTTAAGTGTATCCTTTCGCCGTAACAGTGGTTTTCAACTTTTTATGCTTAACGTACCCCCTGAAAATGTGTATGTAACTGGCGTACCCCTTGTATAAATACATAAAACTATAGTTAGTAGTATAACAATGGGAATAAAATAAAACACTGACTTTGTTACTAGATCTAGCGACTTTTGAGCTCTCACGGCGTACCACAAAACTTTTACCGCGTATCCCAAGTTGAGAACCATACGCTAGAATATAATCTCAGCTTACACGTGTTGCTGATATTATATTAATTTTTTTTTGGTGTAACCTTTCCCCATAAAAGAGTGTTACTTTACACCAAAAATGGTGGTAACTTAGCTGCTGTCATAAACTGACGCAAGTTTACGTTTTTATTTTTACAGTGTACGGTTATAACTCGAAATCTGCTGAGATAGAAAGTAAAGAGAAAATTGCCTTTTTACTTACGAACCCGAAAGTGTAACAAATATGATCGAAATCTGAAATAGCATGATTATGAAATAATTTTGTGAGAAATATGATTCGCCGATAACAGTCATTTTCCCCACAAAATTATTTCTGAAATTATATGTTAATAGGCAATCTGTGGATTATTATTTATTCAGTATGATTATGAGGCTCATTGAGTTGACACGGAATGCCTCTTTTCCAGAAGAATAATTGTCAAGAATTTAATGTTTAGTTCTGCATGCAAAATTAAGTTCACTGTGCAGCTATCTGTAGTTCCCAGGTTCGAGTCGCATCTGGATCAGCGTTGAGATTTATCTCCGCAAAACTCCCCGCCCTGCCCACGGTGAGTAGGGGACACCGATGGGCTTGGAAAGGCCGCCGTCCGTCGGATGGGACGTTAAGCCGTGGGCCCGTGTGCGGGAGAGCCATACCCTGTGCACGTTAAAGAACACGCTGGATGGCCTTGACGGGAGGCTACCATCTGTCACCCAACAACTGTTCCTGTGGGTCCCCTCCCCCAACCTTCTCTGAGACTTCGGGGTCCATGTGACCTGACCATTTAGCCCATGGTGTGCAAAAAAGTGCCGCTCAGAGGTAAAACAACCCAACCCAACCTGTGCAGCCATTTCTTTACGTCAAAGTTCAATAAATATTGAATCACAGAAATTTGCTCTTATAGAAATTATTATACTTTTAATTTCTTTAAACCTTTATTTCAAATCACAATTTTAATTTTCCGGAAGAAACGATATTAAATACGAATGTGATTTCATTATCAGTAGCTTTAAAGGTCCGAAACAGGAGAAGTATCTCGATTATGTGGCACTAAAATTTCTGTAGAAGCAGTTGCCTTCAAAATATTCTCTTACAGTAGCTACACATTTTTGCAGACAGTGATAGTTCAGTTACGGTTTATCGAAGCATTTCTGAAAATCACCACTCATGACCTACTACAACGCAATCTTCGAAGCTGCAACCTTCAAGCGACGAACCTTATCTGAAAGATCGTCACAGGTGATGAAATCTGGTGTTGCCTTTTTGATCTCCAAGGTAAATGACAATCCTCTATGTTGATGTCGTTATCGTTGCTGAAAGATATGACGTTATCAAAGGTTCGCCCCAAATGAAACGTGATGTTGTAAGTCTATTTTATCACCAGTTATGTAACCGTAAGTTAAATTCTTGGACTAGAAGTTTAATTCTAAGAGTATTACAGTGAACAAACGAAAGATACAATGAGGTGATTGCTTTCTAGGACAGTCAGGTAATTAATTGAATGACAAAACCCAGATGTATCGCAATTCAAGGACTGCACGCCATCTATAGGGATAATGCCAAGATTACCACTAACTACGGTCGAGGGCAAGTGAGTACCATATAGATACAGCTTCTATAGTACCTAGGGCGAACAGTACTATAGAAGTAAAGTTCACCCCTCGGTCAAAACCTTAATTTAATCTTCGTCCCGGTAGCCACAAACAAGGATATTGAGGATCCAAGTTGACATGGCGCCCGTGACGCCAGGAACTCTTAGCCTGACCCTTCCGCCTCAGCCTATCTGACATGAGTCTAGGACGGTCAATTTGCTTTAAATAAAATGAAATGAAATACACTTCAAGCAGCTGATTCCCGCAGAGGACTGACAGAAGGGTGTCAGTTTAATACGCCATGGAAAAAATCTGTGAGGAAGGAGAGAACTCAGCAGAAAGACAACAGAAGAAAACAAACATCCATACTTTACCAGGGTCTGGAACTCAGGTCCCCTTAATCAGTAGCCAAGGTTGCTAACCACTTGGCCACGGAGAAACGTGGCAACCAAAGGCTTGATACTCCAATACGAGAATGTCTCGAGCATAGGTCGCTGCTTGTATAACAGTAGCTATGTAACCGAACAATCTTTACTACTTTCTGCGGACGAAGGGCTATCATTTCGAGTATTAAGCTTTTCTTAAGGTTATTTGTTGATTGCTGTAAGAGCTTCTCCTTGGAATATTTAGTATATTTTTTGCCTTTGCTCTGAACCATTATACCAGGTAAAAGTATCTCCTTTGTTCTGTACTATACCAGGTAAAAGTATCTCCTTTGTTCTGTACTATACCAGGTAAAAGTATCCCCTTTGTTCTTTTTGTTCTGTACCACTATACCGAGGGAGTACCTTCCTTGTCTATGCTCTGTGCCACTACATCAGGGGGAAGTAGCTTTCTTGTCTCTGCCTTATATTACCATATTCATAAAGAGGTATTTTTTAGTGATCAATGGTTACCAAGTTTTATCACTGGTAAGAAGCACGCCAAGAAAATCCTAAAGAGTAGTGTTTGGACATACTGGAGTCTGATTTTTAGGGATTGTCTTAAAAAATATATTATTAAAGCCTTCAAGGGAAAATTATAGTACGTTAACTATTCATACTCTCTCTACCCACTTCTTGAATAAAAATAAATACCCCCTCAAGCAGCTGCTTGTCACAAAGGTCTGATAGGATCCTGTCAGTTTATATGCCATAGTAGAAGGTCTGAGAGGATGGCAGGCCCTCAGCAGAAAAACGACACAAACAGCCATGCCATACCCGGAACTCGAACCTGTATGCCTCTATTACTGGTAAGTGCACCACAAAGCACTCGCAGTAAAATGACGTTTACCAGGTCACAACTAGATGCTCGTGGACTAAAATACCTCATCGAATTTGTTCTTGATATTAATACTAAAATTTTGATACCACTTCGAATAGTATTATGGATTAACCAGTTTATCAAAAGTAGTAGTAGAAGATCGGATCTAAAAAAATTGCGGGGACGGGTGCGGGCGGGCAGCAAGGTACATGGGTCCATTGCAGTCTAAGAAGTTCCTCCTCCATTTTTGAGGTATTTAAAAAATTTCTTTGAAATTTGCATGAAAAATACATAAGTTGAACAATTGTTTGCCTCTATTACCCTTACTATCAATCTGAAAGAGAGAGGAGTTCTGTTCTCTCCCTATTCTCTCTCCCAACTAACAAGAGAAGATTTATGCAAAGGATCGTGATAACAGGACCCGTGTTCGGTCTTCTCTCTTCGAAGTAAATGTTTATTGTTTCCGAGTGCACAACTGTAGCCCAGCGGAACTCCGTTTTCAATGTGGATAAATCTTCAATCAGGGTTATAATCATTTTAATTCATATTAATCTGATTGTTGTCACTTTTCTTTAATATTTTGACTATCACTTTATAATTGAGTTCACTTGAGTGGAGTGGAAATGTGATAACGTGATTTCAATGTGAATTCATCCAACTTTATAAGCTGGTGGTGGAATTATGTTGATTTTAAAAATTTAAATTTTTTTTAGTTAATGTTTAAACCAAATTTGCATTTGTCTATCATTGGATCCTCTACTCATCACAGCTACAGTTAGGGAGTATATGACTGTGTGTTGCTAGCTTGTGGGTTGTTCGTGGTTCGAACCCAAATCTTCTTCTGAGCCACCCTTTCGGAAGTATCTGTTAGAAGGCAGAATTTTTGTTTGAAGTCAGATCGACAAGGTATAGATAGATATGTGGTTCTAGATGTGTTATAATTATGTACGGATAATTATTTTGATAAACGCGGAATATAATTTTAGTTCATGTCGCATGCCTTGAAGGGGAAAAGTTGTGGGTGACACAAACTGAAACAATAAGTATTCTGGTAGAATTTCATGCCAAAAAGAATAACATAAGAGATGCGTGCATTTATATTTTGGCTCTGTGCTTAAGCTTTACCTTTTCCAATAGGAAGCAATTAAAAACTATTTCGAGCAAAAGTAACACGAAATGAACTGTTCATAGGCTAAAATCAGCCATTCACTTGCCAAGAATTAGAAGTTGTCCAGCAAGAATTTAATACTAACCTATCAAACGGTTAAAATTGATTGCAGAATACATACGTGTTCATATATACATAAGGGAAAGGAATTCCTCTTTGTGTATCAATTCAAATATTTTCTTGGAGAAGCGACCTAGTTCTACCTTTGGATGTCCCTGGGTTTATTAATGGCATGAAAACAAGAATGTGAGCACTGTAATCTGCCAGTACACAACTACGAGATTATAAACAAACATCCTCTATCTTTAACTGTCGAGTCATTTCTGCTGCTGCATGAAACAATAATCTCTTAAATCGGGAACAAACCCTTTTGCATTTACCCAAATTTAAGAGTAGTGACTTGAAGAAATTCTGCTTTCATTTTCTGATTTAAAATATGAAGCGTTATCCAATAATCCTACACAAAAAAAAATACAGACATCGCCATGAATTTCACACAGTGAAATTTTGCAACGAGAAATTAAAACAGATGAACTTTTATACTATATTTATCTGCAGAACGGAAGTACATTTCTCCAGAAATTTTCAAGTCTAAAATTAGGAGTACCGTTTTTTCGCTTGAAAAGATCAAGAACTGGCTAAAGATACTGACTGCTATAATATACAAAATACAATAGCTAGATGACCAAAAATTTAATTGTCAACTTAGTAATACAATTAAAAAATAAATAAAATACCCCCTCAAGCAGCTGCTTGCCACAGAGGTCTGACAGGAGCCTGTCAGTTTATATGCCATAGTAGGAGATCTGAGAGGATGGCAGGACCTCAGCAGAAAAACGACACACACATCCATGCCTAATCCGGGGCTCGAACCCAGGTCCCTTAGATCAGTAGCCAAGCGTGCTAACCACTCGGCCACGGGACGGCAAAATAAATACCCCCTCAAGCAGCTGCTTGCCACAGAGGTCTGACAGGAGCCTGTCAGTTTATATGCCATAGTAGAAGGTCTGAGAGGATGGCAGGACCTCAGCAGAAAAACAACACGAACATCCATGCCTTACCCGGGGCTTGAACCCAGGTCCCGTAGATCAGTAGCCAAGCGCGCTAACCACTCGGCCACGGGACGGCTAAAAATAAATACCCCCTCAAGCAGCTGCTTGCCACAGAGGTCTGACAGGAGCCTGTCAGTTTATATGCCAATTACATTTATGTAAATAAATAAAGAAGAAATGAATTATGCATCCAGAGGAAATTACCCAAATTGAAGTGACTTTGTCAGCATTTCTCCTATTCGGTGCTATATTAAAATGACATAACTAGAAGAATAACATATCGCCTCTCATGAATATAGGATGCTCGTTTTCAAAGAAAATTAAGTTTTTTACTTTCCGAAATTTGCACCCCTTATCAGTAGTAATTCGTACTAAGTGGGCAGTTGAAAAGTGTAAGGTAGTAATATATTATTAGCTTTATACAAAGCAAAAATAAACTTCTCATTTTTCTTTTAAAATGAAAAGGTGTTGCCTTTTCTCATCTGCTATGGTTAAGGGGCAAATTAGAATATATATATATATACAAATAAAATAATTTTATGTTTTCCATATTTAAATATTACGGAAAATTTAATTTAAGCACTGTTTAAAAATAAAGAGGTTCCAGTTAAATTTTAAAGAATAGCATTTTAATTGAAACACTTATATGAATATCATTATACTTCTGTTAGCAAGTTATCTGGGTAACTGGTCATATAAACACATTCTATCATTATAATTTCTATTTCTAGCATAAATATATATCCTTTACAATATGATTTGAAGAGACACTTTTTTGGCATTTAGCGGCCTCTAACGATGTAAATTAAAGTCTTTTCGGGGATTAGAAAACTGTTACGCATTACGTTTCGTTACTAGCTCATCATCATCATTATCAAGCACCCATGGACTGCGAAGATCCAACCAGATTGTGCAATTTAGTTCTCCAAGCATATCTGTCCTGAGCTATATCTGCTACATCTGTCCACTGCACACCAATTCTAACAAGGTCCTGTTTGACATTGTCTGCCACAGCATTCTAGGTCTCTTACTCTTTCTGATATCTTTAGGCAGACTGTTCATAAGCTGAGACAATGGAATAAGTCGAATTCGCTAATCCAGTGGTTCTCAACCTTTTATGCTTCACGTACTCCCTGGAAATGTGTATGTAACTGGCGAACCCCTTGTATAGATAGATAAAATTACAGTTATATTATAACAATGGATATTTTTACTCTGTTACCAGATCTAGCGACTTTTGAGCTCTCACGGCGTACCCCAAAACATTTTACCACGTATCCCACGTTGAGAACCCCTACGTTAATCTATAGTTATGCGTACGAGAAACATGGCAAAACCAACGGAGTCTCTCTCTACACAATATGCTGCTCAAAGGATGTTGCAGACTCATTTCCCTACCCTCATCATTAATTACAAAGTTGAAATATCTAATTCCCAAGATATTGCGTAAGCATCTAGAATCAAAAGCATCAAGTTTCCTCTTATCTTCTTTACAAAGGGTCCAAGTACCACTTATCATAACTAACTCTAGAAAGAACGAAACTAATGTACAGTCTAATTTTATTCTTTAGGTGTATACGTCTATTTCTCCACACCTTCCATAGATTATTAAAAATCCCAGTATCAATCCCTATTATTTTGTTTATCTCATGCTGCACATCACCAGATCTCTTACATAGCTTCCAAGATAATTAAACTGAGACACCCGCTGAAGACTGCAAACATTTTTATTAACGGAACCACAACCTGTCTGACCATTTTTCATCGTTTCAGTTGTCTCTCTATTTATCACTACCAGTCTATTACCAGTCTCATCAACAGCTGCAATGAAAGCTTTCATCTCATCAACATCATTTGCCAAAGCAGCGAAATCATCAATATAATCTAAATCAGAAATTTTCATATCTCTATACCATTTACATCCAAAATCTTTCCCTTGCAGAGAATTTTCCATAAAATAGCCAATAGCCAAACTAAAGAGGAAAGGAAATAAAATGCACCCTTGTCGAACACCAGAAGCAATGTTAGACGAATTGCTACGAGCTTTATTAAATCTCACACATGACTCGGTGCTATTACAGAGAGCTTTCATTATGTTAACTAACTTGTCAGCTATGCAATAGGATCTCACGATCAACCCCAAATTTTGAAAATCTCCTCACCTCTTTTTGAAATCGACAAATCTAGCAACCACAGTTTTCTGACTCTCTAAACGTTTCTCGAAAATTTGCCTAGTGTAAAAATCTAATCTGCACATCTCCTACCATTTCTGAATCTACACTGCCCATCACGCAATTGTCTGTCAACCAGATTCTTAATTCCATTAAGCACTATCATGCAAAGAACTTTACCTGGGACAGAACGCAGGTTGATACCCCTATAGTTATCACAAGAACTGTGATCACCTTTTTTAAAAATAGAAATAATAATAACGCAGGTAAAATCCTTTGGAACAATGCCTTTATCATAAAAAAATATTCAAAATTTCAGTCATTCATGTGATAACTGAAATATTCCCAGCTCTAAGCATTTGAGTAGTAATTTCTTCTCCCCAGATATTTATGTAATTTAAGTTTAGAAATAGCCAAAATAACTTCAGACTGTGTTATAGGACCAACATTAATACCAGTAATGCATCTATCATCATTACAAACAATAGGAGTAGAACTAACAACATTGTTTAGAACATCTCTGAAATGCTCAGCCCACCTAGCCAATCCTCACCTTCAATAATCTTACCTTCTTTATCCTTCAATCCCTGTATACATATACGTTTCGTCCCACACAAAACATACCATTCAACAGTACCTATTCAATTCAAAAGAATTTTTTATTAAACTCTTAAAGCAAAACGTTGCGTTCTTTCTGAAAATGAGCTCAATATGGGAAAGTTGCCACACCTCCAACAGGGGTGGAGAAATTCGGAAAAATCTTAACCGTCATCATTTTCTACCATAAATCACAGCAAAGGCTTATATCAATGTAAGAGGAAGGGTAAGGTAACCCATGTTTAAAGCGGATTCGCTATAACACGTTATTTCCCCTATTTTCAGCAAAGGTCCTATTACTTAAGACGAACTTCTAAGCAACTCATCGAAGAAACAGATGGCCATGATATCAGATAGCCTCGGTCTATAGTAATCATAACAATAAACTTCTTTTTCTTGCGAGATTAGTGGAAAAATTTCCACCTAATGAAGGCAATTCGTAACATTGAGGAATCTCAAGTTCCTCGATATTCCTCTATCTAGGATTGTCCTAGATGCTCTACAATAGAGCATCTATATTATCTTCATACTTTGTGCAGGGAATACTTTCTTCCCTTTTAAAAGCATATTTTTCACAAAACAGACAAACAAACATGCTAGATTCTTTCCTTCTAAAGAAAATAATTGCAAAATTAAGTAATCGATCATAAATGTACACATTTATGCAATTATTTATGCATTTATGTAATATTTAAATAAAAACTGTGAACTTGAAATATTTTTGTTGAAATAAAATACCCATTATACTACAAAGGAAGAAAAATGAGAAATATCAATATGATATGACCCCCCCCCCCGAAAAAAAAAAAAGAAAAAAAAAAGAAAAGGCGAAAAACCAAATAACCTAATATCCCGTAACCCGGATCTCCTCGGAACTCATCTCCCACGTTAAACGGGGATTACCTGTGTTATATCTAAAAATATGATTTTGTTAGTGGCCTCATTAAAAATTCCTATTGGCCACACTTGAAAATCGATGTTCGGAACAGTTTTTCGAACAGAATGTTGAAAAAAAATTTAATCCGGACACCATAAAAGTATAATTTCAAAATAATTGGCAACTGAAGGATAAAATTCCATTAAAAATAAATATTCATATAGTAAGGAACTCAGTTTATGCAAAGGACTTGAAACATTTAACCTACTTCTATTAATTGCAATGAATGCATTTATTTGTTATAGAAGCAACAATTTTAAATGAAATAGCTACTATGTATTTGTTAGTACTTTGAATTAATTAATTTTTACTCTCTTCAAATTAATTACGCCTAACCAGAAAAAAATAAAGGAGTGGGGGGAAGCAAGAGACAGGATTTCCATTCCAATGTAACATTTCCCCCTTAGTTTCAGACGTCTAAAACATTTCTTCAAAAATGCATGAAATAAGAACACGTTTCATAATTGTTTGCCTCTATTACCCCTCTAGCATTGTCAAAGGTTGGGGGAGGTGTCATAGCCCTTGTCATGACTAACCCCCCTAGAAATGATCTCTTTGAGATAACTCCTCCCCACACTAGATCCGGCCCTGCTTGGAACTATGCCTATATGTATTATCAACCTAGCAACCGAGAAGAATAAAACAAATTATTAATATAACTATTCAATATACTAAACAAGATGGTGGTGTCGATCCTAAATTTCGTATTTATTTATGAGTTGGGTTGTTTTACCTCTGAGCGGCAATTTTTTGCACACCATGGGCTAAATGGCCAGGTCACATGGACCCCGAAGGCTCAGAGAAGGTTGGGGGAGGGGACCCACTGGAACAGCTGTTGGGAGACAGATGGTAGCCTCCCGTCAAGGCCATCGAGCGTGTTCTTTAACGTGCACAGGGTATGGCTCTCCCGCACACGGGGCCACGGCTTAACGTCCCATCCGACGGACGGCGACCTTTCCAAGCCCATCGGTTCCCCTACTGACCATGGGCAGAGAGGGGAAATTTTGCGGAGATAAATCTCAACGCTGACCCAGCTGGGACTCGAACCTGGGAACTACAGATTACGAGCCTGGCGCGCTACCGACTGAGCCACCCCCGCCCCTTATTTTTGAGATTTACTTCTCAAAATACCATGTAAAATTTTTCAAAGCTATACAAACTTTTGCTTTCGGCTGCTTTCCACAGATCAAATAGAGATCATTGCAATTCTCACTGTATTATAAAAACTGTAATAAGAAAATCTATTTCGGGAAACGAAACGTACGATATGGTCTATAGTAATCATAACAATAATCTTCTGAAGTTAAAATTTTTATAGTCTTTGGTTTGAAAGTGGGCGGTCATTACATTTAATAAATACGCAAGGAATTTTTTTTAGATATTAATGACCTGAATGGAAAGACGTAAATGAATTTATAGAAAAATCCTTTTGATTAAGTCTTACCTGTCTTTTTCACGTCTTGTTTAATCTCAACGTTTTCCTTACAAAAATGACGGACTGAAATCTTTTGAACATTGATGAAGGTTTTATGTGGCATTGGTGACGTCATTCTTTTTGTGGATACGTATATTTTTAGCTGTATCATTGCTGCTAAGAACACGTGCCACGGAATGAATGGGCAATATTGCCAATTTGTTTCTGCAAATGCATCTGTTCTCTATATTTACAAGTAAACCTCTGAAAATTACGGAATGAAATCGGTTTTACTGTAGTCTTTTCTCCAAAACTGAATAACCTTTGTAACGCGAATTTGAATAAACTGCCGCAAACGTACATACACGAATCCTCGGGCAGCTATGGACTACGAAGCTCCAACCAGATTATGCAATTAATTTCTCCAAACATAATTATCATGAGCTACAGCTGCTACATTTAGCCACGGTAGGCCAATTCTAACGAGGTCCTGTTCAGCACTGCTTCCCATCGCATCCCTTTTCCAGAGGTCTTTAGGTACTCGGACTGTTCATATTCCAATTCGCTAATTTACAGTTATACGTTCAGACAACATTCACGCCCGAATTTCCTAGCAGGAACATCAAGCACTAGCATAGGGACACCATTATTTAAATGCTACAAATTGTTTATTTAAATTGAAACAAAATTACGTCATTTTTAACTCTTAGCAAGGATAAAAAATTAGTTGCAAACTATGGAGAACATTTTCTCTCTTTTCAAAGTATTTTCTCTCCTGACAGTCAAAACAGAACTTTAAAATTTTTAAACTCACTTTTTACACTCACTATATTAGTCGGGTTGTTTTACCTCTGAGCGGCACTTTTTTTCACACCATGGGCTAAATGGCCAGGTCACATGGACCGCCGAAGGCTCAGAGAAGGTTGGGGGAGGGGACCCACTGGAACAGCTGTTGGGAGACAGATGGTAGCCTCTCGTCAAGGCCATCCAGCGTATTCTTTAACGTGCACAGGGTATGGCTCTCCCGCACACGGGGTCACTGGATTAACGTCCCATCCGACGGACGGCGGCCTTTCCAAACCCATCGTTGTCTCCTACTGACCGTGAGCAGGAGTTTTTCGGAGATAAATCTCAACGGTGACCCAGCTGGGACTCGAACCTGGGAACTACGGATTACAAGCCTGACGCGCTACCGACTGAGCCACCCCCGCCCCACACTATATTAGCAAACGTATTGTATCCATGTTATGGGAAAGGAAAACCACATTAAAAGCATCCTAACTTTGAAAAAACGTTTTTTTTTTTTGCAGAAAAATATTGATATTTTTGGTTTTGGTGAATTTTGCGTTTCTTCTGACATTTCACTGCAATACGTTAAATTCAAAGTTAGGGAACTATCAATATAGTGTTGCATTCCCACAAAATGGATTACTTTTTGATTGTTTAGTATAATTTTTTTTTTTTGCAGAGCAAAAAATGTCAAGAAGAGAAATGATTAAATTAATACCTGAATGGAAAGAGAATTCTGATATGTCTTTCATTTATTATGGTATTAATTTAATCTGATGATGATCATCATCAAATGAAAAATTCGATTTTTAAATGTTACGAGTTATATGAATACTACAAGAATAAAATAACAATATTACAATATAACAATGTTACAAGTCATATGCTATGTATAATATTAATTTATTACATTCATTTTATTATTTGGTAACAACACTATATTTCTTATCGTTAAAATTGCTATATCCATTTCGTTTACATTGTTTTCTTCATTGCTGTAAAAAAATTCTGTTACATAGCTGCCAAGATAATTAAATTGAGTTACTTGCTCAAGAGTGCAACCATTCGTATTAACTGAAGCACAACGTGCCTGACAAATTTTCATCACTTTAGTTTTCTCGCTGTTTATCACCAAATTACTCTATTTCCAGTTTAGTCAACAGCTCTAATTAAAAAATTCGTCTCATCAATATCATTTGCCAACATCGCATAATCCGCATAATCTAAATCATATATTTTCAAATCTCTAGACCATTTTAGGCCAAAATCTTCCCCTTGCAATGATTTCGGCATAACATAATCAATAACGAAACTAAAGAGAAAAGGAGCCAAAATGGACCCTTGTGGAATTCCAGTAGTAATGATATGACAATTGCTACATGATATAATAATACAGAATTTACCAACTCTCACACACGACTCAGTGTTACATTAGAGAGCTTACATTATGCTAAGTAACGTCAAGTATACGCAGGGTGTCCAGTTTTTCGATCGATAAAAATCTGGACATTTCAGTAAATGCTCTGTTTCATAAATCTGAACTGGGACGGTTTAGTTATAGTTCCGATTTCAGTTTACTGAAAACCAGGCCATTCCTGCTCGATAGTAGAAGCCAACAGAAAAACCTAAATTTAACTACAGCAGTTGTAAAACGGAGCAACAGGCATGACGGACAATTCTCAGTAGATAAAATAAAAAAAATACCTCCTCAAGCAGCTGCTTGCCAGAGAAGTCTGACAAGAGCCTGTCAGTTTACTACACCATAGTAGGTCAAGCTTAACGAGTGCGTATTGCATAAATTGACTTTAAACCTATGTCTCACAGAGGTGTCTTAGACTTTAAGCCTATGTCACACACAAGTGTTGCTGGGTGTCTGTTGGAGAGGTGTGTGACTTTTCTCGTGACAGCTAATTCGAAGTTCTCACGTACGATGTTTGCGATAAAAGGAGCATCTCAAGGACAACATACGTGTTTTTTTATGTGTTACCAGCGTGCTCCGAGTATTTCGTACTAAGTGTAAACTGCACTATACCATAAAAAAGTCCACCTAAATTTAAACAAGGCTCAGTCAGTGACTGAATTATTTCAAAAACGCTCCAAATAAATCTACGTAAATCGGGTCCAGCTCCAGTTCAACTTATTTCATAATCTCTATAAATTTTTTTTAAATTGTAAAGCAATATACTTTTTGTAAGCATTAAATGTAAAAACACTAAGGACACATCGAAAGACTAAAATTAAAAGAGAGGTTTTCTTGTATACCATTATTTATTATAAAAGTAAATGTCGCCTTGATATTGACGTGTTCTTCTCTCGTTGAAAGCAGAAACAGCATCGTAATCAAAACGGGAATCACACATCCAATTCAGTTCTTTTTTTTCCATTCAGGAGACTGCAAATAGTTCGTTACTTCCATTGCAAAAAGATGTCCTTCAATCAAGAGTTGGAACAACATTTCTCCACTGTAAAGCAGCACAAAAGGTTCAAAAAAGGGAATGCACAAGTAACGCAGCCAAAAGAATCGGCTCCTTCAGGTAACGTCAACACGAGGAAGATGATCGTGGCGAACAGATACGAGGTCAGTCTTATGATGGCAGTCATGGTGGCAGCTACTTCTGTGGAGAAACAAATATAGATTTTATTCTCCATGAAAAATGTTTGAAATATTTTTTGTGTTTTAAAGCTTTTGAAATTTAATATTTAATTAAAACATTAAACCACTTAAGCTAAAAGAAAACATTCAGCTACCTCTACTAGGTAGCAGCAGTGGCAAGAATGAGTTCAAAAGTTGACATGATCATGCTTGTTTTGGCCACATAAGCCGGGCTGGGTTGGGTTGTTGTTTTACCTCTGAGCGGAACTTTTTTGCACACCATGGGCTAAATGGCCAGGTCACATGGACCCCGAAGGCTCAGAGAAGGTTGGGGGTGGGGACCCACTGGAACAAGCTGTTGGGAGACAGATGGCAGCCTCCCGTCAAGGCTATCCAGCGTGTTCTTTAACGTGCACAGGGTATGGCTCTCCTGCACACGGGACCATGGCTTAACGTCCCATCCGACGGACGGCGGCCTTTCCAAGCCCATCGGTGTCCCCTACTGACCGTGGGCAGGGCGGGGAATTTTGCGGAGATAAATCTCAACGCTGACCCAGCTGTCACCCTAACCTGGGAACTACAGATTACGAGCCTGGCGCGCTACCGACTGAGCCACCCCCGCCCTAAGCCCGATATGTTTGTTTGTTTTGGTCAGTAGTAATTAAAAGCTGTATCGCTTTTCAAGCTTTATTCTTTTATTTCTAAAGTTTCTTCCTATAAAAATTACATAAAAACACACATATACAGCTATTATATTATACTACACTGAATGGACACATTATTATATACACCCTGATGTGCAAAACAGAAGTATCACATCCCGTCACATGGGACTCTGAAACCGGCAATGCTTATAAATAGAGTAGGTCTCTAAGCATTGGAAATAAATCACAGAGAAGTAATCACGTGCAAAGGCAATGACATAAGTGAGTTTGACCGTGGCCAGATAGTAGGTGCGAGGAAGGCCAGTTGTTCAATCACCGCAACTGCTGAACTGTTGGGATTTCCCCATCAGACCGTCGCATGTGTATACCAAGAACTACGTGAAATACGACGAAACCTCAAACCAGCAGGAGAAATGTGGATGTAAACGTGCAATTGACTCTCGAGATGAGTGCAAATGTGTGACCTTGTAATATAAACATTACAAAGAATCGCACGGCTACCGAGGAGCTGATAACGTCGGAATTGAATGAGGGCACGTCCACATCCTTATGCACAAAGACTAGGCACCGTACCATGGAAAAACAGTCTATGGCGGTCGACGTCCATGTCACGTCCCCTTGTTGACTGCAAGGCACAAATAGATTAAGCTGCAGTTTGCAAAGGCCTATCATAACTGGAGTGTGGAGGATTGGAAACACGTCATCTGGTCTGAGGAATCACGGTTTCAACTCTATCACTCTGATGAGAGGGTGCGTGTGTGGGGTAAACCACACTAAGCGATGGACCCAGCTTGTAAGTTGGGATCATACAGGCAGGTGGAGGCAGTGTAACAGTTGGGGTGCGTTTACATAGGGTCTTACCCGTTGAAACCTCCGGCACCAACACAAGGTATCTGGACATCCTCGCTGGCCATCTACACCCGTTTATAACGATTCTGTTTCCGCACCATGATGCCATCTTTCAATAGAACAACGCCACACCGCATACTTCCCGAGTGGTGACCAATTGGTTCCAGAAGCATTCAGGTGAATTTACCGCATTCGAATGGCCCTCTCAATCACCGGATCTTAACCCCAATGAGAATTTCTAGGACGAATTGGAGAGATCTTTCGAGACCGCCAACTGTGGATGCTCTACGACAGGCGATTCTCGCTTCATGGGCTGGAATACCACCTCCGTGTTTTCAACACCTCATTGAGTCCTTACCACGACGTTTGGCCACTGTTGTGAGGGCAAAAGGTGGCGCAATAAGTTATTAGGTAGGCGAATATAATAATTTGTCCATTCAGTGTAGTTAAACCCCAACCGTCACGTAGCCAAGTGGTTAATGCACTTAGCTACTAACTAATTATATGACTTCGAGTTTAAGGCAAATGGCTTTTCGAACCTTATCCCCAGGATCGTTCAGGGCATTAATCCCTGAAAATTTCAGTTTTCAAAAACATTTTTCCAAAAAATTTATTTGAAGCAAATGGTATATGTGACTTCGAGTTTAAGGCAAATGGCTTTTCGAACCTTATCCCCAGGATCGTTCAGGGCATTAATCCCTGAAAATTTTATGTGTTAATTAATATTCACCACATAAAAATGTTCTATTTCACAGTTATTCCCACTAATAGCTAATATAACAGTTAACAGATTAGCGGACAGCGTTTAATAATTAATAACTATAAGCGGTACCGTTTAATTATTAATAACTATAAGCGGATAACGTTTAATAATTAATAATTAATAATTTCTAACAGTTAATTTAATAACTACTAATCTAACGGTTAATACAAATAATTTTCCTTAATGATTCAACAAATTTTCAATTTCTCATCATTTATATGCGATCATCTACAACTTGACATATTTTCGTATTGAAATAAATATTGGCATAAATTTTAATCCTATCTCTCGAAATGTTCTTTTCTTACATATTAATGACTCCTAATGAAGCTTTCTCTTAATGAATATATATATAAAATAATATTCTGATTGATAATTTAAGTGAATTCTCTGATATGTTGGTATGACATTTGTGCTATTTCTTCAAGAATTGTTTCTTTAGTTTACTAATTTCTGTGTTATAGAATGTCGAACGAAATTGACAACAGATGTCTGTAGTTGACATCTGCTGTCAATTATACAGATGTAGAGGAAGACAAAGGACGATAGATATCGTCTGAGGCTCGAAATTTACAGTTCTCAGGTTCCAGTCCCAACAGTGCTTGCATTGGGCTTCCCTACGTTAATCTGCGTCCTACCTCAATCAGAAAGTGAACACCAATAGACTTCGAAAAGACGTTATCCGTATAATGAGGCATGAAACCGTGGCCCATGTGGGGAGAATCATACCCTGTGCACGTTAAAGAACGCGCTGGATGACCTTGATGGGAGGTCTGTCTCATAAACTGTTTAGTGTGTCCCGTTCTCCCATAAAGTTCTCTGAGCCCTCGAGGTTCTTGTGACCTAGCTATTAAGTCCATTGTGTGCAAAAAAGGACCATTCAGAGGTAAAACAATCCAACCAAACGGCTATCCACTATATCCCATTCTCCAACCTTCTCTGAGACATTGAGATCATTGTGACCTGGCCATTTAGCTCATTATGAGCACAAAAGTGTCGATCAGAAGCAAAACAACCCAACTTGCATTATAAGCGCTGGGTGGATGGCGAATTGAGGGAAGAGAATTCCCACAGATTGAGTAGCAATGGCAGGTCACAATGAGTAGTTGCAATGGATGTCTCAATGAGTAGTGGGGAGGGGGTGGCTCAGTCGGTAGCGCGCCAGGCTCGTAATCTGTAGTTCCCAGGTTCGAGTCCCAGCTGGGTCAGCGTTGAGATTTATCTCCGCAAAATTCTCCGCCCTGCCCAAGGTCAGTAGGGGACACCGATGGGCTTGGAAAGGCCGCCGTCCGTCGGATGGGACGTTAAACTGTGACCTCGTGTGCGGGAGAGCCATACCCTGTGCACGTTAAAGAACACGCTGGATGGCCTTGACGGGAGGCTACCATCTGTCTCCCAACAGCTATTCCAGTGGGTCCCCTACCCCAACTCAATGAGTAGTTGCATGAAATGTTGATTGAGTAGCAATGGATGTCAGCAAATGTATGCTTGGTGGGTATCAACGATGACAAGAAGGAATCATCTGATTGGCATTTAAACCTTAGAAAAAATAAATGTAAATAATAAATACCCCCTCAAGCAGCTGCTTGCCACAGAGGTCTGACAGGAGCCTGTCAGTTTATATGCCAAAGTAGAAGGTCTGAGAGGATGACAAGACCTCAGCAGAAAAACGACACAGAAGGTAACGTTTCTCACAGACAGGTATAAACCACTTATGTTCTTCAGTTTCAGCCATTCTATTTGTATTTGAGCTCAAGAGTTACTCTCGTGATAAGATCTACGGTTATTATTCAAGTGACGAAAGTCAAAGTAAGACCTAATGTAATTCTGTAGACCAACTAGCAAGTTCTTTGATAGTTAGAGATCATGAATTTGATCTCTGGGTAGGGTCAGATGGAATGTGAAAGGTTTTGGTAGCAAGAGAGAAGGCGATGCACATTATTCTACTTTTCTTTTTGTCTACCAATGACTTAATCCAGCATCGAAGTTCAAAGTTAAATTGCCTAATGTAAAAGATTTGTTGGATTGTTTTACCTCAGAAAGGCACTTTTTGCACACACTGTTCTAAATGGCCAAGTCACATTACATTATTACAGGTGAACCACGAAGGTTCAAGAATTTATTTACAGGTGAACCACGAAGGTTCAGAGAAGGTTGGGAGAAGGAAACCCCTGAACAGCTGTTAGGAGACAGATAAGTAGCCTCCAGTCGAGAACATCCGTCGTGTTCTTTAATGCTCATGGCACGGACCGATGGCTTAACGTCCCATCAGACAGATGAACCATCAGTGTCTCCTAATGAACGAAGGCAGGACAGGAACTCCTACATGGGAGGGGGCGGGGGTGGCTCAGTCGGTAGCGCGCCAGGCTCGTAATCTGCAGTTCCCAGGTTCGAGTCCCAGCTGGGTCAGCGTTGAGATTTATCTCCGCATAACTCCCCGCCCTGTCCACGGTCAGTAGTGGACACCGATGGGCCTTGGAAAGGCCGCCGTCCGTCGGATGGGACGTTAAGCCGTGGCCCCGTGTGCGGGAGAGCCACACCATGTGCACGTTAAAGAACACGCTGGATGGCCTTGACGGGAGACTACCATCTGTCACCCAACAGCTGTTCCAGTGGGTCCCTCCCCAACCTTCTCTGAGCCTTCGGGGTCCATGTGACCTGGCCATTTAGCCCATGGTGTGCAAAAAAGTGCCGCTCAGAGGTAAAACAACCCAACCCAACCTACATGGGAACCGCAGATTACGCGCTACCCAATAAGCTACTCTGCCCCCTGGTGTGAACGAAACATCATACGTAGAACTGCCGCCCTCCCCAAATTTCCCTCGACAATCTCGCATTTTAAACTCTTGTCTTACGTCCCATACAGACAAAATATGGAATGCAAAAAGTCCCGAATTTTGTAGTTTTCTACCTTTTTGAAAAATTATTTTTTTTATCAGATTATTAGAAATACAGTAATATTGTATTGAACGCTGATTCTATATTACGTTGGGGCGGGGGTGGCTCAGTCGGTAGCGTGCCAGGCTCGTAATCTGTAGTTCCCAGGTTAGAGTCCCAGTTGGGTCAGCGTTGAGATTTATCTCCGCAAAATTCCCCGCCTGCCTACGGTCAGTAGGGGACACCGATGGGCTTGGAAAGGCCGCCGTCCGTCGGATGGGACGTTAAGCCGTGGACCCGTGTGCGGGAGAGCCATACCCTGTGCACGTTAAAGAACACGCTGGATGGCCTTGACGGGAGGCTACCATCTGTCTCCCAACAGCTGTTCCAGTGGGTCCCCTCCCCCAACCTTCTCTAATCCTTCGGGGTCCATGTGACCTGACCATTTAGCCCATGGTGTGCAAAAAAGTGCCGCTCAGAAGTAAAACAACCCAACTTAATGAGGACTCAGGCCACAGCTACAACTGCAATAATGACTTAGAAGAAAGGAGTGAAAGATACCAAGAAAAAGTAGAATAGTGTGAATCGCTTTCTCTGTTGCTACCACATAGGTCACACTCCTTCTGATCCTACGAAGATATCCACGAAGATATCTCACAGTACCTGGTCTGCATTACAGAACCTTCCGATTAAACTAATACATTCACGTTGTAGTAAAGGAACAGGAGGTACTTTATAACAGGCCTGGATATAGAAAAAATATAGCGGAAAGTGAGGGAGGAGGTTGCAAAGCACAATTGAACCGGAATAGGGGTGGACAAGAGACGGGATTTCCATTTCAGTGTAACATTTTTAAGGTTCTCATTCTTTGTAATATTAATACACATTCTTCATAACATCATTCTTTGTAATATTAATATCAAGAACACTATATTTCTTCACTATTAATTGCAATGATGTTGGCATCTATGAGGAGATTAAATTTTCTTCTGAAGAAACGAACCTCTAATTTTGAGGATCTCGAAAAATTCACTTAAATGCAACAGATTATAAATAAATAAAAAAATAAATACCCCCTCAAGCAGCTGCTTGCCACAGAGGTCTGACAGGAGCCTGTCAGTTTATATGCCACAGTAGAAGATCTGAGAGGATGACAGGACCTCAGCAGAAAAACAACACGAACATCCATGCCTTAATCCGGGCTCGAACCCAGGTCCCTTAAATCAACAGCTAAGCGCGCTAACCACTCTGCCACGATTATAACCGAGAAAACCTGAAATGCTTTAAACCTGCCTGTTGTTTTATTTTTTGGATAATAAGGTAGTTTAATTTAGAAAAGAAATTGACTATTAGTTCACCTGTTCGATTACTCGATACTCAAGCTACTGAATTGAAATTTATACACACCCAATCCCGAGTAACATTATTTTTTAACTATTTCTCTATGATCATTTATATTATTGTGCTTATTATACAACATATAAGGGAGCACTTTGGGTGCTTTCCTTGTCTGATCTGTATGGTCTATCTTTGTTCATAATTTTAGCACTTCCAAAACAATTTTTTACGCTTTCCTATATAAATTTGTCTGTTTACTGTACGAGAAGTATTACAATAAAAACATATTTGTAAACAATAAGGAACATTTCAATTGTCGCTGATCGATTAGAATCTTTTAACCAATCAGGGTGAATTTGTATATGCGATACAAAGTCATAGTGATTGGTTGAAGATTATAACATTTTCTATATGGAGTAGAAACGCCTTTAAACGTACAGCTATCTTTATTACTGAACAACTGTTTGTTCAATTAATTTCTCATTTTCAATCTTCATTACTCGACAGTCATCTAAACGTATTGAAATAAAACTGTATTTAGCAGTTTTTTCTTTTCTAATTCAAAAATTGTTTCTTTTCTCTAAAAATGAATTTAAATATGTGAAATAGGCAAATAGGAAACAAAACGCGATACACAAAGTATAGTCATGATTAAGCAATGAAGTGTAAATTATATGAATCATGTTACTCATCTCCGACTGTTTACATTATTTCTTATGATAAATTCGTATCCAATAGTACGATTCACCTTACATGAATTTTTCAAGAAAATATCTATAGTGTCAGTCATAGGACTGAGTGTAGTTTTTCCCAATGCGGCTGTTCCCAGGGGTTGAACGCGTAATCTCCGTCAAATAATTAAAACTATTAAATATATAGATTTCAACAATAAAAATTCAGTTATTCCTCATGCAGCTGCTTGCCACAGAGGTCCGACAGGAGCCTATCAGTTTAATACGCCATATAAAAGATCTGTGAGGAAGGTGAATTCTAGCAGAAAGACAATAATAACATTCATGCCTTAGACCAGTGGTTCTCAAGCTTTTATGCTTCACGTACCCCCTGGAAATGTGTATGTAACTGGCGTACCCCTTGTATAGATAGATAAAACTATAGTTATGGTATAACAATGGGAATAAAATAAAACATATATATCAGTGGTCCTCAACCTTTTATGCTTCACATACCCCCTGGAAATGTGTATATAACTGGCGTACCCCTTGTGTAGATAGATAAAACTATAGTTATGGTATAACAATGGGAATAAAATAAAACATATATATCAGTGGTTCTCAACCTTTTATGCTTCACGTACCCCCTGGAAAAGTATATGTAACTGGCGTACCCCTTGTATAGATAGATAAAACTATAGTTATGGTATAACAATGGGAATAAAATAAACATATATTATATAACATATATCTAGCGACATTTGAGCTCTCACGGCGTACTCCAAAAATTTTACAACGTACCTCACGTTGAGAACCGTACCTTAAAAAATAGCATTTATAATAATTATTTCCAGTTAAAATTATCATTATTTCTATATCTATATTATTTATTTATATGTTTATGGATACATGTATACGATATTTTATTTATTTATTTATGGATATATGTATATGATACGGCATGTGAAACGTCTAAGAGCCGAACAGAAACATTAATTTTTAACTGTTATTCTGCACGTTGCAGGCGAGCACCAGTGTTTAATACCATTTACTCTAGGAACGACTTCACATGACAGGTAATTTTAGCCCTAACTGTGTGCCCGATTCTTCTAACTTTTTCACTCAAGTGCACATGTTCCAAATTAATTCGACTTTTAATTGTATGCATCAACAGGAAATAGAGACCAAAATCTAATGAAAAAAAAATCAAATTTTTAATCCTATTTCAGTGGATGCAAGCTTCTAACTTTCCCACAGCACCGCTAATTAATTTCAGCAATCTCTTGAAATGACGGCATTCCAACAAAACCTAGTGGAAAGCCACTAGCAAAAACAAATAAACAAACACAAATCTATATTCTTAAAGGGAAGCTGAAAAATATTGTCTACTTAAAAATGAAAACATGCGTTTCTGATGAGTAATGAATCAGGAAAACAAAATTGTACTTTTAAGGAACAAAATATTGATTAAAAAATACATATACTCTATACCAGAAATTAATGGGTCTCTTTAGGCATCTCTTGATCTCTATGGCGGGGGTGGCTCAGTCGGTAGCGCGCCAGGCTCGTAATCTGTAGTTCCCAGGTTCGAATCCCAGCTGGGTCAGCGTTGAGATTTATCTCCGCAAAAATTCCCCGCCCTGCCCACGGTCAGTAGGGGACACCGATGGGCTTGGAAAGGCCGCCGTCCGTCGGATGGGACGTTAAGCCGTGGCCCCGTGTGCGGGAGAGCCATACCCTGCGCACGTTAAAGAACACACTGGATGGCCTTGACGGGAGGCTACCATCTGTCTCCCAACAGCTGTTCCAGTGGGTCCCCTCCCCCAACCTTCTCTGAGCCTTCGGGGTCCATGTGACCTGGCCATTTAGCCCATGGTGTGCAAAAAAGTGCCGCTCAGAGGTAAAACAACCCAACTAGATTTCTACACCATTATTCCGATCCTATTTGACCTTGAACACTCATCACATCCACAACTTCACAATGTTTCTGAGATGTACTATGGAAAATGCCCCCACCAATCTTCAGGTATCTACCGCCGGTATTCGGAAATTTGGCCTTTGACTTCAAAGGACTTTCCGGATCCGAAAGTTCGTAACGTTTCCGACATCTAAATCAGAACCATTCCTAGACACCAATATTCACTTTACTATCACTCGTAGATCAAGGTTTGACATCTACGTGACCTAAGTTTGACCTTGAAGGACACGTCAAAGTTCAGATTTCGGATTTTTCCCGAGATCTAACCCGCGGATTACCCTAGGTGCAAATTTTCAGAGTTGTACCATTTCTGCATCATAGTTGGAATTAGCGTGATTCCCTGTCAGCCATCAGTCAGGCAGTCACTCACAATCGTCTTTATATATATAGCACTATGAATAATAATCTAAATAAGCACTATGAATTGGCGAAATCATTTAGTTATGCAACTAAAAATGTTTGGTTAAAAATTGGAAGAAATATTCCAGATTCAGTAAATTGAATATACGTTTTATGAGATGGAAATTATTTTGCAATGTAGAGTAATGTAGAGCAACTGGTAGGTCAAGCTTATTTTAATTGCAACGATCCATCTGTATCCAAATTATAAAATTATAAAATATTTTAGAGTTTTCGTCTTATTAAAATATATTTTGTTTTAATTCATAAAAAAAAATCACTACTATACCTTTGGAATGTTGGTTTTAATTTACTACCAATATTATTTTAATTAAAATTCTTATAACAGAAATATTTCGTCCGTCCACTGTTCATTATTTTTGCCCTTTTCAAGAAGAATCCTTGGTGATACCGATAAAAAAAATACGACGGAAACAGGTGTATCCTTGGTGGAGTAGCGTGTAATATGCACATTTTTTCAATCGCCTTGCACTCTGAGTTCGAGGTTAAAGTGACAGATTTTTCTGTGAATATATCACACTCATAATTATTCTCAAATGATGATATAATCAATGGGAAATAAATGTACTAGGAATAAAATCATATAGTTAAACCAGTATCGACTAAATAAATATAGGGGGAGCCATTTGAGAAACAACACTGTTAAGATGCAATTACGTAAATTCAATGTCACAGCGAATGTTACCACCTTTTCCCCATCCTTGACAGGACCATTGACGTAACGAGGTTTGTACGGGCCCCTGATGAATATTAATAGAAAACTCCCCCCCCCCCCAAACCTCTCACATTCACGCAACTCATCAACTGTATGGACCAAAAAAAAGATTTACAATGATTTCATTGTAAATCTTTTTTTTGGTTCAGTATAACCAACGCCAGAATAGCGAACTATTCAATACAACGAAATTGTTTTCCGACACAGGCCAATTTACCATGCATCTATATTAAAAGGTTTCAATTTACCAATACAAGTATAACGAAACTATCAGTTTAACGAAATAAAAATTTATCCCGTACAAAAAATACGATCCGTAGCACAAAACCTGTAAAGAGAAAATACTTAAACGATATGTATAAGGTATGTTTTTTCCATCATTACTTGTTTTGAGTTTTAGCATCTGGTAACAATGCAATGATTTAAACGATGTGAAATATCTAACCAATCACAATATGTAAAACGTGCTATTGCAGATCACCCACAATGCATTTTTTCTAATCTCATTGCGTGACATAAATGATCTCTACATGTGCCGCCACGCTGCTTCAAAGCGACGTTGCCACACTTTCCTAGCATATAAGGGGATTTTCAACAGTGTTGCCAATTCACACGTAAGGAAATAAGCTAGACAAAGCTCCAAAAAGAGCGAGGAATTTTTTAAAAACAAAATTTTCTTTAGATCGCAGCATTCGTTTTGTAATGGAGCCTATATTCGAGTTTTGGGCAGGTGAATTATTTCTTTTTTTTTTAAAAATGAAGTATGATTTAAAAGTTAAAGATGACCAAATAATAAAAAAAAGAGTAATAATAGAAGTGAAATTTCTTCCCATAACAAAGGATGCTGTATATACACTGAAACTAAAGTTGAATGCTTATTCTGCAGTTTGTTTGTTCCTGACTGTAGAGATGTGATTTTGCGTCTCTTTTTATTTATACCAAGTGCTACTAATGAAACATAACTCATTAAATGTAGAGTTTGCGTCAAGGATGGCATTTTGATTCTATTTTTAAAAGAAAACAATTTTTTATCCTAAAAAACGCAAAGTTATTAATTATACAAAATGAAAAAAATAAATGAAACGCTAAAAAATCCTACCATAGGAAATATTTTATTATTAGAAAGTAAATCGTTAATAAGTGAAATGAGGATTCAGTGGTAAAATATCACAGGAAAATGCAGCTGGAAAAAAATTAGTATGCTAACCATTACATCATCATCGGCTAACGTTTCCTCTTCAGCTAGGTGACATAAACTTTCCCATAGCTTATTATTTCATGTGTTCCATGTCTACAGGACATTTCCTGCGATACTTTACCACTGAATTATTGATATAACGCGACGAGCGTGAGAGGCAAATATTAAATCTCTATCTCTAAGAAAGAACAGGGTTGCCCACTTCCCGACAGATGGCGCCACTATGCAAATGAAATAAAAATGCGGGAAAGTTTATCAGTCACACAAGTTAAAGAAGTAATCGTTAGCTATTGATGGTGTAATGATTAGCATACCCGACCGGTTACTTGGAGAAGTGCGTTCGAATCCCACTCACAGCAATGCGGATTTTTATTTTATTAGAAGATAAAACCTGTTAGGATATAGTAATACGATATTCAACTAAAAATAGCTTTCTGGATCATCAGTGTCAGTATTTTCAGGGTTGGCAAGGAATGCATTGAGATCTCACTCGGGACACGAAAGTTTTGAAAAAGTGTCTGAGATGGCAGCACTTATGGAAGCTATACGTACGTGGGGCACATGGTAAAATTTTTTAGGGTACGCCGTGAGAGCTCAAAAGTCGCTAGATATATGTTATACATAGGTATGTTTTATTTTATTCCCATTGGTACACTATAACTATGGTTTTATCTATCTATACAAGGGGTACAGTCGCTCAAAAAGTATCCGAACACTATGGTTGATTACAGAATTCAGAAAAAATATCTAGCAACGTTTTTTTAGAAATTAGTGATCTGAGAACCTTCGTGTCATGTGACACGAAGGTTGCGACCCAAAATCACGTTACACCAAAATTAGTCAAAACGTGGTACAAAACGGATTTAAGCTTAATTAGTTAAAAATTACATTCAGTGTTTAGGAACACGTTTACTTTTCCATGGAGTCTACAGAAGTGTAAAAATAATGTAAGTACTGTAGTTTAAATAAATAAAAAATAAATACCCCCTCAAGCAGCTGCTTGCCACAGAGGTCTGACAGGAGCCTGTCAGTTTATATGCCATAGTAGAAGGTCTGAGAGGATGGCAGGCCCTCAGCAGAAAAACGACACATACATCCATGCCTTACCCGGGGCTCGAACCCAGGTCCCTTAGATAAAATATCACATAAATTTCTTTACGAAAAACAGCCAAAAGGTTAGATATGTATGGTCTATTATTATTTTTTCAGTATTGGAAAAATATGAAACAGTTAAGTATGCAATTGAAATCAATGGTTTAGTTACTGAGAATAAAAAGTTGAAGAAAGCAATTATTACGGGGTTCAGCTGTATTTTCAATTGGGTCAGGTTTTGCGAATTTTTCTTGAATTTTAGGCTATTTGTATGTGAAAATATATTTCACTCTAATTGACGTATAAAATATTAATTTACAAATCAGCTCATAATATTAATTAACTACCACTATTATTTTAAATTAAATTTCATAAACAAAATATTGTTCTGTTTTAAGTTTTACATTTCTATTGCTAAAGACCCGATCACCTTTGTAACAAGAGTGGCAAAATTGATGTTTTCATTGAAACCTACATACCTAACTTTAAATCAGAATTGACCATCATCTAACGTCAGTTGATGCGAGAGCTGTTATATTGAAGAATCCTATTCTTGGAAAACTTGTGCATTTTAATGTATACATAAACCTCGAAACAAACTATTTAATTCACTGGACTTTGACAAGTTGTTTGAAGGAAACTTCCCAACTATCGTAGAAGGTGATAACTCTAAAAATGTATCCTGGAATTATCGGTTTACTAATTCCCATGGGAAAAAAACTATTAATATGCTACAAAAAATGGCATTATGGTTGATGGACCTCAATCACCCACATTTTTTCCTTTAGACATATCACAAAATATTCTTATATAGAATTTTCAATAAATTCTACGCAGGATATGTTTTGAGGAAAATAAACAATCATCTGATCATTATCACTATTTTTTTTATTTGCGACATAGAGGACAGAGAAGAATCCTAGAAGCTACTCCTAGCTTTTACAGGCCTTCTCATACAAGGACATGCCCTACTACGACCGAAGTCACTGCTGACCACTGCCTTAGTTAGAGCTAACACAACACACAAAGTTTGCCTTGCTGGAACAGTCGCTAGCTGCCTAACCACCCCTTGCAGCTCTTTTTTGGCCATCACGTCTTCATATCTCCGAACTGCAATTCAGATAGTAAATTGCATTTACTAAGAGGGTGATTACTTCAGAATGCTACTCGTAGGCAAACTCTGGACTGCGTTGTTTGTTGTTGAAAGAAAACTTAAATTGTCATATGTTTCATGAAGATGAAAAAAAGGAAATAGGTGTTAATAAACAGGAAACGTACGAGAATTTTTATAAGCTAGAAAAAAATAATAATACTGACTTTACCAAAATAAAGTGGTATATATTCAAATGTAGTTAGAGATAGGTGTCACAATAACGATAAATAAAGTATCGATAATGCCATCAAGCATTTGACTGAAAGCATTCAATGAACATTAGTTATTAAACCTAATAATTTCATTAAGAGAGTTTCACATCTTGATAATATTCCAACTGAACTCAAAAATAATATCGAAAAGAAAACCAAAGCTAGAAAGACCTGATGATGATATAGAGATGCAACAGAAGCGAAAACTGGACAAAAGGAACTAGACTTCCTTTTAAAAGGAAGTAACAGAGCTATCCCTACACTGCATGGGATTAATGGGATAGTTTACACAGATGAAGAAAAAGTGGAAGTTTTCACCAAATACAGATGAAGAAAAAGTGGAAGTTTTCACCAAATACAGATGAAGCTGCTGATGACTTTATGGAAGAAGGCCGTAAGGAAATAGGAAAGATTTACATTCGGGATTACAACGGAGGTATCAAATCTGTGAGTCTGCGAACTTAAATCAGCGGGTTAGAAATCTAAAATCTAGAAAGGCAGCCAGATCAGATGAAAAAATCTTCCACACAAAGCTTGTCTGAATCTCTGAACATTATCGCTAAGACAATTTGAACTGAATATTTCTCATCCCCAAGGAAAGCGACAGAAGTAATTATGTATTTAAAATCCTATCAAAATCTTACACTCCCACAAAGCTATAGACCAATTAGCTTGCTGTCATGCCTAGGTAAGGTCTTTGAGAGATTTGTTTTAAACATAATGGAAGATATACTCTTTGACAAGAATATCATTCCTCCTGAGCAATTCTGTTTTCGCCTTAATCATTCTACTATACATCAAGTCATGAGAGTGATTGAATCCATTATGGAGTCTAAAAATGGAAGGGAGTCCACCGTAGCAGCTTTTTTAGATATCGAAAAAGCATTTGATACTGGATAGAGAGACTTGTCTTCATACTTATGAAATATGATTTTCCAGCTCCCATCACTAAAATAATCCTCAAATTATCTGACAGGTCATTTCAAGTCAGAGGGCAAAATGATCTCTCATCATGGAAACCTGTATCAACAGGAGTCCCTCAGGGTTCTTTCCTTGGTCCAGCCCTGTTCAATATCTATATTTCGGATTTATTAATAATGGATAGAATCAAAACATTTACATTAGCTGATGGCAAAGCATTCATTTCTTTCTCCTTATCACCGCAAATCGCGTGCAACGAAATGCAAAAGTTGTTAGACACATTTGAAAATTTGTGCATGAAATGGCGCATCAAGACACAAAAGACTGCATTATGTGTCTAATTTTATTATCTTTGATAAGCAGATACTGTGGAAGGATTCGGCAAAAGTATCTTGATGTCACGATCAATCAAAAGCTCAATTGGGATGCACATTTCCTCTGTTGTGCATAAAGCTCGTGTAATACAGTTTAAATTGCATTCAATTATCATCAGAATATATAATTTATCAATTAATAACAAGTTGGATATCTATCATATTATTCTCAAGCCTTGACGGGGGGCTACCATCTGTCTCCCAACAGCTGTTCCAGTGGGTCCCCTCCCCCAACCTTCTCTGAGACTTCGGGGTCCATGTGACCTGGCCATTTAGCCCATGGTGTGCAAAAAGTGCCGCTCAGTGGTAAAACAACCCAACCTAAAATTCTAAAGCCTGTAATTCTCTATGCGGCTCCAGTTTGGAGCCATTGCTTCCAAACTAATATCAAGAAAATTCAGACCTTCCTCTTTTTTTTTCTCAAAATCAAATTTTGAGATCAGCTATGGGTGCACCTTGGTTTATGAGGAAACACGATCATTCACCGTTGGGTTGTTTCACCTCTGAGCGCCACTTTTTTGCACACTAAGGGCTAAATGGTCAGGTCGTATGGACCTGGAAGGCTCAGAGAAGGTTGGGGATGGGGACCCACTGGAACAGCTGTTGGGAGACAGATGGTAGACTCCAGTCAAGGCCATCCAGCGTGTTCTTTAACGTGCACAGGGTATGGCTCTCTCCCACACACGGGGTCACGGCTTAACGTCCCATCCGTTGGACGGCAGCCTTTACCAAGCCCATCGGTGTCTCCTACTGACCGTGGGCAGGGAACTTTGCGGAGGTAAATCTCTACGCTGACCCAGCTGGGATTCGAACCTGAGAACTACAGATTACGAGCCTGGCGCGCTACCGACTGAACCATCCCCGCCCCGATCATTCACCGTTAACTTAATGTGTGACAAGTACATGAATGCATCAAAACTCAGGCAATCAAGGTCTTTCAAAAAGCAGGAAATCACCGAAATCAACTTATATCTAGTACCATCAACTATGATTCTTCTGTTCAACAAAAGCATAAGAGATTCAAGATTGTTCTAAACCAGTTTATTACTCTACTTGATTGTCCTTATAAAAGCGTTTGGTACCATCTCGGTTTATTTATAAAATTTTGTTAATGCGATATACTAGATGAAATAAGTAAAGGCACCATCCCGGTAGTGTGGCTTGTCAATCTCTGATCTCTACTTCTAATTAAACGATAATCCTTAACAAAAACAAGAGAACTAAAACGAAACGCATTCTCTCAAGATTGTGTTTCGTTTTATCTCTCTTGTGCCTGAATCTATATTCCTTGCCCCTAAGGAGAGAGGTTTTTTAGGGTTAAATTTTTAGATTAGTAATATTTACCTTCTAAGCTTAAAATACCGTTTTGAAAAACCGACTGTACCCATGAAAAATAGACTTTTTTACATTCATAATCAATAATATTTGCTAAGGAGTAAAATCTTTTTAACATTAACAGTCGTTTTTCAATTAAATGTTTCTCATCTTAAATTATAATCAATTAAAACCCTCAGATAGCGAAACACTATATTCTTAATTTCGGTATAAGGACAAAAACATTTTTCTGCATAGTTGGATTCAGTCATTATCACAAAATACTTAAACTCTTATTTTCTACGGATTATTTTCACCAACTAATTAATTTGGATGTATATTATATTATATACTTTTCACCCATTTTTTGTTTCCGGTAGGTTTATTGAGAAAATATGTTCTTTGTTTCGTTTCTCTGCCGTCCCATAGCCGAGTGGTCAGCGCGCTTGGCTACTGATCTAAGGGACCTGGGTTCGAGCCCCGGGTAAGGCAAGGATGTAAGTGTCGTTTTTCTGCTGAGGTCCTGCCAACCTCTCAGATCTTCTACTATGGCATATAAACTGACAGGATCCTGTCAGACCTCTGTGGCAAGCAGCTGCTTGAGGGGGTATTTATTATTCGTTTCACTTATTCTTTACGTATAATCAGCTGGCCTCAAGTTGCGGGGGTGGCTCAGTCGGTAGCGCGTCAGGCTCGTAATCTGTAGTTCCCAGGTTCGAGTCCCAGCTGGGTCAGCGTTGGGATTTATCTCCGCAAAATTTCCCGCCCTACCCACGGTCAGTAGGGGACACCGATGGGCTTGGAAAGGCCGCCGTCCGTCGGATGGGACGTTAAGCCGTGGCCCCGTGTGCGGGAGAGCCATACCCTGTGCACGTTAAAGAACACGCTGGATGGCCTTGACGGTAGGTTACCATCTGTCTCCCAACAGCTAATCCAGTGGGTCCCCTCCCCCAACCTTCTCTGAGCCTTCGGGGTCCGTGTGGCCTGGCCATTTAGCCCATGGTGTGCAAAAAAGTGCCGCTCAGAGGTAACTCAACAACCTCAAATTGTTTCACTGAACGTCAGTTGAGTAGATCTCACTTTCTTCACCCTATGCCACGCTGATGGAAATAATCTGTAAGGAATCCATGCATCTGAAGAACATTTGGAATATTTTTTTCGCCATGAAAAAAAGGGGGGGGATACTGGATTCCATTGCAGAGTAATATTTCCCCCTTCGTTTTAGAGGTTTTTAATTTCTTTTATGCAAATTAAAAAGTTTAAAAGATAAATATTATATCAAACTTTAAAATACGAGTTGGATAATGTTAAAAATATGTGCTTGCATGTCATGTTTTAAAAATAGAAATTTTCTGAATGAGTTGTCTGCTCGTAAAATGTCTCGGATATCTGACTGCAGGATTTTTGAGGTTCCAACCTGTAAAGAAATTGATATGCAACAAAGAAAGCGGCTCTGTAACAGATTCTGGTTTGTTAAAAAGTAAGAAATGTCCTTAAAGAATCTCATATGAGAAAACAAGAAATCCCACTAAGGAATCTGATAGGCGAAAAGCTACTGAACGCCATAAAGAAACCTCGTATAAGAAAAAATATCAACGAATTCCATAGAAGAACCATTGCTTTTGAAACTTCTTCAGCCACGAAACTCGTTTTCAAATTCAAATCTTTCGGGAAAATCCAAATTTTATCATACTTTGTAAACATACAAATATATATGTTACCGCTAAAGTGCAGAAATCAGTTATTCTACAGATTATCTAGATATTGTGCAGATTAACTAGGGTGATCCGTTAACGTGCGCAAAATTGTTTCATTTCTCAAATTACCTAGGTAATCTGCACATTACCTAATAGGCACTCGTTAAAGTGAAAATAAGATCTTTGGTGGAACAACAGGAACGTTTCTGTACGCTTAAATTAACATAATGTTATTTATCTAGTGTCCGAGAGTAGAGTTGAAACCAGGGTCATCCCTCTGTCAACATGAATCAGTCGTCCGAATTATAAAAAACGCCCCCAAAATGAGCAGGCCAAGTAATAACGAATCATTTTAGTGATTCGTTATCAAGAATGAATCACTTTACCGATTCGTTCTCACTTGGCCTCCGCTCATCCGGGGCGTTTTTTATAATGCGGACGAGTGAATCACGTGACACGAAGATTCATATTCAAGAGATTCACCACTATGAGAGAAACAAACTTTTGAACTTTAACGATACGGAAGCCGTTAATGTGCACATTACCTAGGTAAAATGCGGAAAACTCTTGATTCCGCACGTTAACGGAGCAAATCAGTTAATCTGCAGATTAGCTAGGTAATGTGCACATTAACGGCTTTCGAGCTTTAGCGGTAACATACACATATACGAACATGTTCAAATAAAAAAATCCACCGCCGGTTTTCGAAATACCAGAGCTCTTGATTAAGCGCCCGTTGCTCTACCAGTTGAGCTACGGCTGGGAAATTTACAACTGCTTACGGAAAGTGAAACACGATGGTTGATCAAGCCATGATGCTCAACCATGTAGTCGAAGTGTAGGGGCAGGGACGTTGGTCGGGAAATAAAGTCACCTCCCCCCAACCCCGAAAATCGCTCGACTTATATGAAATCTCAAACTTGTCTGCCTGCTTCGAAACCAAAACTTTTACCATTGTATAATTTTATTTTAACCCCATATTATATGTCAAAAACTGAAAATAGATTTCAAAAACGACTATAAAATTTTATTCCATATAGAATATCATTTTAAACTTTTTTTTTTTTCTGTTCTGGGTGGAAGTAATTCTCTTTTCTGGGTGAAAGTTAGTAATTGGGAAAAACCTACTCAAAGTTTATTCTTAGACCCCCCTGAAATTAAAATCTGCGTAAGTGTCTGTATAGGGGCACACATGCGGTGTTTATACCGAGTTTATACAGACGTTGAACTAATTTTTTTTTTAACTAGTTTTATCAAATACCAGTATATATATAATATAGCCGTGCTTCTCACGTATCTCCTTTGAGATATTTTTCTTGCATTAGAAAAAACAGGATGCCATGGGCACAAGCACCATTGAATCAGAAGCGTAAAGTTTGGCAAATGATTCGCAGATAAGTGGATATTGTTATTTGCAATGAATGCACAATTTTTTTAAATGATTCTTGTACAAGGATGGAAATTTCTTTTTCATGATTCAGTTGAAATAAGTGTTATTATAAAGTCTCTTTATACACTATATTTTTCGTCAGGCCAGTATGTATTATATGTTTTCATCACTAACTCTCGAGCAAATTGCATAAAATAAGGGCCATATCTAGGAGAGGACATGAGGCCAATTCCCCCCTCCTTTGCGAATGCTAATAAGGGTAATAGGAACTAAAAATAATTTAACCTATGCATACCCATCAGGTTTCGGAAATTTAAAATGTTATATAAAATTATGGTTGTTACGCTAGCCATTACCTGGTCTAGAGGTTAACGTACCTCACTATTAAACCAACGGGCATGTCGCTGTGTACAGTCGCTCAAAAATATCCGAACACTATGGTTGATTACAGAATTCAGAAAAAATATCTGGCAACGAATTTTTTAGATATTAGTGATCTGGCAACCTTCGTGTACAGTACACCTTAAGAATGGCAACCTTCGTGTACAGTACACGAAGGTTGCAAGATCACTAATTTCTAAAAAAAAAGTCGTTGCCAGATATTTTTTCTGAATTCTGTAATCAACCATAGTGTTCGGATATTTTTTGAGCGACTGTATGAGCGCATAATGTCCTTAGCTGGCAATGCGCCATAAGACCCCAAACAAACAACTCTGTGTACGTGTTTGTATGTTGTATAAGAAAGGAGGATAAGCCGACCATAACTTCTAGGTTATCTACGTCCCTTGCTTGTTTAAAAAGAAATTAAAAACCTTTAAAACGAAGGGGAATATATTACTCTGCAATGGAAATCCATTATCTCCCCTCCCCCACTTTTTTTTTCTAGATCCGAGAGCCTACATAAAATGGATCACGCGAAAAATATGAATATAGATGCCGTAAATCGATTTCAGAAGTTTTCAAGAACTGTCTGTATGCTTTATTAATAATAATTTCAAAAAATATTTTTACTGAAAATTTAAGTATTTTTGGACTCGAAAGGGAAGTCACTCGGAATCATGGAAATTCGTGGGATGAAAACGCTTTCACCTAGAGCACATACTCAATGGGGGCGAAGGTTTCTCTGTCGATAGCACGCCAAGCTTGTAATCTGCAGTTCTCAGGTTCGAATCCAAACTGTAACAGCGTTGTGATATATTTTCTCTAACCAGCCAGCCTTCTGTGAAAAAGGAGGGTGTGAAGGGTCTGGGAAGTTCATCGATGAGATGTTAAGACGTGGAACCGTGTACAGAAGATCCATACCTAATGCACATTAAAGGACACGCTGAACGATCTTGCACGTTAAAGAACACGCTGAATGGCCTTGATGGAAGGCTACCATCTGTTTACCAACAGCTGTTCCACTGGGTCCCCAACCTTCTCTGAGCCTTCGGGGTCCTTGTAACTTGACCATTTAGCCCATTGTGTGAAAAAAAGTGCCGCTCAGAGGTAAAACAACCCAACCCAACGCTCTTCCTCACAGCCATTTTCTGGTTTTTCTTCCAGTTATGAGACATAGGGATAAACTTTACTTATTAATTCTTCAGTAGTTGCTACGAACCTTTCAAGAGGAACGAGATAACGTTTTTACGAGGAACGAAATAACGAATGAAGAGACACATAATGACACTCGAAAGATAAGCTTAACAGCCTTGACAAGATCACCATAACCCGTGGTCAAGTGTTCCTATTTTTAGTCCGCTGGGCAATAGGGCAGCAACCAACAGTGTCAGAATGGGAGATTGGGGTGCCTAAGTAAAACCACTCATTGAACACCTCACTGATATAAGAGTTGTGGGCATGCCAATCAAGAACTCAATGACGTCACATAGAACATTTCCATGTATTCGCCATCCGGGAGTTCTCACTGGATTATGACAATAATCCTGTTGGCTAGTAGCAAATTGCACAAGGACTCTTCATCATTTTGATAGCCATTATTGGTCGGTTTTAGGCGGTTGTTGACTGTCGCCTAGCGAACTCAGGAGAGTGATGTACCCCCAATGTACTATGTCACACAAGACCCTGGTGAAGAGCAATACATCCCACCTCAACCATTTAGTGGATGGAATTTGTAAACAAAATCTTTTACGTCTTGTAAACAAATCCTTACAGCCCTTTGTCATGTAACAATTTTAATATTAGTCGAAAAGAACAACGAAACTATGAATAGCGAACTGAACTAAGCTTCTGCGCAGCCTTAAAACAGAGCAATCCCTAAACAGTGTCCAGTCTCATGTGTCTAAGTGAGAAACGAGAAGCAGCAGAAGAGCGTCAGTTGATTGACAGTTCATCATGATTTCAGCATAACCAGTCAGACAGCAAGCAAGAAGCTGCTGTGACTTTTACCGAAGGCCATGATTCACTTTCCTCTTTGCGGAGCCACATCCCATTTTGTGTAGACGTCCAAGCCAGAGAGAAACATCATTCACTCCAAGGAAACTCACAGTGCTACAAAAGTTACAAGTACACGCAGTCGAGGAAAATGATGAGCAGGCAGACTGCATCTGAGCAATAACGCCATCCTTCAGGAATGGTATTGTCGTGTTCAGATTTTGTATAAAAATGTGGACACAAGACGTACTGGTGACCACAAGATGGTGGCTGAACCCCGTCCGCCATTTTTACAAATTAACAGTGTTTATTTTTGCGCCATATTTGCTCGTCATTCGACCACAAAGGAGGAGGACGCCGCCAGCTTTGAAATTCCACACATGGTCAGCGTGGGCCCCAGATGAGGGAGCCAACGTGACCTGCAAACTGGTAAACAAGCACCATCTGGGCTCAAAAGATTCGCACCTCGACGGCACCAACTAGTGACAGAAGGCCACAATCCCACAGATGGTGACCTTTAGCTCGGAAAAGAGATGGCCAAGGTGAGGAAAGCGGTCACTTGTGGCTGGAACTTTGCTGAAGTAGGACGGACAAACGAGAGTCCGGTGCATGACTTGAGATCGGACACACAGCTGTGTGAAAAGAGTGATAGCTGCCCGTCGAGGTGCCAAGTTGTTGGACGGTGTGCTGGGGCGTGCTGCATGCAGGGAGCAACGGCGTGTTTCTCGCCCACATCAGTAGAGAGGTCAAGGGTCAATGTTCTCTGATCTGGTCTCCGAAGTCAGGTAGCTTAAATGTATCACTGCCAAGTGCCCCACGAAAGCCTTTGGAGCCGTTGATATTCCCGGCTCTGCACGAACATTGTGCTTAGACTATGCACTTCAACTATTTGGCCTAGAGCCATGGAAGGTTTCGAAAGATCGAATAGCGCTGAGTTCGCTGATGGGAAGTTCCCTGACAAAATGTGTCAAGTTAATGTTTTAATGTTTTTTGAAGTGTTATTAATGAAATAAGATAAATAAATGTGTTTTTATAGTTAAGTGATTTTTGTTGAAGTGTATTAATGTGTAATATTCCTGAATCGAGAGTACAACGCTGCTTTTCCTAGACACTCTTTTTTTTATAAGATCGCCCTTAACGTCAATCAACCACCCCAAAATACAAAAGGGTGGTTATGACAGAACCAGAAGTAGGCTGTAAAATAGAATTGGTCTGACTGGACTTAGTTATTAAATAATTAAATGAGTAGATAAAATATAAGGAATTGCTTAGTTAGAGTGTAGATTTGATGCGTGAGAGTTAAGGGAATTAGCAATGAATGCAGTAAGCCAAATTATTTGTTTCAATAACCTAGTTGATTTGAATATTGAGAATGTTTCTAGTACTATATCAGTTATCAAGTTTATGCCTGTGAAATTGCATTTATATGTCTTTTCTAGGATGCTCATTGTGATTTTCCTTAGTAGGATATACACTACAGGAAATAAAAAATGCAACACTTGTAAGAAGTTATGCAAATATGACGAAATTTAGAGAGTCGGTAATATATGGAAATGCATGGAAATGATTAAGTTTGAAGGACGATTGAAAAGAATGGACAGCCGCGAGCTGACATCACGGAACAAACACAGATAAAAACAACCGAAGCTCCCTGGTTGACAAAACATTGTGGAAATCGTTCTAAACCGCTAAAGATGACCCTTACGCAGACGTCGACAGCCGTTCCAACAGTTAATAGACTTTGAGTGTAGAAGAATCATCAGCCTTATAAAAGCTGGTTTGTTGTACAGAGATGTAGCCAACCTTGTTGGCCGCAATCCTATCACCATCGTATACATATAGCGCTAATGTGTTCAAGAAGGATCCAGCACATGCCAACAAGGATCAGGAAAACGACGTATGACCAGGAGTGACAGGACCGCCATTTGTGAAGCATGGCATTGCGCGACAGATTCGCGACTGCAACACAACTACAAAGGGACTGGCAACAGGTAACATATCAAATACCCACCAAGCGGACTGTAAACAACTAGCTTTTACAATTTTCATTGCGAGCCTATGCGAGCCTATCTCCCGGCATTGCGTTTGCCCCTCACATCTGCCCACATGCAAGCACGTCTTAAGTGGTATCGCCTCAGACAAAACTGGAACGAACAAGAGTGGAGTTGGGTTGGGTTGTTTTACCTCTGAGCGGCACTTTTTTGCACACAATGGGCTAAATGGCCAGGTCACATGGACCCCGAAGGCTCAGAGAAGGTTGGGGGAGGGGACCCACTGGAACAGCTGTTGGGAGACAGATGGCCATCCAGCGTGGCCATCCATCAAGGCCATCCAGCGTGTTCTTTAACGTGCACAGGGTATGGCTCTCCCATACACGGGGCCACGGCTTAACGTCCCATCCGACGGACGGCGACCTTTGCAAGCCCATCGGTGTCCCCTACAAGAGTGGAGAACCTTGGTGTTAGTGACGAATCTCGTTTTTGTTTTGGTCAGCACAACGGTAGACAATGTATTCGCCGTCATCCAGGGGAAAGGAACGCCACCTAGTGCGTGCGACATCATCACACAGTTCTAGCACCTGGTGTCTTGATGTGTGTTAGCCATTAGTCGGATGGATATCTTACCATGGTCATCACGCTAGCCCGACCTCTTCACCTTTTGAACACGTCTGGGACATGATGGGCACGCTCCAACAACACCCAAGAGGTGTGCCAACCACTATCGCTGAAATGGAACAGCGACTTCCCGCTATTTATCGTTCTATCCCTCAAGAAGACATTTAGAGCTATATGACAGCCTTCCTCGCCTGGTAATTTTCCATATTTTTTTTCATAATGTAATCAATCGCACATCTCAGATAACAGCTGCCTACGTTACGATAAAATGGCATTAATCCTTCCAGGTGTTGCAATTTTTTTCCTTTAGTGTAGTAAGCACCCCTATATAACCTGGTATTCCTAACAGAACTAGACCATTTGCTGTTAATTAATATATAATCAATCATATTCTTACGCAGCCCATCGGGTGAAACCCATGTGTACTTATATATGTCGCGGTGTTTGTAATAAGTGTTAGTTATTCTGAATCCACTGAGTTTACTTACCTGTAGGAGATGTTGCGCATTGTCATTGCAGCTACCAATACTAAAAGGGCCTATCACCCCTCTCCAAAGGTCAGAGTCAGTACCAACTTTGGCACTGAAGTCACCTAGAACAAGGGTAATATCCCTTTCTTGACAGAATTCAAAATATCCTGAAGTTGTCCGTAAAACCTATCCTTCTCATCCTCATCGGCATCTTCAGTGGGGGCATAACAGCAGATAACATTCAAGTCTTTAACGCTTGTCTGAAATTTTGCTGTAAGAAACCTTTCATTAATGCACTCATATCCTAGAAGAGCATCACTAGCGTGTCTGCTGAGAAGCAGACCCACGCCTTGGTGGTGCTTATTATCTTCCCTCCCTGAAAAGAGAAATTTAAGATTATTTTTAAGAATCTGTCCTTTATCTGTCCATCTGATCTCTTGCAAACCAAGAATATCTAAACTATAATGGAGGGCTTAACTACATATAGGGGAGCTGAAATTGGATCTGACCATTACCTTGTTAAAAGTGTCTTGCAACTTAAACTTAAAAAGTGTTGTGCTAGGGTTAAAAATTTTACTTTTAATACTGAAGCTCTGAAAGACCCAGTTATAGCCAAAGCTTACCATGATACGTTATTTAGTCATATGACAGTCATGCTATGTTTACTACTGAAGTTGAGGAAGAATGGGATCATTTTAAACAGACTTTTTTGGACAGTAACAGTACTCTTTTAGGAAAAAAGAAGCAGAAGAGACAGAATTATCTGAGTGATAAGGCACTTGAGCTTATTTCGGAAAGAAAGAACTGCAGGAATGTCCTTAATCAATACCCTTCTAGTCCTAATAGAAGGCATTACAGAGAACTTAATAAACGTGTAAAAGATCAGTTAGCTGCTGATAAGAATCTTTGGCTTGATGGTTTGGCTGACAAAGCCGAGGAAGCAGTTAGACAGCACAACAGCAGAGGGCTGTATTAGAGAGTTAATGTTTTGTGTGGTAGAAAACGGACAGGTATACAGGGATTGAAGGATAAACAAGGTAACGTTATAGAAGGTCAGGATTCTGTCATGGCTAGGTGGATTGAGCATTTCAGTGATATTCTAAACAATATGGTTAGTTCTATTCCCATTGTTTGCAATGATGATAGATGCATTGGTGGCTTTAATGTTGGCCCTATAACACAATCTGAAGTTATTTTGTCTGTTTCTAAACTAAAACTACACAAATCCCCAGGGGTAGATGAAATTACTACAGAAATGCTTAGAGCTGGGAATGTTTCAGATTGGATGACTGAAATTCTGAATATCTTTTATGATAAAGGCATGGTTCCTAAGGATTTTACCAGAGCTATTGTTATCCCTATTTTAAAAATAAGGTGATCGCAGTTCTTGTGATAAGTATAGGGGTATCAGCCTACTCTCTGTTCCAGGTAAAGTTCTTTCCATGATTGTGCTTAATAGAATAAAGAATCTGGTTGACAGTCAATTGCGTGATGAGCAATGTGGATTCAGAAGTGGTAGGGATGTGTGGATCAGATATTTTTACTTAGACAGATTCTTGAGAAATGTTTAGAGTTTCAGAGAACCTTTGGTTGCTAGCTTTGTTGATTTCAAAAAGGCTTTCGACTCTGTTGATTATCATAATTTGTGGTTGATTGTGAGATCATATGGTATACCTGACAAGTTAGGTAACATAATCAAAGCTCTCTATAATAACACTGAGTCGTGTGTGAGAGTTGGTAAGGCTTGTAGCAACTGGTTTAGCATTACTTCTGGTGTTCGACAAGGATGCATTTTGTCTCCTTTTCTCTTTAGTTTGGTTATTGATTATGTTATGCGAAATTCACTTCAAGGGAAAGATTTTGGCCTTAAATGGACTGGAGATACGAAAATTTCTGATTTAGATTATGCTGATGATTTAGCCCTTTTGGCAAGTGATGTTGATGAGATGAGCTATTTCATTCGAACTGTTGATGAAACTGGTAGTAGAGTAGGTTTGGTTATAAACAGAGAGAAAACTAAAGTGTCGAAAATTGGTCAGGCAGGCTGTGATTCAGTTAATCTGAATGGTTGCAGTCTTGAGCAGGTGTCACAGTTTAATTATCTTGGGAGCTATGTAACAGATAATGGTGACTGCCGGGACTTTTATGAATCTATGGAGAGTGTGGAGAAATAGGCGTATACACCTAAAGACTAAAATTAGACTGTATAATAGTTCGGTTCTTTCTAGGGTTAGTTATGGTAGTGAGACGTGGACACTTTTTAAACAAGATAACAGGAAACTAGATGCTTTTGATTCCAGATGTTTACGCAACATCTTGGGCATTAGGTGGTTCAACTTTGTAATTAATGATGAGGTTAGGCAAAGGAGTCAGCAAACTCCTTTAAGCAGCATATTGTGCAGAGAGAGACTCCGTTGGTTTGACCATGTTGCCTGTATGAATAGTTATAGATTGGTGAATAGGGTTATGAACAGTATGCCTAAAGGCATCAGAAAGAAGGGGAGACCTAGGATGCGTTGGGCAGACAATGTCAAACAGGACCTTATTAGAATTGATGTGTAGTGGCCAGATGCAGTAAATGTAGCCCAGGATAGACTTGCTTGGAGAACCTCCGTAGTCCATGGCTGCTTGAGGATGATGATGATGACGATGATGATGATATAGTAAGCATGATATCTGTCTCTGAGAGAGAGTAACCAGTAATAATATTATTCTTTAAAAAGAAGGTACTTCCCCACACAACTGACGGAGAAAATCTAGATGCTCTATTCTGCACACAAACATGCACAGGTATAATACTTATAACTGCTTACAAGCAAAGGGACTGGCAACAGATAGACATTAACGTAAGCATTATAGCTTGTCCTGGTTTCTCTTGCAACATACAAACACTTACACAAGGATATGCTTGCTGGTTTAGTAGTCAGGTACGCTAACCACTGTACCAGGTAGGGGTAATTGAGTTAAATAAATTTCTATTTCATTTGATTTAAATGCCGAATTGGATCTAGTTATTATGATTTATCCTGCTTTTTTGGCTAAAGCGAATTATCCTGACAAGTGGCTCTAAGTTTAATTACCATAGCCCTAGATCCCTCTGGTTTAGATAATCTCCCAGACACCTGTGTATTCACGAAAACAGAAAAGGAAATGTTTTTACAAAGTAATTTTATGGAGTGTTAGGGACACCATCTCTCATTACCTTTTGCATAGTATATTAGGATTGGTCCCCATTGAGTTAGTTTTTAAGAAAGTGTTTAGTGTTAGTGATAAGTGTCACCCCCTTTCAAGTAGTTTTTCTTCAATTTCAATTTACTTACCATCTCCATGAGGGCTCTGCGCTGCTGCCTACCTTTCTGGTTAGAAGCGATGGGCTACACAACGCATTGTCCCCATTATTTATCAGTTTGTCGTTACCCCTTTAATCGGATAGCCTCGAACCACATGACTGGGACACTCCCTGGGCTCGAGTCGGACCACCAGCTGTGGTGAGTGTGAGATACAATCACTGTGTGTGGACATCAAGAGAATAACCTCTATGCAGCATTCTCCTATTCCACATACCTGTGGAAAGATTATAGTTGGAGTGATTTTTTAAAGAAATTTTGTTTATTGAGAGAGATAGGGCCATCAATCCAAACACTCCACTTAAAACTCTTTACCAAATATTAAATAGCTGAAGCCACCAATGCTGGAAGAGGAACTTACTTCAGTGTGAGATCAGCCAAAACCTGAAACACCTGGTATCTGCGATAGCATAAGATCATAATTATCCATCAGCTGATACAAGGTATCCTCTGCAACTATTCACTCGCGACTGTCAACCCACAAACAGAAAACACAATGGTAGATTTCCCCCTTGACGGACGTACAAGCAAGTGAAGCAAGTTCAGGATCTGTGATCAAGCTCAAAGCCAGTTTCCTGTTCAGTAGGTTTAAATGATGAGAACCAGGAAGCTGTAAGACTGACCATTCCTCAGAAGAGCAGAAAAAAAGTGGGAGAAGAAACCTAGATCAATAGGTCACTTTGAAATAGCAACCTTTCCCTTCGCTTCTATTAGAGAATATCTCGTTTGAAAATTATTAACGGTATGCACCACGAGAAGCAAGGTCGGACTTTCGGTCTAGACCTCTGGCAGGTTCTTTGCATTATCAAAGGGGATTTCTACACAACTCTCCTTTTAATTGATATGGGGACTATATATACAGTATTATATAGTACAGTCGCTCAAAAAAGTATCCGAACACTGTGGTTGATTACAGAATTCAGAAAAACTATCTGGCAACGATTTTTTTTTCAGAAATTAGTTTCCAGACAACCTTCGTGTCACGTGACACGAAGGTTGCCAGATCACTAACTTCTGAAAAAAATCTTTGTCAGATATTTTTTCTGGATTCTGTAATCAACAACAGTGTTCGGATATTTTTTTTGAGCCACTGTATATTTACGGAATATTTTGAGTAATATATGGGAGTATAATTATCATTTACAAACCAGAGATAATGAGCGATAAAAAAAAATAGTAGTAATCTCGAAATAGCGAAATAATTCCAAAAAACGAAAATTAAAAAAAATACTCGCCTAGAACCATATACATATTTGCAGAGCATTGTAAATTTATTCCAATTAAAAAATTACTTTTTTAATCCCCAGAAAAATATGCAGAAATATTAGGGAAAATATTATACTATTGAAACCGACGATTTAGTCGCTGATTATTGAAAATTTGTAGAAAGCAATCATTACAGGACTAATTAATTAAGTTACAATAGTGTCAATTTTTTTTAAATTTGGTATTTAAACGTTTATGACAAGTAGAGGAATTTAAAAAAAAGGTTAAGGGGTCAGAGGTAAAAAGAAAACAAATTCGAATTGTCTCCGAAATATAAGAAGAAATGAAAATCTTTTAGAATTTCCATCCCGTATTTATGCGTTAAAACAACTTCGTTTCAGTTAAAATATAAATTATTATTTTACAATTCTAATCTCAATCTACTTTCGCTTTAGTTTTAAATTTAAATATGATAAATTTATATATTTCGTTTAGTAACCAAATTATAGAATTTGAAGAATTATTCAAGAAGGTATCCTTACCGATACGATACAAACAATAACTCTAAATATTTTTTAACAAGCCAAAAACCTGCTGACCAATAATTATACACTACGTAAACTCTACACTCTGAGTTGGAGGGTTGAGTTGTTTTACCTCTGAACGGCACTTTTTTTTGCACACAATGGGCTAAATGGTCAGGCCACAAGGACCCCAAGGGCTCAGAGAAGAATGAGGGAGAGGACCCACTGGAACAGCTGTAGGGAGACAAATGGTAGCCTCCCATCAAGGGGCCATCCAGCGTGGTCTTTAACGTGCACAGGGTATGGCTCTCCCGCACAAGAGGCCACGGATTAACGTCCCATCTGACGGACGGAGGTCTTTCCAAGCCCATCGGTGTCCACTTTTGATCGTAGGGGGAGCGGGAAGTTTTGGGAAGATAAATCTCAACACTGACCCAGCTGGTTTGGAGGTTAAAGTGGCATATATTAATACCTTTACATACATTTGCATATTTATGGAAATCAACAAAATATATAAAAGTTCGCATGTGAAATGATATTTATAATCGAAGAGCGATATCTCGTATGGGTTAAAATAGTAAATATTAAATATCTTAAATTCAACGTGCAATGTACTGGTGCATTCAGTTTGTTGGCAAAAATATTGTTACGACAGATGAACGCGCTGCAGTGACTTTTTGAAAAATGTGACATGAACGCTCGCCTATGCTTCTACGTGAGATTTATGTAACAAACGAATTGGAACATACAACCGATCTGAAATTTAGGAAAGATAGAATTGTAACGTAAGTTGGGTTGGTTTGCCTCTGAGCGGCACTTTTTTGCACACCATGGGCTAAATGGCCAGGTCACATGGACCCCGAAGGCTCAGAGAAGGTTGGGGGAGGGGACCCACTGGAACAGCTGTTGGGAGACAGATGGTAGCCTCCCGTCAAGGCCATCCAGCGTTTTCTTTAACGTGCACAGGGTATGGCTCTCCCACACACGGGGGCCACGGCTTAACTTCCCATCCGACGGACGGCTGCCTTTCAAAGCCCATCGGTGTCCCCTACTGACCGTGGGCAGGGCGGGGAATTTTGCGGAGATAAATCTCAACGCTGACCCAGCTGGGACTCGAACCTGGGAACTACAGATTACGAGCCTATCGCGCTACCGACTAAGCCACCCCCGCCCCATTGTAACGTTAGAGTTGTGTATTTGTGAAAAGAGGTTCAGCACTAGAGGGTCTGAAATAGCACAAGAAAAGGGCGGGAGTCAAAGCTAGCAAGAAAGCTGTGAAGGAGACTAAAAGGAAGACAAAACTCTCGAAGGTAAACAAAGAATCGTTTAGTCATTTTATCTCTAAAGTTATGAAGGACATTGTCTAAAAAAAAGTAAGAGATAAACGAATTGGAACATACAACCGATCTGAAATTTAGGAAAGATAGAATTGTAACGTTAGAGTTGTGTATTTGTGAAAAGAGGTTCAGCACTAGAGGGTCTGAAATAGCACAAGAAAAGGGTGGGAGTCAAAGCTAGCAAGAAAGCTGTGAAGGAGACTAAAAGGAAGACAAAACTCTCGAAGGGAAACAAAGAATCGTTTAGTCATTTTATCTCTAAAGTTATGAAGGACATTGTCTAAAAAAAAGTAAGAGATAAACGAATTGGAACATACAACCGATCTGAAATTTAGGAAAGATAGAATTGTAACGTTAGAGTTGTGTATTTGTGAAAAGAGGTTCAGCACTAGAGGGTCTGAAATAGCACAAGAAAAGGGTGGGAGTCAAAGCTAGCAAGAAAGCTGTGAAGGAGACTAAAAGGAAGACAAAACTCTCGAAGGGAAACAAAGAATCGTTTAGTCATTTTATCTCTAAAGTTATGAAGGACATTGTCTAAAAAAAAGTAAGAGATAAACGAATTGGAACATACAACCGATCTGAAATTTAGGAAAGATAGAATTGTAACGTTAGAGTTGTGTATTTGTGAAAAGAGGTTCAGCACTAGAGGGTCTGAAATAGCACAAGAAAAGGGTGGGAGTCAAAGCTAGCAAGAAAGCTGTGAAGGAGACTAAAAGGAAGACAAAACTCTCGAAGGGAAACAAAGAATCGTTTAGTCATTTTATCTCTAAAGTTATGAAGGACATTGTCTAAAAAAAAGTAAGAGATAAACGAATTGGAACATACAACCGATCTGAAATTTAGGAAAGATAGAATTGTAACGTTAGAGTTGTGTATTTGTGAAAAGAGGTTCAGCACTAGAGGGTCTGAAATAGCACAAGAAAAGGGTGGGAGTCAAAGCTAGCAAGAAAGCTGTGAAGGAGACTAAAAGGAAGACAAAACTCTCGAAGGGAAACAAAGAATCGTTTAGTCATTTTATCTCTAAAGTTATGAAGGACATTGTCTAAAAAAAAGTAAGAGGTAAACGTTCATCAATCGAGTAGACAGAGCTAGTTTTAACTGTTCTGTAAGAAAAGATTATTACTTTATATACGATAGTATGTACTTTGTTTATAAGTAATTTCATCCATGCTTTTGAAATAAATTGCATTGTTTTGTAATTTGTATTGTAAAAATACTTAGTTATACCCACGCTCAGTACTCATCCATTATAAATTTATAACAATATGAAAAAGTAGGTAATTTTAGCTCATTTTAATAAAGTGAGAAAAATGTTTCGCATTGCTAATATTTTAAGATAATCTCTAGGTAGACACTTAAAGAAATTTAAATGACTTAAAAGATTGGTAGGCAATTGATTCATTTTTCATAATTATTGGTAATGAATAAAAACCTTTAAATCAATATGACAAAAATGTTTGTGCATAATTTCTTTTTCTAAGACTGGAACTTCATATCTTCACTATTTAACCAGAAGGATTTTGGAAGGGGAGGGGAGGGAATGGGGGTGTCCGAAATTTACTTTCGTCTAAGTTACGACTAGAGGAAGCGGTGTATTGAGTTTGAAGGTTCTAGCGCTTTTCATTTAGAAACAGTTCCTACTACTTTTTAAAGGGGAGCATTTTTTTTTTGAGGGAGGAAAAATTTTGTAGATTCGAACCTTTACATTGGTCTAAGTTAAGATGAGAGGAAGCGGGATACTGAGTTTGGCGGTTCTGGCTCTTATGATTTAGAAGTACTTCCTGCCACTTTTTAAAAGGAGAAATATTTTGGGGTTCCTGGAAACAGAGAAACAGATAGGCAGACCCTCTCAGATATATAGTAGATTTTTTTTCTTTTCTGGTATTTAGAAATGCTTTGATGTCATTTACAAGTGTAAAATTGCGAAGAACAAGTGTAAAATTGAAAGAAAAAAAATTAGGACTATTATGTATGGCCTAAAATAGATTAATATGTAAATCAATGTTAAGAATATGTTTCAACTGAGTGAAAAAAAAGGTTTCATAAAATGAAAACACTTTAGAAGTGTTTAATGTTAAGAAACATATCATGGATCTGTGAGAGCCAGTACGACCTCCTTGTTAAGTAACCTTTTGTCCGATCGACGAAAGGTTACGAATTATAAGCCACCTTTATCTACGGGATTGTCTCGGACTGTCCTGAATTTCAGTAGTTGTCCAAGACTTTGTCCGGGGCTTAAAAATATCCTGAATTTCAAATTTTTTTCCCTCAAGTGTCTACCAACATTTTATTTGTTTAGGTTAGGGGTTCTCAACGTGGGGTACGCAGTAAAAGTTTTTGGGGTACGCCGTGAGAGCTCAAAAGTTGTTAGATCTAGTAAAAAGGAAAAATAACCATATATAAAACTATAGTTGAGTATAACAATCTATACAAGGGGTACGCCAGTTACACACACATTTCCAGGAGGCACGTGAAGCATAAAAGGTTGAGAACCACTGGTTTAGGTCGATCGGCTCTTCGGACTTGTTGTAGTTCAGTGGCAACACAGTAGTCGGGCAGAGTCGCAGGCGCAAGTGTTTCACATGTGCAATAAGCTTTGTTTAAGTTCGTTATGACACCGATTGGCGTTACCCAGTAACCAGTAAAATTTAAGACTAAGTAAAACCGTAAAATGAGTAGTAAAAGAAAGTGCAAATTTATGGACAAACTTAAAGAAGAGTATAAATATTTTTAAAGGCAAAATGACAACGAAAGTCATGTGCGTTGTACTATTTGTAATGGTGTTTTTACGGTGGAATACAAAGGACGAGGCAATATCGAAGATGATATTCGCAGTGACAAGCACAAACGAGTGGTAAATGACTTTCAATCTTCAAGTATTAGTTCTTAGTTTAAGTTTCATGATTTAAATCAACCTGATTTATTCTGGGCGGGGGTGGCTGAGTCGGTAGCGCTCCAGACTCGTAATCTGTAGATCCCAGGTTCGAGTCCCAGCTGGGTCAGCGTTGAGATTTATCTCCGCAAAAATTCCCCGCCCTGCCCACGGTCAGTAGGGGACACCGATGGGCTTGGAAAAGCCGCCGTCCGTCGGATGGGACGTTAAGCCGTGGCTCTGTGTGTGGGAGAGCCATACCCTGTGCACGTTAAAGAACACGCTGGATGGCCTTGACGGGAGGCTACCATCTGTCTCCCAACAGCTGTTCCAGTGGGTCCCCTCCCCCAACCTTCTCTGAGCCTTCGGGGTCCATGTGACCTGGCCATTTATCCCATGGTGTGCAAAAAAGTGTCGCTCAGAGGTAACCCAACAACCTGATTTATTATGCGCCGTTAAGGAAGTAACTTTTGCCTATCATTCAGCGGTACACGAATTTAGATTCAAGTCTGCGGATTGTACATACACGTTAATCAAGCCTTTGTATGATTCGAAGTTTTCCTCTGGAAAAACCAAGATCGAAGTCATCGTGACAAATATTATATCACCGTACATTTTTAATGAAGTTTTAACAAACATGCAGAGAGTAAATTTCGTTGCGATCAGTATCGACGCTTCCAATAAAAAAGAAGTAAAATGAATCTCGGTTATTTCTCGTTGGGGCCTTCCCATGGCCGAATGGTTGGTGCGCTTGGCTACTGATTTGAGGGACCTGGGTTCGAGCCCCAGGTAAGGCATGGATGTATCTATCGTTTTCCTGCTGAGTGCCCGCCATCCTCACAGAACATCTACTAGGCGTATAAACTGATAGTCTCGTGTCACACCTGTGTGGCAAAGCAGCTGCTTGAGGAGGGTATTTATTATTTTTATTTCTCGTTGGATTCTGCGATTTCGGTATAGCTACTAAAGTTTGAAAAAATGCCAAGGGAGACTTTCGATATACTCATTAATTACATGATGGAAACTGCTAAAAAACATAACTTAGAGAAGAAAATTATTTGCTTCTGAGCAGAAAACACACACAGTAATTTTGGTGATGTGAAAAGAAAGGAAGAAAATAACGTATACAGAAAATTAGAAACGTCAATTGGGACATCCTATTTTAGGTGTTGGTTGTGTAGCTCATATTATTAATAACTCTGTACAAGCAGCTGCTGATAAACTTTCTGTTGATATCAAAATGATAATTATAAAAATGTATAAATATTTCTATATTTATACAGTAAGAAATATCAAATTAAAATCCTTTTGTGAAGATGCAGAGGTAGAATATTAAAAAATGTTGCACAGTACTACACGGTTTATATGTCTACTACCTGCAACTCAGAGAGTTCTTAACATATTTGATGCATCGAAATTATTTTGTATGAATGAAGAATAATGTTCAAAAATTCTAAAATCGTTTTTAAAACTCGGAGAACGAGGTATATTTAGTATTTCTACATGGAATTCTACCGCTTTTTCATAACACGATAAAATCTTTAGAATCAAATGCTATCACTGCAATGGAAGCTGCTTCAAAATATTACTACCCAATAACTGAACTTAAAGAAAGAACGGCTGCGAAACAACTATTGTTAAAATTTAAAGATGAAATTTCTGAAGGCCAACTATTGAAACTCTTTGACGAGTTTTACAAAACGAGCATAGCATATTTGGAAATTATGGCAATCGAATTTCGAAATTCTTAAAATATTTTCTTGAATAAATCTTAAATCTCAACTGGATTGGGTTGATATAAAAAAAGTGCTCAGTACTTTAATTCTGTAATAGGATAACAACCACAAACATTTTTTAATATTGACGAATTGTTTGATGAAAACCTTGATTGTTCCTTGATTGTCCTTTAATAAATCTAATTTTAATAAATGATGACTCAAGTTTAACTCAGAGATGGATGCGCATACTTCAAATAGCCTAAGAAAACTAACATTTGTATTGATAATATTTTTAAGCTTGTTGAATTTAGTTTGTGTTTGCCTGGTACCTCAGCACCCGTAGAAAGATTTTTTTCATTGATGGGTAATGTTTGGTAAGCCGAAAGTGGGCGCCTGCAAGTTTCGGTCGTAAAAGGCTTGCTTAATATAAAAGTGAATGCAGCTTTTAATAGCTTCACTCAATTTTATGATCCATTTAAAAGACCAAAATCCTGAAGAAACATTGTCTTCAGAGAAATACCAAATAAATACCCCCTCAAGCAGCTGCTTGCCACAGAGGTCTGACAGTTTATATGCCATAGTAGGAGATCTGAGAGGATGGCAGGACCTCAGCAGAAAAACGACACACACATCCATGCCTAATCCGGGGCTCGAACCCAGGTCCCTTAGATTAGTAGTCAAGCGTGCTAACCACTCGGCCACGGGATGGTACGATAAATCAGATGAGGCGCGAAAGAAAGAGCTGACTGAGTCAGTCATTGCCAATGATTCCTCAAAACCTGGACCCAGTCACGGATGAAAGTTAAGATTTCATTATTTAAAATTTTTTTATGTTATTTATATTTCTTTTTACTTTAATTAATTAAACACCTGAGTAAATGCAGTATGGCTTTTTATAACCCTTGATTATCTTTGATTTATATAACGAAATTAAAAAGAAACGTGGATTTCCTCCGCCAAGCGTTCTGGACCAGAGATTTATTTTTTAGGTCCAGAGATTTATGGCAATCCTACTTTAATCTAACTCATTATCTAATATTAGTTAAGCTTTCCCAGATTTCTGATTGCATTTTTCCCTGACTTCTAAGTTTCGAATTTCTATCATATCACTACCAAAGTATGATACAATGATAAATTATATTTCAAATTCCTAGATCTAATAAGGTTTCAGAGAAATAGATGGTGGATGGATTTCTACTCATCAAATAACACGCCGCAACACATCTTGGACTGTAAATATGAAAACTGTATTCTGCCAGTTTTATTTCGGGGTAGCGCAGTCGGTAGCGCGCCAGTCTCATAATCTGTAATTCCCAGGTTCGAGTCCCAGCTGGGTCAGTGTTGAGATTTATCTCCGCAAAATTCCTCGCTCTGCTCTATTCTGCCTGCATCTGTTGGGAACACCGATGGGCTTGGAAAGGCCGTCTTATGGGACGTTAAGCCGTTAGTTTGATTGGTACTAACGAAATATTATAATTCGCATTTTTCAAATATTGAGGTAATTTATATATATATATATAAAGTGTATTTTTACAGATCACTATACATGAAACGGCAGAGTTGTTATCGAATATTTTAAATATGAATAAAATGGAAATAAAATTAGAGGTAGTTTTGAAGAGATATTCTACTTAAAACAATAATCTACCTACTTTCCTAAGAGAAGTGTGGGAAATGAAACTTTTTAGATTTAAGAATTAAGAGGTCGAATGCGTTTATGTTGTATAATTACTAACGAAATACTATTTGCATTTTTCCCATCATCAGCTAGCTCAAATTAAAACGTTTAGGAATGAAACAGTAGGTAAAGGAAAAACTTCATTCTCTTTTAAAACGAGATTTTCATCTGTGCCAGAGGCGTTATGAGTTCTTCTAGTTATATATTTTGTGACATAAGTATAATGAGCGAAATAACTAGTTTTTTTTATTATGTTGCAGACATAGTGCTTTATTTCGCAAAATGAAAAATCATATCATTTATATTTGAGTTTGAAGAAATTGTTGGATTCTGAAATTATATTTCGTGACATCCATGCCTTGAATTACATCTTCGTGAAAATTTGGCATCATTTTTTCATTATAATTAGAATTTTGTTCCCTTTCCTCACTCACACATAATCATCTGGTTTACGGCCGTGCAAAGGTGGTGGGGGGAAGGTGCATCGGGTCCCCCACAAATGAATGGGCCCCTTTGAACACTTCATACCAGCATCTGAAGCATGGTGTAGAAATTTAAGAAGTTAAGGAATATTGAGATACCAATTATATTGACAAAACAGAGAAAAATATTTTAATTTTTATGAAACAGGATCAAAATAGGAATTTACAAGTACAGATAAATTTAATTTCAAAACAATTTTCAAGCTAAAAATATTGAATGGGGTCCTCAGATACTTGGTCCTGATTGGCACATATTGATAGGTATGCACGACCTAACAAAATATCAAAAGTCTGCTATCTTAACTGCGCAGGTGTATGAGCATAACATATTTAAGAAATAAAGAATACTTTAGCATCATTTAAAAACATATTCTTGATTTTTTGATCTGCTCTCGTAAGCTTAGCGAGAGGGACGGGGGTGGCTCAGTCGGTAGCGCGCCAGGCTCGTAATCTGCAGTTCACAGGTTCGAGTCCCAGCTGGGTCAGCGTTGAGATTTATCTCCGAACCCCTGCCTACGGTCAGTAGGGCATACCAATGGGCTTTGAAAGACCGCCGTCCGTCGAATGGACGTTAAGCCATGGCCCGTGTACGGGAGAGCCATACCCTTTGCACGTTAAAGAACACGCTGGATGGCATTGACGGGAGGCTACCATCTGTCTCCCAACAGCTGTTCCAGTGGGTTATAAATAACTGGGTAAATACCAATATGTATAAATACGATACATATTTTGAAAGTTGTTTTTCCCCTGAACTGTTGCGTTTTCATACATCTTCTTCCAGGTTCATATTTCTTCTCTTTCCTTGGTCTGCTGCACCTGCAGCCGTCTTGATATCGCGTGCAGAGAGTAGGTGATAACATTTGTAGAATGACGTCATGAGATGACGTTACATGACAGAAGTCAATAAAAGCAATTCATTCATGTCATTGCGTTATAAGTTATCTTTGATCCGTGTTGGTAGATAATCATCCTAGCATTGGATGGTATATCCTTACATCGACTCTTTTGTGCACACGTAATATGGGAATACCTACAGTTAGGGGCTATTTGTTATATCTTTTGAACAAAGCCAAGACTGTCTGTTACGTCCCTTCAACAAAGCCAAGACTGTCTGTTACGTCCCTTCAACAAAGCCAAGAGTCTCCATTATATCTCTTGAACAAAGAAAAATCTTCTGTTATGTCTCTTGAACAAAGTCAAGACTGTCTGCTACGTCTCTTGAACAAAGCCAAAACTGTCTTTTACGTCTCTTGAACAAAGCAAGAATGTCTGTTACGTGTCTTGCTACAAACCCAAGACTGGTCTCTTGAACAAACCCAAGGCTGTCTGTTACGTCTCTTGAACAAGGCATTTCTTACGGCTAGGTCAACAAGAGACCCCAAGGCTCGTAGGTAGATAGACGTAGTCCACTGGACAGTTATTAAGAAGTAGATTCCATAAAAGTCATCCGCGTGTTTTTTAACGTGTACAGTTTATGGACCTCCTGGAAAAGGGGTGGGAGGGGGGGGGCGTTGGCCCAGACGATATTGCGCGAGGCTCGTAATCTTCAGTTCCTAGGTTCGAGGCCCACCTGTGCCAATGTTGAGTGTATCTCCGCTAAACCCTACCCCTACCCTCGGTCAGTAGGGGACACCACCAATCCGTCGCATGGGATGTATAACTGTGGCCACGTGTACCATATATCTCCTAACAGCTGACCAGGTGGTCCTCTTCTCTCAACCTTCTCTGGGTCTCGGACCCCTGTAATCTGGCCACTCAGTCCATTGTGTGAAAAAAAGTATTGCTCAGAGATTAAAACAACCCAAACAAAGCCTGCATACGGATCATGGCTTAATAATTCATCCGACGGACGGATGCCTTTCCAAGTCCATCGTTATCCACTTTCACAATAACAAAACAGGTTTTGGGGAAAAAATCTTAACGTAGGCAAATCTTAACATCAGGTCGAGTTGGCACTCGAACCTGAGAACATCAAGTTACGAGCCATGAACGCCACCAACTAAGTCAACCCTTACGCCATTTTTCTATGGCAATTCGAGAAGGAAAGGCAGTCTAAAATAGCACCTCTGAAGTGTCAAGTTAGCATTAATATGGCCCTTGGATGATTGGTATTCAAGTGATGCAACAGATTACCCATAACTGAAAATGCTCTTATAAAGCAGTCAGAGCCAGCCCAATAGCTCAAGAACTCCAAGAGACAACATGGACAAGGTCACCTTGACACACTAGACCTGGACAGCCGTGGAACAAAAGGAGTAAAGAAAAAAAAAAAGAGAAATTAAATATACATAAAAATTTAACATTTTAATTCCCTTAAGTTTAACTGAAATATATTTATTTTTAAATCAGGTGAAACAAAATCATTTATTCTTTAACACCATGTTAAAATATTTATAAATATTTTTAAGAATTAATAACTACCAGTTGAATTTTAATTGATTAAAATTAAGTAAATTCAACTATATATTTAGAAAATGAATAATTCTCCTTAATATCGTTATCTGTTTATCCTGTTTAAAAATTAATTCTTTATACTGTATTGTCCTGCCCTCTATAATGGTTTGGGATGGCACATGGCTTGCTAGTGATTGAATAGGCTTGCTTCAATTCCAAGGATAATGGAGGACATAAATTATTAAACTTCTTCATATTTCACCCATTTTTCAACATTTTTTTTTTTTGAAAAACCTGTAAAACGAAAGGGAAAAATGCTACACAACAATGGAAATCCAGTCCCATGCCTCCCCCTCCCATCTTACCACTTTTTGTCTCTCTTGCCCCCCACCCCTACCCTCCTCCCGCTTCTGTATTATTTTTTTTCCCCTATCTATTATAGACGCCAAAAATATGATTTATTGTGGTGTTAAAACTATCAAATTCATCCGAGATGAAAAAACATGCTTTTTTATGGGAGGGGAAAAATATTCGCATGGTGAGGAAGGGAGCGGGACAAAAAGTAGATTTAGTGGAGCAGCAAAAAGTAAATTTATTTGGGATTAGGAAAAAGTAATTTCACTTGGGGTTAGGAAAAGTAATTTCACTTGAGGAAGCAAAAGGTAAATTTCTTCGGGAAAGCAAAAGGTAAGTTCGCTTGAATAGCAAGCAAAAAACTTACGAAGAGGCGGCAAAATGTTTTGGACAGGCGCTGAAATTTGCAAACCAACTCCTATTTGGGGCGGGGGTGGCTCAGTCGGTAGCGCGCCAGGCTCGTAATCTGTAGTTCCCAGGTTCGAGTCCCAGTTGGGTCAGCGTTGAGATTTATCTCCGCAAAATTCCCCGCCCTGCCCACGGTCAGTAGGGGACACCGATGGGCTTGGAAAGGCCGCCGTCCTTCGGATGGGACGTTAAGCCGTGGCCCCGTGTGCGGGAGAGCCATACCCTGTGCACGTTCAAGAATACGCTGGATGGCCTTGACGGGAGGCTAGCATCTGTCTCCCAACAGCTGTTCCAGTGGGTCCCCTCCCCCAACCTTCTCTGAGCCTTTGGGGTCCATGTGACCTGGCCATTTAGCCCATGGTGTGCAAAAAAGTGCCGCTCAGAGGTAAAACAACCCAAACCAACTCCTATTTAAGCATGCATCTATGCAGGTCAAGGGTAAGAGAGGGGAGGTGGATACGAGAATGCTAGTAAGGGTAAAAAAGGAGGCCAAAAATCATTAAACTTCTACGTTGGACCTCCGTATCCCATGGCTGCTTGAGGATGAGGATGATATATCATGCATTTAAATGAATGTTTAAAACGATGGGGGAAACATTTTTAGCTTGTTTTTTTAAATCAGTCATAGTTGTCTAATATTGAATTAATCATTGCATAAACTTCTAAAATGTATTTTATTTTTTCTATTAAATGGTTTAAAATAACACATATAATTTTTGATTAATTTTCATAGCAAATTCTTAAGAGGCATTAATTGTGCAGGGACAGAAATAGGGGATGGGGAAGATTATGAAAGAATTCTGAAATTTAGATTCTGAAAGGGGGCAAGGCGCAAATCCTTCTCCCCCCCCTTTCAGAATTCAAATAAGGGAAATAGAGGCAAAAATTATTAAACTTATTTATATTTCATGTATTTTTTCGAGAAAAAATTTAAAAACCTGAAAAAAAATGAGGGAGAAATATTATACCGCATTGGAAACCCAGTCCCTTTTACATTTTGCCAGCTCAATTGTTCACCTTCCACTCTTTCTCCGCAAAACTCCCCGCCCTGCCCACGGTCAGTAGGGGACACCGATGGGCTTGGAAAGGCCGTCGTCCGTCGGATGGGACGTTAAGCCGTGGCCCCGTGTGCGGGAGAGTCATACCCTGTGCACGTTAAAAACACGCTGGATGGCCTTAACGGGAGTCTACCATCTGTCTCCCAACAGCTGTTCCAGTGGGTCCCCTCCCCCAACCTTCTCTGAGCCTTCGGGGTCCATGTGACCTGGCCATTTAGCCCATGGTGTGCAAAAAAGTGCCGCTCAGAGGTAAAACAACCCAACCCACCTTCCACTCCCTATTCCCCATTTCTTGATTTTTTTTTTCCAGATCCGGGCCTGCTGTATTCAGGTTCCACAGATGTTTAAATATTGAACAGATACTGTTGAAAATTGAGAGTTAAATAGATTCGATTATGATCTTCAATTTATATTCAGTCACATATTTTCCATTGAACGCACATTTTTTAAGTTATAGGACTTCAAAGTTATATTCCCACTGACAAGGAAATTATGTAATATTTTTTAGGACAGTGTATTGCCATCATGATTATACCAATCAAAGAAATCAGAATGAAATGCGAAAAATATCTATTAAGATTATCGATCAATGATACATATTACTTTGATTGAATCTGTGCGGAGTCATTACATTTAGAAGTGAGACGAAACGCAGATTTCTTTCATCTCAATGAAGGTTAGAGGGAAAAGCACATACTTATTATTGCAGTTAGCCTTACCTTCAATCCTTGAGCTTCTTCTGATATTCAACTCCTCTCCATATATCTGAAATAATGATAAGGAGCACACTTCGCATCTTCTCGGCTATATATCCTACACTGCTGACATCACTCTGTGCAACGAGGTTTAATTTCAGCAGCATCATTGTGGTTAGGATCAGCGCCATCTTCAGATACGTTTACGGCATTAGGAAGAGAGAGGTTGCATAAACACATATGACATCACGCTGTTTCACATCAGGAAGCATGTAGTTGTACGAATAAATGGCATTTTTTATATTTCTTCCCATTGTCTTAAATCTGAAGACAGCAGAATTTAATGTTAGTAGTGACAGGCAGTAAATATTACCGAAAGACACTTCACGTATTAGTGAAAGAGATTAGTTGAGCATGATCTTCATCTTTATGTGGGACATGGGTTGGCTCAGTCGGTAGCGCGCTAAGCTCGTAATCTGCAGTTTCCAAGTTCGAGTCCCACTTGTGCCAGCGTTCAGATTTATCTCCCATATATCCTTACTTTACCCTAGGTCAGTAGGGTACGCCGATTACCTTGGAAAGGCCGTTGTGGGTTCGTTTACAAGAGAGCCATGCCCTGTGCATCATAAAGCACATTCCGGATGACCCTGACGGGAGGTTACCATCTGTCTCTTCAGTGGGTTCCCTTCGCCAACCTTCTCTGATCCCTCGGGGTCCTTGTGACCTGGTCATTTAGTCCATTGGGTGCAAAAAAGTCCCGCTCAGAGATAAAACAATTCAACCCTGTGCATGATAGAGAAAATGCTGGATGGCCTTGACAGGAGGCTGTCATCTGTCTCCTAACAGCTGTCCAATGGATTCCCTTTCCCCAACTTTTCCTGAACCTTAGGGGTCCTTGTGACCTAGCCATTTTGCTCATTTTGTGCCAAAATGTGTCGCTCAGAGGTAAAAGCAATTCAACCCTAAAAAAACCGTAAATGCAGGGTGGAAAGCAAAGTCAAGTGTGACAGGGTAAAAAAAGGTTGATTTGATTGACTTCGAAAGGGGCTCAGGGTTAGAGAGGGATGAGCAGAAGCACCCGTGACGGAGGTGATGGAACTCAGTTGAAGATCCTAAGGCACATTATCCCAAGTGTTTGGAAAATGGCAGTGGTCTCAAAATAAAAGGAACATTCGATAGTCGTGGCAAATGCGGGAAGAAAAAGACTCTGAGAGTATGAGTATTAGGTAGTGTTCATAATAATTTGACCAGGCAGTTTACGTTTTAGAATGTTTATCATTTGGATTCTGCCACAAAATGCTCGGCAGTAATAACGATCATTACCATACCACATCATATCATAGCATTTGCGCATTATGTACGGGATGCAGCATACAAGCATGTGGGTGTGTTTGTAAATAGATTGCACCTGTTGCTACTGTTGATTGTACAGCGAAGTGCGAAATGAACTTCATGAAATATTATTTAGCCAGCTGTTCTGCAGCTGTATGTTACTATCATACACGAAATCGGAGAACTTCCACGCCTTGGCAATATCAAACAAAATTGTATGCTCCAAAGCTTCTAAAAATGAAGAAATTATTCAAAATATGACTGGAGATAATGATCTGAATAAAATCCAGTAATGGCCTGAGATATTTATAAACTGTGCCTTAGTTTGAGAATTTTCCCCACTAATTTCCGGTCTGCCCTCGGCGAGGAAGATAGGCTTAGAAAGGCCGCCGTGCGTCGGATATGACGTTAAGCCGTGGCCTTGTCTTCAGGAGCGTCATACTCTGTGCACGTTAAAGAACAGGCTGAATAGCCTTGACGGGATCTTAATATCCATCTGTTAAGAATCATCTGTTTCTTAATAGCTGTCCAGTGAATTTCCTTCCCAAAACATTTCTGTCTTCGGGATCCATGTGACTTTCCCATTTAGCCCATTGTATGTAAAAAAAGTGCCACTCAAAGGTAACCTAACATATGCAAAACATATTGCTGTAAATGAGTACTTATGACGTAGGTGTCTGAGCAGTCGCCAGATTCGTTGGTATACAAGCTGGCTTTGATGAAATCTATTTGAATCTCGGTTTTCAATTTTCATTCGGTATTTAAAGAGTCGATCATTGGTAAATATACAGATTACTTGTTGATATAGAATTCAAGGCATAATTATGCTGGAAAAATATTAGTCTCGCAGTGAGTGGGAGACGTGAGTTCAGGTTACACTCACTAGGAAACTCGTTTTTTCAGGGAAATTATTTCTCGAATAGTTAAAAAGTTACGAAAGTCTGAATATTTAATAACCCAATACGTCATAAGAATTCCCTTAAAATATTAAATTTTATAAAATTTTTTCTTTAAAAACCATTTAGAAAAATAAATGTGTGTTTTAATTAACACACATTTATTTGTGTTAATTAATGTGTTATTTGGGTTGGGTTGTTTTACCTCTGAGTGGCACTTTTTTGCACACCATGGGCTAAATGGCCAGGTCACATGGACTCCGAAGGCTCAGAGAAGGTTGGGGGAGGGGAACCGCTGGAACCCCCAACCACTGGAACAGCTGTTGTGAGACAGATGGTAGCCCCCCGTCAATGCCATCCAGCGTGTTCTTTAACGTGCACAGGGTATGGCTCTCCCGCACACGGGGCTACGGCTTAACGTCCCATCCGACGGACGGCGGCCTTTCCAAGCCCATCGGTGTTACCTACTGACCGTGGGCAAGGCGGGGAATTTTGCGGAGATAAATCTCAACGCTGATCCAGCTGGGACTCGAACCTGGGAACTGCAGATTACGAGCCTGGCGCGTTACCGACTGAGCCACCCCCGCCCCAAAAGTTTGTTATAATAATTCTATTAGAACTCACATTGATGCTGTAAGATATTACAATTTCCTTTCTCTTTATACACTGCTGGATTATTTTCTAAATTCGAGAATTATATAGAGTTGATATCGATCTTTAATTTGTTTTTACTTACAGTTTTACGTAAAATTTTCATTATGGAAAGAGCACAGAAATAGAATTTTCATTAGCATAGCATGGAAATTCACTATTTTTTTTTGACTTCGTAGTGTATTTTAGAGTAAAATCTGTGATTGTTGATTTATCCTGTCAATTCAAATTGGTGAATATGAAAAAATTGTTTACTGGATACGGTTCAAGGACTTCCGCATCATAATCTAGACATTGGTTGGGGGAAATACGTTTAGCAATCTGATGACTGATGCATTCGCAATGCTAATAGGCTAGAGAAATTCCTTGCGTTGCATGAGTGACTTCAATCATTAATTCCACCGATGTGGCCGTTTTGCTACAGATTGCATCGAAACTGATTCTTTCAAAACTTTGCTATTAAATATCGTAAACCTTCGATATTGTTTGAGACTCTAGATTAATAATAAAAAAAAATACCTCCTCAAGCAGCTGCTTGCCACAGAGATCTGACAGGAGTCTGTCAGTTTATATGCCAAAGCAGAAGGTCTGAGAGGATGGCAGGACCTCAGCAGAAAAACGACTCATACATCCATGCCTTACCCGGGACTCGAACCCAGGTCCCGTAGATCAGTAGGCAAAGGGTCATCTGATTCTGGACTCATTTGTGCGTCTCCGACCCCTTGGGTTGTTTTAGAAATTCGTGCGAGCATTTAATTTGTCAAATTGGTTAATGGGGACGCTACAGTCATCTAGTTTTAAACTACAGTGGTTTCCATAAATTAAGGAAAAATTAGAAAAATCGCGATAATTCGCCAAACAATTATGATATTCTCGCCAAACTTCTTCATGTAACCAGTAATGTCGAATGAGAATATCGTATGCAAATTAGTCTAGGTTGTGTCAATTTGCGTAATCAGATAGCGTCATAAAAACGGGTGTTTTTGAGTGGATCTTTATTTTGTGTTTGTAATTGTGAGTAAAGAAATTCGAAATAGACATTTTGTAGAAATGACCTCTAGACATCATTTGCTAAATAAACTGAGGTGGAGAGCTATTGGCCGACTCAAAGCAGGCCAAAGTCAGTCAGACGTGGCACGATGGCTGAATGTGAGTTCTTCTGTGGTCCATAGACTGTGAAATCAATTTCTTAGCACGGATTCCGCGTCTCGGAGGTTAGCCGAGGAAGGGCTAGAGTTACGCCGCTGTACAAGACCGATATCTGCGATTAACAGCACGAAGGAGCAGGACGTCTACTCCCTCTCAGCTACGATCTGCTCTTGCAGCAGGCACTGGGAGGGTTATATTAGTTTCTACTGTGCGTAGAAGGCTTCAGGAGAGAGGTCGGTACGGTAGTAGGCCAGTAATTTGTATACCCCTCACGTCACGTTACAGGAGAGAGCGGTTGAATTGGCACGCATGCATGTTAACTGGACAGAAGAGCAAAGGAGGTCCGTACTCTTCACAAATGAGTCCAGATATTGCTTGCCGAGTGATTCCGGACATTGTTTGATATGGAGAGAACGAAGTACCGGCTATCATCCCCGTAACATCGGTGAAAGAGATAGTTACGGCGAAGGTAACGTGGGTATTTGGGGTGGCATTTCCTTAGGTGAACACACAGACCTCTATATGTTGATGAGTGGAAACCTGAATGCTCAAAGGTATAGAGATGACATCCTGGATCCTTATGTACGTCCTTTTTCAGCTCGATTTCCCGATCTAAATCTGATTGAGCATGTGTGGGATGCTCTAGGGAGACGTGTTGCTGCCTTCATCCCGCCACCTAAAACAAAGGGGGAGCTTATTACTGCTTTAAAGGAACAATGGTCGTCACTCCCTACTGAGCTGATTCACAACATCATAAACAGCATGGAACATCGCTGTCGTGTCTGCATTGCTGTAATGGGTGACCACACTCCTTATTAAAGAATTTTGCCCATTGCATTCTGACACTTCATTTTTGGGGGGCGGGGGTGGCTCAGTCGGTAGCGCGCCAGACTCGTAATCTGTAGTTCCCAGGTTCGAGTCCCAGCTGGGTCAGCGTTGAGATTTATCTCCGCAAAAATTCCCCGCCCTGCCCACGGTCAGTAGGGGACACCGATGGGCTTGGAAAGGCCGCCGTCCGTCGGATGGGACGTTAAGCCGTGGCCCCGTGTGCGGGAGAGCCATACCCTGTGCACGTTAAAGAACACGCTGGATGGCCTTGACGGGAGGCTACCATCTGTCTCCAAACATCTGTTCCAGTGAGTCCCCTCCCCCAATCTTCTCTGAGCCTTCGGGGTCCATGTGACCTGGCCATTTAGCCCATGGTGTGCAAAAAAGTGCCGCTCAGAGGTAAAACAACCCAACCCAACACTTCATTTTTGGATATTCCTGTGTTATTTTTTGACGAAAAATGTTTCTAGTATAAAATGTTTTATACCATTCTGAAACTAGCATTGTAATTCATGTTTCCATCAAATTTCATTAAAAACATTCATATAGTTTTTTTATCATAATTTTTCTTAGTTTTTCCTAAATTTGTGGAAACCATTGTGGTTTCCTGTAAAAAAAATTATTTCTATGAAACGAACATTAGAAAGCAATTCTTGGTAAAGGGATGCTTTAGAAAAATATAGTCAGGTTCGATTGCGGCAAAGTTGGCGGCTGGAAAAACGTTTCTATTCCAAATCCGCGGTTATTCGGACACATTCGTATTTGAGTCCGAAGCTCTAGTTGGAGGGTTGATTTATTGCAAATATATTTTATAATCTTGTACTGTAGATAATAAATGTCTTGCAAATAACTTGAACAGTCTGGTGAAGTGATCCTCCACCACCCAGCTCGCCAATTTCTCGACTTATACGTATTTCAACAATTTAAGTACCTTTCAATTAAATGCTCGGGACCCACGCAAGTTTAACGAATATCCGACTCCCTACGAAAACCTCTCTGACAAAGAGAAAGTAGGCTGGGTTGAAAAAGTTTGGGAAACAGTGCTTTAGATCCTGCTAGTCGTCGGTAGCTATGCAATGTTAATAGCTGTTTTGGGATTGCGGTAAAAATGGTTCACAATTATCTTCACATGAAACATTAACTGATTCTAAGAAATCCCAAAGTTTTTTTTCAAGACCGAATTAGTAACAAATGTTTTATACTAGTGAACAATATAAATACAGGATGATTCAAAACTCTTGGGCCAGACTTTAAGGGGTGATAGAACACACCTAAACAAGCACTTTTCGTCATGCAATGCATGGTCGGAACTCAAGCTGTGAAGCGCTAGAGGGCGCTTTCCAGCGAACACTTATAACCCCTGGTTTTCGCACTCGTCGTCATTTCTACTGTGGATTGCAGAACGGATGGATTGTTTCACGAATCAGGAGAAGGCGGACATGCATTTCACGTACGGAGCTACGGACGGGAATGCGAGGGAAGCCCAAAGACTGTACAGGGAGCGCTTTCCGAACAGACACGTGCCTGATCGTAAAACCTTTCAGCGATTGCACCGGTATCTGTGCGAAACGGGCTCCTTTGTCAGCGGCTTGCAGGATACAGGCGTGCAAGGAGTGTGAGGACGCCACGTGTTACAGAGGAAATTCTACATAGGGTTGGAGATCGTCCCGAATGTAGCACGCGAGCAATTTCCCATGCTGTAAGTGTGCCCCAATCGACGGTGTGGCGAGTTCTACGAACGATTACACCCCTACCATTCACAGAGGGTGCACGCCTTGACACCTGCAGATTATCGGCCTCGTTTGGATTTTGCACCTCGTATGTTCCTGCAGCAGACTGCAGCGCAAACGGACTTTGATGCACATGTCTTATTCACTGACAAATGCACCTTTGCACGTGAGGGCATTTTTAATACCCACATTTCACATGTGTGGGCCACCAGTAATCCACACGCCATACGTTCACATTCGTACCAGCGGCGTTTCTCCATAAATGTTTGAGCTGGAATCCTCCATGACCATTTGATTGGCCCATATCTTCTGCCAGCCCTACTGAAAGTGAGAACGTACCTCGTATTTTTACAAAAAGTCTTGCCAGAATTACTGAACCCTGTTCCAGCAAACATTCAAACATGTATGTGGTTCCAACACGACGGAGGGCCACCCCATTTCAGCGTGGATGTGCGGAACGCCTTGGATGCAACATTTCCAGGACGATGGATTGGTCGGGGTGGTCCCATCGCTTGGCCGCCACGATCGCCCGATCTCTATCTTTTTCCTATGGAGCCATATGAAAAGCCTCATCTACGATAGCCCCATCGATTCCAAAGAGGGCCTTGTTGCCAGGATATCTATTGCCGCTGTATGAGAAATGCTTGGTGTTTTCGCCCATGTACGCCGATCACTACGTCGAATGTGTGAAGTTAATGTTGGCGGTCGCTCTTTTGAGCAGTTTCTGTAATTTGTTCAATAAAATTCTGTACTTTCTGTTACAATGTTTGTTGCAGGCACGACAGCGATGTTCCATAATGTTTATGATGTTGTGAATCAGCTCAGTAGAGAGTGACGACCATTGTTTCTTTTGTTTTCTTTGTTTTTCCATTTGTTTTCTTTGTGTAATTTCTGCAATTGCTTCAAACCTCTTCTGTCATTCTTGTGTTTCTTCATTTCCTGGCACAGTAACTGCTAACCCCTAGCGCTTCACCGCTCGAGTTCCGACCATGCATTGTATGACCGGAACTCAAGAAAAGTGCTTGTTGAGGTGTGTTCTATCACCCCTTAAAGTTTGGCTCAAGAGTTTCCAATCACTCTGTATATTATACTAGTTGAACTCTGCAAAATTAATTGCACATTTTTTACGCTTTCTACGTTGCAAGAAATAAAATCGCAACAACTGGAAGACAATAAAAATCAGGGAATATTTCAACTCTTAATCTCTAATGAAATCCGGACAGCAAGGTACTTAAATGACATGGACATAGAAGGACTGCTTTTAGAATACAAATGGTACGGACCTAATGATTTCAGACAGAGCGGCAAATTTTCGGAGTATATTCAAACACGAAATCATGCCTTAAACATTCTAAGAGTTTGCTGAATTAGATAGGTGGTTCCAATGTCGTAGGTGATAGGCAGACTATCTGTTTAAGTACAACTCTTTTTTAGTTATTTCATTGTTGTTGTCATCTTTGCCATCAATGGGGAGATGTACCAATCATTTTTTTTTAATATAAATCTTGATATATTAATGTAGTCGTTGAAGAACTACCGCAAAACTCTCCGCCTCGACCTCGGTCAGTAGGGAGACACTGATGGGCTTGGAAAAGCCGCCGTCCTTCGAGTAGGATGTTAAACCGTGGCACCGTATGCGTAATAGTCATACACTGCTCACGTTAAAGAATAAGCGGGATGGTATTAACGGGAGGTTACCATTTGTATTCTAAAAGCAGTCCTTCTCTGAGCCTCCGGGGTCCTCGTTGCTTTGTCATTTAGTCGCTCAGAGGTAAAACAACCCAACGTAGAAGAACTGAGCAGGAAATCATGGAAAACAATTACTATAAATCCAATTTCTTCAACAATTATATGCTATTGTTACAGATGGAGCGGTAATACAAATAATGCAATAAGGTTGAATTGTTTGTGAAATAATGTAGAATTTTCTCATAAACCTCAGAAATACTGATCCTTTAAAAATTAAATTGTATTTTCGTAAATGCATTAGAAATGTTTATTAAAATACATGCAAAAATATTTGTGACTTAATCACAACAGAATCTTTATTATGAAAATGAAATCTTATTAAAATATGTTATACTTATATCAAATTTTGACTAAAATTATTATGTATAGTTGTAATTGAAACTATTAACAAAAACAAACATTTTGAGCAAATAGGAAACAAGTCATCATGTTCAATATTTTCCTGGGAAATTCCGAAATAAGTGTAATTTCTTTGCAGTTAAATTTCGCTTTTGGAAATTGTTTTTTTTTTACATAGGCCAGGCTTCAACAGTATTCAATCAGTCCCAAGGTCTTTTACGAGGTATTCAAATTTACAAAAACGATGAGTTCCGTGATGATCCATATTAAATTTTTGAAAACGTCTGGAAAAGAAGAGAATATATGTAAATATTCAAAGGAACAATGCAATAAAGACAACGTTAATGATCAGTAAAATGAATTACATTTATTTAGATTAGATTAGCATAATTTAATCTGTCATTGTAATGGGGGCACCTGCAGATTTTTTTTCACAGCGGTGGGGGAGGGGGGAATTTACTTCAGGGCAGGGGAAATATTTCCAGTGAGAAGCAAAAAAACTGATCAGTGCTTCAAGATAGAAATGCTTATTCGAGCCATTCATTAATGAGTGCAATTGCAAATACGGAATCATGCATAGATCATGAATACATTCTTGAAAGCACCTCCTATTATTAAAAAAATATTAATTTTTTGATCAATAAATTTTCCAGAAGGGGGCAACTGCCCCTATTACCCCCACACTCAGCTACCTTGTTGATATTTTAAGCATGGTATTTATTTCTCATTTTGTTCAAAGATTTATTTAAAGAGTTGTTGAAGCTAGGATTACACCACTGTGGAATCGTGAAAAATTTTAACATTTGTCCAAAAGCGCCAAAGCATTAGGAGTATTTTTCAAATTACCTTTCGTTGGCTTTGATCCGAAAAAATTATTATTTTCGGGAAATTTTACGAATGACCTTTGTTCAGACCAGGTCCGGATCTAGAACAAAATAAGGGGGGAATTAAAATGGAGGAAACCAATGGATTGGATTTCCATTGCGGTATAATATTTTGCCCTCGGTTTTAGAAGGCTTTTACAAAATATTTGAAAAATAAAAGCCTCAAATATACACAAATTTAGTGATTTTTTGGCCTCCATTCTCCTTCTAGCACCTCATAAGGAGAGGTCATGGACATCACCAGTGGTTCTTGTCAAGAAAAATAATGGATCTACCCGATTTTGTGTGGATTACCTCAGATTGAATGATATAATAAAGAAAGATTACTTTCCTTTACCCAGGGTTGATGATACACTGGCCACTCTATCTGGGTTAGAACAGTTCTCAATGTTAGACTTGAAGAGTGGTTATTGGTAGGTTGGTATACATCCTGAAGACCGTGAGAAAACAGCTTTCACTACAGGAAATGAACTTTGGCAGTTTAAAGTGATGCCTTTTGGAGTTTGCAACGCACCTGCAACTTTGGAACGGCTAATGGAGTAGGTGCGTGCTCAAAGGTTTGTCTTGGGAGGTCTGCCTGGTTTACTTGGACGACATCATCGTTCTTGGAAAGACTTTGAAAATCATTTGAGAAATCTTCATCAAGTGTTTGAAAAACTTAGGGCAGCCAAGCTAAAATTGGGACCGACTAAGTGTAAACTGTTCCAGAAAGAAGTTTATTACCTTGGTCTTGTCATCACTACATCAGGTATTAAGACTGGTCCTAGTAAGATAGAAGCTGTAAGAGACTGGCCTCCATCCAAGATGTTCATCAACTTCGTAGTTTTATTGAACCTTGCACATATTATAGAAGATTTGTCAAGGATTTCTCCAGCATCGTAAGGCAATTGCATCGTCTGATAGAGGAGGGCCAGGGTTCATGTAGACCACCGAATGTGAAGTGGCCTTCCAACAGTTAAAGCAAGCTCTTTCTACGGCACCAGTGTTAGCATATCCAAAAAGTGGAAAACAGTTCATATTAGATATTGACGCAAACAAACTGGAGTTGGTACTGTACTTTCACAGCAACAAGGCGGGCAAGAAAGAGTTATTGCATATTTTAGCAAAACTTTATCCACACCAGAATCACGAAAATAACTGTTAGCAATAGTAAAAGCAATAGAACATTTTCATCATTATCTCTATGGCCAAAAATTTCATATCTGTACTGATCATGCTGGACTCAAGTGGCTACTAAACTTTAAAAACCCTGAAGGACAAATTGCTAGGTGGATACAGCGGTTGCAAGAGTACAATTTCTCCATTCAGCATCGAAGTGGCAAACTACATAGTAATGCAGATTCCCTTTCCAGACATCTATGTATTGACGACTGTAAGTATTGCTGTAAAGCAGAGTTGAAATATGGCACTAAAGATAAGATATATTATAAGAAAATTAAATCGACAGAGGAAAGCAAAAATACTCCTAAACATCTGGAGTCTAATAGAAATCAGATAGAATCAACTAGACGATGAAAATATAAGACCAATAATAAATCTGATATAAGGCCTAATTGGGAGCAAATCTTGAGGTATAGCCCAACTACCAAAAGTTATTGGGTGCAGTAGGACTCCTTAGAAGTGAAAGACGATGTATTGTACAGAAGATGGGAGAATCCCACTGGACGACTGATCCGTTGGCAGATAATACTTCCTCGCTCCCGAGTGGAACTAGTGATGAAAGATGTGCATGATAGTGCTACTGGAGGACACTTCGGTGTTAATAAGATATTAGCGAAAGTCTGGGAATGATTTCATTGGCTGAAAAGTAGGGCAGACGTTGAAAGATGGTGTATGCAAGTGAGGCCTGTGCAGCAAAGAAAGGCCCTAAGTTTAGGAGTCGGGATAAGCTGGAGACATCTAACGTTGGTGCCCATTTTGAGAGAATAGCCGTTGATGTAATGGGTCCATTTCCTAGGACTGATGATGGAAATCGCTATTTATTAGTGGTAATGGATTATTTCACGAAGTGGCCTGAGGTCTATTCCATCCAAGATCAGGAAGCAATAACAGTTGCAGAGATGATAGTAAATAACATGATTAGTAGGTATGGAGTACCTTTGCAACTCTACTCTGACCAACGACGGAGTTTGGAATCCAATGTGTTTAAAGGCCAACTATTAGACATTCAGAAAACCAGAACAACAACCCTTCACCCTCAGTCGGATGGTATGGTTGAGAGATTTATTAGGACAATTGCACAACATCTAGAATTCTTGTCAGCGACCATCAACGTGACTGGGATCACCATATCACTCCTTTTGTTGGCATACAGAACAGCGGTGCACGAGACAACTGGACAGACACTTTCCATGATGCTCTTTGGAAGAGAGTTACAACTTTCCTGTGGCCTTTTATATGGTCGGCCAGAAGCAATGTCTGTATCCACTCCACAATTCGTACAAGAATTACAACGACTAGAAGAAATCCATCACTCCGTCAGACATAACAACAACTTAGCAAGCGAGAGAACTAAAACGAGATACGACAGTAAAACAAATGTAACTATAGTAAAGAATCACAGGATGTCCTGTAGACATGGAACTCATGAAATGATGAGCAGAAAAAAATTTGGTTTTGCCATGAGTGGGATTCGAACCCTCGTCTCCAGGAAACATAACATGCATGTTTCCTGAAGACATGGGTTCGAATCCCACTCATGGCAAAACCAAATGGAACTGTTTTCAATCAAGGAGATCTGTCTGGCTGTACAATCCACATAGAAAGAAGAGACTTTATCCAAAACTTCAGAAACCTTGGCAAGGTCCGTGTAAAGTGATTAACAGGATTAACGACGTGGTGTATCGCATTCGTAGACGTCCAACTACAAAGAGCAAGGTGATTCATGTGAATTGTTTGGTCACGTTTCATCGAAGAACTGAAGCTTCGGAATCCAGAATTGTTCGGGACGTACAAGACCTAAGGAGGGGGCAGTGTTAAGGCAGATGAGCGTGCTACAGTGAATTTATGATAAACGTGTTATGAACGCTCGTGTATGCTTCTGCGTTAAAATTATGTAACCAACGAATTGGAAGACAGAACCTATCTGAAAAATAAGAAAGAATTGTTATGTTGGAGTTGTGGATATCCGAAAGGAGGCATAATTAGTTTCAGTATATACACGATAAATGTATAAAAAGAAGAAGTATTCTATATGGTGAGTGCACCGAAGGTTAATTAGTTTATTAGTGTGGATAGTGTTAGTAAACTAGTAAAGGAAAAGGAGAATTTATCGTCTTGTGCGTGGTGATTAACGTCTGAAAACAATTGGTTCTGAGAAACCAATGCACTTAGCTGCAGTTTTGGAGTACTTGATGACTAAAACCTTAGGAGTTATTTAGTGTATAGTTATTTAGTTTGTTTAAGAATTGGTAAAGATATTCTCATTAGGTTGAATATTTGTTTACTAACATGATTTCATTTTTCATTAAATGATATTAGCATTGTTTTTTGATTTGGTTGTGAATAGAATTGAGATAATGAATTCTTCTGAAAGTTTATCTTTGTATTTTTATAGAGTTTCGTGCCGATTGACTTAGTTTGTTTATAAATAAAATTCATCCATGCTTTTGAAATGAATTGCATTGTTTTGTAATTTTCATTGACAAATTTTTACTTGAACTCACGCTCATCCATTTTAATTGTAACAATATTAAAATTGTATTATAATGTATTGGATATATAAATGTGGCTTCACTGGGCAGTTTTGAGTTATCAATAAATAAAACGCGTGCAGAACTAAATAATTCCATTTCTGCTTCGTCATTTTGTTAAAGTTATGTGACGGAAATTTATTTCTTATTCAAATGAGTGCTGCACTTTGTATGGTAATTTCCTCGTAATGCACTGATAACATTAATTTTTCACTCAAAATAATATATCATCTAGCATGTAGCCAACACCGCCCATACACGCTGAAATTTGTCACTTTAGCATGTTACGAAACAACTCTTTGATATGTTGTTGCCTTTGATTTATCGTCCAAGTTGTCGTACATCAATCTCATACACGCTCACTTTTGTCACATCAGGATGCTGAGAAGCAACAGCTGTAATCGTGTGACTTAAAGCAAATGCTATTCTGTAGTTAAAAATATGAGTCTCTAGATATAACAGAACTTCAAGCTTCATTTTGTCAGATGGTAAATTCATCTCCATCTCATTGGCGGGCAGTTTGCTAGTTATAAATTGAATAGGCCTGTCCCACCTGTTCTAACTCAGTTGGGTTGGGTTGTTTTACCTCTGAGCGGCACTTTTTTGCACACCATGGACTAAATGGCCAGGTCACATGGACCCCGAAGGCTCAGAGAAGGTTGGGGGAGGGGACCCACTGAAACAGCTGTTGGGAGACAGATGGTAGCCTCCCGTCAACGCCATCCAGCGTGTTCTTTAACGTGCACAGGGTATGAGCTCTCCCGCACACGGGGCCACAGCTTAACGCCCCATCCGACGGACGGCGGCCTTTCCAAGCCCATCGGTGTCCCCTACTGACCGTGGGCAGGGCGGGGAATTTTGCGGAGATAAATCTCAACGCTGACCCAGCTGGGACTCGAACCTGGGAACTACAGATTACGAGCCTGGCGCGCTACCGACTGAGCCACCCCCGCCCCATTCTAACTCAGTAAGAGTATAGAAAGTATAAGAGTGACGCAAACAGTTTTCACATGTTTTATTTATCAAAAAACTGAAACAAAACTTTTGGTTCAGGAACTCTGGGTTATTTTACCAAAAAAAGTCCCTTTTTTTGGAAAAGGGTGTGCTAAGTGGCAAGGTCGCAAAGACCTCCAAGGGTTCAGAGAAGGTTGGGGAAAAAGGATCTACTGGGCAGTTATTAGGAGACAGATGGAAGCTTCACTTAAGCCACCCACTGTAGTTATTAACGTGCGCAGGGTATACGGACCACAGCTTAACATCCCATTCGACGGACGTAGGCCATTTCCAAGCCAAGTCGTGTTTCCTTTCTCACCGATAAATAAATAAATAAATAAATATCCCCTCAAGCAGCTGCTTGCCACAGTAGGAGATCTGAGAGGATGGCAGGACCTCAGCAGAAAAACGACACACTCACATCCATGCCTAATCCGGGGCTCGAACCCAGGCCCCTTAGATCAGTAGCCAAGCGTGCTAACCACCGAAACAAAAGTTAGCAGAGATAAATCTCAACTCAAAAAGAGTTGGGACTCGAATCCGAGAACCTGAGATTATGAGCCTAGAACACTAGAGGCTGAGACATTCAACACGTCCCATACGAAAGGCTAATGGTCCAAAGACCAGAAGTGTTATCACGTCAACCTCGGTGGTCCGGTCCAGCATTGTGCTTGCAATGACAGTATCAGCAATTGGAGGTTTATGCAGCAATTGGAGTGTCGTATTTAAATGCTGTGAAACGTTTCCTAATTACTTTGTGTTTTAGTCGTATTATAATATTATTTCTACGTTTAGCTAAAATGGTGTACAATCTTCAACATGCCCTGTTGACAGGACCAACGTTTGGCCTAGGCAAAGTAGGCAAATGCTGGGGGAGACCTATTCTCGGGGCCCATTTTTATTACCACATATCATGATGAGAAGGAAAATTCCATCTCACATTTTACTTTTGCCTAGTGGCCGAGATAATGCTTAAAATGAATTTGCCTGGAGATGTTCAGTCCCTAGATTTAATTGAAATTATTCAACAGAAACAAATGTGTCTGTATAATTTCCCGAAGAATTTAGAACTGCGAAGAAAATGAATTCATGCAGTTAGTAGAAAATATTTCGGCTCACTGCATGAATAACGTGCATGAACGACTAATTTGAAAGTAAGCTATTGGATGTTGGATATTTCTTGTATAATTAAATTACTTAATATAATGTTTTCTTTAAATGGCGGTAAAAAAAAGAGTCGTCAGAGTTAAAAGTTGTTAGCATGTTTAAATATATATATATGTCTCTGGCTGATATTAATGCCGGTGCTATGTAAATTATAAATGATTCCGTATTGAAGAAATGTACAAACATTATGTGTCTTTTTTTCTCTTTTTCTCAATTTATCCATTGAATCACTCTTAAAACCGAATATATGTATACATATCTGCTGATGTACATTGCTAAACAATCGTACATAAAGTGATGCCAGTTTTGTACTTAATGCATGCATAAGTAGCTGTTTAAATTGTCATATTATACTTGAAGGTAAAGGAAATGTGCTTCTAAAATATCAAGAAATATTTAGGTTTCCAATTTTTTAATATATATTTATAAATGTCCACTCATTGATAGTATTACATTCTAAAATATTACATTACATTACTCATTTACTCATTGATAGTATAAACTTTCTCATTGATAGTATTCATCATTACTCATTGATAGTATTTACATTCTAATTGATAGTATTCATCATTACTCATTGATAGCATTTACATTCTAAAATAAAAAAAAATCGTGTCCTGTCAATTTCTTTTCACACTGTAGGAACGAAATAGATAGTACATTTCATTCCAAACAATATGAGAATAACTAGTATTTTCGGTACTATTTCAACTGTTGATTCTCTTCTTGATTGGTTATTTTAAGACATTATAAAAAATTATATATTATGAGGAATGTCATTTTATATTAAGATCAGAATCTATACTAGTGTAGCAGTAAACCTCAGTGTGATATTACAGTGAATCTTTTAAGTTCTTATTATGAAAATTAAACCAAATTTTTGGTATCGTAAAATTCCCTGAGTTTTCATTTCTTACTGCCAGAAGGAAGTTTTTTTTATTTTAATAGTTTTATATTGCTTAGCCCATCGTTCGTAGTTGTTATACTGAGATGAAAAATGCACAGAATTGTAGCTGCTTTAAATGATTATTATATGATATTGTGAATGATTATTATATGACACTGTACAACAATGTGTATTATTATAAATATTTATAAATGAAATATATATATATAAATTACAAACAACTAATAGCAATGTAGCAGTAACTCTCACTGTGATATTATAGTGATCACGAATGAAAAAAAAATATTTAATTTAATCTCTACCTCATTTACTATTTGGATAAGTAGCACACAAAATATGATTGCAATGTTTAAGACAGTAAAATATTAAACTTTTGCTTTACTTTTATTAAATAATAGAAAACTCTTCTAGTTAAGTAATTAACTACAACAGTATCACAACTAGTAACTAGTTTTATAATAGAAAACTTATTACTAGTTGTGATCACGAAGCAATCCGAAACAAAGGTTTTTTTCAAATAAAAATGACATTAACTCTTTAACATGCACAACCAAGAGTTACGCAAAACATAAAGTACGTTTGAATAAGATGGAGCGTACTACTGAATAAGATATAACCTGCCAGAATTAGGAGAATTATACTAACATGGTTTAAAAGTTATCTAAAGAACTTAATACAAGTTGTTAACTATACTGGGATCGATTTTATTTTTGATATGCATTAACGATTTTTGTCAGATGAACATAACAAGGAGAATTGCTAGTTTTGCTGATGATACTGCCATCACTTTTCGAACTAAAAATAAAACAGAATTAAAAACAGTAATCAACAGTGAATTGAAAATTATTGGTACTTGGTTTAGTACTAATAAATTAATTTTGAATTTAAGTAAAACAAAATTAATGTATTTTAGTTTGAAGAGCAGAATTACTGAAGATCTGGATATTAGAATTCAAAATGAAGCCTGCAACCAAGATTTGGCTTGTAATTGTAAGCCTATCGAAATTGTTAATCGAATTAGAATTCATAATGAAGCCTGCAACCAAGATTTGGCTTGTAATTGTAAGCCTATCGAAATTGTTAATGAGACTGACTACTTAGGTATAAAAATCGATCAAAAAATGAACTGAAAACCGTATGTGTATAAAATTAAAATAAAACTTAAATCAATGTTATGCAAAAATTATTACTTAAATTTATTACTTAATTAAATTGGTAAATGAAGAAATGATGTAAATATATTTAATTCCTGGATTCAGTCTGTATTTTATTATGGGCTATTGCTCTATGGGGGAACCTATAAAACAATTCTCAAACCAATAATTACAATTCGAAGCAGAATAATAAAAAAAACTAACAAATAGTTTTAATAAGTCTTCTAATGTACATTGCAGATATATTCAACTGGATGTCTTGCCTTTAAGAAATCTTTTTGTATATAAGCTAATGATATTTGCATTTAAAAACAGCAATTATCTTTAAAAAAATTATTTGAACATCATTTGCGTACTGAGGGGAAACAATATATTGTTCCATTAGTTGAAAAAGAGATTTTACAGAAGCATTCAATGTATTTAGCCCCCAAAATGTTCAATAGCTTACCTTATGAATTAAGAAATTTCTCTGGTAATATTTATTTGTTTAAAATAAGCTAAAGTTTTTTCTTATGGGGTTTGCATATATTGAATTTCTGTGTAATATACTAAACTAAATCTTGTTGTCTACATCCTGAAGCTGCAAATAATTTTTTATTTGCATTATTATATAATTGAACATCGGATAGTTTGAATTTTTTAAAGTATATGTTACACACGTTAATACGTTTAAATATTTGTGTATTCTATGTTATCTTCATACAATGTAATATGTAATATAATAACCCGGAAAAGCTTAGCTTGGGGTTGATTATAGAATGAGAAATGTATATTTATTTAAAAAATAAGGTTGAAAGTTGAAGTAAAGGACCTCAAGTGCTTTCGTTTGAATTATTATTAATTGATGAAATTTAAAAAATGCATTAATTAATTTCGTTTTATTTCACAAGTAATTTTAATAGACTTTCGTTTTATTTAATTTTATCTAATAATTAAGAAATTTTCTATTAAAATGTTTAAATATTCTGTTAATCTGTTAAAAAATATTCATTAAATATCTTTTCTAATTTTATCGAAATTTGAAAAATATATACAAAATGAAAATTTTATGTGTTTTTATCTTTATATATCATTGCATTATTCATAACTGATTCTGCTGGTAGGCCTTCTAAGACGAATTTAAAATATTAAAAAAAAGATTGCAAAATAAAAGTCGGTTATATTAATCGATAAAATATATTATTGTTTTTAAAACATAGCTATGCTTGCTTTTCTTGTGGTATGCAGCAACAATTTTAGATTCTCAAAAGTGTGTCGTGGACTCAAAAAAGTTGGGTTGTTGGGTTGTTTTACCTCTGAGCGGTACTTTTTTGCACACCATGGGCCAAATGGCCAGGTCACATGGACCCCGAAGGCTCAGAGAAAGTTGGGAGAGGGAACCCACTGGAACAGCTGTTGGGAGACAGATGGTAGTCTCCCGTCAAGACCACCCAGCGTGTTCTTTAACGTGCACAGGGTATGGCTCTCCCGCACACGGGGCTACGGCTTAACGTCCCATACTGACCGTGGGCAGGGCGGGGAATTTTGCGGATTTAAATATTCAACGCTGACACAGCTGGGACTCGAACCTGGGAACTACAGATTACGAGCCTGGCGCGCTACCGACTGAGCCACCCCCACCCCTCAAAAAAGTTGGAAAAGCACTGAAATAGAGTATATGAGTTTTGATCCTATTGATGCGGTCTCCCTCTTTTATGAATCTGAGACATTTGACTTTTACCAGCAAATAACTTATGCCAAATCGCATTTCCCTGTAAATTTTAATGTCAATTCACTACCGCATTTTTGAAGATTTCATGAAATATATTAGTAGCCTTTAACTTTCATGAACCTGTATATTATTATACCAGAGAAGTAGTGGCGTAGCAAGGTTTATAAGGGCTCGAGTGTGAATCTGGAACGAGGTCCTTCTCTCACGAAAGCACAACTCATCAATTCTATTTACGTAGGTCGTTGAAAAAGTTCTTGACACGTGTCTGTTGATTTGCATTCGTTCCTCTGATGTTAACGAGCTACGACTTGTTTGAAAGCTTGTCTAAACTTGTCATTACGTATTAAAAACAAAGGTCGTATAATCAATTGTCTCTTTGCTGGTGGCACGTAAAATTCGTTTTAAAGTGGAGGCACGTAAAGGTGGTTTGCGAAATTTATGCGTTGCTGCTATGGAACCCTCTAAAAATGGGGGGCGGGGGTGGCTCAGTCGGTAGCGCGCCAGGCTCGTAATCTCTAGTTCCCAGGTTCGAGTCCCAGCTGGGTCAGCGTTGAGATTTATCTCCGCAAAATTTCCCCGCCCTGCCCACGGTCAGTAGGGGATACCGATGGGCTTGAAAAGGCCGCCGTCCATCGGATGGGGCGTTAAGCCGTTGCCCCGTGTGCGGGGAAGCCATACCCCTGCGCACGTTAAAAAACACGCTGGATGGCCTTGACGGGAGGATACCAGCTGTCTCCCAACAGCTGTTCCAGTGGGTCCCCTCCCCCCAACCTTCTCTGAGCCTTCGGGGAAGCCCATGGTGTGCTAAAAACTCATTTAGCCCATGGTGTGCTAAAAAGTGCCGCTCAGAGGTAAAACAATCCAATCCAATCTTCTAAAGATGGGAAAAGATTTTACATTTTCACAAGGATACAGCTTAGAAACGACGCGAAAAAAAATTCGTGCCGAATTATCACAAGTATCTGGGGATCATACCTGTTCAGATGGCACTGTTATGGGATGGATGCATAAATTCAGAGCAGGAAGGCAGATCATCGAACACCTCCCTCGTGCAGGAAGGCCGAAGGAAGCCGTGAACGAGAGAACCATCGCTGCTGTTCGTGAACTCATTAAGGAAAACTCACACATCACCGTTCAGAGAATACATCTAGATGTCAGTGTATCAATTTCCAGTATGGGAACAATTATTCATGAGCATTTAAAGTACCGAAAGATCTATGCTAAATGGATACAAGAAAATGCTGGCAATATTTGAAACTAGTGGCATCAAACGGTTAACTGACATTGTCACAGCTGATAAGACATGGTTTGTTTACTATACAACTCCCAGAAAGATCGACAACTATGCTTGGGTTGCGGAAGATGAACAACGTCCTCCGACAAGACTTTTACTAAAGGAAGAGGATGTTCACAATTCGTTTCAATCCCCAAGGAGTAATAGCCATAGACACCTTACCTGAAAAAATGACTATAAATGGTCAATACAACACCAACTTATTTTTCTTAAAATGGTTAAGGAGATGAAGGATCAGCGTCCAACAACAGGTGTGTCAAGGGTTCTCCTTCATGACAATGCCAGTGTTCACAAAACCCATAAAGTTACGGCTTATCTGGAGCAAGAGAATCCAACAGCTACTCCATCCTGCATATTCACCCAATCTTTCACCATGAGATTTTTGGTTGTTTCCAAAAATGAAAAATGAACTTGTTGGGAATCATTTTTTTTTCAAGGGCGCAAGACCTTGGAAAATGCATTTATTCAGAGTTGTAGAGTATTCCACAACAAGGGTACCACCAAGTATTCCAGAATTTGCGTAGACGTCGGCAACTTTGTACAGATGCTGGAGGGGAGTACTTTGAAGGAAAGTTAAAGTTTTGTTGGGGTAAGTGCAATGGATTGTTTCTGCATATGCATGTCAAGAACTATTTGAACGCCCCTTTGCATTTCAAAAAAGGTTCTCTTGAATGCCGGAACCATTGGCGACTCTTTGCTCTATGGTAGGCATGATTCTGGTTAACACAGTCTTATGATGGTATTAATGAAAATTAATTTAGCGATACACTTAACTATTAAGGAAAAATAGGAAAGGAATTCGGTCTTATCATTGGTAAAAATTATATTTCAACATTGAAAGTGAATTTGTTTAAAGACATATGTATGAATTAGTTATAGGAAAAACTTCGTAAGGCAATTTTGCCTTGCGAAGTTTGTGCGTGGATATCGATAAAAGGGGATGCAAACTATTCATGGAGCCCTCTCCTGCCTAAGCCCAGGTGCCATCGACCCTCTGTACCATTATAGTTACACCACTGCAGAGATGGGGCGGGGGTGGCTCAGTCGGTAGCGCGTCAGGCTCGTAATCTGTAGTTCCCAGGTTCGAGTCCCAGCTAGGTCAGCGTTGAGATTTATCTACGCAAAATTCCTCGCCCTGCCCATAGTCAGTAGGGGACACCGATGGGCTTGGAAAGACCGCCGTCCGTCGGATGGGACATTAAGCTGTGGCCCCGTGTGTGGGAGAGCCATACCCTGTGCACGTTAAAGAACACGCTGTATGGCCTTGACGGGAGGCTACCATTTGTCTCCCAACAGCTATTTCAGTGGGTCCCCTCTCCCAACCTTCTCTGAGCCTTCGGGGTCCATGTGACCTGGCAATTTAGCCCATTGTGTGCAAAAAAGTGCTGCTCAGAGGTAAAACAACCCAACCCACTGCAGAGAAGTGTGTGATAATTTCTTACATTTTTCTATACGTGATTTGATACGTCAGGAAAATCCAAATACGATAATTTAATCAACCTTACCTTGATATTCTTCTTCTTTTCATCTCTCTTTTTTGTTGGTGCAACAGCTTTCCACTAGAATGCAACAGAAGAAGTTGATGAAAGGAAATCCACAAGTGACGCAAGCAAAAGCTTCTGTGCTGAGAGGGAAAAGTGTGATGAGAAACGTCATCATCACCAAGCAAATGCTCAGCCTCTGAATGCTCACCATACTCTCGAGAATTATAAAAAGGCAAGTCTCTTATAATCTTCTGACACTAGAGAGCAAAAAGGAAAAATATCTTCTTTGAACACTTCCAGCTCAAGCGTAAACTAAACTTAAGCTTTTAGTTAGGGAAACACAACACTAGTGATCAAACTTAAAACTACAGATACAAAACTTGCATCTACGTTGGAGTCGCATGTAAAACAGAAAATGTGTTGTTCATCGACTTAGAAGGCGGTATATGAAAATACAATAAAACAATTTCATGCGACAAATTTGAATGGTCAAAATAGGTACTTTATACAGGGTGTCCCTGAATTCATGGCCCAAACGTGAGGGGATGGTAGTACACACCGAACCCACCAATATTCGTCATAGAATATGCGGCCGCAAACGCAACGCGGTACCGGTAGGGGGCGCAGACGAGTCCGTGGAAGATCTGGTAGCCCGACTGTCCGTCGCAGCCGCCGATGTGCGCAACAAGCCCCAGTGTTTACGAGCAGGTACGCCGATCACTACTCCGCCATTGTGCCCCTGTATCAACGTTGGTGGGCAGAATTTTGATCATTTATTGTAAAGATCTCCGATAAATGTCACTCTGGAAACCTCTGTGTCTGTCCTTCATTTCCGACTCCTCACTGCGTTTGCGGCTGCATATTCTATGACGAATATTGGTGGGTTCGGTGTGTACTACCATCCCCTCACGTTTGGGCCATGAATTCAGGGACACCCTGTATAAAGGAGCGCAACTGAAAACGCAGAAGTGTGTGTGTGTGTGTTAGTCTTCTAGTCTTTAACATTCTGAACATATCACAGAGAAATCCTTTGGATGATTCGTTGAGGGAGCAGCAGCAGTAGGGAGCCTGGACGCAGAGCAGTCACAAACTGAACTGGCCCGATGGATAAAAGTGGATCGTTCTGTTATTAGCCGCCTATGGAGTCAGTTTCAAAACACTCAGAAGATTTTTCAACGACCTGGACAAAAATGTCACAGGATGACTTCAGCGTGGAACGACAATATCTAGCTTTTACTACGACACGCTACAGAGACAGCACAGCGTATCAACTCTCATCAGCGGTCATCTTACAGTATAACATACATGGCTAGAAATGCTGTATCCAAACATACAGTTTATAGAAAGCTTAATAATATTGTTATTTATTGAAAGACGATCTACTCTTTGTGTTCCCTTGATTCCTGCCAACGGAAGAGCTACTGTTGTTTGCAGCATGAATGTCACCAGCAATCAACAATGGACCAATGTGCTCTTTACGGATGAACAGAGATTAAAATTGCAAAGTGATTCTCTGAGAACCTTCATATGTAGAGATCGTGGGACGTGATTTCATAAATCCCACATCCGAGAAAAGGACGAATAAAGAGCCATTGGATTGATGATCTGGGCTGGGATATTACCATTGGTCACACGTCTTTCCATGAGACTGGGAGTTTAATTGGCATAGTTTAACTGATGTCAGATATCCAGATGTGCTCCTGGATACTTATATTCGTCCATTTAGAGTTTCAGGTGGGTTCAGAATTTCTCTTAATGAACGGCATTGCCCTAACACACAAAGTTTGCTGTTGGATGAATACATTTAGAGTGAAGATATAACTCGAATGGATAACGATCACCACACTTCATTCCCATAGAGTATGTTTTTACTGCTGTAGAGCGACGTATTGCTGCTCGCTGCCCCCCCCCCCCCCTCCCAATCATCCAGGAGCTATGATCTGATCTTTACGAGGCGTGGGAATTACTGCCCTGGGCTCTGCTGGGCAACCTTATTCACAGTATTGTGTGAGTCACTTTCAGGTCTGCATTGCTGCCACAGGTGATCACACTCAATATTGAGGACAGTAGGAACATTATTTCCGCATTTGCACATTCACCTGATGCACATTTCTCTTCCATCCAGTTTCCCCAAGTACTCAATTTGTTTCTATACGCTTGGACATTACGTTTTGTCCCAGGATGACACATTTCCCATTACATCCATAACGTCCACTTCATTCTGCTCACGGGGGGCGAAGGTGGCTCAGTCGGTAGCGCGCCAGGCTCGTAATCTGTAGTTCCCAGGTTCGAGTCCCAGCTGGGTCAGCGTTGAGATTTATCTCTGCAAAATTCTCCGCCCTGCCCACGGTCAGTAGGGGACACCGATGGGCTTGGAAAGGCCGCCGTCCGTCGGATGGGACGTTAAGCCGTGGCCCCGTGTGCTCGAGAGCCATACTCTGTGCACGTTAAACAACACACTGGATGGCCTTGACGGGAGGCTACCATCTGTCTCCCAACAGCTGCTCCAGTGGGTCCCCTCCCCCAACCTTCTCTGAGCCTTCGGGGTCCATGTGACCTGGCCATTTAGCCCATGGTGTGCAAAAAAGTGCCGCTCAGAGGTAAAACAACCCAACAACTCATTCTGCTCACGGTGTTTTTAACTTAGGTTTCGGTGTTTATTGCTTTCATTTTGACCACTAGTATAGAATAGCATATCGTCTCTGATGAATATGGGATGCTCGTTTTCAACAGAATTAAGTTCTTTTTCCTTCTTTAGCGCCCTTTTACAATAAAATTTGGAACTAATGCATGATTGAGAAAACGCAAATAGTAATGTCTCATTACTGCCTATACAACACAAAAATACTTTTTAACTAATTTCTTAAAGGAAGAAAAATATGCTTACTCACCTACTTTTGTGGTAAGACGACAAATCATTGCTTCCTTTGTAAACCACCAGAATTTTAAAATTCTTGCATAAATAGATTGTTCGCAATATATGCTTAACGTTTGCCATTTTCCTGATTTTTCCACCGCTAGATGGCGGTATTAAATTTATTGAGAGATTCGGAAAATTAATTCGTAATATTTAATTAATACCCCACCCAAAAGCAATTTTTTTCCCTAAAATCAAGAAAGCTGAATTCCTAAAAACGGACTGCAAAGGAAAATATTTGATCTTTCTTTTTTCTGTGAGTTATTTTATGATCATTTATCTTTCATTAATCTTATTTTCATTTTTTTTCACTTTAGATTTTTTCTAGATTCACCAATACTTTGCGATCCGGATTAAACCCTATTAAAGGGCTACATTTCGTCCGCTGGTGGCGTAGTTTGGCGACACCACCGAACATGCCATCCAACTAACACTTTAAAAAACAAAATCAAATTTAATAAATTAATATTAATTTAAATTAAAAGAATTATTTGACGAACTTCTAAATGTAGAATTAAGTAAACAGTTTCATATAATAATTCATACTTGTGTTTCGATTAGCTTACAGACAAATTTCTACGGTAAGCAAACTTTGCTCTGAAATATTCCAGCTTATTTATCTCTTTGACTAATAAACGAATATTGCTGAAATTCAGTGTTTTGACAGATTTGATTTAAATATTTAATTTACTTTCAATCCCATTTCCATAAAGCGTTTGCATTTGAAGAAAATAAACTTCTCATTTGATTTTATTTGCCTAACATGGTAATTCGCCAATTTTTCTTTAGGTAATTTAGTTCTTTATAAATCTCAAAACCATTAAAAAAATGTTTTATATTTTCATCACCATTTATTGAATATTCTGATATACACCGAAGAGACAAAACGTTATGGCCACCTGCCTAATATGATGTTCGTCCTCCACGTGCCGCCAAAACAGCTCTTCCCAACTGGTTAGCTCATACTGTAACTTTCCTAAATCTTCAAACAAAATATCCTAATATAAATATACCCAATCCCCGACTAACACGATATTTGCGTTCTTCAAAAAAAAATCGTGTAAGCTGAAATCTTTTTAGTGGAAAATGAATTTCTCATAAGCTTAAGGGGTAGGGGGGGGGATATCTTCTAAAATCCTAACCTGAGTTGGGTTGTTTTACCTCTGAGCGGCACTTTTTTGCCCACCATGGGCTAAATGGCCAGGTCACATGGACCCCGAAGGCTCAGAGAAGGTTGGGGGAGGGGACCCACTGGAACAGCTGTTGGGAGACAGATGGTAGCCTCCCGTCAAGGCCATCCAGCGTGTTCTTCAACGTGCACAGGGTATGGCTCTCCCGCACACGGGGCCACGGCTTAATGTCCCATCCGACGGACGGTGGCCTTTCCAAGCCCATCGGTGTCCCCTACTGACCGTGGGCAGGGCGGGGAATTTTTACGGAGATAAATCTCAACGCTGACCCAGCTGGGACTCGAACCTGGGAACTACAGATTACGAGCCTGGCGCGCTACCGACTGAGCCACCCCCCGCCCCTCCTAACCTGATCGACGAATTCTAATTGCATTCCTTTATTATGACCATACTTTGGTTAATGCTTTGTGTTTTTTGTAAATGTATTTTTCATTTTCTAGATAACGCATTTTCGCGTAAAATCTTTTCAAGTTCCCCATTTTTACAGAAAAGAAACAATGTTAGAGGTAGAATTGTCAACGAGTAATAAAAGTGACTAACTGTATGTTTACAAACGTTTCTACTCTGCACGGTACAAGTCATAATCCTTAACCAGTATGGGTGAATTTGCATACACATACATTATCTTCCGTCAGCGACAAATAAAATTTTCTTTGTTTGCAAATACAGGGTGTCCGAAAAACAATGATAGTGTTTCGAGAATCAACATGTGTGAAAATGATATCTATATATATTCAACAAAGCGATATTTTAATTGAAAGCTTACTTCAAATAGTTTTGAACATAATGTGAACCGTTCTTGACTCTGCACATGTATAATTGGTATTCCACTTTTTGCCATACACGCTACAACATATATCTTCTTACTTACTCAGTTGCGTCTCTTATTCTTATTCTGGTTTTTAAGTGATTCAGATATCGAATTTTATCCATGTAAATATACTTCTTTTCAAAGCCACATAAGAAAAAATGTTCAGTGCCAAATTAGGGCTCCTTGTTGTCCATAGAATTGGACCACACCTGCCAATCCTTCCGTCAGGATACGTTGCACTAAGAACTAGGGGAATGTAACGGTAACATGCCGTGTCCTTTGGTAGCAGCCCCTGAAACTGTTTGAGTGGGGGAATGTACAGGTACAACATTAAATGTGATGCATTTTGCGTATTTTGGGACAGTACTTCCCGCAACCCAACCATTTTCTGCCGACACCCTGTAAATTACGTGTTATAGCTGTTGAAACACACTAACTTGTGTTAGTTGGAAGTGGTGAGATTATGAACAAGTATAGATAAGATGGAAGAAACAAGAGGATTTTTCCATATAAGAAGATCCAAGGTGTCTTTATAAATACAAAAATATAAACGATCGTAGTGGAGAAATCGAGTTGGCGGAATTCGTTTTAGTCAGAGACTGAGTGTAATGTACTAATCTAGACACAAATGATGATTAACATGATACACTCTAATCAGTTGTAATCTTCAGTTTTAACAATCACCTTAACATGCCGTTTTCATTTCAAATCATCATTATAAATAACATTTCTTTAAGAAGCAGGAGAACTTTTCCACTGAGCAGCAGAATTTGGATATTGACTCGGACAATTTACTTCCGCATCAGATAATTAAATGATCAAGAGAATTTGATCCATGAGCAACGCAACAGCCGGTATGAAATGTATGCTCTATGTAGTGTTGCGTCGTGTTATGTGGTAACTAGAAGAGCCTGAACATGGTGTTACGTATTGTAGACGGAAAAGGACTGAACATGGTGTTACATACTGTAGACCGGAAGGGACTGAACATGTTGTTACGTATTGTAGATGGGAAAGGACTGAACATGGTGTTGCATACTGTAGACGGGAAAAGACTGAACATGGTGTTACGTACTGTAGACGGGAAAGGACTAAACATGGTGTTACATACTGTAGACGGGAAGGGACTGAACATGGTGTTACGTATTGTATACGGGAAAGGACTGAACATGGTGTTACATACTGTAGACGGGAAGGGACTGAACATGGTGTTACGTAACAATAAAGTGCTACAGTATTCTTATTTAAGTAGTAAGATAATTTCTAACCGTAGTTTGATTTTTTTTTTCAATGAATACATTTCAAATTGGTGAGTGATTACAGGCATGTGACACATTGAATAAACAGTAAAAAAAAATACAAAAGGTAACGAGTGGTTAGCGTGCTTGACTACTGATCTAAGGGACCTGGGTTCGAGCCCCGGATAAGGCATGGATGGATGTGTCATTTTCCTGCTGAGGTCCAGCCATCCTCTCAGACCTTATACTATGGCATATAAACTGACAGGCTCCTGTCAGACCTCTGTGGCAAGCAGCTGCTTGAGGGGGTATTTATTTCTTTTTATTTTTTAATTTTTATTTAAATAACCTCATATAACGAAGAGTGTTAATTGACGTGTAAATAAGGTAGGTATATTAACATGGCTTTTAAAATCATTTAATAATCATTTCAGTTTGGTCCTTAATTTTTGTGCTTCAGTGTACATCTAGCAATTTTTCCGCAGAAAAATTGAATATAACTGAATATATATATATGAACTTCATATTGTATATACGAATGTTAATATGTAACCGATGTATATTAACTATTTGTAACTGCATATAATTAAAGCCCCCTCCTCGAAAAAATTAAGGGACGGACATTTCACGGGGGTCGACCTTAACGTTATATCTGAAATCAAAGTTGTGACATTTCTAGTGTAATGGGCTACCTCAACGTGACCCTTCCCCATAAAAAGACAAAAGGGGAGGAGTTTAAGTCGATGAGGCGATGTTTACGAGTCATGTATCAAATGAAACGTTTCTGAAAATAAGCATTTTTAGTGACAAATTCTCTAAAATTGAGACTGATTGCACCATCGATAACTTTAGTTTTATTGCCGTACCCTAGGGGTTCTCAACGTGGGGTACGCGGTAAAATTTTTTTGGGGTACATCGTGAGAGCTCAAAAATCGCTAGATCTAGCAACAAAGAAGCTAAGTTGGCAACACTGCTACTGATTATAATTTTATAAGATTTGTTAAATGGTTTATGTCCTTTTTTGTGTTCATCGATATATGTAATTTATGAATACAAAATTTAATGTGTATATACAGGGTGAATCGGAAAAAGTGGGCAAAACTTTACGGGGTGGTAGAACGCAGCTATACGAGCAATATTCGTCATAGAAAGTATGGGCGGAACGCAAACGGCGAGCCGCTAGGTGGCGTTGGAAATGGTATAAAAGGGCCGGTCCTCGCACCCAACGGCATTTCTACCGTGGATTGCCGAGAGGATGGCTGGTTATACTAACCACGAAATGGCTTTTGAGCAATTTCTTTGAGCATGTACCTCAATTACATTCCTGTTAATAAAATGTTTTCTGAAGTATCTCCTCTCCTTCTTGTGTTCATTCTTTAAATGTGACAGTGGAAAACTACCTTTTAACTTCTCACCGCTTGCGTTCCGCCCATACTTTCTATGACGAATATTGCTCGTATAGCTGCGTTCTACCACCCCGTAAAGTTTTGCCCACTTTTTCAGATTCACCCTGTATATGTGTGTGCTTTATTTTATTCCCATTGTTATGCTATAACTATAGTTTTAACTATCTATACAAGGGGTACGTCAGTTACATACTCATTTCCAGGTGATACGTGAAGCATTAAAGGTTGAGAACCACTGGCCTACGTATTATGGTGCGTATAGGAAGATATTTTAATTTGACTAGTTCTGTCAGATGACGTTATTTAAGTTTTAGGTCTTTACCTATCTTTTCATTATTTTTTACTCGTGATTTATTATTTTATGAAGACAGCTGCGAGAATGCAATCATATCTTTCTAGAGCGGCGCGTAGTAATCAGGCAAGTGTGAAAAAAACCACCCATCCACCTCCCCCATTAGCTAGTGTCGGACGGTTGTACTGTGCAGCTTTACCATGTGATTTTAAGTGTTGGGACACTCATGTGCTATTTATATCGACGAGAATCAAACTTTTAGAATCACATTGCAAGTGATAAGCTTTTGGTCATTCAGATGCTCAGCAGCGAATTTCTGGATGGTTTCGGTTGTTTTACCTCTGAGCGGCACTTTTTTGCACACCATGGGCTAAATGGCCAGGTCACAAGGACCCCGAAGGCTCAGAGAAGGTTGGGGGAGGGGACCCACTGGAACAGCTCTTGGAAGACAGTTGGTAGACTCCAGTCAAGGCCATCTAGCGAGTTTTTTAACGTGCACAGGATATGGCTCTCCCGCACACGGGGTTGGGTTGGGTTGTTTTACCTCTGAGCGGCACTTTTTTGCACACAGTGGGCTAAATGACCAGGTCACAAGGACCCCGAAGGCTCAAAGAAGGTTGGGGGAGGGGACCCACTGGAACAGCTCTTGGAAGACAGATGGTAGACTCCCGTAAGGGCCATCCAGCGAGTTCTTTAACGTGCACAGGAAATGGATCTCCCACACACGGGGCCACGGCTTAACGTCCCATCCGACGGACGAGCGGCCTTTCCAAACCCATTGGTGTCCCCTACTGACCGTGGGCAGGGCGGGGAATTTTGCGGAGATAAATCTCAACGCTGACACAGCTGGGACTCGAACCTGGTAACTGCAGATTACGAGCCTGGCGCGCTACCGACTGAGCCACCCTCGCCCCATTCTGGATGGAAATGACCTCTCCGTCGCAGGCCGGCAACCAATTTGATAGGAAGGAATGAAGCTCACTACAGTGTTATTCATTTGTAGTAATTAGGCAAGTGTAAAAAAATTGTCTAATTAATTACAAATGAATAGCACTGTACTGAGCTTCATTCCTTCCCACATTTGATGTGTTATTTGTAAATGTAAAGTTTATGACGCGGAGAGTTTCATAGGCTATAAAAATTTACTCCCATGCTTTCTCCTTCTCCCCTACTCTATAGGGGAAATGTGAAAACCTTTGTTGCATTGCATTTTCGGAGCGCGAAGGCCGAGAGGATGAAAACGTGCGATGTGGGAAGAGTTGGGTTGGGTTGTTTTACCTCTGAGCGGCACTTTTTTGCACACCATGGGCTAAATGGCCAGGTCACATGGACCCCGAAGGCTCAGAGAAGGTCGGGGGAGGGGACCCACTGGAACAGCTGTTGGGAGACAGATGGTAGCCTCCCGTCATGGCCATCCAGCGTGTTCTTTAACGTGCACAAGGTATGCACTCCCGCACACGGAGCCACGGCTTAACGTCCCATCCGACGGACGGCAGCCTTTCCAAGCCCATCGGTGTCCCCTACTGACCGTGGGAGGGCGGGGAATTTTGCGGAGATAAATCTCAACGCTGACCCAGCTGGGACTCGAACCGGGGAACTACAGATTACGAGCCTGGCGCGCTACCGGCTGAGCCCCTGTGGGAAGAGTCATAAGCTATAAAAATTAGCCCCGTTGCTTTCTTCCTCCTAAAAAAAGGTAAATATGAAAACTACTTTATCTTTGGAACGCCAAGGCCCACAATTAGGTGACAATTGAGGCTTCTTATGAGGAGCTTCAAAGAAGGGGAGGCATAAAACCCGAAGTAGCCTACTCTCGTAGGCGCTAGGTATGTCTCCTTCTATCGTACGCTCCTTCCTGTTTTGCCGTCCACCTTTCTTTGCCCGAAAAAGGCAGTGAAAGTTCTTCGAGGGTCAAAGCAAAAAGATAGCAGATTGTTGTAATCTGTTCTGATATTATAATGACATTTTTGACATTAAAGTTTGTGACATCTATCATGTCTTGGGCTACCTGAAAGACGCTACCTCTTTTTTTCCTCTACCAAGAAAAAGTCGATTTTTACAAGTAGTATGGTAAATTACAGCTCTGAGAAAAAGGTAGAAGATTGTTGCAATCATTTTTGACATTATACTACCGAAATTTCGAATTTCAATCATAAATAATTCTTTTGTAATATTCGTAAAAGTTTCGCCTTTTCCCATATTTAGTGCCACATAAAGTTTTCATATTTATTGCTAATTTTGTTTTTCCACACCAAGTGTCCTCATGCAATGTACAATACAAGAAACCACCAAATTATTTGAAAAATGCGAATTAAAATACTTCATTAGTACCAATTCAACTAAAAATATTTTTCCAAGTACCTAACAAAACAGTGGAGTTCCTCCCCCTACCTGAGTGTAGAGTAGTAATTTATTGTTTCAAAAGCAAACCTCATGACCTTCACGTTTCACCATCAAAATTTCAAATATCTAGAACAATGGTTCTCAACCTTTTATGCTTCACGTACATCCTGGAAATGTATATGTAACTGGCGTACCCCTTACATAGATAGATAAGACTATAGTTATAGTATAACAATGGGAATAAAATAAAACATATATATCAGTGGTTCTCAACCTTTTATGCTTCACGTACCCCCTGGAAATGTATATGTAACTGGCGTACCCCTTACATAGAATAATAAGACTATAGTTATAGTATAATAATGCCAACTTATCGACTTTGTTAATAGACCTATTGACCTTTCAGCTCTCACGGCGTACCCCACGTTGAGAACCCCTGATCTAGAATAAATACACCGGTTGCAATATCCGTTTAAAATTCTACAATTTTGACTTTTGCACCGTTAGAGGGCGCTGTTTAAACTTTCAGGAGATTCGGAAGGTGTGAATCGTAATATTTCGTCAATGAATAAATACCCCCTCAAGCAGCTGCTTGCCACAGAGGTCTGACAGGAGCCTGTCAGTTTATATGCCACAGTAGAAGATCTGAGAGGATGGCAGGACCTCAGCAGAAAAACGACACACACATCCATGCCTAATCCGGGGCTCGAACCCAGGTCCCTTAGATAAGTAGCCAAGCGTGCTAACCTAACTTCAAATACACACAAAGCAATAAGGAAGCAGAATGTAGGTCTTTTCGGCACTATGATTTGATAAAAGGATCTAGATTGGGTAGAAATGGACAATTTAAATAACACCAGTGAGATTAACAACTAAATATAGAAGGAAGTTCCAATTATCCGTAGATTTTTGTTTTACCTCTGAACGAGACTTTTTTCCACACAATGGACTAAATGGCCAAGCCACAAGGGCTCAGAGGATGTTGGGAGAATTGTATCAACTGGACAGCTGACAGGAGGCATGAAAGTCTCCAGTCAAGGCCGTCCAGCTTGTTCTTTAATTTGCACAGGTTATTGCTAGAGTGCCCATGTAATAAAGGCAGAATAAAAGAAAATGTCCTTTTTTTTTAACCAGAAAATAGAATTTCTTTTCTTTTCGTTTACTTTCAAAAGATAAAAATGAAATTGAATGTACCGATGATGAAATCACTCACTGAATTCGTATTCACTTCAAAGGAAGACGAAGTGATGGAAAAATTTTTTTTCGGAAGGTAAATCGATTATTTTTTCACCATTCATTAAACTTTAAAAAATCTCAGTCTACAAATTTCGCTTTCACATATTTCCATTTGCATAACTTTGAAAAATAAAGATTTAGAGGGATTCAGTTTTAGACGTTAAATATTTGAAATAAATCTATATTGTTTTAAGATTATTGATTCGAAGAAATAAAAGCGCAGAGTTTGAATCTTCTGCACAACTTTTATCTGAGTTTCAGTGGATAGACAAGATATATGTCAAAGGTGGAAACTCATGTGTGGTTTCTACGCAAAAATTTAATTTAACAAAAGTGTAAAGCTCCAATTTATTTTTATTCATTAATAAAAAAAGTATTCCTTCAGGTCGCTGCTTTGTACAATGGTCTAACAGGAGCCTGTCTATAATAATAAGTTAGAGAAGGTCTGTGAGGAATGTTTCTCTTAAAACAAAAAACAACACAAAAAATATCCAAGCCTTTCCCGAAATTCGGATCCGGGCCCACAACGAAACACAAAGCCTCTAGCTACTAGTTTATAAAGTACAGATGACTTTTGACTCTTTTCATCATCAATCAAGCAGCCATGGTCTACGGAGGTCCAAAGAGACCGTGCAGTTTAATTCTCCAAGTATATCTGTCCTACATCTGCTGCATCTAGCCACTGCACACCAATTCTAACAAGGTCCTGTTTCACATTGTCTGTCCACTGAATCCTAGGTCTCCCCCTCTTTCTGAGGTCTTTAAACACACTGTTCATAACCGTATTCGCTAATCTATAGTTATGTATTTGATGGTCTACATGGCCAAACCAACAGTCTGTCTCTGCACAATACACTATTAAAAGGAGGTTATTGACTCCTTTGCCTAACCTCATCATTACTTACAAAATTGAATCACCTAATACCGAAGATACTGAGTAAGCATCTAGTTGATTCTTTTAATTGGTGTAATTCATGGTTAGCCATGTGGTCATGAGGAATACCTGAAAAAGTCATTTAATATAATGTTTTCACTCTGCTATAACACTGAATGTGAGAGTTAACGAAAAAAACAGTAACTGACTTAAAATTACATCTAAGGTTAGAGAAAAGTAAATTCTGTCATCATTTCTGTTTAGGTTGGTGATAGTTGTATCATGAAAAGAACCTTGCAAAGGACAAAAGGGGACATTAGTTCGTCTATAGATGTGGAAATAAAAAATAAATAAATTATCTCTCAATTCACAAATGTCTGATAGATTGCTGAGAGTGGATTTCAGAGAGGTAATTTACCTCAAAAGATAAAGGCGAGACCCTACCAGATTAACCATGAGAAAGAAAGCATTCAAGACGTAGCTGGGGCTCGGACACAAGTCCCTGTGATCAGCACGGTCAGTAGGGGACACCGATGGGCTTGAAAAGACCGCCGTCGGTCGGATGGGACGTTAAGCCGTGGCCCCGTGTGCGGGAGAGCCATACCCTGTGCACGTTAAAGAACACGCTGGATGGCCTTGACGGGAGGCTACCATCTGTCTCCCAACAGCTGTTCCAGTGGGTCCCCTCCCCCAACCTTCTCTGAGCCTTCGGGGTCCATGTGACCTGGCCATTTAGCCCATCGTGTGCAAAAAAGTGCCGCTCAGAGGTAAAACAACCCAACCCAACAACCCTGTGATCAGTAGTTGTCAAGTACACAATATGAAAATGGTCTAAATATTTTTCATATTGTAATGAGTATTTTAAATAATTTCGCAAAACCTTCCAAGAAAAAAAATGTTAATTTCACCATAGTATTCTTAGTAATCTATCTGATAAGTATTAACAGAATTTACCTCTAAGAAAAATCAACTACGTGATAACAGTTTAAAGCGAATCCTTACCGTAGAAATCCTTCGGTGTCGACTTCAAAAGTAGGATTCAATCTGACAGAGATTATGAACAGCAATAAATTATTTTCTGCTCATCATTAGCAATGTATATAGTCACACCAGCGACCCCCATCAATGGGATGCACCGAAGTGTGCAAAAGAGCAGAATCATTGTGCTTTAGGACTCGAAGAGGTCAAATGCAATCAAAGAAAGGATGTCTGATATTCATGAGTTGAGACGGCGATATTTACCTCTCAAGGCAATAGGAAATCATCAGAATTAGGTACGAGATAAACTTCCCTTTTTTTGCATTGTAATTCATGGCAGTTCATGTCGTAATCATTTTTTTTTTATTAATAAGAAATAATCTACACATTCATCTGTAAACTAAAGAGACCCTTCACTTCCTTAGAGCAGAGTTCACTCGCCTGTAGAAATGATATTCTAAAAATTATGCTACTGTACTCCACATATCTTGCGAATAGGGTGACCAATATAGTAAAGGCACAGATATTGTTGATTTACACCAAAAATTATTTTTAGTTTTCTTACTAAGAATGCAAAATTGCCAGAAAACTAATGTTACGTTATAGATTCAATAATTATGAAAAATAATTTATGTTCCTAGGATTAGCGTCTTTTACAGCTCATAATTAAGATGTTTTTCTTCACAAGATTCATATTCTATGTCAAACAATCACAGGTGAATCTAGAATCAAAATCGCAATAATCAAATGACCTTTTTTCCTGATTGTTCACATGAACAATCAGGAATAAACGTCATTTGAATTTAATAATTGTTTACCATGCTTCAGGTTATTCTGTTTAATATTCGTTTCGTAATTTTTATATTTTTTTACCTTTTCTAAAATATTAAAAAATTTCTATCGTTACATATATTAGAACTAACAAATTTTACTACTAATTAAATATGGGTTGGATTGAGTTTGTGACTCAGTCGGTAGCGCGCCAGGCTCGTAATCTGTAGTTCCCAGGTTCGAGTCCCAGCTGGGTCAGCGTTGAGATTTATCTCCGCAAAATTTCCTGACCTACCCACGGTCAGTAGGGGACACCGATGGGCTTGGAAAGGCCGCCGTCCGTCGGATGGGACGTTAAGCCGTGGCCCCGTGTGCTCGAGAGCCATACTCTGTGCACGTTAAAGAACACGTTGGATGGCCTTGACGGGAGGCTACCATCTGTCTCCCAACAGCTGTTCCAGTGGTCCCCTCCCCCAACCTTCTCTGAGCTTTGGGCTCCATGGTGTGCAAAAAAGTGCCGCTCAGAAGGAAAACAATACAATCCACCGCTGAATGCCCCATTAGACGTGTTAGCGGACTCGAACCATGTAGATGACGAGGTTGGCGCGCTACCTACTGAGCCAATTTTCATAATTGGTGATGCCATACTCTTTGTAAAATTTAGCAGTAGAGAAAGTGATTCTTGAGGGGGGGGGATTTTCATTTTAACTAATATTATTGCTTATTTTTTTCTTTAAATTTTCACACTTAAGTTCGACTTTTTCTTCATCGGAATTTTTTGGACTTTTTTAAAAATATTTTTTGTAAAAAAAAATTGTAAAAATTTACAAATTGAGCACAGACTATTTATTTAGTAGCATTTTAAAATAAGTAGGCTGTAATCGAGAGTTGGGGGAGGTGACTCAGTTATTAGCGTTCCAGGTTGCTAATCTAAATTTCCCAGGTTCAAATTCCACCTGGGGCAACGTTGAACGTTATCTCCACAAAACACCTTGCCTTCAGTAAGTAGGGAACACCGATCGTATGAGACGTTCAGCCGTAGCTCCGTGTGTAGGAGAGGCATGCCATCTGCACATTAAAGAACATGCTGTATGACCTTGACGGGAGGCTACCAACTGTACAGTCGCTCAAAAAAGTATCCGAACACTATGGTTGATTGCAAAATTAAAAAAAAAAATATCTGGCATTGATTTTTTTAGAAATTAGTCATCTGGCAACCTTCGTGTCACGTGACACGAAGGTTGCCAGATGACTAATTTCTAAAAAAATCAATGCCAGATATTTTTTCTGAATTTTAGTACTTTAGTACAGCGATACCTCAACTCGCTATGACACTGTTCTAACTCTCTAGGGAGATATTAGCAAAATAACAATTGTTATAATACATAATAATTGCTATGGATATGGCAACAGAACTGAAGCCTTCTTATTTTCCCTTTAACTTCTCCCCTTAGAATTTTCCTCTTTAACTTCTCCCTTTAACTGCTCTTTTTTTTCTTTAACTGCTCCTTTACCTGCTTTTTTGCCACTTTTTTAACTTCTCTTTTTTGCTGCTTTCTTGAACTGCTTTTTTCTGCTTCTTTTAACATAATTACTTAGTAGTCAGTATATTTTTTAAAGCCGTCCCGTGGCTGAGTGGTTACAGCGCTTGGCTACTGAACTACGGGACCTGGGTTCGAGCCCCCGGTAAGGCATGGATGTTCGTGTTGTTTTCTGCCGAGGTCCTGCCATCCTCTCAGATCTTCTACTGTGGCATATAAACTGACAGGCTCCTGTCAGACCTCTGTGGCAAGCAGCTGCTTGAGGTGGTTTTTATTATTATATTTTTTAAATTGTGACAATAGGTGCTGAGGGCAAGAGATCAACTTCTAATGTCGATAAGAAAGTAAAGAAAAATCTGAGTTTAGAAATTAAATTAGATGTTTTGAAAAAAATCGATTTTAGTGAACAGCAAAGTCGATGAGTGCAATAATTTTTAACTAGCAATTTAAACGATAAAAACAATTGAAAAATAATTAATTTTAAACAGCAGAAAAGTTAGCTGTTCCATTTCAGGCAACAAAATTAACTAGGACAAAGCCAGCTATTGTGACTGAAATGGAAATACTTCTAAATATTTTTATTGCTGATAATACCGAATGTAAAATTTCGTTAACTTCAACTGTTATCCTAGAAAAGGCGTATATGAAGAATCTGCGGAACCACACCTGGAATATACGTAAAGAATTATTCATCTGAAAAAAATTGCTACTGACTCGACGGGAAATAATTTTCTTAGATGAATAATTGTTGGGTTGGGTTGTTTTACCTCTGAGCGGCACTTTTTTTGCACACCATGGGCTAAATGGCCAGGTTACATGGACCCCGAAGGCTGAGAAGGTTGGGGGAGGGAACCCACTGGAACAGCTGTTGGTAGACAGATGGTAGCCTCCCGTCAAGGCCATCCAGTGTGTTCTTTAACGTGCACAGGGTATGACTCTTCCGCAAACGAGACCACGGCTTAACGTCCCATCCGATGGCCGGCGGCCTTTCCAAGCCCATCGGTGTCCCCTACTGACCGTGGGCAGGGTGGGGAATTTTGCGGAGATAAATCTCAACGCTGACCCAGCTGGGACTCGAACCTAGGAACTACAGATTACGATCCTGGCGCGCTACCGACTGAGCCACCCCCGCCCCAGGAAGTAGGGACTTGGGTACTTAGCCTCTCGTTGGGCGTTCTCCTCCTATTGAGGCTATTTTTAGAAATCAATCCCGTGGCCGAGTGGTTATCGCGCTTGGCTGCTGATCTTAGGGACCTGGGTTCGAGCCATGGGTTAGGCATGGATGTATGTGTAGTTTTTCTGCTGAGGTCCTGCCAACCTCTCAGACCTCTCAGATCTCTGTGGCAAGCAGCTGCTTGAGGGGGTATTTTTTTAAGCCGCCCCATGGCCGAGTGGTTAGCACGCTTGGCTAGTGATCTTTAGGACCTGGGTTCGAACCCCGAGTAAGGCATGGATATATATGTGTTTTTTTCCTGCTGAGGTCCTGCCATCCTCACAGACCTTCTACTCTGGGATATAAACTGACAGGCTCCTGTCAGACCTCTGTGGCAAGCAGCTTCTTTAGAACGTATTTATTTTTATTTTTTTTATTCTAGACCCCTCTTTAGCACAGTCAGTACGGAAGCCTCCTGATGTCCTCCCTCCTGTGGTCAATCCCACCCCCTAGGAATCGGGAGATATTCAGCGCCATCTGTTGAGCGAGAATCAGCGTAGAATCACCTTTCGCTTCACCTTAAAACGGCTCTAACCTTCACCATGTATCAATCCAGGAAAAAGTCGCAAGTGCAGATCAGAAAAAGGGCAGAAAGTTACGAAAAGTAGCGTTAAAATATTTGAAGAGATGGGTGGCGTTATACTGTTCAACAAGATTTAACCAGGCGCTAATAATGTAAGTAACGGAACAGCCGCTTGTAATGACCAGAAATACCATTAGAAGGGCTAAATCTCGAAGAGGACAAACTTCATTCATATTGTAAATGAGCGTTCTATGTTCGCTGGTATCGAGTAATATTTCTTTTTACATTATCAGCAATTAATTGACATCTAAAATTGTAATTATTTTCACCCGATTAGCTTCCATCTCACTCTATGGATTGTCTGGAGGCCTAAACTCTTTCCAAATTTCACTCACTCGTGCTATTGAGGGTGTCAAAGTCATAGCCTAGTCCTTAGAGCAACAGTTGAATCGATTCCATTCATCAATTATATTTCCTTGTCTTCTTGCAGGCTATAACTTGCAAGTCATTCGGCGACATCTACGTCAGAGTGTCTTAAGCTCATTTCTCGTCGGCAGATTTCGCCATTTGGTCCCAATCCCTGTCAGTGTAGGCCACGTTACACGTCATCTCTACTGTGAACTATCCAATAGATTTTGTTGAGGCGGGGTTGGGGGGAGATTGTGACATTATGCAGTTACGATTTTTAACGCTGAAGTATTCACTTGGCTATGTCGTCATTCTCAGCAGTCATTTCCTGTCAACTGTGAATCATCCTTTCAGATGTACAAAGAAGTGACAAATCTTGGAGTGCTTGGTTCTGTTTCGTTACCGATAGCAAAATAATGAGCAGCAAAAGCTGCAATTAAATGTTTCAGTATATCAGATTGGGTTGTTTTACCTCTGAGCGGCACTTTTTTGCACACCATGGACTAAATGGCCAGGTCACATGGACTCCAAAGGCTCAGAGAAGGTTGGGGTAGGGGACCCACTGGAAGAGCTGTTGGGAGACAGATGGTAGCCTCCCGTCAAGGCCATCCAGCGTGTTCTTTAACATGCACAGGGTATGGCTCTCCCGCACACGGGGCCACGGCTTAACGTCCCATCCGACGGACGGCGCCCTTTCCAAGCCCATCAGTGTCCCCTACTGACCGTGGGCACGGAATTTTGCTGAGATAAATCTCAACGCTGACCCAGCTGGGACTCGAACCTGGGAACTACAGATTACGAGCCTGGCGCGCTACCGACTGAGCCACTCTCGCCCCAGCATATGAGGAACAGATCCTTCACTTTATTCATTTTCACTTTAACATTGTTTACCTCTTGGGTTGTTTTACCTCTTGAGCGACAGTTTTTTTGCACACCATGGGCTAAATGGCCAGGTCCGAAGGATCCCGAAGGCTCAGAGAAGGTTGGGGGTGGGGACCCACTGGAACAGCTGTTGGGAGACAGATGGTAACCTTTCGTCAAGAACATCCATCGTGTTCTTTAACGTGCACAGGGTATGGCTCTCCCGCACACGGCTTAACGCCCCATCCGACGGACGGCAGCCTCTCCAAGCCCATCGATGTCCCCTACTGACTGTAGGCAGGACAGGGAGTTTTGCTGGGATAAGTCTCAACGCTAACCCAGCTGGGGATTGAACCTGAAAACTGCAGATTACGAGCCTGGCGCGCTACCGATTGAGTCACCCACGGCCCCTTACCTCTTGGGAACTACTTAATTTTGGCACTTCCATCAATTTCGTTTTAGCTCCCAATGACCTCTGTTTTTAAATGTTTTTTAAGCTGTAACCATCTAAAACTGTTTTTAAATGGTGGACATCAGAAAGAATTAAAAAACAATAGCTAACTAGAAAAATAACACATGTGGTTTCTGCCGAATATGGATGCTCGTTTTCAAAGAGAATGAAGTTTTCATTGCCTCTAATGTCTTCTAACGCTTCGAATGCCCTAATGCCAAATAATAGATAATTGGAAAAATGTATAGAGCAGTATTTTATTAGTACCTGTAAAACACAAGAATATTTTTTTCATTTACCGCTTAAGAGAAAAGGTTTCGTGCGCTCACGCCGTCTGGTGGTAAAGGGAAGAATCATTGCTGCCAATGTAAACCACTTGACGTTGACACTCTACCACCAAATTTTTCGTTGGCAATTTTTTTGAAAGTTTTACATTTTGCAACATTGTCCACCATTGCAGGACGCTATTAAAACTGATGGAAGATTCGGGAACTGTGAATCGTAAAAATTATTTCATCAATACCGACCCAACTCATAGAGAATTTTTATATTATCTACAAAAATAAAAATGTTGAATGTGAAGAAACGACAGAGGATAAAATGAAAACATTGTCTCTGTTTTCCTGAAATCAATATAAAAAGGATCGTGACTCAACTTACAACTCTGTAGGCAATAAAATGTTTAAAAAACGGAAACAAAATTTCGGTTTGTTTAGTGACCACCAGAGCCAGAGTCGAAAAGATCTACGATTACTCAAAGTCTGCTGTCGACAAGGATCTACGATTACTCAAAGTCTGCTGTCGACAAGGATCTACGATTACTCAAAGTCTGCTGTCGACAAGGATCTACGATTACTCAAAGTCTGCTGTCGACAAGGATCTACGATTACTCAAAGTCTGCTGTCGACAACGATCTACGATTACTCAAAGTCTGCTGTCGACAACGATCTACGATTACTCAAAGTCTGCTGTCGACAAGGATCTACGATTACTCAAAGTCTGCTGTCGACAAGGATCTACGATTACTCAAAGTCTGCTGTCGACAAGGATCTACGATTACTCAAAGTCTGCTGTCGACAAGGATCTACGATTACTCAAAGTCTGCTGTCGACAAGGATCTACGATTACTCAAAGTCTGCTGTCGACAAGGATCTACGATTACTCAAAGTACTGCAGATAATAATGCGTAATGCATACATGGCCGCATCTATTGGTAGGCCAAGTGTATCAACCTCCTTCCCTTTCGGAATTCGAATAAATAAGGGTAACAGAGGCAAAAAAAATTATTAAAGTTATTTATATCTCACGCATTTTTAAGTAAATTTTTACAGACCTATAAAACGGAGGGGGGGAAATGTTATACCCCATTGGAAATCCAGTCTCTTGCCCTTTACATTATTCCGGCTAGAGTGCATTTCTTGACTCCCTCCTCTCGTTTCCGTAGATCTCTCTTTTTCCCAGATACGGGCCTGACATACACTAATATATTGTTTACAGTAGGGGTTCTCAACGAGGGGTACGCGGTAAATTTTTTTGGGGTACGCCGTGAGAGCACAAAAGTCGCTAGATATATGTTACATATATATATATATTTTATTTTATTCCCATTGTTATACTATAACTATAGTTTTATTTATCTATTCAAGGGGTACACCAGTCACATACACATTTCCAGGGGGGTACGACAAGCATAAAATTTTGAGAACCACTGGTTTACAGATATAACCCCCACTTTCAGATTACAGATATACTCCTCCCCCAACTTTACATCATTTTTCTGGCTCGATTGTGTTTCTTTCCCTCCTCTCGATTTTTTTTTCTAGATCCGGGCCTGACTGTATATATACTATATTATAAAAAAATAACTTGACACTTCCATGTTATGTAAACGAAAAGCCATATTCAAAGCTCTCTAACTTTGAAAGTAAGGTTTTTATGAAAATTTCTGTTTTCAAGTCTGAAAATTTCTGTTTTCCAAAATATTCGTACAATATTTAAAGAATTTTTAAAGCTGAAACTTTTAAGTGTGGGGGGGGGGGGAGGCTCAGTCGGTAGCGCGCCAGGCTCGTAATCTGTAGTTCCCGGGTTCGAGTCCCAGCTGAGTCAGCGTTGAGATTTATCTCCGCAAAATTCCCTGCCCACGGTCAGTAGGGGACACCGATGGGCTTGGAAAGGCCGCCGTCCGTCGGATGGAACGTTAAACCGTGGCCCCTTGTGCGGGAGAGACATACCCTGTATACGTTAAAAAACACGCTGGATGGCCTTGACGGGAGGCTACCACCTGTCTCCCAAGAGCTGTTCCAGTGGGTCCCCTCCCCCAACCTTCTCTGAGCCTTCGGGGTCCATGTGACCTGGCCATTTAGCCCATGGTGTGCAAAAAAGTGCCCCTCAGAGGTAAAACAACCCAACTTTTAAATGTTAATTTTTGCTATTCGTGAAAATTCACTTCAAAAGATAAAACACAACTCATGAAATACTCAGCTGAATATATATTTGTTTTTGTCGTGAGGAAAATTCGAACCTACGTCTCCAAGTAACTTGCCAGGTTCATTCTTCAGCTAATGTGACATATATGCGCACGAAGCGTGATCCGTTGATGGCGTAGTGGTTAGCATTACTGGGAGACGTAGGTTCAAACCCCAATAACGCCGAAACAAATGGTCTTTTTTCAGCTGAATATTTCATGAGTCCTATGTTTACAGCACATAGCCTGTGATACTTTACAACTAAAACAACAACTGCTGTAACAAAAAGTTCACTAACATAAATGTAATATTTGTTTAACGATATTTTTTTTTTCAGTTTTTTCAATTTGTTGGGGGGAGGGAAGTTTAGGATGAGTGTGACATTGGCATCTGCTGTTAAATGTTCTAGTTTCAATAACTCTTAAAATATTAAGCGAATATTGTTGAAAATTGTGATTTAGAGAGATCTGAGTGGGGTTGTTTTACCTCTGAGCGGCACTTTTTTTGCACACCGTGGACTAAATGGCCAGGTCACATGGACCCCGAAGGCTCAGAGAAGGTTGGGGGACCCAGTGGAACAGCTGTTGGGAGACAGATGGTAGCCTCTCGTCAAGGTCATCCAGCGTGTTCTTTAACGTGTACAGGGTATGGCTCTCCCGCACACGGAGCCACGGCTTAACGTCCTATCCGACGGAGGTGGCCTTTCCAAGCTCATCGGTGTCCCCTACTGACCGTGGGCAGGGCGGAAAATTTTGTGAAGATAAATCTCAACGCTGAACCAGCTGGGACTCGAACCTGGGAACTACAGATTACGAGCCTGGCGTGCTACCGACTGAGCCACTCCCGCCCCAGGTTTGAGTGAGATCTTCAATTTATTTACAGTGATATTCTTCCGTAAACAGTTTATTTTCAAAGTTAGGGAATTCTAAATGTGGTTTTCCATTCACGCAGCATGGACATGATATGCGAACGGTTTTTGTAATGTAGTTTACCAGGAATGTAGCTAGATAAAATTTTCGTGGTGGTGGTGGTTGGGGGGGGGGGGGGGCTCAGGGATGTACCAGGGGATCCGGACCCCCCGAAGCTAAATTCTCGGACCTCCCCCTCCCTTCCACCCCCGGATATAAATCCTGGGTATGTCCCTGGTAAGGGAATTTAAGAAAACTACGGTGGGAGAAAAAAAAATGCATGTTCAAAATATTTTATTTATTGCTGGTAAAGTGCAAAATTATAAGTATTGTATTGCAAGATGAAGAATATCATACAAGATATTTCTTTCTTCAATGAATAACAATGACCCTGAGAACTAGGGGAATGGCCCCCTAGCGTGGTCCCCTGCACACGGGACAATGATTTAACGTCCCATCAGACGGACGACGGCCTTTCCAAGACCATCGGTTTTTCCCTACTGACCGTGGGCAGGGCGGGAAGTTTTGCGGATATAAATCTCAACGCTGATCAAGCTGGGACTCGAACCCGGGAACTGCATATTACGATCCTGGCGCGCTACCGATTGAGCCACCGCCAACCCCGCACAAAATGCAAGTGCAAATGAGGGATAAATGAAAACATCTTGCATTTTACTGATTTTTTTGTACAGCAAACGAAGTTAGTGTTGGGGAGGAGGAGAAGGTTCCACTTCAAAGGGAGAATTCTTTTTCTCATTACGTAAATGACCTAATTGGCAGCACCGCGCGCAAATCCGAATTCATGGTTCTCGCCAGGCACGTACCCAGGATTTAATTTTGAGGGGGGGGGGGTCATAATTGAATTTCGAGGAGGGTTCGACAATTTATTTTCGGGAGAGAGGGGGTCCGAGAATTTAATGTTTCCGAAGAATTAGTTCGTGAACCTGAGAATAATTCTTGAGTGAAATACGTACTTACGTGAAGTCAGTAGAGGAAGTGTTTCCGAGAATTTAGTTTCTTGATTCTGAGAATAGTACTTGAGTGAAGTAGGTACTTACGTGAAGTTAGTAGAGGAAGTGTTTCCAAGAATTTAGTTTCGTGAATCTGGAATAATTCTTGGGGTGAAGTACGTACTTACGTGAAGTTAGTAGAGGAAGTGTCTCCGGGAATTTAGTTTCGTGAATCTGAGAATAATTCTTGAGTGAAGTACGTACTTACGTGAAGTTAGTAAAGGAAATGTTTCCGAGTATTTAATTTCGTGAATCTGGGAATAATTCTTAAGTGAAGTACGTACTTACGTGAAGTTGGTAGAGGAAGTGTTTCCGATAATTTAGTTTCGTGAATTTGAGAATAATTCTTGAGTGAAGTACTTACTTACATGAAGTTAGTAGAGGAAGTGTTTCCGGGAATTTAGTTTCGTGAATCTGAGAATAACTCTTGAGTGAAGTACGTACTTATGTGAAGTTAGTAGAGGAAATGTTTCCGAGTATTTAGTTTCGTGAATCTGGGAATAATTCTTAAGTGAAGTACGTACTTACGTGAAGTTAGTAGAGGAAGTGTTTCCGAGAATTCAGTTTCGTGAATCTGAGAATAATTCTTGAGTGAAGTACGTACTTACGTGAAGTTAGTAGAGGAAGTGTTTCCGGGAATTTAGTTTCGTGAATCTGAGAATAATTCTTGAGTGAAGTACGTACTTACGTGAAGTTAGTAAAGAAAATGTTTCCGAGTATTTAGTTTCGTGAATCTGAGAAAAATACTTCAGTGAAGTAGGAACTTACGTGAACTTAGTAGAGGAAGATTTTCCCAGAATTTAGCTTCGTGAATCTGGAAATAATTCATGAGTGAAGTACGTACTTACGTGAAGTTAGTAGAGGAAGTGTTTCCGAGAATTTAGTTTCGTGAATCTGAGAATAATTGTTGAGTGAAGTACGTATTAACGTGAAGTTAGTAGAGGAAGTGTCTCCGAGAATTTAGTTTCGTGAATCTGGGAATAATTCTTGGGGTGAAGTACGTACTTAAGTGAAGTTAGTAGAGGAAGTGTTTCCGAGAATTTAGTTTCGTGAATCTGAGAATAATTCTTGAGTGAAGTACGTACTTACATGAAGTTAGTAGAGGAAGTGTTTCCGAGAATTTAGTTTCGTGAATCTGGGAATAATTCTTGGGGTGAAGTACGTACTTACGTGAAGTTAGTAGAGGAAGTGTTTCCGAGAATTTAGTTTCCTGAATCTAGGAATAATTCTTGAGTGAAGTACGTACTTATGTGAAGTTAGTAGAGGAAGTGTTTCCGAGAATTTAGTTTCTTGAATCTCAGAATAATTCTTGAGTGAAGTACGTACTTACGTGAAGTTAGTAGAGGAAGTGTTTCCGAGAATTTGGTTTCGTGAATCTGGGAATAATTCTTGAGTGAAGTACGTACTTACGTGAAGTTAGTAGAGGAAGTGTTTCCGAGAATTTAGTTTCGTGAATCTGAGAATAATTCTTGAGTGAAGTACGTACTTACGTGAAGTTAGTAGAGGAAGTGTTTCCGAGAATTTAGTTTCGTGAATCTTAGAATAATACTTGAGTATGGTTTCATAATTACCAAAATATTCCACTAAGGAAATTTCCATTAATTAATTCCATTAAGGAAAAGTTAAAACGATATTTTACTTGTAATAAAATTTCAGAGTTTTTTTTTTGTAATGCATTTTTAATGTCGGACATATATTGTAGGGTTAAATTTAAATTAACAATATACATATGCAATTATTTTGGATTTCAAAGCAAGTGTTAGGCAAGTTAGATTTTGTATAAGACGACTGGATTATCGTTGGAGGGAGGCCTACTGGTCCTCCGCTCCCTAGGTACAGTCGCTCAAAAAAGTATCCGAACACCATGGTTGATTTCAGAATTCAGAAAAAATATCTGGCAACGATTTTTTTAGAAATTAGTGATCTGGCAACCTTCGTGTCACGTGACACGAAGGTTGCCAGATCAATAATTTCTAAAAAAAATCATTGCCAGATATTTTTCCTGAATTCTGTAATCAACCACAGTGTTCGGATACTTTTTTGAGCGAGTGTACATCGTTGGTTCTCGTCAACTAAAAAAAAAATCAAGAACGCCTCTCTCCCATCTCGGGTCGGGCGGGGGTGGCTCAGTCGGTAGCGCATCAGGCTACCGACTGAAGCCACTCCCGCCCCCGTGTAGGAACCTGGGAACTACAGATTATGAAATCTGTAGTTCCCAGGTTCGAGTCCCAGCTGGGTCAGCGTTGAGATTTATCTCCGCAAATTTTCCCGCCCTGCCTACAGTCAGTAGGGAACACCGATGGGCTGAGAAAGGCCGCCGTCCGTCGGATGGGACGTTTAGCCGTTGCCTCATGTGAGGGAGAGACTTACCCTGTGCACGATAAAGAACACGCTGGATGGCCTTGAAGGAAGGCTACCTTCTGTCTCCCAACAGCTGTTCCAGTGGGTCCCCTCTCCCAAACTTCTCTGAGCCTTCGGGGTCCATGTGACCTGGCCATTTAGCCCATGGTGTGCAAAAAAGTGCCGCTCAGAGGTAAAACAATCCAACCCTCTCTCCCACCTCATCTTGTAATTAATTACATCTTGTAATAAAATAATCTTTAAAATAATTGTAATGTATGTAAAAAAAATTATGATTCACAAAAACAAGAAAGGAATTTTATTGATAGCAGAACTCGTCAAATGTTAAGTACGAAACATCAAAATGCGAATAAAAAATGATCCAAAAAACGATGAAAAATTGTGAATAAAAAAAGAGATGAAAAGATTTTTAACGTACCTAGGTAATATGATATGTAGATTTGATACATCAACATGTAAATACCGTATAATGTCACGGAATATGTAAAACGTATACCTAGAGAAAAAGTATTTTATTAAATGCAAGTTTTCAATGATTATGAATTGTAATATTATAATATATTTTTAGTCTGGAATAAATGATTGCTTCATTTGGTACCTCAAAATAATGGAAGCCTGTCAAATAATCATAGAGATGGACATTAGCATTTTTATTTGCTTGTTTTTGTCCATCTTGATGATTGATTTTGATTTATTGATTACTAATTTTTCTTTGTATTATGATGGATGCTTTATTTCCAAAAAATATAATTCACAGTTTTTATTTAAAAAAATAAAAAAATACATATAAGAGCATATTTTGCTTATTTTTTTGTAGTAACCTTTATGCTTACAACACATTTGATTCTCTTCTGTCCTCGTAATCTGTAGTTCCCAGGTTCGAGTCCCAGCTGGGTCAGCGTTGAGATTTATCTCCGCAAAATTCCGCGCCCTGCCCACGGTCAGTAGGGGACACCGATGGGCTTGGAAAGGCCGCCGTCCGTCGGATGGGACGTTAAGCCGTGGCCCCGTGTGCGGGAGAGCCATGCCCTGTGCACGTTAAAGAACACGCTGGATGGCCTTGACGGGAGGCTACCATCTGTCTCCCAACAGCTGTTCCAGTGGGTCTCCTCTCCCAACCTTCTCTGAGCCTTCGGGGTCCATGTGACATGGCCATTTAGCCCATGGTGTGCAAAAAAGTGCCGCTCAGAGATAAAACAACCCAACCCAACCCTCTTCTGTCCTAGAAAATAATAAATCACACCAGTAATTAGTGTTACTAATCATGTACGTAATTAATTAAATTATTAAGTCTTTGCGATTTTTCACGTGTGAAAAAAATGTTCTATAACGGAAGCACACGAAACGAGAAATCTTGATTGTAGGATTTCACACTTTACTGATTCATTTAGTCTGTGACCTGAAGGCCGATGTGACTCATAGTAACGCGCCTGGCTCGTGATCTGCAGTGAGATCTGCTTTGAGATTTATCTCCTCAAAACTCCACACACTAGATCAGTAGGGGACGTCGATGTCTGGTGAACGCCTATATCCTTCGGAGGGGACGAAAAGCAGTGGCACCGTGTGCGGGGAAAGCCATACCCTGTTCACGTTAAGGAACACACTGAATGGCATTATGGTAGGCTCCATTTGTCTCCCAATGGGTCCCATCTACCCAAATTTCTCGATGGGGCGGGGGTGGCTCAGACGGTAGCGCGCCAGGCTCGTAATCTGTAGTTCCCAGGTTCGAGTCCCAGCTGGGTCAGCGTTGAGATTTATCTCCGCAAAATTCTCCGCCCTGCCCACGGTCAGTAGGGGACACCGATGGGCTTGGAAAGGCCGCCGTCCGTCGGATGGGACGTTAAGCCGTGGCCCCGTGTGCGGGAGAGCCATACCCTGTGCACGTTAAAGAACACGCTGGATGGCCTTGACGGGAGGCTACCATTTGTCTCCCAACAGCTGTTCCAGTGGGTCCCCTCCCCCAACCTTCTCTGAGCCTTCGGGGTCCATGTGACCTGGCCATTTAGCCCATGGTGTGCAAAAAAGTGCCGCTCAGAGGTAAAACAACGCAACCCAACAACCCAAATTTCTTTGAATCGTAAGCAGCCTGGCCATTTAGTTCATTGTGTGCAAAAAAAAGTACCGCTCAGAGGTAAAACAACTTCTTTGACCTTATATTTTTTTGGTAGTTTTTTATAACGCATCCTACAGATTCATAGAAACAAGAGTTCATCACTGTACGCTTCTAAATTTATTGATCTCGCAACAACTGGGCAGACCGATATTTCTTAAAGATGTTCTACTAAAAAAAAGGAGGGAAAAAATATACAGCATTATAGCGAATCTGTTTTAATGGAGATTACCTTATACAAACTGCCCTACCAAAATATTAGAGAATTTCCTTTTTATGTGAATGGAAAGGTAATTTCTAAGCTTGCAACTTCTAAAATATGCATATAATGGAAAATGTAATTGAAGATAAATGTTATAATAAAATATATTAAAATCTCGTTGCTCAACAGTATTCTTTCATCCATATTAAATAATCAGATTACCTGTAGATATAGAATGATCTAAGGGATCTGGGTTCGAGCCCGGGTAAGGCATGGATGTTTGTGTTGTTTGTCTGCTGATGTCCTGCCATCCTCTCAGACCTTCTACTATGGCATATAAACTGACAGGTTCCCGTCAGACCTCTGTGGCAAGCAGCTGCTTGAGGGGGTATTTTTTTTATATAGATTCAACGAATGTTCAGGTTTAACGGTAGAGCGCTCTAGCATGTATCTGAAGAGTTGCGGATTCGATTCCCGTCGAACAGCAATAATTATTTTTACATGAATATTTGAAAAATTCTTTCAGTATTTAAAGAGTTCTGGAAGCTGGAATAGTTCATAACTGTAATGCGTCCTAAAAATTTCCCTCAGAAATGATTTAAAACTTAAATAATAATATTGTTTCAAACCATTTAATAAAATAATTATACATTTTAGAGCTTAGAGTATAATTATTTCAATATTACTTATTTATTAATTATCTTTATAAGATAATTTATTGTTGAAGTTTCTAGCTTACATAACTTTCTAAGTACTGAACAAAGATTATTGAAAATAGAGGTTTGAATAGATCTGACTATGATCTTTGATATATTTTCAGTCACATTAAATGCATTATTTAGAAGTATAGATATTCGAAGTAGAGTCCCATCGACAAAATATGGAAATTCTCTAATATTTTGGTAAGGTAAAGACCGAACTGTAATTTCACCTCGTTGAACGAACTTTGACTGCATTTCGAAGATACAAATTTTCACTGATATTTTTTCTGCTATTTTTGGAATTGCCAAAAGCATAATCTGGTGCTCTTTTAGGTACTGCAGAAAAATGCATTTTATCCGTTTTAGGTAAAGTAAAAAAGAAAGACGTAAAACTCTCTTTATTTCACAACGCTCTTACAACTTATGTGGATTGGATTTCTTTGTTTATGAACGGTACTTCCATAATATATAATATATAAAATTAACAACCCCCTAAAGTAGCTTCTTGCCACAGAGGTCTGACAGGAGCCTGCCAGTTTATACGCCATAGTAGAAGGTCTTAGAGGATGGCGGATCCTCAGCAGAAAACAGCACAAACATCCATGCCTTACCCGGGGCTCGAACCCGGGTCCCTTAGATGAATTGCCAAGCGCGCTAACCACTCGGCCACTTCCATGCCCACAATACGACAGGTAACAAGGTTGGGTTGCGTTACCTTGGCTTTACTGTAAACCCCTGCATGGAATCATCATCATCATCCTCAAGCAGCCATGGACAACGGAGGTCCAACCAGACCACGCAGTTTAATTCTCCAAGCATATCTGTCCTGAGCTACATTTGCTGCATCCGGCCACTGCACACCAATTCTAACAAGGTCCTGTTTGACATTGTCTGCCCACCGCATCCTAGGTCTCCCCCTCCTTCTGAGGCCTCTAGGCACACTGTTCATAAACCTATTCGCCAATCTATAATTATCCATACGGGCAACATGGCCAAACCAGAGGAGTCTCTCTCTGCACAATATGCTGCTTAAAGGAGACTCCTTTGCCTAACCTCATCATTAGTTACAAAGTTAAACCACCTAATACCCAAGATACTGCGTAAGCATCTAGAATCAAAAGCATCTAATTTCCTGTTATCTTGTTTACACAGCGTCCAAGTTTCACTACCATAACTAACCCTAGAAAGAACCAAACGATTATACAGTCTAATTTTAGTCTTTATTAATACGCATATTTCTGCACAATCTCCATAGATTCTTAAAAGTCCCGGCAGCAATCCCTTTTCGTCTGTTAATCTCATGCCGCACATCACCAATATCTGTTACATAGCTCCCATTATAATTAAACTGTGACACCTGCTCAAGAGAGGAAATATTCAGATTCACTGAATCACAGCCTGCCTGACCTAATTTCATCGTTTTAGTTTTCTCTCTGTTTATCACCAAACCTGCTCTACTACCAGTCTCATGAACAGCTGTAATGAAAGCTTTCATCTCAAAAACATCATTTGCCAAAACGACCAAATCATCAGTATGATCTAAATCAGACATTTTCAGATCTCCAGTCCATTTAAGGCCAAAATCTTCCCCTTGAAGTGAATTTCGCATAACATAATCAATAACCAAGCTAAAGAGAAAAGGAGACAAAATGCATCCTTGTCGAACATCAAAAGTAATTATTAAACCAATTGCTACAAGCTTTCCAACTTTGAAAGCTCTCTATAATAATACCGAATCGTGTGTGAAAGTTGGAAAGCTTGTAGCAATTGGTTTAATATTACTTTTGATGTTCGACAAGGGTATATTTTGCATTCCTTCCTCTTTTTGTTTGGTTATTTATTTTTATGTAAACTAACTTGTCTGGTATGCCATAAGATCTCACGATCAATCACATATTATGACGGTAAACTAAGTTAAAAGACTTTTTGAAATATAGAAATCTAGTAAGACAGGTTTCTGAAACTCTAAACATTAGTTAAGAGGCTGCTAAGGAAAAAAAATCTAATCTGCACATTTCTTATCACTTCTGAATTCGCACTGCTCATCACGCTGTTGTACATCAACCCGAGTTTTAATTCTATGAAGTACAATCATGCAAAGAACTTTACCTGGAACAGAAAGTAGGCTGTTATTCCTATAGTTATCACAAAAACTGCGATCACCTTTTTTAAAAATAGGGATAATCATAGCTCTGGTAAAGTCCTCAGTAATAATATCATAAAAGATATTCAAAATTTCAGTCATCCATGTGGTAACTGAAACATTCCCAGATCTAAGCATTTCCGTAGTAATTTCATTAAAACCTGGGGATTTATGAAGTTTAAGTTTAGAAATAGCCAAAATAACTTCAGACTGTGTTATAGGGCCAACATTAAAGCCACCAATGAATCTATCATCATTACAAACAATGGGAGTAGAACTAATCACATTGTTTAGAACATCACTGAAATGCTCAACTCACATAGCCATGAGAGAATCCTCCCCTTCTATAACCTTACCTTGTTTATCCTTCAATCCTTGTATGCCTGTCCGTTTTCTACCACACAAAACATTAACTATCTGGTATAGCTCTCTGCTGTTGTGCTGTCTAACTGCTTCCTCGGCTTTGTCAGCCAAGCCATGAAGCCAAAGATTCTTATTAGCAGCTAACTGATTCTTTACAGGTTATTAAGCTCTCTGTAATTATTTCTATTAGGACTAGTAGTGTATTGATTAAGGGAATTCCTGCAATTCCTTCTTTCTGAAATAAGCTCAAGTGCTTTATCACTCAAATAATGCTACCTCCTCTTCTCCTATATTCCTAAAAGGGTACTGTTAGTTTCCAAAAAAGATTGTTTAAAACTGTCCCAGTCTTCCTGAACTTCAGTAGTAAGCAAAACATGACTGTCATAATGATTAAGTAATTTATCATGGTAAACTTTAGCTATAACTATAGATCTTATTAATTCCAGACTTCTATGATTTCTTATGAGTGTAATAGTTTAATGCCATCAGAAGGTATCCTGCTAGACTGAGTGACCAGTCAATGCAAAAGTAGGTGAAGGCGCTGAATTTGCTACGTGACTGTCACTTTGCCCAGTAGGACCTGAAAGCAGGCATGACTCTCCAGTTTAAGCGAGGGACGTTCAAATAGCCCGTCTTTGTTACTTCAGCAGGCTATCGCGATTGGTTTGGTGTAATTTATTCGAAACGGATTTTTGTTGGAACCGGAAATTTGTGGGCAACATTTCATTGAAAGTTTGAGAATTGACAAGTATTGAAAAGTAGCTAGAGAGCATACTCCACGAGGTTTCATCTGTTTTGTCACTGGGGAATCATTGGAAGGGGGGGGGGGCGCAATCTGGGAAAAGAGGTGACAAAAGAGAAGGCTCAGTTTTAGATTTGACAGAATAAAACATTCCTTGTTTTATAGACTATCTAGACGCCTATTTTTGCCTCTTCGTTTTTACTTTTCTTTTAAGATATATCCAGAGTTTTGTAGAAGAGAAATAATGTTTGAAATTTAAAAGTGGAGTATTTACCAAAACTATACTCTTTTGTTTTTGCAAACATATTCCGTGAAGAATTTGGGTTGATGTGGCCTATCTCCGACAGAATTTAAAGGATTAATAGATTAAGAGATTGATAGTTTAGCGAGAGTTAGAAAATAACAGAAAAGGCTTAAAGTAGGGGGGAGCTCATTTGTTCTGAGTTATTCGTGTTTTGTTTTTATGTTAGTTTTCTTCTTGTTGCTTCGTGTTTCATATCTTGTGGTTGGACTTTGTGTTAGCCTTGGTGATATTTTCTGTAAATTTTTTCATGCGTCGTAATTTATGTTTTATTATTGTTTTTTTGTTTTTGCTTCTGTAGCTTCATTTCGTATTTTTGTTTGTATAATTTACTTTTGATTTTTTATTTTGTAGGGCTTTATCGTTCTGTATATATTTATTTACGTTTTTCTATTTGATTTTAACTGATTTTGTTATTATTAAACGAGCGTTTATTTTTATTTGATTTTAACTATTCGCTTGTGCTAGTTATTTTCTCTTTTGGGTAAGTTCTCTCTGCTGATTGTTTTGTCTCAGATGACCTGGGCTGCTCTCCATATCTTGAGGGGTTTCAGCTGATGTCCTTTGTATCTAGTAGATAATACAGATATTAGTCCATAGTGGATAGCTGCTATCTTTGAAATGTTGGAATGGTGTTGATGGCCTTTGTTGAAATGTTCATAAGGTCTGTTCCAGTAAGGCAAACTTTGTGTGTTGTGTTAGCTCTAACTAAGGCAGTGGTCAGCAGTGACTTCGGTCTTAGTAGGGCATGTCCTTGTATGAGAAGGCCTGTATTAAGCTAGGAGTAGCTTCTAGGATTCTTCTCTGTCCTATATGTCGCAAATCAAAAAAAAAACCTTGGCAGTTGAGAAGTAAACAATATTCGAGGTTTTTTTTTCTTCCATTTTAAATTTTTTACTGCTTTTATTTGATAGTTTTTCTACTACAAATATACGCTCAGTGATCATTGAAATATGACCACTCCACCCCACGTTTTGTCAATGGGACTCTAATTTCGACGTACTGTAATTTTTTAAATAAATGTTTTATGGGAAAATGTGCTACAGGTAAATTAAAGTGCTAAATCCTTTCTATTTAAATATTCTTTTTCAACAATATTCCTTCAGTATTTGAAGAATTATGGAAGTTTGAAAATATAATAGTAGCAGTGCTGGACATAGGAAGTTAATTGAAACTGAAATAGGAAGTATCATTTCAAACCAGTTTATACGTAATTTCATATTTTAAAAGTGTGTGAAAATAATTTCTAAAATATTCCTTTTTTTCTTTTTTGATAAATTTCTTTGAACAGATTGCTGCTCCGAAATGTTTAAATTTCAATACCTACTTAAAAACTGTGAAAATATTATTTAAAAAAAATCGAGATTTAGATAGATTTGATAGACACCTTTAAATTATCCTTCGCCACATTTTCTCAGAAAACGCTAATTTTAGAAATTATTCTAAAACTTCGAAGTTAGTCTCCCATTGGCATAACATCGGGTGATCATGTTAAGGTTGGGTTGTTTTACCTCTGAGCGGCACTTTTTTCCACACAATGGGCTAAATCGCCAGATCACAAGGATCCCGAAGGTTCAGAGAAGGTTGGGGAGGGGATTCATCGGAACGGATGTTAGGAGACGGATGATAGCCTCCCGTCAAGGCCATCCAGCATGTTCTTTAGCGTGCAAATGGTATGGCTCTCCCGCACACGGAGCCACGTCTTAACGCCCCATCCGACGGACGGCGGCCTTGCCAATCCCATCGGTGTCCCCTACTGACCGTGGGCGGGGCGGGGAGTTTTGCGGGGTCATGTTAAGTCAGTGTGACGCTAATTCCGAACTGTTGCACTGACTTCATTGATTACTCAGAGATGTCTTTTCTAATAACCTACATCCAGTGAATACATGAATAAATATTTTGGGTTTTGGGAGAAGGACAAATGGTCAGATCGAAGCAGAACGAACTTAAACGCAGTTCCAATATATAATATCTTCTAAAATATTTTAGCGCTCTTTAAAAGGTTTGCTGCAGGGAGTTTTAAGAATCTATGGAGAGTGTGGAGAAATTGGCGTATACACCTAAAGACTAAAATTAAACTTGTAATCATCATCATCATCATCATCATCATCATCATCATCATCATCATCATCATCATCATCATCATCATCATCATCATCATCATCAAGCAGCCATGGGCTACGGAGGTCCAACCAGAGCGTACAGTTTAATTCTCCAACGATATCTGTCCTGAGCTTCATCTGCTGCATCCCAGCCACTACACACCAATTCTAACAAGGTCCTGTTTGACGTTGTCTGCCCACCGCATCCCAGGTCTCCCCTTCTTTCTGAGGCCTCTAGGTACACTGTTCATAACCCTATTCAACAATCTATAATTATCCATACGGGCAACATGGCCAAACCAGCGGAGTCTATCTCTGCACAATATGCTGCTTAAAGGAGGTTGCAGACTCCTTTGCCTAACCTCATTATTAGTTGCAAAGTTAAACCACCTAATACCCAAGATACTACGTAAGCATCTAGAATCAAAAGCATCTAGTTTCCTGTTATCTTATTTACGCAGCGTCCACGTTTCACTACCATAACTAACCCTAGAAAGAACCAAACTATTGTACAGTCTAATTTTAGTCTTTAGGTGTATACGCCTATTTCTCCACAGTCTCCATAGATTCTTAAATGTCCCGGCAGCAATCCCTATTCGTCTGTTAAACTCATGCCGCACATCACCATTATCTGTTACATAGCTCCCAAGGTAATTAAACTGTGACACCTGCTCAAGACTACAACCATTCAGATTAATTGAATCACAGCCTGCCTGACCAATTTCCATCACTTTAGTTTTTTCTCTGTTTATAACCAAACCTACTCAACTACCAGTCTCATAAACAGCTCGAATGAAAGAGTTCATCTCATCAACATCATTTGCCAAAAGGACTAAATCATCAGCATAATCTAAGTCAGTGTTTTTCGTATCTCCAGTCCATTTAAGGCCGAAATTTTCCTTTGAAGTGAATTTCGGATAACATAATCAATAACCAAACTAAAGAGAAAAGGAGACAAAATGCACCCTTGTCGAACACCAGAAGTAATGCTAAACCAATTGCTACAAGACTTACCAACTCTCATATATGACACAGTGTTATTATAGAGAGCTTTCATTATGTTAACTAACTTGTCTAGTATACCATGTGATCTCAAAATCAACCACAAATTATGACGATCAACAAAGTCGAAAGCCTTTTTGAAATCAACAAAGCTAGCAACCAAAGGTTTCTGAAACTCCAAACATTTCTCAAGAATCTGCCTAAGTGAAAATATCTGATCCACACATCCCCTACCACTTCTGAATCCACATTGCTCATTACGCAATTGACTGTCAACCAGATTTTTAATTCTATTAAGCACAATCATGGAAAGAACTTCACCTGGAACAGAGAGTAGGCTGACACCCCTATAGTTATCACAAGAACTGTGATCACATTTTTTGAAAATAGGGATAACAATAGCTCTGATAAAATCCTTAGGAACCATGCCTTTATCATAAAAGATATTCAAAGTTTCAGTAAACCAAGTGGTAACCGAAACATTCACAGCTCTAAACATTTCAGTAGTAATTTCATCTACCCCTGGGGATTTATGAATACTAAGTTTAGAAATAGCCAAAATAACTTCAGACTGTGTTATAGGGCCAACGTTAAAGCCACCAATCAATCTGTCATCATTTCAAACAATAGGAATAGAACTAACTACATTGTTTAGAACATCACTGAAATGCTCAGCCCACCTAGCCAGGACAGAATCCTCACCTTCTATAACCTTACTTGTTTATCCTTCAATCCCTGTATACCTGTTCGTTTTCTTCCACACAAAACATTAACTATCTGATACAGCTCTTTGCTGTTGTGCTGTCTAACTGCTTCCTCGGCTTTATCAGCCAAGTCATCAAGCCAAAGATTCTTATCAGCAGCTAACTAATCCTTTACACGTTTATAAAGTTCTCTGTAGTGCTTTCTACTAAGACTAGTAGGGTATTGATTAAGGGCATTCCTGCAGTTCTTTCTTTCTGAAATAAACTCAAGTGCCTTATCACTCAGATAATTCTGCCTCCTCTGCTGCTTTTTTCCTAAAAGAGTACTGTTAGTGTCCAAAAAACCCTGTTTAAAATGATACCATTCTTCCTCAACTTCAGTAGTAAGCATACCATGACTGTCATAATGACTAAGTAACCTATCATGGTAAGCTTTGGCTATAACTGGGTCTTTCAAAGCGTCAGTATTAAAAGTAAATTTTTTTAATCTCAGCATAACACTTTTTAAGTTTAAGTTGCAAGACACTTTTAACAAGGTAATTGTCAGATCCAATTTCAGCTCCCCTATGTGACCTGGTATTCCTAACAGATATAGCCCATTTGCTGTTAATTAATATATAATCAATCATATTCTTATGCATCCCATCAGGTGAAACTCATATGTACTTATGTATGTCGCGGTGTTTGTAATAAGTGTTAGTTATTCTGAAGCCATTGATTTTACTTACCTATAGGAGACGTTGCCCATTGCCATTGCAGCTACCAATATCAAAAGGATCCAACTTTGGCATTGAAGTCACCTAGAACAAGGGTAATATCTCCTTTCTTGACAGAATTCAAAATATCCTGAAATTGTCCGTAAAACCTATCCTTCTCATCCTCATCAGCATCCTCAGTGGGGGCATAACAGCAGATAACATTCAAGTCTTTAATACTTGTCTGAAATTTTGCTGTAAGAAATCTTTCATTAATGCACTCATATCCTAGAAGAGCATCACTAGCATGTCTGCTGAGCAGCAGACCCACGCCTTGGTGATGCTTTCCATCCTCCCTCCCTGTAAATAAAAATTTAAAGCTATTTTTAAGTATCTCACCTTTACCTGTCCATCTGGTCTCTTGCAAGCCTAGAATATCTAGGTTATAGCGCTGGAATTCCTGCATGAGGACATCAAGAGAATAATCTCTATGTAATGTCCTCACATTCCACGTTCCTGCAGAGAGAAAATGATTAGTAGGATTTTTAAAGAAATTAGGTTTATTGAGATTGGTAGGGCCAACAATATCAAACAGCCCCCTGATCGCAGGCATGGGGCAAAGACCTGTTCCTCCTCCGTTAAAGGCTGATGTCACCGATGCTGGTATGAACTTCAGGCACCACCTTTTCAAGTGGACTTTTTCAAGAACCATATGGGCTGCCTGAGACACATTTCTCCAGTTTAGGCTCGACGATGCCCACAGCTAGTAAAGTTCAGGTACCTGAAGACTAGCTAAGTAAGGTTCAGGTACCTGCGATGGCCTCTGATTAGGATTATCCACCAGCTGATATAAGGTATCCCATGCCTCTGTTCACTTAGGGCTGGCAACCCAGAAGCAAACAGAAAACACAGCGGCAGATTCTCCCTCAACAGAGGCCCTCCAGTGCTGCAAATCCAGGATCAATAATCAAGCTCAAATTCATAAAAAAGTCCAGTCTAGTAGGTATAAATGGTCAGCACCAGCAGTCTGTGAAGATGACCACTCCTCAGCAGGGTTGAAAAAAAAAGAAAAAATTGGCCATAGATGACCAGATCAGTAGGCGACACAGCTAGAAGCCTTACCCTTCCGTTCCCTTAGAAAAGAGAATATCTCTTTTGAAAGGTAATTGAAAAAAATGAAAAAATTGGCCATAGATGACCAGATCAGTAGGCGACACTGAGCTGGAAGCCTTACCCTTCCGTTCCCTTCCAAAAGAGAATATCTCTTTTGAAAGGTACTAACGGCCTGCACCACGAGAAAGCGGGGTCGGACATTAGGTGCTAGACCTTGTCGGTTCTGTGCATCATCACTAGGGATTGGTACACAACTCTCCTTCCAGTTTACGCCTAGCTATGGCTGAACTGTTAGTGAAACATTCAACTGCTATAACTGTTAAAAATAACTTTATTTAATAATCAAAATACACACCAACAGATTCAATACTCTTCTGCCACCGTGAAACAAGTGCATTTATGCTTTGGTAAAAAAATTCTGAGTTCCTGGAAACGATGACTTCTATGAAGGTGTTTTCAACTGCTATCTCATTGCTGAATGTTTAAGAAGTGGTCATCAGTTGGTGATAGATCTCGTGAATATGCTGGGTGAGCAAGAGTCTCATACTGTAACTGATGGAGTTTCTGAACAGTTATTTGTGAGATTGAAATTAAGCGTTTTCATGGAGCAGTACGAAGTCATGTCTTTGAACCAATGCAGGCTGCTTCTTGCATAATTTGCCATGCATATTTTGGAGTTCTGTACAATATTTCTCTGTATGTATTGTTTCACCTGGTTTTAGAAATGAATAATGGACAACATATTCTACTGACCACCAAACGGTCACCATAATCTTCTTTGGGTGAAGATTAGGCTTGGGAATGTGTTTGGGTGCTTTTGCGACATCCAGCCATTGAGCAGAAAGTTGGCGACTGTCGTATAGGATCACTATTTCACCACATGTTATTACTCTATGCAAAAACGGATCCCTTTGGTTTCATGTGAGAAGGGAAGGGCACACTTCAAGTCGACCTGCCTTATGAGAGTCAATTAACCCTTTCAGGACCATAAGGTTTCTAAGAGTAAATATTAGTATGTAACTGTTTATTTTAGTTTGTTTAGAAGTAAAATAAATAAAAATCATAAGAAAAATACATAACAATGTGTAGTTTTTTTGGAATTTTATGGGAAATATTTTTCCCAATGGACTATAAAGGTAACACAAATTATAGTTAGGCTTATTATGCAATGTCTTTTATTTATTGGTTTATTATAACAAAATGTTAACTAAAATAATACAAAATTATGAAATAAAATTACTATACAAAATGATGTGCTAATTTTGATATTCTGAGAAGCAATTTCTTTTGGTAGTGAGGCAAAGATGGACATTGCACATAGTACATATATTATGCGTCCTGACAGTTCTTTTTTTTTCCTAAACGTTCCCGTTTACGTAATTGCGTTCGGCATACGTTCTATTTTGACATTCGTATAAAAAATACAGATAAGGTTATAATTAAATACGACAATCACCAATTTTAAAATGGGAAAAATGTTTCCCTTGGTCGTGAAAGGGTTAATTCACGCGGGACTTATTTATCCAACTTCTTCACTTTCTCATTGGCTTCCAGGTGTCGGGAAACTGTTGATAATACACACCTAATTTGCCTGCAGTGTTTCATACAGTTTGGTATGTTTCGGATTCAATTAAAGCTTTCAATCAGTTATCAATCACTTCTTTGGGTCGACCATGTGGTTTATTTTGAAAGCTGCTGTTACCCAATTGAAATTTTTGAAACCAACGTCGTATTGTCTGTTCACTAGATGTGCCTTCCCCAAACGCTGCACTGAGTTGCAAGTTGACTCTGCAGTGTTGTGTCCCAGTTTTAACTTGTAAAAGAACACCAATTTGACTATGTCAAATGCCATTCCCTTTAAGCTCTTACAATCCATTACCAGAAAATCTGAGGGGTGGCTCATTTGGTAGTACACCAAGCTCATAATCTGCAGTAACCAGGTTTGAGTCCCAGCTGGACCAACATTGAGATTTACCTCAGCAAAACTCCTTGCCCTGCTCTCAGACAGTAGGGAACACCGATGGCCTTGGAGACAACTGTCTGTTGGATGCGACATTAAGCCATGATACTGTGTGCTGCAGATCTATATTCTGTGCACATTAAAGAACATGCTGGATGGCCTTGATCGGAGGCTACCATCTGTCTCCCAACAACTGTCCAGTAAGTCCCCTCCCTCCAATCTTCTCTAAGTGTTCAGGGTCCTTGTGACCTGCGATTTAGCTCATTGTGTGCAAAAAAGTGCAGCTCAGAGGTAAAACAACCTAACTCAAACCACAAAATCTATTGGCGAAATGGCTACTGTGTTATCATAAACAGGCTTCATAATTTAATATAACATATCAGAAGTCATATGACAACATTTTCAGTCCTCAAAACATTGAAAATTTCATGCATGTGAAAAATCGGCCATTTGATATGCAACAACCTAATAATTTGGTTCTTTCTAGGGTTAGTAATGGTAGTGAAACTTGGACGTTTTGCAAACAAAATAACAGGAAACTTGATGCTTTTGATTCTAGATGCTTACGTTGTATCTTTGGGATTAGGTGGTTCAAATTTATAAGTAACGATGAGGTTAGAGAAAGGAGTTGGCAACCTCTTTTGAGCAGCATATTGTTCAGAGAGAGACTCCGCTGGTTTGCCCATGTTGCCAGTAGGCGCAACTATAGATTAGCGAATAGGTTTATGAACAGTGTGCCTAAAAGTCTCAGAAAGAGGGGGAGACCTAGAATGCAGTGGCCAGAGTATGTCAAATAGACCTTGTTAAAATTGGTCTACAGTGGTCAGATGCAACACATATAGTTCAAGACAAATGGGTTTGGAGAACTAAATTGGAAAATCTGGTTAGACTTCTGTAGCTCATGCCTGCTTGAGAATGATAATGATGAAAGTAATTAATGATAATGATCAGATCCGTCCCGTGGCCGAGTTGTTACCGCGCTTGGCTACTGATCTAAGAGACCTGGGTTCGAGCCCCGGGTAAGGCATGGATGTATGTGTCGTTTTTCTGCTGAGGGCCTGCCATCCTCTCAGATCTACTACTATGCCATATAAACTAACAGGCTCCTGTCAGACCTCTGTGTCAAGCAGCTGCTTGAGGGGGGTATTTATTTATTATAACACAGAGAGAAACACAAAGTATTCGAAATTAAAATGAAATTTGGATATTTCAAGTTAAAGAAAAACACAATTATTTCTTTGTGGAAGAAGTATGTAACAGTGCAGAACAAGTTGTAAAAGACTTAAAATCTGGAATCTCTTATGAAACTGACTGTATTTTACACATATTCTAGAAGAAACTACTCAGAAACTGAAAGGCATTTAGTATCCTTTATTTAAAAAATCTCTGTTATCAGGCAATTTCCTTATCTGTCTAAAGATTGCTACTGTTGTACGAAATTTTAAGGGTGGTGATGAAGGATTATTTGAAAATTATCGACCTATTTCTGTTGGTCAATTTTTTTCCTAACTATTTGAAAAAAATAGCTCAGAAAAGGCTATTTAATATTTTGGACAAATAGTTTTTATTAGATAACTAATATGGTTTGAAAAAAAAGAGGGGTACTGAAGATTCGATTTTAAAATTGATATCAATTATTTATCATGATAGTTACAATAATGTTAAGGTTTATATTTTATTTCTTGATGTGAAAAAAGCATTTAATAAACATTTTTTTAGCGAAAAAGCATTTGAAATGTTTGTAAGGAGAAGCCTTATATTGTCTTGGTAAACTAGTTATTGAACTAAAGACAGCAAATTTGAAAAGTAAATAATTGTTTTATTGCCTTTGCTGAACTTAATTTTGGGATCCTGCAGGGTTCATTTCTTGGGCCAATATGATTTTCAATATATTTTAATGATATGTGTGATTTACATCTGAAAGAAGTTAACAGTGGATTGCTTAGTGATATTGTTCTAGCTTTTCTGGCACCATTGATGATATGTTATAAAAATAAATCAGAATACAAAGCCAATAACTAACTTGTTTCTTAAAAGTAGACTATTTTTAAAATTAAGAAATCAAAATATAAAAATTTTGGTTTAAAAACCAAGTATTGACGAAACATATTATATGTTAATTTTATCAGCATATAATATTTCATATTAGTTATGTTCTTCTCAAGTTATATAAGGCGTTAATGGTTTTGGATATTTGGGTGTCCTTATAGATATCAAACTCACATGAAAATTGCATATAAAAACTTTGTAAAATGCTTTAATATCATGATTTCAAGATATATGCTCTATTAGAAGCTTTCTGAATTTGTTAATATTAAAAATAATTCACAATTCTTGGATTAAAATATTGCTTGTAATATGGTATTATTTCATGGTGTGGCCTTTATGAATCGAATTTGAAACCTCTTCAAAATTATGTTTTGAGTTACATTCATTCTAAAAAACTAAAGTTCGATAGAATTGAGAACTATTTTGTTTAATACAGATTTCTTAAGTCTTTCTTAATTCGCCCATATGGGTGAAGCATAAAGAATCACCGGTCTGATGATCATATTATAGAATAAAAGCTTATGGTCAATTATTAAAATGGAAATTTCTCCTAAGGAGTGGGCCTAGCTGACCCCTCAATGAATTGACTTTGGAGATTATATTATTTATGTGATAGTCCCACTTTAACCTCTTATGTATAACAATCCCAAGATATTTGACGTAATCACTACAATCAATGGGAATATCTTGTAAATGGAGGCAAGTGGGATTCATAATACGCTTTCCAGTAAAAAAGATGACAGAACTCTTGTCAGAGTTAAATAGTGCTTATGCTTTATACGACAGTACTTTTTAAATATGCAATTGAGTTATAAAGCTAACCGGTTGATTATATGTCTGTGATAATAAGTTGACACCTGTTGCACTAAAATATTTTACGTTTTCTAAATCTAATATCTCCATTAACGAGCTTCGGCTCATATGGAGTTTTGTAATTTACTTTGTTTATTTACTTTGTGAAAAATATTTATTTTTTTAGTGTTACTATAAGTTTTAAATTTTGGTATGCTTAAAACGTAACAAAAGTGTAAAATAAATTGAACTGAAATGATTTCTGTTTTATTCCACATTTTCAGAGTTATACATTAATGCAGCAACACCAAAAATTGTAAAAAAAAACTGTCATATTCTTTTTATTTACAACGAGTATCAAATCAATAGTTTAATATAATAACATTTTATAATTCATAGATTATTTTCAGAAATAAATGAATTTAGCACAACTCTGATTATTATAAAAATACCATATTTAAATTTTTATCATCCATTAACCATTGATGTCTCGTAATAACAGTTGAAAATGCATTTACATATGTAGAAGTTGAAACCATTTTTTCAATGTGGAATCCTATTCTTGACAAATGTGGATTTCATTTCTTTCAAAAGGAAAGGTTCCGTAAAATATTTCTCTTTTAATACTTCGACGAAGCTTTCAGACACCAGGGGGCGTAGCATAAGGAGAAAATAGTTCCAGGTTCATGTCACCACGGTGTACTAAATAGAAAGTAAAAATAAAATTTTCATCAAAAGTGCCCTAAAAATATATATGAAAGTAACAAACGTGAAATATAGATTTAAACTTTAAATACAATATATACAAATATACAAATACAAAGTACAACGCAGAAAAAGAAAACAGCTGATAAATGAAAATAAACAAAAATTTTGATTTGGGCTATTTTGGATCAATGAGCTATTTTGAATAACCAATGAGCTGTTGAAAACTTCCAGCCTCAAAAGTCATCTCAAAAGGCATTTCCTGTTTATCTGACATGATCACAATTCCTATCATTTTTAGGACCCTGTCAAATGATCAACATCATCATGACACGATTATGTAGTGAATTTGGATCGTGAAGGTTGTGCTGCTAATCAATTTGGATTGTGGAGATTGGACCTAGGTTCAATTCAGATTGTGAGGGTTCGACCTGTAGTCAGTTTCGATCGTGAAGATTGGGCCTAGAGTCAATTCGGATTATCAAACTTGGACTTGTAGTCAATTTGGAGTGTGCAGGTTTGGAATGTAATCAATTTGGAGTGTGCAGGTTTGGAATGTAATCAATTTGGAATGTGAAGGTTGGGCCTGTAATCATTTTGGACTGTCAATGACGGGCTTGTAGTCAATTTGGATTCAGAAGTTTAGGTCTATAGTCGATGAAGTATTCTAATGGTAGAAATAACTTGTTTTACAATAATCCCATTCTTTGGTATCACGAGGCAAAAGAAAACTTTTCGTAAATCCAGAATTTTTTTACGCAATGTAATTTCTTTTCCCATTATTGGGTTTTAGTACATTATTTATTCTGTATTCATTTTGCTATGGTCTGCCACATAGCTTAGTGAATTTAATGTAATTCAATTAATTATGGATTAAAAAAGTCCTAATTAAAACCTTTTTTTAAATAAAAATGGGCTTGAAATATATCTGGATCCTATATTAACATTTCGAACCTTAATAAATAAGATTACTTTCATAAAATCATCATAATCATTACTCGCGTTTAGAAAAGTTTAGTTTCAAGGTTATTGCTTTCGTTTTTACTTGGTTTTTACTAACATTTCAGAGTAATTCTTTAAATTGGCATTGCTGCTGTTAAATATTCCAATTATCGTAACTCTCTAAACATCGAGCAAATACATAGCTTGAGCGAAACATAGATTGAAACAAATTTGAACGAGCTGAAAACATAGATTGAAATAAATTTGATTGAGATCTTTAAATTATTTTCAGTTGCATCCTCCCCCTAAAGGATACGAGAAGGAGTCAGAGAAAACCATTGCGCAGTTCCACTGAGCTCCATTTTTTGAGACCCTAGATGTGGGTCTCAAAAATGATTCAAACTTTTAAAACTGCCCCTAGGAGGCAGTTTAAAAATTTGAGAGGGCGTTTAATTTAGCAAAACTGTTACGGGGGCGCTACAGCCATCTAGTTTTCAACTAATTTTACTGTAAAAAAATTAGTTTTTTTTTTTTTTTTTTTCATTAGAAAATAATTCTTGGTAAAAAGCGGCTTTAAAATATAATGCTTGGTAAAAACGAAAAAAAAGGGGTGGGAATGGGATGGGGGGGCGTAAGAAAAACAGTTGGGAACTTCTGTTCTAAACTATGAAAGAAGTGAAGGATCAGATGATGATATACAGAATCCCCTGCATGTTACTTTACCAATAGTAAATAAAATTTTTCGACAATCTCGATATTTCCCTCTTCCACCACCATTATTTTTAAATCCCCTCCCCCCTCCCAACCTCTCGAAATGTTTCTGGCTAAATGTCTGTACTGACTTAAATCGTTCTTTTCTGCATTTTTTTCAAGTTGCGAAGAATAATCAATCGTCTTCTACGAAATTTAAGACAATAGTCGGAATATTGCAAAACGTACCTGTGAACAACTGGGGACAGCAACTCCATCGTTCCCTGCTCCATCGTTTTTTCCTTGGAGGTCGTCTTTTGTGACTTGGACGCCGTCATTTCTGCCTCCGAAGTAATCGAAGACGTTCAGGAAATCATCACAACACCTTCTTGTGAAAAAGCAACACGTGAAATTATGATAACGATTCTTCATGATCCCGCAGAACTTATCGCTGCATCCCATTGCCTTCGTCTTCTGGGCCAATAAGAAAACAGAACACAGAGCAAGGAGAAAATAATTTGTGAACTTCCTCTTCTGCATCATCATTGTGTAAAGTCTATTAAAGTTCTGTAAATAAATAAAAAACTAGATCAATTACACTGCCGTACCAAAATGCTAATGAATTTCCATGTTATGTCTATGATAATCTAATATCGATGCACTGTAACGTCTAAAACAGTGTCTCGCAAACTTTTTTACTCTGCGGCACACTGAATCTAATTTTTTTTCCGCGGCACACTGAATCTATTTTTTTCCGCGGCACACAAAAAAAAAAATTTTGGATGGTTACGTAAAAAGAGAAAAATTGAAGTTTCGTTAAATGCATTTTATTTAAAATAAATATAATAATAAATATAATTAATCATTACTCGGTGTTAGTTTTAAATATTTGTCCATTCTATGGCTTGAAATAATCAAAAATTAATACCAAAATTTGGAAAAAGCTTGATAAATATTTACAAGATCCCAGTTGATAAAATCTGAACGATTTTTTATTAAAGCACGTCGATAGCAAGTCGATATTAAAGCACGTCGATAACACAAGTCAAGTCAAAATGAAATCTTTGGAATATCTAGTGTCAATTTGAAAATCTCTCGCGGCACACAGTTTGCGAGACACTGGTCTAAAATATGCATTTGATAGAAAATGTGACCGAAAATAAATTAAGATCACAATAGAATTCTGCTTTAATCTCGATATTTCAACAATATTCGTTCGGTTTTTAAAGAACCGTGGGACTTAAATTCCCATGACGTATAATATGAATATTTCACAACAATAATTCCTCATAAATATTTACCTCAGAAATTAATTAAAACTTTAATAATAAATATTCGTTTGGACTATTTAATAAGGTAAATATACATTTTTGAAGTTTAATGATTATTTCGTCATTAGACAATTATAAATTTATCTTATTTTATAAGATATAATTGCAACTTTCATAACTCTTTAAATATTTCACAAACATTTTTGAAAATTGAAATTTAGAATGATTTTATTATGATTTTTAATTTCGTCTGCAGTCTCATTTTGACATTAAATGCATATTTAAGAAGTGTTTGCTTCGAAGTTAGATTCCCATTGACGTAGAATGATGGAAAGTTGGATACCAAAATAGTACCAATACCAATAAAAAATAAAATAAATACCCCCTCAAGCAGCTGCTTGCCACAGGGGTCTGACAGGAGCCTGTCAGTTTATATGCCGCAGTAGGAGATCTGAGAGGATGGCAAGACCTCAGCAGAAAAACGACACACACACATCCATGCCTAATTCCGGGGCTCGAACCCAGGTCCCTTAGATCAGTAGCCAAGCGTGCTAACCACTCGGCCACGGGACGGCTCCCAATACCAATACCCTACCAAAATAGAGAGGGAAAGTCTCTATTTTGGTAGGGCAGTATGATAAACAGTTTTTCAGAGTATTAATGAAATGCACCATAATTATTTGTATAATTTATGAAACACTTTTTAATAATATTTTGCACCAACTTTTGGGTAGTGAGCAAGGAGAGAAGGGAGCTGTAAATTACACAGGAAGAAATTTGCAGCGGTACCTTAGGTGAGGAAAACTTTCCTAAAGAGTCAAATCCTCTTTTGACTTGTGAAAATGATTGAATTTCTGAAGGTATCCACATCTAGAGCAACGTGCTCACCGCGTGCTAGACAATTAGATGTATGGGATGATCGGTGTTGTTCAAAAGTTGTTCTAACATCCCATTTGGTGCGACACATTTAAACAAGGTTCGTGACCTATTCTAATAACCATTTAAAGTGCCACGACCCATTCTAAAAATACGTTAAAGGGTAACGACCCATTCTAATAACATCTAATAGGTCTCGAAATATTCTAACAACACTCATGCTTAGTCTCATATTCAAATCATATAAGTTGGCAAACAAAATTATTTCTCAAGCGGGTGCCTTTATGCAAAGTGTTTGCAAAAAAAGTCTAGTAAAACTTTGGGAACGTGTCTCTATTGAGCATAGTGACCAAAAACGTTCCCATGAACATTCGGTCAGAACCGTTTCCCTTACGAGTTGTATCACATTTTGAAGTAAGGAAGTCTGTTAAAGGGGAAGATTATAGGTAAATTTGCTTCATTTGCATGTCTGACGGCAATAGTATGCAAATGTTGGACAAAATCTCACCAATCCTGCGTTTCAAAACATAAATAGTTATTCTTTTACTTACACCATGAAAATATATTATTAAAATTTAATATGCAGCGACCCTATCCAAAAACTTTGTGGCCTATACTTTGAAAAATCTTTGCTCTTAATTACTCCTCATAAATTAATTAATTACTCCTCAGTAAAGAAATGAGTGTTCTCCAACTTTTATAAGAAGCATTTTTTAAAATATTTACGTGGTGTCTATTTCAGTAGCTATATCACTGCAGTATTAAACGACTTGCATTCAGTGGCGTAGCTATGAACTTTTGGGGGAGGGGGGGGAAACTCCACCTACTCCAAAATAAATTGGAGTTGGCAAAATTTAGGGAATTGGCAAAATTCGAAATGACTTGGTAAAATCCAGGTGAGTTGAGAAAATAGGGATTTTTTTTTTTGCAAAACTAAAGGGAGTTCGCAAAATCTAGGGGAGTTAGCAAAATTCGAAACTACTTGATAAAAATGCTAGTGAGTTGTGAAATTAAGGTTTATTGTTTTTGAAAAATCTTGGGAAGTTGGAAAAATCGATACAACTTGACAAAATCAACACAACTTGACAAAATCTTGGGGAGGTGGCAAAATTCAAGTGACTTGGTAAAATTAAGATGAGAGGTAGTTTTTTTTTCTTTTTTTTAAATTATGGCGACTTCGCATAATCTAGAGGAGTTGGGCAAAATTGAGGTAACTTGGCAAAATCTTGGGGGGTCCCTCTCCACTCCACTCCCACTCCGAACTAAATCCTGGGTACGTCCCTAATATTGACAGAAACATAATTAAATTTTTGTGTAAAGTATTTATTTTTTTAATTTGGCATAAATTGATTTCCGAGTTGGAAAATTTTTGTTTTTTCCCCCCTTTCGAATCACAGTCCCTTCACTACGTCCCTGTTTGCACTCAACAAAATTAAGTTGCGAAACTGATGAGCTCATTGCAATAAAGTTACCTTTCAGTGGCTCACCCTGGTGTCAGAATCTGTCACTAAACCAAACCGAAATCCCTAATGCTGTTCCGCAAAATTGCTCTGAAGAATGCTTAGTGAAAGCTATAGTCATTTACTTGGTGTTTCGTTTTTTATTTCTCTATTAAACAATTTCTTTACATAGATAGGAATTTTCCATATAACTACCGAAAAATAATATACTTTAAAATCCAAATTCCGCTCTTCTAATTTTCTGTCGCCTAGAGTTCCGGTCACTGTAAGTGGAAGTAAGCGAAATTGAAGATCAATTCTTATTAAAGATTTTTTTATTATGTTTTAAAGTAACACTGTAAATGAAAGGAGGGGAAGAGGGTGTTTAAAAAACGAACAAAATTTCAGAAGATCATCTTTTATGAAAAAAGCCTTTTTTTAAGCATGACTGTAAATAAAAAGAGGGAGAGTGTGTGCTTAAACTGCAAGAAAATTTGAAAAGATCAACTTTTATTAAAACTTTTTTTTGAAGCAGCTTTTTCTAATTTTTAATGATTCAATATTCCAAATATTTTGCGAAATATTTACAAACTAACTGCACAAAGTTTTACGTCAGAAATTATTAATTTCTTTTAAAATAGTTGAAAATTTTAAAATAATTTTAATCATGATATTATAAGAGTGACTCGGGAAATTTCAGTAGAGCATATCAATTCTACTCTAAAGGTAGCACATCAAAATAAATATAATAAAAATTGAGAACGAACTTTTCTCTTGTACATTTGAATATAAATTGATTATTTCAGGTGCTGCATATACTGCAGAACTTTCTCAAGTATCTGAATTGTTAATCAAAGCAAACAATGATTCATAATTCAAATTTTACTCTACTAACGGATTTGTAATGGATGAGGTGCAGTCCCTAAATGTGCAAAAATACACCGCACTCTATTTTATTGGCCAAATTTTATTAACATCGTTCTGTGTGAAATATCACAGTTACCCTTAGCCACTCAGGACGGAAGATAATGAAAAATAAAATTAGAATTGGACCCTGCGCACGGTAAAAAAAACAAAAAAAAAAACAGGCTAGATAGATTTAAGAGGAGGCATGCATCAAAATGCTGCCCAAAAAGCGTCCCCTTCCCCAACATTCTCTGAGCCCTTCGGTTACTTCCACCTGGATATCACGTCATTTACAATGTAATCATCAATTCACTCATTGTGTGCACAAAAGTGCCGTTCAGAGGTAAAACAACCCTATCCCTAAGCAACTCTAAGCACTTCGCGTCCCTGTGTCCTGGTCATTTAGTCCATTATCTGTATAAAAGTGCAGTTCAGTGTTAATGCAACAACGCAACTTCAACGTTCAGGCATTCTATCCTCCCTTCCCATCATTAGTATAAGAGACAGGATTGCGAAAGCCACATTGATGAGTTCGCGGAAACCTGAAATATACTCCGTTATAAAACCTAATTCCCACCTTGCCTTCGGTCAAAAAGGATCAGCGTTGAGATTTATCTCCGCATAACTCCCCGCCCTGCCCATGGTCAGTAGAGGACACCGATGGGCTTGGAAAGGCCGCCGTCCGTCGAATGGGACGTTAAGCCGTTGTCCCGTGTGCGGGTGAGCCATACCCTGTGCACGTTATAGAACACGCTGGATGGCCTTGACGGGAGGCTACCATCTGTCTCCCAACAGCTGTTCCAGTGGGTCCCCTCCCCCAAACTTCTGTGAGCCTTCGGGTTCCTTGTGACCTGGCCATTTAGCCCATAGTGTGCAAAAAAGTGAAGCTTAGAGGTAAAACAACCAACCAACCAAATCAAAAAAGGGCACCATCATCATCATCATCCTCAAGCAGCAATAGGCTACGGAGGTCCAACCAGACCGTGCAGTTTAATTCTCCAACCATATCTGACCTGAGCTACATCTGCTGCATCCAGCCACTGCACACCAATTCTAACAAGGTCCTGTTTGACATTATCTGCCCACCGCATCCTAGGTCTCCTCTTCCTTCTGAGGCCTCTAGGCACAATGTTCATAACCCTATTCGCCAATCTATAATTATCCGTACGGGCAACATGGCCAAACCAACGGAGTCTCTCTCTGCACAATATGCTGCTTAAAGGAGGTTGCAGACTCCTTTGCCTAACCTCATCATTTAGTTACAAAGTTAAACCACCTAATACCCAAGATACTGAGTAAGCATCTGGAATCAAAAGCATCTAGTTTACAAAGTGTCCAAGTTTCACTACCATAACTAACCCTAGAAAGAACCAAACTATTATACAGTCTAATTTTAGTCTTTAGGTGTATACGCCTATTTCTCCACAATCTCCATAGATTCTTAAAAGTCCTGGCAGCAATCCCTATTCGTATGTTAATCTCATGCAGCACATCACCAGTAGCTCCCAAGATAATTAAACTGTGACACCTGCTCAAGAGAGGAACTATTCAGATTCACTGAATCACAGCCTGCCTGACCTATTTTCATGTTTTAGTTTTCTCTCTGTTTATCACCAAACCTGCTCTACTACCAGTCTCATCAACAGCTCGAATGAAATAGTTCATCTCATCAACATCATTTGCCAAAAGGGCTAAATCATCAGCATAATGTAAATCAGAAATTTTCGTATCTTCAGTCCATTTAAGGCCAAAATCTTTCCCATGAAGTGAATTTCGCATAACATAATCAATAACCAAGCTAAAGAGAAAAGGAGACAAAATGCACCCTTGTCGAACACCAGAAGTAATGCTAAACCAATTGCTACAAGCCTTACCAACTCTCACCCACGACTCAGTGTTATTATAGAGAGCTTTCATTATGTTAACTAACTTGTCAGGTATACCATATGATCTCAAAATCAACCACAAATTATGACGATCAACAGAGTCGAAAGCCTTTTTGAAATAAACAAAGCTAGGACCAAAGATTTCTGAAATTGTAAACATTTCTCAAGAATCTGCCTAAGTGAAAATATCTGATCCACACATCCCCTACCACTTCTGAATCCACATTGTTCATCACGCAATTGACTGTCAACCAGATTCTTAATTCTATTAGCACAATCATGCAAAGAACTTTCCCTGGAACAGAGAGTAGGCTGATACCCCTATAGTTATCCGAAGAACTGCGATCACCAATCTTTTGAAAATAGGGATAACAATAGCTCTGGTAAAATCCTTAGGAACCATGCCTTTATCATAAAAGATATTCAAAATTTCAGTCATCCAAGTGGTAACCGAAATATTCCCAGCTCTAAGCATTTCAGTAGTAATTTCATCTACCCCTGGGGAGTTATAAAGTTTAAGCTTAGAAACAGCCAAAATAACTTCAGATTTTGTTATAGGGCCAACATTAAAGCCACCAATGTATCTATCAACATTGCAAACAATGGGAGTAGAACATCACTGAAATGCTCAGCCCACCTAGCCATGACAGAATACTCACCTTCTATAATCTTACCTTTTTACCGTTTTCTACCACACAAATCGTTAAGTATCTCGTACAGCTCTCTGCTGTTGTGCTGTCTAACTGCTTCCTTGGCTTTGTCAGCCAAGCCAGCAAGCGAAAGATTCTTATCAGCAGCTAACTGATCCTTTACACGTTTATTAAGCTCTCTGTAATCCTTTCTATTAGGACTAGTAGGGTACTGATTAAGGACATTCCCATAGTTCCTTCTTTCCGAAATACGCTCAAGTGCCTTATCACTTAAATAATTCTGCCTGGTCTGCTCCATTTTTCCTAAAAGAGTACTCTTAGTGTCCAAAAAAGCCTGTTTAAGACGGCCCCATTCTTCCTCAACTGCAGTAGTAAGCAAACCATGACTGTCATAATGACTAAGTGACCTATCATGGTAAGCTTTGGCTATAACTAGGTCTTTCAGACCTTCAGTATTAAAAGTAAATTTTTTAACCCAAGCGCAGCACTTTTTAAGTTGCAAGACACTTTTAACAAGGTAATGGTCAGATCCAATTTCAGCTCCCCTATATGCCCTGGTATTCCTAACAGAACTAGTCCATTTGCTGTTAATTAATATGTAATCAATCATATTCTTATGCAGCCATCAGGTGAAACCCATGTGTATTTATGTATGTCGTGGTGTTTGTAATAAGTGTTAGTTATTCTGAAACCATTGAGTTTACTTACCTGTAGGAGACGTTGCCCATTGCCATTGCAGCTACCAATATCAAAAGTATCCAACTTTGGTATTGAAGTCACCTAGAACAAGGATAATATCTCCTTTCTTGACAGAATTCAAAATATCCTGAAGTTGTCTGTAAAACCTATCCTTTTCATCCTAATCAGTATCCTCAGTGGGGGCATTACAGCAGATAACATATGCTTGTCTTTAATGCTTGTCTGAAATTTTGCTGTAAGAAACCTTTCATTAATGTACTCATATCCTAGAAGAGCATCACTAGCATGTCTGCTGAGCAGCAGACCTACGCATTGGTGATGCTTTCCATCCTCCCTCCCTGTAAATAAAAATTTAAAGTTATTTTTAAGTATCTCACCTTTACCTGTCCATCTGGTCTCTTGCAAGCCTAGAATATCTAGGTTATAGCGCTGGAAGTCCTGCGTGAGGACGTCAAGAGAATAATCTCTATGTAATGTCCTCACATTCCACGTTCCTGCAGAGAGAAAATGATTAGTAGGATTTTTAAAGAAATATGGTTTATTGAGATTGGTAGGGCCAACAATATCAAACAGCCCCCTGATCGCAGGCATGGGGCAAAGACCAGTTTCTCCTCCGCTAAAGGCTGATGTCACCGATGCTGATATGAACTTCAGGCACCACCTTTTCAAGTGGACTTTTTCAAGAGCCATATGGCCGCCTTGAGACACATTACTCCAGTTTAGGCTTGACGATGCCCAACTAGCTAAGTAAGGTTCAGGTACCTGCGATGGCCTCTGATTAGGATCATCCACCATCTGATATAAGGTATCCCATGCTTCTGTTCACTTAGGGCTGGCAACCCAGAAGCAAACAGAAAACACAGCGGCAGATTCTCCCTTAACAGAAGCCCACCAGTGCAGCAAGTCCAGGATCCATAATCAAGCTCAAATCCATAAATAAGTCCAGTCTAGTAGGTATAAATGGTCAGCACCAGGACCCTGTGAAGTTGACCACTCCTCAGCAGGGTTGAAAAAAAAGAAAAAAGTGGCCATAGATGACCAGAGCAGTAGGTCATACTGAACTGGTAACCCTCCCTTCCGTTCCTTTCCAAAAGAGAAAATCTCTTTTGAAAGGTACTAACGGCCTGCATAACAACACCAGAAGGCGGGGTCGGACATAGGGCTGCAACGGCACCAGAAGGCGGGGTCGGACATAGGGGCTAGACCTGGCCGGTTCTGTGCATCATCACTAGGGATTGGTATACAGCTCTCCTTCCTGTTTATACCTAGCTACCATTTACAGACACCAGTGGGCTTGAAAATGCCGCCGTAGGTTAGAACGGACAACAAGTCGTGGCTTTGTGTATAACTATACTCGTGCATATTGAAGAACACTGTGGATGGCCTTAACGAGCCTTCTATTTGTCTCCTGAAAGCTGTCCAGTACCGCCTTCCCCAACCTTCTCTGAGTTCTTGGATTCAATGACAGGCCATTTAACTTATTTTGTTCACAAAAGTGCCACCCAGAGGTAAAGAATCCCAACCACTGAATCTCATCGAAAAAACTCCCGATTGATTTTCGTTTTCTCGGTCTTAGTCCTTTTTACATATATTGTATAGGAAAACAAAACGTGTTTAAAATTTCCCAATAATCAAATTAGTAGTAAAAATTCCACTGAATATTACAATAAGAAACACCGAAAAAAATTACACTCAAATAGTTAATAGAACGATTACATTTGACCCAGAATTATTGAAATCCTGAAACATTTTTCAGGAACACCAAAACAAAAAATCACTCTTACCTCTTCAGATCAGAGCGCGGGAAAGTATGTGTTATCTGGGAATAGAAACGGGTGGTATTTAACATATGGCTGTGACGTCATTCACAGCGTAATCATCAGAGCGAAGATGACATTGACACTAAGTGCGCACCTAGAAAGAAGTGTCTATACACATGAGTGAAGAAGAGGCCTGCTAAAGTCAAAAAATAAGTTAAGAGGGAATTTGAACGATGGCGGATGATTGAAACAATGGGATGGAGAGAGAATAAATGCGCGGTAAATGATGCTAGATGAATCAGAAGAGGAAGATCCCTGAGATGTTTGCGGACGAAAGACATTAATGTGTTCTATGGTCTTTGAAATGAATCTGTAAATAAAGAGGCAAGAATAAAGTGTGGCTTTCGAAATGCTCTACGCTGAAAGTTTTCATTCTTAGCATTAGATATGGATTTGTGTACAGTCATGCATCTGCAATATATACTAAGAAGAAAAGATTTTATTTTTCATTACATTTGGCAATTATATTGTCTATACCAGTGTTTTTAAAATTCTTTTCTTTCAAATTCACTTTTTTTTCAGCCGAAAAACAAAAGAATAGCGTTTTCCGAGACTCTAAAATGGCAATGTACAGTCGTCAACCTTCGTCTAGCACGAAGGTTGACAGATCACTAATTTCTGAAAAAATCGTTGCCGATATTTTTTTGAATTCTGTAATCAACCATAGTGTCCGGATATTTTTGAGCGACTGTAGATATAACAGATTGGAAACAAAATTTTAGTATTCAAGCATTGTGTTTTAATTTAGTGTATTTATCACTTAATATAATAGATTTAATTCCACGAGATATTCACAACGATTAGTGAATATCAAATAAATAAAATACCCCTTCAAGCAGCTGCTTGCCACAGAGGTCTGACAGGAGCCTGTCAGTTTATATGCCATAGTAGAAGGTCTGAGAGGATGGCAGGACCTCAGCAGAAAAACGACACAAACATTCCACGCCTTACCCGGGGCTCGAACCCAGGTCCCTTAGAACACTAGCCAGGCGCGCTATAGGAGTATAAAATAACCAGAAATGGTTACTTTATACGCCTATCCATTAATCATTCACTAATCATAATAACCCTATCGCCTCTGGCGCAGTTTTCATGGAAATATTTGGTTTACTTACTTTTACATTCTTTAAACGTTTTAATTCGAACTAATAATGGATGATGGAGGAAATGAAAATAATAGTATTTTATTAGTACTTATGAAAGGGAAAAAGTGAATGCCTTTTATCCTTCAGTTTAAAACGTTTTTTTTTTCACACCCCTCTGAGAAAAGGGGGCACACTGTTTCTGTGTGGAATATCTCTTGACACTCTACTTCCGAAATTTTAAATTTCTATTATAAACAAGCCGTCCCGTGGCCGAGTGATTAGCGCACTTGGCTACTGATATGAGGGATCTGGGTTCGAGCCCCGGGTAAGGCATGGTTGTATGTGTCGTTTTTCTGTTGAGGTCCTGCCATCCTCTCAGACCTTCTACTATGTCATATAAACTGACAGGCTCCTGTCAGACCTCTGTGGCAAGCAGCTGCTTGAGGGGGTATTTATTTATTTATTATTATAAACAGATCACTTGCAACATTCGTTAAAGGTTTTGCCTTCTCCACATTTAGTGACCGATAACGATGAAAATTAAAATTACCTAAGTATTTGGAAAATGCGCATTTAGGGTTTCATTAGTACCAATCGAACTACAAAAGAATTTTCCTGTTAAAACGAAAAAGTTTGCATTTCCCACACACTTGGCTCTAAGGCAGTATTTATGATTGTAAATTCAAAGCTCATAACATTCACATTCTACTATCGAAATTTCAGATTTCTAAAATAATACATCGGTTTGAAAAAAATCCTTGAAAATTTCTTAATTTTAAAATATTTCCAAACTTAGACGACACAATTTAAACTATTGGAAGAATCGTAAAAGTGGGATGTCTACAGACGGCAGAGAGAAAATATCATTCTTTTTTTTTCTTAAACGATATAAAAATGTCATGCAATCATAAAAATTTTGTTCCTTTAAATTTTCATTAAATTGAGATACTTAGTAATTATTTTATTATAATTCCTTTATGGCAAGAATGCGTTTAAAATATAAATTTAAATCTTATTGTTATTTTAATTAAAAGTTAAAACTTAGTGTGCTGCGGCCCCTTTCAAAGACTTCGTGATCCATATTTCGAAAAACCCTGGTATATAAAATTATTTCCATCACAAATGATTCTGGAGTTCTGTCTTTAAAATTTAATCTATAATATAAAAGATGTATCTGTGTGTCTGTCTGTGGCAGCCCTAACTCATCGGAAAATCAAAGTACACGTTTCAAATTTTCAGAGAATGTTTCTGGTTGTGGTCCGGATTGTAGTGTCAAATGTAAAGTCGAAAATTAAAACGGGGGCTTGATAGAAGCAAAAACATTTACCATGCTATTCCTACGGAGAACGATAATTTGCTGTCAAATTTATGGTTGCCATTAGTACCTGCACTCTAACTGTGAACGTAAAGGGTTAAAATAGCAATTAAATCTGCTGCCATTGCCAGATTCACCTCTTTTGTGTTGCGATCTTATACAACCACGGCAATTCCCGATTTCGCCTATACGACACTACCAGTTATGAAAAGCCGTGCTATCTAAAGCCGGGGGCAAGGAATACGAACTATAGACGCACCTCAACCCTGGCCTCTCATGGCAGCAGTCCTATAGAAGGAAAGCTGACCACCGGAAGAAACCTAACTTTAATCTGTTCCCCAGTTAGCCATGAACAAGGATATATAGATCCAAGTTCGCTCGGCTCCCGGGGTAGAGACTCTTAGTAAAGCCCAGACTTTGGTGAGGGCTCGACCTACTGGGGGACAAATCTTTTCAGAAGAGCCCTCGAACTGTTCACCCAGAGCACCTGAGAGGTGAGGTTTCAGACACCGTCACCATCCGACCGTCAACATCACCGGTCGGCGCATCGTCGACCTTGGTTGGTCTTGGCTATGTCCAACCCAATCCGGTCGGCACAGCCTGCGACCGGTTTGCTGGACCCTAGCCCCCCACCACCACCACCACGACAAGGTGGTCCCCTATTGGGGTGGGGATTGCCAGATTCAACCACATTTCCAAAGGCATTATTGGAGCGTTCCATTGCAGCTAGGGACATGATTTTCTAACCCAACAGTCGGGCAGGGGGAACCCGCCAACGATATTTGGGACCTTTAGGTGAAGTACGTCGGGAATTACAGAATGCCAAAATCTGACGAAATAAATATCTCGATCGTTTGCCACGGGCTCTGAGAGCACGTACTGTCTCAGCAATGACCTTTGCAGTACCGGGAAATTCTTCGTGTTCAAACTGTGATAAAATGTCGGGGGGGGGGGGAGGAATACTCACTCAAGTGCAAGAAACAACAGAATATGCAGATTAAAAGTGAGACACGAGATGTCACAATTTGTGTAGAAAAGAAGACACGGACAAAGTGGAAATCTGATTTTTAAACCAATCAAATGGGAACACGGGAGACGCTGTGCAGGAAATTTGGACTGTGCGAACGAATATCACGGGAGCCATAAGGCAGCAAAATCTGTGGTAACAGAAATAAAAATCTCGATAGCTTACGCAGAAACTAAGCCACGGGCTATGAGAGAGCTCGCTGACGTCAACAACGATCCAAGCCAACACTCGGCAAATTTCTTCCTGTTGAAAATCTGTGCTAAAGTGTTGAGGAGCGGATACTTGCAAAATTTACCTTTAGTGCAGTGAAAATAAGAATATGCAGATTGAATGTACGCGGGCAGCGCCGGGCACCGTTCAGTTAGTTCTTAATAAGATCTCATTAAGTGTTCTCGCTAAGAAATTGACATTGTCTTTTTTTTTCTCATTCGGGCTGACTTCTCTCTTTCACTATTCCTTTTATAAAAAATTAATTTTTCCTCAGACAATTGTCTTACTACTCTGACAGGAGATTGTCAGCACAATAAGCGATAGAAAAAAATCGGTGAGATAGGCAAGAGATCAGCAGAAACACAACACGCAGCAGAAACACAACACGCATCAGAAAGAAAACATCCATGTCGTATATCAATGATTCACGACAAACTTCAGTAAATCAATGTCATTTTTTCCTATGCAGGAGAAGTTTAATGACGGATGAAAACCCTTTCGTTGATGTTTATCACTGGGGTGCCGCTTAGAAATATCAGCCGTGCAATTAACTTTTTTTCTGAGGATATAGTACACGCGATCATTCACTGTCACGCAGAAACAACGCGAACAATACAATCTGTAAGAATAAACACATCTCTGGATAGGGTCTGAACTACAGGTGGGTGTGGGAGGTACTATGCTCCTCACCTCCCTTTAAGAATGCTAGTATCAGTAACTGATGCCAAAAATTATTAGACATGCATATTTCACACATTTTTCATGAAAGGCTTTAAAAGCCTCTTGAACAAGAGAAATGTTAGCAAATGGAAATCCTGTATCGTGAATCGAGCTCAGGTGAGACACATCATCTGTGGATAGGGTCTGAACTACAGGTGGGTATGGGAGGTACTATGCTCCTCACCTCCCTTTAAGAATGCTAGTATCAGTAACTGATGCCAAAAATTATTAGACATGCATATTTCACACATTTTTCATGAAAGGCTTTAAAAGCCTCTTGAACAAGAGAAATGTTAGCAAATGGAAATCCTGTATCGTGAATCGAGCTCAGGTGAGACACATCATCTCTGGATAGGGTCTGAACTACAGGTGGGTGTGGGAGGCACTATGCACCTCACCTCCCTTTAAGAATGCTAGTATCAGTAACTGATGCCAAAAATTATTAGACATGCATATTTCACACATTTTTCATGAAAGGTTTTAAAAGCCTCTTGAACAAGAGAAATGTTAGCAAATGGAAATCCTGTTTCGTGAATCGAGCTCAGGTGAGACACATCATCTCTGGATAGGGTCTGAACTACAGGTGGGTGTGGGAGGTACTATGCTCATCACCTCCCTTAAGAATGCTAGTATCAGTAACTGATGCCAAAAATTATTAGACATGCATATTTCACACATTTTTCATGAAAGGTTTTAAAAGCCTCTTGAACAAGAGAAATGTTAGCAAATGGAAATCCTGTTTCGTGAATCGAGCTCAGGTGAGACACATCATCTCTGGATAGGGTCTGAACTACAGGTGGGTGTGGGACGTACTAAGCTCCTCACCTCCCTTTGAGAATGCTAGTATCAGTAACTGATGCCAAAAATTATTAGACATGCATATTTCACACATTTTTCATGAAAGTTTTTAAAAACCTCTTGAACAAGAGAAATGTTAGCAAATGGAAATCCTGTTTCATGAATCGAGCTCAGGTGAGACACATCATCTCTGGATAGGGTCTGAACTACAGGTGGGTGTGGGAGGTACTATGCTCCTCACCTCCCTTTGAGAATGCTAGTATCGGTAACTGATGCCAAAAATTATTAGACATGTATATTTCACACATTTTTCATGAAAGTTTTTAAAAGCCTCTTGAACAAGAGAAATGTTAGCAAATGGAAATCCTGTTTCGTGAATCGAGCTCACTTTTAGAGTTATTGAGATGACAGTCCCCGAAAAGGAAATTTTCCGCTCCCTGACACTGAAATGGACAGGATTGGGTCAGTCGGTAGAGGGCCAAGCTCCTAATCTTTAGTTCCCAGGTTCGAGTGTTTTATCTCTCCAAAACCCCATCTGCCTTCGATCAGAAAGAGGACACCGATAGTCTTGGGAAGGACGTCTTCCATCGGATGGGACGTTAAGCCGTGACTCAATGTGCAGGAGAGTCATATTCTGTGCGCGTTTAAGAATACGTTGGATGACCTTGATGAAAGATATTGTTACAACAGATGAACGTGCTATAACGAACTTGTGATGTGATGTTCGTCTTGATGTTCGCGTGAACTACAGCGTAAGAATTACGTCACCAACTTCTTCGAAAGACTTAACTGAAAAATAAGGAATAAGTTGTGAAAATCAGGAAGATTTTGTGTGAAAGGAAACGTAGTTAGTCTCAGTCTGTACACAATAAGATAATCTAAAGAAGAAATGTTTCTATGTGGTGTGTCTCCGGGAGGTTAATTAAGTTTAATAGTGTTGATCCAGTTATTGGACTGGCAAGAAAAAGAAGGATGTTTAGGATACTTGAGGAGGTTATACGTTAGTCGAATGAGCAGAGTTGATCTCAACTTTTCTGTAGGAAGAGATTATCATTTGTTGCATAGTTATTGTTGTAGGTTATTCTTTATAGATTCAAAGTTTATTTTTTATACTAATTTAGATTTGTGTTAATTGAGTTTGTACAAATATTTTCATTCATACTTTTGTAATAAATTATATTATTTAAGAATTATAATTGTTAAATACTATTATTTTTTAACTCAAGCTGTTTTCCATCCGTTAAATTCATAACAATATCCTTCTGTCACCTAATTAAATTCATAACAATATCCTTCTGTTACCCCAGCTGGGTCAGCGTTGAGATTTATCTCTGCAAAATTCCCCGCCCTGCCCACGATCAGTATCGGACACCGATGGGCTTGGAAAGGCCGCCGTTCGTCGGATGGGACGTTAAACCGTGGCCCCGTGTGCGGGAGAGCCATACCCTGTGCACGTTAAAGAACATGCTGGATATCCTTGACGGGAGGCTACCATCTGTCTCCCAATAGCTGTTCCAGTGGGTCCCCTCCCCCCACCTTCTCTGAGCCTTCGGGGTTCATGTGACCTGGACATTTAGCCCATGGTGTGCAAAAAAGTGCCGCTCAGAGGTAAAACAACCCAACCCAACCCAACCTTCTGTCACCTAATAACTGTTAGTTGGGTTCCCTTTCCCAATCTTCCTTGAGCTTTTGGATTCCTTGTGACCCGACATTGGGTGCAAAGAAGTGCCTCTCAGAGGTAAAATAACCCAGTTGAGATTATGTAAATATTTTATATGCATTTGCTCTCCAGAAAGAAAACAAAACGAGCGTTGTAAAAAGTATTAAAATTGATGTGACTTGTTAGCGACAATTTTTAACACACGATGCAAAATCAGAAAGACCCCCTTCAGATCAGAGAATGTCAACTGGACGACTGTTAGCTGACAGTTAGAAACTTCCCTTAAAGGATATCCACATCTACATGTTTGTTGAAAGTGCAGTAATTACTCTCTCCTGTATACTACTCATACACGGCTTAAACTCACATCCGAGGGACAGCGGTTTCACCAGCACATCGTTGTACGTAATAGTAGTGAAAATAAGTAAAACTAGTATTCGCACCATTAATTCTATAATGCAAGTAATAGATATTTTACAAAATCATTTCGTGAAATTAATATTAGATATGATTTGTCCCTCAGTCTTTAGTACTTACTATTAAAATTCATCGATTTCAGGTTGCTAGTCAGGATGGACCCTTTTTTCTATGAACCACAGAAGAATAACATCACCTCTTGGGAATAAGACGTTTTCAAAGTGAATGAAGTTTTTCGCATACCGGCTTTTATATCCTTTAAAAGTGGAAATTGGAATTAATGGACGATTGAGAAAAAATTCAAATACTAATGTTTTATTTCATGTAGTCTAAAAAAGACTTTCTTACATAACTCTTAATGTGAAACAGTTGCGTTTTTCTACCTCCCACCGTGAGAAAAAAAAATTAAAAAATCTTTGCTGTCAGTGGAATATCTCTTGATATTCTACCACCGAAATTTCTCATTAGATCAATATATCTCTTGAAATATTCGCTGAAATTATCTCATTTTCCGCATTTAGGGCTCTCTAACGATGAAAATTAAAACTATCGGAGGATTTTTAAAATATTAATCAAATATTTCATTAGTACCTATGAAACTGAAAAAGGATTTTTAAAATATTAATCAAATATTTCATTAGTACCTATGAAACTGAAAAAGGATTTTTCAATTATCTCTTAAAAGCGTTGTGATCCCCCCCCCCCTGGGATAACGATATCAAATCATCATTCCCAATTCAAACCTCTTGCTCAAGCACTGATCTAAAGGAAAAAAAAACAATCGAGCAGGAAAAAAAGTGAAAGATGATGCGTTGGGAGAAAGAGATTGAATTCCCATTACAGCAGGCGTGTCCAACCTTTTGACTTCCCTGGGTCACATTCAGTGAAGATTTGACTTCCTGGGACACATTGAGTGAAGATGAATTGTTTTGGGCCGCACATAAAATATATAATATAGTTAATGTATATTAATAATAAAACGTCATTTATTTTCTTATGTTTTTATTACAAAATTAAAAAAAGGGCAACATAAAACTAGTGGGATATCAAAAACTCGCTGAAAATCACACAATCACGTTGAAAGCTTATGTCGTAAACATGTCAGTTTTACGATTTTTGGGCCGCATTACTAGCTGTCCAAGGCGCGGGTTGGACATGCCTGCATTACAGAATAACATTTCCCTATCCGTTTTAGAGATCTTTAAAAAATTTCTTGAAAAATGTATAAAAAAATTTCGTATATTTAATATTTTTTGCCCCTGTTACCCTCTCGAGCATTCTCAACGGCAGGGTAGGACACGCCTCCACCCTAAATCCAACCTTACTTTTGACCATAACATTGTACCACGAAAAGTTTAAATCTCTAGCATAAAATACATCGTTTACAATATTCGTTTAACGTTTTGGAATTTTCAACCTTTTCCGTTATTACATAGATGTGCAATAAAAACTTTTCTGATATTCCGAAAGTGCGAATCGCAATATTTCGTCCTCTCGAACCCAGAGAAGAATTTTTAATTTTATCTCTAAAGAAAATTGTTGAATGTCTGAAAACAAAGGGGAAATATTATTAATATCGTTTTATTTTTAAATAAGTATAATTACTTATACTGTTGTTTTATTATTTAATGTTTAGGTAAGTGGTAAGTATTCGCTGAAGCAGCTGCTTGCCACACAGGTCTGACAGGAGCTTGTCAGTTTATACGACGTAGTAAAAGTCTGTGAAGACGGCGAGACAAAATAGCAGCAGAAAAACAACTAAAATCCATGCCTTACCCGGGGCTCGAACACAGGTCCCTTAGATAAGTAGTCTAGCGTGCTAACCACTCGGCCAAGAGAGGGCATTTTAAAGGTTTACCCACTCTAAATATCCAAATATAAACCACAATTTCATTTCTAATGGCTTCATCTTCGTTTGAACGCGATAATATTTTCCTTATTAACATGAGATCATCATAGTTAAGCTAGTAAACTACAGTTTGCCGCCACGATTATAATAAAACCATGAATATATCCATCCCATCAATTCAAAATATCCACGGGAATTTGAACGATGCCACAGGTGGCACTCGAACTTAGGAAAGCTGATTGCGAGTCACCCCTCCCCCTCCCTCTAATTAATGTGAAAGCAGTAATGACTTATCAAGCATTACTTTATAGTAAGACTCTCTAAATTAGTGAATGCCTGCTTCGTCAAAAACGGAATTACAGACTAAATGGAGCTACTCTAAAATTTTGTTCTTCGCGACCCCCCCCCCCCTCGTGTCCGGTCGAAGAACACCATCATTTTTTTTTTACATCTTTCTTTTATTAAAACTGATAACATATATACAATATATACAGAGAGGCTACTCACTGATACCCTTTACAAAAATAAAACAAGTACAAATTACAATTTCAAATAAATACAAAAATATTCATTTTGGCTACAAAGTCATCTGTCTTCTATTTTCTTCTTTGATATTTGTACGATCTCACATAATAAAATCTTCTTATCACTGTAGGAGGACGAGAGCCTTATCTCCTCTCTTTAGTCTAATATGAAAAGATTATTACTATTATCGTACACATAAATCTTCATTATAAATTGTCTCTTCCCATAATTCCACATTTTGCCCCAATGTGAAACTTCTGTAAATTGCTGCTTCTTGTTCAATAACTAGTTCTAATGGAAGTGTTCCAGCTAGAACTTGAAGAGTTGATGTAGATGTTGTTTTGAAACATCTTGTAATCCCCAAAAGGGCAAGTCTTTGGATTTGCTGCAATTTTTGAATGATTCCCTGGCGGCCACCATGCCCCACATGCGTAAGTTGGGTTGGGTTGTTTTACCTCTGAGCGGCACTTTTTTGCACACCATGGGCTAAATGGCCAGGTCACATGGACCCCGAAGGCTCAGAGAAGGTTGGGGGAGGGGACCCACTGGAACAGCTGTTGGGAGACAGATGGTAGCCTCCCGTCAAGGCCATCCAGCGTGTTCTTTAACGTGCACAGGGTATGGCTCTCCCGCACACGGGGCCACGGCTTAACGTCCCATCCGACGGACGGCGGCCTTTCCAAGCCCATCGGTGTCCCCTACTGACCGTGGGCAGGGCGGGGAATTTTTGCGGAGATAAATCTCAACGCTGACCCAGCTGGGACTCGAACCTGGGAACTACAGATTACGAGCCTGGCGCGCTACCGACTGAGCCACCCCCGCCCCACATGCGTAAGTAACTACCCCATGTTCGAGTTGACATCCTATGTAGGGCGTTCAAAATTCTAGCACACCTATCCTTGACATGGTTAAGGTGAGTTAACCAGTTCCTTTTATCATCTAACCATATTCCTAGATACTTCAATGTCTTTACCACTTTCACTGGTTTATCTTTGAATCTTAGGCTTGGACGTCTCTTCATTTTTCCTCCTTTAGGAAAAACTATTACATTAGTCTTCTCAGTGCTAAATTCAAGTATAGTTTGACAAGCCCATTCTTCCAAGTCAGCTAATACCTTCTTACAGTCTTGCTCCAATGGGGCGGGGGTGGCTCAGTCGGTAGCGCGCCAGGCTCGTAATATGTAGTTCCCAGGTTCGAGTCCCAGCTGGGTCAGCTTTGAGATTTATCTCCGCAAAATTACCCGCCTTGACCACGGTCAGTAGGGGACACTGATGGGCTTGGAAAGGCCGCCGTCCGTCGGATGGGACGTTAAGCCATGGCGCCGTGTGCGGGAGAGCCATACCCTGTGCACGTTAAAGAACACGCTGGATTTCCTTGACGGGAGACTACCATCTGTCTCCCAACAGCTGCTCCAGTGGTCCCCTCCCCCAACCTTCTCTGAGCCTTCGGGGTCCATGTGACCTTGCCATTTAGCCCATGGTGTGCAAAAAAGTGCCGCTCAGAGGTAAAACAACCCAACAACAAATCTTGCTCCAATATATTTCTTCCTGATGCCGAGACAATGACTATTATGTCATCCGCGTAAGCTTAGATTTGGGTTCCTTCCTTTTTTTAATATTCAAAGCTGAGTCCGCCACTATGTTCCATATTAGGGGTCCAGAGTTGGACCCCTGCGGACATCTTTTATAATATTGTCTGGTTATTTCAACATCTCCATCCTTGATCAGAATTCTCCTGTTAGACAGATAGCTACTAAAGACTTTAAATAAGTTTTTTGGGCACTTAAATCTTCTTAATTCGTCCAGTAGAAAGGGCCGCCATACGTTATTAAACGCCTCTTTTACATCTAAAGATATCACACATGTGTGTTTCTTTTGTTCTTTATTTCTGTTTAAAGTAGCCATCAACTGCGAGATTGCCATTGTAGTGATTTTTCCTTTTATAAATCCGAATTGATTTGGATTTAATTTTTTATTGTTATGGAGAAAGAAGCTTAATCTGCTTGTCAATAATTTTTCAAGCACTTTACTCCATGTTGACAATAAACAAATAGGCCTGTAGGCCGAAGGATTCTTTCTGTCTTTTCCCTCCTTGTTAAAAAGGATAAGTTCAGCTTCTTTCCAGCTATCCGGGAAAATTCCTCTTTTCAGACACTCGTTTAACATACCCACAAACCAGCTTCTATTTACTTCAAAGAGCTCTTTAACAATTTCAAGACAAAGCCCATCCAGACCGGGCTCTTTTCCCTTGTTCATTGAAGCCAGGACTTCTTCGACTTCAATTATGGTAAATAGACTGTCATCCTGTGTATTAACAGGTCTCCTTGATCTGTTTCTTATATTTCCATGATATTCAATTATCTTCATTCCTATTATCTAATGGGAAATGATATTCAAGCAGTCTAGTTAGTGATTCCCTTACACTCTTCGTAAGGGAACCGTCTTCTTGAACTATCGACGAGAGTTTGAATACTCCTCGAGTTGCTTCTTTTGCAACTCTGAAATGAATTCCAAATGGCTGTTCTTTTGTGATTTCATCACATAGCTTTTTTCCAACTATTGTTTTTAGCTAAATTTATACTCTTCTTATATTTAGCTTCCCATAATTTAAACTCTTCTCTTAACTTCTTTCTTTGGTTTTCATTTGAATAAAAAATAAATAAAATAAATACCTTCTCAAGCAGCTGCTTGCCACAGAGGTCTGACAGGAGCCTGTCAGTTTATATGCCACAGTAGGAGATCTGAGAGGATAGCAGGACCTCAACATCGTTGAAATGTTTTGCTTTTATTTTTTACTACACTTCTAAGTTCCGTCAGTTCTTTATTCCACCACGGGACTTTCCTATAACCTGGGGGCGGGGATTGGCTCAGTCGGTAGAGCGCCAGGCTCGTAATCTGTAGTTCCCAGGTTCGAGTCCCAGTTGGGTCAGCGTTGAGATTTATCTCCGCAAAATTCCCCGCCCTGCCCACGGTCAGTAAGGGACACCGATGGGCTTGGAAAGGCCGCCGTCCGTCGGATGGGACGTTAAGCCGTGGCCCCGTGTGCGGGAGAGCCATACCCTGTGCACGTTAAAGAACACGCTGGATGACCTTGACGGGAGGCTACCATCTATCTCCCAACAGCTGTTCCAGTGGGTCCCCTCCTCCAACCTTCTCTGAGCCTTCGGGGTCCATGTGACCTGGCCATTTAGCCCATGGTGTGCAAAAAAGTGCCGCTCAGAGGTAAAACAACCCCAAACAATCCTATAACCTGACTTTGTTTCTTGGTTTTTCTGTTTCAGGTTATCTCGACAAATTTTCTGTAACGTCTTAGTTATGTTTATAATATATTCATCGATGTCTCTAACGTCTTCGACTTCTGTGATGGTTATTGTCGAAAATTTTCCTGAGAGTTCTTTTCTAAACTCTAGCCAGTCGAGGTTTTTAACAGAAAACCCTTGTTGTTTATTTCTTTCAGTCTTAGAAAAGTTAAGATTAAAACTAATATATGCGTGGTCATTACAACTGATCTCACCTTCTACTGCCCATTCTGTGACGAAGTCTTGATTTAGCACTTTATGTAGGGTGAGATCTATCCAACTGTCGCCAAGACTACTAGAAAAAGTTGGATCACTATTCGGATCATTTAAAATTGAAAATCCATTTTGATTAATAAATTTCAAGACTTCCTTCCCTCTTTGGTCCTCCATATGAGGACCCCAAAGCCTATTCCTTGCATTAAAGTCCCCTCCTAGGACTATGTCCCAGTCAAGGAATATCTGAACCATATTTGAAATAATTTGAAAGTTCTCTTCAAAAGAGTCTTTTGGTGGACAGTATACTGAGATCAATACGCATTTTCGATCTCCTTTTACGACTATAATAATAACTACATCCCAGAGGTGTAAATTTCTGTGGCATTTATATCTCTTTTGCCAATTATAATTGCACATCTTGGCATTGGGTGGGATGCTCCCAAAAGTCTCCACCTGGCTAGAAAACCTTTTTATTTGTCCTTATAAGCATAAGGTTCTTGAATTAACGCCATTTCAATGTCATTTTCTTCCATAAATAACACCAGTCTGTTTGTAGAAGCTCTGGTATGATGTAGATTTATTTGTACTATTTTCGAGAGTGCATCTCAGTATTGAATGCGCTTGACTAATAAATCGAGCTCTCTTCTGTAAAAGGAGCAGTCCACGTCCAAACTAGAATGCTGGACTTCTAATTTTAATCTATATTTGTCATTAGCTGCTTTACAATTTACACAATTTAGGACTGTTCCTTTACAGTCCCAATGTTTGTGGTCTCTTTGGCCACATTTTCCACAAGTTTGGTCTTCTGTATAATTAGTCTGAAAATGACCGAATTTGTTACACTTGAAGCATCTCACTACTTTCAAATATTCTTTGACATTTAAACCGGACCAACCCACATTAACTTTCTTGTCTTTCATAAAGACTTTAAAACTTTCAGAGTCTACTTGCACTATCCAGTGCTTCTTATTATTCTTGCCTTTTATTGAGAACTTTGCCTCCATTGAGGCTTCCATCAAAGCTGTGTTTTGTGCTTTGACCCTTTCTTCTAATACATCTCTCTCAAACCTCCATCCACATCATATATTATGATTTGTGGCAATTTCTTTTTGGGTTCTCTTGCTGCGCATTTTTCCTTCAGGACTATATTTCTCTGTATTTCCGTCTTCAGGATCTTTTTATCAAATTATTACTTTATAGTAAGACTCTCTAAATTAAGTGAATGCCTGCCCCGCCAAAAACGGCACTACAGGCTAAAAGGAGCTACTCTTAAATTTTGTTCTTCGCGACCCCCCCCCCCCGGGTCCGCTTGAAGAACACCATCATTTTTCTTTTACATCTTTCTTTTATTAAAACTAATAACATATATACAATATATACAATGAGGGTACACTCTGGTACCCTTTACAAACATAAAACAAGTACATAATACATTTTAAATAAATACAATAGAGCATTTGACTATAAAGTCTTCCATCTTCTGGTTTCTTCTTCTTTAAAGTTTGAACCGTCTCAAAATTATAATCTTCTTGTCATCGCAGGAGGAGAGCCTTATCCAATCCTTTTAGTCTATTACAATGAGATTATGATTATTGTCATACACATTTCATGAGGTCTCTAACTTGAGACCTGAGAGACTCTATCTCCCATAACAGATTTAATCTCTCAAGACCGACTCTATTTAGGTTAGTTCCTCTTATCATCACTAATTGTGGACAGTCAAATATGTAATGCAGGGCACCCGCATCACGGTAATCACAAACACATGAACAGTTTTTAATGTTAAATCTATTAAAATATTTCGGAAAATTTCCGTGATCCGTGAACATCTGATTTGAGTAAAAGTCCGTTGATGTTCTTTTTAATAAATACTGTTCTTATATATTTAAATGTATGTCTCCCTGTGGAATCCTTTTGTTCCCATTTTGATTGCCATATTTTTAAACTCTTCTGTTTTAATTTTGTTTTGATACCATCCTTTGAGGTGAGCACTTCAATATCAATTTGGGATCGTCTTCATCTGCTAACTCGTTTCCCGGGCAGCCTTGGTGACTTTTAACCCAGTGGAAAAGTATCTTCCTATCTTCTTCTAGTTCGGTTATTAGTCGTTTAATTTTATCCACAATTGGGTTTTTATGGTTAATCCTTTGCGATGCACATAGTGTTGATTTACTATCCGAGTACAGGTCCACTTGCTTTTCTGAATTAGTGGTTGCAAACCACTCAACTGCCTTTAAAATCGCAAGTACTTCGGCCTGGAATACCGTGGCCGTATCTGTTAATCTATATTCGTCTTGAACTATGGGCACCATACCCCTGGGTGATTCAAAACTTATCGTTCAAATTTCGTGGGGAGGTAGGGAATACGTCAGGAAACCGATTTCACATAGGAAAGTATGTCCGCAAATGTACGCATGCGTATGTAGAGGGCGCTGTGTGTACCCAACCAGTGTACAGCTCGCCCGACCACTCCCGCTGTTATCAGCGATCGCCTGATTCACCTGATTCGCCTGAATGAATCGCCTGATTCATTCATAAATCAGGTGACCCCAGGTCACCTGATTTATCGCCCATGGATTTCTTTTTGTGGGGGGCCATGAAATACCATGTGTACGAGACCCCCGTCGACAGTGAAATGGACCTTGTTGCACGAATAGTGGCCGCCGCAGGCATTGTTCGTGATATGCCAGGCGTTTTTGAAAATGTTCGGCGGTCAATGCAACGGCGCTGTGAATCCTGTGTCCGTGTAAATGGTCGCGATTTTGAGCACCTACTGTGAACCTGTACTTTACCTTGTTGGAATAAAAGTCACATTCGTTACCACTTAACTGTACTGTTTCCTTGTGTTCACTTTATTTGTCCATTTCGTTCATGTAGATGACGTTTGCGGACATACTTTTCTATGTGAAATCGGTTTCCTGACGTATTCTCTACCTCCCCACGAAATTTGAACGATAAGTTTTGAATCACCCTGTATATACACATGGATGCTCCAGTGTGTTCTTCCATTCTGGACCCGTCTGTATATATTTTTATTTCATTGTTTAAGTCCTCTGGTGGGATCTTGTCCCACCTGTTTTGAGTTTGTTTTGCTGGGTGTATTGCCCATTTATTTATTTGCTTTTCTATAAGATCATTTTCTATTGTTTCCTCCCATAATTCCACATTCTGTCCTAATGTGAAACTTCTATAAATCGCTGCTTCTTGTTAAATTACTAGTTCTAATGGGAGTGTTCCTGCTAGAACTTGAAGAGCTGATGTAGATGTCGTTTTGAAACATCTTGTAATTCCCAATAGGGTTAACCTTTGAATTTGTTGCAGTTCCTGGATCAATCTTACTGTTCCACCTGGTGGTCACCATGCCCATAAGCATAGGCTATTATTTTTTCAATTCTCCTCTTAGAGAGCTCTTTCTTAACTATTCCTTTTAAACCCCATGTTCTCGCTGACATCCTATGTAGGGCATTTAAAATTCTTGCACACCTATCTTTGACGTTATTCAGGTGAGCTAGCCAATTCCTTTTATCATCCAGCCACACTCAAAGATATTTTAGTGTTTTTACTACTTTCACTTGTTTATCTTTAATTCTTAGACTTGTAAGTCTTTTCATTTTCCCTTCTTTAGGAAAACTATTATATTAGTCTTCTCTGGGCTAAATTCAAGTCTCGTCTCTCCAGCCCGTTCTTCCAGATCATCTAAGACTTTCTTACAATCTTGCTCCAGTATGTGTCTTCCCGATGCCGACACAATGACAGTTATGTCATCGGCATATGCTTGAATTTGCGTTCCCTCTTTTGTTTTGGTGTTCAGAGCGGAATCCGCCACAATGTTCCATAGTAGGGGTCCTGAATTGGACCCCTGCGGACAACCTCTGTAATATTGTCTAGAAATTTCAATTTCTCCATCATTCACCAGTATTCTCCTATAAGACAAATAACTATTAAAGATTTTAAACAGATTCTTAGGGCATTTATGTCTTCTCAGTTCATCTAATAGAAAGGGCCACCAGACATTATTAAACGCCCCTTTCACATCTAGAGAAATAACACATGTGTGTTTCTTTTGCTCTTTGTTTATGTCTGTAGTGGCCATCAGCTGCGAAATCGCCATTGTGGTACTTTTCCCTGGTATAAATCCAAACTGGTTTGGATTTAATTTTCCATTACTATAGAGGAAGGAGCTTAATCTGTTTGCTAATAACTTGTCGAGCACCTTGCTCCATGCCGACAATAGACATATTGGCCTGTAGGCTGAGGGATTTTTATTATCTTTTCCCTCTTGTTAAAAAGGATAAGTTCAGCTTCTTTCCAACTATCCGGGAAAATTCCTCTTTTAAGACACTCGTTTAAGATACTTACAAACCATGTTCTGTTCACCTCAAAAAGTTCTTTTATGATTTCAAGGGAAAGCCCGTCCAGGCCAGGCACTTTTCCCTTGTTCGTTGAGTCTAAGACTTCTTCGACCTCAATTAAAGTGAATGGGCTGTCATCCTGCGTATTAACAGGTCTCCTTGATCTCTTTCTTACATTTCTATGAAATTCGTTATCTTCTTCCCTATTATCAAATGGGAAGTGATACTCCAGCAGTTTTCTTAGTGATTCCCTTGCACTTTTGGTAAGAGAACCATCTTCTTGAATTATGGTTGATAATTTGAAAGTTCTTCGGGTTGCTTCTTTTGCTACTTTGAAATGCATCCCAAATGGTTGTTCTTTAGTAACTTCGTCACATAGTTTTCTCCAGCTATTATTTTTAACCAAATTTATACTCTTTTTATATTTGGTTTCCCATGATTTAAACTCTTCTCTCAGTTTTTTTCTTTGGGTTTCATCTGTATAACATCTTTGAAATCTTCTCCTTTTGTTTTTAACTTCTTTTCTGAGTTCTGTCAGTTCTTTACTCCACCACGCGACTTTTCTGTAACCTGTTTTTGTTTCTTGGATTTTCTGTTTCAGGTTTTTTCTGCAAACTCTTTGCAGTATCTTGGTAATATTTATAATATAATTATCTATATCTTTTTGATCCTCGACTTCTACGGAAGAGATAGTCGAAAATTTTTCTGATAGTTCTTTTCTAAATTCTAGCCAATCTAGGTTCTTAATAGCAAACCTTTGTTTTGTACTTTTATTAGTTTTGGCAAAGTTTAAATGAAAACATATGTATGAGTGATCACTACAGCTGATCTTATCTTCTGTTGTCCACTCTGAGACGAAGTCTTGATTTAAAACTCTGTGTAACTCTGTTATCTATCCAGCTATCACCAAGACTATTGGTGAAGGTTGGCTCACTATTTGGATCATTTAAAATTGTGAAGCCATTTTGATTAATAAATTCTAAGACTTCTTTACCTCTTTGGTCCTCCCTCTGAGGACCCCAAAGTCTACTGCTTGCGTTAAAATCCCCTCCTATGACTAAGTCCCAGTCAGGGTATATCAGAACCATGTTTGAAATGATTTGGAAATTTTCTTCAAAAGAATCTTTCGGTGGGCAATATATTGAGATCACAACACATTTTCGATCCACCTTTTCAGCTGTGATAACAACTACATCCCTGGAGGTGTAGATTTCTGTGACACATATTTCTTTTGCCAATTACAATTGCACATCTTGGCATTGGGTGGGATGCTCCAAAGATCCTCCACCCGGCTGGAAATCCCCTTTTTTATCCTTATAAATATAAGGTTCCTCGACTAATGCCATTTCAAAATCATTTTCTTCCATATATAACACCAGTCTGTTTGTAGCAGCTCTGGCATGGTGTAAGTTTATCTGAACTATTTTAGACAAGTGCATTTCAGTATTGTATGCGCTTAACTAATAAATCGAGCTCTCTTCTGTAAAAGAGACAGTCCACGTCCAAACTGGAATGTTGGACATCTAATTTTAATCTGCATTTGTCATTAGCTTCTTTACAATTTACGCAATTTAGGACTGTTACCTTACAGTCCCAGTGTTTGTGGTCTTTCTGACCACATTTTCCACAAGTCTGATCTTCTCTGCAATTGGTCTGAAAATGACCATATTTTTTACACTTGAAACATCTCACAACCTTTAGGTATTCTTTGACATTTAGGCGGGACCATCCCACATTAACTTTTTTCTCTTTCATAAAGACTTTAAAAGTCTCAGAGTCAACCTGCACTACCCAGTGCTTATTATTTTTGATTTTTATCGAGAACTTCGCCTCCATTGAAACTCCCATCAAAGCTGTATTCTGTGCTTCGATTCTTTCTACTGGAACTTCTTTTTCAATGTCACCATCAACATCATAAATTATTATTTGTGGCAATTTCTTTTTGAGCTCTCTTGCCGCACATTTTTCTTTTAAGACTGTATTTCTCTGTATTTCTGTTTTTAATATCTTCTTATCAAACTCATCAGTACATTCTATTAGAACTCCCCATTTTGCAATCTTTTTGACATTCGTAATGCCAATTTTCATCTTAGTTGGATCTAAATTCTTTAAGAGATCCTTCTTGAGTTCTTCTGAACTCTTACCCTCATCTTGAGGGTATACTAACATTATATGTTGTTGGTCTCGCTTCTTGGGCTTCGGAGTTGAAGACCTTTTTGTCACTTCAGCATAACGTTTAGAGACTAACGCCATACTTTTGGCTGTCATTTCTCTTTCAGCCAATCTGCCCTCGAGGTTGCAGATTTTCAACTCTTGTTCTTGCACTACATCTTGTAGTTTGCAAAATAGGTTTCTAATCTCAGCTGCTTGCTGCTTAGTCACCTTACTATTACTGCTGTTTAAGATAGAGTCCAATTCTCCAAACAGCCCACTAGTTTTTTTAGTGGCACTCTCTACATGAGAGACCACTTTATTCACTTCACTCACTTCGCTAGCCCTTGCTTACCTGGTACCCTGGGGTTCACACCAGGCAGATACTTCTTCTTTCTTCTGAGAGAGTGTTAGACCCTCCTCCAAGGAGGGAGCCCCTAGACCACGACAAGGTCCTCTCTCAACGAATTGGTTCTGATTGCACAAGTTACAGAGAGAATCTGGCCAATGGCCTTACAATCGCTATATCAACTCGTATAAACGCACAAAGCTCACAATATTAAAATCAAAACCAATTCCCCCTAGGGATTGCTTTATAGTAGGTAAACTTCAAAGAAATGGATGCATATAGCCTGCATTTCCTTTGGAAATGGAAAAGTAATTCGACTTCGGAAAAGTGTTGATTCGCAATGCAACGCAGAAAATGAAGGCCTCAACATCCATTGCAAAAGTATTGTTTTCTCATCCATGATCTGACGCATCCAGCATCCTTTCTTGACATATCTCATTCTTTTCCTTCATTCTCAGCTGTCCTTCAGTCATATCTTATTCTTTTCCTCCCTTACACGTCTCCTAAATCATCTTCTCCTTCAGTACACCCATTTCGCTTTCACGTGTCCTAATCAGCATCACCAACCACTTTGAATTTTCAATGCCATTCATCGGTCGGTTGGCTTCATCGTCAGTGACGTCACGACAGATACTTAAATACCAGTCCTTTCCAACCATCGACGGAAAATCGGAGTTATCTGTTTATTTGGATTGATCTCGAAAGGTAAGAGAATTTTTTGATTCATATGCTCTAAAGCAGGGTTGTTCTAAATCGATTTACAGTTTTCACAGATATGAAGCTGAGAAGCAATGGGAAAAAGGATTGTTTAACTCTGAGTGGCACTTATTTTTACATGAAATGGGCTAAATGATCAGATAATGGAGCCAAAGACTAAGAGAATGTTGTGAATCTACTGATCAGTTGTTACATCATACATGAGAACCCACTAGAATTTACTCACGCATGAGAGTCCATTGGACAGCTATTAAGATGGTAGCCTTACTTGAAGGCATGAGCGGGATCTTTAACGGACTTTGGGTATGGCTCTCCTGCGCACTGGATCATGGTGTTTACATTCAATACAATGGCCGACGGTCTTTCCAAGTCCATAGGTGCCCACTTTCGGGGCACACCAAGGGCAGGGTGGGATTAGAGGAGATAATCCTCAATGCACATCCAGTTGGGATTCGACCTAGGAACTGCAGATTACGAGCCTGACGAGCTATCGACTAATGCAACCCCCGCACCAGGAAAACGTATAGCTGCTTGTATAAAAGTGCAAAAACATACATAAAACTATGGTTTATTATGAATACATACATATCCACCAATGAGGGATAATTATGAATACATACATATTCACCAATGAGGGATTAACATTAGAGGCAGTTTGAGAATTCAGTTAAAAATATGTTTAAAGAAAATAATATTAATAAATTATTTTTTCCGGTGAATAAAAAGGGAATTCGTGGCTTTAATTCTATTAAATAAGTAGTAGAGATTAGTTTGGATTCAAAATTTTCGAACATGATTTCAAACTGTTTCGATAGTTACTGAGCACGGGCCAGGTTACAGAAAGAATTAATTCTGTCACAATCATTAAAAAAAGTGATGTATGACCCTAAGACACTTTTTAATTCTTGCTAGTATGGTCTATTACAAGCTTAATCATAATTATAATAATTTGAAAACAGTATTAAAATCACAATGCTCTTTAGAACTATATATAAACGAAATGCTTCGTAGAAACTGATAATCGTAACATCATTGTAAACGCTGAAAGCGAGTTTATTAATGAGGGACAGACAATCCTTGGAAGAAAAATAATTTGACTCTGAATACCGCTTCTTAATAGTTTTTCATTCATCTATTTGACATATTTACTTTGCAGTTATAAGTAAAACTGTAAATTTAAATTATGATTGAGGTTGAGAACTTCTGCACTGTCTCAAGCTCGAGCCTTAAATATAGATCCCAGCTCGTCCTGGAACTCGTCTCCAACTTACAGTAGAGGCAAAATAATCTCGGTATAATTGATGATTATATATAGTTCTAAATAGCATTGTGATTTTAATACTGTTTTCAAATTATGATAATTATGATTAAACTTGTAATAAGACTATACTAGCAAGAATTCAAAAGTTATTATTATTTTAATTATTAATTAATTTTTTAGTACACCAAACTTTGTAAATAAGTATTAACTGATGAAAAATATTTGATAGGTACAAAATAGAAATTAATGTCATCATTTATACCGGGATTATTTTGCCTGTATTGTGAGCTGGAGACGAGTAAGACGAGTACTGTAAGTTGGAATCTATAATTAAGGCTCGAGCTTGAGACAGTGCAGAAGTTGTCAACCTCAATCATTAATTTAAATTTGCAGTTTTATTTATATTATATTTATCGTTATTACATTATCGTAAGTTTCTTTATTGAGTAAATATTATAGAATTTGAACATTCCTTTACAATAAAATATCGTAAATAGCAACGTTCATATATTTATTTAACATGATGAAAAATGGAGATATGATTATACGTGCAATGTATATGATTATGGCCCACATTTAATATCAAAACTCTCAAAAATTTTTTGCATATATTTATATTGGCTCTAGCAACAGATCATTCATCTTTTGAAGGGAGACCAAAAGAAAATATTCTACAGCATTCCCTTTTCTCAGGCTACCATTAGTAAAATTCTTCTTTCAAACATTTTGAAATTTCCAATTCTACTCCGATTACGAACAACTTTATAAGCTATACTATTCGAAGTGGCCAGGTTACTGGATGAATATTTCCTCTTTAACTAATACCTTAAATAGATTTGAATAATTCGGACTTATTTTGACACGAAATGATTTACATGTAGATATAAGACAAGCAATTGTTTCGCTATATTTTGCTACTACTTGAAAAAGTGAGACAGTTTTGTCTAGAATTCACCTATTTTAATGAGGCCTAGTTCCCAGGTTTGGTTCCACCGGTGCAAGCGTTTCCCACTAGAGTCTATTAAAAATTACATATTGCACCAGAGTTCCACTCGTGCTATCGTTATTCTATTAAAAAAATGTTTTAACATATTTTAGCCGAATTCTCAAGCTGCCACTAGTGTTAATCCCTCATTGGTGGATATATACGAGTATTTATAAAAATCGTCATTTTTATGTATGTTTTAGCACTTTTGTATAAACAGCTATATCCTGGTGTGGGGATTGTATCAGTCGATAGCTCACCAGGCTCCTAATCAGATTTAATTCCGCTTAATCCCGCCCTGCTCTATGTCAGAAAAGGGACACCATGGGCTTGGAAAGGTCGCCGTCTGTCGTATGCGACATAAAACCGTGACACTGTGTGCAGGAGAGCTATATACCCTGTGCACGTTAAAGAACATGGTAGATTGCCGTGACGGGAGACTTCTGTCTCCTAACAGCTGTCCAGTGGGTCCCCTTTCCCCAACCTTCTCTCAGCACTTGGGGTCATTGTGACCTGGCCATTTAGCTAATTGCGTGCAAAAGAATGCTCATCATCATCATCCTCAAGCAGCCATGGGCTACGGAGGTCCAACCAGACCGTGCAATTTAGTTTTCCAAGGAAGTCTGTCCTGAGCTACGTCTGCTGCATCTGGCCACTGCACACCAATTCTAACAAGGTCCTGTTTGACATTGTCTGCCCACCGCATCCTAGGTCTCCCCTTCCTTCTGAGGCCTTTAGGCACACTCTTCATAACCCTATTCGCCAATCTATAATTATTCATATGGGCAACATGGCCAAACCAACGGAGTCTCTCTCTGCACAATATGCTGCTTAAAGGAGGTTGCAGACTCCTTTGCCTAACCTTATTATTAGTCACAAAGTTCAACACCTGATGCCCAAGATACTGCATAAGCATCTAGAATCAAAAGCATCTAGTTTCCTGTTATCTTGTTTATAAAGTGTCCACGTTTCACTGCCATAACTAACCCTAGAAAGAACCAACTATTATACAGTCTAATTTTAGTCTTTAGGTGTATACGCATATTTCTCCACACTCTCCATAGATTCTTAAAAGTCCCGGCAGCAATCCCTATTCGTCTGTTTATCTCATGCCGCACATCACCAGTATTTGTCACATAGCTCCCAAGATAATTAAACTGTGACACGTGTTCAAGATTGCAACCATTCAGAATAACTGAATCACATCCTGTCTGACCAATTTTCATCATTTTAGTTTTCTCTCTGTTTATAACCAACCCTACTCTAGTACCAGTTTCATTAACAGCTCGAATGAAAGGGTTCATCTCATCAACATCATCTGTCAAAACGGCTAAATCATCAGCATAATCTAAGTCAGACATTTTCGTATCTCCAGTCCATTTAAGGCCAAAATCTTTCCCTTGAAGTGAATTTCGCATAACATAATCAAAAACCAAACTTAAGAGAAAAGGAGACAAAATGCACCCTTGTCGAACACCAGAAGTAATGTTGAACGAATTGCTACAAGCCTTACCAACTCTCACACACGACTGAGTGTTATTATAGAGAGCTTTCATTATGCTAACGAACTTGTCTGGTATACCATATGATTTCACAATCAACCACAAATTATGACGATCAACAGAGTCGAAAGCCGTTTTGAAATCAACAAAGCTAGCAACCAAAGGTTTCTGAAACTCTAAACCTTTCACAAGAATCTGCCTAAGTGAAAATATCTCATCCACACATCCCCTACCAGTTCTGAATCCACATTGCTCATCACGCAATTGACTGTCAACCAGATTCTTAATTCTATTAGCACAATCATGCAAAGAACGTTCCCTGGAACAGAGAGTAGGCTGATACCCCTATAGTTATCACAAGAACTGCGATCACCTTTTTTGAAAATAGGGATAACAATAGCTCTGGTAAAATCCTTAGGAACCATGCCTTTATCATAAAAGATATTCAAAATTCGAGTCATCCTAGTGGTAACCGAAACATTCCGAGCTCTAAACATTTCAGTAGTAATTTCATCTACCCCTGGGGATTTATGAAGTCTAAGTTTAGAAATAGCCAAAATAACTTCAGACTGTGTTATAGGGCCAACATTAAAGCCACCAATACATCTATCATCATTGCAAACAATGGGAATAGAACTAACCACATTGTTTAGAACATCACTGAAATGCTCAGCCCACCTAGCCATGACAGAATCCTCACCTTCTATAACCTTACCTTTTTACCGTTTTCTACCACACAAAACGTTAACTATCTCGTACAGCTCTATGCTGTTGTGCTGTCTAACTGCTTCCTTGGCTTTGTCAGCCAAGCCATCAAGCCAAAGATTCTTATCAGCAACTAACTGATACTTTACACGTTTATTAAGCTCTCTGTAATGCTTTCTATTAGGACTAGTAGGGTATTGTTAAATGAAAGGTTTCTTACAGCAAAATTTCAGACAAGCGTTAAAGACTTGAATGTTATCTGCTGTTATACTGAGGATGCCGATGAGAATGAGAAGGATAGTTTTTACGATAAGGATGAGAAGGTTAGGTTTTACCATGAGGATGAGATGGTTAGGTTTTACCATGAGGATGAGAAGGATAGGTTTTATGAACAACTTCAGGATATATTGAATGCTGTCAAGAAAGGAGATATTACCCTTGTTCTAGGTGACTTCAATGCCAAAGTTGGTACTGACTCTGACCTTTGGGGAGGGGTGATAGGCCCTTTTGGTATTGGTAGCTGCAATGGCAATGGGCAACGTCTTCTACAGGTAAGTAAACTCAATGGATTCAGAATAACTAACACTTATTACAAACACCGCGACATACATAAGTACACATGGGTTTCACCTGATGGGCTGCATAAGAATATGATTGATTACATATTAATTAACAGCAAATGGGCTAGTTCTGTTAGGAATACCAGGGCATATAGGGGAGCTGAAATTGGATCTCATCATTACTTTGTTAAAAGTGTCTTGCAACTTAAACTTAAAAAGTGTTGTGCTAGGGTAAAAATTTTACTTTTAATACTGAAGCTCTGAAAGATCCAGTTATAGCCAAAGCTTACCATGATAGGTTACTTAGTCATTATGACAGTCATGGTATGCTTACTACTGAAGTTAAGGAAGAATGGGATCATTTTGAACAGGCTTTTTTGGACACTAACAGTACTGTTTTAGGAAAAAAGGAGCAGAAGAGACAGAATTATTTAAATGATAAGGCACTTGAGCTTATTTCAGAAAGAAAGTAAAAGAATGGTATTCGGGGATAAAACAACCCAATCCTCAATCCGGGATTTTCCTTTAGGCACCCAGCCACTTGCCTAGAGGTCCCAACATTTAAATGCTAGAATTTTAGTTAAGTAACAACAAAATGTTTGCTTTTTCTAACTCCATTCATGTATCCATGGAGATTTATTATTCTCTTTTCAAAGTACTCTCTCTCTCCTGTCACGTGAAAACGAACTTTTAAAATAATACAGATACTATATTAAATTATATTACAAAATCTACTGGGATACGTCCATGCTAAGGAAATGGACATTCTTTTCAGTTTGCAGAATTCTTTAAAAATGGTAAATAAATATATTACGAATCTAAATTTGGGGGATTGTATTAGATGTTTTTCATTTCTCTGACATTTTCCTGCAAAATGCTCAAATTAAAGTTAGAGAGAGCTTTGAATAGACACACAACATCTATTGTGCTTATTCAAAGCACAATCTATTGTGCTTTGAATAATGTTGAGTAAGGTGTTTATTACCAGAGCAAATAAAAGCGAGGAAGAAATATATTTAAATTTCAAATGAATAATTTGTTTTTAGACGTACGGCCTACTGAATATTGCATGTTATAAGCTACGTATAAATTAATTGATTGCATTAATTTTATTCTTTATTTTAAAAATTCTATTACTTCTCTTTAAAATTCCTACATCCATTTCTCAATTGCATTATTTCCTTTCTTCTTGGTTATGAGAGAAAAAAATATATTTTTTTATCATCATTATCCTCAAGCAGTAATGGGCTACGGAGGTTCAATGACATTGTGTAATTTACTTCAAACACATCTTCTTGAGTTACATCTGCTGCATCTTCTCATTGCGTACCAAATTCTAACAAGGTCCTTTTTGACATTGTCTGCCCACTGAATCCTAGGTCTGCCCCTCTATCTGAGACCTCTAAACACACTGCTCATAACCGTATTCGCTAATCTATAGTTTTATGGTGGGCAACATGGCCAAACCAACATCTTTCTCTGCACAATAAGCTATTAAAAGGAGGTTGCTGACTCCTTTATCAAACCTCATCATTACTTACAAAGTTGAATCCCTAATGCCCAAGATACTGCACAAGCCTGATTAGTTTGACTTTACTAAGAAGCTGCCCTGCATACGTATGACAATCTATCTTTCCAAAACTCACTGAGATAAATATTTATATTTATTTAGAAATTTATTAGAATAAGAACATAATTCGAATTTATTTCGTTTAGAGAATATGTTTATGCAGCATAAAGTTCTAATTCTTGTATCAGTCCCTATAATTATATAAATAATAAGCATAAGTTATGTGTATTATTTATTTAATTATTATAAGCTCACCAGAGATAAAATTAGCAGCCGTAAGAGGGTTACGTCCGTTCGACAACAACAGAGGGCGCACCAATAATAAACACGTCCTACAAATAGCTGTGCTGTGCGCTACGGTGTTCATACAGTGACATGAAGTGTTTGTGTGCCACGTGTCTGTTAGTCGTTCCGTGAAACATGGCTCGCGCCAATGATATGAATGAGTGGGAAAAAGGTGTTATTGCGTTTGGCCGAGCCAAACGGCATAATGTAAAAGAAGCTGCTTCCTATGCAAGCGTGTCGAAACATACTGTCTAAAGGGTCTTCGAGCAGTGGCGTACATCGCAGTCCACCAGAACTGTGGCAAAAAAACTGTGCTTACCAATAGGAACTACCGCAGCATGTCACGTACTGTTAGGACAAACCACTTTGCAACGAGGCAGGAATTGCTCCAGTCAGTTAATGCAGACCTACAACAAGCTGTTACCGAACGAACACTCCGAAAGGAACTGCATGCCATGGTTATTTGAAACAGAGTACTGCGGAAGAGACCCATGTTAATAGCTCTGCACAAGGCTGCATGGCTACAGTGGGCGTGGAGCCACAAAGACTGGACTGTCGACTTGTAAGCGTGTGATCTGGTCGGATGAGTCACGTTTTTGCTTGTACTCAAATGGTGCGAGGCGACGGTTACATATTAAGCTGCATGAAGCCTTCCATGCGGACTGTGTGGAAGGTTCTGTTCAAGCTGGAGGTGACTCTGTGATGTTCTGGGGGTGTTTCACGTACGAGGAAATGGTTGGAAATTGCAACCAAAATTACGAGGCAACAAAAAAGTACGAGAAAATGGTTTTAAATTGCAATCTTTGGTTGGAGTGATGTCATACTTGAACCAAAAGGGCTATATGGAGCTACTGGACGACCAACATGTTGCCTTTTGTGCAGCATCTCCACAGTGAACACCAGAAGGATACCACAGTGTTCCAAGACGATAACTGTCGCGTGCACAGGGCTCGAAGTTTGTCGGATTGGCACGACAAGCATTCTGAAGCCTTCGAACATCTCGACTGACCTGCCAAATTCCCGGATTTGAAACCCATTGAAAACTTGTGGGACTATTTGGAGCAACGAATGAAGCGCTGTCCCAGCCATCCGGCCAATCTGGCCGAACAGCGGCATTTGCTGTTGGAAGAGTGGTTGAATATTGATGTGCACTACATCTGCACACTGGTGGCATACATGCCAGACAGGATTTTGGCTGTTCTTCGGTCGCACGGAGGCGTTACGAGCTGTTAGGTGACATTCAGCCAGGGGTGACCAATTTTTTGTCCGGTGAGCTTATTATTATATTATTATTATTATAATAAGGTTAGCGTTGAGATTTATCTCTTCAACACCCCCAACCTAACCTCGGTCAGTAGGGTAGGTTGGGAGTTTTGGAAACGATGGACTTGGAAAGGCGGCAGTCCGTCGGATAGGACGTGACTCCGTGGTTCCGTATGCAGGAAAGCCATACTCTGTGCACGTTAAGGAACACACTGGATGGCCTTGACGGGAGGCTACCATCTGTCTCATAACAGCTTTTCCAATGGGTTCCCTCCCCCAACCTTCTCTGAGCCTTTGGGGTCATTGTGACCTTAATTTAGCCAATTGTATGCAAATAAGTGCCGCTAAGAGGTAACTGAACCCAACAACACAACTTACACTTCGGGTTTTTCTTAAGTTAATACCAAATATGATGTAATTTTCGTTAAATACAGTAACATAAACAGATATTGATTTTCGTTTCCGATTTAATTTATGTTTATTATTCATTATGAACAATATTTTGTAGAGTGAGTACTCCCTTCACACACTCACACACAAGCACTCTTGGATAGTTCGGGGGGGGGGGGGGGGGGGGGGGGAGTTTCGAATCTTTTTCGCCTGGGGTTTGAAGATACCTTAATCCACCACTGCTCCATAATTTCTGAAATACTTTACCTAAATACTGGTTAATAGGAGTAAAATGTTGGTCCTAAATTTGACATATAGGTTTACTCTTCGCCACCCAGTACTGCATCAAAAAATCGAGTCTCTATATAGTCGGGGCGGGTGTGGCTCAGTCGGTAGCGCGCCAGGCTCGTAATCTGTAGTTCCCAGGTTCGAGTCCCAGCTGGGTCAGCGTTGAGATTTATCTCCGCAAAATTCCCCGCCTTGACCACTGTCAGTAGGGGACACTGATGGGCTTGGAAAGGCCGCCGTCCATCGGATGGGACGTTAAGCCGTGGCCCCGTGTGCGGGAGAGCCATACCCTGTGCACGTTAAAGAACACGCTGGATGGCCTTGACGGGAGGCTACCATCTGTCTCCCAACAGCTGTTCTAGTGGGTCCCCTCCCCCAACCTTCTCTGAGCCTTCGGGGTCCATGTGACCTGGCCATTTAGCCAATGGTGTGCAAAAAAGTGCCGCTCAGAGGTAAAACAACCCAACCCTATATAGTCTCTCCGCCTATGAGACTTTTGCCTGGTATTGTAACAGTTGTAATAATTAAAGCACCAATTTTAATTCTTGATTAACAGGACATAGGTTAATAATTCAAGGTAATTATTACAATGCATTTTTCTTGATTAATCTACTACAGAAACTGACCTGCTCGAAAGTAAAACTAATGAAAAGGAAAATGTAATTTATATGCCTACTCAATTTACCAGAACTGATCCAAAGAAGGAATAACTCAACCGGAGAACCTGAAGATAACCTTCGAAAATCTTGATACTTTGGGGAAAACCTAGAGAAGCGGCAACTCTATATGAGACCAGGAGAAGTCCTAACGGACCCCATCATATTCATGATATTTATCACTAAAGTCAGTCAGTGAGATGTCAACTAGGACCTCTGCTTTGGAGAAATGCTCTCTTGATGATTGGCTTGGTCTCTTGGTCTCTTTAGGTCTCTTGGGTGGGTTGTTTTACCTCTGAGCGGCATTTTTTTGCACACCATGGGCTAAATGGCCAGGTCACATGGACCCCGAAGGCTCAGAGAAGGTTGGGGGAGGGTACCCACTGGAACAGCTGTTGGGAGACAGATGGTAGCCTCCCGTCAAGGCCATCCAGAATGTTCTTTAACGTGTACAGGGTATGGCTCTCCCGCACACGGGGTCACGGCTTAACGTCCCATCCGACGGACGGCGGCCTTTCCAAGCCCATCTGATCTTCCAGCCCCTACTGACCGTGGGCAGGGTGGGGAATTTTGCGGAGATCTTGATGATTTGCCATAAATTATTATTGTATAACATGGTCTTTTGTCCGATAATAACTTATGCTTCCCTTATATGGGCGAACACCACCTCCACGAATATACGCAAGATTCAGGTCTTGCAAAACAAATATTGAGATCTGCGGTCGATCCCCTTGGTTTGTTACTAATAGACAACTTCATAAAGACTTAGGCATCGACCACATACTAATATTAAATGCATCTCAAAAAGGTGTTTTGAGGCTGTTAAAAATAATCCTGATGAGACTATTTCTTCTTTGCTTAATTATGATCATAATGTTCTTAATAAGTACAAGAGGCCTAAAATTATGGCTTTCTCTGAGGAAAGCTGCTCCTTTTAGGTCTCTTGTACCTGATATGTGCTATTTTTAGCTTGTGTTTTATGTTAGCCTCTAGAGATCCACCCACGTGGTTTATTTGTTACGTGTTTTTACTTATGCCAACTGGGCATATTCTCAGATAGAGATGGTAATGGATAATGTTTTACCTGAAGCATCGCATATGTATACACGACCTACGATCTACTAACGGACCCAGAGAGTCCATACTAAAACCTGGATAGTGCTCAATTTTACGCACCCGAGTCCGAAGCACTTCGACAGTTGTTGAACCACAGCTCGATATGAAAAAAAAATCTGGCTTATCAATTTTATTTTTGTATTATTAATTATAATCGTTTTATGATAAATTCAAAATGTTAATGCTACTTGGATCGAAAAATATTAGAAATGTATCCTTTATTTTCATTTTGTTATTTATTAAAGATAGAGAATAAGTAAAACTATAATGAAAAGTCTTGCAAGTTTATTATTTTTAATTACTAACGACTGATTAAAAAGTTGAAATTATGATTAAAAAGTTAATATTTTATTTAATTTTTTTACAGTTACAAAAAAGAATTGAAATTTAAATTATTCTGAGCCCGAGCTTGAACTCATCTCTAAGTGATTACTTTTACTATCTACCAACAAACAAAAATTTCTTACTTTCACACATTAGCCGTTTTTTTTTTAATTCGTTTACCCTTTCCATTAGTTCGGTTAAATGTTTAAAATGCTGTTAATAACCGTCATATATTTTAAGTATTACATTTTCTACGGCAATCCTGTGCTCAAATTAAAAATATCTAGTACTCTTTAACGTCGTCTCGGTGGCCGAGTGGTTAGCAATGCTCGACTACTGATCAGGGACTGGATTCGAGACCTGCGTAAATCACGGATATTTGAGTTCATGTTTCCACGGAGTTGTTGCATTCCTTACAGTTCTTCTCTGTGGCGTGTGAAACTAAAAGTCTTCTGTCAAGCCTGTGTGGAAAGCAGATGCTTGTAGTGGAATTTCGTTTAGCCGTCCTGTTAGTTGTTGATTGGTTGTTTTACCACTGAGCGGCACATTTTTTACACACAATGGGCTAAATGGCCAGGTCACAAGGATCCCGAAGGCTCAGAGAAGGTTGGGGGGAGGGGACCCACTGGAATAGCTGTTCGGAGCCAGATGGTAGCCTCCCGTCAAGGCCATCCAGCGTGTTCTTTAACGTGTAGATAAGAGGTTCCCAAACTTATTTGTCCTGCCGCCCCCTTTTCAGAAAAAAAAAAATTACCCAGCGCCCCCCTGGAAATCTACTTTCTTTAAGCGAACAAACAGAAAGATGCAGTGACAAATTTGCGTTCTTTTATGTATCTATATTTCTACCTACGTCCTACAACATAGTAAAGAAAGATGTTGTTGTAAATAAGACACCTTGAAGCTTGAAATTATAAAATTGTTTATTAAAATCAACCATAGTAACATTCGCATTACACACAGAAAAATTCAAAATTTTCTTATCTTCCCTTCTTTTTTTATGCTTCCACCGCCCCCCAATTGCACCCGAGGCTACTACCGACCCCCTGGATCGTTCCAGCGCCCCCCAAGGGGCGGTATCGCCCACTTTGGGAAACATTGGTGTAGAGGGTATGGCTCTCACGCACATGGGGCCACGGCTTTACATCCCATCCGACGGACGGTGGACTTTCCAAGCCCATCGTTGTCCTATACTGACCATAGGAAGGGCGAGAGTTTTGCGGAGATTAATCTTAATGCTGACCCAACTGGGACTCGAACCTGGGAACTGCAGATTACAAGCCTGGCGCTCTCCGACTGAGCCACTCCCGCCCCTAGCCGTCCCGTGGCCGAGTAGTTGGCGCACTTGGCTACTAATTGAAGAGACCTGGATTCGAGTCCCGGATAAGGCATGCATGTTTGTGTTGTATTTCTGCTGATGTCTCACCTTCCAAACAGATCTTCTCTATGGCGTATTAAAGTGGCAGGCTGCTGTCAGCCTGCCACTTTAATACGCCATAGAGAAGATCTGTTGAGATCTGATAGAGAAATCTGTTGAGATCTGATAGAGAAAATTACCTCTATGGCAAGCAGCTGCTTGCCATAGAGGTAATTTCTGCTTGAGAGGTAATTTATTTTAATATCTTTTAATGTAGTACTTGGAATATTAAGTCATTCTTACACTAAACTAACACTAAACAGAAACAATTAAAACTTACTTCTATAAATGGCCATTATAAAAATGTTTTAATTTTTAATTTTCTATTCAACCTAGAACTTTTCACTCAGTCATGGTACCAATGAGAGCTGCATTCTGTTTCCTCATTGTCTTGTGCACAGCGTTGACGCTTCCTAAGCACACAGACGCCATGGGATGCTTACCTGAGTTTTGCAAAATCTACCCTGATTCAATGTGGACCTACTTCTGCTGCATGCTCAATAAGTCATGCTGTGATCCCTCTGAAGATAAAATTGAAATCGACAAAACCAAATGTACTGAGACCAAGTAAGTACGATATATTGACAATGGTTAAGTTTCGCGTGTGAGGAAATTTCTTAAAATTATATTTCTTGTCTAAAAAATGTTCAGATGGATAAATTTTATCTTTATTAACTGTGAATGGTCTGTAATGGGGTCTGTAAATGGTAGCTAGGTAGTCACTGGAAGGAGAGCTGTGCATCAATCTCCTGTGATGATGCTAGGGGAGGGCTGCCAGATTAGTGTGGGCTACTGATCTGACATCTGTGGCTACTTTTGTTTTTTTCTACCTTGCTGAGGAGTGGTCAACCACACAGGGTCCTGGTACTGACCATATATATTCCAACCTGAATGGAATTATGGCTCTGAGCTTGATTATGGATTCTGATTTTGCTGCACTGATGGGCTTCTGTGGAGGGAAAATCTTCGGCTGTGTTGTCACTTTGTTTGTGGGTTGACAGCCCCAAGTGAATACATTCACAGGATATGTTTATCAGCTGGTGGATAATCCTGAGCAGAAGTCATCGCAGGCACCTGAACTCTTTGCTTCTATTGACATCGTCAAATTCTACATTGGGGGAAGTCTTCCAGTGTAGATGGCTTCAGTCTTTAGTGGTAGGGGAACGGGTCTTTGCCCCATGTCTGCGATTAGGGGGCTGTTTGATATTGTCGGCATTCCCTCTCTCAATAAACAAAGTTTCTTTAAACATCCCACTAACCATTTTCTCTCCATAGGTAGTTGGAATGTGAGGACTCTGCACAGAGCTTTTTCTCTTGATGTCCTCACACAAGAATTCCACCATTATAATTTAGATATTCTCGGCTTGCAAGAGACCAGATGGACAGATAAAGGTCAGATTCTTAAAAATAATCTTAAATTTCTCTTTTCAGGGAGAGAAGATAATAAGCACCTCCAAGGTGTAGGTCTACTTCCCAGCAGACACGCTAGTAACGCTCTTCTGGATACAAGTGCATTAATGAAAGGGTTCTAGAGCAAATTTTCAGACAAGCATTAAAGATTTGAATGTTATCTGCTGTTATGCTCCCCGATGAGGATGAGAAGGATAGATTTTATGGACAACTTCAGGATATTTTGAATTCTGTCAAGAAAGAAGATATTACCCTTGTTCTAGGTGACTTCAATGGCAAAGTTGGTATTGAAGTCACCTGACCTTTGGGGAGGGGGATAGGCCCTTTTGTTATTGGTAGCTGCAATGGCAACGTCTCCTACAGGTAAGTAGACATAATGGTTTCAAAATAACTAATACTTATTACAAACACCGCGACATACATAATGGTTTAACCTGATGGGCTGCATAAGAATATGATTGATTATATATTAATTAACAGCAAATGGGCTAGTTCTGTTTGGAATACCAGGTCATATAGGGGAGCTGAAATTGGATCTGACCATTACCTTGTTAAAAGTGTCTTGCAACTTAAACTTAAAAAGTATTGTGCTAGGATTAAAAAATTTACTTTTAATACTGAAGCTCTGAAAGACCCACTTATAGCCAAAGCTTACCATGATAGGTTACTTAGTCATTATGACAGTCACGGTATGCTTACTATTGAAATTGAGGAAGAATGGGATCATTTGAAACAGGCTTTTTTGGACACTAATAGTACTCTTTTAGGCAAAAAGGAATAGAGGAGGCAGAATTATCTGAGTGATAAGGCACTTGAGCTTATTTCGGAAAGAAAGAACTGCAGGAATGTCCTTAATCAATACCCTACTACTCCTAATAGAAAGCACTACAGAGAACCTAATAAACGTGTAAAGGATCAGTTAGCTGCAGATAAGAATCATTGGCTTGATGGTTTGGCTGATAAAGCCGAGGAAGCAGTTAGACAGCACAACAGCAGAGAGCTGTACCAGATAGTTAATGTTTTGTGTGGTAGAAAACGGACAGGTATACAGGGATTGGAGGATAAACAAGGTAAGGTTATAATAGAAGGGGAGGATTCTCTCATGGCTAGGTGGGCTGAGCATTTCAGTGATATTCTAAACAATGCGGTAATTTCTATTCCCATTGTTTGCAATGATGATAGATGCATTGATGGCTATAATGTTGGCCCTATAACACAATCTGAAGTTATTTTGGCTGTTTCTAAACTTAAACTTCATAAATCCCCAGGTGTAGATGAAATTACTACGGAAATGCTTAGAGCTGGGAATGTTTCGGTTACCACTTGGATGACTGAAATTCTGAATATCTTTTATGATAAAGGCATGGTTTCTAAGGATTTTACCAGAGCTATTGTTATCCCTAGTTTCAAAAAAGGTGATCGCAGTTCTTGTGATAACTATATGGGTATCAGCCTACTCTCTGTTCCAGGTAAAGTTCTTTCCATTATTGTGCTTAATATAATTAAGAATCTGGTTGACAGTCAATAGCGTGATGAGCAATGTGGATTCAGAAGTGGTAGGAGATGTGTGGATCATATATTTTCATTTAGGCAGATTCTTGAGAAATGTTTAGAGTTTCAGAAACCTTTGGTTGCTAACTTTGTTGATTTCAAAAAGGCTTTCGACCCTGTTGATCGGCATAATTTGTGGTTGATTGTGACATCATATGGTATACCTGACAAGTTAGTTAACATAATGAATGCTCTCTATAATAACACTGAGTCATGTGTGAGAGTTCGTAAGTCTTGTAGCAATTGGTTTAGCATTACTTCTGGTGTTCGACAAGGGTGCATTTTGTCTCCCTTTCTCTTTTAGCTTGGTTATTGATTATGTTATGCGAAATTCACTTCAAAGGAAAGATTTTGACCTTAAATTGACTGGAGATACGAAAATGTCTGATTTAGATTTTGCTGATGATTTAGCCCTTTTGGCAAATGATGTTGATGAGACTGGTAGTAGAGTAGGTTTGGTTATAAACAGAAAGAAAACTAAAGTGATGAAAATTGGTCAGGCAGGCTGTGATTCAGTTAATCTGAATGGTTGCAGTCTTGAGAAGGTGTCACAGTTTAATTATCTTGGGAGCTACATAACAGATACTGGTGATGTGTGGCATGAGATTAACAGACGAAGAGGGATTGCTGCCGGGACTTTTAAGAATCTATGGAGAGTGTGGAGAAATAGGCGTATACACCTAAAGACTAAAATTAGACTGTATAATAGTTTGGTTCTTTCTAGGGTTAGTTATGGTAGTGAAACTTGGACACTTTGTAAACAAGATAAGAGGAAACTAGATGCTTTTGATTACAGATGCTTACGCAGTATCTTGGGCATTAGGTGGTTCAACTTTGTAACTAATGATGAGATTAGGCAAAGGAGTTTGCAACCTCCTTTAAGCAGCATATTGTGCAGAGAGAGACTCCGTTGGTTTGGCCATGTTGCCCGTATGAATAATTATAGATTGGCGATTATGGTTATGAACAGTGTGCCTAGAGGCCTCAGAAAGAGGGGGAGACCTCGGATGAGGTGGGCAGACAATGTCAAACAGGACCTTATTGGAATTGGTGTGCAATGGCCAGATGCAGTAGATGTAGCTCAGGACAGACTTGCTTGGAGAACTAAATTGCACGGTCTGGTTGGACCTCCGTAGCCTTTGGCTGCTTGAGGAAGAGGAGGAGGAGGAGGAGGAGGATAACTGTGAATACATTTAGGAACTTTTTTTTCCGGCTGCCTAATGAGATTATTAACAGAGTCATAAGAACCTCATAATAACGCTCTAAAATGCTGTAGGTTTGAGGGTTGTTTTACCTCTGAGCGGCACTTTTTTGCACACCACGGGCTAAATGGCCAGGTCACAAGGACCCCGAAGGCTCAGAGAAGGAGGGGGGATGGGACCCACTGGAACAGCTGTTGGGAGACAGATGGTAGCCTCCCTTCAAGGCCATCCAGCGTGTTCTTTAACGTTCACAGGGTATGGCTCTCTCGCACACGGAGCGACGACTTAATGTCCCATCCGACAGGCGGTGGCCTTTCCAAACCCATCGGTGTCCCCTTATGACCGTGGGCAGGGCGTGGAATTTTGCGGAGATATATATCAACACTGATCCATCTGGGACTCGAACCTGGGAACTACAGATTACGAGCCTCGCGCGCTACCGACTGAGCCACCCATAATGCTGTAGGTCAATGTGTATGTGTGTAGAGCAAAAAATGTCTTGAGCCAGACGGGATCAGAACTCACGACCTCCTGATAACATGTCAGGTGCTTTGACCTCTGAGCTTACCGCTAATTGATCAGTTATCCTCTGTTTTTGATATTAATCTCCGCTTTTGTAAAATTATCCATTAGGGCTGTCTTATAACTGAAAATGAAGGATCTTTTTATTACAACTCTTCCCAAGCATAGTCCTATGACCATGCCTAGGATATATAATAAATAATGGAAGTTCGTTCATTTGCAGGTATAAGAGAGCCCTAGTGGCTGGGTATCCGAAGACAGGAATTAATATCGGAAATTGAAGATATTTGATCAGCAGCAGGTAGCTCAGCTGACATGTCATGAGGAGGTCATGGATTCGGATCCTACCCGGCTCAAGACAATTATTTCTATATTCTCTCGTTGCCTTACAGCCTAACAGTGCTCAAAATATTGCAACCAAAATGTACTCTGATAAAAAGTTACTAATAGTAAATGATACTGTATACATAGATACTTTCCTACACTTCCCTACACAAAGGATGGAGATAACCTAAAAGCTATATTAGCCTTGTCCTGGTTTTTCATACTACATACAAACACTTACACAAGAACATGTCCTGCTAGTCTTAATAGTCAGGTAGAGTCGCTCAAAAAATATCCGAACATTATGGTTGATTACAGAATTCAGAAAAAATATCTGGCAACGATATTTTTTAGAAATCAGTGATCCGGCAACCTTCGTGTCACGTGACACGAAGGTTGCCAGATCTTTTTTTTGAGCGACTGTACGCTGACCACTAGACCAGGTACAGAAGGGTAATTCCACGTTTTGCAAAATCTAGTCTCGAATAGAGAAAAAACGCTTTATTTAACTCTGAAAGCGGTAATTTTTTATTCGTAAAAAAATTCCTCATTAGATGGCAAAACCATATTGTAACGTTCCTAAATTATTTCTCGATCTTCAACGGATCGGTTACGTTTTTTTCTTTGATTTTTTTTTTCAGTTAACAAAGCGAAGACCAGTGCAATGTAACGTACTGTTTATCTGTTTTTTTTTTGTTTTTTTTTGGACACTTTCAGCTAATTTTTATGGCTTCTTTTTTTATTGAATATTAATCCTTTTTTTATATATATGTTACAGCTAAAGTGCAGAAATCAGTTATTCTACAGATTATCTAGGTATTGTGCAGATTAACTAGGGTGATCCGTTAACGTGCGGAAAATTGTTTCATTTCTCAAATTACCTAGGTAATCTGCAAATTACCTGGATAATCTGCACATTACCTACTAGGCACTCGTTAAAGTGAAAATAAGATCTTTGCTGGAACAACAGGAACGTTTCTGTACGCTTAAATTAACATAATGTTATTTATCTAGTGTCCGAGAGTAGAGTTGAAACCAGGGTCATCCCTCTGTCAACATGAATCAGTCGTCCGAATTATAAAAAACGCCCCCAAAATGAGCAGGCCAAGTAAGAATGAATCATTTTAGTGATTCGTTATCAAGAATGAATCACTTTACCGATTCGTTCTCACTTGGCCTCCGCTCATCCGGGGCGTTTTTTATAATGCTGACGAGTGAATCACGTGACACCAAGATTCATATTCAAGAGATTCACCACTATGAGAGAAACAAACTTTTGAACTTTAACGATACGGAAGCCGTTAATGTGCACATTACCTAGGTAAAATGCGGAAAACTCTTGATTCCGCACGTTAACGGAGCAAATCAGTTAATCTGCAGATTAGCTAGGTAATGTGCACATTAACGGCTTTCGAGCTTTAGCGGTAACAGATATATATATATAGAGACGATTGTGATTGAATGAGTGAATGACAATGGATCACGCTAATTCTGACTATGATGCAGAAATGTTAGAACTCTGAAATTTTGCACCTAGGGACATAGGGTCATAGATGTCGAGAAAAATCGGAAATCTAGCCTCCGACGTGTCCTTCAAGGTAAACAGCGATCATGTAGAGGTCAAATCTTGATCTACGACTGCTGGAAATGTGAAAAATGGTGTCAGGGGATATTTCGGCTGTAGATCTCGGAAACGTTACGAAATTTCGGATCCAGGAGATCCTTAGAGGTCAAATGTCAAATTTAGATCTACTAACACCAGAAAGCCAAAATTTGGTGTCTGGTGGTATTTGCGATCATGCATCTTACAAACTTTGTGAAATTTTAAATACAATGGGTCCTTCGATGTCAAAGGTCAAATTTCTCTGTAACATTGCGAGAAAGCTAATAATTGGTAAATAGAGGAATATTTAGTGGGCAATAGGACTAGAAATATTAAGAACTATCAAATCTGGTGTCGCGTTCAAGGTTAAATAGGGGTTGGAATGACTGTCTGGAAATAAAGAGGTGACGAAATCACTGATTGATTTCTAGTATTATCATAAATTAGGTTTTTAAGTAGCTTTGATTTTGTCTAGGACCAAATGACTTACACCTGATGGCGAGGTCAGGGGTTTGCTCCATCTGTAGCACCCCAGGCTCTTAATTTGATTTTTCCAAGTTCGAGACCCAACTGGACCTATGATGAGATTTATCTCCATTTACTCTAATTCTGCCCTAGCTGAGAAAGGGAACACCAATGTGCTTGGAAAGGCCACCGTTCGTCGGATGGGATGATAAACCATGCCCCATGTATAGGAGAGCCAGACTCCGTGAATTAAAGATCACTGGATGTCCTTGACGGGAGCTTCCATCTGTCTTCTAACAAGCTGTCGAGTGGATTTACTTCCCCAAACCTTCTCTGAGCCCCTGGAGTCTGGATTGGATTGGATTGTTTTACCTCTGAGCGGCACTTTTTTGCACACCATGGGCTAAATGGCCACGCCACAAGGACCCCGAAGGCTCAGAGAAGGTTGGGGGAGGGGACCCACTGGAACAGTTGTTGGGAGACAGATGGTAGCCTCCCGTCAAGGCCATCCAGCGTGTTCTTTAACGTGCACAGGGTATGGCTCTCCCGCACACGGGGCCACGGCTTAACGTCCCATCCGACGGACGGCGGCCTTTTCAAGCCCATCGGTGTCCCCTACTGACCGTGGGCAGGGCGGGGAAATTTTGCGGAGATAAATCTCAACGCTGACCCAGCTGGGACTCGAACCTATGAACTACAGATTACGAGCCTGGCGCGCTACCGACTGAGCCCCCCGCCCCCCCCTGGAGTCTGTGTGACATGGTCATTTAACCCAGTGCGTGCTATAGAGTACCTCTCAGACTTAAAATAACCCAATGTGATGATGTTTATATGAGACCTACTTCAATTAATTAAACAGGTATCCCTGAACCACGGGGAAATAAATTTAAAAAAAATTACGCATGCCTCTGAAATAGAATCGCCGAATTTGCATTTGACCGCAAATATTTCAAGACTTTTGAGAAGTCGACGACGTGAGTCTTTTAAAATTCCAGGTAGAATATCCTCTGAGAGCTTCCAGAATCCTCAGGTTTCTTCTCCATCTTTACGGGTCTTTGAATACATTGGTGAATCACGAAGCTGCTTTATTTTTCTCTTCTGTTATTATGCATCCAGCCATTACATCTTGCTTGATTTCCGAGAATGTGATCACATAATCTGCTGAAAGTATAATGGCTACCTAGTGTCTTTTGAAGGGCAGAAAGTGAACAAAAATGTCGATTTCGCCATTTCCGCCCAACACGGTGAGTGTCTTGCTCTAACATCCACTTTAAATCTCTAATAACCAAAAATTATGAAGATTTCCTCTGTCATACGACACTATTAGACCATTGAAAGGCTTAAAATACCGGAATATAGATAGTTAATAAAGATTAGAACTACTCCTAAATATTTCATAAGAGTTGTAATAGTCTAAATGTGTAGAATCTTTAATATAATGGTTAATATTTGACAAACACTTTTCTTATATTATAAGGTCTACTCAGAGCAGTGAAGATGCAAATGCAAAGGACGATCAACCAAAATTTAAGGGCCCCGATGAGTGGAAGTTTCCTAAATCACGGAAGGCTATCTATTACTATGGACCACATGACTATTACTGGAAGCTTTGAAGCAATATTTCATCGAAGCCTAGGTACTATATCCTTGATTATATATTTTTTTAATGTGCCATTGTGTGCGACGTGTATTTCTATTATGTATCATTTGGTGGTTCATCATATATTTCTATAACGTACTACAGACATGCAAATTTACCTAGCATAGTACCTTTCGAAAGGATCCCTTACTTGAACTTTCAAAATGTGCTATAACTCGGAAGGAAAGAGTTTCTGTCCCCAGTGTATATAAGAACGTTTTTCATTAATATGCCTTGTAGAACACATTCATAAAATTTGACTAGACCTTTTGTAAATACCCTGTATAACTCTCTGTTGTTGTGTGATAGGAGTAGTGTATCTCATTACTTTTCGAGACTCGAAGACTTATATATGTCTTCGCGATGTAAGTCTCTTATTTCCAGGGACTGTATCCTTTATCATAATATCATATTTGGGTGAGCATTCAGGTTCTCACGCACCATACATCTGTTTTTTGAAATACGTTAACATGATCAACCATATTCCACCGCAAAAAATCATTCTGTGCCATTGAACATCAACAACACACGTATTTTCTTATCAAGGATGTTGGCAGGTTGTTTTGCCTCTGAGAGGCACTTTTTTTGCACGTAATGTGTTAAATTGATAGATCATAAGAACTCCAGTGGCTCAGAGAAAGTTGGGGAAGAGGATCCACTGAACAGCTGTTAGGAGAGAGATAGAAGTCGCCCAATAAGTGATCCAGTGTGTTCTTTAAAGTGCACATGGTATGGTTCTCCTGAACACGTGCATGGTTTAACGTCCCATCCGACAGACTGCGGCCTTTCCAACCAATCTGAGTCCCTTTTCTCTGCGAGAGCATAGTAGAAGAGATAAACTTGAGCGCTGGCATAGTTTGGATATCATTACAATGTTCACAGGAGTAGTGCTCAGTTGAAATTGCATATTTTTCCTGATCGTTCTGCAACATTTCAACTTCATTCGCACAGGGTGTACGTGCACATTCCATTATACCTAAACTTTTGACAATGAATCTATTAAATCACCATGCTATAGTGTCTTCTGATGTCATCGTTAGCATGCATATTTCCTGGAAACCAAAATAATTAACTTGTCTGATACACATAACTTCAGTTTAGGATTGACGATAAATAGTTCATGTACTTATAATAATTATGAGACTGCGATATACTGCAAATTATTTTACTGCCCTATGTGACTGTTCACTTCCCATAAAATAAGTGGAAAGCACAGCATCGGATTCGTCTCTAACTAAAGTGTAATAGTGCTAATAATCTTCTGTGAATCAAAATCAAAGACAAAGCCAGTAGACAGTCTGGGAGATCCACAATAACAAACTACAATCCGATACTTTTACATTTCCGCGACAAGAAAAGAAACTCAGCTGAACCTGAAACATTTCTTTCATAACAAAGGACTCAGAAATGAATTCGAAACTTTCTTTCGATGAAACAAAATTTTATCTGAACTCGAAACTTTCTCTCGATGAAACAAAATTTCACCTGAACTCGAAACTTTCTCTTGATGAAACAAAATTTCACCTGAACTCGAAACATTCTCTTGATGAAACAAAATTTTACCTGAACTCGAAACTTTCTCTCGATGAAACAAAATTTCGCCTGAACTCGAAACTTTCTCTCGATGAAACAAAATTTCACCTGAACTCGAACTTTCTCTTGATGAAACAAAATTTCACCTGAACTCGAAACTTTCGCTCGATGAAACAAAATTTCGCCTGAACCCGAAACTTTCTCTCGATGAAACAAAATTTCGCCTGAACTCGAAACTTTCTCTCGATGAAACAAAATTTCACCTGAACTCGAAACTTTCTCTTGATGAAACAAAATTTCACCTGAACTCGTAACTTTCTCTCGATGAAACAAAATTTCACCTGAACTCGAAACTTTCTCTTGGTGAAACAAAATTTCACCTGAACTCGAAACTTTCTCTTGATGAAACAAAATTTCACCTGAACTCGAAACTTTCTCTTGATGAAACAAAATTTCACCTGAACTCGAAACTTTCTCTCGATGAACCAAAATTTCGCCTGAACTCGAAACTTTCTCTCGATGAAACAAAATTTCACCTGAACTCGAAACTTTCTCTCGATGAAACAAAATTTCACCTGAACTCGGAACTTTCTCTTGATGAAACAAAATTTCACCTGAACTCGAAACTTTCTCTTGATGAAACAAAATTTTACCCGAACTCGAAACTTTCTCTCGATGAAACAAAATTTCGCCTGAACTCGAAACTTTCTCTTGATGAAACAAAATTTCACCTGAACTCGAAACTTTCTCTTGATGAAACAAAATTTCCCCTGAACTCGAAACTTTCTCTCGATGAAACAAAATTTCGCCTGAACTCGAAACTTTCTCTTGATGAAACAAAATTTCACCTGAACTCGAAACTTTCTCTTGATGAAACAAAATTTCACCTGAACTCGAAACTTTCTCTTGATGAAACAAAATTTTACCCGAACTCGAAACTTTCTCTCGATGAAACAAAATTTCTCCTGAACTCGAAACTTTCTCTTGATGAAATAAAATTTCACCTGAACTCGTAACTTTCTCTTGATGAAACAAAATTTCACCTGAACTCGAAACTTTCTCTCGATGAAACAAAATTTTACCCGAACTCGAAACTTTCTCTCGATGAAACAAAATTTCGCCTGAACCCGAAACTTTCTCTCGATGAAACAAAATTTCGCCTGAACTCGAAACTTTCTCTCGATGAAACAAAATTTCCCCTGAACTCGAAACTTTCTCTTGATGAAATAAAATTTCACCTGAACTCGTAACTTTCTCTTGATGAAACAAAATTTCACCTGAACTCGAAACTTTCTCTCGATGAAACAAAATTTTACCCGAACTCGAAACTTTCTCTCGATGAAACAAAATTTTACCCGAACTCGAAACTTTCTCTCGATGAAATAAAATTTCGCCTGAACTCGAAACTTTCTCTCGATGAAACAAAATTTCACCTGAACTCGAAACTTTCTCTTGATGAAACAAAATTTCACCTGAACTCGAAACTTTCTCTCGATGAAACAAAATTTCGCCTGAACCCGAAACTTTCTCTTGATGAAATAAAATTTCACCTGAACTCGTAACTTTCTCTTGATGAAACAAAATTTCACCTGAACTCGAAACTTTCTCTCGATGAAACAAAATTTTACCCGAACTCGAAAATTTCTCTCGATGAAACAAAATTTTACCCGAACTCGAAACTTTCTCTCGATGGAATAAAATTTCGCCTGAACTCGAAACTTTCTCTCGATGAAACAAAATTTCACCTGAACTCGAAACTTTCTCTTGATGAAACAAAATTTCACCTGAACTCGAAACTTTCTCTTGATGAAACAAAATTTTACCCGAACTCGAAACTTTCTCTCGATGAAACAAAATTTCGCCTGAACTCGAAACTTTCTCTCGATGAAACAAAATTTCGCCTGAACTCGAAACTTTCTCTTGATGAAACAAAATTTCACCTGAACTCGAAACTTTCTCTTGATGAAATAAAATTTCACCTGAACTCGTAACTTTCTCTTGATGAAACAAAATTTCACCTGAACTCGAAACTTTCTCTCGATGAAACAAAATTTTACCCGAACTCGAAACTTTCTCTCGATGAAACAAAATTTTACCCGAACTCGAAACTTTCTCTCGATGAAATAAAATTTCGCCTGAACTCGAAACTTTCTCTCGATGAAACAAAATTTCACCTGAACTCGAAACTTTCTCTTGATGAAACAAAATTTCACCTGAACTCGAAACTTTCTCTCGATGAAACAAAATTTCGCCTGAACCCGAAACTTTCTCTTGATGAAATAAAATTTCACCTGAACTCGTAACTTTCTCTTGATGAAACAAAATTTCACCTGAACTCGAAACTTTCTCTCGATGAAACAAAATTTTACCCGAACTCGAAAATTTCTCTCGATGAAACAAAATTTTACCCGAACTCGAAACTTTCTCTCGATGAAATAAAATTTCGCCTGAACTCGAAACTTTCTCTCGATGAAACAAAATTTCACCTGAACTCGAAACTTTCTCTTGATGAAACAAAATTTCACCTGAACTCGAAACTTTCTCTTGATGAAACAAAATTTTACCCGAACTCGAAACTTTCTCTCGATGAAACAAAATTTCGCCTGAACTCGAAACTTTCTCTTGATGAAACAAAATTTCCCCTGAACTCGAAACTTTCTCTCGATGAAACAAAATTTCGCCTGAACTCGAAACTTTCTCTTGATGAAACAAAATTTCACCTGAACTCGAAACTTTCTCTTGATGAAACAAAATTTCACCTGAACTCGAAACTTTCTCTTGATGAAACAAAATTTCACCTGAACTCGAAACTTTCTCTTGATGAAACAAAATTTTACCCGAACTCGAAACTTTCTCTCGATGAAACAAAATTTCGCCTGAACTCGAAACTTTCTCTCGATGAAACAAAATTTCGCCTGAACTCGAAACTTTCTCTTGATGAAACAAAATTTCACCTGAACTCGAAACTTTCTCTTGATGAAACAAAATTTCCCCTGAACTCGAAACTTTCTCTCGATGAAACAAAATTTCGCCTGAACTCGAAACTTTCTCTTGATGAAACAAAATTTCACCTGAACTCGAAACTTTCTCTTGATGAAACAAAATTTCACCTGAACTCGAAACTTTCTCTTGATGAAACAAAATTTCACCCGAACTCGAAACTTTCTCTCGATGAAACAAAATTTCGCCTGAACTCGAAACTTTCTCTTGATGAAATAAAATTTCACCTGAACTCGTAACTTTCTCTTGATGAAACAAAATTTCACCTGAACTCGAAACTTTCTCTCGATGAAACAAAATTTTACCCGAACTCGAAACTTTCTCTCGATGAAACAAAATTTCGCCTGATCCCGAAACTTTCTCTCGATGAAACAAAATTTCGCCTGAACTCGAAACTTTCTCTCGATGAAACAAAATTTCACCTGAACTCGAAACTTTCTCTTGATGAAACAAAATTTCAATGAACTCGAAACTTTCTCTCGATGAAACAAAATTTCGCCTGAACTCGAAACTTTCTCTCGATGAAACAAAATTTCACCTGAACTCGAAACTTTCTCTCGATGAAACAAAATTTCACCTGAACTCGGAACTTTCTCTTGATGAAACAAAATTTCACCTGAACTCGAAACTTTCTCTTGATGAAACAAAATTTTACCCGAACTCGAAACTTTCTCTCGATGAAACAAAATTTCGCCTGAACTCGAAACTTTCTCTTGATGAAACAAAATTTCACCTGAACTCGTAACTTTCTCTTGATGAAACAAAATTTCCCCTGAACTCGAAACTTTCTCTCGATGAAACAAAATTTCGCCTGAACTCGAAACTTTCTCTTGATGAAACAAAATTTCACCTGAACTCGAAACTTTCTCTTGATGAAACAAAATTTCCCCTGAACTCGAAACTTTCTCTCGATGAAACAAAATTTCGCCTGAACTCGAAACTTTCTCTTGATGAAACAAAATTTCACCTGAACTCGAAACTTTCTCTTGATGAAACAAAATTTCACCTGAACTCGAAACTTTCTCTTGATGAAACAAAATTTCACCTGAACTCGAAACTTTCTCTTGATGAAACAAAATTTTACCCGAACTCGAAACTTTCTCTCGATGAAACAAAATTTCGCCTGAACCCGAAACTTTCTCTCGATGAAACAAAATTTCGCCTGAACTCGAAACTTTCTCTCGATGAAACAAAATTTCACCTGAACTCGAAACTTTCTCTTGATGAAACAAAATTTCACCTGAACTCGGAACTTTCTCTTGATGAAACAAAATTTTACCCGAACTCGAAACTTTCTCTCGATGAAACAAAATTTCGCCTGAACCCGAAACTTTCTCTCGATGAAACAAAATTTCGCCTGAACTCGAAACTTTCTCTCGATGAAACAAAATTTCACCTGAACTCGAAACTTTCTCTTGATGAAACAAAATTTTTCCCGAACTCGAAACTTTCTCTCGATGAAACAAAATTTCGCATGAACTCGAAACTTTCTCTCGATGAAACAAAATTTCACCCGAACTCGAAACTTTATTGATGAAACAAAATCTCACCTGAACTTGAAGCTTTCTGTCGATGAAATAAATATTTCACCTGAACTCGAAACTTTCCCTTGATGAAACAAAATATCACCTGAACTTGAAACTTTCTCTCAATGAAACAAAATTTCACCTGAACTCGAAGCTTTCTCTTCGATGGCAGTTTAACTGGAAGCATAAATACCCAGTTTTTCCTTTGGGAATCTAAGCTGCCACATACTACGCAGGAGAGATCCCTTCTAAATACTTACGTTAAGTTCTACTATCTGCTTAATACTATCCTACTAAATGTTTACTTTAAATATCGTACCTGGATAGGTTTGAAAGGGCTTTAAGGATGTCTAATAGCTTCCCCTAACTCTTTTCGTTACCTGAAAATCTTAAACTTGTAAATAGTAAAATCTAAATATTAATTCAATGCCTATTTTCTTCACAGTAAAATCTTACCCTTCTGAAGAATTAGAACTTTCATTCTTACTTATGATTAATAATTTATGAATAATTAGAATGCACTTTATCATATGTAACTCTGTATTGTTCAATAAATATCCAAAAAGTGAATAGAATACATTTTGATATGTGTGAAATCCAAGAAGTTTGAATCGAGTGAATGAATAAAAATAAATAAATAGGTAAATACCTCAAGCAGCTTCTTGCCCAAGAGGTCTGACAGGAGCCTGTCAGTTGAATACGCCATAAAGAAACTCCGAGGAAGCAAAAACATCAGCAGAAAGACAACACAAATGCCTTTAAAAATTTTATTAGAGTTTAAACTGTTTTATTTTAACTATTAGTACTATTAACTATTAGTACTTTAGCTATTAGTTATTTTAACTATTAGTACTTTATTTTAAAAAATTTTGACTGCTACTAGATTATTCTGTTGTTTCTTTCAGGTGACACTGGTAATGTAAAAAAGAATCATCATCACTTTCGCTTATTCCAGTAAGTTACCTAATAATCATCTGGAGGTTTTTAAACATGAAATACAGCAAATACTATTCTGACTTAAAAACAAATTAATAAAAGCGTAATTACTATGTGATTGTTTTGAACATTACATGAAACTATTTGCCATTTTGTTTTAACTAAAATACTCTTAAATGTATGTGTTTTCATTACGAACTACGTTGCAATGTTCACTTTGATATAAGATTTTGTTAATTTCGATGATTATTAAACTTTTTTTAAAACAAAGCAGTGTTTTAAATTTCTTTTGAGATTAAAATATTAAGTGAGTGGCTTTCAAATTTCGATAATGACATCCCCTCAGCTCATAGATTTCATAGTTCACCTCAATCCAAAAGAAAAATTCGCAGCGTCAAGGAATATTTATTATTGAGACATAAAATATATATAGTGAGCAGGCAAAGCAGAAAATGCACGTTTCAATGTTGTAAACCATCGAGAACCACATAAACACGAAACCTTGAAAGGTTTTCAACTTGCACATTAGATGGCGCCACGAATAAGATTCTCTCTGACAGGCTCCTGTCAGACCTCTGTGGCAACAGCTGCTTGAGTGGGTATTTATTTTTTTTATTTTGGAAAGTCGAGATAGAATAAATCACTTGTTTTTTTTACCTGTAGATCGAAGCACCAAGCTCGTTCTGAAAGAAAATAATGTTCGTCATTTTACGACTTTAGCACCTTCTAACGGTAAATATTCAGACTAACAGATAATTCGGAAAATAAAATTAGAAATATTCAATTGGCAGCTATCCAACTCAGGATAAAAACTTTATCACTTAAAATATTTTTAAAAAATGATTTTACTTACCACTACTCTTTCAATTCTACCATTCAGCTTTCTAAGCATGAATATACCATTTAAAACAGTCGTTTACAATTTTGCTATTATAAAAATTTCCAATCAAACAGCAGAAATTAGAACTACTTGGAGATTCGGAAAATGCGAATCCTGATATTACATTAGTACCTTTCTAACTGAGGTGGGGGGGGGGGAGGTTTTCTCAATCTGAGAACGTGCAAGTCTCGTAATATGCAGTTCGCAGACTCGAGTTCCACCTGTGCAAGAGTTAAGATTTATCTCCGATAAATCCCCAACCTGCGTGGATACCTATGGTCTCGGAAGATTTGCGCAAATAAAAAACAATTCCCATCATTTCTACATTTCTACACTTTTTCAGCGAACACAGCGAGCTACCCACTAAGCCTCCCCCCCCCTCGAAAAAACGTGTTGGGACGATTCTTTTCGTTGCATTGTTATAAGTCATGGCTTTATTGTAACCCTCTGCATGAAATAAATTATTATTACTGCTATGCTGCGACGCTATAGAGATACCTATTGCATGAAGCACCCTCTTATACATAGAACCAATTAGTGTACTTGTTTGAACCCTGGAAGTGATATAAGACAAATGACCATATTTCTTTCATTTCCTTATTATATGTACTTTAAAAAGAGGAAAAAACTTCCTAAGCACCAAAATCTTTGCAGATTATAATTAAAGTTCCAATAAAATTCGGGCGGTCAGTTGGCTCAGATATCCTTGTCGGGAGGCTACCGCCTGTCTCTTAACAGCTGTCCAATCGATCCTCTTCCCCCATCCTTCGGGGCGGGGTTGGCTCAGTCGGTAGCGCGCCAGGCTCGTAATCTGTAGTTCCCAGGTTCGAGTCCCAGCTGGGTCAGCGTTGAGATTTATCTCCGCAAAATTCCCCGCCCTGCCCACGGTCAGTAGGGGACACCGATGGGCTTAGAAAGGCCGCCGTCCATCGGATGGGACGTTAAGTCGTGGCCCCGTGTGCGGGAGAGACATACCCTGTGCACGCTAAAAAACACGCTGAATGGCCTTGACGGGAGGCTACCAGCTGTCTCCCAACAGCTGTTCCAGTGGGTCCCTTCCCCCAACCTTCTCTGAGCCTTCGGTGTCCATGTGACCTGGCCATTTAGCCCATGGTGTGCAAAAAAGTCCGCTCAGAGGTAAAACAACCCAACCCCCATCCTTCTCTGACCCTTGGGGTCCTTGTGACCTGGCCATTTATCCTATTGGGCGAAAAAAAGCGCCGCTCCGAGGTAAAACATTCCAACCCTTTCATAAACGGTAAGGTCTGTACTAAATGCAACTAAAAAACAAAAAAAGATAATTCGTCAAAATATTCGAAATGCTGAAATTAAATGCAATAGATTAGATATCAATGCAATTTTCCTTACCTGGTGCTCAAAAACTAAGGATAATGGATAAAAGTGTTCATAACTCAAAACGTTTTTCAGAAAATACAATTCAATATAGAAAAATGTTGAGCCATGACTGAGTAATAGAAAGTGCAATAATAACGAAATCATGCAATATGTATGAGTGTATATAATGGAAAGGTCATTATAACTCATGATGAGAAACATTAGTAATGCTTATGATCAGCCTGACTGCAATGCAACTTCGCAAAGCATTGCTGAAAGTGAGGTTTTGTGGCAATAAAGCTCATTTCTCCACTAGGTCAGATCTGGGTTTATAAAGAGGAAAAAACGATCCTCAAGATGGGCGAGGGTGGCTCAGTCGGTAGCGCGCCAGGCTCGCAATCTATATTTCCCAGGTTCGAGTCCCAGCTGGGTCAGCGTTGAGATTTATCTCCGCAAAATTCCCCGCCCTGCCCACGGTCAGTAGGGGACACTGATGGGCTTGGAAAGGCCGCCGTCCGTCGGATGGGACGTTAAGCCGTGGCCCCGTGTGCGGGAGAGCCATACCCTGTGCACGTTAAAGAACACGCTGGATGGCCTTGACGGGAGGCTACCATCTGTCTCCCAACAGCTGTTCCAGTGGGTCACCTCCCCCAATCTTCTCTGAGCCTTCGGGGTCCATGTGACCTGGCCATTTAGCCCATGGTGTGCAAAAAAGCGCCGCTCAGAGGTAAAACAACCCAACCTCCTCAAGAGCTACGTAAACATGCTGAATCGGATTCATCATTTATCCTATTAAATATGATCAAACTGTTGAGAGAGTTGCACCTCTGTTTTAACTCTAATTTTATGGATACTTGATCCCGGATGGCTTTGAACTTATATAAGCAATCGATCATAATCATCAGAGGACCTAGTATCTGTGGGAGTTTGGGAATCAGTTAGGATCTGCCTGTCGCTTGAAATGGCGTTTTTAAACATTCTTGTGTTAAATCAGTTCATTTCCATGATGAGTTGTTTTCAAATTCTGTGATAGGAGACGTTTTCAACTGAGGAAAGAACATGAGGTTAAGCAATCATACACTGCTTGCGGGTTGTAGCTAAAAATAAGCTTGATAAAAAAAAGCGTTGTCATTTGGAAGTAATGATAGTGGCGGACTTAACAACAGAAACATTCGGTAGATCCACCCGGCCTATCGGTTGCAGAACTATCGGGAATGCCGAACTATAATTTGCAAGACTATTATTGATTTTACTGTAACCTCGAAAAAACGAAGTAAAAGGGTGAAAGATCCAGTTATAGCCAAAGCTTACCATGATAGGTTACTTAGTCATTATGACAGTCATGGTTTGCTTACTACTGAAGTTGAGGAAGAATGGGATCATTTTAAACAGGCTTTTTTGGACACTAACAGTACTCTTTTAGGAAAAAAGGAGCAGAAGAGGCAAAATTATCTGAGTGATAAGGCACTTGAGCTTATTTCGGAAAGAAAGAACTGCAGGAATGCCCTTAATCAATACCCTACTAGTCCTAATAGAAAGCATTACAGAGACCTTAATAAACTTGTAAAGGATCAGTTAGCTGCTGATAAAAATTTTTGGCTTGATGGTTTGGCTGACAAAGCCGAGGAAGCAGTTAGACAGCACAACAGCAGAGAGCTGTACCAGATAGTTAATGTTTTGTGTGGTAGAAAACGGACAGGCATACAAGGATTGAAGGATAAACAAGGTAAGGTTATAGAAGGGGAGGATTCTGTCATGGCTAGGTGGGCTGAGCATTTCAGTGATGTTCTAAACAATGTAGTTAGTTCTACTCCCATTGTTTGCAATGATGATAGATGCATTGGTGGCTTTAATGTTGGCCCTATAACACAATCTGAAGTTAGTTTGGCTGTTTCTAAACTTAAACTTCATAAATCCCCAGGGGTAGATGAAATTACTACGGAAATGCTTAGAGCTGGGAATGTTTCGGTTATCACTTGGATGACTGAAATTCTGAATCTCTTTTATGATAAAGGCATGGTTCCTAAGGATTTTACCAGAGCTATTGTTATCCCTATTTTCAAAAAAGGTGATCGCAGTTCTTGTGATAACTATAGGGGTATCAGCCTACTCTCTGTTCCAGGTAAAGTTCTTTCCATGATTGTGCTTAATAGAATTAAGAATCTGGTTGACAGGCAATTGCGTGATGAGCAATGTGGATTCAGAAGTGGTAGGGGATGTGTAGATCAGATATTTTCACTTAGGCAGATTCTTGAGAAATGTTTAGAGTTTCAGAAACCTTTGGTTGCTAGCTTTGTTGATTTCAAAAAGGCTTTCGACTCTGTTGATCGTCATAATTTGTGGTTGATTGTGAGATCATATGGTATACCAGACAAGTTAGTTAACATTATGAAAGCTCTCTATAATAACACTGTGTCGTGTGTGAGAGTTGGTAAGGCTTGTAGCAATTGGTTTAGCATTACTTCTGGTGTTCGACAAGGGTGCATTTTGTCTCCTTTTCTCTTTAGCTTGGTTATTGATTATGTTATGCGAAATTCACTTCAAGGGAAAGATTTTGGCCTTAAATGGGCTGGAGATACGAAAATTTCTGATTTAGATTATGCTGATGATTTAGCCCTTTTGGCAAATGATGTTGATGAGATGAACTCTTTCATTCGAGCTGTTGATGAGACTGGTAGTAGAGTAGGTTTGGTTATAAACAGAGAGAAAACTAAAGTGATGAAAATTGGTCAGGCAGGCTGTGATTCAGTTAATCTGAATGGTTGCAGTCTTGAGCAGGTGTCACAGTTTAATTATCTTGGGAGCTATGTAACAGATAATGGTGATGTGCGGCATGAGATTAACAGACGAATAGGGATTGCTGCTGGGACTTTTAAGAATCTATGGAGAGTGTGGAGAAATAGGCGTATACACCTAAAGACTAAAATTAGACTGTATAATAGTTTGGTTCTTTCTAGGGTTAGTTATGGTAGTGAAACTTGGACACTTTGTAAACAAGATAAGAGGAAACTAGATGCTTTTGATTCCAGATGCTTACGCAGTATCTTGGGCATTAGGTGGTTCAACTTTGTAACTAATGATGAGATTAGGAAAAGGAGTTTGCAACCTCCTTTAAGCAGCATATTGTGCAGAGAGAGACTCCGTTGGTTTGGCCATGTTGCCCGTATGAATAATTATAGATTGGCGAATAGGGTTATGAACAGTGTGCCTAAAGGCCTCAGAAAGAAGGGGAGACCTAGGATGCGGTGGGCAGACAATGTCAAACAGGACCTTGTTAGAATTGGTGTGCAGTGGCCAGATGCAGTAGATGTAGCTCAGGATAGACTTGCTTGGAGAACTAAATTGCACGGTCTGGTTGGACCTCCGTAGCCCATGGCTGCTTGAGGATGATGATGATGATGATGATGATGATGTTTTACCTCTAAGCGGCACTTTTTTGCACACCATGGGCTAAATGGCCAGGTCACATGGATCCCGAAGGCTCAGAGAAGGTTGGGGGAGGGGACCCAATGGAACAGCTGTTGGGAGACAGATGGTAGCCTCCCGTCAAGGCCATCCAGCGTGTTCTTTAACGTGCACAGAGTATGTCTCTCCCACACACGGGGCCACGTCTTAACGTCCCATCCGACGGACGGCGGCCTTTCTAAGCCCATTGGTGTCCCCTGCTGACCGTGGGCAGGGCGGGGAATTTTGCGGAGATAAATCTCAACGCTGACCCAGCTGGGACTCGAACCTGGGAACTACAGATTACGAGCCTGGCGCGCTACCGACTGAGCCACCCCCGCCCACGAAGTAGAAGAGTTCTGCTGTTGGAAAAAATATCCATCCAGCCCTTTTAGGTATAACTAAATTTTCTTTTAAACTTAAAATCTCCTTAAGTTGCAAAAACCTGATTCCTTGGTTCACCGTTAAGAGCTTTCAAAACAAAAATATTAATTTCAATTAAATGTTTGCCACGATAGCCTGAGACCATACTGTCAGTTTCTAAGTTTCGTGTGCATATGGTATCGTGTTCTTAAATACCAAGAAAATATAAGGAAGATAGGAAATGCCGAAACATCGGGTAAAACTTGTGACATCTCTTGTACACACTTTTAAAATATCTCTCCAAATTTCTCGATGGTAAATTGCTTCTTTTACTTTATCTTGGGACTCCCATAAATTTTATCGTATTTAATAATTTCGTAATATCTTAACGTATCTGTTAATAATAGGAAAAAGATAAAATTATCACTTTTAGTTAAAAGTGAGTAATCTTTTCTTTAAAAAGGCTAATAATTACTCAATTTTTATTTGATGTTAGCTTGATGCTCACAAACAGTTAAAAGTGTACAGAACAAACTACCTGCAAAAACGCATTATTAATTTAGAGGAAAAAAAAACACTAGATACACACATTGTAATAAAGATCCAAATTTCGTCTGAAGTAGCAAAATAATCAGAGCAAATTTACAAAATTAATCGCATTGGAAAAAATTTATTTTCTTAGTCATCTGCCTTCGTAAAAAGAAAACACAAAAATAACATTTGCTGAGGTTCATTTTTTGTTTGTTTCTTTTTTCAATGCGAATTCTTTTAAATTCCGATGCAAGTGTAGAGAATTCTTCTTTCCCAAGTTTCAAGCTTCGAAATCTTCAGATGGATCTTATTTTAATTTTCGTGAAGAGATGAAATCAAAAGGTGATGATTTTTTTTTCACATTGCCACCGTCATCTGAAAGAAATAACAATGCAATGTTAGTTTAATAGGGAAAATATTTTAAACGAAATAAGCAAACATAACTATGAAGCAAAAACGCATAAATTCTCATCACTAATATTTGAAGTATAAACTATCTCGTCTATTTACTAGAGTAAAACTGGTTAATTTGAAATTCATGCAAGGAAATAAATTTTCGAATTGAGAAACACCTGGTTAATTCGAAATTCATCAAAACAATAGAACTCTCTATTAGCCACGAACAGAAATATACACAGTCGTATCAGAATAATATGACCACCTATCATAGTATATGTATGGTAGGTACCATAGTATATTATTCTGATACGACTGTGTACACTGAAATGCCAGTTTATTAGGTATATCACCCCTCGTCACATAAATGGTTCATTCCAACACGTAAAACGCCACATGACAGCGGAATGCGATATAAATCAGGCAGACCACCTCATCGCAGGCAAACCACCTCTTCGAGCATCAGTTAGAGTTGGATTGAGAGTCAGAAAGGGCAAAACAAGCGACCTGAGCGACTTTGAAAGTCGCATGATAATTGGTGCTAGGCGTGCCGGTTCTAGCATCTCCCAAAAGGCCGTCCTCTTCCGATTTTCACGCACAAAAGTTTCAAGGGTTTACCGAGAATTGAAAAAGTCACCTAAATTGATCCTGTGGACTAAATTGATCCTGTGGTCACTAAATACCATCGGGAAAAAACGAATTTAAAATAGTAAATATCTACAGTAGGCCAATTCTAATGAGGTTTTGTTTGACATTGTCTGCCCACCACATCCCCCCCGAGAGGAACCACCTTGTCGTGGTGGGGGGGCTGAAGGCCTGTGTGAAGTTGAGGGCCCCGCTGACTCATCAACCAATTTTATTTTTCTGTTTCATAGTTAATTATGGTAGCAAAGCATGGACCTTTGGTAAACAAAGTATCAGGGAGCCTGATGCCTCTGATTCTAGTTGCTTACGCAGTATCTTGGACATTTGGTAGTTTGACTTTGCAAGTAATGATGAGGTTAGGAGAAAAAGTCAGCAACCTCCTTTGAATAGCATATTGCTCAGAGAGAGACTGGGTTGGTTTGGCCATATTGCCCGTATGCATAATTATAGATCGATTATTAAGGTTAGGAATAGTTTGTCGAAAGGCAGGAAAAAGGAAGAAACCAAGGATGTGGTGGGCAGGTAAATATATATGATGACAAGACCCACTAGTTCTGCCTAAAGCACTCCCAATATAGGGAAATGCCATATTCACCACTATCTACGGTCAGAGGCATGACAGTATCATATATATACAGCTCATCCCCGACTACCTAATGGCAAACAGTACTATAGGAGTAAAGCTCATCCATCGGTCGAAACCTAAATTTAATCTATGTCCCAGACCGCCACAGATATAGAATCCAAGTTGCCTCGGCTCCCGTGATTGGGACTCTTAGTCCGGCCATTCCATCGGGGCCCTGTTCAACATGGAGAGATTCTAGTCAGCGGGGCCCTCAATTCTTCCATCTTAGCCTGTCCTACCGTTGCCCAATCCGGTCAGCATAGCCTTCGACTTCATTTAGGCCCTCAAGCGCCCACCCCTACCTCGACAACGTGGTCCCGTATCGGAAGGGGATGTATTGGGCAGGAAATTATAAATGATTACAAAACCCAGATGCTCCGCAATACAAGGACTGTACTAAATCTATAGGTATAATGCCATAACTCCACTACCTACGTCGAGGGCAAGACAACACCATATAGATGCAGCTCGCCCCACGACTACCTATGGCGAACAGTTCTATTGAAGAAAAGTTCATCCATCGGTCAAAACCTAAATTTATTCTGCGCCCCGGGTTAGCCACAAACAAAGATATATAAATCTAAGTTGCCTCGGCTCCCATGGTGGGAACTCTTAGTCGGCCTTACCAGGCCCCCATCCAACCTAAGTGCACCCCAACAATAGTCAGCAGGGCCCTCAACTTCACCGAGACCCAGTCGTTCCATCGTGTCCCCTCCGACTAGATACTTCCCAATACCAGTCAGCGGGGCCCTCAACTTCACACAGGCCTTCAGCCCCCCCACCACGACAAGGTGGTTCCTCTCGGGGGGGATGTGGTGGGCAGACAATGTCAAACAAAACCTCATTAGAATTGGCCTACTGTAGATATTTCTAATGAGGTCCTATTCGAAAGATTTTTCAAAGACCGCCATTGTATTTTTTTTTCAGGTATGGGCGTGGTTCCTTAGAATATATTTACTCATGTCTAATGTCGTTTTTATTCACTGTATTTGCTAAAAAAAAGTAGCAAATATATAGCAATAACAAAATTAACTTAAAATAATTTAGATTAATATACGTAGTAACTTAAGATATAGATTCACTTACTTCTGAGTAACTATCCTAATATTTCCACCCCTGACTGGGGTCATCCTCCGATGAGGTTGTAGCTTTGTTGGAAATTTCTTTCCTCTGTAAACGTGGTTGCCAGGCCAGGGGTAACAAACTCCTTGCACATCGTTCATGGCGCCCTCTGTTGATTGTATTAAGTAATCCTTCTGCTTTTCTTACGAATGAATTTTTTTTCTTTTCTAATTACTGTTGTTCTGTTTCCAGTCTATTTTATGATTAGTTTTTGTCTACATGTCTGTTCAGTCCTGTTATATTTTGTTTGTTTTTTTATTTCGGCTTTGTGTTCTTTTATTCTTGTTTCTAGTGTTCTCCCTGTTTCTCTAATGCATGTTTTTTTTTTGCATTCACATGTTACTTTGTAAATTACTCCACTTTCTTTGTATATATTTTTTCTTGCTGTTTGATGTTTGGGATGTATTTTTTTTTTGTTTTTATTTTCTTGTACAGGTCTGGTGCTATTTTTATATTGAATTTATTGCTCACTCTTTGGATTTTTTTTCAAAAAGACCTTTATGGTAAGCAGTTTTTATTGAGGTACGGTTTTCCTTTTGTTTCATTACCAAAAGGTAAACAAATTAAATGGAGCAAAAGAAAAGCCGTACCTCACTAAAAATTGACTTATCTAAAAGGTCGTTTTGAAAAAAATCCAAAGAGTGAGCAATAAATTCAATATAAAAATAGCACCAGACCTTACCAAGAAAATAAAAAAATACAGCCCAAATATCAAACAGCAAGAAAAAACATATACAAAGAAAGTGGAGTAATTTACAAAGTAACATGTGAATGCAAAAAAAAAAAACATGCATTAGAGAAACAGGGAGAACACTAGAAACAAGAATAAAAGAACACAAAGCCGAAATAAAAAAAACAAACAAAATGAAACAGGACTGAACAGACATGTAGAAAAACACTAATCATAAAATAGACTGGAAACAGAACAACAGTAATTAGAAAAGAAAAAAAATTCATTCGTAAGGAAAGCAGAAGAATTACTTAATACAATCAACAGATGGCGCCATGAACGATATGCAAGAAGTTTGTTACCCCTGACCTGGCAACCACGTTTACAGAGGAAAGAAATTTCCAACAAAGCTGCAACCTCATCGGAGAACGACCCCAGTCAGGGTCGAAATACTAGGATAGTTACTCATAAGTAAGTGAATCTATCTATCTTAAGTTACTACGTATGTTAATCTACCTATTCTAAGACAGCCATGAATACAATTATTATTAAAATAATCGCATTTCCAGGGCGGGAAGAAAATGACCTCGCTTCCCCCCTCCCCTGCGGACCCTCGTGTGCATGATGTCACCAAATATTTCACGCATTTTCACTGCCATATCTTGTGTCCCTGACAAATATCACTGAACGTATGTCCAAAGCTGAAAATGCATCTTCCTTAGGTTGCAGCTGCTTAATCGATGCATCGTTATCGTCTTCTCTTTAGTTATCGTGGTTGTTTAATGACTTGTTCGAAAATGCGAAAGTTTTTTCGAATATTATTATTTTCATACTTTGTTTTAAATTTCAGGCACGAAAATATTCACGTTATGAGCACATGGATATATATATATTTTTTTCGAATTACGAATTTACAAGGTTTCAGAATTATCCAGATAATTTTGAATGAAATTTGCTTACTGAATCTTAAAACTGAAAGAAAATTCGAATTAACCAGGTTTTACTGTACATCACTGAGCACCAAACAGTCATGTAGTTCCCAGGTTCGAGTCCCAGCTGGGTCAGCGTTGAGATTTATCTCCGCAAAATTCCCCGCCCTGCCCACGGTCAGTAGGGGACACCGATGGGCTTGGAAAGGCCGCCGTCCGTCAGATGGGACGTTAAGCCGTGGCCTCGTGTGCGGGAGAGCCATACCCTGTGCACGTTAAAGAACACGCTGGATGGCCTTGACGGGAGGCTACCATCTGTCTCCCAACAGCTGTTCCAGTGTGTCCCCTCCCCCAACCTTCTCTGAGCCTTCGGGGTCCATGTGAACTGGCCATTTAGCCCATGATGTGCAAAAAAGTGCCGCTCGGAGGTAAAACAACCCAACCCAACCAAACAGTCGGTGAACACTTGTAACCTAACTGGATGTTAACGTCGAGATACGAAATTTACTGCAAGTATCGCACATGAGGGTTTTGAATTAACTGTGTCACGAGAAAATTCCACACCATCGGCAATAATATTTTCACATAAGTATTTATTGAATATATATCTACAAATAATCTGTGTATTTACTATGGGAAAGTCACACTTTTCCAATACTTTCCGGAACAATAAAAGTCAATAAAATTCCAATAGGCTTAGCGTCAAATCAACAAATAGGCTTAGCGTCAATCTATGCAACGTAGACTTGAAGCTCTATTTTTCGAACACGCTCCTTTCCGAATCCGAAACATTCCGACAATTATTGAGTCGAGCCCACTTTGGAAAAACTCTGTCTGACGCATTATAAAATTTATATACAGAAATGTATGTTAGTAATCATTTATTTTATTGTTATTGTATAAATTATGATTATTTTATGACAAAATTAAAATGTTAACGCATTAAGAATGAAAAATATTAGAAATACTAGTAGAAATTAGACGTTTGTGGATTATTATAAGGGCAAATACCATTCATTTATTAAAGATAGAGAATACGTATAAAATATTAAAAGCCGTATGATGCTTATTTTCAATTACTAAAGATGGATTAAAAGTTTGAAATTCAAATAATTTGTGCATATTAGGGGTTCTCAACGTGGGGTACGCGGTAAACTTTTTTGGGGTTCGCGTGAGAGCTCAAAGGTCGCTAGATGTAAAGTACAAAATTTAATGCGTGTATACATATATATGTTTTATTTTATTCCCATTGTTATACTATAGTTACTATAGTTATATCTATCTATACAAGGTGTACGCCAATTTCATACACATTTCCAGGGGGTACGTGAGGCATAAAAGGTTAAGAACCACTGGTTTATATTATTATTGTTACAATTATAATATTTGAAACATCGAGATCTTGATAACATTGTTCTAAAAAAATCAAGATTTAGAGAATGTTGCTGAAAAAATTCCAGATATACAGAATATTGGAGAAAATCGAGTTTTATAGAATATTTCCAAAAAAATGGAAAATTGGGCATATGCTAAAAAAAGAGATATAAAAAATATTACTGAAAATTCGAGATTTAGGGAATATTGCTGAAAAACCAAGATTTAGATAATATTGGTAAAAAAAACGAGATATAAAGAAATTTGCTGAAAATTCGAGATTTAGAAAATATTGCTGAAAAAAATCGAGATCTTGAGGATATTACTGAACACTCAAGATTTAGAGAACATTGCTAATAGTCGAGATTTAGGGATTATTGATGAAAATAGAGATTTGACAGGTATTTTCAATTTAACTTCAGTATCATTTTTCAGTCAAGAACTTATTTTCAATTTTAGGCAGTGTTGAATTCAGATAACATGGAAAGGTTCAAAAACTTATGGTAATGTAGTGTGGAAATACCAGAACATAATTTTAAATTAATGTAAATAAAGTTAAAGTTTAGGCTGTTAGAATTTCTAAGTGAAATTCGACCCCAAAACGTTTTATAAGTAAAACACACTCATTCACTCAAAAATTGCGACATCATGAAGCAAGCATAGTACCCTGGTGAGATTGAGCAGAATGGTAGAGCATGTTACAGGTAGTAATAACACTGGGCAACGAATTTTCATAAAAGTCATGCCTCTGAGATAAAAGTAGCCATTACTTAAAGATTTCAAGGTGCTGAACACGAATATGACAATGAAAATGCAAAATTGGCTACGATTTCTGAGAAATCCGCAATAGTTTCTTATATAATACAGTAATATGTACATTTGACATGTATTGGTAAAACTCCGCTTCTACTTCCGACGTCGCTTTGCCCGTCGCTTGTACAGCTGCTCAGGATCATCTCTGGCGAGCGTCCAACAATAGTCAGCCAACATTGAAGTGGACCAGTTTCCCTGGTATCGTTTCTTCATCGTTGCAATGTCCTGGTGAAAACGTTCACCGTGCTCATCACTAACAATGCCACAGTTGTCGGGGATGAAATCTAAGTGGGAATGGAGAAAGTGGATCTTTAAGGACATATTGCAGCCAGGTTTTTGATACAGAGACAACATGTCCTTAACCAGTTTCTTGTAGTTGTCTGCCCTGACATTCCCGAGGAATTTAGTTGATACCAGGCGAAAAAAGTCCCAAGTCTTTTTCTCGTCACCCTGAAGGATGTTGTCGAATATCTGGTCTCTGAACAGCTTGCGGATCTGAGGACCCACAAAAACTCTCTCTTTAATTTTCTCTTCGCTGAGTCGAGGGAATTTGTCAGCCAATTACTTGAAAGCTGATGCAGTCCGATCCATGGCTTTTACAAAGTTTTTCATCACACCGAGTTTGATGTGTAGGGACAGTAGCAGGATTTTGTGAGTTTCTGCCAGTGGTGGGTGTTTCACATTCTTCTTTTCGACCTTCAGAGATTTCCTCTAAGACCAGTTTCTCTTCACGTAGTACAAAGTCTTTGTCGGCTGTTCCATTCATGTAAGAAACAACAGTACTTCGTATATCCCAGCTGCAGACCCATCAACAAAGCCACTACCTTCAAGTAACAACAGAGATGCCAGACATACTTGCTGTATTGAAGACAGTTCAACAGCTCTTTTGGGTTGTCGTAGGTTTCTTTCATGTAGACAGCGTGTCCGACCGGAATGGATGGAAGTCGATTTCCATTTTACAGCAACACCACCTTGACACTCAATTTCGTGGAGTCTATGAATAGTCGCCATTCTTGAGGGTCATGTTTGATTCCGATGGCATTTGTCAGGCCATCTACATCGGAGCAGAACACAAGAGCATCTTCCTTTCTGAAGTAAGGCACAAACTGCTCATGACGAGTTCGAAACGAAGTCACTCGGACATTTTCCTTGAGAAGATTCCATTGTCTAAGTCTGGATCCAAGTAACTCTGCTTTGGACTTGAACAGCTTCAGATCGCAAACAAGATCGTTCATTTCTTCTTCCGTGAGAATGTGTGACACAGATGATGCACCATGGCAGACATATGGATTATCATTAAACAATGAAGGCTGCGGAGAACCCAACGCCGGTTCGCCTCCCTCCCTCCTCATCATCTGAAACAATGAAAAATTCATTTGGAGGTTCGGGAATGGGAAGGCCTTCGCCGTGTGAACTGTTTGGAGAGCAAATTGTATATTCGTGTAGGCTATTGTCTATTTCTTTTTCCTTGTGATGCCTCCAGAAACAGGTGGAACTATGCAGAAGTAGCAGTCATTTGCATAATTGCTTGGCTCTCTCCAAACCATAGGAACAGCAAACGGCATCGCCACATTTTCGCCTTTCAGGACTTTAGAATATTTTTTGCACACCTACTGCAGCATATTTGTGGGACCCAGGTCTTGTCCTGGTCCCCCGATCTTGCATCCAAAATGAAACTCATTCGCCACTTTCACTATTGGAGTGATGGCCCTTTTCTGGTTTGCAAACATCACTTCCTCGCAATGTAACAAAATGTATATACACTATTAACACAGTTACGAGGCATCACTATTGCTGGATTAAAATTGCAATGATCACTTGTGTTGTACTAGGGGTAAATGGGAGTCGCTCAAAAGACTTGCTCAATCCACGAGACATCGCTTACAACTAACGATTGCATCATCTTTCGTCCGCGATCGTAAAGCTGTAATGTCATGACTCAGCTACATTGCATCAGACAATGATGCAATACCTCCGGACGTTGTGTGAAAGGCAGGCTGATGAAATGCAACACAATATGTTGCAATCTGGAGTTTAAAACATAGGATTGCGAAATGATTACCTATGCACTCAATGCACACCGAGTCGTTTATATATGACCATCTCTGTCTCTCCTAAACAAGAGCCAATTGTCAAAATTTATTGTCATTTACGTGTTCAGCACCTCGAAATTAGTAAAGATTGGCTATTTTCATCAAAGCCTTTTTGTGTGTTGCCCAGTGTAATTAATCACACAACCACCTGCATGCATGCTAAGGGTGTGTTTAGGGACCCCCAATATGGGCTTTCAGTACAGGTTTGACACCACTTGGCAGCAATGCATACTGCCAGATGACGAAGCATCGGTCCATACAGGTCCCTAATATTGTCATAAGGCTCTTTCCTCCATTCTTCGTCCAAATAGAGATGCAGCATGTCCTGAGTATATGCCTGGCAGTGGATGCTGTCGGAAACGTTGACCAAGCACATGTCATATGTGTCCTATAGAGGAGAAATCCGGGAGCCTAGCGGGCCGAAGTAGGGTGTTGACTTCCTATAGGCCCTGTTCAACAATACGTGCTATATGGGGACATGCGTTTTCCTGCTGAAAAAGAGCACCAGGACAGCTCTACAGGAGAGTAAACAATGGGACACCAGAATGTCATCAGTGCATCGTTGAACTGGGTTGGGATGCTTTACCTCTGAGCGGCACTTTTTTGCACACCATGGGCTAAATGGTCAGGTCACATGGACCCCGAAGGCTCAGAGAATGTTGGGGGAGGGGACCCACTGGAACAGCTGTTGGGAGACAGATGGTAGCCTCCCGTCAAGGCCATCCAGCGTGATCTTTAACGTGCACAGGGTATGACTCTCCTGCACACGGGGTTACGGCTTAACGTCCCATCCGACGGACGGCGGCCTTTCCAAGCCCATCGGTGTCCCCTACTGACCGTGGTCAGGGCGAGTGATTTTGTGGAGATAAATCTCAACGCTGACCCAGCTGGGTTCGTTGAGCTGTCAAAGTTCCCTGGATAAAGACTAAAAGTATTGTGGAGTTATAACTGATGGCACTTCATACTAGAACGCCTGTTGTGCAGGCACTGTGGTGTTCCCAAATGTTCGTCAGATCCTGCCACACTTTCTGTGTGGCAAAGCCAAACTAATGCAATCATCGTCTACATTCAAACAGAATCATGACCCATCAGAGAAGCCGATGTGGTGCCATTCCCCAGCCCACACAACACATGCTCGATGCACGCAAAAGCATGCCTGGTGATGATTAGCAGTCAGAGGAATCCTGTGCAGGGGGGGACACCTTGCCTCTATTTCGGCTTCATCAAACGTCGTCGTATATTCCTTGTGGACACTGGTGCATGCGTTGCAGGAGACACATGTACAGTCGCTCAAAAAAGTATCCGAACACCATGGTTGATTACAGACTTCAGAAAAAATATCTGGCAACGATTTTTTTAGAAATTGGTAATCTGGCAACCTTCGTGTCACGTGACACGAAGGTTGCCAGATCACTAATTTCTAAAAAAATCCTTGCCAGATATTTTTTCTGAATTCTGTAATCAACCATAGTGTTCGGATACTTTTTTGAGCGACTGTACTCGACTGCTACAGATGTCTCACATGGGTTGAAGGTTCTTTGTCAGTGGATGAGGCGATATTCTCATGGTATGGTAAGTCTTGGGGGGACCTGAGCCATGGCGACATGAAGCTGTACTTGTCCTCGTTTACTGTTCCAAACAGCATGCTAGAGTGCTCACTTATATGGTCGGCTATGTAATGGACAGACCAACCTGCCTCATGCATCCCCACGATATAGGCTGCTTTTGAATGGGTCAAGCTGCTGATAACACTCTCGTGTTCGTTGCCTTGGATGGGGCGGGGTGGCTCAGTCGGTAGCGCGCCAGGCTCGTAATCTGTAGTTCCCAGGTTCGAGTTCCAGCTGGGTCAGCGTTGAGATTTATCTCCGCAAAAATTCCACGCCCTGCCCACGATCAGTAGGGGACACCGATGGGCTTGGAAAGGCCACCGTCCGTCGGATGGGACGTTAAGCCGTGGCCCCGTGTGCGGGAGAGCCATACCCTGTGCACGTTAAAGAACACGCTGGATGGCCTTGACGGGAGGCTACCATCTGTCTCCCAACAGCTGTTCCAGTGGGTCACCTCCCCCAACCTTCTCTGAGCCTTCGGGGTCCATGTGACCTGGCCAATTAGCCCATGGTGTGCAAAAAAGTGCCGCTCAGAGGTAAAACAACCCAACCCAACTCGTTGCCTTGGCATAACGGAAATTCACCTGCATTGCTTCATTTCCACTTACTTACCTGCTGTCTGTTACGATGGCTTTTTATGGGGTCTCGCAAACCGACAGCACCACTTCTAATTCAGATTCATGTGACGTCATGCTGTCATCACTGGAATCATTTGCATAGGACCTCCTGTACGACATGTAATGATTTGGTGTCACCGCATTCATCTTTTATAGGGTTTGCAATTTTTGTGTCCATGAGTTCAATTGAAATAGGTAAATCAATTTTTGATCTTTCTTTCCAAATGTTTTGAGCTCGAATTACCTTTTCCTCCTTTTACCAATATCATTCAAATTATTAAAGAAACTCTACAGACAAGGAAAACACTTGTTAAATCTCTGATGGCTTTCTAAGTTTAGCACTATCTATACTGTATATCTGTTACTCTTTCCTTAAATCTCCTGATTTTGTCCTTAGGAAAAATTGAGTCTCAGGACTACTTCAAAACTGGCAAAACCTGCAGCAACTAGGAAAATGTGGCTGTAAAGTACAAGGTGAGTTCCATCTATCCTGTATCATAACCTTTGAATGGGAGGGCTGCAGTACAAATGATAATATCAACATTAAATGAGGTGGCAGCTACGAAGATTTGTGCAAAGACCATTCATCGAGTACCCTTGTTAACAGCATGTCACTGGGCAATGAGGCTGCAGTGGTTGAAGGAACATCTCCAATGGACCATGGAGACTGGAATTTGGGAGCTTGTTCTGACGAATTGAGGTTCCAACTACAACGCACCAATGGGAAGTTTTCGTGTGTGGCATAGACTACACAGGGCCAGGCCCCAACTTCAAGGAGCATTTGAGTGATTTCACAACTTTCAAATGGACCTCTCACTCTCCAGATTTGAACCTTATTGAGCATTTATAGAACGAAGCGGAGTGATGCATTTGAGCGCAAACCCCTCCACCGGCAATTCTCGGCACTTTATGTTTGGTTGTCATGGAATCATGGGCCGCAATACCACCCCAACATTTTCCACACTTGGTAGAGTTCATGTGAGGGCGAAAAGTGGCTCCACATGTTACTAGGTAGATGTGTATAATAAATTGTCCATTCAGTCTATTATATCATCACTCTTCAATATGTGTACATTTCAAGTATTGTGATGTGAAATTCTAACTAGGGTTTTCTATTGCTGCCACTTTCATACGCATCAAATTACAATTGGTTACACATGATAGGATCATTCGTGGGTTTAATATTTATATCTCCTAAAGTAAAAGGTTAGGAGTTTATTCAAACTTTTTTTAAATAAGCGTTCCTGAAGAGGTCCGTAAAATTTTCCGCTCAGCCCACGGTCAGTAGGGGACACTGATGGGCTTGGAAAGGCCGCCGTCCTTCGGATGGTATGTTAAACCGTGGTCCTGTGTAAGGGAGAGCCATACCCTGTGCACGTTAAGGAATACATTGGATGGCCTTGACGGGAGGCTACCATCTGTCTCCCAACAGGCGTTCCAGTGGGTTCCCTCCCCCAACCTTCTCTGAGCCTTCGGGGTCCTTGTGACCTGACCATTTAGCCCATTGTGTGCAAAAAAGTGCCGCTCAGAGGTAGAACAGCCAACCAACCAACCTGAAGAGATTAAAACTGGTCTGTAAATTTTGATGTATTGTCGAATGTGAGTTACAGCCGATTATGGAAAGAAAATAATTTGTAAACCAAAAAATGTGTCTTGTTTTTGAACAAATACGATATCTTGAAAACGATAAATAAAATTTACTTCAAGAAGTTCTCATATCATAGCTTTATTATATTCATTTATTTATGACATTAAATACCATATCGTAAACATGTATGCCTAATATTTATAATGATGCACCCAGGCTTCTGAATAAAGGCTGCATTTAACGACCCCTGACAAACTGATCTGCAACTGTATCAAACATCTTTCTCATCAAATTAGGAAAGCTCCATTGGTCAGGTACCTGGAACCATGTCCGAGAGTCTCTTAAATCTTCGTTGCTCTGTTTAGACCTTGCAAGATAAGAAAAAGAAATCTTTTTCAAATATTTGCCACTAAATTAACAATTTCATTGCTGAGTAATATTTTTCAAATAATTAAAACGATTAAAGTTAGAGGTGACTATTTTCCAAATCTTGCCTGTTCTGTCATTGTAACACTAGAGAAAATGATAAGAATTATAATCAGCTAAAGAACTTGGAACGATCTCAAAACATTTCTAAGATTTCCCTATGCTTAAACAGAATTCCGTCAAACGTTAGAACTGCCCTGCCCCGAATGTGCAACCATTTCCCTGACCTGTTACCAATATAGTTAATTATACCCATTTAAAATTCTAACCTCTTCTCCAACCCTTTGATTCAATATTTTAGGGCAAACACTGAACGTTGTAGCTTTGTTTTGGAAAATAAAGTTATTGGATACTTTGTTAATAGTCCAAGAAAAACATGAGGTCAATTCTGAAAGTAAGTTTCCATTGTATTCCCCCATCAAACTAAAAAACAATTTTGGCTCTGCCACTACGACATATTAGTACCGAATAGTGTCACTAGGTGGCAGTTATATGTATCACTAGGCATCACTGTTATATGTACACCGTGACCGTGAGATGCAGAGTCGGAGCAAACATGGGTTGGGTTGGGTTGTTTTACCTCTGAGCGGCACTTTTTTGCACACCATGGGCTAAATGGCCAGGTCACATGGACCCCGAAGGTTCAGAGAAGGTTGGGGCAGGGGACCCACTGGAACAGTTGTTGGGAGACAGATAGTAGCCTCCCGTCAAGGCCATCCAGCGTGTTCTTTAACGTGCACAGGGTATGGCTCTCCCACACACGGGGCCACGGCTTAACGTCCCATCCGACGGACGGCGGCCTTTCCAAGCCCATCGGTGTCCCCTACTGACCGTGGGCAGGGCGGAGAATTTTGCGGAGATAGAGCAAACATGGAGAAGGTATTTAATAATAATAATAATTTATTCCATGCAGGGGAATTACGTATAAAAGCTGAAATATGGCGAGGTCCCAAGCTACCACAGATATCTTTAAATGCAACATCGCAAGATTTAAAAAAAAAATAAAAATTAAAAAAAATAGAGGATGCGTGGTTTAGGTTACAAATATGGAGATAAAAACTAATCACGTCAATGTTTTTTGAAGTCGAGATTTCTTTCAATGCAACATCGCAAGACCGCTCTTTAAAAAAACAGTGGAGGATGCATGATGTAGGTTACAAATATTGAGGTAAATAATAATCACAAGGAGGGTCTTTATAAAAAAAAAACGTCGAGGATGCGTGGAGATCTCCTTAAATGAAACATCACATCCTTTTTTAAAAAAATAGGGGACTGTGAAAGATGTTTTATAGCAGATGTTAATCACAAGTGTGAGTCTTTAAAAAAACGTCGAGGCTGAGTGGAGATGTCCGAAACTATCACAGATCTCTTAAAAGATCACAAGACAAGTTTTTTTTCCTTAAGAAAAAGAGGAATGTTTTGCACCATCTGCTATTATCTAGGGTTATTATCTAAGTAAATTATATAAATTAAAATTTGCAGTAGAGTAATTATCTTTAAAAATTTCGGAACCTCTTTAGAAAATTTATTTTTTTGTTAGATAGATGTCGCTTCGAAATCAGACTTCAAGTTACGATTCAATGGTGTGTAATTCGAAACATTGTTTATTACAAGAACAACGTACGTGCCATCACATATCACAAAATTTTACTTGACAGGCAAAAAAAGTATCCCATGGTTCTCAATATTACTAGGTCTAAATGTTTTTCTTTACAACTGTAATTTTCCCCTAAAACAAATGGCTGTAATGAGATTTTAAAGGAATAAACCATCAATTACTAAATTCGAAAACAATACACGATTTCAATATTATTTAGCTACATTCCATAATTTAACTAATCATATATTTAAAACCTGCTTCTAGTAAATAAACATTTTTAGAAAATTTCACTGGAATCCACTTACTTAAAAAATTCTTAAATCATTTTTATGAGAGTTTTAGGCTATAAAAAATACTCACGTTCCACGTTCCTGCAGAGAGAAAATGATTAGTAGGATTTTTAAAGAAATTAGGTTTATTGAGATTGGTAGGGCCAACAATATCAAACAGCCCCCTGATCGCAGGCATGGGGCAAAGACCTGTTCCTCCTCCGCTAAAGGCTGAAGTCACCGATGCTGGTATGAACTTCAGGCACCACCTTTTCAAGTGGACTTTTTGAAGAGCCACATGGCCTGCCTGAGACACATTACTCCAGTTTAGGCTTGACGATGCCCAACTAGCTAAGTAAGGTTCAGGTACCTGCGATGGCCTCTGATTAGGATTATTATCTATTACCATATCTGATTAGATTAATGTACCCAAAGAGAGCTGCTGTACATTATCCTCAACCCATCTGCAAAAACTACAAATAATTTATATAATGGCGAATTAAATAGAATTCAGCAACACTATCAATTGGCTCAATGGCAAGCAGTTACAGATAAGGCTCATCCTTCAACAAATATTGCCTTCCTTTGAAAGAAAGATACACATATTGCTACTTATTGTATACTAATACAACAGGTTGAGTTGTTATTTTACTTCTAAGCAGCATTTTTTTGTACACAACAGGCTAAATGGTTAGGTCACAAGGACCCCCAATAATAAATACCCCGATAATAAATATTACACCATAGAAATCACTGATACTTTTGAAGGACTGATTTTACTTCGCAAAAATCGAACTATCATCGATATTCTGACCATGAATTAAATTGACAGGGAGCGCTAATGCGGGGAAAATATCCTACTACTCTTGGCTACTGATCACCGAGTAAGTAGTTATTCTTCTCACAAACCTTATGCTATGGCTGTGGCAAGCAGTTGTTTGAAGGAATATTCTTTCACCATACGCGCTCGCAAAAACAATACCTCTGATGTCAAAGCCCATCCAGAGTGATTTTTCTTGGATGTGTTGAAGAGAACCACACAAATCCATTTGTTGCAAAAATACTAGTATTAAGGGAAAGCCCAAATCATTGTTTCATTAGCAAATGCAGGTTGAGTCTCCATGGATCGAAAAATAGATTTAAATACGAGATTAATTGGCATTGTTATATGGTGGTTTCTAAAAAACCATCTTGTGCAGGGTCCTCGAAGACCACATCCCACAGATATTACACTATCTATTTGCCGTTCGCTAAGAAATATGCCGTGAACATTAGCACCAGTGTGGATTTGAAAGTAATGAATATTAATTGTTAAGGTATTCCTTCTGATTCTAAGGTGTACCAAGATATGGAGAACATGGTGTACATCTTACCCCCGTTGCCACTGAAACATTTGAGAACATCGCTGTACTTTTACATGGTAGCTTATTTGTGTTCAATTCTTTCATCATCATCATCCTCAAGCAGCCATGGGCTACGGAGGTCCAACCAGACCGCGCAGTTTAATTCTCCAAGCATATCTGTCCTGAGCTACATCTGCTGCATCCGGCCACTGTACACCAATTCTAACAAGGTCCTGTTTGACATTGTCTGCCCACCGCATCCTAGGTCTCCCCCTCCTTCTGAGGCCTCTAGGCACACTGTTCATAACCCTATTCGCCAATCTATAATTATCCATACGGGCAACATGGCCAAACCAGCGGCGTCTCTCTCTGCACAATATGCTGCTTAAAGGAGGTTGCAGACTCCTTTGCCTAACCTCATTATTAGTTACAAAGTTAAACCACCTAATACCCAAGATACTGCGTAAGCATCTAGAATCAAAAGCATCTAGTTTCCTGTTATCTTGTTTACACAGCGTCCAAGTTTCACTACCATAACCTCAAAAGATTCAAACTATTCTACAGTCTAATTTTAGTCTTTAGGTGTATACGCCTATTTCTCCACACTCTCCATAGATTCTTAAAAGTCCTGGCAGCAATCCCTATTCGTCTGTTAATCTCATGCCGCACATCACCAGTATCAGTTACGCAGCTCCCAAGGTAATTAAACTGTGACACCTGCTCAAGACTGCAACCATTCAGATTAACTGAATCACAACCTGCCTGACCAATTTTCATCACTTTAGTTTTCTCTCTGTTTATAACCAAACCTACTGTACTACCAGTCTCATCAACAGTTCGAATGAAAGAGTTCATCTCATCAACATCATTTGCCAAAAGGGCTAAATCATCAGCATAATCTAAATCAGAAATTTTCGTATCTCCAGTCCATTTAAGGCCAAAAGCTTTCCATTGAAGTGAATTTCGCATAACATAATCAACAACCAAACTAAAGAGAAAAGGAGACAAAATGCACCCTTGTCGAACACCAGAAGTAATGATAAACCAATTGTTACAAGACTTACCAACCCTCACACATGACTCAGTGTTATTATAGAGAGCTTTCATTATGTTAACTAACTTGTCTGGTATACCATATGATCTCACAATCAACCACAAATTATGACGATCAACAGAGTCGAAAGCCTTTTTGAAATCAACAAAGCTAGCAACCAAAGATTTCTGAAACTCTAAACATTTCTCAAGAATCTGCCTAAGTGAAAATATCTGATCCACACATCCCCTACCACTTCTGAATCCACATTGCTCATCACGCAATTGCCTGTAAACCAGATTCTTAAATCTATTAAGCACAATCATGGAAAGAACTTTACCTGGAACAGAGAGTAGGCTGATACCCCTATAGTTATCACAAGAACTGCGATCACCTTTTTTGAAAATAGGGATAATAATAGCTCTGGTAAAATCTTTAGGAACCATGCCTTTATCATAAAAGTTATTCAAAATTTCAGTCATCCAAATGGTAACTGAAACATTCCCAGCTCTAAGCATTTCCGTAGTAATTTCATCCACCCCTGGGGATTTATGAAGTTTAAGTTTAGAAATAGCCAAAATAACTTCAGATTGTGTTATAGGGCCAACATTAAAGCCAACAATGCATCTATCATCATTGCAAACAATGGGAGTAGAACTAACCACATTGTCTAGAACATTACTGAAATGCTCAGCCCACCTAGCCATGACAGAATCCTCACCTTCTATAACCTTGCCTTGTTTATCCTTCAATCCCTGTATACCTGTTCGTTTTCTACCACACAAAACATTAACTATCTGGTACAGCTCTCTGCTGTTGTGCTGTCTAACTGCTTCCTCAGCTTTGTCAGCAAGGCCATCAAGCCAAAGATTCTTATCAGTAGCTAACTGATCCTTTACACGTTTATTAAGTTCTTTGTAATGCTTTGTATTAGGACTAGTAGGGTACTGATTAAGGACATTCCTGCAGTTCCTTCTTTCTGAAATAAGCTCAAGTGCCTTATCACTTAAATAATTCTGCCTCCTCTGCTCCTTTTTCCCTAAAAGAGTACTGTTAGTTTCCAAAAATGCCTGTTTAAAATGGCCCCATTCTTCCTCAACTTCAGTATTAAGCAAACCATGACTGTCATTATGACTAAGTAACCTATCATGGTAAGCTTTAGCTATAACTGGGTCTTTCAGAGCTTCAGTATTAAAGGTAAATTTTTTAACCCTAGCACAACACTTTTTAAGTTTAAGTTGCAAGACACTTTTAACAAGGTAATGGTCAGGTCCCATTTCACCTCCCCTATATGCCCTGGTATTTCTAACAGAACTAGCCCATTTGCTGTTAATTAATATATAATCAATCATATTCTTATGCAGCCCATCAGGTGAAACCCATGTGTATTTATGTATGTCGCGGTGTTTGTAATATGTGTTAGTTATTCTGAAACCATTGAGTTTACTTACCTGTAGGAGACGTTGCCCATTACCATTGCAGCTACCAATACCAAAAGGGCCTATTACTCCTCCCCAAAGGTCAGAGTCGGTACCAACTTTGGCATTGAAGTCACCAAGAACAAGGGTAATATCTCCTTTCTTGACAGAATTCAAAATATCCTGAAGTTGTCTGTAAAACCTATCCTTCTCATCCTCATCAGAATCCTCAGTGGGGGCATAACAGCAGATAACATTCAAGTCTTTAATGCTTGTCTGAAATTTTGCTGTAAGAAACCTTTCATTAATGCACTCATATCCTAGAAGAGCATCACTAGCATGTCTGCTGAGCAGCAGACCCACGCCTTGGTGATGCTTTCCATCCTCCCTCCCTGTAAAGAGAAATTTAAAGTTATTTTTAAGTATCTCACCTTTACCTGTCCATCTGGTCTCTTGCAAGCCTAGAATATCTAGGTTATAGCGCTGGAATTCCTGCATGAGGACATCAAAAGAATAATCTCTATGTAATGTCCTCACGTTCCACGTTCCTGCAGAGAGAAAATGATTAGTAGGATATTTAAAGATATTAGGTTTATTGAGATTGGTAGGGCCAACAATATCAAACAGCCCCCTGATCGCAGGCATGGGGCAAAGACCTGTTCCTCCTCCACTAAAGGCTGAAGTCACCGATGCTGGTAGGAACTTCAGGCACCACCTTTTCAAGTGGACTTTTTCAAGAACCATATGGCCTGCCTGAGACACATTACTCCAGTTTAGGCTTGACGATGCCCAACTAGCTAAGTAAGGTTCAGGTACCTGCGATGGCCTCTCATTAGGATTATCCAGGAGCTGATATAAGGTATCCCATGCCTCTGTTCACTTAGAGCTGGCAACCCAGAGGCAAACAGAAAACACAGCGGCAGACACTCCCTCAACAGAGGCCCACCAGTGCAGCAAGTCCAGGATCCATAATCAAGCTCAAATCCATAAACAAGTCCAGTCTAGTAGGTATAAATGGTCAGCGCCAGGACCCTGTGAAGTTGACCACTCCTCAGCAGGTTTGAAAAAAAAGAAAAAGTGGCCATAGATGACCATATCAGTAGGCCATACTGAACTGGCAGCCCTCCCCTTCCGTTCCCTTCCAAAAGAGAATATCTCTTTTGAAAGGTACTAACGGCCTGCACCACGAGAAGGCGGGGTCGGACATTAGGTGCTAGACCTGGCCGGTTCTGTGCATCATCACTGGGGATTGGTACACAGCTCTCCTTCCAGTTTACGCCTAGCTACCATATTTGTTTTTATTCAGTTTTTCAGTTTCTATGCATTAAAAAGTTTCAATTCTAAAATGTTTTATTACATTTTTTATCTTTCAGATATTTTCACTACGTTTTGTCTTTAAAACTTTGTAAACATATTTCAAACCTTTCACTGTTGTTCGGTATTGTTTTCGCTGTTTCTACTTTAACCCCGTTGAAAAAGTGTCACACTGGGTAGGGAAAACGGTTTTATAGTGCAATGAGCAACCTTTTAGTCTGTTGATAACCTTTAGAAAAGCTTTTCGTCTTCTTCTCGGTGAGAATCTCACATAACCATCAGATACCATAGAAAACGAGAGTATGGAATCGTATGCTTCTATTCAACTGCTACCTATCTTTTATTAGCAAATGTTAGGCTTGTTTTATGTGTTCTTCCATATATGTGTCTCTTACAACATCGAAAAAATCTAATTTGAAATGGATACAATTAGTTCGTTCAACATAATGTGATTCACCAGGTATTGTCCAAACAGTGTATCATATCATCAACCATCGTAGAACTGGGAATAATAATAATCTGAAAAACTACCGGCAGAGATTCTGCGTTATTCTTTTAAGAATGAATTTACCTAAACTTTTATCCACTTAGATTTTATATGGTTCAGTTAAGAATGTGAATGAATTAAAAATCTTGGTAGAAAAACAATGGACCAGGACATAATCCCAGGAGCAAGAGAACACTGACACAGTAAACCTCATGGATTATTTGAAGCAGACATTAAAAGTCAGCCTCAGAAAAGAACTTTTTTAAGATTCTACGTAAGAACTGTATCTGGTGTAAAATGGATCACCCAAGTCAGCTTCGCCATTAGTGCCTTGCAATAACCTTTGAATCAGTTGCTGACTATTTCACAGAAGCAGTACGAAAGATTCATTTAACCGACATCGCTAAACTTTTTGTGGAAGTGGCAGTAGTTGAATTAAATCGTTTCAATAATGTATCATTCACGTCTGAATTGAACTCTCCTATGTTATCAAAAGAAGTGCACGACGAACTGGTACTCAATACGTACTTACTAAATATTAATAGTGTGAAAATATTGTTACTAAATAAAGCGTGTTGCACATTTTTCCTCGTTGTAATTTCGTTCTTAGTGAATATGAATTTGTTGTGATTTTTTCGTCACTGTGATTTCTTTCTTAGTACGCTTTATAATAGACTGTAAAATAGCAATATGGTTACAAACTAGTGGAACAAAGTGGGATGTGACCAATAAATTCTATTCTGAAAATAACCGTAGGAAGGAAGGGACAATTCTAGCGGTTAATTTTTCGAGAATTGCACCCTAAAATATCCGCTTTTAAATTAATGAATCTAAAACATCGTTTACAAAAATGTGATATTTTGTGCTGCATCATGGGAAAGTTTATTTCACGGCAAGTCTTGGCGGGAACTCGAATCTTTATTAGAAAAAATGTAATAATCTCATGAGCAATTTTAAGGCACACTTCCAAATTCCCTTTATACAATTTTGTATTGTATAAAGGGAATTTGGAAGCTCACAGGAATCATAAATTTCCTCCAATGTATAAGAATAAAAGTACAAAAAAAGGGAAATATTCCTTATGAGTGATTTTTGAAGTATAAATAATACAGAAATAATAACCCGCTAGAGTATGAGTCGTTTGCGGGTGTAAGTTTTCATACGATATTTTACTCATGATATACAAAAGATTAGTCTTCATAGTAAAATCTTTTAACACAATACACGTTTTTTCGAATAGCGCAATCCGTATGGTTTTTAACACTACATCAAACAATTTCGAGTCAATAGCAAAGATTCAGTACTGTCAGTTAATTTTTAGTTTAATACCAGAGAAATAAAATGGTTAAATTAGAAAAGGTTTCGCCTAATTAACATTCTTTTAAAACTGAGGCCTCAAAATTTTAAATAAGTTACTCATCGTTTTCAGCTAATTTTAATAACTTTGTTTCGAAACGTTCCAATTAGCTACATTTTGACACTAGGTGGAGCTATTTCCAACCCTGCCTCAAATCGTGACCAGTTGCAGAGAGCTACAATGCTTTCAGTTATAAGTTCTTTGCCAAGAAAATGATCATCATTTTACAGCTAAGGGATGTGATGATTCCTCTATACCGTCGTGATTTGAGTCCATTAAACGGAAAAAATTCGTAACATTTCCCACCTTTCTCTGGATATGCCGGATGTGATGCTTTATTCATTCCCTCTTGGTAAAGTAATCTATGCATCAGTGTCGTTATTCAATGATACAGAGTAGGGGCGGGGGTGGCTCAGTCGGTAGCGCGCCAGGCTCGTAATCTGTAGTTCCCAGGTTCGAGTCCCAGCTGGGTCAGCGTTGAGATTTATCTCCGCAAAACTCCCCGCCCTGCCCACGGTCAGTAGGGGACACCGATGGGCTCGGAAAGGCCGCCGTCCGTCGGATGGGACGATAAGCCGTGGCTCCGTGTGCGGGAGAGCCATACCCTGTGCACGTTAAAGAACACGCTGGATGGCCTTGACGGGAGGCTACCATCTGTCTCCCAACAGCTATTCCAGTGGGTCCCCTCCCCCAACATTCTCTGAGCCTTCGGGGTCCATGTGACCTGGCCATTTAGCCCATGGTGTGCAAAAAAGTGCCGCTCAGAGGTAAAACAACCCAACCCAACTCAATGATACAGTTCTAGTGCAAGTAGGACAATGCCAGAAATATCTGGGCATGCTTTGTCATGATCGCAGCTGTGTATCTCTAAATGCTGATAGGTGAATACTCTTGGAAATCATAGAAGACAACAGCGAGGAAACTGAATTCTCACTCACACTACATCAGTGGTTTAACTAAAAGCAAGCTGGGAGCAATATAACTCAAGTTGTTGAGACATTAACACTGGATAGAGATGTGTTTTTCTGTAATGCAATTCGTGAACATGCAAATGATTATAGGTTGACTTCGATTATTTCCCTCGACGCAAGTTAACCCGAGAGACAGAAGTGCTACGAATCACACGTGTACATGCTTTCAGTAGAAAGACCAGAACTTGACAGTGCAACTGTGCGTATTTAGGGGATAGCTGAGGGATTCGTAGATGGTTGGTGATATGATACACTGTTTGGACAATACCTGGTGAAACGCATTATGTTGCGCGAACTGATTGTCTCCATTTCAAATTAGATTTTTTCGATGTGGTAAGAGAGAAATATGGAAGAACATATAGAACAACACTAACATTTGCTAACGAAAGATAGGTAGCAGTTGAATAGAAGCATATCTGGCAACGTTTTTTTTAGGAATTAGTGATCTGGCAACGTTTTTTTTAGGAATTAGTGATCTGGCAACCTTCGTGTCACGTGACACGAGGCTGCCAGATCACTAATTTCTAAAAAATTCGTTGCCAGATATTTTTTCTGCATTCTGTAACCAACCATAGTGTTCGGATACTTTTTTGAGCGACTGTACGTATTGAGTACCAGTTCGTCGTGCACTTCTTTTGATAACATAGGAGAGTTCAATTCAGACATGAATGATATATTATTGAAACGATTTAATTCAACTACTGCCACTTCCACAAAAAGTTTAGCGATGTCGGTTAAATGAATCTCTCGTACTGCTTCTGTGAAATAGTCAGCAACTGATTCACAGGTTATTGCAAGGCACGAATGGCGAAGCTGACTTGGGTGATCCATTTTACACCAGATACAGTTCTTACGTAGAATCTTAAAAAAGTTCTTTTCTGAGGCTGACTTTTAATGACTGCTTCAAATAATCCATGAGGTTTACTGTGTCAGTGTTCTCTTGCTCCTGGGATTATGTCCTGGTCCATTGTTTTTCTACGAAGATTTTTCAATTCATTCACATTCTTAACTGAACCATATAAAGTTTAAGTAGATAAAAGTTTAGGTAAATTCATTCTTAATAGAATAACGCAGAATCTCTGCCGGTAGTTTTTCAGATTATTATTATTCCCAGTTCTACGATGGTTGATGATATGATACACTGTTTGGACAATACCTGGTGAATCACATTATTTTGAACGAACTGATTGTATCCATTTCAAATTAGATTTTTTCGATGTGGTAAGAGACACATATATGGAAGAACACATAAAACAATCCTAACTTTTGCTAATAAAAGATAAGTAGCAGTTGAATAGAAGCATACGATTCCATACTCTCGTTTTCTATGGTATCTGATGGTTATGTGAGATTCTCACCGAGAAGAAGACGAAAAGCTTTTCTAAAGGTTATCAGCAGACTAAAAGGTTGCTCATTGCACTATAAAACCGTTTTCCCTACCCAGTGTGACACTTTTTCAACGGGTTAAAGTAGAAACAGCGAAAACAATACCGAACAACAGTGAAAGGTTTGAAATATGTTTACAAAGTTTTAAAGACAAAACGTAGTGAAAATATCTGAAAGATAAAAAATGTAATAAAACATTTTAGAATTGAAACTTTTTAATGCATAGAAACTGAAAAACTGAATAAAAACAAATATAATGTAGTTAAAGAATTGAACACAAATAAGCTACCATGTAAAAGTGCAGTGATATTCTCAAATGTTTCAGTGGCAACGGGGGTAAGATGTACACCATGTTCTCCATATCTCGGTAAACCTTTGCATCAGAAGGAATACCTTAACAATTAATATTCATTACTTTCAAATCCACACTGGTGCTAATGTTCACGGCATATTTCTTAGCGAACGGCAAATTGATAGTGTAATATCTATGGAGATGTGGTCTTCGAGGACCCTGCACAAGATGGTTTTTCAGAAACCACCATATAACAATGCCAATTAATCTCGTATTTAAATCTATTTCGATTCATTGCGACTCAACCCGCATTTGCTAATGAAACAATGATTTGGGCTTTCCCTTAATATATATTTCCTTTGTATAGTCCCTTAATACTAGTATTTTTGCAACAAATGGATTTGTGTGGTTCTCTTCAACACATCTAAGAAAAATCACTCAGGATGGGCTTTGATATCAGAGGTACTTGTTTTTGTGAGCGCGTATGGCGAAAAAATACTCCTTCAAACAACTGCTTGCAACAGCCATAGTAGAAGGTTTGTGAGAAGAAAAACAACTTATTCGGTGATCAGTAGCCAAGAGTAGTTGGAATATTTTCCCCGCATTAGACGCTCCCCACCAATTTAATTCATGGTCAGAATATCTATGACCGCTCGATTTTATTGAGCAAAATCAGTCCTTCAAAAGTATCAATGATATATATGGTGTAATACTTATTATCCGGATTACATCGTAAAACTCTCATAAGAACGATTTAAGAATTTTCAAAGTAAGTGGATTCCAGTGAAATTTCTGCTATGGAATGAAAAATATTACATTCTGCAATGTTCGCAAAAGCTAATCTAAAAATGTTTATTGACTAGAAGCAGGTTATTAATAGATGATTAGTTAAAATATGGCATATAGCTAATTAATATTGAAATCGTGTATTTTTTTAGAATTTAGTAATGTAATGGTTTATTCCTTTAAAATCTCATTTACAGCCATATATGGTTTGTTTGAGAAGAAAAATTATTTTCGTAAAGAAAAACATTTAGACCTAGCAACATCGAGAACCAAGGGGTACTTTTTGTGCCTGTCATGTAAAATTTTGTAATATGTGACGACACTCACGTTGATCTTGTAATAAACAATGTTTCGAATTACGCACCATTGAAGCGTAACTTGAAGTCTGATATAGTTTCATTACTCATATTAGCAAATGTTATTTTCTTTCATATATTTTTTCTTGAAATTCAAAATATAAAAAAAAATTAAAAATAAAATTGAGGCATTTAATTTTCTGCGTGCAACTCCACGGATCGGTGCCGTAACCCCACTTTGGAGACCACTACTGCAGATTAGCGAAAAGGGTTATGAAAAATGTACTTAAAGACCTCAGAAAAATGGGAAGACCTAGAATGTGGTGGGCAAACAATGTCAAACAGGACCTTGTTAGAGTTGGCTTACAATAGCAAAATGAAACAGCTGTAGGTTTCAAAATTACATGTTTGGAGAATTAAATTGCACAGTCTGGTTAGACCTCCGTAGCCTATGGCTGATTGAAATTCTCTGTATAATTTTATAAGTAGATTTCGTTACGCATTCTACCCGTAATCCCTTTAGATCGATTCCATAAAATGGCAAAAAAATCGCAAAAGTAGCTGTTGGGTTGTTGGGTTGTTTTACCTCTGAGCGGCACTTTTTTGCACACCATGGGCTAAATGGCCAGGTCACATGGACCCCGAAGGCTCAGAGAAGGTTGGGGAAGGGGACCCACTGGAACAGCTGTTGGAAGACAGATGGTAGCCTCCCGTCAAGGCCATCCAGTGTGTTCTTTAACGTGCACAGGGTATGGCTCTCCCACACACGGGGCCACGGCTTAACGTCCCATCCGACGGACGGCGGCCTTTCCAAGCCCATCGGTGTCCCCTACTGACCGTGGGAAGGGCGGGGAATTTTGCGGAGATAAATCTCAACGCTGACCCAGCTGGGACTCGAACCTGGGAACTACAGATTACGAGCCTGGCGCGCTACCGACTGAGCCACCCCCGCCCCCACAAAAGTAGCTGTAACGATCTTCATACACATTTCCTATTTCTACTGAGTACAGTCAAAATGCTGCTACATAAGTCGTAGATTAAAAGGAAGAAATATTCAATTCCATTAGAGCAAAATTTAGCTGTCTGGTAGTAGATTCAAAGCAAGAAAAAATTGCACGTTCATTAAAATAAAATTTGGTAATCATTCTCATTAGGGAACTCTATATTTAGTTCAGCAATGCAAATACCCTAATATGAAGAGTTAGGGAAAATTTTACTTTGAAAGTGTATTATGTGTTGATTAATGATAGAAATGTATGATGAAATTTATGCACTTAATACTCTACACCTGTACTATTGTTATTTTTTAGCTTTCACCGTTCCATTCAGGTATTGATGGCTACGAGACTGAGGATAATATAAAAAATATTTCTCACGCCCATGGGGCTGGTCCAACAACTTCCATTAAAAGATTCTGCGAATTTCGCGGGATTATAGAAACCCGCCTCTCAAGTATGTAATTTTAATAACTTTTCTATGTCACTTGAAAGTGAAATGTGTTCATTAAGCCACCATGATTTCTTTGTCCTATCCTGTTATTCAGGTTACAGTGGTCGTAAATGCTTCAAGTCATGCCCATGAAAAAATTGTCTCGAGCATTCTTTGTCGGAAAGTAGAAACTCCTTCTTAAAGCAGTTCATTGCGCCTGAAATTCAGCTATATTTCAAAATGCGCACAATTCAGTATTATTTCAATGTGCCTACAGTTTAATTTTACTTCGATGTGACTATATTTTAATTTTATTTCAATATTATATTTCAATTTTATTTGAAAATGTCTACATGCAGTTTTATTTGAAAATGTCTACATTCAGTTATATTTCAAAAAAAAGCCATGCCTACATTCAGTTTTATTTCAAAATGCCTGAAATTCAGTATATTTCAATGTGACTATATTTCAAATTTATTTCAATGTGACTATATTTTAATTTTATTTCAATATTATATTTTAATTTTATTTCAATATTATATTTTAATTTTATTTCAATATGTCTACATTCAGTTTTATTTCAAAATGCCTACAATTAGTATTATTATTTCAATGTGACTATGTTTCAATTTTGTTTCAATGTAGGTCTCAAAATTACATGTTTGGAGAATTGAATTGCACAGTCTGGTTAGACCTCCGTAGCCTATGGCTGATTGAAAATGCTCTGTATATTTTTATAAGCAGATTTCGTTACGCATTCTACCCGTAATCCCTTTAGATCGATTCCATAAAATGGCAAAAAAATCTCAAAAGTAGCTGTAACGATCTTCCTACACATTTCCTATTTCTACTGAGTACAATCACAAATGTTGCTGCATAGGCCGTAGATTAAAAGGAAGAAATATTAAATTCCATTAAAGCAAAATTTATTTTCCTGGTAGTAGATTCAAAGCAAGAAAAATTTACACGTTCATCAAAATAAAATTAGTTTAAAAAATAAACAGCAGTAACTTAGTTAAATAAATAAACAGCCACTGAATTAGAAAACTTTATACAGACGTACGTAAACCTCACTTGGGTAGCGTATATGCAAATTGTAATTATTATATTAAAAATATATTAATAATATATTTTAATTTTATTTTAATATTATATTTCAATTTTATCTGAGTGTGCCTACCTACATTCAGTTTTATTTCAAAATGCCTACAGTTCAGTATTATTTCAATGTGCCTACGATTCAGTATTATTTCAATGTGTCTATATTTTAATTTTATTTCAATATTATATTTTAACTTTATTTCAATATTATATTTTAATTTTATTTCAATATTATATTTGAATTTTATTTGAATATGTCTGCATTCAGTTTTATTTCAAAATGCCTACAATTCAGTATTATTTCAATGTGACTATATTCTAATTTTATTTCAATATTATATTTCCATTTTATTTCAGTTTGCCTACAATTAAATTTTATTACAAAATGCCTACAGTTCAGTTTTATTTCATTGTAACTATATTTCAGTTTTATTGCAGCGTGCATACAATTAAATTTTATTTCAATGTACACACTGGCCACCGAATTAGAAACTTTTATGCAGATGTACTTAAACCTCACTTGTGCAGCGTATATGCAAAATACGTGGTCACGTGCACACCACGTGATCTAGGCAACTGTTTATGATTGCTGCTCGTCAATAGCATTGATCACAATGGTAAAAGCAAAGGATCTTTCGTGATTTCGATAAAGAGTTTATTGTGGGTGCCGTTCTAGCTGGAGCGACGATTTGAAAAACAGCAGAGCTGACTAGTTTCTCAAAAGGTGAGATATCTCTGGTTTTTAAATCAGTGGAAAAATAACCCACATTGCTTGTCTAAGAGGCATAAATGTGGTGCGACGATAATCTGTTAGGAACGAGATCGCCGTCGTCTGAGAAGGTTTGTACGAAGAAACAGGACTTCCTATGTGCAGCAATTGACCGAAGCATTCAATGAAGGCTGTTCCAGACCCATAGCGAACTATGCGCAGGGAATTGAAGAGGATCGGTATTAGCAGTCGCATGCCTATACAGAAACCACTGATTTCTCCGAAGAACCGGAAAGTTCGTGTACAGTGGTGTCAGAAACACCATGACAGGACACTGGAAGACTGGAAAAAAGTCACGTGGTCCGACGAATCGCGGTACACTTTGTTCTGTACAGTCGGTAGGCAGAGGGTTTGGAGGGAGCCCCATGAAGCAACGGACCCAGCTTACCTTTAAACACAACTCAAGATTTTGGAGGCGGTGTCATGCTGTGGGACACGTTTTATTGGTATGGAACTTGTTCCTGATATTGCTGGAGGGTCGGGTGTCCAAGGATTATCTGGACATTATTGCCGATCAAGTCCATCCTGCAATGTTGACTTTTTATCCAGCAGGTGACGGCTGTTTCATGGATTACAATGCTCCCAGGTTTGGATCCCAGCTGGGTCAGCGTTGAGATTTATCTCCGCAAAACTCCCCGCCGTGCAAACGGTCAGTAGGGGACACCGATGGGCTTGGAAAGTCCGCCGTCCTTCGGATGGGACGTTGAACCGTAGTTCGGTGTGCCTGAGAGCCACACCCTGTGCACGTTAAAGAACACACTGGATGGCCTTGACGGGAGGCTACCATCTATCTCCCAACAGCTGTTCCCATGGGTCCCCTCTCCCAACCTTCTCTGAGCCTTCGGGGTACATGCGACTTGGGCATTTAGCCCATGATATGCAAAAAAGTGCCGCTCACAGGTAAAACAAACAACCAACAACATGAACTACAATTCGACTGTCCATCTCAGAAGATAGGTTCAGCAGTGGTTCAGCGAGCATGACAACGACTTCCACCATCTTCTCTGGCCACCATAAAGCCCGGACATGAACCCCATTGAGAATGTATGCGACATGTTAGAAAAACAAATCCGGTAGCAAAGTTTTCTCCCGTCAAATCTGAGCCAGTTAAAGAACTATCTGGTGAACGCCTGGTATGCTGGAGATGTAAAGGCACTCCAACACTTTATGGAATCTTTACTGAACCACATACATGCTGTAATTCGGGCTAAAGGAGGTCCAACTCTGTGTTGAATAAAAGTTTCCAATTCAGTGACCGGTGTGTGTGTGTATATAATTCAATTTTATTTCAATGTGTGCAATTTAATTTTATTTCAATCTGTCTACAATTCAATTTTATATCAAAATGACTATATTTTAATTTTATTTCAATGTGCTTTTATTTCAATTTTATTTCAGTGTGCCTAAATTTCAATTTTATTTCAATGTACCTACATTTGAATCTTAATTCAATGTGTCTATATTTCAATTTAATTTTCAATGTGCCTATATCTCAATTTTATTTCAATGTGTCTACAATTATATTTTATTTCAATGTGAGTATAAATCGATTTTAATATAATGTGCGTATAATTCAATTCTATTACAATAGTCTACAATTCCGTTTTATCAACTGATATTTTATGTTTATCTTACTCCACGCCAGCCTAAGATATTTTGCCGCCATAAGTAAATTTATATTTCTTTTTCTTCTTCAAGTAAATTTGTTTTTTGCTAGTCCAAAAATTTTATTTTTATTACCATTCTTTTCCCCCACAAAAAAACGTCTTTTTCTACCTAATAAAAAATAAAAATAAATACCCCCTCAAGCAGCTGCTTGCCACAGAGGTCTGACAGGAGCCTGTCAGTTTATATGCCACAGTAGAAGATCTGAGAGGATGGCAGGACCTCAGCAGAAAAACGACACATACATCCATGCCTTACCCGGGACTCGACCCAGGTCCCGTAGATCATTAGCCATGAAATTTATTTTTTTTAACTGTTAGAACTGATTTTATATTTCTCCCCTCCTCCCAAGCTTTCTTCTCATTTTTGTGGCTAGGAGCATATTTTTTCTGACTCCACATTTGAAATAAACTTCCATACAAATCGCTAGCAATAGAGAGAGTCCTAATTTTCTTGCAGGTTATCAAAATCATTCTGAAGAATTTTGTTTTCAAATGGCCCACGGAAAATCTGAATTCAATATCAGATGCTTCGTTGTAGAGGAAGAGATATTGCTATTGCAGACTCGAAATGATGCTCAGTTATTCTTTCTTGATTCAGATTCACATTTCACTTTCGCTCACTATAAGAAGGTAAAAGCAAAATCTTATCCAATGGCTTCTAGAATTTGAAAATGCTTTTCAAAGATTAAATTTAATATTTCTTTTAGAAATCTCGATTAAGGAGGGAAAGATGCCTATTTATAAAATTGATCATTTTTTATATGTATTTCAATTGCAGAATCTCAAATAAAACGGAAGTTGTAATGCTTTATATTAGAAATGGCAAATTCAATATTCAACAAAAATCAGTGATATGATAAATCCAGAAGCTGCTTATTTGTTTGATCGTGTAGCTCAATGTTTCCGAAAGTGGGCGATTCTTCCCCCTGGGGGGCGCTGGAACGATCCAGGGAGTCTGTTGTAGCCTCGGGTGAAATTGGGGGTCGGTGGAAGCATAAAGAAAGAAGGGAAGATAAGAAATTTTTGAAAAAACCGTTCGTACATGTTTCATCTGTTGTGTAACATAGAGTTAAAGTCGTAGTGCCAAACATACACATAAAATTATCCTCCGTTATCTTAATTTTCTGCGCGTAATGCGAATGCATTAAAATCAACCATAGTAACTATTGAAATAAACTTTGAATATTGTATAGTAACTATTGTAACTATTGAAATACTATTGAAATATTCATTAGAATAACTATTGAAATATTCATTAAAATCAACCATAGTAACTATGGTTGATTTTAATGAATAATTTTATAATTTCAATCTTCAAGGTGTCTTATTTACAACAACATCTTTCTTTACTATGTTGTAAGATGTAGGTAGAAATATAGATACATAAAAGAACGCAAATTTGTCACTGTATCTTTCTGTTTGTTCACTTAAAGAAGGTAGATTTCCAGGGGGGCGCTGAGTAATTTTTTTTTTTCTAAAAAAGGGGCGGTAGGACAAATAAGTTTGGGAACCTCTGGTGTAGCTAATGTGTTTGCCATTCACGTTTATACATAAATCATTTGGTTTCAAATTAGATATACTTCTTAAAGAGTTAAATGAAAATCTAAAGCGTATATGTGAAAAAAACCTTGTATTAATTAGGGATTTAAATATTCATTAGCTAAATAATTCTAATGATGCCAATGATTACTTTAATTTGATGTCTGAATTAGGACTGAAACAATATGAAAAGATTGTTCTAGATTAGTACGAATAGATAAAGTTGTTTATACCGTGTGTTTGTAAGCAAAAGGTAAAAATATCACTATTGATGTGTCAGTTTATAAATTCAATATGCCTGATCATATTCCTATAGTGGGTAAGATTAATCTCAACATGCATAAAATAAATTGCAATTCACCCAAATGTAAAAAAAGGTACAAATATCAATTATTTTGAATTTATATCAAACAGCAACGTTTTGCAAAATTATGCATATCTGATAATGAAACTTGATAATAAGTTGTACAAATTTTTTTTGAATGTTTATTCATAATAAATGGGGCGGGGGTGGCTCAGTCGGTAGCGCGCAGGTTCGTAATCTGTAGTTCCCAGGTTCGAGTCCCAGCTGGGTCAGCGTTGAGATTTATCTCCGCAAAATTCCCCGCCCTGCCCACGGTCAGTAGGGGACACCGATGAGGCTTGGAAAGGCCGCCGTCGGTCGGATGGGACGTTAAGCCGTTGCCCCGTGTGTGGGAGAGCCCTACCCTGTGCACGTTAAAGAACACACTGGATGGCCTTGACGGGAGGCTACCATCTGTCTCCCAACAGCTGTTCCAGTAGGTCCCCTCCCCCAACCTTCTCTGAGCCTTCGGGGTCCTTGTGACCTGGCCATTTAGCCCATGGTGTACAAAAAAGTGCCGCTCAGAGGTAAAACAACCCAAACAACCCATTCATAATAAATACTTATTTACTAGCAATAAACAAGGAGGAATAAAAAAACAAGAAGGCAAAAATGGGTACTGATGAATTAATTAAATGTATAGATGAAAAAGAAAGATTGCATATGAAATATAGAAAACATCCTGGTAGTGTGCAATATGAAACAGACTACGGAAGCTGTAGCAAATATGTTAAAAAACGCATCAATGAAGTTAACGAAAGGTGTATGGGGCATATATTCGATTTTTATGCAAATAATACTAAGTCGCAATGGAGGATGTAAATAATTTGCTTGACATAATAGGAATAGAATACAGTATTACCAGTGTTGAAAATACGATTTTTTGAATTAGGGGTGCGGCAAAATACATCGATTCTATGCCCTCCCCTACAAAAATTACGATTTGTCCGAAATAATATTCAAAGCAGCAGGCCAAAATGAACGGTAACGTATCTGCGTTTTCTTTCTGTTTTTTTTTTTTTTTCATTTTTAGTTTTTCTACACCACTTTTTTTTTGTTTTTTCTTTTTTCATCTTCAGAACTGTTTCGATTCCGTCCTTTCGCGTCCTACCCCATTTCCACGAGTAAGCTGTAATCTGAACAGAGTAACTTAAGTATATTGGTATGATATAAATTCAGATTTTGTACACAGTAAAAACAAATATTTATAAAAAAACTTTCAAAATCCTTCCAAAAAAACTTGCTAATATTGGCTTCGAGACTAGATTTTAATAATAATAATAATAATTATAAATAAATTCTCCCTCAAGCAGCTACTTGCCACATAGGTCTGACAGGAGCCAGTCAGTTTATATGCCATAGTAGAAAATCTGTGAGGATGGCAGGACTTCAGCAGAGAAACAACACAAACGTTCATGTCTTATCCGGGGCTCGAACCCAGATCCCTTAGATCAGTGCCAAGCGCGCTAACCACTCGGCCACGGGACAATAATAATAATAGGTCGGGTGGAGTCGGTTCAGTTGACAGATTCGTAATATATAGTTTCCACGAACCTGGCACATTTATTTCGTACCCTCCCTAAAGCAGACCTCCAATTTCCAATGCCATCAGTGTCACAGAAAGGGAATTCCCATGGGTTCCAAGCCCATCGGTAGCTCCTTTCAAATTAAAATTAAGTTTTTACTCCATGTACAGGAGAGCCCTACCCTGTGGCACATTAAAAAACAAGCTGGATAACCTTGACGGGAGGCTACCATCTCTCCCCTAACAACTGTGTAGTGCAGTGATTCTCAACCTTTTATGCTTCACGTACCCCCTGGAAATAGTGTATGTAACAATCCCTTGTATAGATTTATTTATTTATTTATATACATCTCTGGGAGCTCCTTCTTCTGGCTTATCCACCAATAGTTTAGAATTTAAACAGTACATTAGAGAAATAAGCAATATAAAAGTACGAGAACAAAGTTAAGATTATATATTGATGATTAAAATTATATAAATATTAAATGATTCTTCCAAGTGGAGTCGAGAAGATAAAATCTAAAAGTAATTTGAAGATTTTAATACGTTTAGCCTCAATAGGATGATTTAGTAGAAGGTCTCCCTTGTATAGGTAGATAAAACTATAGTTATAGTATAACAATGCGAAAAAATTTCGTTACTAGATTTAGCGACTTTTGAGCTCTCACGGCGTACCCCAAAAACTTATACCGCGTACCTCACTTGAGAACCCATAGTCTAGTGGTTCCCTTCCTCCAACCTTGGGGCGGGGGTGGCTCAGTCGGTAGCACGCCAGGCTCGTAATCTGTAGTTCCCAGGTTCGAGTCCCAGCTGGGTCAGCGTTGAGATTTATCTCCGCAAAATTCCCCGCCCTGCCCACGGTCAGTAGGGGACACCGATGGGGTTGAAAAGGCCGCCGTCCGTCGGATGGGACGTTAAGCCGTGGCCCCGTGTGCGGGAGAGCCATACCCTGTGCACATTACAGAACACGCTGGATGGCCTTGACGGGAGGCTACCATCTGTCTCCCAACAGCTGTTCCAGTGGGTCCCCTCTCCCAGCCTTCGGGGTCCATGTGACCTGGCCATTTAGCCCATTGTGTGCAAAAAAGTACCGCTCAGAGGTAAAACAACCCAAATCCTCCAACCTTCTTTGAGACTTTGCGGTTCTTGTGACCTGGACATTTAGCCCATTTTGTGCAAAAGCAGTGCCGCTTAGAGGTAAACGTCTAAAAATATTGATAATAACAATAATTTCATTGAAGTTTTCGAATCTATAAAAAATTAACTCGCTTTCTTGAAGCTGCCAAAAAACACACAAAAAGTAGCAATACAATTTCTGATCAAATAGTAAATGATCTCATGAAATATTTAGCTGAAAATATTTAGTTTCGCCGTGAGTGATCCCATTGTGGCGGAACTAAATTTTTTCAGCGAACTATTTTATGAGTCCCTGCTACATGACATCTTTTATGATACTTTTTTTTTATTTGCGACATATAGAACAGAGAAGAATCCTAGAAGCTACTCCTAGCTTAATACAGGCCTTCTCATACAAGGACATGCCCTACTACGACCGAAGTCACTGCTGACCACTGCCTTAGTTAGAGCTAACACAACACACAAAGTTTGCCTTGCTGGAACAGTCGCTAGCTGCCTAACCACTATGCCAGTTAAGGCCCAAAACTTTACTACAGAATTGTTATATTGCCTACCTGAAATGTTTTACTTGGTACATCGAAGTTAACATTTAATTTTGTTTTATATTACACTTAATTTTTTGGTTATATAGTTAACATTTAATTTATACATTTATTTTATATAGTATATTTTGGTTTTTTTTAATGATTTTTTTTTTGTTTTACTTTTATTGCATTTTCTGTCTTCTTTTACGCTAAAACACAATTGGCAACTATAAGCGATAACACCTGAACACGCGCTTGTAACATATTAACTAATTCTGGTGAATCTGGTCTCCTAACAGCTGTCCTAGTTGTTATCGAGTATCTCTTTACATTTCCTCATTAGTTAATTTCTCAACAGTCTTCTTTCAAAGTTGTGTTGTTTTATCTCTGAGAGGCACTTTTTTACACGCAGTGGGGCATACTAGGTCAGAAAGACCCCGAAAACTTTCGTAGGAGGGGACACACTGGACAACTCTTAGGAGACAGATAGTAGCATACCGTTAAGTGCATGTCGCGTGTCCTTTAACGTGCACACGATATGGCTCTCTCTCGCACACGGAACCTTGGCTTTACACTCCATTTCTTCGACAGTGATCTTTCCAAGACCATCGGTGTCCCCTACTGACAGAGAGCAGGTTGGGGGGGGGATTGCGTAGCTAAATTTCGACGCTGGTCCAGGTGGGATTCGAACCTGGGAACTGCAATTACGTGCTACCCCCGCCCCTCCTTTTTCAGACTAAGCACAAATAATCCCTGAGTTGAAATTATAATTATTTATGCCCTTGAACAAATAAGATTGGACTTTGTTGTTTTACCTCTGAGCGGCACTTTTTTGCACACCATGGGCTAAATGGCCAGGTCACATGGACCCCGAAGGCTCAGAGAAGGTTGGGGGAGGGGACCCACTGGAACAGCTGTTGGGAGACAGATGGTAGCCTCCCGTCAAGGCCATCCAGCGTGTTCTTTAACGTGCACAGGGTATGGCTCTCCCGCACACGGGGCCACGGCTTAACGTCCCATCCGACGGACGGCGGCCTTTCCAAGCCCATCGGTGTCCCCTACTGACCGTGGGCAGGGCGGGGAATTTTGCGGAGATAAATCTCAACGCTGACCCAGCTGGGACTCGAACCTGGGAACTACAGATTACGAGCCTGGCGCGCTACCGACTGAGCCACCCCCGCCCTGAGAGATTGGACTAAATCCTTCAGTATCATCATTCCATCCTCATCTATCAGCTTCCTCATTCTGATTAAAGTTAAGTTCTTTAAAAGACTTTTACACTATTTCATTGGTTTCGGGTTAAAATGTCCCTCTAATGGTTTGAGCAACGGTTAAATTATCGGCCAAGTGTTTTAAAGAAAGAAATGTAACTTTAACAAATCTTCACATGAATTTTAACTGCTGACATGTAATATTTACAGTTAACTATCTTTGTACTTACTGCACCTGAATACAGTTACTTTTGTCGATTTTATATGAATCTCTAGAAGAAGAACAGCACATTGGATTCCACATGCAACAGAACATTTTCATTAATGGGTTTGAATAGGATTTACAATTTTCTGTCGTGCATCCCATGGCTATTGTCTGCTTGGGAAACATCAGAGTCGTGCAACAGGCAATAAGAAAACAGAATGCAGGTCTTTTCGGCATCATGATTTGATGAAAGGATCTAGATTGGGTAGAAATGACAAATTAAATAAATACTAGTGGGATGAATAATTAAATATTGAAGTAAGTTTCAATTACTTATATACTGCATGGATTGTTGTTTTACCTTTAACACCTTTAAGGGGTATTTTGTGCACACAATTGGCTAAATGGCCAGGTCGCAAGGACCCCGAGGTCTCAGAGAAGATTGGTGGTAGTGGATCCCCTGGTCAGCTGCTAGGAGAGAGATGGAAGCCTCCCATCAAGGCCAGACTGTCCTTTAGAGTGCACAGACAGCTCTAGCTAGGAAGGCCACATATGAATGGCAGAAAAAGAGAAAATATTCTCTTGCTGTACACCAGAAAAAGATTTTTTTTTTTAACTTCCTTGCTAAAAATGCAAAAACTTGCTAGGATTTTTTTTATTTAAAAAACTAATGTCCAATAAAATCGATTAATGTAAAAGAGAATTTATTTTCCTAAAAGAAGTTTCTTTTATAGTTTGTAATTTAGGTAGTCTTCTTTGTAAGCCTTATATTCAATATCAAGCAATCGCAGGCGAATCAAGAACCACTGTGGAGAATTAGGAATAAATGCCATTTAAATTTGATAATTTGGATACCAGTTCAGTCTTCATGTGTTCTGTTTAATTATTACTATTCGTTCAAAAATATTTAAATTTTTTAAACTTTTATTTTCTAAAATATTAATCTATTTTAGATTATATATTGTAGTTAAAAGAAAGAATAGCTTCGAACTAAGAAAAGGCCTTCTGTCAACGTTTGATGTGGCTCTCTTGTGCACATCGGTATCCTCTTTCTGGCCGAGGAGAGAGTGGTTAATGGACATAAATTTAAACTCTGACGCACTTGGAACTCGAACCTTGTGCGCTACCGACTGAGCCACCCCGCCAATTCTACATACTGAAGACTAAAGAAATGGAGCTTAAACAATTCAAGTTAGTAGATTGGATTGGATTGTTTTACCTCTGAGCGGCACTTTTTTGCACACAATGGGCTAAATGGCCAGGTCACAAGGACCCCGAAGGCTCAGAGAAGGTTGGGGGAGGGGACTCACTGGAACAACTGTTGGGAGACAGATGGTAGCCTCCCGTCAAGGCCATCCAGTGTGTTCTTTAACGTGCACAGGGTATGGCTCTCACGCACACGGGGCCACGGCTTAACGTCCCATCCGTCGGACGGTGGCCTTTTCAAGCCCATCGGTACCCCCTATCAAATTAATAGAGTTCTGTGAAATCATAAGAAATAAATTGATTCTGTTTTGAATATCTGGAATGAAAGAGATCAATATTCAGTTAATTGGTTAATATCCCGGTGGGCTAGCAGAAAGCCCTAAGAGAACCAAGAGAAAAGAAGACGATTGGTTCTTTCTAGAGTTAGTTATAGTACTGAAACTTGAGCCCTTTGTAAACAAGATAACAGGAAACTTGATGTTTTTGATTCTAGATGGTCACACAGTATCTTAGTAATTTTTAGGTTTCATTTTTTAAATAATGAATAGGTTAGGCAAACGAGTAGACAACTCCTTTCAGCAGCTTATTGTGTGCAAAGAGAGATTGCGTTGGTTTGACCATTTTGTCGTATGCATATTTATAGATTGGCGAATAGGGTTATGAACAGCATGTCTAAAAGCTTCAGGAAAAGGGGGAAACCTAGGATTTGATGGGCAGACAATGTGAAACAGGACCTTGTTAGAATAGGCCTGCAATGGCTAAATGCAGCAGTTGTGGATCAGACATGTCTGGAAAAGAAATTTGTACGGTAAGAATTTTGCATGGTCAGTCCGTAGCCCATGGCTACACGAGGATTTTGTATGTATATATGTAGCAGAAAGTAATTAGCAATAGCATGATGTTTCAGCTAATATTACGCAAAAGTGTACATCATCCTGATGAAGGATTTATACAGGTTCCCCCCGCCAAGAATTCGTTAGTTCAAATGAATATATATTTATATTAACTATCTAATATTCACTGATATACTATATATATTAATTTTAAGGAGAAAAGGAATACAGAGGATGCTATTTTCAAATTAATTTCAATAGTTCATAAAGGAATAAATGATAACATCAAAATAGCTGTTTTTTTTTTCTTGGATATACATAAAGAGTTTGATGCTGTTCCACATAACAGAATGTTATTTAAATTTGAAAATGTGGATTTAGACGAAAATGTAGGTTATTTAAATGATAAGGTCGAGAGAGTTAAATAAAATTTTCAATACAGAGGAATTATGCAGTTTGGTGTTCCTCAAAATTCAGTTTAGGTCTTCTTTTATTATCTCGTTTTCAAAGAAAAACGAGATAATAATTTTGTTTTGTCGTCTGTCTGGTGAAATACTTAGTGGGTCTGTCTGTAGACATCGAACTTTTTTGTTTATAAAGATAAATTGAAACTTCTTTTTATGTTTCATAGGTGTTAATGAAATATTATCATCTGCACTTTCCTAATCTTTCTTAAGTTACAATTCTAATATTTCAAACGAATATTACAAACGGTATATTTATGCTGGAAATTTGAAATTTTGATGGTGGAATGTGAAAGTCACGAAATTTCGATTACCAACAATGAATTCGCTCCTTAGACCCAGGATGGGTGGGAAAACACAACTCTGTTTTTGCTTTAGCAGATAATTGTTTGTTTTTAGGCATGAACTGGAAGGAGAGCTGTGTACCAATCCCCAGTGATGATGCACAGAACCGGCCAGGTCTAACACCTAATGTCCGACCTCGCCTTCTCGTGGTGCAGGCAGTTAGTACCTTTCAAAAGAGATATTCTCTTTTGGAAGGGAACGGATAGGGAGCGCTGCCAGTTCAGTACGACCTACTGATCTGGTCATTTATGGCCATTTTTTCTTTTTTTTTTCAACCCTGCTGAGGAGTGGTGAACTTCACAGGGTCCTGGTGCTGACCATTTATACCTACTAGACTGGAACAGTTTATGGATTTGAGCTTGATTTTGGATCCTGAACTTGCAGCACTGGTGGGCCTCTGTTGAGGGAGAATCTGCCGCTGTGTTTTCTGTTTGCTTTTTGGGTTGCCAGCCCTAAGTGAACAGAGGCATGGGATACCTTATATCAGCTGGTGGATAATCCTAATCAGAGGCCATCGCAGGTACCTGAACCTTACTTAGCTAGTTGGGCATCGTCAAACCTAAACTGGAGTAATGTGTCTCAGGCAGGCCATATGGCTCTTGAAAAAGTCCACTTGAAAAGGTGGTGCCTGAAGTTCATACCAGCATCGGTGACATCAGCCTTTAGCTAAGGAGGAACAGGTCTTTGCCCCATGCCTGCGATCAGGGGGCTGTTTGATATTGTTGGCCCTACCAATCTCAATAAACCTAATTTCTTTAAAAATCCTACTAATCATTTTCTCTCTGCAGGAACGTGGAATGTGAGGACATTACATAGAGATTATTCTCTTGATGTCCTCACGCAGGACTTCCAGCGCTATAACCTAGATATTCTAGGCTTGCAAGTGACCAGTTGGACAGGTAAAGGTGAGATACTTAAAAATAACTTTAAATTTCTCTTTACAGGGAGGGAAGATGGAAAGCATCACCAAGGGTAGGAGTAGCTTCTAGGATTCTTCTCTGCCCTATTTGTCGCAATCAAAAAAAAAAAAAAAAATCAAGGTGGGGGGTCTGCTTCTCAGCAGACATGCTAGTGATTCTCTTTTAGGATATAAGTGCATTAATGAAAGGTTCGTAGTCGTAACAACTGAACACCGTTTCCAAATTTGTATATGGTCCCCTAACCATCTAGTACAGAAATAGGTTGAGAGAAGTTCTGCAAACCCCTAAGTTTCTGTTGCTAGGGTTTCCCCCATTTCTTTCCCCCAGTGGTCTTCCACTGTCGGTTCGACATCCTAGGATGGGCTACGAAATTTATTGGTTGCCCCCCTTCACTACCGCTGGAAAGAAGTTTCGTAAACCTCTAAGTTTCTGTTGCAAGGTTGCCCTCCAGATGCGTCCTAACTTGGATTTCACCGTCGGTGAAGAGTTCGACATCCTAGGTTGGGCCCTACGAAATTTACTGGTTGACCCCCTTTTCCTCCACACTGTCGCTGAAATGATGGGTTCCCACAGGTGTTCTCTAAACGCGATAGCATCAGTGAAAATGTTCAACTCATGAAACGGTGTTCAGTTGAAAGGTAGGTTTAACGATCCAGGTTCTATCGCTCTTATGGTTTCTTGAGTGTCATTCCTATTCTGAGAGCTCTCCTCATTCAAGAGTGAGGTACTTTGAGAAGAGTTGGGAAGCAGCCATTATACTTAGGAAACGTGGCAATAAGCGCGAATGTAACAGTCAAGGAGGTGTGACTCTGAATAGTCGCTATGGACAAATTGCTTCGAGGGTGGTTCTGTAGGGAAAATAATTATAGTCGACGCGTTGCCTGCTACTTAGACAGGTAAGTCTAAGACTAATAATAGGGTGGGCGACAATGTCCTCCGGGGTCCCTGCTTCCTGTAGTAAGGATTGCGTTGTTCCAGTCATAAACGTGACAATAAGCTCTATAGAATGCACGTAAAAGCCAAGGAGGTGTATCTCTGAACAGTTTCCATCCTTATTGTCTAGTATCTGATTGCTGACGAAACAGTCCCGTAACTCATGTCACCAAAGGAGAGGGAGGAAGAAAATGTTCGTTTGAGGTCGGGTACAAGTGGCTGTACAATAAACCAGGGTGCTGAATGACATAATGTGAGCATGCTAAAGGAGGTGTGTCAGAAAGCCTGTTCTGTCGAGAAATAATTATAGCAGTCTGTCGATTAGACAGGTATGTGAACTGATAACAATTTCCTTTTGGAACGCTTCTTAGTCGGGGATCCTTCAAGGGGTATAACGTCCACTCGGATGGGTCATTACTTGTATGGCTTGGATGGGCCATGTTACCGTTATGTTATTTACTTGGATGGGCTTGTTACCGAATCTTATTCAATGGCACGTTCCGTTTAACAGAAGGGACGCTACTGACAATGAATGGGAGTCTTGGGTTGGTGATAAGAAAACGGTAATCATTTTGAGAAGACCCAAGGGGAGCTCTTTTCATCCGCGCGTTGCTCCATTATAACAAAAGTGGGGGAGGTAACGAAAAACCCATAACTCACGTCAGCATTGAAAGGTCGCGCTAAGGTGAACCATGGCAGGTACACTCTAAATGCATCGAGAAATGTCGTAACTGATGTCAGTATACAATAGAAGTATGGGGAGGTGAACGCTCCAGGTACAGGATTTAAACAGCCTTGTGATGCAACCTCCTATCCAAAGAAAAATCCAGTACGGTCACAGGGGGAAGGAATTTAAAACGTCCCATTGGAGGGAGATGAAGGTGGGTGGACTCGCGAATGCGTATGAAGCACTTTATAAACTCCTGCACAGCCCGGAAGAAATCATTAAACAATGGATCTCACCTATACAGAGAAATTAGCTGCCTTAGACAGCATTCAGCATGAGCTAGATGCTATTTTAGAATGGTGGAACGTCCACCAAAAACTTCACGACTTAGTCTCAAGAGATGGAGAAAGAGTGACCAGGCGCCGAAGCATGCGAGTGTAGAGGAACCATGTACCGGGGCCGGTCCATCAAGCCCGCCACACAAAGACGAAGTACCTGCATCAAGATCACGCCTTAGACTCAAGAGATGGCAGGGACAGGCGGTGCCACCGTTAAAACCGTGCTAAAGGCTTTAAATCGAGTGTGTGTAACAGGGAACGTTACACCATGGAGCTTCTCCACGACTAATTCTAGAAGGACCCCCAACCACTTTTAACGTACCCTTCAACGTCCAAATTGACAAGCATAAGGCCACCCTCACTAATCGTCCTTTCCGTAAAAAACTACCTTTTAATTTTAATAAGAGGATCTTTAAACCTGATCAAAGTGACACATTTCCTTTCGGTTTCAAAGCTTAAATCCTTGTTAACCATTCAGATAAGCAGCTACCAGAGCCATTAAAACCATATTTTACATTCTTTAGCCACTTTGACACATTCTAACCCTTTCTGCAATATGTCACTCTTTTTAACATATTCTGATTTTTATACTATATCACTGCTTTATTATGTTACTACCATACGCGTATTATTTGCTTTGATTTTAAATTGGTCATACATGTATTATTTTGTAATGTATCTTTTTATGCTATGATTTTTATACTCTGGTATGTCACTGCTTTATTATTTCTGCAGTACGTTTTAAATTGGTCATTCACTTATTTTGTAAATTATACTGTTTCGCTACTTTACTTATTTTTTCTGTAGTATGATTTTAAATGATATGGTTTATTATACTCTGATTTTACATTATTATTTCTAAGATTTAAATCGGTCATACACTTATTCCTGAACTTTGATTTTTATGATTTCTGCACCACGTTTTAAATTGGCCATGTACGTATTATTTCTGTAGTATGATTTTAAATGATTTTACATTATTATTTCTACGATTTAAATTGGTCATTCATTTATTTTTGTAAATTATGCTATTTCGCTACTTTTCTTATTATTTCTAAGATTTAAATTGGCCATGTACGTATATTTGTAAATTATGTTACTGACTTATACACGTTATTCACTCTGATTTTACATTATGTCGTTGTTTTTACTCTGACATCTTATGCTATGACTGTTCAAGTTATTATTTTGATTAAACCTGAAATGTTTTTAAACCCTGAATTGCGTATACTACGATCTATGAGTTTTGTTTTACTCCTGGAAAGATGAATTTTATTACCTACGAGCAGGTTAATAAAAAAAAATAAATACCCCCTCAAGCAGCTGCTTGCCACAGAGGTCTGACAGGAGCCTGTCAGTTTATATGCCAGAGTAGAAGGTCTGAGAGGATGGCAGGACCTCATCAGAAAAACAACACGAACATCCATGCCTTACCCGGGGCTCGAACCCAGGTCCCGTAGATCAGTAGCCAAGAGCGCTAACCACTCGGCACGTGCAGGGAAACCCCGCAGTGCACGGTTACCGAACACTGGACACCCCCATAGCTCCCGACCTTCCAGGTATTGGGGTGATGCATTGCATTCAACGATCAAGAGCGTGGGAGGCCATGCTTTAGAATTCGTGTTATACAATCGCAAGGAAAACGAATCTAGACAGGTTAGTACGGGTATACATTCTTTTTATTAAGGCGATTACTGAGACTACATTAATATTTGCGGCGTTTACATTAAAAATTTCCCAATTCATTTGCTGTATAAATTCCTTCTGACCGGGGATGTCGGGTTTTCGATTTTTTCTGACTGCTTCTGTGAGTGGGTCGGGTAGATACGCTTCTGGTATGGGTCTACCATAATTTAAAAGTCTGTCTCTTGAATCCCATCGAACTATTTCGGGTAAAAGTTTCATTTTTTCTTGAACCTTGCTTTTGAAGTGACGAGGGGATATGTCAATTATGTCTTTTACTGATAATCCTGGAGTGATTGTCATTTCGTCTGGAGCCTCGATTTTTTTCGAATATTGTAAATATTTTCGTAAAGCGGTCAGAATGTCTCTGCTTTCTGATCGGAAATTCCAGGAGATTTCAAAATACGTTGCATGTCGCTATCGAGATCATCAGTTTTCGCTTTTAGATGGCGCTTTTCTACGGCTTTAACGGAGAGGCTCATCGCTGGAATAAATTAGCTATCAGCTCAAGTGTGCTAATTAATATATATTATATATATTAATTAGCACACTTGAGAGAAGAGGAAGCAGAAATCTGGCTCCTTTCTGACGTATGCATGCACGTTTAGATTTCACATTAGTGTTTTTTGCAGCTAGCTTTCGTATAATGCACTTGTGTTTGGACATTTTTTTCAGTACATTTGAAGAAACTGGTAGATTGGCTCTCACTAAATTGAAACAAAGTTCGCACAAAGCGAGTAGCTCACTGTCACTTGCGGTTTTCAACAACGCCGAACGTTTCAACAGATAACGAAAAAACGAATCCTTCGTTTTAATTCTCATTCCTCATGTAAATAATTTTAGGATACTCACGAGGAAGAATTCTACTTCTAAGACGCTGCTCATCTGGTGTTTTCACGCCACAGTCCAGCAATAAATAGCCATGAGGTCTCTGTGTAACTCCAATAATAATAATCTCTGTCTCCAATAATAATTTCGTCTCTCCGGGAAACATTTGTCTTGCTAAATAATTAATCTGAGAAACGTCCCTGGGGTTTTTGAAAAAAACTAAATAATGCGAGTTGAGACTGATATTCCTTGCGCATTTACCTTGAAAAAAATAACTTCTGAGTGATGGGACGACCGTGGCGTTCAGATGATGAGACCCCTTTGTGAATAGATCAGATACCCTTGTATCATCTGCAGCTTGATCAAACATATCATACAGCACGAGCAAAGTACATTGCTTTGCATTCAACTGTAGGTCGGGGAAGCCTTCCACGAATTCTACTTTTCGTTTGAAGGATTCGAACGCAGGCTGCCACAAAGAATAACAGTAGATGATTCTGTCGGGATTCGGAGAGAACACTTTATCTGCATGGCGAATGAGATCCAAAACAAAAGTGGTTTTCCCGCACTGGTTGGGTCCGCTACAAGACTTGTACTTGGGGATTGCATAGTGGAAAAAGACTGGCTAATAATCGAGCATGCCATTAAATAGCGTTATCAAGAGCTCATTAAATCTCAGGTGGCAAGAATAACGTTCCTTCAGGAACAGCTTCAAGGTCACGCCTCTCGTTCGTAGAAAGAGGAAATAGAGACGTGTACCCCACGTGTGATGGAAACTGGTGACTCTAATGGGTACAATATGCGGTTCATCCCTATCTTCCTATAATATTCTTCGATGCTAGGCTCCATGCCAGGGGGGTCAAAATGTTCGACTGTTCTCTTGTTCACGTAGACAGCTATCCAGTGTTCTCCAGTAGAGGTCGAAACATCAGTGTTAAAGATAAAAAGACATGGCTTCTTCGTAATGTTTGGCAGCTGGTCTCTAGCAAATACTCCTAAAAACAAAGGCCGAGTAAAGGGGTTATTACGAAGAACGTGAGATAGTTGAAGGGTATCCATCACGCAGAGATATCAAATAAAATTTTACGATGTTGGTCTATCTCCAAAAGGTTCTCGAATTCCACATATAGAATCACACTCACTGTTTCGATTAGAGGGGTGCCGAATTTGATCTCTACTCTACAATTTGCACTCTTCACTAGATTAAAGTAATCTTCACATTGTTTACCATCTGCAGACAGTTCGAACCCATACAATGTGTACCCTTTCGCATAAGCTGAGCGATCAAATTGTACCCCTTTGTTGTCTTTCCGGACGTCTAGTGATTCCAATAACGTTTGATAAGAGCGTATATATTGATGATTTGGATAGTCAGGGGTGAGCGATTGTGGAGAGGGGAATTGCTCGGTGTCAGCATACAGAGATATATAATTTAGATTGTAATGCTTGAAGTTGTATGGATTTCTTGCAAAATTCCCGTTCGTGACATCTGAGTCGACGATCCCTACAATGACTCTTTTGGGCATCTGAGAGCTGAATAAATTATCTCTCATGCACGAAGTAATTCCAGGACTGAGAGTGAACGACCTGACTTCCACACATCTTAAAAGATATTTGGCCGAGGTCGTGTGTAGCATCTGAGCCTGAGCGAGTAGCGTTGGACTGCTGACTTTGACTTTCCTTACATAGAAAGTGGCTTCTTCAAATTTCACTTTGTAAGCAGGGTTTGCTTCGCTAGTAATGAGACAGAATTCTGGTTTTGACCTCGTCATCTTCAATCGAAGGTCTACGTGATTCAGTAAATACCTGTCTTGTAGAAATAGATCCGCATGTACCCACCAGATTAATTCGATGCTACGCGAACCTGCTAAAGTTTTCCTCGTTTTCCAACCGAGATTAGCATCCCCACATCGTTCCATTTTGCTTGCAGCAACCAGATGCAATAGTCCACACGTTAAATGGCTTTTAACTGCGTCGGCTCCATAATTAAGTAAAGTTTTCAGATAACTTCTGTAGAGGTAAAGACTGTGGCTTCCACTCACTAATTGTTCGTTCAAGTACACATCCACTTGGGTTGGGTTGTTTTACCTCTGAGCGGCACTTTTTTGCACACCATGGGCTAAATGGCCAGGTCACATGGACCCCGAAAGCTCAGAGAGGGTTGGGGGAGGGGACCCACTGGAACAGCTGTTGGGAGACAGATGGTAGCCTCCCGTCAAGGCCATCCAGCGTGTTCTTTAACGTGCACAGGGTATGACTCTCCCGCACACGGGGCCACGGCTTAACGTCCCATCCGACGGACGGCGGCCTTTCCAAACCCATCGGTGTCCCCTACTGACCGTGGGCAAGGCGGGGAATTTTGCGGAGATAAATCTCAACGCTGACCCAGCTGGGACTCGAACCTGGGAACTACAGATTACGAGACTGGCGCTACCGACTGAGCCACCCCCGCCCCCACATCCACTTGACTAAACAAGCCGTGTAAAAAATTGTTCGATGGAGCAACAGCTTCCGCATCCGTTATTGGTCTTCCTGTAGCATCTGTTATTCTTGCCTTGATTCTTAAGTGACATCGGGATAAATCAATATATTCGTTACCTCCAGCGACGTTAAATTCCAACGTGGCATTTCCTTCTAACGAAGCAGGGGGCTGGTAAGCAACATAAGTAGCTCTTTCAGTCTGTGAGTTGGTCGGAGGTATAGCAAACAGGTCGAGTTCCGATGGAACGCAATCGCCAGACGAACCGTAGATTCTTTCGCTCATTTTGCAAAGACGTCCTTCACTCTACAGTGTCTCTTTTACAATCTGACAATTTTATTTTGTTTCTTAAGCTTTATACCTCTCCCACGCAGGTTTTTCCCGGCTTCTTCTAACAAGTTAGCAGCACCGTCCTTCAAATTCGATTTGAACGCTTCTTTTGGGTTACGACCTGATGCAACTTCCGAAGCGAATTTAATTCCTGATCTAGCTGCTTGCTTTCCTAGAGAAAACTCCATGGTCTTCAGAATCGGGGTTAGGAAACGTCCGATACTTCTAAATAAGGACCGAGCCCTCCTCCTCTTTGATACCGGAGTCCCGTGAACACCCCTGTGCCCGTCTGAGCCCTATAGTACGTCAGGTAGGTGGAGGGACTAGTCTCTGTGTACATGATCGCATGATGAAAGTGCAGCTTGCTAAAACTTTACAGTACTTTAAAGATAACGGTTCCCCACTATCTGTGCGAAGATATATTCTCACACTCTCGAACACGTTCCTTGCCAGAGGGTAATAATCAGCACTCGTAAAAGTTTTCACTGTAGCCTCGTTGTTGGGTGTTCTTGTAGAGGGGTTAATCACACGTGACAGCTCTGCATAAGTGTCGCCTAATAAATGAGGTGCTACCAGGTCGGAGTACACATAAATACCAGATATACCCACTTTAATATTAATTACATACTTGGACACGGAGATGTTATACAAATATTCGAATTTGTCAAAAGCTAGTAATTCTCCCAACCCTTTGGAGGAGGCAGCGAAAATGAGGTAATAACTAGCACTATTGGTGATTTGTATATGATTATTAGCCAGTTTCTTGAGACCATAATGTTTTCTATCTTCAGAAGGCATAGTTTGAAGCATAGCAGAGAAAATAGCTTCCATAATTTCGTAACGACCGTGAGGTATCTGGTTCTCGTTTCCTCTTATCACAGGATGGGGTAGTAAGTAAAAATAAATTGAAGAATCGCAGCTGAAGAAATGGCCGTCATCCTTTTTGACCTTGCTAGCGAAGTTGCCGTAGCGAGGAGTTTCCATGTACGACGCGTCGATATTGAAGAATATATTTAAACTCTCTGCCAGTTTCTAAAAAAACAAGGCGTAATTAGGAGCTCCAATATGGAACAACCATAAATCATCTCATTTCATCACTTTAATATCGATATCTGTAAGAATTTGATGCTGAATATTTTTTACAATCCCCGCTCTCTTCATAGACTTTCCAAAGTATTGCGAACTTAGCGAGATCTTAATGGCATCTTTAGGAACGGAGGGGAACCATCTGAAATGTGTGGAGAAGGAGCAATTCGAATCGTCGATATTATACCAACTCGTAGGAATGTGGATCTCGGATAGCCCTACCTCCTATTCGCCATTCAGCTCGATTGACTGTGCCAGTCTCTTAGTATAATTGTTCTGAGGTTGGGTTGGGTTGTTTTACCTCTGAGCGGCACTTTTTTGCACACCATGGGCTAAATGGCCTGGTCACATGGACCCCGAAGGCTCAGAGAAGGTTGGGGGAGGGGACCCACTGGAACAGCTGTTGGGAGACAGATGGTAGCCTCCCGTCAAGGCCATCCAACGTGTTCTTTAAAGTGCACAGGGTATGGCTTTCCCGCACACGGGACCACGGCTTAACGTCCCATCCGACGGACGGCGGCCTTTCCAAGCCCATCGGTGTCCCCTACTGACCGTGGGCATGGCGGGGAATTTTGCGGAGATAAATCTCAACGCTGAACCAGCTGGGACTCGAACCTGGGAATTACAGATTACGAGCCTGGCGCGCTACCGACTGAGCCATCCTCGCCCTTGTTCTGAGGGTTAAAAGGGTAAACGTCAATGCTGGTGGAGGAAGGGAGAGTTAAGTAGAAAGCCATTTTCCAGGTATCCAGCTGAGAGTAGGATAATCTCTCCACTTCCCTAAGACGCCTTTCTCCGGTCCTGGGCCAAGATTTTTTCCACTGCGTAGAGTTCAGGATGATTTATTTTCTACAGTTCTCGACTACAGAAAGTTCCACATATCTTGTTACCATCACTATCTGTCACTTCGTAAACTGGACGTGTTCTAGGTACGATTCTTTTCACTCGAAATATCTCTCGAGTCCACTGTTGCGAGGCACCTTTCTTGAATGGTAGCTTCAAACGGCTGAGTCTCACGTGATCTCCCTCTTTAAAACGGGCAGGTTCTACCTGCTTTGGCATGGCGTATAATCTCTCCCAGATGATACTCTCATTAAAGAGATCCACGTCCTTGGGCGCAAAGCTGTGAGTTCGATGTTTGGAAGCATTATAACCCTTCACTATGGAATCCAGAACGTACAAAAATCTAAAATTTTTATGTTTAGTGAAATAACGGCATAATTTTTCTCTCAGGGTTCGATTCAGTCTTTCTACCAGCGCAGCTTTCTTATCAATATAAGACACGAAGAAGTGAATGTTTTTTTATTTTAGGAATTTTTGAAAAAGTCGGTTTGTGAATTCTGTCCCCTGATCGGTGTTTAGAGTCATGGGTTCACGACCCTGCGCTAGAATCTGTTCAAATGCTTCTTTCACGGCAGTTCCTGTTTTCTTTTTCACAGGAACCACCCATGCATAGCGAGATAAAATATCGATGACGACCAATATGTATCCATAGCCATCATTAAATCGTGCAATATTTTTCACGAACATTAAATCCGCCTGCCATTGGTGATCCAGACCTGTCACGTACGTTTGGTTCCTTTTGCATTTGCTCGTTGCCATTTTGTGGAGAGTGTACGTCTCTTGACCTGCTAACCATTCTCTGACTGTCTTTGGATCCTGTCCAGTACTCTGGGATAATCTAGTCACCCCTCCATAGCTGCCAGGGTTCTTGGGATCGTAATAAGCTTTCACAAACGCGGCGTTCATCGACCAGCAGTAGCTTTCCCTCTTTAATCCAGACCTCTATAGGGAGGGGAGTCAGGTACGTCTATAGATGTACGGTCTGCAGCCTCTTCACACAACTCTCTCGACGTGTAAATGACTTGGTGGTCATAGTACATCGCTTTTATTCCCACCTCCACCAGACAGAATTGATAACTCGGAGTCCACAACATTTTTCTCGACCCACTCGTCCAGATTAACGAGTTTCTTCCACTGAGAAAAAGATAAGTTAATTCCTTCCACTGTCGGTTGTTTACGTAAAAATAATGTGATATCCACTGTTTTATTACATACGCTCAACCAAATATTTCATCCCAAATGCCTAGAATCTTCTCAAGGTGTGGCTAAATAATCTGGAGATAACGTAACCCCACAAATCACAGCGACCCCTATCAGCGTACAGAGAACAGCTGCTGATGATGAATAAACGATTCATAACGTAAATGAGTGCACAACACAGTGATTGTTAGGTAATATTGGACTTTTATTTACAAAACCAATTGTCGCTAGTATACAGATTATCTTTCGCTCTTTTTAACACGTAACCAAACGACAGAGAGGAAAGAAAAGCGTCGTCTACATAACAGAGGAGGCCTCGAGTCAACAAATGCATTAGCCATAGCGTCAATGTCCAATGAGCGCACTGCATCGTTCAAATAAGTATTCAAACAATGTTCTTTATCCTCTGGCTCTATAAGCCTAGTCCCGGGTAGCAAGGCTTGAATTAGATCGTGCACAATGTCCGTCAATAGCTGCATTAAATGTCCTTGACCCTCTGCCGGGGGCGTCAAAAGAAATGCTAGTAGGAGGTCTCTCTGTTCAGCGATGGCGTGTCGCAGGTGGAAATTAACATCGGACCTGCGAATATGATCCAGGCTGTTCTTCACATCGTCGCGACGGTTTCGCATTTCCTCCCACTAGGCCAAGGCAAGGTTCACACCGCAAGATGTCGAATCAGGTAGGGATTTGATGATGTCGAGTCGTCGGTACCCATCACTATTACAATAAGCGCACAATTGTAGGTTGCTCGTCACGAACCAAGTCTTTCTTTCGGTGGAATTAGCGACGTCGATTCTGTCCGACACCTCTAGTAATTCCTGCCACTCCTCTAGTAATTCCTGCCACTCCTCTAGTAATTCCTGCCACTCCTCTAGTAATTCCTGCCACTCCTCTAGTAATTCCTGCAACTCCGGTTAGAGTGAGTCACTCAACCGGAGTGGCAGGAATTTGAGTTTGTCACTCAAGGGCCTTATCACTCAAATAATTCTGTCTCCTCTGCTCCTTTTTTCCTAAAAGAGTACTGTTAGTTTTCAAAAAGGCCTGTTTAAAATGGCCCTTGAGACCTTAATCATTCGTCAACTTCAGTAGTAAGCAACGTATGACTGTCATAATGACTAAGTAACCTATCACGGTACGCTTTTGCTATATCAAGGTCTTTCCGACCTTGAGTATTAAAGGTAAGTTTTTTAACCTTAGCACAACACTTTTTAGTTTAAATTGCAAGACACTTTTAACAAGGTAACTTCCAATTTCAGCTCCCCTATAAGCCCTGGTATTCCTAAAAGAACTAGCCCATTTGCTGTTAACTAATATTATATAATAAATCATATTCTTATGCAGCCCATCAGGTGAAACCCATGTGTACTTATGTATGTCGCGGTGTTTGTAACAAGTGTGTGTTATTCTGAAACCATTGAGTTTACTTACCTGTAGGCGATATTGCCCATTGCCATTGCAGCTACCAATACCAAAAGGGCCTATCACCCCTCCCAAAAGTCAGAATCAGTACCAACTTTGGCATTGAAGTCACCTAGAACAAGGGTAATATCTCCTTTCTTGACAGAATTCAAAATATCCTGAAATTATCCGTAAAACCTATCCTTCTCATCCTCATCAGAATCCTCAATGGGGGCTTAACAATGGATAACATTCAAGTCTTTAATGCTTGTCTGAAATTTTGCTTTAAGAAACCTTAGTAGTCGTAACAACTGAACACCGTTTCCAAATTTGTATACTGCCCCCTAAACTTCTGGTATAGAAAGAGGCTAGGTTAAGGGGTGCAGCCCTTCGACCCCCACAGTAACCCGTTAGTCTCTAGGTCTGGTTGTTTGTTACCCCTTTAGAGTCTAGGTCTGGTTGGTTTTTACCCGTTTAGTCTCTAGGTCTGGTTGGTTTTTACCCGTTTAGTCTCTAGGTCTGGTTGGTTGTTAGTCTCTAGGTCTGGTTGGTTGTTCCCTTTAGTCTCTAGGTCTGGTTGGTTGTTGCTCCATTAGTCTCTAGGTCTGGTTGGTTGTTAGTCTCTAGGTCTGGTTGGTTGTTCCCTTTAGTCTCTAGGTCTGGTTGGTTGTTGCTCCATTAGTCTCTAGGTCTGGTTGGTTGTTGCTCCATTAGTCTCTAGGTCTGGTTGGTTGTTAGTCTCTAGGTCTGGTTGGTTGTTCGCTTTAGTCTCTAGGTCTGGTTGGTTTTTCCCTTTAGTCTCTAGGTCTGGTTGGTTGTTGCTCCATTAGTCTCTAGGTCTGGTTGGTTGTTAGTCTCTAGGTCTGGTTGGTTGTTCCCTTTAGTCTCTAGGTCTGGTTGGTTGTTGCTCCATTAGTCTCTAGGTCTGGTTGGTTGTTTCCTTTAGTCTCTAGGTCTGGTTGGTTGTTGCTCCATTAGTCTCTAGGTCTGGTTGGTTGTTAGTCTCTAGGTCTGGTTGGTTGTTCGCTTTAGTCTCTAGGTCTGGTTGGTTGTTGCTCCATTAGTCTCTAGGTCTGGTTGGTTGTTCCCTTTAGTCTCTAGGTCTGGTTGGTTGTTGCTCCATTAGTCTCTAGGTCTGGTTGGTTGTTAGTCTCTAGGTCTGGTTGGTTGTTCCCTTTAGTCTCTAGGTCTGGTTGGTTGTTGCTCCATTAGTCTCTAGGTCTGGTTGGTTGTTACCCCTTTAATCGCTATGTCTGGTTGGTTGTTACCCCTTTAGTCGCTAGGTTTGATTGGCCATTAACCCCTTCGCCCCTCAATTTTTAATTGGATGACCTCATTTTTCTGGAATGTGATTGGATGTGTTGCTCATTGGTGGAGGTTTCGAATGAAAAGGCTCTGCAGCTGTTCGGGAGCCACAGTCATGGCTTTTGCAGACGTTGTCTTTGAATGTGTTCAGCAGTATTGGTGTGGTCAGCCCGATGAGCAATTAGTGCCTGTGTTTCCCGGACTCATGGAGCATCTAGTGTGCGACAATATCATTAGACGACTGCCTGATCCTTCTATCCTTGTTCATGGCTAATAGGGGAACAGAGTAAATTCCAGATTTTGAACGATGGATGAGCTTTCCTTCTATAGGACTGCTCGCCATGGTATGTCGGGGATGAGATGCATCTATATGGTGTAGCCTTGCCCCCTACGTAGATAGTCGCGGCTTTCCATAACTTGGTAGTTTTGAAAGACGGAACCGGTGATTGCCGTGGTTGCTGTGTTGTGCAGCAACAAAGAGTATTTCTGTAGAGAAAGTGGCGCTGACGTTCACGCTGAAAGCCCACAAATATGGTTATCCTGTGCTTGAAAGACTTGAGCGTATGGACTTTGAAGACTTGGTTGAGACAGTGAAGGCAGCCAGTGTCCTCTCCCAGTGAACGACATCCTCATCAGCATGAAGTCAGGTATGCTAGATATTAGCTGTGTTCCAGATCATTGTAAAATACGACACGTCTGCTGCGTCTTAGATTTAGACGGTTTCACCATGAAGGGTAAATTCCTGACCCGTGAACTAGGTTATTCGAACTGTAGGGGCCTGACGGGTGTCTACAGATTCGACCTTTCCTTTGTGACGGACTTTCCTCAGAAGGATTGGAAAACAATTCGTTACGTGTCCAAACACGTTACGGGCCTTCCCTTTTACCTACGTTTCGGTGAAATGGTGTGGGAGTACGGGTGCCTGGACGATATTGTACGTCACATCCACGAAAAGTGTCGCAAGCCTTTTACTTCTGTCTTCACTTACAAGGGAGGATTCTACGAGAAGCGACTATTGACCAGACTTGGTATAACCTCGCGGGATTTGGAAAGCATTGGCTGTCTACGTTTCAAAGACCTTCCTAAAATACCTGGAACTGAGTGCGGTTATCACGAAGGGTGTGGAGTGCATTGTTTACAAGCCGAGACAGCAGCATTTAGCACATGGATGAACGAGTATATCGAGGAGCACTCTACGCAATGGACCGATCGTTAATTGGTCAACCGCACGGACAATTAGAGGCTTTTCCTTTGATGAATTTGTGGGACTTGTTCAACGACATGACTATTTTGCCGAGGATGCTCCACCTATGATTGAAGACCCTGCCGCTGTTGAAGACAACCCTTCTGTGAATGAAGAAGACAGCCTTCCTGTGAATGAAGGCAACCCTCCTATTAGTGATGAGGAAAACCCTCAATATGTTAAACGACGGAGGGTCCGAGAACCATCCGTCTCAACCATTACTCGGCCACCGTCCCCGGTTCCAATGCACCCTTCACCCCTCAAGCCGAAACCTAGACGGAAAATGACGTGGAAGTCTGTCCCTCCCCAGTACGAGGATTCTCCACTAGAGGGGACACCTAGGAGGGAGAAACGTGACGTCACCCCTGCTCAGCAGAGACTTAAGCGGCTGAAAAACCTGTAGAGCACAACAGTTGTTGTCATGCAGCCTGCTAGTGAACACTCCTACCCTCTCGGAGGTGAGATTTTCGTCGTCACTAGACTGTACCATGAACGTCTCCAGGTCCACGAGCGTCGTTACCACAGCTTCAGTGAAGAAGGTCTACTTTACCGATATTGGTGATATGCGGCATGAGATTAACAGACGAATAGGGATTGCTGCCGGGACTTTTAAGAATCTATGGAGAGTGTGGAGAAATAGGCGTATTCAGCTAAAGACTAAAATTAGACTGTATAATAGTTTGGTTTTTCTAGGGTTAGTTATGGTAGTGAAACTTGGACGCTGTGTAAGCAAGATAACAGGAAACTAGATGCTTACGTAATATTTTGGGTATTAGGTGGTTTAACTTTGTAACTAATGATGAGGTTAGGCAAAAGAGTCTGCAACCTCCTATAAGCAGCATATTGTGCAGAGAGAGACTCCGCTGGTTTTTGTTGAATAGGGTTATGAACAGTGTGCCTAAAAACCTCAGAAAGAGGGGGAGACGTAGAATGCGGTGGGCAGACAATGTCAAACAGCACCTTGTTAAAATTGGTGTGCAGTGGCCGGATGCAGCAGATGTAGCTCAGGACAGATATTCTTGGAGAATTAAACTGCGCTGTCTGGTTGGACCTCCGTAGCCCATGGCTGCTTGAGGAGGAGGAGGAGGATGAGAGATAAATGAAAAATTCTTTTGGGTTAGATAGGAATTGATTAATTATTATGATTCGGATTTTTAGAACATTCCGAAAACTGAAATTACGCCATATGACGGTAGAATTGTTTGAAAATTCTAAAATTTTAAGCGAATATTACAAACGATATAATTAAGCTGGAATTTTGAATTTTGGTGGTGGAATGTGAAAGTCATGTGGTTTCCAATGGCAATAATGAGTTGACCTCTTAAACCCAAGGTGGGAGGTATAAGGCTAATTTTTGTTTTAAAAGATAACTGTTTGCTTATAGAGATAAAAATTCTTTTTAGGTTGTGTAAGTATTGAGGAAATATTACCATTTGAACTTTCCGAATGGTTCTCTAATGGTTGAAAAATTTGAAAATTCCAAATTTTTAAACTAATATTGCAAACGATGTATTTATGCCAGAAATTTGAAATTTTGGTGGTGGAATTTGAAGAGTACCAAGTTTCCATTGAAAACAATGACTTGACCCTTTACCTCCAGGGTGGTGAAAAACAAAACTCCTTTTTTTAAACTGGTTTCCATAAATTAAGGAAAATCCCTATGTTAAGTAAATGGGAAGCTAACGTCAAAGCTCTATAACTTCTAAAATAAGTTTATTTTTGTATAAAGATTTCAATCAAATAAATCAATATCTCGATTTTCAACAATATTCGTTCAGAATTATTTAGCGATAACAATGGCTATAGAAAGAGAAAAAAATAAAATTGATGATTCTCCTCCTATAACTCCTACTAAAAAACTTAATTTTAAAAAGACTCTTAATAATATTATTTCGAATCTTAAAAGTGTACAAGAATATGAAATCGCCATCATAATAATCTTAATAATCCAATAATTATACCTGAGTCTCCTAAAGACAAATAAATAAGCTCTTATAGTTTAACCAAAACATTAGCTTTGTAAGCTAAAAATATAGACAGAGCTTCTGAAAAAGAGCACCTATTTTTAGTATCCAAGACTAACACTAATTTGACTATTTTATGTAAATCTAGAAATTGAAATTCTTATAGTTCTATCTGTTTTCTTATTTATAACATATAATCATCCATTTCTAATAATTTTTTTATTAATTTTAATTACACTTTTTATATCTATTTTTTATCTTTTATTCCCTAATGATATCATGATTCTCCTACATCTTATTAATTATTATATTGAGGAATAATAATTATCTCTATATACATGGCAACATTATCCCCAAATGAATTTTTTAAATGAAATATATTACCTATATTTTTTACTCCTCTAGTTATTTTATTAAATCTACATAATTTTTACTCCTCTGCCCCACATGCCGGGGCGGGGGTGGCTCAGTCGGTAGCGCGCCAGGCTCGTAATCTGTAATTCCCAGGTTCGAGTCCCAGCTGGGTCAGCGTTGAGATTTATCTCCGCAAAATTCTCCGCCCTGCCCACGGTCAGTAGGGAACACCGATGGTCTTGGAAATGCCGCCGTCCGTCGGATGGAACGTTAAGCCGTGGCCACGTGTGTGGGAGAGCCATACCCTGTGCACGTTAACGAACAGGCTGGATGGCCTTGACGGGAGGCTACCATCTGTCTCCCAACAGCTGTTCCAGTGGGTCCCCTCCCCCACCCTTCTCTGAGCCTTCGGGGTCCATGTGACCTGGCCATTTAGTCCATGGTGTGCAAAAAAGTGCCGCTCAGAGGTAAAACAACCCAACCCATCATGACCATAGACTTTTATCACAGTCAACTACATTTACAATGACTATTCTATGGTATAATGCTTAAAACCATTAATAGAGTATGATTGTTCGGTGGCTCAGTGATCAGAGCACCTGACATGTTATCAGGAGGTCGTGGGTTCAGATCCCACCCGGCTAATGACATTATTCCTCTAAAACATTCTAATGAACTACTACTAGGTGTATATCTGAGAAATTCTAATATTGTAAAAAATACTTATTTTAGAAGTTATAGAGCTTTGACGTTAGCTTCCCATTGACTTAACATAGGGATTTTCCTTAATTTATGGAAACCCGTATAGTTGGACTGGTACTAATGAAATATTATAATTCGTATTTTTCATATATTTAGTTTTAATCTGTATCGATACAGATCACTAAATATGGAAACTTAAAAGTGTTAAGAGTTTTGCAAATGATTAATAAAAAATAGAAATTTGAAATTTCGGTGATCTTTTCAAGAGATATTTCACTGACAGCAGTAAACTACCCACTTTTCTCAGAGGGATGTGGGGAAACGCAATTTTTTAAATTTAAGAAATAAATGACATACTTTTTATGCTGTATAATTACTAATAAAATACTATTTGCTATTTCCCATCATCCGTTAAGTGAAATTTAAACTCTTAACGATTGAAAAAGTAGGTAAACGAAAAACTTCATTCTCTTTGAAAACGAGATTTCAATATACGCCAGAGGCGATGTTCGTACTTTTAGTTTTTTGTATACTCTAAATGTTTTATGTAAACTTGATATTTTGCTGATCATACAGCTTAATTTACACCGCCAAAAATTTAGACTTTTTAATAATTAGTTTAAATTTAGATAGAATTAAAATTAGAAATTAGTTTCTAAAAAATAAATTACTTTTGAATGTTAATAAAACAAAATATATCTATTTTAGGTGAAAAGGGCAATTATGATTATCTACATAACAAAATATTTTACCATGCTTTGGATGTATTGGTGAAAATTGTTCCAGTTCAGCTATTAAGGGAGTTGATTGCTTTAAATGTTTAGGTATTTTCATAGACTATAAATTAAATTGGAAGGAACAGATAGCAAATATGTTTAAAAAGATAAAGATAAATATTGTAAACCACGGTTATATTATATTAGAAAATTTGTAGATATATATCGACTTTAAAGATGATATACAATCAGGTCCACCACAAGCAGGTACGCAAGGTGTGCGTGTCATATCTGCTGCCGATTTCAGGAGTTACTAGAAGACATCCGCAAATTTTTAAACTGTAACTGAAATATTAGGGGAAAAATTTTCGCTTTTTGCAAACTGCAGGAAAAAAATTATTTTAACTTTGATTGGATGAGTAAGTGCATTCGTATCAGTACTTTCATTCTATTCTAGATAATCAATCAATCGTCGAAAGTTAAGAGTAACATGATTATTTTCTGAATGTAAGGCCGGCACGAAGCCGCCCGTGGCCGAGTGGTTAGCGCGCTTGGCTACTGATCTACGGGACCTGGGTTCGAGCCCCGGGAAAGGCATGGATGTTCGTGTTGTTTTCTGCTGAGGTCCTGCCATCCTCTCAGATCTTCTACTGTGGCATATAAACTGACAGGTTCCTGTCAGACCTCTGTGGCAAGCAGCTGCTTGAGGGGGTATTTATTATTATTTTTTTTAAGCCCGGCCCAATCCGAGCAGGTTGCACCTTAAGAAGAAGCAGTATATCCTGGCTGACCTGTAATTTCAGCACTTTGTATCTCTCTTGTTACTAGAAATTCATTTTTCTGCTTTTGGGAAGGGGATTGGAATGCTTGAGGAATGATTCATTCTGCATACGTTAGGTTTCCAAGAAGGAAATTCAATCTTTGTTTTGGTCACCACGTGGTCATAATCGCTTCATTTTTTCATATTCGTTCAGATATCGTCAGCGTTCTTATTTCAATCGGAGCAGGTCAATCTTCAGCTGACGGATCTGTTGATAAGTAGCAACAGACGCACACGAGTAAAAACAAACGCTGCATAAAAGTAAATAGCCAATTAAAATTCCTCTGTTTTATGATTATATTTATTTTTGTAATTCAGTTTTTGTGCATAAAGTGCATTGTTTACATGCTTCTTCTGTTTAATTTTAGAGTCAAAAATTTTTATTTTCATAAAAGCGCATTTCTGACCTATTACCAATTTAAATTTAAATTAATTAAAGTTAAAAATCTTAAAATTACTCATTCATTCGGGTTGTTTCTGCTCTGCTTTATAATTAAAGATTTAGATTTGTTTTCCTGAAAACAAGAAAAAACATCTGAAAACGCGTTTTTCGCTCCAAACTTTATTGAACGTACTTAAATTTTAAAAAATTAATGCATTTAACATCTCAATGCTTTATTTGATATACAGGTTGTTTCAAAACTCTCTGTGCAAATTTCAATGGGAGATAGGGAATACCAAGACAAACCTTTTTGGTCTATGAATGTATGTCCGCTGACATAACCCTTCGGTGCTAGCGGGCACTGTTTGGTGGCGTTTCAATTGGCTAGAGGGGCGAATCAAATCAAAATAAAAAAAAATCGCAGTATCTTGGGCATTAGGTGGTTCAACTTTGTAACTAATGATGAGGTTAGGCAAAGGAGTTTGCAACCTCCTTTAAGCAGCATATTGTGCAGAGAGAGACTCCGTTGGTTTGGCCATGTTGCCCGCATGAATAATTATAGATTGGCGAATAGGGTTATGCACAGTGTGCCTAAAGGCCTCAGAAAGAAGGGGAGACCAAGGATGCGGTGGGCAGACAATGTCAAACAGGACCTTGTTAGAATTGGTGTGCAGTGGCCAGATGCAGTAGATGTAGCTCAGGACAGACTTGCTTGGAGAACTAAATTGCACGGTCTGGTTGGACCTCCGTAGTCCATGGCTGCTTGATGATGATGATGATGATGATGATGATGATGATGATGATGATGATGATGATGATGAGAGGGGCGAAGTGGGAATGGAGAACAGACTTGTGTTTGCCGTCGGCATTCGTAAATCAGACATATTAGGTGTAACATGGAGTGTTTTCACGACTGCTGAGATGGCTGGCATGCATCTGACATATGAGGCTGTCAATGGAAACGGAAGAGTTGCTGTGAGGTTGTGCTGACAGTGCTTTCCAAACAGATGTGTGCCAAACCACCAATCATTTGCGCGTTTGCATCGCCAATTGCGAGAAAATGGAACATTCTTTGCAAACATGCATGACACTGGTCGGGAGAGAACCATGCGCATTCCTGACATGGGAGAACAGATCCTACCGCGGATTGATCCAGGCACAAGCACGCGAGCTGTTACACGTAGTCTCGGTGTGAACCACGCCCTCGTGTGGAGAGTGTTGCACGAGCAGCAGTTACATCCGTTTCATCGTCAGAGAGTCCAGACAATGAAACCTCAGGATTACCCTCTTCGTGTGGAATTCGTGCGCTGGGTTCTGCAGTAGACTGTGGTGCAGCCTGATTTTCTGGCTCATATGCTCTTCTCAGATGAAACCTCTTTCACACGTGAGGGTGTATTTAATGTGCACAATTCTCACGTTTGGGCGCACGAAATTCACATGCCACAATGGTGCATGGTCATTAACAACGGTTCGCCATCAAATTACCGATCTTCCACGTTCACTCTCCATTGACTTAGCATGGGATTGTTTACATTTTTCTGTCCAGTATTTGTATGTTTAATATTTTTTTCGTCTCCGTTCCAGTTACTAGCATTCTCAAAGGGGGACATTACTTCCACTCCACCCCCACCCCAGATCCTGCCCTCTACAGATTGTACAATGCATCAAGAGAAAAATACTGTTAAGAATATGTTTCAGGTTTTTCCACCAGCTGCGTAGCATTCTAAACTGCAAATACTGATTTCATCTTTTCTTCCTTTGCCAACGATAAATCGAATTTCAAAAACTAACCTCATCTAATTTGAAAAAAAATAATAAGTTGCTGCTTTCCCATTCCAAATAAATCAACTGAATCTTCACTACAGTCGAATTATCAGAAATTCAATCAAAAACATCTCAGTGCGCAAAACAGCAGCTGTTTTCCTGTGCCTGCTGTGTATACTCTCTGCCTCAAAGAAATCATTCCTTGTTTAAATTAGGACAAAATACTTTGATATCTGTTTAAAAATTTAAAGGTGCAGCATATAATGCTTTTAATTAAATAATTATAGAATAGAAATTGTAACGTACCCGAAACAATTAATCATATTTTACTTAACTGTATAAACAACACAACTAAAAGGAAAAAATTCTTTAAATCACTAGAGGAACATGGGTTCAGGAGATTAGAACTGATTTAATTTTGAAACAGAAAGATTTTGATTCTAAAATTAAAATTTATAAAATTTTATTTGAATTTCTAATCTCTACAGATTTATGGAACAGAATCTAAAAAATAAATAATTAAATAAGTAAATAAACAAAAACAAAAAGAGTAAAATGAAAATTAACTAAAAAAGTATTATAGTTAATTATTTTTAAAAAATGTATAATGAGAAAGCCTGTATAAGAACCTCTCAAATATCTGTAACGTTGAATAAATAAATAAATAATTCTATGATGCTTTGATGACTGAAAACTTTCTTGGTTTTGTTTCAACAGTGTGATAAATTCAAGTGGGTCTGAACAAAAATGACGACCTTTTTGCATTTTTACTCAGTGTAATATTGCATGTAATAAAGAATATAAAAATATATTTTTATTGTTTTATGAATACGTTAATATAATAGGTTTTATAATGCGTTAAATATTATAATGTTATAATCAATAATTTTAATAATAATTATTGATGATAGGTTTGATAATATAAATGATAACTCTTTGTTTTTTTCATCATAAAACAAATTCAGATGCGGATTTTGATTTCTTTACAAATATTTCTTACAGTTTATCGACTCTTTGATATCTTTAAATAGAAATTAAAGTCATTATTGACATCTGTACTATTTCATCTGTAGTGCACATTCCATTCAAAACAATATAAACTAGCTTCTCATTTACTAGAAAAAATGTAATTACTATTAAGAAATTCTACGGAAACTTCTCAAAATACGATATTTGTTAGCTATTAAGGCAACTATAGTTTCCACTGTCTCTCAGTTTTCATGGGGCGGGGGTGGCTCAGTCGGTAGCGCGCCAGGCTCGTAATCTGTAGTTCCCAGGTTCGAGTCCCAGCTGGGTCAGCGTTGAGATTTATCTCCGCAAAATTCCCCGCCCTGCCCACGGTCAGTAGGGGACACCGATGGGCTTGGAAAGGCCGCCGTCCGTCGGATGGGACGTTAAGCCGTGTGTGGGAGAGCCATACCCTGTGCACGTTAAAGAACACGCTGGATGGCCTTGACGGGAGGCTACCATCTGTCTCCCAACAGCTGTTCCAGTGGGTCCCCTCCCCCAACCTTCTCTGAGCCTTCGGGGTCCATGTGACCTGGCCATTTAGCCCATGGTGTGCAAAAAAGTGCCGCTCAGGGGTAAAACAACCCAACAACCCAACTCTGTATGTTTAATATTTTTTTCGTCTCCGTTCCAGTTACTAGCATTCTCAAAGGGGGAACATTTCTTCCCCTCCACCCCCACCACCAACAACCAATCTCAGTTTTCATAGCTATGGAAATAGTAAATCGATTCTAAACATAACGCTACATTGGCACATATGAATTAGAATAATTCCCTTACCTTTCGGGAACAATCCAAATACGAACAAAATTCCGTTTTTCTGCCAATGGCTGGAAATGGCGGGTATTTAAGCATCTGCCGTGACGTAACTGATGACGCAACCAACTGATAGATCGACACAATTGAAAGTTGAAAGTGTTGGTGAGTTTATATTTAAACACGCGTACGAAAAGGTTCTACTGAAGGAAAGGCTGATTTAAGAGGAAAGGAATAGAGAGATGACATTTACACAATGGTTGAAGGACTGTTATTCATCTAAGGATGTTGGATGCGTAGATTCATGGATGAGAAAACAATGCTTCTAATATTACCTTTTCTGTTTTGAATTTAATTTATCAATAATTAATAACCTGTGAGCGCCGCTTTTTTTCACACAATGGGATTAATGACTAGGTCACAAGGATTCCAAAAGTTCGGAGAAGGTTGAGGAAAGGGGACCCACTGGACAGCTGTTAGATGGTAGTCTTCCGTCAAGAATATCCAGCGTATTCTTTAGCGTGCACAGAGTATGGCTCTCCTGCATACGGGGCCATAGCTTAACATTCCATCCGACGGATGACGGCATTTCGGAACTGATCGGTGTCCCCTTTCTCATCGACAACAGGGTGGGGAGGTTAGCGAAGGTCAATCTCAACGCTGGCACAGTTGGGACTCGAACCTGGAAAGTGCAGATTATGAATCTCGCGCACTACTGACTGACCATTATTATTAAAAACCAGTGTCCAAATCACAATTAGCAAAAGGTTTTAAAAAAATCGTCATCATATTATATAATAGGCGTAATTCCGGACGAACACTTCTAACATCATCAGTCGCAGTGATTGGCAGTTTCTTCGTGGTTCCGCATATTTGAGCGATCGCTCCCAAATTTGGTGGGGTGTCCCACTTGGTTCTAACCTTGTTTGAGGTAACAGATCGGGGTTCCTAGCTTCTGTGGATCGGGAGAGATCTCTCTACAAGCGTCCCAAATTTTTCGGGGCGCTGCCATCGCTTACCTTGTGAATGGAGTAGTACGTTGTGAGTAGTACGTGTGGAGATCTGTGATTGAAGTTATCAATGGACATACATTTGGGTTGATTTAATTGTGACTGGAGAGGTGGAAAGTTGTGAATGAATATCAATGGGAAGAGTTTTATCAATACGTTTCGCGCCACATCTTTGACATGGGTTTAATGGTATATAATATTTTTGTTAACGAAATTGATCAATTAACGATTTCTTGATAATAATGATATCTGAAAAGAGGATATAAACCCCAAAGTGTCTTCTATGAATAACCAGTGCTGTAAACCGATAATTTCAGTCCAATTTCCCCTTTCTCACCGAGAACAGGATGAACACTAAAGAAGGTAAATCTGAACGTTGTCACAGTTGGGTCTCGAACCTGGAAACTGCAGTTCACGAGCTCGGCGCGCTGCTAGTTAAACAGTCCCACCCCATTTATGAGGGGATCAAGGAAATTAAAAGTTTTAACCTAGAATCATTAATGAATTCTAAGAGTTTTTTTGATTGTCAACTCAGCTTTCACGACAAAAGCTACATTTTAAAGAATGCCTAAGTTTCCATCTTGTGCAGTCCCCTTTTTTGACATCAAAGAATGTCGACAGCAGGTGTGTTGTACGATCAAAAGAATTCGTAATATCGGTTTCGAAGATGGTCGAGGGTTGACCGATGTCTGCGAAGATTACACTGAGTGTTGTAAAGTACAAGTTGCCAATAGCAGATGAATCTGGATTGGCCATTCTTTCCAATATCCTACACACGTCACTGTGAAATCTGTCCATAATGTGATTGGGCGATAATTCTAAGGAATTTTGAGATCATTGCCTGGCTTAGGGAAGGGCAGAACGATAGCCTTTTGCCATGAATCTGGAAATTGCTTCTTAAGGAAAGAGAATTCAAAACTTTCAAGCTGCCAGTGGCGTATCCAAAAGGGATGACAATATTGTAGACATCAATTACATAAGTTTTCCAAGGCAATATAAGGAAATCAGACCCAAGCACGTCAACCCTTCCCCTCTTTCGGGGCGGGGGTGGCTCAGTCGGTAGCGCGCCAGGGGTCAGCGTTGAGATTTATCTCCGCAAAATTCCCCGCCCTGCCCACGGTCAGTAGGGGACACCGATGGGCTTGGAAAGACCGCCGTCCGTCGGATGGGACGCTAAGCCGTGGCCCCGTGTGCGGGAGAGCCATACCCTGTGCACGTTAAAGAACACACTGGATGGCCTTGACGGGAGGCTACCATCTGTCTCCCAACAGCTGTTCCAGTGGGTCCCCTCCCCCAACCTTCTCTGAGCCTTCGGAGTCCTTGTGGCCTGGCCATTTAGCCCATGGTGTGCAAAAAAGTGCCGCTCAGAGGTAAAACAATCCAATCCAATCTTCCCCTCTTTCCCTCGATGAGCTTCAAACATGTCAGCTTCTCTCTCTCATTGAAAAGGTTTGGAAAAATCCGGAATAGTTGATACTTATTCAGTGGTAGGAGACTTTGAAGAGATTGGATTGAGTTGTTTCACCTCTGAGTGACATTTTTTGCACACAATGGACTAAATGGACAGATCACAAGGACCCCGAGGGCTGAGAGAACGTTTTGGAAGGCAATCCACTGGATAGCTGTTAGGAGATAGATAGAAACATCCCTTACAGCCATCAAGAATGTTCTCTTAGGTACACAGTATGGCTCTCCGGTACAAAGCCCACGGGTTTATGTCCCATCCGAGGGAACTGCAGATTACCAGTCTAACACGCTATAGAAGAACTATATTAATACTAAATATGGATCATTACCAATACTGTGTACCTTTGGTACAGTTCCATGACATTTGAGTGGAAAGGCAGCGAAGACCTGAACAGGAAAATCACCTTTGCTCTTCAGGGCCAGAAATTCGAGAACCAAGAGGATGAGATAAAGGAAAAGATTTTCCTCAGTCTATTGTCTATCGTAAAAGATTCCTCAGTCTCTTGGATCAACAACTTAGCATATATTGGCCTCTACGATATTGATAATGAGTGGAACGTAGAATCTGACTTTTTCCCATATAACTTGTCATGCCAGTGATGAAAGAGATATACTGGATCAAAGATTCTATTTGACTCCGGCGTCATATGAAAGGGGATATTGGGCGGGACTACTTAAAAGCATCAAGTTTGGAGAAAATGGAATATCTTTGAAACTATTCTTAAAGCCTTGTTCTGAGCCTAACAAGCGGCGGTGCAGTTGGAATTCTATCACGGTTGCGGAAACTAGGAGATTGAGAATGATAATGATGACTCTGATGACTAAGAATGACTCTGAAGAATGATAGAGACAACAGTTTGGACGATGCAACCGGTCATCTCCTTCACTGCAACGGTGAGAAGCCAATGGCTGAGTGAGGGTCAAATTCAAGAGTAATTGAAAATCACTCTAGTTAACCTAATCAACTTCTCTCGTGACACACGAGAAGGGTCTCATGGCTCTCCACGAGAGGATACACACGAGATGGGGCTCATGACTCACCACGAGAGGACACACACGAGAAGGGTCTCATGGCTCTCCACGAGAGGACACACACGAGAAGAGTCTTATGGCTCTCCACGAGAGGGCACACACGAGAAGGGTCTCATGACTCAGCACGAGAGGACACACACGAGAAGACACAGACGAGAAGAGTCTCGTGGCCCTCCACGAGAGGACACACATGAGAAGAGCCTCATGGCTCTCCACGAGAGGACACACACGATAAGGGTCTCATGGCTCTCCACGAGAGGACACACACGAGAAGTCTCATGGCTCTCCAGGAGAAGACACAGACGAGAAGAGTCTCGTGGCTCTCCATGAGAGGACACACACGAGAAGGGTCTCATGGTTCTCCACGAGAGAACCCAAGTAGTATAGTAAATGAGAGTTCTGGGCAAATGTTAAAGTATAGGGGATCCCATGTTAACCTATGGGACACTTTTGGGGAGATGAGCGTTGACGTGGTGTTCGGAAAGACGTTCAGGGTGAAAGACAGGACACGAGGGGGTTTTGTTGGAACAATGTTGCAGTTATCAACACTTCACTGAATTATTGGGCTGTTGGGGTGTAAAATCTGGTTAAATCGGAGAAATCGAGAAAAGCAAGACAGTTTGGGAAATTAGTTTAAAAAATATGACAGTTCAAAATCAATAGGAAAATGATTTTTTCGAGGGCTGCGGGTGAAAAATATGACGGAAAAATGGATTTTTGGTTGCTATCTGTGAATGTATGGATTTTTTACGTTCCAGTAAGGATGAGAAGATATGAGAAAAAGCCCCTATTGTCGGTCAAGAGGGTCCATTTTATTTTTTCCCATCCACTGGAAGGGGCGTAGCCATGGGGGGAGCCTCCCCCCCAAAGTACTCGGAGTTGGCAAAATTCGAAGCGACTTCATAAAATCTAGGCGAGTTGTGAAAATTTGTAAATTTTTTTAATTAAGGGGAGTTGTCAAAATCGAGGCAACTTGGAAAATCTAAGGCAGTTTGGAAAATGGAGAGACAGCAAAATTTAGAGCAGTTGGCAAAATTCAATGCCACTTAGTAAAAACTGATGAGTTGGCAAAATCGGGACAACTTGGCAAAATCTTGGGGAGTTGGCAAAATTCGGAGTGAGTTGGCAAAATTCGGAGTGACTTGACAAAATCTTGGGGAGTTGGCAAAATTCGGAGTGTCTTGGCAAAATCTTGGGAGTTGGCAAAATTCAGGTGAGACGTAAAAATTACGATTTTTTTCTGTAAAATTATGGCGAATTGGCAAAACTTAGGGAGTTGGCAAACTCTAGGGACAGTTGGCAAAATTCGGAGTGACTTGGCAAAATCGTAGGGAGTTGCCAAAATTCAGGTGAGATGTGAAAATTTGGATTTTTTTCCTGTAAAATTATGGCGAGTTGCCAAAATCTAGGAGAGTTGGCAAAACATAGGGAGTTGGCAAAAACTAGGGGCAGTTGGCAACATTCGGAGTGACTTGGCAAAATCGTGGGGAGTTCACAAAATTCAGGTGAGACGTAAAAATTGCAATCTTTTTTTCTGTAAAATTATGGCGTGTTGGCAAAATCGAGGCAGCTTCACAATTTTTAGGAGAGTTGGAAAATCTTGGGGAGTTGGCAAAATTCAGAGTGGCTTTACAAAAATCAGGTGTGATGTAAAATTGGGATTTTTTTCTGTAAAATTGTGGCGAGATAGCAAAATCTAGAGCAGTTGGCAAAATTCGAATCCACTTGGTAAAATACGGGCAATTTGTGAAAATTGGGATTCTTTTTTGTGAAATTAAGGAGAGTTTATAAAATCGAGAAAACTTTGCTAAATATAGGGGAGTTGGCAAAATTCTCTTTTTTTCTCTTTCAGCCCACAGGAGAAAAGATTCCTCGTTGGATTTCATAACCCTGAAATGTCTCTACTGAAATGCAACCCTGAGCTGTCTCTACTGAAATGCATGCATCTTAATTCTAAGAACTGTTTTTCAGTATAATATTAATAATGTTAATAATATTTTTTCATAGCATCCCGACCTACTAACTTTCTATTTATTTTCCGGGCTCAAAACTACAGATAGATTGTAATCTCTTTGTGAAACTATCGATTCAAAGTTCATCCCTGAGGTTTGTCAAGCTCTTATTCAAACTGTTTTTCTTTCAGGAACAACCCATTCGGATCATCGATTAATTATTGTGCTGGTCAACTCAATCCTCGGATCCCCTGAGCTACACTTAAAGGTAATAACTAATCATTCATTCATTAACTCTTAAACTTCTCTGTAAAAGAACTGTTTTTTTTTTTTTCAGTGCACTGTTTCTTTCGGGGCGGGGGTGGCTCAGTCGGTAGCGCGCCAGGTTCGTAATCTGTAGTTCCCAGGTTCGAGTCCCAGCTGGGTCAGCGTTGAGATTTATCTCCGCAAAACTCCCCGCCCTGCCCACGGTCAATAGGGGACACTGATGGGCTTGGAAAGGCCGCCGTCCGTCGGATGGGACGTTAAGTCGTGGTCCCGTGTGCGGGAGAGCTATACCCTGTGCACGTTAAAGAACACGCTGGATGGCCTTGACGGAGGCTACCATCTGTCTCCCAACAGCTGTTCCAGTGGGTCCCCTCCCCCAACCTTCTCTGAGCCTTCGGGGTCCATGTGACCTGGCCATTTAGCCCATGGTGTGCAAAAAACTGCCGCTCAGGGGTTAAACAACCCAACCCTGTTTCTTTCAGTGCAAGTGAAGACTGCCAATGATTCTGGACAAAAGTGTGATGGAAAGATGCAACCTTTCGACGGATCCTGTTTGACACTTTTTCCCTCTTTATGGCCCTAAAGGTAGGTTATTCATAACTAATTCATTAACTCTTAAGCTCGCTTCTCAGTAACGCTTCTTTGTAAAAGAACTGTTTTCTAAAAACTGTTTCTTTCTTTCAGTGCAAGTGAAGACTGCCGATGAATCTGGAGAAATATGGGATGGAAAGAAACGCAACCTTTCGAAGATCCTGTTTGACACTTCTCCTTCTTTCTGGCCCTAAAGGTAATAAGGTTATTCATAACTAATTCATTAACTCTTCTCAATAATGCTTCTCTCTAAAACGTCAATAGTGAGAAAAACGTTTCGCACTAAGAGCAAACGATCGTAAGATTCTTTCTCCCATGCCAGACCATTAAAAATACGATATCTGAAATAAAAGAAGAAGAACCCTGCCCAAGGTTCGGAATTCGAACCTGGAATGTCTGACGACTATTTTAGCCCCCCTCACCCCGTCGCCATTGAAAAATGCACGCACTTTATTTTTCATTCACTCAACTCCGAAAAGACGAGGTCTGGATGCTGTCAAGGGAAGGAGCGAGCGGAAGGACTAAGTGAGTATTCTTACATTGACCTTGTTAAGTAACGACTTTCGCCACTCCATGTGCCAACCCATTCAATGCCCTTCTTCATTCATCGGCGATTGACTGAGTGAGTCTCAGTCCACCTGATGATCCCAATAGGAACGAATCAACTCGGAACTTGGCTATTCCTCGACACCTTCAAAAATCCTCCTCTGAGTAATTTTCAGAAAAACCCCTATCGATTTTCCCCCAATTCTCACCCAAACAGTCTTCTCTTCAAGACATTTCTTGAACACTTAGAAGTTGCATGCATACATAAAAAAAATGTTCCATGTATTATAATAACGACACTTTTTTTTTCCTTCCAGGAAATCAAGACTGACCAGCAGAATTGAAAGACACCTCCGAAAAGTACTGACCCACTATAGAAAAGGCTATGGAAACATCTCCTGACCCTGTAGAGAAGAAGCTTTTTGGTGAAAAAAGGGGTATAAGTTTTGACAGTCGAACTCCGAGTTTTGTTTTTGAGCCGAGAGGCTAATAAAAAAAATACTATCAAAATCAGTCTTTTTTATCAGTTTTTTTTTAATATCAAGCCGCAGCTTCGAGCACAGGAAATGGGGAAGGGAAGAGCAAGTATTTACGAAAACACTCTAAGTAACTCTACGCCGCCGCTTCGAGCACAGGAAATGGGGAAGGGAAGAACAAGTATTTACGAAAACACTCTAAGTAACTCTACGCCGCCGCTTCGAGCACAAGAAACGAAACGGAGCAATGATTCTATTTTTACAAACTTAGCACAACAGTTCGAATTACGAGACTTTCAATATTATATTCAACTGATGGCCCTATTTCCAAGAAATCAGCGAATGGTGTTAAAAAGGAATTTACTCACGAAAATTATCGCCACAGTCTCTTTCAGAAAAGAATTTTAAGTACCAAACAAATAGAATTTCGATCTCTACAACACGATATGGAAATATTTGAAATTACAAAGATTGGATTGTCTCATGAATATACCAAAAGAATAGTTGATAGAGAAGGCGTTAAAACGTATGCCTTTGGGAATTTTCGAATTTCAGATATGTACGACAAGATACATGATACCATTTATAAAACAATCAGCTGAAAAAAATAAATCTGCCTTTATAGAAATAGCAATTATAGAAATAGCAAAATTAATAATCCACTTACCACTAATAATAGACTTTCTACCAAAAACAAAAGTTCCCCAAAACTTTATCCAACAATACTTTTTTTTTAGAAATCATGAATGTTAAGTCAACCGAGATCCTTATTACAGATATACGCCGCTACACTGGAAGAGGTCGGGTCGTGGTGTTCTTTCACGCACTGGTAAAATTAGTCCAGCATTGCAGAAATTGATTCGGACGAATACTAAGCAAACATCGCGCTTATGATGACAATAACCCACAATTAAGTAATCACGAATGGAGTTGCATTGTGAAGAGAGTACATCAAAATATTAGTTTCATATCTTTATCTCCTTTTTGAATCGAGTGAGCCAACAAAGATTGCATTTCCGTTAGCGTCAACAAGAAGTCTCTCAGAATACATTCATTACGTCATATTTCGAGATTTGAACAGGAAGCAGCAGAAGCAAGCATCTCACAGTGGCAATAGCCCACAAATGCTGCGCACGACATATATGTATATAAAGAGACTAGATACAACGGGAGAGAAGCAAGGAGAGAAAGAAATGAAGAGTTTAGAAACTCCCACATATGAATTCAGCTTATTTTTTCCTCAACGCCTGAGTGATTTTTTAAGTCTTTATTAATTAATACAAAGAGGTGTCTAACAGAGCTTCAGTCAGCACCAGTGTCACGTCAACGCAAACATGTTTGGAGCAGTAGCCTTCCCCACGAAGAGATTATCAGCAGAGCTTATTAATAATATTTCCTGCAGACCTCATGTCTGAAGTCGGTGACCCCCCTCTGCAATGTATACTGAAAAACAACAGCCGATGCTGCAATAGACCATGTGGATGGGAAAAAATGAGATGGACCCTCTTGACTGTCAACAGGGGGCTTTATCCTACTGATGTCTAATTAACTTATATAGTGTAATTATTCCTTATCCTTACTGGAACGTAAAAAATCCATACATTCACAGATAGCACCCAAAAATGTATTTTTCCGTCATATTTTTCTCCCGCAGCCCTCGAAAACCTCATTTTCCTATTGATTTTGAACTGTCATATTTTTTAAACTAATTTCCCAAACTGTCTTGCTTTTCTCGATTTCTCCGATTTAACCAGATTTTACACCCAAACAGCCCAATAATTCAGTGAAGTGTTGATAACTGAAACATTTCTCCAACAAAACCCCCTCGTGTCTTGTCTTTCACCCAGAACGTCTTTCCGAACACCACGTCAACGCTCATCTCCCCAAAAGTGTCCCATAGGTTAACATGGGTCCCCTATACTTTAACATTGGCGCAGAACTCTCATTTACTATACTACTAACACACACGATAAGAGTCCCATGGCTCTCCACGAGAGGACACACACGAGAAGGGTCTCATGACTCACCATGAGAGGACACACATGAGAAGAGTCTCATGGCTTTTCACGAGAGGACACACACGATAAGAGTCTCATGGCTCTCCACGAGAGGACACACACGAGAAGGGTCTCATGACTCACCATGAGAGGACACACATGAGAAGAGTCTCATGGCTTTCCACGAGAGGACACACACGGGAAGAATCTCATGGCTCTCCACGAGAGTACACACGAGAAGGTTCTCATGGCTCTCCACGAGAGGACACACACGAGAAGGGTCTCATGGCTCTCCACGAGAGATTTTGCCTATCACAGAGAGATGAGCGCTTTCATATGGTTTAAACTCGACCTCCCATGTCAAGAGCAGAACGAAAGAAAAGTAGAATATAGAAAATTAATAGAGTGAAACAGGGATTGAAAGTTTTGAAAAAGCTTACCCGTTATCGAGGACTACCAAGGCTGAAATAACAATGGGGGGATATTTAAATTTTTAAGAAAAATTCCTATAAAAGAGAGAAAAGAGAAAGATGAAACAATGATAAATTTGAAGGTAATGAAAGCTTATCCTTATTTAACCTAAATTTATGAGCAATGCCGTGATAAAGTGAAGAGTTGTAACTAGAGCCATACGGGATAGGAAAATTCCTATCCGCCTCCACATCAGCATCCGCAAGGTCTCATCCACATAACGTGATTAGCATATACGTATATTGCTTGCTTAAAAATTATGGGAAGACGATCCTTTTTATTACCCAATAACTCTCCTCTGAAACTTCGTAACCTCCTAGAACGAAATTTTCATTCAACTGATATTTAATTCCCGTTTTCTACTTAACACCTGAGCGATCTTTTGAATTTTTCTCTGCTTGGGACCTCAAAGGACCCACAATTGGATCGTTACTCACAGACTGAAAATCATGAATTTGAAAAAAAAAATTAAATCCATGAAAATCTTATATGTTTGAAGATGTATGCCTTAACTGTCATAGTGGTTATGAAGGTAGCGATTCTTCTAGGAGGGCAAACTTTGCTTTGTTAGCTCTAACTGAGGAAATATTCAGCAGTGACTTCGGTCTTAGTAGGGCATGTCCTTGTATGAGAAGGCCTCTGTAAAAGCTAATTGGCTCTTGGTTCTAGGATTCTTCTCTGCCCCATGTGTCGCGAATAAAAAAAAAAGAAACTGAAATGATGCAGTTTTCAAGATCATTCAAAGAATACCTTAGCTTGCAGATGATCATGTTTGACAGAACCATATATAGAATTTTCATTCATACAGAGCCAGGTCGTAAATTTAATATTAATAAGTGGAAGTATTGGGTTGGGTTGTTTTACCTCTGAGCGGCACTTTTTTCACACCATGGGCTGAATGGCTAGGTCACAAGGATCCCGAAGGCTCAGAGAAGGTTGGAAGAGGGGACCCACTGGAACAGTTGTTGGGAGACATATAGTAGCCTCCCGTAAAGGCCATCCAGTGTGTTCTTTAACGTGCACAGGGTATGGCTCTCCCGCACACTGGCCAGGGCTTAATGTCCCATCCGACGGACGGCTGCATTTCCAAGTCCATTGGTGTCCCCTACTGACCGTGAGCAAAGCGGGGAATTTTGCGGAGATAAATCTCAATGCTGACCCAGCTGGGACTCGGACCTGGGAACTGCAGATTACGAGCCTGGCGCGCTACCGACTGAGCCACCCCCGCCCCTAAGTCGAAGTGAGTTCAGTTGTTTAACCTCCGAGTGGTATCATCGAAACAACTCCTTACCCTGTGCATACAATCTGCTTAATGGCCAGGTCACAAGAACCCGAGAGCTCAGAGAAATTTTGGGAAGGAGATCCACTGGAGACCTACACTGGTTTCCCACAAATTAAGGAAAAATGAGAAATATAGCGATAATTCGCCACATAAATGTGCGATCCTCGCCAAACTTCTTCATGTAACCAGTAATGTCGAGTGAGCATATCGTATGCAAATTAGTTTAGGTTGTGTCAATTTGCGTAATCGGATAGCGGCATAAAAACGGATGTTTTGGAATGGATCGTTATTTTGTGTTGTAAATGTGAGTAAAGACATTCGAAATAGCCATTTCGTAGGAATGACCTCGAGACATCATTTGCCAAATGAACTGCGGTGGAGAGCTATTGGCCGACTCAAAGCAGGCCAAAGTCAGTCAGATGTGGCACGATGACTGATTGTGAGTCCTTCTGGGGTCCATAGACTATGGAATAAATTTTTTAGCACGGATTCCGCGTCTCGGAGGTTTAGCCGAGGAAGGGATAGAGTTACGACCGCTGTACAAGACAGATATCTCCGATTAACAGCACGAAGGACACGTCTACTCACTCTCAGCTACGATCTTCTCTTGCAGCATCCACTAGAGGGTTATATCAGCTTCTGCTATGCGTAGAAGGCTTCTTGAGGGAGGTCTGTACGCTAGAAGGCCAGTAATTTGTATACCCCTCACGTCACGTCACAAAAAAGAGCGGTTGAATTCAACCGCTCTTTTTTGTTAACCTTTCATGTTAACTGGACAGAAGAGCAATGGAGGTCCGTACTCTTCACAGATGAGTCCAGATGTTTCTTGCAGAGTGATTCCGGACATTGTTTGATATGGAGAGAACGAGATATCCACTATCATCCCAGTAACATCCGTCAAAGAGATAGTTACGGCGGAGATAGCGTGTGTGTTTGGGGTGGCATTTCCCTGGATGGACGCACAGACCTCTATGTGTTGACGAGTGGAAACCTCAATGCTCAAAGGTATAGAGATCACATCCTGGATCCTTATGTACGTCCTTACGCTGGTGCAATAGGTGAAACATTCATCTTACAAGACGATATCGCTCGTCCACACAGAGCTCGACTGGAACAATACCTTCAAGAGGAGACCATTATGTGCATGTAGTGGCCAGCTCGATTTCCCGACCAAAATCCGATTGAGCATCTGTGGGATGATCTGGGAGACGTGTTGTTGCCCTCAACCCGCTACCTAAAACAAAGGGGGAGCTTATTACTGCTTTAGAGGAACAATGGTCGTTACTCCCTACTGAGCTGATTCACAACATCATAAACAGCATGGAACATCGCTGTCGTGCCTGCATTGCTGTAAAGAGGTGACCACACTCCTTATTAGACACCTTTGCCCATTGTATTCTGGCACTTCACTTTTGGACAAGTTCCTGTAAATGCTATTTTTTGAGGAAAAATGTTTCTAGTATAAAATATTTTATGCCATTCTGAAACTGGCAAGGTAATTCATGTTTCCATCAAATTTCATTACAATCATTTTTGTTTATCATAATTTTTCTGAGTTTTCATTAATTTATGGGTTGGGTTGTTTTATCTCTGATCGGCACTTTTTTTGCACACCATGGGCTGAATGGCCAGGTCACATGGACCCCGAAGGCTCAGAGAAGGTTGGGGGAGGGGACCCACTGGAACAGCTGTTGGGAGACAGGTGGTAGCCTCCCGTCAAGGCCATCCAGAGTGTTCTTTAACGTGCACAGAGTATGGCTCTCCCGCACACGGGGCCACGGCTTAACGTCACATCCGACGGACTGCGGCTTTTCCAAGCCCATTGGTGTCCCCTACTGACCGTGGGTAGGGCGGGGAATTTTGCGGAAATAAATCTCAACGCTGACCCAGCTGGGACTCGAACCTGGGAACTACAGATTACGAGCCTGGCGCGCTACCGACTGAGCCACCCCAGCCCCATTAATTTATGGAAACCAGCGTATACGTATATGCTCTCTCGCATATGGGGTTTCTCCTTAACACTCCATATGGCAGACAGAGGCTTTTCCCAGCCCATCGGCGTCTTCTACTAATCGAGGGCAGGGCGGGGAATTTTGCGGAAATAAGTCACGACTCTGACCCAGTCGGGACTCGAACCGGGCAACTTCAGATTACGAACCTGGCGCGCTACCGACTGAACTACCCCTGCCTCTAATTCACGTCGAAAACATGATCAGGCTTAAACAGATATCTAATAAATATTGTTTTCAGCATATGTCTTTATTTCCACTATAGTATCATTGGAAATGTTTCGAATTTATTTCAGGAAAATTGTCGGAATCTTCAACTGCAACTGAATTTCAAAAAGAAATATTATTGCTCCTTTGATCTGTTTACTGTTATTGTCCGACTGCTAAGTTATCGAGTAAATAACATCCACGAGCCTTGAAAAAAGTGTGGGAAAAATCCTTTCTGGCTTTTCTTATTTCTATTTATTTCTCCCATTTACTACATTTCTCTGATCATGAAATTTTTATTTGCTCTTTGTGCTGGTGATGATGTCAATGACGAAAGCGTTGATTTCCGCATACTTGTCTCCACATTTATCTCCATTTCATAAGAATATAGGTATTCAAGGCTCTTTCCTAAACGCTTTAATGGCCACTTTGTCCTCGTTAAGTGATGCGTAGTATGAACACGTGGTGAGCATCAGTGATTAGGAAGTTGCATCCTCTCTTCGACGCTGCAGAAAAGCGTGAAATAGAGATGCATTGGCGGGAGTGACGAAATAAAGTGTAGTAGTCTTGTCTCAGTTGAGGAATATTTGGGGTAGACTGATTTGTTTCTCAATTTTGGCATTTCTCTGTCCTACACGAAGAAAATAAGAGCTCCGATGACATAACGATCACATGTTTTTTAAATCGTCAATTTTTCGTTTGTTTATTCGTCATTACTCTTAATCATAAAGCATGAAACCAATTCACAGTTTACGGAATGATCGTTTTTCAGAACATCTCAAGCATGTAAATAAAAACGTTAATGTTTCCTCTGCTATGCTGCGTCTGTTTCAGAAGTGAAGGTATCTTTATTGATTTTTGCGAAGAAAAGTTAAGTTTCTTTGTAAGATTTCATGTTTTTTACTTCCGAGTTTTCTAGTCTAAAATATATAAAAACATAAATAAGTTATACCTCAAGGTGCTTGAGAATCTGTCAGTGTAAACTTGGGTTGGGTTGTTTTACCTCTGAGCGGCAATATTTTTCACACCATGGGCTAAATGGCCAGGTCACATGGACCCTGAAGGCTCAGAGAAGGTTGGGGGAGGGGCCCACTGGAAGAGCTGTTGGGAGACAGATAGTAGCCTCCCGTCACGGCCATCCAATGTGTTCTTTAACATGCACAGAGTATGCTCTCCCACACAGGGGTTCACGGCTTAACGTCCTATCCGACGGACGGTGGCCTTTCCAAGCCCATCGGTGTCCCTTACTGACCACGGGCAGGGCGAAGAATTTTGCGGAGATAAATCTCAACGCTAACCCAGCTGGGTCTCGAACCTGGGAACTACAGATTACGAGTCCGTGTAAACACGACATAGAGAAGATTCTGCGAAGAAATTGAAACCTCAGCAGAAAAAAAACATAAATCTGTTGATTTATGTTATTTATCTGCTGTAATATCTTGAGTACTTGCCAACAGGCAAATACTCAAGATATTATTTTTGGGGAGAGAATAAGACTTGAATAAGGTTTGCGAATTACTAAAATACTCCACAGGATGGGAAAGACTAAATTGTATATGAGATAAAATTTTAATTATTTTTAAATCTAATTTTAGTCTTTAGTACCTCCTTATGGTGCAAACCGTTAGTACCTTTCAAAAGAGATATTCACTCTCTTGTGGAAAGGAGTGGAAGAGAAGATCTGGACAACTATCGCTACCTTTTTTTTCTACCCTGCTAAGGAGTGGACAATCACAGAGGTCCAGGTGCTGATCACGTACACCAACAGGAATAGAATAGAATAAAGTTTCTGAGCTTGATAATGGATCCTGAGTGCTGCACTAGTAGGCTTCTGTTGAGAGAAAATCTTCCTCTGTGTTTTCTGTTTGTTTGTTTGTGGGTTGATAGCCCCAAGTGAATAGATTCATAGGATACGTTTTATCAGCTGGTGGATAATTCTTATCATAGGCAATCGCAAGTACCTGGACTCTTGCTTCTACGGGCATCATCAAATCTAAATTGGAGGAAGTCTTCCAGTGTAGATGGCTTCAGACTTTAGTCGTGGGGAACAGGTCTTTGTCTCAAGCCTACGATAAGGGGACTGTTGGATATTTTGGCACTTCCTCTCTCAATAAATGTAGTTTTATCAAACATCCCACTAATCATTTTCTCTCCACAGGTAGTTGGAATTTAAGGACTCTGCACAGAGATTATTCTCTTGATGTACTCACATAAGAATTCCACCATTATGACTTAGATATTCTCGCTTTCAGCAGACCAGATGAACAGATAAAGGTCAGGTACTTAAAAATAATCTTAAATTTCTCTTTTCAGGGAGAGATGACAAGAAGTACCAAAGTTTGAAATAAATATTACCCTGCAGTATTTGAGAAATAAAATTATAATTAAAAGACCTGTATATTTAAAAATAATTGACTGGGCCCGATATGATAGACTCTATCGTAATCCGCCTGCTATGGTCACACCAAAATATTTAAAGGCAGCTTTGTAATAAAGCTCACAGTTCTGAGAGAAAAAAAACCTTCTGCATTGATTAACCCCCTGCATTGATTAGTGATCTGGCAACCTTCGTGTCACGTGACACGAAGGTTGCCAGATCACTAATTTCTAAAAAAAAAATCGTTGCCAGATATTTTTTCTGAATTTTGTAATCAACCATCATCATCATCATCATCATCCTCAAGCAGCCATGGGCTACGGAGGTCCAACCAGACGGTGCAATTTAGTTCTCCAAGCAAGTCTATCCTGAGCTACATCTACTGCATCTGGCCACTGCACACCAATTCTAACAAGGTCCTGTTTGACATGGTCCGCCCACCGCATCCTAGGTCTCCCCTTCTTTCTGAGGCCTTTAGGCACACTGTTCATAACCCTATTCGCCAATCTATAATTATTCATACGGGCAACATGGCCAAACCAACGGAGTCTCTCTCTGCACAATATGCTGCTTAAAGGAGGTTGCAGACTCCTTTGCCTAACTTCATCATTAGTTACAAAGTTGAACCATCTAATGCCCAAGATACTGCGTAAGCATCTGGAATTAAAAGCATCTAGTTTCCTGTTATCATGTTTACAAAGTGTCCAAGTTTCACTACCATAACTAACCCAAGAAAGAACCAAACTATTATACAGCCTAATTTTAGTCTTTAGGTGTATACGCCTATTTCTCCACACTCTCCATAGATTCTTAAAAGTCCCGGCAGCAATCCCTATTCGTCTGTTAATCTCATGCCGCACATCACCATTATCTGTTACATAACTCCCAAGATAATTAAACTGTGACACCTGCTCAAGACTGCAACCATTCAGATTAACTGAATCACAGCCTGCCTGACCAATTTTCATCACTTTAGTTTTCTCTCTGTTTATAACCAAACCTACTCTACTACCAGTCTCATCAACAGCTCGAATGAAAGAGTTCATCTCATCAACATCATTTGCCAAAAGGGCTAAATCATCAGCATAATCTAAATCAGACATTTTCGTATCTCCAGCCCATTTAAGGCCAAAATCTTTCCCTTGAAGTGAATTTCGCATAACATAATCAATAACCAAACTAAAGAGAAAAGGAGACAAAATGCACCCTTGTCGAACATCAGAAGTAATGCTAAACCAATTGCTACAAGCCTTACCAACTCTCACACACGACTCAGTGTTATTATAGAGAGCCTTCATTATGTTAACTAACTTGTCTGGTATACCATATGATTTCACAATCAACCACAAATTATGACGATCAACAGAGTCGAAAGCCTTTTTGAAATCAACAAAGCTAGCAACCAAAGGTTTCTGAAACTCTAAACATTTCTCAAGAATCTGCCTAAGTGAAAATATCTGATCCACACATCCCCTACCACTTCTGAATCCACATTGCTCATCACGCAATTGACTGTCAACCAGATTCTTAATTCTATTAAGCACAATCATGGAAAGAACTTTACCTGGAACAGAGAGTAGGCTAATACCCCTATAGTTATCACAAGAACTGCGATCACCTTTTTTGAAAATAGGGATAACAATAGCTCTGGTAAAATCCTTAGGATCCATGCCTTTATTATAAAAGATATTCAGAATTTCAGTCATCCAAGTGGTAACCGAAACATTTCCAGCTCTAAGCATTTCGGTAGTAATTTCATCTACCCCTGGGGATTTATGAAGTTTAAGTTTAGAAACAGCCAAAATAACTTCAGATTTTGTTATAGGGCCAACATTAAAGCCACCAATGCATCTATCATCATTGCAAACAATGGGAATAGAACTAACCGCATTGTTTAGAATATCACTGAAATGCTCAGCCCACCTAGCCATGACAGAATCCTCACCTTCTATAACCTTTCCCTGTTTATCCTTCAATCCCTGTATACCTGTCCGTTTTCTACCACACAAAACATTAACTATCTGGTACAGCTCTCTGCTGTTGTGCTGTCTAACTGCTTCCTCGGCTTTGTCAGCCAAGCCATCAAGCCAATTATTCTTATCAGCAGCTAACTGATCTTTTACACGTTTATTAAGCTCTTTGTGATGCTTTCTATTATGACTAGTAGGGTACTGATTAAGGACATTCCTGCAGTTCTTTCTTTCTGTAATAAGCTCTAGTGCCTTATCACTCAGATAATTCTGCCTCTTCTGCTCCTTTTTTCCTAAAAGAGTACTGTTAGTGTCCAAAAAAGCCTGTTTAAAATGATCCCATTCTTCCTCAACTTCAGTAGTAAGCATACCATGACTGTCATAATGACTAAGTAACCTATCATGGTAAGCTTTGGCTATAACTGGGTCTTTCAGAGCTTCAGTATTAAAAGCAAAATTTTTAACCCTAGCACAACACTTTTTAAGTTTAAGTTGTAAGACACTTTTAACAAGGTAATGGTCAGATCCAATTTTAGCTCCCCTATATGACCTGGTATTTCTAACAAAACTAGCCCATTTGCTGTTAATTAATATATAATCAATCATATTCCTATGCAGCCCATCAGGTGAAACCCATGTGTATTTATGTATACCGCGGTGTTTCTAATATGTGTTAGTTATTCTGAAACCATTGAGTTTACTTACCTGTAGGAGACGTTGCCCTTTGCCATTGCAGCTACCAATACCAAAAGGGCCTATTACTCCTGCCCAAAGGTCAGAGTCAGTACCAACTTTGGCATTGAAATCACCAAGAACAAGGGTAATATCTCCTTTCTTGACAGAATTCAAAATATCATGAAGTTGTTCATAAAATCTATCCTTCTCATCCTCATCGGCATCCTCAGTGGGGGCATAACAGCAGATAACATTCAGGTCTTTAACGCTTGTCTGAAATTTTGCTGTAAGAAACCTTTTATTAATGCACTTATATCATAGAAGAGCATCACTAGCGTGTCTGCTGAGAAGCAGACCCACGCCTTGGTGATGCTTATTGTCGTCCCTCCCTGAAAAGAGAAATTTAAGATTATTTTTAAGAATCTGACCTTTATCTGTCCATCTGGTCTATTGCAAGCCGATAATATCTAAATTATAATGGTGGAATTCTTGTGTGAGGACATCAAGAGAAAAAGCTCTGTGCAGAGTCCTCACATTCCAACTACCTATGGAGAGAAAATGGTTAGTGGGATGTTTAAAGAAACTATGTTTATTGAGAGAGTGAATGCCGACAATATCAAACAGCCCCCTAATCGCAGACATGGGGCAAAGACCCGTTCACCCACCACTCAAGGATGAAGCCATCTACACTGGAAGACTTCCTCCAATGTAGAATTTGACGATGCCAATAGAAGCAAAGTGTTCAGGTGCCTGCGATAACTTCTGCTCAGGATTATCCACCAGCTGATAAACATATCCTGTGAATCTATTCACTTGGGGCTGTAGTGTTCGGATATTTTTTGAGCGATTGTACTGTCTCCGCTGTTCACAAACAGCATCATGAAACAGATGGCAAGCATGCCACGAGTATGCTACTCAAAACATTGGCGACATTTCTCGACATTTTTGTTTAACTGTCAAGGTAGGTATCACTTAGAGATATTTCTTCAATTTATTGAGTACTATACTCGTTAAAGAACATGTTGGATTGCCTTGACGGGAGACTTCCATCTGTCTTTTAACATCTGTACAGTCGGTGACACGAAGGTTGCCAGATCACTAATTTCTAAAAAAAACGTTGCCAGATATTTTTTCTGAATTCTGTAATCAACGACAGTGTTCGCATATTTTTTTGAGCGACTGTACTATGGTCCTCTTCCCTCAGCCTTCTCTAAGTCCTTGAAATCTTTGTGGCCTGGCCATTTAGTCCATGGTGTGCAAATAGTGACTCTTAGAAGTAAAACAACAACAACAACTTCTTTAAAACGCTAATTCTTCTAAACCCTCTCAAAGAATCTCTAAACTACCCAATTCTTCAACAATTTGAAAATCTTAGAATATACTACTTTTTATGTATTGTTTAAGTAACGTTATCGAAATGATTTCTATGATGCTTTAGCTACTCAATAATAAACTTGTAAATTATAACACCTAATACTGTGTGTAACAAATAACTTATAGCTTCACTAAATGTGTTTTTTTTTTCTGGTAGTTTTTGATCTACACGTTTTTTTTAATTCACTGAAAATTAATATTCTCCAATGCAATCTGTAAACATTTTTTTTTTAAATAAGGTCAACCCTAGGAAAAAAGAAGTTCCGTTGCGAAACAATCTTGCTGACGTCAAACGACGTCAACAGAAGTGGAAAACATGCTCCGAGGGTGGCTTCTTGTCCCTGATTCTCAGGTGAATGCCCTGAATGACGCACTTAGTAAAAACGTTTCATTCAACTTAAAGACTTTGAAAAATTGCTAGTGTTCGCTCTTTCTCCTTGTCACAATTGCAAACTCCTGAATCTGACCGGTCATACCTGCTTCTTCCAGGAAACTTTTTTTTGCTGAATTATTTGATGAGAACATTTAGTTTTTGGTTGGCAGACTTTTTCTAATGCACCTCGTTTATCATTGAACTTTGACTTAATTATTAAAAAAAATGCCGAAAACGTGGAGTAAGGAAAAGTAAGAATTGCTCCTGGCTAAAAGATTTCATTTTAATAGCTTCAATATCCTTCATTAAGGAAATGTAATGAATCAATTATTTTCAAGGCTTTGTGATTTAGCTGAATGATTTTATCACATATATTGGACAAGATGAGAAATTATTTTCGTTCTTCAGACTTATTAACTGAAATATTTCGACCTTATATTCTCAAATAAAATGAGAAAGATTGAAAATAACCCCTTTGCAAACTGGATTGGGTTTTTACGTTGTCGGAAATAATAACCAAACACCAAAAGTGAAAGCTCAAACAGTTGTAAAAAAAGTTCCATACCCCTGGAATGTAATCCTGGGAAAGATTACAAATGCTGACATCATTACTGTGTAGTTGGGCCTCCGCTGGTTTGGCCATGTTGCCCGTATGGATAGTTATAGATTGGCGAATAAGGTTATGAACAGTGTGCCTAGAGGCCTCAGAAGGAGGGGGAGACCTAGGATGCGGTGGGCAGACAATGTCAAACAGGACCTTGTTAGAATTGGTGTACAGTGGCCGGATGCAGCAGATGTAGCTCAGGACAGATATGCTTGGAGAATTAAACTGCGCGGTCTGGTTGGACCTCCGTAGCCTATGGCTGCTTGAGGATGATGATGATGATGATGATGGTTTCTCTAAACATTTAGCATTCCAAAAATTATACCAAAATTCATAAGAGTTCGTTAATATCCCTTAATTCAGAGAAACTTCTCTTTCAATTTTAACCTATCAAATTCGCTAGAAAAACGTTCAGATATCAGAATCCTACGAATTTCATTTCCAGCTGACAGAACCTGAAGTCCAGCAAATTGAACACACATTGTTTTAATTTTAAAAACCTTGATTCATTTTCCAAATCTCAAGTGTTTAAAGTGCTTTGTAAAAAACTGCAATGTCTGTGAACACACGTCATTATGAAATACGAAACAATTTTCTAAACAAATCACTGCCTTTCGGGATGTTGAGAAGCCAAAACTAGTAGAGGATGAGTTTGACTCAGTCGGAAGCGCGCCAGGCTCCTAATCTGCATTTCCCAGATTCGGTTGGATTGGATTGTTTTACTTCTGAGCGTCACTTTGTTGGCACACAGTGGGTTAAATGGCAGGTCACAAGGACTCTAGGTCTCAGAGAAGGTTGGAGGGAGAGGATCCACTGGACAGCTGTTGGGAGAGAGATAGTAGCCTCCAGTTAAGACCATCCAGCGTATTTAACGTGTACAGGGTATCATACAGTATAATCAGGGTACAGGTATAACAAAGTAAAAAAAGTTCCATACCCCTGGAATGTAATCCTGGAAAACCTGAAGTCCAGCAAATTGAACACACATTGTTTTAACAGACCAGGTTACTATCTGGTCTGTACAGGACCAGCCATACCCTGTACTCGTTAAAGATGTTACCTCGTTAAAGATGGACCAGCCATACCCTGTACTTGTTAAAGATTGGATAAGTAAAACAATCCAATCCAACCGAATCTGGGAAATGCAGATTAGGAGCCTGGCGCGCTTCCGACTGAGTCAAACTCATCCTCTACTAGTTTTGGCTTCTCAACATCCCGAAAGGCAGTGATTTTTTTAGAAAATTGTTTCGTATTTCATAATGACGTGTGTTCACAGACATTGCAGTTTAGATATATGGACAGGGTATGGATTTCTCATCTTTAACGAGTACAGGGTATGGATCTCCAGCAGACGGCGCCATGACTTTACATCCCATCCGAAGAACAGCAGTCTTTTCAAGTCCATCGGTGTCCCCTACTGACCGAGGGCAGGATGGTGAGTTTTGCTCACCATTCTGCCCTGGCTCCTTCTGGGACTCAAACCTGGGAATTGCGGATTACAAGCCTGGCGCGTTACCAACTGAGCCACCCTCACCCCTAGTTCCCAGGTTCGAGTCCCAACTGCGCTAGAATTGAGATTTATCACCACTAACCTCCACCTTTCCCTAGGTAAGAAATGACACCGATGGGCTTGGAATGGCCAGCGTTCGTAGGTTGGTGCCTAAAGCCCCGTCCGTTTGCAAAACAACCGTAACCCGTGTACATTACAGAACACACTGGATGTCCTTGACAGGAGGTTTCAAATCTATCTACTCACAGTAGTCCATTGGGTCACCTTCCCCAATCTTCTCTGACCCTCTGTGGTCACTTAACCCACTGGGTACGAAAAGGTGAAGCTCACATGCAAAGTTCAACTCAGGCAACCCAACTCGTAGAACTAGAATGACGAGGTGTTATGAATATCCAAAGAATTCAATGGTCGATCGACTTTGGGTCGGTTAAAACGACAGTCTGATAATGGAGTATCGGTTGATCGAGGTTTCCTGTCTCTACATTTGAATTTGTTCACCAGACATTCGTGTACATTGCGTGCTACATCTTTAGTACATCTTTAGTACAATCATAAGTGATTTGAGTCCATTATTCAAAGCTTTTCGGACAATTCTCAAAGGTGTTTTTTCCACTGGAAACCTACCAAAAAAATGTTTTCCGCAAATACACCCTTGTTACAAAAGTCTACGACGACTTTATAACGAAGGTCTATTAGAGAGGCGAAAACTCAGCTAAAAGATAACTTAAGAGCATCCATGCCTTATGCAGATTTTGAACCCAGGTCACCTTTCGACCCACCCAACTATTCGCAGGGATGTACAAGAAGTCTACGTTTCAATAAGAAACTGCCAGTGGCGGCTCATGACTAAAATATTTGGCGGGCGTTTGTCTACTGCAGACAGAGTACGAATGGAGGAAAAAAATTGGAGAGATGCCTGACATTGAACTGAGTCGAATAGGACTAAAAAGATGTTTCGTAATGCATATATTACTTTTTGCAGTTATTCGCAAAATGCCTTATTTAACAAAATATTTCGGGGGGGAAATGAAAATTTAAAACGGTGTTCTTTCATTTTCTATTTCACTATTTTTCCCCTCCATTGCAATAATTACCTATTTATAGGACTGGATCTAGGGGGGAAGACAAGGGGGTATGCCCCCCCCCCCCTTTTTTTTGCAATGCGAGGAAGGACAAAAGAGGCAAAAATTGTTAAACTTATTCATATTTCATGAATTTTTCAAGAAAGTTTTTAAAAAACAGTAAAACGTAGATGGAAATTTTATACTGCGTTGGATATCAAGTGTCTTGCTCCCCCCCCCCCCTACATTTTTTCGGCTCGATTGTGCTTCTTACCCCCCACCCCCACCCTCGATTTTTACTAGATCTGAGCCTGCCTATATATATATATGCATTATTTCCCTCTTCGTTCTACTAATATTTTAAAAACTCTCCCTGAAAATTATGTCTAATATATAAGTTTAGTTTTTTTTCCTCCATTCCAATTATAAATTTATATTTATTGTTTAAACTGAATTATCCTTCATAAATTACCTCTTTACAAATTGTCTATCTTGATTATGTTTCATTTGTAATATTAATTTATTGCATCTATATTATTACATATATTGATTTGTTTTACAACGAATTGTAAAAAAAACAGTGATATGGTTATAAAATGAATTAAAAAAACTGAAAATGAAACTGTAATGACAGCGGTTGAGATCGAATCGGAGATCTTTAAGTTGCAAGTTAAAAAAACATATCGGTCTACTCAGCTATGGAATACTATGATGGTATGTTAAAACATATTAGTAGCATTCTCTTATTGATCATATGTTCCATACATTTCATATTTTCATATCTAATGTTGTTCTTAAATTCATCATATATAAGTATCCTTCCTTGGTAAAATAAAAGGCTGACAACAAAGTTCAAACACGTCTTGTCAAGGGAGCGGGGGTGGCTCAGTCGGTAGCGCGCAAGGCTGGTAATCTGTAGTTCCCATGTTCGAGTCCCAGCTGGGTCAGCGTTGAGATTTATCTCCGCAAAATTCCCCGCCCTGTCCACGGTCAATAGGGGACACAGATGGGCTTGGAAAGGCCGCCGTCCGTCGGATGGGACGTTAAGAAGGGCCCCGTGTGCGGGAGAGCCATACCCTGTGCACATTAAAGAACACGCTGGATGGCCTTGACGGGAGGCTACCATCTGTCTCCCAACAGCTGTTCGTGGGTCCCCTCCCCCAACCTTCTCTGAGCCTTCGGGGTCCATGTGACCTGGCCATTTAGCCCATGGTGTGCAAAAAAGTGCCGCTCAGATGTAAAACAACCCAACCCAAACGACTTGTCAGGAAAGTAAGTTTGCTGAGCCTGCCACAGTCAAATAAAGATATTCGCTATGTAACAAGATCTTCGATTATTGGTTGATCTGTTAGAATTATCCACTAAAGTGTTTCGGGCCACTACAAAAATAGTAACCTGGCTCATGCAGTTCTGCGCATGAGTATTTGTGTCATCGCTATAATAGACTTAATGTTAAGATCCGAACAGTGGACGTAATATTAAAATTCTGATTGAAAATAAGAAAGCAGACCAGATAGCTTTTATTCGCATAGTTAATGCTGTGATTGTCTACATAACACGGCAAATAATGATCACAAAACGAATATATAAAAATTATATTATTGTTGATTTAAATATGACAAATTTTGGAATTCGTTTATTTTCATTTATATTTGGCGGAGCAGTTCCACCAAATGCTCCACAAAAATGTGGATTAAGGTTTGATGTAATTTGTTCGACGGAAATTTGTTCGACATTTGTTCGACGGAAATTTGTTCGAAAGAAATTTGTTCGAAACGGAAATTTGTTCGACAGAAACTTGTTTGAAACGAAAATTTATTCGACGGAAACTTGTTCGCCAGAAATTTGTTCGAAACGGAAATTTGTTCGAAACGAAAATTTATTCGACGGAAACATTCGACAGAAACTTGTTCGAAACGAAAATTTATTCGACTGAAACTTGTTCGACAGAAATTTGTTCGAAACGGAAATTTGTTCCAAACGAAAATTTATTCGACGGAAACTTGTTCGAAACGGAAACTTGTTCGGCAGAAACTTGTTCGAAACGGAAATTTGTTCGAAACGAAAATTTATTCGACGGAAACTTCCTCGACAGATATTTGTTCGGAACGGAAATTTGTTCGAAACGAAAATTTATTCGACGGAAACTTGTTCGACAGAAATTTATTGGAAACGGAAATTTGTTCGAAACGGAAATTTGTTTCGAATGAAAGTTGTTGAGCAATATTTTGTCGACAGTTTGAGAGGCCGATAGGGGGCGTTCTCCTCAATAAGGTCTTTTCTGCTTCGTTACTGGGAGGGAGATTATCGGAGAGGGAGTGGATCTGGGAAGATAGGTGACAAAAGAGAAGTCTTCGTTTTAGATTAGGTAGGTTGTTTCCCGGACAATCTAGATACTTTTTAATTCCTTTCAGTTTTCGTTATTCTTATAAGCTAGGCCCAGTGGTTAGCATGCCTTGCTGCTGATCAAGGGGACCTGGGTTCGAACCCCGGATAAGGCATGGATGTTTGTGTTGTTTTTCTGCTGAGGTCCCGCCATCTTCACAGACCTTCTACTATGGCATATAAATTGACAGGCTCCTGTCAGACCTCTGTGGCAAGAAGCTGCTTGAAAGAATATTTATTTATTTACTTTTATACTCAGATCCTTGAAGTAAAGAAATTATGTTTGAAATTTAAATCTGGATTATTTTTCAAAATTATATACGTCTTTTCTAATAGTGAGATGTTTATAATCGTGGCTTCTTGACTCGCTCTCTATACTACGGCATCATCTGTGTGTCCCCTTCTCTCCCCATATAACACTGCGCGTAAAACAAAAAACACGGTACAAAACTGAGCAACTCCCCTCCACTGCCCCACTATACGTTCTTTCTTGGTAGTTGGCGAAATGGACTTTGTCGGGTTAAGGGGTGACGGGCTTAAAGACGTGGTTTCTTTGGGTTACCCGTAAGGCAGTAGCGTTAATTGTCGCTTATCACCGGACAATCCTCAGAGGACTAGGCAGCGTGGGGAAACAAAAGAGGAGGCTCAGCCATGATCCCCTTGACCTTCTCCCCCACGATCCGGCACTTCTGGTACGACTATTTCAAAGAGAAAAACTAGAAGTCAAAACTAGGGTCGATGGAGAGAATCGAACTCCCACCTTTCCGGAATATTCTTTTATTGTATCATGCGACTTAGCCTTCATAACTATATATGTGAGCTTCATGATTGTGGTTATCCACACTTTTATATGAAGTCAAACACACACTTTTTAACACAACTAAAAAAAACAAAAGAAGGAATGGGAAGTTGGTTGGGTTGGTTTGTTTTACCTCTGAGCGGCACTTTTTTGCACACCATGGGCTAAATGGCCAGGTCACATGGACCCCGAAGGCTCAGAGAAGATTGGGGGAGGGGACCCACTGGAACAGCTGTTGGGAGACAGATGGTAGCCTCCCGTCAAGGTCATCCAGCGTGTTCTTTAACGTGCACAGGGTATGGCTCTCCCGCACACGGGGCCACGACTAAATGTCCCATCCGACGGACGGCGGCCTTTCCAAGCCCATCGGTGTCCCCTACTGACCGTGGGCAGGGCGGGGAAAGGAATGGGAAGTGAAATCTACCCCAACCTCCAAGTAGAATCATGTCAAAGACCTTTGGCACAGGAGAGAAACAATCAACCAGACAATTTTTTCTAAAACCAATTTAAATATTCTCATCCCCCATGAAAAAAAAGAAACAGGTGATTTTTAAATCCCCTCAAAAGTTGCGGTTTTCAATCGACGACTAGCACAAACGCTCAAGAACTATAAATTTATAACTATTTGGCCGTGAGGTAAAAGACGTGCGATGAAATTGATGATTTCTGCATAACACAGGAATCAAATATGGAACTGCTGTGGAACAAAGTGGACCCACTTCGAATCGGAGATGGGAATGAAATAAAAAGACCCAGGTTTGAATAAGGAAGAACTAGTACAAGGGGACCAGGTTCGAAAAGAAACCCAAGTTCTAGTTCATTATGGTAGCAGAACAAGGGAATGAGGTTCAAATTTAGGATGGCTGTAAAAGAAAAGGAATCATTATCGAATCCAAAGGTCACTAAGATGCAAGTAAGAGCATCCCGGTTAGAATTCATAATGACAGCGAAACAAATAGACCCAGGGGCGAATTCAAAATGGCTCTATAGTAAATATATTCGGGTTAGAATCCAGGATGGTTGTCGAACAAAGAGACTAGGCTAGATCCCCAGCTCAGACATAAGAACGTTTGCAGTTTTCCTGTCTAGATCTCGTTATACCATGTTCGCTGCGACACATAAATTTTACTAACAAGTGTTTCTTGTCACACAGATCTCTCAGACAAATAGACTGTTCTAGAATATGGCTATAAGGAACAATTCACAGTTTATTATGGGTGAAAATATTTTTTATTGCAAATCAGTGACAAATGATCATTCTAATACACATACAACCATTATTTTTCACTTCACTGTACTTTCAACGAATACTAAAAGGAACAATCATGCTAATCGTAAAAGGCATGATAACCACATATATAAAGCCATACATGTAAAGCCAATAATATATTTTGAGAGCTTTCATATATTTGCTCATAACGTTTAGATTAATATAGTTTAATTATTAATAACATTAGTAAAGGAGCAACAATAATATCCTCAAATCTTTAAATTTTAGATTGGAACTTCCACTTAATTAAACTTTAAATGAACAACTTACAAGACACCAGAAGCTCAGAGAAGATTGAGAAGGAAATCCACTAGACCCTCGGCTCAGTCGGTAGCGCGCCAGTCTCGTAATCTGTAGTTCCCAGGTTCGAGTCCCAGCTGAGTCAGCGTTGAGATTTATCTCCGCAAAATTCCCCGCCCTGCCCACGGTCAGTAGGGGACACCGATGGGCTTGGAAAGGCGGTCGTCCGTCGGATGGGACGTTAAGCCGTGGCCCCGTGTGCGGGAGAGCCCATACCCTGTGCACGTTAAAGAACACGCTGGATGGCCTTGACGGGAGGCGAACATCTGTCTTCCAACAGCTGTTCCAGTGGGTCCCCTCCCCCAACCTTCTCTGAGCTTTCGGGGTTCATGTGACCTGGCCATTTAGCCCATGGTGTGCAAAAAAGTGCCGCTCAGAGGTAAAACAACCCAACCCACTAAACCGCTTCTCATTAAAGGAAGCCTTCCTTCAATGCCACCCAGCGTGTTTTTTAACCTGCAATGAAATATTACTATTCGCATTTCCCAAAGGCTTTATTAGCCTATAATTGCAGAAAATGGCAAAATTTTAAACGAATATTGCAAGCGATCTATTAAGAGTTGAAATTTAAAATTTTGCGGTAGAGTTCCATGGTCAAAAGGTTTACATTCCACAACAATGATTTGGTCCATTGCCCCAAGACTGGAAAAGCAACTTTTTGTTTTAAGAGTTAAAGGGAAAAATTATGTAGGTTATTTACAAAACAATGAAAGTTTTCTATTTGCCATTTTCAATTACTTAAAGATTCCACTGTTAGAAGGTGCTAAAAGCGAAAAATAAAATACTTTTTTGAAGACGAGCATCCCATATTTACCAGAAATTATGTATTATTATTTTTCTAGTCCGATTGTGTGGAATAGTGTGCATTTGATTTCCTATTAATGTATGGATGGTAGAAATTAGTTAGGGCCCAAATTTTCGATATCGAGGCCACAGTTATTGTGCCCAGAGCGAAACCATTTGGATAATCATTGAGTCGGAGACCGCCAGAATGGGTTAGTGGAAATATTTCTCTGTGATGTCATAAAACATATATGCAAATTGGGCGCTAAACCAATTTCCTAATTTTTGGCTATTACACATTTTGAAAAAAAAAACATTATTAGAAAGCCAAATGAAAATCTTAAAGTTATTTGGGATGAAAAATGCTAGAAATAAATGGTAAAAAACTGAAAATTCTTGAGTAATAGCAGTATAAACGCTAAAAATAATTCATTAACGAAGGATTAAAAATAATCAATGGTATATGAAACAGTTTTTTAATGGCTTAAGATACTTTAAACTGTTGAGGCTTTAATCAAAAGAAATATTTTATCTTTTCATACTTTTCTTTCATAATTGCAAGAAAAATTAGAAATTTAAACAATGATTGTGCGTGAGCCTAAACTTGTCTCAGGTGGAATAGCTATGGTGATAAATAGCTATGGTGATAAATAGCTGACATGTATAGTCATGAAGACCTAAATCATGGCACACTCTTTTTATTTCCTCGTGGCCGCGTGGTTAGCACGCTTGGAAGGGACCTAGGTTCGAGCCTCGGGTAAAGCATGAATATTTGTTGCGTTTCTGTTGAGGTCCCGACATCCTCACACACCTGGCTATTAGATCTCTGTGACACGCGTTTAACATTCTTCTTTATCTCTGGACCAATTTGTAAAAGAGGCCTCGGCACCTTTATCATCTGGTCCATTTGCAAAAACATCATCGGTGGTGTATATTGTGGTGGTATATCATCGGTGGTGTATACATCGGTGGTATATCATCGGTGGGTGCTGTATACATCCGCAAGCAGGACCAGGACCGTGAAGTGCTAGCTAGCTCTCACGTTGGCGAATAGGCTTAATGGCTCTGTGTCACGCAGCTGCTTGAGGGGAATATTTATTTTTTTTATTTATCTTCCTATTACTTTTAGCTCTTCATTTGTCGATTTGTTGGTTTGTGGACTTGTCAAACAGTTGTTCCACCATATCTTTTGAACGCGATGAGGATTGATGTATCAAACGAAAGCTTGTGACTCAGGGAGTGTCATAGGCATAAAACAAATGACCCCCCCCCCCCGCCATGCTTTCTTCCACTCCCAAGAAACGGGAAATCCTTTATATCCTTTATATCTACAGAGCACGAGTACCAAAAGTAACAAGATATGCGTCAAATGAAAATTTATGACGCCAGGAGTGTCATAGGAGATATAAAACTTACCTCCCGTGGTTTCTTCGCCCTAAAAATGGGAAATATGAAAAAGATTGTTCCGCTATATTTTCCGAAAGCGAAGACCTACAATTACGAGTTAGATGTCAAATTAAAGCTCATACGATGTTGGGTTGGGTTGTTTTACATCTGAGCGGCACTTTTTTGCACACCATGGGCTAAATGGCCAGGTCACATGGACCCCGAAGGCTCAGAGAAGGTTGGGGGAGGGGACCCACTGGAACAGCTGTTAGGAGACAGATGGTAGCCCCCCGTCAAGGTCATCCAGCGTGTTCTTTAACGTGCACAGGGTATGGCTCTCCCGCACACGGGGCCCGGCTTAACGTCCCATCCGACGGACGGCGGCCTTTACAAGCCCATCGGTGTCCCCTACTGACCGTGGGCAGGGCGTGGAATTTTGCGGAGATAAATCTCAACGCTGACCCAGCTGGGACTCGAACCTGAGAACTACAGATTACGAGCCTGGCTCTCTATCGACTGAGCCACCCCCGCCCCTCATACGATGTAGTAGATTGTTTCGAATTTTATCCTTCACCATTTTCCCCTCTAAGGGAGGGAGAATTTAGATTAGGTGGACCTTAATGAGATACATCTCAAATTAAAGTTTGTCACGTCTCCAATGTCAGGGCTACTTTAAACACGACTACAAAAGCAAGAGGAGGAAAAATGTGGTCGATGTTCATGTAGCAAATAAAAGTTTCTAAAAGGAGGTGCTTTTAGTGACAGAGAAAAAAATATAAATAATTTTAAAAACTTTAAATAGTAATCTTCCCACATGTGCCGTAAAAAGTAGAGAATGAAACTAAAGCATACCGATGGTGCAATCAGTCACTGAACTCGTATTCACTTCAAAGAAAGATGGGGCGCCGATTTACCTACTCTGCAAGATTGGCGGCGACCTATTTTCCTTTGAAATGAATACGAACTCAGTGACTGATTGCACCATCGATATGATTTAGTTTCAGCCTTATATAGAAAGATGGGCACTTTTTAACTTTTTTAAATTTATTTATATTTTCTTTATTTAAAATACTGGTACTAGTGTTATTAGAAAACAAGTTACAGGGTTTGAAAAATATTACAGTTTAAAATTTCGAACAACCCTTTCTATAAGAAGCTGACTGTAGCTTAAAGTAATAGCGAAAACTGCGAAGAAATAAATGGCGGAAAGTTTGACTCGAAAACATGAAAGTTTGCACTTTGCACTTAAAAAGAAAAATCTAAACCACTCTGATCCTTTTCAGCTGCCATTCTTCGGTTCCCGCTTCCCCTTCCAGAAGTTCTTCAATGGCAAAGCACAAGGCCTATAACGCTAATGCTCTACGAGGAGCCCTCGCCTAGCGGCCTCTCAGTTCTTAGAACAAAATTCGGTCGAACAAGTTTCTGTTTGGAACAAAATTCCGTCGAACAAGTTTCTATTTGGAACAAAATTCCGTCGAACAAGTTTCTGTTTGGAACAAAATTCCGTTTCGAATTTTTGAACGAATTCCGTTTCTATGTCGCAAAGCAAATTTTCGTTTCAAACAAATTTCCATCGACAAACTTCCGTCGAACAAATGTTGTAGAACAAATTTCTGGATACCCCATAAACAGGTATCTTAATGGACACTGCATATGCAAAAAATGAGCAGTCATCGATGTGCAAGTTCATCTGTGGCAGCGTAAAACTAACATCTGGTTATGCTTTTGGGTCGGGCAATTGAAGCAAAATCTGGAGAACACCTACATTATTAAGATACGGTAACCACATTTCGAATTAAGTCGAAGCGAAATCCCCATTCCATGTATCTATCATTCATTACTCTGATAATCGATGGGTTGTGTTGTTTTGGCTCTGAGCAGCACTTTGTTTTGCACACACTGAACTAAATAATCAGGTGATAAGGACCCAAGATTCAGAGATGGAAAGACTGGGGAAAATATTTGAAAAAGCGATAAATGAACCCACTTTCATAGAAACCACAATAGTAATAACCCTAAAAATAACTACAAATTGGCAATCGCAGAATAATTGATAATACAAAAATACACAAAAAACGTTGTAGTGACAAATCACCGGTTTGTCACAACAAGTTTGTAGTGACATACCTAGCATTTTTTTCCTAAACAAAAGTTTGAAGTGACAAACCAATATATTGGTAATGATTGTCATTTAGAATATCAATAATTTGTATAATCAATTGTCATTTTATTCGTATTCTAAAGGAAACTTCTTTAGAAGGTCAAACGTTATTCCATTCTTAATGGATTACTATTAAACTCATATATATATTCAGAATTTGTTGGCCTTGGGGTGCATAATCAATAAATTAAATCAAACATGTATACACGAGTAGTTGCGATACTTTAAACGGAAAAATGTAGTATTATTTTAATGTGTTCTTCTGTAGTTCTTACAAAAAGCTGCCGCAGATAACTTTTTGTAAATAACACTTGGAAATAAAATTAAGCATTGTTAGAATCAGGAAAGTTTAAAGGTTTTCTCATGATCAGTTTTGAAGACCTAGTTGTGCATTTTTTTTAAACGCACACAAGTCGGATTCTTTTCAAAAAATTTGGCGTAATTCTTTAAAAGCCTGCTGCGCATATTTGTAAAAATAAAGTTTATTAAAAAAATAAAGCTCTTCAGGTACGTTATATTGTACCTGCTCACATTCATACACAAGTCACTGCGTAGGTTTTGGCTTCAATTCCTTCTGGCGAGATGCCATCAAATTGAATTTTTTTTTTTTATTTTTCTTTATTGTTCCGCTTCAGATGTCACGTGCAATTCAGCGACTACTGGGTTGAAACGCAGAGACTTTTGTTTTTCAACTTTTAGTGGTTCACCTTCAATGACTCAAAACGTGACTCGATTGCTTAGGCTTGAAAGAAAGCGAAAGAATATTTGATGACAAAGGTGTTCCTTTCTTTGCCTTTTTAATGGAAAGCAACTCTATCTGAAAGAAAAGAAAGAATGACTCATCCTCCTACCTACGAAAGAATGTATTGGTTAGGTGAACTAGGTCGATCACACCACGAGCTTCTGAATGTACACTGCACCCTCAATAGCATGCATATACTTTCATGTTTTGTCCATGACAACCTTAAAGCTGCAGTGTAACCCAGGGAAACAATGAGAGACTATGAGACTGTGCAGTTCCTGCTTCGACAGTTCTCTTACATTAGTGATTGAGTAGCAAACGAATCAGAGATCATTAACCAATATTTCTTTGATTGCTAAATGATTGACAGATATTTTTCGATGAAATTTTAATGAAACCTATATTTCTTCGGTAGATGACTGACAGATCATTTACCTATATTTCTTCGATAGATGATTGACAGATCATTAACCTATATTTCTTCGATAGATGATTGACAGATCATTAACCTATATTTCTTCGATAGATGATTGACAGATCATTAACCTATATTTCTTCGATAGATGATTGACAGATCATTAACCTATATTTCTTCGATAGATGATTGACAGATCATTAACCTATATTTCTTCGATAGATGATTGACAGATCATTAACCTATATTTCTTCGATAGATGATTGACAGATCATTAACCTATATTTCTTCGATAGATGATTGACAGATCATTAACCTATATTTCTTCGATAGATGATTGACAGATCATTAACCTATATTTCTTCGATAGATTATTGACAGATCATTAACCTATATTTCTTCGATAGATGATTGACAGATCATTAACCTATATTTCTTCGATAGATGATTGACAGATCATTAACCTATATTTCTTCGATAGATGATTGACAGATCATTAACCTATATTTCTTCGATAGATGATTGACAGATCATTAACCTATATTTCTTCGATAGATGATTGACAGATCATTAACCTATATTTCTTCGATAGATGATTGACAGATCATTAACCTATATTTCTTCAATAGATGATTGACAGATCATTAACCTATATTTCTTCAATAGATGATTGACAGATCATTAACCTATATTTCTTCAATAGATGATTGACTGATCATTAACCTATATTTGTTCGATAGATGATTGACAGATCATTAGCCTATATTTGTTCGATAGATGACTGACAGATCATTAGCCTATATTTGTTTAGTTCACAAACGACTGATAATCTATATTTTTATGATTGACAGATAACTGATATATCATTATCCAATATTTGTTTGAGTGATTGGCAGATAACTGATCAATCATTACTTTACATTTGTTTAAGTGCTAGACGACTGAGGATTATTACTCTATATTTGTTTGATCGATAGATGACTAACATATTAGTAATCTATATTTGTTTGATTGATTGATCATTGGCCTATATTTTTTTTTAATTTATAGATGAATGACAGATAATTAACCTATATTTATTTGAATGAGAGATAACTGATAGACCATAACCTACTTTTGTTTGATGGATAATTGATTAACAGATCATTAACCTATATTTGTTTCATTGTTAGGTCATTGACATTAACGTATTTTTGGTTGGTTGGTTGTTTGGAGTTTTTTGGTGCAAGAGCAACTAAGGCTATTTGCGCCAAACAAAAAAACATTAAGGGATAAATGACATTGAACCCCCAACCAAAGTTAAAATCGACTAAAACGAAAGCACAAAAAACATTAACTTATATTTGTTTGATTTAGTGATCTCATAGATTATTAACTTATTTTCGTTTGATGGATAGGTGACTGATATATCATTAATTTATATTTGTCAGATGGATAGATGACTGATTGATCATTAATTTATATTTGTTTGATAGATAGATGACTAACATATTATTAATCTATATTTGTTTGATTGATTGGCCTATTTTTTTATTTATAGATGAATGACAGATAATTAACCTATTTATATTTGTTTGATTGTTAGGTGATTGACATAAACTTATATTTGTTTGATTGAGAGATCTGATAGATCATTAGCATATTTTTTGATGAATAGGTGACTGATAGATCATTAATCTACATTTGTCTGATGGATAAAATACTGACAGATCTTTAATTTATATTTGTCTGATGGATAGATGACTAACAGATGAGTAATCTATATTTGTTTGATTGTTAGGTGATTGAAAATTAACGTATATTTGTTTGATTGAGATATCTGATAGATCATTAACCTATTTTTATTTGATGAATAGATGACTGATAGATCATTAATTTATATTTGTCTGATGGATAGATGACTAACAGATCAGTAATCTGCATTTGTTTGATTGTTAGGTGATTGACTTTCATGTATATTTGTTTGATTGTTAGGTGATTGACATTAATGTATATTTGTTTGATTGTTAGGTGATTGACATTAATGTATATTTGTTTGATTGTTAGGTGATTGACATTAATGTATATTTGTTTGATTGTTAGGTGATTGACATTAATGTATATTTGTTTGATTGAAAGATCTGATAGACCATTAACCTATTTTTGTTTGACGAATAGGTGACTGATAGATCATTAATTTATATTTGTCTTATGGATAGATGACTAACAGATCAGTAATCTGCATTTGTTTGATTGTTAGGTGATTGACTTTAACATATATTAGTTTAATTGTTAGGTGATTTACATTAATGTATATTTGTTTGATTGTTAGGTGATTGACATTAACGTATATTTGTTTGATTGAAAGATATGATAGATCATTAACCTATTTTTGTTTGATGAATAGGTGACTGATAGATCATTAATTTATATTTGTCTGATGGATAGATGAGTAACAGGTCAGTAATCTGCATTTGTTTGATTGTAGGTGATTGACATTAATGTATATTTGTTTGATTGTTAGGTGATTGACATTAATGTATATTTGTTTGATTGAAAGATCTGATAGATCATTAACCTATTTTTGTTTGATGAATAGGTGACTGATAGATCATTAATTTATATTTGTCTGATGGATAGATGAGTAACAGGTCAGTAATCTGCATTTGTTTGATTGTAGGTGATTGACATTAATGTATATTTGTTTGATTGTTAGGTGATTGACATTAATGTATATTTGTTTGATTTTTAGGTGATTGACATTAATGTATATTTGTTTGATTGAAAGGTCTGAGAGATCATTAACCTATTTTTGTTTGATGAATAGATGACTGATAGATCATTAATTTATATTTGTCTGATGGATAGATGACTAACAGATCAGTAATCTGCATTTGTTTGATTGTTAAGTGATTGACTTTAATGTATATTTGTTTGATTGTTACGTGATTGACATTAATGTATATTTGTTTGATTGTTAGGTGATTGACATTAATGTATATTTGTTTGATTCAGTAATCTGCATTTGTTTGATTGTAGGTGATTGACATTAATGTATATTTGTTTGATTGTTAGGTGATTGATATTAATGTATATTTGTTTGACTGTTAGGTGATTGACATTAATGTATATTTGTTTGATTGTTAGGTGATTGACATTAATGTATATTTGTTTGATTGAGAGATCTGATAGATCATTAACCAATTTTTGTTTGATGAATAGATGACTGATAGATCATTAATATATATTTGTCTGATGGATAGATGACTAACAGATCAGTAATCTGCATTTGTTTGATTGTTAGGTGATTGACTTTAACATATATTAGTTTAATTGTTACGTGATTGACATTAATGTATATTTGTTTGATTGTTAGGTGATTGACATTAATGTATATTTGTTTGATTGAAAGATCTGATAGATCATTAACCTATTTTTATTTGATGAATAGATGACTGATAGATCATTAATTTATATTTGTCTGATGGATAGATGACTAACAGATCAGTAATCTGCATTTGTTTGATTGTTAGGTGATTAACATTAATGTATATTTCTTTGATTGTTAGGTGATTGACATTAACGTATATTTGTTTGATTGAGAGATCTGATAGATCATTAACCAATTTTTGTTTGATGAATAGGTGATTGATAGATCATTAATTTATATTTGTCTGATGGATAGATGAGTAACAGGTCAGTAATCTGCATTTGTTTGATTGTTAGGTGATTGACATTAATGTATATTTGTTTGATTGTTAGGTGATTGACATTAATGTATATTTGTTTGATTGTTAGGTGATTGACATTAATGTATATTTGTTTGATTGAAAGATCTGATAGATCATTAACCTATTTTTGTTTGATGAATAGGTGACTGATAGATCATTAATTTATATTTGTCTGATGGATAGATGACTAACAGATCAGTAATCTGCATTTGTTTGATTGTTAGGTTTTTGACTTTAATATATATTTGTTTGATTGTTAGGTGATTGACATTAATGTATATTTGTTTGATTGTTAGGTGATTGACATTAACGTATATTTGTTTGATTGAGAGATCTGATAGATCATTAACCTATTTTTGTTTGATGAATAGGTGACTGATAGATCATTAATTCATATTTTTCTGATGGATAGATGACTAACAGATCAGTAATCTGCATTTGTTTGATTGTTAGGTGATTGACATTAATGTATATTTGTTTGATTGTTAGGTGATTGACATTAATGTATATTTGTTTGATTGTTAGGTGATTGACATTAATGTATATTTGTTTGATTGTTAGGTGATTGACATTAATGTATATTTGTTTGATTGAAAGATCTGATAGATCATTAACCTATTTTTGTTTGATGAATAGGTGACTGATAGATCATTAATTTATATTTGTCTGATGGATAGATGAGTAACAGGTCAGTAATCTGCATTTGTTTGATTGTAGGTGATTGACATTAATGTATATTTGTTTGATTGTTAGGTGATTGACATTAATGTATATTTGTTTGATTTTTAGGTGATTGACATTAATGTATATTTGTTTGATTGAAAGGTCTGAGAGATCATTAACCTATTTTTGTTTGATGAATAGATGACTGATAGATCATTAATTTATATTTGTCTGATGGATAGATGACTAACAGATCAGTAATCTGCATTTGTTTGATTGTTAAGTGATTGACTTTAATGTATATTTGTTTGATTGTTACGTGATTGACATTAATGTATATTTGTTTGATTGTTAGGTGATTGACATTAATGTATATTTGTTTGATTCAGTAATCTGCATTTGTTTGATTGTAGGTGATTGACATTAATGTATATTTGTTTGATTGTTAGGTGATTGATATTAATGTATATTTGTTTGACTGTTAGGTGATTGACATTAATGTATATTTGTTTGATTGTTAGGTGATTGACATTAATGTATATTTGTTTGATTGAGAGATCTGATAGATCATTAACCAATTTTTGTTTGATGAATAGATGACTGATAGATCATTAATATATATTTGTCTGATGGATAGATGACTAACAGATCAGTAATCTGCATTTGTTTGATTGTTAGGTGATTGACTTTAACATATATTAGTTTAATTGTTACGTGATTGACATTAATGTATATTTGTTTGATTGTTAGGTGATTGACATTAATGTATATTTGTTTGATTGAAAGATCTGATAGATCATTAACCTATTTTTATTTGATGAATAGATGACTGATAGATCATTAATTTATATTTGTCTGATGGATAGATGACTAACAGATCAGTAATCTGCATTTGTTTGATTGTTAGGTGATTAACATTAATGTATATTTCTTTGATTGTTAGGTGATTGACATTAACGTATATTTGTTTGATTGAGAGATCTGATAGATCATTAACCAATTTTTGTTTGATGAATAGGTGATTGATAGATCATTAATTTATATTTGTCTGATGGATAGATGAGTAACAGGTCAGTAATCTGCATTTGTTTGATTGTTAGGTGATTGACATTAATGTATATTTGTTTGATTGTTAGGTGATTGACATTAATGTATATTTGTTTGATTGTTAGGTGATTGACATTAATGTATATTTGTTTGATTGAAAGATCTGATAGATCATTAACCTATTTTTGTTTGATGAATAGGTGACTGATAGATCATTAATTTATATTTGTCTGATGGATAGATGACTAACAGATCAGTAATCTGCATTTGTTTGATTGTTAGGTTTTTGACTTTAATATATATTTGTTTGATTGTTAGGTGATTGACATTAATGTATATTTGTTTGATTGTTAGGTGATTGACATTAACGTATATTTGTTTGATTGAGAGATCTGATAGATCATTAACCTATTTTTGTTTGATGAATAGGTGACTGATAGATCATTAATTCATATTTTTCTGATGGATAGATGACTAACAGATCAGTAATCTGCATTTGTTTGATTGTTAGGTGATTGACATTAATGTATATTTGTTTGATTGTTAGGTGATTGACATTAATGTATATTTGTTTGATTGTTAGGTGATTGACATTAATGTATATTTGTTTGATTGTTAGGTGATTGACATTAATGTATATTTGTTTGATTGAAAGATCTGATAGATCATTAACCTATTTTTGTTTGATGAATAGGTGACTGATAGATCATTAATTTATATTTGTCTGATGGATAGATGACTAACAGATCAGTAATCTGCATTTGTTTGATTGTTAGGTTTTTGACTTTAATATATATTTGTTTGATTGTTAGGTGATTGACATTAATGTATATTTGTTTGATTGTTAGGTGATTGACATTAACGTATATTTGTTTGATTGAGAGATCTGATAGATCATTAACCTATTTTTGTTTGATGAATAGGTGACTGATAGATCATTAATTCATATTTTTCTGATGGATAGATGACTAACAGATCAGTAATCTGCATTTGTTTGATTGTTAGGTGATTGACATTAATGTATATTTGTTTGATTGTTAGGTGATTGACATTAATGTATATTTGTTTGATTGTTAGGTGATTGACATTAATGTATATTTGTTTGATTGTTAGGTGATTGACATTAATGTATATTTGTTTGATTGAAAGATCTGATAGATCATTAACCTATTTTTTTTTGACGAATAAGTAACTGATTGATAATTAATTTATATTTGTCTGATGAACAGGTGACTGATAAATCATTAATTTATCATTCATTTTCAGATCATTAACCTATGTTTTAATCTAAAACCTAGGGTAATGATCTGTTAGTCATCTATCAATCCATCATATAACACTCTTTAATCTACATAAGGAGTGTTGTATTAAACCTTTTCCTGATATAAGTGTAAATTTGGCTTTTTTCATAATGATTCCTAAGGATTTAATCTTAATTAAAAGTTATAGGACTAGAGAGGCAACTATTAAATATCTGATATGTTCAATAGCTCTTTAATACCGGATATATATCTCTTTTTTTTTTCAGATGTTTAACTAATCTTTGTTGAGATTTTTTCCTAAAATTCTTCTTTCACCAGCTCCGAAGATTCAACCTTGCCTTTCTGCCACTGACAGAATATTAAAATATCCATACCCTTTACAGAAAGCAACTTATTTTCTTTTTAGGTTAAAATCAATTCTTTTGATCACTGCATATCCTTTGAGCTATTATCGCAAGACTATAACGTTTCTCTACTTAGAGATTTTTAGAGTCAGTTTATGTCATTTAATTCGATGACCGTTCCCAAATAGATTGTGCCCCAACTGTCTTCCGAAAATATATCTCTTTTCATATAAATCTTCTGCAAGATAGAAACATTTTTAATTACACATCTGAAATGTTTAAATTAAATATAAATATAAATAACCATCATATATAATAACCAATTAAATATAAATATATATACTATCAAGTAGCAAACTTGTCAGAGAATCCATGCAGAAGCCTGTCATCATATTTTTACAACAGATGAATGTGCTGCAGTGAGTTTATGAAAAACGTGACAAATGTTCGTGTATGCTTCTGCGAGGGATTTATGTAACAAACGAATTGGAACACAGAACTGATATAAAAGATAAGAATGATAAAATTGTAATGTTGGAGTTGTGGAGATCTGAAAAGAGACATAAATATCCTTAGTCAGTGCACGATAGTCTAAAAGAAGAAATGTTTTTATGTAGTGAGTGCGAAGAATAATGATTAGTTTTATTAGTGTAAAATCTAGTGATTTAACAGAGATAAAAGGATTGTTTACGCCTGAAGTGAAGGTATTCAAGACACATGACAACCAAAGTGAAGAGACAATAAATTAGTCGAGCAGAGAGAGCTGGTCTTACCTGTTCTGTAGGAAAAGATTATTACTTTATGCACGATATAGGTTGGGTTGTTTTACCCCTGTTTTACCTCTGAGCGGCACTTTTTTGCACACCATGGGCTAAATGGACAGGTCACATGGACCCCGAAGGCTCAGAGAAGGTTGGGGGAGGGGACCCACTGGAACAGCTGTTGGGAGACAGATGGCAGCCTCCCGTCAAGGCCATCCAGCGTGTTCTTTAACGTGCACAAGGTATGGCTCTCCCGCACACGGGGCCACGGCTTAACGTCCCATCCAACGGACAGCGGCCTTTCCAAGCCCATCGGTGTCCTCTACTGACCGTGGAATTATTGCGGAGATAAATCTCAACGCTGATCCAGCTGGGACTCGAACCTGGGAACTACAGATTACGATCCTGGCGCGCTATCGATTGAGCCACCCCCGCCCCTATGTACGATATAGTATTTAGTTTGTTTATAGGTAATTTCTTCCATGCTTTTATAATAATTTGTATTGTAAAATATACTTACTTATCCCTACTGACCGTGGGCAGGGCAGGGAATTATTGCGGAGATAAATCTCAACGCTGACCCTGCTAGGACTCGAACCTGGGAACTACAGATTACGAGCCTGGCGCGCTATCGACTGAGCCACCCCCGCCCCTATGTACGATATAGTATTTAGTTTTTTTATAGGTAATTTCTTCCATGCTTTTATAATAATTTGCATTGTAAAATATACTTACTTATACCCACGCTCAATGTTCATCTATTTTTAATTTATAACAATGTACTACACCTTAGAGGAAATATATGTGATAGAGGCAATGCCGAAAAGACGATATCCAGCCTTTTTTCGCAATTCAAATTCAGGTCGCTTGTTCTTTAACGAAGCATGCTAACTTTTCATTCACTAGGACTGAAATGAACTGAAATCAACTGCATTAACGATATTACAAAACATTACCTCTGTGAAGTGGGAGGTGGAGGGCAAAAGAAATAATTTGCAAGGACCTCTGTTCTGCTGATAAGGAAATTTAATGAATAAATGAAGGATTTGTTGATCTGATCATTTACTGAATTATGAATGCGAGCAGGTACATTAATAGCCCAGGGTTTAGAGCAACAGTTGCAGAGATGATAATAAATAATTTGATTAGTAGATATGGAATACCTTTGCAACTCCACTCTGCCCAAGGATGGGATTTTGAATCCAATGTGTTTAAAGGCATCTGCCAACTCTAGGTATTCAGGCATTCTTAGGTATTCAGAAAACCAGAACAACTCCCCTACACCTTCAGTCGGATGGTATGGTTGAGAGATCCAATAGGACAATTGAACGACATCCAACAAGCCATCCAGTTGTGTTTTTCAAACCATTTCTTATCTTTAAGGATGATAATGTCCTTCTTGATGTTTTCTATACAGTTATTGCTATTGGGAACATACTTGCCACGACATTATTAAGTGTTAAAGTATCACAGAGTGTGCCTTGGCACTTTGAAAAACACTGATTAGAGAATTCCTTGGCTTCTCGAAATCTATCAAAGGTACTGAACATAACTAGAATTTATTCTCGAGATGCTTTCGGAATGGCTCCTGCGATCTTATGCTTTAAATGCACACAGGTCTTCGGCTCGTTCAAGCTACGTTATTATTCAATTTTTTTTAAAGAAGTACGGAGATAATACATAGAAGCTCTATCGCGCTTTTCCTGATTTCTCATACAAGATACAAACACACAATCCTGCCATCCTTGGAGTCGAACCCAGATCCTTGCAGCTACAGTGTCACCGCGAGACAACGTGATACCATTGCATCATTGAGTGGACATTTTTGCTCATGACTCTGGAGAAAAAAAAGAAAAAAAATTAATTTCAGGTTGATTATTTCTTAATTATAATTATATTATCAATAATTTTATTCAACGTTTGATATTTTCAATTAATAACCATTATTTTTCCCTTGATTAATTTTTCAGTAATTTTCTCTGTCGTCAATGAATAGTTCTTAGCATTTACAACGACATTACTTAATAATTTCGATTTCTAAGAATTGTTTCTGATAATTTTAGTTCTATATAAAAATTGTAATTTTAAATTGCCCTCAATTAATTTTGATTATTTTAAGTTTGTAATAACCTATAACACGAAGAATTGCAAAAATTATTAAATGGCATACATTTCTCTCTATATATATATTGAGGCTCGAAAATTAGAGCCCAAACTCAGTTTAAAAAAATCTGTTCAAATTATCATTTTCGTACTGCCTAAAGACAAATGGGGTGGGATTTGGCTCACTCGCTGCAGTGCCAGGATCGTAATCAGCAGTTCCCAGGTTCAAGTGCCAATTGTCCCGGCGTTGAGATTTATCTCCTCTAACCCCATTCTGTCCTCTGTAATAAAGGGGACATTGATGGGCTTGGAAAGACCGTCTTCTATCCAATGGGAAGTCGGGTTGTTTTACCTCTGAGCGGCACTTTCTTTGTACACAATGGAAGGACCATCGCCAGATCACTAAGACTCCGAGAGCTCAGATAAGGTTGGGGAAAGGGACCCACTGACAGCTGTTAGGAGACAGATGGTAGACTGCCATCCAGCAAGGCCATCCAGCATGTTCTTTAACGTGTGCAGGGTATGGCCCTCCGGCACACGGGGCCACTGCTTAAACGCCCATCTGACAGACAGCGGCCTTTCCAAGTGTATCAGAGGGCTCAAAGCTGGCGGTTGACTGAGCCACCCCTGCCCCAGTGGGACGTTAAAAGTGAGCTATATCATAAGTACGTTAAGAAACACACACTATAACTTTAAGGGACGGCTTCTTTCTGCCTCCTAGCAGTTATCCAGTGGGTCCCCTTTTCCAACATTCTCTCAGCCTTTGAGGTCTTTGTGATCTGGATATTTAACCCTTTGTGGGCAAAAAATACCGCTCAGAGATAAAACAGCCCAGTCCTACGTGAAAATTTATTCAACATACTAGCTCACTTGCAACTTTTGATTTTTTTTTCTCAAATCCCAAAATCGCTTTAATAACATTTACCTTCTACCCAGCAAAACAAACTGATCAAGCATATTAATCTGTGGCTTCCATCTCAGTTAATCCCAGAGTAAAACCTCATAGGAAAATTGGGTTCTTTCTGTTGCAGGTTAACACTGTAACCTCTCTGGGTTGGGTTGTTTTACCTCTGAGCGGCACTTTTTTGCACACCATGGGCTAAATGGCCAGGTCACATGGACCCCGAAGGCTCAGAGAAGGTTGGGGGAGGGGACCCACTGGAACAGCTGTTGGGAGACAGATGGTAGCTTCCCGTCAAGGCCATCCAGCGTGTTCTTTAACGTGCACAGGGTATAGCTCTCCCACACACGGGGCCACGGCTTAACGTCCCATCCGACGGACGGCGGCCTTTGCAAGCCCATCGGTGTCCCCTACTGACCGTGGGCAGGGCGGGGAATTTTGCGGAGATAAATCTCAACGCTGACTCAGGCTGGGACTCGAACCTGGGAACTACAGATTACGAGCCTGGCGCGCTACCGACTGAGCCACCCCCGCCCCGTAACCTCTCTGACTTGGCTCTGATATCGGACCAGTTTTGGTCGCATCGCACTTTAAAGTTAAGAGCTCCAACTCGACCTTGTTCTTCCCTAGAGGAATAGGAAATTGCGTAGGAGCTATCGACGAATCCCATCGATTACAAAGCAGTGGTCGTCCTCCCATGAGCCCACAGCAGGTAAAATTTGACAAACCCGAAAAACACACTCCACATGGCGTTGGATAGCCTTGAAGTCATCCTCATTACCATAGAAGCATCGTGAAGGACGTCACCTTCATTACCATAGAAGCATCGTGAAGGAAGTCACCTTTATTAATAAAGAAGCATCTTGACGCGATCGATTTTTCTCGATTAATGCTGGCTTTTGTTTTCTTACCGTCTAGAACCGTGCACAACTTTAGAGAGGAAACTAGAAAGCTAAAGAAGCAAGTTTTGTCTTCTTAACTCTGATCTAGCCAGTCCTGGATCTGGGGGGAGAGGAACTTTGACAATGCCAGTAAGGATAATTTGAAGCGGGTTGGGTTGGGTTGTTTTACCTCTGAGCGGCACTTTTTTGCACACCATGGGCTAAATGGCCAGGTCACATGGACCCCGAAGGCTTAGAGAAGGTTGGGGGAGGGGACCCACTGGAACAGCGGTTGGGAGACAGATGGTAGCCTCCCGTCAAGGCCATCCAGCGTGTTCTTTAACGTGCACAGGGTATAGCTCTCCCGCACACGGGGCCACGGCTTAACATCCCATCCGACGGACGGCGGCCTTTCCAAGCCCATCGGTGTCCTCTACTGACCGTGGGCAGGGCGGGGAATTTTGCGGAGATAAATCTCAACGCTGATCCAGCTGGGACTCGAACCTGGGAACTACAGATTACGAGCCTGGCGCGCTACCGACTGAGCCACCTCCGCCGCCCCCTAATTTGAAGCGAAAATTTATGAAACTTACGGAATTTTCGTGCATTTTTCTATTTTTTTTAAAATACCTCTATATTGAGAAGAGAAATTTTATACTGCAATAGAAATAATCCCGATTGAATTTATAGTTCCTCTCCCCTTATTGTTTTCTAGATCTAGTTCTCTTCCTGTATCTAGTCATCATGATCAATGCTGTTGCCATATGTGCGAATTTAGCTTTATTCACTATCTCCTACAACCAGAACTCGAGTCATACATACATACATACATGGCTGGATATAGGGGTGGGTCAAAGGGCCATGTCACTGCCCTCCCTCCTTGAGAATCGAAAACGAAGGGAAAAATGTTACACTGCAAAGGAAATATAATCTCTCCCCCCACTTAATTTTTTTCTAGATCCGAACCTACATACATAACATACATATGTAGTCCTCAACCAGTTAGGGGCGGGAGTGCCTCAATCGGTAGCGCGTCAGGCTCGTAATCTGTTGTTCCCAGGTTCGAGTCCCAGCTGGGTCAGCGTTGAGATTTATCTCCGCAAAATTGCCCACGGTCAGTAGGGGACACCGATGGGCTTGGCTGCCGTCCGTCGGATGGGACGTTAAGCCGTGACCCCATGTGCGGGAGAGCCATACCCTGTGCACGTTAAAGAACACGTTGGATGGCCTTGACGGGAGGCTACCATCTGTCTCCCAACGTCTATTCCAGTGGGTCCCCTCCCCCAACATTCTTGAGCCTTCGGGGTCCATGTGACCTGGCCATTTAGCCCATTGTGTGCAAAAAAATGCCGCTCAGAGGTAAAACAACCCAACCTTCAACCAGTTATAAGTAAACAACCTGAAACAAAACAGGTGTTTCAGATGTGTTCCCTCTCCCCTGTCATAAATCTTCAAGTTACCCCCACTTCCACTCCCAATCCTCCCCTTATAACCCCTCTATCATAAAATTGTATATTACACCGAAATCTTCTTAGTCTTCTCTTCTTTCAAACCCCAAAGAAAATTTTTCACATGGTAAAGACTAATTATTTTATTGCAAATCTGATTCTTTTTCTTTGTTACATTCTGTGTCATATTTAAAAAATATAAATACATATATAAATATGTATTTTAAGTATATGTATAAATGTAATACGTTGCTTTCATTTTTATTACTTATGCCATTTTTTTTTCTATTTGTATCTTCTGCGGATAAGCTACTGTTAACTTCGTGGATTTACTTTTCGTAAAAAACTGTAATTTTTCAACAGATTTGTGAATAGCATTAATAAACTTACTATTATTCTTAAATAATACTATTTATTTCTAAAGCTAAAGCTATGAGGTCCAACCAGATTGCAATTCAGCTCTCCATGCATGTCTATCCTGAGCTACATCTATTGCACTTGGCCACTCCTGCAGGCCAATTCTTATTTGATCCTGTCCATCTATCCCATTCTATCTTAACCCTCTTTTCCTCAGGCCTTTTAGACACACTGTTCATAAACTCTATTACTTAGTTTGTAGTTCTGCTTGCGGGAAACATGACCAAACCAACGCAGTCTCTTCCTACACAAGATGTTGCTCAAATGTAGTTTCCTTCATAAACCAAACTTAATAGCAGGTTCTATTTTAGTTTAATATCATTAATATAATATTTGGCAAAATTTGCGTTCTTTAAACATTTTTAAGTAAAATTAGATTGGCTAATTTTAAATGATTAGCTTCAATAAACGCTTTATTTACCCCCCTGTAGTGACCGTGAGTTCGGATCCTGTCCGACTATGACAGATATCGTTACCTGGGGTTCGGATCCTTTCCGACTGGTCCAGATGTGATGTCCCTTGGGTTCGGATCCTGTCAGACTGTGACAGATGTGATAACCCAGTCCACACAGGAGAGAGGGACGATGATGAAATTGCTTTATTCACTTTGGTGTATATCAGAGATTCGCGGGTTTTTAAGCCTATGTCACTATATGCCTTTGAAGAAACTGGTGTTGAATGAAGAATACGAACTGTCCATCAATTACTTGCACGAGAGTTATATTGGGACGACACTATTTATTATTCACACTATATACAGCAACGTGCTGGGAATGAACTCCACTCCATGGGCCTTTGCTGCTTTACACTGTGGTTCCCTCTGAATCCACAAAACTACTATCAAATTCACCACTCAACTCCGTGAGCCTTTGCTGCTTTGCTACTGCAAATATTACTATAATGAGGTGGTGAACTGCACACTCTGCAATTTCTCACTTTATAGACACCTCAAAACTCGGCGAAAGGATAACCACCCTTTGCCTACACTGTAGCTCCTCCTGAACCACCAGAATAAAAGACAAGATTATCCAAGAATCTGGATTCCCTCTTGGAATCGCACCCTGACTTCAAGGGTTAATTTGAGAAAGTCGGCGTCCTTTTGACGCGTATCGCAACGACCTTGTTCGTTCGACAGCTAACGCACAGACTGAAGATTTGAATCTCCCGCCTAGCCTACCCACTGCACTAGCGTCTTCGGCTAGTCGCTTACCCTAGCGCCTTCGGCTAGTCGCTTACCCTAGCGCCTTCGGCTAGTCGCTTACCCTAGCGCCTTCGGCTAGTCGTTTACGGCCATAAAAAAGCTCTGGCATTGATTCTTAAAACAAGCAGCAAGCTTCAGACCCGAAAACAACAATAGTGAGTCATCCCAGCAGAAACATTTTGAAGAACACATAAAAAAATATAAAACAATATAATACAACAAAAATACACAATAAATAAATAAATAAATATAAAATTCGACGGACATAACACCCCCCCCCCTCTCCTTTTTTTCAGTACCATTACATTTATACGTTACTGTAAAAGCCCAAACTTTGCTGAAACGTAGGATTTATGCGTCGAGCCTAGTTTATACCAAACAGTGTTGCTAAAAGCCCAAAAAATCGACAATTCATTTCTTATTTTGGGGTTTTACCATTAACTGTTGGTTTTTCTTTTTTCGGTTTGTTGTCCTAGTTTATTTCTATCCCTCTTCTTAAATTTTTTGCACATGATGCTTCCTGTAAGATGTTGATGGATCACCGTAGATTTGTTTCCAATGACCCCCCCCCCTGGAATCCTTGCGCCCTTCAATTAAATTAACATCCGTCGACTTGCAAGTTTCGTTTTCTTCAGCTTCACGTTCAGCAGTTTCTGCTTCGTTGGAAAACAGCTTCTAAATCTTCTTCAACAGCGTGGAGTCGCAATTTGACAATGAGAGTTCATTTCATTGTGCAATATAGGCTTCACAACAATACATTTTTTTACACATTTTTTTGCTTTTTTGGCAAGGCTCGCACCGTAAGCCATAATCTATTCAACGGTTATGTTTTTGTATAATTCTTGCAGCATTCTTCTTCTTCTGCCCTCGTGACCAACTGCAAGATGTGTTTCATGAATTAAGTTAAACAGATTTTCGTAGCAGACGTTGGGTTGGGTTGTTTTACCTCTGAGCGGCACTTTTTTGCACACCATGGGCTAAATGGCCAGGTCACATGGACCCCGAAGGCTCAGAGAAGGTTGGGGGAGGGGACCCACTGGAATAGCTATTGGGAGACAGATGGTAGCCTCTCGTCAAGGCCATCCATCTGTTCTTTAACGTGCACAGGGTATGGCTCTCCCGCACACGGGGCCACGGCTTAACGTCCCATCCGACGGACGGCGGCTTTTCCAAGCCCATCGGTGTCCCCTACTGACCGTGGGCAGGGCGGGGAATTTTGCGGAGATAAATCTCAACGCTGACCCAGCTGGGACTCGAACCTGGGAACTACAGATTACGAGCCTGGCGCGCTACCGACTGAGCCACCCCCGCCCCGTCTGTAATGAATTGGTTGTTTATAGGTTAGACTTTCGGCAGCTTTCACTTCACTTAAATATTTAGTATACTTTTCTTTTGTTAAATAGAAATCATTGTCTCCTTTTTTGAACCTAATGCTTGTCTAAAACGTCATAAAACCTCTCAATAACTCTTGTGATATCCATTTCAACGACAATTAAAAACAACGGTCTTAACACTTTGGTAAAACAGAACAGCACAACCAAACTCAAAACTCTCGCGAACAACGCAATGAACTGAAGGCAACTTTCTAAAGTTGGAGGCGTCTTGAACATGTCGCTATATGCACATTCAGCACAACCTACAATAAAGCAATTTAAATCTCTTTTTTTCTCGTGAATGCATTGTGACGCTCATTCTTGAAAGAACAGTTTCTCAACAATGACTAAATTAGTGACAAACAATAAATCAAATAAAATATGATATGGAATAAAAATTACAAAAAAGCGAAATATTATTAATATTCATTTATCTCAGAAGTTTGTTAGTCATAACAGATTACATTTTAATAAACGTTACAAATATGAAAATTTCAAGAAAATCGGCCATTCGGAGACGATATATTACAGCACTCAAAGAGTTCATTTTCGTCTGATTTTAATGAAATTTGTATTTGGCGAATAAATTTAAGAGATATTTTCATGTACCGAATTTCATGAAATTCGTTCAACTGGTTCTCGAGTGTTCCATGTGAACAGACGGACACGAATTTAATGCCGTTCAGCAGCATTGCGAAACGCGCTTTAAAAGTGGTGGCAACAAAATATGGATATTGACATTTTGACTCATTTTGACTCATTTTGACTCATAAATCCTAGGTTTTGCCAAAATGCGGACATTTACGGTAGCATAAACATTATTCAAAATGCACCTGGGCTCCCGCTAAAACAACGTCACATACGACGCGGAACTTTGTGCAAAGCAGACTATTGCATTGAACCTCCAACTAACAATACTGACTAGATCAGGGGTTCTCAACGTGGGGTACGAGGAAAAAATTTTGGGGTACGCCGTGAGAGCTCAAAAGACGTTAGACCTAGTAACAAAGTCGCCAAGTTCGCATTATTATATTATAACTATAGCCAGGGGTAGATGAAATTACTACAGAAATGCTTAGAGCTGGGAATGTTTCAGTTACAACTTGGATGACTGAAATTTTGAATATCTTTTATGATAAAGGCACGGTTCCTAAGGATTTTACCAGAGCTATTATTATCCCTATTTTCAAAAATGGTGATCGCAGTTCTTGTGATAACTATAGGGGTATCAGCCTCTCTGTTCTGTTATAGGGGTATCAGTACTCTCTATTCAAGGGAAAGTTCTTTGCATGATTGTACTTAACAGATTTAAGAATCTGGTTGACAGTCAATTGCATGATGAGCAATGTGGATTCAGAAGTGGTAAGGGATGTGTGGATCAGATATTTATACTTAGGCAGATTTTTGAGAAATGTTTAGAGTTTCAGAAACCTTTGGCTGCTAGCTTTGTTCATTTCAAAAAGGCTTTCGACTCTGTTGATTGTCATAATTTGTGGTTGATTGTGACATTATATGGTATACCTGACAAGTTAGTTAACATAATGAATGCTCTCTATAATAACACTGAGTCATGTGTGAGAGTTCGTAAGTCTTGTAGCAATTGGTTTAACATTACTTCTGGTGTTCGACAAGTGTGCATTTTGTCTCCTTTTCTCTTTAGCTTGTTTATTGATTATGTTATGCGAAATTCACTTCAAGGGAAAGATTTTGGCCTTAAATGAACTGGAGATACGACAATTTCTGATTTAGATTATGCTGATGATTTATCCCTTTTGGCAAATGAGGTTGATGAGATGAACTGTTTCATTCGAGCTGTTGATGAAACTGGTAGTAGAGTAGGTTTGGTTATAAACAGAGAGAAAACTAAAACGATGAAAATAGGTCAGGCAGGTTGTGATTCAGTTAATCTGAATGGTTGCAGTCTTGAGCAGGTGTCACAGTTTAATTACCTTGGGAGCTGCGTAACTGATACTGGTGATGTGCGGCATGAGATTAACAGACGAATAGGTATTGCTGCCGGGACTTTTAAGAATCTATGGAGATTGTGGAGAAATAGGCGTATACACCTAAAGACTAAAATTAGACTGTATAATAGTTTGGTCCTTTCTAGGGTTAGTTATCGTAGTGGAACTTGGACGCTGTGTAAACAACACAACAGGAAACTAGATGCTTTTGATTCCAGATGCTTACGCAGTATCTTGTGTATTAGGTGGTTTAACTTTGTAACTAATGATGATGTTAGGCAAAGGAGTCTGCAACCTCCTTTAAGCGGCATATTGTGCGGAGAGGCTCCGCTGGTTTGGCCATGTTGCTCGTATGGATAATTATAGATTGGCGAAAAGGGTTATGAACAGTGTGCCTAAAGGCTTCAGAAAGAGGGGGAGATCAAGGATGAGGCAGGCAGACAATGTCAAACAGGATCTTGTTAGAATTGGTGTGCAGTGGCCAGATGCAGCAGATGTAGCTCAGGATAGACTTGCTTTGAGCGGTCAGATTGCACGGTCTGATTGGACCTCCGTAGCCCATGGCTGCTTGAGGATGATGATGATTATCTATACAAGGAGTATGCCAGTTACATACACATTTCCAGGGGTACGTGAAGCATAAAAGGTTGAGAACCACTGCTAGCAGTGGTTCTCAACCTTTTATGGGAAAAACCTTTTTTATGGAAAAGCCGCGTCCCATCCGACGGATGCGGCCTTTAGAAGCCCATCGGTGTCCCCTACTGACCGCGGGCAGGGCGGGGAGTTTTGCGCAGATGAAAGGTTTCCTTTATGCCTCAACTTTTTATGCTTTACATAACCCTGGAAATGTGTATGTAACTGGCGTACCCCTTGTATAGATAGATAAAACTATAGTTATAGTATAATAATGGGAATAAAATAAAACACTGATTTTGTTATTAGAGCTAGCGACTTTTGAGCTCTCACGGCGTACCCCAAAAGCATATACCGCGTACCCCACGTTGAGAATCCCTAGGCTAGATAAAAGTTCTGTCCGGAATGAAATAACACGAAAGACTTCAGGCTCATTAATAATTTAAATTTGAAAATTTTCTTGAAATTGTGAAGAAAAACATATACGGCAAAAATTATTTCTTTGAACTATATTTTTAATTCTTAACTTTTTATTCAGTATTTAATGAACAAAAATAAGGACCATTCAGGATTTGATTATTTTTAGGCATTCTCTTTCTTTCATTCATGAATTTCTCTAACAGACGAATTCATAACGATCTTGGAGTTGACTACATATATACCTTTATCAGGAACACCTCGAAGGTTTTCTTGGATGGCGTTGACTCTAACCCACATGATTTGATTTCTTGTATATTGCATTTATTTGTTCGATCCTCAGAGCAGGATCAAAAGAGCTAGACCCCTGATCTATGATATGAATACCTTTTTGGTTTGGGGCGGGGGTGGCTCAGTCGGTAGTGCGCCAGGCTCGTAATCTGTAGTTCCCAGGTTCGAGTCCCAACTGGGTCAGCGTTGAGATTTATCTCCGCAAAAATCCCCGCCCTGCACACGGTCAGTAGGGGACACCGATGGGCTTGGTAAAGGCCGCCGTCCAACGGATGGGACGTTAAGCCGTGACCCCGTGGTGTGGGAGAGAGCCATACCCTGTGCACGTTAAAGAACACGCTGGATGGCCTTGACGGGAGGCTACCATCTGTCTCCCAACAGCTATTCCAGTGGGTCCCCTCCCCCAACATTCTCTGAACCTTCGGGGTCCATGTGACCTGGCCATTTAGCCCATGGTGTGCAAAAAAGTGCCGCTCAGAGGTAAAACAACCCAACCCTTTTTGGTTTAGTTTCTTGCTTTCTGCTCCTGTTCCTAAATGTTTTTTTCCTAGCCCTTCGGGGTTCACCATACAATACACTGTATTTTCTTCGACAAAACACTGTATTTTCACTGTATTTTGTGGTGTAATACACTGTATTTTCTTCGACTCATGACCTTATCGGCGATCATCAGATGAAAATGGTTATGAGGTCATTTGATCCTGATACATTGTATGTTATGTTTCAGCTATCAACTATCAGAATTACTCTTAAGCTTCGTAAAGCTGTTTTGCTCAATAATTTTCACCTTTTACGAAACATTTCTAGTATTTTTCGTTCCGAATAGCATTAAAGTTTTAACTATGTCGTGAAAGGTTTGTATTATTTTATATACCCCCTCAAGCAGCTGCTTGCCACAGAGGTCTGACAGGAGCCTGTCAGTTTATATGCCACAGTAGAAGATCTGAGAGGATGGCAGGACCTCAGCAGAAAAACAACACGTACATCCATGCCTTAATCCGGGGCTCAAACCCAGATCCCTTAGATCAACAGCCAAGCGCGCTAACCACTAGGTCAAAGGGTTGCAAAAATTAAAACTGAAAGACGCTTTAGCCGCATGTATTTCTGTATACAGGCAGTCCCCGACATACCTAGCGGTTCTGTTTCTGAAGATCTTACGTAAGTCCAGTTTTTACTAAAAAATAAGCATTTGCACTACTTTCCACTTTTATATCTGTCTAATATTGTGTTTTGATGCTTTACACTCTTCTACATAAGAAATATTAATTTGTTTCGAATTTTGCTTTTTGTTGTTGTTGTTGTTTTACCTCTGAGCGGCACTTTTTTGCACACAATGGGCTAAATGACCAGGTCACATGGACCCCGAAGGCTCAGAGAAGGTTGAGTGAGGGGACCCACTGGAACAGCTGTTGGGAGACAGATGGTATACCTCCCGTCAAGGCCATCCGGCGTGTTCTTTAACGTGCACAGGGTATGGCTCTCCCGCACACGGGGCCACGGCTTAACGTCCCATCCGACGGACGGCGGCCTTTCGAATTTTGCATTCGTTGTTATGGCTGGTTCTCCATTTCACAAGAAATACACATATTAAACAAATCAGTAAATATTTACGCAACTTTTTATTTCTTTATGATACATATGCACATATTTTTCAAATAGCATAATTTCCAATTCAAAATTAAATTAAAAATATAATGAATGCAAAAGTGTAAAAATTAATCCAACATGGATTGAATTGTTACACGTTGCAAACATGAACAAAATGCATCAGAAAAGGGACACTGCTTCTGCGCATGTGCCAAATGCATGCACCTCTAGCCCTTAAGCATGACCCGTATGATTTTTATCTATCTTCCTATTGCTTTTCGCTTTGACATTTGTTGGTTTGTGGATTTGTCAAAATAATTTTTGGTTTAATTTCAAAAATATTTTTGACAAAATAATTTTTGTCAAAATAAAATTTGTCAAAATAGTTTGTTGGTTTGTGGATTTGTCAAAATAATTTTTGGTTTAATTTTAATTTCAAAAATATTTTTGACAAAATAATTTTTGTCAAAATAAAATTTGTCAAAATAGTTTGTTGGTTTGTGGATTTGTCAAAATAATTTTTGGTTTAATTTTAATTTCAAAAATATTTTTGACAAAATAATTTTTGTCAAAATAAAATTTGTCAAAATAGTTTGTTGGTTTGTGGATTTGTCAAAATAATTTTTCCACCATATCTTTCGAGCGCGATGGAAAACTTTAATGATTTATATGCCAAATGAAAGCTTGTGACGCGGGGAGTGTCATAAGCTATAAAAAAAACTGACTCCCCATGTTTTCTTCCCCTAAAAAAGGAAATATATGAAAACAATTGTTTCACTATATCTTCAGAACGAGTTCCGAAAGTAACAAGCTACACGTCAAATGAAAGTTTCAGATACGGCGAATGTCATAGGCCATAAAAATTGACCCCTCCATACTTTCTTTCCCCCCTACAAGGGGAGGGAATTTGAAAACGATTGTCCCCTATTGCTTCTGAATGTGAATGCGGAAAGTAACAAAACTTGTGACTCGAGAAATATTTGTCATAGGCTATAAAAAAACTGATCCCTCATAAAAGTTCCTTTCCCCTAAAAAGAGGGGAAAGGAGGAATGGGGGCGGTTTATTTGTCTTATATAATTTCCCCCTATATCTCCTGAACGCGAATGCGAAATGTAACAAGATGTGCTTGTTCTAACAAGAAAGCTTGTGACGTGAATTCACTATAGGTGAATAGCCTGTGAGTGTCATAAGCTTTTCACCCATAGTTTCTTCTCCCCCCCCCCTAAAAAACGGAAAATGTGAAAGTCGTCCTATATACATATATTTTGAACGGGAGGGACTACAGTTACGACTTAGGTATCAAACGAAAGTTCATAGAATGACAGTCGTAAACTCTTTCGATTTTTTTCTCACTATTCTCTCCCCACACACTGATACAGGGGGTGCGGATTTTCCCGGGGTTTGACTTTAACGAGTTATATCTCAAATTAAATCTTGTTTGGTCTCCAATATCATGGACTACTTCAAACATGACTCCAAAAGGAAGGGAAATCAGAGGCCAATCCTCTGACCTTTACATATCTTCCAATCCTCCTTAGGGTTGTGATTTCCACTTTGGGCAGTGTAAATTCTACAGACTGTATGGGCCTCCGTAGCCCATGACTGCTTAAGTTGGATTGGATTGTTTTACCTCTGAGCGGCACTTTTTTGTACACCATGGGCTAAATGGTCAGGTCACATGGACCCCGAAGGCTCAGAGAAGGTTGGGGGAGGGGACCCACTGGAACAGCTGTTGGGAGACAGATGGTAGCCTCCCGTCAAGGCCATCCAGCGTGTTCTTTAACGTGCACAGGGTATGGCTCTCCCGCACACGGGACCACGGCTTAACGTCCCATCAGACGGACGGCGGCCTTTTCAAGCCCATCGGTGTCCCCTACTGACCGTGGGCAGGGCGGGGAAATTTTGCGGAGATAAATCTCAACGCTGACCCAGCTGGGACTCGCATGACTGCTTAAGAATTTTATGTATATTTGTATGCATGGATATGTATGTATGTATGCATGGCCGTATCTAAGGGTTGGCAAGGACGCCATCGCCCCTTGCCTCCCTTTAGATTGTTGATAGCACCAAATTCTATCCCTTCCTGCATAGTAAAGACTGGCCGACACTTTGCCAACATTGCAAAACTATAATCACCTCTTATTGTGCTTAAAATAATTCTAAAAAACTAAATTAAAAGATACCTATCTTTTTATAAATAACATATCTTCTTTTGAAGTGAATATCAGTTTAGTGACTGATTGCACTATGGATATGTTTTAGGTTAATTTTTAATTAATGTTAATGGGTATATTGTTAATAGATATATTTTTTAATTATTTATTTATATTTTTTCTTTGTCGCTAAAAAAAACCTACCTTTAGAAACTTTTATTTGATATATGACTCATAAACATGACTACATTTTTTTCCCTCTCATTTTCTAGAGTCGTGTTTGAGGTATCCCAGGACATTGAAGACATCACAAGTCTGAATTTGAGATATCACTTGTTAAGGTCGACTCCTGCAAAACTTCCATCTCCTTTTAGGGAGAGGGGAAATTAGTGGGGGGAATAATTCGAAGTAGTCTACGATAGTTCTCATAGGAGCTTTCATTTCACACCGAACTCGTAACTGCTAGGCCTCGCGTTCGGAAGTTATAGTAAAAGAACGTGTTTCTAATATCCTTTTTTTAGGGAAGAAGAGCTAGAAATCAAGGGGTATTTTTTTTGTGACTCCCACACATCTTTCACGTCACAAGCTTCCATTTGACATACAACTTGCTACCTTCAGCTCTCGCTTTCGAAAGATATAGTAGAAGAATTTTTAGCATATTTTCCCTTTTTTTTGGATGGGGGAAGAAGCATGGGGAGAATTTTTATAACCTGTGACACTCCTCATCTGAGAAGCTTCCATTTGACGTATAGCCCGTTGCTTTCGGCCCTCGCGTTCCAAAGATATAGAGGGTTGGATTGTTTTACCTCTGAGCGGCACTTTTTTGCACACCATGGGCTAAATGGTCAGGTCACATGGACCCCGAAGTCTCAGAGAAGGTTGGGGGAGGGGACCCACTGGAACAGCTGTTGGGAGACAGATGGTAGCCTCCCGTCAAGGCCATCCAGCGTGTTCTTTAATGTGCACAGGGTATGGCTCTCCCGCACACGGGGCCACCGCTTAACGTCTCATCCGACGGACGGCGGCCTTTCCAAGCCCATCGGTGTCCCCTACTGACCGTGGGCAGGGCGGGGAATTTTGCGGAGATAAATCTCAACGCTGACCCAGCTGGGACTCGAACCTGGGAACTACAGATTACGAGCCTTGCGCGCTACCGACCGAGCCATCCCCACCCCGAAGATATAGAGGAACAATCATTTCGTATTCTCCGATTTTAGGAGAGAAGAAAGCATGAGAGATAAATTTTTATAGCCAATATTTTTATACCCCCCCCCCCCCTGCGTCACAAGTTATCGTTTGACGCTTAAAGCGTTAGGTTTTAAAGATGTGGTGGAAACAACTGCTTTTACAAATGCACAAACTGACAAATAACGAGCGAAAAGCAATAGAAAGATAATAGGCCATGTACATTGTAATGTACGGAAGGTTTGATGGTGTCTATATTAATTGGGTTGGGTTGTTTTACCTCTGAGCGGCACTTTTTTGCACACCATGGGCTAAATGGCCAGGTCACATGGACCCCGTAGGCTCAGAGAAGGTTGGGGGAGGGGACCCACTGGAACAGCTGTTGGGAGACAGATGGTAGCCTCCCGTCAAGGCCATCCAGCGTGTTCTTTAACGTGCACAGGGTATGGCTCTCCCGCACACGGGGCCACGGCTTAACGTCCCATCCGACGGACGGCGGCCTTTCGAATTTTGCATTCGTTGTTATGGCTGGTTCTCCATTTCACAAGAAATACACATATTAAACAAATCAGTAAATATTTACGCAACTTTTTATTTCTTTATGATACATATGCACATATTTTTCAAATAGCATAATTTCCAATTCAAAATTAAATTAAAAATATAATGAATGCAAAAGTGTAAAAATTAATCCAACATGGATTGAATGGTACACGTTGCAAACATGAACAAAATGCATCAGAAAAGGGACACTGCTTCTGCGCATGTGCCAAATGCATGCACCTCTAGCCCTTAAGCATGACCCGTATGATTTTTATCTATCTTCCTATTGCTTTTCGCTTTGACATTTGTTGGTTTGTGGATTTGTCAAAATAATTTTTGGTTTAATTTCAAAAATATTTTTGACAAAATAATTTTTGTCAAAATAAAATTTGTCAAAATAGTTTGTTGGTTTGTGGATTTGTCAAAATAATTTTTGGTTTAATTTTAATTTCAAAAATATTTTTGACAAAATAATTTTTGTCAAAATAAAATTTGTCAAAATAGTTTGTTGGTTTGTGGATTTGTCAAAATAGTTTGTTGGTTTGTGGATTTGTCAAAATAATTTTTGGTTTAATTTTAATTTCAAAAATATTTTTGACAAAATAATTTTTGTCAAAATAAAATTTGTCAAAATAGTTTGTTGGTTTGTGGATTTGTCAAAATAATTTTTGGTTTAATTTTAATTTCAAAAATATTTTTGACAAAATAATTTTTGTCAAAATAAAATTTGTCAAAATAGTTTGTTGGTTTGTGGATTTGTCAAAATAATTTTTCCACCATATCTTTCGAGCGCGATGGAAAACTTTAATGATTTATATGCCAAATGAAAGCTTGTGACGCGGGGAGTGTCATAAGCTATAAAAAAAACTGACTCCCCATGTTTTCTTCCCCTAAAAAAGGAAATATATGAAAACAATTGTTTCACTATATCTTCAGAACGAGTTCCGAAAGTAACAAGCTACACGTCAAATGAAAGTTTCAGATACGGCGAATGTCATAGGCCATAAAAATTGACCCCTCCATACTTTCTTTCCCCCCTACAAGGGGAGGGAATTTGAAAACGATTGTCCCCTATTGCTTCTGAATGTGAATGCGGAAAGTAACAAAACTTGTGACTCGAGAAATATTTGTCATAGGCTATAAAAAAACTGATCCCTCATAAAAGTTCCTTTCCCCTAAAAAGAGGGGAAAGGAGGAATGGGGGCGGTTTATTTGTCTTATATAATTTCCCCCTATATCTCCTGAACGCGAATGCGAAATGTAACAAGATGTGCTTGTTCTAACAAGAAAGCTTGTGACGTGAATTCACTATAGGTGAATAGCCTGTGAGTGTCATAAGCTTTTCACCCATAGTTTCTTCTCCCCCCCCCCTAAAAAACGGAAAATGTGAAAGTCGTCCTATATACATATATTTTGAACGGGAGGGACTACAGTTACGACTTAGGTATCAAACGAAAGTTCATAGAATGACAGTCGTAAACTCTTTCGATTTTTTTCTCACTATTCTCTCCCCACACACTGATACAGGGGGTGCGGATTTTCCCGGGGTTTGACTTTAACGAGTTATATCTCAAATTAAATCTTGTTTGGTCTCCAATATCATGGACTACTTCAAACATGACTCCAAAAGGAAGGGAAATCAGAGGCCAATCCTCTGACCTTTACATATCTTCCAATCCTCCTTAGGGTTGTGATTTCCACTTTGGGCAGTGTAAATTCTACAGACTGTATGGGCCTCCGTAGCCCATGACTGCTTAAGTTGGATTGGATTGTTTTACCTCTGAGCGGCACTTTTTTGTACACCATGGGCTAAATGGTCAGGTCACATGGACCCCGAAGGCTCAGAGAAGGTTGGGGGAGGGAACCCACTGGAACAGCTGTTGGGAGACAGATGGTAGCCTCCCGTCAAGGCCATCCAGCGTGTTCTTTAACGTGCACAGGGTATGGCTCTCCCGCACACGGGACCACGGCTTAACGTCCCATCAGACGGACGGCGGCCTTTTCAAGCCCATCGGTGTCCCCTACTGACCGTGGGCAGGGCGGGGAAATTTTGCGGAGATAAATCTCAACGCTGACCCAGCTGGGACTCGCATGACTGCTTAAGAATTTTATGTATATTTGTATGCATGGATATGTATGTATGTATGCATGGCCGTATCTAAGGGTTGGCAAGGACGCCATCGCCCCTTGCCTCCCTTTAGATTGTTGATAGCACCAAATTCTATCCCTTCCTGCATAGTAAAGACTGGCCGACACTTTGCCAACATTGCATAACTATAATCACCTCTTATTGTGCTTAAAATAATTCTAAAAAACTAAATTAAAAGATACCTATCTTCTTATAAATAACCTATCTTCTTTTGAAATGAATATCAGTTTAGTGACTGATTGCACTATGGATATGTTTTAGGTTAATTTTTAATTAATATTAATGGGTATATTGTTAATAGATATATTTTTTAATTATTTATTTATATTTTTTCTTTGTCGCTAAAAAAAAACCTACCTTTAGAAACTTTTATTTGATATATGACTCATAAACATGACTACATTTTTTCCCTCTCATTTTCTAGAGTCGTGTTTGAGGTATCCCAGGACATTGAAGACATCACAAGTCTGAATTTGAGATATAACTTGTTAAGGTCGACTCCTGCAAAACTTCCATCTCCTTTTAGGGAGAGGGGAGATTAGTGGGGGGAATAATTCGAAGTAGTCTACGATAGTTCTCATAGGAGATTTCATTTCACACCGAACTCGTAACTGCGGGGCCTCGCGTTCGGAAGTTATAGTAAAAGAACGTGTTTCTAATATCCTTTTTTTAGGGAAGAAGAGCTAGAAATCAAGGGGTATTTTTTTTGTGACTCCCACACATCTTTCAGGTCACAAGCTTCCATTTGACACACAACTTGCTACCTTCAGCTCTCGCTTTCGAAAGATATAGTAGAAGAATTTTTAGCATATTTTCCCTTTTTTTTGGATGGGGGAAGAAGCATGGGGAAAATTTTTATAACCTGTGACACTCCTCATCTGAGAAGCTTCCATTTGACGTATAGCCCGTTGCTTTCGGCCCTCGCGTTCCAAAGATATAGAGGGTTGGATTGTTTTACCTCTGAGCGGCACTTTTTTGCACACCATGGGCTAAATGGCCAAGTCACATGGACCCCGAAGTTTCAGAGAAGGTTGGGGGAGGGGACCCACTGGAACAGCTGTTGGGAGACAGATGGTAGCCTCCCGTCAAGGCCATCCAGCGTGTTCTTTAACGTGCACAGGGTATGGCTCTCCCGCACACGGGGCCACCGCTTAACGTCCCATCCGACGGACGGCGGCCTTTCCAAGCCCATCGGTGTCCCCTACTGACCGTGGGCAGGGCGGGGAATTTTGCGGAGATAAATCTCAACGCTGACCCAGCTGGGACTCGAACCTGGGAACTACAGATTACGAGCCTTGCGCGCTACCGACTGAGCCATCCCCACCCCGAAGATATAGAGGAACAATCATTTTCGTATTCTCCGATTTTAGGAGAGAAGAAAGCATGAGAAATAAATTTTTATAGCCAATATTTTTATACCCCCCCCCCCCCTGCGTCACAAGTTATCGTTTGACGCTTAAAGCGTTAGGTTTGAAAGATGTGGTGGAAACAACTGCTTTTACAAATACACAAACTGACAAACTGACAAATAACGAGCGAAAAGCAATAGAAAGATAATAGGCCATGTACATTGTAATGTACGGAAGGTTTGATGGTGTCTATATTAATTGGGTTGGGTTGGGTTGTTTTACCTCTGAGCGGCACTTTTTTGCACACCATGGGCTAAATGGCCAGGTCACATGGACCCCGAAGGCTCAGAGAAGGTTGGGGGAAGGGACCCACTGGAACAGCTGTTGGGAGACAGATGGTAGCCTCCCGTCAAGGCCATCCAGCGTGTTCTTTAACGTGCACAGGGTATGGGCCTCTCTCTCGCACACGGGGCCACGGCTTAACGTCCCATCCAACGGACGGCGGCCTTTCCAAGCCCATCGGTGTCCCCTACTGACCGTGGGCAGGGCGGAGAATTTTGCGGAGATAAATCTCAACGCTGACCCAGCTGGGACTCGAACCTGGGAACTACAGATTACGAGCCTGGCGCGCTACCGACTGAGCCACCCCCGCCCCCTATATATTAATTGAAAGCTTGTAATAGCTAATAACACAAAGAATTGCAAAATGGTTTATTTGTATGCAAGATGTATGTCAGAGAAATGTTTCTCCTCAAACAGGGAGCAATATCGAAATCGTTCGGGTTTTGGGGGGACTCGGGCTGGAAAATCTGAGCTCGAACTCGTGAGCCCACCTAAGAGGAACATTTATTAAAGGAAAAAAAAATACCATGATAATTTTTGATTTAATTACGAATTACAGAAAATTAACAGAAAATGATGAACACGCGTCAGCACTATACTTATTACTGGTAGAGCACATTGCTAAATTTTTGATCGTTGACACTTCCTAAACAAATCCTGTGTTGCATCCGCAGGATGACGTTGACCTTACTTAGAAACTGAGCAATCGCGGCCTCACCATTCCTGGTAGGAAAAACAAGAGGATAAATATAACATGAAGGGAAGCGAGATGCAATAATGGTAACATCCGAGGGATGAAATTGGTGGGGGGGGGAGGGAAGGAGGGGGATTCGGAAGCAGAGTGGACTAAAAGCTTGATAAGAGCTCGACCTTCATCCACACATCCTGTCTCGGTGAAGAAAGTTACCTGGCGCTGTCACGTGCACAGCGGCTGTGATGTCATTTCTCACAGCAGCTGTCCCCCCGAGCGTTTCTGTGAAGTGGTTTCGAGAGCAGTCTGACCACCGGCAAGGATAGCCTCATATAAAGCACCCGGGAGATTCCGTCACCAATGAGTGGAGGAACTGGCTCGTAGCTCTTCGTTGCATTGCTTCTTCTGGTGAGTATGGAGATCTTTATATTTTCGCTTCTGCTCTCTTAAATCGGATTTTGCTTTTCAGCAAAAACCAAGCTTTTTGAAGATCGGTCAAGTTTCAAACACACTGCTAAAAGCAGGGAGAAGCTTTTTTTTTCTGGAGATCAACAGAGTTCTTTTAATATTAATTTTCTTTCTTTTTGGGAGCGAAAGTCGCTCTCCTAGTGTGCTGTTCCTAGGTCTTATACACGTTAAAAAACATGCTGAAGGGTCCTGAGTAGAGTATTTACCTCGCTCCTTACAGCCTGAGTAGAGTATTTACCTCGCTCCTTACAGCCTGAGTAGAGTATTTACCTCGCTCCTTACAGCCTGAGTAGAGTATTTACCTCGCTCCTTACAGCCTGAGTAGAGTATTTACCTCGCTCCTTACAGCCTGAGTAGAGTATTTACCTCGCTCCTTACAGCCTGAGTAGAGTATTTACCTCGCTCCTTACAGCCTGAGTAGAGTATTTACCTCGCTCCTTACAGCCTGAGTAGAGTATTTACCTCGCTCCTTACAGCCTGAGTAGAGTATTTACCTCGCTCCTTACAGCCTGAGTAGAGTATTTACCTCGCTCCTTACAGCCTGAGTAGAGTATTTACCTCGCTCCTTACAGCCTGAGTAGAGTATTTACCTCGCTCCTTACAGCCTGAGTAGAGTATTTACCTCACTCCTTACAGCTTTCTCTAGTGCATCTCCTTACCCTAGATCAGGGGGTCGGGAACCAGCAGCTCTTTGCCTTCCAAAAGACAGTTCTTCACGCTTTTTGGTTCAACATTCAACTCTGAAATTTTTTAATGATTTTCTTTAAAAACAAGCATTTCGTCCCGTGGCAGAGTGGTTAGTGCATTTGTCGAGAAAACTGATATGAATGGCAGATTTTTTAATAATTCTTTCCGGTGCTTTTTTGTATACACTTGAATACATATATTTTAAAATTATACGTTAAGGTATTATTTTTGTTAATAAAATACTCTGAGGATTCTTTTTTCCTGTTATGGGTATTGACCAAATCAAGATTATAATTTGCGGCTCCCAAAATTTTTTGGTTTATCCTTTTTTATTGTGTTGGCTCTTCACCCAAAATTGGTTAGACAGACTTTCCTAGACATGCTTTCCTAGCTTAGACAGACTTTCCTAGACATGCGAGCTATCTGGGTCTCGTGGGTTCAGTGAGAAATTCAATTCAGTGTATTCACAAAAGTGCCCTTCATAAATAAAACAACACAACCCATCATTCTTTTTCTTAAACTGATATAAAAGTATAGATCCCTTTCAACTACCAATCATTGGGCTGCCCAAGTGCAACTTTCTCAAGTCCTTAATGTTACTCTTTATTTTTCACAACTGATAAAGCAGATTACAACAAGTGGTACCTTCTGGTTATTTTGGGTGGTCCTATGCATCATATTGTTACGAATTTAAATGGATGGACACTGAACGTGAATTCAAGTAAATATATGTCAATGATAATTGCAAAACAATGCAATTTATTAATAAAAGCATGAATGAAATTATTTATACAAACTAAGTCAACCGGCACGAAAATCTATATCAATATAAAGATAAACTTTCAGAAGAATACATTATCTTATTTCTATTCACACCCAAATCACAAAGCAAATCTAATATCATTCGATAAATAGGAAAATCATGTTTGTAAAGAAATGTGCAATCTATCGAGAATCTTATAATCTTATCTATCGAGAACCTTATAATAATTAAAAATAAATACCCCCTCAAGCAGCTGCTTGCCACAGAGGTCTGACAAGAGCCTGCCAGTTTATATGCCATAGTAGAAGGTCTGAGAGGATGGCAGGACCTCAGCAGAAAAACAACACACACAACCATGCCTTACCCGGGTCTCATTAGATCAGTAGCCAAGCGTGCTAACCACTCGGCCATGAGACCTTACCAATTCTTATAAACAAACTAAATACTATCGTACATCAAGTAATAATCTCTTCCTACAGAAAAGTTAAGACTAACTCTGTCTATTCGACTAACGTTTACCTCTTCATTTTTTAATGTCAAATGTCCCTTGTATAACTTTCACTTCAGGCGTAAACCATTCTTATTTTCCTTCATAATTCACTAGTAGGATTTACACTAATAAACTAATTAACATCCCGCACACTCACCACATAAAATACTTCTTTTTTTACCACTCATCGTGTACAGACTGAGACTAACTACGTCCCCTTTCACATCTCAACAACTCCAACGTTAAAATTCTATCTTTCTCACTTTTCAGTTAGGTTCTTCGTTCCAATTTGTTGGTTAGGTAATTCTCACGCAGAAGCATACGCGAGCGTTCATGACACCGTTTATCATAAATTCATTGCAGCACGTTCATCTGTTGGGTTGTTTTACTTCTGAACGGCACTTTTTTTGCACACCATGGGCTAATTGGCCAGGTCAAATGGTCCCCGAAGGCTCAGAGAAGGTTGGGGAAGGGGACCCACTGGAACAGCTGTTGGGAGACAGATGGTAGCCCCCGTCAAGGCCATCCAGCGTGTTCTTTAACGTGCACAGGGTATGGCTCTCCCGCACACGGTACCACGGCTTAACGTCCCATCCGATGGACGGCGGCCTTTCCAAGCCCATCGGTGTCCCATACTGACCGTGGGCAGGGTGGGGAATTTTGCGGAGATAAATCTCAACGCCGACTCAGCTGGGACTCGAACCTGGGAACTACAGATTACGAGCCTGGCGCGCTACCGACTGAGCCACCCCGCCCACGTTCATCTCTCGTAACAATATTACGTATAGTAGTATATGTAATTATAAATCATATTAATGTATAAATTTCAATTTCGAAAAGAGTTATAGAGGGAGGACTCTTTTCTGAGAGTTGTATTTATATTCGCCCGGTAATTAGCGATGATTATGCATTCTTCCAAGTTTCTCAGCAGCTTTCCCAAGCATTGATTTTTAAGTTTTAAGCCGAAAACAGAATATAAGAAAAGAATAGAAAAAGCTGTCGATTTTTTTCCAGGAAGTTTTGAACCTGTTGAAGGGGTAGTAACGGTCATATTACATTCAGGGGATATTACTAAATAATATGATTCTGTGGAAAGGAATTATATTTCACCAAACAACTCTTTGTTAAAAAAATTTCATCAAGATTTAATAACGATCGCATTCCCAAATTGCAAAATCATTGTGCATTTATCATTGAAGGAAATTTTAACTATATTCTGACTCATGGTGGATCTAGAAAAAATCGAGGGGTGGAGGGAACAAGAAAAGAATCGAGGGGGAAAATTTTTAAAGGGGTGTAGTGACCGGGCAGAACGGGAGTAGAGAGATGACGAAATTACTACTTAATTCACTTCGGTGTATATGACAGATTCGCGGGTTTTTAAGCCCGTGCCACTGTATGCCTTTGAAGAAACTGGTGTTGAATGAAGAATACAAACTGGCCGTCAATTGCTTACACGAGAGTTATATACGGACGACATTATTTATTATTCACACTATTTCACACTTTCACAGCTACGTGCTGGGAATGAACTCCACTCCGTGGGTTTTTGCTGCTTCACACTGTGGTTCTTTCTGAATCCACAAAACTACCATCAAATTCACCGCTCAACTCCGTTAGCCTTTGCTGCTTTGCTACTGCAAATATTACTATAATGAGGTGGAGAATTGCACACTCTGCAATTTCTCACTTTACAGACTTCAAAACTCGGCGAAAGGATAACCACCCTTTGCCTACACTGTGGTTCCTCCTGAACCACCAGAATAAAAGACAAGATTCTCCAAGAATCTGGATTCCCTCTTGGAATCGCACCCTCACTCTCTATTGAGAAAGGCGGCGTCCTTTTGGCGCGGGTCAAAGCGACTTCTTCGCTTTACAGCTATAACGCACAGACTGATACTTCCAACTACTTTCCCTAGCCTCATGCGCGGACTTCACGCCGCAGGCTAGTTAGTCCTTACTTAGTTCTTTGTTAACCTTGTCTAATTTCGAAAACAAAAATTTTAAGGCTCCTTCTGCATTTAACAATGTAGAATCTTCTCGTCTCAGACACTCAACGGTTATTCGAACGGACTCTAATATAGTTAATACTGTTTCAGCCATATTCACGTAATCTTCTCTCCACATAGTATCCATATTCAGTTCACTTAGTGCCATTTTTACAGGCTTTTTAATTCATAAAAAGCGTTTGATCTCCGTAGTATTCCACCTTGTCTTACAATCCAAAAGTAGCGACAGTTCCTTTCGTTCATATTCTTGTACATATTTTTGCAAAACGCTATTTTTGACAGAAGATTTTTTGAATACTTTTACAATTTTCCATATACCTATAATTGTATCTTCTACAATATTTTGCAGCTCTCTGTTTATCACTGGTTCAAATTCAAAATCGGATTCATATTCTGAAAAACAATCTTCATCTTCACTATCACTATTATTTTCTTCGAATTCGTCACTTTCTTTCTGCTTCTCAATGTAAAAAGTTTTCAAAATAGCTAAATGCAAACCCTGATTATAGCATAGTTGCTGATGCGTAGGAGACAACCATCCAAATTTCTGCCTAACGGCAGCGCCATCACTCATTACAGATACAATATCTTTTTCAAGAGAAATACCAAAACCATCTAATTTTTGTGTAAGCAACTCTAAAGCTTTTTCGGCAGAACAACTGCCAATAAACGAATACCAACCCAAGATTGAACGAATCTTTAGAATTTCTATATATTTGAATATCCATGTATCTTATATTTTCAGTACTAATCCATTCGTCAGTAGATACACTAAATGTTTTTTCTTCATCTTTTAGTTTCCTTATGGTCTGAACTAATTCCTCCTTTTTACAAGGGGCGGGGGTGGCTCAGTCGGAAGCGCGTAATCTGTAGTTCGGCTCAGGCTCGTAATCTGTAGTTCCCAGGTTCGAGTCCCAGCTGGGTCAGCGTTGAGATTTATCTCCGCAAAATTCCCCGCCCTGCCCACGGTCAGTAGGGGACACCGATGGGCTTGGAAAGGCCGCCGTCCGTCGGATGGGACGTGAAGCCGTGGCCCTGTGTGTGGGAGAGCCATACCCTGCGTACGTTAAAGAACACGCTGGATGGCTTTGACGGGAGGTTACCATCTGTCTCCCAACAGCTGTTCCAGTGGGTCCCCTCCCCCAACCTTCTCTGAGCCTTGGGGTTCCATGTGACCTGGCCATTTAGCCCATTGTGTGCAAAAAAGTGCCGCTCAGAGGTAAAACAACCCAATCCTTTTTACAATAATAAAATTCCATCATCAGTTGCCTCACTTCTGCAGGATTGCGTGGCAATTGAATCCCCTTGCGATCATGCTCTCTGTCTTATAAATTCACTTTTAGTAATTTTATTAAATGAGAATCCATCGACTGCTGCCAATTTAGATATTAATTCCACCACAGTTGGATGTTTTATAAACATTAAAATTGTTTGATCATTTTTACTGGGGCCTTCAAATCGCCGTTTGACCTGTTGGGAACAGGAACTATTTGCCTCGATATTTGATTCCTCCCGCTTATAGCCGTGTTCACCTTCAAAGGTGCCTGCGAAGACCAATTGTTGCTGAACCTTTACAAGATAAAGTCTTATTGCAAAGATTACAATTTGCCAAATCCTTATTATTTCTATTCTTCTTGAAATGTGACCACCAGTTCTTATAAAATTTGTTCATCTTTATGGGCTAAAAAACAAAATGAATTAAATTTAAATGTTTAAAAAAGAACTATAGAACAAAAACAAACTGCGCAACTGCAACTGAACAACGCAGCTGCGCAAGTTTTTAAGTATTTATGACTTAAAAATTCTTAAGTATTTATTACTTAAGAAGCTATAAATAAAATTATATTTATAAATTTTCTAAGTATTGCAATAAAAACAGTAAACATGGACCGTTACACATTGTTGATAAAAACAACAATAATTTGATATCGATTCAAAGAAATAAATTTCTGGAGAATTGAAAAAAATTACACTTTTTTCGCGAGAATAAACACTACCCATTATGGTCAACCTTTAGCAAGTCGCCCACTGCATGGTAAGAAGTAGAGTTACTTTTTACGAGCTAGGTTGTTTTCTAGCAAATATTTTAATTTTATTTATCTTCAAAGTTGAAATGCGTTTTTAACACGTTAAGCGCCAGTTATTCATTTTCATTTGTTTACTACTGATGGTACCCCACTTTATTGCTTTATATTTAAACCTAAACAAAAGCTTAGTAGCCCTCCAAAGAAATCCTAAATTAAAGGTAGCTACTAATGAGAAAAAGTTTGCGTACCCCGGCTCTACGGTATGAAAAAAATTTAATTTGTAACAAACCAGATACTTTTTATTTCCCCCAAGTTTTCTATAGTTTCAGATAATGACTCGTGGGCTCAAAGATCATCGGGGAAGGGGATTCACTGGACAGCTGTTAAGAAAGAGATAATGGCTTTCCGTCAAGGTCATTCAGCGGGTTCTTTAACGTACACTGCTTACGGCCCTCTTCTGCATACGGAAACACATCTTAAGGTCTCACCCAACGGAAGGCATCGTTAGATTAATGTTTTGAAACCTTTTAACTGCTAATGAAATTCGAACTATCTTTTTCATTTATTATTTTGAACTTTAAACTACTGTCTCCCCACCCGTCCACTTCGACAATGACGAGTTATACAACCAGTATTCCACTTGATGTACCCCACAAACCAGTATCCATTCTTTATTTATGGGGCAGGAGTGGCTCAGTCGGTAGCTCGACAGGCTCGTAATCTACAAGTCGGGTCCCAGCTGCGTCAGCGTTTAGATTTATCTCCACAAGACACCCCTCCCTGCTCACGGTCAGTAGGGGACACCGATGAGCTTGGAAAAGCCGCCGTTGGATGGGATGTTAAGCCGTGTTCTCGTGTGCGCCATACCTTATGCGCGTTAAAGAACATGCTCAATGGCCTTGACGAGAGGCTATCATCTGTCTTCCAACAGCTATCCAGTTTGTCCTCTTCCCGAACATTCTCGGAGTCCTTGTTACCTGGCCATTTAGCCCATTGTGTGCAAAAAAATGTCGCTCAGAGGTAAAGCAACCGAATTAATTTATTTTCTTTCCTTTTTTTTCTCTAGATATGGGCGTGATCTTCATGATATTTTTTTCTCCATCAGCCTACCATTTTTCCCCCACGCAATAGTTATCTCTATGCATAAACAACAGCCCACACTTTACCTCTTCAGAATCATGAATGAGATAAGATTAATTCAAGGTCTTTACGAAAGGAATTTTCAAGAATGTTGCCTGACCAGTTTTAAGAAAGAAGCTTGTCACTTGCATCTCTTCATCTATGCACATTTTTAATGATTTATAGCTACTTGTATTATTTTTTCCCGCCCACACTGGTTGGAGCAGCAAAATATTTTTCTGCGTTTGTGCTGACAAAGATGAAACATTTCTGTAGTAATATCTCAAGAAAACAAATGTTCCGATTATAAAAACAATTTTTAAAGTACTGAAAATGGTTTTAATTAGAAAAATGAATTAGTTTTCTCTCTTTACGATAAAATATACAAAACTGTAGCGGAATACTCTGAAACTTCCAATGGAGAGTGTAGGATTGTTTGTTCAGATTTCGATCTATAAAAAACTGGACATTCCGGTAAAAAATCTCTGTTTAAGAAAGCTGAAACCGAGACAGATAATTTATGATGCCGAGTTCAGTTTATTAAAACTAGAACATTTTTTCTGAGAAGTATAACCCCACAGAAAACTTAACTAAATCTAACTAAGTCAATTGTACAACGAGACAATAATCATGACTCTGGATGACGGGGCTCGTAATCTGTAGTTCCCAGGTTCGAGTCCCAACTGGGTCAGCGTTGAGATTTATCTTCGCAAAATTCCCCGCCCTGCCCACGGTCAGTAGGAGACACCGATGGGCTTGGAAAGGCCGCCGTCCGTCGGATGGGACGTTAAGCCGTGGCCCCGTGTGCGTGAGAGCCATACCCTGTGCACGTTAAAGAACACGCTGAATGGCCTTGACGGGAGGCTACCATCTGTCTCCCAACAGCTGTTCCAGTGGTTCCCTCCCCCAACCTTCTCTGAGCCTTCGGGGTCCATGTGACCTGGCCATTTAGCCCATGGTGTGCAAAAAAGTACCGCTCAGAGGTAAAACAACCCAACCCAACCGTGGATGACGGACAATAATTCGCAGAAGGTAAGAAGAGATATAGTTCCCGCAATCCAAGGAAGTCGAGTGCAGATTAAAGAATTATTCTGCATAGATTAACACTAAGCCTATATCTAACATAGATATGACTTAAATTGTTGCTGGGAGCGTAATGGAGACGTGTGACTTTTTCTCGAGGTACGGCTAATTCGAAGCCCTCACATGCGATGCTTGAGGTAAAATTCGTATCTCGGCAACAGCACTCCACTATTTCGCCAGCATGCACCGACTATGTGACGCTCAGTGCAAACCTCCTAATTCAACAAAAAAAAAGTCCAGTAAATTAAAAAAAAGGCGTGAATACAGCGATAGATTTATTTCAAAAATGCGTTAATTAAATTCACATAAATCCATAGCCAACTGTATAACCCCACAAATCGTGACATTTGAAAGTCCAGAAGAAAAATCTATTCGACACCGGAACATCTCTCTAAAACCCATGACGTAAAATGACGTAAACGGTACAAAAAGTGCCGCTCAGAGGTAAAACAATCCTACATTAGGGAATGTAGGATTGTTTTACTTCTGAGCGGCACTTTTTGTTTCCACACAATAAGCTAAATGGCCAGGTCAGAAGGACCCCAAGAGCTGAGAACGAGACAGGGAACTTAGCTCTTCTTGGTTGCCGAAGTAAACATTTGTTTAATATACAGGGTGAATCTGAAAAAGTGGGCAAAACTTTACGGGGTGGTAGAATGCAGATATACGAGCAATATTCGTCATAGAAAGTATGGGCGGAACGCAAACGGCGAGCCGCTAGGTGGCGTTGGAAATGGTATGAAAGGGTCGGTCCTCGCACCCAACGGCATTTCTACCGTGGATTGCCGAGAGGATGGCTGGTTATACTAACCACGAAATGGCGGATATGCACTTTGTGTACGGTGCGGCGGACGGGAATGCAAGTGAGGCACAGAGTATCTCCTCTCCTTCTTGTGTTCATTCTTTAAATGTGACAGTGGAAAACTACCTTTTAACGTCTCACCGCTTGCGTTCCGACCATACATTCTATGACGAATATTGCTCGTATAGCTGCGTTCTACCACCCAGTAAAGTTTTGCCCACTTTTTCAGATTCACCCTGTATATGTGGCCAGGGATGTACTCATGGGGGAAGACCAGGAGATCAGAAACTCCCACCTGAAAATCATGTCCTTATGTTGTCTCTCAAACTTGTCGAAAGGCTTTGAAATCCAAAACAGTTGTCTTATTGCATAATTTTATTTTAGCCCCATATTATATGTCCGACACTAAAAATAGATTTAAAAAATTACAAAATTCCATATAGAATATTAATTTAACTTTTCCTGGTCGGTGGAATATTTTAGTACGTGGGAAATCATACTCAAGTCTTATTCTCAGAATCTCAGACCTTCGAAACTAAATTCTAGCCCCCCCCCCCCCACCTCCCTCTCCGAAATTAAATCCTGGGTACGTACCTGTATGTGGCAACCAAAAGCAGAAGAGTTGGAGAATTTTAAATTAACAGATAGAGATAATTAACGATTGTACTGTTTAAGAATTCGTAAACTTTGTTCCACTTGTAAACTTCTATCCATAAGTCCTGTAACACCTTTGATTCCTAAAGAAATTTTTCGGTTCCATAATTTTGCACCTTTTAAACAATTTATTAAGAAATCTCATCTTAAATATGAAATAAACTAGAGATGAAAAGTTAATTGTATAAAAAAAGAAGGAAACTCTTAATTTTGCACCTTTTAAACAATTTATTAAGAAATCTCATCTTAAATATGAAATAAACTAGAGATGAAAAGTTAATTGTATAAAAAAAGAAGGAAACTCTAAAATGGCGTAGAAAATTCTGAAAAACCCTGAGATTGAAGTCTGAAGTCTTCAGATTTTATTTTAAATAATTTAGTTTTACTAAAGTGACCCTCTAAGGTAGACGGAATTTTTTTGCACACCATGGGCTCAATGGCCAGGTCACAAGGACCCCGAAGGACTCACTCAGAGAAGGTCGGGGGAAGGGACCCACTTGAACAGCTGTTAGGAGACAAATGGTAGCCTCCCGTCAAGGCCACCCAGTGTGTTTTTTGACGTGCACAGAGTACGGCTCTCCTGCACACGGGACCACGGCTTAACGTCCCATCCGACGGACGACAGTCTTTCCAAGCCCTTCGGTGTCCCCTACTGACCGTGGGCAGGGCTGGGAATTTTGCGGAGATAAATCTCAACGCTGACCCAGCTGGGACTCAAACCTGGGAACTGCAGATTCGAGGCTGGCGCGCTACCGACTGAGCCATCCCCGCCCCTATGGTTGAAGGATTAATCGCTGATTATGCATAATCTATAGAGAAGTTAGTAAATGTGATAAATGTGATATCATTTCTCCCTCTTAATAATTAGTTTATTCATTATTACGTGATTCGCATTATACGATGTTACAAATTTCAAAACATAGTGACTGTCTCATATAATAGTATTAAATAGAACAACATATATTTGCTGCGTATAATTAAGCAATAAAATAATTGACTGAAACATAATTTTTTTTCAGTTTCGAATTAAGCTTCATAACCACGAAGATGAAAAAATTCTTTGCTATTTGTTTGATGCTGGTTGTCCTGGTGGCTGCTGTATCATCGCAGTATCACGGCGGTGGAGGTCGACGAGGTGGATACGGAGGTGGCGGACACCGAGGAGGTGGATACGGAGGTGGTGGATACGGAGGTGGCGGACATAGAGGAGGTGGATACAGAGGAGGTGGATACCGAGGTGGCGGACACAGAGGAGGTGGATACCGAGGTTGATATGGCGGATAGAAATAATGGTAAGCGATAAATATTTAGGATTACTTCATAAATGGAAAATGATATGCAATTGTCATATATTAACATCGGAAAACTTCTGTCAGGATTGGCAAATTATGTAAACATAAACTTAAAATATTGTTTTGATTTCTTTTTTTAATAAAACGCTATTAAAATTGCTTATTTATACGAAGTGTCAGAAAAATAACCATCCTATTTTTAAAAATAATTCCTCTGAAATCATTGTAAATCTCTTCATGATACGCTGCAAATGAAATGTCATCTCTAAAAGTTTTTATTTTATACAACTGAGACCACTGAACCTGAAATCAATAATTTCTACCAGTTCTCTAGTTTTACGGAGGTTGTTATCTGTGTAACAGAAGTCAACCACGTTAAGGAATCTAAAAATCCCGTTAATCTATATAACAGAAGTTTGCAAGTTAAGGGAATTTTTAGAAGAATGTGTCCTAAAACTACTACTAGTCCTCAAAGTATTTGTCGATGGATTGAGAAATTTAAAGTTGATTTCTTTTTTTAATAAAACGCTATTAAAATTGCTTATTTATACGAAGTGTCAGAAAAATAACCATCCTATTTTTAAAAATAATTCCTCTGAAATCATTGTAAATCTCTTCATGATACGCTGCAAATGAAATGTCATCTCTAAAAGTTTTTATTTTATACAACTGAGACCACTGAACCAGAAATCAATAATTTCTACCAGTTCTCTAGTTTTACGGAGGTTGTTATCTGTGTAACAGAAGTCAACCACGTTAAGGAATCTAAAAATCCCGTTAATCTATATAACAGAAGTTTGCAAGTTAAGGGAATTTTTAGAAGAATGTGTCCTAAAACTACTACTAGTCCTCAAAGTATTTGTCGATGGATTGAGAAATTTAAAGTTGATTTCTTTTTTTAATAAAACGCTATTAAAATTGCTTATTTATACGAAGTGTCAGAAAAATAACCATCCTATTTTTAAAAATAATTCCTCTGAAATCATTGTAAATCTCTTCATGATACGCTGCAAATGAAATGTCATCTCTAAAAGTTTTTATTTTATACAACTGAGACCACTGAACCAGAAATCAATAATTTCTACCAGTTCTCTAGTTTTACGGAGGTTGTTATCTGTGTAACAGAAGTCAACCACGTTAAGGAATCTAAAAATCCCGTTAATCTATATAACAGAAGTTTGCAAGTTAAGGGAATTTTTAGAAGAATGTGTGATGTTTCTTCCACTAGTCCTCAAAGTATTTGTCGATGGATTGAGAAATTTAAAGTTCAAGTTGCTTTAAAACAAAAGTTTCTTTCATTTGTTTTAAAACAAACAAAAGTCTGTTTTAAAAGAAATAAAATCTTGCCGATTATCTACGGTAATGTTAGGTAAAGGTTCCCCCTACTTAACGCCCATTGATCGTGAAGTTCAAGGTGGAGGCGGGAGAATATGTTAAAGACTATAATCCTTTCTAAATCATGCCCTGGACAACTTAAAAGGCAGAATTGTCCATGCTGTTGAATCATTCCTCGGATATGTACCTAACTCTTCCATGAATTTGGATATCGTTTTAACCTATCACGGCAAGAAAAGGAGATTAAATTGAAGTTTACTAAACTGAAATATAAAATCAGAGTTCGTTTTTTCGACGATGAAAAGTGCAAGGCGATAACAGATTGTGTATTTTAATTCTTCAAACACATTTACCTTGAGCAGCAGTTTCTGCATTTTACCACTGTACAGTCGCTCAAAAAAGTATCCGAACACCATGTTGATTACAGAATTCAGAAAAAATATCTGGCAACGATTCGAAAAAATTTATTCGTCCTCAAGGATGGGCAGTATAAAATTTTTTTCGTTAGCTAAAAAATCGCTTTCTGTACAAAAAAACTAATAAATTTATTTAATACGATAATTGGTTTTTAATACGATACTTATAATTCGATTGCAAACAATTCTACGCAAAATTCCTTACTATTCAAGCATTTCATTTATAAAAGAAATTAAACCAAATGTAGGTAAAATAGGAAATTGTGGAAACTTTGTAGCGAAAAAACATTATCCACCTCTCCGCTTGGACTTCAGTCTTTAAATATCAGTCGTCCTACAGGAAAAGGGGAGGGGGTGGCGCAGTCGGTAGCGCGCCAGGCTCGTAATCTGTAGTTCCCAGGTTCGAGTCCCAGCTGGGTCAGCGTTGAGATTTATCTCCGCAAAATTCCCCGCCCTGCCCACGGTCAGTAGGGGACACCGATGGGCTTGGAAAGGCCGCTGTCCGTCGGATGGGACGTTAAGCCGTGGCCCCGTGTGCGGGAGAGCCATACCCTGTGCACGTTAAAGAACACGCTGGATGGCCTTGACGGGGGGCTACCATCTGTCTCCCAATAACTGTTCCAGTGGGTCCCCTCCCCCAACCTTCTCTGAGCCTTCGGGGTCCATGTGACCTGGCCATTTTAGCCCATGGTGTGCAAAAAAGTGCCGCTCAGAGGTAAAACAACCCAACCCAACCTGCAGGAAAATATAGCTGCCGCCAAAGAAGAAAGGATGTTTTTTTTTTAAAGCCAGCAGTTAATTCATAAATATGTGTTATACTGGATGCAAAAAAAGTTTCATTTAGACCTGATGTATTAATTTATGAATCTATAAGTTGCATCTGACATATTAATCCATAAATATCACAGTTATGCATAATATATTAATTCTGAAATATATGTTTTTCATGCATAAATGTATGAGTTTTAGCATACACGAATATCAATGCATACATATATCAGTTATGCATGATATATTAATTCACAACAGATAAAACAAGCCAACCTTAAAAACGTCCGTAACAAACAATTCCTAGGAAAAAAATTTCATTATTTGCAAATTTTTTAGAATATTATAAAGTCGATAAATGTGCTGAATTTTTTTAGGTTTTGCAAAAATATTTCCAGGAACTTACATAAATAAAATTCGAAATCTGATGATAAAAAAATCATTTATATAAATGCCTAATAAAATTGTTTTGCAGAGAAAAGTAACGTTTGTTTTTTGCTTTTTTTCTCCAGGCTTTGACGAAGAACGAAATTAGCAAAACTATGAGAGGGATGAGGAGGCGATGTAGGATGGATTTCCTGAATGGTTTGCCACCTAATTTTCAAATTGGTGATTAAGATCAGCCATTACTTTAAAGGTGCTTTGTAAATTTCAATATCAAGACTCTGATGCTACGTACACTGCAGAATGTAACAAAAGCTGTAAAATTCTACAAAAAATTATTCGTGTTAAGCACTTTACTATTCAGAAAATAAAAAGAAAAAACATTCCTATCGTTGCAATTTTTATTTTATCTTTGATCAAGATGACGTACTCTTTCCCTGCCGAGCTACACTCTCATCTTCCGCTTCTACATGGAAAATATTAATAACCACGATGGAGAGAAAAACGTATGTTTCATATATATTATTAAAGGATAGTTTTCTACACGATCGGGGTGGGGGTGGCTTAGTCGGTAGCGCGCCAGGCTCGTAATCTGTAGTTCCCAGGTTCGAGTCCCAGCTGGGTCAACGTTGAGATTTATCTCCGCAAAAATTCCCCCGCCCTGACCACGGTCAGTAGGGGACACCGATGGGCTTCGAAAGGCCGCCGTCCGTCGGATGGGACGTTAAGCCGTGGCTCCGTGTGCAGGAGAGCCGTACCCTGTGCATGTTAAAGAACACGCTGGATGGCCTTGACGGGAGGGTACCATCTGTCTCTCAACAGCTGTTACAGTGGGTCCCCTCCCCCAACCTTCTCTGAGCCTTCGGGGTCCATGTGACCTGGCCAATTTACCCATGGTGTGCAAAAAAAGTGCCGCTCAGAGGTAAAACAACCCAACCCAAATTCTAAAAGATCACTATATTCTATTTCACATAAAGAATGGAGTAGCAAACCTCTTTCAAAGAGTATACGAAAAGCAAGATGCGATTGAAAATGTATCAATCCGCGACTTGTTAGGATGCTTTTAAAGCAAGTATATTACATCGGGAATGTAGCGATGTAAAGGAAATTTTGCTTCATCGTGTTCTTTACAATTAAAAATGACAACTTTTTTAACACTATTATGCTGTAGGTCAGCGTGGGCGTAGAGGAAAATTGTTTTAAGCCGGGTTCGATCTGAACTCACAACCTCCTGATGACATGTCAGGTGCTCTGGCTGCTGAGCTATCGGCTGACGATTAGTTATCTTCTCTTGGATGTTAAAACCTGTCATTAGAAAATCCGTTGCTATTGGTTGTCTTATAACTGCAAGTTAAGGATCTTTTATTGCAGATCACCCAGGAAAGCCACACTCCATAGTACAAATGACTGATATTTTTTTTATGAGTTATCCTCAATTCTCATGCACAGTTTTTAGGTATCTCTAGTATACATTATCTGTTTACATTACTAATATCTTGAATCACACTTCATAGAAATAACTTTTTTGAACACTATTATGCTGTAGGTTAACGTGAGCAGGTAGCTCAGTGATCAGAACACCTGACATCAAATTTATCGTCGGGGGTTCAAATACCACCCAGTTCAAGGCAATTTTCCTCTACGCGTAATTGTCTATAGCAGTGGTTCTCAACCTTTTATGCTTCACGTACCCCCTGGAAAAGTGTATGTAACTGGCGTACCCCTTGTATAGATAGATAAAACTATAGTTATAATATAACAATGGGAATAAAATAAAACATATATATCAGCCTTTTACACTTCACGTACCCCCCTGGAAATGTGTATGTAACTGGCGTACCCCTTGTATAGATAGATAAAACTATAGTTATAGTATAACAATGGGAATAAAATAAAACATATATATCACTGGTTCTCAACCTTTTATGCTTCACGTACCTCCTGGAAATGTGTATGTAACTGGCGTACCCCTTGTATAGATAGATAAAACTATAGTTATAGTATAACAATGGGAATGATATAAAACATATATATCAGTGGTTCTCAACCTTTTATGCTTCACGTACACCCTGGAAATGTGTATGTAACTGGCGTACCCCTTGTATAGATAGATAAAACTATAGTTAGACTTCACGTACCCCCTGGAAATGTGTATGTAACTGGCATACCCCTTGTATAGATAGATAAAACTATAGTTATAGTATAACAATGGGAATAAAATAAAACATATATATCAGTGGTTCTCAACCTTTTATGCTTCACGTACACCCTGGAAATGTGTATGTAACTGGCGTACCCCTTGTATAGATAGATAAAACTATAGTTAGAGTATAACAATGGGAATAAAATAAAACATATATAGCAGTGGTTCTCAACCTTTTATGCTTCTCTTTTATGCCCTGAAAAATGTGTATGTAACTGGCGTACCCCTTGTATACATAGATACAACTATAATTATAGTGTAAAAATGGGAATAAAATAAAACATATATATATATAACATATATCTAGCGACTTTTTGGGCTCTCACGGCGTATCCCAAAAAATTTTACTGCGTACCCCAAGTTGAGAACCCCTATTCTACAGCATAATACATATGCAAAATGTCTACAGCGTTGACCTACAGCATAATAGTGTTAAAAAAAAGTTGTTATCGCAATCTACAAATAATCTATACTTAATAATGATTTACATTAGAAAAATTGCTTATTTCCGGCATAAAGCGTAAAATATTTCAATCTACCAGTTGTTCGTCTAATTTTAGTAATAAAAGGCATTACTACTAAAATTTCTTGTATTCTCTTGGGCATTTATTTACTTTAACGTGCACAATATATGGCTCTCCGGCACACGGAGTCATGGCTTAATGTCCACTCTGAATGAAGACGCCCTTTCAAAGTCCGTTGTTGTCCCCTATTGACCGGGTCAGGGCAGTGATTTGGGCCAAAGAAGGTCTAAGCAGAAGAAGGCCAGCTTCGCACAAGCGTAAGTGGCGTCGCATTGCGGAATTTTGTGGAAGCTGAACGTGGCAAATTGGTGTTCAGGCACAGAAATAACTGTAAAGGACGATCTGCTCATGCGCAGTGCAATAATTTTGCCCGCTGTAGCTATGGTTTGCCTTACTCTTTAAATATTTAATGTGATATAATTAGTATTTCAAACTGTCTAACACCCATGGCTCTTTGTGTACAGTAGTAGCTGACCCTAAAGTTATTCAATGAGCATTTTATCCAGTTTAGGAGGGTATTTTACGACACTTGGAGGAGCCTTTGTATGTTTTTTTTAATACTTTTGCAGAATTTTTAAAATTAATATGTAAATTACTACATTTAATCATATTGTGAACATGTAAGTCAATCTATGTTGCAGTTTTGTTTCGTGGAGCATATCAATATATAGGTGTCTGCACTTGTTTTAATAGTGCAGTTCTTTTTTATGGTTGATACGAGAAGTACCTTCTGCCATCTATTGACAGTTTATACAAGTAAGAAACTCGATATGATTTTTATTCAAAATGGCTGTAATTGTATAAAATATAACTATATAAAACATTATAGTGCAGTGACACATAAATCTCAATATATTATAATATACTAAATATTGTAGAGTGTTTAAAATATAAAATATTTCTTGTTGAGCACAGCTACAACCTATTTTACAAAATAAGATTTTATTAAGAAGAAGAATTTTATTTATTCCATGCTATTTACTCTACAAACAAAAACAAAAATGTAATGATGTCTCGTAAAAGGAAATATTTTGGAAACAATTTTTAGTCAAATAGCCATGGGTAATATTAGTCACGTGGTATAAGAAATAGAAAACATTGCTAGGCAGTAAACAAGTAACGCAGGGGGAATACTCCTCCCTTGTATAGGTGGCTTTAAACGCAATACACGAATTTGCCATATTTAGAGGGCGCTGCAAATGAAAAGTTTACATTAGGCGTACGGAAACTGGCTCTCTTCTCCCTTCGGGGGTGGCTCAGTCGGTAGCGCGCCAGGCTCGTAATCTGTAGTTCCCAGGTTCGAGTCCCAGCTGAGTCAGCGTTGAGATTTATCTCCCAAAATTCCACGCCCTGCCCACGGTCAGTAGGGGACACCGATGGGCTTGGAAAGGCCGCCGTCCGTCGGATGGGACGTTAAGCCGTGGCCCCGTGTGCGGGAGAGCCATATCCTGTGCACGTTAAAGAACACACTGGATGGCCTTGACGGGAGGCTACCATCCGTCTCCCAACAGCTGTTCCAGTGGGTCCCCTCCCCCAACCTTCTCTGAGCCTTCGGGGTCCATGTGACCTGGCCATTTAGCCCATGGTGTGCAAAAAAGTGCCGCTCAGAGGTAAAACAACCCAACCCAACTCTCTTCTCCCTTAGACACTCCTTGTCAGTGGGCCCTTCACAGTTGTCCAGATTTCGCTTTAACTTTCAACAGGTTTCAAGGGGTGAGGCAAATGATTGACACTAGCATAGTAAATGATGGAAATTTCTGGGCACACTTGCAACTTGCCCAGTAATATCCCGCACTTATAATGAAGACGACGCAAGACAGTTTCGAGTGTATTACTTCACATGCTTATTGAAATGAAATAAAACTGGCAAGATGCCTTAGAAACGCAAATATTAATATAAATTATTATCATTATTATTCATTTGAATACGTAATTTAATATTTTAATGTATATTCCAGAAATGTTGGTGGGGCCTGGTCCCTCTGGCATCAAACGAGGAGCTGCTGGTGCATATACTTATTTATTTGATACTGACTTAACCGTATGCTTTTATGACCTAGGGCATTTATTACCGAGAGATTATATCATCATTTGAGAACTGTTATGAATTTGAGATATTCACAGATAAATCTGCCACATACTCAGAGAATACCTCGAACTCACTCACGATACTCCACATACCCTCGAATTCAGAGAGCAGGGCGACTATAATACTATGCAATTACAGGCTACTCCGCGCCGAGGATACTCCTGTTTCCTTTTTTTTATATTTTTATCAGTATCACCAAGGGTATCTTCTTGAAAAATGCATACCCAATGACAATATTTGTTAACGAACTATTTTATTCATTTAATTTTAATTGAAACAATAGTAATAGAAAATTAAGACCACTATTTCAAAAGTATATTTAATTATATTTAAAAAGAATTAAAATGAAATATATTGTAACAAGGTGAAAATATCTAAGATATATTGAATATTTTACAATTTGGCTAGAGATGGAAATTTATTTTAATTTAACCTCTGACATGTATTTTTTTTTTCTTTTCTTTTACGATTCACAAAAACTGAAAAATAACGACCTTGACGAGAGGCTTTCTTCCGTCTCGTAACAGATGTCCAATCTCTCGCCCTACCCCAGTCTTTTTTGACTCTTGGGTCTTGTGACCTGGTCATTTAGCCCATTATGTGCAAAAAGTGCCTCTCAGAGGCATTTTGCACATGATTACTCCTAAAGCAGCATCGTTGCGCCATGAGGGTAATGTGTGTCAATTATATTTTATTACTTTTCGCAAAAAAAATCTGTTTTAAAACAATTAATTTTAAAATGGTTAAGATTTATTCAACTTGGTAATATTCAGAGTAGGCGTAACCAGGCCCGGATCTAGAAAACAATCGAGAGGGGCGAGGTGGGGGGCAAGAAACCCAATCGAGCCGGAAAAACGTAAAACGGGGCATGTACTGTAACATTTTCCCCTCCATATTACAGGTCTTTAAAAATTTCTTCAAAAATGCATGAAATATAAATAAGTTTAATATTTTTGCCTCTATTTCTCTTATTCGCATTCTGAAAAGGGGAACATGTCTTCCTAACCCCCCCCCCCTCCTCCTAAATCTGACCCTCGGCGTAGCCATTTTTGACAGATGTGTTGCTTTTATGATATCTATATTTCTTACAGTATTAATATAATGCTTACTATTTTTTTCGTGTCGTTCATAAGTTTGTTCTATTTAAAATACACAATAGTTAAATATTAATAAACTATAATTAAACTACATATATCGATTGTTATAACTATATTTATCGTTATTAACTAATGCCATCTTATGTATTGAATTGTCAAGTTCATTTTTATCTAGCCCACCTGCTTAGGATCGATAATTCAAATTCGAAAGAAAATGCAAAATACATTTCGCTCAATACAAAATTATAAATACTTAATAGTACATCTTACAAATAACACTTGTAATAAATAGTTGCAGCGTTGGAGGCAATAAGCAAGACGAATGATAATTTTCGTAATTTGAAATATATTGAAATGAAAATCGCTTCATTTTTCTTGCAAATTACAATTTAATTCCATAATTTAGTTCAATTTGGTAAAACTTTATGGCGTCATGTATGCAGAAACAAATATTCAGAAATAATCATAGTTAATTTAAAGGAAAAACATGCAACGACTGAGATTTTAGACATTTGTAACATACCTCTCTAATTTGGAGTTATGCAATAAAGAATTTTTTAATTCATAGGCACATTCTTTTGAAGATTTCAAGTATCGGTTTCAGTCTTCTAACTCAATCAAAACTGAACGTCTGTTTCTGTTAACTTCAAAACCATCACTCTATGAACTAGGGAGGGGGAGGGAGGGTTGGGTTGGGTTGTTTTACCTCTGAACGGCACTTTTTTGCACACCATGGGCTAAATGGCCAGGTCACATGGATCCCGAAGGCTCAGAGAAGGTTGGGGGAGGGGACCCACTGGAACAGCTTTGGGAGACAGATGGTAGCCTCCCGTCAAGGCCATCCAGCGTGTTCTTTAACGTGCACAGGGTATGGCTCTCCCTCACACGGGACCACGGCTTAACGTCCCATCCGACGGACGGTGGCCTTTCCAAGCCCATCGGTGTCCCGTACTGACCGTGGGCAGGGCGAGGAATTTTGCGGAGATAAATCTCGACGCTGACCCAGCTGGGACTCGAACCTGGGAACTACAGATTACGAGCCTGGCGCGCTACCGACTGAGCCACACCCGCCCCAGGGGGAAGGAGGGACTTTTGACAATGACCGTAAGGGAAATGGAGGCAAAAAATTTTAAACTTGTTCATATTTCACGAATTTTAAAGACCTCTAAAACAGAGGGGAGATGTTATACTACAGTGGAAATCCAGTCTGTTGCCTCCCACCTTCTGCTTTTTTCTGGTTTATGCGTCACCTGTTTATTTTTTGGTTAAAATGGGATGTCAGAGTCTTAGGTAAACTTCTTGAAATCAAAGTACTTGAAAAAGCTAAACTATCGAAGGCAAAAAAATTATTTAAAAAACGACATCAAAATAAAAAATGACTGTAATAATAAGTAATGTGCAAAATTATTTGAAAAAAAAAATAAATAAATTTATCTTTATATGTTTCCACAAATTTGTCCTAAACATTGCCTGCGACCAATTCTCAATCATAATTATACATAAAGAAATAAAAATAAATAAATATTCCCTCAAGCAGATGCTTGCCACAGATGTCTAATAGGAACCTGTCAGTTTAATACGCCATAGTGGAAGGAAACACCTCAGCAGAAATACAACATAAACATTCATACCCATGGTTCTAACCCAGGTCCCTTTGATCAATAGCCAAGCATTCTAACCACTCGGCCACAGAGAAGGTGTAATTGTATATATACAGGGTGAATCTGAAAAAGTGGGCAAAACTTTACGGGGTGGTAGAACGCAGCTATACGAGCAATATTCGTCATAGAATGAATGGTCGGAACGCAAGCGGTGAGAAGTTAAAAGGTAGTTTTCCACTGTCACATTTAAAGAATGAACACAAGAAGGAGAGGAGATACTTCAGAAAACATTTTATTAACAGGAATGTAATTGAGGTACATGCTCAAAGAAATTGATCAAAAGAGCTGCCGCCAGCTGTAATGCAGGCTTCACACCTGCGGGATAGGGACCGACGCACATTTGCGAAGACACCAGGCATTTCCCGAATATCGCCGGCAACAACGGCGATCCTGGCGACTAGATCCATATCGGTTTCAATGGGGCACTCGTAGATTAGGCTTTTCATGTGGCCCCACAGGAAAAAGTCCAAACACGAGAGATCCGGCAATCTTGGTGGCCAAGCTATGGGACCACCTCGACCAATCCATCGCCCTGGGAACGTTGCATGTAAAGTGTTCCGCACATCTAAGCTGAAGTGTGCAGGCGCAGCGTCGTGCTGGAACCACATTCTCGACCTGCTGGGGGTTGGAATCGGACGCAGCAGCTCCGGCAACACTTCTCGTAGGAATGTGTTATACGATTTGCCGTCCAGACGGTGTGGCAGGAGGTATGGGCCAACCAAATGGTCATGGAGGATCCCTGCCCAAACATTTACGGAGAACCGCTGCTGGAACGAATGAGGACGTGTGGCATGCGGGTTTGTAGATGCCCACGTGAGTGAATTGTGGGTATTCAAAAGGCCCTCACAAGTGAAAGTGCACTCGTCCGTAAACAGAACATGTGCACCAAAATCCGGCTGCGCTGCATTCTGCTGGAGGTACCAACGTGCGAAATCAACACGTGGCTGATAGTCCGCCGGTGACAACGCTTGTACCTTCTGCGTACGATAGGGGTGCATTCCTTCCTCCTGTAGCACACGGCAAACTGACATTTGGGACACGTGTACTGCACGGGAAACCGCTCGCGTGCTACATCCCGGTCGCTCTTCCACCCTACGCAGAATGTCCTCTGCAAGTTGCGGCGTCCTGACACTCCTTTCACGCCCTGCGTCTTGCTTGGCCGTGGCGAAGGATCCCGTTTCACACAGCCGCCGATGCAAACGCTCGAAGGTTTTCCGATCTGGAGTGCATCTCATCGGAAACCGGTCGCGGTAACGTCTCTGTGCCTCACTTGCATTCCCGTCCGCCGCACCGTACACAAAATGCATATCCGCCATTTAGTGGTTAGTATAACCAGCCATCCTCTCGGCAATCTACGGTAGAAATGCCGTTGGGTGCGAGGACCGACACTTTTATAGCATTTCCAATGCCACCTAGTGGCTCCCCGTTTGCGTTCCGCCCATACTTTCTATGACGAATATTGCTCGTATAGCTGCGTTCTACCACCCCGTAAAGTTTTGCCCACTTTTTCAGATTCACCCTGTATATGTAACATTTATTATACACACCATAGCCATTCACAAAGCTGCCTATTCCACCACAATAATGCTGCGGCCACAACTGTTTGCAAGCTATAAATAGGTTAGATACCTAGCTGCTGTATAGTGTACCTGAGACTGTTATGAAGGGTAAACACGTGATGATCGTAGACAGATAATCTGTGCGAGGAAGAATGGGGTGCTTCATATTCACGCCTGCAGAATTTCTGCTTGCGACCATTCGCACTGGTGTACAGTCGCTCAAAAAAGTATCCGAACACTATGGCTGATTACAGAATTCAGAAAAAAATATCTGGCAACGATTTTTTTAGAAATTAGTGATCTGGCAACCTTCGTGTCACGTGACACGAAGGTTGCCAGATCACTAATTTCTAAAAAAATCGTTGCCAGATATTTTTTTCTGAATTCTGTAATCAGCCATAGTGTTCGGATACTTTTTTGAGCGACTGTACCAGGACTATATCAAAAACTGCAAAACCTGAAGACCCCCGGAAAAATGCGGCCATAACACGTATGAATGTTCACCGTTGATGTAGGAGGGGAGTGCCACCTCTCCATTATTAACATCAAAATGGAGAGTCATAGTGCAGAAGATAATGTTAGCATTCGGCGCAGGTACAAAGGTTTGTGTACTATGGCACGACTGGACTATGACAGCCAATGTCCACACCGAAATGGGGCGGGGGTGGCTCAGTCGGTAGCGCGCCAGGCTCGTAATCTGTAGTTCCCAGGTTCGAGTCCCAGCTGGGTCAGCGTTGAGATTTATCTCCGCAAAATTCCCCGCCCTGCCCACGGTCAGTAGGGGACACCGATGGGCTTGGAAAGGCCGCCGTCCGTCGGATGGGACGATAAGCCGTGGCCCCGTGTGCGGGAGAGACATACCCTGTGCACGTTAAAGAACACGCTGGATGGCCTTGACGGGAGGCTACCATCTGTCTCCCAACAGCTGTTCCAGTGGGTCCCCTCCCCCAACCTTCTCTGAGCCTTCGGGGTCCATGTGACCTGGCCATTTAGCCCATGGTGTGCAAAAAAGTGCCGCTCAGAGGTAAAACAACCCAACAACCCACACCGAAATACCCTTGTTAACAGTATGCCACTAGGCTATAAATGGTCTGTAATGGTCTGTAAATGGTAGCTAGGTAGTCACTGGAAGGAGAGCTATGCACCAATCCCCTGTGATGATGCATAGAACCGGCCAGGCCTAGCACCTAACGTCCGACCCATCCTTCTCGTGGTGCAGACCGTTAGTACCTTTCAAAAGAGATACTCTCTTGTGGAAGTGAACGGAAGGGGAGGGCTGCCAGATTAGTGTGGCCTACTGATCTGGACAACTATGGCTATTTTTTCTTTTTTTTTTCTACCCTGCTGAGGAGTGGTTAACCACACAGGGTCCTTGTGCTAACCATATAAACCCACTGGACTGTACAGATATATGGCTCTGAGCTTGATTATGGATCCTGATTTTGCTGCACTGGTGGGCTTCTGTGGAGGAAAAATCTTCCGCTGTGTTTTCTGTTTGTTTGTGGGTTGACAGCCCCAAGTGAATAGATTCACAGGATATGTTTATCAGCTGGTGGATAATCCTGAGCAGAAGTCATCGCAGGCACCTGAACTCTTTGCTTCTATTGGCATCGTCAAATTCTACATTGGAGGAAGTCTTCCAGTGTAGATGGCTTCAGCCTTTAGTGGTGGGGGAACGGGTCTTTGCCCCATGTCTGCGATTACGGGGCTGTTTGATATTGTCGGCATTCCCTCTCTCAATAAACATAGTTTCTTTAATCATCCCACTAACCATTTTCTCTCCATAGGTAGTTGGAATGTGAGGACCTGGTAGAATCCATGCCACAACGTGTTGCTGCTGTTGCCAGGGCCAAAGGTGGACCCACACGTTATTAGGTGGGATGGAGGACTCAGTCGGTCTGCTACCATCTATCTCCTAACAGCTGTCAAGTTAGCCTCCCATCAAGGTCATCCAGCATGTTCTTTAACGTGCACAGGGTATGACTTTCCAATACACGGAGCCAGGATTTAATGTTCCATCTGACGGATGGCCTTTCCAAGCACATCAGTGTCCCCTACTGACTGAAGGTAGGGAGTTTTGTGGAGATAAATCTCAACCCTCAGGTACTCGAACTTGTCGCGGTACTCAACTGTCAGACGTTGACTGTCAGGCGTTGAGGGGGACTCAACGACTCGAACTTGGGAGCTGCAGGTTACGAGTCTGGCACACTACCAACTGAGAGACCCCTACCCCTATTTAACAACAGCAATGCCGGTCTTAGGAAACTTATACGAAACTGAAGAATAATGAAAGAATTATTTACACAAACTTCTAAAATACACACTATTTTATTAAACACTTCGATACAATACTTATTACAGTACAAAATTTTAATTAACTTTTGAAGTCAATATTTTTGACTCTCATTATTATTGTTAAATATTGAAACTTCCATAACTCATTAAATGAATATGAGCGAATATTGTTCAAAATCGAGATATTGATATATTTGATTGAGATCTTTATCTGCTATCATATTTTTTAAAACAAAAAAATTCGTTTAGAAGTTTTAGAGCTTCGACTTTAGCTTCCCATTGGCAAAACATAGAATTGTTCCTTAATTTTTAGAAACCATTGTATATCCTGTGACAGCTATCTACGGATGAGTTTCACAGTCATAATTTATAAATTTGATGAGATATTTAAAAAAAATTGTGAAGATGATTTATTTATCAGATAAAGTCTGGTAAATAATTGTAATGGTGTTATTTGCCTTTATTGTTTCTTTGGAGTTAGGTCAATTTTATAAAGTCGCATTACATGGTGCTGCCATCTATTGCAAAACTGTATAACTAAAAGGAGAAAGGTATTTTTGCTAAAAACTCTTTCAAGAATATCAAATATGAAACAGAAAAAAAAAGCCATTGGAACAGCTAAAGGGATAGGACAACCGAGAACACTACCCAACAGCCAAGGCACAAAAAAAATCGTCTGACAGAGAGCTTAAAACACATGATCGTAAGATGATATATTGGGGCTTATATTAAGATGAATGTTAATCAGTTTTTACACAATTATCAAAAGTACTGAGGATTCCTGTGTACCTACGCCCACAAGAAAGTATAATTCGTATATTTTCTTGCAGGTGTAGGCCGCAAAAGAGCTTCTTTGCTTCTTTGCACACAGTGGGATAAATGGCCAGGTCACAAATACCCTCAGCGCTTAAATTTGGATAGAGGAAGGGAACCCACTGAACAGCTGTTATGAGCCAGATGGAAACCTCTAGTAAAGCTATGGCTCGCCTGCGCAAGGGGCCTGGATATAAAATCGCGTCGGTTGAACAGAGTGGTCTTTTCAAGTCAATTGGTGAGAGGAGTTGGCTCAGTCGGTAGCACGCCAGGCTCATAATTTGAAATTCCCAGGTTCGAATCTCACTTGTGTCAGGGTTGAGATTTATCACCGCTAAATCCTCACCCTGTTCTCGATAAAAAGAACAAAAAGCCGATGGGCTTAGAAAGGCGTCGTCCGTTGGATGAGATATTAATCTGTGGCACCGTGTAAATAAGAGTCACACCATGTGCACCACGTTAAAAAACATGTGTGGCCGAGTGGTTAGCGCGCTTGGCAACTGATCTAAGGGACCTGGGTTCAAACCCCGGATAAGGCATGGATGTATGTGTCGTTTTCTGCTGAGGTCCTGCCATCCTCTGAGACCTTCTACTTTGGCATATAAACTGACAGGCTCCTGTCAGACCTCTGTGGCAAGCAGCTGCTTGAGGGGGTATTTATTTTTTATTATTTATGGCATTGACGAGAGGCTTCCATCTGTCTTCTGGCAGCTGTTCAGTGGGGAGAAGCCTCCTTCAACTTTCTCTGAACCCTTGGGAACCTTGTGACCTGGCCATTTAGCCCACAGTGGGCGCAAATTGCAGCTCAGAGGTAAAACAACTGACGGACTCAGGTTAGATTTCTACTGATCTAGCTTGAAAGCAATTTCTAATATTTAAAGACTGAATATTCCTTGGGTAGACTGAGCAATAGAGAAATCTGATATGGACTGAGAACTAGCAGCCAAATATAAAGAATAAAACAACTTATGCTCAAGTAATATGCAGTAGACCTAGAACACTTTCTGTTAAGCACTGAAATGGAAATAGTTGCTTCATGAACGTGTTTGGTCCATTTTAGATGATTTTTTTTTTTATTTCATGAATACATTAATAAAATATATTTGTCATGTACAGTCGCTCAAAAAATTATCCCAACACTATAGTTGATTACAGAATTCAGAAAAAATATCTGTCAACAATTTTTTTTTAGAAATTAATGATCTGGCAACCTTCGTGTCACGTGACATCGATAGAATGGTAAAATAGATCTCATGAATTCTGCATTAGGTCAGTTCTACTCTATACACACCACATGAAAACTGATATTTGTAAAAATAATCCATTTAACGTAGTTAACACCAAACGCAATTTTGTGTAATTTGTATAGTTAAGATAGTTGAAAATCAAACAGCTCAAAATTTCTTCGAAATATTACAGGCCTTACAAATTTTGTTCATGTGGTTCAGATCGCAGGGAATGTTCTACAAAGAAAATAATTTTCCCATTCGCGAATAGTCTTCGGTTACAAAGGTTACTAAATGACATTCAGTTTAGGATAACGATAAGTTCCCCGAATTATCAACCATTTGCAACTGAGTTCAACATCCGCTATCTCCGGATAGCAACTTCGAGGATATCCGGCCAACGAGAAAGCAACATCTGTCTGATCTTATCTTCCCTGCCCTTCCTCTTCTGATTTGTTAGATCGAGGATCAATGGCAGCTCATCAAAATCGAAATCTCATCCTTAAGAAATATTTATCTTCTTTTGCCGTCCCATGTCACGCTTGGCTACCGACCGTCCCGTGGCCGAGTGGTTAGCACGCTTGGCTACTGATCAAATGGACCTAGATGTTGTGTCGTTTTTCTGCTGAGGTCTTGCCATCCTCACATAACTTCTATTATGGCATATAAACTGACAGACTCCTGTTAGACCTCTCTGGCAAGCAGCTGTTTGAGGGGGGTATTTTTTTTTTCTCTTTATTTATTTATTACTAGCTGAACGTACTCGGCGCTGCCCGGGTACGTTCAGCTATCTATGCACGAACATGCAGAAATTTACGGGTGCCACTTTTAACCTGCATATTCTTATTTTCTCTGCACTAAAGGTAAATTTTGTAACTCTCCCCCCCCCCCGCGCACACTTTAGCACAGATTTTCAACAGGAAGAAATTTGCCTGGATCGTCTTTCTTTTTTTTTTTCGATTTCTCTGTGGCAAGCAGCTGCTTGAGGAGGTATTTTTTTTCTCTCTTTATTTATTTATTATTCCTGCCAAATCAGCAAGTGGACTTTAATAATGAAAGCAAGTCGGAAAACGAGTTTTAATATTTAAATTGCAGAGCTTACGTGGTTCTTCATCAACAAATCATATGCGACTAAGAATAGACAGTGCGTGGTAACTGGAGAATACGAACACTGTGAGACTGCGCATTTGATGCTTCGATAGTGTTCAAAGTGTTGGGTTGCTTTACCTGAAAGGCACTCTTTTTGCAGACAATGAGATAAATGGCGATGTCACAAGGCCCCCGAGGACTCAGAGAAGGTTGGGGGAGGAAACCCACTGGACAGCTGTTAGAAGATAGATTGTACCCTCCCGTCAAAACCATCCAGCGTGTTCTTTAACGTGCACAGAGTACGACAATTTTTGCATAATACTGATAATTATCAGATGTTATCATAACACTGATAATTATCTCATATCATTTTGCATAATACTAATATTATCAGTACCGCACACGGCTTAACGTCCCATCTGACAAACTTTCCAAGCTCATCGGTGTCCCCTACTGACCGAGGGCGGGGACTGCTGTGGAGATAAATCTCAAAGCTGACTCAGGTGATTGCTGTTGTTTTACCTCTGAGCGGCACTTTTTTGCACACTAAATGGCCAGGTCACAAGGACCCCGAAGGCTCAGAGAAGGTTGGGGGAGGGGACCCACTGAAACAGAGCTGTTGGGAGACAGATGGTAGCCTCCCGTCAAGGCCATCCAGTGTGTTCTTTAACGTGCACAGGGTATGGCTCTCCCGCACACGGGGCCAAGGCTTAACGTCCCATCCGACGGACGACAGCCTTTCCAAGCCCATCGGTGTCCCCTACTGACCGTGGGCAGGGCGGGGAATTTTGCGGAGATAAATCTCAACGCTGACTCAGCTGGGACTCGAACCTGGGAACTACAGATTACGAGCCTGGCGCGCTACCGACTGAGCTACCGACTGAGCCACCTCCGCCCCGGTAATTCTACATAGAAAGGTTCTGTTTAATATAATAATAATAATAATCTTTATTTTATTCCGCCAGTCAATACAATATACATTTACATAGCATAATTATCTAATAACAATTAATATATACATGAAAAAATTGAGAAGTGAAATAGCTGAGAAATATCAATTGCATCAGAAAAAGTAAATAACAATCATATTAAATATTGGTGTTTAATAGGAAAGGCGAAACAAAAAAGGAGAGCATAGTAAGCTGACGCTTATTTTTAGTTAATGCTCCCTATTTCCTTTAAAGTTCAATTATGACAACAGTAAAGTATACAATAATTCAAATAGCACAATAATTCAATAGTATAAAAGGTCAAATGGTTATGAGACATATTACACTGATACATAGGTTTCATTGCTTTATAAGTAGAAACATTCTACATTTGATTTTAAATAATTTTAAAGATTTTGCATTTTTAACATCATCAGGAAATTCAGACCAAATTTTTACTGCATTGTATTTGATAGATCTCTGCCCAATTGACAATCGACACAAAGGTATACTCAGATCCTCTCTATGACGTGTTTCATAATTATGAAAATTCGAAAGACTCTGAAAATAGTCTTTAAATCTATCCAATTTAATCAATCTCATTGTAATCGAATACACAAAGTTTCCTGATATCAGTTTGTAATTATTATAGACATTAAGAATTTTAACCTCAGAAAATAAATGTGCCACGGGATCATAATATCTTTTACCAACAATATATCTAACAATTCTTTTCTGAAGACGATATATAGCATTCAGATTATAGTCAAAAGTATTACCCCAGACTAAGATTCCATATGTTATATAAGAATAAATGAAAGAGTAGTATAAATTTGTCAAAATTTGTTTGTTAACCAGATGACGTATTTTACCAATCATACCAATATTCCTTGACAGAGTGATTCTCAGCTGCTTTACGTGAAATGACCAGTTCAGATTTTCATCGATCCATATTCCTAAGAATTTATATTCAGTGCATCTCTTTAGCTTAATTTCATTAATCTTCACATCGAAACATTTCATCGATATTTTTGTTTTTATTTTTATAAATCATGTATTTGGATTTCTTGACATTTATTAATAAATTGTTATGTCTGCACCATTCAGATATAATATTTAGAGAGTAGTTAACACTGCTAATCAGGCTTGCAGAATCTTGGTTGAAATCGACAATGCTTGTATCATCAGCATATAATAACATCTTTGAATTAATGTGTAACTTTGCTAAGTCGTTAATGTAAAGTAGGAAAAGGATCGGACCAAGAATCGAACCTTGAGGCACACCTCTGTAAATAAAATGTTCATCTGATATACTACCATTTACTTCTACAAGAGCTTTCCTCTGAAATAAGTAGCTTCTTAACCAGTTATTTATTTTACCTCTCAGGCCATAAAATTCAATTTTCTTTAACAAAATTTCATGGTTAATACTGTCAAATGCTTTCGTAAAATCAAGATATACAGCTAATCCAATGTGACCTGCATCCAAATGATTGACAATATGCTCATATAAATCTGCAATGGCTGTCTGAGTAGATTTTTTATTTTGAAAACCATATTGTTGTTGTGTGATAATTTTCATATTATCTAGGAATTTAGTCAGACGTGTACAAATTAGCTTTTCAAAGATTTTCGAGAAGATTGGCAAAATTGAAATTGGTCTGTAGTTTTCTATGTTTTCTTTATCACCTGATTTATGTATGGGAAGAATTTTGGCAATTTTCAGTTTATCCGGGAATACTTCGTTTATTATTGATAAATTAAATATATAGCACAAAGGTTCTTTTATTGTATGTATAATCTTTTTAATTACATTAATATTTATGTCATCTATACCTGGTGACTTATCAGCTCCTAGATCATTCACAATGTTACTGATCTCTTGAGTAACAATTGGCATGACATAAAATGTCTGGTCTATGCACTCAATTTGATATTTATATTTGCCATGAAATTTTTCAGTTTGGTTCAGTATCAATTCGTTAACGGTATCATGAAAATAGCTATTGAAGGCATTGGACTTCGCATAGTCATCAGCAATAATTGCATCATCAGAAGAAATGTCTCCTACTATTGACTTACATTTATTTCTACCCAAAACATCGTTGAGATATTTCCATTTCTGTTTAGAATTTTTGCTAGAATCAAATCTACTGTTATAATAGGCGTTCTTTGTTTGTCTGATTTGGGCAGTAACGAAATTACGAAATTCTTTATATGCAGAACTGTCATCCTCCAAATGGGTTTCTTTTGCTTTTTTGTATAAATTATCTCTTCTAGTTATTAATTTTTTCAGATCTTTCGTCATCCAAGGAGCATTTTGGAACTTCTTAATACCCGTGGGCAAATATTTATTATAGTGATTTATAAAAATATTTATGAAATAATTATATGCTTCATTTACATCGCTGATTAAGTAAAGGAATTGCCAATCAATACGATTTAATTTATATTGCAATTGCAGAATATTATTGTCATTGATTTCTCTATATCTATAACTGCTAGGTAGCATTTGAAAATTTGTCCTTTGGACCAGAAAAAATGTGGGGAAATGATCTGTAATTTTTGACATCAGAACTCCATTTTGACAATCTACATTCGAAATTCCATAATCAATTAGTGTAGAACTTTGATTTCCAACTCTAGTTGGTAATCCACTGTTTAAAACAAAACAATCATATGAATTAACTAGGTCTATTAAATTTAATACATTTTTATCTTGGTTCATAATATCAAGGTTATAGTCACCTATTAATATAAAGATCGATTTCAGTTTAAGTAATGAGTTTAAAACAAATTCTAGATGTGACAGAAATAATTGTACATCACCCTGAGGTGGTCGATAAATACTGCCCACAATCAGATTTCCTGATTTAGCAAGCAAAATCTCGTAATCATCAGTAATAACTGACAAATTGTTTAATATCTTGAAAGAAAAGCTTTCTCTGAAATAAAGTGCTACTCCTCCACCTTTGCGAGCCTCTCTTCCCAAACCTACACTAGTATAACCATTGATATGTGGAATATTGTTATTTTGCCATGTTTCCACAAATACAAGAGTATCAAATAGAAAACTACTACTTTCTAAAGTTACCAAGATCTCATCAAGGTTTTTATACAGACTTCTACAGTTGAGTGAGAAAATAGAAAAAGTTGATTTATTAAAGCAATTACCATAAATCAGACTGAGATTTTCAGACTGAACATAATTAGGTGTAGCCATTATAAGATGAAAGATATTTCACTGTGAACAAAAAAATATATATACTTACAATGATAACAAATCTCGTTCAGATTTAACAAGGCGGCATTGTGCTCCGTTTTCCTTTCTTAGAAATATTTTCCCATTTTTTACCCATATATATTTGTATTGTTTTTCTATTTTGACTCTTCTTGCCTTGTGGAAGAGATCTCTATAAAATCTTGACAAATGTTCGTTGAGGTAGATTATATGCTTTTCATTAACAATACCTACATCTTTGGTATTCAGATCACGATGTCCTTTTACTTTGTCAAGAAAAGCATCTCGTAGGGCTCGGTCTTTAAACTTTGCTAAGATTGTACGTGGACGTGTTGAAGTCTCTTCCTTTTTACCAATTCTGAAACATTCCAGTACCTCTTGGGATTTAAAGTTAACATTTAGGAAATTAGCAATTTTCCCTACGATGTTCTTTGCATTTTCTTGTAATAATTCGGGTATACCTTGAATTTCTAAGTTGCACACATTGCTTTCCTGTTCCAAATCATTTACCCTTTCTGATAAATTTTCGATCGTATTTTCCAATTTCTGATTCTTAGCTAATAAATTCTTATTTTCATGTCTGCAGAGAACCAAGTCCTGAGTGACATTTTCAACCTTATCTCGTAATTCATCATATTTTCCTGATAAAAAATCTAATGATTTGGTAAGTTCCACGATATTGTTCTTCAGGTCACCCATGCATTCAATCATTGCCTGTTTAACCGAATGGTATATTAAAGATTTAATTGATGCCATTTGTTCGGAACTGAAGCCTTGATCTCTCTCCAAGGATTCAGCGAAAGTCGAAGCACCTGACGCAGCATACACAATATCTTGCGACCTGGCAGGGGAAGCATCAGAAGACTTGCACTTCATACACTTCCATTTGTTTTTGCGTTCTGCAGAAAATTTGCGGAAGTTATCTTCTGTAATATTTGCACAATAGTAGTGAAATTGGCTTCTACAGGCCCCTTTACATCTGATGGAATCTGAGCGTTTGTCAGTCGTCTCTAGAACTTCATTCCCACAGATAGCACACAAGCCTTCCATTGCTGAGGAATTTGCAAAGTTAGCACGACAAAAGTTAGTACAGCAAAGTAGGCACGCCGAGCTTACCAACGTTAGGCTTAGCTAAACGACTAGTTCAAAGTTGCAAAGATTTAATGAAGTAGTTCTCGAGATGGGCAAGAAAGATATCTAAGGAATTAAGCAAATCTTTAAAACATTAAATATAAAGGTTTAAACTCACAGAGCGACGAATTATTATGCTATTAAGTGATATAATATAAGAGATATCAGAACCACATCCTACTTTAACATTGCCAGATCCGAGAAAGGGTATCAGAAGATGACAGTAGATGATCCCCTCCTCATTAATGGTCCTCCGTCTGAGCCAAATTCTCTCCTGACATCAATTTCCATCCGCCCAATCAAGGCCAACAGCTCTATTTTTCATGGTAAAAAAAATCATTGATATGTTAAAACAATTAATTAAAAGAAATTTTTCACGTCTAATTAATGTTTCTTTCCAAAAAAAAATGCTCTATGCACTAACATGCAGAAATTTACTCTCATACAAACAAACAGAGAATGTAAAATTAGCGTCTTATTTTAAAGAAAAATAGATCGATTAGTTATAGTTAGTAATAAGTCAAAATAATTTCTTTAAAAAATTTGGAATCAAACGTTTAATCAGATTTCTCCTTGTCATTGTTATGGGTGGAAAATCTTTATTAAAGGGGACGCTTTAAGTGTTGTTTTTCTGGTCTCCATTAACCACGGATAATGGGGACCTCCTTATTTGATTGAGATCTTTTACTTAAATGAAGTCATATTTTTTCGATGTGAAGTTTAATTAAGAAATTAACTCAATTTTTTTTCACTTAATCCAATAAGTTAATGGGAAGATTTAAAGTTAAACTTCCCATTGATATTGATTATACTTTACAAATAAATTCTGTTCTGGTAGGGCTCTCTGATATGACAGCTGTTTAAAATGAAACTCTCAGGTCAGAGTAGCTTCCAATAAAGTTCGATACAATCTCCAGCTGTTATTTTCCGAATATATATATATACCCCCTTAAGCAGCTGCTTCCCACAGAGGTCTGACAGGAGCCTATAAGTTTATATGCCATAGTAGAAGGCGTCCTCAGCAGGACCGCAGCAGAAAAACGACACACACATCCATGCCTTACCCGGGGCTCGAACCCAGGTCCCTTAGATCAGTAGCCAAGCACGCTAACCACTACCCAGGGTTGGGTTGTTTTACCTCTGAGCGCCACTTTTTTGCACACCATGGGCTAAATGGCCAGGTCACATGGACCCCGAAGGCTCAGAGAAGGTTGGGGGAGGGGACCCACTGGAACAGCTGTTGGGAGGCAGATGGTAGCCTCCCGTCAAGGCCATCCAGCGTGTTCTTTAACGTGCACAGGGTATGGCTCTCCCGCACACGGGGCCACGGCTTAACGTCCCTTCCGACGGACGATGGCCTTTCCAAGCCCATCGGTGTCCCCTACTGACCGTGGGCAGGGCGGGGAATTTTGCGGAGATAAATCTCAACGCTGACCCAGCTGGGACTCGAACCTGGGAACTACAGATTACGAGCCTGACGCGCTACCGACTGAGGCACCCCCCGCCCCCACTACCCAGGTCCCTTAGATCAGTAGCCAAGCACGCTAACCACTCGGCCACAGGTCTAGTAAAAATCAATCACATTATTATTCATCATATCAACATTAATTATATTCAACATTTATTATACAATCATATCAACTTTATTATTCTGTTATCTATTCCATAATCGTAGAATTTTGTAGAAATTTTGTTGTTTTTTTGGCGTTTGTTTTGTCACCGGAATTTCGCTATTTTATTAAAGTTTGCTAAAAGTTTAGAAAAACTGTCATCTTAAAGTGGTGTTATATAAAAAGTTGAATTATTAGTAACTTGTAAAAAGCAGAAACCAGCGGACAAATGATCTAAAAAACTGGGTTGACCTTAATATTACTCTTTATTTTGCAAGTCAGTAATTTAATTAAACCTACACTCAATAGTTCTTGAATTATATAACCCACACCTCCTCGATCTCGAATAACTACCTAAATATAAAGAGGAATATGTGCTCACAGTTTACGATAAACCTTCGGAGATATATGTTCATCCGACCTGACTGTAAAGAATCCCATAGTTGAATAACAGTGTCCACGGGTATCATCGCAGTAGATTATCCATTCCACAGTATCCCACATTTATTGGATGAAGAGTTCGAATAGATGTGGGATGCTCTAGGTTTGGGTTCTGCAACAGCCTGCTTTCTTGTCTGCCTTGGGGTGTACCTATCCTCTGGGGTTCAAAATTAGTCCTTGTGGCTCGTTTCCCCTTCATCGTGGGGGAATTGTTGTTCTAATATGAATTTCTAACTGTATGATATCCTATGTCTTGTCCAAAGAAAGTTTACCCGTAAAGTGTTCAGTGGTTGGGTTGGGTTGTTTTACCTCTGAGCGGCACTTTTTTGCATACCATGGGCTAAATGGCCAGGTCACATAGACCCCGAAGGCTCAGAGAAGGTTGGGGGAGGGGACCCACTGGAACAGCTGTTGGGAGACAGATGGTAGCCTCCCGTCAAGGCCATCCAGCGTGTTCTTTAACGTGCACAAACGGCTCTCCCGCACACGGAGCCACGTCTTAACGTCCCATCCGGCGGACGGCGGCCTTTCCAAGCCCATCAGTGTCCCCTACTGACCGTGGGCAAGGCGGGGAATTTTGCGGAGATAAATCTCAACGCTGACTCAGCTGGGACTCGAAACTGGGAACTGCAGATTACGAGCCTGGCGCGCTACCGACTGAACCATCCCCTCTCCAAGTGTTCAGTGAAGTTCAGTGAGTTGAGATCAGGTAAGTTGATTGGTCATGTGATAAGGTGAAGTTTCCAGATATTTTGCAAACCATTCCTATACAATATGTAGTGCATTGTCTTGTTGAAAGATTCTGTCACCATTGGGCAACATACTTATCATTTAGGAGTATACTTTATATGCAACAATAGTCAAGTAATCTGCATATTTCTTGTTTTGTTGCAGTGTGTCAAAGGGCCCGGTCTGTAAATGGTAGCTAGGTAGTCACTGGAAGGAGAGCTATGCACCAATCCCCTGTGATGATGCATAGAACCGGCCAGGCCTAGCACCTAATGTCCAACCCCGCCTTCTCGTGGTGCGGACCGTTAGTAACTTTCAAAAGAGATACTCTCTTGTGGAAGTGAACGGAAGGGGAGGGCTGCCAGATTAGTGTGGCCTACTGATCTGGACAACTATGGCTACTTTTCTTTTTTTTTCTACCCTGCTGAGGAGTGGTCAACCACACAGGGTCCTGGTGCTGACCATATAAACCTACTGGACTGGACAGATATATGGCTCTGAGCTTGATTATGGATCCTGATTTTGCTGCACTGGTGGGCTTCTGTGGAGGGAAAATCTTCCACTGTGTTTTCTTTTTGTTTGTGGGTTGACAGCCCCAAGTGAATAGATTCACAGGATATGTTTATCAGCTGGTGGATAATCCTGAGCAGAAGTCATCGCAGGCACCTGAACTCTTTGCTTCTATTGGCATCGTCAAATTCTACATTGGAGGAAGTCTTCCAGTGTAGATGGCTTCAGCCTTTAGTAGTGGGGGAACGGGTCTTTGCCCCATGTCTGCGATTAGGGGGCTGTTTGATATTGTCGGCATTCACTCTCTCAATAAACATAGTTTCTTTAAACATCCCACTAACCATTTTCTCTCCATAGGTAGTTGGAATGTGAGGACTCTGCACAGAGCTTTTTCTCTTGATGTCCTCACACAAGAATTCCACCGTTATAATTTAGATATTCTCGGCTTGCAAGAGACCAGATGGACAGATAAAGGTCAGATTCATAAAAATAATCTTAAATTTCTCTTTTCAGGGAGGGACGACAAAAAGCATCACCAAGGCGTGGGTCTGCTTCTCAGCAGACACGCTAGCGATGCTCTTCTAGGATATGAGTGCATTAATGAAAGGTTTCTTACAGCAAAATTTCAGACAAGCGTTAAAGACTTGAATGTTATCTGCTGTTATGCCCCCACTGAGGATGCCGATGAGGATGAGAAGGATAGGTTTTATGAACAACTTCAGGATATTTTGAATTCTGTCAAGAAAGGAGATATTACCCTTGTTCTTGGTGACTTCAATGCCAAAGTTGGTACTGACTCTGACCTTTGGGGAGGAGTAATAGGCCCTTTTGGTATTGGTAGCTGCAATAGCAATGGGCAACGTCTCCTACAGGTAAGTAAACTCAATGGATTCAGAATAACTAACACTTATTACAAACACCGCGACATACATAAGTACACATGGGTTTCACCTGATGGGCTGCATAAGAATATGATTGATTACATATTAATTAACAGCAAATGGACTAGTTCTGTTAGGAATACCAGGGCATATAGGGGAGCTGAAATTGGATCTGACCATTACCTTGTTAAAAGTGTGTTGCAACTTAAACTTAAAAAGTGTTGTGCTAGGGTTAAAAAATTTACTTTTAATACTGAAGCTCTGAAAGATCCAGTTATAGCCAAAGCTTACCATGATAGGTTACTTAGTCATTATGACAGTCATGGTTTGCTTACTACTGAAGTTGAGGAAGAATGGGATCATTTTAAACAGGCTTTTTTGGACACTAACAGTACTCTTTTAGGAAAAAAGGAGCAGAAGAGGCAAAATTATCTGAGTGATAAGGCACTTGAGCTTATTTCGGAAAGAAAGAACTGCAGGAATGCCCTTAATCAATACCCTACTAGTCCTAATAGAAAGCATTACAGAGACCTTAATAAACTTGTAAAGGATCAGTTAGCTGCTGATAAAAATTTTTGGCTTGATGGTTTGGCTGACAAAGCCGAGGAAGCAGTTAGACAGCACAACAGCAGAGAGCTGTACCAGATAGTTAATGTTTTGTGTGGTAGAAAACGGACAGGCATACAAGGATTGAAGGATAAACAAGGTAAGGTTATTGAAGGGGAGGATTCTGTCATGGCTAGGTGGGCTGAGCATTTCAGTGATGTTCTAAACAATGTAGTTAGTTCTACTCCCATTGTTTGCAATGATGATAGATGCATTGGTGGCTTTAATGTTGGCCCTATAACACAATCTGAAGTTAGTTTGGCTGTTTCTAAACTTAAACTTCATAAATCCCCAGGGGTAGATGAAATTACTACGGAAATGCTTAGAGCTGGGAATGTTTCGGTTACCACTTGGATGACTGAAATTCTGAATCTCTTTTATGATAAAGGCATGGTTCCTAAAGATTTTACCAGAGCTATTATTATCCCTATTTTCAAAAAAGGTGATCGCAGTTCTTGTGATAACTATAGGGGTATCAGCCTACTCTCTGTTCCAGGTAAAGTTCTTTCCATGATTGTGCTTAATAGAATTAAGAATCTGGTTGACAGGCAATTGCGTGATGAGCAATGTGGATTCAGAAGTGGTAGGGGATGTGTAGATCAGATATTTTCACTTAGGCAGATTCTTGAGAAATGTTTAGAGTTTCAGAAACCTTTGGTTGCTAGCTTTGTTGATTTCAAAAAGGCTTTCGACTCTGTTGATCGTCATAATTTGTGGTTGATTGTGAGATCATATGGTATACCAGACAAGTTAGTTAACATTATGAAAGCTCTCTATAATAACACTGAGTCGTGTGTGAGAGTTGGTAAGGCTTGTAGCAATTGGTTTAGCATTACTTCTGGTGTTCGACAAGGGTGCATTTTGTCTCCTTTTCTCTTTAGTTTGGTTATTGATTATGTTATGCGAAATTCACTTCAAGGGAAAGATTTTGGCCTTAAATGGGCTGCAGATAGGAAAATTTCTGATTTAGATTATGCTGATGATTTAGCCCTTCTGGCAAATGATGTTGATGAGATGAACTCTTTCATTCGAGCCGTTGATGAGACTGGTAGTAGAGTAGGTTTGGTTATAAACAGAGAGAAAACTAAAGTGATGAAAATTGGTCAGGCAGGCTGTGATTCAGTTAATCTGAATGGTTGCAGTCTTGAGCAGGTGTCACAGTTTAATTATCTTGGGAGCTATGTAACTGATAATGGTGATGTGCGGCATGAGATTAACAGACGAATAGGGATTGCTGCTGGGACTTTTAAGAAACTATGGAGAGTGTGGAGAAATAGGCGTATACACCTAAAGACTAAAATTAGACTGTATAATAGTTTGGTTCTTTCTAGGGTTAGTTATGGTAGTGAAACTTGGACACTTTGTAAACAAGATAACAGGAAACTAGATGCTTTTGATTCCAGATGCTTACGCAGTATCTTGGGCATTAGGTGGTTCAACTTTGTAACTAATGATGAGATTAGGAAAAGGAGTTTGCAACCTCCTTTAAGCAGCATATTGTGCAGAGAGAGACTCCGTTGGTTTGGCCATGTTGCCCGTATGAATAATTATAGATTGGCGAATAGGGTTATGAACAGTGTGCCTAAAGGCCTCAGAAAGAAGGGGAGACCTAGGATGCGGTGGGCAGACAATGTCAAACAGGACCTTGTTAGAATTGGTGTGCAGTGGCCAGATGCAGTAGATGTAGCTCAGGATAGACTTGCTTGGAGAACTAAATTGCACGGTCTGGTTGGACCTCCGTAGCCCATGGCTGCTTGAGGATGATGATGATGATGATGTCAAAGGGCCCAACGCATCTCATAGAACATCCCTTAGACCTTTTATGATTCACGTACCCCCTGGAAATGTGTATGTAACTGTAATAACCCTTGTATAGATAGATAAAACTATAGTTATAATATAACAATGGGAATACAACTTTGTTACTAGATATAGCGACTTTTGAGCTCTCACGGCGTACCCGAAAAAACTTTACCGCGTACCCCACGTTGAGAATCCCTACCTTAGATCATGAACATAACAATCACTTGTATGCACTGTCTGATAGTTCCTGAAGATAGCTGTTTTTACTGACAAAAAAATTAATTGAAAGATTTTAAAAATAACTCTCTTTCCATATGCGCCTTAAAAATAGAAAATAAAACTAAAGCATGCTGATGGTGCAATCAGTCATTGAGTTTCGTGTTATACGCAGATATGAATCTGTGTATAACTTTCATTGAAATTCCCATTTTAACACATCGTTGTTAATAATGCTTTTTATACTTTTTTTATAACTTGTTAATAGTCTTACACAGTGCTCTCAGCCCAACTATTCATCATTGGCTCGAAGGGCATTTTCAGGCCAGTCCTGCAATGCTGCTCCCCGTGAGCCAGCTGCGACGCCCTCGCTTTCGGATACTAGTTCTCCCCCCCCCCCTCATCAGTTACTCACCTGTCCTGTCACTAAGGCAGAAGCCCAGAGAGACGTAACACGGACTCCTACTGGCAGATGTTGCATAACACAGAGGCAATTTTTGTGTTCACACAAATGTACGAGAACCACTGCTCTTTTTATAGACGAGGCAGTGGTCAACATCCTTACCCAGAGCAATTAATGCCGACAGGACGGATGGATTTGTTGCCTAGGTGAGAACCGATAAAATGACACAGCTTCATTTTCAGTTTGACAAAAAAGGAGAGTTGCATTCCCAAATAAATCAATGACCATTAACATTTCCAGTCCTTTCCTAGACCTTCCTTTCTCTGCTCAGATAACCACCTGGAAGTTGGGTTTTTTGGATGTAAAACTCCCATTGGCTGTAGTGCCCATTACGAGGAGGTGTTTAAAACACCAGAAAATACTGAAAACGCCTGAGATCATCTAAATACTTTTGTAAGAGGGACCAATGCCATTCGAGTAAGTGGAGAGCACTGGGAAGGAAATATATAGAAGAAGGTAGATGAGTGGATATGAGAAAGAACAAGTGAGCAAGAGAGATCGCTGCAGCAGAGTCATGACCAGCTGACGGCCTGACCGCTATTGGACTTTGGTACATTCCTGCCCACCCTGACAGCCACTGCCTGAGATCATCTATGATACTATATGGTATGATTTGAATCATCTTCTCTATCTTAGTATGACACAATGTTATTTTTATGTGAGTTGGGTTGTTTTACCTCTGAGCGGCACTTTTTTGCACACCATGGGGTAAATGGCCAGGTCACATGGACCCCGAAGGCTCAGAGAAGGTTGGAGGAGGGGACCCACTGGAACAGCTTTTGGGAGACAGATGGTAGTCTCCCGTCAAGGCCATCCAGCGTGTTCTTTAACGTGCACAGGGTATGGCTCTCCCGCACACGGGGCCACTGCTTAACGTCCCATCCGACGGACGGCGGCCTTTCCAAGCCCATCGTGTCCCCTACTGACCGTGGACAGGGCGGGGAATTTTGCGGAGATAAATCTCAACGCTGACCCAGCTGGGACTCGAACCTGGGAACTACAGATTACGAGCCTGGCGCGCTACCGACTGAGCCATCCCCGCCCCATTTTTATGTGGTATATGCATCATGTGCAAGAGATAGTGGAGAAGTTGAATTTAACAATTATCATGATCGAGTTGTGTTGTTACAATAGACTGACCTGAAGACTTATGTTCAATGCCACAAGGGCACTTTCACTTTTATTCGATGCTTCCCTATTAAATACTTGTTTCGTTGTATGTGTAAATTGGTAGTAAAATGTTAATAACCAGGGTTTTGCGGCCAGGAAAATCGGATTGTAGAACTCAGCAATTACGACTTTCTTCGAATCACAATGAATAGAATTATTTTAATATTTTTTTAAAAATGTTAAACTCGTTGATATACCAACGGCAGTGTAACATTCGTATTCAGTTCAAAGGCAAACAGGGCACCGATTTATCTACTCAACAAGATTGCCAGGCCCTATCATCCTTTGAAGTGAATATGAATTCAGCGACTGATTGCACATCAATATGCTTTAGTTTCCTTTTCTACTTTTTAGGACGCATATGGAAAGATAGTTTTTTTTATATATTATTTTTTTCATTCAGTCTCGTTTAATTGCTGTTTCCATCTAGTCACCACTTTGAGACCTGTGGCCTCCAAAATGTTCCTTTTGCACTGGAAAAAGATTGTAATCGCAAGGTAGCAAATCAGGGCTACAAGCAGGATGCTCAAATATCTCTCACTGGTAAGGCTATAAAAGTTATTTAATACTCTTTCGAAACAGCAATTTGTGAAACGTTTCTAGTGGGAGATATTGAAACGTTTCCGTTGAAATTCGGCAAATCTTCCATTTGCAGGAGACCATATTCTGTGCCCCTTGAAAAACATGCTGGATGGCCTTGATGATAGGGTTCCATCTGTTGTCTGAAAGATGGCTTTCCAGGTATAGTCTCTTGTTAACACTCTGTTTAGCCCATTGTGGCAAAGAACTGCCGCTCACAGGTAAAACAATTCAAGATTTTGAATCTGAACTGAAATCTCAATCACGTGTTGTAACAGTGTCTAAAACTCGGCAAGAGCCATTTTCAGCGACAGTTGTTCCGAAATGCGATATGCTACAATACGGAACACGTCACCTTCATGTTTCCCCACTTCCGGTCTACAACCGCTGCAACGACTGTGGTCATTGCATCATCCATACCAGAGTGTTGTAACAAGTACTCAGGGACTAAAATAATATATTTTTTGGAATATCTGAATATCTGTTGGTCTTTTGCATGGAGAGCAGAAATCGCTCTTCTTGCAAAGTCCAGATATTCTCAACTTACTGATCTTCAATTCACTGTGAAATCACGAGTTGAAATTTTAGATCGAAACAAATTATTTAAAAAATCGCTAACTTTCAAAGACTGTAATAGAAACGCTTCGTAATCCACAAAAAATATTTTTGACACGAGATATCAAAATTCTTAATGCTGTTTTCTTCCTTACGATAGATTTATCTTATGGATCATGCACTTTTCCTAATCACGTAGTTTAAAATGAAAAAAATTCTCACAGAGGGGAGAAAATACAACACACAGCTTCTACACAGACACAAGGGAAATGTTAGCTATCATCATACTCTCAGTAAAAAAACTAATCGAGTTAATAATACAATAATGAATAATAATACAATAATAATTATTTAATACAATACACAGACTTTTGCACAGACACAAGGGAAATGTTAGCTATCATCATACTCTCAGTAAAAAAACTAATCGAGTTAATAATACAATAATGAATAATAATACAATAATAATTATTTAATACAATACACAGACTTTTGCACAGACACAAGGGAAATGTTAGCTATCATCATACTCTCAGTAAAAAAACTAATCGAGTTAATAATACAATAATGAATAATAATACAATAATAATTATTTAATACAATACACAGACTTTTGCACAGACACAAGGGAAATGTTAGCTATCATCATACTCTCAGTAAAAAAACTAATCGAGTTAATAATACAATAATGAATAATAATACAATAATAATTATTTAATACAATACACAGACTTTTGCACAGACACAAGGGAAATGTTAGCTATCATCATACTCTCAGTAAAAAAACTAATCGAGTAAATACTAGTGAAACGTAAGATCCTTTAAATCATTTCAAGAAAATTAACTTTATAATAATTCTTTTATGGAGTCGTGTCGAACGAAGATCTGAGAAATTTTAAGACAGATGAAACGCTTACGACAATGAATCTCCTCGCTTACTGGAAAAGTCTCCTACAGAAACTTCTCAAACACTTATTTGCCTAACTTTTCACATAGAAAAGCTTCAATATGGTCATTTTTTTATAAAGCTGATGGACTGCAATAACGACGATTACTTGGTACAGGCGCATCGAAATATACATGGCACTCGGACAGAAAATTTGAGTTGGTTAGCATTTTTAATGAAAAAGCATCGACGAAAAATGAATTTAAAATCATTACACTCAGAAATATACAATTCATTTCCTAACGTTGAAATAAAATTCATCTGCTATGAATCGCAAACTTTATCCGCTTGTAGATGATAATTCTCGAAATGCAGAACCCGCACATGAAGGTTTGTTTTAGACTCTGGATCAGTGTCTCGCAAACTGTGTGTCGCGGCACAGTAGTGTGGCGCGAGAGATTTTCAAATTGACACTAGATATTCCAAAGATTTTATTTTGACTTGACTTGTGTTATCGATTTTGTGTATTAAAAGTTTTTTCTCTGTTACCTATCGACGTGCTTTAATAAAAATCTTTCAGATTTTATCAACTGGGATCTTGTAAGTATTTATCAAGCTTTTTCCAAATTTCGGTATTGATTTTTGATTATTTTAAACCATAGAATGGATAAATATTTAAAACAAACACCGAGTTATGAATTAAAGAACAAGAGCAAATCTTCAAGTAAAACCAGGCTGATGACTTCAACAAAGCGCAAATATAATGAAGATTATATATAATAAAAATAAATAAATACCCCCTCAAGCAGCTGCTTGCCACAGAGGTCTGACAGGAGCCTGTCAGTTTATATGCCACAGTAGGAGATCTGATAGGATGGCAGGACCTCAGCAGAAAAGACGAAACACATCCATGCCTAACTGGGGCTCGAACCCAGGTCCCTTAGATCAGTAGCCAAGCGTGCTAACCACTCGGCCACGGGACCAACCGTGCTAATCACTCGGCTAGATTATATAGAGTATCTAAATTTTAAATAAAATGCATTTAACGAAACTTCAATTTTCCTCTTTTTACGTAACCATCAAAAATTCTTTTTTAGGTGTGCCGCGGAAAAAAAATTAGATTCAGTGTGCCGCAGAGTAAAAAAGTTTGCGAGACACTGCTCTGGATAAACGTTGTCTCTCCTCATTCACATGAATGGATCACTTAGAAATTACTTCTGTATTTATTTCAAAAGTTTTGATCTATTTATCGGAACAGCATCAGTCTTACGAATATTTATTACTAATCGATCGTTAAGTTTTTTCATTTACGATAGAGAAGAAAGCTAGTCAACTTTTGCACTTCTTCTGATACATGCCCTACTAAACCCAAAGTTACTGCTGACCACTAAACTCAGAGCTATAACACATAACGTTTTCCCTGTTGTACCAGGGGTGGCTCGTCGGTAGCGCGCCAGGCTCGTAATCTGTTGTTCCCAGGTTCGAGTCCCAGCTGGGTCAGCGTTGAGATTTATCTCCGAAAAACTCCCCGCCCTGCCCACAGTCAGTAGGGGACACCGATGGACTTGGAAAGGCCGTCGGATGTTAAGCCGTGGCTCCGTATGCGGGAGAACTGTGCGCGTTAAAGTACACCCTGGATGGCATTGACGGGAGGGTACCATCTGTCTCCCAACCACTGTTCCAGTGGGTCCCCTCCCCCAACCTTCTCTGAGCCTTCGGGGTCCGTGTGACCTGGCCATTTAGCCCATGGTGTGCAAAAAAGTGCCGCTCAGAGGTAAAACAACCCAACCCTGCTGTACCAGTCGCTCTAACCAATACGTCAAGCTTCATCGCTAAGCCTATGAGTTTTCTTATATATACGTGTCATTCAGAGGTAAAAATTCAATAATTTACTACTTACTATCAGTAAACATCCCTTTCACACAAAACTCGACGTGTTAAAGTACAGTATACACTGTCTTAGCATTCACTAGTTGCACGAAAATAGTGTATTAGTCAAGCAGTTATATGAAGAATTTATCCTATGCGATTTTCTCTGTATACTTCACTTGAATAAAAATAGCTTTAGGATAAGAATGGTTAGATAAAACAGAACAATCGACAGGTGCGCATCGGGGAGGGTAGGAGCTCTCCAGGACAAAGTCCATGGCCCAACCGCATTCAGCTCACTCCCGTGCTTAGGCTATTGAAAACATATAATTAACATTCTTCAGAGACGGAATTATTACATTTTAACTTTCTACGGAACATATATATGTTACCGCTAAAGTGCAGAAATCAGTTATTCTACGGATTATCTAGGTATTGTGCAGATTAACTAGGGTGATCCGTTAACGTGCGGAAAATTGTTTCATTTCTCAAATTACCTAGGTAATCTGCAAATTACCTGGATAATCTGCACATTACCTACTAGGCACTCGTTAAAGTGAAAATAAGATCTTTGCTGGAACAACAGGAACGTTTCTGTACGCTTAAATTAACATAATGTTATTTATCTAGTGTCCGAGAGTAGAGTTGAAACCAGGGTCATCCCTCTGTCAACATGAATCAGTCGTCCGAATTATAAAAAACGCCCCCAAAATGAGCAGGCCAAGTGAGAACGAATCATTTTAGTGATTCGTTATCAAGAATGAATCACTTTACCGATTCGTTCTCACTTGGCCTCCGCTCATCCGGGGCGTTTTTTATAATGCGGACGAGTGAATCACGTGACACGAAGATTCATATTCAAGAGATTCACCACTATGAGAGAAACAAACTTTTGAACTTTAACGATGCGGAAGCCGTTAATGTGCACATTACCTAGGTAAAATGCGGAAAACTCTTGATTCCGCACGTTAATGGAGCAAATCAGTTAATCTGCAGATTAGCTAGGTAATGTGCCCATTAACGGCTTTCGAGCTTTAGCGGTAACATATACATTTAAACTTCGGTTTCAATTGCAATACATTGATTTATTTCTAAATTTATTTTCACGTATAAAATTCTAGCTGAAGTTTCGTGTAAACTCTAGCTGAGAAACACTATACAGAGCAGTTCTGAAACGTAAGTATTAGTAAGTCGGTAGGTGTGTAAAGCAGTAAGAATGTGAATAAATAAGTCAGTAAGCGTGTGAGTAAATAACTCAATAAGTGTGTGAGTAAGTAATTCAATAAATGTGTGAGGAAATAATTCAATGAGAGTGTTAGTAAGTAATTTAGTAAGAGTGTGAGTATATAATTCAGCAAGTGTGTGAGTAAGTCAGTAAGAGTGTGAGTAAATAATTCAATAAGTGTGGGGTTTAGTAAGAATGTAAGTAAGAAAGTGAGTCAGCCAGTGTGTAAGTAATTCAGTTAGTGTGTCAGTAAGCAATTCAGTGAGTAAATCAGTAATTCAGTAAGAGTGTGAGTAAGACGTTAACAGTGTGAGTAAATAATTCAATAAGTGTGGAAATCAGTAAGAAAGTGTGTAATGAATAAAAAAGTGAGTGAATAAGGCAGTAAGTGATTTAGTGAGTGATGATTCTGTTTTCGAAGTCAATAAATGTTTTAATGAGTAAGCAAGAAAGTAAGTCAGTAGTAAGTGGGTGAGTAAATAGGTCAGTAAGCAATTCAGTAAGTGCGTGCATGAGTAAATAATTCAATAAGTGTGTGAATAAATAATTAGGTAAATGTGTGGGTAAACTAGCAGGTAAGTGCATAACTCTGTCAGTAAATAAGAGTGTAAGTCAGTCGATAAGTGTGTAAGTCTGTCAGTAAGCAAGGAAATAAATAAGAAAGTAAATTAGTCAGTCAGGGTATAAATAGGTAAGAGTGAGAGTACGGCGGTAAAGGATTAATGAACAAGAAAGTGTGGAAGTCAGTAAAAAAGTGCGTAAGAAAGTAAGTAAATAAAAAAGTGAGTGAATAAGGCATTAAGTTATTTAGTCAGTGAGTAAGAAAGTGAGTAAAGCAGTCAGTAAGAGATTTAGAATGTAAGTAAGTGAATAACTCAGGCAGTGTTTTACAGAGTAATTGAATGAATGAGTGAAGTAGTCTGTCAATAAGTAATACTTATCCCGGGTTCGTTGTATATGACACGATTATGCAAACGTTTTTACTCGAAAGAAAATTCTCATGGTATTGAATAGGAGCCTAAAATGTGTTCGGCTTATAGTTTCACTAGTGAAATAAAGTATTTACACTACTTATTAGGATTTTTTTTTTTTGAAATTCAAGAAGTACTCGTAGGGTAAAACAATGTTTACCGATATAAAACATTTATTTCTCCAGGGACTGTAGCCCAATAAGGTATGATAAACAGAGATGAACGAGATACAGTGAAGGAAAAACAATGTCAGTACATTTGCGGAACACTAGCGACTTAAAGAATTAATCATTAAAATCAATGGGATGAATTAAGACGTGATTATTCCAACGTATCAAAGGAAAAAAAGTAGTTTAATATTAAGAGTTGTTTTATTAAGATATTCAGAGAGGGAAAACCTTCTAGGGTTGTATACCACCTTTAAGAATCAAAGTCCAATATCACCCTTAGCATTATTGCTAAACGCATTGACTCATCAAAGTATGGGTTGTTGGGTTGGGTTGTTTTACCTCTGAGCGGCACTTTTTTGCACACCATGGGCTAGATGGCAGGTCACATGGACCCCGAAGGCTCAGAGAAGGCTGGGGGAGGGGACCCACTGGAACAGCTGTTGGGAGACAGATGGTAGCCTCCCGTCAAGGCCATCCAGCGTGTTCTTTAACGTGCACAGGGTATGGCTCTCCCGCACACGGGGTCACGGCTTAACGTCCCATCCGACGGATGGCGGCCTTTCCAAGCCCATCGGTGTCCCCTACTGTCCGTGGGCAAGGCGGGGAATTTTTGCGGAGATAAATCTCAACGCTGACCTAGCTGGGACTCGAACCTGGGAACTACAGATTACGAGCCTGGCGCGCTACCGTCTGAGCCACCCCCTCCCAACCATCATGAAAGTATGAATCATCCTCTCCGCAAACATAGGATGCTTTGATCTCTATCTTTAAGGGTCCAATATCACTCTTCGTGTCATGAGACCATTAAGAATTGAAAATATATATATATGGAGGAATTGAAAAATAGTTTAATGGTCCAAAATATTAAAACGCAAAATTGAAATAAAAAATGTATAGTACAAAATTATTACATATTAAAATATTTTAAAATGAAATGAAATAAAAGTTTTCAGACGTACGTTAATTTTAAAAACGTATAAAATTTAAAAAATTATTATGCAGTACAAAATATTTTGAAATGGAAAAAAGAAAAAAAACTTTAAAACATAAATATAAAAAACTGTTAAAGCAGAAAAACATAAAATTAAAAAAAATATTATTATGTAGTAAGAAATATTTTAAAAATGGAAAAAATTAAAAAAATTAAAATTTTCAAACTTACAACTGAAAAAATTATAATGTAATACAAGATTTATAAATTTGTGAAGAAAATCTTTGAGAACCAAGAGACTGAATTATATAATATGCAAAAATAATAGTGAACAATTAAAAATGCAAACATAATTTCTAGAACTTCAAAATGTTTTTTTTTTTCTAAATGATAAAGTATCTGCGTCACCCTTCGAGTCATACGCTGACTCATCAACGGGTGAATCACCCGGAAACGTATATGGATTTTTTTTTTTTAAATACGTATTTCGAACCCGGTAAGGCATGGATGTTCGTGTTGTTTTCTGCTGAGGTCCTGCCATCTTCTCAGATCTTCTACTGTGGCATATAAACTACCAGGCTCCTGTCAGACCTCTGTGGCAAGCAGCTGCTTGAGTGGGTATTTATTTTTAGCCGTCCCGTGGCCGAGTGGTTAGCACGCTTGGCTACTGATCTAAGGGACCTGGGTTCGAGCCCCGGGTAAGGCATGGACGTTTGTATTGTTTTTCTGCTGAGGTCCTGCCATCCTCTCAGACCTTCTACTTTGGCATATAAACTGACAGGCTCCTGTCAGACCTCTGTGGCAAGCAGCTGCTTGAAGGGGTATTTTTTATTATTATTATTATTTATTATTATTTTAAACGTCTGTTTCGCAGGACTTTTCAGGTTGTAAATCCATCCATCAGTAAAACGTGTTTCACAGGAGAGGGAGTAGTTATAAATTTATTTCTAAATACAATTTACAAAGAATAAAAGAAATTAATTCCCAATGTGATTTACAAGGAATAAAAAAATTAATTCCCAATGTGGTTTACAAGGAATAAAAATATAATTTATACGTAGGTTAATTTATAAAGAATAATGATCAGTTATTCACTGAGATCATCTTCCTTTAAGCATCACTTTTGAATAATATACTTGGCGTAATGGGTAAATGCTCTGAGTAGATGTGGGTTCTACACAAGCTGTGGAAAATATTTTTTTTAATATAGTACGTGTGTTAAATACGAGATGGCTCTGCAGTTAGCAGGACTTAGAATTATTTGGGGACATCGGATGGTTATGACGTCAGAATCGAAGATGGCGGACTTGGGACTTAAAATATTTTGGGACCTTTAGAGTTGTTTACTTCACAATGGGTTTGGGCGGGAGGAGGTCTTAGAGGGGAATGACATAACCAGGGGTTCTTTAGAGGAGACGTGTGACGTCAGATTTCAAAATGGCAGACGAAAGGCGAAATCGAGGAACTTTTTGAAAAGGCGGCGTGGTCGAAAGCGCGATATCGGAGGAATTTGTGGTGATGACGTCATAGGGGTCAAAAGGTCGTTTGATGCGAAAGAGTCTGACCTACTACTCCTCGATTTCGTTCTCTCCTTAATTTCATAAAACCAATCCCAATTTTCGCAACTCACCTGCATTTAACCAAGTGGCTTCGAATTTTTCTAACTCCCCTAGCTTTTGCTAACTTGCCATAATTTTATGAAAAAACAATCTCAGTTTTTTCATCTCACCTGAATTTTACCAATTCCTCAAGATTTCGCGACTGAATTTTGCCAATTCCTCAAGATTTCGCGAAGTTTTGCAGATTTTGCCAACTTCCCTTAATTTATGCAAAAATATCCAAATTTTCACAACTCACCTGGATTTTATCACGCGCTTCGAATTTCGCCTACTCCGATTTATTTTTTTTTGGGGGGGGAGGTTCCACCACCATCCCGCATCTCATAGCTATGCCCCTTAGCGTTACTATCAATTTGCATCTAATTCTGAGCAATATTGAAAGCTTCTGTTCCTGATCATAGATGGCGCCATGAGACAAGGACATTAAAATTTACAATCACAATTAGCTGAAGTAGCCTCTGATAGTTTAGTGGTGAGAATACCCAGCATGTTACTGGGAGGTGTGGGTTCGAGTCCCACTCATGGTGAAGCACATTTTTTTAGCAAAATTATTTCTTGAATTATATGGCTTGATCATAAAGATCTCAGAATTGAAGCAAAAAACATTAAGCATGATATTTAACATTCAGCAGCATTGCCCCTGTGCGATGATGACACGCAAAATCGTGAAGCGTTCCACACTTTTTTTAGCCGTCCCATGGCCGAGTGGTTAGCGCGCTTGGCTACTGATCCAAGGGACCTGGGTTCGAGCCCCGGGTAAGGCATGGATGTATGTGTCGTTTTTCTGTTGAGGTCCTGCCATCCTCTCAGACCTTCTACTGTGGCATATAAACTGACAGGCTCCTGTCAGACCTCTGTAGCAAGCAGCTGCTTGAGGGGGTATTTATTTTTATTTATTATATCATTAGGATTCTTCCACACTTCTTTGGCAAACAATAGCAACATTTTTTACAACTGTTGTACTTTTGAGCGGTCCTATTGTCGCTCACAATAAAAGGCTATATCACAAGAATCCCAATCTCTCTAAGTTGAGAACCCACTTGCTTTACCTCTGAACGGCACCTTTCGCACACAATGGGCTAAATGGCTAGATCACCAGGACCCCGAAGGCTCAGAAAGTGTTGGGGGAGGTGACACACTGGAACAGCTGTTGGGAGCCTCCCGTCAAGTCCATCGAGTGTGTTCTTTAAGGTGCACAGGGTATGGCTCTCCCGCACACTTGGCCACCACTTAACGTCCCATACGACGGACGGCGGCCTTTCCAAGCCCATCAGTGTCTCCTACTGACTGTGAACATAATGGGGAGTTTTGCGGAGATAAATATCAATACTGGCCCAGCTGGGACTCGAACCTGGTAACTGCAGTTTACGAGCCTGGCATGCTACTATATGAGCCACCCCGCCCCAGGTCTCATGGACACGAGGCCAGGTTAACATCGCATGCGATGGACAACAGCCTTTCCAAGGTCATTGGTGACCCCTTTCTGACTAAGTATTCTTGGATTGTTTTACCTCTGAGCGACATTTCTTTTGTACACAATGGGCTTAATGGGATGTCAGAAGCACCCTGAGGATTGATAAAGTTAGGGGACCCACTGGACTGCTATTAGGAGATAGATGGTAGCTTCCCATCAAAGTCATCCAGCGTATTCTTTAACATAAAGAGGATATAGCTTTCTACGTGAACCACAGCTGAACTCCCATCCAACGGACTGCGGCGTTTCCAAGCCCATGGGTGCCCCCTACTCATCGAGGGTATGGTGGAGGTTTGGCAGAGATAAATCTCAATGCAGGACTCGAATCAGGGAAATGCAGATTACGAGTCTGGTGCACTGCCGACTGAGTCATTCCTGCCATTCTGACCAAGGCCAATGTGTGGGTTTAGCAGAGATAAATCTCAATGCTGGCACTGGTGAGACTCGAACCTAAGAACTAGCAAATTAAGAGCATCCGAAATAACCCAGCCCCGATTTTTGTAGCGCTCAAAGGAACAGTTATCATACACAACGTTTGTCTAATTCTACCCACTTAATGCAATGAGACATAATATATAGCAGACATAGCTACTTAATGCAATGAGACATAATATATAATAGACATAGTAGCTATTTAATGCTGGCAGTGACACTCGAACTTAAGAATTAGCAGATTAAGAGCATCCGAGCTAACCCTACCCCGATTTTCGCAGCACTCAAAGGAACGGTACTCATGCAAAAAGTATGTCTAATTGTAGCTACTTAATGCAATGAGACATAATATATAGTGGACATAGTTGCTATTTAATGCTGGCACTGGTGAGACTCGAACCTAAGAACTAGCAGATAAAGAGCATCCGAGCTAACCCTACCCCGATTTTCGTAGCAATCAATGGAACAGTAGTCATACAAAATGTTTGTCTCATTCTAGCTACTTAATGCAATGAGACATAATATATAGTAGACATAGTAGCTATTTAATGCTACCATTGCTTAGACTCGAACCTAAGAACTAGCAGATTAAGAGCATCCGAGCTAACCCTACCACGATTTTCGTAGCAATCAATGGAACAGTAGTCATACAAAATGTTTGTCTAATTCTAGCTACTTAATGCAATGAGACATAATATATAGTAGACATAGTAGCTATTTAATGCTAGCATTGCTTAGACTCGAACCTAAGAACTAGCAGATTAAGAGCATCCGAGCTAACCCTACCCCGATTTTCGTAGCAATCAATGGAACAGTAGTCATACAAAAAGTTTGTCTAATTCTAGCTACTTAAAGCAATGAGACATAATATATAGTGGACATAGTAGCTATTTAATGCTGGGACTGGTGAGACACGAACCTAAGAACTAGCAGATTAAGAGCATCCGAGCTAACCCTACCCCGCTTTTCGTAGCAATCAATGGAACATTAGTCATACAAAAAGTTTGCCTAATTGTAGCTACTTAATGCAATGAGACATAATATATAGTAGACATAGTAGCTATTTAATGCTGGCACTGGTGAGACTCGAACCTAAGAACTAGCAGATAAAGAGCATCCCAGCTAACCCTTAAACGATTTTCGTAGCACTCAAAGGAACAGTAGTCATACAAAAAGTTTGCCTAATTGTAGCTACTTAATGCAATGAGACATAATATATAGTAGACATAGTTGCTATTTAATGCTGGCACTGGTGAGACTCGAACCTAAGAACTAGCAGATTAAGAGCATCCGAGCTAACCCTACCCCGATTTTCGTAGCACTCAAAGGAACGGTACTCATGCAAAAAGTATGTCTAATTGTAGCTACTTAATGCAATGAGACATAATATATAATGGACATAGCAGCTTTTTAATGCTGGCGCTGGTGAGACTCGAACCTAAGAACTAGCAGATAAAGAGCATCCCAGCTAACACTTAAACGATTTTCGTAGCACTCAAAGGAACAGTAGTCATGCAAAAAGTTTGCCTAATTGTACCTACTTAATGCAATGAGACATAATATATGGTAGACACAGTAGCTATTTAATGCTGGGACTGGTGAGACACGAACCTAAGAACTAGCAGATTAAGAGCATCCGAGCTAACCCTACCCCGATTTTCGTAGCAATCAATGGAACAGTAGTCATACAAAAAGTTTGTCTAATTCTACCTACTTAATGCAATTAGACATAATATACAGTGGACATAGCAGCTTATTAATGCTAGCGCTAGTGAGACTCGAACCTAAGAACTAGCAGGTAAAGAGCATCCGAGCTCACACTTCCACGATTTTCGTAGCACAAAAAGGAACAGTAGTCATACAAAAAGTTTGCATAATTCTAGCTACTTAATGCAATGAGACATAATATATAGTGGACATAGTAGCTATTTAATGCTGCCACTGGTGAGACTCGAACCTAAGAACTAGCAGATTAAGAGCATCCGAGCTAACCCTTCCACGATTTTCGTAGCACTCAAAGGAACAGTAGTCATACAAAAAGATTGCCTAATTGTAGCTACTTAATGCAATGAGACATAATATATAGTAGACATAGTTGCTATTTAATGCTGGCACTGGTGAGACTCGAACCTAAGAACTAGCAGATTAAGAGCATCCGAGCTAACCCTACCCGGATTTTCGTAGCACTCAAAGGAACGATACTCATGCAAAAAGTATGTCTAATTGTAGCTACTTAATGCAATGAGACATAATATATAGTGGACATAGCAGCTTTTTAATGCTAGCGCTGGTGAGATTGAACCTAAGAACTAGCAGATAAAAAGCATCCCAGCTAACCCTTAAACGATTTTCGTAGCACTCAAAGGAACAGTAGTCATACAAAAAGTTTGCCTAATTGTAGCTACTTAATGCAATGAGACATAATATATAGTAGACATAGTTGCTATTTAATGCTGGCACTGGTGAGACTCGAACCTAAGAACTAGCAGATTAAGAGCATCCGAGCTAACACTACCCCGATTTTCGTAGCACTCAAAGGAACGGTACTCATGCAAAAAGTATGTCTAATTGTAGCTACTTAATGCAATGAGACGTAATATATAGTGGACATAGCAGCTTTTTAATGCTAGCGCTGGTGAGACTCGAACCTAAGAACTAGCAGATAAAAAGCATCTTAGCTAACCCTTAAATGATTTTCGTAACACTCAAAGGAACAGTAGTCATACAAAAAGTTTGCCTAATTGTAGCTACTTAATGCAATGAGACATAATATATAGTAGACATAGTTGCTATTTAATGCTGGCACTGGTGAGACTCGAACCTAAGAACTAGCAGATTAAGAGCATCCGAGCTAACCCTACCCAGATTTTCGTAGCACTCAAAGGAACAGTAGTCATACAAAAATTTTGCCTAATTGTACCTACTTAATGCAATGAGACATAATATATGGTAGACATAGTAGCTATTTAATGCTGGGACTGGTGAGACACGAACCTAAGAACTAGCAGATTAAGAGCATCCCAGCTAACCCTACCCCGATTTTCGTAGCAATCAATGGAACAGTAGTCATACAAAAAGTTTGTCTAATTCTAGCTACTTAATGCAATTAGACATAATATATAGTGCACATAGCAGCTTATTAATGCTAGCGCTGGTGAGACTCGAACCTAAGAACTAGCAGGTAAAGAGCATCCGAGCTCACACTTCCACGATTTTCGTAGCACTCAAAGGAACAGTAGTCAGACAAAAAGTTTGCCTAATTGTAGCTACTCAATGCAATGAGATATAATATATAGTGGAGATAGTAGCTATTTAATGCTGGCACTGGTGAGACTCGAACCTAAGAACTAGCAGATTAAGAGCATCCGAGCTAACCCTTCCACGATTTTCGTAGCACTCAAAGGAACAGTAGTCATACAAAAAGTTTGCCTAATTGTAGCTACTTAATGCAATGAGACATAATATATAGTAGACATAGTTGCTATTTAATGCTGGCACTGGTGAGACTCGAACCTAAGAACTAGCAGATTAAGAGCATCCGAGCTAACCCTACCCCGATTTTCGTAGCACTCAAAGGAACGGTACTCATGCAAAAAGTATGTCTAATTGTAGCTACTTAATGCAATGAGACATAATATATAGTGGACATAGCAGCTTTTTAATGCTAGCGCTGGTGAGATTGAACCTAAGAACTAACAGATAAAAAGCATCCCAGCTAACTCTTAAACGATTTTCGTAGCACTCAAAGGAACAGTAGTCATACAAAAAGTTTGCCTAATTGTAGCTACTTAATGCAATGAGACATAATATATAGTAGACATAGTTGCTATTTAATGCTGGGACTGGTGAGACTCGAACCTAAGAACTAGCAGATTAAGAGCAGCCGAGCTAACCCTATCCAGATTTTTGTAGCACTCAAAGGAACAGTAGTCATACAAAAATTTTCCCTAATTGTAGCTACTTAATGCAATTAGACATAATATATAGTGGACATAGCAGCTTATTAATGCTAGCGCTGGTGAGACTCGAACCTAAGAACTAGCAGGTAAAGAGTATCCGAGCTAACCCTTCCACGATTTCCGTAGCACTCAAAGGAACAGTAGTCATACAAAAAGTTTGCCTAATAGTAGCTACTTAATGCAATGAGACATAATATATAGTGGACATAGTAGCTATTTAATGCTGGCACTGGTGAGACTCGAACCTAAGAACTAGCAGATTAAGAGCATCCGAGCTAACCCTAATCCGATTTTCGTAGCAATCAATGGAACAGTAGTCATACAAAAAGTTTGTCTAATTCTAGCTACTTAAAGCAATGAGACATAATATATAGTGGACATAGTAGCTATTTAATGTTGGGACTGGTGAGACACGAACCTAAGAACTAGCAGATTAAGAGCATCCGAGCTAACACTACCCCGATTTTCGTAGCAATCAATGGAACAGTAGTCATACAAAAAGTTTGCCTAATTGTAGCTACTTAATGCAATGAGACATAATATATAGTAGACATAGTAGCTATTTAATGCTGGCACTGGTGAGACTCGAACCTAAGAACTAGCAGATAAAGAGCATCCCAGCTAACCCTTAAACGATTTTCGTAGCACTCAAAGGAACAGTAGTCATACAAAAAGTTTGCCTAATTGTAGCGACTTAATGCAATGAGACATAATTTATAATAGACATAGTTGCTATTTAATGCTGGCACTGGTGAGACTCGAACCTAACAACTAGCAGATTAAGAGCATCCGAGCTAACCCTACCCCGATTTTCGTAGCACTCAAAGGAACGGTACTCATGCAAAAAGTATGTCTAATTGTAGCTACTTAATGCAATGAGACATAATATATAGTGGACATAGCAGCTTTTTAATGCTGGCGCTGGTGAGACTCGAACCTAAGAACTAGCAGATAAAGAGCATCCCAGCTAACCCTTAAACGATTTTCGTAGCACTCAAAGGAACAGTAGTCATGCAAAAAGTTTGCCTAGTTGTAGCTACTTAATGCAATGAGACATAATATATAGTAGGCATAGTTGCTATTTAATGCTGGCACTGGTGAGACTCGAACCTAAGAACTAGCAGATTGGCACTACCCCGATTTTCGTAGCACTCAAAGGAACGGTACTCATGCAAAAAGTATGTCTAATTGTAGCTACTTAATGCAATGAGACGTAATATATAGTGGACATAGCAGCTTTTTAATGCTACCGCTGGTGAGACTCGAACCTAAGAACTAGCAGATAAAAAGCATCCTAACTAACCCTTAAACGATTTTCGTAACACTCAAAGGAACAGTAGTCATACAAAAAGTTTGCCTAATTGTAGCTACTTAATGCAATGAGACATAATATATAGTAGACATAGTTGCTATTTAATGCTGGGACTGGTGAGACTCGAACCTAAGAACTAGCAGATTAAGAGCAGCCGAGCTAACCCTACCCAGATTTTCGTAGCACTCAAAGGAACAGTAGTCATACAAAAATTTTGCCTAATTGTAGCTACTTAATGCAATTAGACATAATATATAGTGGACATAGCAGCTTATTAATGCTAGCGCTGGTGAGACTCGAACCTAAGAACTAGCAGGTAAAGAGTATCCGAGCTAACCCTTCCACGATTTTCGTAGCACTCAAAGGAACAGTAGTCATACAAAAAGTTTGCCTAATTGTAGCTACTTAATGCAATGAGACATAATATATAGTGGACATAGTAGCTATTTAATGCTGGCACTGGTGAGACTCGAACCTAAGAACTAGCAGATTAATAGCATCCGAGCTAACCCTACCCCGATTTTCGTAGCAATCAATGGAACAGTAGTCATACAAAAAGTTTGTCTAATTCTAGCTACTTAATGCAATTAGACATAATATATAGTGGACATAGCAGCTTATTATTGCTAGCGCTGGTGAGACTCGAACCTAAGAACTAACAGGTAAAGAGCATCCGAGCTCACACTTCCACGATTTTCGTAGCACTCAAAGGAACAGTAGTCATACAAAACGTTTGCCTAATTGTAGCTACTTAATGCAATGAGACATAATATATAGTGGACATAGTAGCTGTTTAATGCTGGCACTGGTGAGACTCGAACCTAAGAACTAGCAGATTAAGAGCATCCGAGCTAACCCTTCCACGATTTTCGTAGCACTCAAAGGAACAGTAGTCATACAAAACGTTTGCCTAATTGTAGCTACTTAATGCAATGAGACATAATATATAGTAGACATAGTTGCTATTTAATGCTGGCACTGGTGAGACTCGAACCTAAGAACTAGCAGATTAAGAGCATCCGAGCTAACCCTACCCCGATTTTCGTAGCACTCAAAGGAACGGTACTCATGCAAAAAGTATGTCTATTTGTAGCTACTTAATGCAAAGAGACATAATATATAGTGGACATAGCAGCTTTTTAATGCTAGCGCTGGTGAGATTGAACCTAAGAACTAGCAGATAAAAAGCATCCCAGCTAACCCTTAAACGATTTTCGTAGCATTGAAAGGAACAGTAGTCATACAAAAAGTTTGCCTAATTGTAGCTACTTAATGCAATGAGACATAATATATAGTAGACATAGTTGCTATTTAATGCTGGGACTGGTGAGACTCGAACCTAAGAACTAGCAGATTAAGAGCAGCCGAGCTAACCCTACCCAGATTTTCGTAGCACTCAAAGGAACAGTAGTCATACAAAAATTTTGCCTAATTGTAGCTACTTAATGCAATTAGACAAAATATATAGTGGACATAGCAGCTTATTAATGCTAGCGATGGTAAGACTCGAACCTAAGAACTAGCAGGTAAAGAGTATCCGAGCTAACCCTTCCACGATTTTCGTAGCACTCAAAGGAACAGTAGTCATACAAAAAGTTTGCCTAATTGTAGCTACTTAATGCAATGAGACATAATATATAGTGGACATAGCAGCTATTTAATGCTCGCACTGGTGAGACTCGAACCTAAGAACTAGCAGATTAAGAGCATCCGAGCTAACCCTACCCAGATTTTCGTAGCACTCAAAGGAACAGTAGTCATACAAAAATTTTGCCTAATTGTACCTACTTAATGCAATGAGACATAATATATAGTAGACATAGTAGCTATTTAATGCTGGGACTGGTGAGACACGAACCTAAGAACTAGCAGATTAATAGCATCCAAGCTAACCCTACCCCGATTTTCGTAGCAATCAATGGAACAGCAGTCATACAAAAAGTTTGTCTAATTCTAGCTACTTAATGCAATTAGACATAATATATAGTGGACATAGCAGCTTATTAATGCTAGCGCTGGTGAGACTCGAACCTAAGAACTAGCAGGTAAAGAGTATCCGAGCTAACCCTTCCACGATTTTCGTAGCACTCAAAGGAACAGTAGTCATACAAAACGCTTGCCTAATTGTAGCTACTTAATGCAATGAGACATAATATATAGTGGACATAGTAGCTATTTAATGCTGGCACTGGTGAGACTCGAACCTAAGAACTAGCAGATTAAGAGCATCCGAGCTAACCATTCCACGATTTTCGTAGCACTCAAAGGAACAGTAGTCATACAAAAAGTTTGCCTAATTGTAGCTACTTAATGCAATGAGACATAATATATAGTGGACATAGCAGCTTATTAATGCTAGCGCTGGTGAGACTCGAACCTAAGAACTAACAGGTAAAGAGCATCCGAGCTCACACTTCCACGATTTTCGTAGCACTCAAAGGAACAGTAGTCATACAAAACGTTTGCCTAATTGTAGCTACTTAATGCAATGAGACATAATATATAGTGGACATAGTAGCTATTTAATGCTGGCACTGATGAGACTCGAACCTAAGAACTAGCAGATTAAGAGCATCCGAGCTAACCATTCCACGATTTTCGTAGCACTCAAAGGAACAGTAGTCATACAAAAAGTTTGCCTAATTGTAGCTACTTAATGCAATGAGACATAATATATAGTAGACATAGTTGCTATTTAATGTTGGCACTGGTGAGACTCGAACCTAAGAACTAGCAGATTAAGAGCATCCGAGCTAACCCTACCCCGATTTTTGTAGCACTCAAAGGAACGATACTCATGCAAAAAGTATGTCTAATTGTAGCTACTTAATGCAATCAGACATAATATATAGTGGACATAGCAGCTTTTTAATGCTAGCGCTGGTGAGATTGAACCTAAGAACTAGCAGATAAAAAGCATCCCAGCTAACTCTTAAACGATTTTCGTAGCACTCAAAGGAACAGTAGTCATACAAAAAGTTTGCCTAATTGTAGCTACTTAATGCAATGAGACATAATATATAGTAGACATAGTTGCTATTTAATGCTGGGACTGGTGAGACTCGAACCTATGAACTAGCAGATTAAGAGCAGCCGAGCTAACCCTACCCAGATTTTCCTAGCACTCAAAGGAACAGTAGTCATACAAAAATTTTGCCTAATTGTAGCTACTTAATGCAATTAGACATAATATATAGTGGACATAGCAGCTTATTAATGCTAGCGCTGGTGAGACTCGAACCTAAGAACTAGCAGATTAATAGCATCCGAGCTAACCCTACCCCGATTTTCGTAGCAATCAATGGAACAGTAGTCATACAAAAAGTTTGTCTAATTCTAGCTACTTAATGCAATTAGACATAATATATAGTGGACATAGCAGCTTATTAATGCTAGCGCTGGTGAGACTCGAACCTAAGAACTAGCAGGTAAAGAGCATCCGAGCTCACACTTCCACGATTTTCGTAGCACTCAAAGATACAGTAGTCATACAAAAAGTTTGCCTAATTGTAGCTACTTAATGCAAAAAGACATAATATATAGTGGACATAGTAGCTATTTAATGCTGGCACTGGTGAGACTCGAACCTAAGAAGTAGCAGATTAAGAGCATCCGAGCTAACCCTTCCACGATTTTCGTAGCACTCAAAGGAACAGTAGTCATACAAAAAGTTTGCCTACTTGTAGCTACTTAATGCAATGAGACATAATATATAGTAGATATAGTTGCTATTTAATGCTGGGACTGGTGAGACTCGAACCTAAGAACTAGCAGATTAAGAGCAGCCGAGCTAACCCTACCCAGATTTTCCTAGCACTCAAAGGAACAGTAGTCATACAAAAATTTTGCCTAATTGTAGCTACTTAATGCAATTAGACATAATATATAGTGGACATAGCAGCTTATTAATGCTAGCGCTGGTGAGACTCGAACCTAAGAACTAGCAGATTAATAGCATCCGAGCTAACCCTACCCCGATTTTCTTAGCAATCAATGGAACAGTAGTCATACAAAAAGTTTGTCTAATTCTAGCTACTTAATGGAATTAGACATAATATATAGTGGACATAGCAGCTTATTAATGCTAGCGCTGGTGAGACTCCAACCTAAGAACTAGCAGGTAAAGAGCATCCGAGGAAACCCTTCCACGATTTTCGTAGCACTCAAAGGAACAGTAGTCATACAAAAAGTTTGCCTAATTGTAGCTACTTAATGCAATGAGACATAATATATAGTGGACATAGTAGCTATTTAATGCTGGCACTGGTGAGACTCGAACCTAAGAACTACCAGATTAAAAGCATCCTAGCTAACCCTTAAACGATTTTCGTAGCACTCAAAGGACAAGTAGTCATACAAAAAGTTTGCCTAATTGTAGCTACTTAATGCAATGACAAAAAATATATAGTAGACATAGTTGCTATTTAATGCTGGCACTGGTGAGACTCGAAACTAAGAACTAGCAGGTTAAGAGCATCCGAGCTAACCCTACCCAGATTTTCGTAGCACTCAATGGAACAGTAGTCATACATAAATTTTGCCTAATTGTAGCTACTTAATGCAATGAGACATAATATATAGTAGACATAGTAGCTATTTAATGCTGGGACTGGTGAGACACGAACCTAAGAACTAGCAAATTAAGAGCATCCGAGCTAACCCTATCCCGATTTTCGTAGCAATCAATGGAACAGTAGTCATACAAAAAGTTTGCCTAATTGTAGCTACTTAATGCAATGAGCCATAATATATAGTAGACATAGTGGCTATTTAATGCTGGGACTGGTGAGACACGAACATAAGAACTTGCAGATTAAGAGCATCCGAGCTAACCCTACCCCGATTTTCGTATCAATCAATGGAACAGTAGTCATACAAAAAGTTTGCCTAATTGTACCTACTTAATGCAATGAGACATAATATATAGTAGACATAGTAGCTATTTAATGCTGGGACTGGTGAGACACGAACCTAAGAACTAGCAGATTAATAGCATCCGAGCTAACCCTACCCCGATTTTCGTAGCAATCAATGGAACAGTAGTCATACAAAAAGTTTGTCTAATTCTAGCTACTTAATGCAATTAGACATAATATATAGTGGACATAGCAGCTTATTAATGCTAGCGCTGGTGAGACTCGAACCTAAGAACTAGCAGGTAAAGAGCATCCGAGCTCACACTTCCACGATTTTCGTAGCACTCAAAGGAACAGTAGTCATACAAAAAGTTTGCCTAATTGTAGCTACTTAATGCAATGAGAAATAATAAATAGTGGACATAGTAGCTATTTAATGCTGGCACTGATGAGACTCGAACCTAAGAACTAGCAGATTAAGAGCATCCGAGCTAACCCTTCCACGATTTTCGTAGCACTCAAAGGAACAGTAGTCATACAAAAAGTTTGCCTAATTGTAGCTACTTAATGCAATGAGACATAATATATAGTAGACATAGTTGCTATTTAATGCTGGCACTGGTGAGACTCGAACCTAAGAACTAGCAGATTAAGAGCATCCGAGCTAACCCTACCCCGATTTTCGTAGCACTCAAAGGAACGGTACTCAGGCAAAAACTATGTCTAATTGTAGCTACTTAATGCAATGAGACATAATATATAGTGGACATAGCAGCTTTTTAATGCTAGCGCTGGTGAGATTGAACCTAAGAACTAGCAGATAAAAAGCATCCCAGCTAACACTTAAACGATTTTCGTAGCACTCAAAGGAACAGTAGTCATACAAAAAGTTTGCCTAATTGTAGCTACTTAATGCAATGAGACATAATATATAGTATACATAGTAGCTATTTAATGCTGGCACTGGTGAGACTCGAACCTAAGAACTAGCAGATTAAGAGCATCCGAGCTAACCCTTCCACGATTTTCGTAGCACTCAAAGGAACAGTAGTCATACAAAAAGTTTGTTTAATTGTAGCTACTTAATGCAATGAGACATAATATATAGTAGACATAGTTGCTATTTAATGCTGCCACTGGTGAGACTCGAACCTAAGAACTAGCAGATTAAGAGCATCGGAGCTAACCCTACCCCGATTTTCGTAGCACTCAAAGGAACGGTACTCATGCAAAAAGTATGTCTACTTTTAGCTACTTAATGCAATGAGACATAATATATAGTAGACCTAGTTGCTATTTAATGCTGGCACTGGTGAGACTCGAACCTAAGAACTAGCAGATAAAGAGCATCCGAGCTAACAGTTCCACGATTTTCGTAGCACTCAAATGAACAGTAATCATACAAAAGTTTGCCATTGTAGCTACTTAATGCAATGAGACATAATATATAGTAGACATAGTAGCTATTTAATGCTGGGACTGGTGAGACACGAACCTAAGAACTAGCAGATTAAGAGCATCCGAGCTAACCCTACGCCGATTTTCGTAGCAAACAATGGAACAGTAGTCATACAAAATGTTTGTCTAATTCTAGCTACTTAATGCCTTGAGACATAATATATAGTTGACATAGTAGCTATTTAATACTATCACTGGTGAGACCCGAACCTAAGAACTAGCAGATAAAGAGCATCCGAGCTAACCCTACCCAGATTTTCGTAGCACTCAAAGGAACAGTAGTCATACAAAAATTTTCCCTAATTGTAGCTACTTAATGCAATGAGACAAAATATATAGTAGACATAGTAGCTATTTAATGCTGGGACTGGTGAGACACGAACCTAAGAACTAGCAGATTAAGAGCATCCGAGCTAACCCTACGCCGATTTTCGTAGCAATCAATGGAACAGTAGTCATACAAAAAGTTTGTCTAATTTTAGCTACTTAATGCAATGAGACATAATATATAGTGGACATAGCAGCTTTTTAATGCTAGCGCTGGTGAGACTCGAACCTAAGAACTAGCAGATTAAGAGCATCCGAGCTAACCCTTCCACGATTTTCGTAGCACTCAAAGGAACAGTAGTCATACAAAAAGTTTGCCTAATTGTAGATACTTAATGCAATGAGACATAATATATAGTGGACATAGTAGCTATTTAATGCTGGCACTGCTGAGACTCGAACCTAAGAACTAGCAGATTAAGAGCATCCGAGCTAACCCTTCCACGATTTTCGTAGCACTCAAAGGAACAGTAGTCATACAAAAAGTTTGCCTAATTCTACCTACTTAATGCAATGAGACATTATATATAGTAGACATAGCAGCTATTTAATGCTGGCACTGGTGAGACTCGAACCTAAGAACTAGCAGATAAAGTGCATCCGAGCTAACCCTTCCACGATTTTCGTAGCACTCAAAGGAACAGTAGTCATACAAAAATTTTGCCTATTTGTAGCTATTTAATGCAATGACACATAATATATAGTAGACATAGTAGCTATTTAATGCTGGGACTGGTGAGACACGAACATAAGAACTAGCAGATTAAAAGCATCCGAGCTAACCCTACCCCGATTTTCGTAGCAATCAATGGAACAGTAGTCATACAAAAAGGTTGCCTAATTGTAGCTACTTAATGCAATGAGACATAATATATAGTAGACATAGTAGCTATTTAATGCTGGCACTGGTGAGACTCGAACCTAAGAACTAGCAGATTAAGAGCATCCGAGCTAACCCTTCCACGATTTTCGTAGCACTCAAAGGAACAGTAGTTATACAAAAAGTTTGCCTAATTGTACCTACTTAATGCAATGAGACATTATATATAGTAGACATAGCAGCTATTTAATGCTGGCACTGGTGAGACTCGAACCTAAGAACTAGCATATAAAGAGCATCCGAGCTAACCCTTCCACGCTTTTCGTAGCACTCAAAGGAACAGTAATCATACAAAAAGTTTGCCATTGTAGCTACTTAGTGCAATGAGACATAATATATAGTAGACATAGCAGCTATTTAATGCTGGCACTGGTGAGACTCGAACCTAAGAACTACCAGATTAAGACCATCCGAGCTAACCCTACCCCGATTTTCGTAGCAATCAATGGTACAGTAATCAAAAACATTTTTGTCTAATTTTAGCTACTTATTGCAATGAGACGTAATATATAGTTGACATAGTAGCTATTTAATGCTAGCACTGGTGAGACTCGAACCTAAGAACTAGCAGATAAAGAGCATCCGAGCTAACCCTTCCACGATTTTCGTAGCACTAAAAGGAACAGTAATCATACAAAAGTTTGCCATTGTAGCTACTTAATGCAATGAGACATAATATATAGTAGACATAGTAGCTATTTAATGCTGCCACTGGTGAGTCTCGAACCTAAGAACTAGCAGATTAAGAGCATCCGAGCTAACCCTACCCCAATTTTCGTAGCAATCAATGGAACAGTAGTCATACAAAATGTTTCTCTAATTCTAGCTACTTAATGCAATGAGACATAATATATATTTGACATAGTAGCTATTTAATGCTGGGACTGGTGAGACACGAACCTAAGAACTAGCAGATTAAGAGCATCCGAGCTAACCCTACCCCGATTTTCGTAGCAATCAATGGAACAGTAGTCATGCAAAATGTTTGTCTAATTCTAGCTACTTAATGCAATGAGACATAATATATAGATGACATAGTAGCTATTTAATACTATCACTGGTGAGACTCGAACCTAAGAACTAGCAGATAAAGAGCATCCGAGCTAACCCTACCCCGATTTTCGTAGCACTCAAAGTAACAGTATTCATACAAAATGTTTGTCTAATTCTAGCTACTTAAAGCAAAGACACATAATATATAGTTGACAGAGTAGCTCTTTAATGCCAGCACTGGTGAGACTCGAACCTAAGAACTAGCAGATAAAGAGCATCCGAGCTAACCCTACCCCGATATTCGTAGCTCTCAAAGGAACAGTAGTTCGTACAAAAATTTTGCCTAATTGTAGCTACTTAATGCAATGAGACAAAATATATAGTAGACATAGTAGCTATTTAATGCTGGGACTGGTGAGACACGAACCTAAGAACTAGCAGATTAAGAGCATCCGAGCTAACACTACCCCGATTTTCGTAGCAATCAATGGAACAGTAGTCATACAAAAAGTTTGCCTAATTGTAGCTACTTAATGCAATGAGACATAATATATATTAGACGTAGTAGCTATTTAATGCTGGCACTGGTGAGACTCGAACCTAAGAACTAGCAGATAAAGAGCATCCCAGCTAACCCTTAAACGATTTTCGTAGCACTCAAAGGAACAGTAGTCATACAAAAAGTTTGCTTAATTTTAGCTACTTAATGCAATGAGACATAATATATAGTAGACATAGTAGCTATTTAATGCTGGGACTGGTGAGACACGAACCTAAGAACTAGCAGATTAAGAGCATCCGAGCTAACCCTACGCCGATTTTCGTAGCAATCAATGGAACAGTAGTCATACAAAATGTTTGTCTAATTCTAGCTACTTAATGCAATGAGACATAATATATAGTTGACATAGTAGCTATTTAATACTATCACTGGTGAGACTCGAACCTAAGAACTAGCAGATAAAGAGCATCCGAGCTAACCCTACCCCGATTTTCGTAGCACTCAAAGGAACAGTAGTCATACAAAATGTTTGTCTAATTCTAGCTACTTAATGCAAAGAGATATAATATATAGTTGACAGAGTAGCTATTTAATGCCAGCACTCGTGAGACCCGAACCTAAGAACTAGCAGATAAAGAGCATCCGAGCTAACCCTACCCCGATTTTCGTAGCACTCAAAGGAACAGTAGTCATACAAAAATTTTGCCTAATTGTAGCTGCTTAATGCAATGAGACAAAATATATAGTAGACATAGTAGCTATTTAATGCTGGGACTGGTGAGACACGAACCTAAGAACTAGCAGATTAAGAGCATCCGAGCTAACCCTACGCCGATTTTCGTAGCAATCAATGGAACAGTAGTCATACACAAAGTTTGTCTAATTCTAGCTACTTAATGCAATGAGACATAATATATAGTGGACATAGCAGCTTTTTAATGCTAGCGCTGGTGAGACTCGAACCTAAGAACTAGCAGATTAAGAGCATCCGAGCTAACCCTTCCACGATTTTCGTAGCACTCAAAGGAACAGTAGTCATACAAAAAGTTTGCCTAATTGTAGATACCTAATGCAATGAGACATAATATATAGTGGACATAGTAGCTATTTAATGCTGGCACTGGTGAGACTCGAACCTAAGAACTAGCAGATTAAGAGCATCCGAGCTAACCCTTCCACGATTTTCGTAGCACTCAAAGGAACAGTAGTCATACAAAAAGTTTGCCTAATTGTACCTACTTAATGCAATGAGACATTATATATAGTAGACATAGCAGCTATATAATGCTGGCACTGGTGAGACTCGAACCTAAGAACTAGCTGATTAAGAGCATCCGAGCTAAACCTACCCCAATTTTCGTAGCAATCAATGGAACAGTAGTCATACAAAATGTTTGTCTAATTCTAGCTACTTAATGCAATGAGACATAATATATAGTTGACAGAGTAGCTATTTAATGCTAGCACTGGTGAGACTCGAACCTAAGAACTAGCAGATAAAGAGAATCCGAGCTAACCCTACCCCGATTTTCGTAGCACTCAAAGGAACTGTAGTCATACAAAAATTTTTCCTAATTGTAGCTACTTAATGCAATGAGACATAATATATAGTAGACATAGTAGCTATTTAATGCTGGGACTGGTGAGACGCGAACATAAGAACTAGCAGATTAAGAGCATCCGAGCTAACCCTACCCCGATATTCGTAGCAATCAATGGAACAGTAGTCATACAAAAAGTTTGCCTAATTGTAGCTACTTAATGCAATGAGACATCATATATAGTAGACATAGTAGCTATTTAATGCTGGCACTGGTGAGACTCGAACCTAACAACTAGCAGATTAAGAGCATCCGAACTAACCCTTCCACGATTTTCATAGCACTCAAAGGAGCAGTAGTCATACAAAAAGATTGCCTAATTGTACCTACTTAATGCATTGAGACATTATATATAGTAGACATAGCAGCTATTTAATGCTGGCACTGGTGAGACTCGAACCTAAGAACTAGCAGATAAAGAGCATCCGAGCTAACCTACCCCGATTTTCGTAGCAATCAATGGAACAGTAGTCATACAAAATGTATGTCTAATTTTAGCTACTTATTGCAAGGAGACGTAATATATTGTTGACATAGTAGCTATTTAATGCTAGCACTGGTGAGACTCGAACCTAAGAACTAGCAGATAAAGACCATCCGAGCTAACCCTACCCCGATTTTCGTAGCAATCAATGGAACAGTAGTCATACAAAATGTATGTCTAATTTTAGCTACTTATTGCAATGAGACATAATATATAGTAGACATAGTAGCTATTTAATGCTGGCACTGGTGAGTCTCGAACCTAAGAACTAGCAGATTAAGAGCATCCGAGGTAACCCTACCCCTATTTTCGTAGCAATCAATGGAACAGTAATTATACAAAATGTTTGTCTAATTCTAGCTACTTAATGCAATGAGACATAATATATAGTTGACATAGTAGCTATTTAATGCTGGGACTGGTGAGACATGAACCTAAGAACTAGCAGATTAAGAGCATCCGAGCTAACCCTACCCCGATTTTCGTAGCAATCAATGGAACAGTAGTCATACAAAATGTTTGTCTAATTCTAGCTACTTAATGCAATGAGACATAATATATAGTTGACATAGTAGCTATTTAATACTAGCACTGGTGAGACTCGAACCTAAGAACTAGCAGATAAAGAGCATCCGAGCTAACCCTACCCCGATTTTCGTAGCACTCAAAGGAACAGTAGTCATACAAAAATTTTGCCTAATTGTAGCTACTTAATGCAATGAGACAAAATTTATAGTAGACATAGTAGCTATTTAATGCTATGACTGGTGAGACACGAACCTAAGAACTAGCAGATTAAGAGCATCCGAGCTAACCCTACCCCGATTTTCGTAGCAATCAATGGAACAGTAGTCATACAAAAAGTTTGTCTAATTCTAGCTACTTAATGCAATGAGACATAATATATAGTGGATATAGCAGCTTTTTAATGCTAGCGCTGGTGAGACTCGAACCTAAGAACTAGCAGATAAAGAGCATCCGAGTTAACCCTTCCACGATTTTCGTAGCACTCAAAGAACAGTAGTCATACAAAAAGTTTGCCTAATTGTAGCTGCTTAATGCAATGAGACATAATATATAGTAGACATAGTAGCTATTTAATGCTGGGACTGGTGAGACACGAACCTAAGAACTAGCAGATAAGGAGCATCCGAGCTAACCCTACCCCGATTTTCGTAGCAATCAATGGAACAGTAGTCATACAAAATGTTTGTCTAATTCTAGCTACTTAATGCAATGAGACATAATATATAGTAGACATAGTAGCTATTTAATGCTGGCACTGGTGAGACTCGAACCTAAGAACTAGCAGATTAAGAGCATCCGAGCTAACCCTTCCACGATTTTCGTAGCACTCAAAGGAACAGTAGTCATACAAAATGTTTGCCTCATTGTACCTACTTAATGCAATGAGACATAATATATAGTAGACATAGTAGCTATTTAATGCTGGCACTGGTGAGACTCGAACCTAAGAACTAGAAGATAAAAAGCATCCGAGCTAACCCTTCCACGATTTTCATAGCACTCAAAAGAAAAGTAGTCATACAAAAAGTTTGTCTAATTCTAGCTACTTAATGCAATGAGACATAATATATAGTAGACATAATAGCTTTTTAATGCTGACACTGGTGAAACTCGAACCTAAAAACTAGCAGATTAAGAGCATTCGAGTTAACCCTACCCCGATTTTCGTAGTATTCAAAGGAACATCTGTCATACAAAAGGTTTGTCTAATTGTAGCTACTTAATGCAATGAAAAATAATATATAGTAGACATAGTAGCTATTTAATGCCTGATAAATTTCTTTTTATTTTGAATATTAGCTAGATGGGAATTAAATCGATATGTTGTACGTTGAGGTGTGAGAATTTTGTGACCTACATTTTTAAAGAAGTTTTTGGAGATTAGCGTATAACCATAACACACATACAAATGTCATAACTTGGGAGGGCTGGGACTGTGCAGTCGGTTGCACGCCAAGCTCGTTATCTGCAGCTCTGAAGTTCGAATCCCAATTGTGTCTGCATTGAGATTCAATAAAGGAACACCAATAGGCTTGGAAAGACCACCGCTTATTGGATTAGGTGATGAGGCAACACCTCCTATAGAAAGAAAGCCCAGAAAGCCATTGGAACACGTTGTGACGTCAGCATAGGTAGACCTGATATCTAGATAAATCTTATATTTTAGTTTCTGTTATTATAACTGGTAGACTCTTTTGCATTCTTCTTACTGACGTTTATCGGAAAATATATTTTATTTAGAAAAAATATTATTATTTATCATCAAATGTCATAATTTTAATTAATTCAAATAATTTTTATCCTAAATAAAATATATTTATAGATAAACATTAGTATAAAGATTAGCACACTAGTAATATGTGACAAAGTTGTTATTCTGTCTGATTGCCGATCAGTTATTCAGTTTTTACAAGGAGACGGGAAGATATAGCAACAATGACCTTTTTTGCAACATTTTGAAGTTGGCGAATGAAATGATGGGAACGGGCATTGAGTTAAACGTGCAGTGGAATCCGAGCCACGTCGGCGTTGGAAGAAATGAAATTGTTGACAAAATAGCTAAGGAAGCGTTCTTACGTGAAAACTGGCTCAATATTGCAAGAGGTTTCAATTATTATAAAAGCAAAAATAAGCAAATTTTAAACCAAAATTTTTGGCATTATTTTAAACTTCATTCTTCCGCGCATCTGAATCATAGGAGTTTGATTAGTCAAATCATTGATCCATTTCAAGAATTCGGACTGACTAAAAAGGACATAGTGACCATTACCAGTCTTAGAACAGGGATCCCAAAAGACTAAATGATCAAATGCATAAGATGAACAGAGCTGAGTCATCTTCCTGTGATACATGTAGAACAAAAGGAACAGTCTCTCATGTGTTACTTAATTGCAGCAAATTTAATACTCATAGAGATCAAAAGTTTCACTCACTGGAAGAAATTGGAATTAAGGAATTTACACTCAAAGATCTACTAGGAAACTAGAATTCGATAAAAAGAAAATATACTTTTAAATTACTTTTACAGTTTTTAAAGGATACTAAATTGATTGACAGAATTTTATTTAGTGCCCAAATAGTGCCATGATGTTTCTGCAATAGGAGATCAATCGCTCTTAAAATTTTAATGATTTAATCAAGAACTTTCAATTTTTGCTGAACTACCTCCTTCCTTCAGAAAACTCTGGAATGTTTATGGAATGTTTATTCGACCGCCAATCTAAGATTACTGGCAATTTTATGGTTTTGCTTTTGAAATTTCGGTTTTCCAAACTCAATTGGGAGAACTCTCCGACACAGTGCAGGATCTTTCTTAAAAGAATTTCCGAACGAGAGGGGCGAAAGGCTTTGAGTGATTTCTAGAATAATAGTTTATGTTGATGAAGAAGACGGACTAGTAAAGTTGACGTCATAAATTTGGGCCACTAGCCTTCTGTTATAAGAGGTGTTGGATGAGGTGACACAACGAGTATGAAGAGCCATACCCTGTGCACACATTAAAGAACAAGATGGATGGCCTGGACGAATTCACTGCCCTATATATTTATATATATTATGTATATTTATATTAGAGTACACACATAAACCTTCCTTAATGCGGGGGCGGGGGGTGGCTCAGTCGGTAGCGCCCCAGGCTCGTAATCTGTAGTTTCCAGGTTCGAGTCCCAGCTGGGTCAGCGTTGAGATTTATTTCCGCAAAACTCCCGTCCTGCCCACGGTCAGTAGGGGACACCGATGGGCTTGAAAAGGCCGCCGTCCGTCGGATGGGACGTTAAGCCGTGGCCCCGTGTGCGGGAGAGCCATACCCTGTGCACGTTAAAGAACACGCTGGATGGCCTTGACGGGAGGCTACCATCTGTCTCCCAACAGCTGTTCCAGTGGGTCCCCTCCCCCAACCTTCTCTGATCCTACGGTGTCCTTGTGACCTGGCCATTTAGCCCATGGTGTGCAAAAAAGTGCCGCTCAGAGGTAAAACAACCCAACCTAACTTCCTTAATGCTCACAGAGTATGCCTCATATTGCTAATAGCTCTCCAATGGATGTTCTTTCGCAAACTTTCTTTGAGCCATGAGGTCCTTACAGCCTGACCATTAGTCCATTGTGTGAAGAAAAGTGTGGATCGGACATAAACAACACAACCCTTTTCTCTACTCAACTCTGAGCCCTTCGAGTCCTTCTGATCGGGCCATTTTGTCCATTGTGTAAACAAAAGTCACGCACATAAGTTAAACAGCCCAACCCATAATTTTGAATTTTAAACTCCGATTGCACGCTCGAGAAACAATATCTCACACCTGTCTGTACCTACACGCTCAAGGACGGCAGTTCCCTCGTGATCATCACGAGCCCTTCTTTCTAATCCCCAAGTCTCAGCCTGCCCTATGTGCAATAAGCACGCAATATGGAAATCGACATTGAAAACTATCGCTCAGTTGCGAAAGAGCAAACTTGTTTATCCACATCTGCCGGCCATCCTTTCTCGGTGCCCTCAGAAAACACTTCCACAGCAGTATCCTTTCTACGAAAAGGTTATCGGTGAAATCTCGTAGCTTAGAGACCTGAGATTGACACAACCGGACACCCAACGAATGGGGGGAAGTCCTGAGGAACAGGAATTAGCAGTGACGTTGCACATCTGCAATAGCCTTGGCCGCGTGATGTTTCAACACGCCAGTCGCTCGCTGGAGGGGTGGAAAGTGAACTTGCTGGCGGCATACGCAAACAGACTGCAAGAAGGAGTTATTGCATCGTTTTTTCTACTTCGTACAGGTAAGGGAACACAATTTTTTCACTCTTTCTCTGGTAAGATGATCTGTTTGTTTCATTTATAACTATTTTTATAGAGAAAACTTTTTTTGCAGAAAGTGATATGTCAAAAATACAGAGTTACGTGAACTTCAGGCGGTTTACTTATGGCGTTAAGCAGAGTGAAAACTGTGCGCTAAATCGACACACCGTGATGGGGGATTTAGGTTGCATGAGACATTTCTATGTATGGGTTATTGTTACGGTTGAATGCGACTTTTCTGCTTTTTCAAAAAAAAGGAATAATTTCTTTTTCAAAAAAGGTTATGTACGAGACTCTATTTCTACCTCGATGGAAAAAATCTTATTTCACTATAACAATATTAAAACAGAGTTTCTTCTAACCACGAGATGTGTCCTATTTTATCTTTCAGTTTCGTGTTAAAATGTTTATAATTTTTTTTATATTTTTTGCGACAAGAGTGAAATAATTCTGTTGATTTACAACACGTCTGCGAGTCCACATTGAGAATGTAGATCAGTGTCTCGCAAACTGTGTGCCGCGAGAGATTTTCAAATTGACACTAGATATTCCAAAGATTTCATTTTGACTTGACTTGTGTTATCGACGTGCTTTAATAAAAATCTTTCAGATTTTATCAATTTGGATCTTGTAAGTTATTTATCAAGCTTTTTTCAATTTTTGGTATTAATTTTTGATTATTTCAAGCCATAGAATGGACAAATATTTAAAACAAACACCGAGTTATGATTAATTATATTTATTATTATATTTATTTTAAATAAAATGTGCGCAGAGTAAAAACGTTTGCGAGACACTGATGTAGATGAGTGTTAATATTTCAGCGTGGTTGGAAACTTGTTTGATCTGCAACAACTAATTCTTAACGTTGCAGTGGAACTATAGAAATATGGGGCGAGGGTGACTCAGTCGGTAGCGCGCCAAGCTCGTAATCTGCAGTTCCTTGGTTCGAGTCATGTGGGCCAGCGTTGAAATTTATCTCTGCAAAACTTCCCGTGCTGCCCACGGTCAGTAAGGAACACCGATGAACTTCAAAAGGCCGTCGTCCATCGGATGAAACGTTAAGCCGTGGCCCCGTGTGAGAGAACCATATCCTGTGCACGTTAAAGAACACGCTGGATGTCCTTAACGGGAAGCTACCTCTCTCTCAATAGTTGTCCAGTGGATCCCCTACTCCAATCTTCTCTGAGGCTTCGGGGTCCTTGTGACTAGGGGGGGGGGGGGGCTCAGTCGGTAGCGCGCCAGGCTCGTAATCTGTAGTCCCAGGTTCGAGCCCAGCTGGGTCAGCGTTGAGATCGCCCACGGTCAGTAGGGGACACCGATGGGCTTAGGAAAGGCTGCCGTCCGTCGGATGGGACGTTAAGCTGTAGCCCCGTGTGCGGGAGAGCCATGCCCTGTGCACGTTAAAGAACACGCTGGATGGCCATGACGGGAGGCTACCATCTATCTCCCAACAGCTATTCCAGTGGGTCCCCTCCCCCAACCTTCTCTGAGCCTTCGGGGTCCATGTGACCTGTCCATTTAGCCCATGGTGTGCAAAAAAGTGCCGCTCAGAGGTAAAACAACCCAACCTTGTGACTAGATCATTTAGCCTATTGTATGCAAAAAAAGTGCCGCTCATAGGAAAAGCAACCCAACCCATAAGAACCCATCTCTCAACTTCCTTGCCTCTTTAGACTAATGCGTGCGAAGTGTTCTAAGGTAAAATCAAAAACATACTGTTTCAAAAATATATTTATAGTAGTTAACCCACACCAACGTTTGGCGCGAAAGGTATGTCCATTCATAACTCTTACTTCATTCACAGTTTTCCACCTTACTACTAGCAATGTACTACTCCATTGAGCATGTAGGCGAAGGCAGCGCCCACAGAAATTTCGGTGCTTTACGAAGGTTCACTCACAACCCACGGTAGCTAGGAAACATCCATTAACTAGGGCTAGCCAAATTTAAGACCAATAGTTCAATTAGCACTGGAAACAGGGAAACCGACAATTTCTGGCACCGATGACACGTCATCGCGTCCATCCGTTCGTTTGCCCAAGAATTACGGCTATTATAGAATATGATGCTACTTAATCCGTATAATGGGGGAGCGGCAGTTGGCTTAGCCGATTATAAGCCAGACTCATAATCTGCAGTTTCCACGTTCGAGTCCAAACTATTCCAGTATTCAGATTAATCTCCGCTAAATTCCCAACCTACCCTCAGTGAAAAAAGGATCCACCGATTGGCTTTGGATAGCTGTGGAGCCAAGCTTTGAATAGCCGCAGCTTACCAGGGGGCCTTAATCCTTCGGATGGCTACGTGTGCATGAGAGCCATACGCTGTGGAAGTATAGACAGCCTCAGTGGGTAGGAGGTGCTAGTTCACCGAAGTCCCAGATGAGTGTAATGTAACAAATAAAATGAAAAAAAATAATAGACAGCCTTGAATGGGGACTTTCTGTCTCCTAGCAGCTATGGATCTCCTTCTACAACCATCTCTAAGCCCTTGGGGTCATTGTGACCTGGCTACTTAGCTCATTCTGTGAACATAAAGGTCACCCATAGGTAAAACAATCCCTAACTACTTTGCTGTAAATCGTAATGTGAGATATCCATTACTGCAAGCGAATCAAATAACTGCGAAATAAAAAAAAAGCGTATGAGATTGAAAAATACTTTCATATATCTCTTATGATTAGGTTCAACAACAACTTTTAATTATGGTAGTTGCATGTCACTGCCATTTTTTTCTGTAATTGTAGGAATACTTTATCTTCGAATTTAAAATTTGTCACTGACATTTAGAATCTATATAAACTCTTCTGTTTTAAAATCTTAACATTGTTTTTAAACTGTCTTGGCTATTCTGGTTTACACCCTTATTGGTTTTTTATGGCTCCTTTATATCCATTCTTATTTTTGTCTTTTACCACGGCTGTTTTACCTTTCTCTTGTGTTTTTTCCTTGTTTCTTGATTTCAACTTTGGTTGTTGTTAATAGTCTTCTTTTTTTCTTGTGTGGCGTATTATAGCCTTAGTTGTTAATGCACCATAAATACCAAACAAACAACTACCTTGTCTGTTTCGACATTTTATAATTTCGGAATATTTTCATTGCATATAATATTAATCCTTTTAGCTCTCGCTTTTCGACTTTATTGGTTGCATCGGACAATGAAATGGATAAATTTCCAAAGGCTTTTTTTGTCCATTTTCTTTTAAATCAGTCTCGTAGATACTTCTTCCACGGAAAAGTGAAGAAAGTTTTTTATCCTTGATTTTGCTTTGTAAGAAAAATGACGACTAGAGACAAGGGTTGTGTTAACTCTGAATGGCCAGATCAGAAGGACCCTGAGCTCCAATAAAGCTGGAGAACTGTGTTTGGTGTTTTTGTGGCTCTTTAGTAATGAAGGATATAATGCGCCAAACGAGGTATTGAGGAAGTGGACCAACTGGAGAGATGCTGGGAAAAATGCTGTCAAGTTCATCTAACCTGTTACAGGTTGTCTCTCCTGTTACGACACGAAGTTCTAGCAAATCCGACGGAGGAGGTCTTTCCAAGCCCATCGGTGTCCTTTTCTGACTGAGTTTAGGTGAGGGTTTAGCAAATATAAATCTCAACGGGTAGGAAGCAATGCAGGTTCAGTTAGGTTGTTTTACCTCTGAACTGCACTTTTGCTCATTCAACGGGCTAAATGACCAGGTCAAAGGTCTCCAAAGGTTTTGGGAAGGGTATCCACTGGATAGTTCTTAGGAGACAGATGGAAGCTCCCTGAAAAGTCTTTCGACGTGTTCTTTAACGTACACAGAATGCCTCTCCTGCTCACAGAATCACTAGGGCGAGGGTGGCTCAGTCAGTAACGTGCTAGGCTCGTAATCTGAAGTTTCCAGGTTCGAGGTAAGTGTTGAGATTTATCTCTGCAAACTCCCTGCCCACTATCAGCAGGGGACACCAATGTGTTTGGAAACACCACCGTCCGTCGGATGGGACGTTAAATTCGGGAGAGTCATACCCTGTGCATGTTAAAGAACACGCCAGATGGCCTTGACGGTAGGCTATGTCTCGCAACAGCTGTTCCAGTGGGTTCCCTTCCCCAACATTCTCTGAGCCTTCGGGGTCCTTGTGTCCTAGCCATTTAGCCCATTGTGTGCAAAAAAAGTGCCACTCAGAGGTAAAACAACCCAACCCTTTCCGACGTTGTACTGGGTAGTTAGTCGCGCCACTTCTGTGTTTAAGACACAGGACACGTCTCTCACCATGGCCGTCGACCACATGTGACTCGCACGTGTGACCTTTGAGTGGTTTTTCAACTGTCATTGATCCAGTCGTGATACTCGTGACACCAGAGAGCACGAGCTGTTCGTGGTGTTGTCGAGATATTAGCACCTGAACGTCGTACTCTCACAATCGCATTTGAAGTCTGAAAGAACACGACGCCGACCCATTCTTACTCGAAGCAATGCAACATAAATATAACAATGTAAAGATACAACACTCCCATAGGCTGCACGAATGGCAGTCGCGAAATTTTCAGCTCCACTATGTGCCTTTTTGGTTAAATCTTTGCATCTAAAAAGGTAAATTTAATTAAATTCACTTTTTAATTAAAAAGTATGTTAAATTTTTGCATCTAAAAACACTAATATAGTCGCATAATACCCAAGCGCACCATGAGCTGTTCGGCTTCTCACTCCATAGACGTATCTCCGCAAAATTCCCCGCCCTGCCCACGGTCAGTAGGGGACACCGATGGGCTTGGAAAGGCCGCCGTCCGTCGGATGGGACGTTAAGCCGTGGTCCCGTGTGAGGGGAGAGCCATACCCTGTGCACGTTAAAGAACACGCTGGATGGCCTTGACAGGAGGCCACCATCTGTCTCCCAATAGCTATTCCAGTGGGTCCCCTTCCCCAACCTTCTCTGAGCCTTCGGGGTCAATGTGACCTGGCCATTTAGCCCATTGTGTGCAAAAAAAGTGCCGCTCAGAAGTAAAACAACCCAACTCCATAGACGTAACGTAAAACGAGAAACTCTCACTCCATAGACGTAACGTAAAACAATGGATTTCTAGGGGCGGGATTTGGTTAATATCGCAGTGGCTTTGCAATTTCGTTTCATAGAATAAATGTTTTCTGTCTTTAAGGCCTTCTGAAAAATAACTTGGCAGGTTATACCACATCGAATATTTCCACATATTAACACGTTAAAGAGAAAACGAAAAACAAGTAAAATTTGATAAAAAAAAAAACATTGACTCACATTGTGTATCTCTTCACTGGTGCGAGCGTAGGGAATGCTTGCCGATATCCTACGCTCGCGCTATTTGTTTGTTACACGTTACGTTCCAATGAGATTTCCTTCTTCAGGCTTTCTCAATACAAAATTTTGATGTGAACATTATATTTGTTCGAAAAGGTTGAATAAGTTTATCCAGATTGTTTTTTTTTTAATTATTTTGGATTAATGTTCGCCCATGTGTGTTTTGAGTGTATATGTTGGTGATGGGGAGTTATTGATTATTATGTGGTGGCTGTCTAGAGTGAGGTGTTATAAGTGGTATAAGTATTTTGAGGATTGAGAGAAAAAATAAGGAGATGGTTATTCCTGTTTTGTTATACATATTTTTCCATGAGTAGAGACTCATGGAAAAATAAACTAAATAAAAAAACAAATAAATAAATAATAAAAAATAAACTAAAAATAACTGCATTTAAGTTTGAGTTTAAATGTTTTATTTGCTAGCAAGCGCGAATAGGAAGCTTCAGAACTTACCACATGAGGGCAGCGCCGTTCCGCGGTAATGTTACTATGCTAATGGTAAGTGTATAGCGATCTGGTCAAAGACATATGGTAAAGAATCAGATGGCTAATCAAATACAATAAACTAAAATCTTAGAGAGACACCGGGAATAATGATTTAAGCTCTCCATAACGAAAAATATGTTTAAAAATAATTGTATTACATTTGAAAATTATTTTCCATTGAAATCCGAAATTTTCAAGTGTTTAACCAATATTATTTAAGGGTAATTCTTTAAAGAACAAAATTAAATTTTTTTCCAAAGCAAATCTTTATCTAATTCAATAATTTTAATTGCTATTGCAATAGAGCTTATTGTTAAGAGAAATGCATAAGCAATATTATTTTGGTATTAATAAATACCCGATTTGTTTAATTAAGCATGAAATGGAAAATTTGCTAAAAAAATTAATGATTAAAAGTAATAGTGTTTAAATGCAATGCGCAAAGTGTTTGCTGCGGTACAAAATTGACTCTTTATATGTTAGTCTTTATTTCAATTATTTCTCCCGACCTATAGAATCCCTCTTGTTTTCTTGCTTGTTTTAAAATAATGTTATTTTTTATCACGTCAATTGGCGATTTTATAAAGTACTTCGATTTTCATTATTTTCCAGTTTATAATATAGCTTTAAGGCTCCTGTTTAGAACTTTGTTCCAGGGCATATATTTAGAACTTGGCTCCAGGTCCTCCTAATTGTTTGGGGCGGGGGTGGCTCAGTCGGTAGCGCGCCAGGCTCCTAATCTGCAGTTCCCAGGTTGGAGTCCCAGCTGGGTCAGCGTTGAGATTTATCTCCACAAAATCCCCCGCCCTGCCCACGGTCAGATAGGGGACACCGATGGGCTTGGAAAGGCCGCCGTCCGTCGGATGGGACGTTAAGCCGTGGCTCCGTGTGTAGGAGAGCCATACTCTGTGCACGTTAAAGAACACGCTGGATGGCCTTGACGGGAGGCTACCATCTGTCTCCCAACAGCTGTTCCAGTGGGTCCCCTCCCCCAACCTCCTCTGAGCCTTCGGGGTCCATGTGACCTGGCCATTTAGCCCATGGTGTGCAAAAAAAGTGCAGCTCAGAGGTAAAACAACCCAACTCATACATATACACTGCACGACATTGAAATTGTCCCACCCAGAAGGAGTTAGGAGTTGGGTTGTTTTACCTCTGAGCGGCACTTTTTTGCACACCATGGGCTAAATGGCCAGGTCACATGGACCCCAAAGGCTCAGAAATTTAGGGGAGGGGACCCACTGGAACAGCTGTTGGGAGACAGGGTAGCCTCCCGTCGAGGCCACCCAGCGTGTTCTTTAACGTGCACAGGGTATGGCTCTCCTGCACACGAGGCCTAGACTTAATGTCACATCCGACGGATGGTTGCCTTCCAAGCCCATCGGTGTCCCCTACTGACCGTGGGCAGGGAGCTTTGCGGAGATAAATCTCAATGCTGACCCAGCTGGGACTCGAACTTTAGAACTGCAGTTTACGAGCCTGGTGCGCTATTTATGAGCCACCTCGTCCCCCATGAGTTAGGGGATAGGGGTGAAATGTAGCATACACAGCAATATATATTAGCATACCATGATTTAATTTGCAGCCACTTATGGCGGTTAGAAGATAAGATAATGCAGCACAATGTGACTGCCTCAGTAGGTGGTTGCACCGTCGTAAACGACAATGCAGGCAACGATACGGCGTCGCCTGGAGTCATACAGTCAATCGATATAGTACCGAGGAATTGCACACTAAGCAGCATTGACTTGCTCCCATAATTCATCGAAATTCCGCGTTGGCCGGTGAGAGCATTGCACACTTCGTTCAATGTGGTCCCACAGATTTTCTATTGGGGATAAATCGGGAGATCATTGTTGGCCATGGCAATACTTGAACATGTTGCAAACATTGGCTAGAGACCCTAGCAGGTGTGTACACAGGCGTTATCATGCTGAAAATGGGCTGCTGCATGCCTCCCAGGAATGGAAACAAAATTGGCTGCAGAACCACACTAACATATCGTGCAGCTGTCACTGTTCCAGTGATGCAGACAAGAGGTGACCTGCTGTCATATCCAATAGCACCCCATACCATTAAGCCTGACTGACTGGCAGTGTGTCGGTCGCAAACAAAAGCTGGATCCGTCCTCTCACCAGGCTGTCACCATACACAGACCCATCGATCTTCAGCACCCAATCATCAGACAGAAACGGGATTCATCACTAAACACAACAGTATTCCATTCGTGATCCTAGTTCGCACGACTTTGGCACCGAGCTAGACGAGCGCTGTGATGGTTTGCAGTCAATAACAGTCAACGTAATGGTTGCCTAGAGCCCAGGTATGCCTTATGCAACCTTCGGTTTAACGTTCGGGTTATTATGGGGACGTCCATGGCTGCTGAAACAGTGTCGAATATCTCCTGCAATGCTATGTGATGACGAACGAGCATGTCGAACAATGCGCCTATCAAGGCATGCTGACATCTGTCGAATGGCACGACACCCACTGCAAAACACGCTAGAACCTACATTTCACCACTGTTGCCAACAGCGTCCAACAGTTCATGCATCCTAATGAACATGGGCAGCGACACAACGTGTAGTCTATCCAGCTTCACATAGGACAATAATTCTTACTTTCTAAAAAGCATCCAAATGGTAAACCTGCCGACGGCATTTTTTATTGGGCATTATTTTGCCTTCGCAGAACAATTTTCGAGCAGACCACCTAATCTCAACCGTTTACACGACTTCCACCTCCATAAACACAATACCATCCCTGTTCCTTTTTGCAACTTTTATCTCTTGAGCCACACACGTCATTGACTCTGGATTATCATCATTTGCATATCTCAACTGCACACATATACACTTCTATTTGCATGTTTGTATGACATGTCCTTCTGGGTGGGACACTTTCAATGTCGAGCAGTGTATTTCTGCAGTTCAGAACGCTGACAAAGTGTTATGAACTTCCACGTTCCATTAGTCATATACAAGACTGGTTTAAGAAGAGATTGGGGGGGGGGGGACAAGAGTGTCCGGGTACGAAGAAAAACTAGCGACATTTTTACTACTATACTTAGCACTATTCTCATAAAGTAACACAAGGGCAGGGGTGGCTCAGTCGGTAGCGCGCCAGGCTCGTAATCTAGTTCCCAGGTTCGAGTCCCAACTGGGTCAGCGTTGAGATTTATCTCCGCAAAATTCCCCGCCCTGCCCACGGTCAGTAGGGGACACCAGTGGGCTTGGAAAGGCCGCCGTCCGTCGGATGGGACGTTAAGCCGTGGCCCCATATGTGGGAGAGCCACACCCTGTGCACGTTAAAGAACACACTGGATGGCCTTGACGGGAGGCTACCATCTGTCTCCCAACAGCTGTTCCAATGGGTCCCCTCCCCCAACCCTCTCTGAGCCTTTGGGGTCCATGTGACCTGGCCATTTAGCCTATGGTGTGCAAAAAAGTGCCGCTCAGAGGTAAAACAACCCAACCTAAAGTAACACATTATTTGAATTAGTGAAAAATTTTAAATTGAAAATAACAATATAATGCTCAAAGAAAGCAATAGCATTATATTTCTATATTATTTCAACGGGAATTTATCTACGAAGCTCTATAACAAGGAGGTCCAAATTTTTGGATTCTGCAATCGACTTTTAAGACAGAAAATCTTCCCCGATCAACCATAGTACATAAGTCGTAATAATGATTTAACACTGCTTGATCAGCCAAGCATAAAATAACAATTTAGCATCGAACATATTAACGTGGCATTGGTACATTAATTAAAATTCAATCTTTCCACCTAAAACTGGAAACTTCGCGATCGACTGTTTGGCCATCTCTGCTCTACAACATCAAAAATATGCATTTTAATAGAGAAATGTGATGGAGATAAAGATTATAGACCGGTTAGGACTAGAGGCCCTATATAGGTAGAAGTTGGCCATCTCAAAATTGGACGCCATGTTTTGTCGTCGCTCGGATTGTTTAGCTTGCATAGCTGAATGGTATTGCACGGATACTTATGGATTCATGAAAAGGTAATATTTACTACAGATTTCAGTGTTTATGATTGGAAGCACTTTAGAAAACAGCTAAAAAAAGGAAAAGTAAATTTTTCGGCTTTTTTTTTTCTTTAAAAAAAGATATCATTTCGTTTTGTTGTCTTCTCCGTCTGTAGACAACGAACTTTTTTGTTTATACAGAAAAATAAAAAAAAAATTGTGTTAGATAGGTATTAATGATATTACGATTTGCATTTTTCGAATTTCCCAAAAGTTATAACTGCGCCCTCTAACGGTGGAAAAATTTGAAAATTCCAAAATATCAAACGAATATTCCAAACGATGTAGATATGTTAGCAGTTTAAAAATTTGGTGTTGAAATGTGAAAGTTACGAAATTACCATTTTCAACAATCACTTGACCCTTTAGACCCAGGGGGGAGGTAAATGCAATTTTTTTTGTTATAGCAGAAAAGTGTGTTTTTAGAGATAAATTAAAAATTCTTTTTGGGTTGATCAGGTATTGATGAAATATTATAATTTGCATTTTGCGAATTTCCCAAAAGCTAAAACTGCGCCCTCTAACGTTGGAAAAAATCGTAAAATACCAAAAATTTAAGACGAATATTGCAAACGATATAGTTATGCTAGAAATTTGAAATTTGGGTCGTGGAATGTGACAGTCTTGAAAATTCCATTGAAAACAATTAGTTTACCCTAAGCCCAAGGTAGGGAAGAAAGAGAACGGTTTTGTTTTAAGAGATAATTGGAAACCTCTTTTTTAGTTGGTTACTAATGAAATGTAATTTGCATTTTCAAAGGTAGTTTTAATTTACGTCATTAGAGAGAACTAAATATCGAAACTGCAAAACTTTTAACGAATGTTTCAAGTGATCACTTTATGGTAGAAATTTCGGCAGTAGAGTTCTGTTATGGTAGAAATTCCACTGACAGCAATGATCTGCCCACTATTTTCAGAGGAGCGAGAGAAAAGCAACTTTCAAAATTTAAGAACTAAAAGAATAATATTCTTTGTTTTATAATCACTAACAAAATAATATGTACATTTCCCCCATCATATATTAAAAAATAAATAACCCTTCAAGCAGCTGCTTCTACAGAGGTCTGACAGGAACCTGTCAGTTTAATACGCCATAGTTGAAGGTCCATGAGGATGGCTGGACCTCAGCAGAAAAACAACACGAAAATCCATAATTAAAACTTTTAAGGAGTAAAAAAGTAGGCAAAAGAAGGACTTCATTCTCTTTGAAAATTAAATTCCCATATGCGCCAGAGGCGATATGCGTTCTTCTAGTTGTTTTGCACTTTCAATACCCTCTGACAGTGGAAATTCGAAATACTGTATAATTTAAAAAATAAGCTATTATTATTTTATTAGTACCTGTAATGTGCAAAAATAGTTTTTCATTTATCTCTTAAAGAAGAAAAGTTGCATTTTACCAATGGGACAAATCATTACTCTTAGGGTAAACCACTTGATCATTACACTCTAAGACCAAAAACTTAAGTTTCTGGCAAAAATCGATCGTTTGCGATATTTATATAAAGATTTGTTATTTTCCAGCTTTTTCCGCCGCTAGAGGTCGCCTTTCGAGTTTTTATTTACCGCCTTTAGCACTCTCTAACACTGGAAATTGCAGCTGATGGGGATTCAAAAAACGTAAATATCATTTTTGTGGAAAAAAATTCGCCGACATACGGGATTCGAACCCTCAGCTCTCTAGAAATATGCCAGAACATTCTAACCTGTTGAACTAAAGTCGGCTTTTTTTACAAAAAACATTTATTGATTTATAGACGTTTAAATGTATACAGGTAATGCTGAAATTAACAAATATTGTTTAAATCATTAATATTATGTTAGTGTCTGTAAAACAAACAAAAAAACATTGTTTCGTTTAGTCTTAAAAAAGTTTCATTTTTGCATCCCCCTTTTGGCAAGATGGCACCTTGTTGCCGTTGTAAACCTTCTGACCATAACACTCTATTACCAAAATTTCAGCTTTCCAGTGTAAATAGTTTGTTTGTAATATTCGTTTAAATTTTTGGCATTTTCCATTTTTCCCACCGCTAGAGGGCGCTATTAAAGCTATTGAAAATTTTCAAAATTGCTAATCGCAATATTTGTTCGACACCTATCCAATCCAAAAAGAATTTTTCATTTAGCTCTAAAAGTAAAAAAAGTGATTGTCTATAGACGGACGGAGAGACAGACGAACAAATGTTGGCATAGGCAGACGAAAAAGTGAAAACATTAGCTTTCGAACGAACCTTAAAAGAAATAATCTGTTGGTTTTCATTTAGCTCGTTTCACTTTTGCAGCCATTTGCCGTCTTCTGATGGATTTCTCGGAAAAAAAATATTCATTAATTTATTTCTTTGAGTGATAATCTGTAGTTCCCAGGTTCGAGTCCCAGCTGGGTCAGCGTTGAGATTTATCTCCGCAAAATTTCCCCGCCTTGCCCACGGTCAGTAGGGGACACCGATGGGCTTGAAAAGGCCGCCGTCCGTCGGATGGGACGTTAAGCCGTGGCCCCGTGTGCGGGAGAGCCATACCCTGTGCACGTTAAAGAACACGCTGGATGGCCTTGACGGGAGGCTACCATCTGTCTCCCAACAGCTGTTCCAGTGGGTCCCCTCCCCCAACCTTCTCTGAGCCTTCGGGGTCCTTGTGGCCTGGCCATTTAGCCCATGGTGTGCAAAAAAGTGCCGCTCAGAGGTAAAACAATCCAATCCAATCCAATCTTTGAGTGAAATTTTTACACCCAAATGCAGCGAAGTGAGGCATTCATAAAATATCACAGCTTTTATAGACAAAAAAACGTGATAGAAATATATAAAACTATAACAGCTGAGAAGTTTTAACTTTTTTACATACACTAACCATAGGCTTTCGTCTCACAGTATGATAATAATTTCATAAGTTTCGCTTCTGCAAAACATCACACAATACTGCATCATCGTTTAGACTTCTAAAGACGGCAGGCAGTAGACAGACCAGCAAATAAATTACATATGAACAAATCCGTATCAGAATGCAATTTTGAAACTAGCGCCAACAGCGTAATAACATACTGCTACGAATCGCCAGCATCATAGCAGAAGAAAATGTAACTAGCGCTGTTGCTTCAAGTCTTGAAATCGGCAGGCATTCCCTTTACGTAGACACCGATCTCTACTTTAGAGACCTAGATTCTTACCAATAGGCTAACGACAACTTAAGCAGCAAGATTAATGCTTAATTAACAAGCCCCAGTGGCATGTGCTGCTCCTCATAACGCTGCAGCTGCACCTCTTACTGCCGGTCCTCCCCCCAGAGGATACGCCTGAGGATGTGAAGCCGCTCATCGACCGGTTCAACGTCATGGACGTCGATCTCAAGGTGCCCGAGATCCCTGTTGATGGATTTGTCGTTGTCAGTTAGAAGAGCTGACCTATCCCTCTTATTGTGTCTTCGGCCAACTCCAGGCCCTTGGGATCCTACAATCCCAACTCCATCTCCGTCGAGATAGCTAATATTCTCGGCGAGCGGATTGTAGAGTCCTACTACATGGAGACAGGAAGCCTATTGGTCCCACAGGAAGGGCGTACATCAGTACCATGGAAGTAGCACCAGCAGAGATACCTGTGCTTCAAGCACACGGGAAGCCTATTGGTCAAGGTCAGCCATCCTGACCTTGCCGATAAGCTTCTGGCCACTACCTCCATTCTGGGATCCCTGTAACTGTGGATTACCCTGTCTCACACTGTCAGCTGCAGGGCCTCATTGATTATATTGACATCTCCCTCAGCGGTACACTGAATGTACCGCTATCTACCCTCTGATTCTAGAGGCAACAAGATTCCCCTTAAGAAGGTAGTCCTTACCTTCAGTGAATTTCCCTTACCTTCGAATGCAGTCCTAAGCTTCTACAGGATCCCTGTAGAACCTTACACCATGCTAAGAAGTACAGAGGAATGGTGCGGTGTAAGCACTGCAGTGGGCCTCATTCCCACCAGCAGTGCAAGCACACCGGGGCCCCCTATCTGCGCCAACTGTGGTGGGTCTCATGCCAGCACCTTCTCTGGTTGCCATGCAAGGAAGCTCGCCTGCAAGGAGAAGAGAGAAGCCCTTGGTCCTGTCCGCTCTATGGCCAGCACGAAGTTTGAGAGCTCTGTGGTTTTCAGAGTTCTGTGGTGACACCTCCTGAACCCTCTGTTCCTAAGAAGGCCGTGTGCAGCAGGTGCCCCTTTGATCCCTCAGTCAGCTGCTGCCACAAGGTGTCAAGTGACACCTGCTGATCACACTGCTCGTGCCAGCAGAGATGCCTGTGCTTGAAGTACAGGTATCTCTGCTGGTGCTACTTCCATGGTACTGATGTACTCCTTCTCTGGTCCCTTTCGCCCTTCCTGTGGTGAAGCCCTCTGCTCCTATCCCTGATGTCCCCTGTACTGCAAGTACCTCCATGGTTCAGGTTTCTGATGCAACTTCCATGGCAGAACCCTGTCTCATTCAGGTCAAGCAGTTGTCCAGGAAGGTAAAGAGGATAAAGAAGAGCAGGGCTTACCACTGACCTCAGCCCAAAGAAGCCCTCCTTCTCCTTCATGCAAGACGACCACAAGGACACGGTCCTCCTGCCCACCATTCTCTCTCTACTTGTGGACGTCATCAAGGTCGTTACTCCCATTCTACCCTAGGAATCTCGACTTCGATGATTCTCAACCAGCTGGCTTCCCTCATATCGCACTTTGTGGACTGATAGCCACTCTGTGCTGACCCGTCCCTCCTTGGTTTCTATTTTCCACCCCGGCTATGAACATGGCAAGTGGAATGTCTAGCACCCTTACAATACTACAGTGGAACTTCAGGGGTTAAGGAGGAAGGCTGATGTCGGGAACTACATCAACAGCATGCCAGTTCCCATCCTTGCTCTCTGTCAGGCCAACCTCCCTGATCACTGTCTTCATGCGATATATTGTGCACACGAGCAAGAGTCATCCACTCTCCCACAATGAGGCGATTCTTGTGCATAAGAATGTCACGCATCATGCTATTGATCTCACTTTCACTGATGCTAACAGTGATTTCGTAGCATACCGCATTTCGTAGCATGATTTCGTAGCATGCCGTAGTGGCTGAACAGCCACAATGTCACCCTGATATCCTGTTGCATCAGGCTTTCCTCTCCCTTTCCTGTATCCACCTTACAGGATATTCTCTCGCAGTGCCCTTAGCCCTGTATTCTCTGTGGGGACCTAAATGCCCACAGTCCATCCTGAGGCAGAGCCATCAGTGATCAGAGAGGGGAGAATATTGAGAAGTCATCTTGCAGCACAATCTCTTTATTGCCAATGATGGCTTGACCACATTCCACAGACCTCCAAGTACCTACAGCTCCATTGACCCTCTGTTCTTCCAACATTGGTCAAAGCCTCAGCTAGTCGGTTGACCCTGACACCTGGGGTAGTGACGACTTCCCGTTGCACATCTCCTTGCTTCCCAAGAGACGTGCGGCTCTGAGAAGAACGTCGAAGCTTACTGACTGTCAGCTCTTTCAGCAGATCTCGTCTGAAAGACTCGCTGCCATCGAGGCTACTGATCTCAGTGCAATGTCAGACGCCCTCACTGCTGCCTCTAATGTTCAAATTGGAGCCTCTGATGTTCAAGGAGAGAATCAACTGCCAGTTCCAGATCCTTCTGGTCTTGTACTTCCCACATCAACTACAATGGTCACCTTCTGAGCAATGCCTCTGTTTCACTGCTGAGCAATTTGACCATTGTCCACACTACATCTCTGCGCCTCTGTCTCGGACTCTGCCCTAACACACCAAATATGTCTGTCATTGCAGAGGCTGATGACATTCCACCTGCACCGGAAGAGAGATATACTGTGTCATCTCTTGAGGCTCCATTCTCTTCACTTTAACCATGAGCTTCTCAGGAAGTTTCCAGAGAAGCCAGACTCTGCCATCGCCATGTCTGCCAGTGACTCCTACGACCGAGTCATCCCTGCCATCTGCACTGCTAACAATATGCTCTTCCCTGACTTTCCGCCCTGGAGGTTATCTTATGATCAATATCACTATCCCTTCTCCAGATCGAAAGAGCGACTCAGATTCAGTGGTCATCAGGTTTATCTCCACCTCCTATGTCACTGAACGTTATGATAGATATGCTGAGGTCTACATTGACAGATTTGTGGATTAGGAGAGGCTATGTGTCCACCTGTGCAGAGTTTCATGCTATCCTTGAAGCTGTACTTTTCATACTCAGACTCAAGAGTGGGAACTTTGTAAACCTTTGCGACTCCAAGTCAGCCTTGGAAGCTCTCCAGAAGAGAGACAACAAGAACTACAACCCCTTTCTCATCCAGAAGATCACGGAGACTTGCTCCAAGGCCACTTCTGCCAGAATCCCGATTCATTTCCGGTGGATCCCCTCCCATGTAGGGATATCTGGCAATGAGCTTGCTGATCGCAACACGAAGGAGGCGGTTGAGAATCTGAGGTATATATCTAATTGTCACTGGCAGACATGGCGATGGCAGAGTCTGGCTTCTCTTGAAACTTCTCTCTCTCTCTCAGCGACTTCAAGTCGTTTGTCTCACAACTGATGAACCAGTATTGTCTTCCACAGTGGCAGAGGGACTCCAGTTGTTCCTTATTCAGGTACCTGGTTGACCCTTCTCTCACTGCTCCTAACCTCTGCAAATCTGAGAAGACTCTCCATCGTCTCAGAGTTGGTGTCATCTACGGCAACTCTATGCTTCACACTCTCGGCAGAGCATAGAATCCTAACTGTACCACATGCAGCACACCTGAGACTGTATCTCACGTACTGTTCAGCTGCTCCCGCTACAATGCTGAAAGAGAAGCTTTGTTTCAGAAGCTTCATGCCATCGGAACCACCGACTAACCCATCACATCCCTACTTGGTAACCACTACAACATGAAGCTGCATCGAACATGCTTCCGATTGGTCACCGATTTCTTTCAAAGCATTGACTTTTTCCGCAAGGTCTAATGTCTCTTTTACTTTAATGAGATTAGTATAGTTAATAGTTTCGCTAGGTAGCTGAGAGGTACTCTGCTATTTTGTCCTCCTGTTGTGACTGGTGTAGAGCCCCCCCCCCCCTCATTGGAGTCTAATTTCACCATGATCTTACAACACATTAAACCTCTTTTTTCCACCTTTAACTTTTTTTTCACCTTTAAAAACTTTTAAAAAACTTTTTAAAAATTTTTAACTTTTTTTTTTAATTTTCTTCCACCTTTAACTTATTGATGGAAGTGTTAAAACTATATACTAAGATTGTATTTAGAACAATCTGACTACTTCACCCTGCTACCGAATCCTATAACTGCCTTTCCCAAACTGGAGCAATCATCAGCTTTTGGGTAAATGTTTCATTATGGATGGCTTTTGGATACATGTTTCACCAGACCAGTTCATTCCTACACAAAGAAAATAATGCAAATACAAAGCAATGTATATTGCATCTAGTGACGACCAATCCTATATATAAAATGAAGAATATCTGAGTTTGCTTATTCACTCGCCTCCCTAAAGAGCTGGGGCTGGAGCGTCTAGTTCCACTATGTAGTTCACATTCCATCTGTGCCATCTAACCAAGATTTATCTCCTCTAAACCCCATCCTGTCCTTGGCCAGAAAGAGGAGGGGGGACATATCTCAGAGAGAGAGAGAGAGTCATACTCTGTGCACGTTAATGCCTTGACGGGAAGCTTCCATCTATCTCCTAACAACACTGCTCTGAGCCTTTGGGTCATTGTGGCCTGGCCATTGGGGTGGGGGTGGCTCAGTCGGTAGCGCGCCAGGCTCGTAATCTGTAGTTCCCAGGTTCGAGTCCCAGCTGGGTCAGCGTTGAGATTTATCTCCGCAAAATTCCCTGCCTTGCCCACGGTCAGTAGGGGACACCGATGGGCTTGGAAAGGCCGCCGTCCGTCGGATGGGACGTTAAGCCGTGGCCCCGTGTGCGGGAGAGCCACACCCTGTGCACGTTTAAGAACACGCCGGAGGGCCTTGACGGGAGGCTACCATCTGTCTCCCAACAGCTGTTCCAGTGGGTCCCCTCCCCCAACCTTCTCTGAGCCTTAGGGGTCCATGTGACCTGGCCATTTAGCCCATGGTGTGCAAAAAAGTGCCGCTCAGAGGTAAAACATTCCAACCCAAAGCCTGACCATGTAGCCCATTGTTGCAAAATAAGTGAGCTCAGACTTAAAACAAGCAACCCTTATCTGGAGTGTCCCCAAAAAGAGGTAAAGCATGATTTTTGTCCATGCAGGGAGGTTTTTAATGCACAAGATGTTTTTTTCAAATTCCAAAGCGAGGAAACGCAGGTGTTCCCTGGTGAGAGTGTTTCCAATCTCTTTACGGATTAAACAAATAAGTAATTCTATGTTACACCACAGAATAAGTTACACATACACTACAGCAAATAAAAAATGCAACACTTGCATGAAGTTAGGCAAATGTGACGAAATTTAGGGAGGTGGTAGTATATGGAAAGGCATGGAAATAATTAGGTTTGTGGGATGATCGAAACGATTGAACTGGCGCAAGCTGACGTCACAGTTGTGGGAGCCAGTTAAACAGATAAAGGCAACCAAAGCTCCGTGGTTGACAAAACGTTGGGGAAATTGTTCCAAACCGCTAAAGACGCCCATACGCAGACGTCGATACCTGTTCAAACAGTTAAGACTTTTAGCGTAGAAGAATCATTGGCCTTAGAGAAACTGGTTTGTCATACAGAGATGTGGCCAATCTTGTTGTCTACAATATCAGCACCATCGTATACATATGGCGCCAGTGGATTCAAGAAGGATACAGCACACGCCAACAAGGATCAGGAAGACAACATATGACCATGAAGTGACAGGACTGCCATTTGTGACACATGGCATTGCGTGACAGATTCGCGACTGCAACGCAACTTCAAAGGGACTGGCAATAGGTAACATATCAAATACCTACCAGGAGGACAGTAAACAACAGGCTTTTACAGTTTTCATTTCATCAGGCACTGTGTTTGCCCCTCACATCTACCCATATGCAAACACGTCTTCAGTGGTGCGCATCACACAGAACTGGAACGAACAAGAGTGGAGTACCGTGACGTTTAGTGACGAATCTCGTTTTTGTCTTGGTCAGCACGACGGTAGACAACGTATTCGCCGTTATCCAGGGAAAAGGAACGCCACCTAGTGTGAGCGACATCGTCACACAGCTCCAGCACATGGTGTCTTAGTGTGGGGTGCCATTAGTTGGACATCTCAGTCAGAAATGTATATCATAATAAAATAAATACCCCCTGAAGTAGCTGCTTGCCACAGAGGTCTGACAGGAGCCTGTCAGTTTACATGCCATAGTAGAAGGTCTGAGGATGGCAGGACCTCAGCAGAAAAACAGCACAAACGTCCATGCCTTACCCGGGGCTTGAACCCAGGTCCCTTAGGTCAGTAGCCTTGTAATGCTAACCACTCGGCCACGGGATGGCGGTCGTCATAAGGGGATCTCTAATTGCCCAACGATATGTTACCAATATTTTGTGGCCAGTGGCTGTCCCATTTATTCAGCAGCATGGAACCTTTTACCCTCAAAACAACACCCGTCTCCACACAGCCCGCATTAGTGTGCGGTATCTAGACGAACAAAACGTTCAGGTACTACCATGGTCAGCATGCTCGCCAGACCTTTCACCTATTGAACACGTCTGGGACATGATGGGCCGACAGCCCCAATAACATCCAAGAAGTGCGCCAACCACTGTCGCTGAAATAGGATAGCGACTTCGTACTATTTGGCATTCTATCCCTCAGAAAGACAATATAGAGCTGTACGATAGCTTTCCCAGTCGCGTTCATTAATGCATTGCTGCGCGGGATGGTTCAACATCATACTAATTATACCACTTAACCGGGTAGGTAAAGTGGTAATATTCCATTTTTTTTTTATAATGTAATCAATCGCACATCTCAGTGTATGCTAACAGCTGCCTGCATTTCAATAAATTGGCATTAAGCCTTCCAGGTGTTGCAATTATTTTTCCTGTAGTGTATTTCGCAAGAATTTTTTTTAACGATACTGAAACGGAGAAGAAAGTTACAACTAAACGGCCTTCAGATCTGTTCCAGTTCAATCCAGTCACTCCTCTCCCACTTATCGACAAAAATTTTGTTTTCTACATCCTTGCCTGCAGATTTGTGAAAGTAACCCTGCATTTCCACTGCTTTCTAGGGGCAGGATTTGCTCAATAGCGCGCTTGGATCGTAATCTGCAGTTCCCAGTTCAAATCCAAACTGCGTCGGCATTGAGATTTATTTCTTCTAACACAGTCTTGTCCTCGGCAATAAAGACAACACCAATGGGCTTCGTGTATCCGACACCGTCGGATACACGAAGCCCATTGGTGTTGTCGGTAGCGCGCCAGGCTCGTAATCTGTAGTTCCCAGGTTCGAGTCCCAGCTGGGTCAGCGTTGAGATTTATCTCCGCAAAATTCCCCGCCCTGCCCACGGTCAGTAGGGGACACCGATGGGCTTGGAAAGGCCGCCGTCCGTCGGTCCGTGGTTCCGTGTACGGGAGAGCCATACCCTGTGCACGTTAAAGAACACGCTGGATGTCCTTGACGGGAGGCTACCATCTGTCTCCCAACAGCTGTTCCAGTGGGTCCCCTCCCCCAACCTTCTCTGAGCCTTCGGGGTCCATGTGACCTGGCCATTTAGCCCATGGTGTGCAAAAAAGTGCCGCTCAGAGGTAAAACAATTCAACCCTAATATTTCTTAACTATCAAGTGGGGCCCCTTCCTCAATCGTCTGAGCCGGTCCTTGTGATCTAACCATTTAGCCCATGGCATGCAAGAAAAACTGCCGCTCAGAGGGGTAAACAACCCTCGACAATAACAAAAATTAATTTTCTGGTATTTTATATAAGGTTTAGCACGTAATCGAATAACCTAAGAGTTTTAAGCATATAATTTTAGTATTCAAACAATCGATATTTCGTGTAATGGAATAGTAACCTTGGTTGGTGTACTAGGATTTTAAAACTATTTTGCTTATTGATTCTTACTTAGGTGAGGAATACGTGCCCCACTAAAAGTAGTGAACCAAAAGATCCAACATGCAGAAATTGTGTCTTCTCCTCGTCATTTGCATTCTAGTGGCAACTGTTGTCGATGCTCAATCAAATCGCAGACGTGGATCTGGAGGTCCAAGGGGCTCTGGATTCAGACCTGGAGCTGGAGGAGATGGTGGCCAGACTGTACATGTAGGGAAGTTTCCTGGTGGTTTCTACAGAGGTAAAAGTCACGGAAATACATAGGTTCCGCAAAGGATTAAGGTAAGTTGCAGTGTAAAAGTTTTTAAATCACTCGTTATACAAATGGAAAAGCCGTATTCTATGTTGCGTAAAGTTCATATTATGTCTTTTAGGAAAGTTGGGTTGTTTTACCTCAGAGCTGTGCTTTTTGTGTATACAAAGGGTGAAGTCCCAAGAGCTCAGAGAAGGTTAGACGAAGGGGGATTATACTTGACAGCTGTTATGAGACAGATGGAAACTTTCGTCAAGGCCATCCAATGTGCTCTTTAATATGCACACGGGCCACGTTTAAAACGCCCCAACTGACGGACAGCAGACTTTCCAAATGTCATCAGTACCCCCTTTATGACCGAGGACAAGATTTACTTGAGAACTTTTAAGAAAAAAATTTCAAAATAATTACCAGAATTTTTAGAAATAAAAATTTTAATTGAAATACCTATACAATGGGGGAACAAGTAGACTACGTTCCCCGGGGCAGGACACTTTTTTTATTTCGAGACTCCAAATTTTACAATAGCAATAATTTTGTTTAATGTAATTGATAACTTACCGGTAAATTCCTATTTCGAACATTTGCTTTTTAAAATTTAATTGATCTAAAGAGATTGTTGTTCTAACTACAGGCATATATTTATTATGTAGCAAAATCTCTTCAATCGAGATGTAGTTGTTGAAGACTGTTAAGTCAAATATTATATTGAGAATATGATATGAATAGGAAAATTACACACCAAAAAAATTATTTTGAGGATATAATGAAGTTATATTCCTTTTATACAAAGTTAACTGAATGTTAAAATTCGTAATAAAATCTTCTGTTTGTTTTCTACTACCTTCCTTTGTTTGACGATTAAAATCTGAAATACTTTTATACAATCGAAAACATGCATATGAACAATGCAAAAAAAGGGAGATTGTTCAGTATTTAAGGGTATAAAAGGAAGAATACTGGTAGGAAAGAATACGGGGAATAGAGGTGATGTTAGAAATCATAACAAAGGGGCCAGGAGATCAAATACTAGGAATATACCTATCTTTAACAATTTCGCATCCAATTTCACCATATATTCACCTAATGACTTCATATTCACGTATGGGCCTGGAACAGTGCTCAGGCTTAGTTCTGCCACTGCACCTATATATTTAGATTTTATTTCTTCTTTAGTGCACTGTCCAGGCAAGGTGTATCTGGATAGACTTGGTCATACCCTGTGCACGTTCAAGATCATGTTGGATTGTCTTGAGAGGAGGCTATTATCTATCTCCTAATTATTGTCCAGAGGTTCTCTTCCTCCAATGTTCTCAGTCTTTAAGATCCTTGTAGGGCTGGGTCAGCGTTGAAATTTATCTCCGCAAAACTGCCCGCCCTGCCCACGGTCAGTAGGGGATACCAATGGGCTCGGAAAGACCGCCGCCCGTCTAATGGGACGTTAAGCCGTGGTCCCGTGTGTGGGAGAGCCATACCCTGTGAACGTTAAAGAACAAACTGGATGGCCTTGACGGGAGGCTACCATCTGTCTCCCAACAGCTGTTCCAGTGGGTCCCCTCCCCCAAATTTCTGAGCCTTTGGGGTCCTTGTGACCTGGCCATTTAGCCCATTGTGTGCAAAAAAGTGCCGCTCAGAGGTAAAACAACCCAACTCTTGTAGCCTCACTATTTATCCCTTCCTGTGCATAGAGGTGCCAATCCGAGATAAAACAACGCAACTTTAGAATTTGAACTAGAGGTGACCTCGGGCTCACTCATAGCTTAAATTTCTAATTTTTTTTTGCCAATGTGGAAAAAATTTCATTTAATTAAAAGGTTGAAATTAAAATGAATCCATTAATAATAAACTCCATTCAGGATTTGATTATTTTTTAGATATTTTCTCTTTTGTCTCTCTCTTATCATTTTTATGTCATGTTACTCAGGAATTTTCAGTTTCAACGAATTCTAGTATTTTTCTTTTCAAAATACGTATGATTTTAATTCTGTTTTCAAACCATAATTTTAAAAGCCTATAAAATGAAGAATTTAAAAATTGGTTTTACGGCGTGCATCTAGGTACATATGTTTTAAGGCTGTATCACAGAAATGATTTTTCCCTAAGCGGCCTTGGCCTCAATGAATAAGAAAAATGTTCGACCCCCAAATTCAATCCGAACTTTTCTCGAAATTGAACATTGATTACACATCCCGCTAGATTTACGACTTCAAGATATGTAGATCATATTCATTAATTATTCTATTCGTATGTAATATAAAGGTAATGTCAAAAATAATTAAATCAACAATAACTCTATAATAACGAAAAAACTAGGGGTGAGGTGGTACATTCAGTAGCGCACCAGTCTCGTAATCTGCACTTCCCAGGTTCGAGTCCTAGCTGGACCAGCGTTGAGGTTCATCTTCGCAAAATTCCCCGCCCTCTGTGGTAGGGGGACACCGATAGGCTTGGAAAGGCCGCATGGAACGTAAAGCAGTGGCTCCGTGTGCGGGAGAGCATACCCTGTGCATGTTAAAGAACACGCTGGGTGGCCTTGTAAAAATAAATACCCCCTCAAGCAGCTGCTTGCCACAGAGGTCTGACAGGATTCTGTCAGTTTATATGTCATAGTAGAAGGTTTGTGAGGATGGCAGGTCCTCAGCAGAAAAACGACACAGCCATGCCTTACCCGGGGCTCGAACCCAGGTCCCTTAGATTAGTAGCCAAGAGCGCTAACCACTCGGCCATGGGACGACCGAGTGGCCTTGACAGGAGGCTAAAATCTGTCTCCTAACAGCTGTCCAATGCGTCTCCTTCCCCCAACTATCTCCGCCCCCTGGAGTCCTTGTGGACGTGGCGATTTAATCCATTGTGTACAAAAGACTGCCACTCAGAGGTAAAAGAGCCCAACAAAGATAAAACTAGATCAGTAGTCTTCAAACTGTTCTGCGGGACCATATGGTTTTCAAGGATTTTAGTAGATGGAAATCTTCAACCGGTTTAACAGCTAATAAAGTCTAACAAGATCTAATGAGCTGCTGGAAAATGAAACAAAATTTCAGAATGTCTCAGTACTAAACTTAAGTTCTAAATCGCAAAAATATTTTTATTTTGATAATGACAATATATTGTTTCTTTCCTTTTCAATTTCTATTACAGAGACTGGTAATCCATAGGGTACTCTAGAAAAATAATATTGGCTACAAGAGTTCAGGAAGCTTTACGATCCCTGAAATAAATCGGAAATATGCAAACTAATATGGTTAAAATAATCTGTTACTTATAATAAATTTGAATTGAAATACAGGGAATGGAATATTGGAGAATTTAGTACGGTAGAAAATAGCATTGAGAAATTCTACTGCAATTTTAAAGGAAGTCGAATGAGTATAGCTGAAGTAGCTGTATATGAGAGTGAGTTAACAGATCATTATCCTATTGTTAGTTTTGGTTTCAAATTATACATCTGTCGTAAAAGGAAATAAAAAGGTAAGAAGCATAATTGATTACCAAAATTTCTAAAATTATTTTAAAGATTTAAATTTTGGGACTACTTAACTATGCACAATAATTATAATCAATTTTACAATGAAAGTTTTAAAAAATAAGACACTTTTGACGCAATACATTCAACGAAGCAAAACAGAAAAGGGTAAGCAGCATTGGATTCCTAGTGATTTAATTCAATTTATAAATAGAAAGGAAAAAAAAATTATACATTCACTATAAAAAAAATCCTGCCAATTTACAATAGAAACAGATTATAATTTTTTTTGTAAATTGGTTAAAAAAAATATGCTAAAAACAAGTGATAAATGTGGGCATAACCAAAGAAAGTAATGGTCTTATGATTCACTTAGAATAAAGAAAAGCACTAAAAAATTTCCTGAATGTGAAAATTCACAAAAATTGGATAATATGAATTTAGCTTTCATTGAGACAGTTAAAATTATGAGAATACCAAAAGGGAAATATCCATTCATAAGCAAGGTTTTAATTGAAATGGTACTTTATTCTCTTTTTATAGATAGTGTTAATGGAAAAGAAGTTAAATATAATGTAAGCAGTTTAAACAATAACAAACGTACAGTCCTGATGGTTTTACTGTCCAAATGTGGGACGGGGGTGGCTCAGTCGGTAGCGCGCCAGGCTCGTGATATGTAGTTCCCAGGTTCGAGTTCCAGCTGGGTCAGCGTTGAGATTTATCTCCGCATAACTTCCCGCCCTGCCCACGGTCAGTAGGGGACACCGATGGGCTTCGAAAGGCCGCCGTCCGTCGGATGGGACGTTAAGCCGTAACCCCGTGTGCGGGAGAGCCATACCCTGTGCACGTTAAAGAACACGCTGGATGGCCTTGACGGGAGGCTACCATCTGTCTCCCAACAGCTGTTCCAGTGGTTCCCCTCCCCCAACCTTCTCTGAGCCTTCGGGGTCCATTTAATTGATCTAAGATGACTGGACCAAGGGTTTGCCAGCAGAACATCACCCAAAGCATTGCACTTCCTCCACCAGCTAGTTTTCGCCCCATGGTGCATCCGCCTCACAGTATCATATCTGTTGGCTCGTACCATAAAAGATAGCCTTCGCTCCCCTCTAGCATTGATGAGCCGTGGTCGGCCCACACCTTGCCGGTGGTTCATGGTTTTTCCCTCCTGAGACACTTTGTTGGTACTAACCACGGGTGACTGTGAGCACCCCATAAGCATTGCTGTCTCTGAAATGCTCTGACCCAGTCGTCTGGCCATTACAGTTTGGCCTTTGTCAAACTCTTAAGTCCGCTGCTTTTCCTCATCTGAAGAATAGCACTGATTAACAGAACTTCGTATCAGGTATTATTTATACGTTTCATGACCTTCACACGCGCAGTCTTTTACCTGCAGTTATTTCGATTTGCATACAGACGTGCTGATCATAATATTTGGGCTCTTCGGTGTATGTACTTTGTTATTATAAGCACATTAAATGAATGTCGCCTATGAAACCTAACGAAACTGTTCTTGTTGCATATCAGGCGTAAGAATTTTCAATGTCTTGAAATGAATATTTTGTTTTCCAGCATTCGATGATTTACTTTTTTTATTCACTTAAAAATAATTTCACATTATTTTATTGAAAGTGTGTAGTTTCTATTACATCCATAGATGACACCAAATTCCAATCCATTTCTGTATATTAAAGATTGATCTATACGGTAAACTAAAGAGGTCAAGATGAAAAAAGCAGAAAGTGTCGCATCAGAGAATTGCCTTAAAGAACATACCGGAGAGTAATATGAAAGGTATAATTAGCGAAATTACAGGAGGGAAAGTGTGGAGAAAAAACTTTAAGTTATCAACATAGCAAACGATGTGAAACATGTTAAACCTCAAAATACTAGACAATTTTTCGGCCGTATTAATGATTTATATTAAATACAACATTTACAAAATAATCAAGAATAATCTGTTTTCAAAAACCTTCATTGGGAATACCACGCAAATACGTTAAGTGTTGCATATTTGTTACAGATTTCTAACTCTATTTGAATATTAGTCAGAGTTATGAATTCAAAAATAAATAGCCAACTCTAAATGAACCGATTTATGTAACTTTTATTGCCTGTGTTATTAAATCATAAACAGTTTAACTATTTACAGAAAACACCAAAGTATATCTCAGTATAAAGTGTTCCAGATAATCGCAATTACCAGACTATTTGTTAACCAATCGCATTTCTCTGCGAAACAGAAAAATTGCTGTTTTACTTGTAACCATGACCTTACCAGTTAAACATCCAAAACGTTTTAATGCGCTTAGCACAAACTAAGTGTCCCACACACCCCATTTTTTACACCAACGCGCGCAGATTAAATGTTTCTTGTTAGATTAATGCGCACAAAGTCAAATATATTTCACTTCTGCTTTACACTAATTCTTCCGAAATAACAATATCCTTTTTTTTTTAAGTTTATTCAACTTTCGAAGTGGTTAGAGACATAGCTCGGAGTGCGAATTACATATCGAGTGTCACCTGGTACCATAGTCATGTCTTCATTTTGCACGTGCTCCTTCCGTTCCAATAGAGGGCGGGGGTGGCTCAGTCGGTAGCGCGCCAGGCTCGTAATCTGTAGTTCCCAGGTTCCAGTCCCAGCTGGGTCAGCGTTGAGATGTATCTCCGCAAAATTTGCCCGCCCTGCCCACGGTCAGTAGGGGACACCGATGGGCTTGAAAAGGCCGCCGTCCGTCGGATGGGACGTTAAGCCGTGGCCCCGTGTGAGGGAGAGCCATACCCTGTGCACGTTAAAGAACACGCTGGATGACCTTGACGGATGGCTAACATCTGTCTCCCAACAGATGTTCCAGTGGGTCCCCTCCCCCAACCTTCTCTGAGCCTTCGGGGTCCTTGTGGCCTGGCCATTTAGCCCATGGTGTGCAAAAAATTGCCGCTCAGAGGTAAAACAATCCAATCCAGTTCCGTTCCAATATTAACAATGAATTAATATAAAATAGTTAAATAGATGAAAAATGCATTATTCCTCATGGTGAATTGCTTAATGTTCGTTTAATTCTGAAAAACGGAACTTCATATATTTGGCAAATGGTTAAATTTATGAATCTGTATCGGACGAAATTTTCTATGCATTCAAAAATTTAGTTGCAATACCCATATTTATAAATGGAGATGAAGAAAAAATATGAAATTACAACCAATCTAACTTCAAACACTTTTCTAAGAAAATGGAGAAAGCAATAGTGGAAAAGTTATTGTGCAAAGACTTCATGAAAACCTAACTACTAAACATGCAATAACACAAATTATCACTTAATTTTTAATGTTGGTAATGGAAATAAAGCAGTTTATTATTTTTCAGTTATTTTGGAAACGTATAACTCGCTGTCTATGAATATTTTAATATTAAAATTAAACAAGTCTGGTAACACCATTTCGAAAGAACATCTTTTGCGTTTCATACTTAAATCTTAATATTACCCAAGATTTCGTGTCTTTGCATATTAAGAGAACTTGTTTGGTAACCAAACAAATCTTGTGGGATACCGAACATTTTTTCTTTATAAATGATTTGTTTGCAGTAAATTTCGAAGACAGTAGGCATATTTTGCGAAAAACAAAGATTTTAAAATATGCCAAAATAAACATTTATTTTCCCATAAGTTACAAGTAATTTTCATTTTTTTTTCTTAAAAAATAATTAATATAAATATATGCATTTTAATATTGGGAAAGTAATTCAAGAAACAATTCGGAAACTTAATATATTGCCAATGAATAGTCCCCATTTTTAAGCTTGAAATTAGAATTATTTACTACAAATTGATAAATTATTGCACGATTGGACGAAATGAAACTATGCAGATTCATTTCCTTTCTGTTACCATGCAGATGATTTATAAATTTGCAATCCTAAATGACCAAATGAAAACTATATTTCCTTTCTGTTACCGAAGTTATTCCCAAATTTTGAGGAAAATTCAAGTTAACACCGAAATATCGATTTAATTAAAAAATATCAAAAATTATTTTTTCGAGACTGATTTTTGGATTTATAATTATTAAATATTAAGGTGATATAGAAATTATTTTGTGTATAAAAACTGTTAACATACGTATAATGTATCCGTGTTAATGTATAAATTTGATAATCAGAATTTTTAATTTTCTTCCGCGATGGCCATAAAAATGCTTATTTAACCAGACAAGAAATTATTCTGTTGCTTAATGATTAAGAAGAAACTGAAAATGGATTGCTTATAAATATCCTAAATAAAAAATGCTCATAAATATTCTTGGTGAAAATGAAATCCTGATCATACAGGTAATATTGAAAATAAATTATTTAAAATGTCTCGCTGGTGGATAATGCAAACTTTTGTTTCGATGCTCTCGTTATATTCTATACTCTACATTCTTAATTTTGACTAAACTCTGACTTTCTTTTAAATAAGAATTAAAAATATAATTAGCCAATTTTTATATTTCAGACTACCTCCAATGAAGCTAGGAAAACTGGACCTAGATGGGACTATTATATATGAGAATGTCAAAATTCTGTGATGTTAATATTAACGCATTTGCGTTTTATCAAATCTTGAGTATAGCGAAATGTTTTAATAATACTCTTTACACAGTATGGATGATAAGTTTTATTATTAAACTCAACTTGTTAATCTAACTTGTGAAAGACAGTGTGCTTTTAGGAATGCAAATAATTTTAAACATTTGTGTATCAATATAAAATATTTGTATTATTAAATAGGTTCAGAAGTGTTTGAATTGATTTTTTTTTCACGCCAACTTATTTCTAACCAGCTGAATGACACCGGCGCTTCCCGCGTCTCTTTTAATTTGTATATTTTGGTTTTTGTGATTAATAATTTGTTAGTTCTGCCCCTCCACCATCTCCCTCGACACTTTTTAGCACAGATTCAACACGAATTTCTCGGAGCTGCTTAGGTAGTTGATGATATCAACGCGTGATCTCGCAGCCTGTGGCTTCATCGCAAGCCATAGAGATTTTTATTTCGGCAGATTTTAGTAATTTGTGGTTCCTGATGTGGTTTAGTTGGCCGAACAGTCCCAAATTTCGTATGCAGGTTCCTCTTGCATGACCCTGTGTCGATTAAAAAAACGGGATCGTAGCACACTAGCTCATAATCTGCAGTTCCCAGGATATAGCCCCACGTGTGCCAGTGTTGAGATTCACCTCGGAAAAATTCCCTGCCCTGAGTCAATAGGGGAGACGGATGGTCTTGGAAAGGCTTACTCCCATCAGATGGGATGCTAATCCATGTGACTCCGTGTGCCGAAGAGAGAGAGAGAGAGCCATACACTGTACACGTTAAAAAAAGACAGTGGCCTTAACAGGAGGCAACCATCTAACAGCTGTCCAGTGGGTCTCTTCCCTTAACCTTCTCTGAGCCTCAGAGTCATTGTGACCTGGCCATTTAGCCCATTGTGTGAAAAAAGAAAATGCCGCTTAGAGGTAAAACAACGGCATCAGATTTAAATGTATATGACTCTTACGTTCACATTTAGGGAGCAGTAAATGATAACGATGGATTTCGAAGCGACTTTGGTTTCCCGTAGTAATAGCATGATAAATATTCTTGCTTTATCAAGTTCCCTTTTGGAATTTCCGCTTGAAATTCGGCACTGCAAGGAAGGGCTTCCCACTAGAATTTGTACGTTGCTGCGAAAATGACTGGCGATTCTGCTACTAGAGCATCAAACTGACCATACATAATGATCGGTCTTGGAGTCAAGACTGGCCCGTCACTTCCCCCGTTCGGTCCAAGCGCGAAGGGTAAATTCTGACCATTAGTCCTTCAATGGTCGTTTGCAATGACAATTTTCGAAGTGACCATTTTCCTATATTTATCCAAATTCCAGGGACCAATTCCACAAAACCTTCCATTAAAATCACCAATTGAAAAAATTTTGCCTCTAAACTGGAAGATATCAACTTAACGACTCTTATAAGGACTATGATTTTATCACAAAATCCTTTAAAAAATCAACAGACAAAAAGCACTACCCAGGTAATTAAAAAAAATCCCGAAAAATAACATTCGCATCATCTTTTATAAGCAAATTCATGAAGAAAGCGGAAAGGATAATGAAGCGTAATAATTCCTTTCGTGACTGTTTGAACTTTAAAAGAATTTCCGCTGTGATAACTAAAAAAATTTAAAATATGCTTAAGTGGAACTTAATTACTGAAAATCTATCCCCGCAACTGCAACGTCCAATCTAAGGACAGTGTAAAAAATTGCACAACGAAGTTTTCCCACAAAATCCCATCTTATCCCTAAAAAATAACACCCAAACCACAACAGAACTTTTAGCCAAACACTTTACAAAAAAAAAAACCACCTCAAGCAGCTGCTTGCCAAAGAGGTCTGACAGGAACCTGTCAGTTTAATACGCCATAATAGAGGGGAGACTACAAAACAACTTGTTGGACAAAAAATATAGTAACTCCAACTTCACACACAAATTTTACCACCAGAAAAAAAACAATTATCTAAACCTTCCCATACCATAAGCGAATTAAAATTTGCAATCGAAAACTTGAAAAAAAATCGACCTCTGGCCCTGACAACATATACAACAAAATGATCAAAAGTCTTCACAACTCCTGGTTATACAAGGTACCACAACTATTCAATAACTTTTAGACCTCTCAAATTTACGCGCAATCATGGTTTGAAAACTTCATGATATTCATCAAAAAAAGTAAATTACCAGAAGACAAGCCAACTTCATATCGATTCATCTGTATATGATCGACTCATGGTATGGATGCTATTGGATATGACAGCAGGTCATCTCTTGTCCGCATCACGGGAGTACTGACACCTGCACGATTCCTACGCGCAGTTCTGCAGCTCGTTTTGTTAACATTCCTGGGAGACTTGCAGCAGCCCATTTTCCGGCATGACAACGCCCATGAACACACTGCTAGGGTCTCCAGAAATGTTTGCAACATGTTCAAGTATTGCCATGGCCAGCACGATCTCCAGATTTATCCAAAATAGAAAATTTATGGAACCACATTGAACGATGAGTGCAATCCTCTCGTCGGCTGGTGCGGAATCTCAATGAATTATGGGAGCAAGTCGCTGCTTGGTATGCAAAATCTCAGGATGATATCCGTCGACTGGATGACTCGATGCGACGTCGTATTGCTGCCTGTTTGCCGTTCATGGCGGTGGAACCACCTACTGAGGCAGTCGATTTTGTTGCATTATCTCATCTTCTAACCGCTGTAAGTGGCTGCAAATTAAACCATGGTATGCCAATGTATATTATTATGTGTGCGCTACATTTCACCACTATCCCCTCACTCCTCCTGGATGGGGCAATTTCAATGTCGTACAGTGTATAATGTATATGTCGGCCTGTAATTAGAGTTCCTCACAAAACGGTGGTCATAAAATTGGTGCGGGGATATTTAATTATAGATGGGTCGTTAAGTGTCCCCTTTTTAAATTTTAGGAATCTGGGATCCATACACTAGTTAATGTAGAGATTCCATAATTCTAAGAAACTAGTTTCAACACCAAAGAGTCGAGACTAGTTTCTTAGTCGAATCCACATGACTTCAATTTGAAAATAAGCACGCTAACCACGCAGCCACAGAAACAAGGCTTATTCTTATAATGAAGCACAATATCTTTTGTACCCTATTTAATCATTTAAAGAATATAGAAATAGCTAACTCTGAAAGTTTTACCTGACAGGTCCCTTGCTGATGCCCTACTAGCGAAATATGTCGCATTTATGTGCTTATAAAAAGGAAAACATATTTTTTACATATTACTATTTATGGGGAGAAAAAATATAGAATGCAGAGAAACTGAAATTGAAGCACTACTAATATCGCTAATGCATACATTTTAACGTTTACTTTCAGCAAAGAAATGATTATCAATTTAATTGAACATTAATTATGCTCTGATTTGCATCAGGCATGATTTATTATTTTTCGAACAGTTCATTAAGATTTTAACCAATACACAGGAAACAGAATGCCGCATTTGTTTTCACTTCAAAAGGGATAGTCACGATATCAACAGCTGCAGATCGTATTGTATACGCCCAAAAATATACGACACAAAATGATAATTTCTCACAACCAGGGAATCCCGTCCTACACTCAGGCTTCTCAGAACTCACGTGGCCAAAAAGGCAAGCAGAACCCCGATATATTCCCTTACGGTGTGAATTGTCGAGTGCTAAGAACAAATGCAGACAGGTAAATATACATATATGAGACAAGACCCACTAGTTCCGCCTAAACCACTATCAGTATAGGGAAATGTCATATCTACCACTAACTACGGTCAGGGGCAAGACAGTACCATATAGATATAGCTCATCCCCGACTCCCTAATGGCGAACAGTACTATAGGAGTAAAGCTCATCGATCAGTCAAAACCTAGATTAAATTTAGGTCCTGGACCACCACAAACAAGGATATAGAATCCAAGTTGCCTCGACTCCCGTGACTGGGAATTTTAGTCGGGCCCTACTGTCGGGGTCCTGTCCAACATGACCAGACCAAGTCAGTCAGCAGGGCCCTCAACTTCTGAGATGGAAGTCTTAGCCTGTCCATCTGGGGCCCAAACCGGTCAGCAAAGCCTTCAACTTCAATGGGCCCTTAACCCCCCCCCCCTCCGACAAGGTTATCCCGTATCGGGGGGGGGGGGGGGGGAACAAATGCAGACAGCAAAAATACGACTTTACTCAAAAATTGCAAAATTCCCCGCCCTGCCCACGGTCAGTAGGGGACACCGATGGGCTTGGAAAGGTCGCCGTCCGTCGGATGGGACTTTAAGCCGTGGCCCCGTGTGTGGGAGAGCCATACCCTGTGCACGTTAAAGAACACGCTGGATGGCCTTGACGGGAGGCTACCATCTGTCTCCCAACAGCTGTTCCAGTGGGTCCCCTCCCCCAACCTTCTCTGAGCCTTCGGGGTCAATGTGACCTGGCCATTTAGCCCATGGTGTGCAAAAAAGTGCCGCTCAGAGGTAAAACAACCCAACCCAACACTCAAAAATCACCACCACGAAATTCTATCCATGTCCAGCTGCAGAAATTGGGCTGAGAAACATTGAGCGCTGTTCATATTCATTAACGATAAATAAACTTCGTTGTCCCAGATGGCAATGTCAAGAGTTGTGCCAAAATCCAGAACTAACAGAGTACCCTAGGTAGAATTTACAATTGAGTTCTGTTACAGATGGTCACTGCACATATTCCTGGAAAACGAGGGTGAGAAACATGCATCAATACTTAGCGAGAGGCAAGACTTCAGAAGATATTAGATTTTGTACAGGGCAGACTAGCATATAGCAGAAGCACAGGTCGGCCACGTCTCTGACCCGTGCAGATCGAAATGTGGTAATTGAGATAGCAAGTAGGAGAGTGATCAGTGGCTGCAAAGAAGTGTAGTGAATGAGGGCTTAGTGAGCTAATTGAAGTACAGTGAATGAAGCCAATTTGAGGCGGATTTGTGCGCAAATCGACTTCGATAGTACGTAATGTAACAAACGGCATCACTGCATGGTCTATACAATCAATGAATTTGGGATTTTGAAATTAGAATCAGATAATCCATGCATTAGGTTGGGTTGTTTTACCTATGAGAGGCACTTTTTTGCATACAATTAGCTAAATGGCCTGGTCACAAGGACCCCAAAGGCTGAGGTTGGGGAAGGGGACCCACTGGAACAACGGTTGGGAGACAGATGGTAGCCTCTCATCAGGGTCATCCAGTGTGTTCTTTAACGTGCACAGGATATGGCTCTCCTGCACAAGGGGCCATGGCTTAACATCCCATCCAATGGGCAGCAACCATTCCAAGCCATTAGTGTCCCCTTCTGTGACTTGAACCTGCAAAATGCACAGTATGACACTGCTACACAATCTACTGAGCTACCCCTGACCCACAGAGTCCATGCTTTCCTATCATCTGAGCAATGGAGAGCAAACTCCAACCTGCAAAACTGAACGAATAATGCAGCTACCTTCCCTTTCCCCAACCTCATAGAAATTTCAACTGTTCGGAAGAGAAAGTGCTTCATGTGACGAAATTCAACTTAGCGTACATCCTCATATCAGCTCCAGTTCGACGTAGCTGTAGCTCTTGTCTTCGTTCAAAATTGGCCATAAGAATATGATCCCCCACATCCGGCGCCAGAGTGAGGAAAAGATGCAGATTTCTCTTATCATAACCTGACACCCGATTCCGGATATATTGAAAAAAAAAGGTATTCTTAATTATTCTTTCTTTGATTCAAAAGTTATTATCGTAAACTTTACATTTGAAAAAAAAGGGGTTCCATGAATCCTTTAGGTGTTAGAGTTTTTGTTTTACGTTCTTTTAAGATAATGACAATAATTATGGTTCTAAGATTATTTGTTCTCTATTTGTGCTTCTATACGTTTTCATTAAAAGTTATTGTATTTCATAAACCTCAGAGTTTTGTTCATGGACTTAAAGAGAAAAAGCCTTCCCTTAGGGCGATTGCATAGGATTATAGTAGCCTTCATTATCTGATTAAGAGAATGGTTCTTAATTGGGTAATGTTGGATACATCGCAACACATATTAAATGTTTATATTTCAAAAACAAGTACTGGCAACTGTGAAGTGTTCACGATGCGTTCTCAAATAATCTGTTTTAGGTTGCCTGTCAGCATACGTTACTGGTGAAGGAAACTCTGATGTAATGACCAGAAAAGTGGGAAGAAAACATAGGTACGATGTGGTACCCAAAATAAGTTGGTAATGACTTGGCCTGGACGCAAAGATTCCAGACGAATTCTAACTTTTTCTCCCAACCATTTGCAGGGTATATGATAAAATACAATGGTGCAGAGTCAGGGTAGTTTTCCTGTATGAAACCAAAGTTTGCCACTGGAAAATTAACTATAATAATTTATTTAACTAACTTTTTATGACTAATAATAAATTCCAATATTAAAAGAAATATTCGTCAAATATAACAAACTATATTTGCTTTTTGCTGTTTTTACTTTTTTACTGAAATTTCATTCTTTCTTTTAGTTCATTTCTCTCGCGACACTTTAATAAAATAACAGAGGTCATGGATTAGGTCTTCTAGTTTGATAAAAAGTTCCACATTCTGTCTCATATTGCATTTTATCACTGATTGCTAGCAGCAGGGGCGTAGCGAAGGACTGTGGTTGAGGGAAGAAGTCCAAAATATTTTCCAACTCGAGCAAAATTTGCCAACTGAGCAAACTAGCTAATCCTACACCTACATTTTGCCATATGACTTTCAATTTTGCCAACTAGTCATAATTTCTCAGAAATAATTCCAATATTTACATCTCGTCTGAATTGTAGCAAATCAGTATGAATTTTTGCCTTGATTTGGTCAAATCTCCTTAATTTCACGAAACTAATCTCAATCTTTACATCTCTCCTAAATTTGTCAAATCATTTCAAACTCATCATTTTTTTTGGAAAATTAAGGGGAGTTGACAAAATCGAGGCAACTTGGCAAATCTAAGGTAGTTTGAGAAATGGAGACACGGCAAAATTTAGAGCAGTTGGCAAAATTCGAAGCCACTTAGTAAAAACAGGTGAGTTGGCAAAATTCAGAGTGACTTAGTAAAATCTTGGGGAGTTGGCAAAATTCGGAGTGACGACAAAATCTTAGGGAGTTGGCAAAATCGGAGTGATTTGGCAAAATTCAGATGAGATGTGAAAATTTGGATTTTTTTTCTGTAAAATTATGGCGTTGGCAAAACTTAGGGAGTTGGCAAAATTCGGAGTGACTTGGGAAAATCGTGGAGTTGACAAAATTCAGGTGAAATGTAAAAATTGCAATCTTTTTTCTGCAAAATTATGGCGTGTTGGCAAGATCGAAGCAGCTTCGCAATATCTAGGAGAGTTGGAAAATCTTGGGGGAGTTGGCAAAATTCAGAGTGGCTTTACACAAATCAGGTGTGATGTAAAATTGGAATTTTTTTCTGTAAAATTGTGGCGAGATGGCAAAATCTAGGGCAGTTGGCAAAATTCGAATCCACTTGGTAAAATACGGGCGATTTGTGAAAATTGGGATTGCTTTTGTGAAATTAAGGAAAGTTGATAAAATCGAGAAAACTTTGCAAAATCTAAGGAAGTTGGCAAAACTGGAAACCACTTGGTAAAGTACGGGTGAGTTGTAAAAATTGGGATTGGTTTTCTGAAATTAAGGAGAGTTGGAAAAACCAAAACTCTTGGCAAAATTCGAAGCCACTTGGTAAAATACAGGGAGTTGTGCCTTTCTTGTGCAATTAAGGAGAGTTGATAAAATTCGAAGTGGCTTGGTAAATTCAGGGTTGTAAAAAGTGCGATTTTTTCTGTAAAATTACGGCGAGTTGGCAAAATTCGTATGCACTTGGTAAAATATAGGCGAATTGTAAAAATTGAGATTTGTGAAATGAAGGAGTGTTGTATAAATTGAGGAAACTTAACAGGACGTAGGGCAGTTGGCAAAATTCGATTCCACTTGGAAAATACGGGCGAGTTGTGATAATTGGGATTGGGTTTGTAAAATTTAGGATAGCTGATTAAATTCGAAGAATTTCACCTCCACATCTCACCAGAATTTTGCCAACTGTCCCTAGATTTTGCTAACTAGCCATAATTTTACAGAAAAAATTCTTAATTTCTACATCTCACCTGACTTTTGTCAACTCCCCAAGATTTTGTCGTCACTCCGAATTTTGCCAACTCCCCAAGATTTTACCAAATCACTCCGAATTTTGTCAACTCACCTGTTTTTACTAAGTGGCTTCGAATTTTGCCAATTATTATAATCTCCCGAAAACCCAAATGTGCTAGTGAAAAAAAATGTGGGAAATGTGACGTTGCAATATTTGAACCCTGGTTTTTTGGGACAGCACTGGTGTGTGCAGAATACTTCGTCCAGAGTATCGTGTCCTCACGCTGACAATGCATCTGATCACATTCAGCATTGCTTTTATATGGTATTACCTATCGACGTCCACTACACCTTCCCCGGACATGAATATTAGTATCGACACTCTTTCGTAGTGGCTGATGAGAAGGCTCGAAGTCAAATCGACGTGAAATGATGGCAGAAATTTTTGCCTCAGTGCCAGAATTTTGAGGTACAAACTCACTATTGAAAATGAAGTCAGTGAATGGTGATGTTGGACAAACTCTTGAGAAACGGTCTGACGACATAAACTTCATTAGTGACACAACCTACTAGAGTTGCCAACACTGCTAAAGCCATCAGTTCTTGTGAATGGCCGTTTGAAGAAATCGTTGATCTTGATCACACAGCTTTAAAATGGAGTTTCAAGAACTTTCCTCATAAGGACCTCCAAATTAATGATCTCTTGCAAGCCTCAGCACTCTTCAGGATAAACCACATGGTTCATTGGAATCTGGAAAAGCTCCATCATAAAACAGATATGCGAATACCATAATTTCGGCTACTTTTTTCTTTTATTACGAAATTATCGAATTTTCCCTCGTCTACATCCCTCTATTTATCTTTTGAATGACAGTTTCCCATGAACATATTCGAACCAACTTGATGTCCAACTGCATTTATTGTAATAATTAAGCTTATTTTAAATGCAATAAAGCACCAGAAGTCAGAATAAACAATATGCAAATAGCATTTATTAAAGGAACTTCTATTACAAAACAAAACAAGCTTTGGAAAAATATTGTGAATGAAAAAAGTATAACGATTTCACGTTAATTTATACAAAACAATGGAGACTCGAAAACATTACTACATATAAGCACATTTCAGGGGAATCTCTGAACTGTTCAGTCTAGATATATTTATATATCTTTAGTTCCAGAAATCGTAGGAAGAACTTCACCATTTGCCTTAGAGAAATATAATAACGTTGTTTCCATCTTCCACTGTTTCAAATGCAAAAAAACAAGTTTATTTGTGGTGGAAAAATGAATATCACATAAAACACTATAGGAAGCAATTTGAAAGCATTAATTCACACTCTAACGAAGCTTTGCAGAAATATAAAAGACAAATATTTCATACAAGGAAAGCGACACTATTACAAAACTATCAACTAATTGTTGAATGTCATCAGGAATTCATGTATATGGAATATCAATTCAGGTATATGGAAATTTGTGTAGGATGAATAGCAGTGCAAAACTTAAACTAGTGATTGAGCACATGATTTGATAGCATTTTAAATTTACATTTGTTGCTTGAATAATAATTTCCCATATTTACTGAACCGAAATAGGCTTATATGATTAATTCCGGTTACAATTGCAACATTTGAATTGTAAGCCGTCTAGATGTGGCCCATGTTATCCATAAGTTGCTGTAATATATCATCTTTATTAATTTGCCAATGACAACAATTAAGAGTATGTTTGGTTGGTAAAGGAAAAAATCGGTTTTCTAGTTTCGTAATAAGCTTTATTATTATTAACCCAAAACTGTTTTATTATGGGGTCCACCTGTTAAAAATTTCCAATCTATTGTGCAACAAGTCTCTCGGATCTTCACAATGGGACAAAAAAGTAAGGTTTACACAAGAAAACATTTAAACTGATAACTGCTACAAAAAAGAAATGCAATACTATCAAACCAAAACACGTGAGCTAAAATTAAATAAGTAAAATTTTGAGAATTTAAACGATTTGTAAAACAAAAATAATGCTACTACATTCTACTATTCTCAAGTGGCAAAGATATGCTTGTGTTAGGCATTTGCCTCAAATCTGGCCAAGATTTGTGCAATTCAGACTGGATATCACTCTCAACCCTACTTTAAAAATCAAGTAATTTTGCATTTATATACGTACTAAATAGATTGCTATTTACAGCTATGAATGTTTAATGGGTCACAACGAAGTTGGGAACAGCTGCTTCAAAATTTAATTTACAAAATGATTCACTGAGAAGCATACACGAGTTCAAACGTACATAAGTTTTTCACTTACACTAGTGAAAAAAGTGCTTTCTAGAATATTATACACATCAAAATTACATCTAAAGTCAGAAGCATTAAGATGTTACATCATTGATGGTAAACAGTATACTTAACGAGTTGTGCAGGTGTTATTCTTCAGGTAACTTGGGGTTTTAATGGCGCACTAATTTATTCATTAACTGTTATCACTCAACCAAAAGAGTTATTATTTTGGTTATTTATAATACAATCTGAATGCACCGAAACATGTATGCAATAAATGATTCATGAAAACTTCTTTCTCCCTCACTTACACATTCGTCGCCCAAAGGCCATGTAGCGACTTTTCGTACATTTGTTAAGTATCAAATATCACCAAGTAGGGGAAACATAGATAGCCAGATGGGAAAAAAAATACCTAATATATTTAAAAAAAAATAAGAATCTACGTTAAATCCTAACCTGGATTATAGGAGACTTTCATCACAGAATATCTCTTTAAACAAAAAGAACTATATTTTCCTGTTAAAAGCTGTAATGGCCATTGGAAGAAGTGATCAAACATTCATACCTATCACTTTCATTCTTTAAAAACCAGCTTTTGAGAAGAAGCACTCATGCTTAAAGATGTTCTTCTTGACATTAAAAATAAAATTATGTACATTAGAAGGCGTCTTTGATATCTAAACAGTCTACTAATCACTGTTCAATCTTAGGTAAAAGAGACTAGTCTAAAAATTAAATATATATATATCATTGAAGTGATACCTAAAATAAGAAATAATTGAATACATCCATCTCCTAAACACTATAAAAAGTGTAAACTAGGAATGTAGATGGCATTTATGATACTCAAGTCTGAGATCTTTGGCTTTTTAACGCAATAAAACTAAAATCGATACATATGTCAAACATAAAAATTGAAATTGTTACAATTTCACATTTTGGCCAATAATAGCATTCCTAAAAAATGAATCATTTGGTAATCAAATGCAGCTCTTTGAGCTTTGTAACATAGTCGAAACGTTACAAATCACATTACGTAACACATCAGCTGCGGTAATTTAACATAATCACATATGTGGATGGCACTAAATTGATAAACTATAGGCAAGTCAAAACGCTGAATCTACTTTGAACTGTAAGCTAGGTCATGTTTATCATTGACATTCTGACCAAAGAAAAGCACTTAAAAAAACATTTTCCTTAGAACACAGAAAAGTTTCTTTTAGCATTGTTTTTTTAATATTTCGTAATTTATAACGAAAAAATTTGCTTCCAGATGGCAAAAACTAAAAAAATTACAATAAAGGCATGCTTTTCTTTTTGAAAATAAATTTAACATCACAGTACACATAAGAAAACGCATCAATTAAAGTTGGTATAGGAAGCGTAATTTCAGAAACTGAAACAAAGATTACTCTTAGTAATCACTGTACAAATTATCACTGGTCCCTTTTCTACCAAAAGTTTTAAAATTGAACTTTCTTAATTTACAGGAATACATTAAAAAATAGCAGGACACTAATATTTGTCCAGAAATGATGCAGGCAAAAATGATATGAGATGTCGAGCAAAATTAAATAAATCACGTGGAAAAATATAATGCCATGAACAATAATCTATTGTCAAATAATATATGCATATCACAGAAACAAAGGCAGCAGAATTTAGCACAGAGTTTTCTAGTTGAATGACATGGTAGGAATGAATCTGGTGAAAAAGAATTTGGGCCTGAGGACAAAGACTGAATCGAGTCATAACGTTATACAGTATGCTTTTTTTTCTCATGTTTCAGCAACCTTTTAAAAAAAATTTCTCCCAAGATAGGTATACTTACCAGAAGATCTGACCCCGATTCTTAGTAGCAGGAGTGATAGAGCCATTACTGCTGGCAAGAAAATTCAGCAGTTTCATACAAATGTTTGACGCTATGGAACTGATAATACACGTGATCAAAGGACCTTTTAATACTGGTGAGTTTTGAGTGGAAAAGTTAAAGGAATGGATAGACGAAACAAACTCATTGCATTTAAACAAGGATGCAATACAAAGCTCCAAATAAACAGCAACCAATATTGAAAATCATTGATTCAGCTGTGACATATTGAAACAAAGTTCTTGGTCCAATTAAATTGGTAGAAGTCTACACCTCTCAGTGAGGAAAAGTAAATGCACGCACTATCACGACATGAATCGCAAAATGGAAGTATGTAATATGGTGATAAAAAGTTCAACTTGGATGCACCCGAGGGCTGGAAATGCTGAACATGACATTCTCCTATGTCAATAAGAAGATAGAAGTGTGTAGGATTAAGTGGAAGTGTACAAATATCATTGGCATTCAGATTAACACATGAGAATGCAATTTATTACTAGCATCATTTACTCTTCACAGTTATGGGAGAAATCTTCGAGTTTCAACATGGCAATGCTCCTATTCATAAGGCAATGTGCACTTCAGAATGATTCCTAGCCAATATTACTCTTGCATCGACTGGCCAGTTTCCCAGACCTCAACAACTAGGGGAATATGCAAAAAATCGTGTCCAGACAGGTTCATAAGAATGGTCACCAGTTCAGTAGTATAGATGCTCTCAAACATGCCACTTGTGATGATCCCTGAGTTGGAATCATAAATCAACACTATCAGAAATCTCTGAATTAGTGAAACTAGAATATTTAATGTTGCTGGCTTCATTCGTACGTTATTTTTGTTTCATAGCTTTATAATTTTAAAACAAGTTCAACTGTTATTACAATGCTGAATTCTATTGCATTTCATCACTTCTGTGATATACACTGCTCACAAAAATTAGGGGATATTTCTTCACTTCATATTCATTTTGAAATATCCCCTAATTTTTGTGAGCAGTATATATTATTGCCAATGCACACTTTATTGTTTGAGGAATTATATTTTGTCATGATTCAACAGATCTAACTAACACTCACTTTTGCCTTGGTTCTCTCATTTTGAAATCGATCTTAAGTAATAACACAAAAAATGCAGTCTAAAGGGTTATAAAAAAAATTAAGGTTTTGGATAAGCAAAATTTCACATAAAAACGATGTGCATTTTAGATAATCTACTTTAGCAGAATATAGACTATTAGACTGTATCCTACCACAAATGTGCCACAAAGGAGATTTATTCGTTAGTTCAAGTTTACTGATGTATAAAAATGTTCCACAGAAATTGCCTTTAATTTTTTTTACACTAGACGTTTACTGCCTGGCAATTACTTTCAGTGATGAACTGATCACATTTTTTCAAATTGCTTTACTTCTATACATTATATGGTCATTATCTTAAAGAATATAGCAGTATACTTCATAAAGATAATTAAATTTCATTAAGTACCTAATGAATATTTTTTACAAGAATTCAGTACTCAGGGGTAACTTAAAAAATCTTCAGAGTATTTACAAATGTGTATTATTAATTTCTTCAAACCTTTTTTCAAATAAAAATATACTAAGAAACATATCTAAGGAGTGTTGACTATTAATTTTGTGTAGTAATATTGACTATTAATTTTTGTTGTTTTTCATTTCGCCACTCACCAGCCAGTACAAACTTGTAGAGTCAAAGTGTGTTTTCTTCCTTTACTTTATAACTAAGTCAGTGATGTCATTGAGATTATGTTTTAATACTATATCAGGGGGAGGGGGTAGAAATCTTCAGCATGTATGCTACGTGCAGCTTTTCGATTGTTTTCTTTTGCTCTTCCATATTTGATTTGCTCTGGATGGCTTCTGGATCTTCCCTGGCTGGCATATGATAAAAAAGATTTGGTAACCCCTGCAATGTATAATGGGTTATAAAACTGCATAATTTTTTGCAAATTTTGATCATTGTTGCAATGATGGATTATAATCAAGTTTTTGCTAAGCAGTACACATTAGAACACTTATCTGAAGCCAGACCAAATCAAAAGTGCTAAAACCATCACATATAAAATGCAAAATAATTGATTATCTTGAAATTCTTAGTACCAAACTTGGAGATATTCCAAGAGTCTGGAGTTTTCAAAGCTGTCTTTTTGAAATTTTCATTTTGAGAGATGCAGATTAAGTAGACTTCATGGAATCACTACCTGTAGTAAAATGTAATCTTAATTTACAAGGGGAAAAAAGATGCATTTATAGAGAATGGGAAAATATTTTCATGCAGTGTTGAACAAATATTCACAAAAATTGTGTGATATGCAAGCTTAAAAATCATCAATCTTATTCAACACAAGCATCATTATAAAACACATGAAATTGAAGAAAAAACAGTGGTCAACTTCAAATTTGCATAAGAAACATAGTTTTAAAAATGATTTGGTTCTTCAAAAAAGGTTTCTTCCCAACATTACAAACCGTTTACAGAAAGTGCATTTGTTAGGTCAGATCTGATGGCAGTGAAACCTAAATATAAAATATTTTGTGATTTGACACTCAGTAACAATACCATCCAACAAAGAATTCAGGACTAGGAATGTTTATAGGTACCAAAGCTTCAGAATCCCTCAACTTCTTTATGATTGATGAAAAAATAATGATGTAACAAAAATTGAGCAACTGGTACCAGATATTTCAATAACAATCAAGGTTATTTTGTTGAGAAACTGTTGTGCTTAACTCCACTACTGGAATGCCTAAATGGACTAAAAATTTACAGTACAAGCAAAAAAAAAAGTTTGCAAATATTAAATGAATCAACAAAGAAATTGTATAAACAGACCTCTGTGGTAAGCAGTTGCTTGAGGGGCAATTTTATTTTTCCACTGCCAATGGTACTACTGTTATGAAGAGCAATTAAATTGGGTATTGAATTTGTTTAATAAGAAATGTGATAGCAAAATATTTTGCTTGCATTGTTCACAAAGTATTCATTAGCATTGATGTTAAAAAGTGTATGAATGATGTGGAACTGACAATGAAAAAAGCTATAAATGCAAATCTTTACCAGCAGTCATGTCAAATACTTTTCACTTGTTATGTGATATTATCAACAAAAAATATAATATGCTACTCAATTAACCATGTTTTGATGGTTGAATTTTGATTTCTATGTTCAGTATCTTTGTGAAATTTATGATAATGTTATAAAGGCATTGGTCCCAAAACAATGATTTAGCCAAAAAATTAACAACAAAAAGTTCCATTTTTTAGTGAGGCTTAATTCTATTTATTAACAACTTCAGAAGTGGTTTATATTGACGATTGATACCATTTTGATAATTTACAAATTTAAATATACTGCAGTAAGGCTCACAATTAGAGGTGACCTTTCCCTTTTCCCCTTTTGGATACAGGTCACAAGGACCCCGAAGCTTCAGAGAAGATTGGGGGAGGGGACCCACTGGAACAACTTTTGGGAGACATATGGTAACCTCCTGTGAAGGCCATTCCAGCGTGTTCTTTAACATGCACAGGGTATGGCTCTCCCGTACAAGGAACCATGGCTTAATATATCATCTGATGGATGGCAGCCTTTCCAAGCTCATTGGTGTCCCCTACTGACTGTGGGCAAGGTTGGATTGGATTGTTTGACCTCTGAGCGGCACTTTTTTGCACACCATGGTCTAAATGGCCAGGTCACATGGACCCCGAAGGCTCAGAGAAGGTTGGGGGAGGGGACCCACTGGAACAGCTGTTGGGAGACAGATGGTAGCCTCCTGTCAAGGCCATCCAGCGTGTTCTTTAACGTGCACAGGGTATGGCTCTCCCACACACGGGGCCACGGCTTAACGTCCCATCCGACGGACGGCGGCCTTTTCAAGCCCATCGGTGTCCCCTATTGACCGTGGGCAGGGCGGGGAAATTTTGCGGAGATAAATCTCAACGCTGACCCAGCTGGGACTCGAACCTGGGAACTACAGATTACGAGCCTGGTGCGCTACCGACTGAGCCACCCCCGCCCCAGCAGAACTGTGTCTGCTTAGTTAGAAAGAAAGGATAACTAACATCACTTTTTTTTCAATGTAAAAATTAATTAAGGCATTTATAAGACAAAAATAATGATGCAATGTTTTCTACAAGATGGGATATAATCTTTTACATTTCCATCACTACAAAAATCTGTCAATAGGTATGGAAAGTAAATTTAGTGTTCTTTGACAGCATCGTGTCGATATCATTGAGTTGTAAAAGGAATTCAAGAACATATTTTATAGCTTTCATAAAAATTAAAACTATTTCATTACATTACAATCATTCTGCAATGAATGAAAATGTCCAATTATAATGAACAGACTTAGGAATTGATGAAATACTTAAGAAGCATATAATAAAACTTAGATCTCCTGATCTAAACTTTATTCTTCTTTCCCAAAATTATATTGGAATACAAAATGTTTTCCCAGAGATCAAATTTTCTCTTTGCCAACACTTGCTTTATGTGAACATTTCCTACATGTAGCTAATTCAATCTATACTTTGAACAAGATTAACTAACATAATTTTTTTATTATAATCAGTTTCCATACTTTTCTAAATGTAGCAAACAGAAGCTACTAAAAAATAGATACATTCTTCACATTGAAATGAACCAAAGTATGTTTTAAAATTTTACTTAAAATGAACTCACCCAAAGTTGGGAAGATAGGAAGCATGAGTGGGTTAAATTATCAAAAGTTAAAAAAGTATCATATGAATTCCTTATTAAAAATTATTTTTATTCAATTTCTTCCTCATTATGAATTCTTTTACAATGATTATTAATTCAGCCTGCTCAATGTTTTTAAATTAATGTGTGAACCTTTTTACCAAAACTTTTTGAGACCCTTGCTTTAGGTGAATATGATTCAAAAGCTAGCCTCGTAAAACATATAAAATCAGTTTTCAATTTTTTACATTCTAAATGCATTTCAGTTCATAAGTGCAATCGATTTTTACTCTAATCAATACACATACACACACACATATTACAATTCCTATATATTTTGGGAAATTTGCATAAATTTTTGAATTATACTGTACATCTCTCCCCATGTATAAATTACTATTTTGTTTTTAAATCTGATTACACTAGATCCCTTTTATCAACCTTATGGAGATTTGGTGAAAGGAAACTGGTATGAGATCCCAAAAATTTACTTTTCTATTATTTTACATTTGAGTACAATATATGTCAAATCAGGTACCTCAGGTGCTCATATCTTCAACAGTAGTACAGCTAACCTGCCTGATACCTTCATGCATTAATACTGGTAATGACGAGAAAACAAATATTTTTTTTTCTCTCTTTGCTGCACTAAGTCTACACCTGTATGATACCTTACTTATAATAACAACTTATCTCCTCATTCAGTCATCTAGCATTCAACTTATAGTCACTACTAACACTATCATTCATTCCCTCCAAAAAATCTTCAAAATATTTATCTTTCTCTCATGAGATATTTGTACCACTTAATTTTTTAGCGAAGTGACTTAACTATATATAATAATTACATTATAGTTGATTTAGTTGTTATATGCCAAGGTTCTTGAAAAATCTGAGAACTCAATAATATTTAAATACGATGTTAATGCTAAATGTAGTTTAAATCAGAAGACAAATTTGATGAGTTTCAAAGTAGAACATAAAGAAATGTGGGAGTAAGATGAAAAAAAAAATACAAATGGCAAAATAATTGTGATATAAGTAATTCTGTACCAGTAATTGTAAAATGCAAATTTCAATATATTTTCAAATATTAGCAAACTGAATGACTTACATTAAGTTTCTCATTGTTGTTTCATTCAAATTAATATAAACTAAATTATATATTACTTAAAATTATAAAAGTTCGTTACATTAGAAATTGTCTCCTTCAATGAATTTCCAGTTGATCTAAGAAGACAGTCCATCCTCCCCACCCCCTACAAATTCTGAGTATTTTCAATACACAACCCCAATGCATTAAGAGACCAAACCACACTTTTTCAAAGTTCTCATGTGATTTTGTCATAATTGCATAACTAATTCAGCTCCTTCCAACCAGGAAACCATGTAGTGTAATGAACCAAAGATAAAAGCATCAAAGATAAAACTTCAAATCAAAAACAGATAAAAACATCAAAGATAATATCTGTCACCACAGATAAAAGCATCAAAGCTTTACTTTTAACAATTCTAAATATGTTAAAATTCTTACTATTTTGTCATCATCATTTTTAGATATCAGTGAAGATGTTGGAAAATCACATGTGGAAGAAAATTCAAGAATGACAATATGATGCATGGAGAATATGATAAAAATCTAGGCTAGATTAGCTACAAGTCCATACATGCTCTCATGACATTATCCTTGAGGATCCAATTTTTATTCAATGTGTTTGTCCAAAAAGGAAGGCACAGTAGGATAGGAAAGAAGCATAAAATGCAATGTAATGATATGCATGTGAAATCAAGTTTAAATTTGCAATTTTTCACTATAACAGTAGCTGTAATGAACTGACACATGAAAACTGTTTCTGTCAATTGTAAATGTTTCACTGAGGACTTAATTACACAAGGAAGGAAATTAAAGGACATTAAGTGTTATAATTCTAACAGATACATAATTTCTTTTACTATTTCCATTTCTGATGATACTAATTTTAATGAGATTGTGCTTTTATTTTTTTCAATAGCTAGCTAACCTAATAGACTAATTTTTATTACACACTTATTGCCTTTTCCAGTTTTATGATCTATTGACATTTTTTTGTATTTCTTCATAAAAGAGCTATTTTCACATATGAAAAAAAAAATGTGTTTATGAGAAAACACACCCTAAAAGATGCTATGAGCTTCTGTGGAAACACTTATATATCCTGCTTGAGTTCACCTGATTTTAACTATAGAAATTTCAAGATATTTAAATCTGTTTAATTGTGAATCAGCATGATTTTACTTTATGATAATTATTTCATAAGCTCATATTCAAAAATTAGTTTTATATATATTTTTGCATTAAAAATAAAATTCAGTTGCAGACCTTGCTTTCAAGAATGAGCAGAAAATGATAATTTAATAATTAATATTATAAAAAAAACCATAACTTTTGAATAATTTCAGTGGCAGAGAATTTAAATTAAATGTACACAATAACTTTATCCAAAAATATCCGTAATACAATATGGACAGTGAGCTAAACAGGTAAAGGTTGTACAGTTTCAATGAAACTACACTTGCATTCTGAAAAACAGATCATTACACTTTTATAATAAAATCTTATACTATGTAGCATATATAGCAATAGATAAATTTATTTAAATGTTGAAAATAATAAAATTAAACACAGCACATTAATTATAAATGGGATTACAAATTTCTCAGAGAAGAAAATTGACAGGTTCTTTTAGTAATAGTTATGTGCAAGTATCATATGCACACTCAGGTGCATTACAATTATAGTGTGGGAAAAAATACTGGCTTCCACCATACTGAATGATCACTATATGTATAATAGTAGTACTAGTGTGCAAACGTATTATATGTCCTTAGCATTACACTATTTTAAACTCACTGCATGAGTTTAGAAGCAATCTGAATGGGGGCCAGTTGCACACAAAATTATTTAAAATATTTCATGAATCAAGCTGCAACTCCTCAAAGGATTCTGTACTGGTTTCAGAGCCATTACTCATACCTTTACTCTTCTCTTCAAGACTATCTAATGTTTGTTCATTTGGTAATTCCTCAACTTTTGAACCACCTGCTAACTGTGGTTCATCAGAAGTTTCTTTATCAGGCATTTCATCCAGTTCTTTCAATGATTCATCACCTTCATCATCATTTCTTTGGTCTGAAGTAGCTTCTTCTTCACTTTCTGCCAAAGCCTCGGCAACATAAAATTCATCTTGTTTAGATAATGGAGCAGCATACACTATTTCTTGACCGTCACAGATTTCAATTAAAGGATAAGCTTGCAACTTATGTTCCTGAAAAATATTATAACAGAGTTAAGATTTAAATGGCAAAAATATGCATTCAAAGAGTATATAAGTTCATGCATTTCAAATTTTCATTTATTCAAAATAAAAAATTTAGTATTTACAAATTCATGAACCAAAAAAGGTCAATCTATTGACACATTCTTAATTTAGGTCAATATCTTTCAAATTTTCACTTACAAAACCACGGATGATGTTATTTTATTTTTATTTCCTCAGAGCAAACAGGATAATCACTTTGAGAACATCATCAAATTGAGTAACTGTCCATAGAAATAAAAGGCTTAACAGTGAATGGATTGACAGACAAATATACAGATGGATAAATATGTAAACAAAATTCTCAAGAACTGATGCTGCAGGAGACTTAACAGACTATATAAAATTCACCATTAAAAAATTTATTGTCTACCTGCTTTACCAAGTGGTCATCCACTTTCTTTACTGCCTTTCAGTCATTCTCTTTTTTAACTCCTATGTCATACATTTTGTCAATATTTTATCTTTCCTGGAAAAAGATGTATCATGATACTCCATATAAACTAACCTTCACACATATCTTTTTTATTAACATTAATACCACCGACTCTATCCAGAAACCACATAGAATTATATAGGTTAAATATAAGAACATTTAGAAACATCTCAAATTGCAAGAACTGAAAAGGGAACTTTTTATCCTTTGAGATGCAATCCAAGGGCTCTGATGAGCAGGTGGTACTATATTTCACAACAGCTCAACATTGGAAAATTGATAGAAATAATATATAATGACAAAGATACTCTATATAAACTGAAATGAGCAGAAAGAAGAAGGAAAACTGAAACAGAAAGAAAATAGTATGGAGGAGGGTGAAATAGAACTATCCAACAATTCACGTAATAAACTTCAGAACCTTCCCTTTTGGTTATTTTATGGTTTGCTAGTCTATTGGTTATTTTGTTTGCTGAAGGAAAAGCAGAAAATGTGTAGCAATGACTAGTCACAAGTATCTGTTACAACCAATCAGTTCAGCACACCAATAGGAGTGCAATGCTGAGGATTACTGGAGCACTGATGGCCCAATGACTACCAATGCAACCAAACGTCTGTTAACAACATAGCATGATAGAGACCTTGGTCACCATCTTGTGAAAAGCACAAACATTAGACCTGTGAAAACTCCAGAACCAGCCCTGAGGAAGAATGGCACACACTTATTTTCTTCATTATAGAGTGCACAAAAGGCTGACTTAAGAAGCATGCTACAACCATAGCAAAGAGACATGACAGGTATGACCTTTTCTACTTGAATATCACCACACAGATAAAAAGCTTATCAGTAAGCCCATTAGTTGTCAATGAGCTGAGTATTTTCCCCCAATACTTAGGGACTAGTATAGCATATAAAATGTCCAGTAATCTTTGACATTTAATTCTTCATACTATATTATTACCTTAGATTATTATATTCTAGATAATGTTTATCTGTATTTAAGTATTTCCAATGAACACCAAAAGATAGTAGCACCTACCTGTGCAATACTTTTAACTGAAAATAACATCTATGAAATGCTTTTTAATGGCAAAGATACCAATAAAAAATAATATTTAACCTTACCTAGCAGAAGCAACCGTGGGATCAAGATGAAAATCGAAATTTTGAAGAGAGGATGTTTCGAAGTCTCTTGATCAACAAGTTTCTTTCAGAAGACACTTTTCATAAGTTCCATCTGATAGAATATGATTCATATGTATATAAATAAATTTACTTCTCAAGCAGCCACTTGCCAGAGGTCTGACAGAGAGCTAGCTGTCAGTTTAATACGTCACTGAGAACTGTTTAGGAAGGTGACCTCAGCAGAAAGCATTACCTTTTGTCCTTACCTTATCTGAGGCTTGAACACAGGTTCCTTCGATCTGGAGCCAAGCACACTAATCACTGGGCCATCAACTGGTAGTTGTTTGTTTGTTCGAGTTTTAGCACTTTAGCAACTATGTCAATAATGCACCAAACTGGTACATAGTGATTATGAGAGTATCAATGGTAGTGATAAAATGTAAAGAAATTAGGCAGTAATTCAAATTTTATTATATATCCCTCTTCTTAAGGGTTCTTTCACAAAATATCACAACAAAAAGAAATATTAATTTATTAGAGAAGTGCCTTATTGAAACAGCTCCATGTTTTACTTACTTATATTGTATGATACAATTACAAAATTTATATTATAAATTCAGTTCACAATGAGAAAATGCATTACAATTTAATTCAAGCTTTTCTAGCTGATTGGATAAGAAAGTATTATCTTAAATAGTAGCTTTTAAGGCCTTTTGATTTTCTTTTGAAATCATTCTCAGTAGCAGAGGCAGACTGGGAATTTGTTTTGTACTGGGCTTTGACACCACTGCCCCCCACATAAACATCTCCCCCTTTCCCCCACTAATTTCACTTTTCACTGTATTAATGAAGAGCAGATATTTCATACATTATCTCTAGCTATAATAGAACCCATTTTCAAGCTTAACTTCCAGAGGAAAAGTTCATTTCCATGCCATCAAATTTTGGCAAGAGATGTGTTAGTACATATGAATATTTCTAAAATAACAGACACTACAATGAGAATGACTAACAAAGTAACAAATATGCTTTAAATATATTAATTACTTTGTAAAGTTGCACTGAAATATTAGTGCAGGACTATACTGTAGCATTGCACACACCATTCAAATTAAAGTAAAACTGTATGCATGGGGAAAATTGCACAAAAGGAATATTAGATTCTGCAAACCATTGCTATCAGCAACTTTTCTTTCTGTCATATTTTCTTTACATTTTGTTGTTTCCTTAAATCAGATGGCCAACTGGCACTTACCAGGCAGCATCCCACTGGGCTTCCCCTGTGAATCTTATAGCAGTTCACCCTGCTCATTAGCTTCTTTGTCCCTAGGGATATTGAGAATGGAAATGCAAAAATTCAGAGTTATTTCACTAGAGGGCTATTTCTAAATCCTTCATCTTGGTGGTAGAAATGAAATATATATTACAGTGGAATTTATACCACAGTACCCCTACTGTCACTGTAGAAGTCACTGTAGAAGTATAATAAATTACAGATTAAAACAAGGGACAGACACACAAGATTTATAGATGAGGGAGCATGGAATAAGATGAGATGGGGGTGGAGGGTGAGAATTAATGGTACGAAGGTGTGATACAACTAGAGTGGCAAATGCAATCAGGAAATATGAATCAACAAAGAAATATGGGCAGAGGTGACCAGAAAAAAAAAATATCAATATGGAGAAAACTAAATGGAAAATAGTAAAAGAAGGATTCAAAAGCTTTACTCTATTTGGAGAGAGAAGTGAAATTCAGCTAAATAAAACTAAACTCCATAATACCAACTTATACCTATCACCAGCAAAGAAAATCTTACTTTCAAACTTTACATTCCTCTTCCATCTCATAAAAACTGAAACATTTAGAATTTTCTTTTTTCTTTTGTTCCTTTTTTCCCCATCTTGATTTATTTCTTAAGGTTACCCTGTGACACACTCACCCATTATCTTCCTTCTTTCCTTCATGACTGTATCTGGCTTACATCTTATAATTCCTCTATATACAGTGAACACTATGCCTCTACTAGCTAAATATCTTCAAATTTAATCTCAGGGTACTTGAAAATCACAGACAAGGCCACACTATACAACTGTGAAGGGGATGAGAGCCATCAGATCATAACTGTACTACTTTTCATCAGGGTCACATGCTTGTGACTATCAACCTCCATCTCAATGGCGATCCAATTTACTTCTGCTGCCATCTAATGGACTATTTTAACAATCCTCTTCTTTTCTCTCTATTCAATGAACTCTCTATTCTGAATTCATGCATTAATTTTTAATTAACACTTGCTGTATGAGAGAAATTGATCTAAATCTTTAACATCACTGCTGTTAAGTTTTGAATGACATAGTGCAAATTTTAATTGAAAGGATTTACTCCACAACATTCACTGTATAATTAACATTAGCTCTCACAAGAGAGATAATTGCAACATAGCTACTAAATTGCAATCTTGCCTTATGGCAAAAGTTCAGAGATTTCGGTTGCTAATTTGTAGTGCCTGTTTCTTACTGATGTTAGTTCATACTGATATTAAAGTATGAGTAAACAGGTGCTCACCATAGTTGTTGAGTCTTGCTGGTGCACTCTATGTATTTAGTTGTTTCAGTCTACACATTGATGTTTCACTTGTGTTGGGCTGTTGGTTTGCTGATTGCTACGTTACACACAGTTACCTTACTGATGTGCCGTTGAATTGACGGCTGCTGACTTGGCCATTTCTCTTCTTGTGCTGTTAAACTGCACTATGTTTTGATGTGGTAAGAGACGTTCTTGGAGATACCAGTCCTTTTAACACATTGTGTTTTTGGTGGTCCAAGTTGTTTATATGACACTAGCTTTATACATATTCGATGATATGACTACACACTTTGAGAGCTATAACCATTTTAACCCATAACTGGTATGGTACATTTTCTGGAACAGCATTGGTAAGGTGGGGTCAGGGAGTCTTAGTGGCTCAAAATACATGACATCTCACTGATTTCTGATAGGTTACTATTGATTTTCAGATATTTAACAAATTATTTGAATTATTGATTATTTGAACTATCAAGAAAAATAATAGCGCTGGGGTCTAGTAGACCCCGCATACCAGTTACGGGTTAAAAGACTTATTTATTCTCCATGTATAGCATATGTGAAGAAAATAATTAAAAATAAATTTTCTAACCCGAATGTGTTTCCTCCACTGAACCAGTGGCTTCCTCAGTGAGTAGTGCCACTAGCACAGTGGTGGCATTTATGCTACTTGCCCTCTGGCAGTGTAACTCTGGATGTTGTTGGGCTTGACATAGTAGGAGATTCCATGCTGATGGGAGGGGGGTTATGTCAGTATTGCATACATTATCATTTTGCATATTAACAGATTTTCCGTGTAATTTAATTGAAATTTCCAAAAATTTCAATTAAATTACACAGAAAATCTGTTAATTAATATGCAAAGTTGTTTCTGTTTTTCTACATTGCTATACTGACATAAAACCCTCTCAATATAAAATTACATTCATCTTTATTTGATGAATATTTTTTTAAGCTGTGATATAAATAATTTGCTGATTATCATTTTTAGACATGATATACGACAAAGCTGATTCATTTCTGTTTTACTACATATGCTATACTGACATAAAACCCTCTCATCAACATGGAATCTCCTACTACATCAAACCCAACAACATCCAGAGCTAGACCACCAGAGGGCCAGTAACATAAATGCTGCCACTGTGCTAGTGGCACTTCCCACTGAGGAAGTCACCAGTCCAGCGGAGGAAATGCATTTGGGTTAAAAACTTTATTTTTAATTCTTTTCTCTACATATGCTATACAGGGAGAATAAGTCTTTTAAAATGGTTATAGCTCTCAAAATGTGTAGTCATATCACTGAATACGTATAAACTAGTGTCATATAAACAAGATGGACCACCAAAAACACAATATGTGTTAAAAGGGCTGATATCTCCAAAAACATCTCTTACCACATCAAAATGTAGTGCAGTATATAACAGCACAAGAAGAGAAACAGCCAAATCAGCAGCTGGCAATTCAATAGTATATCAGTAATGGAATACAACTGTGTGTAGCATAGCAATCAGCAAAACCAACAGCCTGAATGCAAGTGAAACATCAATGTGTGGACTGAGACAACTAAATACATAGAGTGCACCAGCCAGATTCAACAACTATGGTAAGCACCTGTTTACTCATACTTTAATATTAGTATGAACTAACATCAGTAAGAAACAGGCACTACGAATTAGCAACCGGAAGCTCTGAACTTTTGCTGTAAGGCAAGATTGTAATTTAGTAGCTATGTTGCAATTATCATTCTTGTGAGAGCTAATGTTAATTATACAGTGAATATTGTGGAGTAAATCCTTTCAACATCACTGCTTATTAGCCATATCAGACTTTGGTAGCTCCATTCAGAAAGGACACATCATGCCGAGATGAGTCTTCCCCAAGCTGGGATCAAACTGAGGACCCCAAGGGAAGTTAGCAAGTGCTACTGAGAGGCAATGGCTTAATCCACAATGCCAAGAGGCTAGTCTAGAAGGGACTCATTACAATTAAGTATATATACATTCCCTATCATAATGACAAACTGTTATAACCCCCATCCTCCACTGCCCTGCCCCTTTCCTGAGGTTGAGTGGTTAGTGTGCTTGTCTACTGATCCAAGGGACCCAGGTTTGAGCCCTGGATAATGCATGGATGATTTCTTTCTTGTGTTGTCCACTATCCTTACTTCCCCTCTTCTGACTTTCTCTTTTTGCATGTTAATCTTTGCTCTCATTCCTGGTTCATCATTAATCTATCCCTGTCCCCATCACTCAAATAATTCCATACTCCCTCATCAACAAATCTTATCTCCTTACTGTGCATTCCTTGTTTTAATCTGTAACAGAACTTGGCCTTTACAGTGAATGTGGAGAAAGGTGGGTCATCCCCAAACTATTCAGCAACATAAGTCCCACTGTAACATTAGTTTTATTTCTACTACCAAATGAAGGACTTTGAAATGATTCTCCATTAGATTTACTCTTTGATTTTTTTTTTGTGTGTATGTATCCTCAAGATCCCTGCAAGGATTCAGAAATGAAGGTGATTTCTTCTTTGGGGCAACAGCATTACTCATGATGATTCCAAAAGGAAATCAAAAGGTCTCAAAGCTACTATCTACGGTATTAACTTTCCTACTGAAATTATATAGAAATAACTGAATCAAATCTTAACATTTAAAAGCTGAGATTGCCATCATATTTTAAAATGAGACATTACATTCAAGAGATACTTTTGTGGAAAAAATATGTTTTGCTGATGAATGTGATTGATTGAGATATTGCATTTTCTACAAAAGCTTATATTACAATGTACTAGAGTTCCTATAACTTCAGAATAATTTGCAACTCAAAATATTAAGCAAAAGTTCTTTGGATACTCTTTCAATAAGAACTAAATAACAATGTTCATTCTGGACTAGTTACTGGCTATGGTGTTCACTGGGTTAACCCTTCCAAGGTTCATGCCAAGTATACAAATTGACAGAATCCAAAAAGAGAGGCTGAAGATGGCTACATCTGTTTTTAATAAAGCACATAAAACTTTTGATTTTTTTAAAACTAGAAATTGCTGTTAAAATTTTTCTTACATGTATCAAGCTTCAAAAATAATAATTACATTTTTTATTTGATGAATATTTTTTTAAGCTGTGATATAAATAATTTGCTGATTATCATTTTTAGACATGATATACGACAAAGCTGATTCGTTTCTGTTTATCTACATTGAATCAACCCCCTGATTTAAGCCCACAAGTTTGATCTGAACTATTGTGAACTCATTATTGTTCTTGTGTTGTCAAGCTTCAAGTTTCAAAAATCTTTCCAAAATGAAATCAAAAACTGCTATTTTAAAAACTGGAAGATTTTAGAAGCAATTATGAAGTATGTACCTCTATTTTTTTTATGCTTTCCTTTCTGCCTTAAAAGAATTATTTTTATCATTTATCCCAGCATTAAATGGTGCTCTCCTGATAGTGAAACCAAAACCATAACCTGTTTGTGCAAAACTGCTGGTGAACTAGGCCATAACCCAGCGAGATGCAGATGACAATAATTAGCCCAAGTATTCGCACATGGGCACAGTTTTGCTGCATATAGTGTCATCAATATTGGATAACTTTTCAATTCAGTTAGTATTTTATGTGCACTTTTATAATTAAATATTTGCTTTATTTCTATAAATCTATTATGTTTTTTTTTCACAGATTTATACATATTGATCTTTCAGAGTTATGTTACATCACTAATTATGATGATAGCCAGTTTACAACTTGTTATTTTGTATTTACTTCTATTAATTTATCGATCTTACTTCCATAGATTTTTGAAGTTATGCTACATCACTGATTGTGACAAAGACTGGCTACTTTTCCATTTTCAGTTCTTTGACTTATTGATCTTATTCTCATATATTTCTATATCACTATCAATCTTTCAGAGTTATGATACATCACTGGTCATGACAATGGCAGACTTACAACTTTTTGAGTCAATTTTTTTAACATCACATTAGGTTATGTATATATATATTTATTACTTCATTTTCTAGTCGAAAAACTTATCTTTTATCATTTTCTGATAATGAATGAGGTTTTAGGTACAGGAGTAAAAAGCCTTGCATGGAAATCAGTCCTAAGTGGAGAGAACAATTTCTTCAATGGTGTTATACCCTTCCCCCTTCTCCACATGTCTAGGCTGAGGGTGATTTACTGCCCATATCCCCCTCTCCAAAAATGTTTTAAAAATTATCAGTTTTCGAATTCATATTTAATAGTTTTAAAATGAAAATATTAAATATGAAATATTAATTATTATATATTAAATATGAAATATTAACCTCCCCTTAATATCTTGGCTGTGCCAATCTGCAAATGTTGACTTTTTAACTTTAGTGTGCCATTGTTTTGGCACTCTGCCCAGATACCCAAGATGCAACAGCTGAAGGAAAAGTGCATAATGTTCATTAAAAATAAAGCCAAGAAATTGTGCCTCCACTTCATATATGGGACAGAAAACCCACCATATGTGAGCAGTCCAAGTCACCTTTATAACACTGTGTCATGTTTTAAAACATACTATACTGAAAAGAATTATAAAAAGAAATATAAAACATATTTCTCATAAATATATATTATTCAGAAAAAAAATTGCTTTCTAACAGTAATATTCACAGAGTTACCTGTTGATATTAGCGTCAATAAATATTTTTATGGAAAAAAGTTTCACTGACGTGCATTATTTGAACCCACATCTTTCCAGAAATACCAATGAACTCCATCTTTTTTCCACTTAATATGATTTTTCATTCTTCCCATGATTTTGGCACCTGGACTTGGTGCCATCATGATCCAGGATGGCAACCATTTCTTTAAATATTGTGGTGCGTAAGATGTAAATAAATAATTTAAGTCACTTCATGCTATTAGTGACTTAATTACTTATTTAAATAATTAGCATGTTTCTGGAGAGATGTGGGTTCAAATCCCACATGTCGGTAAAACTTTTTTCCATAGAAATATTTATAAATTTCCCTTCAATTAACATATAACTTAACTGTTTTTATTTATCAGGTTTTCTAAAATCAAGCCCCATTTGCCTAGTCAGATCTATTTTTCACTATATCACTGTGTAAATCTTATTAAAATTAATATATTCCTAAATTTGTTTAAATTTTTTATTTTCGTAAAATTCAGATTTAAATTCTGTTTGATTTCATGCGTAGCATGCCTATTTTTTCTATTAATTATTTGTTTTAAAATATTGTAAATTTGACATTCATTTGACTATGCACATTTGGCAAAAAGCCTGGAATTTCCTCAAAGTATAGTAACGAGGGGAAAAAATTAATGAGAGTAATTTTCTTGTTTCAAGTAAAAATTTGTTTTTTTTTTCTTATTCAGAAATAAACAGCCTTTCTATTCATAAGCATTATAATTATTTCTGTTGATTAGTTTTTTTTTTTTTTAATTTTTATTTGCATTGCCAGATGTTTTTTTTTATTACACAGTCTAAAAAAAACCCCTATTAAAACTAGTCATTTTTTTTTGTTCAATATTTTATTTTCTGAAAAATTCAGAATTAAATGCCGATTAATTTGGCATCTGACATTCCTTTCATTAGTTATTGGCCAAAAAATATTCAAATTTGCTTATTGACTGAACACAGTGAAAAAAAAATAGCCCTGGCCTCTGGATATAAATCAGTTTTTCAGGCTGGATCCTGGAAGGGTTAAAGAGATCAATATCACAAATTGTATACAGTATCATAAAGGGGACCCACCATTATTCAGTAACAAGACCTACTTAATCCTTATAAAGATTACCCTCCTCTCCCACCCTTCCCAAGCAACCACTTGCCATACAGGTCTGACAGGAACCTGTTGGTACAATGTAAAGAGATCTGTAAGGAAGGAAAACCTCAACAAAAAGACAACACAGAAAGCAAACAACCATACCTTATCCGGGGCTCAAATCAAGTCCCTTTAATTAGCAATTAAGCAGGCTAACCATTCAGTCACATGTGTAACTATTACAATGCCAGTTCTAACAAAATACTGATTATACAAGCATCATACAGCATACCAAATATTGTCATTATTTTTTTTACTGAAAATGGAAATGATATGGAATACAGTGTTTAAGGACTGTATTATATGGGAAACAAACATATGTTCCTCTGTCATTGGAAAGTATTTTCTAAACAGCACAAAACCTTTCCTTTAAAGCAGTTAAATAATTTAACATCATGTAGATTGAAAAACAAAACTAATTCAGAGCTCTGAAACACTAGTTTTTTGCAGAAAAGGAAGGAAAAACACAAATAATATTTCAAGCGCCACTTTTTCTTCTCTTATTCATTTTCATTTCTGCAATTTGTCATAAATGTTGATCAAATGGTAAAATCATAATTAGAAATATGCACAACAAAAGAAGTATCATATTCAAAATAGTGATTGCTATTCTGCAGCCAAAGATGCAGAGAAAATGGACTAAAAATACACCAAAAAGAGAAGTACATAAATGCTTCAAGACACTGGAGGAAAAATGCTATTTGAAACAATGATATGAAAAGTATGCAAAGCATATATTCAAGCAGATAATAAAATTTTCCTAACTTCTGAAAAGATGATTTACTAAAAGTGCTTAAATCTGAAAGTTAAATATATAAATGCAGCTAAAGAGCAAAAAAAAAATTTGCAACTATTAAAAATATTTATTAAATTTCACATTCAATCTGAAACAAAATCTTACTCTTTTTTATACTAAAACCAAATTTTTATGGAGTGTGACTCACAGCAATATTTCCTCTATGCATAGTAGATGCTTTAGAACGGTGTCAAAGCCCAAATAATGACAACAATGTATTTTCCACTCATAACCAAGAAGGGAAATAGTAAAACTATCCCAATATAAAGCCAATCACTATCTACTATATATTTTAGAGAGTTTGTCTGACTATTTGTTCAAGAACTTCCTAAATGGTACAAGCTAGGATAGCCAAATTCAGTATGTAGCTCCACAAAATTTAACTGTCCCCCCTCCAATAAAAGGATTAATATGTAATCATAATGAAGAGTAATGAGTCTTAATAACAGCCATTTATTTCCAACCAGATACAATGCACATTGATATAATAGTTAGACCATGTTTACATCAGATATGTCCATTATGTCATTTCAATAGTTTTGGATACCAAATACACTAATTTTCATAAAATAAGGAACAAACGATAAAAATCTGATGAGAGAAATGCATAAAAATCATGTACAATACATAACATACAATGAAAGACTGAGGTATGGTATGCAAATGAATGGTGTTGGCTGCAGTATATGAGTGTCAAACATTAAAAGTGGGCATTTTGAAACTGTTCTGCAAAGTGCAAGGTGGAGTTGTTAAGATAGCAGAGTTGTTGGATATGTCTACCAGATGTCATTTAATGGAAGTGTGGTGGTGAGCTATATGTTGGTCCTAAGCAGGCCAAAGTAAATGTTCCAACAGGCGTAATGTGAGTCAATGGTGCATGATTTTGGCAGAGATTTCAACAAGGACAGTTCATCCAGATGATTAGTAGTGGACGACGACAGGCAACATTCACAAGGGATGACTGCTATCTGGTGTTATGCATACAGAGGAGCAGGATGCCAACATAGTACAACTGGTGATTGTACCTAGTAGCAGCAAGTTGAACTACTTCCATATTCCCAAGACTTCAAGGTGTGCCTGTACACTAGGTTGCCAATGGTTTACATGCCCCTGATCTGATGCCACAGGAAGGACCATCTAAACTGGTGAACTAAACCTAGGGTAAACATCAGGTGAACTAAACCTAGGAGCAATGGCAGTCCATGCTCTTCATGGATAAATTGAGATTTGGCCTCTACAGCAGTTCATTGTGGAGGGAATGTATCTGTTGAAATGGAGGGAACCAAGAACATGCTATTATGCCACAAATATCGTGAATGAGATACTTACAATAATGGTGGTAATGTCATGGTTTGGGAAGGGAATATCTTTTTGGGTGATCACACAGATCAGTATAGGTTTCCAACAGGCTATGTCACAAATCACAAATACAGGGATGAAATCTTGGCCCCAATTGTGCAACAAAATGTAGGTAAAATAGATACCTTCCTCCTACAGGACACTAATGTTGCGCCTTGTCGATCACTATCTGGAGTATAGCAAAATTAACTGTATGGAGTGGTCAGCCTGGTCTAACCTAACTGCTATAGAAAATGCATGAGGTGCTCTTAAGAGACAGGTTGCTCCTTTGAATCCCATTTCTGGAAGCTTCCTGGAGCTTCAAAGTGCTTTGGAGGAGCAATGGGGATTACTGCTCATAATGCTGCTTGATGGTGTTATCAACAGCATGAGACATCACTGTGAGGAATGCTTAGTGGTAAGTGGTGACCATATTCCATATTAAACCACTTGAGCTATCTCAGTTGATACCTTTTTGCCATGTCTGTATATACATATATAATTTTGGGAATTAAAAGTGTTATTCTATTTTTCAGCCGTTATTGTAATGCACAGTATTTATATACATCCACTTCTGATTTACATGCAGCAGATACATGGGTTTTCAGGTTGTTCCTTAATTTATGGAAACCAGTGTACCTGAGCAGATGGTCTCAAATTTGTCATAAGAGTTAAATCATGTAGGGCTAATATAATTATATAATTACTGATAAACCTTGATATATGCATTTTTGATCAATTAATATGGTTACAAACATTTATATCATTCCTCTATATGTGCCCCCTAAAATTTCGAATAGTGCAGCCAATTATGAAACAAAAATTTTAAAAATGCAAAAAAAGTCACCCGAAAACTGTTGTTTGTAAACAGCGTAGCCAGATTGTGCTACTGTCACACCATTATGCTGCCATAAGCAGTTTCACTTAGGACACTATCCAAGACAGATGTGTCAAAGCAGTATCTTCCCATTACTGTAATATTAATATTTTGTAAAAGTTCACCATGCCCAAAAGGAAAAGAGATATGTCAATGGAATTCGATAAGAAATGTAAAGTTATTACTTTGGATATGAAACTTGACCTTATTAAATGGTTTGATAATGGTCATGCAGCATCAGCAGGGTGCTAGAACTCAACGAGTTTATGGTATGATTAATTCTGTCCAAATCTAATGAATACATAGAACAAGGTAAAGTTGCATCAATTTCTTTTAGTATACAGTGCACTAGGAACAGAAGTTTTATTTTGGTTGAAATGGAGAATCTTTTAATAACTTAGCTGTAAGATTGTAATCAAAAACAGATTCCAATTGGTACCAACAACATAATGGTAAAAGCACTTAGCCTGTCTTCATCACTCAAAGAAAAACAAATTCAAAGGGGACACCACAATATTTTTTGCCAGCAGAGGGTGGTTTGAAAAGTTTAAAGCTTGAACTGGAATGCATAATGTCAAGTTAATAGGGGAAACAATGAGTGCCAATAAAGATGTAACCACCAAATTTCCTGCATGTTTTAAAAAAAATAATTGAGGAAAATAATTACAATCACTACCAAATTTTTAACGTTGATTAAACTGGCCATTATTGGAAGAAAATGTCATCTAATTACAAAATCTCCAAAGACTGCTTAACTTTTCTGTTGGGAGGAAAAGCTGAAGGCAATTTCAAATTGAAATCTATGCTTATTTACCATTCATAAATCTGAGGGATTTAAGAGGTTCTAACAGAGCATCATTGCCTGTAATTTGGATGGGCAAATAAAAAGTCATGGGTCATGCAAGCTTTGTTTGAAGACTGATTTAAGAGTTATTTTTGTCCAGCAGTTGAAAATATTGCAAACAAAATAATCTCACATTTAAAGCCCTTTTAGTTTTTGACAATACCTCTGGCCATTCTACTACTGAATGGTCTGTGTGAAAATGTAAAAGTCATATTTTTACCTCTAAACATTACATCTTTGCTACAGTCAATGGACCAGGGCATAATTTCAACTTTCAAGGCCTATTACCTAAGAACTTTTGCACAAGCAGTGCAAGCTAAATGGGGGAAGGTGCAATTTCATTGACTGATTTTTGGAAAAATTTTAACATTAGGCAAGCCATTGAAATTACTTAAGAGTCATGGCAAGAAGTTATGGCTAATACAATGAAGGCTGTGTGTAAATATCTTCTGCCTTACTTTTGTGGCTTTGAAAACTGAGTCGATGTTGTTATTGAAGAAATTAGCGTCATTGGAAAAGATCTTGGCTTTGAAGATGTGGAGCTGTCCAATACCAGAGAATGCCTGGATTCGCATTCACAGCTATGGACCTTATAGAATTGGAGCAACAGTGTACCTATGATGAGAAAGAAGAAATTGTGTCAAGGAACTCGAGATGTTTTGAAATTTGGAAACTGTTAAACAACAAATTATGGACTTAGATTCGAATGTGGAAAGAAGCATGCTAGTTCACCAAATCCTTGAGAATGGAATTAGCTGCTTTCGTAAATTGTATGAAGAGAAAAAGAAGGCTATATCTGTTCAAATGGCACTTGACAAATATTTTTCAAGAAAGTAGCATATGCATTTTTCACTCATTTTGTAGCTCATTTCATTAATAAATTTTTTTTTAGCTTACTTGCTTTTCATTATTCTTTATAATTCTATCTACGTACACAGTTTAAACAAATTTTAAATCAAAGGCCAAAATTAAATCTTATGATGAATGTTCCAAGACATCATGGATGCACCGATGGGCTTGGAAATACTGCCGTCCATCATATGGAATGTTAAGCCATGCTCCGGTGTGTGGGAGCGCCATACCCTGAGCACATTAAATAACACACTGGATGGCCTTGATGGGAGGCTACCGTGTCTCCCAACAGCTGTTCCAATTGGTCCCCAACCTTCTCTGAGTCTTTGGGGTCCTTGTGACCTGGCCATTTAGCCCATGATGTGCAAACAAGTGCCGCTCAGAGATAAAACAACCCAACCCAACATCATGGATGAATTACAATTTTCCCATTGGTTTTTAACTTTGATATATGTAGTTTTTAGATATACAGTACACTCATTGCATGAATTAACCACATATATAGAGTACCTGTATATATAAATTATGAGACTAATATAAATAATTATTTAATACAAGTCAAATTATGTCACCTATTTTCTACCCCACAAAGGAGGGGGAAGAAAATCTCATAGAACCAATCATAAAATTTTATGAAAAATGGAAGCATGCTACATAGAGTGTGCCATTTACTATATATTAGTTGAACAGCACTGACACTGACTGGGTCTCACTTTTAATCTGTATATTCTGGTTTTCACTGCATCATATTAATTTTGTGAGGACCCCACCCCCACAGAACCTCTTACCACACAGATTCAACACAAGAATTGCGCAGCATTTCTGATGTCAGCATATCTCATAGCCCATGGCTTCACATCTATGCAAATTATCAAGATTTTTTATTTCCATTTCAACAAATTCTGGTACCCTGTGGTTCTTGTGATACTCAACCAAACATTCTCAAATTTCATACAGAATTTCATACAATGGTTCCCCCTGTGTTGGGTTATATCAGGTTCCCACCTAAAATGGGTTGCCACAAAATAATTCCACAGCCCCAGCGATTTTTTCACTATGCTCAGCCAAAATAATAAATTTTGAACTTTTTCCTTTTGACAAATAATCATGTTACATACCACATTGAATGGTATTTAATCCTGAATTTTATGAAAATAAAATTTTTTAACCAAAATAAAAAACATCTTAATTTAAATTTTTTCATAGAATGTATTGGAAAAAGGATAAGGCATACAATAAGGCTTGATTCTGGAATATCTGCTGAACAAAAATAGTTATATATCAATAAAAACTTTCTGAATTACATAGGGGGGAAAAACACCTGAAACAAGTTATTTTTTTTTACATTTTTTTTTTGCTATGACACATATAAAATGACTTTGCACTGTTTACACTCAAGGAGCTTACTGTCCTTTTTTTTAGCCCAGAGTAATACTTTCTTTCTTGGCTGGAATCTTGTTAAAGTATCTATAAGTTAGGTGCATTAAGGCTAAAGAAATTGATTTTCCTCAGAGTGACACAGCCAAGATTTTTTGAGGAGGGGGGAGTTTTTTTTAAGTATTCAACAAAAAAGCATGAACTACTAAGTTCTTTAAATTCTTTGCCGAGGGGGTTAAACTCCTTAGTGTAGGGTGTAGAGAAGGGGATTAAAGCCCTTTTGATGAAACTGCCTCTCCCAACCACAAGGGGATAGATTTTCAAGTCAAAGAAATTCTCTATTTCTAATCCAAAACCTACTTATTCTCAAAAAAATGATAAAAAAAGGAAGCTTTTTTTAAATCTAACAATTTGAAAGACTTCCTCTCAAAAACAAATATTTAGCCATAAACTCTAAAAATTGTATAATGATAAAAAAATTATGGAAGTAAAAAAATAAATAATACACTTAGTGAAATAAACGAAAAAGATTAATAAAAGACTAGTAGATCATGCCGTCCCGTGGCCGAGTGGTTAGCGTGCTTGGCTACTGATCTACGGGACCTGGGTTCGAGCCCCGGGTAAGGCATGGCTGTTTGTGTCATTTTTCTGCTGAGGTCCTGCCATCCTCTCAGACCTTCTACTGTGGCATATAAACTGACAGGCTCCTGTCAGACCTCTGTGGCAAGCAGCTGCTTGAGGGGGTATTTATTTTTATATTATAGTAGATCATGGTGAAATTAGCTTTCAATAAGGGGCTCCTTACACCAGGCATTCATTGAGAAAATACAGGTGTTATCTGGTGTTTACAAAATGCAGGCTAGTGCTGCAAAGGGTACACAAAAAGTTGTGTGTATTTCTTACTACTCATAGCTACAGCTTGTGCTTCACTGCAGCTGACACAGTATGTTCTCAAAAGCAGAGAACTCTTACTGATTTCAGATTCACTTTTGTAAAATTCTGGGAGGAATGACAAAAACAATTCTAGAAATACTAATTGGGTTTAAACAAATTTTGAAATGCTCAATCTGACATTCAACTGTGGTACAGATACATAAAAATAACTTTTTTTTTTCAATGTTAACTTTACTACAAACCAAACAATCTGAACAGTTTTGTACAAACTATTGCTTCATGAAACTTAATCCTAAATTTAGTTTTGAGACTCAACCTGATGCAACATACATTTAATTGTAATACAGAATAATTTGCTGAAAAAAAAAATGAGTTTTGCTGCAATTCTCATTTTGGCAAACTGATTTTTTTTTTCCAGTATAAAAATCAGTTGTTTTTCAGGTTTTGTGGTGAACATGCAACTAAAGTGTGCCAAATCAGATAAAAAGAAGGAACAAAAGTAATGGTATTTATAAATGAGATATTTAGAATACAAAGACTACAGAAAGTGAACATAAAAATGCTATAAAGAAATGATATGTTACAAATGAAAGATAAACAAAAGGTGTTACAAATAATAGATAAAAACCGAAATGTGAATTGCCCAAATAGCAAAGATAAAAATAAATCAAAATGATAACATAGACAACAATGAAATTAAATAAACACAAGTGCAAAGAATTCAGAAAAAAATTAACAACAATAAAATACCAGTAGAACAAAATAAAATCTTCTAAAATAGGCAAAAGATGATCTACTTAACAAGTATATCATTTTGTATACCAGCTAGCATTAATTATGTACAAGAAGATGCTAAAAAGCTGACCAAATAAATTTTCAAACGTCATTTAAAGGAGAAAACATCTGCAAATAAATCTACAATAAATATGTTACAAAAAATTCTTTGTGAATTACAAATAGTAAAGGCCCAGTATTCTTTTAGCACTTCAGCAACTCCTTTTAGATTATTACAAACGATAACAAAAAGTTTGCCAAAACTGAGATTTGCAGCAAACTCATTTTTTTAAAAGCAAAATATTTTTTTATAGCACTAAGTCAATTTCAGTCAGGGCTAAAAATATTTTGCATGGAGCTAAGAGTCATACATTTCTCTGAGACTTAAGGGGTTAGCAGTTTAGGAAATCATAGTCAAGGTTTTATCTGTCAAAAGTGTAATGAAGTAACCCTAAAACATTACGCATCCAATATTTTCTGTGCCCTGATTTTAGTGTTTGCAAAATCTTATACATAAAGAAGAGAATTTGTGTGCTTATGCACTTAGCCCTCTAAAGAGCTAAAAGGCAACAACTTTTCATGAACTTTCTCCTCATTCAGGGCAAGATTATTGAGCTATGTGTGAACCAGCTGGAACAAAAATTGGTGTGGACTGGGTTGAATTCCTCAAAATTCCTATAGATTTGACATTAACAATTAAAAAAATGGTGTGTTCCATAGACTTAACATTAGCTGTTATTTAAAATAATTGTTGTCATTAATAAATTCCAAGAGTTAGGTTGTTTTACCTCTTAGTTTTTTTTTTCTGCACACAATAGGCTAAATGGCCAGGTCACAAGGACCCTGAGGGTCTAGAGAAGGTTTGGTGGAGGGGACCCACTGGACAGCTATTAGAAGACAGTAGCCTTCCATCAAGCATGTTCTTTAATGTACACAGGGTCACAGATTTACGTCTCATCCGATGGATGGCACCCTTTCCAAGCCCATCAGTGTCTCTTACTGATTGAGGACAGGGCAGGGAGTTTTGCAGAGATAAATCTAAACACTGGGCCAGATGGGATTCAAACCTGTGAACTGCAGATTATGAGCCTGCTCCCTACTGACTGAGCCCCCCTCCCCCCCCAAAAAAAATGCATTATAGAAATATGAAATCTGGTCCCAAAATAGACACAAAGATCATGGTAATGCAGATATTAAACTAAGAATTTTCTGTGAACAAAATTATCTGAAATACATTTTGTTTAGATTTCTCATTATTCTAATAGCAATATATTGTGTGTGTGGGGGAGAGGGGTGCTGAATGGGCAAAATAAGGGCATAACCAATTCAGAATTTGGTATGGTGATCATTATGATCTGAATGTAGCAAACAGTGAAATTTTATTGGGAGCAAAGGTAAATTAGGGCCCTTTTGTGTTTCAGGGAACACTCAATAACCTACCCCCTTAAAGTACAACCACTGCTTACAGCTCATTGAATTATAAAATAAAACCAGCTTCTTTAAAATACTAGTAGTTGAGCTATTTCACATCTAAATGGCATTTTTGTGCACATAAAGGGTTACTTGGCAATGTCACAAGATTCCCAAGCACTGAGTTAGGCAAAAGAAACTGTCATGTTCACAGGGATACAGATTAATATCCCATCCAACAGAAAGTGTTTTTTCCAAGCTCATCAGATAACAAGCCTGTATATAAAAAAAATATACTCAGGCAACATAAACCTTTCTCACTGAGGGAATGATGAGGGTTAGTGAAGATAAATTCCAATATTGATGTAATTGAGATGTGAACCTGAGAACATCAGATCACAAACCTGGTGTACTTTCGACAGTAATCCCTCATCCTAAATACTAGTAAGACTAAATTTTGTGGCTTCCAATAATTGAGAGCCATTAACATTTTCTTCCCCATAATATATGCAGGCAACATAAACTTTATGGAACAGATTTCATAAGAAAAATCAATGTAATTTTTCAGTGGAAATTAAAATCATTCTCACCAGTAGTCCATAATTTTTATAGCTCCCAAATCTGAGTTTTTCAAACTTTCCCCTTATAACTTGCACTGTTTTATGACAACAGTAAATTGAACTAACTTAAAGGTTTGCAGGAATTAAAAGGCTTTCATATGCTGCAGAGATCAAAGTATTAAATATATTTCAAAAAAATTATGCTGCAAAAATATCTAAAATATTTTTAAAATTAACATTTAATTTTTATGCTATTTGCAGTGTACAGGTGTGAGCTGTAAATGTTTAAATTGCATATGCATTTAAAAAATTAGAGATATAAGTAATATGAAATATTCACATTTAGAATGATGAAATAATTTGTAAAAATAACACTGTTATATTTTCCTTGAAGTTAGAATGATATATATATATACAACTGTAATTTTGCCTTCATTAGGGAAAAACAAAGGGTTCATCTATCTCTAATTACCTGACAATTTCTACTTTATTCATTAGAGTAAAATTATCTTTATTATGGTACATAACATAGCTCTATTGTTTACTTCAGGATTATGTTCTAAATTTCCTTTTTTTCTTTGATAAACACAAAAACTAATTGGGTCTCTAGAGTTATTCCAATGTTGAAAGCTGGGCACATGAGACTTTAATCATCAGTGCTGCCTTGATGACAGAGTGATGTCATGTTGACTTGAGGTGAATTGCAACTGCCAGGGTCCAGTTTTGAGTCCCAGGATGGATGGTCATTTATTGTCATAATCTTCAGATAAGCTCATAGCTTTGTGGATCTGATCATATGCCGAAAAAAAATTATGCATCATTTACTCTATCTGCTATTTTATTTGTGAATATATTTTTAAGCTGATTTAATAAGCTCTTATGCATAGTGGTAAGTATTCTAGAGCCATTAGACTTTAATTCCATTTAGTATATCTTCCAATCCCTGAATACTTCATTTGGACATAGGTTGTTTTACTTCTGAGAAGCACTTTTTTGCACACCATGGGCTAAATGGCCAGATCACAAGGATCCCAAAAGCTCAGAAAAGCTCCACTGGAACAGCTGTTGGGAGATAGATGGTAGCCTCCTGTCAAGGCCATCCAGCAGGTTCTTTAATGCACACAGAGTATGACTATTCTCCTGCACACAAGGCCATCCAGCATGTTCTTTAATGTGCACAGGGTATGGCTCTCTCACACACAAGGCCATCCAGCAGGTTTTTTAACATACACAGGGTATGGCTCTCCCACACACAAGGCCATGGTTTAACGTCCCATTCGACAGATGGCAGCCTCTCCAAGCCCATCAGTGTCCCCTCTGACCGTGAGAAGGATGGGGAGTTTTGTGGAGATAAATCTAAACATTGACCCAGCTGGGACTCGAATCTGGGAACTACAGATTATGAGCTTAGCACACTACTGACTGAGCCACTCCACCTTTCTCTAAGTGGCATTATTTTGTACACAATAATGTAACTGGCCAAGTCACAGGAACCCCAAGGGCTGAGAGAAGGTTAGAAGAAGTGGACCCTCTAGACAGCTGGGAGGAAACATGGAAGCCTCCCATCAAGACCATCCAACATGTTCTTTGACATGCACAGGGTATGGCTCCCCTGAACATGGGGTCACGGCTTAATGTTCCATCTAATGGATGGCAGTCTTTTCAACCCTAACAGTGTCCCTTTTCTGACTGAAAGCAGAGATAAATCTCAACAGTGGCACGTGGAACTCAAGCCTGGGATCAGCAGACTATGAGCCCAACACACAACTGACTGACCCAACTCTCATCCCACATTTGGACATACAATTCTATTTTTATATGGATCAAGCTGGTGATTTCAATTGCATCATTTTTCTCTATACTCAGCTCTTTTATCAAAGTTATATTTTGCTAATTTCTGCATACTACCTGTTTCAACTTCCCTCATTGTGATGGATGAGGATAATCTTTATGTAGCTACATACATACAAAATCCTCATGTAGCCATGGACTAAGGAGGTCCAACCAGACTCTGTAATTTTGTTCTCCAAACACATCTGTCCTGAGCTACAGCTACTGTATTTGGCCACAGCAGCGTTGGGTTGTTTTACCTCTGAGAGGCACGTTTTTGCCCATTGCCACAGCAGACCAATCATACCAAGGTCCTGTTTGACAATGTCTGCCCAACACATCCTAGATCTCCCTCTTTTCCTGAGGCACACGTTCATAACCCTATTCACCAATTTGCACCTAAACATATGGGCAACATGGCAAAATAAACTCAGTTTCTCTTGGCACAATATGCTGTTAAAAGGAATTGCTGACTCCTTCTTCTAACCTCATCATTACTCAAAAAGTTAAATCATCAAAAAGTTATTCTCCAGAGGCACTTCGCTTATTTGGCACCAAAATTTTACAATTATTTACCACTGGATATGAGAGATGAAAACAATTTCACTGTCTTCAAAAAGAAATTACATACACATATATTAACTGTTATGAATCCTACTTAATGGCCAATCGTTTAAATCTTTTATTTATAATTCATGAATATACTTTTATTATTGATGTATCAAGTTATATTAAGAATTGATTGTTATTCCCATTATTGGTTGCCTAGTTTTAATATGATGTTGGTAATTAAAATGGAACCTGGATGGGCAGTTTAGCCCCTTGGTTTTGGCATGTAATAACTAAAATGATATGTGTGGTTTTTATTCCTTTTGCTCTATTTTTGTTGCTTTTGTGTTGGGAGACAGATGGTAGCCTCCTGTCAAGTTGCTCTATTTTTGTTGGTTTTGTGTATTTGTGTTTCCATCATTGTTATTGTTACATGTATGAAAATTTGTGATATATATATATGTATGGATTATGAGTGGAAATAAATGCTACTACTACTACCTAATGCACAAGATATTTCATAAGCATCTAACATCGAAGGCATCTAGTTTTCTGTTATCCTGCTTACAAATGGTCCATGTTTTCCTACCATAACTAACCAAAGAAGGAACCAAACGATTAGAGTAATTTTAGTCTTTAGGTGTATATGCATATTTTTTTCACTTTCTCCATAGATTTGGAAAAATCCCAGCAGCAACCCCTATTCTTCTGTTTATCTCATGCCACACTTCACCAGTATCTATTACATAGATACTCAGATAATTAAACTGAGACACTTGGTCAAGAGTGCAGCCATTCAAAGCAAAAGAAGCAGCATCTTCTGGCCAATTTTTATTGAATTAGTTTTCTCTCTTTTATCACCCAGATTTACTCTATTACCAGCTTTATCAACAGCCCTAATGAAAGAATTCAGCTCATCTGCATCATTAGTCAACAGGGCCAAATCATCTGAATAATCTAAATCAGAAATTTTGAAATCTCTAGACCATTTGAGGCTAAAATCTCTCATATGTAGACAATTTCCACATATAATAATCAATAACCAAACTAAAGAGAAAATGAGACAAAATGCACATGCCTGACTCCACTAGCAATGCTTAACCAATTGCAAAAAGAATTATCTCTCACACATGATCCAAAGTTACTTCAGAGAACTTACATTAATGCTCATTAACTTGTCAGGCATGCTATATGACCTAACCATAAATTATGACCATCAGCACAGTCAAAAGCTTTTCAGAATCTATAAAGCTAGTAACCACTAGTTCCTGAAACTCTAAACATTTCTCAAAAATCTGTCCAAGTGAAAAAATCTGATCTATACATCCCTTACCACTTCTGAATTTACACTGTTCATTTTGCAATTCCTCCATCAACCAAATTTTTAATTTTATTAAGCACAATAATGCAAAGAACTTTATCTGGAACAGGAAGTAGACTGATAACCCTAAAATTATCACAAGAATTGCAATCACTTTTTTAAAAAATGGGATAGAAATAGCTCTAGTAAAACCCTTTGCAACAAAACCTTTATCATTAAAAATATTCAAAATTTCAGTCAGCTAAATGACAACACAAACATTGCCATCTCTAAGTATTTCAGAGTAAATTCACATATTCCTTGGGATTTATGCAGTTTTAATTTAGAGATAGCCATAGTAATTTTAGAATGTGCTACAGGGCCAATGCATCTATCTTCAATGCAAAATAATGCATTTATCCTCATTGCAAAGAATGGGAGTAAACTAATCACATTGTTTAGAACATCTCAGCCCACCTAGCCATGACAGAATCTACACCTTCAATGACCTTATCATATTTATCTCTCAATCCCTGTATGCTTGCCTGTTTCTTCCCACACAAAAGAGTAACTATCTTGTACAACTCTCTGCTGTTCTGCTGTATAGCTACTTCCTGTGCTTTGCCATTCATGCTATCGCAACAAAAATTCTTACCAGCTGTTAACTGATCTTTTACACATTAAACTCTTTAAAATGCTGTCTGTTAGAACTAATAGGGTGTTGATTCAGATTATTTCACAGTCCTTTCTTTCAAAAATAAACTCTGGTACCTCATCACTCAAATAACTTTGTCTCCTATGCTTCATTTTATCCAAAACTGTACTGTTACTTTCAAGAAAAGCCTTTTCAAACTGATGCCATTTTTTTTCCCCCTTTAAAAGTAAGCAAATCACAAATATCTAAATTTTGGCTCCCCTATACGATTTGGTATTCCTAACCAAACTATCCCATGTGATGTTAATTAATATATAATCACATTCCTATGCAGCCCATTAGGTGAAACCTATGTGTATTTGTATATGTCAGAGTGTTTGTAATAAGTGCTAGTTATTCTCAAACCATTAACTTATCTGTAGGAGACATTCACCATTGCTATTGTAACTACCAGTACTGAAGGCCCTGCCCAAAGATCAATCAGTATCAACTTTAGCATTGAAGTCACCTAGCAGAAGAGAAATATCTCTTCTGCTTTATTTTTAAGAATCTGACCTTTATCTGTCCATCTGATCTCTTGTAAGCCAAGAATATCTAAGTTATAATGGTAGAATTATTATGTGAGGATATCAAGAGAAACAATCTGTGCATAGTCCTCATATTCCAACTACCTGTGGAAAGCGAATGGTTAGTGGGATGTTCAAAGAAACATGTTTATTGAGAGAGGAAAAATGCTGGCAATATGAAACAACTCCCTAATTGCAGGCATGAACAAAAATCTGTTTCCCTCACTACTAAAGGCTTAAGACATCTAATGGAAGATTTCCTTCAATGCAGGTTTGATGATGCCCATAGAAGCAAGAGTTCAGGTACCTACAATGGCCTAAGATCAGGATTACCACCAGCTGTTAAATGTATCTTGTGTATCTTATTCACTTAGGGCTGTCAACCCACAAACAGAAAACACAGTGTAAGATTCTCCCTCAACAGAAGCTCACCAGTGCAGCAAATTCAGGTTCAATACAACCCTGCATTTTTTAAATGCTGAATCAGAATCTTATCCATAGATCTGTTTTTAACCACTAAAATCCCTAAATTACTAAAATGGTCTCTTCCACATCATTACACAAACATTATAATAAAAAGAAAAACAAAACGAACATCCTTGCCTTACTGAGGGCTCGAACCCAGGTCCTTTAGACAAGCAGCCAAGCACACTAACCACTAATCTAGAATTAAATGCTAATTAATTTGGCATCTGCTGAGGTGATTAATCACACAGGATCCTGGTGCTGACCATATAAACTCACCTGAGCTTGATTATAGATCCTGAATTTGCTGCACTGGTGGGCTTCTGTGGAGGGAGAATCTTCCACTGTGTTTCCTGTTTGTTTATGGGTTGACAACACAAAGTGAATAGATTCACAGGATATGCTTTATCAGCTGGTGGATAATCCTGAGTAGAGGTCATCGCAGGAACCTGAACTCTTGCTTCTACGGGCGTCAAATTCTACATGGAGGAAGTCTTCCAGTGTAGATGGCTTCAGCCTTTAGTAGCAGGGGAACGGGTCTTTGCCCCAGCCTGCAATTAGTGGGCTTTTTGATAATGTTGTCATTCCCTCTCTCAATAAACATAGTTTCTTTAAACATCCCACTAACCATTTTCTCTCCATAGGTAGTTGGAATGTGAGGACTCTGCACAGAGCTTTTTCTCTTGATGTACTCACACAAGAATTCCACCATTATAGTTTAGATATTCTCAGCTTGCAAGAGACCAGATGGACAGATAAAGTTCAGATTCTTAAAAATAATCTTAAATTTCTCTTTTCGGGGAGGGACGACAATAAGCATCACCAAGGCGTGGGTCTGCTTCTCAGCAGACACGCTAGTGATGCTCTTCTAGGATACGAGTGCATTAATGAAAGGTTTCTACAGCAAAATTTCAGACAAGCATTAAAGATTTGAATGTTATCTGCTGTTATGCCCCCAGATGAGGATGAGAAGGGTAGATTTTACGGACAACTTCAGGATATTTTGAATTCTGTCAAGATAGAAGATATTACCCTTGTTCTAGGTGACTTCAATGCCAAAGTTGGTATTGAAGTCACCTGACCTTTGGGGAGGGGGATAGGCCCTTTTGGTATTGGTAGCTGCAATGGCAACATCTCCTACAGGTAAGTAAACATAATGGTTTCAAAATAACTAACACTTATTACAAACACCACGACATACATAAGTACACATTGGTTATACCAGATGGGCTGCATAAGACTACAATTGATTATATATTAATTAACAGCAAATGGGCTGGTTCTGCTAGAAATATGAGATTGTATAGGGGAGCTGAAATTGGATCTAACCATTACCTTGTGAAAAGTGCCTTGCAACTTAAACTTAAAGAAGTGTTGTGCTAAAGTTAAAAAATTTTCCTTTAATTCTGAAGTTCTGAAAGACCCAGTTACAACTAAAGTTTACTGTGATAGGTTACTTAGTCACTATGAGTCATGGTTTGCTTAGTACTGAAGTTGAGGAAGAATGGGACCCTTTTACACAAGCTTTTCTTGAAACTAACAGTACTCTTTTAGGAAAAAAGGAGCAGAGGAGGCAGAATTATTTGAGTGATAGGGCACTTGAGAATATTTCAGAAAGAAAGAATTGCATGGATGTCCTTAATCAAAACTATACTTCCTAATAGAAAGCATTACAGAGAGCTTAATAAACATGTAAAAAATCAGTTAGCTGCTGATAAGAATCTTTGGCTTGATCGCTTGGCTGACAAAGCTAAGGAAGAGCAGCTAGACAGCTTAACAGCAGAGAGCTGTACCAGATAGTCAATGTTCTGTTTGGGGAGAAACAATTAGGTAGGGATTGAAGGATAGACAAGGTTATAGAAAGTGAGGATTCTGTCATGGCTAGGTAGGCTGAGCATTTCAGTGATGTTCTAAACAATGTGGTTAGTTCTACTCATATTGTTTGTAATGATGACAAATGCATTACTGGCTTTAATGTTCGCCCTATAACACAGACTGAAGTTATTTTGGCTGTTTCTAATCTTAAAGTACATAAATTCCCAGGGGTAGATGAAATTACCAAGGAAATGCTTAGAGCTGGGAAGGTTTCGGTTATCATGTGGATGACTGAAATTTTGAATATCTTTTATGATAAAGAAATGGTTTCTAAAGATTTTACCAGAGCTGTTATTATCCCTATTTTTAAAAAATGTGATAACTATAGGGGATCAAACTACTTTCTGTTCCAGGAAAAGTTCTTTGCATGATTGTGCTTAACAGAATTAAGAATCTGGTTGACAGGCAATTGCATGATGAGCAATGTGGATTTAGAAGAGGTAGGGGATATAAGGTTAAGATATTTCACTCATACAGATTCTTGAGAAACGTTTAGAAGTTCAGAACCTTTAGTTAATAGCTTTGCTGATTTCAAAAAGGCTTTTGACTCTCTTGATCATGAGATTGTATGGCATACAAGACAAGTTAGTTAACATAATGAAAACTCTACAGTAACAGTGAGTTGTGTGCGAGAGTTGGTATAGCAATTGGTTTAGCATTGCTTCTGGTGTTCAATAAGGGTGTATTTTGTTTCCTTTTCTCTTTAGTTTGGTTATTGATTATGTTATGCAAAATTCACTGCAAGGAAAAGATTTTGGACTTAAATGGTCTGGAGATCTGGAACTTTCTGATTTAGATTATGTGATGATTTAGTCCTTTTGGGAAATGATGAGATGAACTCTTTCATTCAAGCTGTTGATGAGACTGGTAGTAAAGTCAGGCATGTAGCTATGGGGGGATGGGGGGAGGCTCCTCCCACAAAGTAACTGGGAGTTGGCAAAATTCAAAGCGATTTTGCAAAATCTAGGTGAGTTGTGAAAATTTGTAATTTTTTTTTTGTAAAATTAAGGGGAGTTCACAAAATCTAGACAACTTGGCAAATCTAGGGCAGTTGGGAGAATGGAGATGGCAAAATTCGAAGCCACATAGTAAATACAGGTGAGTTGGCAAAATTCAGAGTGACTCAGCAAAATCTTGGGGAGTTGGCAAAATTCGCAGTGACTTGGCAAAAATTAGGTGAGATGTAAAAAAAATTTTTTTTTTTCTGTAAAATTATGGCAAGTAGGCAAAATTGAGAAAACTTGGCAAAATCTAGGGGCAGGTGGCAAAATTCAGAGTGACATGGGAAAATCTTGGAGAGTTGGCAAAATTCAGGTGAGATATAAAAATTTGAATATTTTTTCTGTAAAATTATGGTGTGTTGGCAAAATCGAGGCAACTTCACAAAATCTAGGAGAACTGGCAAATCTTGTGGAGTTAGCAAAATTCATTGACTTTGCAAAAATCCAGTGAAATGTAAATATTGGGATATTTTTCTGTAAAATTATAGTGAGTTGGCAAAATATAGGTAGCTGGCAAAATTCGAATCCACTTGGTAAAATACAGGCAAGTTGTGAAAATTGGAATTAGTTTTGTGAAATTAAAGAGAGTTGGCTAAATAGAGACAACTTGGCAAAATCTTTGGGAGTTTGAAAAATTTGAAGTGATTTGGCAAATTTAGGAGAGATGTAAAGATTGGGATTGGTTTTGTGAAATTAAGGAGAGTTGGGAAAATTCCCACTGACTTGCTACGATTCAGGCAAGATGTAAACATTGGGATTATTTCTGTGAAATTATGGCTAGTTGGCAAAATGGGAAGTTACATGGCAAAATGCAGGACAGTTGTGAAAATTAACTCAACCCCTCCCACAGAGGGAAAATCTAGGTATGAACCTCACTGTGATTTCCTCGCCCAATCCTGTGGGACTGCGTTAAATGTCGTGTCCTTCTCAGTATTCAGAATGCGATGGGGCTGGGCCAAATGTCATGGCCGTCGGAGGAGGATGAAATTGCTATTTAATAAGCTTCACCCTCACTTCAGTAAAATGCGAGGTTCGCAGGTTTTTATGCCCATAGCACTGTAATCCTGATTTGCTGTGTTGAATGATGAATGAAAATGGTCCATCAATTAACTGCATGAGAGTTGTATAGGGACGACAGTTTATTTACACTTTATACAATCAAGTGCTGGGGATGTGCTCAACTCCATGGGTCTTTGCTGCCTTGTTGCTGTACACATTAAAAATGAGGTGGATAACCGAACACTCTGCATGTTCTCACTTTACAAACCTCCAACTCATCGAAAGGATACTTAACCTTTGCCTACAATGTGGTTCACCCTGAATCCACAAGACTGTAATCATATTCACCAAGAATCTCAATTCCCTTGGAATCGCACCCTCCCTTCAAGGGTTACTTCGAGAAAGGGGCGGTGTCCTTCTGATGCTTGTCAAAACGATCTCTTTCACTCAATGTCCATGCACCCAATACTTGTTTCAATCTCTCATTCTAACCTCTTGCGTGAACCTCGCACCCCAGGCTAGTCATAAAAGGCCATAAAAAGCTTCTGGAATCATCATCTCTCCTTCAAACAGCCAGTTTCAGACCCGAAAACAACATCAGTGAGTCACCCCCCCCCCCCCCAGCACTTCAAAGATTACACTTAATACATAAAAATTATCTACAAAACAAAAATACAATAAAATACAATAATAAATAAAAATAAATAAATTAGAGGGACATGACACTGACAGAGACATTATTTTCTCAGTCCCCCCCCCCCCCAACCATAGTCCTTCGCTATGTCCCTGAGTAGGTTTGATTATAAACAGAGAGAAAACTAAAGTGATGAAAATTGGTCAGGCAGGCTGTTGTTCAGTTAAACTGAATGGCTCTACTCTTGAAAAGCTGTCTCCGTTTAATTATATTGGGAGTTGTGTAACAGATACTGGTGATGTGCGGCATGAGATTAACAGACGAATAGGGATTGCTGCCGGGACTTTTAAGAATCTATGGAGAATGTGGAGAAATAGGTGTATACACCTAAAGACTAAAATTAGACAGTATAATAGTTTGGTTCTTTCTAGAGTTAGTTATGGTAGTGAAACTTGGATGTTTTGTAAACAAGCTAACAGGAAATTAGATGCTTTTTATTCTAGATGCTTACACAGTATCTTGTGCATTAGGTGGTTTAATATTGTAAGTAATGATGAGGTTGAGCAAAGGAGTCAGCAACCTCCTTTAAGCAGCATATTGTGCAGAGAGAGACTCCGTTGGTTTGGTCATGTTGCCTGTATGGATAATTATAGATTAGAGAATAGGGCTATGAACAGTGTAGTTAAAGGTCTCAGAAAGAGGGGAGACCTACGATGTAGTGGGCAGACAATGTCAAACAGGACCTTGTTAGAATTGGTGTGCAGTGGCCATATGCAGCAGATGTAGCTCAGGACAGATATGCCTGGAGAACTAAATTGAATGGTCTGGTTGGACCTCCATAGTCCATGGCTGCTTCAGGATGATGATGATGTATTCCTTTCATTAGTTATTTGGCTAAAAAGTTCTAAAATTATTTTTTTTGCTTCATCAGAATGAAAAAATAGCTGGACCTGGGATGGGTTAAGATAGAAATTTTAGGAAATCTACTCTCCTTATGATTTTACATATCTTTCCATTGAACATTTTTTTTTACGAAGACAGTGATAAAGAGATGATATTGAAACATTCATCTGGGGTACAGTAGAGCTACACCAGCTGTATGATGCTGAAATTGACTGAAATTAACTTGAAATAATACAAGCTTGGCTGTACCAGCCAAGCTTGGCCACTGGTAACTATTTTTGTCATTCTCTAAATTTCCTTTATACAATAGTAAAGGATAATAATATGAGTTACGACAATTGCAAATGTCAAATAACAAAGCAAGGGAAAGCTTAGATTTATGGCCAAGGGGCTATATACAGCTTGAACTGCAGAACTTTGTTTGCACACCACATCCTTATGTTGAGTTTTTAATGTACTTTTAGATGTAATACAGCTTTAATTGTGGATTAAATTTAAAAGATGAGCCAAAAAGACACCCAGCAAGACATCCAAAAGACATCCAGCAGAATAACCCCCAGCATAATAGCCAACAAGTACAAAATGCCACAAGAGGGATCTTCTGAAGTGCCTACATCTAGCCTTTTGATCAGCATGGGAATGAAGTCTCTGGAACATGATTAAATGAAGATTTATCTCAATGGAGTGCCAGCAATGAAAAATTTAAATACATTATTATTTCCTCATTCTGACAAAAATTAGAGTAGAGGTACACAGTGCGGTAATTAAAATTAAATATATTTAATTCTCTATGACACTGTTAAATGTTTTTAAGCACTTCAACACATGTACTATGCTATCAAGTATCAACAATTATTAAGGAGAGATTTACGTACCATGCTGTAGAGGATGGGTAGTAACAGGAACTTCGGGGATGCTTTTGGTGACAAAATTAAAGCACACCCATAATATAAGATATTTAAATCAAGTTAGAAGTTGTTGTAAATGAAAATAATCATGATTTTAGCAACAAACTTGGAAAGAAAAGCCAGACTCAGCTGGTAGCAATAGTCTACGTTCTTGCCGGCAAGTAATGTCTCAGTGGAGATTAAAAGAAGTATGATGGCTGCCAATGGTCTACCCACTTTGGCGAGGGAAATAATCATTTATACCTTTGATAGCATAGAGTGCTTAAAAAAGCTTTAGATCCACGATGCGTGTTTCACACCCTTCCTTTCAGCGCATCATGAAGTGGGAAGTGAGGAGCTTAAGTTAATGCAGGAGAGGCAGTTGGTTGTTGAGCATGGGGGAGGGGTGGGGTGCCAAAAATTGACATGTCAGTGGCTCAGCTCCGAGGAGGGTCGGCAGATGTGCAGGTGGCCATAATGTGATCTGTATGTGATGGAGGTTGGGAAAGGGTGTGGGATTATGGGAAATCACCAAGATCAGCAAGTGTCAAGGGAAGCTTCACTCTTTGTGGCTAGTAATTTATAATTATAATGAGTGGGATACTTTTAGTGAATTAATAATTTTCATAAACTGAATTTTGAGGTAAAGATAAATTATGTTATTGAGGGTCTGAATAATGGTTTTCTTATTGCTATTGGAAGTTGTGTGTGTGTGGGGGGGGGGGGGGGGGGGTGCATTAATCGTCAAATTTAGGAGGCATTATGGAAGTGTTCTAAAGGGTTTGGTGGGTGTGCATTAGTGCAGGTGGCAGATGGGGATTGGTGATAAGTGTTTATGGGGGCGTGGAATTTCCGAGGTGTTTGTTATATCCCCTAAGGATTAGACACCACGCTGGGGAGAGGGGGACAATGTCTGTGTTGCAAAGTTCGATCAGTTTTACGTTAATGAGGATATTTTCTGTGATGGCTAGTTGGAATTTGGAAGGTGAAGATACTATAATTTTAGCGGAGTGAAAATCAGTGGGCAGATTGTTTTCGGTGAGTGTTTGAGATAGTGCAGTTTTTTTGTAGTTTATTTAAGATGTATTTATGCTCATTAAGTCGAGCGTTAAATGGGCGTGAGGTTTTACCTATTTATTTCTTTGGGAAAAATTTTACCTGTGGGGTCTTTGAGTTGGATGTAGTAAACTCCTCCAGAGTTGGGTATATGGTCACGATCGTTTTGAATGAGTTTGGATATAGTGTGTGACATTTTAATTCAGACTTTATAATGGAAAGGTTTTAGGTTATTTTTAACAGAGTATGTGAAATTATTATTGATGTATGGTACGGCTATTGTTAACTTTTAATGCAACAAGGATGACCAAGGTAAAACATGGATAAGATATTGGAAACTACTTGGTCAAGTTTTTGTATAGTTTTACACTAAAATTTTAGAAAATGCAGTGAACTGTAAAGAAAGAGAAGTGGGGGGGGGAGTGAATTATGATTCCAAATTCATGTTACAGCCAATAATTTCCAAGACCTAGTACTAAAAGGGATTGATGCATATCCCTAAATATATAATTAAACATGAACATATGAAAAGTCAATATTTTTTAAAATATAGATTAGTACAATATATTTTCAATAGTTTGAATTTCACATTCTGACACAGCTTCAAGTACCAAATAAAACACATGCTGATCTAAAGTTTAAAAATATGTTTAAGGGGTTTTGAATCTAAACAATTCACATGAAATAGTTCATGTTTATTAAAAATTAACTTTCGTACCTTGATGTAATCACGAAATGTAGGAATAACCCTATTAACAGCTATTATAACAGATAGAACACTGCGATGAGGAAATGAAGAAAATACTATATGGTCAACTTCTGGAAAAGTAGCAAAACCAAATCCTTTAAGCTGCAGAGTTTTTCTGGTTTCTTCTTCAATCCCCGCTTCATCATTTATTATCAATCCAATGATGTACCTCATTGATGAGTCTTCAACCTATAAAATGTCAAAATAATTTTGAAACCCAGTTTTCATTTCATTGACATATTCATGAACAAATCATTATTGACAAGTTAACTGCTATTGATATTAATAAGCAATTAACAGTAATTATTACACAGAGTTAGTATTATGTAAAACTTTAATATTCTCATTTCAAACATTTCACATTCTCAAACCATAAAAGCTGTAGAAGAGGTAAGGGCTAAGAAAATAAAGCAAATTCCTCTCTTATCAGAGATGCCAATGATGTTCTGATTGTTCTTGTCATTTTAATAGATTTACAGGTGCTCTGAATGAAACATTTTATTTGGGCTATTTTTACCTATGAGTGGCACTTTTGTGCACACCATGGGCTAAATGGCCAGGTCAGAAGGGCCCTACAAGCTCAATGAAGGTTAAGGAGGGGATCCACTAAACAGCTGTTAGGAGACAAGCCTCTTGAACGTGGGACCACAACTTCCCATACATCTTAATGATGGCAGCCTTTCCAAGACTGTCAGTACCCCTTTTTCACCAAGATCAGGGTAAGGATTAGAAGAGATAAATCTCTTCTAATCCTTACCTTATTGTGCCAGGGTTAGAAGAGATCTCTTCTAACCCTGGCACAATAAGGACTCAAACCTGGAAAATGCAGATTATGAGCCTTGCACACTCCTAACTGAGCCAACCCACACCCCATGAACATTTAAGCTAAAAGGTTTTAAAAGTAAAAGGTCGCCAAACGTTCCCTAGAATTTTGTTTCACTTATTTGCTTAGGCAGTAACTGTTGAGTAAGTGATTAGAGCAGAAATTTAGGTTCAGAGTAAGTAATGGCATACCCAACCTTAACTCTCTAATCACTTATTTGGCAACTGCACCTCTGGTTCACATTGCATTTTCTACTAATTAAAGGGCATATTTTCATAAAATTGTGTGATAAATGTAAAAAAAAAGTTTCTATTTTGATCTTGAAATTACAAAATAGAGAATCATAATACTGAACATCTAATAAATAAAACTGAGTGAAAACTATTTTTTTGTTCAGTTTTCATTTCATAGCTGACAAATCAGAAAAAGCAAAATACAACTTTAAAATAGGGACTATTCAAATGAAAAGGGCACAACTCAGAAGAATAAAGGATTTATTTACCAATAGATAATGTCCATTCTTGTTGAGGCATTTGCTCCAACACAAAATTAGCAACACTGTTAAGGAATTCTCTGGCTATAAAACTGCACTTCTTTGTCCAACTCAAAATTTCTCCTTTTCATGCTGTTTTTAGAGGGCCAAAATTTTGAAAATTCTATGGGGAGAGGTCAGGGTGTAGAGAGAGTGTTACAGGTATTTTCAAAACACCTGTTCAAGAAATCACTTTTAATTGGGCAATCTGGGTATAGGCATTATCTTGCAACAAAACAGCCTTCCTACTCAAAAGTCCTAGTGCTTCAGCTTTATTGTCTGCCTTAAATGGCCAAACGTTTTGCAATATAATTGCAAGTTGATCATGTTAACATGGTCTAGAAACTCAATCAATAGTGGGTGTAATGCTCCAAAGATTATTAACTTTTCAAGTTGGACCTTTTGTCTGATCGAAATTTATGCAAAATTCTGGATAGCTTTGTTGGGCGCCAGACAATATTAACTTGCCAATTAAAATTGAAATAGGGTTTGTCAGGTATTTATCTAGCATTACTTATCGAGTAAAAATTCAAAAAGGATTGTCAAGTTTAATTAAAGTTTAAATCTAATTAAAAAAACAATTTATGTTGCTCCAAAGAAAAAATAGCAAAAATTCAAAATATTTTGTGGAAAAAATTTTGCCGACATATGGGACCCGCATCACTCCAGAAACATGCCAGAGTATTCTTACTGATTGAACTAAGGTCGGTTCATCTTTTTTCCACTAAGACTTTAAATCTTTCACCAATGATTTTCAGCACCAACCATTGGCACCATCAAGTTTCTAAAACAAACCAAGTTTATTTCCAAAAAATTCAAAGACTCTCCATCAGTGGAAGAATACAAAAGTTGGAGTACTAACAACTCACATCTGCCTAAATCTCTACTAATAACTCCTTCTATCCATACAACACATACTTCTCACAATACTTCCGACTCCTACATCTCTACTGACTCTAACAGCACGCTCTCCACTAACTGTCAATTCTGACTCTGTGATCTAACATCATTTAGTTATAGCATGCCGCATACAGTCTGGCACGTGTCTCTTGCATGCCGTGAAAAACATTTGCATAATTTGACAATCGTGCTAGCTATGATGCAAAAGGGTCATGTCCTACATGCACACATTAACATGTGACAATCAAAAGTCGGAGTTGTGCATGCGCCACTCCTATGGCTCGGAAACAAGAATTGCGATCAGTCCAAAAAAAATGAAATAATAATCCATAAAATGATAAATATAATGTAAATAAAGTAAAACTGGTTAAAGAAAAGTAAAAGTGAATGGATGGACCATCACATGGGCTCCAAGAATAAAAGAAAAACATCAGCATACAGCACACTAATCAACTTTGAATGCTCTGGGGTTTTTTTGCAGGGTTTGACTGGAATATTCTATGCAGAATATATATAAGAACTTTCTATGCAGGGTTTGACTGGAATATTTCTTGTTTAAGCAGACCTTGTGACTGACTCCAGTGTTGGTGAATTGGCTCTCTCTCTATATAAATATATTTCCCTATGTGAGGGTACAATGATCACTCAGTCCATTACACAGAAATAAGGGTGATCCACTTTCCATTTGAATGACCTTATATATAATAATACTAATTTTAATGTTTTGAAGGAGGAAGTTTATAAACGAAATATAAATCGTCCTTCAGCATCAATTCAGTTCTTCAAACCAGTCACATAGTCTGAAATGATCTCTTAGAATAAGCATCTTGACAACAGCTAATATACCTTAGAATAAACATTTTGACAACAGTTAACAAAGCTGTAATTAATGCTCTTATCAATCAGCCCTCAATCTATCAAGTGTTTCTCCAGCTGAAGGGGTGAAGTTTTTGACACTTGCTCATTTGGTGAATAACGTTTCAGGTAACATTACATAGTATGTATTCTATAACATTACATTAACATTTAATTTTTCAGTATAAGTTCATTATAACTACCTTTATATGTAGCATTGTTAAACATAACAAAATAAAATTTTACCTGCCTTCTGATCCTAATGAACCTTCTGGATATACTTTTTTGGGTGATTAGACTATACAACATCATATATAAAGTTGTATCAATGTGCTAAAGGTTACAGAAATTTAACTCACAACTAATCACAGACTAGGAGTACACTTGTCAGTTTATTAAGTATCTGGAAATATCAAAAAGCAAAGCATACTCTTAAAGATGGTTAAAGTTTTTTTTTTCCCCCTAGAAAAGCTACAAATTTGCTTTCAAGTATTTTATACCAGTGGCTTACCTAGAGTCCTGAGATCAACAACATTAATTTCTGTTTGTTCTCATGCTGTTATCACTTGTAGCAATCCCACTGCTGACAAGGGGGTTCAATACTTAATATTCTATGAATATTAATGAATTAGAGAAATTAATTTATAGTGAGTCAAGGATAGGAAGTTTAAATTACAGTAACTGACCACCAATGCTAGCATTACTCTTAGGAAAGAATAAATCTCACTACAGTGATAATCATTTCTAGTAATTACGCAAGTGTGAAAAATTACTCTTAGGCTTGGATCCCAGAATGGACAAGTCAATAGCAGTGTAGTGTCCAAACCACTGCTAAAATGAAAACATTATTTCCATTGAAATGAATCAGATCAAGAATAGGAAAGTGAATATTTTATTTTTATGTTGAAAGGGAAAGAAGTATATATGATTTGGTATTGATGTGATTGTCACAACAATCAGATGATGGATTTGTTTAGTAGGAAAATTTTGCATTTTCTTCCTGAGATCTCAGATTCACATTTGATGACTGTTGGATTGACATGGTGAAGTTAAAGCTCTCTGGTGCATCAAGTTCCAGAAATGAGGAGAATGCCATAGGATATAGAGCAATGGTTTGCAAGGGATGTGGTGTGATACAACTGGTAGAAGAAAACGAGATTTGCTGGAAACATTTCATAGCAAAATACATTATAATTCTCAAACTATCAGAGATTGATTGTTTGCATTGCTCCTATAAATACAGCCCTTGCAGCAGTAAGATTGCTCCATTCACTTCAAATATTTCTTCAATCATTGTATCTGTTGTACAGTTTGGAAGTCCAGTGTCACAAACAGTAGCTGTTTGTTCTTGAGATTTAGAAACATTGTCACATACTTGGTTTTGTGGAAAAAAAGTTTTGCTAATGTGTAGAATTTGAACCCACATCTCTCCAGAAACATGCCAGTGTTCAAGACCACTAAACTAATGTTCGCTCTGTCTTTTCTCCTTTAATATGACTTATAATTTTTCCCATGATTTCTGCATCTGGGCTTGCTGCCATCTATGATCTGGGATGGCAATTATTTCTTTTTTATGTTGTGTTGAGTAAGATATAAATATATAAGTAAGTCACTTCAAGATATTAGTATTATTAATGATTTAATGAATAAATAATATCCACACAGTTACCTGCTGACTTTATATTTCATTTACACATAATCACTGTTACATTATCATGATGGTGAATAATACTCATCCATCATATTTGAGAAATAAAATGTAACAAATATTCACGGAATCTAAGTAAATTATAATTTTAAGTAACCTGTTCACTTTAACATCAATAAATGGGTTGAAGTTAAATCAACAGGTAACTCAATGGTTAAATAAATTTCAACTGTTAAAGTCAACAGGTAACTCTGTGGATATTATTTATTGTCACATACATTTTGAGATGCTTTTTCTGCCAACTGTGCTCAATAACTGACATTCTTTGCCACCACACATACATTAGAGGGAGCACCATTATAAAAGTCATTAAGAGGCAATCAACAATTAAGAGGTATAATTGAACAATGGAGGAAAGAGAAAATGCAGAAATGATTATGGAGGTCCAACCAGACTGTGCAATTTAGTTCTCCAAGCATACATGTCCTGAGCTATATCTGCTGCATCTTGCCACTGCACACAAATTCTAATATATAAATAATTTAACATATATTCATAACAATATCCTGTTTGACATTGTCTGCCCACTGCATCCTAGGACTCCCCCTCCTAGGACTCCCCCTCTTTCTGAGACCTTTAGGCAAACTGTTCATAACCCTATTCGCTAATATATAATTATCCATATGGGCAACATGGCCAAACCAACGGAGTCTCTCTCTGCACAATATGTTGCTTAAAGGAGGTTGCAGACTTTTTTGCTTAATATCATCATTACTTGCAAAGTTGAACCACCTAATGCCACAGATACTGTGTAAGCATCTAGTATCAAAAGCATCAAGTTTCCTGTTATCTTGTTTACAAAGCATCCAAGTTTCACTACCATAACTAACCCTAGAAAGAACAAAACTGTTAGCGTGTCTAATTTCAGTCTTTAGGTGTATACGCCTATTTCTCCACTCTCTCCATAGATTCCTAAAAGTCCCAGAGGGAATCCCTATCCACCTGTTAATTTCATGCTGCACATCACTAGTATCGGTTACATAACTCCCAAGATATTTAAACTGAGACACTTGCTCAAGGGTGCAACCATTCAGAGTGACTGAAGCACCAACTGCCTGACCAATTTTCATCATTTTAGTTTTATCTCTGTACATCACCAAACCAACTCTATTACCAGTCTCATCAACAGCCCTAATGAAAGAATTCATCTCATCAACCTAATTACCCAACAAGGTCAAATCATCCACAAAATCTAAATCACAAATTTTGAAATCTCTAGACCACTTAAGGCCAAAACTTTTCCCTTGCAAAGAATTTCACATAACATAATCAATAACCAAACTATAGAGAAAAGGGGACAAAATGCACCTTTGTCGAACACCAGAAGCAATGATAAACCAATTGCTACAAGCCTTACCAACTCTCACACACACCTCACTGTTACTATAGAGAGCTTTCGTTATGTTAACTAACTTTTCTTGTATGCCAATACAATCTCACGATCAACAGAGTCAAAAGCCTTTTTGAAATCAACAAAGCTACAAAGGTTTCTGAATCAAAGCTCAAGAATCTGCCTCAATGAAAATATCTGATCTACACATCCCTAACCACTTTGGAATCCACACTGCTCATCACGCAATTGCTTGTCAACTAGATTCTTAATTCTACTAAGCACAATCATGCACAGAACTTTACCTGGAACAGAAAGTAGGTTGATGCCCCTATAGTTATCACAAGAACTGCAATCACCTTTTTTAAAAAATAGAGATAATAATAGCTCTGATAAAATCTTTAGAAAACATGCCTTTATCATAAAATATATTAAAAATTTCAATCATCCACAAGGTAACCGAAACATTCCCAGGTCTAAGCATTTCTGTAGTAATTTCATCTACCCCTGGAGATTTATGTAGTTTAAGCTCAGAAATAGCCAAACTAACTTCAGACTGTGTTATAGGGCCAACATTAAAGCCATAATGCATCTATCAGTATTACAAACAATGGGAGTAGAACTAACTACTTTGTTTAAAACATCACTGAAATACTCAGCCCACTTAGCCATGACAGAATCCTCACCTTCTATAACCTTACCTTGTTTATCCTTCAATCTCTGTATACTTGTCCATTTTCGACCACACAAAACATTAACTATCTGGTACAGCTCTCTGCTGTTCTGCTGTCTAACTGCTTCCTCAGCTTTTTCAGCCAAGTCATCAAGCCAAAGATTCTATACATGTTTATTAAGCTCTCTGCAATGCTTTCTATTAGGACTAGGGTATTGATTAAGGACATTCCTGCAGTTCTTTCTTTCTGAAATAAGCTGAAGTGCTTTATCACTCAAATAATTCTGCCTCCTCTGCTTCTTTTTTCCTAAAAGAGTAGTTAGTGTCCAAAAAAGCTCATTTAAAATGATCCCATTCTTCCTCCACTTCAGTAGTAAGCAAACCATGACTGTCATAATGACTAAGTAACCTATCATAGTAAGCTTTAGCTATAACTGGGTCTTTCAGCTTTAGAATTAAAAGTAAATTTTTTAACCTTAGCACAACACTTCTTAAATTTAAGTTGCAAGACACTTTTAACAAGGTAATAGTCAGTTTCAATTTCAGCTTCCCTATAAGACCTGGTATTCCTAACAGAACTAGCCCATTTGCTGTTAATTAATATATAATCTATCATACTCTTATGTAGCCCATCTGGTTAAACCCGTGTGTACTTATGTATGTCAGAGTGTTTGTAATAAGTGTTAGTTATTCTCAAACTATTAAGTTTACTTACCTGTAGGAGACGTTGCCCATTGCAGCTACCAATACCCAAAGGTCAGAGTCAGTACCAACTTTGGCATTGACCTAGAACAAGGGTAATATCTACTTTATTGATAGAATTCTAAATATCCTGAAGTTGTCCATAAAACCTATCCTTCTCAAACTCATCGGGAGCCTAACAGCAGATAACATTCAAGTCTTTAATGCCTATAAAATGCTTGTTAATGCTGAAATTTTGCTGTAAGATACCTTTCATTAATGCCCTCATATCCTAGAAGAGTACGACTGGCGGGTCTGCTGAGAAGCAGATCTATGCCTTCGTGATGCTTATTATCATCCCTCCCTGAAAAGAGGAGTTTAATATTATTTTGAAGAATCTGACCCTTATCTGTCCATCTGGTCTCTTGAAAGCCGAGAATATCTAAATTATAATGGTGGAATTTTTGTGTGAGGACATCATGAGAATAAGCTCTGTGCAGAGTCCTCACATTTCAACTACTTATGGAGAGAAAATGGTTAGTGGGATGTTTAAAGAAACTATGTTTATTGAGAGAGGGAATGCTGACAATATCAAACAGCCCCCTAATTGCAGGCTGGGGCAAAGACCCTTTCCCACACCTCTAAAGCCATCTATGCTGGAAGACTTCCTCCAATGTAGAATTTGATGATGCCAGTATAAGCAAGAGTTCAGGTGCCTGTGATGGCCTCTGCTCAGGATTATCAGTCAGCTGATAAAACAAATCCTGTGAATCTATTCACTTGGAGATGTCAATCCACAAACAAACAGAAAACACAGCAGAATTTCTCCTTCCACAGAAGCCCATCCATGCAGCAAATTCAGGATCTACAGGGTGATTCAAAACTTATCTTTCAAATTTCGTGGGGAGGTAGGGAATACATCAGGAAACCGATTTCACATAGGAAAGAATGTCCGCAAATGTACGCATGCGTATGTAGAGGGCGCTGTGTGTACCCAACCAGTGTACAGCTCGCCCGACCACTCCCACTGTCATCAGTGTATGAGCTGACTTACTAGTGATAAGATGAATCGTTTTATGCATCAAGAGCTAGCGGATATGCATCTCGCATATGGGGCAGCTGGCAAAAGCAGCCGCCGAGCTAGGCAAGTTTACGAAGACCGATACCCCAACAGAAGAATACCGCAGCATCAAATGTTTGCACGTGTGCATCGCAATCTGTGCGAACGTGGTTCCCTGCGCAGCAACATGCAGGATACGGGGAGAAGACGACTGACGCGGACTGTCAACATCGCAGAACAAGTCCTACAGTCCATTGAAGATAATCCGAATACCAGCACACGAGCTATTGCTCAGCAGCTTGGGGTCTCTCAGTCAGCAGTGTGGCGGATACTGCACGAGGAACGTGTGCATCCTTACCATCTGCAAAGGGTGCAGTTACTGCATCCTGACGATTATCCGAAGCGTGTGGAATTTGCACAATGGTTCATGCAGAAAGGTGCCGTGGACCCCAGTTTTCCAACTTCTGTCCTTTTTACAAATGAAGCTTCATTCACTCGTGAAGGTGTGTTCAATACACACAATTCACATGTGGGCTTACGACAACCCGCATGGTACGAGAAGTCACGCTGTGCAACATCGTTTTGCCGTAAATGTGTGGGCTGGAATCATTGGTGACTGTTTGTTGGGACCTTACTTGCTACCGCCCCGGTTGGACGGCCGGAAATACCTAATATTTCTAGAGACAGTGTTACCGACTTTTCTGGGCGCTGTTCCTGCGCATATCCGCCGAGATATCTGGTATCAACATGACGGGGCTCCAGCCCATAGCACAATTGTTGTGCTTGATTACCTGAATCGAACATTCGGAGCTCGATGGATCGGTAGAGGTGGACCTATCGCTTGGCCACCCAGGTCACCCGATTTATCACCCATGGATTTCTTTTTGTGGGGGGCCATGAAAGACCATGTGTACAAGACCCCCGTCGACAGTGAAATGGACCTAGTTGCACGAATAGTGGCCGCCACAGGCATTGTCTGTGATATGCCAGACGTTTTTGAAAATGTTCGGCGGTCAATGCAACGGCACTCTGAATCCTGTGTCCGTGTAAATGGTCGCAATTTTAAGCACCTACTGTGAACCTGTACTTTACCTTGTTGGAATAAAAGTCACATTCGTTACCACTTAACTGTACTGTTTCCTTCTGTTCACTTTACTTGTCCATTTTGTTCATGTAGATGACGTTTACGGACATACTTTCCTATGTGAAATCAGTTTCCTGACGTATTCCCTACCTCCCCACGAAATTTGAACGATAAGTTTTAAATCACCCTGTATAATCAAGCTCAGAGCCATAATTCCGTTCAGGTTGTCATATATGGTCAGCACCAGGGCTCTGTGTGGTTGACCACTCCTCAACAGGGTAGGAAAAAAAAAGAAAAGTAGTCATAGTTGTCCAGATCAGTAGGCCACACTGATCTGGCAGCCCTTCCATTCCCTTTCACAAGAGAGTATCTCTTTTGAAAGGTACTAACAGCCTGCACCACCCAAAATAGGCATATGCTACGTGGGAGGCCCTCTGTCCCGGCATCTGGAAAGTTAATTGATGTAGCAGTGCCCGGAGGGGATGGATGTCACCCAACTGCGAGCGTCACCTAACTGCTGCTTCCCAGATGGTCGGGCGGAGAGAGAGAAAGGGTTGGCAACAGCGAGGAGAGAGCCAGTCGAGGAACGAACGCGTGCAGACGAAGAATTGTAAAGCTGGGAAATGCCGACTGGTAATAATGGCATTGGGCTCTGTGAATACAGCTGAACAGGCATAGTAAGCTGGTGTTGTTGTATTGCTATGTAATTGAGCATATGTCCTTGTTCTATCAAGCATGTTTGGAAGGTTCAATAAATAATTGTTATATTTAAGTAAAAGCTGAAGTTGAACCAATTTATTGGGGAGGAGCCTCAGTATTGAGTCCCAGCAATTGTGATAAAACCGTTGATTTTATCTGAAAAACTCTTTCACCCATCGCGTATTGCGATCGAACCGAGGGGACATTCCTAAGTGGTCCCAATAGACAAACAAACGAAGAAGCAACATCACAAAGTGGCGCAGCCGCCAGTACGCAACAGAGGTGAAAGAAAGCTGCGAAGGTGATGGAAGAGTTCCGACATCCATTGTGAGCTGACCAGAACAAGGCTGATACTGCCAAGAGTGTCCTGCGGTGTGTTTCAGGCGATAGAATAGCTGTGAAGGTACCTGAAGAGTCGTGCATCACGTTCGAACTGTGGAAAAAGCTGTGAAGGTGACGGAAAAGTTCAACATCCACTGGGAGCTGACCAACGCAGAGCTGATAGTGCCAAGAGTGTTCCGACTGTGTGCTTCAGGTGGCAGACTGACGAGGCGGTTCGTTCCTGTCATCACAACGGAGGTAAGTATCCTCTTACTCTAGGGGTGAGTAGTTAGATACGGCAGAGGCCTGTACGAGCTAAAATGGAGCTTAGGAGCAGTCAAGATAGGGAAAGGGATGAGTTAAGGCGAGGCTACACAGTCACAGAAAGGGATAGCGCGCAGGGTGGTGCTTCAGGGAGTGACCGGGGAAGCGAGGAGGTGACAATAGACAGAGAGTCTGATGCTGCGGAAGACATGAGAGGGTTGAGGGATTATGGCAATGACAACGATACGGATATGCTGCGGAGCGGGAACAGAAAGCAGAGAGCTATAGAAAGGATTGGAGATGATTTTGAATTAGAGAGGATGAGGTTAGAGATGCAGCTGAGAAGGGAAGAGAGAGAGGCAGCAGAACGAGAAAGGGAAAAGGAGAGAGAGCATGAGCATAGAATGCTGGAACTGCAAATGAGGAATGCAAACGAGGAGAGGGGTGATGTGCGAACGGTGGCAGTTTCTAGTAATCCAGCAGATGCGCGGCTGGCTAATTATATAAAATTATTGGGAAATATGTTAGCTGGAAGCCCTAAAAACCCAGAAGAGGTGATAAATCTCTTTGAGACAGCGGAAAGGGGATTTAAGATATATGAAGTACGAGAGGAGTTTCAAGGCAAAGTCATCATTTCTTTTTTAGATGGTAAATATGCAAATCACGTTTTTCGAAAATTAAGTGCAGAGGATTTTGCTAATTATAAGAAAGTTAAAGAGGCCGTATTAAAAAAGTATAAGCTGACTCCCTCTGCGTACAAGAGAAAGTTTGAAACTATCACGAAAGAACCAAATGAGTCATATAATCAATTAGCCTCGAGGCTCAGAAATAGCTGGGATTACTACATCCGCAGTAGGAAGGTGACAAAATTTGAGGAGCTTATGGACCTGATAGTGTCGGATAAGTTATGTGATAGCCTTCCTCAAGACACTCATGCTTACGTAGTACAGAAAAAGGCGGAGTCATGGGCAAAAGCAGACGAAATAGCAACGTGGGCAGAAATCCATCTAGCCAGTGTAAACGGAACGGAAGAGGTCCAAACTTTTAAAGAGTTAAGGCATAGACAAAATGCAGAACGTTTTGTTTCTCCCCAGCAGAGGATAGACTCAGAGAGAAATTATTCGAGCAGAAGGTATCAACCGGCAGTTAATTTAGCTGAATACAGAAATGTCCCAAAGGTAAGGAGGTGCCATAAATGTCGATCCGATCAACATTTGATGAGAGATTGCCCACTGAGAACTGGGGACCGTGAGAGCCGAACTCAGGTATACCAAGTTAGCACCTTGGATCAGAATTCTGAAGAGGTTTGTGAGGCAACGATAGGAAGGGTTACGACACATTCAAAGCCAAGTCCAAGCAGTCGAGCAATGGAACAGGGAAAGATACGTATCCCAGTAGATTATGAAGAGGTTCGAATCAGAGGTGGCGACAAGACAGCTAGAGCAGTCGTGGATTCGGGGGCAGACCTGACAGTAATCAGAAAGGGGATGCTGAACGAAGAAAAACACCCGGTAAAAGACCATCTGTTGTTGCATGGACCATTTGGCGATGCCAAAAGGGCAGAGGTAAAAGAGCTGCCTTTAAGTTTGACTGAGGGCTCAGACAATAGCACTGGGAGTGGCGGAGAAATTAAAGTGCTATGCGCAGTAGTAGCAAATCTGCGGAAGGAGGTACTTCTGAGTGTGGAAGCATATGGTAAGTTAATTAGAAAGGAGAGAAGGCCTGTAACTGGTAACCCCAGGAGGAAAATCCACGAGCCGTGGGCCAATAGAGGAAGCTACGATGATAGAGGTAGAGAAATTCCAGTTAGAAAAAGGGAAATGTATGCTCCATGGAGACCGCCCAATCAACGCCGTTCTATCTCCCAGCCCAAACATGTGCAGCAATCTGTCAGACTCGATGTCTACGATGATCAAAATTGTGCAGGGGGTGGGGGGGGGGGGGTGAACATGGCAATTGGAGGTAACAATGGGTCAGGCCGACGCCAATGTCGACGACTTTCAGCCTATAGAGCCAGAGGGTACGTATGGGAAGGTGATATCTAGGTAGTCATGAAAGGTGTGCATAGCCTTTCACATGGGATGTCACCTGTGAACGAATGAACACCACCAGTACGGCATACCTTCGTCAAAGACAGTTATTAGTGAGAGAATTAATTTATAAACTGTGTACTCTCGGACAACTACTTCAGTCACCAGGTTTTTTTTTGTTTGAAGCAAAAAGACATTTAGGCTCAGTGCACCGGGAGATACCTAGAAGTTCTTTTATGTTTAAGTGTAGTGTGCATAGATGTGTAAAAGATGTGCCAATTCGCAGAGAATTTATAGAATTCATAAAGCGACTTAGAACTCTGAATTTTATGGCATTGAACTCTAAGATTTACGCGAAAATGAACTCTGATTTTCAGCATTCAACTTGACTTTTTAGTCAGCAGTTAACAGGACTAACTACTGACTTCTGGCAGGGAGGTGTCAGGCTAGAGGCCTTTTTAGATATTTTTTTTGCTCATGTTTTGTATATTAATTTGGATTTCACCAAAATAGGCATATGCTACGTGGGAGGCCCTCTGTCCCGGCATCTGGAAAGTTAATTGATGTAGCAGTGCCCGGAGGGGACGGAGGCCACCCAACTGCGAGCGTCACCTAACTGCTGCTTCCCAGATGGTCGGGCGGAGAGAGAGAAAGGGTTGGCAACAGCGAGGAGAGAGCCAGTCGAGGAACAAACGAGTGCAGACGAAGAATTGTAAAGTTGGGAAATGCCGACTGGTAATAACGGCATTGGGCTCTGTGAATACAGCTGAACAGGCATAGTAAGCTGGTGTTGTTGTATTGCTATGCAATTGAGCATATGTCCTTGTTCTATCAAGCATGTTTGGAAGGTTCAATAAATAATTGTTATATTTAAGTAAAAGCTGAAGTTGAACCAATTTATTGGGGAGGAGCCTCAGTATTGAGTCCCAGCAATTGTGATAAAACCGCCGCGTATTGCGATCGAACCGAGGGGACATTCCTAAGTGGTCCCAATAGACAAACAAATGAAGAAGCAACATCAGAAGCCTGCACCACAAGAAGGTGGGGTCGGACATTAGGTGCTAGGCCTGGCTAGTTTTATGCATCATCACAGGGGATTGTTGTATAGCTCTCCTTCAGCTGACAAATTGTAATCAGAGGTAATTCTTCCAATGTCACAGGGACGGCTCATCCATTATGCTATCTGGGGCACTGCCTCACTAAAAAAATTGCAAGAAATAATAAATGAATTTAAAATTTAGTATTCATTATTTGTGAAATCGTAATCAATAACATTTTTTACATTCATTCTGCAATCGTTATTTGCCCTTTTTATGTAAATAATTACAGCATTTACTTTGTGAATCAGTGCTACATTGACTGCTTTAGTTTATACAATAAGAATTTTTCCATTACAGCCCCCATTTAAAATCTTAACATTATATATTTTAGTAGTTATAAAATAGATATGCTGAAATACAACAGTACTGAACTATAGCAGATAGGTCTCTATTTCAGAATGGCCCATGACACTATATTGGCTGATTCCCATTGTTCAGACTGGCCTGTTACACTTCATTAACTGATTCAACCAATGTAATGTATAGTCCAAGATCTTCTTACTTAGACAAAAATCTTCATTTGACTGTACCAGTAGGATTGCCATAGAAGGAAATTTAGGTATGAACAGTTTAAGAAAGACATTTAAAAATTAAAATAAAACAATGTGTAGAAAATTTGATTTATAGTGGAATACTAACAGGACTAAGATCTAGAAAAAAATTCTAGAAGGGAGAGGGGTGCAAGAAACACAGTCGAGTGAAAAAATGCAGACATGTCTCCATGGGGAATTTTATTATTGTAGCAGATATTAAAAGAATAATAAACAAGTATTTGCTTTCAAGACTACTTAAAAAAACACCACTAGAACACAGAGAAAAAAAAAACACATTGCATTATTTTCTGAAAATAATTCTGGGGAGAGAAAAACAGATCATCATTCTTACCCAACCAAAACAAAATTATACTTGATCTATTTCATTGATTTAAAGTAGGTTCTGGTCTGCTTCATTCCATTCAAAGCCAATTCTGGTCCAAGTCCAGATTTGAGTTGTGCACCCCTGGTCTATAAAAATTTCCTACCAAGTATTTAGTCCTTGATCAGACCACCAGAATGCTCAGGAACCCTGTATAATAGCCTCTATACAAAGAGTAATATGAGAACAACTAATATGGCAACCCTAACCTAAACCAATCCGAATGTTTATTGGCTCTGATTCTGATTTTCAATTATGGACTTCACACACCATTAGGTGTTGAAGGATAATCTACTGCATAGTTTCTGCTTGCTTGTGAATAGCTAGCTCCAACTGAACAGATACAGGATGTGTTATATCAGCTGACTGATAATCCTGATCAGAAATCATTGAAAGTACCTGAACCCTTGAAACTAATTTGACTTACTGATTCCAAAATGTAGTAAAGTGTCTCAGATGCAGCCTATTGGTGTTTGAAAGAGCCTGATAAATTCTGATGGTTAAGAACTCCATTGGTTGTCAGTTTCTACCAGCATGGTAGCTGAAGCTTCTAGCAGACAGGGAACAGATCTTTGCCAAGTGCCAGTGATTATCAGGCTACTGATAATGTTGTCCTCACCTCTTTCAATTATGATAAATAATGAAATAAACTTGACAGTTCAATATCCACTAATAAATCAGCACTTTGACGTCGAGTGGTCCAGAGCACCTGACATGTTATCAGGAGGTTGTGGGTTCGTATCCCACCCGGTTCAAGACAATTTTTCCTCTAAAATTAGAACCTCTTTCAATTAACCTACTTTCTCTACAAAACCTTTAAATCATTCTCTTTCCACAGCTACCTAGAATGTGAGGACTCTAAATCAAGGCTATTCTCTTGATGTTCTCATACAGGAATTTAAATGATATAAAATGGGAATTCTGCACCTCCATCAAAAGACCAGATGATCATCAAAGATCATACCTAACGCCAATCTTAAATTTCTATATTCAAGATGTGATGATAGACATATGGGGTCTAGCTTCGGATACAATTTATATTGTGGGGGGGGGGGAGGATAATAATAACTGTAAAAAACTCATGGAGGTTCTAAAAAATAGCAGAAATGAGAGTGATTGGTACCTAGCAAGTCATTAAGGGGATCTGGGTTCTAATTCTGGATAAGGCATGGATATTTCTTTTTTTGTGCTGTCATTCTACTAATTCACTTTCCTCACATATCCTTCTCTAGGGTAGTATTAAACTGACATCATATCAGACCTCTGTGTGGGGTGAGGCTGGCCATTCGGTAACACACCAGTCTCATAATCTGAAGTTCTCAAGTTTGAGTCCCAGCTGGGCCAGCACTGCGATTTACCTCTGCAAAACTACTCAACTTACCCTCGATCAGTAGGGGACACCAATGGGCTTGGAAAGATTGATATCCATCGAATGGGATATTAAGTCATGGTTCTGTGTGTGGGAGAGCCAGACACTGTGCACATTAAAGAACACACTGGATGGCCTTGATATGATTCTTCCATCTAACTCCTAAAAGCTGTCCAGTGGGTCCCCTCCCTCAAACTTCTCTGAGCCCTCAGGGTCCTTGTGACCTGGCCATTTAGCCCACTGTGGTGCTCAGAGGTAACATAACCCTACATTGAAATGTATTCTAGGCATACACTGCCACCTAGTGACCAAAGCTCAAACTGGTTTGAATATGTTTTTCATATTTTGAGGGCAAATGGATAGGCAGGTTATGAAGAAGGTGGTGATTATATAACATATCAACTGTCAGGTAGTAACACTAAAATATATCACCGTTTATGTATGCCACACAGCCAGATATTTATTGCGGTTATTAAAGGGAAAAGGAACACCTATACAAAACCATGGTTCCCTTTATGTGCTGTTCAATGATTAAAGACATCCTGGATACCATAAGCAAGGCATCCAGAACTAATACAAAGAAGGTAGCAGTAGAGGTAGGTGAACAGCAATTATACCTATAGCCTATTCAATAAGTTTGTGCATTTCTGCAAGATGTTGCACTCCACATTCTTGCTGAACTGGTGTGACTGTCATTCATTATCTATAAGTTTCTGATGATCAATTAGCTGTGCTTTATATGGAGCAGGGTATCTTTACAACCTAGATACATGAATGAAGAAAAGCTTATATACAATTTGGGCTACACATCAAAAGTATTTTTCCATTAACATGTGGTGCCAGAATTCTGGGAGATGTCAGCAATCCATATCTTGGAGTCCTTGAGTGAATAGCACTTTCTGTAAGCAGTATAAGACCTGATGTGTAAAATATTCCATTGATAATACAGCACATATAGTTCATGCAAGAACACCACCACATTGCAGGCTGCACATGCATTAAGGGTCCAGGATGACATTAGGCAAAACAAAATTTCAGCCACCCCTGTGGTTTCTGCCATTCACACTGAAGATAGAACATTGCCCTTGCTCTGAAGATCTTATGAGTTTGCTCCAAAAAATTTTAATATGCAAAAAGTCTGAAGGATAAACTTACTAATTCTATTCTACTCAGTGACAAAGAATTTTAGGTTATTTTAATTAATATCTATCTTCAAATTGTTGATGGATGACTAAAGTATGAAATTATTTCATTTAGTTGTTTATCTAAAATGAAATAATTTCAGTTGTATCATTTAGTTGCATATTATTTTAGAGATTCATTTTAGTTGTTAGTATTTCAATGTATTATTTAGTTGTTTATCTAAAATTAAATAATTTCAGTTGCAACCTTTATAATTTAATCATCTTTCAACAATCTGAAGATGGATATTACCATCATCCAGAATGCACAACTGTTATTCAAGGGCAGAGTTTTGGTCTTATTTTTATTTTATTTTCACAGTTTGTATTAATATTGAAAATGGTATTATTATAATATCCCAATTATTAAAATAACTCTTCCTACACTACTATCAAAGATAAAAGTGGCTAGATACTTTTGAGAAAAATGATAAACATTTCTCTGCAGATCAACCAATACTTTTCTCAAATCTGAAAGCACATTTGTGAAGCAGCTGCATTAAATGCTAGTGTAAAACAGATATGTTCATTGTGTATAATATTTTTTTACAATACAGCAAATTACTAAAAAGACTTGATTGAATGTTAATACTTCAAATATTTTAATACATTTACAAATTGTGGGTAAAAGAAAACAAGAAGAGCAAAGTTTAATGTTCTTCCGTGGCAAAACTGTAATCTACTGTTCACTGTGAAAAGGACATACAGTTGCCAATATTGCTCACTTAAATTGAGTGACTAATAGCAGTGCACGAAAAAATTGCGTCTTGGATGTTTTTATGTGAAATATGAAATTTATCTGATCATTAAATTACTGAGAAGAGTTAATGATTTATCCAGAATGTTTTTGGGTGGCGATTTGCAGTTTTTGACCCCCTTTTTATGCTGCCAAGGAATGATATTTAGTCGTTTTATCATGGAAGAACATTAAATTTTTGCTCTTCTTCTTTTCTTTTACCCACAATGTGTAAATGTATGCAAATATTTGAAGTATTAACATTTAACCAAGTCTTTTTTAATAATTTGCTGTATTACAAAAAAAAAGAAAATTACACACAATGAGCATGTCTGTAACCTTTCCAGTGTCCATGTCATCTGTATACGTTCGGAGATTCTGAATTGAGAGGCCTAGGACATGTATCCATTTTTAGCACAACAACAACAAAAAAAGATTCTTTTTAAAAATAAAATTTGCCATTGTAATATTTATATACATCATATAAAATATATAATTCAGGCTTCAAAAATAATATTTTGTTTTTTAAATTGATGCATATTTTATCCATCTATAATATAAATAATTTTATAACGCCTTGATTGCCATTTCTTAGAAGCACTAAATGGTATTGCCGATTTGCTTGTTAATGTTCCTATTTGCTGAAGCAACCTTCTGATTTAAGCTCACAAGTTTGATTTGAACTATTATCAACAAAATTTTCCTTAAATTTTCAAAAATGTTCTAAAAATTAACAAAAAAAAACTGCTATTTTTAAAAATGATAGATTTTTGGAAATAATTACAAAATATGTACCGTCATTTTTTTTCTGTTTCACACTCTTTTCTGTCATAAACCTATTTCAGTATTCCCAAGATTCCCCACCCTGCCCACGGTCAGTAGGGGACACCGATGGGCTTGGAAAGGCTGCTGTCCGTCGGATGGGACGTTAAGTCGTGGCCTCGTGTGCGGGAGAGCCATACCCTGTGCATGTTAAAGAACACACTGGATGGCCTTGATGGGAGGCTACCATCTGTCTCCCAATAGCTGTTCCAGTGAGTCCCCTCCCCCAACCTTCTCTGAGTCTTCGGGGTCCTTGTTACCTGGCCATTTAGCCCATGGTGTGCAAAAAAGTGCCGTTCAGAGGTAAAACAACACAACAGATTCCCAAGTTATTTTTATCATTTTTTTCCTAGCATCCTATGCATCTTTCTCACTCTTAAAATTGAAACTGGAAGTACACACATCCTTCTTATAAATTCTGGTTGTAGCTGCATTTAATTAGTTATGCTTCACTGAGGCAAACAAGATGCAGATGATTGACACATGCTATCTCCGTTCTGTGGGCTATATGTGTTTTTTACAGTTTTGGTCCAGCATATTGGATACCCTTTGAAAAGTTAGTATTTACTTTTTTAATATTTAAATCTTAGTTTTCATTTCAGTAGATTTATTTTCGGAAATTAGCGATCTTTGGCCTACGATAAGTATTGATTTTTTTCATAGTTATGCTACATCATATGGCCAGTCTACAACTTGTTGCTGTGGATATTTTAACATCACATTAGGCTATATGTTAATTTCTAATTTATTATTTATTACTTTTCCAGTAAAACTTTGATCTGGTATCATTTTCTGAAAATAAATGAGGTCTTGGATATGGAACCAAATTTATTTCTGTAGATTTATTTCCATTAGTTAGTGATCTTTTGATCTTTGTGAGTTATGCTAGATCGGAGAATGGCTTAAAAGTTGTTGTGGATATTTTATTTAACATCCCATTAGTTAAATGTAATTTATCTTTTATTATTTGTTTTTTTTTAGTAAAAAAATTTGAGCTGGTACTGTTTCCTGAAAATGAAATGTCTTGGATACGGAAGCAAAATAATATTCCTTGCTATGGAAATCAGTTGTCATGAGAGGACAATTTCGGGAAGGCATCCCCTCCGCTAAACTCGCATAGGAACTCCCCCTCCCTAGAAAAATAAAATTTTTTTAAAATTACAGGTTTTAATCTTTATATTGAATGATTTTAAAGGCAACCCCTTTTTCCCCTCAATGCCTTGTCTGTGCCACACAGATGACATAACGCTGTTTTTTTTTGCTTTGGTACAAACCTTTCTGCATAGCCAAGATCGCCAAACTTCAACACCCAAGGAAAAAATTCAAAATGTTTAGTAAAAAAAGCAGCCAAGAAAGTTTTTATTCTATTTCATAACCAATTCAGAAAATCCCGTGAATGTGAGAAGTCCAAGTCACTTTGTATAACACTGGCCGTATGTAAAATACACAATACTGAAAAGAATCATTAAAAGAAATAAAAATCATATTTCATGTTGAATATTATATTATTTGGGAAGAAAATATTATTTCATCAGGTTTCCCAAAATGATGCCTTAATTGTATAGTGCAATCTTCTTTTTCACCATATCACATAGAAAAAGGCTTATTAAAATTAATATGCTTGCAAGTTTGTTTACATTATTTACCATAAAATTTACAATTAAATTCTGTTTAATTTGGTATATAACATGACCTATTTCTGTTGATTGGTTATTTTATTAAAAAAATTCTAAAATTGACTTGTTTATGTGACTCAGCACAATTGGCTAAAAACATGGAATTTTCTCAAAGTAAGGTACCAAGAAAAAAAATTACAAAATAAAATATTTACTTAAAACCAAAAAAATTTGTTTTGTTATTCATAAATATTCAATCATTCTGTTCATGTGCATTATAATCATATCTGTCTATTAGTTTTTTAAAAATATTTTTTTTTGTTGCCAGATGCATTCTTTTACTATATGACTAAAAAAGTCCTATTAAAATAAAACATATAGTCTTTTTTGCTAAATACTTTATTTTCAGAAAATCCAGAATTAAATGTTGATTAATTTGGCATACAACATGCCATAATTACTTTCATTAGTTATTTGGCAAAAATAGTTCTAAATTTTTTTTTTGGCTGAGCATAGGGAGAAAATAGCTTGGCCTGGATGGAAACCTGTTTTTCAAGCTGGACATTGGAAGGGTTAATGCAATTGCTTCACAAATGAATGTGCTTTCCGATTTGATAAAAATATTGGTTGATCCACAGATAGAGAATACAGGTCTGTAAGTGCCATATATTATAATGAAATGATTGCAGCATCTCTTTTAATCAAGTCCTGAACTTTCAAAACACCATCCCTGTTCAGTACAATTTAGCTTAATAAAATTCAGCTTACAATGCACTTAGAACATAACATATGGGTGTAATGAATGGTTTTTGGAAGTTCGGAAGCTAACTGAAAGAGGGGCTGCAATCATTTCATTATATTTGTGGAAGTTACCTATCTGTACACTCCATCTGTTGCCAACCAACATTTTTTCCTCAAATTTGAAAGCATGTTCACACATGAAGCAGCTGCATTAAACAGTAGTGTGAAACAGACAAGCTCATTTGAGTCAGCTTGTACGCACAATATGTATCTCGTCTTATTGTGCAACACATTTTGTGTGTCAAACAGACCTTAGAACCTACAAAATTTTATTTCATCCATATTTCACGAAACAAATATTTTGACCCAAGAAACAACTTTATTTCAGGGCTGTCCTTCCCAAGGAAGAACAATTAGCAACCCTAGACTCACACTTCACTACTTTTACATAGTTGGAACACTGATTTACCAATATGTCTCCAATTGCAAAGGAATTACTCGAAATTATTCACATATTATTGTAAATTATCTCTGGTAATGTTGCGTACTCCAGTCATAACTGACTTGTTTTTCCTATAATATATTCTTCATTTGGGTCTTCATTAAAACATTTAAGGTACAAATATTTTTTTTCTACTTTCTTATAAAATGGTAACAGACTTCCGTTTGCAAAGGCATTTGAGCACCCCGCATGCGATCACTGGTTAATCTACGCTTCACATACGTAGTCAATTATTAAATTCTTGAGGCAACTTATTCCTCAGCCACCTCATCAATTTACACTTTACTTGTTACAGATACGTTAACAGTAATAAAGTTCCACAAATTTTTTCACAAAATTTTGCAAGAGATCGCGACTCTTAACACAAAAAACGAAATCTTACAAACCTCGGTCGGGCAATCATAATAAATTCCAATACAGCGTAACTTCGGTGCAATGGAATGAGCTTCAGTGAATAATGCTCCACAGTCTCTGTACGAGCCTCTGGCAAATTTGTAAGCCACTTCAAGAACTTTAAATGGAGGCTTACATGTCTTGATATCAATATTGATGAATAAGCCTGAGTACCAAAGGAAGACAATTAGTGTTAAAATAAGCAAGAGCAACACAAAAAATATTAGAGCTAATATCATCATATCGACATCCATGATGCTTAATATCAAGCTGTTGCCAAATATGATAAATTTGTTTCGTAAGATGAACCTTGTTCGTTTGAAAACGAATGGGCTAACGGTTATGAATACAAGCACAAGGGTGCAAAAAGTCCTTGCAGCAATATCTTTCAATAAGCACTCTACGTTTCTGATCATAATACCATTAACATGAGACTACTGTAAATGGCAGTTAAGTATTCACTGGAAGAAGAGATATTCACCAATCCGCTGAGCTGATGCACAGAACCGATCAGGCTTAAAGTTCGATCCCTCCTTCTCGGGTGCACACCGCTCAGAGGTAAAACAACCCAACCCAACAACTCAATTTAATAATACATTGATAACGTCACACTGAAAATGCTGCCCCCTTAATAACACTCAAATGATACATCGTTATATGTATAATCTATCATATTCTTATGTAGGCCATCTGGTGAAACCCATGTGTACTTATGTATATCGCAGTGTTTGTAATAAGTGTTATTTTTCTCAAACCGTTAAGTTTACTTACGTGTAGGCAGTGGTGAAGCGTCCACGGAAGCAAGGGAAATAATGGTTAACTTAAAATTGTCATTAAAAGAATAAGAAATATAAATTAAATATATTTAAATGTTTTGACATAAAAATAAAAGTATTATCATTACTTTATTAAGTTTATTCTAACATAAAGTTTACATTTATATAATATTCTTCGTATTTTTCTGCTATATTTCACTATATAATTAACAGAAGCACCAATTTGCTAAGCTAGTTGAGCCACAGATTATTCTGTGAGTTGAGCAAGGAGTGTATGAAGAATCACGCTTTCTTGCTAATGCATTGGCTATCGTATCCTACAGCAGCAGTTACATCTTCCATATTCAATTCACAGAATTCAACGAGCAGAAATTTCTTTCATTGGAAGCATATTGCCTATTGCTTTGCACCATGCATATTATTTCGCATACTTCTCACCACTAGAGGGCGATAGAGTCGTTGTGACTGTCATCATTAATGTCATCGCCGACACAAGAGGAATCGTCGAAGGTAAGTATTTTTTTTTTGTATAAACGAGGTAAAATTCTCATTTATTGTCCTATATTCAGCTTCTTCATTCCAAATTACATAGTCGTATGAGAATAATATGACCACCGACGGAATCACAGTGTAGCCGCCCAGGAAAGTCACAGAGTGCATATGACAAGGTCGACCACAAGGAGATATAAGCCGCCGGCCAGGACAGATGAGCCATAGTGCATAATGTGAGTACAATGGGCAGAGGTACTGATTTCACGGAAGTTCAAAAAGGAATGATCATCGGCTCCCACTTCAAGGGTGGAATCATCACGGAAACAGCAGACTTTGTGGGATGTTCTCGAGGTGCTGTAGTAAGGGTATACCAAGAATGGACTGCTCGCACATCGAGTTCCTCCAGATGTCATAACTGTGGCTTAATGCCATCGACTCCAGAGGAGAACGTCAATTCTGTCGATTGGTAAAGGGTAATCAACGCACAACAGTGCAGCAATTGGCCACTCGAATGAACACTGGAGCATCCAGGTATATGTTCCTGATAACAGTAGAGCGAACTATGTTACGCATGGGTATCAGGAGCCCATGTTAACCGAGTTTCATCGGCAATGACTCCTGCAGTTCGCACGAGACTACCATCATTGGACAGCAGAAAAGTGGAAAAAGGCTGCCTTTTCTATTCCACAGAAGTAACGGGCAGTGGCGCGTATGGTGTCAGCCACACGAGAACCAACACCTGGACATGCTTGTCAGACAAGTAAAGGCCGGCAGTGGCAGTGTGCATGTTTGGGGGATGGTTACCTGGTGTGACCTGGGACCGCTGGTACCACTGGATGGGTCCCTGAACGCCAATGGCAACCTGTCCATCCTCGCTGACCACATGCATCCCTTTATGTTGGACGTTTACCCTGGTGGTGATGGTGTCTACCAACAGGACAATGCGCCCTGCCATGTTGCTAAGGAGGTGTGTGACTGGTTCCAGGAACATGACAGCAATGTCTCTGTTCTCTCTTGGGCAGCGAAATTGCCCGACCTCAATCCCATAGAGCACTTGTGAGACCATTTAGATCGACAGGTTCGGCGTGCAGACCCTCAACCATATCATCTCTGGAACCTCTGTGCTCTGCTGGAGTCTGAATGGGCACGTTTGCCTCTGGCAACCTTCCAGGGCCCCATTGCATCCATGTCATGCCGTCTCGCAGCTGTCATCCACGCCAAGGGTGGTTATTCCCATTATTAGGTAGGTGGCCATATTATTCTGATATGACTGTGCATAAATATATTTATATCGCAATGTGTGAAGGACGACACCAACATCAGTGGCATTGGGGAAAACTACGATGTGCATTAGAATTTGCCTTACCAAGTTGAAATGTCCAATTTTAAATTAATGCTGGTGCATATAATTCCAGATATGTGAGTACCTGATATCAGGAGATTATTTTATTTCGTATTGCGATAAAAAATGTAAATCACCTTGAAGGCTACTACTATATAAAATACACAGTTTCTCTGTAATACTACTCTATTATACAGGAACTACACAGTTTCTCTTATTTTCAAACTCTTTGTGTAGATAACTATTATCCATTCTTAGACTATCAAAACTTAAATCTGACCAAAAGTTGGCTTTTTAAAAGTTAAGAATATAAAAGTGCCTCTTTCCTATTTTAATATTAATTAGTATTTGTATATATATATATATATTACAAATACAATATATATATATTATAAATACAATATATATATTATAAATACAATATATATATTACAAATACAATCAAAAAATTAATTATATATATGTATTTATATCATTATATTAATATAAATCAAGATTTCTTATGTTTGAATGTCTATTTGAAACTGATGTATAGTAACTATTTCTAACTGTATATATTTAAAGTTTCCTGCAGATAAGCTGCACCAAGTTTCGCAGGGATTTTATTAAGATTGTTACTCTATTTAAAGGTTTCTTCTGTTTTCTCTATTAACTGCATGTTCTATTTGTAAGGAGCATGTTTGTATCATTTACCATTTGTTCTTACAGTCAAGCTCTTAGAACTTCTGTGATCAACTCTGTATTCTGCTGAATCCTTAAATAAAAAAGAGACCTTCGCATTCAACTTTCTGGATGTGGCGAAAGCTTTTGATAAGATCTGGATTGACGGCATCAGCTTTAAAATGTTTCAAGCCAACTTCCCTTCAGGTATGACTTACATTTTACATTCATACGTGAATGAAAGAATATTTTGTGTTAGGATTGGGAACTGCCTTTCCACTGAGAGAAACATGGATGCAGGTGTCCCACAAGGCTCCTTGTTGGGCCCTGCTATATTCAACTTCGATATGCACGATCTCCCAGATTTCCATCCTGTCATGACGTCACTTTACGTTGATGACATAGCTCTACTCTCTTCATCCCTGAGCACCAGCCTGGCTATCAAAAGGTTACAGTTTAGGATGGACAAAGTAGAGCGGTGGTATTTCAAGTGGAAAATCGAGATTAACCCAGATAAAAGACAGTCTAGAAAGAAGATTGTTAATCCTGATTCTCCTAAAATATTTGGAATTGAAACATCCTGGACACCAACGGTAAAACACCGTGGTGTCATTCTACATAAAAAGCTTTGTTACAATGCACATATTGATCATATGCTCTCGAAGGCTCCAATCATCAGATGTAAACCTTCATCCCTGATAAGGTGGAGCTCGAAACTGCCTCCAGAAAAGAAATTATTTCTTTGTAAGACTGTTCTCTGTCCATAAAACTATTCTGTGTCCATAAAACTGATATATGCCTCACTAGTGTGGGGTAATACTACCAACACTAATGTCAAGAGGCTCCAGAGCTTTCAAAATAAAATTCTGAGTAGTCACCAACACCTTCTGTGGTCAGTGCTCCCTGGCTTGTGAAAACAAGACCATTCACAACTGATTTGAACACTGACCCATATACATTCATATTCGGAAGCTCGCGCAGATATTTTTCAAAACAGTGGGAGATCATCCTTATGATATAATAAAATCTTTGATCAATTACGATCCCTTGGTTTTAAACCAATTCAAGCGTCCTAAGTTTATGATGTTTGACACTCGTGTGTTTAACTTTTAGTTGTGTTTTTTATAGCAAATTTGTTTTGTCCTTGTGGCCCATTTGGGGTTTATGTGCTTTAACCTTGTTATTGCCAATCAAGCACTATTTTACACTTCGAGATATAAGCCCTAGGCTTGGAGCTCAAAAAATTAATTCAAGATATAAAGATATCAGAATCAAAAAGAGTGGACAAACTCTTGTAAGAGTATATGACAGATATATCTTGATATGTCTAATATGGAAAAGATGAAATGTAACTTTACTGCAAAATGCATGAGAGATATTCTGATGCGTTCACTGGTTGTGACTTCTCCAGGAGAGTATCATCAGTACTGTTTCGCATAGATGTCTGAGATAGCTGAAGTGGTACAATATGGAGTGAGGTCATCTCTTACCACTAGGTAGGCCTCGCAGTAATGTCTAACACTGTTGATAAGACTGTCTAATATCACTGTGGGTAGTAATCTGCATTGTTCCTCCAAAGCAATCGACTTGAAAATGAATGTAATATACACTGATTGCCATAGAAATTCACTGGCATAGAAAGAATGGACAGATTGGCCTGACAGTTAGCATCCAGAGTTGTGGCATATAAGGACATAATTTGCATATCAAGATAATAGAAGCATTAGACCATCAAATAACATGCCGTTATAGTGCTGATGTAAAAAATTGAAGGGACTGAAAAAAAGGAGTTATATCTCTGTGGAGAAACAAAATGGTGAGCGGATTACTTGTGAAGAATTTGCAATGCCTCTAACAGTGTAAGTTAACGTCAACTACAGGTGATGGAATTTGAAAAAGGTCCAATCATTTAGATATCAGATACTGAATAGTCAACACGACAAATCATGATGCCCGAATTGTGGAGTGCTGTTGTTAAAAATGGGTATAGATGGGGTCTCCCATCTGTGGCAATCTCCCATCCACCAATGGGAGACTGTTACCGATGGACATGCTTCCTTGGCCTACACATTCCGAAGATCTATCAATCACAGAATATGTTTCAGATATGATGGGATGTTCAATGACCACCTACTCTCCTCTCCCTATTACTGTGGGTTGGGGGTGGCTCAGTCGGTAGCATGCCAGGCTTATAATCTCTAGTTCTCAGGTTCGAGTCCCAGCTGGGTCAGCATTGAGATTTATCTCCGCAAAAATTTCCCACCCTGCGCATGGTCAGTAGGGGACACCGATGGGCTTGGAAAGGCCGCAGTCCATCATATGGGACATTAAGCCATCTCTCCATGTGCGGGAGAGCCATACCCTATGCACGTTAAAGAACACGCTTTATGGCCTTGACACGAGGCAACATCTGTCTCCTAACGGCTGTTCCAGTGGGTCCCCTACCCCAACCTTCTCTGAGCCTTTGGGGTCCATGTGACCTGGCCATTTAGCCCATGGTGTGCAAAAAAGTGCCGCTCAGAGGTAAAACAACCCAACCCTATCACTGTTGCCCAGATCACAGCGCATGTCAATGAAGCATTGCCCAATGTTCCCAATTTTCAATCGCTACCATAATGTTTTTCTTTTTGTATATATGTTCTTGGACTCCATACTTATTATTGATGTATATCACATATTAGTAAATAAAGTCTGCTGACTTGTTACACAAATTTAACAATTTCTTGTTTACATTGCTATTTGGAACACCATGTATTTAAGGTCAAAGCATGCACTCATTGTTAATGGAAAAATTTCAGTGACGAGCAGTGTATGTCATAGAAGTGGAGAGCTCTAAAAATTTACACATAGGGGTAAACTGAGACTCAATATGCTCTCAAGGTCAAAAAGATGTCGAACATCGATCGAATCTTGATCCATATAGTATGCTAGAAATGGAAAAATTGTTGACTATGAACAATGTATAGCGTCAATATCAGGAAAAGTGAGGGAATGCAGCTTCTACATTATTTTTACCACACAAAAAAAGCAGCATAAAAATTAATTTTAGCGTTCGAAAACGCCAAATGATGGCGGTGATTGAGTTCTCATGTTAACACAACTAATCGTGAAAGAATATAAAGCTAACACAAGGATTAACGACTTATGTAGATAGGACACATATAGTATAGTATATACTATATACAGGGTGAATCTGAAAAAGTGGGCAAAACTTTATGGGGTGGTAGAACGCAGCTATATGAGCAATATTCGTCATAGAATGTATGGTCGGAACGCAAACGGCGAGCCGCTAGGTGGCGTTGGAAATGGTATAAAAGGGTCGGTTCTCGCACCCAACGGCATTTCTACCGTGGATTGACGAGAGGATGGCTGGTTATACTAACCACGAAATGGCGGATATGCACTTTGTGTACGTTATTTTTATGCTGTTGGGTGCGAGGACCGACCCTTTTATACCATTTCCAACGCCACCTAGCGGCTCGCCGTTTGCGTTCCGACCATACATTCTATGACGAATATTGCTCGTATAGCTGCGTTCTACCACCCCGTAAAGTTTTGCCCACTTTTTCAGATTCACCCTGTATAGTAGGTAGTAGGTACTGTACATTATAGTAGATAGATATATATAGATAGGAAGTGCATACCAAGGATTCTCAGTCAGTTCTGTAAAACATTCTCAAAGGCCAAGTCAGGTGGCAAAAAGGAATCAAGACGGGAAAAACGATAATTTGTGACAGATCATTCGGTAAATGATGACAATCGTAGGCTGTAGATTTAAATGGCGGAATCGTAGGGAAAACTATGATTACAACAATAGTAAAACAGTTTTGCTTGTTTAACAAGATATTATTTTGCACTACAGTAAACCTTTTCCTGATATATTGCTTAAGTGATGATACTCTTACAGGATGGACATGGTGCAGGAGCTGCGACCACATGACTACCAGCACCACATGACTACTCCAATTTGTGGCATGGATGGTAATGGACAGAACGAGGCCACTGTCGATCCTGTGGAAATCTGATGCTCATTTTACCCTCACTGATGCTGTCAACACAGAGAATTGTCCTGTATGGGAGATGTTATCTGCATCTGCTGTGCGTGAAGGGTCTCTCCAACTATTCTGTGACAGAACAGCGACGAAAAAATGCTGAATACACAAACGCCACCTCAGCAATACGCTGTCAACAAAAATGACGAATGTACATAACGCTGGCAATAAAATGCCGTCGACAAAACGCCGAACGCAAAAAGCGCCGCCTAAGCAATATACTGTCAACAAAATGTCAACTGTACATAATGCCGTTAATAAAACGATGCATACAAAACGCCGCAAACAAAAATGCCACTAGCGAAAGCGCCATACAATAAAATGCTGTCTACATAAAGTGCCATGAACGAAAACGCTGCCTAAACAAAACGCTGTGAACAGAAAATCTGCAAGTACAAAACGCCGTAAAGAAATATGCTGAGTACGAAAACGCTCCCTGTACATAACACCGAGATCAAAAACGCTGCCAAGTAATTTGCTTCGATCAGCTTGCTACAGACCTTCCTATTGCTTTTCGTTCTTTTGGGCATGTAGTAAAATATTTGAAGAGATAAAAAATGCTTTTTGTGTCGGATGGGTATAATGAAATATTATGATTTACACCTTCCAAAGTTGCCAAAAGTTTAATTTTTGCCTTCTAACGGTGGAAAATTTTTGAAATTATAAATTTTGAATGAATATTGAAAACGATGTATTTACTAGAAATTTCAAATTTTCGTGATGGAATGTGAAGGTCATGAGTTAATGAGTTGGGCTGTGTTATCCCAAGACGGGTGAGAATATGCAACTTTTTTGTGTTTTAAGAAATAATTCGAAAATTTTAGTTATTTTGTTACTACACCGAAGTGGCATTGAATTAGGGTTGGTAACCTAGTAACGTGTTGGACCCCCTATGGCCCTGCTAACGGCTGCCACATGACGAGGCAAAGCATTCCAGAAGCTTGCGTAAATGTTTCACACGTATGGTGACCCATGCATCCTCCAGAGCTGTCCACAATTCTCTCAAGGTCGTCGCTGATGTGACACGGCCCTGAACACTCTGCTCAACGGTATCCCAAAGATTTTCGATGGGAATTAAATTTGGGCTTCTAGGTGGCCAAGTCATTTTTTCAAAGTCAGTAGAATACTGTTGCAACCATGCAGTAGCCAACCTGGACCTGTGAGATGAACAGTTTTCTTGCTGGTAGATGCTATCTCCATTGGGATGCATGATGGCCATAAATAGGTATAAATGGTCAGCCATGAGTTCTACGTACCGGGATGCATTGAGAGTCGTCGGTACACCTACCAAAGGTCCCAGAGACGTCAACTGAAGACACCCCAGGCCATCACTGAGCCACTAACAGCTTGTACTGTTCCGACCTGACATGCAGGATCCATGGCTTCATGGGGTTGTCTCCATACCCTGTCTCCCATCGGCGTGATGAAGTTTAAATCGGAATTCATCACTCCAGGTTATCCGTTGCCGATTTTCGATGGTCCAGTTTCGATGTTCTTTAGCCCAGGCAAGGCGTTGAGCCCATTGTCATACCATTAGAAGTGGGACTCTCGTAGGTCAATGGCTCCTGAAGCTGAGATGATGAAATGATTGTTGCACGATCCATGCACTGACTTCCCGACTGGAATCCGTTTTCAGATGGGAGGTGATTTCAGATAATCTCTGGCCCCTATTGATCTGTACGATGTGGGTCAGACAGCGAAGCCCATGATCATTCAATGCTGTTTGTCCTTTGCAGTTTGTCCGGGTGCTTGTTTTTTTGCTGTAATTTTTATATTCCCGGAACACTCTTGAAACTGTCGTACGAGAAAATCCAAGTTCGTTGACAATTTCGCAGATTGAGTGTCCCATCAGTCGGGCACCTACGATCTGCCCTCTGTCAAATGCATCTAAATCCCGCGCCATTCTGATTATGCTTCTCACGACGAATGCTTGGGGAAGCCAAAGTTGACAGCTATATAGGGTGATTCAAAACTCTTGGGCCAAACTTTAAGAGATGACACAACACACCTAAACAAGCATTTTTCGTCATACAATGCATGGTCGGAACTCAAGCAGTGAAGCGCTAGAGAGCGCTTTCCAGTGAACACTTATAAGCTCTGGTTTTCGCACTCGTTGTCGTTTCTACCGTGGATTGCTGAACGGATGGTTTGTTTCACCAATCAGGAGAAGGCAGACATGCATTTCACGTACGGAGCTGTGGACAGGAAACGCAAGGGAAGCCCAAAGACTGTACCGGGAACGCTTTCTGACCAGACTCGTGCCTGATCGTAAAACCTTTCAGAGATTGCACCGGTATCTGTGCAAAACGTGCTCCTTTGTCAGTGGCTTGCAGGATACAGGGCGTGCAAGGAGTGTGAGGACGCCACATGTTACAGAGGAAATTCTACGTAGGGTTGGAGATCATCCTGAATGTAGCACGCGAGCAATTCCCCATGCCATAAGTGTGACCCAATCGACAGTGTGACGAGTTCTACGAGACGAACGATTACACCCCTGCCATGGACAGAGGGCGCATTCATTGACACCTGCAGATTATCGGCCTCACGTGGATTTTGCACAGTGGTTCCTGCAGCAGACTGCAGTGCAACCGGACTTTGATGCACATGTCTTATTCACTGACAAATGCACCTTTGCACGTGAGGGCATTTTTAATACCCACATTTCACATGTGTGGGCCACCAGTAATCCGCACGCCATATGTCCACATTCGTACCAGCAGCGTTTCTCCATAAATGTTTGGGCTGGAATCCTCCATGACCATTTGATTGGACCATACCTTCTGCCAGCTCTACTGAAAGGGAGAATGTACCTCATATTTTTACACGAAGTCTTGCCAGAATTACTAAACCCTGTTCCAGCAAACATTCAAACATGTATGTGGTTCCAACACGATGGAGCGCCACCCCATTTCAGCGTGGATGTGCGGAACACCTTGGATGCAACATTTCCAGGATGATGGATTGGCCGGGGTGGCCCCATCGCTTGGCTGCCATGATCGCCCGATCTCTCATGTCTGGACTTTTTCCTATGGGTCCATATGAAAAGCCTCATCTACGATAGCCCCATCGATTCCAATGAGGACATTGTTACCAGGATATCCATTGTCGCTGCCGCTGTATGAGAAATGCCTGGTGTTTTCGCCCATGTACGCCGATCACTAAGTCGAAGGTGTGAATCCTGCATTAATGTGGGCAGTCGCTCTTTTGAGCAGTTTCTGTAATTTGTTCAATAAAATTCTGTACTTTCTGTTCTGTAATTTCTGCAATTGTTTCAAACCTCTTCTGTCATTCTTGTGTTTCTTCATTTCCTGACACAGTAACTGTTAACCCCTAGTGCTTCACCGCTTGAGTTCCGACAATGCATTGTGTAACGAAAAGTGTTTGTGTCTATTACCCCTTAAAGTTTGGCCCAAGAGTTTTGAATCAACCTGTATATGACCAGAGTTTCAGTCACGCACGTGCGCAAATGTGGGACTCCTCCATTACGGTTACAATCATTCTCAGAAGGTGGTAGACGGATGGCCGTGGATCCTTAGATCTGGCTATGTTTGTAGACCATAATTCCCCTGGTTTAAAAGATGACTCTTACTACTATATATATATGGATTTGAATTACTGACGTTTATTTGTGTTTCCAGATATTAAATTTTCATTTTTGTTTCATTCTGAATTCTAGCTTAACCAGCACTAGGTTCTTACAATAGTGTAACAGTTTCTTGATGTAAGATAAAGCGGAATTCCAGTTATAAACCTAAGTTCGATGCTGTTTCTGTGAGAATTTATGTTTAATTTAGATATATGGTATCCATTTGATACATGCTAGAACTCTACTATAACATGTAATATCTACAGCAAAGAAACGAAATATTTACTTATTAAACTATTTGAACTATAATTTTAACGGTTGTAATTTTGCTTTCAATTACAGAGTACTACGTTTGGTTGTATTACGTCTGAGCGCCACGTTTTTGAACTCAATGGAATAATGGTCCAGTCACAAGCACCCAAAGGGCTCAGAGAATGTTAGGAGAAGTTGACCAACTGGACAGCTGTTAGGAGACAGATGGTAGTCTCCCATCGAGGCCATACCAAGTGTTTTATACCTATATCATAGGACTGGAGAATGGTGTTTTAGATGTTACTGTTTCCATCTTGGATTTGACCTGCCTTCAGTGTCATTTCGCCTGGAACTCAAGCAAGCCTTTGTATCTCCTTGAACTCTTGCGAGTTTTCAAATAAATAATTCGACTGTGTCTCGGGTCCTTAGGTTAATCCCCATTTTGGGAAAAAGCTGCTTTTCTGTCATTAACACTTCGGCGGGTTGGAAAGCGTTTAAATGCTTGTACTAAATAGATTTTATGATTGCACTCTTTGATGCTTCATCATCGGAGTTTGGGGCAGGGGTGGCTCAGTCGGTAGCGTGCCAGGCTCGTAATCTGTAGTTATCAGGTTTGGGTCCCAGCTGGGTCAACGTTGAGATTTATCTCCGCAAAATTCCCCGCCCTGCCCACGGTCAGTAGGGGACACCGATGGGCTTGGAAAGGCCGCTGTCCGTCGGATGGGACGTTCAGCCATGGCCCCGTGTACGGGAGAGTCATACCCTGTGCACGTTAAAGAACACGCTGGATGGCCTTGACGGGAGGCTACCATCTGTCTCCCAACAGCTGTTCCAGTGGGTCCCCTCCCCCAACCTTCTCTGAGCCTTCGGGATCCATGTGACCTGGACATTTAGCCCATGGTGTGCAAAAAAGTGCCGCTCAGAGGTAAAACAACCCAACCCAAACCCAAGTTCGAGTTCCAGTTAGGTCAGCGATAAGATTTATCTCCGCAAATCTCCCCACCCTGTCCACGGTTAGTAGGGTACAGCAATGGACTTGGAAAGGCCGCAGTAGTTTATTGCCACCATACTGTAACCCCACTAGTGCTTTCCTCCCTATGTCGCAATACGTTACCTTCTCAGATTGAACTTTGACCCCTATGATGTCACCGACCGGAAATTGACCTGTGTTAGTCCACGTTGCCTTCTGAACTTTGACCTCTATGTCGCAATTGACCGGAAATTGACCCCTATGTCACAATCGACCGGAAATTGACTCGTAATTTTCCAACGACCTTGAAAAACCCCAAGGTCACGGTTCTGGATGTATATAACTGCTGAAAAAGGTTTGAAATTTATTCTGAGCCACACGTTATGGACGACGACGACAACTTGGATTTTGGGCATAATTGGACGAGTGATGTAGACTCCGGCTACAAGAGCGATCCACAACACTTTCGAACGCGTATTGCTACGCCGACCTGTGATTGTGCCTCCCTCTCCACCGCCGCCGCCACCTCCTGCCGTCACTATTAAGATGCTGCCTCGACCTGGGCTTGGTGGTCCTGTGCTACGGGCTGTTGTCGTGGAGGACACTACGCCGCCACCACCTACAAGACAACGTGGACCTCTGGTGATGAAACCGCCCGAAACCTGGCCCCCGGGACTACCACAGAACGTCGTTCAGGCTCTGAGATGTAAACGAAAGAGACGTCTGTAGCCTGTGTGAAGACGTCAAGTGTTTTTGTCTCCAGACACTCGAACTAGTGCAACCATGCAAAACATCTGTATGGTTCTAGATCTCGACGGTTTCCGTGTAAATGGTCGTTTCATAGTGCGCGAACTTGGATATGCAACTCTGAATGGGAAATGTGGTGTCTACCGTTTCAATCTTCGGCATCACCAGACTTTGTCGGTAAAAGACAGAAGGACAGTGAACTACGTATCTAAACATGTGCTAGGCCTACCCTTTCGTCCTCTGCCTCGTGAAAAGGTGTGGTCGTTAGATCACGTTCCTAACATCGTGAAATATGCTTACAAACTTGCACGTACTGAAGAAGCTACTGTGGTGGGTTACAAAGGAGGTACTGTGGAAAGAAATCTCTTGGAACAATTAAATCTGCCCAGTGTTAATCTCGAACTTTACGGCTGCCCCAAATATTGTGATCTCCCAAAAGTTTCCGAGTTTGAGTGCGGATATCACACCGGAGAGGACGTCCACTGCTCTTTAGCCGAAACAGCTGCTTTCTTCGGATGGATCGATCGTCGTCAAGAACATGTCCCAACAAACACTCGCTTATCAGATCGTTCCTGATTGGTCGTCCCAGGTGGCGCGGCTCTCTAGTTAAATAGGGAGCGAGCACTGTGTGCCACATTGTTCATGATGCAGCCTAGTAATCCATATGCGTGGTGTCTTGGTGAAGATGTTTACGTTGTACCTACATGTTCAAAAATAAGTTTTCTGTGCATGTACGTCGTTACAAGAAATATGAAAATGGTGAACTCATCTACCCTACACCTGCAGGGGTTAGCCTCTCCATACCTGAATGGGAGGCTTTGTGTGCCACGGTCTCCCACATCGAGGATGAAGTGAAAATCGGCCCCGATCAACAGATATGGTACATGACACATGGTTTACGTGTCTACATGTATCGGACTGTGGATGGTGAACGTTGTGTCGACTTCATCAAAGAATCAGCAGACCAAAGAACTCTACAGTTCCGTGTTGTGAGATGTTGTATAACACTGAATGCTTCGCAGTGGCTCACATTGGCTATCCACGTAGACGAAGTGATGCGCATTGTGCATGGTATGTGTGGGTCCCCCAAAGATCACCAACTCCATACAGCTATTATGGAACATTCAGAATCCGTTCGCCCTTTCCTGCTGGGGCCTGTTTTCGACGCCCTTGATTGTGTTTACCCACTGTTGGTGAATATTTTTCAACAAGAACTTATGTGTGTGATACCGTTAGATGGACTACAACCCAAAGAAAAAATACTGACTATCGTAGGGTGGTCTGGTGACTTGGACATTAACGCTCTAGCACAGGTATTTGTGGATACGGCCTGGAAACGAGGTCTGTTGAATTTTGTAGATTCTGGTTTTGTTTGCACTCTAAAATATAATGCTATTGTCGACGAGGCAAAAATTGAAATGTATAAATTAAATGAATAATTGTAACCTTATATAATGTGTCTGTCTTTTCATCCAATGTCATTTTAGTCCTGGTATGGATAGGAGAAAGAAGGTGTTAGCTAGTGTGGGTAGTGTAATCGTGACAGTGTTAACGATAGCAGTGCTTGCATTAGAAATTGTAGCTCCTAGTAAAAATATTCAGTATGGAGAGTCAAAAGCCTTAGACGACGAATACAAAATTCGTGTGTGTAACTTAACAGTTGACATCAGACAGTTTATAGGGGACATTCCTACAGTGACAGGTGTTACACTTTCGCTACATCAATGGCAAAACCTGGTGGGGTACGAAGTCTGGGTGCAGCAGAAAACAAAACTTTGGAGTCCCATTATTTCGATCCTGAAAGAGGATTCGGTAGTGTAAAAAAGTTAGCTGAGAATACAGGACTGCCGCTCAAACTCGTGGATGAATGGTTAGAAAAGCAACCTGCCTACATGCTACATAAACCTGTTCGCAGAAAGTTTCCCCCGTAACAAAGTTTACATCACAGGGTTAGACGAACAATGGCAAGCCGATCTCATGGTGGTGAAAAATCTAACTCGCTTCAATGACGGGTATCGCTACATATTAACAGTCATCGATGTGTTCTCGAGATACGGGTGGGCAGTGGCCATGGAGGCTAAAACCGGGAAAGAAATGGTGTTGGCTTTCAAAAAAATCCTTTCCAAGGGTCGGTCCCCAATGAATTTAAATACGGATCAGGGTACGGAATTCACCAACAGAGTTTTCCAGAAATTCCTGAAAAAGAAATGTTCGGTTCTTTGCCACCTACTCTGACAAAGAAGCAGCTTTGGTGGAGAGATGGAATCGCACCCTACGCGAGCGACTGGGGAGATATTATACACGCAATAACACCTACCGCTACCTGGACGTGCTACCGCGTGTTGTACGGGGATACAATGCCATCGTTCACAGTGCACACGATATGGCTCCCAAGGACGTGACCTTACACAACGAAGACGTTGTGTGGGTTCGACTCTATCGCAATCCGACCGTTGTAAAAGAAAAACCGGCATTTAAAGTGGGGGACACGGTTCGACTAGCCAGTGTAAAAGTACCCTTCAAGAAGGCAGGAACGCATTTGTGGACCGAAGAAATATTTATAGTCGACAAGGTCTTACAGCGACAACCCCCTGTGTACGTCATACGGGATTCCAAGGGAGAAGTGTTGAAAGGTACATTCTATAAATCGGAACTTCAAAAAGTGACAGAACCCGAACTTTACATGGTCGAGAAAATAATCGAGCATAAAGGTCACAAGGCACTGGTCAAATTTCGTGGTTATCCCAAATCTTCCTGGATCCCTAAAAAATGGATAGTTTCTACCTGACCCTAACCTCCACGGCTAGTCAGAATATTTACACAAACAATTCACAGACTGATTTCACGGTTCATCTAGCACAACCCCTAAGACTGAGCAGAAAATGGAAAGTGGGACTAGCAGAAGTTCACTTACCCGTGAGCTGGTACAATGTGGACGGTTCTAATGACATGTATGAATATTATGCTCCCACCGAAGAATACAGGAAAATCAAACTTAAACCGGGTAACATAACTCGAATGGAACTGTTGTCTCTCCTCACCACCCAGCTCCTAAAAGAAAAAATAGTTTCCTATAACAGCGGTTACTGTGTATTCAAACCGAGTGAGGGATATGGTTTGATGTTTCCTAAAACGAATTTCGGCAAACTTCTGTGTATCGGGGAGGGTGAAGTTGACAAACCCTTCCACCAACGATTTGCCAGCAAACTTTGCAATACACCAACGTTCGACATAGATGACGAGTGTTATTTCTACGTGATACCCCCAGGTAGTTTCCAAGAACGAAAGGTACCCCACGGACGATACGAAACTGCCGAATCATTATTCGATACAATGAACCAGATGTTACCCTACAGGCTGAGAAAAGCTTACCGTTTCAAGCAACAGGCAGATCACACCGTATTGATGGATACAGACAAGTCGCATTACATTAAATTTCCTCGATCGAACCGCGGATTACTAAATTAGATATACCACTGAATAAAGTCCAGGGTGACTATCCCATCGATATGAACAGAGGAATGTATGGTATTTATTTGTATTCAGACCTGATTGCACCTCAGTTGTTAGGTGATACTCATGGTGAACTGTTGCGTGTCGTGAACCCCGCCGTCAGAACCAGTAATAACAAAGCCATTGTTGCAATGTATCAGCAACCTGATTACTACCCCCTTGCAAGGAACAGTTTCGAGAGTGTGAGAATCTTCCTTCATACCGACACCGGAGAACCTCTGCATTTTAAATTCGGTAAAGTTTTAGTCAAGTTACATTTCCGTCAGAGGGTTAAATTCGTTCCCCCTTCTGCAGATGCCTACGTGAGCTACTACAAGAGCCAAACGGGGAAGGGTGTGTTCCGTAGTCCTCGTTATCAGAGAGGCGATGGGCTAGGAAGCATCTTTGCCACTATCGGACGTTTCATCAGCCCTCTCGTACGACCTGCGCTGTCCACCCTGCGTAAGGGTGGGCTACGGTTCGTTTTAGAGATGTCCCAGGGGAAAAACTTCAAATCTGCAGCCAAAGCGGGACTCCGTGAAGCTGGCGCTGACCTCTTACAATGTGCCAGTTCAAAGCTGCAGGGAGGGAAAGGAATAAAACGCCGTCGTCAACACCCCAAGGTTCATAAAGTGAAGAGACACTGTACTGTGTAGGACGTGTTTTCATCATGAGCATTCAGAAAATTCACGCTGATTCTGGCGACTGTGCCAATTCAGAACTGGATCTGTTTCTGATCCCTCCCACAGTCTCACAATTAGAAAGAGGTTGTTATGTCAATTATTTACCTGTGGCCTCCCTGGAAGGTAATGCTCCACTCGAATTCATCGTGAAAGGAACAGACGATTACATTGATCTATCCCGATGTCACCTACATCTCGTCTTGAAAATTGTAAAATCCGATGGTACAGCACCGTCGGAAGTGATTGCTCCCTGCAATCATTTCTTCCATGCCCTCTTCAGCCAGGTAGACGTCTTCCTCAATGATCACCTAGTGAGTGCTTCTCACATCCTGTACCCCTACAGGGCGTACCTGGAGACTCTATTGAATTACGGTACCGATGCCACATGAAGCCAGCTCGGCACCTCGCTCTGGTACCTCGACACCCCCGGTAAAATGGAACTGACCAGTCGGGAGAACGAGGGATGGCATCAGCACAAGGGCTACGTCAAACCAACAGGTATCGAACTCATCTCGTGGATCCACGCTGACCTGTTTAATCAAGATCGTTACCTGCTCAATCAAGTCGACCTGAGACTGCGTTTATTGAGATCCAAACCCGAATTCTGTCTCGTGACAGGTGAAGTAGACCCCTCTTACAAAGTACAGATACATGAAGCTGAATTTTTCGTGCGTAAAGTCAAACCCACTTCGGGTGTCATCCTCGCACACACTCGTCTGCTGGGTTCGGAGAGTGCGAAGTACCCTCTGCGAAGAACGGATTTACGTTTGCTTTCCATTGCTTCGGGACTGACGAGTGTGAACCGTGACAATTTATTTCTCGGTCAGCTCCCTGTGCGTCTGGTACTGGGTATGCTGGAAAGTATCAGTCTGAATGGATCGTACGAAAAAAATCCCTTCAACTTCCAACATTTCGACTTAAACTACATCAGTCTTCACATTGACAGTGATCATCAGTCCTACGCCCCCGACTTTGCGAATGGGCGCTATCTCCGCCGTTACCAAGGATTATTGGAAGCTGTGGATACCTGGAAATCCGATAGTGGCATTAACTTATCGCGAAAAGCCTATGGAGAAGGTTTTACATTGTTCGGATTCCAATTAACCCCCGAGCAACGTGAATGCAATCAAGTGTTTTCTTTAATAAAGAGTGGGAGTGTGAGAGTCGAATTAAAGTTTGCCAAGCCGCTTCCCGCATCGGTCACTGAGATCCTATATGCCGAATACCAGAATTTGCTGGAAATCCCATTGGATCGTAAAGTCCTGTTTGACTACAGCTCATGAATACCTATCAACTAGAATCCATCCTTTCGATGTTACCCACAAGTCTCGGAGTGTTCCCCCGTGACAGACTACCTAGCAGAATCACCCAATCAGAAGCCTTGTTTATCTACAATACCGATCCGTCCTCCATGCCTGGAGCCCACTGGATAGCAGTTTACAAGAAAGGAATGCACGTGGATCACTTTGACCCCATAGGTACATGTCCCGATGTCTCCATGCAAGAATACTACAGTCAGCTAGGCATACGTCACATCTTACATCCTTTGATACCTCTGCAGGACCCCCTGGGAGACACTTGCGGTGCTCACTGTCTGTATTTCCTGTTTAAAAGAGCGTGTGGTTCGACTCTTCCCACAGTACTGCATCGTGATTACACGTGTCGAGTAGACTTTAACGACTGCATGGTGTTGCAATGGCTCTCCGAACTCCTTCAAATTATAATTGCTGCTCCTTCACATTGAGGAAAGACGACTTTCACTCTGAAACTCATCAAAGAAGCAGCTCAAGTATTTGAACCCCCACCCCAACGTGTCGTTTACTGCTACGGGGAGTGGCAGCCTGCCTTTGAACCCTTCAAGAAAACGGTGGAATTTTATGAAGGACTACCTACGGATCTGGAATTTGATCCCCTCTGACCTACACTTCTGGTACTGGATGACTTGATGGAACAGTCTGTAGCCAGCGAACGCATATCACAATTGTTTATTCGTGGGGGTCAGCATAAAAATATCACGATTGTCCTGATATTACAAAATCTGTTTTTAAAGGGAAGACATTCGAGGACTATATCGCTCAAGGCTCACTACATGTTTTTATTTCGCAACTGTCGGGATGCTTCACAAATAACCCACCTGGCGAGACAAGTATACCACCATCAATCTAAACTCCTGACAGATGCTTATAGGTTAGCTACACAAGCAACCTGTGGCATTTGTGTGTTGACCTTCATCCCAGAACGTTAGATACTGAAAGGCTCCGTGCAAAGATTCTTCCATCAGAAGAACCCAAAATACTTTACGTTCCAAATGAAAGTTAAATCTCAAGGCCCGTTCCTTCAGTGCTTACCGAAACTAGGGGGAAAGCAGCGTGCAGCTCTGATGAAGCACATCTCCGACCCCCAGATGTATGCTCTATGTGAAGTGTGTTCCAATTTCTTAAAAGAAAATATACCTGTTTCCCACAGAGTATTAAAGAATTTACGCCAGCACAAGACGGTCATAAGGAGTCTAGCATCCAAACGTGCGTCTTTACGCCACAAGAAGCATCTTCTGCAGCGTGGTTCAGGGTTCATTATACCACTATTGACTGCTGCCCTCCCCCTGCTGGTCTCGTTATTTAGAAAAAAAATTATTTCAGTGAAAGCAGTGCAGAGGAGAAACATAAGAAAAAAAGTGTGTGATTTAGACTCAGAGATGAAGAAAATATTGGAGTCTGGTGATGCTGACGATAAGTCTGAAAAGTATCTGACAGCTTTGAAAAATTATTTGTTATTCTCAAAACAGCTTGACACTAAACAGGAAGTAAAAGTCAAGATCCCCCAAAGCGCTATAGCTGAAGAGCGGCCCTCAAAAGACATTGCTGTTCCCACCCGACGTAAGAAAAGAAAATTATCCGAGTGGACGGCGTATTGAAAATATCTGTAAAAAAACTTTCCAAGACTTGTGTGCTTGAAGACTTGTGTTAAAAACCATGTATTAAAAATCTGTATCCAATAAAAGAAAGTAAAACTGATAATATGCCTCTTGCCATTTTTACGTCTCTTCCCATTCAATGTTTTCACACTGATGGTTCATTCAATGTTTGACACCCGGAAGTGATCTGCACGACTGCACTCGGATGTACGCGCGCTGCTACACTCAGGAGTACAGCAGAGGGCGTTAGTGTTGATGGGCGGGGTAATGAGAATGCTGTTGCAGCAGCGAGACTTGGAGGGGGGCATCGCACTGTGCAGATCACTGATAAGACTTACGGAGCACCTGAAAAACAAAGTTACCTCTTGCTTTCTCCAACCATAGTGTCTTCCAGTACTGAGAAATAAAGAGACGGATTTTTTTTTTAAACCTTTTTTATTAAAAAATTCACATGACAGATCCGCTGTTGGTTTCACATGACATATCCAATGCTGGACAGTAAAACAATTCACATGACATATCCAATGCTGGACAGTAAAACTATTCACATGACATAGCCAATGCTGGACAGTAACATATTGTAGGTTTCGAAAATACAAGCTTCAAAAACTGCTGACGATGCCGAGTGCGAGGGCATTACACGTGATAAATTAAAGTCCACTAAGGACACTGAAATAATAATTAAAGTCCCCTAAGGACACTGAAATAATTAAAGTAGGAACATTGAAATATTTAAAGTCCACTAAGGACACTGAAATAATAATTAAAGTCCCCTAAGGACACTGAAATAATTAAAGTAGGAACATTGAAATATTTAAGATCCATTAAGGATACTGAAATAATTTAAAAAAGGTCCATTAAGGACACTGAAATAATGATTAAGATCCATTAAGGACATTGAAATAAAAGGCGTACAGTGAAATAATAAATAAAGGTGTACAATGAAATAAATAAAGGTGTAATAAATAAGTTGAAAACTGTACAATGTAATAAATAAAAATGTAATATGAAATAAATAAGTTGAAAACTGTACAATGAAATAAATAAAGGTGTAATATAAAATAAATAAAGGTGTAATATGAAATAAATAAGTTGAAAACTGTACAATGAAATAAATAAAGGTGTAATATGAAATAAATAAGTTGAAAACTGTACATTTACTCATCCATGAGTTGGATAAGGGTATCCAGGCCCAGGTCATTGTAACCATAAGGTACAGTGAGAGTCGAACCCGGGCTGAGATACCGCTTATCTAGGTTAGCCTTAAACCCTTTCACCATGGGCTTATTCGTAAGTGACCCATCCACTTTATTACAAATTACACTGAAAGGGACTTCGAAGGTCTCGCTGGTTGGGGAGTTCCCTTAGCACCATGGATTTTAGAAGTTCAAAATTGTATGTGCACCGGTTTTTCTTCGTGAGTGATATACCCTTGGCGCGAAGAATTTCATCCTCGTTGCTCAGACGAAGGGCATAACTTTTGGCTCTGGCGCTAACATAGTCTGTGATGTGTACACCGGAGCCGTACTTTGAAGAAATTTCATCTACGAGACCTCCGAGAAAGGGATTTTGTGGTGGTGTGTAGGTGTTGCAAGGAGACGTTGTATAAATTACTGAATCTGTGTCAGAATACATTGCACGACTGTCTAATTTTGATAGAAGCTCGTACAGTTTTAGTCTGGCGTGACTTGTCACCATTGCGACGAGAATCAGGCTTCCATGGGTGTTCGCTGGAGTGGCAGACTCCGCCGGCTTGTGCGTGACAAGCACCGCCTGATTGCTGATAAAGGCGACGTCAGTGATGATTAGCGATGCGTCCGTTAAGAGCTCCATTACTTGACAGGACAACTCACAATGGTCATCTGGGTTCGACTCACGTTCTGCTGATGCTTCCCCCATGACGAATTAAGCGAGACCTTCAAAAGTGTACGCTTAAGGTTGTTTTTTTCAACTTCCGAGGGGAGGATCCGAACCCCCTCCGCCTGGAAGAAGGCCTCACAGAAGGCTTCCTTTTGCTCCTTGGTCTGCACGTCAGGGGGAAACCCAGAGTAGCGCTGCTTCAGTCCCAGAAAAGTATCTATGTACCCAGCATAGACACCTCCCTTTTTTGTTGCGGGATCATATTGCAGGATGGTGTTAAAATGCCACACATCGTGGAATTGAAGAAGTTTGTATCCAGCATGCATCGCAGCGTAAATTTCGAACGTTGGCCAAGATCCTGTCAATGCGCGCTGGTTCACGGTGTACTGACAAGGGGGTGCCAGCTGACCATCCGCACAGCTCCTGCAAAGGGGGAAAAGCAGCTTCCCATTACACTTGTAGGGCAGTACAGGGATGAACAAATCGTCGGGGGCTAACAGTGTGGCGTGTGCGATGCCAAAATAGTGGTCGAGGTCCGTGGCGAAATCAGAGGTGATCCGAACCGGGTGACCTTTACCGAATGGAGCCTTCTTGCAAACATAAGGGTACAGGCTGTTGTAATCAATGTAGTTAAGGCTACATCCTAGGTCCGCCTATGCGAAGATGGAAAACACCTCCACGCACCCTCCGTAGAGGTAGTCACGGGCCCCTATGTGCCTGATAGTCTCGACGGATTTATAAATTAATGCGATGGACTGGTTTTTGCGCATCAACTCGTCGAATTCGTGTTCCCACATGATTTTGCATGTGTACCCGTTCGTCAGCAGTTTCAAGGCCTCAAGGCGATCCATGGTTCGGGTGTTTAGCAAACCAAATGGCTTTCTCGTACGCTGATCTATTTTTTCAGGGTTGAAACATTTCAAACAGTGATGATAGTAACACCCTAAAAATTCGCAATAACAACGGGTACTGTGGCACACGCCATCCAATTTGTACTGCCCTATCTTATACTCACCTCCGGGTGATCGCGCAGTTTGAATTACGATATTGTCCTTGGAAGCCTCATACTCTAACCATGTGAGAGCTTTCAAGGACTGCCGGTCGTTACTCGCCGAATACCCTTGGGCGGGACACACACCGAGGGTATTCTTTTGCAGAAACTTCCCGCGGAAAATGCGAAGACAAGCACCGGCAATAGTCAGGTCACGTGCAAATGGGTCTACGCCTGTGAGATTTTAAAATTCCTCACGGAAAGCTTGGGCACCTCGCCGCAACAACTCTGTATCTGCCTTGCAGTAATACAGAAGCTGTTGTTGAAAATCCCAGGGTTCAAGGCTTGCTGCGGCATACCACTCGTTGAATGCTGACAGAGTTTCAGGCTCCATGTCTTCCGGCTGGAAAAAAAGTCGATCAGGGATGGGTCCTGCATACTGTAGATTTTCCTCCTTCACGAATTTAAAGGGGAAAAAGCCTTTCACCGTCTCCAAGTTGAAGGTCTTCGTGAATGATCGAAGAGGAGCCTGAATAAAGGACAACATGTCGATGAACCTTATTTTAAGGCCAGGTAAAAAGATACCTAAAATCTTGGATCCATCGAACACGAGATCCGGTTTTAAAAATTTTCTGTACAGGTAACTAATGATCAAAGCCTTTCAGATTATGTGCGAGGACTGTGGCGTCCTTGAATCTTTGAACTCCGGGACGTTCTTCGACTAGAAGCAAGTCCATAAAGGCGTCCGTTTCCGGGTATGAGGCATAGATCCACTCGTCGTCCACTTGGTATGTGACCACACATAGTATCAGTTTTAGCAACCCGTCGGCACACTGCACAGTCTCTATGTCAAAGTAGAGGTAAGTCTGACCGACAGGGTCAATTTTGCAGGGCTCGAAGAATTTTAAGGTGTCAGCCTTGCAAACGTGCTTTTTCAGGGGGTCGTAAATGCTAATGCACTTAACACAGCAATGCCGTGTCTGACATGCCTTCAGCAGGTGTGCCTGAAAGCATTCAGCCCCGCGCAAATACACACAGCATACCGTGCAAGGCAACAGCTCCCCTGTATGAAGCACATCGACTGACAGGCACCTGTTGCAGGTTCCCTTGCAAACGTGCCCCTCTGTATTTAACCCCTTTAAGCAAATGTGACAGAACTGCCTAACCACAAAAAACTCTGATGGCTTGGTAATCACGTCGTAATGCCCCACACTAAACAATAAATAAATGTTGTCCCCACTTTCGGGACCAATGAAGATGGGAAGGAAGGCATCGTCAGCAGAATAAACCACAATCCTGAACTGCGCCATGTGTGCTTGAAAGAGACGGACTTCCGGGACCCCGGCGTCCAGGTGAAGTTTAAGGGCCTCTGTCTGCTGAAGACGGAGGCGATGGTCACTGATCCGCACATAGTTGTGCGTCAGCCCTTTATTTTTTAAGCAAAGCTCTCGTGCGACGACGAGAGCTCTTGCTAGACAGATGTTGTCATTATTTACGATTCTGAAAACTGCTTTTTTATTGTGGATGAAAGACTGGACATCCACGAGGCAGTGCTTCTCAGGTCCTGCACGTCTCCCAATACCTCCACCGCTGCCGACCCGGTCCAGGTCGGCACAGACAAAGTTGAACTCCAGCTCGCTTCCGGGACCGAGAGACTCATTTGACTGCACTACTTTGTCTAGTGCAGCCATGAATCTCTCCCCCGTCAGGGCATTACACCGAATAAGAGCCAAGTTGACGGGGTTTTTCAAATCCCGGGAGCGTAAACATAGTCGAACATGACTATACTCCCCTGTGGGGACGACGTCAGCCAACATTTTCTCATGTAGGTCGTGTAGGACCGGGAGGAAATTATAAGGTTCCACATTCTCCATACCTCCAAGTCGCACACTCGTAGAGACGAATTCTGTCTTGAATTTTATCGAGTTGTACCGCCGAGTGTGCGACACAGTGTAGTGGGGAGACTCTGTAGAGGTGGCTGCACTGACAGGAACGTTGGCGAATGCGGATCTAGAGAGATAATTTATTTTTCAGAATATGCAGTACTTTACATGTTTTTTTATCTTAGAACAGAAAATGAAAAACCAATATGCTTCAGTTTGCTAACTTGATCAAAAATCTAATATTTAACTAAAGTTTGAAAATTATCATTTAGAATAAAAATGACTTTACAGGGTAGAAACAAATACATTGAACTGAACAGTTGTAATAAAAGCACACTTTACTAGCTTGAGCAAAAATCTAACTAAAGTTTGAAAATTATCGTTTAGAATAAAATGACAGGGTAGAAACAAATATAAAAAATCTATATTGTACGTTAGTAAGTGATTCAGTTGAGCACCTTAAGGGTAACATTAAATAAAATTACATTTACCTGGTAGCGGTGGAGGTACCAGCGGCGACAGTGAATGGTGTCCTTATGTCGGAGGAGACGGGAACACAAACGCTGGAGGGTCCGGCACCAGTGGAAGGGATAGACCTGGATAGATAATTTAGTCTCAGAATATGCAGTACTTTACATGTTTTTTATCTTAGAACAGAAAATGAAATGATAACATGCTTCAGTTTGGTAACTTGATAAAAAGAAAACTAACTAAAGTTTGAAAATTATCATTTAGAATAAATGACTTTACATGGTATAAACAAATATAAAAATCTATATTGAACTGTACGTTAGTAAACGGTTCAGTTGAGCACCTTAAGGGTAACTCAGCATTAAATAAAATTACATTTACTTCACACAGCTTGATCAAAAAACTAACTAAAGTTTGAAAAATAACATTTATAGAATAAAATGACAGGGTAGAAACAAATATAAAACTCTATATTGTACGTTAGTAAGTGATTCGGTTGAACACATTAAGGACAGTATTAAATAAAATTTCATTTACCCAGTAGCGACGGAGGGGCCAGTAGAGAACACGGACATGACGTCAGATGAGGCAGGAGCGTCGGAGGAGCCAGCAGGGCCGGCTGAAACTCTCTTGACAGCCGCATCCATCACATTGCCTGTGTTAATGAGATCACCGGGTGCATTGTGAGACCTAGAAAGATAATTCAGTCTCAGAATATGTAGTACTTCACATGTTTTTATCTTAGAACAGAAAATGAAAAGGCAACATTGCTAGCTTGATCAAAAAATCTAATATTTAACTAAAGTTTGAAAATTATCGTTTAGAATAAAATGACTTTACTAGTTAGAAAAATCTATATTGAACTGAACAGTTGTAATAAAACCACACTTTACTAGTTTGAACAAAAAATCTAACTAAAGTTTGAAAATTATCGTTTAGAATTAAACGACTTTACAGGGTAGAAAAACGGAAACAAATCTATATTGTACGTTAGTAAGTGATTCAATTGAGCGCCTTAAGGACAATATTAAATAAAATTTCATTTACCTGGTTGCAGTTGAAGGTACGACGGGGACGTACGGATTTCCCATACCCGCTGCGATAGTGGACTGACGACGCTTCTTGAGGGAAAGTTTCGATGTCCTTTGCCTTAATTCCCTGCTACCTTGTTGGAGAAGGCAAACGCGCTTTGACTGTGTAGGAAGCTCGGGTGTAGGAGGTCTTTTGGCTGCCGCCTCTAGAGTGCGCACTGCCGTGAGTAGCTCTTCAAAGCAGTCGGTATCAGTTGAAGGACCAGCATCAGACCTGGATAGATAATTTAGTCTCAGAATATGCAGTACTTTACATGATTTTTATCTTAGAACAGTTATGTTGTAATAAAAGCACACTTTACTAGCTTGATCAAAAAAATCTAATATTTAACTAAAGTTTGAAAAATTATCGTTTTAGAATAAAATGACAGGGTAGAAACAAATATAAAAATCTATATTGAACTGAACAGTTGTAATAAAAGCACACTTGACTAGCTTGATCAAAAAATCTAACTAAAGTTTGAAAATTACCATTTAGAATAAAATGACAGGGTAGAAACAAATATAAAAAATCTATATTGAACAGTTGTAATAAAAGCACACTTTGCTAGCTTGATCAAAAAATCTAACTAAAGTTTGAAAATTATCATTTGGAATAAAATGACTTTACTAGTTAGAAACATATAAAAATCTATATTGCACGTTAGTAAGTGATTCAGTTGAGCATCTTAAGGACAATATTAAATAAAATTTCATTTACCTGGTATCAGTTGAGGATCCAGCACGAGAAAATTCTCGCATAGTGGACATTTCAGGTAGAGAAGGATCGACGAGCAAGCAGGACTAGCAGGTAGAGAAGGATCGGAGAGCGAGCAGGGCTGACAGGTAGCAAACTGACAGATGAAAGAACACTGTGTGACAGTCGCTGAGAAGTCGGGGTTTATATACCCCCTCCCCCACTGGACTTTGACCGTTGCGCAATGTGGATTCTAGGAATCATCTATTTTTAAACCTTATCAGTGTCAAATGCAGACACAGTGAAGCGCTGGACCTTTTGACCTTCCAGCTGATAAAGGATTGCACCGTATCGTGTGATGTGGCGTATCGTGTGATGTGGCGTATCTTGTGATGTGATTGCTACCCACTGATAAGCGATCTGAAGGATGTCAACAGGTAACGTACGATTTCCGATACACTGATAACGGTCTTTGAAAACTTTTAGACTGGTGAACGTCTAAATGTAGATCTTATATACAAGTCCTAAGAATAATTTAAACCAAATTTTATTAATTTTCTGTTGAACAGTTACTGTGTCATTCTTCTAGTAAAATACGTGGACCTTGGATCCGATGAGTCTTTTCCCCGAAATTAACGTGGAGGTATTGAATCACGCTTAGCAATGGAATGATTTTTTTTTTTCCGATTAAACGCATCTAGAGTAAACTGATTTATTACGAGCGCTGGATGATTTTTAATAAAGGTGAGTGAGAGTTTTTATTTACTAGGGGATCGATTAACGGGGTTGGAAAAAATAAATACCGGAGTTTTAATAAAAGGGAATCGTTTAACAGTCCTGGCAAAATGAATAGCAAAAGTTTTTTAATAGAGGTAACTTTTAATAGAAAGGGTTTTAATTAATAAGAATACAACTTTGAGAGTTGATTTTTACAATTGACTTGTGTCATCCTTTTCTGCTGAATTATTCTGAGACTTGTAATCCGAGGGAAGGAGGGGGGGGGGTTAAAATATAGGTAGGGCTTAAAATATAGGTCAACCAGGGGGTCTACAAAATCCATCGCTTAAAATATAGGTGAGTCTGAAATAAAGAAAAATCGAGACTATTCGAGAAGGGGAGCTTAAAATATAGGTAGAGCTTAAAATATAGGTCAACCAGGGGGTTTGCAAGTGGAGGTTTTAAAATATAAGTCAACCATTGGGGGGTCTGAAATAAAGAAAAATCGAGACTATTCGAGAAGGGGAGCTTAAAATATAGCTCAACCAGGGGGTTTGCAAAATCGAGGTTTTAAAAGGTTAGTCTGGAATAAAGAAAAATCGAGACTATTCGAGAAGGAGGACTTAAAATTAGAGTTAAAAACTAGATAGTACCAGGGCTTAAAAGGGAGAGGAATTTTTAATTATGAATTATTAATTATGAATTATTAATGCCATGACAGTTGCGACACTGAGGCCAATTTCCTGTTGATTGCAACATAGGACCCAGAGTTCAGAAGGCAACGTGGACCAACACAGGTCAATTTCCGGTCGGTGACGTCATAGGGGGTCAAAGTTCAATCTGAGAAGGCAACGTGGACGATTGCGACATAGGGGGGAAAGCACTAGTGGGGGTACGGTATGGTGGCAATAAACTACTGGCCGCTGTCCTTCGGTTGAGACATTAGGCCATGGCGCAGTGAACAGTAGAGCCATACCCTGTGCATGTTAAAGAACAGGCTGAATGGCCTTGATGGGAATCTACTGTCTGTCTCCAAAAGCTGTTCCAGCTGTGTTGGGACTCTCCGCGCTCGTTGCGGGGAAGCACCAACGACCCGTCCTATCCTATTCTTAGGTGGGGCGGAGTTAGAGCGTACACGTTGGGACCTGAAAGATGGTGAACTATGCCTGGGCAGGACGAAGCCGGAGGAAACTCTGGTGGAGGTCCGTAGCGGTTCTGACGTGCAAATCGATCGTCAGACCCGGGTATAGGGGCGAAAGACTAATCGAACCATCTAGTAGCTGGTTCCCTCCGTAGCTTCCCTCAGGATAGCTGGCGCTCGAGGGAATCAGTCTCATCCGGTAAAGCGAATGATTAGAGGCCTTGGGGCCGAAACGACCTCAACCTATTCTCAAACTTTAAATGGGTGAGAAGTCCGTCTTGCATGACTGAAGGCCGGACGTCAGGATGAGAGCGCCCAGTGGGCCACTTTTGGTAAGCAGAACTGGCGCTGTGGGATAAACCAAACGTCGGGTTACGGCGCCCGATGCGAGACGCTCATGAGACCCCATGAAAGGTGTTGGTTGCTATAAACAGCAGGACGGTGGCAATGGAAGTCGGAATCCGCTAAGGAGTGTGTAACAACTCACCTGCCGAAGCAACTAGCCCTGAAAATGGATGGCGCTCCAGCGTCGAGCCCATACCCAGCCGCCGCGGCAGAGTCTGTAGAGACTTATGCCACGGTGAGTAGGAGGGTTGCAGCGGCGAGCGTTGAAGGTGCCGGGCGTGAGCCCGCCTGGAGCCGCCGCTGGTGCAGATCTTGGTGATTGTAGCAAATACTCAAGTGAGAACATTGAGGACTGAGGTGGAGAAGGGTTCCATGTGAACAGCAGTTCCATGAAACCCAAATGCATAAAGAAGTACAGAAATAACACGAAACGTGAAAAAGTCTGTACCATCTTATTACTAATAATAGTATCAAAAAATGAAAAGAAAATAATATCATAAAATACATCACAAAATGTATTTTATAATTAAAGAACCAAGCACAGAAAGTTTGGAGTCAATGATCTTCTTTTTCATCCACAACTTCATCAACATCCTTTGCTTCCATATTTGATTCAGAATAATTGCTTAAAGAAAGTGTCAATATCAGCTCTCTGATGACGATGATGAATATCATGATCTTCCCTCATTAATACTATGATTTAGTCAGAACAAAGAGATTGAACACCTACTACTACTACTCCGGAAACAGATACTGTGCCATTAAACTTCCCAATATTATTCAAAAAATAATACTGTATTTTTTAATTTACTGCATTTTTTTACCTTTTCCTGCAGAAAAAAAGGTTGTTTCGAACCAAGGTGTTTTCAATTTAAATTTTCTAGTATTAAGTCCAAAATAATGTTCTTTTTCAGATGCTATTGATTTCTAAACAGTAATTCCGACCCCTATTTGATATTGAATGCTACACCAGATCTGAAAATTTCTCTTATTTCTGAATTATTCTGACTCGAATAGTCTCTTGCTCAAATAGCTGCAAATTTTAGCCCTTAACACAGGAATCTCGAAATTTTACCTTTGATCTCAAAGGACCTATTGTATCCAAAATCTGGGAAAATGCCTGAAATCTACAGCTAAAAATAAAATACCTCTAGGCACCAGTTTTCAGACCTTCAACACCGGTAAATGTATATTGACCTTTGACTTCGAAGTACTCGTCACATCCAAAATTCAAAACGTTTCTTAGATCTATAGCCTAAAATATTCCCCCTCCTTCCAAAGTAACTATTTTTCAGCATTTTTGAGATCTACATTTGACCTTAAAAGGGTATAAAGGGTATGTAAATCGGTGACCGATAGGGCACCGATTTACATACTCAACAAGATTGATTGTTGCTTGTCTTGCTTTGACTGAATACGAATTCAGTGACTGATTGCGTCATCGATAAGCTTTAGTTATATTTTCTGCTGTATAGGGCGCATATAAGAAGATAGGTATTTTTGAATTTCTTATTATGTATATTTTTTCTTTTTCACTAAAACCTCCTATCGTCAGAAACTTTCGCTTGATACATGACTCATGAATATCGACCACATTTTTCTTCCCCATTTCTTTGGAGTGAGCCGTCCCGTGGCCGAGTGGTTAGTGCGCTTGGCTGCTGATCTAAGGGACCTGGGTTCGAGCCCCGGATAAGGCATGGATGTTCGTATTGTTTTTCTGCTGAGGTCCTGCCATCCTCTCAGATCTTCTACTGTGGCATATAAACTGACGGGCTCCTGTCAGACCTCTGTGGCAAGCAGCTGCTTGAGGGGGTATTTTTTATTTCTTTGGAGTCATGTTTGAGGTAGTCCATGAATTGGAGACCTAGAAGCGAAAGTTTCATCCATTTTTGGGGGAAGGGAACATGGTGCAGGGCTTCATTTTATATCAAATTCCTAACTTTAGACCCTGGTTTTCGGAAGATATAGTAAAAGAACGGCTCTATGATTTATTTTTTTGGAGGGGAAACAAATTAAAGGGGTACATATTAATAGCCCACAGCACTCATGTCACAAGTTTCTGTTTGGCTTAAACCTTTTATTTACCGCCTTCTTGTTCGAAAGATATAGTAGAACAATGCTTCACATATTTCTAAACTTTTCTGAGGGAAGAAGTACTTTCTGTTGTAATTCTTCTTATGTTTCACTTTCAATTCATTAAGTAAATTGTCATACTTCTTGTAAACAGCATCTTGTTTTATCTATTAAATAAGTTCATTAAAAAAATGATTTTCCCCTTGGGATTGTACAGTCGCTCAAAAAATATCCGAACACTATGGTTAATTACAGAATTCATAAAAATATCTGGCAACGATTTTTTTTGGAAATTAGTGATGTGGCAACCTTTGTGTACTTGTACATCGAAGGTTGCCAGATCACTAATTTCTAAAAAAATCTTTGCCAGATTTTTTTCTGAATTCAGTAGTCAACCATAGTGTTTGGATATTTTTTTTTGAGCGACTGTATTTAATCAATAGTTTTCTCTTGATTCACGATATATGTAGAAGGAAGAAATTTTAGTCTAAAATTTGCAGAGTGAGAACCTGAAATGCGTGTTTAGTCTTTCTTTTTTTTCCTTTTAGATATCTAATATAATCACAAGTTTTGTTCCTAACAGAAGTGGGTCCACTTCCATCTACATTTTCTCAGCCTTGGGGGGTCTTTGTGACCTCGCCATTTAGCACATTGCGTGCAGCAACCTGCCGCTAGGAAAACCCAACACGCTGTTAACGTGAGTAATATGAGGCATGTGAAAAGAATACCACCTTAAAAAGACCTCTTAATGGCCGAGTGGTTAGCGCGCTTGGCTACTGATCTAAGGGACCTGGGTTCGAGCACCGGGTAAGGCATGGCTGTTTGTGTCGTTTTTCTGCTGAGGGCCTGCCATCCTCTAAGACTTTCTACTATGGCATATAAACCGACAGGCTCCTGTCAGACCTTTGTGGCAAGCCGCTGCTTGAGGGGGTATTTATTATTATTTTTTTAATGGGTCCTCTCAGAGGACCCATTAATTCATTGATTTCCAAAGTTTTGGTGGCACCTCTTTATCGGGAGGGGACTGGGTTATCTAGGAAATGTTTTGTTAAAATTGAGTTGGTTGTAATTCCCCAAATGGTAAAAGATTGATTGTTTAGTTCATCGCTTCTAAAAGTGTAACCCTTGCAGCTACAAGAACTCTCCTTTCAATAAAAAGCTTTCTTCAGTTATTGCATCACTTGCACAATTTGAAGTTTTGGGTTTCGTTATTGTGGCCTTTGAAGGCGGGACGCCATTATATAAAGTTCAGAAAACACTATATAAATTAGAATGGAACATTACTAAATTGACTGAGTTCGAGCCCCGGGTAAAGCATGGATGTTTGTGATGGTTTTCTGTTGAGGTCCCGCCATCCTCACAGACTTTCTGCTATGGCGTATAAACTGACAGGCTCCTGTCAGACATTTATGGCAACCAGCTGCTTGAGGGTGTGTTTATTTTTACAGATCTTAATTTCGTTGTGCTTTCAGCTAGGAAATGAAATTACAATCTTCGATTGTATTGTCCTTTCGAAAGTTTTGTAGAAATCGAATAATATTGGAATTTCAAACGTGGTTCAAAAAGTAAGCTACATTTGGAGATATAAATTATTTAAATTAATAGTAAACAACATGAGTATCAACAACTACATTGATTATAAGAACCACCGACTACTAGAACATTCTCTAGATACGAAAGACTACACACTTAGAAACCCTTAGTTGTACTGATTTAACGATGCCAATGCATTAAGTTAATTTAGGACGTTTGAAGTTAGATTAGGACCCTAATCTTTGAAATACACCCACGACTTGATTGAAACCCGCCAAAGATGATGTACTACTGGTTTAAACACTGAGTACGCTGTCAAGGGCTGTGTAAAAGTATTTGTTAATGATTTACCTATTGTTTTATAAACGATATTGGCTTCAAATGTATAAAAGGGCACTGTGCTACATTAAGAACGAAAGAGAACTCTAGATATCAAAATAGAAACATCCAAAGACTTGTTTGCAATAAGGAAATGATATCAAATTATATCAATTAAAAATTGAAATAAAATGAAACAAAAAATGTATCAATCAGTTAGAGAGAAAAATAATCAAACCCTGAGAAAGGTTTAGACGATGAGGAATATAACATAAACATAAATATACCCTCCTCAAGCAGCTGCTTGCCACAGAGGTCTGACACGAGCCTGTCATTTTATATGCCAAAGTATAAGGTCTGTGAGGATGGCGGGACCACAGCAGACAAACAACACAAACATCCATGCCTTACCCAGGCTCGAATCCAGGCCCCTGTGATCAGTAGCTAAGCATGCTAACCAATCGGTCACTATATCGTTTTAGATTTGTCAAAAAAATATTGCATAATGTTTCGATTTTGATCTTTCTACTTATTTTCCATTTTGTAATGCACCTTGGGTGCGTTCTGGATATCTATGGAGAACCTCACAAGTTATAGTGATTGAACGAAACAAAATATTTTAGAATTATTTTTATTTATAACCAAAGTGGTAGTGAAACTTTGAGAGGCTTTTAATTTAAGCTATGACTTTAACATTGCTCTCCAGACCGCATTTCTGTTTCTCAATAAGTTTCAGAACAGGAGTATTATGAAGCTTTTATTTTTTTAACTAATACCAGGAATAAAACAATTGAAATTTAATTTTATTAGTAACAGTTTATAAAATATAATCACAGAAATACGTTTTCACAAATGGAAATAAATTTAAATATGAGTCGCAACATTCTAAAACGTATTTTCAAGCCAACATGAAGTTATAACCAATAAAAAGTTCTCAACAATGTTTATTTATTAATAATGTAGGGAAAAATATCATTTCATTTGTAATAAGAAAGTTATTTCTACTCCTTTCATATCTGATGTTTCCTATAGGAATATAGGTTCAGCAGTTCATGAACTAATTTAATTAAAAATATTGTGGCGTTAATATTTGAAACTTTTCCCATTAAAAACATTTTCTTTTAATTTTATAATGCTTAATCTAAGAACGAATTTAAACTGAATGATTTCACTTAGATGTAATACACATTTTGTTCCACGTGATTTCATCGAATATAATATACGCAACCAATCAGAAACCCGGACAATGCATCTCCAAATCTGTTTCGTCCTCTGTTTAACGTTTTGCTTTCTAATTATAACACTGTATATAGCTTCGGTTGCCAGTTCTTCAAAGCAAGAAGTCGTGTCATTTAAATGGATGTTTTGGTTTAAGAAAAGGAAAATCTTGGACGTTTAAGGTAATGTCTCGGATGTAGAAAAAAATGAATCTAAATTATGCCATCGAGTATTCCGAACTTTTCGTCGATTCCACTTATTTTTTATTTCTTGAGAGCATTAAGAATACACTAATGTTCAAAATTAAAGGATAATGTATAAATTCGTACATAACTCGAAGTAATTTTAAGGGAATGCAATTAAATTTGGTAGAGAGGTATATTGTTACATTTCAAATGTAAATCAAGCAGAAGAAATTCACAATCATATAATGTGCAATGCGTTAAGATCATAATCGTGGGGGCGGGGGTGGCTCAGTCGGTAGCGCGCCAGGCTCGTAATCTGTAGTTCCAGGTTCGAGTCCCAGCTGGGTCAGCGTTGAGATTTATCTCCGCAAAATTCCCCGCCCTGCCCACGGTCAGTAGGGGACACCGATGGGCTTGGAAAGGCCGCCGTCCGTCGGATGTGACGTTAAGCCGTGGCCCGTGTGCGGGAGAGACATACTCTGTGCATGTTAAAGAACACGCTGGATGGCCCTGACGGGGGACTTCCATCTGTCTCCCAACAGCTGTTCCAGTGGGTCTCCTCCCCCAACCTTCTACGAGCCTTCGGGGTCCAAGTGACCTGGCCATTTTGCCCATGGTGTGCAAAAAAGTGCCGCTCAGAGGTAAAACAACCCAACCCAACTCATAATCGTGTAATTGACATGAAAGAGCAGTCCATGGAACAATACTTAAAGTCTGTTACGTAAGACATGCCGTATGTTAATATGGACTTTGATCACCCCTGATAGTCATGCAGCTCAATCAACAACTCCTCGTATTATTGATGTAGGTATTGATAAGATCTTGAGAGATTAATGAACAGTCCTGGACAAGTGCTCTTCAGGGTTCATGGAGTGTTCTGGTAGGGTCTGTCTCCAGAGTCTTAACAGGACATTTTGTTGAACATTCAATGTTCTGTAAACATCCGTCTGCAACTGACCTGCTTCCATCCTCCCAATCGCTCTCAACCGTTGAAAATCATCCATACGATGTCTTTGGAACAAAATTAGCTCGACATGCCATTGAAGTGAAAGCAAGAGTTGCCTAGAACTGCTATAATCTGCGAGTAGACTCGCGTCTTTTTAACTCATTCCTAATTTGCATATTCCGGCTTACGTGCAACAACTGTAAATGTGGGAGTTTTCGCTCAGCGTATTTTCCATGTTCGCCCATTTTCGCTGTTTCTTTTACATATATCGCCAGCTACATACGTTTTTGTCGATTATCCTTTAATTTTGAAAACCAGCGTGTAAATTGAAATTGATGATTACCTGATTTCATTAGGTATTTTCTGAAGGTTGGGTTGTTTTACCTCTGAGCGGCACTGTTTTGCACACCATGGGCTAAATGGCCAGGTCACATGGACTCCGAAGGCTCAGAGAAGATTGGGGGAGGGGACCCACTGGAACAGCTGTTGGGAGACAGATGGTAGCCTCCCGTCAAGGCCATCCAGCGTGTTCTTTAACGTGCACAGGGTATGGCTCTCCCGCACACGGGGCCACGGCTTAACGTCCCATCCGACGGACGGCGGCCTTTCCAAGCCCATCGGTGTTCCCTACTGACCGTGGGCAGGGCGGGGAATTTTGCGGAGATAAATCTCAACGCTGACCCATCTGGGACTCGAACCTGGGAACTACAGATTACGAGCCTGGCGCGCTACCGACTGAGCCACCCCCGCCCCCGCCCCTTTTCTGAAGGAAGAAGGTGTTAATTTACTTCACACCCAGGACGTGAAAATATCTTGCGTTGTACGCTCTTATGTGGGGCGGGTGTGGCTCAGTCGGTAGCGCGCCAGGTTCGTAATCTGCAGCTCCCAGGTTTGAGTCCCAATTGGGTCAGCATTGATATTTATCTTCGCAAAGCTCCCCGCCCTGCCCACGGTCGGTAGGGAGCACCAATGGAGTTAAAAAGGTCGCCGTTCGTCGGATGGGACTTAGCCGTGTCTCCGTGTGCGGGAGAGCCGTGCCCTTTGCACGTTAAAGAACACACTTGATGAACGGAAGGGTATCTTCTGTCTCCCAACAGCTGTTCCAGTGGGTTACCTTTCCCCAATCTTCTCTGAGGCTTCGGGGTCCTTGTGGCCTGGCAATTTAGTCCATTGTATTGAAAAAAGTGCTCTCAGAGGTAAAGCAACAAACCAGCCGCTTGTTAAATTATTTTTTGTTTAGCTGTTGAAGTTCTTTAACATCATAGCAGGAAACATCTGCCCGTGTTTTACTATTGGGTAGATCCTTTGGGGAGAAATAAAGTTCTGAGAGAACAAAAATAACTCTAAAATAATTAAATCACCTTCTGCATTGTGATCAAAACGCAGAGAACTGAGTAGTTAAGGAAGCTCTTTCTCTGTCAACGACAAATCCTGAGACAAAAATTACGTGACAAACACTTCAGCTTCTTTCGAATGTAAAGTATATTTTTCTTTCGCACATCCGCTTCCTCATTTGGTATTTTCTTTTTTTGGTATTTACGTTTTTCATTTTTGTCAAAACCCATTCGTAACTCATCGTTTGGCTGATAAACTTCGCACAGTTATCGATTGCCTACAGAGTTGTTGGGAAGTGTCATACAATGGCAGTTTACGCCATACCTCCTTTACTCTCACACCTCCCTTTTATTCTGTTGGAGTACTTTTGTACTTTGTGCTTTTACCCTACAACAGAGTTGCGCTCAGAAGTAAAACAACCCAACCCAACCTATAAGAAATACAATGACAATTAACGTCGTATGGTTTACACAACACCTACATTTTTCTTTTGGAAACGTTTGCGTGTAAGAAATGATTTTTAATACATCTTTACCTCTTACAAGTGTTTCCGTGTGTTTGGGGGGGGGGGAATAGTAGTTAAGTCGGTAAGCACCAGACTGGTAATATGCAGTTCCTAGGTTCGAGTCCCAATAGTACTAATGTTGCGATTTATTTTTTTAATCCCCATCAAGTCCTCTGTGATAAAGGGGAACACACCAGCGGACTTGGGAAAGGACCGAATTTTACGGATGGTATGGCTGTTTGTGTCGTTTTTCTGCTGAGGGTTTGCCATCCTCACAGACCTACTATGGCATATAAACTGACAGGCTCCTGTCAGACCTCTGTGGCAAGCAGCTGCTTGAGGGGGTATTTATTTGAGCCGTCCCGTGGCCGAGTGGTTAGCGCGCTTGGCTACTGATCTACGGGACCTGGGTTCGAGCCCCGGGTAAGGCATGGCTGTTTGTGTCCTTTTTCTGTTGAGGTCCTGCCATCCTCTCAGATCATCTACTATGGCATATAAACTGACAGGCTCCTGTCAGACCTCTGTGGCAAGCAGCTGCTTGAGGGGGTATTTATTTTGACTGTCCCATGGCCGAGTGGTTAGAGTGCTTGGCTACTGATCTAAGGGACCTGGGTTCGAGCCCCGGATAAGGTATGGCTGTTTGTGTCGTATATCTGCTGAGGTCCTGCCAGCCTCTCAGACCTTCTACTATGGCATATAAACTGACAGTCTCCTGTCAGACCTCTGTGGCAAGCAGCTGCTTGAGGGGGTATTTATTTATTTTTTTTTATTACATTAATATGTGCTCGCACATGTAGGAAAGCTATACGCGCTGCATATTGAAGATTATGCTAAATAGCCAATGTGTCTTCTACCAGCTGTCCAGAGGATATTCTTCCTCAAACTACTCTGAGGCCTTGGGATCCATCCTTCTGGCTTGGTCATTTAACCCATTGTGTGCACAAAAATGCTACACTGAGATGAAACACGTAACCTCGACAACTTAGTAGAGGATTGTCCACCGAAATTTCGAAGTTTCTTCAGATGAATGAATACACCATCGACAGATTAGACACGGAATAAATTAGAAATATAATATTGTACATATGCATATTTTAATATAATTTTTTTCATCAATACGAAGTGTATCAAAAATGCATATATATGTTTTATATGTTGGGATGGCTTGTTTACTTCTGCCTTTTATGCATACAATAGGTGACCTGGTCACAAGTACCACAGGTCTCAGAGAAGAGAAAGTTGCATAAGGAGACTAACTGAACAGTTGTTAGGAAATAAATAGACCATTCAGCATGTTCCTTAGCTTGCACAGGGTATGACTTTCCTGCATGCTGGCCAGGATTAATGTACCATCTAACGAACAGCAGCTATACAAGCCTATCGGTGATCCCTTTCTTACTGAGGGCAGGGTGGAACTTAGCAGAGGTACTCAGGGACTCGAACCTGAGTACTACAGATTCCGAGCCTGTCGTGCTACAGACTGAGCGAAACCCTGACCTCATATTTCATGAAACAGTATCTAATATGTTAATAAATACAATGGGGTTCAAAACGTTCTTGACATGCATCTGTAGAATGAGAACCATTGCACTTACCTCAACAAAACTTTTAGTGTCCTTCAAAGTGCTCACCTTCAGCAACTATACAAAGTTTCAGACGTCAAGGGCAATTCTAGACTGCCTGGTGATACTCCTTATTGGGAAACTATAGACTTTTACCATGCAGTATATTGGCAATAATTTACCCCAGAAATTAAACTTAAATAATCAGTACTGTTATATTAATTAAATGAATATTGTTAAATGAAAAGCTTTTCAAAATTGACAAAAAGTATCTTCCCTTTATGCCATCTGTTAAACCCAGAAAATATTTCTCATATTTTTCTACAATGTCCTCTGCATAAGTTTCAATGACAAATTATCGAAGGAGAGATGAATAAGATTACTGGTTAGAAATGTTCCATAAAATTTCTCCCAGTAAAAGCTACAATAAATCCACTACATACAAAATCCAAACACTGCTTCTCAGATTCCTGGAAGATAGTTCTCTAATAAACAGAGTCTAAAATCATCGTTTGGTAGAGGCGCGGGTGGCTCAGTCGGTAGCGCGCCAAGCTCATAATCTGTAGTTCCCAGGTTCGAGTCCCAGCTGGGTCAGCGTTGAGATTTATCTCCGCAAAATTCCCCGCCCTGTCCACGTTCAGTAGGGGACACCGATGGGCTCGGAAAGGCCGCCGTCCATCGGATGGGACGTTAAGCCGTGGCTCACAACTGGATGGCCTTGACGTTAAGTCGCGGCACACACTGGATAGCCTTGACGGGAGGCTACCATCTGTCTCCCAACAGCTGTTCCAGTGGGTCACCTTCTCTGAGCCTTCGGGGTCCATGTGACCTGGCCATTTAGCCCATGGTGTGCAAAAAAAGTGCCGCTCAGAGGTAAACCAACATTGTTTGGTATTAATTTCGCTTTGCATTTTGAAAGGAGAAAAAAAATGGAAAACAAAATCCTACATTGGGCAGTATTGATTTTTCTAGCAAAATATGTTTTACCTCAAATTTCTCAGCTCACAATCTAATCCCTCTAAGTTATATTATGTAACAAATCTCTAAGTTATATTATGTAACAATCTAATCCCTCTAAGTTATATTATGTAACAAATCTCTAAGTTATATTATGTAACAATCTAATCCCTCTAAGTTATATTATGTAACTGAAGAAAAGAAATCGTGACTGTTGTTTGTACCTAGTTTGACTTTTTGAAGTCTCTTTTGGTGTAGAAAAGAGAGTAAATTGGGATCAAAAATACTGGATCACGAATTGGAATTTTGAAAAATTCAGATGATGTTTAATTTTAATTTTTCTAATTACTCTGATTCAAAATATAGTTTAGTGACACTCTCTGCACCACAAGCATTCGTATGGCGTAGAGGAGAGGAGTTGGGGAGGGCGGCAGTAAGAAGGGGAGATAATTTTAAGTGGTTCATGAAACCAGACGTTTTCATCATATGTAGATTCACAACAGACAAATTCAGCTATTCAACTAATTGTGAGCAAATCACAGAGTGAGAGGGAAAATATTAATTCTAACTTTAATATAGAAATGGTAGAGCTCTGAATATGAGCGCCCAGAGGTAATCTGGGTCGCAGATCTCATGAAAAATCCTTCTAGGTCAGATAGAGGTCGCATAGGGGTCATACCTTGATTTACAACTGCTAGAAACGAGAAAATTGTTGTCTGGTGGTGTTTCCGGTTGTGAACCCTTGAAATAGTACGAAATTTGTGATGCGAGGGCGTCAAAGGTCAAAGTTTGATCTACAAGTGCTAGAAAATTGATTTTACCTTATACATATCATTGATCCCAGAAAAAAAGGTACTTCCTTGAAATTGCCGAATTGATGAACAATATTTAGAAGTCAGAGATCAGAAATCATAAAAACGTTTTCAAAGTATAGAACAAAATTCTTGTCCATAACCATCTTTATCTTAAACTAGGCAGTGTTCTTGATCACTTATACCACAGAACGCTTGGCTACTGATCTAAGGGACCTGGGTTCGAGCCCCGGATTTAGGCTATGGATGTGTGTGTCGTTTTTCTGCTGAGGTCCTGCCATCCTCTCAGATCTCCTACTGTGGCATATAAACTGACAGGCTCCTGTCAGACCTCTGTGGCAAGCAGCTGCTTGAGGGGGTATTTTTTTTTTTTTTTTTTTTAAATTAGATAAGCCTAGATAAGCTGGAAAAGTCGAACCCGAAGTTTGCATAACATACAGGGGTTTATCAAATTAATATGAACATGTACTGTTTGCGGAGAATATTATATTAATAGTAGACCACCTCGGGCGTTCAGAACAGGTGCAGTTCGACGTGGAATAGACTTATACAAGTCATGAACATACGGTAATGGAATGTGGGACATTCTTCCTGTAAAATGTGGTCCAACTGTGCCAGTGATGCTGTATGTGGAAAGTGTGATCTGACCTTGCGCTCTAGAAATTCCCACAAATGTTCAATAATATTGAGGTGGCCAGGGTAGCTGCTGTACCTCATCCTCGTGCTTTTCAAACCACAACTTTACACATTTCGCACAATGCACGGTTGCATTATCCGCTTCAAACCAAGGACGGTCATTAGGGAACAATGTCCGCAACATTGGGTGCAGGTGGTCCCCAAGAATGGATTCGTACTTTAGGGATGTCACACGACCTTGTAGAATAACTAATGGCTCTAAGGAATGCTATGATATGGCACCCCACAACATCATGGATCCACCTTCATGCTTCACAGTCGGAACCAAACAGTCGGGGTGGTAGTCTTCTGCAGGATTTCGCCAGACGTACACTATACCAGTAGTGGGAAACAATGTGTAGCATGATTCATCAGACTAGATGACATGTTGCCAGTCTTTAGCATCCCAGTTTTTATGTCCTTCGCACCACCTTACATGTTTGTTGCATTGATGTTCGTAATCAGAGGTTTGTGGATGCATCACGGTCATAAATGCCAGCACGATGAAGTTCCCGATGAACTGTTATGACGGAAACGGGATCATTACAACTGGTGTTCAACTCTGCTGCTATTTGCGGTGCCTTGGTCTTGTGCAACGTTCGCCTATCCCTATCTGACAACTTAGTATGGCTTCCACAATTTGCATTTGGAGGCAGTCTATCAAAAAGAATCAATTCTTTTGATAGGTAGTCATAATCTTCGATTCAATTCCTCGTGTTATACCTTCTATTTCCGTCTTCCTGTTACTGAAACTCCTACATGACGTGCAACAATGATCATTCCTTTTTCGAAGTCACTGAGATCTAACATTGTCGACAATTACACTCCAACAGCTGTTTCACCTGCGAATGTGGCACTGCTACGTGATAGCCGACATCGTATGTCTCCCCTTTATATACCTCACATCGTGGGTGACTTTCCTGTGATATGCATACGGCGCTTTTGCGTGTACTCCAGTCGCCTTCGATGTTTCCATTATTTTGATAAACCTCTGTAGTTCATAATAATACCGAGGGTGGACGCTTGTGTTTTTGCTCACAAGTGTTGTTGTAGTTCATCAGATTAACTACTAATTGTTTAGGGTGATCTGCTATATTTTTATAAAGTTGATAGAATGTTCTTTGATCAAGTCCTTGATACTGGAAATTCCCAAATATCTGTGTATGATTTCATCTCTCACACACCAAGGTGCAGCAACTACTGTTCTGAGAAACTTGCTTTGTAACACTTGAAGTTTTTTAGTTGATACTCATTAGCATAATCCCAAGTAGATGAAGCATACATGAAAATAGGACGGATGATTGTTTTATACAACAGCAGCTTGTTTTCAAGAGAAAGTTCAGAACCTCTCCTCTAAAGCCAATTAAGCTTCCACCTTACTCCTTGAGTTTTATTGGTAATATTTGTCAACAAACTCAATTGGTCTCGCCAGTTGACTTTGTAATGTATATTAACTCCAAGATATTGGACGTTTTCTTTCCAGTCTATAACATTGCTAAACAATTTGTCAGTGGGAATATAGGCCAAATGTTTCGTGCGTAAAAAAAAGTGCTGCACTTTTGCTGGTGTTAATTTTCACTTGCCATTCAATGCGCCAATTTTCAATTACTTTTAGCTGTGCTTGAAGTCTTTCAATTGCTATTCCGTAGCATAAAGATGACGCCATTTATAGCTTATCATCTGCATGCAAAGCTAACTGCACTCTCAACTCAACTTAGGATTGCCGTTAACATACTAGATGTTAAAAAGAATAAGGAAAGAGCCTTAAGGTGCTCCAACAGAAAGTAGTCTGGTTGTGGAGATACGATTTTTAATTTTTGCATAAAATCTATCATATCCGAAATCTATGAAAGAGGTAATCTTGTATGATATGAATGATCGAATGAGAAAAGTCAAATTTAATTTTTTTCTGATTTCTTGATTACACAGTCCAGAGATCATAACTGACTTAAGTGGAATAAGAAACTTAAGTGGAATGCATTCATATCTCTTTCATCTCAAAAAAGCCAGAGAGACAGAGCCACAAGAGATGCTAATGCAACAATAAGCATATAAATCCAAAAGTGATGTGTCACAAATAAATTTGTCCATGGAGGAAAGAGAACCATCGTTCTTTTTCTGTATAAGTGGGTATATCTAGACTAAATTCAGTATTGAAGTTAGAGAGAAAGAGTAAAGGCTCAACAACGAAGGGCCTATGTCTCTTATACTTCTGCTTACATTCACTGCAATAATCTAAACGTTCAGTGATGAAGGTTTCCATCTGATTCGATAATGATAAAAACATTTTATCGAAAAAGTTTTGATGATCAATCTTGCAATGGTCATATCCTTTGTACAACTAAAATCCGGAAGGCATACCAGTAGTGTAGTAAATGAGAGTTCTGGGACAATGTATAGGGAAACCCATGTTAACCTATGGGACTCTTTTGGGGAGGTGAGCATTGATTTGGTTTTTGGGAAGACGCTCTGCGTGAAAAAGAGGACACGAGGAAGTTTTTTTTGGGAAAATGTTGCAGTTATTAAAACTTCACTGAATTATTGGACTGTTGGGGTGTAAAATCCGGTAAAGTAGGAGAAATCGAGGAAAGCAAGACAGTTTGGGAAATTAGTTTAAAAAAACTAACTATTGGTCAGATGCTCATTTGGTATATTAATAGTTTGATGTCTGTAGAAAATTTTGAGTTCCTTCCAAATAGTATGTTTAGGCAGTAATTAACGTTTCGTACCTTATGAAAAATATTTTTGACAGGTTGAGTCCAGTTGCGACATTGATTTCAGGGTGATACCCAGGTATGGGTGCAGAGAACTTCCATTTAATGTTGCATTCTAAAATATTAAGTCAAGAGACTTAATGCATCCTCTCACAGCGAACATAATTGAACTGCTCTTTGTAGCGTTGGTTTTATTCTGCTATTTTTTTTAAACCAGGATTCAAGTTTATTAAGTTTCTCCTACAGTCTTCGGCCACGTTCAGGGCCAAATATGAGTGTCATACCGTCTGTGAGAGTAGTATCATCTGTGAATATTGGTACTTTGACTCTTTCAAAGTCAGGCATGACAGAAATGAATATGTTAAAAAGGACGGGTCTCACAACTTACCCTTGGGAAATTCATGAGTTAACGGATTTTATTTTCTGAGAGAGAATCTTTGACAAAGACTTGATATTTCTTCCCTGAAAAAAAACGAACACATAATTTTATGTAATGGTTGAGAAAAGTTTATCTCAGAGAGACATACCCTGTGCACGTTAAAGAACACGCTGGATGGCCTTGACGGGAGGCTACCATCTGTCTTCCAACAGCTGTTCCAGTGGGTCCCCTCCCCCAACCTTCTCTGAGCCTTCGGAGTCCATGTGACCTGGCCATTTAGCCCATGGTATGTAAAAAAATGCCGCTCAGAGGTAAAACAACCCAACCCAACTCTGGCATTAGTTTCCATGTAAATAATTCAGAAAATATTACGAAATTCTGTTTACGTTTCATGAAATGTCTCACTCATTTGTGAACTCACTCTAGTGCTTGTAGAGAAGGTCATTTGTCCATACTTTATCAAAGATCTTGGCAAAATCAAGAAACACCGACACAACCGATTATTTCTTATTCAAATTTTCGGTGACAGTGTTCTCTATATGTAATATAACTCATGCACCGTCGAATATTGTTCTCTAAAGCCAAATTGCATGGAAGGAGAATTTGTTGCTCTTGTATTGTCTGTGTCATGGTAAGGATAATTTTCTCAAGCACTTTGCCAATGCAGGATAACAGCAGATAACAAGACAAATAAGTCTAAATGCAGGATAACAGACAAATAAGTCTATAATTTTGTAGGAGGTGACCGACATTAGTGGTCAAAACATTGCCATTTGGCGTATTACAATATTGGTTGAAACTCCGATTAAATGTGCTTTTTAATGGCTAAACTGCTGAATATTAATGGCTAAAAATGCTGAAAAAAATATCTTGCACGAAATAATGAAAGTGCTTTGGAAACTCTACACTTTATAAAGCTATAGCGACGATGCATTTTAACATTCAGTATGGAGACACCCAATGAATGCATGAGGATATCATTTGTGCATTTCGTAGTAAAAACTCATTTTCTTATTCGATGGACATAACCATTGAGCTATATCCGTTATACATTTCCAATGAAGAATGGAGAATACTAATTAACTGAACGAACGATATTTATTTGAATAAAACTCTTATATAATTTTGGTGGTAGTTGATTGTCAAATATCTGTGCAATTCTACGTTCCAAATGCGTTTCTCACGTCAGTTGTCTGGGTGTCGAAACAGCTGTCTTACCACTGCTGTTTTAACAGCTTGACCAATCCCAACGAGGTATATACCAAATGAACTCTTGTGTCGTGGAGAGTGTCATAATGTTATATAAAAAATTTCCTCCCATACTTTAATTGCCCTTAAAAAGGGAATATGAAAAATAATTGTGCCACTATATCTTTCGAATGCGAAGGCAGGTAGTAATGAATTATATGTCAAATTAAAACTTGTAAAGTAGGAAGTGTCACAATGTTATAAGTATTGGAAATTTCTCCTCCAAAGCAAGGGGAGGACAGATGTTTTTAATAAGGTTCCCTAGGAAGTAGTTAATAACGAAGTAGTTTAATAACAAAGTTCCCTAGGAAGTAGTTAATAACGAAGTAGTTTAATAACAAAGTTCCCTATGTTCATAATACAAGCAAAAGATGCAAATGCAGTTCCCGTTTCTCATAGAACAATCGACAACATAATTAAGAATGACGTGAACCTTAGTATGGAGCCAAAGTTCTCTGTACGTAAACTGTGATCAAGACATTTCATGAAACGTAAACAGAATTTCGTAATATTTTCTGAATTATTTACATGGAAATTAATGCCAGACATTTGTGACAAAGGAAATAGATCGGTAAATAACTATATCAGATTTCGAGTGGTTGTATGTCGATTAATGTGTGATAGGAACTGTATTTTCTGCTTAAATATTTTTGTTATATGTTGTCACTCATACATTTCAGACTTATTTCATTAGCATTACTTCGATACTAGCAAGTTGAATGCATGACATGTGACTGGAAAGTTAAACTCATCTTATTACAAATCTCAGGATTTGGTTCCTTTATTCCAAACACAAATTACGAATCTGTGAGAAAAATAATAACCTGATCTGGATTTAGATTCATCTAGACGAAATTATGTGCATTGGGCTAAGATAGAACTTCAAGATAGAGATCCAACTTATTAAATATGTTATTAGTGTTTTATTTAGGTTATACATATGTTTAATGGTCACCTAACTCCACGAGTAAGAACTGAAAAGAAAACTTTGATTTCACACCTTTCAAAAATATTCCCTTTAAACACTGATTCTCAGCCAGTGTAACGCATGGCCCTGATATGATTTCACGGCCCTGATGTGTCGCGAAAGTTTACAAAAATCAATAAAGTACATAATGATTTGTACTTTTAAAACTTTTTCCAAATTTTTCAAAATTTTTTAATTAAAAATTCAGTTTAATATACCCTTTAGTTTAAATAAATTCAAATTTATAATTATTATAATAAAACAAAAAAATTACTTCTGACTATGTTGTCGCGATGGAATGGTTTTTTCAGAAATGTATTGTAAATGAATTATCTTAGAAGTGTGTCGGGGTGAATGAATTATTTCAGAAGTGTGTCGGGGTGAATGAATTATTTCAGAAGTGTGTCGGAGTGAATGAATTATTTCATAAGTGTGCACGGTGGATGAATTATTTCAGAAGTGTGTCGGGGTGAATGAATTATTTCAGAAGTGTGTCGGGGTGAATGAATTATTTCAGAAGTGTGTCGGGGTGGATGAATTATTTCAGAAGTGTACACGGTGGATGAATTATTTCAGAAGTGTATCGCCAGGATAAAAAGCTTGGGAAATACTTCCCTTAGAATCATCAGATATGTGGATGAAAAAGTTCGGTTTCTGTGGTTATATGTGAAACCTACTGTTATCCTCAATACAGACTGTCAAAGTTTAATCTCGCTTTGTCAAGGACTTAAAACACGGATAATTTTATTTCGCAGTCGATGTGGTCATTGTTTTATGCATCAACCGATAAATAATTTTGATCTCATAAAATAAAATAAATAAAATCTTCCTATTACATGAACTTTTCTCTTTCTAAGGATGTTCACTCTTTATACGAGAATCAGCATTACTCATGAGGCTGAGACGATGATTGTAGCAGAAATTAACAGTGGAAAATAAAATAAGTGGATAAAAATCCAATACTTAGCATTTGTCAGCAAAACATTTATGCCCATAATAGGTTAAATAGATAGTCAGAAAAATCCCTTGGGATGCGAAAAGGTTGAGAAAAGGATTCTACCACACAGCAGTTAAGATTTAAAAAAAAAAAGACGAAGCTCTCGTCGAAGCCATCTTGAATATTCTTTAACGTACACTGGATATTTCTCTGCTGTAAAAGGAATCACGGCTTAGCTTTCCATCTGAAGAACGGTTCACTTATTCCAAGGGCATCGGTATCTACTTTGTCACCGAGGGAAGAGTTCAAACAACGAAGATACAATCATATCTAGACTTTAAAAAGATCAGATTACGACCCTGGTTTTATTCTGCCGGGTAATGATCTAAATCATAGATTCCCAACGGGGGCGATACCGCCCCCCAGTGGGGGCGCTGGAGCCTTCCATGGGGGCGGTAGCGGATCCAGAGGCAAATGGGGGGCTTTGAGGCAGTCAAGAGGGGCGGTCAAATAAATAAATTTAATGAAATTTTCTGTGACAACCTTTTTATCTCTTCTATTCTGTGGTGTCTTCCAAAAGGTTGGGAATCACTGGTCTAAATCTTCCGATAGGTGGTTAGTATTGCAGTCACTCATGTACGACTTAAAATGGTTTGTAAAATTAAAACGCCTGATGTGAAAAACAAGGATTTGGGTTGGGTTGTTTTTATTTCTGAGCGGCACTTTTTTGTACACCATGGGGTAAATGGCCAGGTCACATGGACCCCGAAGGCTCAGAGAAGGTTGGGGGAGGGGACCCACTGGAACAGCTGTTGGGAGACAGGTGGTAGCCCCCCGTCAAGGCCATCCAGCGTGGTCTTTAACGTGCACAGGGTATGTCTCTCCCACACACGGGGCCACGGCTTAACGTCCCATCCGACGGACGGCGGCCTTTCCAAGCCCATCGGTGTCCCCTACTGACCGTGGGCAGGGTCGGTAATTTTGCGGAGATAAATCTCAACGCTGACCCTGCTTGGACTCGAACCTGGGAACTACAGATTACGAGCCCGGCGCGCTACCGACTGACCCCCCCCCCCCCTCCCTCCCTCCAAAAAAAAAAAAAAAACACAAGGAAGTTACGAAAGAGATGAAGATGGGAGCAGGGTAAACCATCTGAGCATTAATGGCAATCAAATTTACACATTTTTCGTGTGAATTCTGTCACTGAATGTCAATTGCAGTCATGAAGCCAAAACGTACTCAGCAGGATTTGCCCGATGAAATTGGAAGTATTAGTTCTTTGTGTCAAATCTTTTATTTTGTAATAAGTGTGATTTTACAGACACTCGTAGTAGTATATTACGGATGAATCTTAACCATATATCCAAGGTTTTATGAAAATCAGATTTTGCTGCGAAAAGAATCAATGATATTTCTTGTGCATTCGTTTGCAAGATTATATCTTCGCTAGAGCTTCTTATAACAGTCTCAAATGACTCTTCATTTTTTCTGTCACGTTAAGATTCCACTCACAAATTTATCTTTGAAAGGCCATAATCGAAGTTTCACTCAGAATGACAATGCATCAAATGAGCATGTTTTTGTCTACTAAATACAATAGAGCTAGGTTGCTTTACTTCTGGGGAGGGGGTGGCTCAGTCGGTAGCGCGCCAGTCTCGTAATCTGTAGTTCCCAGGTTCGAGTCCCAGCTGGGTCAGCGTTGAGATTTATCTCCGCAAAATTCCCCGCCCTGCCCACGGTCAGTAGGGGACACCGATGAGCTTGGAAAGGCCGCCGTCCGTTATGATGGGACGTTAAGCCGTGGCCCCGTGTGCGGGAGAGCCATACCCTGTGCATGTTAAAGAACACGCTGGATCTCCTTGACGGGAGGCTACCATCTGTTTCCCAACAGCTGTTCCAGTAGGTCCCCTCCCCCAACCTTCTCTGAGCCTTCGGGGTTCATATGACCTGGCCATTTAGCCCATGGTGTGCAAAAAAGTGCCGCTCAGAGGTAAAACAACCCAACTTTACTTCTGAGCAGCACGCTTTGTTTTTTTTCACACAATAGGCTAAATGGTCTGCCCAGTGGGGAAGGGGACCCACTGGACAGCTGTTATGAGACAGATTATTATGGACAGCCCTTTCATCATGGCCATCCAGTGTGTTCTTTAACGTGCACAGGTTATAGTTCTCGCGTTCAGGGGCAGTTCCCAGGTTCGAGTCCCATCCGATGGACGGCGATCTAACCAAGCCATTCGGTGTTCCCTACAGACCGAGGGCAGGATGGGAAGTTTTGCAGAGATAAATCTCAATGTTGGTCCAGATGGCACTTGAACCTGGAAACTGCAGATTACGAGCCTGGTGCGCTACCACCTGATTACTAATTAGGAATTTCGATAAAATAGCATTCGTTTGAATTAGATTTTGCAGCAAAAAAAATACCATTCCTTCCAAAATATATCATAAATGTATTGATATAATGTCCTAAGTCAGTGGTCGTTTTAGAAACAACGCAAAAATAGACGTTTTACATCTCTATTTGCTACAAAGGAAGTAGGTTTTAAAATGTTCAACATTTTCTCTTACTGTAGAAGGTGGAATATCAATTAATCAGCATAATAGAAGAGAACTGGAACCTAGAAGCAAGAAAAACAACGGAAATAAAAAAAAAAAAACTGAATAATAACAGCCAAATACCTGTGGCGAATGTACGATGCTCGTTTTCAAACAGAATGAAGTTATTCATTTTCCGATTTTGCATCATGTGACAGCGAAATTCTGAACAAATAGATGACTTGAAAAATATAAATAGTAAACATTTTTGGTTCCTATAAACTACAGAAAGATTTTCCCGTTTAGCACTTAAAAGAAAAAAAATACGCTTTCTGAACCTTATAGGATTAAGGGGAAAATAGGTCAGTGTAAATCCTTTGATCGTCGTTTACGACCAAAATTTCAAACAACGTATTATGATTTTGTATGTTTTAAATTTTTAAGTTTCCTATTTTTAGATAGTCACTAAATTGTAATCGCTGCTGAGTCCTGATCGATAATTGGAATTGACGTATCATTATGCTCCGATTTGAATCAGGCAAAACGATTCTTTTTCATTTCTCACTTAATCGAGATTTTTGCCAATACACAGGGAACAGACAAACAGGGTGCAGCAACAGTTTTCACTTTAAGAGAGAAGGACACGGAATCCACAGCTGCATGTTGTATTGTATCCCGAAAGCTAAACATACACGACACAAAATGATAATTTTTCACACCCAGGAAACCCCGTCCTATAAACAACACGACACTTCGACTTTTCGGAACAAGCACCCCGTAGACAAAAAGACAGCAGAATCCATATTTATTCCCTTTCAGTGGAAGGTCAGACACCATATTTTCCAGTTCTGGAAAAAAATGTCGATAGCGATAACGTCATTTCACACGAAAAACACCGCCACGAAATCGTACCCAAGGCCAGCTGCAAAAGTAGTGGTAAACAATATTGTCCACTGCTGATATCCACCAATGACAAATCTCGTTGTCTCAGACTGAGAAGTCAACAGTGTGAAAACAACTAGTGCAGAGACAGGACTTTTGAGTCGAATTCACAATTCTTAAGTTTGTCTACAGATGATCGCTGCACACAGCACATAATCGTGAAAAATAATGAGAAAGAAACAGGTATCAATAACTATCGAGGGAAAGAACGACTTCATATAGTTCTAAGATTTTGTAGGGAGCGGAGAGGCAGAAGACTGACGAGGGCAGTGCGAGGGCCGCCAGATGCGATTAGGGAGTGGAAACACTCCAGATAGTTTTGAATGCAGTGAGGAATCTTTGGTTGGCATGTGCGGTGAATTCAGATAATGCAAAGACCTGTAGGACTTCGATTCAGAAAGACCGAATCCATGCTTTACAATCATCTGACTAGTGGAAGACAAACTCCCACCAGCAACGCTCTGCTGAACGCATAATGCAGCCGCCTTACATTCCTCCAATCTCAAACAATTACGACAATACTCCCTGGGGAAAGTGCTCATGTGGCGGTCAACTGAGGGTCCATCCCCATATCAGCTCTCGTTCGAATCACTTCACCTACTTCGTTGAAATACGCCATAAGGATATGACCATAACCCCGACGACTGAGTGAGGAAAACGAGCAGACTCCCCTGATTGCTGCCTGGTGAACTGAGGATGATATATGGAAAACGGTACGCTTAATCATCCTTCCTGTGATTCAAAAGTTGTTATTTAAAAAATGGGGTTCCATAAATGTATATAAATGTATATAAATATATGTATATAATTGTATATAAATGATTTATTGTAAGACTTTTTTTTAAGATTAAAAGTCTTCAATAGGTTCCATAAATGACTTATTGTAAGATTTTTTTAAGATTAAAAGTCTTACAATAAAGCATTTATGGAACCTCATTTTTCAAAGGTTCTTTCAAGATAATGACAATGATTTGGTTTGTAAGATTATTTGTTCTCTTTTTGCACATTTATATTATATGCTTTCATTGAAAATTTTTATTATTGTTTCTCATAAACCTGAGTTAGTGTTTGTTATTGGAATTGAACAGAAGACGTCTTCCCTTAAGGAGACGTCCTAGGATTATAACTGCTCACGTTATTGATTAAGGGAATGATCTTTAATAGTGTAATGTTGGAAACCCAACACAAACACACATTTAAGTTTTTGTACTCCTCTACACAACTATAAAAAGGCTAGCAACCGCAAGAGGCGCACAACTGTATTCATGTTTGAAAAAAAAATGGCTTGCAAGAATATGTAAAAGAACGATAAGAATATATTTTTAGGACATATTTTATTAATAATTTTACAAGAATCAAATCCAGGCAAGAGACTGGTGATGGCGTGCGGACCTCTGCTCTGATGTAATTTTTATACTGATATCAAAGCTGTATTTAGTTGGATTTTTTTCCTCTCAAAAACTATTTTTCAACTATAATTATCAGAACGCAATTAAGCACAGATTGTAATATGTTATGGCATATATATATGAAGTAACAGAAACTTCAAATTCGTAGAATATTTGTTTTGATCCTTATTTTATCATTATGTATCACTTGTTACACATATTATTGAGAATATTAACATTTGAAATTCAATATTTTATATAATATTTTATATATATATATTAATATGCCTTTTGCATAAATGATTGCATTTCATAATTCTGGCATAGCATGCCCTATTGAAAGTTATTCTGAAAAAAATATAATATGGTTAAAAAGAAAAGAGCAAAGTCTTAATTAACCTACCATTATTTGACGGCATTTTCTCAGAAATTTCGTTATTCGTTCTGCACTACAAGCTATCGATATGATTAGTTCTAGAGACCGTCCAGTCGATTCCATATTTTTAATGATGCTATCTGTTAAACCTCTGTGGCAAGCAGCTGCTTGAGGGGGTATTTATTTTTTATTATTTATATCTGTTAACTACTTCTGAACAACCTTTACGCAATGACAAGGTGCGTTATTGGTCTGTCATATTCACATTCATCAAGAAAAAATATATTTGACTGTTGGCAACAATTTAGTTTTCAATATTTCGATGTCGACCTTAACTTTCACAATTCCTTTTACAATATGTTGTAACCTTTCAGTACCCTGAGAGAATATGCAATTTCGTACCATGACTTTGGTTGAATGCTTCACAATAACTTTATGACATTAAGGGCTGAATAATTACCCATGAGATAGTTTTCTTACGTAGGCACTACTCTGATTTCTAGTAAAACAAAACCTACTTCCATCACTAAAACTGTCTCTTGTACTGAAAATTCTGTAAAGGTTTGAAACTCCGCAATCCAATTTCAAGGATTTTTTTTTCTCTTACAGTTCTTGAGCACACATTGACGTTTGCTGCCAATATTCATCCTTTCAGAAGTTGTGGTGAATTCAGTTTTGTGCCCGAAAGTGCAATCCTATGTTTATTATACCAGCAAGCAAATTTATCAGTAAAAGTCATCAATAAAAGTCATATCTATATCAGCAAGCAAACTTGTTTTTTTAAATGGCATATTTCCTTCTCTATCGGAAGGAAATCTGGTTTCAGAATAGCTTTTAAATATTCTCAAAACTGTATATAGTCAAGATGAACATCGGCATCGTTTTCGACGAGTGGGTTATGTTGTTGTTTTACCTCTGAGCGGCACTTTTTTGCACACCATGGGCTAAATGGCCAGGTCACATGAACCCCGAAGGATCAGAGAAGGTTGGGGGAGGGGACCCACTGGAACAGCTGTTGGGAGACAGATGGTAGCCTCCCGTCAAGGCCATCCAGCGTGTTATTTAACGTGCACAGGGTATGTCTCTCCCGCACACGGGGCCACGGCTTAACGTCCCATCCGACGGACGGCGGCCTTTCCAAGCCCATCGATGTCCCCTACTGACCGTGGGCAGGGCGGGGAGTTTTGCGGGATTTCGACGAGTGCGGTGTACAGATGTTCCACGGCAACATATTCAGTTTTAAAGTGTGCTTTGAAATATGCACCGAAATCAACAATCCCAATTTTATGGTTACGTTCTGTGATTTGTCAGCATAACAGAGCATTTTATTAATTATTACGAGAGCCTGTTCGCTCCAAGTATCACGTTGTGTTTGTAGCGGTAGAGTAAACCTATTTATCAGGGATGCAAATAGGTTTAAGCAGGCGTGCAAAAAGAAGTAAAAGATATGTCAAAAAAATTCAGGCGTGCCATAGTGACATAACGTTCTAGAATTATAAATGGAATAGCATTGATATTTTATTATTTAAATATTACATACTTAATATTAAAACAGAAGCCTAAATTTCATTTGCAACGGAATTGAAGACCTTAGTCTCAATGAGACCATATTCGCCATGCTCGCTTGAGATCATCACAGTCCAGTCAGGGGCGGGGGTGGCTCAGTTGGTAGGGCGCCAGGCTCGTAATCTGTAGTTCCCAGGTTCGAGTCCCAGCTGGGTCAGCGTTGAGATTTATCTCCGCAAAATTCCCCGCCCTGCCCACGGTCAGTAGGGAACACCGATGGACTTGGAAAGGCCGCCGTCCGTCAGATGGGACGTTAAGCCGTGGCCCCGTGTGAGGGAGAGCCATACCCTGTGTACGTTAAAGAACACGCTGGATGGCCTTGACGGGAGGCTACCATCTGTCTCCCAACAGCTGTTCCAGTGGGTCCCCTCCCCCAACCTTCTCTGAGCCTTCGGGGTTCAATGTGACCTCGCCATTTAGCCCATGGTGTGCAAAAAAGTACCGCTCAGAGGTAATACAACCCAACCCAGTCAAGTTAGTAAGACCACAGTTGGCCACCATAATATTGATTAAACCATGAATGTAATTGCTTTTGGGAAGCACAAGATAAAACCGCATTGCGAATGTAGTGTGATCCGTGATGTAGTTCAAGTTGTCAAGTCATTTCCATGCACTATTTATAACGAAGATGAACTAAGCATTTAATAACTATATATCAAGTATTAATAAACGACAGATCATTCCTTTGCCTATGCTGCCATAATAAGTAAAGTTTCCTTTTTTAAAATATGGTATGAAACATAAATATTCAAAGAGACTTTACCAGTAATGCCTCGACATGTTTATTAAAATCAGCACTGCAGAAAAAGTCAAAATGGACGACATCCGTAAGAAACAGAAAAAAAAAAGGAAAAAGGCACACATCTGGGAATTACTCAGGTGCCCCATTGTAAAATCTTCGAGTGTGAGCTCCACTTTCTCGTTAGATATTTTCACCCATATGCAGTTTTAACCGAAGTAAACTGGAATTGAACAATCAATCAATCAATCAATCAATTTTATTTCATCATCATACAGAATTTATAACATAGGTAAATATGAGCGAACCCAAAAACCACATGGTTTGTCTGGGCCACTAAAGGAAATTAATACAAAAATCAATTACTCACTACAAAGATTACAAACAATATTTGCCATTTTTCCGAAATATGTACAATACATTTTTACTTTACACTTGATTATTTAACATAGGTGCAATATCTTCCAAAGAAAAGAGAAAGTGTTTTAAATTCTGCTTGAATATATTAAAAAAATTTTCACTCTTAATTTCAAGAGGCAATTGATTGAAGATTTTAGGTGAGATATAAGAATAATGTTTATGAGCAACTTCTTTTTTGGTCAAAGGAACTGAGTATTTTGGACCTTTCTCACTGAAGTTGTATAATCCGGCTGAATGTGAAAATTAAAGCAATTTTGCTTAAAAAATATCATCACTCTAAAAACAAATATATGTCTAATAGGTAGAGTTTTTAGCATAGAATAACGACTGAAATTGCTTAAAATATCAGTGCTATTTTTTGCAATTAATTTAACAATTTTGTTTTGAAGAGACTCCAGAGGTTTAAAAACCGAGACATAAGTTCCACTCCCAACAAATTATACCATATTTAAATGCAGCTTGTGTCCATGAGAAGTACAATGTTCGCAGCATATTAAAATTAACTTTGTATTTCAAGTGGTGTAATTTAAGTAGTTTGTAACGTGGTTTACCTGTGATGTAGTCAATATGTTTCTTCCATTTTAGATTATTATCTATGAAAATACCTAAATATTTAATGCTCTCAACCTGTTCTATGTCATCACATCTGCAATCAGTAAGTTTATAGCATTAAGGTGAATGCAGTTTAATGATAAAAGTATTTACAGCATTTTGGTTATTTTTCAACTTGTAGAAAACAAATTTAGTTTTATTCTTATTAATTGAGAGTTATTATTTTCAAACCACATATTAACTTTCTCAAGAACATTAGTGACATTGGATAATAAATCAGTAATAGTTTGGTTACTAAGCGTTAACGCAGTGTCATCTGTAATACTATTGTGCTGCATACTATTTGTCGGTTCGAAACCGACGGAAAGTTCATAGCTCTTAGGCTAAAAAGTGTAGAATTAGATTACCTCTACTCTAAACTAATTATTCACTACAAAGTTACTTACCTGAAGGAAAATATAAAAGAACCGCAAACACTTCACGAATATTATTTAACTTGATTTAGCTGATACTTTTCGAGCAGCAGAGTTGTGGGTTACAGAAGGACAGGCCGACGGTATTTATCAACCGCACGGGCCTTGCCTATGGCTGCTTATTATACTCAAATCTGTTCGCGATAGGCAAAGCTCTGATAACTACAAACCCTCAAAAAAGGACGACTTCTTTGCCATATTTTAATAGCTAACGCAGCATATGGAACAGCGAGAAAAGCGTCGGACGAGTTCAATAACAGGCGAATGACATCTGACAGTGACGATTGAGAATGCATTGTTTGCAGAATCGCAAGGAAGTGACATTTCCATTGTTTCGTATTCCCAACAGAGGGTTTGTTTACTCTTCCGCACTTAGGTTTTTCGATACCTTCTGTACCAAATTTACTAAAAATTATTCTTTTAATCTAGTACCCCTTTCAAACGTTTTTCGGATTCACCGTGAGTATCTTAAATATCTCTTTTCGGGGAGGAAAGACAATAAACGTCACCAAGGCGTGGGTCTGCATTTCAGCAGACACGCTAGTGATGCTCTTCTAGGATAAGAGTGCATTAATAAAAGGTTGTTTACAGAAAAATTACAGACAAGCGTTAACGACTTCAATCTTATTTACTGTTATGCCCCCACTGAGAATGCCGATGAGGATGAGAAAAAAAGGTTTTTACCGACTCCACACTGTCTCCCACACACGGATCCTCATACGAGCTTCCATTTCAAAGGAAATTCGTAATTCTTTGCTGTCCGAACATGTAGTAACTAGTATATATCCTCTATTTTGACGGGAATGAAAACGAAGGTTGTTAGTTTTATGGACAGCAGCATTACCTATTTAACGAGTTTTCATGTGACATGGAACTTGTTCCGTTCGGGCCTCACGTTCCTAACACTTAACATAAACTGGGCCGCATGCAGAATAAGAAATAAACCTTTTTTTTTTTTATTTGGGGGGGGGGGGCTTTTATTACTTGCATAGGTCAACCATGAGTTAACTTCACAGCGACTTTGCAAACCTGTTGGTGTTCCCTTTTTCATTCGCAGAAAAACGGGTTAAGTGTTGTTTCTATTGCTATGTGCATGTAAAGACTTTAAGGAGACCTAAAAATTGTGCTGATAATTTTTGATATTAACTATTATGGAAATACTTAAGGAAATTTTTCAGCTTAAGAACTAATTTTTTTTCAAATTAATACCTACCAGTTTGGTTTTAAAGAAAATAAATATATAAAAATTTTAATTTTATTAAACTTGAACGTGTCTGTAATATATTATGCACAATCTGTTGGCAACACCATGAAACAGTGCTGTTGACGTCATCTCGGTGTTTTTGCTTTTGCTAGTTTATCATTAACCCGTATTCACAGGCAGCACTAATTTTAGGAGTTGATTTTCATGCCGCCATTTGTCTTTGTAACCACTCTATTATAAGTAACATTTATATAATAAGAAATGTGTTTAAATTAATAAAAATCAAATGAATACTTAAAGATTTTCATATCTATTTTTCCATACGTACTGTATTTTTTTTGAAAGGTTTATTTTTTTTACACGGTTTTCTCGGGAACTTATCAGAAACAGAATTGGGTGCATTAAATTAGATTATTCCTATTGTTTATTAAGAAGGATATATTTTTTTTTAAGTTGAGTACTTGGCTACTCTGTGGTAAGCAGCTGCTTGAGGGGGTATTTATTTATTTATCAATGAAAGTTGAGAAACATCCTGAAACAAATTTTAGAGAATATAATAGCAGGAATTGGATTCAAGGAATTAAATTAATTAACCTTATTCGTGACGGAAATGCAAATTACGAAACAAAAGGCGTATCCGGTTTAACGATTCGAAAATCATTGTTGTGTCGTCGATTATTTAGCGTAAGATCTGTTTTCTTCCTTTCTCTTTAATCGTGAAACGAACAATGTAACATTTTACTAGTGAATATAAAACTTAGGTTTTCAACTGAAATAGATTTCATTGGTTATTTAGATATGGTTATTTGTGTTATTAAGAATTTTCCGTGAGTTTTCGAAACGACACTTAGGAGTCATTTCTACAGATAAGTTTAGTCGAAATAGGATTTCCTCAATTACGAATAGTTATGGAATACAACGGACTCCTTTATCACGGCATGATACTGTTGCATGAGAGTTCACTTCAGTGAACTCTCATTACGACAGATGTTATGCAAATATGCCTTTACACAAACCATCGGTGTTCGCCTTTCTAACCGATATAACGATGGGGTGTTTAACGTAAATTAATTAGAACTTTGAGTGTAGTGGGAATCGACCCTGGGAATTCCGTATTCCTTTCCTGTAGCAATACCTAACGTTCCACCCCTTCACTTTAATGAAAGCACTCCTGATACTATGTCTTTTGGTGGGATTCGTAATAACAAGGCGGAAGAGCGCTTAATACGAAAGCAGATATCGTTACTTCGCGATGACGTATTATATAAACAGGGGGCGGGGGTGGCTCAGTCGGTAGCGCGCCAGACTCGTAATCTGTAGTTCCCAGGTTCGAGTCCCAGCTGGGTCAGCGTTGAGATTTATCTCCGCAAAATTCCCCGCCCTGCCCACGGTCAGAAGGGGACACCGATGGGCTTCAAAAGGCCGCCGTCCGTCGGATGGGACGTTAAGCCGTGGTCCCGTGTGCGGGAGAGCCATACCCTGTGCACGTTAAAGAACACGCTGGATGGTCTTGACGGGAGGCTACCATCTGTCTCCCAACAGCTGTTCCAGTGGGTCCCCTCTCCCAACCTTCTCTGAGTCTTCGGGGTCCATGTGACCTGGCCATTTAGCTAATGGTGTGCAAAAAAGTGCCGCTCAGAGGTAAAACAATCCAATCCCAAGTATTATATAAACTAACTGCGGATCTCAACGTTGTGACAGGTGCTACTCTAACCAGAAAAGAACTGCACACGAAGAGAAACCATAGCAGTTATTCATTCCTTACCGCAAAGAAACTGCGAGCGCTGGGGTAGGGATGGGTAAGTTAGTAGCGCTCCCGGCTCGTAATCTGCAGTTCCCAGGTTAGAGTCGCCGCTGGTTCAGCGTTGAGATTTATTTATCTCTGCAAAACTGCTCGCCCTTCTAACGGTCAGCAGGGGACACCGATCAGCTTGGAAAGGCCGCCGTCCCTCGGATGGGATCTTAATTCGTGGCACCGTGTGCGGGAACGCCATACCCTGTGCACGTTAAAGAACTAGTTGCATGGCTTTGACGGGAGGCTACCATCTGTCTCCCGACAGCTGTTCCAGTGAGGCTCCTCCCCCAACCTTCTCTGAGCCTTCTGGGTCCTCGTGACCTGACCGTTTAGTCCATTGTCTAGAAATAAAATGCCGATCACAGGTAAAACAATCAATTCTGAGCTCTATATGATATCAAATGCGTATTATTGTATGAAATTCCAGTCAGTTATTCAAATTTATTCTCTTAACATTTAAAAGCATCCACCTAACAAAGGACTTTAACATTTTCGTATTCATCGCAACGCACTACTCCTATTAGATTCTCTAAAAATTGTTTCAGGATGTTTCTCAAGTGTAAAATAATTCATTTATACTACAGAAAAGGAATGATCTAAATAAGTACACCTAATTCTGTTTTAAATTTTTACACGGTAAATAGGTTCCCGAGAAAACCGTGTAAAAAATAAACCTTTAAAAAAAATACAGTGCATATGAAAAAATAGATATGAAAATCATTAAATCTCCTAAAATTAGTGCTGCCTGCCTGTGAATACGGGTTAATAATAAAGTAGCAAAAACACCGAGATGACGTCAGCAGTACTCTTTCGTTGTGTTGCCAGCAGATTTTGCATAATATATTACAGGCACGTTGAAGTTTTAAAAATGCTTTTCTTAATCATAATAATGTTGCTATTTTAGGTATATTTTTATATTATGTTTCGATCATCTCAGGTACGTAATGTGCATCGTTATTTTTCTACAGAGAAGAAAAATGGTTATATAAAGTTTCGGAGAAGTATAGACGAAACATTGTGAAGCCGTAATAAAAGTTGGAAGTTGCATACTTTGAGTTTCGCATTGCAAGCTTTTTTGAGTTGTTCCACTGGATGTTTTTTCTCACCCTCCTACGATCCACGGAGGAAGTAACCATTCGTTTGTGAGGAAGTAACCCTTCTTTGGATTAATGTATTTTGGGTGAGATTTTAGTGATGTACTGTGATGTGGAAGGGCTTTACGTAGGCAGCAACCATAAATACGTTTACGAACCATTAAAGCTTTGAAAATTCCGGTTTTTGAAAAGTCGTTTTCGGTAACAACTTTGGTATTTGCGAGTAATCTGAAGATTGATATTATTGTATTGGCCCAGAAATGAAAATTAACAGTTAGGTGCACGTCGTGGTGTAATAAGATAGAAAATTAGAAACGGATTTGCATCGCCCTTTAAGCCTTTTGCCAAACGTTTGCAGTGTTTAAAATTTATGTTTATGATGAATAAATATTTCGTTTTAGAGTGAATGGTGGGGTAAAACTTATTTATTGACAGATGAAATAAACAGTTGCAATTATCATTCTATAAAAAGGGATTGACTACGAAATATTTGTGTTGACACGAAATAGGGTCTTCCTAATTGTAGCTATGGAAAAAGAATGGTTTTTTTTTCAACTACGTTATTTGCGTTTTTACAGTTAAGAACGATAGGATAATTTTACAAATGCCAAGATGCAAAATAATTATCCGGTGCAATACACTAATTATTTTATTAAGAGTAAAACTGAACTCTAAACGTGATTTCAAGTTTCATGTCAACTTTGCGTTTAATATTTTTTTTTCGCGTGTTAAATATTCCAGCGTTCATCATTTATATATTACGGCAACCAACGCTTTTATATTCGATATTACACGTATGCCGTACAGGTGTGAGAGATATCTAATGCAAATGATATTGAATAAGATATTTGGCTACTAAGGTATTATGGCAATGTCACCTTTTATTTTGTCCATGAGATAGGTTTTGTGAGTGACCTCAGGACAAAATATGTTTTGGAAAATGTATTGAACTGAATAATAAACTGTGATTCGAAAATATTGTTTTGTTGTATAGCTTTCACGAGACACTGCTTTTCCTCTTCACAATATAGAAATTATGCTGGAAAGTAACCGAAACCGCGTTGCTGACGTCATCTCTGTGTTTTCTCCAATTCATTATTAAGGCGCACACATATTTCAGTTTGGTTATTTATGGCAATACGTAGCTCTTTCACGGTGCACGTTGGATATTTTATCCTTTAACGTGTCTAGGCAGGGAAAGTTTTCGTTATTCGATTATCTTTGGTTATTTGATGACGATCGCTACTGCTACGTTATGTTCGATAATATTCGTTCCTATAATATTCACTAACTGACTTCGCCGAGGTAAGAGAAATGGTGATAAAGAAGCTTAAAGAGAGAGAACTTTGTTGCGGATATGGAAAGGTGTCACTTTCTTCGAAGTCGGCAAACAATTAAATCAACAATGTTATTGTCAGACGTCAGCAAAGAATTATTACGATTACTTTCAAAAAGTATACAGTTAATGAAATCTGTTGAAGTCAAACGTACGTAGTAGCGTCGACATTTTTCACGTTTTCTTCTAGGGAATCGAAGATTAGTTGTGGTTAGAAAAATAAGCCGTCTTTTAAGTCACGGAGGTAGGAAGAGGATATTTTAATGATATCGTTTATTTCTTTATTTGATGGATATTTTATTGAACTGTGACATAAATAATTTGTTAAAGCAATCTATTTGCCATCTGTCAATCTCGGTTCTTAGCGAAAGAAACCGGGCTATCATAAAATATTCCATCGCTAATTAGAAATATTTCATATTTATTAACATACAACTCTATTAGGAGGAATCCTAATGTCATCCGCAGCATATTTTTGACGCATGCAATCGAAATGAAAGAAATTTGTGCGTGCCGCGGTGGCAACGTGCATGGCGCTAATGAAAAAAAAAAGGCGATGCAGAAGGCAGGCAAAAGGAAAAGGCGATGCGGAATGGAAAAGGTGGCGGGAGAGAGTAGCAGGAGATCCGGAAACGAAACACATGCAGTGGAAAAGGACAAAGTGTGTTCACTTTCTTTTTAATGGTTGCCCTAATACGGCTATTCGGCATCCCACGGCCGAGTGGTTAGCGCGCTTGGCTACTGATCTAAGGGACCTTGGTTTGAGCCCCGGTGAGGTATGGCTATTTGTGCCGTTTTTGTGCTGAGGTCCTGCCATCTTCTCAGACCTTCTACTATGGTATATAAACTGATAGGGTCCTGTCACTCCTCTGTGGCAAGCAGCTGCTTTACGGGGTATTTATTTTATTATTTATAGAAACTAATACTTCATTTCAGAAGTTCTCTTACCCATTCATCTCCATTAATCCATAGTACATTACTCAATTAATCATTCACTTTAAAAACAAATGCAATTTACAACAAATTCAAATATTTTTTCTTACATTTCTCTAAACTGATTCATTCTACAACTACATTCTTAAAACAATAATTAGACTAAGACAGTGAAGATATTATCTCACTCACACAGTACCCGTGATTTCTACCACTTCAAACAACCATTGACTAAAGTAATTTTCTTTACATTTACTCAAATAGTGGTTGAATTTCATATCAACTTCATTCCATAAACAGTTTTTCATATATATCACTACCACATCAAGCTGCTCCAAAACAACAGAACACTCAATGCTATATTATATTACTACCATTACTATACAACTTTGCTCTGTCTGTAATTGCCACCAAACTAGAAAGAAAACATTCTTTTCAATGACTCGTATCCGATTTCTACAAAATATTCTCACTGAATCCACTACATTCATATCGTACTCCTGTAACTTTCAATCAAAAATGAACCATAAAGCTTTTAAACTACTCGCAGTTATCTAGAATTAACTAATCCACTCAATTAAAGGTAACGTTGCAAGAAGTTGCAATCATAGACTCCATTTATGCCTCGAAAATGACAATTTTTTTTCTTTTCCAGTTGAATTGCATTTTTTATCACACACAAGTTAACTGTGCTGTGTATGTCCATGCTTGCCTCCAATATTGATTAAAATCTATTTTTTCTACAGTTTTCTCTTCCTGTGTCAACAGAGCATTCGTTAATACTAAGTAACACTCTTGAAAAATATCAGTGTGCATGAATTTATCTAATATCTGTTACCATTCACACTTAATGACCCATTACTACCAGTATTTTGTGCATTACACTACTGGATTCCAGAATGTTCAGAAGAAAACAAACAAGATCACTTTTGAAATTCTGACATTTGGAAACACTACATCAGTTATTCAACATATGGTTCACAAATCTTCACTCATTACCAATGAGACCTTATTATCTAATTAAATCTTTCTATTTCTTATATCTCCTAAAACTTTTCTCTTTCACTATGTATACATACAGCACCACGACTCATGAAGTGGTGTTTTCAAATTTAGCTTAAAAGAATTTATATTTCACTAAGGAAATATTTGGTTCAAATATATCTATACCTTCACCAATGTGATGTCCACTACAAACAATAATTACCACCACCATCTTTTTCCCTTTTACATTTCCTAACAGTATTCTTCATACGTCACAGAGTCATATGTGAGACACCAATACTCATGTAAAAAGAAAACGAAACAGTTTGGTTTCGTATAAATGTCAAGTGTGAGTATCATTCCCGAATGCACGCAACAAAAATTACTACTGATTGAAACTGCAACAGTTTTATATTTACATGTAGGTGAGTCGTTGTGCACAGAGGTAACTTCAATCCAAAGAAAGATATATCATTCAAAACTTATAGATTCGGTTAAGTGTTTTAGTATTCCAAAATTTCAATGCTATGTAGTGTGAAAACCCAAAGAATAATATCAGATGTACTAATCAATGTATTACCATTCATTACATAATTTTTCTCTCATTATACATGCTACATTCTACTAAACAACATGTGATGCTACTCGGATGCATTGCAAGAACTATAAACATTTCCAAAGTAACGAAGAAAAAAGAAAAACACTAGTCTCGGATAAATGTGAACAGTGCACGAGCAATGACTATATTACCACACAAGTAGCATTTCTGCTTCGTAACAGACTTGTCATATATTTCCAGAATGGTTTAGAAGATACCCGAAATAATTTCCCGTCTCTTATCCTTTCCACTATTCTCAAATCTTCCCACTCCCATTATATTCCATTTCCAACTGCACGCACAAACGCACGCACGCACACACATATATATATGCATATTCCTGTTTATGAATAGTTTTCTGTATTTCAAAAATATAGTTTCATAGAGAACATAACATAAACCAAGAGAAAAATTATGGTTCTAATTTATCTACTACACTTATAAGAGTAATGTAGGTATGAGAAAATCGTTCACCACGTATGTTAATGACTTTATTTTAATGCTGTACATATCTTAAAATACGACCCTCAATCAATAAATTCCAAGCGTATATGTCATGGCCTGTATTTAGAAAAATTTTATATATCATTTTATTATTTTGTACTTAATTAGAGTGACTGTAATTGGTGGTATGTCGAATTGCAGGATTGTGCAGTACGCACTGTTTTCAGAAAAGAAGCCTTTTCTTTTTGAAACACAGACCCCCTTTTTTATTCCAATAGAACTACGACATATAGAAATGTCAAGCTTTTCATGTAAATTATTCAACAATAATAACACACTGGGAAAAATTTATAAAGTAGTCTAAGAAACACAAATTACAGGTGAAAAACGAACACAACCGAAATTGCATGTTGCAGCTCACTGAGAGGTCCGATTGAGAAGTTTGAGAAGTCGCGAAAAAGCAGCTTTCCTTCCATCGTTCTGTTGTGGAAGCTAAACTTTATGTGTAACTTTTGTACGGAAGCTGTAAAACGAATCCACAGCAATGTCTGATACAGCTGCAGAGACCAGTGTTCCAGCTGCGGTTTCACCTAAAAAGAGGGGCAAGGCAACTGCCGGAAAGCCAAAAAAATCGAAGATTGCCGCTTCTCATCCTAAGGTGTCAGAGATGGTGATTCGGCGATCACTGCACTGAAGGAAAGAGGTGGATCGTCGTTACAGGCTATCAAAAAATACATTGCCTCTCACTACAAGGTAGACATCGAACGTCTAGCTCCCTTTATCAAGAAATATCTTGCAATCAAAAATGAACCATAAAACTTTTAAACTACTCGCAGTTATGTAGAATTAACTAATCCACTCAATTAAAGGTAACGTTGCAAGAAGTTGCAATCATAGACTCTATTTATGCCTCGAAAATTATAGTATTTTTTTCTTTTCCAGTTGAATTGCATTTTTTATCACACACAAGTTAACTATGCTGTGTATGTCCATGCTTGCCTCCAATATTGATTAAAATCTATTTCTTCTACAGTTTTCTCTTCCTGTGTCAACAGAGCAATCGTTAATACTAAGTAACACTACAGTAACCTAAAGTAACACTCTTAATCCTAAGTAACACGCCAGTGGGCAACTCGTTCAGACCAAAGGTAAAGGTGCAACTGGTTCCTTTAAGCTGAGTGCTACTGGTTCCTTTAAGCTGAGTGCTACTGGTGAGAAGACGAAAGAAAAACCAGTAAAAATCAAAAGTAACTAAGAAAGAAAGAACAGCAAAAAAGCCAAAAACCTCCAGTGTTGCGAAAAAGGTATCGAAGCCCCAGAAAAACCGGCGAGAAGAAGAAAACGCCTGCAGAGAAGAAACCTTCCGCTGCCAAGAAAAGCAAACCTGCTAAGAGTCGAAAAGAAACCAAGGTGACCAAACCGAAAGCACCTAAACCTAAAAAAAGCCCTGCTACGAATACGGGAGGCTACCGTCTATATCCCAATGGCTGTTCCATTGGGTCCCCTCCTCGAACGGTATCTGGGTCTTCTACGTCCTTATGACCTAACTATTTAACCGATGGTGTGCAAGAAAGTGCCGCTCAGAGGTGAAACAACCCAACTGTCAGCTTTTTTCGAAATTCAAAACTCGAATTTTATTTACATTTCGGAAAACCTCGAGAAGAATCGCCCAGTATGATGTAACGTTGAATTAATACTCTAAGACCGGATTTAACCTACTAATTACAAAACCTCTAAAAATTTCAAATTAAATTATTGACAATGAATAATTTAAATATAAAAAAAATTTTAAAAGTCATAATGTAATAGGCCAATCTTCAGACTTTGTATTATTTCATAATCAACTACTTTCTATTCAGAATCCTGTTGAAAACATATTCCCCCTTTCCTATTTGAATTATAAACTCTGATAATTACCTCACTGTGACTAACCATTCGCTATATAACGTCTGTTATCGCAATATATGGTTTTCAAATCAGGTATACGTCTTAAAATACCAAGTCTATTTTTTATATTCCGAAACGAAACTTCTTCTTAATCTTGTTCACGTCGCCGGAAATACTAGAATTTCCAACAATTATATCGCATAAAGCTTATTTCGATAACCGGAAGTGCATGATATTGTTTCGTCAAAGTAACAACGTATGTGTAGTATTATTGAAAATATGAACATATTTTAGGTGTAAGATGCAGTTGATATGAGAGAGATTTCTTATAAGATTCGAATTTCATGATATGTAGATCTGATGTGAATTATTTTCTGTATTAGACGGTGAAATTATTAATCAAGTGTAGATATTTGGTGAGAAAAAATTTCCTTCTCGAATAATGTTTAAATCTGATAATGTAAAGTGACAGTTTAGCAGAAAGGAAGCGGAAATGATCATAAGTTATGTAGCTCACTTGAAAATAGTTTATTGTTGATTCTTTTCTTAATTTCCTTTGCTGTTAAGAGGTTTAAAAATAATTGAATCTGTGCAATTTATAGAGTTTTGCTTTGAGCTGTGTTTTTTAAATTTCTAATTGAGGTTTGGAGAAAAACTCTTTAAGAATAGCAGGATTGGTTTCTTTTTTTTTAAGTATGATGTTGTACTTTTTTTTTTCTAATTTTTCCTCTCGGTATGTTGTGTGTATATATATATGGGGTATTTGATATTTCTAGTGTTGAGGTGTATTTGGTGGCAATGTTGGAGTTAATATGATTTTGTCTGATGAATAGTGTACAGTGGTGTATTCTAAAGAATTGGAGAAAAGGGTTTTAATTTAGTCGCTAGTAATATGTTTAAAAGTTTTCTTTATGTTGAAAGTGTTGTGATATTTATGTAAATTGAGAAGAATTTCGATGGGTTGTTAGCGGGGTGGAAATGGGGGGTGTCGTTTTGGAGTTAAAAAGGAAAGTGTGAAAAAAAGAAGAAGAAGAGGCCTAGTGGGTTTTAAAGGAAAAGAGAAGAAGGCAAAAAACGCAGGTGTCGTTGTTGGGGTAAGGGTGTGTGGGTGGGTGTTTGGGGGGGGGGGTGAGTGTGTGTGGGGGGGAAGGTAGGGAGGTGAGCAACGACGAGTTCGTTGCTCCGCAGGGACAAGAAACAGGAAAAATTAACGAATGCATTGCTGAGATGGAGAAAAAAAGAATTTTTTTTCCATTCTAATCGTCTACTCTGTCGTTTTTAGGAGTAAATTAGAAGTGATTTGAACTACTCTAGGCCCCAAAAATTGCCTGGAACGAGAGAGGGTTGGTAATTTTTATTTTTTTTTGTCAAGTTCCAAAACAGGATACTCTCCCCCCTCCCTCTACACGTTTTTTTTTTTGTTGTTTTGAATTTCCTGGCCTGACACTTTGTAATTAGCAAGTAATAGCATCCAGTGGTTAATCTGTGTCCAAACAAAAGGTAGCAAAGAAATCATTAGGTGAAAGGCCTGGCATTTTGTAATTAGGGAGTAATAGTGGGGAATGTTGATATGTTTCCTAAGAAAAGGTAGGAAAGAAATCATAAGGTGGAAGAAACGAAATGGAACTTGGAAGGTGTCATCCCTCTCTGTCTCCCCCCCCCCCCCCTCTGTTTTATTTATTTTTTTCTTTTTTTCAAATTTCTTAGTCAGGCATTTATTAATTACGAAGCAATAGCAGGCAATAGTAAAATCTGTGTCCTACCAAAAGTTAGGAGGGAAATCATGTGGGCTTGAAGAATGGCAAATGGAACTTGCAAACTATCTTTTCACCCCCACTCCCAACTCCATATTTAAATGTGAAAAAAAATTCGTTGAAATATCTGATTTCATCAATATATCTTTTTTTTTAAATATGTTTTTCTCACTCTGCCCTGCATGTAGCACTAGAGAGCAATTGTCTAGTGTGGAATGGAGTAAAGGGTGAAAGTGGCGTCCCTATGAGATGGGACGCGAACAGGAGGAATACTCGGCGCAGAGACCTCTGGCGGCAGAGGTAAGTGTCGTGAGGAAGTAGCACTTTAAGAAATGGAATGCCTGCCACGATGCCCAGGTCCCTAAACGTACCCAAGTTCTCTATTTGAAATCATTTTAATGTGTCTTCCACAAACCTAGGAACCTTTAACCCCCCCCCCCCCCAAATTTTTTTTACTGCATTAATGAGCATCTGTGCTTTACCTATGGGTCGAACCCAGGTCCCTTAGAACTGTAGCCGAGCACGTTGACCACTCTGGCCTGCGACGGGTGTGAATTGTATAGCCAAATGAAATTTGCAATGTGCTTCGACAGTCTGTTTCTGCAACTAGAAGTGCATTTTTTTTCAGGCAGTGCACCACATTAAGTTCTGTCCATCATCAAACTATTTCAAAAAAATGATATTGTACTGACACTATCTCATAAATAGTTCGTATCTGTATCTCTCTCGTAGGTGCACTAACCAAAATTTTATATTCCTCATCAGAGCTCTAAAGGAAATGAAATCAGATTATTATTAGTATTTTAGACCCTATGAAAGATACTTCTCAGTAAATGGTAGCTAGGTAGTCACTGGAAGGAGAGCTATGCACCAATCCCCTGTGATGATGCATAGAAACGGCCAGGCCTAGCACCTAATGTCCGATCCCGCCTTCTCGTGGTGCAGACCGTTAGTACCTTTCAAAAGAGATACTCTCTTGTGGAAGTGAACGGAAGGGTAGGGCTGCCAGATTAGTGTGGCCTACTGATCTGTACAACTATGGCTATTTTTCTTATTTTTCCACCCTACTGAGGAGTGGTCAACCACAGAGGGTCCTGGTGCTAACCATATAAATCCACTGGACTGGCCAGATATATGGCTCTGAGCTTCATTTTGGATCCTGATTTTGCTGCACTGGTGGGCTTCTGTGGAGGGAAAATCTTCCGCTGTGTTTTCTGTTTGTTTGTGGGTTGACAGCCCCAAGTGAATAGATTCACAGGATATGTTTATCAGCTGGTGGATAATCCTGAGCAGAGGTCATCGCAGGCACCTGAACTCTTTGCTTTTATTGGCATCGTCAAATTCTACATTGGAGGAAGTCTTCCAGTGTAGATGGCTTCAGACTTTAGTGGTGGGGAAACGGGTCTTTGCCCCATGTCTGCGATTAGGGGGCTGTTAGATATTGTTGGCATTCCCTCTCTCAATAAACATAGTTTCTTTAAACATCCCATTAACCATTTTCTCTACATAGGTATTCCCTCTCTCAATAAACATAGTTTCTTTAAACATCCCACTAACCATTTTCTCTCCATAGGTAGTTGGGTTGGGTTGGGTTGTTTTACCTCTGAGCGGCACTTTTTTGCACACCATGGGCTAAATGGCCAGGTCACATGGACCCCGAAGGCTCAGAGAAGGTTGGGGGAGGGGACCCACTGGAACAGCTGTTGGGAGACAGATGGTAGCCTCCCGTCAAGGCCATCCAGCGTGTTCTTTAACGTGCGCAGGGTGTGGCTCTCCCGCACACGGGGCCACGGCTTAACGTCCCATCCGACGGACGGCGGCATTTCCAAGCCCATCGGTGTCCCCTACTGACCGTGGGCAGGGCGGCCATAGGTAGTTGGAATGTGAGGACTCTGCACAGAGCATTTTCTCTTGATGTCCTCACACAAGAATTCCACCATTATAATTTAGATATTCTCGGCTTGCAAGAGACCAGATGGACAGATAAAGGTCAGATTCTTAAAAGTAATCTTAAATTTCTCTTTTCAGGGAGGGACGACACTAAGTATCACCAAGGCGTGGGTCTGCTTCTCAGCAGACACGCTAGTGATGCTCTTCTAGGATATGAGTGCATTAATGAAAGGTTTCTTACAGCAAAATTTCAGACAAGCGTTAAAGACTTGAATGTTATCTGTTGTTATGCCCCGACTGAGGATGCCGATGAGGATGAGAAGGACAGGTTTTATGGACAATTTCAGGATATTTTGAATTCTGTCAAGAAAGGAGATATTACCCTTGTTCTTGGTGACTTCAATGACAAAGTTGGTACTGACTCTGCCCTTTGGGGAGGAGTAATAGGCCCTTTTGGTATTGGTAGCTGCAATGGCAATGGGCAACGTATCCTACAGGTAAGTAAACTCAATGGATTCAGAATAACTAACACTTATTACAAACACCGCGACTTACATAAGTACACATGGGTTTCACCAGATGGGCTGCATAAGAATGTGATTGATTATATATTAGTTAACAGCAAATGGACTAGTTCTGTTAGGAATACCAGGTCTTATAGGGGAGCTGAAATTGGATCTGATCATTACCTTGTTAAAAGTGTCTTGCAACTTAAACTTAAAAAGTGTTGTGCTAGGGTTAAAAAATTTACTTTTAATACTGAAGCTCTGAAAGACCCAGTTATAGCCAAAGCTTACCATGATAGGTTACTTAGTCATTATGACAGTCATGGTATGCTTACTACTGAAGTTGAGGAAGAATGGGATCATTTTAAACAGGCTTTTTTGGACACTAACTGTACTCTTTTAGGAAAAAAGGAGCAGAAGAGGCAGAATTATCTGAGTGATAAGGCACTTGAGCTTATTTCAGAAAGAAAGAACTGCAGGAATGTCCTTAATGAATACCCTACTAGTACTAATAGAAAGCATTACAGAGAGCTTAATAAACGTGTAAAAGATCAGTTAGCTGCTGATAAGAATCTTTTTGATCGGGTTTTGATTGGTTTTGTATATTATGTTCGATAAAATCACGTGGAACAAAATGTGTATTGCATCTAAGTGAAATCATTTAGTTTAAATTCGTTCTTAGACTAAGCATTATAAAATTAAAAAAAAGTTTTTAATGCAAAAAATTTCAAATATTAACGCCACAATATTTCTAATTAAAATAGTTCATGAACTGCTGAACTTATATTCCTATAGGAAACATCATATATGAAAGCAGTAAAAATGACTTTTTTATTTTAATGAAATTATATTTTTCCCTATATTATTAATAAATAAATATTATTGAGAACATTTTATTGGTTGTAACTTGATGTTAGCTTGAAAATACTTTTCAGAATATTGCGACTCATATTTAAATTCATTTCCATTTGTGAAAACGCATTTCTGCTGATTGTATTCTATAAACAGATTTCAAAAAATAACTATTACTAATAAAATTAAATTTCAATTGTTTTATTCCTGGTATTAGTTAAAAAAAATAAAAGCTTCATAATACTCCTGTTCTGAAACTTATTGAGAAACAGAAATGCGGTCTGGAGAGCAATGTTGAAGTCATAGCTTAAATTAAAAGCCTCTCAAAGTTTCGTTACCACTTTGGTTATAAATAAAAAAATTCTAAAATATTTTGTTTCGTTCAACACTATAACTTATGAAGTTCTCCATAGATATCCAGAACGCACCCAAGGTGCATTACAAAATGGAAAATAAGTAGAAAGATCAAAATCGAAACATTATGCAATATTTTTTTGACAAATCTAAAACGATATAGTGACCGATTGGTTAGCATGCTTAGCTACTGATCACAGGGGCCTGGATTCGAGCCCGGGTAAGGCATGGATGTTTGTGTTGTTTGTCTGCTGTGGTCCCGCCATCCTCACAGACCTTATACTTTGGCATATAAAATGACAGGCTCGTGTCAGACCTCTGTGGCAAGCAGCTGCTTGAGGGGGGTATATTTATGCTTATATTATATTCCTCATCGTCTAAACCTTTCTCAGGGTTTGATTATTTTTCTCTCTAACTGATTGATACATTTTTTGTTTCATTTTATTTCAATTTTTAATTGATATAATTTGATATCATTTCCTTATTGCAAACAAGTCTTTGGATGTTTCTATTTTGATATCTAGAGTTCTCTTTCGTTCTTAATGTAGCACAGTGCCCTTTTATACATTTGAAGCCAATATCGTTTATAAAACAATAGGTAAATCATTAACAAATACTTTTACACAGCCCTTGACAGCTTACTCATTGTTTAAATTAGTAGTACATCATCTTTGGCGGGTTTAAATCAAGTAGTGGGTGAATTTCAAAGATTAGGGTTCTAATCAAACTTCAAACGTCCTAAATTAACTTAATGCTTGTCCTATCCCTCTAATTTATTTATTTTTATTTATTGTTATATTTTATTGTATTTTTGTTATTGTAGATATTTTTATGTACAGAGTGTGTTCTTGGAAAGGCTGTTGGGGGGGGGGGGTGACTCACTGATATTGCTTTCAGGTCTAAAGCTGGCTGCTTGCATTGAAATGACGGATTCCAGAAGTCTTTTATAGCCTTTTACGACTAGCCTGGGGCGCGAGGTTAGCGCAGTAGGCTAGATCAGGAGATTGCAACAATAGTTTGAGCGTAACTGTCGAACGAGAAGGTCGTTTCGATACTTGTCAAAAGGACACTACTCTTACTCGAAGGAAACCCTTAAGGAGAGGGCGCGATTCCAAGTAAAAATCGAGACTCTTGGTGAATCTGAGTTGGGTTGGGTTGTTTTACCTCTGAGCCCCACTTTTTTGCACACCATGGGCTAAATGGCCAGGTCACATGGACCCCGAAGGCTCAGAGAAGGTTGGGGGAGGGGACCCACTGGAACAGCTGTTGGGAAACAGATGGTAGCCTCCCGTCAAGGCCATCCAGCGTATTCTTTAACGTGCACAGGGTATGGCTCTCTCGCACACGGGGACGGCCGCTTTTCCATGCCCATCGGTGTCCCCTACTGACCGTGGGCAGGGCGGGGAATTTTGCGGAGATAAATCTCAACGCTGACCCAGCTGGGACTCGAACCTGGGAACTAGAGATTACGAGCCTGGCGCGCTACCGAATGAGCCACCCCCGCCCCTGGTGAATCTGATTACAGTCTTGTGGATTCAGAGTGAACCACATTGTAGGCAATGGTCCTTTCGCCGAGTTTGAGGTTTGTAAAGCAGGAATTTGCAGAGTGAGCTGTTCTCCACCTCATTATGTTAATGTTTACAGCAGCAAAGCAGCAAAAGCCTAGGAGTTGAGCACATCCCCAGCACGCAATTGTATATAGTGTTAATAAACTGCGTCGTCCCTAAACAACTTTCATGCAGTTAATTGTTGGACATATTCTTTATTCATCATGTAACGCAGTAGATTTAGGCATATGACGCTACGGGCGTAAAAACCCGCGAACCTATCATTTCACCAAAGTAAGGGTGAAGATAGTTAAGTAACAAATTCATCGTCTTCTGGCGGCCACGATATTTGGCCCAGCCCCATCGCATTCCGAATACGGAGAAGGACATCACATCTAGCGCAGTCTAACAGAATTGGCACGAGGGCATCACATTCTGGCGCCGCGTAATTGAATCGAAAATGGGAGGACATTGCAATGCTTTGTCATCGTTAAACCAGTACAACTAAGGGTTTCTAAGTGTATAGACTTTCATATCTAGAGAATGTTCTAGTAGTCGGTGGTTCTCATAATCAATGCAGTTGTTGATACTCATGTTGTTTACTATTTCGTTTAAATAATTTATATCTCCAAATATAACTTACTTTTTGAACCACGTTTGAAATTCCAATATTATTCGATTTCTACAAAACTTTCGAAAGGACAATACAATCAAAGATTGTAATTTCATTTCCTAGCTGAAAGCACAACGAAATTAAGATGTATAAAAAAAAAACCTCAAGCAACTGGTTGCCACAAATGTCTGACAGGAGCCTGTCACTTTATACGCCATAGCAGAAAGTCTGTGAGGATGGCGGGACCTCAGCAGAAAAACATCACAAATGTCCATGCCTTACCCGGGGCTCGAACTCAGTCATATTAGTAATATTCCATTCTAATTTATATAGTGTTTTCTTAACTTTTTTATAATGCCCTCCCTCCTTCAAAGCCTCAATAACGATACCCAAAACTTCAAATTGTGCAAGTGATGCAATAATAACTGATGAAAACTTTTAATTGAGAGTTCTTGTAGCTGCAAGGGTTACACTTTTAAAAGCGATTCACTAAACGATCAATCTCTTAACATTTGGGGAATTATAACCAATTGAATTTTAACAAAACATTTCCTAGATAACCCAGTTCCCTCCCCACAAAGAGGTGCCACCAAACTTCTGGTCTGACAAATGGCAAAAATAAGGAATTTTTTTTAGTACTAATTTTTATGTGTCATTTACCAAATACATATATATATATATTTTTTTGCCGTCCCGTGGTCGAGTGGTTAGCACGCTTGGCTACTGATCTACGGTACCTGGGTTCGAGCTCCGGATAAGGCATGGATGTATGTGTCGTTTTTCTGCTGAGGTCCTGCCATCCTCTCAGACCTTCTACTATGGCATATAACTGGCAGGCTCCTGTCAGACCTCTGTGGCAAGCAGCTGCTTGAGGAGGTATTTTTTTATTTTATTTTAAGTTCTTTTCAACTTTTGGAAATGTTGTTGCTTTCAGACCAAAGGGTCAATTCATTACCATTGTTTGTAAATTTGTTATTTTTCATTAATAATTCTAGTTAAGTGTATATATATATAATATGTATATATATATAGACAATATGTTAAAAACAGGGTCATACCTGCGGCGAGTTAATGAAACAACGACGGTCTTTTTGAGAGAGGGGGGGGGAACGCTTATTCCACAATTTAGTATTATTTATCCATTCTACATTAAATATTTTTAACCGAAAATAATGCTAACAACGAAACGAGAAAGTGCAGCAGAGAAAGTTAAGTTTGGCAAAGAGTTAATTGGCCGATTCGGACTTCATTAGTATTCTCCATGCTGACGAAGTTACAAAGATGTCCACGTCTCCACGTCGCAGATTGCGCACGACGCTTTCTAAAGGCGGCATTCAAATTACGAAATATAAATTATTTATTATGTTTCGAACTCTTACAGAACCGAATTATTCAGCGCAGCCGGACTAGCGTGCTGGAGATTTGATAAAGTGGGAATAAATTGGTTTACAACTAACTTTGAAAACAGACAAACATCCTTAAATATTTCACACTTTACGAAGTATTAATTTATTTAATTATGATCTTGATGTAAGTTTCGGGTCCTTTAGAATTTAGTAACACATATAGACAACACATAATTCCATTGGAATATATTTAGAGTGGTCTTTGCGAGAATAGCTTCTAGTCGGAAAACGAATTTCTAAAATTTCCTCACAAGTTTTCTAAATTTCTAATCTTCGTAAATAACAACTAAGCTTAAACCGGAAGGAGAAGGGTACATTTCCCTGAAGTGATGTTTGACGCCTCAGGGCGAGCTCAGAATTTGATGCCTGATGCCTTTCCACCCTGCTGGGCCTTGGTGTAAGCTTTGGAACATAATCTTTCAAAACAATTTTTATATTTTCTCAAAGAGAAAAAAAATTAAAACATACCTAGCTTCCTATATGGATCCTAAAAAGTAGAAAAAAAACCTAAACATATCAATGGTTCAATCTGTCACTGAGTTCGTATTCACTTCAAAGGAAGACAGGGCGCCGACAGTCTTGTTGAGTAGGTAAATAAGAGCCCTATCTTCCATTGAAGTGAATACGAATATTTATTTATGTATTTGTCACTAAAAAGACCTACCTTCAAAATGTTTCATTTGATGTATGTTTGAGGTAGTCCATGACATTGGAGACAAATTTTGATTTGAAATATGATTCGTTAAAGTCTAACCCTGGGACAATTCGCCCACCTCACCTTTTATCAGGGGGGAGAATAGTGAGGGTTAAAGTCGAAATAGTTTACGAGGGTCATTATATGAGCTTTAATTTGACACTTGTAACTGTAGGCTCTCCCATTCGAAAGATATAGTAGAACGACTTTCACACTTCCCGTTTTTCAGGGGACGAACAAAACATGGAAGGGGCTTATTATTTATTTATAGCTTATGATACTTCCCACGTCACAAGCTTTCATTTGAAGCATAGCTTGTGGCCGAGTGGTTAGCGCGCTTGGCTGCTGATCTAAGAGCCCTGGGTAAGGCATGGATGTATGTGTCGTTTTTCTGCTGAGGTCCTTGCCACTCTCTCAGACCTTCTACTATGGCATATAAACTGACAGGCTCCTGTCAGACCTCGGTGGCAAGCAGCTGCTTGAGGGGGTATTTTTTCTTTTTTTTTTTGTTACATTCCGCACTGGTGTTCAGGAGTTTGAATTTGGGTTTTTCAGTTTGAATAGGGGGAAATAATTTTCATATTTTCTCCTTTTACGGGAGGGATAAAATATGGAGGAATCAATTTTTTATACCATAAGACATTCCCCCTAGTCAGAAGCTTTCATTTGACGTATAGCTTGTTACTTCCGGAACTCACTTTCTGGAGATATAGTGGAACAATAGTTATCACATTTTCCTTTTTTAGGGGGGTAGAAAGCATGGAGTAATTTTTAATAGCTTATGGCACTCCCCACGTCATAAGCTTTCATTTGACACATAAATCAATATGTTCCTCCATCGTGTTCGAAATATATGAGGGAACAACGTTTTGACAAATCCACAAACCGACAAATGTCAAGTGAAAAGCAGGAGAAATATTGGTAATAAAAATGGGAAAGATATGTGGGATTTGTTTTCCTTACGATTATGAGCAAGAATGATGTGAACTGAAGTAAACAGATATTTCTGTTTTGAAAATGGATTGATGACTAGCCTAAGAAAACAGTAGCTTCATTATTCAGAAGGAATGCAAAAAATGCACTTTTGAGAAATGCTGTAATTCTATTGGTGATATATTTTTATTTGTAACACTTAAATCAGGTCCGGATCTAGGGACGAATAACCTTGGAATGAAAGCTTCTGTCGTGAGAGATCATAAGCTACCTCAAACAGGGACGTAGCGAAGGATTATGGTTGGGGGGGGGGGAGAAATCGAAAATTTTCCAACTCGAAAATCAAATTTTGCCAACTTAGAAAATAATGTCTCTGTCTGGTTCGTACCTAGATTTTCGCTCCGTGGGGGAAGGGAGGGGGGAGTTAAATCAATTTTCACAATTCTCCTGCATTCTGCCATTATTTCACAGAACTAGCCATAATTTCACAGAAATAATCTCAATATTTAAATGTCGTATGAATTGTGGCAAGTCAGTGTGAATTTTCCCAACTCCCCTTGTCAGAAAGTTTTGTGACAAGAAAAAAATAAAGGAGTTGGGAAAATTTTTTGAAATTTTCCCAACTCCCCTTGTCAGTTTGGCCAACTCTCCTTAATTTCTCAAAACCAATCCCAATCTTTACATCTCTACGAAATTTTACAAGTCACTTGAAATTTTTCAAACTCCCCAAGATTTTGCAAAGTTTTCTCGATTTTGTTAGCTCTCCTAAAATTTCGAATTTTGCCAACTGCCCTACATTTTAAGTTTCCTAGATTTGTCTAAACAAACCGACAAATGTCAAGTGAAAAGCAGAAGAAATATTGGTAATAAAAATGGGAAAGATATGTGGGATTTGTTTTCCTTACGATTATGAGCAAGAAGCTCTCCTTAATTTCACAAAAACAATACCAATTTTCACAACTCGCCAGTATTTTAACAAGTGGATTCGAATTTTGCCAACTGCCCTAGATTTCACCAAGTTTCCTCAATTTTGCCAACTCGCCACAATTTTACAGAAAAAAATCCCAATTTTTACATGTCACCTGATTTTTGCAAAGTCACTCTGAATTTTGCCAACTCCCTCAAGATTTGCCAAATCTCCTAGATATTGCGAAGTTACCTCGAATTTGCCAACACTCCATAATTTTACAGGAAAAAGATTGCAAATTTTACATCTCACCTGAATTTTGCCAACTCTCCACAATTTTGCCAACTACCCCTTGATTTTGACAATTTCCTAAGTTTTGGCGACTCTCCTAGATTTTGACAACTCGCCATAATTTTGCGGAAAAAAATCCCAATTTTTACAACTCACCTGAATTTTACCAACTCCCCACGATTTTGCCAAGTCACTCCGAATTTTGCCAACTCCCCAAGCTTTTGCCAAGTTGTCCCGATTTTGCCAATTCACTGCATTTTACTAAGTGGCTTCGAATTTTACCAACTGCTCCAGATTTTGCCATCACTATTTTCCCAACTGCCTTAGATTTGCCAAGTTGCCTCGATTTTGACAACTACCTTTGCCAAGTATAGATTTTGATAACTCCTTTAATTTTACGAAAAAAAAAAGTTACAAATTTTAACTCACCTAGATTTTACGAAGTCGCTTCTAATTTTGCCAACTCCGTGTTACTTTGGGGGGGAGGCTCCCCCCCCCCACTTTTCCCTTCCCATAGCTACGCCCATGCGTTTAGTCCAAAAATTTTTAAATGGATTAGTAGAGGATATTATATTTATATTTTGCATCTAGGCTCCATCATAATTAATTGCATCTCAGCTACCAGTCTCTGCTTTATTCAAGCTTCCAAGTCAAAATGCACTAAAGCGAAATTATTGTCACTTAGCTATTAATTTAGGAACAGCAACAAGATAAGCTACACAACCTGGTCAGCAGATGGCGCCACTACCTTAATTTTTTGATATCATTAATGAACGCTGTAATAATATTGGTCAAATTCTTCTCTGTCCTATATGTTGCATATAAAAAAAAATTTCTTTTGGCTAGTGAAAAACGTTTCATGGTCCACAGATAATTTGAAAAATAATATAAGGAAAACAGTATGAATATTAATAATGGAAGAGTAATATATATTTAGTTTTTAAAAAAAGAATACAAAAAACAAACGAAATAAAAGGTGAAAAATATGAAACACGTTACAAAAAAAAAAACTATATTTATTTTCACTCTTCTGGCCAGAAAAAAGTTTCGAAATTCAAAAAAAAATTTTTTTTTCAAGTCAGACCAGCGTGAAAATATTATTGTGAAGAGTCCTGTAATAGAGTGACCATATTTCCGGGTTGGGTTGTTTTACCTCTGAGCGGCACTTTTTTGCACACCATGGGCTAAATGGCAGGTCACATGGACCCCGTAGTAGGCTCAGAGAAGGTTGGGGGAGGGGACCCACTGGAACAGCTGTTGGGAGACAGATGGTAGCCTCCCGTCATCCAGCGTGTTCTTTAACGTGCACAGGGTATAGCTCTCCCGCACACGGGGCCACGGCTTAACGTCCCATCCGACGGACGGCGGCCTTTCCAAGCCCATCGGAATCCAATCCCTACTGACCGTGGGCAGGGCGCAGAATTTTGCGGAGATAAATCTCAACGCTGACCCAGCTGGGACTCGAACCTGGGAACTACAGATTACGAGCCTGGTGCGCTACCGAATGAGCCACCCACGCCCCCCCCCCCCATATTTCCGGAGATAAACAGAAAGATATTTGAAGAAAATTTTCAGAAATTTACCTAATGAAACAGGATATTGCAGTGTAGCAATGCCGCTAATCAAAGGAAGAAATTGGGGTGGCTCAGTCGGTAGCGCGCCAGGCTCGTAATCTGTAGTTCCCAGGTTCGAGTCCCAGCTGGGTCAGCGTTGAGATTTATCTTCGCAAAATTCCCCGCCCTGCCCACGGTCAGTAGGGGACACCGATGTGTTTGGAAAGGCCGCCGTCCGTCGGATGGGACGTTAAACCGTGGCTCCGTGTGCGGGAGAGCCATACCCTGTGCACGTTAAAGAACACGCTGGATGGCCTTGACGGGAGGCTACCATCTGTCTCCCAACAGCTGTTCCAGTGGGTCCCCTCCCCAACCTTCTCTGAGCCTTCGGAGTCCATGTGACCTGGCCATTTAGCCCATGGTGTGCAAAAAAGTGCCGCTCAGAGGTAAAACAACCCAATCCAAAGGAAGAAATTAATAAAGAAAAGTTATGGGTATATTCAAAGATTTCCTCTTTAATGTTTCCGTGTAAAATTTAAGGTAATCAGATATTGAAACCAAAAATTCAGGAAGGGCCATGCTCCTCCACCCCTTTAAGAATAATAGTAATGGTAATAGAGGCAACATATTATTTAACGTATTCATATTTCTGCATTTTCCAAAAAAAAAAAAAATTTTTGAAAACCTTGAAAACGGAGGGGGAAACATTATGCTGCATTGGAAATCCTGTCTTTTTCCCCTGCCCCTCCTTTTTATATTTTTCATGCTACATTGTGTTACTTCCCCCCTGGTTTTCTTCTAGATTTCGAGCCTGATTTCTAAGGAATAATTTTCTTCAGCTTGGTGGGACACGGAGCCATCACATCCTAATATCATTTATGAGATTGTGGAAGTTATTATTTATTTCTCCATTAAGATGGTACTACTCGTAAAGTGAAAATACTACAGAAGAAGACAGTGGAAGATACAAGTACTACACAGAATATATAATACAAACTGAAAGTACTGCACAGAGAATATAATAGAAAGTGAAAGTAATACACAGAGAAGACAATGGAAAGTCAAAGTGCTACACAGAGAAGACAAAAGAAAGTCAAAGTGCTACAGTAGAAGAAATAGAAAGTGAAAGTACTACACATAGACGACAACAGAAAGTGAAAGTACTACACATAGACGACAATAGAAAATGAAAGTACTACACATAGACGACAATAGAAAGTGAAAGTACTACACATAGACGGCAATAGAAAGTGAAAGTACTACACATAGACGACAATCGAAAGTGAAAGTACTACACATAGACGACAATAGAAAGTGAAAGTACTACACATAGACGACAATCGAAAGTGAAAGTACTACACATAGACGACAATAGAAAGTGAAAGTACTGCACAGAAAATATAATAGAAAGTGAAAATACTACAAGAAAAGACAATAGAAAGTACAAGTACTACACAGAGAATACAATACAAAGTGAAAGTACTACATAGAGAAGACAATAGAAAGTACATATATAATAACTACTTTGGAAATGTGAGGAAAATGACAACGGCAGCAGATTTAAATGTTAATATGACTCTTAAGATTCACAGTTAGGGAGCAATAAATGACATCAATAAATTTGGCAGCGATTTCCGCTTCCCGTAGGAATAGCATGGTATAGATTTTTTTCTCCTATCAAGCCCACTTTTGACATTTCCACTTGAAATTTGGCACTGCCATGCAGAAACACCCTGGGAAAATTTTAAGCGTCTACCACGATTTCCCTGTGAGTTAGGCTGTCATAGACACACAGACATCTTTTATTAGAGACGAGCTGAATGGCACCAGGGGGGCTCTCCGGTAGTCACTTTTAATTTGTATATTCTTATTTTCACTGAACTAAAGGTAAGTTTTGTAAGTACTACACCCCCACCACACACACACTTTAGCGAAGATTCAACACGAAGAAAATCTCGCGGCGTTTGCTTGCACTACTTTTCTGACATCAGCGCTCCTTTTCAGAATTGCACGGTTTTGCTTACGTCATCACACTCCTAGTCCGTAGCTTCGTTTCTGGCTAAAGTATCGAGATTTTTATTTCCGTTACGACAGAATTTTCTGGTTTATTGCTCCCATGATACATGACCGCATGGTCCAAATTTCCTACACGTTCATCACCACATGGGGCAGGGGTGGCTCAGTCGGTAGCGCGCCAGGCTCGTAATCTGTAGATTCCAGGTTCGAGCCCCAGCTGAGTCAGCGTTGAGATTTATCTCCGCAAAATTCTCCGCCCTGCCCACGGTCAGTAGGGATTGGATTCCGATGGGCTTGGTAAAGGCCGCCGTCCGTCGGATGGGACGTTAAGCCGTGGCCCCGTGAGCGGGAGAGCTATACCCTATGCACGTTAAAGAACACGCTGGATGACGGGAGGCTACCATCTGTCTCCCAACAGCTGTTCCAGTGGGTCCCCTCCCCCAACCTTCTCTGAGCCTACTACGGGGTCCATGTGACCTGCCATTTAGCCCATGGTGTGCAAAAAAGTGCCGCTCAGAGGTAAAACAACCCAACCCCCACCACATCCACCCTAACCCGTTGAGTTAACCGGTTGTTGGTTAAAACATCAGGTTCCCACTTGGCAGTGGCTTCGTTACAAATTGTCGCTGCTCGGGTGTCATTTTTAGTCTGTATATTTTGTTTTTACTGAACTAAAAGTTAGTTTTTTGAGTACCTCCACGCCAGCATTTTAGAGCAGATTCAACACGAATAATTGCCCTGTGTTGCAAAGGTCATTGCTAACTCATCACGCGCTTTCATAACCGTGGTTTCGTCGGAGACTACGAGAATTTCATTTCTACAAATTTTGGTATTCGGTGCTTCTCGATGTACTCGATCGTAGGTCTAATATTTTGTAGGCGGGTTTCCTCTGCCTGACGCCACGTTGGGTTAAAAAATTAGGTCCCTCGTTTGCAATGGAGCGCCTTAAAATAATAACGCCTTTGGAAATATGGGGAATCTGGCAACGGCTTGGGTTGTTTTACCTCTGAGCGGCACTTTTTTTGCACACCATGGGCTAAATGGCCAGGTCACATGGACCCCCGAAGGCTCAGAGAAGGTTGGGGGAGGGGACCCACTGGAACAGCTGTTGGGAGACAGATGGTAGCCTCCCGTCAAGGCCATCCAGCGTGTTCTTTAACGTGCACAGGGTATGGCTCTCCCCCACACGGGGCCACGGCTTAACATCCCATCCGACGGACGGCAGCCTTTCCAAGCCCATCGGTGTCCCCTACTGACCGTGGGCAGGGCGGGGAGTTTTGCGGAGATAAATCTCAACGCTAACCCAGCTGGGACTCGAACCTGGGAACTACAGATTACGAACCTGGCGCGCTACCGACTGAGCCACCCCCGCCCCATCTGGCAACGGCAGCAGATATAAAAGTTATAATGATTGTTACGTCTTGGCCAACAATGATAGGGTACAGGCCTGCCCAGTTCGAGTTTTCTCGAGGCCGGCGGCTACGTAATGGGAATGCCTGTTGATTTGCGTGAATCCCCGTGTACACAAGCGCGTATAGGAAGTTTCAGAATTTGCCATATGAGGGCAGCACCGTTCCGTGGTAAACCAACCTATGCTAACGGTAAGTATATAGCGATCTGGTCGAAGTCATATGATAAAGAATCAGACAGATGGTTAATCAAATAAAATAAGTTAGAATCTTTCTTGGAGATACAACGAGAATAATGATTTAAACTCTCTATAACGAAAAATATGCGTAAAAATAATCGCGTTAAAATTGAAAATTATTATCCATTAAAATCCGAATTTTCAAGTGTTTACCCAATAATATTATTTAACTGTAATTCTTTAAAGAACAAAATTTAATTATTTCAAAGCAATTCTTTACTTAATTTAATAATATTTATTACTATTGTCATAGACCTTTATTATTAAGGGATATGCATGAGCAATAGATTTAGGCAAGATCATTTTGATATTAATACCTTTTTTTTACTTAAGCATGAAGTGAAAAATTTGCTAAAAAATTAGTGATTAAGAATAATAGTTTTTAAATACAATAGGCACAACGTTTATGCTGAAGTACAGAATTGACTATATGTTAGCTTTTTTATTTTCAAATATTTCTCCCGACCTACAGGGTGGCGGGGGTGGCTCAGTCGGTAGCCCGCCAGGCTCGTAATCTGTAGTTCCCAGGTTCGAGTCCCAGCTGGGTCAGCGTTGAGATTTATCTCCGCAAAATTTCCCCGCCCTGCCCACTGTCTAGTAGGGGACACCGATGGGCATGGAAAGGCCACCGTCCGTCGGATGGGACGTTAAGCCGTGGCCCCGTGTGCGGGAGAGCCATACCCTGTGCACGTTAAAGAACACGCTGGATGGCCTTGACGGGAGGCTACCATCTGTCTCTCAACAGCTGTTCCAGTGGGTCCCCTTTCCCAACCTTCTCTGAGCCTTCGGGGTCCATGTGACCTGGCCATTTATCCCACGGTGTGCAAAAAAGTGCCGCTCAGAGGTAAAACTACCCAACAACCCGACCTATAGGGCCCCCTCCTGTTTCTTCTTTAAAGTAATGTTATTTTTTATCGTTAATCGACGAAGTTATATAGAGTAGTTCAATTTTCATTATTTTGCAACTTAGAAAGATAAAAGGGCTCCATTTAGAATACAGCTCTAAGGCTCCTGTTTAGAACTTTGTGCCAGGGCACTTATTTAGAATTTGATTCAAGGACTCCCAATTGCTTAATCCTCCTTGTTCATACATATATTTAGGCCGTTCAAAATTCTGACAAACTGTTATAAACTTTCACATTCCATTAGTCATATAGAGGATTGGTTTAAGCAGAGAAGAGGGGGGGGGGATACAAGAGTTCCCGGACCCAAGAAAATGAGCAACATTTTGAGTATAATATCCAGCAATTTTTTTTAAAGCAACGTATTATTTGAAGTAGTGAAAAATTTTAGAATGGTAACAACAATACTATACTGAAAGAGAACTATAGCGTTATCTTTCCATGTTATATCAACGGGAATCTAACTCCGAAGCTCTATAACATCTAAAATATACATTTAATGGGAAAATATGATGAAGATAAAGATTGTAGACTGGTACTTGTAGACCAGTCAGCGGTAGGTTCCTTTCAAGCCGTTCGTGTGTGAGTATATGCAGAAGGGTACTTGTCTCTACCAAGTCAGGATGTTACTGCTATCTAGGTAGCCGATAAACACAGACTCAGATATTACATATACGCACTTTAGGGAATTAATAAGAAACTGCGTCTGAAGTTAAAGATAATCAAATTTATTTAAATCTCGATTTATCATCAATGTTCGTTTAGTGTTTAAAGAGTTATGGAAGCTGGAATATTTAATAATAAATAATTTTGTTCTATAAAAATCATTCATAATATCTAATGTCGAAATAATCATTATGCAAGTTTTTAAAATGTATATTTTATTAAATATTAAATTCTTATTACCTATTACTGTTGTGAAATATTCTAGCTTCCATTAATCCTTAAATACTAGGCAAATGTTGTTAAAAACGAAATTTAAATTGATCAGATTATTATCTTTGTTTTATTTTTAGTAATAATTTTCCATTAAGTGAAAATTTTGGAATTTATAGAACTTCGAAGTTAGATTCCTATTCGCATAACACGAATATTCTCTAATATTTTGGTAGGGCAAACTCAGTTCTGTATATTGTAAAGATATTTATCGTTTTGAGCTAATGGAAATAACTTTTCCTTGCATACAATTTCTGCGATTCCAAAATATTATTTATTAAAAGTGATCTCTGAAAATTTTCCCAATTACTCATGTCAACGTTACGTTGTCGACATACTGATTTCTGTAACTTGTCACGCAGATCCAATTTGGAAGTGATTCAATAGAAACTGAATTTTGTTTCATAAGTTTCGCTTCTGTAAAACATCACACAACCCTGCAATCATCTTTTACACTTCTAGTTAAAAACGACAACAAGTTGAACAGTAAATGAAAAACATATGAATAAATCCGTATCAGAATCCAATCTTGAAATTAGCGGTAAACAGCGTAATAACGTATACTGTTACGAAGCATGTAGCAATCAAAACAGTGGATCGCCAGCGCCACAGAGGACGAATACGTAACTAGCCCTGCTGTAACTTCACGTCTTGAAATCGGCAGGCATTCCCATTACGTAGGCATCGCTCGAAGCACTATTAATGCAAAAAAAAATCCGTCAGAGGGCGCGCAAATACATGACAAACAAACTATGTTGTCTACCTAGGTTTTCATTGAGTGTTTTCTGCGCTCGGATTTAAAACTGCGATCTTTTCAAAACACAATTTTTCAAACTTTCTCTATTCTTAAAGATGGTAATATGTAGTTTTCCGATGTGTCGGTCCAGAACAGGTACATATGACATAAAAACAAAGGGACAGGAGTTGAAGATCAACGGTCACAGGAGCTACGTATCACGTGTTCAAAGGGTGTGTACAGTCGCTCAAAAAAGTATCCGAACACTATGGTTGATTACAGAATTCAGAAAAAATATCTGGCAACGATTTTTTTTTAGAAATTAGTGATCTGACAACCTTCGTGTCACGTGACACGAAGTTTGCCAGATCACTAATTTCCAAAAAAAAAAATCGTTGCCAGATATACAGATAACACTACTCTTGGTTGGGGAGCGCAAGATCAGAGAAATTCGACCCTTACCGTTTATTTCGCTTGTTTTTCGTATTCTTTTTTTCAAAACCAAAGATATATTACTTTTCTATTATTAATATTCATACTGTTTTTCGTTGTGTTATTTTTCAAATTATCTGTGGACCGTGATATTTCTTTCACTGGTCAAAAAAATACAGCTATTGGCCCGCCATTTTTTTTTGTTTTTTTTATGTGCAACGTATAAGACAGAGAGGAATTTAACCAATATCAATAATCCATACTTCACTAATGTCATCAAATAATTAAGGTAGTGGCGCCATCTGCTGACCAGGTTGTATAGCTTATATTGCTGTCTGTTCCTAAATTAATAGCTAAGCGACAATAATTTCTCTTTAGAGCATTTTGATTGGAACCTTGAGTAAAGCAGAGACTGGTACCAGAGATGCAATTAATTATGATGGAGTCTAGATGCAAAATATAAATGTAATATTCTCTACCAATCCATTTGAAATTTAGTGGCCTAAACGTATTTATTACTAACAACCAAACGTCCAGAAGTACGAGCTATAATTTTTATGCATATAAAAATAGATTTCCGTGCCAAAACCAAATTACGTATTTCAAATAAATTATGTTAATCAGGGTTTTTTTCTTCTCTTGTTAACTCCGTTCTCGATGAAGGCTTATGAGAGGCTTAGGCTTGAGGTTTAGGAGTAGCGGCAAGAATTTCACTACCACTAAATATGAGTATTTAACAAAATAAAATACCATTAAGGGAATAAAACCGGATAACTGAAAACAGGGACGTGCACGAGATGGGGTCCCCGATTAATCCTCCCCCCCCCCCCCGAAAATCTTGTCGCCTTATATGGAACCTCAACCTGTGTACAGTCGCTCAAAAAAGTATCCGAACACTATGGTTGACTACAGAATTCAGAAAAAATATCTGGCAACGATTTTTTCAGAAATTAGTGATCTGACAACTTTCGTGTCACGTGACAAAGAGTCATAACAACCTGCTGCCGTTGCCAATTTCCCCACATTTCTAAAGTCGTTATTATTATAAAGTTTTTTTTATGTTATTTCGGTAGTTGGCGACAAAGCCATGGGTTATGAGAACGTGAGTTAACGTCATCAACGCCGTGCAATTTTTCATGTCGAATTTTCTAAGAAGTGGAGACGGGGGGCGGGGGAAGTACTCAATAATAATAACTAACATTAGGGCAGTGAAAATAAGAATATACAGATTAAGACTACAGACACAGGCAGGGCTAGGTGCCTTTTAGCTAGTCATTAAACAAAAAAATTACCCCTCAAATAGCTGCTTTCCACAAAAGGTCTGACATGAGTCTATCATTTGTAAGGTAGATGAGACCTTAGCATAAGGATAACAGGAGAAAGAAGCCGTATATGACCCTTTAATCAGTACCCAAGTGTGTTAATCACTTGTACACACACCTTATTCTACAAGCAAGAGTGCTTGGTTGTCCAGATCTTCAATCATCCTTCACGGAATGGCTGCAGTAAATGAAGCGTTTATTCCACTTCAAAATCGCGCATTATTTCAATCATTGTTCCCCATACGCTAAATTATTTCTGTGACTGTCTGTAACCCACTTAAGTCTCGCCGTATCACATACTGCTGCTCAGTTTCCAGATCAGCAACAGCCTGCAAATAAAGCATACACACAAAAACGAACACCTTTCCAGAGCGAGAAAAGCTTACTGGTTCTTCCTTTACTTGTGACAGTATCGCAATGTGTTTCAACATGCATACATTGCATCGTAACCTTTAATAATCGCTGCCTTCCCACATATAACATGTATTAATTCGTACCAATAGCTGCTAATTGTTAGTGACGGTAGTCCACGAATTAAATGATATACCCTCGTATAGACTTCAAACTAGTGTTATATTCTGCACGTTCATCATTTAATATTTACTATTTGTATTAAAATGACTTAATTCTTCATAGGAAGGGCGTTCAAAAAGTTATTGACATGTGTCTATAGATTCGCACTCGTTCCACCGAAGTTAATCAGTTATTATGTTTTTCTAAACTTGTCATTACATGCTAAAAAATAAAGGCTATATCATCATTTCTCTCTACGCTGGCGGCGCATAAAATTCGATCTGCAAAATCTGTGCGTTGTTGCTCTGGAGCCATATTATATACAGAAAGAGAGTTCATATGGTACTATTACGGGATGGATGCGCAAATTCAAAGAAAGATGGCAGAGCTCCGAAGACCTCCTTCGTGCAGGAAGACCAAAGGAGGCAGTGAACGAGAGAACCATCGCTGCTGCAGTATGGAATTGGCAGTATGGAAGAAATTATTCATCAACATTTAAAGTTTCGAAAGATCTGTGCCAATGGAGTACTCTACAAACTGAGAGAACAGCAAAAAATGGCTAGATTCGACTCGTGCAAGGAGATGCTGATAATGTTTGAACCTAGTTGTCCCAAACGGTTAAAGAGACATTGTGGCAGGTGATGAGACGTAATGTCATTACTACACAACTCTCAGAAAGATCGATAATTATGTTTGTATCGCGGAAGATGAACCGTTTCCCGAAATCCTCCGACAAAACTTATGCTCAAGGGAGAGGATGTTCACAATTTTTTTCAATTCCCAAGGAGTGATAGTGGTGGACACCCTACCGAAAAAAGTGATTATAAATGGCGAATACTACACCAACATTATTTTGTCCAAAATGGTTAAAGAGATGAAGGAGCAGCATCCAACAAGAAGGCGTGTCAATGATTTTCCTTCTTCGTGATAATGCCATTGCTCACGAAACCCCGGCAAGTTACAGCCTATATGGAGAAGGAAAAAAATGAAACACCTACCCCATCCTGCATATTCATTCTATCTTGCACCATGCGATTCTTGGCTGTTTCTAAATGTTAAAAGGAACTTGCTGGGAAGTCTTTTTCAAGGGTGGAAAACCTTGCAAAATGGGTTCATTCAGAGTTATCCCAACAGGAATACCACCAAGCATTCCAGAATTAGCGTAGATATCTGAAACTTTGCATAGATGCTGTAATGGATTACTTTGAAAAATGAAAAAGGTTTTGTTGAGGTAATTGCAATGGGTTTTATTCTGCAGCTGCACGTCAAGAACTTTTTGTACTTGGGTTGGGTTGTTTTACCTCTGAGCGGCACTTTTCTGCACACCATGGGCTAAATGGCCAGGTCACATGGACCCCGAAGGCTCAGAGAAGGTTGGGGGAGGGGACCCATTGGAACAGCTGTTGGGAGACAGATGGTAGCCTCCCGTCAAGGCCATCCAGCGTGTTCTTTAACGTGCACAGGGTATGGCTTTCCCGCACACGGAGCCACGGCTTAACGTCCCATCCGACGGACGGCAGCCTTTCCAAGCCCATCGGTGTCCCCTACTGACCGTGGGCAGAGCGGGGAATTTTGCGGAAACACTTTTTGTACACTCCTTGTAAATACTCATTACACAAAGCTTCATTTTAATGTTTTCACACTCAGGTTTTGAAATTCTTCATGTTATAAATAAATGACAATGACAGATTTGTTTCTCTTAGATTTATTTACATGTATTCAAAACGATAAAGTTTAAAATCCGAAGTGTATTGTAATCGAAAAACGATCATTATATTGTATATGCCCCACGGTTGGATGATCTCCCGTTTACACACATCCAGTTTTCATTTTTTCATTAAACTAAAATTCTAATTTATCAAAATAAAAAAACTTTATTTTTGCATGGTTCATGCAGATTCATGCATGTCAATAACATTTTGAGCACCCCTCGTATTTGTATTATATTTTCTCGTGACAAAGGACTTTTCGAGACATTTCGACCATCTTATCGATCTATCTAACGTGTCCTTCTTCTGAAGACACTTCGTGACTTCCTCTTTGACGATGTGATAATGCGAAAAGCAGCAGCTCTGAAAATGCTTCTACAGATTACCAAAAACAAATAGGATGGCACCAGGTCTGGAAGTGGCGAACAGTTGCCTATAGCCATGTACAGAGAAGGTCCATCATGGACAGGATGGATCAAAAATCAAGTAGGTCCGCCATTTATTCGCATGTTGTACTGACAGAATATCTGAACCTTATCAGGCACCAGCTGTCGATGGATTACCACCAGTTGGTTGTTTTGTGTTCACAGAAATTGAATTACTACTGGGGTCTCCAGCTTTGTATACATGTCCATTACCTTCGCCAAGTTCGCTGAGATTCTGCATCTCGCAGCACAGATGTGTAATAGTAATCCTGCTGATGTTTAATGACCCTGAATGGTTCTAACATGAGGTGGTGACACAATCCCAGGGGGCGGGGGTGGCTCAGTCGGTAGCGCGCCAGGCTCGTAATCTGTAGTTCCCAGGTTCGAGTCCCAGCTGGGTCAGCGTTGAGATTTATCTCCGCAAAATTTCCCGCCCTGCCCACGGTCAGTAGGGGACACCGATAGGCTTGGAAAGGCCGCCGTCCGTCGGATGGGACTTTAAGCCGTGGCCCCGTGTGCGGAAGAGCCATACCCTGTGCACGTTAAAGAACACGCTGGATGGCCTTGACGGGAGGCTACCATCTGTCTCCCAACAGCTGTTCCAGTGGGTCCCCTCCCCCAACCTTCTCTGAGCCTTCGGGGTCCATGTGACCTGGCCATTTAGCCCATGGTGTGCAAAAAAGTGCCGCTCAGAGGTAAAACAACCCAACTCAACACAATCCCAGATGATTTGTTTGTTTGGCGGGGAACAAATTGCGAACCTTATGCTTTGACCTACCCTCGTAGTTAGAGCTTGAGTTGAAATCTTGCAAGGATAAGTTGAACCGTATGACACAACTCAAATGCTAGATGGCAGCACTAGTACTAAATGCTGATTTTAGGTTCTAATAATAACCTTAAAATTGGAAATAAATGAAACAAAAAAATATGGTACTTCACGGTTATCTCCGGTCACATTTTCTTGGCAACTTTTTTTTTTGGAAAAAATGGCAGTTTTTGATGGAGTCAGGAAGATTAATGAGCAATTAAGATTGTTCCGACACATATTTTACCGCGAAAAACAGTTGAAAGAAATCCATGTTCAATATTTTTGAAGAAAAAAGTGATTAATTTTTCAGTTGTTTATTTAAATAAATATTGGATGGATTGATCAGTAGTTTGAAAAATCTTGTACAGAGAATGACAGACAGATGGAAATAAGCTATTTTCAATTTTGGATTCACGGTCTATAAAACATGTAAATTAGACAAAAAAATGAGGATTGAATTTTTTTACGAATACCGATTTAATTCTTGGTAAAGTGGAGACGAGAAAATAAAAATCCAATGTCAAAGGAAGATATCAGTTTATAAATAACATTTGCAATAATTGGGTGGACATTGGGACTAAATACATATAAGTAATTTAATCAATTTTCACAGGGGGAGGGGTAAACGTCAATTCATGACCCACATTGGTGACAATATCCATTCTTTCAGAAGTTTTGATGAGTTGGGTTGTTTTACCTCTGAGCGGCATTTTTTTGCACACCATGGGCTAAATGGCCAGGTCACAAGGACACCGAAGGCTCAGAGAAGGTTGGGGGAGGGGACCCACTGGAACAGCTGTTGGAAGACAGATGGTAGCCTCCCGTCAAGGCCATCCAGCGTGTTCTTTAACGTGCACAGGGTATGACTCTCCCGCACACTGGGCCACGGCTTAACGTCCCATCCGACGGACGGCGGCCTTTCCAAGCCCATCGGTGTCCCCTACTGACCGTGGGCAAGGCAGGGAATTTTGCGGAGATAAATCTCAACGCTGACCCAGCTGGGACTCGAACCTGGGAACTACAGATTACGAGCCTGGCGCGCTACCGACTGAGCCACCCCCGCCCCAGGTTTTGATGAATTAAGCCTTCTGTTCGAAAGGGCAGTCTTACGTATGTATCCTGTAAACACGTAAAGTTACTTTCCTAGCCCAAATCTTTCTCTATTAGCAGCAAATTTAGTTTCAGGATACATTTTCAATGTTATCAAAAGAATAGAAACTCTTACATGAAACGTTAGCAGCGATTTGAAGTAAAGAAGGTCAGGAATGCCCAAACTCCGTCGCTGTTAATAATTTTATCCGGTCTGCGTGAAAATTAGAAAATATAAAATATTGTTTTTTTCATTCTGGCTCTAGATGTTTTAATATCGCAAAAGACGAAAATTTGAATATGAGCTATACAATGAGCTACAAAATCACTGAAACCAAAATTTCGGTGGCTTATTTCTGGGATGCACTCCCATCCTTCGCATACTGCTTCGACAAACCAACTTCAGTTATGACCTTAAAATAAACTTTAGATTAATATTTTATTTTTTCTTATTATTTTGTATTTATATGTAAATAATAATTAAATACCCCTCAAGCAGCTGCTTGCCACAGAGGTCTGACAGGAGCCTGCCAGTTTATTAGGCAAAGTAGAAGATCTGAGAGGATGGCAGGACCTCAGCAGAAAAACGACACATACATCCATGCCATATCCGGGGCTCGAACCCAGGTCCCGTACGATAAGTAAGAAGTACTAATCAAACAAGCTTTTTTTTTTCTTTTTATTACACCCCTCTCCCCACTTCAATTATTATTACAAACATACATATAAAATCCACATGCAGCCATGGGCTATCGAAGTCCTATCAAAATGTAAAATTTTGCCCTCCACAGCTGTCTCTCCTGAGCTGCAGTTATTGCATTTAGCCACCGTAGCCCAATTCTAGCTAGGTCTTGTTTGACATTGTCTGCCCAATGCATCCTAGGTCTTCCCCTTTTCCTGAAGCCTTTGGGCACACTACTCATAATCATATTTGCCAATTTGTAGTTATGCATACGGACAACATGACAAAACCAATGCAATCTCTCTCTGTACAATATGCTGCTTAAAGGAGGTTGCAGACTCCTTTGCCTAACCTCATCATTATTTACAAAGCTGAACCACCTAATGCCCAAGTTACTGCGTAAGCATCTAGAGTCAAAAGCATCTAGTTTCCTGTTATCTTGTTTCCACAGCATCCAAGTTTCACTACCATAACTAACCCTAGAAAGAACCAAACTATTATACAGTCTAATTTTAGTCTTTAGGTGTATACGCCTATTTCTCCACACTCTCCATAGATTCTTAATGTCCCAGCAGCAATCCGTATTCGTCTGTTAATCTCATGCTGCACATCAGCAGTATCTGTTACATTGCTCCTAAGATAATTAAACTGAGACACCTGCTCAAGAGTGCAACCATTCAAATCAACCGAACAACAGCCTGCCTGACCAATTTTCATCACTTTAGTTTTCTCTCTGTTTATAGCCAAACCTACTCTACTACCAGTCTCATGAACAGCTCGAATGAAAGAGTTCATCTCATCAACATCGTTTGCCAAAAGGGGTAAATCATCAGCATAATCTAAATCAGAAATTTTAGTATCTCCAGACCATTTAAGACCAAAATCTTTCCCTTGCAATGAATTTCGCATAACGTAATCAATAATCAAACTGAAGAGAAAAGGAGACAAAATACACCCTTGTCGAACACCAGAAGTAATGCTAAACCAATTGCTACAAGCCTTACCAACTCTCACACACGACTCAGTGTTATTATAGAGAGCTTTCATTATGTTAACTAACTTGTCCGGTATACCATATGATCTCACAATCAACCACAAATTATGACGATCAACAGAGTCGAAAGCCTTTTTGAAATCAACAAAGCTAGCAACCAAAGATTTCTGAAACTCTAAACATTTCTAAAGAATCTGCCTAAGTAAAAATATTTTATCAATATATCATCTACCACCTCTGAATACACACTGTTCATCACGCAGTTGTCTTCCAACCAAATTCTTAACTTTATTAAGTGCAATAATACAAAGAACTTTACCTGGAAAAGAAAGCAAACTAATTCTCCTATAATTATCACAAGAACTGCGATCACCTTTTTTAAAAATAGGAATAATAACAACTCTAGTAAAATCTTAGGAATAACAACGTTATCATTAAAAAATATTTAAAATTCCAGTCAGCCATGTGACAACACAAATATTCCCAGCTCTAAGCATTTCAGTGGTGATTTCATTCAGCCCAGAATATTTATGCAGTTTTAATATAGAGATAGCCAATGCGACTTCGGAATGTGATATAGGGCCATCAAAAAATCAGTGTATTCTAATTACAAATAATGGGAGTAGAAATAATCACATTGTTTAGAACTTTTCTGAAATGCTCATCCCATCTAGCCATCACAGAATCCTCACCTTCAACCATCTTGCCTGTTATCCCTCAATCCCTGTGTACCTGCTTGTTTCTTCCCACATAAAACATTAACTATCTGGTACAACCTCCTACTGTTGTGCTGTCTAACTGCTTCTTCTGCTTTGTCAGCCAAGCTATAAAGCCAAAGATTCTTATCAGCTGTTAACTGATCTTTTACATGTTTATTAAGCTCATTGTAATGCCATCTGTTAGGACTAATACTGTCTTGATTCATATTATTCCTGTACTTCCTTCTTTCAGAAATAGGTTCCATAGCTTTATCACTCAAATAATTTTGCTTCCTCTGTTTTTCTCTTAACCAAAAGAGTACTGTTGGTTTCAAGAAAATCCTGTTGAAACTCAACCCATTTCTTCTCAACTTCAGTTTAGTAAGCAAACCACAATTGTTGTTTTGGGTTGTTTTACCTCTGAGCGGCACTTTTTTTGCACACCATGGGCTAAATGACCAGGTCACATTTACCCCGAAGGCTCAGAGAAGGTTGGGGGAGGGGACCCACTGGAACAGCTGATGGTAGCCTCCCGTCAAGGCCATCCAGTGTGTTCTTTAACGTGCGCAGGGCACGATGCGCTTTACCGCACACGAGGCCACGGCTTAACATCCCATCCGACGGACGGCGGCCTTTCCAAGCCCATCGGTGTCCCCTACTGACCGTGGGCAAGGCGGGGAATTTTGCGGAGATAAATCTCAACGCTGACCCAGCTGGGTCAGCGTTGAGATAATGTGAAACAATGTGACCTGGTCAGCGTGAATGTTAAACAATGTGACCTGGGAACCACAATTGTCGTAATGACTATTTAACTTATCATGGTATGCTTTGGCCACATCTGGATTTTTAAAGTTTCAGTGTTAAAAGTAATTCTCTTAACCTTGGCATATTTCTAAAGCTTCAGTTGCAAGACACTTTTGATGTACTGGTCAGACCTAATTTCGGCTCCCTTGTATGATCTGGTATTCCTAACTGAACTACAATGAGCTTAATAACGTGAAAAGGATCAATTAACAGCTGATAAGAATCTTTGGCTTGATCGTTTGGCTGACAAAGCAGAGGAAGCAGTGAGACAGCACAATACCACGGGGCTGTACCAGATATTAGTGCTTTGTGTGGGAGGCAACAGACTGGTACACAGGGATTGAGAGATGAACATGATAAGGCGATTGAAGGTGAGGACCTTTTGATGGTTAGGTGGGCTGAGCATTTCAGAGATGTTCTAAACAATGTGATTATTTCTACTCCCAATGTTTGTAATGAGGATAGATGCATTATTGGCTTTAACGTTGGCCCTATATCACATTCTGAAATCGCTTTGGCTATCTCTAGATAAAACTACATAAATATCCTGAGGTGGATTATTTTTTATGATAAAGATGTTGTTCCTAAGGATTTTACTGGAGCTATTATTATTCCTATTCCAGTGTTATTTGCTGCTATTTAAAATATAATCTATCATATTGCTGTGCAGATCATAGGTGAAACCCATGTGTATTAAAAAATGTCCCGGTGTTTGTAATATGTGTTAGTTATTTGCAAACAATTGCGTTTACTTACCTATAGGAGACGTTTCCCCATTGCCATTGGAACTTCTAATACCAAAGGGACCTAAAACTCTTGCATTAGACTCCTTCATCTAACTCCTCATTCTCATCCGAGTCCTCTGTGGGGGCATAAAAACAGAATACATTCAAGTTCTTAATTTTAGTTTCAAATTTTACTGTAAGAAATCTTTCATTAAGGCAGTCATATCCTAAAAGATCATCACTGGCGTGTCTGATGAGAAGCAAATATACGCCTTGAGAATTAATTTCTGTTCTCCGTCCCTGAGAAGAGAAATTTAAAGTTATTTTTAAGTATCTCACCTTTACCTGCCCATTTGGTCTCTTGCAAACCTAGAATACCTAGTTTATAACGCTGGAATTCCTGTGCGACATCAAGAGAAAAATCTCTCTGTAACCTCTTCACGTTCCACGTACCTGTTCCATCACCGCTACAGGATGAAGCCACCTATGCTGATTGGAACTTCAGGCACCACCTTTTCAAGTGGACCTTTTTAAGAGCCATAGACTTGCCTGAGATACATTACTCCAGTATAGGATTGACGATGCCCAACTGGCTAAGTGAGGTTCAGTTACCTGTGATGGCCTCTGATCAGAATAAGCCATCAGCTGATATAAGGTATCCCGTGCTCTGTTCGCTTAGGGCTGGGAACCCACAAGCAAACAGAAAACACAGCGGCAGATGTTCCTTCAACAGAAACCCATCAGTTCAGCAAGTCCAAGATCCATAATCAAGCTCAAATCCATAAACAAGTCCAGTCTAGTAGGTATAAATGATCAGCACCAGGACCCTGTGAAGTTGACCACTCCTCAGCAGGGTTGAAAAAAAAAAGAAAAAAGTGGCCATAGATGACCAGATCAGTAGGCCATACTGAAATGGCAGACCTCGCCTTCCGTTCCCTTCCAAAAGAGAATATCTCCTTTGAAAGGTACTAACGGCCTGCATCACGAGAAGGTGGGGTCGGACATTAGGTGCTAGGCCTGGCCGGTTCTGTACATCATCACTGGCTCCTTCTAGTTTATACCTAGCTACCATTTGCAGGTAGTCTACTATTGGCCAACAGCAAACATAGTAGTTTTCTATTAGATTTGATGCCAAAAAGATTTGTGCACCCCTGCTTTAGATGTATTATTTTACATCTCTTATTAAGAGGGATTGCAAGGTTGGATTGCGAGGTTGCAAAGCTCATTCAAACCTTTACTAATAGATTTTAGCGCATGAGACGATTGCAATGGTCGAAAAAGCATACAATGTGGACTGTTGAGGATTAGAAAAAGTAATTTTTAGTGATGAAAGTCAGTTTCACCTTCTGGAAATCAATGTGATGCCTACCTAAAAAAGGAGGCCTCGTGAGAAATTAAGCTCTTAGTGTCTTAAAGTTACTGTGATACATCCAACCAAAGCGATGATATGGGGCTGTATGGGTTGGGTTGTTTTACCTCTGAGCGGCACTTTTTTGCACACCATGGACTAAATGGCCAGGTCACAAGGACCCCGAAGGCTCAGAGAAGGTTGAAGGTTCTATTAGATTTGATGCCAAAAAGATTTGTGCACCCCTGCTTTAGATGTATTATTTTACATCTCTTATTAAGAGGGATTGCAAGGTTGGATTGCGAGGTTGCAAAGCTCATTCAAACCTTTACTAATAGATTTTAGCGCATGAGACGATTGCAATGGTCGAAAAAGCATACAATGTGGACTGTTGAGGATTAGAAAAAGTAATTTTTAGTGATGAAAGTCAGTTTCACCTTCTGGAAATCAATGTGATGCCTACCTAAAAAAGGAGGCCTCGTGAGAAATTAAGCTCTTAGTGTCTTAAAGTTACTGTGATACATCCAACCAAAGCGATGATATGGGGCTGTATGGGTTGGGTTGTTTTACCTCTGAGCGGCACTTTTTTGCACACCATGGACTAAATGGCCAGGTCACAAGGACCCCGAAGGCTCAGAGAAGGTTGGGTGAGGGGACCCACTGGAACAGCTGTTGGAAGACAGATGGTAGCCTCCCGTCAAGGCCATCCAGCGTGTTCTTCAACGTGCACAGGGTATGGCTCTCCCGTACACGGGGCCACGGTTTAACGTCCCATCCGACGGACGGCGGTCTTTCCAAGCCCATCGGTGTCCCCTACTGACCGTGGGCAGGGCGGGGAATTTTTGCGGAGATAAATCTCAACGCTCACCCAGTTGGGACTCGAACCTGGGAACTACAGATTACGAGCCTGGCGCGCTACCGACTGAGCCACCCCCGCCCCCAAGGGGCTGTATGTCCTTACGGAATGTTGCAAAAGTAAATGTTGAAAAAGAAGTATTAATTACTACAGCGAAATATTGGAAACAAAATTGTTGCGAACAGCCAGGGATTCACCCCCCCCCCCTTTTTTTTTTTGGATGAACCTTAGGTTTTTTCAGGATGATAACTCTCTTTATCACCATGCTAAGGTTGTTAATAATGGCTAGCAGATAGCACCATTAAATGGATGGAATGGCCTGTATTACTTCCTAGACCTTAATTCTATCAAGAACTTATGGTATAAAAGTTATGAAATTTACAAGAAGTGGCTTAAAATAAAAGTGTTTAACTTGAGTCTTTGCTATTCTACTTTAACCCTATTCTTAGAAAATAATAGATTTCACCTATTCAGGAGAGATGTTCTAATTTCCTTGTTGATTCCTCCAATTCACATTCTATATATTTTACTCCTTTATAAGCAAATCAAATCTTGAACGCACTTTGCATTCTTTAGATCCAACAACGGGTTCGGGACATGAGGACTTTTAAACATGCCGCTGAAGTGCTTGCAAAGCCTTTGGTAAAACAATTTAACTTCTGTGTTTCAACGAGCAGTTTTTTTTATGTTTTAAAAATTACCAACTCTTTATAAATCTGGAGACAAAACTAAAAAAATATAGTTTATAAAATCATATCCATATTATCCGTTTTCAGTAAAAGTTTTGAAACACTAATAAGTATTTGCGTAATAAAGTTTTTTGGTACAATTAAATGCCTACACGAAAAACAGTACGATTTCTGCAAGAAAAATCTACGGAAGCAGTTGTACAGTCGCTCAAAAAAGTATCCGAACACTATGGTTGATTACAGAATTCAGAAAAAATATCTGGCAACCTTCGTGTCACGTGATACGAAGGTTGCCAGATCACTGATTTCTGAAAAAATCGTTGCCAGATTTTTTTTCTGAATTCTGTATTCAACCATACCATTCAGATACTTTTTTGAGCGACTGTACTCCATATTCTTAATACATTGAATTCCAGTTTTGACAAGAGTTTCACAACTGTTGGCATATTTTGTGACTTATCCAAGGCTTTTGACACAATATCTCATAATATCCTGCTAGACAAATTATATCACACAGGTATAAGAGGTCCAATTCAATATTTTCTAAAATGTTCTTACTAATAGAAAACAATATATAAATAATACGTTGAGAAATGATAAAAAAAACTTAATAATTAATGAGCTCGGTGTGACACAGGATTTGGGTCCATTTTTATGTATATTAATCATACATATTTATATTATATTATAGTTTATGACATTTAATGTTAGTAGGAATCCAAGCTCAGTATTAAACACAGAGATGCCAATTTATTAGATACACCACCCTCATCTTATTAATGGTTCATTCCAATATGTAATACGTCACGTGACTGCGGTGTGCGGTATAAGTCAGGCAGACCAGCTCTTCGAGAATCAGCTAGAGTTGAACTGAGCGTCAAAATGAGCAAAACGAACGACTTTGAAAACGTGGCATGATAGTTGGTGCTAGACGTTGAGGTTCCAGCACCTCCCAAACGGCAGTCCTCCTTGGCTTTTCACGCACAACCGTTTCAAGGGTTTGCTGAGAATACTGCGAAAAGCAAAACACTACTTGTGGATCAGAGGAGAAAGGAGACGCGAGACACAACCAGGCAAATCACAGCAGAATTAAACTTTTACGTTACAACAGCGACTATCATGTCGAGTGCCTATGTTGTCAGCGAAGAACATGAAAGCGCATCACCAGAGGGCGCAGGAGCATCGACACTGACTATTGAGGATTGGAAAAAAGGTAGCCTGGTCTGAGGAATCAAGGTTGCTATTGCAACATGCTGATGGAAGGATCAGAATTTGGCTTAAACAACATGAGGCCATGGAGCCATTTTGTCTGGTGTCAACAATACAGGCCGATACTGGCGGTGTGATGATGAGAGGAGTGTTTTCCTGGCACCCATTAAGTTCCCTGATACCCATTGAAGGGCATCTGAATGCCATGGCGTATTTGAACATCGTTGCCGACAAAGTTCATCCCTTGATGGCTACGGTTTATTCTCAGTCGGATGGACACATTCAGCATGAAAATGCACCTGCTCATTAGGCTCATATCATCACCGAATGGTTCCAGGAACATGCCGACGAGTTTTCCTTGCTTCATTATCCTGCACAGTCCCCAGATCTAAACCCTATCGAGCATCTTTAGGATGAGGTGGTAATGGCTATTCCCAGCGAGACTGTCCCGCTGTACAATTTTCAACAACTGCGCATTTCCGCATGGTACAACATTCCAGCACAACGCATCCATCAACTTGTAAGTGTCATGCCCACATAATTTCATTACGTGGTCAAGACTTCATAGGCTTCGGGACGACATTAGGTTAGGCTCCATTTTAATAGTGACATTTTCGACTGCCTCCATTTTTGGGTCCAGTTCAACGAAGAGGAACTTGACCGCAGGCCCGAACTTTCCAGATTGAGCCTGGAACCCCAAATGGCAGAGGAAATACGTGACATGCCTGGTAAACAACATTGGCCGGAGGGGAGCTGAGATTCGCACCTCGGCTACTCTGGCCAATCCTGTACAGCCACGCATGAGCGTAGGTGACCTCCACAAGGAGGGCCAGCGAAAAAGGACAAGAAAGAATTTGGCGAAAACAGTCAGTCTCTTCTTCTCGTCCGGGCTGTGTGGTCGGTAGCAATGGTCCTCTCCAGTGATCAGAATCCGAAGTGTGAACAGCGTATGTGCGGGAGAAGCACTAAGAAGCCCGGGCTCCCAGCAACTTGGAGTGCAGCGGCCCAGTGATTGCCTTCCCCAGGGACTCCTGATTTGCCGAGGTAAGGGGGTACTGTAATGAAATCTGGCTCCGCTTTTCTTTTCTCACTCGAATGTATTTCTGTGAACGGCCGTCAAGGTGTCTATAGTGGAACCGTCTTAACTGTTAAGGACTGTTAGAGTCACGAGCAAGTAGCTCCGCATCATGAACTGTTGATTAATGACTGTTGAGTAATAAACTTGCAAAGATCCCTCAATTGAAAAGGGCCATACTAGAGGCATTGCTGAATATGTCCCAAAAGTGGGAACCACATATGTGTAGAATGTTTGAAGGTAATTTTGTTAATAAATGTGTATTTTATTGTTAACTGAAAAATTATCTCAGTTCTCATTATTGCAAATGTTTGTTAACTTGATTGTGGGTCCAGAAATTTGCCTTGATTTTTGCAGCAAAGAACGCATCACAGCCTAAAAGTTGTACCGCCCTTAAAATACACAGGGGGGGTCATAACAACCGTACATTTTTCAACAACTGCGCATTTCCGCATGGTACAACATTCCAGCATAACGCATCCATCATCTTGTAAGCTCCATGTCTCCGACGAATTCGGATTGTTCTGAAGGCCAAAGGAGCCACAATTACCTGCTAGGTAGGTGTCCTTTAGTTATTTTTTTTCCTATAGTAATATCACTAATGTAATAGAAATCGTGAATATTGAAATCAATAGATAAACCGGTTTCAGTGTCATCTTCTGACACTCAATCACATGAAAACTATGGAAATTATTTTCCATACTATCGAAATCTTTAAATACAAAGCAAAATGTTTCTGTTCGTAACCGAGAGATACCCATTGTAAATGTGATTAAATTTCTTGTAGTAATTTTGACATGTAAAATGAAATTCACGCACAAACTTGGTCTGTAACAAAATAAGTAAAAATATTGGAGGAATTAGTAAACATTAATCATGTTTTATCAGTAAATATTATGCTAATCCTCTTTCGTACTTTGATTATGTCACAAATAAACTATTGTCATCCAGTTTCGGGCAGGACGACTGAATGTAACCCTAACAAGATACGAATTTTAATAAATAGATAAATAGAAACAATTTTTAGAGTCACATTATTCTCATGTTTAATCAATTCAGATCGTAAATAATCACCCGAATAGCATTTTATTTAGTCATAAATTTAAACATACAAAATATCTCTGTTTATGTATGACCGAATTTACCAAAATATTTAGAATATTGAGCAAATAGCAAAAGTCCTCTCCGCATCCGCAAGATCTCATCCACAATCACAAGGTCATATCCGCACCATCACCGGCAAAACTTTATCACCATCCGCTTATATTGCCTACTTAATAACCGTCTGGAGTCTGTTTTTAATGACTAATTAATAACTAAAAAAATAATGTAAAAAATAAAAAGTTTTTTGTTCTTAAAAATAAGCTTTGCTAAATTGAGACAAAAACTAGCTTATTTCTAATTGAGGAAATTCTTCTGAATTAATTTTGGTCTTTTAATTTCAGTTTTCAGCGATTATGGGAAGATACTCCTTTTTATCACCCAGAAACTCTCTCTAAAGCTTCATGATATCCCGGGCGGGGGTGGCTCAGTCGGTAGCGCGCCAGGCTCGTAACCTGTAGTTCCCAGGTTCGAGTTCCAGCTGGGTCAGCGTTGAGATTTATCTCCGCAAAATTCCCCGCCTTGCCCACGTTCAGTAGGGGACACCAATGGGCTTGGAAAGGCCGCCGTCCATCGGATGGGACGTTAAGCCGTGGCGCCGTGTGAGGGAAAGACATACCCTGTACACGTTGACGGGAGGATGGCGCTGGATGGCGTTGACGGGAGGCTACCATCTGTCTCCCAACAGCTGTTCCAATGGGTCCCCTCCCCCAACCTTCTCTGAACCTTCGGGGTCCATGTGACCTGGCCATTTATCCCATGGTGTGCAAAAAAAGTGCCGCTCAGAGGTAAAACAACTCATGATATCCCACCCTGAAAATTTCATCCGACTGATATTTAATTCTCGTTTTCCACGTAACACCCCAGTAATTGTTTTTAATATATATTCTGCTCTACCAAGAAAATGATTGCTTCGTTCACATAGGTTAAGTTTTTTTTACTTGTGGCTTTATCCCAATGGACTTTTCTTTCTTTCTTGGAGTGAGTATCATCATTGAATTTTTAAATCAGGTATCTTTTATCATTATCTCAAACAGTTTTTTTTCCTCGTGTCAGTCATCAATAATGGAATAATGTTTGCTCACGTTTCTGCATATCTCATTGAATACGAGACTTCATCCGCTATCTGCGTTAAAATAACTTTTTTTTCGCGGTTTGATCCGCTATCCGGTCAAGGTAATTTTTTTATCCGCCGAGAGCTTTTAAATGGGGATATCTACATATCCCCAAGGGCTATAAAAATATTCACACAGAAATTTTAAATTTCCTAACCATTGATCACAATTATAAAGAGCATGGTAAAAACAAACTGATTCCTTTTAAATAAAGACATCTATGATACACAATAACATATATTCGACAGGGCAAAAATTATGGAATACCCTACCATGAGACTTACGAGGGGCGTCCTCTTGACATGCATCTGCAGAAGAAGAACCATTACACTTACCTCAACAAAACTTCAACCGTACTCTATTTCAACATCTATGCAAAGTAGCTCGTGTAGGAAGACCAAAGGAGGCCATGAACGGACCAAAGGAGGCCGTGAGAGAGCCCACTCTGCTGTTCGTGAACTCGTTAAGGAAAATCCACACATCTCCTTTAGATAATAAATTTCGATATCAGTGTATCGATTGGGAGTTTGCAAACCATTACTATATCACTTTTTCGGAATTGAAAAAAAAATTAACAATCTCTTTCTTGAGCATAAGTCTTGTCGGAGGACTTGGGATCATGATTCATCTTCTGTGACCCAAATATATACTGCTCACAAAAATTAGGGGATATTTCATCGCTTCATATTCATTTTGAAATATCCCCTAATTTTTGTGAGCAGTAGAGTTGACGATCTTTCTGGGAGTTGTATAATAACAAAACCACATTCATAACCTGTGACAATTCTTCTACGCCAATTCTGGAGCGCTTGGTGGTACTCCGTAAATCTGAATGAACGCATTTTGAAAGGTTTTGCATCCTAGATAGATAGATAGATAATTTTTATTTCAGATAATGTTTTACAGTATACAAAAACTTTTGAGGTCTCACAAGAGTAGGCTCGTTCGTGAGATCTACATACAGAAACAATTTCAATTGAAAACATCAGTCTCACGTTGAATATAATGCACAAAAAACGAAAACAACTGAAAACAAAAAATTTCTAGAAATCCAGAAGTGTGAAAGTCAGAAACATTTAATATCTATGTTACATATAAACAGTTCTAGTAGTTTAATGCAAAAAATTTCCATATCATCCAGTTTCAAAATGTAGTTCTTGAGAACTATAGAAAACAAATGAAAATTCGTGTTATTTTTCATGCTGACCTGGGGAGAGGAAAGGAATTTCAGTGGTATGACTCTCCCGCACACCATGGGCTAAATGGCCAGGTCACAGGGACCCCGAAGGCTCAGAGAAGGTTGGGGAGAGGGGACCCACTGGAACAGCTGTTGGGAAACAGATGGATGTTGGGAAACATGATTGACCTCCCGTCAAGGCCATCCAGCGTGTTCTTTAACGTGCACAGGGTATGGCTCTCCCGCACACGGGGCCACGGCTTAACTTCCCATCGGACGGACGGCGGCCTTTCCAAGCCCATCGGTGTCCCCTCCTGGCCAGGGCGGGGAATTTTGCGGAGATAAATCTCAACGCTGACCCAGCTGGGACTCGAACGTGGGAACTACAGATTACGAGCCTGGCGCGCTACCCACTGAGCCATCCCCGCCCCTTCAGGCAGAGCGAAGGAGCCTGTGAACGATATCGACGTTTGTCTTATGGTCTAAAAGGCAATTTGTGAATCTTTAATTAGGTATGGAATTACAATATATGGAACAACTGGCATTACTAACCTAAAAAAAATTTAAAAATTGCAATCATCTGTTGAGAAAAATATAATTCTATACAAGCTTTGAGATAATCTTTAAAACGCAAGGGAAAGATTTACATTCCTAAATATTCTTTCAGTTCAAAATCTCTTTAGATATGGCATTATTCTGGATAACGTTTTCAATGACACGTATAAAGTGCAAATTACACATGATAAGAATACCAGACTTCAGACCAATAATTATTTTCAAATCCCGAATTTTGTTAATAATTACGGTAAAAATCTTAAAGAGTATAAAGTGCCGGAGATCTTTAACCAGTTACCAAGAGAAATCATATATCTAACTAATTTTAGTGAGATTAAGTTAAAGGATAAAAACTGTTGAAAGAATGTTAGTCTGTAATCCTGAGAAAACCTGTATCTATATGACTTTTGTGTTCTTTTCTGCTATGTTCATTCATGCATGAAAACTAATGTTCGTCAATATTTCCTGCAGAAAAGCTATTAGCTTTGCGGGTCAAATGTATAAAATCTCTCTACATCTGTGTTTTTGTGATATGATGATGATGAATAAAATATATTTACATTAAAAAAAAAAAACTATCGTTGCTGTTCGTGAACTCCTTAAGGAAAATCCCACATCACAGTTCAGTTTATAAATTTAGATGTCAATGTATCTATTGGCAGTGTGGAAACAATTATTAATCAACGTGTACAGTTCCAAAAGTTCTGTGCCAAATGGACACAAACGGAGAACAGAAAAAAAGGACTAGAGGTGACTCGTGCAAGGAGATGGTGGCAATATTTGAACCCATGGACCCAAACGATTAACAGACATTGTGTCAGGTGATGAGATGCGGTTTTATTGCTATACAACTCCCACAAAGATCGACAACTACGTTGGGTTGCGTAAAATGAACAGCATCCCAAATCTTCTGACAAGACTTTCGATCCAGGTAGAAAATGTTAACAATTTTTTTCAATTCCCCAGGAGTAGGGGCGGGGGTGGCTCAGTCGGTAGCGCGCCAGGCTCGTAATCTGCAGTTCCCAGGTTCGAGTCCCAGCTGGGTCAGCGTTGAGATTTATCTCCGCAAAATTCCCCGCCCTGCCCACGGTCAGTAGGGGACACCGATGGGCTTGGAAAGGCCGCCGTCCGCCGGATGGGACGTTAAGCCGTGGCCCCGTGTGCGGGAGAGCCATACTCTGTGCACGTTAAAGAACACGCTGGATGGCCTTGACGGGAGGCTACCATCTGTCTCTCAACAGCTGTTCCAGTGGGTCCCCTCCCCCAACCTTCTCTGAGCCTTCGGGGTCCCTGTGACCTGGCCAATTAGCCCATGGTGTGCAAAAAAGTGCCGCTCAGAGGTAAAACAACCCAACCCCAGGAGTAGTGAGCACCTTGCCTGAAAAAAAAAATGACGGAGAAGCGTCTAACAACAGGCGTGTTAAGAGCTATACTTTTTTTATGACAATGCCAATGCTCACAAAATCAAGCAAAACAAGTTATGACTTATCAGGAGCAGGAAGAAATTCAAACAGTTCCCTCACCCTCCATATTCAGCCGATGCGATATTTGGTTGTTTCCAAAAAATAAAAACCAACTTGCTGAGAAGCCTTTCTAAATATTCAAAAACTACTTACAAAATGCTTACTGGATCCTTCCTCTCCTAAAATCCCAAACAAAAATACAAATCACTTTTGTCTTCCTCTTTACACACACTTTGGAACACACACACCTCTTTACACACACTTTACACACCCTTTGGAACAGAATTCAATAGATTAATAGCAAAATTTAATTTTAAAAATAAATAAAATTTACTTTTTAAAATACTAAAAGCAAAATCTAACCTAAAAAAATAAAACTGAAACTGAAAAACATACTTTTCTAAAGAAAAATTAAAATACTACTTACTCAATAAAATAACAGCTAATGTCAAAATGATAAAGTTAAAAAATATTATACATCATAGAGAAAACAGAAAAATTAGAAAAAAATTTTTTGAACACAAAATATATAAAAATAAAACTGAACAATACAAAATAACAAAAAAATTATTAAAATGGGCCAAAAAAAAAGAAACACCTTAAAATATATGCAAAAAAGAGAAAAAAATATAAAAAAATATGAAAACTTAAAAAAACTATATAGAAAAATGCTATGAAAGAAATTAAAAGATTAAAACAAAATAATTAAAAAAATTAAAAAGCAAAAAATATATTTTCAAAAATAAATAAATAATAATAATAATATTAATAATCATTGTGAAGAAAATATTAAAAAAGCCTAAAAAAGGATTAAAAAATATGCACGAAAAATTTTGAAAAAAAAAAGCCTTAAAAAAGAAAATATTTACAACAGAAATTCTGTTAAACATATATTCAAAAAATTAATTAAAAATAATTAATAAAAAAAATCTAAAAATCACATCACAACACCCACAAAAATTATTAATAATCTGTAATCTGGAAAAAAAATGGCCGAAAAAATAAAAGAGACACATTATCACCCATTATAATTAAATACTCATGAAATATCTTTGAATCTTCACCCATAATTTTTGCATTGAGAAAGGCTGAAGAAGCAATTCTCATATGAATTTGTAACGTAGAAGCCAGCAAGTTCCAGAATTAGCGTAGATATATGCGACTTTGCATAAGCGCTGGAGAGAGTACTATGAATGACGGTAAAAGTTTTGTTAATATAAGTGCAATGGTTTTCATTCTGCAGATGCATGTCAAGAACTTTTCGAACTTTTTGAAGAGAGGGAGGTACGTGCAATGGGGACAAGGCCCACTTGCCCTCCTCCCTCTCCCCAATCAGGGACTGCTATCAGGTACTGCAGCATGTAACAGTCAGATGCTATGACAGATCAGGGACTGCTATCAGGTACTGCAGCATGTAACAGTCAGATGCTATGATAGATCAGGGACTGCTATCAGGTACTGCAGCATGTATCAGTCAGATGCTATGATAGATCAGGAACTGCTATCAGGTACTGCAGCATGTAACAGTCAGATGCTATGACAGATCACGGACTGCTATCAGGTACTGCAGCATGTAACAGTCAGATGCTATGAAAGATCAGGGACTGCTATCAGGTACTGCAGCATGTAACAGTCAGATGCTATGACAGATCAGGGATTGCTATCAGGTACTACAGCATCTAACAGTCAGATGCTATGACAGATCAGGGATTGCTATCAGGTACTGTAGCATGTAACAGTCAGATGCTATGATAGATCAGGGACTGCTATCAGGTACTGCAGCATGTAACAGTCAGATGCTATGACAGATCACGGACTGCTATCAGGTACTGCAGCATGTAACAGTCAGATGCTATGACAGATCAGGGATTGCTATCAGGTACTGCAGCATGTAACAGTCAGATGCTATGACAGATCAGGGACTGCTATCAGGTACTGCAGCATCTAACAGTCAGATGCTATGACAGATCAGGGATTGCTATCAGGTACTGCAGCATGTAACAGTCAGATGCTATGACAGATCAGGGACTGCTATCAGGTACTGCAGCATGTAACAGTCAGATGCTATGATAGATCAGGGACTGCTATCAGGTACTGCAGCATGTATCAGTCAGATGCTATGATAGATCAGGAACTGCTATCAGGTACTGCAGCATGTAACAGTCAGATGCTATGACAGATCACGGACTGCTATCAGGTACTGCAGCATGTAACAGTCAGATGCTATGATAGATCAGGGACTGCTATCAGGTACTGCAGCATGTAACAGTCAGATGCTATGACAGATCAGGGATTGCTATCAGGTACTACAGCATCTAACAGTCAGATACTATGACAGATCAGGGATTGCTATCAGGTACTACAGCATCTAACAGTCAGATGCTATGACAGATCAGGGATCTACAGACTAATTAAAACCAAAAATAAAAAAATTGGTTACTTTCTTTACTTTTTCGCAATTGCAAGAAAAATTAGCAATTTTCTGTTCCAGGTAAAGAACGTTGCATGATTGTTCTTAATGGAATTTAGAACCAAATATCATTGCAAATTTTTGGTGCATATAATTGAAGTTTTCTAACTCATTTAAAAAAAAGAAAACAATTGCTCGAATTGTTTTCGCTTTTCGTCTGTGTGTAGACATTCAACTCTCACAATTTTAGTGAATATTAAAAATTGGCTGCTGGCATACAGAAATAATTCTGCTTCCCTACATATATGCCGTTATAGCAGCAACAACGAAAAAAAAGAGATGTATACGTTTCGCGCCACACGTTTAGCGGGAAACATTATTATATACAAGCAGAAACCTAAAAATCAAAACGTCCATCCCCTTTCCAAACAACAAAGCCACACACTGGAAAGGCATTCAGGCAGAGATTTTACCAACAAGGGTTGCTAGCTTTGGTTCTACGTTTATTCAATTTCATTTCCATTTCTCGCCCAAATTAGCCAATATCCTGCGCTATCCACAGTTCGTAAAGTCGCCATTGGCGAATTTTCGGTTTCATGTTAATGTAATGCATCAGATAATAAATATGCTGGAACCAGCGAGAAAGTTAAAAGTTATTAAGAAGTTTCTGTTTCATACATATTTAAATTCAAAAACCCATTAATTAGGTGGTGAGGTTCTCAGTTTAAAATTTATTTTTTTTAGATCTCAAAGGAATTTTTACTCAATTATTGCGCCCACTCTATAGTTTTGGCTGACTCGGGTTCTCCACGCGTTCCACGCGTCATTCGCACTAAAGAAATATTAAGATTCCGCCGTTATAACCTTGATATTCTTGGATTGCAAGAGATTGCAATAGCAGATAAAGGTGAGATTCTTAAAGAAATCTTAAATTTCTCTTTTCAGGGAAGGAAAATAAAAATCATCTCCAAGGTGTACGATTGCTCCTCAGCAGACACGCTAGTGATGCTATTCTAGGATACGAGTGCATTAATGAAAGGTTTCTTACAGGTAAATTTAAGACAAGCATTAAAGTCTTGAATGCTATTCCCTGTTATGCCCCCAACTGAGAATGCCGATGAGGCTGAGAAGAATAGGTTTTACGGACAACTTCAGGATATTTTGAATTTTGTCAAAAAAGGAGATTTTACACTTGCTCTAGGTGACTTCAATCCCAAAATATGTACTGACTGTGACCTTTAGGGAGGCGTGATAGGTCCTTTTGGTATTGATAGTTGCAATGGCAATGGTTTCAGAATAACCAACACTTATAAAAAACATCGCGACATACATAAGTACACATGGGTTTCACCAGATGGGCTGCATAAGAATATGATTGATTATATATTAATTAACAGTAAATGGTAGAAACAGCAAATGGTATGGAACAGCAGTTCTGTTAGAAATATCAGGTCATATAGGGGGAGCTGAAATTGGATCTGACCATTACCTTATTAAAAGTGTCTTGCAACTTAAACTTAAAAAGTGTTGTGCTAAGGTTAAAAAATTTTACCTTTAATTCTGAACCGCTGAAAGACCCAGTTATAATTAAAGCTTACCATGATAGGTTGCTCAGTTTGCTTACTACTGAAGTTGAGAAAGAATGGAACAGTTTTAAACAGACTTTTCTTTAAATTAACAATACTCTTTTAGGAAAAAAGGAGTAGAGGAGGCAAAATTATTTGATTGATAAGACACTTGAGCTTATTTCAGAAAGAAAGAACTGCAGGAATATCCTTAATCCACACCATACTAGTCCTAAGAGAATGGATTGCAGAGAGCTTAATAAACATGTATAGGATCAGTTAGCTGCTGATAAGAATCTTTGGCTTGATGGCTTGGCTGAAAAAGCCGAGGAAGCAGTTAGACAGCACAACATCAGAGAGCTGTACCAGATAGTTAATGTTTTGTGTGGAAGAAAATGGACAGGTACACAGGAATTGAAGGATAAGACAGGTTAGTTTATAGAAGGTGAGGATTCTGTCATGACTAGGTGGGCTGAGCATTTCAGAGATATTCTAAACAATGTGGTTAGTTCTACTCCCATTGTTTGCAATAATGATAGATGCATTGGTGACTTTAATGTTGGTCCTATAACAGAGTCTGAAGTTAGTTTGGTTATTTCTAAACTTAAAACATAAATTCCCAGGGGTAGATGTAATTATTACGTTAGACAGAATTACAACGGAGATGTTACGGAATGCTGGGAATGTTTCTGTTATCTCATGGATGACTGAAATTTTCAATATCGTTTATGATAATGGTATGATTCCTAAGGATTTTACCAGAGGTATTATTATCCCTATTTTTCAAAAAAGGTGATCGCAGTTCTGGCGATAACTATGGGGGTATCAACCTACTTTCTGCTCCAAGTAAAGATCGTTGCATGATTGTTCTTAACAGAATTTAGAATCTGGTTGACAGGCAATTGCGTGATGAGCAATGTGGATTCAGAAGTGGTAGGGGATGTCTAGAACAGATTTTGTTTCACTTAGGCAGATTATTGAGAAATGTTTAGAGTTTCAGAAACCTTTGGTTACTAGCGTTGTTGATTTCAAAAAGGCTTATGACTCTGTTGGTCGTCATAATCTGTGCTTGATTGTGAGATCATATGTTACACCAGACAAGTTAGTTAACATAATGAAAGCTCTCAATAATAACACTGGGTCGTTTATGAGAGTTAGTAAGCAATTGGTTGCAATTGGTTTAGCATTGCTTGGGGTGTTCGACAAGGGTGCATTTCGTCTCCTTTTCTCTATAATTTAGTTATTGATTACGTTATGCGAAATTCACTGCAAGGGAAAAAGTTTGGCCTTAAATAGTCTGGAGATCCGAAAATTTCTGATTTAGATTATGCTGATGATTTAGCCCTTTTGGCAAACGATGTTGATGAGATGAACTCTTTCATTCGGGATGTTGATAAGACTGGTAGTATAGTGGGTTTGGTTATAAACAGAGAGAAAACTAAAGCGATGAAAATTGGGCAGCAAAACTCAGTTAATCTGTATAGTTACACTTTTGATCAAGTGTAACAGTTTAATTTTCTTGGGCGGTATGTAACAAATACTGGTGGCATTCGGCATGAGATTAACAGAAGAATAAGAATTGCTGTGGAAATTTTAAGAATCTGTTGAGAGTGTGGAGAAATAGGTTGGGTTGGGTTGTTTTACCTCTGAGCGGCACTTTTTTGCACACCATGGGCTAAATGACCAAGTCACATGGACCCCGAAGGCTCAGAGAAGGTTGGGGGAGGGGACCCACTGGAACAGCTGTTGGGAGACAGATGGTAGCCTCCCGTCAAGGCCATCCAGCGTGTTCTTTAACGTGCACAGGGTATGGCTCACCCGCACACGGGGCCACGGCTTAACGTCCCATCCGACGGACGGCGGCCTTTCCAAGCCCATCGGTGTCCCCTACTGACCGTGGGCAGGGCGGGGAATTTTGCGGCTGGAGAAATAGGAGTATACACCTAAAGACTAAAATTAGACTGTCTAATAGTTTGGGTCTTTCTAGGGTTAGTTATAGTAGTGAAACTTGGATGTTTTGTAAACAAGTTAACAGGAAATTAGATACTTTTTATTCTAGATGCTTACACAGCATCTTGTTCATTAGGTAGTTTAACATTGTAAGTAATGATGAGGTTGGGCAAAGGAGTCAGCAACCTCCCTTTAAGCAGCATATTGTGCAGAGAGAGACTACGTTGGTTTGGCCATGTTGCCTATATGGATAATTATGAATTAGAGAATAGGGCTATGAAGAGTGTGGTTAAATGTCTCAGAAAGAGGGGGAGACCTAGGATGTGGTGGGCAGGCAATGTCAATCAGGGCCTGGTTAGAATTGGTGTGCAGTGGCCAGATGCAGCAGATGTAGCTCAGGACAGATATGCTTGGAGAACTAAATTGCACGGTCTGGTTGGACCTCCGTAGCCCATGGGTGCTTGAGGATAATGATGAAGATACATGTTCAGAAATTCCCAATAATATTCATAACGCCTCTTAACGAGGTAGAGAGTTGAAAACTATAAAAATTTTAAGTGGTTATTGCAAACCTGGAACTCCTAATTGTATTGGCGACACATCTTTTTTCTTCAAAACAAAATCTGGAAATCTTAATATTTTTACTTTATATAAAGAACCATCACATTAACATCTGGCGGAACCAGATTTTGAAATCGTGTTTTAAACGATCCTTTCATACCAGAAATTTGAAATTTTGGGAGCAGATCCTGGGTGATAAAAAAGAGTTTACATTGGCAACGTCGATTTACTGTTTTACCCACGTGATGAGTGGTGCAAATGACACAATTTTTTGCTTTCAGAAATCAGTGAAAATTTTTATTTAGATTAGAAATTACAGCTTCAGTATTACTACTTGCATTCCTCGAATGTCAAAAGTACACCGTTAGAAGATGTAAAAGTCGGAATTGTCGGAATTCATTTTCTTTGATTGCGAGCCTCCCGTGTTCACCAGAGGCTGTTCTTCTAGGTTTAGAGATATGTTTATTGAAAATTTGAAAAAGAATTCATTATTCGTATTTATTAAAAAGGAGAGTCGTCCACGTAACCGAGTGGTTAGCGTGTTTGGCTACTGATCCAAGGGACCTGGGTTCGAGCACCGCATAAAGCATGGATGTTTGTGTTGTTTTCTGCTGAGGTCTCGCCTTCTTCACAGGTCTTCTACAATGACGTAGAGGCTCCTGATAGACTTACAGAGGACTGACAGGCTCCTGTGAGACCTCTGTGGCAAGAAGCTTCTTCAGGGGATATTTACGTATGTTTCTTATAAATATCAAACATGATTATTTATAGACGAAACACTAAGCAATAAAACACTAAATGCACCACGAATATTTTTTGGTGTGGGCTTTAACAAAAGATAAATCAATGGAAAAGCTGAGAAAAATAAATAGCAAATAAGTTATTGAGACGAAGTGAACGGAATGGGGGAGGAGAACCTCATTTGAAGACAATTACTGCTCTCAAATGTTCAATGACACGGAAAGACTTCATTCCCCCATATCTCGATTCACAGCGAATCATTTTCCAATTCCCCAATGTGGGGGCGAGGTAGTGACGTTGACCCCTCGCAACTGCTGGCACCCAGCGAAGTCGGCTGCGTTGGCTGTGGATCTGATGAAGGGCGCAATCAGAAGTTAAACCTCGGTCGGCATCCGCGAGGGTGTGCGTCTCTCGTGCTTCTCCCTCGGCGCTTCGGTCATCCGAGTGCTCGGCTCGCGCTCCTGAAGGGCGTGGCCAAGTCGACACGAAAATAGTGTTGTGCCTCCTGACGTCACGCGAGACCACGTGACGATGAGGGGTTCGGAAACATATAAGCGCCATATAAGCGCGGGAGAGAACTGAGCGAAAGGAACTGGCCGTTGAAGGAAAGAGCAGGAATTGGGACAGAAGACGTCGAAATTTGATTAAAAAAAGGTAAGAATTTTAAAGTTAGCCTAATATTTCATGAAAGGTTTTGGTGCTGTTAGGAAACTATTGTTATTGTGTAGTTTGTTGTATGCAGCATTCCATACAGTCGCCGATCTAGAAAAAAATCAAAGTGGGGGGGGGGGGGAGGAGCAAGAAACAAAATAGAGCAGGAAAGGAGTAAAAGACGGAGAGCCAAGAGACTGGATTTCCAATGCAATATACATTTCCTCCCCAGGTCTTTAAAAATTTTCTTCAAAATGCATTATTTAATTTTTTTTGTCTCTTTTACCCTTACTAGCATTCTGAAAGGGGGTCTCTTTGTTCCCCTACCCCTAGATCTGGCGTGGCGGAGGTGGCTCAGCCGGTAGGCCTCCAGGCTCGTAATCTGTAGTTCCCAGGTTCGAGTCCCCACTGGGCCAGGAGATTTATCTCTGCAAAACTCCCCGCCTTGTTCTTGGTTAGTAAGGGATACCGATGGGCTTGAAAAGGCCACTGCCCATCGGATGGGACATTAAGCCGTGGCGCCGTATGCAAGAGGGAGCCATACCGTGTGCAGATTAAAGAACACGCTGGATGACGTTAACGGAGGCTACCATCTGTCTCTCAAAAGCTGTCCAGTGGGTCCCCTCCCCCAACTTTCTCTGAGCCTTCGGGATCCTTGTGACCTAGCCATTTAGTCCACTATGTGCAGAAAAGTGCCGTTCAGAGGTAAAACAACCCAACACAACCTACATCCGGTCTTGATTCCATATATCTTTTGGATTGGTTTGCTTCTCCTCTGAATGGTGTTGTCTTTGCACAAAATGTGCAAAATGGCAGTTGAGAAGGACCCCAAGGAATCAGAGCTGTATATGGGAAGGGTTGGGTTGGGTTGTTTTACCTCTGAGCGGCACTTTTTTGCACACCATGGGCTAAATGGTCAGGTCACATGGACCCCGAAGGCTCAGAGAAGGTTGGGGGAGGGGACCCACTGGAACAGCTGTTGGGAGATAGATGGTAGCCTCCCGTCAAGGCCATCCAGCGTATTCTTTAACGTGCACAGGGTATGGCTCTCCCGCACACGGGGCCACGGCTTAACGTCCCATCCGACGGACGGCGGCCTTTCCAAGCCCATCGGTGTCCCCTACTGACCGTGGGCAGGGCGGGGAATTTTGCGGAGATAAATCTCAACGCTGACCCAGCTGGGACTCGAACCTGGGAACTACAGATTACGAGCCTGGCGCGCTACCGACTGAGCCACCCCCGCCCCTTATATGGGAAGAGACCTACTGTTCAGCTGTTAGGAGATAGATGGAAACTTCCCGTCAAGGCCAATCAGTGTATTCCTTACAATAATTCAATACATGCACACGGAACTGCAAATTAGTATCCCATCGAATGGACGTCGATGTTCCAATCCTATTGGTGACCCTTTTCTCAGAACGTGATTTACCATTGTAGTATGATATTTTCCACTCCGGTTCACAGTTCTTTAAAAATTTCTTCAAAAATTCCTTAAATATGCCCAGTTTTGTCATTTTTTTGCCTCCATTACCGTTATTAGCATTCTCAAAGTGTGGGGGGCATGTCACCTTCCCCCCTTCCTTAGTTCCGGCGCTGCTCGATCTGTTGCTAAGGTTAGGTACCTGTAGCTCTGAGCGACACTTTTGTACACAGAATGAACTAAATGTTCAGGTCACAAGAACCTCAAGGGCTCCGTGAAAGTTGAAGTAGACCCACTCAATAGCAATTGGGAGACAGATGGACACCCTCATCAATATATGAAATTCGAATTATTCTGAACCCGAGCCCGGAGTCGTCTCTACTATTTTTTAGCCCAAATCCGAGCTTATCTCGATATTGGGGGATATTATCTCGATATTGGTTTATTTGTGTTTATATAAACACAAATAAACTACTGATATAAATACATATAACTATATATAACTTTTAAAAAGGGGTCGAGGTATGCAAACGTTTGCAGACCGCCGTTCCAGGGAGTTCTTTAACTTCAAGAGGTTGGCTCCCACACACGGCTACGGCTTAACGTCCCATATGACAAACGATGGCCTTTTCAATCTAATCGGTGTCTACTTCTTAGCATGAGCACTATGCTGATTAGTGCAGATGAAACTCAACCTGAATGAAATAATGGCTCTAAGCTTGATTATGGATCCTGAATTTGCTACACCGGTGGGTCTCTGCGGAAGGAAAACCTTCCGCTGTGTTTTCTGTTTGTTTCTGGGTTGACAGCCCAAGTGAATAGATTCACAGGATACGTTTTATCAGCTGGTGAATAACCCTGATCAGAGGCCATCGCAGGTACCTGAACTCTTGCTTTTACGGGCATCGTCAAATTCTACATTGGAGAAAGTCTTCCAGTGTAGATGTAGTCTCTTGATGTCCTTACACAAGAATTTCACCGTTATAATTTAGATATTCTTGGCTTGCAAGAGTATCTAAATCTAACCAGATGGACAGATAAAAGTCAGATTCTTAAAAATAATCTTAAATTTCTCTTTTCACGGAGGGAAGATATGAAGCTTCTGCAAGGGCGTACGTCTACTTCTCAGGAGACACGCTAGTGATGCATTGTTAGGATATTAGTGCTTTAATGAAAGGTTTCTTACAAATAAATTTCAGACAAGCATTAGACTTGAATGTTATCTGATGTTATTCCCCCATTGAGGATGCCGATGAGGAGGAGAAAGATAGGTTTTACAGACCACTTCAGAATATTTTGAATTCTCTCTAGAAAGGTGATATTTACCCTTGTTCTAGGCGACTTCAACGTCAAACTTACTACTCTCAAACTCGTCAAACTCTCGTCAAACTCTCAAACTCGTCAAACTATTTATTCTGACCATTGGGGAGGGGTGATAGGTCCTTTTGGTATTGGTACCTGCAATGGCAATGGCAACGTCTCCTAAAGGTAAGTAAACTTAATGGTTTGCGAATAACTAACATTTATTACAAACACCGCAACATACGTAAGCACACGTGGGTGTCACCAGATGGGCTGCATAAGAATATGATTAATTGTATATTGATTAAAAGCAAATGGGTTAGTTCTGCTAGAATACCAGGTCATATAGGGGAGCTGAAATTGGATCTGACCTTATTATTTGTTAAAAGTGTCTTGCAACTTAAGAAGACCCCGTTATAGCCAAAGTTTATCATGATAGGTTACGTAATCATTATAGCAGCCACATGGTATGCTTACTACTGAAGTTGAGGAAGAATTATTTGAGTGATTTCAAACTTATTTCAGTTGAGCATATTTCGGAAAGAAATAACTTTAGGAATGTCATGAATCAATACCCTACTAGTCCTTATCGAAAGCATTATAAAGAGTTTAATAAACGTGTAAAGGATCATTTAGTAACTGATAAGAATCTTTGGCTTGATGACATGACTGACAAAGTCAAGAAAGCAGTTAGACAGCACAATAGCAGAGAGCTGTACCAAATAGTTAATGTTTTGTTTGGTAAAAAACGGACAGTATACAGGGATTGAAGGATAAACAAGGTAAGGTTATAGAAGGTGAGGATTCCGTCATGTCTAGGTGTTCTGAGCATTTCAGGGATGTTCTAAACAATGTGTTTAGTTCTACTCCCATTGTTCATTGATCAAGGATGCATTACTTTCTTTAACGTTGACCCTATATCACAGTCTGAAGTTATTTTGGCTATTTCTAAACTTAAAGTATATGAATCTCCAGGGGTAGATGAAATTACTACGGAAATGCATAGAGCTGGGAATGTTCCTGTTACCTCATGGATGACTGAAATGATATTTTATGATATTGAAAATTTTCATATATTAAAAAACATCATCGTTCAAACGTGGTTCCTAAGGATTTTACCAGAGCTATTATTATCCCCATTTTTAAAAATGGTAATCGCAGTTCTTATGATAACTATAGGGGTATCAGCCTACTTTCTGTTCCAGGTAAAGTTCTTTGTATGATTGTTCTTAATGGAATTAAGAACCTGGTTGACGGACAATTGCGCCATTAGCAGTGTGGATTCAGAAGTGATAGGGGATGTGTAGATCAGATATGTTCACTCAGACAGATTCTTCAGAAATGTTTAGAGTTCTGAAATCTTTAGTTACTAACTCTGTTATTTCCAAAAGGCTCTCAACTCTGTTGATAATCATAATTTGTGTTTGATCGTTAGTTCATATGGAATAGCTGTCAAGATAGTGTAAGGAAAGCGCTTTATAACACTGAGTCGTGTGTGAGAGTTGGTAAGGCTTATAGCGATTGGTTTAGCATTGCTAGTGGAGTTAGACAAGGGAGCATTTTGTCTCCTTTCTCTTTAGTTAAAGGAGGTTGATGATTCCTTTGCCTAACCTCATCATTAGTTACAAAGCTGAACCACCTAATGCCCAAGATACTGCGTAAGCATCTAGTTTCCTGTTATCTTGTTTGCAAAGCGTTTTACAATTCTTTGCAAAAGAAAAACTTTTGCCTTAAATTGTCTAGAGATTTAAAAATTTACGATTTAGATTATGCAGATGATTTGGCCCTGTTGGCTAATGATGCAGATGAGATGAATTCTTTCATCAGGGCTGTTGATGAGACCAGTAAGCAATAGATTTGATGATAAACAGGGAAAAAATAAAGTGATGAAAATAGGTGAAGCAGGTAGTGCTTCAGTTGTTTTGCATGTCTCAGTTTAATTATCTTGGGAGCTATGTAACAGACACTGGTGATGTGCTGCATGAGATAAACAGAAGAATAAGTGTTGCCGCTGGGAGTTTTAAGAATTTAATCAAGGTATGGAGAAATAGGCGTATACATCTAAAGACTAAAATTAGGCTGTATAATAGTTTGGTTATTTCTAGGGTTAGTTATGGTAGTGAAACTTGGACGCTTTATAAACAAGATAACAGGAAACTAGATGCTTTTGATTCTAGATGCTTACGCAGTATCTTGGGCATTAGGTGGTTCAGCTTTGTAACTAATGATGAGGTTAGACAAAGGAGTCGTCAACCTTCTTTAAGCAGCATATTGTGCAGAAAGAGACTTCGTTGGTTTGGCCATGTTGCCCATAAAAATAATTCTAGATTTTCGAATAGTGGGAAAAAATTCCAGTAAGCTTAAAGGCCTGAAAGAGGGGGAGACCTAGGATGCTGGAGAACAGACAATGCCTATCAGGACCTTGTTAGAATTGGCTTACAGTGGCCAGATGTAGCTGAGGTCAGATATGCTTGGAGAACTAAATTGCACAATCTGGTTGGACTTCCGTAGTCCATGACTGCTTGAGGAGGATGCTGATCAAGTATAGACTCGAACCTGGGAACTACAGATCATGACACTGACACTCTGCGTATTGCTGGGTTGTTTCACCTCTGAGTGTCACTTTTTTGCACACTATGGGCTAAATGGCAAGGTCACAAGGACCCCGATATCTCAGAGAAGGTTGGGGGAGGGGACCCACTAGAACAGCTGTTGGGAAACAGATGGTAGTCTCCCGTCAAGGCCATCCAGCGTGTTCTTTAACGTGTACAGGGTATGGCACACGGTATGTACAGGGTACGCACACGGGTCACGGCTTAACGTCCCATCCGACGGACGGCAGCCTTTCCAAGCCCACCGGTGTCCCTTACTGATCGTGGGCAAGAGGGGGGGGGGGGGGGGCGGGAGCTTTGCGGAGATAAATCTGAACGCTGACCCAGCTGGGACTCGAAACTGGGAACTACAGATTACGAGCCTGGCGCGCTACCCACTCAGCCACCTTCGCCCCACTCTGCGTCTGTAACACAGATATACAGAGTGCCGTTTTTCAGTAGCGCGAATTTTTTTCATACAAGAAAAAATATTAAAACTTATAACACAATCAGCGAAAAATTCGCTTGATGCTTTCAGGAATGAAACTGACATATATGCATTCCACTAGAATCCGTAAAACGAAACTATAAATATTCTTGCATTATTTTTGAAACAAAGAATATCTATATCGAATCTTTCGAGAGCTGTTCTGTAGAATTTTTCGGCGATTACTGGTTAACATAGGAGCCTATGAGAATCGACACTCTGCACCTACCTATTTCTCTGTGGTATCTTTTAAATATAGTGTTGAGTTTATTTTATAAATTTTTAAATGTTTATCGTGTACTGTATTTGTATTCCTACGGATAAGTATTTTAGCTTCGTGGGACTTAATTTTGCATTAAAAATAATATGGAAAATAATGGCAATTATGAATTATTAAAAAACTCGATTCTACCATCGAGTAGCCTATGCCTACTCAACACATATGACGGTCGATGTTCACTTATTTCGATTAGTTTGCAAGCTTGATTTTTTTTCTACTTTTTATTTTTTTTAGGCGTACGGTGTATAATGGATGATAATCAGAAATTATAACACGAAATGTTATTTCGTTGTTTACGTCTTAAGGCATTTCGGATTTTTTTTTTCATTGAAAATGTTGGTATCATTATGTAAACAAGAGTATCGCGTTTTAGATAGAGTTAAGAAAACTGTAACTAGATACTGTTGCAGTTTATAGCAACCGCCCCTCCCCCCAAAAATTCTATCATCTCAAACTTATCTACATGCTTTGAAATTCAAAATAGTTGTTTTGGTACAGTTTTATTTTGGCCTCATATTATATTATCCGACACTAAAATTAGATTAGTTAAAAAAACTATAACTTTTGTTCCATATATGGAGAATATCAATTTAACCTTTTCTATCCTATTGAGTATTTTAGTAATTGGCAAACCCTACTTCTCGAAACTAAATTCTTAGAAGTAACCCTCCCCACACACACACCACCACCAGAAACTAAATTCTGGGTATGTGCCTGACAGGGTCGTTACAAAACAATACCCATTATTTAAAGTAAGTACTACATTTTTTAAATAGTTAAAAATAAAAGTGATTTTGGGTAAAAAATATCAAGAAACTCTCAAAGTTTAGTTTTGTGTTCAATAGACTTCAGTATGGGTGTCATTGGTTGCATGGTATTCAATTTGCTTCCATGTTCACACTGGCGGCACGTTTTTCAACTTATTTCCATTCTCACGTTGGTGGCATGATATTCAACTTACTTCAGTGCTCACGTTGGTGGCATGATATTCAACTTACTTCCGTGCTCACGTTGGTGGCATGATATTCAACTTACTTCCATGCTCACGTTGGTGGCATGATATTCAACTTACTTCCATGCTCACGTTGGTGGCATGATATTCAACTTACTTCAGTGCTCACGTTGGTGGCATGATATTCAACTTACTTCCGTGCTCACGTTGGTGGCATGATATTCAACTTACTTCCATGCTCACGTTGGTGGCATGATATTCAACTTACTTCCGTGCTCACGTTGGTGGCATGATATTCAACTTACTTCCGTGCTCACGTTGGTGGCATGATATTCAACTTACTTCCGTGCTCACGTTGGTGGCATGATATTCAACTTACTTCCGTGCTCACCTTGGTGGCATGATATTCAACTTACTTCCGTGCTCACCTTGGTGGCATGATATTCAACTTACTTCCGTGCTCACGTTGATGGCATGATATTCAACTTGCTTCCGTGCTCACGTTGGTGGCATGATATTCAACTTACTTCCGTGCTCACGTTGGTGGCATGATATTCAACTTACTTCCATGCTCACGTTGGTGGCATGATATTCAACTTACTTCCGTGCTCACGTTGGTGGCGTGATATTCAACTTACTTCCATGCTCACGTTGGTGGCGGGGGCGGGGGCGGGGGGTGGCTCAGTCGGTAGCGCGCCAGGCTCGTAATCTGTAGTTCCCAGGTTCGAGTCCCAGCTGGGTCAGCGTTGAGATTTATCTCCGCAAAACTCCCCGCCCTGCCCACGGTCAGTAGGGGACACCGATGGGCTTGGAAAGACCGCCGTCTGTCGGATGGGACGTTAAGCTGTGGTCCGTGTGCGGGAGAGCCATACCCTGTGCACGTTAAAGAACACGCTGGATGGCCTTGACGGGAGGATACCATCTGTCTCCCAAAGCTGTTCCAGTGGGTCCACTCCCCCAACCTTATCTGAGCCTTCGGGGTCCTTGTGGCCTGGCAATTTAGCCCAGCGTGTGCAAAAAAGTGCCGCTCAGAGGTAAAACAATCCAATCCAATCCACGTTGGTGGCATGAATTCATCTTACTCCATGCTTACGTTGGTGGCATGAGATTCAACTTAATTCGATGCCCACGTTGGTAGCGTGATATTCAGCTGAGTTCAACTCAGAATGTCTAGGGTACCACTTGCAAAAGCTGCAGCGATTATTTCCTTTAAATGCCATGCGATACTAACTCGCTACCGTCACTTAAGGAAGGCAGGGATGGCTCAGTCGGTAGCGCACCAGGCTGGTAATCTGCAGTTCTCAGGTTCGAATCCCATCTAATCAGCGTTGAGATTTATCACTGAAAAACTCCCCGCCCTGTATTCTGTCAGTAGGCGACACCTATTAGCTTGGAAAAGTCTTCTCCATCGGACGGGGCGCAAAGCCGTGGCTCCGTATGCGGGAGAGACATACTCTCTTTACGTTAAGAAACTCGATGGATGGTCTTGACGGTAGACTATCATCTGTCTCCTAGCAGCTGTTCCAGTGGGTCTTCTTCCCCCAATCTTCTTGGGGTCATTGTCACCTGGCTATTTAGCCCATTATGTGCAAAAAAAAAGTGCCACTCAGAGGTAAAATAACCTGCAGTCATAAGAAGACAAAGTTTCTTAACGTTTCCCGCATATAATTACTTTTGTTATTAAATAAAACACCTTAAAGTATTTTTTAATAATAACTCTGTACAGTATTTACACGACAAAACTTTTTGACAATGTGACTTAACTGTGACGTGTACACCAAATTCTTCACAAATATAAATCCCTGAATAATCATTAGAAAATTTTTCTATACATGAGGAAATATAAATTCGAAACTCTGTAACTTCTACATTAGGCTGTTTTTTTTTTAGAACACGAGAACGAAGAGAAATTAAAAATCTTAAATCTATCTCAATCTTGATATTCAACACTATTTGCTGATGTTCAAAGTGCGTGGAAATTGGAATGTTAATTAATGTTAAGAGTCAATGATTTAACTCAAAATTTAATTAAAACATGAAACATAAGTCATTATCTGATATCGATTGAATTGAAATTCGATGAAAACATTCTTAAACATCACGCTGAAAGAGAAGTGGACATTACACTAAAGGTTGGGTTGTTGTTGGGTTGTTTTATCTCTGAGCGGCATTTTTTGCACATCATGGGCTAAATGGCCAGGTCACATGGACCCCGAAGGCTCAGAGAAGGTTGGGGGAGGGGACCCACTGGAACAGCTGTTGGGAGACAGATGGTAGCCTCCCGTCAAGGCCATCCAGTGTGTTCTTTAACGTGCACAGGGTATGGCTCTCCCGCACACGGGGCCACGGCTTAACGTCCCATCCGACGGACGGCGGCCTTTCCAAGCCCATCGGTGTCCCCTAGTGCCCGTGGCAGGGCGGGGAATTTTGCGGAGATAAATCTCAACGCTGACCCAGCTGGGACTCGAACCTGGGAACTACAGATTACGAGCCTGGCGCGCTACCGATTGATCTACCCCCGCCCCTTTACACTAAAGGAAAAATCAGCAAAAGCCCAATGGATACGAAACCACAACCACCTGATGTAAAAAAAAAAACATGAATTATTTCGAATTCTTTTGAAAATTAATAAGACAAAAAATCTGAAGCAAATGAAGATGTTCAGAAAAAGAAATTGTAAAAACCATTCAAAATAGTCACCAGCGAATAAATTCAATTGTTTCGTATCTCTTGTTATCGTTGAAAGCATTTATGAAATTCCTTATCTACTTGACATTATCGGTCACATTCTTTTAGAAGCGTTAATTATTATTCGGAAATTTCTTTCCGAAAACAGGTGCCAGTTATCTTCCCCCCATATGCCAAATTTAACAACAGCCCCCCCCCCTATGAAAAGAATGCCAGTCATCTCCCCTCCCCCTATTCTCCAGATATGATTCCAGCTTCCTACCTTAATTAAAGATGAAGATGAAATGATTTTCATATCATCCGAAACATCCAAAAGAGTGTGATCGATCATTTCAAGAAGATAACTTTGGAGGAAATTCAAGAATGTTTCCCAAAGATTTAATGAGAGATGTAACCAAGTGTAGAAAGTCCCGTTGAGACTATTTTGAACGATTTTAAATAATAAATTCTCTTTACGAACGTTTGCTTCCATTTTAGAAATTTTTTATCTCATTGCTTTTCAGAAGCACTATGTATAATGCAATAAATCCAAAATCTTGCCTGAAAGGGGCCGGGATGGCGGCTCAGTAGTAGCGCGCCAGGCTCGTAATTTGCAGTTCCCAGGTTCGAGTCCCATCTGGCTCAGCGTTGAGATTTATCTCCGCAAGACTCTCCGCCTGCCCACGGTCAGTAGGGGACACTGATGGGTTTAGAAAAGCCGCCGTCCGTCGGATGGTACGTTAAGCCGTGACTCCGTGTGCGGGAGAGCCATACCCTGTGCACGTTAAAGAACACACTGGATGGCCTAGACGGGAGGCCACCATCTGTCTCCCAACAGCTGTTCTAGTGGAGCCTTCGGGGTTCTTGTGAGCTGGCCATTTAGCCCATGTGCAAAAATGTGCCTGGACCCCGAAGGCTCAGAAAAAGTTGGGAGAGGTTTGCACAAAATGGGCTAAATGGCCAGGTCACATGGACCCCGAAGGCTCAGAGAAGGTTGGGGGAGGGGACCCACTGGAACAGCTGTTGGGAGACAGATGGTAGCCTCCCGTCAATGCCAACCAGTGTGTTCTTTAACGTGCACAGGGTATGGCTCTCCCACACACGGGGCCACGGCTTAACGTCCCATCCGAAGGACGGCGGCCTTTCCTAGCCCATCGGTGTCCCCTACTGACCGTGGGCAGGGCGGGGAATTTTGAGGAGATAAATCTCAACGCTGACCCAACTGCGACTCGAACCTGGGAACTACAGATTACGAGCCTGGCGCGCTACCGACTGAGCCACCCCCGCCCCTGACTGGACCAACTGAGGAGTATTCTCCAACAGGAGTCTTTCGAGAATTGGTATAGACGTCTGAACTTTTGCATAAATGCTGGAGGGGAGTACTTTGAAACACGAACGAGACCGAAGAACAATATAACGTTTTATTGAGGTACGTGCAATGTGTTTTGCTCTGTAGATGCATGTCAAGTACTTTTTGAACACTCCTCGTAGTAATCCAGCGCTCTATCGAGTACGATTATCAACAGTTTCGACTTTGTAGTGTTAATACTCAAGTTAAATACTCAAGTAAGTAATGCAAGTTTAAATCTTTCACTGCTTTTTTTTAATCGAAATTAGCCAAATTTTATACACTCGTACGATTTTCATGTACGCAGTTAAAAATCATCCCACAACTTAAAAACGTGACCTTTTGGACTGTCCAAAAAGTGTGTTGTTTCAAAAGTATTGTGGTCTTTAGTCAGATTAAAATTGTAGGGTGTTTCAGTCTGAGATATTTCTGGGTTGGGTTACCTCTGAGCTGCACTTTTTTGCACACCATGGGCTAAATGGCCAGGTCACATGGACCCCGAAGGCTCAGAGAAGGTTGAGGACCCACTGGAACAGCTGTTAGGAGACAGATGGGAGCCTCCCGTCAAGGCCATCCAACGTGTTCTTTAACGTGCACAGGGTATGGCTCTCCCGCACCACGGCTTAAACGTCCATCCGACGGACGGTGGCCTTTCAAAGCCACGGCTTAAACGTCCCATCCGACGGACGGCGGCCTTTCCAAGCCCATCGGTGCGGAGATAAATTTCAACGCTGACCCAGCTGGGACTCGAACCTGGGAACTACAGATTACGAGCCTGGCGCGCTACCGACTGAGCCACCCCCGCCCAGATATTTCTGGTGTCTCATAAAGAATACATGTTGTATTCGCTGCAATCTTTTTCGTGTTTTATGACGAATGTGAGATAATTCTGGTTTCCGTGTTACTTGTGGCTAATTAAATACGTGTACTATTTTAGATGGTTCTGTTTGATTAGAAATGTGTTCTGTTTGAGTGAAGCGGAGTCGTTGTTAGTCGAGTAGCAAGTTCAAGTTCTAGTTAGAGTATTTCTTGGTGTTGATTTACCTTTTAATAAACGAATTAATTTGGTTAATCTAGTAACGTTGATTCAAAATATTATAGTTATTTGGACACAAATAAACGTCTTTCGGAGAAATAAGTGAATAAAATAATGAAAATAAAAAAAATTGTAAATAACGTGCCTGGCCATTTAGCCCATGGTGTGCAAAAAAGTGCCGCTCAGAGGTAAAACAACCCAACCCAACCCTTAGACCCAGAAGTGGGTGGGAAAATTCAACTTATTTGTTTCAAGAAACAATCGGTTGCTTTTAGAGATAAATTAAAAATTATTTTTTGATTGGATAGGTAGTGATTAAATATTATTATTTGAATCTTTGAAATCTCCCAAAACCCGCATTTGCAGACCCTTAACGGTAGAAAACTGAAAATTCCAAAACTTTAAAGTAATATTTCAAATGATATATTTAAGCCCTAGATTTTAGATTTTGGTGGTGGAATTAGAAAATCAGGAAGTTTTTTTTATTAGTAACAATGAGTGTACAGTCGCTCAAAAAACTATCCGAACGCTATGGTTGATTACAGAATTGAGAAAAATATCTGGCAACGATTTTTTTAGAAATTAGTGATCTGGCAACTTTCGTGTACTGTACACGAATCTTTAACGCGTCCTCTAACGTAGGGTGGGTGTGTACTGTACACGAAGGTTGCCAGATCACTAATTTCTAAAAAGATGGTTGCCAGATATTTTTTCTGAATTCTGTAATCAACCGTAGTGTTCAGATACTTTTTTGAACGACTGTACCTCTTACCTCCACCAGGGTGTGTGGAAAATACAACAGTTTTGTTTTAAAAGATAACTGGAAAACTCTTGTTCAGTTGGATTGATGCTTATGAAATATTACATGTAGCATGTAGCATAATTATGATTTTTCGAAGTACAGTCGCTCAAAACAGTTCGGAAACTTTTTTGAGCGATTGTACCAGGATAAAAGATCTCATAACCTTCTCCATCTGAGAGCATCCAATAAGTGGCATGAGTCACAAAGGACAACACAAAAAACACCAAAATGTGAGCTCCAAGGGGCAGGAAAACAATGCGAAATATGGTAGATCAGGGTACTAGATCATAAAGTGTTCCTGATCGAAAACCAATGGTCTAGCCCTCTTGAATCTGCTCATAGGATCATGATCATACTTTAAAATGTTAGTAATTAAATCGTGAGGATTCGTATCCACAGCTGCTAAGAATTTCTTAGAGATCTGCTTTATATGGATGTAAATATGTTGGACGCCTAACTCTCCATGTATTTGTTTGTTGGTCACAAACCATGGTTGCCAGATCGTTGATTTCTAAAAAAAATCGTTGCCAGATATTTTTTCTGAATTCTGTAATCAACCATAGTGTTCGGATACTTTTTTGAGCGACTGTACGAGTCCCAACTGTGGTTTCCTTTGGCCTGAACCTTTCTAATGTCTGATAAAGATTGTGCTAGATCAGTGTCTCGCAAACTTTTTTAATCTGCGGCACACTGAATCTAAATTTTTTTCCGCGGCACACTGAATGTAAATTTTTTTCCGCTGCACACTGAATCTAATTTTTTTTCCGCGGCACACCTAAAAAAGAATTTTTGATGGTTACGTAAAAAGAGGAAAATTGAAGTTTCGTTAAATGCATTTTATTTAAAATTTAGGTCTGAACATATTTCAATGGGATGTATAAGCTTGCTTCTGCGAACAAATTTGCATTATTCTTGGCTCAAAAGCTTGATAAATACTTACAAGATCCCAGTTGATAAAATGTGAAAGATTTTTATTAAAGCACGTCGATAGCACGTCGATATTAAAGCACGTCGATAACACAAGTCAAGTCAAAATGAAATCTTTGGAATATCTAGTGTCAATTTGAAAATCTCTCGCGGCACAATTGGAATCTCTCGCTGCACACTACTGTGCCGCGGCACACAGTTTGCGAGACACTGTGCTAGATTTTTCACTAGTCTTTCTGGTGTCTGAGTAAAAATGTGTTTCTTTTTATACTCTAATCTTTTTGATGTCTGATTAAGAATCTTTATTTTTGCTTTAAACTTTCTGATAACTGATTACCAATGTTTCTTTTTCCTTGCCCCAATGTTTCCGATAACTACTTAAGAATGTTGTTCTTTTCTGCTTCAATCTTTCTAATATCTCATTAAGAAAGTGTACTGCTTTGTACTGTAATATTCCTAGGGTGGCTCAGTCGGTAGCGCGCCAGGCTCGTAATCTGCAGTTCCCAGGTTCGAGTCCCAGCTGGGTCAGCGTTGAGATTTATCTCCGCAAAACTCCCTGTCCACGGTCAGTAGGGGACACCGATGGGCTTGGAAAGGCCGCCTTCCGTCGGATGGGACGTTAAGCCGTGGCCCCGTGTGCGGGAGAGCCATACCCTGTGCACATTAAAGAACACGCTGGATGGCCTTGACGGGAGTCTACCAACTGTCTCCCGACAGCTGTTCCAGTGGGTCTCCTCCCCCAACACTCTCTGAGCCTTCGGGGTCCTTGTGACCTGGCCATTTAGGCCATGGTGTGCAAAAAAATGCCGCTCAGAGGTAAAACAACCCAACAACCAACCCAACTGTAATATTCCGTTTAATCTATTAATACGTGTTGCTTTGTACTTCAATATTTGAGATGTCTGATTAATAATGATTGCTATTTTGTTCTTCAACGCTTCGAACTCCTGATTTAAAATTCTTACCATTTCGGGTATCATTACCGGAAAAGAGATGTTTCCCTCCGGAGCGTAAGAAGCGTCGTTATCGGAGGTTCGCAAGTTGACTTAACAGCGTCAATGTCGAAATATTTCCCACATTTTTGCACCTTACCTCTACGAGCAAAGAGACCTATTAGTCTCGGAAAATCCTGCATCTGTCAGATGGGATGTCAGATGGGCCACTCACCATATTAAAGATCAAACCGAATGTCCTTGAATGATGAAACTTCCCACTGCCCGTAACAGCTGTATGTCTTTCCAACACTGTCCTGGCTTTTTGAGGTTTCTATGAAATGTATATTTAGCCCATTTTGAAAAAAAAAGAAGTTGCGCTTGGAGGATATATAACCCAGACCTAAAGAGGAACAATTTTTATTTTTAAATTTAATGTACGCAGCATCCATTTCGTGACTTTGAAGTTCACATATTATGGCTTTTATTATTTGTTAGATACGTAAAATAATATCCTTATTCCAAGAGAGAGGATAATATACTTTATGTCCTCCCTTCCCTTGGGTATGCCCATGTCAGAAGGTAAGCTTACATTCTAAAATTCATCATTCACCGTCTGTGTCTATGATGGTTTGAAGCATTGTTACATGGATATAGGGGCGGGGGTGGCTCAGTCGGTAGCGCGCCAGGCTCGTAATCTGTAGTTCCCAGGTTCGAGTCCCAGCTGGGTCAGCGTTGAGATTTATCTAGGCAAAATTCCCCGCCCTGCCCACGGTCAGTAGGGGACACCGATGGGCTTGGAAAGGCCGCCATCCGACGGATGGGACGTTAAGCCGTGGCCCCGTGTGCGGGAGAGCCGTACCCTGCGCACGTTAAAGAACACGCTGGATGGCCTTGACGGGAGGCTACCATCTGTCTCCCAACAGCTATTCCAGTGGGTCCCCTCCCCCAACCTTCTCTGAGCCTTCGGGGTCCATGTGATCTGGCCATTTAGCCCATGGTGTGCAAAAAAGTGCCGCTCAGAGGTAAAACAACCCAACCCTACATGGATACAGAATATTGAGAAAAAATATAATTATGCATACGTTTTCTTTTCCATTATACCTACAAAGCTTAATGAATTCTTTTCCTACTTTACAACTCATTTTCATGCCCAAAACCTTTGCAGCCAAAAGAAGTGTATTATTCTGTCAGCTGCAAAGCGTCAAAATAAAGTTTCCCTGTAAGTTCGTAATGCATGAGTTGTTCCGTGAAGCGAGCACTCCCAATCGAAACTAATGGACTCACATCAAACGATAGCTCTGCAGCGAAAGACGCGTTGCTATGCAACCATGCTGTTCATCAAATTTAAAATCCTTTCTTCTCTAAAGTTTAGAGTTCTTTGGAATACTATTATCGTCTTGCCAGACACTCTATAAACAATCCTCAGTAAGACTGTTGGGCAGAATATTATACGAAGCACAACAAGAGGGTAAAAACATCTAAAATATGTCCAATTAGAATATGAAATATTCAGATCTCATGTTCGGTTGTGTATTTGTTTGATATAATAGAGCAATATTAAGGACATACTTATTAATCATGAGTTGTTGGGTTGTTTTATCTCTGAGCGGTACTTTTTTGCACACCATGGGCTAAATGGCCAGGTCACATGGACCCCGAAGGCTCATAGAAGGTTGGGGGAGGAGACCCAATGGAACAACTGTTGGGAGACAGATGGTAACCTGCCGTCAAGGCCATCCAGCGTGTTCTTTAACGTGCACAGGGTATTGCTCTCCCGCCCACGGGACCACGGCTTGATGTCCCATCCGACGGACAGCGGCCTTTCTAAGCCCATCGGTGTCCCCTACTGACCGTGGGCAGGGAATTTTGCGGATAATAAATCTGAACGCTGACCCAGCTGGGACTCGAACCTGGGAACTGCAGATTACGAGCCTGGCTCGCTACCGACTGAGCCACCCCCGCCCCTATTAATCATGAAAGAACGAAGGACATTATACGGAAAACAGTATCCCCATATCTACACTAATTTAACCCTTGCATTTCCAAGGCCACTCAGTCGGTAACGAGCCAGGCTTGTAATCTGACTATTACAAGTTCCAGTTCTCACTGTGCCTCTGTTGGGATTGTTCTCCACTAACTCTAATTCTACCCTCGATTAAAATCTCTAAAGGGCACGAGACCCACCCATACCGATTGAGATGGTCGCATCGGTGTTAAAAATCGGTGTTAAAAATTTTTCGCATCGGTGTTAAAAATTTTTAAATTGATAGGGGTTTGAAATTTTTTCGTCTTATAGCTAGAACTATATGTGTGGTCTGAACTGAAATATCAAAGCTCATTCGTCATATACGGAGGGCGTCCAAAACTTTCTTGACACGTGTCTGCAGATTTGCACTCGTTCCTCAGAAGTTAATGAACGACGACATGTTTGAAAGCTTCTCTAAACTTGTCATTACGTTTAAAAACAAAGGCCTTATCATCATTTCTCTCTCCGCTGTCAGAAAGTAAAGTTCAGTCTGCGAAGTCTAGCCGTTGTTGCTATGGAGCCTACTAAACATTTTACATTTTCGCAAGAATGCAGATTGGTGAAGACGTGAAAAAAACTCATGCCGATTTATCATACGTATATGGAGATCTGTAAATGGTAGCTAGGTAGTCACTGGAAGGAGAGCTATGCACCAACTCCCTGTGATGATGTATAGAACCGGCCAGGCCTAGTACCTAATGTCCGACCCCATCTTCTCGTGGTGCAAGCCGTTAGTACCTTTCAAAAGAGATCTTCTCTTTTGGGAGGGAACGGAAGAAGAGGGCTGCCGGCTTAGAATGGCCTACTGATCTGGATAACTCTGGCTACTTTTATTTTTTTTCTACTCTGCTCTGGAGTGGTGCTGACCGTACAAACTTACTGGACTGGATTAAAGCTCTGAGCTTGATTATGGATCCTATTTTCGCTGCACTGGTGGGCTTCTGTGGAGGGAGAACCTTCAGCTGTGCTTTCTGTTTGTTTGTGGGTTGACAGACCCAAGTGCATAGATTCACAGGATATGTTTTATCAGCTGGTGGATAATCCTGAGCAGATGTCAGCGCAGGCACCTGAACTCTTGCTTCAACTGACATCGTCAAATTCTACATTGGAGGAAGTCTTCCAGTGTAGATGGCTTCAGCCTTTAGTGGTGGGGGAAAGCGTTTTTGCTCCATGCCTGGTTTAGGGGTCTGTTTGATATTGTTGGCATTTCCTCTCTATATAAACATAGTTTCTTTAAACATCCCACTAACCATTTTCTCTCCATTGGAATTTGGAATGTGAGGCCTCTGCACAGAGACTATTCTCTTGATGTACTCACACAAGAATTCCACCGTTATAATTTAGATATTCTCGGCTTGCAAGAGACCAGATGGACAGAAAGGTCAGATTCTTATAAATAATCTTAAATTTCTCTTTTCAAGGAGGGAAGATAATATGTACTTCGAAGGCGTAGATCTGTTTCTCAGCAGACACTCCAGTGATGCTCTTCTAGGATATGAGTGCATTAATTCTTACAGCAAAATTTCACACAAACATTAAAGACTTGAATGTTATCTGCTGTTATGCCCCCACTGAGGATGCCGATGAGGATGAAAAGGATAGGTTTTACAGACAACTTCAGGATATTTTGTATTCTGTCAAGAAAGGAGATATTACCCTTGTTCTAGGTAACTTCAGTACCAAAGTTAGTACTGACTCTGATCTTTGGGGAGGGGTAATAGGCCCTTTTGGTATTGGTAGCTGCAATGGCAATGGGCAATGTCTCCTACAGGTAAGTAAACTCAATGGATTCAGAATAACTAACACTTATTACAAACACCGCGACATACATAAGTACACATGGGTTTAACCTGATGGGCTGCACAAGAATATGATTGATTATATATTAATTAACAGCAAATGGGCTAGTTCTGTTAGAAATACCAGGTCATATACGGGAGCTGAAATTGGATCTGACCATTACCTTGTTAAAAGTGTCTTGCAACTTAAACTTAAAAAGTGTTGTGCTAGGGTTAAAAATTTTACTTTTAATACTGAGCTCTGAAAGACCCAGTTATAGCCGAAGCTTACCACGATAGGTTACTTAGTCATTATGACAGTCATGGTATGCTTACTACTGAAGTTGAGGAAGAATGGGATCATTTTAAACAGGCTTTTTTGGACACTAACAGTACACTTTTAGGAAAAAAGGAGCAGAAGAGACAGAATTATCTTAGTGATAAGGCACTTGAGCTTATTTCGGAAAGAAAGAACTGCAGGAATGTCCTTAATCAATACCCTACTAGTCCTAATAGAAAGCATTACAGAGAACTTAATAAACGTGTAAAGGATCAGTTAGCTGCTGACAAGAATCTTTGGCTTGATGGTTTGGCTGACAAAGCCGAGGAAGCAGTTAGACAGCACAACAGCAGAGAGCTATACCAGATAGTTAATGTTTTGTGTGGTAGAAAACGTACAGGTATACAGGGATTGAAGGATAAACATGGTAATATTATAGAAGGTGAGGATTCTGTCATGGCTAGGTGGGCTGAGCATTTCAGTGATGTTCTAAACAATTTGGTAAGTTCTACTCCCATTGTTTGCAATGATGATAGATGCATTACTGGCTTTGATGTTGGCCATATAGCACAGTCTGAAGTTATTTTGGGTATTTCGAAATTTAAACTACATAAATCCTCAGGGATAGGTGAAATTACTACTGAAATGCTCAGAGCTGGGAATGTTTCGGTTACCACTTGGATGACTGAAATTTTGAATATGTTTTATGATAAAAAATGGTTCCTAAGGATTTTTTACCAGATCTATTTTTTATCCCTATTTTTGAAAAAGATGATCGCAATTCTTGTGTTAACTATAGGTGTATAAGTCTACTTTCTGTTCCAGATAAACTTCTTTGCATGATTATGCTTAATAGAATTAAGAACCTGGTTAACAGTCAATTGCGTGATGAGCAATGTGGATTCAGAAGTGGTTGGGAATGTGTGGATCAGATATTTTCACTTTGGCAGATTCTTGAGAAATGTTTAGAGTTTCAGAAACCTTTGGTTGCTAGCTTTGTTTATTTCAAAAAGGCTTTCGACTCTGTTGATCGTCATAATTTGTGGTTGATTGTGAGATTATATGGTATACCAGACAAGTTAGTTAACATAATGAAAGCTCTCTGTAATAACACTCAGTCGTGTGTGAGAGTTGGTAAGGGTTGTAGCAATTGATTTAGCATTACTTCTGGTGTTCGACAAGGGTGCATTTTGTCTCCTTTTCTCTTTAGTTTGGTTATTGATTATGTTATGCGAATTTCACTGCAAGGAAAAGATTTTGGTCTTAAATGGTCTGGAGATCTGGAAGTTTCTGATTTAGATTATGCTGATGATTTAGCCCTTTGGGCAAATGATGTTGATGTGATGAACTCTTTCATTCGAGCCGTTGATGAGACTGGTAGTAGAGTAGGTTTGGTTATAAACAGAGAGAAAACTAAAGTGATGAAAATTGGTCAGGCAGTTGGTGCTTCAGTCGCTCTGAATGATTGCGCCCTTGAGCAAATGTCTTAGTTTAATTATCTTGGGAGTTATGTAACAGATACAGGTAATGTGCGGCATGAGATTAACAGGCGAATAGGGATTGCCTCTGAGGATTTTAGGAATCTATGGATAGTGTGAAGAAATACGCGTATACACGTAAAGACTACGATCTGTATGTATATTTGTTCTTTCTTTCTAGGGTTAGTTATGGTAATGAAACCTGGACACTTTGTAAACAAGATAACAGGAAACTTGCTATTTTTGATTCTATATGCTTCTCGCAGTATCTTGGGTATTAAGTGGTTCAACTTTGTAAGTAATAAAGAGGTTAGGCAAAAGAGTCGGAAACCTCCTCTGAGCAGTATATTTTGCAGAGAGAGACTCCATTGGTTTGGCCATGTTGCCCTACAATTACTGATTAGCGAAAGGGTTATGAACAGTGTGCCTAAAGGCCTCAGAAAGAGAAGGAGACCTAGGATGCGGTGGGCAGACAATGTCAAACAGGACCTTGTTAGAACTGGTATGCTGTGCGAGGTGCATCAGATATAGCTCAGAACAGATATGCTTGGAGAACTAAATTTTGCGGTCTGGTTGGACCTCCGTAGCCCATGGCTGCTTGAGAATGATGATGATGATATGAAGATTATACCTATTCCTATTCCTGTTACGTGATGGATGCTCAAATTCAGAGAAAGACGGCAGAGCTTCGAAGACCTCCCTCGTGCAGGAAGATTGAAGGAGGCCGTGAACGATCGAACCATTAAGGGAAACCCACATATCACAGTTCAGGTAATAAGTTTAGATGTCAGTGCATCGACTGGCAGTGGGATAGCAAATATTCATCAGCATTTAAAGTTTCAACAGATCTATGCTAAATGGACACCCCATAAACTAACAGAACAGCAGAAAAGGGCTAGAGTCTTCTCGTGCGAGGAGATGCTGGCAATGTTTGAACCTAGCCGCCACAAACGATTAACACACGTTGTCACGGTGATGAGAAGCGGTTTCCAAATCATTCGACAAAACTTATGCTCAAGAAACAGTATTTTAACATTTTCTGCGATTCCCATGGAGTTGTAGCCGTGGACACCTTACCTGAAAAAAAATGACTATAAATATAATTAATGACTCTAATGAGTAATACTGCATCATCATTGTTTTGCCCACATGGTTAAGGAGATGAAGGAGCTACGTCCAACAACAGGAGTGTCAAACGTTCTCCTTCATGACAAAGCTCACAAAACTCATCAAGTTACGGACTATCTGGAGGAGGAGAAAAATCAAACAGTCACCCCCCCCATCCTGCATATTCACCTGATATTGGGCTATGTGATTTTTGGTTGTTTCCAAAAATTAAAAATAAACTTGCTGGGAAGACTGTTTTAAGGATGCATCACCTTGCTAAATTCATTCATTCAGATTATTCCCTAACAGGAGTACAGTCGCTCAAAAAAATACCCGAACACTATGGTTGATTACAGAATTCAGAAAAAATATCTGGCAACTATTTTTTTAGAAATTAGTGATCTGGCAACCTTCGTGTCCTCGTGACACGAAGGTTGCCAGTTCACTAATTTCTAAAAAAAATCATCATCCATCGGATGGGACGTAAAGCCATGGCCTCGGGTAAGCCTATCAGCCTCGCCTTGGACCACATAGTGGATAAGCATCATCGTTGGTGTGTCATACGCTCTCCATATTGAACTTTTGAACTTTTGAGACTCGTTGAAGAGTCATACGCTCTGCATATTTAAGAACACACTGGATGGCTTTGACGGGAGGTTACCATCTGTTTCTCAACAGCTGACCAGTGGATCTCCTGTCCCCAACCTTCTCTAAGCCCTTGGTGTCCTTATGGCCCTGAAATTTAGCCCATTATATGCAAAAACGTCCGCTCAGAGGTAAAACAACCCTATCTAGGATAGTCATACCCTGCGCAAAGGGGGCGGGGGTGGCTCAGTCGGTAGCGCGCCAGGCTCGTAATCTGTAGTTACCAGGTTCGAGTCCCAGCTGGGTCAGCGTTGAGATTTATATCCGCAAAATTCCTCGCCATGCCCACGGTCAGTAGGGGACACCGATGGGCTTGGAAAGGCCGCCGTCCGTCGGATGGGACGTTAAGCCGTAGCTCCGTGTGTGGGAGAGCCATACCCTGTGCACGTTAAAGAACACGCTGGATGGCCTTGACGGAAGGCTACCATCTGTCTCCCAACAGGTGTTCCAGTGGGTCCCCTCCCCCAACCTTTTCTGAGCCTTCGGGGTCCTTGTGACCTGGACATTTAGCCCATGGTGTGCAAAAAAGTGCCGCTCAGAGGTAAAACAACCCAACCCAACCCTGCGCATATGTTAAAGAATACACCGGATGGCCCTGACGGGAGACTTCGATCTGTCTCCTAGCAGCTCTCCAGAGGGTTTGCTTCCCCGAATGTTCTCCGAACCCTCGCGGTCCTTGTGACCTGGCAACTTAGCCCATTGTGTGCAAAAAAGTGCCACTCAGAAGTAAAACAACTCAATCTTTGCCTTCGATAAGAAAGAGGTATCAGATGGGGGAGTTAAGTCCTTCTATTTTACCTCTTTTATAAGAGGAATATCATTTGTGTAACTTAAAAAACAGAGTAGATCGACTTGACGGGAAACATCCATCTGTCTCCTAACAGTTGTCCAGCGAATCACTTACATAGCGCTAAGATCTTGCGATCTTCGTGATTCGATATTTAGCTCATTGTATGTAAACATAAAGCAAAACTTAAAGGTAAAACTATTACACGTGAGATTTTAAATCTAGATGATTGTCAGGCTAGAGGCCTTTTTAGATTTTTTTTTGTTCAGGCTGTGTATATTTATTTTGGATTTCGCCAAAATAGCCATATGCTACGGGGAGGACCTCTCTCCCGACATCTGGGAAGTTAATTGCAGTAGCAGTGTACAGGGAACGGCTAGCGTCCGCTGACAAGTGACCCGGGTCCCTGAGGGCTAACGGACGCCCAGATGGTGATACAGAGGAAGAAAGGAAGAAAGGGTTTGGCAACGATGAGAACAGGAGAGCCGGTCTAGTTTCGGAAGGAGACGGACGAGAAATTGTAAAGCTGGAAAATGCCGACAGGTAATGGCGGCATTGGCTCTGTAAATACAGCTGAACAGGCATAGTAAGCTGGTGCTGTTGTAATCTAGGTAATTGAGCATATGTCCTCGTCCAGCAAGTATGTTTGGAAGGTTAAATAAATCTTTGTTATTTTTAAGTAAAGTCTGAAGTTGAACTAATTTATGGGGAAGGAGCCTCAGTATCAGTTCTCTGCAATTGTGAATAAACCGTTGATTTTATCCGAAAGACTCTTTCACCCGTCGCGTATAGCGATCGAACCGAGAGAACGTACTAAGTGGTCCCAATAGGCCGACAAACGAAGAGTTAACATCACAAAGTGGCGCAGTCCGACAGTACGCAACAGAGGTGAAAGTAGCGGCGAAGGTGACGGAAGAGTTCCGACATCCATTGTGAGCTGACCAGAACAAGGCTGATACTGCCAAGAGTGTCTGCGGTGTGCTTCAGGCGATAGAATAGCTGTGAAGGTACCTGAAGAATCGTGCATCAAGTTCGAACTGTGGAAAAAGCTGTTAAGGTGACGGAAAAGTTCAACATCCACTGGGAGCTGACCGACGCAAGGCTGATACTGCCAAGAGTGTTCCGACTGTGTGCTTCAGGTGGCAGACTGACGAGGCGGTTCGTTCCTGTCATCACATCGGAGGTAAGTATCCTCTTACTCTAGGGGCGAGTAGTTAGATACGGCAGAGGCCTGTACGAGCTAAAATGGAGCTTAGGAGCGGTCGCGATAGGGAAAGGGATGAGTTAAGGCGAGGCTTCACAGATAGGGATAGCGCGCAGGGTGGTTATTCAGGGAATGATCTGGGAGGCGAGGAGGTGACAATAGACAGAGAGTCTGATGCTGCGATAGACATGAGAGGGTTGAGGGATTATGACGATGACAACGATGCGGATATGCTGCAGAGCGGGACCAGAAAGCAGAGAGCTAAAGAAAGGATTGGATATGATTTTGAATTAGAGAGGATGAGATTAGAGATGCAACTGAGAAGGGAAGAGAGAGAGGCAGCAGAAAGGGAAAAGGAGAGAGAGGCAGCAGAAAGGGAAAAGGAGAGAGAGGCAGCAGAAAGGGAAAAGGAGAGAGAGGCAGCAGAAAGGGAAAAGGAGAGAGAGGCAGCAGAAAGGGAAAAGGAGAGAGAGGCGGCAGAAAGAGAAAGAGAAAAGGAGAGAGAGGCGGCAGAAAGAGAAAGAGAAAAGGAGAGAGAGCATGAGTATAGAATGCTGGAACTGCAAATGAGGAATGGAAACGAGGGGAGGGGTGATGTGCGAACGGTGGCAGTTTCTAGTAACCCAGCAGATGCGCGGCTGGCTAATTATATAAAATTATTGGGAAATATGTTAGCTGGAAGCCCTAAAAACCCAGAAGAAGTGATAAATCTCTTTGAGACAGCGGAAAGGGGATTTAAGATATATGAAGTACCAGAGGTGTTTCAAGGCAAAGTCATCATTTCTTTTTTAGATGGTAATTATGCAAATCACGTTTTTCGAAAATTAAGTGCAGAGGATTTTGTTCATTATAAGAAAGTTAAAGAGGCCGTATTAAAAGAGTTTAAGCTCACTCCCTCTGCGTACAAGAGAAAGTTTGAAACTATCACGAAAGATCCGAATGAGTCATATAATCAATTAGCCTCGAGGCTCAGAAATAGCTGGGATTACTACGTCCGCAGTAGGAAGGTGACAAATTTTGAGGAGCTTATGGACCTGATAGTGTCGGATAAATTACGTGATAGCCTTCCTCAAGACACCCATGCTTACGTAGTACAGAAAGAGGCGGAGTCATGGGCAAAAGCAGACGAAATAGCCACGTGGGCAGAAATCCATCTAGCCAGTGTAAACGGAAGGGAAGAGGTCCTAACTGTTAAAGAGGTAAGGCATAGACAATATGCAGAACGTGTTGTTTCCCCCCAGCAGAGGATAGACTCAGAGAGAAATTATTCGAGCAGAAGGTATCAATCGGCAGTTAATTTAGCTGAATATAGAAATGTCCCAAAAGTAAGGAGGTGCCATAAATGTAGATCTGACGAACATTTGATGAAAGATTGCCCACTGAGAACTGGGGACCGTGAGAACCGAACTCAGGTGTACCAAGTTAGCACCTTGGATCAGAATTCTAAAGATGTTTGTGAGGCAACAATAGGAAGGGTTACGACCCATACAAAGCCAAGTCCAATCAGTCGAGTAATGGGACAGGGAGAGATACGTATCCCAGTAGATTATGAAGAGGTTCGAGTCAGATGTGGCGACCAGACAGCTAGAGCAGTCGTGGATTCGGGGGCAGAACTGACAGTAATCAGAAAGGGGATGCTGAACGAAGAAAAACACCCGGTAAAAGACCATCTGGTGTTGCATGGACCGTTTGGTGATGTCATAAGGTCAGAAGTAAAAGAGCTGCCTTTAAGTTTGATTGATGGTACAGACAATAGCACTGTGAGTGGCGGAGAAATTAAAGTGCTATGCGCAGTAGTAGCAAAGCTGCGGAAGGAGGTACTTCTGAGTGTGGAAGCATATGGTAAGTTAATTAGAAAGAAGGAGAGAAGGCCTGTAACTGGTAACCTCAGGAGGAAAATCCACGAGCCGTGGGCCAATCGAGGAAGCTACTATGAAAGAGGTAGAGAAATTCCAGTTAGTAACAGGGAAATGTATGCTCCATGGAGACCGTCCAATCAGCGCCATCCTATCTCCCAGCCCAAACATGTGCAGCAATCTGTCAGACTCGATGTCTACGATGATCAAAATTATGCAGGGGAGGGAGCGAACATGGCAATTGTAGGTAACAATGGGTCAGGCCGACGCCAACGTCGACGACTTTCAGCCTATAGAGTCAGAGGGTACGTACGGGAAGGTGATATCTAGGTAGTCACGAAAGGTGTGCATAGCCTTTCACATGGGATGTCACCTATGGACGAATGAACACCGCCAGTATGGCATACCTTCGGCAAAGACAGTTTTTAGTGAGATAAATAATTTATAAACTGTGTACTCTCAGACAACTACTTTAGTCAACAGGTTTTTTATTGTTTGAAGCAAAAAGAATATCTAGACTCAGTGCACCAGTATATACCTAGGAGTTATTTTATATTTAAGTGTAGTGTACATAGATGTGTAAAAGATGTGCTAATTCGCAGAGAATTTATAGAATTCATGAAGCAACATAGAACTCTGTATTTGGTGGCATTGAACTCTAAGATTAATGCGAAAATGAACTCTGATTTTCAGCATTCAACTTGACTTTTTAGTCAGCAGTTAACAGGACTAACTACTGACTTCTGGCAGGGAGGTGTCAGGCTAGAGGCCTTTTTAGATTTTTTTTTGTTCAGGCTGTGTATATTTATTTTGGATTTCGCCAAAATAGCCATATGCTACGGGGAGGCCCTCTCTCCCGACATCTGGGAAGTTAATTGCAGTAGCAGTGTACAGGGAACGGCTAGCGTCCGCTGACAAGTGACCCGGGTCCCTGAGGGCTAACGGACGCCCAGATGGTGATACAGAGGAAGAAAGGAAGAAAGGGTTTGGCAACGATGAGAACAGGAGAGCCGGTCTAGTTTCGGAAGGAGACGGACGAGAAATTGTAAAGCTGGAAAATGCCGACAGGTAATGGCGGCATTGGCTCTGTAAATACAGCTGAACAGGCATAGTAAGCTGGTGCTGTTGTAATCTAGGTAATTGAGCATATGTCCTCGTCCAGCAAGTATGTTTGGAAGGTTAAATAAATCTTTGTTATTTTTAAGTAAAGTCTGAAGTTGAACTAATTTATGGGGAAGGAGCCTCAGTATCAGTTCTCTGCAATTGTGAATAAACCGTTGATTTTATCCGAAAGACTCTTTCACCCGTCGCGTATAGCGATCGAACCGAGGGAACGTACTAAGTGGTCCCAATAGGCCGACAAACGAAGAGTTAACATCACAATGATACTTCGCTCTTGTACCTGGACTTGTTTACAAATTTCTGCATTCTCCTGTTTAAATATTGCCTGGCAATTACTCTCGTCAAGTCAAAGTACTAGAGTTGGGTTGAGTTGTTTTACCTCTGAGCGGCACTTTTTTGCACACCATGGGCTAAATGGCCAGGTCACATGGACCCCGAAGGCTCGGAGAAGGTTGGGTGAGGGGACCCACTGGAACAGCTGTTGGGAGACAGATGGTAGCCTCCCGTCAAGGCCATCCAGCGTGTTCTTTAACGTGCAGAGGGTATGGCTCTCCCAAACACGGGGCCACGGCTTAACGTCCCATACGACGGACGGCGGCCTTTCCAAGTCCATCGGTGTCCCCTACTGACCGTGGGCAGGGCGGGGAATTTTGCGGAGATAAATCTCAACGCTGATCCAGCTGGGACTCGAACCTGGGAACTACAGATTACGAGCCTGGCGCGCTACCGACTGAGCCACCCCCGCCCGTGCCTTGGGGTGTTTCAGGTGATAGATCTCAGAAAAGTTACGAATTTTCGAATCATGGAACCTACGAGGTCTAAGATCGAATTCCGATCTACCAGTGTAGAGATCTAAAGATTTCTCTCTAGGGATATTTCAGGTCATAGATTTCAGGAACGTTATAAACTTTGAGATGCTATGGGTTCCTTAGAGGTCAAAGGTCAAATATCTATATACTGGTGCTAGAGACTACATATTAGTGCTATGGGCTATTCCGAGTCGTAGATTGTAGAAATGTTAAGAAATTTCAGATCTAGTGTCGCGTTTAACGTCAAATAGGGGTCAGTGGCAGTCTGAAGAAGAGGCAGTAGAGGCGATTCCTCCCACCTCCCAGAAGCTAACAGAAAGATTCAGAGATAACCATTGCTCAGATCCGCTGAGTCCGTTTTTGAGGGTTTCTCACACTAACCCCCCTACCCCTTCAAATCCAATGTAGTTGCTAGGATCGTCCTTGATAGTGGTCAGGGTACTGTCAATAAATCAACGAGGCGCCGAAGTCCTCGAATGATTTTTTCGTACATATATCGTACATATATGTCATAAAAGAAGATTTTGGCGACCAGGCAGTATTGGCCAGTTCGCCGTTATCTTGGGTCATCCTTCAGCGAAACTGAAACACTTCAGTCTCATACGAACAGTTGCAGCATCTACTGCACTGTGTCAAAGTCATCCCACGTGACACGCAAGTGTTATTTTAATACAATATCAGCCTAACATTTGCAAAATTAAATCTCTGAAAGATCCAGTTTTACGAAATACCGAGAATTTCACGAAATACGAACTCTCGGTACTTTTGCAGAATCTTGAATAAGTCAGATGACGAAATTTTTCCCTATCTGTAGATCACGTTTTAAATGTCTTTTGAATTCACAACAGCTTGTTCAATGCAGAATTTCAAAAGTGAGCTGCAGGCAGCGATAAATGCATTCGTCTATGCTCGACAGACGAAACTGTACAGGTTTCGATCCCGTCTAAACCATCCCATTCAAAACAGACATTCAGATGAAACATCAACACTCGCCGCCAGACTTGTAGGATTTCATCTTCAATGTTTGATTAGCAGCAGATTTTGTGGTTGCAGAGAAGAGATTACACCAGACGACTGAAATGCGGATAAAGCAAGGCTTGGAATGCGACATCATCAACATTCCCATTCGAGTTGATAACTCTTTCGAAGCACCGCATGTGTGGATGTGACAGAGCGTGCGAATGCTCCTGACAGCATCCCAGCAGAACTAACATTGTCTGGTATCGACATTCAGCAATGACGTTGCTTCATCCTTTTGCGTCACAGTGGACTCGCTCTCTCAATAAGCAGCATCCATCTAAATGAAAAGCCTACGTCATCACGACTCATTAGAAGGTGTCACTGTTTTGTAAAGAGCCAAATGTTCGGTTCTGCTCTTGCTTAGTTCGTTTTCAGAATAAAAAAAAACGAGATAATATTCTCATTTTGCCGTCTATCTGTCCATTTGTAGACCTTCAGAGTTGTTCCTTACAGCGATAATTTAAAAATTATTTTTTAAGTCGGATAGTTATTGGTGAAATAGTACGATTTACATTTCCGAATCTCCAGGTTGCTTTAACAGAAATCTCTGAAGGAAGGAAAAGTCTGAAAGTGAGAAATTTAAACGAATATTGCCAATGACATATTTAAAGTAGAAATTAGAAATTTTGAAAGTGGAGTGTGGGAGAAAAGAGGGTTACATTATCATCAATGATTTACTGCATTATCCCCAAGGGGAGCGAAAACGAAACTTTTTTGCTTTAAGAGAAAAAAAAATTTCTTTTTGTTTTACCTCTGAGCGGTACTTGCGTTGGGTTGTTTTACCTCTAAGCAGCACTTTTTTTGCACAGAATGTGCTAAATGGACAGGTCACAAAAAACTCCGAGATCTCAGAGAAGGTGGGGGAGGAGACCTACTGGAACAGCAGTCAGGACAGATGGTAGCCTCCCGTCAAAGCCATCCAGCGTGTTCTTTAACGTGCACAAGATATGTCTCTCCCGCATACGAACCACGGCTTTAACATCCCCTCCGAAGGACGGCGGTCTTTCTAAGCCCATCGGTGTCTCCTATTGGCCGCGGGCAGGACAGAGAGTTTTGTGGATATAAATATCAACTCTGACCCAGCTGGGACTCGTACCTGGGAATTGCAGATTACAAACTTGGCGAGCTGCCGACTGAGCCACCCCCGTCCCTCTGAGCGGTACCATTTTTGCACACGGTGGGCTTAATTACCAGGTCACAAAGATCCGAAGGCTCAGAGAAAGCTGGGGGAAGGGGATCCACTGAATAGCTGTTAGGAGAGAGAGATGGTAGCCTCCTGTCAAGGCTACCCAGCACGCTCTTCAAAGTGCACGGGGTATCTGACCGACGGCGGCCTTTTGAAACCATCGGTGTGCCCTACTGACCGAGAGCAGGGTGGGGATAAATCTCAACGTTGACCCAGGCGGAACTCGAATATGAGAACCGTAGATTACGAGCCTGGCGCACTACCGACTGAGTCACTCCAGGCCAATTTTTGTTATATATAGGTATTAAACAAACACAGAATGTCTGAAAAATAATACTGGGGTTTAGAGACCCAATATATATGAAAAATATTCAAGAAAGTTACATTATACTGAAAACTTACCTCAAATAGTTTGAACACAATATTCCTGGCCATGCATATGTCCAGGTTCGAGTCCCAGCTGGGTCAGCGTTGAGATTTATCTCCGCAAAATTCCCCACCCTGCCCACGGTCAGTAGGGGACACCGATAGGCTTAGAAAGGCCGCCGCCCATTGAATGCGATGTTAAGCCAACGTTTTAACAATAGCCTTGACGGGAGACTACCATTCTGAGGGAGTTTTGTGGATATAAATCTCAACGCTGACCCAGCTGGGACTCGAACCTGGGAATTGCAGATTGCAAACTTGGCGCGCAACCGACTGAGCCACCCCCGCGGCTCTGAGCAATGTGTCCCAACAGTTGTTCCGGTGGGTCCTCTCCCCCAACCTTCTCTGAGACTTCGGGGTCCTTATGACCTCGCCATTTAGCTCATGGTGTGCAAAAAAAGTGCCGCTCAAAGGTAAAACAACCCAACCCATGCATATGTCCAATCGATATACCATTTATTGCCGTACACGCGAAGCATATTTCTTGTTACCTGGTCAGTTGCTTCTCGAATTTTGGTTTTCTAATGATTCAGGTCTCGGATATTGTTCATGTAAACATAATTCTCTCTAAATCTCTAAGGGGCAGGGGTGGCTCAGTCGGTAGCGCGCCAGGCTCGTAATCTGTAGTTCCCAGGTTCGAGTCCCAGCTGGGTCAGCGTTGAGATTTATCTCCGCAAAATTCCCCGCCTTGCCCACGGTCAGTAGGGGACACCGATGGGCTTGGAAAGGCTGTCGTCCGTCGGATGGGACGTTAAGCCGTGGCCCCGTGTGTGGGAGAGCCATACCCTGTGCACGTTAAAGAACACGCTGGATGGCCTTGACGGGAGGCTACCATCTGTCTCCCAACAGCTGTTCCAGTGAGTTCCGTCCCCTAACCTTCTCTGAGCCTTCGGGATCCATGTGACCTGGCCATTTAGCCCATGGTGTGCAAAAAAGTGCCGCTCAGAGGTAAAACAACCCAACTCTAAATCTCCACAAATTAAAATCAAGAGATGTCAATTAGGGCTCCTTGGTGACCATAGAACTGAGCCACCCATGACAATACATCTATCAGGAAATGTTGCACTAAGAACTTCCTTAATATCTGTTGCGAAATGAGTGTTCCAGTTGTTGCCCTAAACCTGTTAAAGTGTAGGAATATATAGTACAACATTCAATGCAATGCTTTTTATGTATTTGCGGTTAGTGTTCCGCTAAACTCCACCATTACTTGTGAGACACCTTGCATTGCTATCGGCATTTTGCCAATGTTCAATTAGTTGGCATTTCCACCGTTAGAAGGCTTAAAAGGCGGAAGGAAAAAACGTCATTCTCTTTAAAAATGTCCACCTCATATTCTTTAAAAACATTTGTTATTCTTTTAATTTAATTTGTTTTGTGGTCATACACATCAATCTCTATTGCACTACTGTGCTTGTATCTCCGCAAAAATTACCCGCCCTGCCCACGGTCAGTAGGGGACAACGATTGGCTTGGAAAGGCCGCCGTCCGTCGGATGGGACGTTAAGCCGTGGCCCCGTGTGCGGGAGAGCCATACCCTGTGCACGTTAAAGAACATGCTGGATAGCCTTGACGGGAGGCTACCATCTGTCTCCCAACAGCTGTTCCAGTGGGTCCCCTCCCCCAACATTCTCTGAGCCTTAGGGGTCCATGTGACCTGGCCATTTAGCCCATGGTGTGCAAAAAAAGTGCCGCTCAGAGGTAAAGCAACCCAACCCAACTACTGTGCTTTTATTTCAAAACCTGAATTCAAGAGATCAAGTGGTTTAAAGCACTCCTTAGTAAATTTTGTAACTTAAGACTTGATATGATTGCTTCATTTTGTTGGGAATTATTATATCTCCAACGGGAACGATTTCGGTTGCTATGGTTACAATTAAGGAGACACAAGAGTCTCTGTCAGCAAAGCGAAGGTTGAAATATGAAGGAACTATGAGAGTCGCAGCGACCTTGATAAATGAATAAATTATCCTTTGAAATAGACACCTCTTCCAGTGTATCGAAAGTGTCAAAATGACAGCCAGTATTTGCAGCAAAGTAGATTTTACTTCACATATATTTATGCATAAAGATGAGGGGCACAATGAAGATTCTACTGAACGAAATTTATCTCCTTGATTGTGGAAGATAGTTTCATAAAATGTCACTGATGAATGGCATTTCTAACTACTCTGTTCGACATCGTCTGCTGATCTCGTATGACCTGTTGCTTGGATACCGACGCAATTCATCAGGAAGCTTCTCCTTAACATACTTTCTGTAACATGTTTGAATTAATACGGTTTTCTCATACCATGTTGATGTTGCATATAACATCAGGCCGGGTCTAGGAGTGGGAGATCATGTCTTTCCCATTTGAAAATGCTAGTGACAGTAAAGGAGGCGAAATATCTAATATATAACGATAAACATTTGTGTATTTGTGTTTTTGTTTGTCTGTTCGCTTATGCATTCGGCCCCCAGAAGAACCAGAAGTTTCAAACTTTGCATGAACGTTTGGGGCGGGGGTGGCTCAATCGGTAGCGCGCCAGGCTCGTAATCTGTAGTTCCCAGGTTCGAGTCCCAGCTGGGTCAGCGTTGAGATTTATCTCCGCAAAATTTCCCCGCCCTGCCCACGGTCAGTAGGGGACACCGATGGGCTTGAAAAGGCCGCCGTCCGTCGGATGGGACGTTAAGCCGTGGCCCCGTGTGCGGAAGAGACATACCCTGTGCACGTTAAAGAACACGCTGGATGGCATTGACGGAAGGCTACCATCTGTCTCCCAACAGCTGCTCCAGTGGGTCCCCTCCCCCAACCTTCTCTGAGCCTTTGGGGTCCATGTGACCTGGCCATTTAGCCCATGGTGTGCAAAAAAGTGCCGCTCAGAGGTAAAACAATCCACTCCAATGCATGAACGTTTCCATCACCTAGGAGTTTTGGGTTGGGTTGTTTTACCTCTGAGCGGCACTTTTTTGCACACCATGGCTAAATGGCCAGGTCACATGGACCCCGAAGATCAGAGAAGGTTGGGGGGAGGGGACCCACTGGAACAGCTGTTGGGAGACAGATGGTAGCCTCCCGTCAAGGCCATCCAGCGTGTTCTTTAACGTGCACAGGGTAGAGCTCTCCCGCACACGGGACCACGGCTTAACTTCCCATCCGACGGACGACGGTCTTTCCAAGCCCATCGGTGTCCCCTATTGACCGTGGGAAAGGCGGGGAAATTTGCGGAGATAAATCTCAACGCTGACCCAGCTGGGACTCGAACCTGGGAACTACAGATTACGAGCCTGGCGCGCTACCGACTGAGCCACCCCCGCCCCTCACCTAGGAATAGAATAAGGTTATGTGCGAACCCTGCAGAATCAACTCTGGGATGAGCAGGCTTGAATTTCTCGAAATCCTCATAGACAACATTAACGGTTACTTGAAGTATGACGTATGACCCCTGGAGAATATAAGATGCTCCTTTTCAGAAAAAAAATGAAGTTTTTCATTCAAAAGCAAAAAATGCCTATGTGAACAACGTTCGGGTTCATTCCATCTCGATCCTGTCCCATCAGTCGACAGCTACCTATTTAAAAAGAATTTTACTTTAATCTTCAAAACAGGAAGTTGCTTTTCCCCAACCATCTTGGCGGTAAAGGAGCAAATTGTTGCTACTAATGAACAGCGTTCCGTTTCATTCCAGCTCGATTTTGCCTTATCAGTCGATGGCTCGATCTTTCAGTCGAATCACTTTACCTTTTTCTCCATCCGTTCTTCTATAACATAACGTGGGGGCGGGGTGGCTCAGTCGGTAGCGCGCCAGACTCGTAATCTGTAGTTCCCAGGTTCGAGTCCCAGCTGGGTCAGCGTTGAGATTTATCTCCGCAAAATTCCCCGCCCTGCCCACGGTCAGTAGGGGACACCGATGGGCTTGGAAAGGCCGCCGTCCGTCGGATGGGACGTTAAGCCGTGGCCCCGTGTGCGGGAGAGCCATACCCTGTGCACGTTAAAGAACACGCTGGATGGCCTTGACGGGAGGCTACCATCTGTCTCCCAACAGCTGTTTCAGTGGGTCCCCAACCTTCTCTGAGCCTTCGGGGTCCTTGTGACCTGGTCATTTAGCCCATGGTGTGCAAAAAAGTGCCGCTCAGAGGTAAAACAACCCAACATAATGTGATGAACAACGGATTGCTCTACTCAGATATTTGAATGATAGTGGAAAAATAAATTACAAACATTGCGTTTTTTATTGAATCAGAAATATTGCGCTTTTTTATTGAAGACACATAGGCAATATAATATGGGGACAGTATAATAATTTAATGCAAATTTCATAGGTCTTTCGATTAAAAAAAATGTAATTTTTTTCTTATCTTTGACGAACTCTGTTTTTTGTTGCCATTGGAACGCCGAAGTTGAAAATTTTCATAAATGACCGGCTCGCGCGATCTGGACTGAAACTTCTCTACTACACCAATAGTCTATAGCTAGCATTTTTAATTTTTCATAGTAAGAAGTTAGTAGAATTTAATATTTTATGATAAAAATAACGATACATTAAGATATATATATAATTTACTTAGTGATTTTGAAAATCATTGGACGTTGCATTTCTGTTTGTTGTATTTCAGTGAACACTCTGCCTTTTCGAAGCTGCCCAATGGACCAGTGCCAAAGGTGGTTAATTCCAGGCGCTGTCCTTCTGCTAATCGCCATTGTCGTTGCTCATCCTGAGGTAGACGTTTTGCAGAAATCGCAAGGTGAGTACTTATCTCGTGCATAAAACGCAGTGATCAAATTTCAAAGCAATTGGGAATACTCTTTAAAATATTTTCACAAAGGGATAAAATACTTCGTGTTCTTTCGTTGATTAATGATTCAGTTGGCGAAATGAAGAAAATGAAACACGCAAAACAAGTGTTCTGCTAAAAATTGATTCAGTTCATTAAAAAACTGAAAACTTTAATAATTAACTTTTAAAATCATCATTGTCATCCTCAAGCAGCCATGGGCTACGGAAGTCCACCCAGAATGTGCAATTTAGTTCTCCAAGCATATCTGTCCTAAGCTGCATCTGACCGTTGTATACCAATTCTAACAAGGTCCTGTTTGACATTGTCTGCCCACCACATCGTAGGTCTCCCCCTCCTTCTGAGACCTCTAGGCACACTGTTCATAACCCTATTCGCCAATCTATAATTATCCATACGGGCAACATGGCCAAACCAGCGGAGTCTCCCTCTGCACAATATGCTGCTTAAAGGAGGTTGCAGACTCCTTTGCCTAACCTCATCATTAGTTGCAAAGTTAAACCACCTAATACCCAAGATACTGCGTAAGCATCTAAAATCAAAAGCATCAAATATCTTGTTATGCTGTTTACAAAAGATCCAAGTTTCACTATCAAAACTAACTCAAAAAGAACCAAATTATTATAGAGTCTAATATTAGTCTTTAGGTGCATACGCCTATTTTACCACACTCTCCACAGATTCTTAAAAGTCCCAGCAGCAATCCCTATTCATCTGTTAATCTCATGCCGCATATCACCAGTATCTGTTACATAGCTCCCAAGGTAATTAAACTGTGACACCTGCTCAAGACTGCAACCATTCAGATGAACTGAATCACAACCTGCTTGACCAATTTTCATCACTTTTGTTTTCTCTCTGTTTATAACCAAACCTACTCTACTACCAGTTTCAATAACAGCTCTAATGAAAGAGTTCATCTCATCAACATCGTTTGCCAAAAGGGCTAAATCATCAACATAATCTAAATCAGAAATTGTAGCATCTCCAGACCATTTAAGGCCAAAATCTTTCCCTTGAAGTGAATTTCGCATAACATAATCAATAACCAAACTAAAGGGAAAAGGAGACAAAATGCACCTTTGTCGAACACCAAAAGTAATGCTAAACCAATTGCTACAAGCCTTATCAACTCTGATAACGAGTCAGTGCTATTATAGAGAGCTTTCTTTATGTGAACTAAATTGCCTGGTTTGCCATACGATCTCACAATCAACCACAAATTATGGCGATCAACAAAGTCAAAAGCCTTTTTTTAAATCAACACAGCTAGTAACCAAAGGTTTCTGAAACTCTAAACATTTTTCAAAAATCTGCCTAAGTGAAAAAATTTGATCTCACACATCCCCTACCTCTTCTGATCCACACTGTTCATCACACAATTGTCCGTCAACCAGATTCTAAATTCTATTAAGAACAATCATGCAAAGTAATTTACCTGGAACAGAAAGTAGGCTGATCCCCCTATAGTTACCACAAGAACTGAGATCACTTTAAAAAAAAAATAGAAATAATAATAGCTCTGGTAAAATCCTAAGGTAGATGCCTTTATCATAAAAGATATTTAAAATTTCAATCATCCAAGTGGTAACCGAAACAGTCCCAGTTCTAAGCATTTCAGCAATAATTTTTTCTCCTCTTGGAGATTTATGTAGTTTAAGTTCAGAAATAGTCAAAATAACTTCAGACCGTGTTATAGAGGAGAGGGGGGTATTTAAGCCAGTAATACATCTATCATCATTACAAACAATGGGAGTAGAACTAACCACATTATTTAGAACGTCACTGAAATGTACAGGCCAACAAGCCATGACAGAATCCTCACCTTCTACGCACACCTGCCACTGAATTAGATACTTTTATTCAATACCGAGTTGGACCTCCTTTAGCCCGAATTACAGTACGTATGCAGTTTGGCATAAATTCTACAAGGTGTTGGAGTACCTTTACATATACAGCACAGCAGGCTTTCAGCAGACAGTCCTTAAACTGACTCAAATTTGACGGAAGAGAACCTTGCTACCGGATTTGTTTTTCTAACATGTAGCATACATTCTCAATGGGGTTCATATCCGGGCTTTATGGTGGCCAGAGAAGATGGTGGAAGTCGCTGTCATGCTCGCTGAACCACTGCTGAACACATCTTGCGCGATGGACAGTAGCATTGTCGTCCATGAAACAGCCGTCACCTGCTGGATAAAAAGTCAACATTGCAGGATAGACTTAATCGGCAACAATGTTCAGATAATCCTTGGAGGATACCCGACCTTCCAGCAATATCAGGGGACCCGTTCTGTACCAATAGAACGTGCCCCACACCATGGCACTGCCTCCAGAACCTTGAGTTGTGTTTACAAGGCAAGCTGGGTCCATTGCTTCATGGGGCTCCCGCCAAACTCTCTGTCTACCGTCGGTACAGAACAAAGTGTACCGCGACTCGTCGGACCACATGACTCTTTTCCAGTCTTCCAGTGTCCAGTCACGATATTCTTGACACTACTGTAGACTAACTTTCCAGTTCTTCGCAGAAATCAGTTTCCTTATTTGGGTTGGGTTGTTGTTTTACATCTGAGCGGCACTTTTTTGCACACCATGGGCTAAATGGCCATGTCACATGGACCCCAAAGCTCAGAGAAAGTTGGGTGAGGGGACCCACTGGAACAGCTGTTGGGAGACAGATGGTAGCCTCCCGTCAAGGCCATCCAGCGTGTTCTTTAACGTGCACAGGGTATGGCTCTCCCGCACACGGGGCCACGGCTTAACGTCCCATCCGACGGACGGCGGCCTTTCCAAGCCCATCGGTGTCCCCTACTGACCGTGGGCAGGGCGGGGAATTTTGCGGAGATAAATCTCAACGCTGACCCAGCTGGGACTCGAACCTGGGAACTACAGATTACGAGCCTGGCGCGCTACCGACTGAGCCACTCCCGCCCAGTTTCCGTATAGGCATGCGACTGCTAATACCGATCCTCTTCAATTCCCCGTGCATAGTTCGCTGAGATATGGGTAGGGAACAGCCTTCATTTAATGCTTCAGTTAATTGCTGCATAGGGGAATCCCTGCTTCTCTGTACAAGCCTTCTCAGACGGCGGCGATCTCGTTCCTGACAGATTGTCATAGCGCCACACTTACGCCTCTTAAACAAGCAACGTGGGTTATTTTTCCACTGATTAAAACCCCGAGATATGTCACCTTTTCAGAAACTAGTCAGCTCTGCTGTTTTTAAAATCGTCGCTCCAGCCAGTTGGGCACCCACAATAAACCCTTTTTCGAAATCCCGAAAGATCTTTTGTTTTTCCCATTGTGATCAACGCTATTGACGAGCAGCAGTCTTAAATAGTTACCTAGATCACGTGGTGATGCACGTGACCACGTATTTTGCATATACGCTGCGCAAGTGACGTTTACGTACATCTGCATAAGGGTATCTAATTCAGTGGATGATGTGTGTGTGTATAACCTCACCTTGTTTATCCTTCAGTCTCTGTAAACCTGTCGTTTTCTACCACACTAAACATTAACTACCTGGTGCAGCTCTCTGCTGTTGTGCTTCTAACTGCCTCCTCGGCTTTTTCAGCCAAGCCAAAGATTCTTATCAGCTGCTAACTGATCCTATGCACGTTTATTAAGCTCTCTGTATTGATAAAAGATATTTCTGCAGTTCTTTCTTTCCGAAATAAGCTCACGTCCTTATCATTCAAATAATATTGTCTTTCCTGCTCCGTTTTTCCTACAAGAGTACTATTAATTTCAAGAAAAGCTTGCTTAAAACGATCCCACTCTTCCTCAACTTCAGTAGTAAACAAATAATGACTGTCATAATGACTAAGTAACCTATCATGGTAAGCTTTAAGCTGTAACTGGGGCTTTCAGAGCTTCAAAATTGAAGGTAATTTTTTAATCTTAGCACAATACTTCTTAAGTTGCAAAACCGTTTTAACAAGGTAATGGTCAGATCCAATTTCAGCTCCCCTACATGACCTGGTATTCCTGACAGAACTAACCCATTTACTTGCTAATTAACATATAATCAATCATCATATTTGCCGACCCGTGGCCCAGTGGTTAGCGCGCTCGGCTACTGATCTAAGGGACCTGGGTTCGAGCCCTGGGTAAGGCATGGATATTCGTGTTGTCCTGACCTCACAGACCTTCTTCTATGGCATATAAATTGACAGTCTCCTGTCAGACCTCTGTGGCAAGAGTTGCTTGATGGGGTATTTATTTTATTCTTATGCAGCCCATGTGGTGAAACCCACATGTGCTTATGTATGTCGCGGTGTTTGTAATTAATGTTAGTTATTCTCAAACCATTAAGTTTACTTTTAGGAAACGTTGCCCATTGCCATTGCAGGTACCAATACCAAAAGAACCTATCACCCCTCCCCAAAGGTTAGAGTAAGTACCATCTTTGACGTTAAAGTCGCCTAAACAAGGGTAATATATCCTTTCTTGAGAAAATTCAAAATATTCTGAAGTGGTCTGAAAAACGTATCTTTCTCCTCCTCATCGGCACTTCAGTGGGGGCATAACAACATATAACATTGAAGTCTTTAATGCTTGTCTAAAATTTAGCTCTGATGAGAAGCATATCTACGCCTTGGAGATGCTTTTTATTTTCTCACCCTGAAAAGAGAAATTTAAGATTATTTTTAAAAATCGATCTTTATCTGTCCATCTGGTATCTTGCTAGCCAAGAACATCTAAATTGCAATGGTGGTATTCTTGTGTGAGGACATCAAGAGAATAATCTCTGTGCAAGAGTCTTCACATTCCAACTATCCATGGAGAGAGAGAATGGTTAGTGGGATGTTTAAAGAGATCATTCTTATTGAGAGAGGGAATGTCGACAATGTCAAACATAAATATACCCCTATTCGCAGGCATGGGACAAAGACCCATTCCCCCACCATTAAAGGCTGAAGCCATCTACACTGGAAGACTTCCTTGAATGCAGGTTTGACGATGCCAGTAGAACCAAGAGTTCAGGTACTTGCGATGGCCTCAGATCTGGATTATCCAACAGTTGATAAAACGTATGCTGTGAATATATTCACTTGAGGCTGTAAACCCACAAACAAGCAGAAAACACAGCGGAAGATTTTCCTTCCACAGGTACCCACCAGTGCAGAAAATTCAGGATCCATAATCAAGCTCAGAACCTTAAATCCAGTATGGTTAGTGCATAAATAAATAAATAAATAAATGCCCCCTCAAGCAGCTGCTTGCCACAGAGGTCTGATAGGAGCCTGTCAGTTTATATGCCAGAGTAGAAGGTCTGAGAGGATGGCAGGACCTCAGCAGAAAAACGATACAAACAGCCATGCCTTACCCGGGGCTCGAACCCAGGTCCCTTAGATTAGTAGCCAAGCGTGCTAACCACTCGGCCATGGGACGGCTAAATAAATACCCCCCCAAGCAGCTGCTTGCCACAGGGGTTTGACAGGAGCCTGTCAGTTTATATGCCAGAGTAGAAGGTCTGAGAGGATGGCAGGACCTCAGCAGAAAAACGATACAAACAGCCATGCCTTACCCGGGGCTCGAACCCAGGTCCCTTAGATCAGTAGCCAAGCGTGATAACCACTCGGCCATGGGACGGCTAAATAAATACCCCCCCAAGCAGCTGCTTGCCACAGAGGTCTGACAGGAGCCTGTCAGTTTATATGCCAGAGTAGAAGGTCTGAGAGGATGGCAGGACCTCAGCAGAAAAACGATACAAACAGCCATGCCTTACCCGGGGCTCGAACCCAGGTCCCTTAGATCAGTAGCCAAGCGTGCTAACCACTCGGCCATGGGACGGCTAAATAAATACCCCCCCAAGCAGCTGCTTGCCACAGGGGTTTGACAGGAGCCTGTCAGTTTATATGCCAGAGTAGAAGGTCTGAGAGGATGGCAGGACCTCAGCAGAAAAACGATACAAACAGCCATGCCTTACCCGGGGCTCGAACCCAGGTCCCTTAGATCAGTAGCCAAGCGTGATAACCACTCGGCCATGGGACGGCTAAATAAATACCCCCCCAAGCAGCTGCTTGCCACAGAGGTCTGACAGGAGCCTGTCAGTTTATATGCCAGAGTAGAAGGTCTGAGAGGATGGCAGGACCTCAGCAGAAAAACGATACAAACAGCCATGCCTTACCCGGGGCTCGAACCCAGGTCCCTTAGATCAGTAGCCAAGCGTGATAACCACTCGGCCATGGGACGGCTAAATAAATACCCCCCCAAGCAGCTGCTTGCCACAGAGGTCTGATAGGAGCCTGTCAGTTTATATGCCAGAGTAGAAGGTCTGAGAGGATGGCAGGACCTCAGCAGAAAAACGATACAAACAGCCATGCCTTACCCGGGGCTCGAACCCAGGTCCCTTAGATCAGTAGCCAAGCGTGATAACCACTCGGCCATGGGACGGCTAAATAAATACCCCCTCAAGCAGCTGCTTGCCACAGAGGTCTGATAAGAGCCTGTCAGTTTATATGCCAGAGTAGAAGGTCTGAGAGGATGGCAGGACCTCAGCAGAAAAACGATACAAACAGCCATGCCTTACCCGGGGCTCGAACCCAGGTCCCTTAGATCAGTAGCCAAGCGTGCTAACCACTCGGCCATGGGACGGCTAAATAAATACCCCCTCAAGTAGCTGCTTGCCACAGAGGTCTGATAAGAGCCTGTCAGTTTATATGCCAGAGTAGAAGGTCTGAGAGGATGGCAAGGACCTCAGCAGAAAAACGACACGAACATCCATGCCTTATCCGGTCAGATATCAGGTACGGTCTATTAAATCAGGATACGGTTTATTAAATCAGGTACGGTCTATTAAATCCGGATTATTATCAGGTACGGTCTATTAAATAATAAAAAAACAGAAAAAGACGATTTCTTTATAAATGTTAAAATCGTGCGAAAAATATTTTGTTTCTCTCTTGAAAGTGAGTTTTTTAATTGGATGACTAGGGCGTTTAACTAAGTCTTTAACAAATGGCTGTCAGGAATCTCATGCTGCTTTTTCGATATTTTTTTGGCCCACGCACAGGCAGGAGTATTAATCGTCGTGTGGTTTCAATCTTACTCTTTCAATGTTTTCAAATATGTATAATTACGGCAGCAGTATAATTAGAAAGAGAGCATTTTAACGTCTCTAGATTGTGCTACCGACTTAAAGTGTTGGCCAAATTATTTTGAACACTGCATCTAGTTTGCGAAATACCATGAAACATGCCAATGTATGCAAAATTTCGTGCTGACGTAAGTATTCTATGTCATTACGATGCCTTGTAAAAGCGCTAAAGGCATGGTGAAAAGCAAAGTTAAATGCTTCTTGGGTGAAAAGGATGATAGGAAAGGGGCTCATCGTTGGGGGGCAAGATCATTCCTAAAGGAAGTGTTTTAACTCAGAGGAAAGTCACGGGGCACAATATCCCAGGTGTAGAGATAATGGTTTCCCAATTGTGGCAAATGCGGGAGTTAAAAAAGCTCTTACAGACAGGGAAAGGTGAATTTTTTGGTTTTTTTGGCACACACTGTACAGTGGCTCAAGAAATATTCGAACACTATGGTTGATTACAAAATTCAGAAAAAATATCTGCAAATATTTTTTTAGAAATTAGTGATCTGGCAACCTTACACAAAGGTTGCCAGATCACTAATTTCTAAAAAAAACCTTTGCCAGATATTTTTTCTGAATTCTGTAATCAATCATAGTGTTCGGATATTTTTTTGAGCCACTGTACCCAAAACTGAGCTACTACACTTCCTCAGCTGAGAGATATGACCGCTAGTTACAGGGACATACCCAACAGTTAGTTTCGGAGGAGGGGGCCGAGAGTTTATTTTTTGAGAGGGGAGGTCCGAGCGTTTAGTTTCTGAAAGGAAAAGTTCGAGAATTTAAATTTGGTTCAGTGTGATCCAATAATTCACTTTCGGGGAGGGTCTCAGAATTTAGTTTCTGGGAGAGGGGTTTCTGAGAATAAAACTTGAGTATGATTTCCCAACTGTTAAAATATTTCACCGGAGAAAAAAGGTTAAAACGATGTTCTATATGGAATTAGATTTTTATAGTTGCTTTTTTTTTTAATAAATTGTTAGTGTCGAACATAAAATATGGGGCTAAAATAAAATTATACAAAGAAAACCTTTTTGTATTTCAAAGCAGGCAGACAAGTTTGAGATTTCCTATAAGACGACCGTATTTTTGGGGGGTGGGGGTCCAAACACTCTAGCCTCCCTCCCCCGGGGTATGTCCTTGGTTAGCAGTACTCAACCCCCCCATTTGAACTAGAACAATGCGCAGAGAATTTGAAACAATGAATTTTGGGGATTGTACCACGATACATAGGGCGAAGAATTAAAGAGGTATTCATAATAATTTGGCCACACAATGTACTTTAAACAAACATATGAAATCTATTAAAATATTAGATTAATAGCGAAAAGATTTCGATTTTAAAAAGATGTCGGTCGAATGATTTGCTCAGTAAGTTAATAAAAAATGCACTACTTTTAAAATAGTACTGATGTTAAAAATGCTAAAAAGATACGTATAATTATATCAATATTCTTTTAATTGCATCTATAGATCGACATAGTAACCTTCACCTCTTCAAAAAACTTCAAAGTTTTTTGATACTTCGAACAAAGAATTTTGATACTTCGTTAATAAAAAGAAAGTTTAAAAAACATTTGGCTGCCAAATTCAATTACCCCGCTATACCTCTGGCGCCCTAACGAATGTAGAACAATAGAGAGCTCTAGAGCAGTGGTATAGTAAGGGGGGGGGAGCGGAAGGGGGCGAATACTTCTTAATAATTAATGTAAAACTTACTTAATGTAAACTCTTTTGTTTTAAATACAAAATACACACGTACTTATTACAAAACCTGTATCTTTCTTGTGTTTTGAATTTGAATGCAAAAAAAAAATGTATAATGCATTTAAAATTATTTTATTTTGGGTGGGAGGGTGGCGACTTTTTTATGTGTTCGCTCCCCCTGATGTTAGAATCTAGCTACGCTACTATTCCAGAGTCCAGTGGGCTGATTCATAAGGAGCATGCTCAGAAGAAATCCGCATCTCTAAACGAAATGCTTGGTTCGCATGTTAATAATAATCTTTTCACACCCACCGTCCCCCCCCCCCCCACCTGATCTCGGAAAAAGTCATCGTGCTACTTTAATTATCCAACCAATGCAAACCAAAGCTCAGGAGAAAAGTCGGAGTTTCAGAATCTGATGAATTGTTGCGAAGAGGAAATCAGCTGCGAAATTGACTGACACCAATTCACATCCATAATTAATAACCTCCTGCTTCGTCATGCTTTTTAAGGCCACACCCATTGCTGCCAAGAAGATCGCAGTATCCGTTGAACCAATTGGTAAAGATGACCCACGTCAACACTCGGGGACCGATTAATGTTTCTGAAGCCCCCGGGGCCAAACAAGAACTTGGTGGCCCATTTGCTTCGGCTTGATGTATTTACCATGAAAAACAGTTATATCCGACGATTTTTAGACACTGAGCTGTTTTATTTTGTTATAGGTGGACTAAGTTTAAATAAGAATAACATAAAAGCAGAATGTTTCAAGAGGTATTTATTACATATCAGGAAATAACATATAACCAGTAACAAATTAAGCAATATATTTAAAAAAGAGGGGGGAGGGAAAGTCAAGTCGAAAGCGATCCATGAACATCTTTGTGCCCTCAGGGTTGGGTTGTTTTGCCTCTGAGCGGCACTTTTTTGCACACCATGGGCTAAATGGCCAGGTCACATGGACCCCGAAGGCTCAGAGAAGGTTGGGGGAGGGGACCCACTGGAACAGCTGTTGGGAGACAGATGGTAGCCTCCCGTCAAGGCCATCCAGCGTGTTCTTTAACGTGCACAGGGTATGGCTCTCTCCCGCACACGGGCCACGGCTTAACGTCCCATCCAACGGACGGCGGTCTTTCCAAGCCCATCGGTGTCCCCTACTGACCGTGGGCAGGGAATTTTGCGGAGATAAATCTCAACGCTGACCCAGCTGGGACTCGAACCAGGGAACTACAGATTACGAGCCTGGCGCGCTACCGACTGAGCCACCCCTCAGGTAAAGCATCTTCGATACAACAGGTCAAGACGCTGCAGTAACAGAAGACCTATTTTTAAAAATTATAGCGGTTTTTATTATAATTAAATTTAATATTATTTATAGTTAAATTTTTATTTATAGTTAAAAAGAATTTCTAAAAATTGAACTGGTAATATTTATTTTAAAAATATGGTAATTAATTTTAAAATATTCTCAATTATTCTAATAAAATCCTTATGAATAAATAAAAGCTATTTATTTTAAAAGTAGTTAAAATAAAATTAACTTAAATTTTAAACAAATTACATCATTTGAATTTTTATGCATAATTAATTTCCCTCCTTTCTTCCCTCCTTTCGCCCTGACCTGGTGTATCAAAGTGGCGTTGCCTTAGGTCACTGCCCGCTTAGTCCAATGGTTAATCCAGCCCAGTCTGCACTGATTGTAGAAAGGTAGTAAGCCTTCTTATGTCAATGGGAAGCTAACTTAGAAAATCTGTAGAAGTTCGCATACAGACAAACAGACAGACAGAGCCTGGCCAGATTATTACGAACACCTATCTAATACGTCGTCGCATGTATCATAATACAGTTCCCAAATTTCAAAATTTTCAATTCTCTCTGCGAAGTTCTCGTTTAAATGGGTTTTGAAGTATTTCCAACTGTCATCTCTTTCAGCTGATGAAATGTAGCAGTTATGTTTAGCCATACAACTCGTGCCAACACAACCCAGCTGGGTCAGCGTTGAGATTTATCTCCGCAAAATTCTCCGCCCTATCCACGGTCAGTAGGGGACACCGATGGGCTTGGAAAGGCTACCGTCCGTCAGATGAAACGTTAAGCCGTGACTCCGAGTGCGGGAGAGCCACGGGGAAGGGTGTGCGGGAGTGCACGTTAAAGAACACGTTGGATGGCCTTGATGGGAGGCTACCATCTGTCTCCTAACAGCTGTTGCAGTGGATCCCCTCCCCCAACTTTCTCTGAGCCTTCGGGATCCTTGTGACCTGGCCATTTAGTCCATTGTGTGCACAAAAGTGCTGCTCAGAGGTAAAACAACCCAACTCAACCCGTGCCAACAAAACGCCTGTCTCTGTCAAAGCCTTCCTTTTTCCTCGCACATTTACTACGACTGGTGGACGCTTTTTGAGATCGTTGCTATTCTCCATACACTTCGGATAGTAGACCCCATGATTTCCATTAAGTTCAATCACCTCCATTTACGGATGCTCCTTCCCATCGTTCTCCAACGATGATCTCTCTTCCTAAGTCAGTCAGAATAGTTATTTTGTACAGTCGCTCGAAAAAATATCCGAACACTATGGTGGATTACAGAATTCAGAAAAAATATCTGGCAACGATTTTTTTAGAAAATAGTAATCTGACAACCTTCGTGTCACGTGACACGAAGGTGCCAGATCACTAATTTCTAAAAAAATCGTTGCCAGATATTTTTTCTGAATTCTGTAATCCACCATAGTGTTCGGACGTTTTTTTTTTTGAGCGATTGTACCCATTTTCGCACTTTGCTTTTCACTATGCTTTACGCCTTTCTTAATATTTCGTAGTGAGGTAGAATATTGCACTTTGCATGCATAGGCATATTTCATAGTATTTCGCACAAAGTGCATTGTTCATAATAATTTGGCCACGCAGTGTGTAGCCATCCATCCATACAAATAATCTGAATAAGGCAGTGGACACTTTTTGAACTTCACTTGACGAGCCCAATGAGATTTGGGTTCTTTTGCCTCTAAGCGGCTTTTCTTTGCACCTAATGGTCTACATCAGTGTCTCGCAAACTGTGTGCCGCGAGAGATTTTCAAATTGACACTAGATATTCCAAAGATTTCATTTTGACTTGACTTGTGTTATCGACGTGCTTTAATATCGACGTGCTATCGACGTGCTTTAATAAAAATCTTTCAGATTTTATCAACTGGGATCTTGTAAGTATTTATCAAGCTTTTTCCAAATTTTGGTATTAATTTTTGATTATTTCAAGCCATAGAATGGACAAATATTTAAAACAAACACCGAGTTATGATTAATTATATTTATTATTATATTTATTTTAAATAAAATGCATTTAACGAAACTTCAATTTTTCTCTTTTTAGGTAACCATCAAAATTTCTTTTTTAGGTGTGCCGCGGAAAAAAATTAGATTCAGTGTGCCGCGGGAAAAATTAGATTCAGTGTGCCGCGGAAAAAATTAGATTCAGTGTGCCGCGGAAAAAAAATTAGATTCAGTGTGCCGCAGAGTAAAAAAGTTTGCGAGACACTGGTCTACATGGTACGATTTCAAGGACCTAAGGACTCAGAAAAAACTAGAGAAGGAGTTCCACTGGATAGCTGTTAAGAGACAGATTGAGGCCCTTCAGCGTGCCATTCAGCGTGTTCTTTAACGTGGACAGGAAATGCGTACACAGAGTTCCATCTGACAGACGGCATCCTTTCCAAGATCATCGTTGTCTTCTTTTACACCGAAGATAAGTTAGGGTTTAAAAGAGATAAATCTTAACCCTCGCATTTCGGATTTAAACCTGGGAACTACAGATTACGAAGCTGACGCGAAACAAGTTCACATACCCCCGACCATGCGCAATGACATAATTTTTATTAGTCATTATTTTCAGACTCTGCGTTCATTCCATCTTTTAAATGTCTTGAAAATGAACACTAGTTTTCTATGTTCTTGGGGTGGGACTCACTCAGAAACCAGCCTTGCCAGTCTTGTGATCTGATGTTCCCAGTTTCAAGTTCCAGTTGATTTGTGTTTAATATTTCATCTGCTAAAACCCCATTCAGCCTTCGATGGGAAAAAGAACACCGATGGGGTTGGAAAAGCCGCCGTCCGTAGGATGGTACGTTAAGCCATACCCTGTGAACCTCGAACAACACTCAGGATGGCCTTGGCCGGAGGCTATCCAGGCTCCCTGATCTGTCTTCCCAATCTATCTCTTCATACAGAATTTCTCACAAATTTTTTCAGCACAACCCATTTAAATTTCAGACAATTCACGACCCACATTTTTTTTTATTTGCGACATATAGGACAGAGAAGAATCCTAGAAGCTACTCCTAGCTTTTACAGGCCTTCTCAAACAAGGACATGCCCTACTACGACCGAAGGCACTGCTGACCACTGCCTTAGTTAGAGCTAACACAACACACAAAGTTTGCCTTGCTGGAACAGTCGCTAGCTGCCTAACCACTATGCCAGTTAAGGCTATACAGTATATGCGAAAGTTTTCCGGAAGCAC